>OX645060.1:179815062-182315062 GCA_951905685.1 Eumerus sabulonum
AGAGATAGTCTGATGGTATGGGGATGTTTCTCCTGGCATGGACTAGGGCCTTTATGCCGTATAGAGGGAACAATGACAGCAGATACTTATGTTGGCATTCTTCAAAATACCATGCTGCCTTACGCCGAATACGAAATGCCTTTGATTTGGACATTGCAACAAGATAATGATCCGAAACACACATCAAAAAAAGCAAAGAAATGGTTGAGCGACAATGGTGTTTCGGTTATGTCAGTTGCCTCCTGAGCCCAAAGAAACAACGATTGGCAAGAGTGATTCTGCGTTTGATTTCGGAACTGATGTTGTTGTTCCAGGTCACTGCGGAGCCAAGGTAGACGAAGTCCTTAACTACCTCGAACTTATAACTGCCAATACGAACGTTCTGGCCAAGACGTCGGTGGTGAGCGTTCTTTTTTGATGGAAGTATATATCTAGTTTTGCCCTCGTTTACTGCCAGACCAACTTTCGCCGCCTCGAACTCAATACTCGCAAACGCCTCATTGACATCTCGCTGTGATCTACCTATTATGTCAATATCGTCGGCGTATGCAAAGAGTTGCCAGGATTTGAAATAGATTGTGCCTCTTGTATTGGCCAGTGATTTTTGCACAATCATTTCCAATATGATGTTGAAGAAATCCCACGACAGCGCATCGCCCTGCCTAAATCAAAAACTATCGGTAAGGTGTTCACCGATTCGGATGTAGCAGCGAGCATTCTCCAAAGTCATCCTGCATAGTCTGACGAGTTTAGCAGGTATGTCAAAGGTAGACATAGCGTTGTATAGCTCGTCTCTAATTACGCTGTCGTATGCGGAGAGCACCGTGGCGCAGTGGGTAGTCTGTTGGCCTCTGTCGCCGATGACACGGGATCGAATCCCGACACAGCCATGTCATCGAACGTGTTTTTCACGGTGTTTCTCCTCAGCGGGGTTCTGACAAAACCCCCTGTAGTAAAATTGTCATGAAAAGCTTCTCGGAATTCGCCGTTCGGAACCGGCAATAAACTGTAGTTCCCTTTCACCTATGGGAAAATGAAATCACACACAACATGGGTGATTGAGAGAAGCTCGGCTCAGGTCCCTCATGTACTGTAACGCCAATATACATACATACATACATACATGCGGCTTTGAAATCGACAAATAGATGGTGAGTGTCGACTTGAAATTCATTGTTTTTTTTCCAGGATCTGCCGTAGTGTGAAGATTTGGTCGATGGTGGACTTCCCTGGCCTGAATCCGCACTGATAAGGACCTATCAGCTTATTTACAAAGGGCTTCAGGCGTTCAGACAAAACGGCAGTAACACCTCTCCAAATCCCCAATCGCGCGCTTCTCGTGCTCTTTCTTCTTTCTTCTAAGAAGCTTATGCTCCTCCCTTCTTTTTAACTCGTAGAGCTCACGAGCTGCTCTTGTTCTTTTATGCAGCGAGGCCTTATATGCATTCTGCTTCGCTGTGCGAATCTTCCTGCATTCGTCATCGAACCAGGTGTTTCTTCGTGGTGGAGCCTTGAAACCCAAAACTTCGGATGCAGAGCTTTTCAGGGCTTGTTTGCAAAGGCTCCACTGCTGTTCTATTGATAGTGTGGAGGATTCAGGTGTATTGAAGAGCTTAAGGGAAACGCGATCGGTAAAAGCACGAGGCGTTTCTGGCGATAGTAGCTTTCCGACGTCATAACTTTGTATCCTTACTCTACTCCGTTGCGTTCGTGATATCCGTAAGCGCATCTTGGCTACTACAAGATAGTGGTCCGACTCGATGTTAGCCCCTCGGAAGTAAATGGAAGATGCTTAAAACAAAAAGATTAAAAATATGTTTTGCGACGTCTTGTCCCTATTATTTTTTCCTTCACTGTACATATGTATCCATTTCATTTCGAAATATGTACACGCCCCCTCTTTTCATTTTATTATTATTATTTTTTTAGTAAAAAAAGACAAAAAGAAAAAGAAAAAAGCAGCATCTTCAGGCGACGAGGATTCATCAGATGATTCAGAGATCGAGAAAAAGAAACGCAAAGAAAAGAAAAAGAAGAAGGACAAGAAACGCTCCAAAGAAGACGAGTATGCCCCAAACCATGAGAGGACTGGTCCTCTGTGCTTTTTCACGTTTCTATCAAGAAATTAAATCAAAACTCTATAACTTTATTTTACAGTTCCGAAGGGGACAATCATGCAAATGACGTGAAGGACACTAAAAACGAAGCAGACAATCTAGAAGAGGGCGAATTACATCCTTTAGTGACAGTCACAAAAATTGATCCTGACGAAATACCCGAGGTTGGTGCGACTAACTACTGTTTGTTGGCATATTTTCAATTATTCTTTATCGAAGGTATCTAATAAATTCCTTATGCGTGGTGGACAACGGCGTGAATCTTCTCGCGAAAGTCCATCACGTGAGGAGAACAATCGCAAGGATCGTTTTCGGGACGAAGGAGGTCATAATCGTCGCGATGGTGGCCGTAGTACATTCGGATGGTCAAAGAAGAGAGTACCAACATCTCGTAGTGGACGTGTGATTAAAGGTCGTGGTGTATTCGTATGTATTCCAACTGAAATGGAGAGATTTTTTATTAACACGTTTTTCAAATAGCGCTATCGCACTCCATCTCGATCGCGTAGTCGTTCCCGAAGCGTCACTCCACCGCATTGGAAACAAGCCCAGAAAAGGACTATCAAATTGTCCGACCTGGAGAAGATGGAAGAAGAAAAACAAATGCGCGATGAGGAAATTAAACGCCGCGAGGCCGAACGGAAGAAACGTCATGAAGAACTCGCCAAGGACACGAAGAAATCATTCTATGAACTTGATCATTCAACTACATACGGCAAGCCTGTCGTCGAAAAGCCGCACGTTGAATTGGATCGACCTAAGTTCGACGATATATCACCATCTAAAGCAGCTGTCGAGAAACCCAGAGCACCATCTCCTGAAAGCGATCGCAAAAAACAAGTGGATCTAAACGCCCTGGACTATGAAGATCAAGCTGGAAGTGAGAATGACGAAAAAGAATCACCTCGTGAACCAGTGGCCAAACGATCACCCTCCAAAACCAAAACTACAAACACTAATGAAAAAGAAAAACGAGAAGACTCAGATAGACGGGAACGTCGCTCATCACCCCGTGGTCGTTCACCTGATTTTCGTGATCGTCGTCGTCGATCCGATTCGAGGGACCGTGACAGACGCAACCGATTCCCAGTACGTCGAAACGATTTTCGATCACCACGTCGTAGAAACTTTGGTCGCCGAGGTGGTGGTGGTTTTGTTGATCGACGTCGACAAAGGTCACGATCATTTGATCGTTTCCGCAATCGTCGTTCTCCAATCCGACGGAGATCGCCATACAATCGTCGATCCCCAATAGACCGACGTCGTCGTCCTAATAGATCTCGTAGTCGTACTCCACGTCGAAGACATCGCAGCCGTAGCAATCATAGTCGTGATCGTCGTGTCTCAAAATCTCGTTCTCCTAGCAAACCAAAACAAGCAGACACTTCTCGCGATCGACAGGAGATTAAACGTTCCAAATCGATAACTCCGAAAAAATTAACCCCACCTCCTCAGAACACTGAAAATGCCGTGACTACAGAGGAAGATCAGGAGAAGTTGGCTAAAGAAAAAATGCTCAAACGTGCCGAAGCGTTATTACTTTTCAAAGATCACATGCGCAAAGAAATCGCAAAGGAAGAGGAACGGCGGGCCGAGAAACAACGCCTTGAGGATGAGGAAAAAGAGAAGTACGCTCGCGAACTTCAAGATCTAGAAAAACTAAAACGGGAAACATTGATTAAACTACAAGATAATGAACGATCAAAGCGATCATCGTCCAGTCCTCGAAAGTCTGTAGAGAAAAAAGAAAAAGAACGCAAACAAACCCCGTCGAAGGAAAAGAAAAAGAAACACAGCAAGAAATCTAAGAAACACTCGAGATCATCAACTGATTCGGGTTCCGATTAGGAATGAAAGTAACGACGTCAGTCGGCCTTCATAACTTGCAATTTCAATTTGCGATCATCAAAAGCAATTTCTACTTAGACGATCTGTAGTAAATGCGACCTTTTTTTAAATTTAACAATGGATATTAAATATAACTTGTATGTTCGAGTACACAAAACGTTCATTTTTATTTGTTGTAAATATTGGAGTCAAAATCAAGCTCAAAACCAGTATAGTCGAAGCCCAGAGTGGGCTTAATCGAGGCTCACAATCAGTATAGTCGAAATTCAAGATCAATGTAATCGAAACCCAGGCACAGTATAATCCAAGCTCAAAATCAGTATAGTCGAACCACAAAACAAGTATAGTCGAAACGCTCATAATCAGTATATTCAAAGAGCCCAAAGTGAGTATAATCGAAGTTTAGGGAGGTCAGTATAGTCAAAGCTCGAAGTTAGTATAGTCGAAGTCCAAAACAAGTATAGCCAAAGCTCAAAATCAGTATAGTCGAAGCTCATATTCAGTATAGTCAAAGCTCAAAATAGGTGTAGTCGAGGCTCAAAGTCAGTACAGTCGAAACGCTCAAAATCAGTAGGTATAGTCGAAGCTCAAAATCATTACACATAGGCGGTTGTTCGGTCAGACATCGAATTAGGAAATTTGTATTGGGCTACATGGCAGCACTGTTTATTTTTGTTATAAACTCACAACTTATGTTTGTATAACACTTAAAGCACTTTAGACCATTTTTTGAATATGCCGCCCGTTAATTGTAAACGGCCATCTTGTTTTACTAATGCACTATGTACTAAAAGCTATCTTGTATAGAATGAAACAATAAACTCTTTCTTATAATCGAATCATTTGAAGTGTTAACATCGTCGCCTGGCTAGCTCGTCAGTATTAGCTAATTTTTTTTACCGCGAATTCGTTAAGTCGCCCCGTTACATCTGGGAGATTTTCACGTTGAAGCAACGAATTTCTCTGCAGAGCGATTAAAAAAGGCTTTAATCGTATATTTTTTGACGCCAAACGTGAGGCACGCGTTCGTGGTAAAAGTAAAAAAACAATGGAAATTAATTAATTCAAGTGAGTGCGTGCTCGGTTTTCGGTCAATATATACATATATGTACATCGATCCAGCGTTGGGACCAGTTCCAGATCCTACTAGGATAAATCACCATCACCATTCAACCTCATCAGCAGATGCATCACATGGTCGTCGTTGGAAATTACATAATTGCATATTATTTGCATGTATTATATGTAAATGGAATGATAAGTACACTCACACTCCCAGCAGCTATGTGGCTCTGATTCTAATTATTCGAATGTGCGTTGGAATACTCGTTGAGTAGTGTAGTATATTGGCATCATTATATTGACACCATGCATGAGTAATCATGCACTTTGGTATGCAAATACATAAGTAAGTATGGTGTAACAGCTGTGAGTTATGTCACCACACAGCTTGCACTCAGGCTTAGCATTACACTCATAACTCTCCCAGACCTAATCATATTGTCTCGGGTGCATGCAGAACAGGATGAGTAGTTCGTACTCAGCAATGATTGGGAGCGCGTGCGTGCATTGGCGAGTCGATACTACATTTTGACGACGAGGAATAAACTCGAAAAAACAAAGAGAGTAAAAGCAAATCAAAAAGAAAGGGAATCGATACATACATATGTATATATAAGTGGAAGCAAATAAAAGGAGTGAATTGTGATAAGCAATTGAAAAACAGGAAAAAACCAGTAAAATCGAGCAATCATAACTGTTGCAGTAAATAATCCGGTAAATAAATTGGAGAATGGGTTGTACGTGGGCTTTAAATGGTTTTGTATTTCGTTAAATCGAAAGAAAATATAGATTTGAAATAAATCTTAAAAGTGTCTTATGTCATTAAATTGAAAGCAAATGCAAAATTTTGAACAAGTTGTTTGTTGAAGGTGAAAGAAAACTTCAAATGAAGTTGGTTTTTCCATTCAATTGGAAGAGAAAACGAAAACTTAAAGAAAAAATAAAATAGAAAAGTATGTTTCAAACAAAACGAAGAAAGATCTCAATTAAACTGGAATAGAAAAACAATTTATTAAATTAAATTATTTATTACTTGTATCCATTCAATTGGATAGTTTATTAAATTGAAAAAAAAAAATACAATAAATTTAAAGAAAATGCCTTAAACGGTTTTTTTTTTTTTTTAATTTGCGCGCACTCAAGGTCTAATAACCTTATTATGTCGGCGACCCAGTGCGGGCAGAAGGTAGAGAGGAAGAGGAATAGAGGAGATGCCGATGGACATTGATCTTAAATGCTTGCATGTTGCATTGCGGGGGTAAAACCGAATCCGGCAGGGAGTTCCAGATTCGTGTGGTTCGGTTAATGAAAGATTCTCTATATTTGACAGTACGTCCGAAAGCGGGCTTCAGAGTATATTGGTGAGCATTCCTAGAGAGATGTGTATTGCGGGAGAAATGTTGAAGGGGCGGAATGCAACTGGCTATTTCGTCAGAGCATTTTTGGTGGTAGTAACGATAAAACAGGGAGAGGCAAGTAACATGCCTGCGGTGTTCCAGCGAGTCTAATGTTTTGGTAATGCTGGAGTCACCTATCACTTTTATGGCTCGTTTTTGTATTCTGTCTAGTAGGTGCAGTGAGGTCTTTGAAGCACCGGACCAGACATGAGCGTTAAACTCTATTTTGGGGCGAATGAACGGCTTATAGATTGTAGCCAGATCTAAGGGTGAGAAATATTTCTTGCATCTGTATAAGAATCCTAGGCATTTCGCAGCATTCTTGGCGACACTGAATATATGGTCGCTCCAATTAAGATTGTGAGCAACACTCATACCCAGGATGGAAAGCTTTTCAATTTCTGAGATGCAAGTGCCATTCATGGATAATGGCTGCGGGTTATTTATACGCTTTAACGACAAGAGACAGCATTGTGTTTTGGAAGCATTAAATTCCACTCGTATTGTTTTTACCCCATTGGATGATGCTGTCGATATCGGAATTTAATGAGCTTAACATACGCTGCCGCTCATTATCTACAACCGAAGTGCAGGGTCGTAAACTGGTGAACGAATATGTGAAGCTGAGGGTACTGTCGTCAGCGAAGGAGTGAATTGGATTAGAAGTAACAGACAAGAGGTGGTTATATGAAAAGCTGTTCTACTGAACTGATCACTTAAATATCAAATTAAGTTTATTAACCTGGCCGGGAAAACAAATAAAATATAAAAAGTGCGAATGATAAAATACATATGTATATACAAGTATGTATGTATGTATGTACGTGTATGTTAAAAGCTCAGTTAAGCAAGTAACCGCTGGTTACTGTTCCATTCAATTGGAAGAGAGAAAGGCAAAATCAAATTATATGCAACATGTATGTGCGTGCGGGTGCATGTACATATGTATGTACCTACATGTATGTATGTATGTAGGCGTTACAGTCCATGAGGAACCTGAGCCGAGCTTCTCTCAATCACCCATGTTGTGTGTGATTTCATTTTCACATAGGTGAAAGGGACCTACAGTTTATTGCCGGTTCCGAACGGCGAATTTCGAGAAGCTTTTCATGACAATTTTACTACAGGGGGTTTTGTCAGAACCCCGCTGAGGAGAAACACCGTGAAAAACACGTTCGATGACATGGCTGTGTCGGGATTCGATCCCGAGTCATCGGCGTCAGAGGCCAACACACTACCCACTGCGCCACGGTGCTCACATACAAGTGTTAAACATGAATATGGATACTCGTGTATACAAGTGTACAGGTACACAGGTACAGGTATTTGGGGGTGGCCGTGGTGCAGTGGTTAACATCATCGTCCGCCGAGCGGAAGGTTTATGGTTCAAATTCGCTTCATAGCCAAGAAAAAGTAATTCCTATACGGACAAAAAAAGTATTCAACGCAGTTGTGAATGTAAAGTGACCAGACGTACTGCTGCAGGCATAACACTCACAGTATATGGTCAACCGAAATTCATCCTCTGCATATGCAATACCAAAGTGCTTGAACGAATTACTACGGGCTATAACCAACGCGGAATTTGGTCGGTTCTCGTCCTATCTAGGTCAAGGACAACCACCCCTGAGAGTAGTGAACGAACATCAACGACCCCAACCACTGTACTCCGTTCAGGTTGTGTGTGTCAACACATCATAAGCGAATATAAAAAAAACTCTTGAACCTGCGCGAGTCTCTAAAAAAAAAAAACAAAAAAACATATGTACATATGTGTGTTTACGCACATAGAGGCTGTATACACGAGATTATATCATCCGAAAAAAGCCGGTTTTGCGGGAGAGGGAGCTGAAGGTTGCGGTACGAAACAGAATGCAATTTTCTTTCGCAAATTTAGTGGGTGAACAGAAGTGGAAAACTAATACATATACAACTCTTCAATTTTCGAGTCTGCACTTTTTTTGCCTGGTGTTGCGCTTCAATCGTCATTGGTCTTTCAAGCAGTGAACATCGGAAAAAAACAAAGGGACATTTTAGGGCGTGGTTGCACTTAATATCTCTGTCAAAGGAAATATCTCTTTCAAATGAAATGTCAAAAAGACAGAAACACTAACACAATTGAACAGGGTTCACATATATGTACAATTTTTTCTTCTAGAAAAATGAATCCCGTGTATGCTTCAATGTAGAGCATCAAACCAGTCTTCCTGCTGCTAGCAATATTCTCGTGTATACAGGCCCATAGGCATTAGCACTTGTGGATAATTATGCGTTTTATATAAATTAATTATCATCTTATAATTAGTGATAATAATCAGTAACATTTATGGCATAGAAATGGAAAAGAATATAACACCGCTAGAATGTTTTGATACTGAGGGAGACACCACTTTGGTAGGCCTGAAGTGGGAAAATAGAAGCGGGCCTTAAACATTTACTTGGAAGCTGCGAACATTAAATCTCATGTAAAGAAGAGTGCAGTGCTATTGTATTTTGGTGACTTGGGGATACAAGAGATTTTCTATAATTTGCCAGAAGCAAACGCAGATCCAACGAAGGACGATAATGTGTTTGATATAGCTGTTAAGAAATTGGAGGAATATTTTCTTTTTAAGCAAAGTTAGTATTTAAACGACAGGGTCTGTTTCATCTTTTCCTCTTTATGCTGATGAAACAAGAGATTGGAGAGAAGTTTGAGAAATTCTGGATTATTTACTGAAAATTTTTAGTAAAACCAATGGAAATCTAATTGGCCATATTGCAGAGAAAGGTAGTTCAGATGAATTGAGGAAAAAATGTTAACTAGGGGTGAAGAAATTACTCATAAAAGAAGCCAATACACAGGAGGATGTTAAGGAACAGCTATACAATTATGGAGAGAAGTCTATGAATCAGGGTATTAGTAAAATTAGGGTGCAAACGCTGTGGCAGCAAGAAACACTTGACACAGGAAGTTAAATGCCCAGCAAGGGATAAAAAGTGCCATGGCTGTGACAATTTGGAGCGTTTTCGCCAATATTGTAGAACCAAGTTTGCACAAAATCGGAAATTATTCGAATCAGAAAGAGACAACCTTGACAGGAAGAAAAAACAAAAAAGAGGGGATGAAATTGATTACTTAGAAAAAGAGGAAATAGACGCATAGATGTATTTCACATTGATAAAAAACCAAACAAGATATTTTTAGCTTACTGTAGTAGAATTCCATTGGATGTTCCTGGATGTTTCGAAGCAGTAGTAAAGTACGGCGAGAAAACAGAAAAAGCCACGTTCTATGTTATTGAGGGCCGAACTAATAATTTGCTAGGAATGAACACAGCTATCGGTCTCAAAATTCTTCAAATCCGTATTTACGTTAATAGCATCAAAAACGTCGCATCTCCAAAATTTAAGGATACTGTTGTCGAAATACCAATTGGCGAATCTATTAAGCCCGTATCCAAACCAGATAGAGTGGTTCCTATTCCATTGAAAGCTAAAGTAGCGGCAAAGATAAAATAACTTTTAGAATGCGACATCATACAGGAAGTGAGGAGGTCGTCTAAGTGGGTTTCTCCAATCGTTCCAATTTTAAAAGATAATGGAGAAAATGTTGATTGCCTGTGAAAGGGTAGTTCATTTTATTGACGATGTTTATATATGTATTTGGAAGGTTCAAAAATAATTCCAATGAGTAATCATGCACTTTGGTATGCAAATACATAAGTAAGTATGGTGTAACAGCTCTAAGTTATGTCACCACACAGCTTGCACTCAGGCTTAGCATTACACTCATAACTCTCCCACACCTAATCATATTGTCTCGGGTGCATGCAGAACAGGATAAGTAGTTCGTACTCAGCAATGATTAGGAGCGCGTGCGTGCATTGGCGAGTCGATACTACAAGTAGCATAAAGCCGACATATGTAGAAGCAAAAATGTGCATGTATCAATATTTTTTAAATATACTGTTCCATAGTCTAAATCTAAACTACTCGTAAGTTATTATTTTTTTTTTTGTTGAAAGCTTCTGCTATCCGCTGGAGCACTCAGACGCAATCAATGGTCCATTGTACTCCAGACTCCGGCTCCAAAGGTGCGCCACCGTGCGCGAGCAAAGGCGAGTCAATCATCCTCCTCCTCGCAACAAGCAGCACAGGTAGGCGTCTCATTGATGCCAAGCACGTAGAGATGCTTGGCAAAAGTGTAATGGCCCGTAATAACTCCCACAAGCCTTCTGCAGTCGATTCTCCTTAAAGACAGGAGAAATGCTGCAGATTTTTTGCAGACATCAGGGCATACGCATTTAGTTATATGGTTCTTCAACATCAGCAGCTACAAACTCTGCCCTCGAAGCAGATTTGAAATGTTAGGCCACAGAACAAGTCATCCTGGCTACAAGCCTTGTTCCTGTTAGGAATGCTTCTGGAAGTTTCTAAATAGGACGAGTTATATTAGATTCAGGCTTACAGGTTAATTTCATCAAAGAGGTTGAATTTACTCAAAGAAAAGCAGTAGACATTATTGGAATAGGTTGTAAAGAGACGAAGATAAGTTTTCTAACTCAGTCTACAATTCGATTAATTATCTCGACGTTTGAACTTCCACTTAAGTTTTTAGTCACCCCCACCATAACAGGATACCAACTGGATTCTGCAATAAATATTGTTACCTGGGATATTCCAAAAAACATACGTCTTGCTGACTAAAAGTTTAATCATCCCGGAACTATAGATATGCTCATAGGAGCAGAAACTTTCCTTGGTTTATTATTGGTAGGACAAATAAAGCTTGGCGATGACCTTCTTCTTCTTTGGTGGCGTTACAGCCCATGAAGGATCAGAGCCAAGCTTCTCTCAATCACCCATGTTGTGTGTGATTTATTTTTCATACAGGTGAAAGGGACCTACAGTTTAGTTAAATGCCGATTGCGAAAACGGCGTGAGTCGAGAAGCCTTTTCATGGCAAGTTTACTACGGAGAGTTTTGCCAGTACCCCGCCGACGAGGAACGTCGCGAAATAAACATTCGATGGCGTTGGTGTTATCGGGATCCGAACTCGCTCATCGTGCGCCAGAGTCCAACACACTAACCACTGCGCCACGGCGCCACTGCGATGGCCTTACTTCTTTGCAAAATTCAAAGCTAGGTTGGGTTGTATCAGGAAGATACAAATCACTCATCGATGATTCTCAGAAAAAACAGTGCGTAATCTCTATTGAAGATCAACTCGAAGAAGTCGTCGAGAGGTTTTGGGAACTCGAAACCGTTACGGGGCATAAACCAAAGTAGACGGACGAGCAATTCAACTGTGAAACACACTTCATACAAACATTGGAGGAGCTGCCTACTGGACGACTCATGGTAAAACTACCCTTTAAGAAGGATCCAACCTTACTAGGTGATTCATACCATATCGCTTTTCGCCGTTTTCCATATTTGGAAAAAAGATTAAAACATGACTATACATTAAAAACATCGTATGGAAAGTTTTTCGAAGAATATGAGACTCTAGGCCATATGTCTCTCTTAATTAACCCGGACTTAACTACACCCCATTATTGAGGTAGATAACAATGTGTTCCACAGCCTAATAGCGTGTCGACAAAGTTACGAGTTGTATTTGATGGTTCTTGTCGCACATCGTCGCAAATTTCTCTAAACGAAATCCTTATGTCCGGTCCCACCATTCAGGATGATCTTTTCCCAATACTTCTTCGCTTTCGCATGAATAGATTTGCTTTAACCGCTGATATAGTAAAGATGTATAGACAGGTTTTGGTACATCCATCTCATAGAAGGTTTCAGTACATCTTGTGGAGAGAAAGTGAGAAGGAACCAATTAAAACGTATGCTTTGAATACTTTTACTTATGGCACTATCTCAGCTCCATATCTCGCAATTCGCTGCATGCAATACCTTGGAGACAAATTTGAGAACGAATTTCCTTTGGGATCTCAAGTTGTACGTTCGGATTTTTACATCGATGATATGATTACCGGAACAGATAATTTGGAATCTTTAGTACAGTTAAAAAGCGAAGTCAAAGCTGTGCTGCAATCTGCAGGCTTTGAGCTATCCAAATGGCATAGCAACTACCCTTCCGTCGTCACAGCCCAAAACGACAAACAACTGAAAATGAGTAAATCTAACCAAGTACGCTTGGTATAACATGGAATTCATCAGATGATCACTTCTACTTTTCGTACCATCCGAATAGAATATATTCGTCATATTCCAAAATATCGATATTGTCCTTATCCTCTTAATTGTTTGATCCAGTGGGCTTACTTAATCCTATTTTAGTAAAAGCAAAAAATCATTTGACAACAGTTGTGGATCAACAAAATTGACTGGGACGCAGCAATTCCACAACAACTCATCATGGAATGGCGACAATTTATGGCTGATCTGAACTCTCTTCAAAATCTCTCAGTTCCACGATTCGTTCTCACTTCGGACAGACAAACAGTACAGGTTCATGGATTTTGTGATGCATCTATGAAAGCTTATGGATGCTGTATTTATATTCGGTCACTGGATCCGCAAGGTTCAGTAATAACTAATTTGTTAGACTTGAGCTTTGCAGTGCTCATCTACTTGCAAGATGATGGTCAAAAATTAAATCGATTTTCAAGCAATCACCTTCAGAAGTTTACTTTTGGACACGCACTGCGTATCCACTCATTCCTCTAAACTAAGAACTTTTGCAGGAAATCGTATAGCGGAATTGCAGGACAAAACTGCTGACGTCATCTGGAGGCGTATACAGAATTTAACCCGGCAGATCTGGTATCCAGCGGATGCACAGCTAACGACCTTACGAAATCTAATTGGTTTATCGGTCCTGTATTTTTATTGAGCTCATCGGAATATTGGCCACCGACAAACTACCCATCTATAACTCCAGAAATAAAGAACTTAGAAAAGCGGAAAACAGTTCTATCAAGTTGTAGGCTGACTCAAAAATATGCTCGACGTAGTCAATAGATTTAGCTCATGTACAAGACTCATAAGAGTATTTTCATTGGTACTTCGATTTTTGGCAAGACTACTAAACAAAAAACTGGATATGACATGACCAATGAAGCCCATAGAATTCGAATTTCAGAAGAAATCCAACAACTTCTTAAAAACAAAATAATAACAGGCAATCTCAAATGGTTGAACCCTTTTCTGGACACAAGTAAGGGCTATCCTATCTTACGAGTTGGAGGTCGCTTAAGAAACGCAAATATTCCCGAGGAACAAAAACACCTATTACTTTTGCCTAAAGGTTCTTATTTCGCCAATTGTGTTGCTCGTCATTTACATACAACTAACTATCACACTGGGCCCAAAGCCCTCATTGCCTTGCTCCGACAAAAGTTTTGGATCGTCAACGTCATGGACTTGGCATGAAAAGTTGTACGCAATTGCATTCATTGTGTTCGACATCGTCCTAGGCTACTATATCAGGTAATGGGAGATTTTCCTACAGAAAGCATCAGTGCGACTCGTCCCTTTCTATGATGTGGTGTACATTTCTGTGGCCCAGTATTTGAGAACTCCGTCCCCCTGACCTCGACGAAGTTAAGATTGCCATATCGAAATTCAAGTCGAATAAAGCTGTTGGCGCAGACGGACTGTCTGCTGAGCTCTTCAAGGCAGCTGGGGATGACCTGGTTAGGAGCATGTACCAGGTCATCTGTAAGATATGGTCAGAGGAAAGCATGGCCGAGGAATGGAGTCTCAGCATCGTATGCCTGATCTAAAAGAAAGGAGACCCCTCTGATTGCGCCAACTACAGAGCAATAAGTCTCCTTAACATCGCCTACAAAATCTTCTCTGCCGTTTTGTGTGAACGCCTGAAGCCCTTTTTTAAATAGGCTGATAGGTCCTTATCAGTGCGGATTCAGGCCAGGGAAGTCCACCATCGACCAAATCTTCACACTACGGAAGATCCTGGAAAAAACCAACGAATTTCAAGTCGACACTCACCACCTATTTGTCGACTTCAAAGCCACATACGACAGCGTAATCAGAGACGAGCTATACAAAGCTATGTCTACTTTTGACATACCTGCTAAACTCGTCAGACTATGTAGGATGACTTTGGAGAATGCTCGCTGCTCAACCCTAATCGGTAAACACCTTACCGATAGTTTTGATGTCAAAAAAGGATTTAGGCAGGGCGATGCGTTGTCGTGTGATTTCTTCAACATCATATTAGAAATTATTGTACAAAATCACCAATACAAGAGGCACAATCTATTTCAAATCCTCGCAACTAATAGGTAGATCACAGCGAGATGTGAGTGTTGAGATGGAGGCGGCGAAAATTGGTCTGGCGGTAAACGAGGGCAAAACTAAATATATGCTGTCATCAAAAAAGGACGCTCACTACCGACGTCTTGGCCAGAACGTTTGTATTGGCAGATATAAGTTGGAGGTAGCTAAGGACTTCGTCTACCTTGGCTCCGCAGTGATCTGCAACAACGACATCAGTTCCGAAATCAAACGCAGAATCACTCTTGCTAATCGCTGTTTCTTTGGGCTCAGGAGGCAATTGAGTAATAGAGCCCTCTCCCGAACGACAAAGTTGGCTCTATATAAGACCCTTATCATCCCGGTCCTGTCGTAGGGCGCAGAAGCATGGACACTATCAAAAGCGGATGACGAGGCCCTTGGTCGGTTCGAGAGAAAGATTTTGCGCGTGGTTTTCGGACCTATAAACGCAGACGGGGGATGGAGGAAAAGATTCTACCACGAACTTTACGGGCTGTACAGCGACATGAGCCTAGTCAGGCGTCTACGGATTCAACGCCTAAGATGGCTGGGCCATGTAGAGCGAATGAACACCACAGCTCCAGCCCGGAGAGTCTTTGAATTCAACCCCGAGGGACGAAGAAGCAGAGCCCGGCCGCACTTAAGATGGCGCACACAGGTGGAAGGGGATCTCAGCCAACTGGGTGTGCGGCAATGGAAAAGGCTAGCAAAAGACCGTGCTAGTTGGAGGGGCATGTTGGTTGAAGCCCAGGTTCACCCCGAACTGTAGCGCCCATTAAGAAGAAGAAGAAGATTCAAACTCTGATAAACTGGAAAGAAAATTCACTCATGATACTGAAACCTTAACCCTTTCATGTCCAAATTTTTTTGGCCAGGGCAAATATTTTTTTGTCGCCATATTTGTGTCAATATACACCTAAATATGAACTAT
Organism: Eumerus sabulonum; assembly: GCA_951905685.1. NCBI lineage: Eukaryota > Metazoa > Arthropoda > Insecta > Diptera > Syrphidae > Eumerus > Eumerus sabulonum. Next base: position 179,830,665 of record OX645060.1, read on the forward strand.
AATTTTCGAAGTCCTATCTATCATGGTTCCAGAAATATAGAATGCAACATTGGGCAATAGTGGTAAATTTAAAACACATATGCAATGTAATTTATTTTTTTTATTTATATATTTTTATAACATGGCAAAACGCCAGCTTCGATCCCTGTCCCTGCTCAATCCAAGTTGACACACAACCTCCGCGTGGCCCCCCCTAGATAGCTACCCTGGCACCCGCCAGGTAGTGAACCAATGTGTGCAGCGACCCAACCCCTTGTTCCTGGGGAAAGAGGAACCTGGCCCTCCAGGTTGGGGGTTGTGCTTAGGGGTAACATCCCATCACGTAAAAACCTACTTGTTCCGAAACAACAACAAGCCTCGGATATGGACGGATATAATGCTGACGACCCCTGCAAACGACTAACGGACTTGAGAGTCTGCACCTGGAATGTTAGGTCGCTTAACAGACCGGGTGCAGGCGATTAATTAGAGCAGACCCTCAACTGCTATAAAGCAGATATAACCGCACCAGGCCAAAAAACGGATGAAAAACTGCGACATCTACTACGGGAACTGCTACAAGGAGAACAAACAGCGCCTATTCGGGTGCGGATTCGTTACTCGAGGAAGACTCTGACAAAAAGTCTTAAGCTTCCGAAGCATAAGCGAACGCCTCATAACAATCCGCATCAAAGCTAAATTTGGAAACACAAGCTTAATATGCGCTCACGCCCCAACGGAAGAAAAGGACGATCGACTCAAAGAAGATTTCTACGATCTCCTTGACAGAACATATGCCCAATGCCCCAGCTACGACACAAAAATAGTCCTAGGAGATTTTAATGCAAAACTGGGCAAAGAGGACATATTTGAGTCGATCAGAGGAAAGCATAGCCTCCATAGCACCACATCCGACAACGGACTAAGGCTAATTGATTTCCTAGCAGGGCGTAACCTGCTTGTAGCAAGCACGCGATTCCCCCATCTCAACATCCACAAGGGTACCTGGCGGTCTTTTGATCAATCGACCACCAACCGGATTGATCACATTGCGATCGACGCCAGACACTCCTCCTGTATTCTCGACGTACGAACCTTCCGAGGGGCCAACATCGACTCGGACCACTACCTTGTTGTAGCCAAGGTACGAATGAGGATATCAAGAATGCTTAGGAGTCGAGTAGCACAACGTAAGTTTGACGTCGGAAAGCTACAATCGCAAGAGACTGCCAGAATCTTTGCCGATCGTGTCTCCTCCAAGCTGTCTCAAAATCCGCCCACAGCAGCACAAACAATAGAGCAGGAATGGGCGCATTGTCAGAGCGTCGTCAGAGACGCTGCCTCAGAGGTACTGGGTTTCAAACCGCCACCACCTAGAAACCCCTGGTTCGATGAACAATGCGAACAAGCCCATGCAGCAAAACAAGAGGCATATAAAGCCATGCTGCAACGACGGACGAGAGCTGCTCGCGAAATCTATGAGCAGAAGAGAAGAGAGGAACACACGCTTTTCAGAAGAAAAAAGAGAGAGCATGGAAAGCGTGAGATCGAGGAGATGGAGAGATGCTACGATCTCCTAGGAATGACGCCCGTAAGTTTTACAATAAGGTAAAACGAAGATGCCATGGCTACAAAGCCAGAGCGGCGGCCTGCAGGGATGAAAATGGAGAGCTGGTAGTAGAGTCGCAGTCGATGCTGAGGATTTGGAAAGACCACTTCTGCAGACTGAAACCGTTTGTGGATAACCTGATCGGCTCAAATCAGTATGGTTTCAAGCCAGGTAAATCCACATTAGACCAAATATTTACGCTACGGCAGATCTTGGAGAAGACCCAGGTATACCAAATCGACACTCACCACTTCTTCGTCGATTTCAAGGCTGCATATGACAGCGTGTATAGAGATGAGCTATACAAAGCCACGTCTAGTTTAAACATCCCTGCCAAACTCGTCCGACTGTGCAGGATGACAATGGAGAATTCTCGCTGCTCCATTAAGGTCGGTAATGAGCAAACCGAGACCTTTGATGTTAAAAAAGGATTTAGGCAAGGTGACGCGCTGTCATGCAACTTTTTCAACATCTGGCTTGAAAAGATCGTGCAAGAGTCACTGGCCAACACAAGAGGTACGATTTATTTCAAGTCTACGCAATTGCTTGCGTATGCCGACGACATTGACGTGATTGGACGGACACAGCGAGACTTCAATGAGGCCTTTGTAAGCATTGAGGTAGAAGCGGCTAAGATGGGTCTCAGGGCTAATGAGGGTAAAACCAAATATCTGCTTTCATCTAAAAGAGACGGACAACACCGACGTATTGGATAGAACGTCACCATGGGCGGATATAACTTTGAAGTGGTCAAGGAATTCGTCTACCTTGCCTCACTGATGACCAGCGACAACAACACCAGCGCTGAGATAAAACGCAGAATCGCTCTTGCCAACCGCTGTTTCTTTGGGTTCAAGAGGCATTTGAGAAGTAGAGCCCTCTCTCGAAAAACTAAGGTTTCCCTCTACAAAACCTTAATCATCCCGGTCCTGAGGCTTGGACGTTAACAAAAGCGGATGAAGATGCCCTTGGTCGTTTCGAGAGGAAAATTCTGCGCACTATCTATGGTCCCGTTTGTTCAAACGGTGTATGAAGGAGAAGATATAACGAAGAACTGTACTGGTTGTACAGCGACATCGGCCTGGTACGACGCCTACAGATGCAGCGTCTAAGGTGGCTAGGCCATGTAGAGTGCATGGAAAATATAGCTCCGATCCGAAGAGTCTTCGAATCCACCCCGGAAGGAAGGCGCGGCAGAGGACGGCCGCATCAACGGTGTCGAATGCAGGTAGAAGAGGACCTTAACCAACTGGGCGTACGGCGCTGAAAATAGCTGGCCAAAGACCGTGCCAGCTGGAGACGCTTGTTGGTTGAGGCCCAGGTTCACCACGGACTGTAGCGCCACCTAAGTAAGTAGTAAATAACACGCATGTACCATTTATTGGATCGGTGGTTGATTTTGTACAGCTCTATAGTAACATGTCCGCAAGGTCAACTCCTTCCAATAGTTTGAAAGTAACTGTACAATCTTATTATCATACCACCGACAAGCAATCAAATTGTGTGCATTTTCAAATTTGAAATAACTTGATCCTCGGCCGTTCTTCTGTAGTTCCTTTTCAGTTTTCAGTTCACAATTTTTTATCCGATTCGCTCTAATTGTTCCGACAGCTAAGATACCTTCAAAACAATCATAAGACTGATCGAGGTGAACCAATTGTCAAAGAATAATTTCAATTTTCGATTACTTGTAATATTCGTCGATAAATGAAGAACTATGTCCGAGGATATTTCTAACCCATAAGATGGGCATGCCTCGGATACACGGACGTATACTCGACGGCGACAATGCACGAAAAAGGAACACGATTTGCGAGTATGCTCCTGGAATGTCAGAACCCTGTACACTCCCGGAGCTGCTCATAAACTAGAAGGAATCCTCACGCAGTACGAGGCGGATATTACTGCGGTCCAGGAAATACGCTGGATAGGAAGCGGTATGATTAGGAAGAAAAATTGCGACACTTATTACAGCTGTCACAAAAGGTTGCACTTACTGGGATGCGGATTTGTCGTGGGAAAGCGGTTAAGGTCGAAGGTCATCGACTTTAAATCTATAAGTGATCGCCTGGCTGTGATCCTCATCAGAGGCAGATTTTATAACATCAACCTTATATGTGCACACGCCCCTACCAACGAGGCTGAAGACCCTATCAAGGAGGACTTCTATGACCTCCTGGACAACGCCCATGGAGCCTGCCCGGAGTACGATGTAAGAATCATGCTCGGGGACTTCAATGCCAAAATCGGTAAGGAGAACACCCTTGGCGGAGTACGGCTTCCGACTCACTGACTTTGCGACAGCTCGTAATGCGGTGATGAGTAGCACAAAATTCCCTCGCAAGCGAATCCACACAGCAACCTGGCGATCTCCGGACGGTCGAACCGCCAACCAAATCGACCATGTGCTCATTGACGCATGGCACTCGTCAAACATCCTGGATGTGCGAACATTCAGAGGGGCAAATGTGGACTCTGACCACTTCCTCGTAGCAGCAAGATTCAGAGCTCCACTGTCCAATGTCAGAAAGCTGCACCAGCCCATCAGGGAGAGGTTCGACATTGGGCGCCTGAGCACACCGGAGGTTACCAGAGTCTACAGAGAGCAGCTGAGCGAAAGACTCTACGGTATGCCTACGTCGAACACAAATGCCAATAATATGTGGCTGCATTGCCGCTCAGCCATTCAGGAAGTAGCCGAAACCACCTTAGGATACCTACCACCCCCGACAAGAAACCCGTGGTATAATGGCGAGTGTGAGCAGAAAAAGGCAGCAACCGACTAGGCGTACCAAAAGGCGCTGCAGAGGAAAACCAGGGCAGCGCAAGAAGAGTACCGAGCCAGAAGAAGGGAGGAGAAAAAAACTACTGCGACAAAAGAAAAGAATCTTCGCAGCCTCCCAGCTCAAGAATATCGAGGAGCCTAGGGATAAGCATAAAACACGAGCCTTTTACAAGAAAGCCAAAGGCCTTACAGGAGGCTTCAAAAAGGGCACCCTGGCTCTTCGAAACTGCGAGGGTAATCTTGTCACCGACCCGCAGGGAATAGTGGATGTATTTAAAGTCGATGACCTTCGACCTAAACCGCTCTCCCATGACAAATCCGCATCCTAGTAAGTGCAAGCTTTTGTGACAGCTTTAATAAATGTCGCAATTCTTCTTCCTCATCGTACCATTTCCTATCCAGCGTATTTCCTGGACCGCAGTAATATCTGCCTTGTATTGCGTGAGGATTCTTTCAAGTTTATGAGCAGCTCCGGGAGTGTACAGGGTTCTGGCATTCCAGGAGCATACTCGCAAATCGTGTTCCTTTTTCGTGCGTTGTCGTCGTCGAGTATCCGTCCGTGTATCCGAGGCATCTTGCTCCATAACCTTGTTTCTTTTACGTGGGCGGATTGTTAGCCCGCCAGACAACCGTCATTCTGGTCGGGGTTTTGTCGCTGCATACGTTTGTTCGCCTCCCAAAAGTTGTTGATGAGGCTATCCAGAGGGCGCCGCGAGGAGGCGTATGTCAACTTGATCCGGGCATTTAGGCAGGGATCGTTACTGGCATCTCGCCAGGTTGAGAGCGATCAACAACTTTACCATGTATGTCCGAGCCCATGCCCTCCTTATTATAAAATTATATTTTAATTTTCCCAGGGTCTGAAGCACAGGGCTTTTCTTCATTATCAGACTTCATGCAAATCTAAATTTCGTGACAATGACTGCCTGCACTACCTTACCTGCTTTTCGAAAACTTTTAATCATCCCTGTACGAGGCGCAATAATCAAAATATAAAATCCAATAAACAATGACAACAAAACAGAAGTCAGGAGAAAACAAATTGCGAAAAATCGCATAAAAGAGAGTAACCCGCTCTCTGCACTCATTGCTCTATCCGGCTTTTGTATTCCGCTCTGTGTTATTCATTTGTTTATTGTTTATATACGCTCAAAACCGGCACCTTGTGTGCGGAAGCTTTTGCCTTCTTTACTCACCCCATCACATTCCATTCGCATATTAAGCCTAATACATTCGAAAAGCACACACATTCAGCACACAATCTTAGAAATGTAGCAACAAATTTGCATTCCTCTTTGCTTTTGCTCTCTGTCGGTTCCTAGTTCTCTCAAGTCGAATTGCGCTCTCAGCATATTTTCAGTTTGTCAATGGCGTACTTTGCGTTAGGATCGTGGGTCCTTCGTTCACAACAACTTTCATTTCTAGCGATACTTTTCACTTAGTTTTCCGTTTCTTCGTTTTAATATCCTTTCCTCCTCCATTTTTGTTTTCTCAACGTGATTATTATTAACCGTGTTTGTGCATATTTAGTTTCCCAATAACAAGAAATAGGGATCCAATAAATCATGCCTCCTTTGCAGTGACATAATTTTTGTACAAAAAAAAAAAGAAATAACGAACGAAGAACAACATTGAAAAACGGGGAACCGGTGTTGAGTGACAGAGAGCGTGATGACAACATGCGAAAAGACGAAACGACGACACAATCGTCCAATTCGCGAAAAGATGTGATAAATTACGGCTTAATACAAAATAGTTTAATAACGACAACAACAACAAGGAGAGGAAGGAAATGAAAACAAATACTCGGCGCGATTGAAAAGGAAACGCAATGTCCGTAATCCGTGTGCGAAAAAAAAAACCAACAAACGAAATTAAGTTAAGAAAAAAATACGTCGGAATTTTGAGTGTGCGTACCATTGAATAAAAGGAGCAAGTACGACTACCAGTAGGACGAATAAACGCCAAAAAAAACACAATAAGTCGAAAAGGAAGAACATTTTCAAAAAACAAAAACAAACAAGTTCCCTTTTGAGTATAAAGTAAGTCACAAAAAATAAGTACGAGTGCTCCTTGTCGGATCATTTTTTTCTCTTTTTATTTTTTCTCCGAATGTTTAAAGCGCGATTTTGACCTCGACTCGTTTTGCTAAACATTACCTAGTACCTAGGCAAACACCTCGTATTTACTTGTGTTTTGTTTTTATCGATATTCATTGTGCGCTTGAATTTCTTCTTGTGGCAAATCTACCACGACTTGGCCGATTATACCAATTTTCCATTTTACCATTCTGTTTGCACTCGCGTTATTCCCCCTCCCGTGAATAGTTATTGTTTATCCATAATTCGTGTGTGTATTCATTGTTATTCGGGTAAAAACGACGGTGCGGGAAAAGGAAAAAAATAATTAATTTATGCGAAGCTTCTAAGCACGAGGCGGCAACAAATCTCAGTATTGTTAATGATCAACATAATTGGATTTGTATTGGTGTTTCAAAAAATAAAAAGAGACTAATTGCGTTTACGCGACCGCCCCTTGCGGCGCGAAATTCGCAAATATGCTTGCTATGTTAGCAGGCTAGTAAGCATTGATTGTTGAATTTCTTATTCTGATCGATGTTTCTACGTTGTATCGCGTGTGTTTGTGCCAATAATACCACGGAAATTATGTATGTATATTCAAATGTCTAAATCAGTGTCAAGTTCGTTGAAAGTCTAAAAGGCAGTTTGAAATAGTGTTTTGAAAATTAGTTTATCTTAACTGCTACACAAGCAGTCACTAATTACCGCAAAAAAAAGGTAGTAAAAATCATAATCAATCGTGCTACACAAAATATACAAACAAATGTATAGAAAGCGAAAAAAAATCAAATTTTATGGCGATGTTTTTGTTTCCACATAATGGATTAGTACTACTACTAATTGGATACATCTCGGTTATACTGCAGAATGGATTAATCACAAATAGTATATCAGGTAAGTAATTGTGGCATACAAAAGAGACAGAGGAAATCTAATGAAAAGGGCTAATGCTGACTTGATACGCTCAGCATATTCAAATGTGGATGCTAATTAAACTTTTCAATTTTTCTGTCTCCATTTTCACCGTCTATTCTATCTGATCAGATTATCTATCCCGATGTTTTACTCCTGAATTTTTCCTCTTTCCCTTTGATATTCAAAATGCTTGTGTTCTTCTTTGAATACGGCGAATACAAATCACGAAATTCGACACCCACATTGCCACAGTGTTTAATGAGGGTTATACAAAATATTTGGTACGTACGTATGTATGTACATAAGCTTGTGTGGAACAGTGTTTCTGAAAGCTTACGTTGGTGTTGCCAGTGCTTTATTGTTTTAACAGATTTTTAACTTGGTGGTTAGGTATATAAAACATTATACCGCTACCTGTGGAGTGGCAATAACATGTTTTTTTTTTTATTAAAGCTGCTCTCATTCGCTTAGTAAAATTCTTCTTCCTCTCCTTTGATGGCGCTACAGCCCATGAAGGACCAGAGCCAAGCTTCTCTCAATCACCCATGTTGTGTGTGATTTATTTTTCACATAGGTGAAAGGGACCTACAGTTTAATGCCGATTCCGAACGGCGGCGTGAGGTTGAGAAGCTTTTTCAGGGCAAGTATACTACGGGGAGGTTTTGCCAGTACCCCGCCGAGGAGGAACGCCGCGAAATAAACATTCGATGGCGTCGGTGTTATCGGCATCCGAACTCGCTCAACGTGCGTCAGAGTCCAACACACTAATCACTGCGTCCTCGTTTAGTAAAATTATGCGATGTTTATTACCCACATTATGAATGGAACTAGGTCAACACAGATAAAAGGCGATCAAAAACAAAAATGAAGGATTTTCTTGTAAAATACAGGGTGCAATTTTCTAAAAAAAATTACTTAATTTCAAAAAAAAAACATTGAAAATCAACGGTTACATCCTCAATGCCGTGATATACTTTTTTGTAAGGCCAGAAACCTCTTCCTTTATCTTGTCTTTAAACGAAGTTGTTTTAAGGAATTGTTTCTAAGAAATTAATTTTCAAACTCAAAATTTTGAAAAAAAAATTAAAAAAAAAAAAATTCGAACTAATTTTTTTCAAAATTGTATGTAATTAAGTACTAATTTTTGTTTCAAAAATTCAATTCTACTATTCTTCTTCTTCTTAGTGGGCGCTACAGTTCGGGGTGAACCTGGGCCTCAACCAACATGCCCCTCCATCTAGCACGATCTTTCTATTTTCCATTGATCTTAGCCTTTTCCATTGCCACACACCCAGTTGGCTGAGGTCCCCTTCCACCTGTGTACGCCATCTTAAGGGCGGCCGTCCTCTGCTTCTTCGTCCCTCGGGGTTGGATTCAAAGACTCTCCGGGCTGGAGCTGTGGTGTCCATTCGCTCTACATGGCCCAGCCATCTTAGGCGTTGAATCCGTAGACGCCTGACTAGGCTCATGTCGCTGTACATCCCGTAAGGTTCGTGGTTGAATCTTCTCCTCCATCCCCCGTCTGCGTTTATAGGCCCAAATATCACGCGCAAAATCTTTCTCTCGAACCGACCAAGGGCCTCCTCATCCGCTTTTGATAGTGTCCATGCTTCTGCGCCGTACAACAGGACCGGGATGATAAGGATCTTATATAGAGTCAACTTTGTCGTTCGGGAGAGGGCTCTATTACTCAGTTGCCTCCTGAGCCCAAAGAAACAGCGGTTGGCAAGAGTGATTCTGCGTTTGATTTCGGAACTGATGTCGTTGTTCCCGGTCAATGCGGAGCCAAGGTAGACGAAGTCCTTAACTACCTCGAAATTATATCTGCCTATACAAACGTTCTGGCCGAGACGTCGGTGTTGAGCGTCCTTTTTTGATGACAGCATATATTTAGTTTTGCCCTCGTTTACCGTCAAACCAATTTTCGCCGCCTCCATCTCAATACTCGCAAACGTCTCATTGACATCTCGCTGTGATCTACCTATTATGTCAATATCGTCGGCGTATGCAAGGAGTTGCGAGGATTTGAAATAGATTGTGCCCTTGTATTGGCCAGTGATTTTTGTACAATCATTTTCAATATGATGTTGAAGAAATCACACGACAGCGCATCGCCCTGCCTAAATCCTTTTTTGACATCAAAACTATCGGTAAGGTGTTCGCCGATTCAGATGGAGCAGCGAGCATTCTCCAAAGTCGTCCTGCATAGTCTGACGAGTTTAGCAGGTATGTCAAAGGTAGACATAGCGTTGTATAGCTCGTCTCTAATTACGCTGTCGTATGCGGCTTTGAAGTCGACAAATAGGTGGTGAGTGTCGACTTGAAATTCATTGGTTTTTTCCAGTATCTGCCGTAGTGTGAAGATTTGGTCGATGGTGGACTGCCCTGGCCTGAATCCGCACTGATAAGGACCTATCAGCTTATTTACAAAAGGCTTCAGGCGTTCACACAAAACGGCAGAGAAGATTTTGTAGGCAATGTTAAGGAGACTTATTCCTCTATAGTTGGCGCAATCAGAGGGTCTCCTTTCTTGTGGATCGGGCATACGATGCTGAGACTCCATTCCCCGGGCATGCTTTCCTCTAACCATATCTTACGGATGAGCTGGTGCATGCTCCCAACCAGGTCATCCCCAGCTGCCTTGAAGAGCTCAGCAGACAGTCCATCTGCGCCAGCAGCTTTATTCGACTTGAGCTTCGATATGGCAATCTTAACTTCGTCGAGGTCAGGGGGACAGAATTCTCTGCGGTCTCCGTCGATTAGAAATGGATCATTCTGCCTGACAGCGGTATATTGACTAACATCGCCGTTATACAGTCTGCAGAAGTGGTTTTTCCATATTCTCAGCATCGACTGCGGTTCTACTACTAGGTGTCCGTTCTCATCCCTGCAGGCTTCCGTTCTGGCTTTATAACCTTGGCATGTTCGCTTTATCTGTTGATAAAACTTTCGAACGTCACGACTGCAGTAACACCTCTCCAAATCCTCAATCGCACGCTTCTCGTGCTCTTTCTTCTTTCTTCTGAGAAGCTTATGCTCCTCCCTTCTTTTTAACTCGTAGAGCTCACGAGCTACTCTTGTTCTTTTATGCAGCGAGGCCTTATATGCATCCTGCTTCGCTGTATGAATCCTCCTGCACTCGTCATCGAACCAGGTATTTCTTCGTGGTGGAGCCTTGAAACCCAAAACTTCGGTTTCAAGGCTTGTTTGCAAAGGCTCCGCTGCTGTTCTATTGATAGCGTGGAGGATTGAGGTGTATTGGAGAGCTTAAGGGAGACGCGATCGGTAAAAGCACGAGCGGTTTCTGGCGATAGTAGCTTTCCGACGTCATAACTTTGTATTCTTACTCTACTCCGTTGCGTTCGTGATATCCGTAAGCGCATCTTGGTTACAACAAGATAGTGGTCCGAGTCGATATTAGCCCCTCGGAAAGTTCGAACATCAGGAATAGTGGAGGAGTGTCTGACGTCGATCGCGATGTGATCAATCTGGTTGGTAGTCGATTGATCAAAAGACCGCCAGGTGCCTTTGTGTATATTGAGGTGCGGGAAGCGCGTACTGGCTAGAAGCAGATTTCGCCCCGTAGCAAGGTCAATCAGCCTGTGTCCATTATCGGAGGTGATGTCGTGTAGGCTATGTTTGCCGATAACTCGTTCAAATATGCTCTCCTATTAGTGTTTAGTCAAAAACAGAAAACCGGATGCAAAAATGTCTTGTAATTTTTGAGAAATTAAAAAAGAAACCCAAACGACTTTTTTTAAGAAAAATCTTTTTTTTTTTTTTTTTTGGTTTTAACGCGGCTGGACTGGTAGGCCCCCCTCCCATACGATTTTTTTCTTGTCTTGACCAGACCTACACGCTCTAGCTTTTTGGCACACTGCTCATGGGGCACCCTGTATGTATGTTGTAAATAAAAACAAATAGGCATTTCCTGAACATACTGATGCTAAATCACCATGACCATTACCCAGTGGAAAGAAAATATTTTGCTCACTAATTTGATCCTTGAATGGCACAGTAGATGTAGAATTTCCTTACCATACCTTGCATTAAGTAGCGATAAAACAATTTTAATCGCTCCAGCATTTTATAAATTTCATTCAGCATGTTTCCCCTCTACTCGTATGAACGCAGTAATTACAACCCTTGAACATGCAAGCCCACGTTTTATGCAATACTATAAAATATAACATTTATGAGTGCAACTCCTAAAAAATTACTTTAATAATTGATGCTAGCAAGTAAATAATAGTTGTGGAAAAAGAAATCCATTATATTCAACAGATGGCCTTAGGTAGGTAGGTAGGTAGGGTCGTAGCCTTCCCAGAATTGAGAAGAATGTACATAGGCCAGGGAGGCCCGTTGTGCAGCTACGAGGGGTTTTACCCCCCTATTCGTGGAACCATTTTGTGCTTCTTAAGAAGTTAAGAAGATCAAGAATCCCTACTTTCTGAACATCTGTCAGACCGTTAAGGAAGTAATAGCCTAGGTAACGTTTCCTGGTATTGCAAAGAGCTGGACAGGCACAGAGAAGGTGGTGAATGGATTCGACCTCCTCCTAGTCCTGACAGCTTCTGCAGAAATCATTCGGAACTATTCCTAGTTTTTGTCCTGGCAGTGTCCTGTGATGACACCGACGACTTTGTAGATGTCAGTTCTTTTTAGGGAGGTTATACTCCTTGTGCGTTGACTGTCAAGCCGAGGCCAGATTATCCTGGTGATGACCAGGGTTGCTTAAATGTCACTTTTTGTGGTTTTTATACGTTTTGCCGTAAAAAAGCGTATAAAAGTGTATTAAAGTGTATAAAATTGTATTATAAGGTATAAAACTGTATTTAACTGTATAAGAGGCCATAAAAGTGTATAAAATTGTATATAAGTGTATAAAAGTGTAAAAAAGTGTATACAAGTGTATACAACAAAGCACGGGCCAGCAAATTTTCAATAGCAGATGCAGTGGAGGAATGGAAAACAATTTTAAACAACGCCTTGGAGAATGGACATGGACAATGTCACAAAAAAATTCTGGAACGGACAGTAAAAAATAATGTTTTCAATGTACATTCAATAACAGCAAATTATTTGCACCCCAAATATAGAGGGCAGCTTTTGTCCTCTGAGGAAAGGCTAAAAGTAGATGAAAACCTTATTTCGATACTGAGTTCAAAGGCCATGGATTCAATATTTGCTTACGACAACAAAGCAGGAATTTTTTCCTTACTTAGTGAAAAGCTCGAGGACGGCGACTACAAAGTTACCACATACTGGCATTTCGCTAAAAGGCACCACATGGAACTTGCAGAATTCGCCCAAAAACTTTTAAGTATACCAGCTTCTTCGGCACAATTGGAAAGGGTGTTTTCCAATTGGTCTATGATACATAGTGATTTAAGAAATCGTTTGGATTTTAACAAGTCCAAGATGTTACTTAACATTTACTAATCCTTAAAATAAAGGACTCGAATAAATCGGAGCTATATTAAAAATCAAAATGTTTTTATTGTTTTATTTCTCAAATGCTTATTTTTAGGATCTTTATGCTTTTCTTTGACTTTTATACATTTTTTTCAGTTTTATACCTATTCCTTGCTTTTATACACTTTTATACACCAGCAATATTTTTCAGATGTATAATACACACTTTTATACACGTAAAAAAGTGTGTATAATACGCCAACTATTATACGTCTACAACCCTGGTGATGACGCAGGAATGTCCCTGTGTCCATCTCAGGTTCGGCTCGGCCCTGGCGAAATTGGTCAGATTATGTTTAATGGTTGTAAGGGGTACTCCCTCACAAGCCACGATTGATTGTAGCGTCGTTCCTTTTTTGGCGAGTGTGTCGGCTTGTTCATTACCTGTAATGTCGCTGTGTCCCGGTACCCAGATAAGCTGTATGTTGAACTGTTCTGCCATCTCGTTAAGAGATCTGCGACAGTCGAGACTAGATGTTGATGTCTACACATAGGACTCCAACGACTTTAAGGCTGCTTGACTGTCTGTGAGAGTGCGAATATCCGTGGTGGATATTACGTTCCACTTCAATCAAGACAAAGCCCTTTTTATAGTTTGAGTTGTTTGCAGAAAACTCCACTGCCCACCCCGTCTTTGGTTTTAGACCCGTCAGTGTAGAAATCCACGCAATTTCTGCGCGGTAGAGTTTGGCGGGTCCAGTTCTTCCTGTCCGGATAGATCATCGTAAAGTTTTTGTCCAGATGGCCTTAGTCGCCTATATCTGGTGTTGTATGCTTACGAGGTATGCAATTAAGTTCCGGGAGTTTAGTCGTTACTCGGGAACCGGAAAACAAAGAAACTTTTTAGTGGCGTCATAAAAATGAGTGACTGACATTACAAGCAACGGAAACCATCCAAAAATTGCAGGTGGTGTATGTGGACGAGTGTATATCGAAAGCACTTATGTATGTTCTACTGGGAAAACTGGTTCAAGAAGGGCCCTTGTAACTTCTACAAATTACAATAAAACTATTTCGCGTTATGTGTTTAAAATACAACAATTTATTAACGACTATTCGATTATTAAAGATAAGAAAAGAGAGGTAAACTTTAAAACGCTTTTTTCTATTGCGCTCTCGGAAACGCGGCTGTCCTCTTGACTTCTTGCACCGCCATTACCCACTCACCTTAATGCTGCCATTGCTTGTCTGCCCTTGCCCATCTACCGTCAGTGCTGCCATAGCTTGCCTGTCCTTGCCCATCCACGCCAGTGCTGTAACAACGCTGAATCCGTAGAATACGATCCACGCGAAGGACCGCGGCATCGCTCATCCTGAATATGGTCACTGCGGAGCCAAGGTAGACGAAGTCCTTAACTACCTCAAACTTATATCTGCCAATACAGCGTCCTTTTTTGATGACAGCATATGGATATTTAGTTTTGCCTTCATTTACTCAATACTCGTAAACGCCTCATTGACATGTCGCTGTGTTCTTCCGATTAGGTCAATGTCATCCGCGTATACGAGGAGTTGTGAGGATTTGAAATAAATTGTGCCACTTGTGCTGCTCAGTGACACAATCATTTCTAATACGGTGTTGAAGAAATCACACGACAGCACATCGCCCTGCGTAAATCTTTTTGGACATCAAAACTATCGGTCAGGTCTTCACCGATTCGGATGGAGCAGCGAGCAAATCATCCTGCATAGTCTGACAAATTTAGCAGAGATGTCAATGGTAGACATGGTGTTGTATAGTTCGTCTCTAACTACGCTGTCTCGTATGGGACTTTGAAGTAGACAAATAGGTGTTGAATGTCGACTTGAAATTCATTGGTTGTTTCCAGGATTTGCCGTAGTGATAAGATTTGATCGATGGTGGACTTTCCTGGCCTGAAGCCACTCTGATAAGGATCTATCAGCTTATTTACAAAAGGCTTCAGGCGTTCACACAAAACGGTTGAGAAGGCGTTTTCAAGGAGACTTATTCCTCTGTAGTTGGCGCAGTCAAAGGGGTCTCCTTTCTGATGGATAGGACAGACGATGCTGAGACTCCATTCCTCTGACCATACATTGTGGTGCAATGCTTTCCTAGACTTATATTGGCGTTTTCACAAATAAATTGGCTACTACAAGATAGTGGTCCGAGTCGATGTTAGCCCCTCGGAAAGTTCGAACATCAAGAATAGTGGAGGAGTGTCAGACGTCGATCGCGATGTGATCAATCTGGTTGGTAGTCGATTGATCAAAAGACCGCCAGGTGCCTTTGTGTATATCGAGGTACGGGAAGCGCGTACTGGCTAGAAGGAGAATTCTCATCGTGGCGAGATCAATCAGCCTGTGTCCGTTATCGGATGTGGTATCGTCTAGGCTGTGTTTGCTAATGACTCGTTCAAAGATGCTTTCCTTAACCAGCTTAGCATTGAAGTCTCCTAGTACAATTTGATGTCATAGTTGGGACTTTGGGCATACGTTCATTCTAGGAGATCGTATAACCCATCTTTGGTGGAGGCCATATTGTCCTCCGTGGGGGCGTGGACACAGATCAGGCTGATGTTAGAAAATATAGCATTGATACGGATGGTTATGAGGCGTTCGCTCACATGCTGAAAGCTTAGGACATTTTGCCTTAGTCCACCTGACCACCCCGAACAACGAATCCGCAACCGAACAATCGTTGTCCTTTCTCCGTATAGCAATCGCCGTAGTAGTTAGATGTCGCAGTTTTTCATCCGCTTTATACCCGGTCCATTCTATCGCATTCCCTGGATGGCGGTTAAGTCCGTTTTATAGCGGTCTAGGGCGTCCACAGGTTGTTCGGTTGCATGTGGTCTGTTTAGAGACCTATCATTTAACGTACAGAGCCGAAAATTATTGTCTTTTTTTCGTTTTTTGCAAGGGTCGTCAACATTAATCCGGCCGGTTTTTTCCGAGATTTGTGGTTGCTTCTGAGCAATTGTGGGGTTTTCCGGGGGTTTACGGTTTGCTAGACCCACCCAGCCCAGGCGACATTAATCCTGTTCTGTGGCGCAGGATATTTGTCATTCGTCCCCTTCCGTTAGTAATATCCCTGGTCAGGAAATTTCCAGATGGTACAAGGAGGGGGTAGCAGTAAGACCTGGCTAATGGAGCTGTAAGGTGTTCGGCTGCTCTTATTTTATCTACCAGTTTTGTGGTTGGTTGAGTCAGTTTTGTGTGGGCGCGCAAAAAAGATGGATGTATAGGAAAATACAAAGAGAAAACACAGGCCAGACAGCTTATGATCCTGATATTTTAACATTTAATTCCGCTCCGTTTTGGTTTCATCGATTCCGTCCTGGTAATTTCGATGTAATTTTCGAAAATGTCGATAAACCCTGGAAATCGTCGTCACGCAAGCACGTTTTCGATTGTCCAGGAGCTACATCTTGCATACGCAACCGTTTGGAACTGTTTGGATAAGGCTGAATGCAAAAGGAAGTTCGATCTATGGGTGCCAGACGAGTGAACGCAAAAAAGCGTCATAAACCGAGTTTTTATCTCCGAATCGCTACTGAATTGATCCATTTCTGAAGCGGGTGATGACTGGTTATGAAAAGTGGATTATTTACAAACCAAAATCTGTCGTCGAATTGTGGTGAGCCGGCGCAGTCGGTGGCCAATCCAGGATTGATGGCCAGAAAGATTTTGTTATGTGTTTAGAGGGATTGACAAGAAATCATCTACTATGATTGCCCCCTACCTCAAAACCCTGAATTCCAACCTGTTCTGTCAACAATTACATCGTATAAGGGAAGCAATTGCCCAGAAGCGGCAAGGTCGGCCTTGGACAACGCCAGGGAAACGACAAACTCCAAAATCATGGGAATACCCGAAAAGGGGAAGGCTCTTTGTATGTATGTATGTTAAAAGGGACCTTCAGTTTACTACCGATTCCTAATGGCGAGATGCTTTTCATGAAAATTATACTATAGGGGTCTTGTCGAAACCGCGCTGAAGAGAAGCAACGTAAAAACACGTTCGAGACATGGCTGATGTCTCAAACCAAGGCGCGCAAATTGCATACAAAAATACAAAAAAGTAAGGAATCGTTCAATGCAAGTAATGGCTGCGTGACTGATTTCAAAAAACGATATGACCTCCACTACCTGGAAATTTATAAAGAGATCCTTTCCAGTAAATCAACTTCTGTCGACCCATTTTTATTTCTCCTTGTGATTGGCAAAACACAAAATCCTTGAACATCCAAAATTTCTAACAACATGCCCCTAGTCTGCAAGGGGCATGTTGTTAGTCAGGGCAGATGGATGATTTCTTTGTTATTTGAAGACGTGGCAACATTTGTTCCTTGTGGTAGAAATAAAAACAGAATAAAGTTGTCTTCAATGTTTATTTGAAATTGTTGTTGATTTTAATTTTCTGGATCCAAGGTACCTCCCGAATAAAACTTCATATTTGAAGCTATCTGCCTTCTAGCTAGTGCGTGGCAAAAAAGTGTCATCAATCTTTATGGATGAATGTATTATTGACACCAGATGTTGAGTGGACTAAAGAGGATAACATACCTCAAGGCATTATAAAAGCGATATATATTAATGGTGATGGCAATGTAGTTGGCGTTTTCGAAGAGTACATTTCGACATGTAGACCGGGGATCCATCTACTCCAAAAATCAGTCCACGAGCCAACGACTGCCTCGCCAGTTGGATTATGTATGAATGCAAACCCAAGTCACGACACAAAATGCGAGGCCGGAATTGACTGCGTCGGGTACGGTTCGGTACCGGTGTTGACGAAGACGTTAAATAGTAGACTTGCAAAAAGTACCGTGTAAAGCGTAAACTGGTCGTAGGACGCACATCCTTGCCACAACAGAGCATTTATTTTGACAAGTTTCTTCATATCCCATTTGTCTGTAGTGTCTGAAATATATAATTTCATCATGGAAAGATAAATACATGAATACAGCTCACAAATTAATAAAATCTATTACTTAAATTCGTTCCTACTGAAAAGTATGGAGAGATTGGTAGAGATGCACGTGCGCAAAGTTGCCCTTCGAATGCACCTCTCTCGGAGAAGCAACAGGACATTGACCTCTGATGCAGGCCTCGACCAGTGTCAAGTCCGGCGTAAACAGGGGCTGCCCGCAAGGTGGCGTCCTGTCTCCGCTGTTATTGTGCATGGTGGTCAACTCTCTGCTTTATGCTCTCAATGTCCCTGGAGTCTGCCCAGGCCTATGTGGATGATGTCGCCGTTTTTTCTGTCGGCTCATGTTTAGCGACTGTGCGTCTCAAAGCACTGGCGGTGCTGAATGTGATCGATGATTGGTGTACATGGGCGGTCGGTTAAACCTCTTAAGACCGATGTCGTTCTCTTCACGACAATGAGGAAAAATACTGACATGACTCAGCTGGTACTAAGGGGCACCTCCACCCCTGTATCAAAGGCAGCTAGGTATATCGGAGTCATCTTAGATAGCAAGCTTCTTTGGTCAAAGTATGTTGAGTCAAAAACCACCAAAGCTCTGTCAGCTTTCTAGCAATACAAAGTAGTTTATGGCAAAACATGAGCCTTCTGGATCTACATGGCAATGATAAGACCTATAACCTCATGTGCATCGTTTGTCTGGTGGAACAGACTAACACGCAAACACATCCTAGCCTCTTTCACCAAACTCCAAAGAACGGTTTGTCTCAGCTGTACCTGGGCTTTTCCCAGCACGCCGGGCGCTGCTCTAGATGCTATGATGAACCTTCCACCTCTGGATGTATTTATCAGAGGGTGTGCTCTGAAAGCCATGTCTCGTCTGAAGAGAAATGGCTTTTGGTACAACTCGCATAGGAATAACGGTGTGCTTACGCAAGAATTGTCCTGCGACCCCTGACTCAGCGACATGCCTTCTGACGCATTGACACCCGTTATCCTATTGCGCTGTAATTTCAGTCGAGTTTCCATGGCGCCAGGATTGGCTCTGGCTGGATACTGAACTTGGAAAGGATAGTCTTCGCATTTTCATGGATGGCCCCAGGTCTGAGCGGAGGTACGGTGCTGGGTCTTCTTTGAGCGCGAAAACATCCGACTGCACTTCTCGTTAGGAAAATATGCGTCTGACTTCCAATCAGAGATATCTTCTTCTATGGTGGCGTTACAGCCCATGAAGGACCAGAGCCAAGCTTCTCTCAATCACCCATGTTGTGTGTGATTTATTTTTCACACAGGTGAAAGGGACCTACAGTTTAATGCCGATTCCGAACGGCGTGAGTCGAGAAGCTTTTTCCAGGCAAGTTATACTACGGAGGGTTTTGCCAGTACCCCGCCAAAGAGGGACGGCGCGAAATAAACATTCGATGGCGTTGGTGTTATCGGGATCCGAACTCGTTCATCGTGCGCCAGAGTCCAACACACTAACCACAGCGCCCTCAATCAGAGATATACCTAATCCTAATGACCATGCCCTATGTTGTGAAGTACAGGTGGAAGGGGAAAAGTATGTATATGTGTCTGCACTGTCGCAGTGACAGCCAAGCTGCACTCAAAGCTGTGTGCAACCGCCTTAACTAGCATGAGCTCAAGTCCTTCTTGAACAGAGTCGGTAGACTAAATTCACTAAGGCTTGTATGGGTTCCAGGTCACTCTGAGATCCCAGGAAACGAGATCTGTGATGAACTCGCTAGAATGGGTTCAGAGGACAGCTTCTCAGGACCTGAACCCGCTTTAGATCTACCTGTGTCCACGGTAAACTCCTACATTAACGATTGGGTGTTTAATATACACAATCGTTGTTGGAGAGGTTATCCAGGTTGCAGGATGACTAAGCGCGAACGTCCTGATGTCTGCAAGAAATCCGCAGCATTCCTCCTGTCTTTAAGAGAGGAGGCCATTAAACTTTTTCTAAGCATCTCTGCGTGCTTGGCATAAGTGAGACGCCTACCTGTGCTGCATGTTGCGCGGATGATGTCACTGCAGAACATTTTTCTGTGACTGTAATTATAGAAAACCTAGTCAGTTGCAGTTGCGCCCAAGGCATTAACGTTAGTTCAGGAATCTATTTTTTCCTTTGTTAACTGTTACTACTTTGAAGTCAATGACAGACAGTTCTTACTGGTTTCTAACATTTTGTGCAGCAATTCACGTCTTTATTTTATTTTCATGCGTCACTCTTTTCGGAGATGTATGAGCAAAAATCCCAATAATTACTAGTTTACTTCCTTATTCTCTGCCTTGGCATTTCAAAGCTTATTGTTATTCGTATTTCTCTTTTTCTGGTTAAATACCTGCACTGCATCATTCTATGTATATACTAGACATTGGCAACACTATGCAACGATTTAGGTGAAAGAAAAACTGAAATTAATCAAAAAATTTTTTTTTCTTTCATACATGCTCTCAATTAAGCTAAGCTTGAATTTCAAATGAGCCGGTTTTAGAATTTGTTCGGTTTGCGTTTGTTTTGTTTTGTTGGTTTGTCGATTTTTTATTTGTTTTTTGGTTCCTTTCCTTTTTTGCAATTCTCTATGTATATATGTATGTGTGCATGAATATGTTTATCATCATTGGTAGGATCTCCGGCGCCCAAGTATCTGAAAGAGCGAGTGTGTACTCGTAACAGGTAAGTAACTCAAAATGGAACGTGAAAAATGGTTTTAGTTTTGGTTTCCTGAAAGTGGATATGAAAAGGATTTACGAATTGAAGGGCTTATTGCAATAACATGATGAGCCACATTGTCTCAAAAATTGAGATTTTAGTGGCTTTCCACTCAGGTATACCTTAGCTAACGATCCACTCACTCACGCACTCATATACCTATAGCATTTATTAAAAATAATTAAAAGTTCAAATGTGTGTTGCCCTATTTTATAGGTATATTGAAATCTTTGAAACCCATTTTCTCGATATTTTGCTTTTGTGGCTTGTCATGTTATTGCAATAAGCCCTTCAATTGTTGGAATCGTTCAAGCAAGATATTCCGCAACTAGCGATACATCTCCAATTGTTTGTTAACTACAGGGCGGGCCAAATACAAGTTTCTTTTTAAAAATGCAAACTTTCCCATTAATTATGAAATACAACGTCGTTAAAATGGCTGCCTTGGCTTTTCCAAGACCTTGTTGATGGTTTCGGGCTGTAGCTCACGGATTGCTTGGATGATATTGGCCTTAAGTGCTTGAATCGTTTTCGGATTGTTGGCATAATATCAGTCCTTCACAGTCCCCCACAAAAAAAAAAAAGTCAAAAGAGGTCAAATCCAGCTCCGAAGCGGCCAATTGACATCGCCAAGACGGCACGATTTGGGAATTTGGTGCGCAGAAGATCGATTGTGGCATGGGCTGTATGGCATGGTGCGCCATCCTGCATGAACCCGAGGTCGTCCAAATATGTACATATTTTCATTCAGTAAAAAAAAGGCCGTTAACATGGCCGAAACGTTGTTCCCAGCCTTATTTACGAGGAAAAATTGTCCAATGATGCCACCACTCCATAATCCGCACCAAACTGTCACTCTCTGTGGATGTATTGGCTTTTCGACAATAATGTGCAGGTTTTCCGAGCCCCAGATGCGGCGATGTTGTTTGTTAACGTAGCCGCCAAGATGAAAATCCGCCTCGTCAGAAAAGATGATTTTTCACCCAAAATCGTTCTCCAATTCAAGTTGCTCTAAGGCTGCGGCCACGCAGTGAGCGACTGAGCGACAAAAACAAAAACGAAAACATATCTAATTGTATGGGGGTGGCCACGTAGGACCTGAGCGACGAGCGATTTCGCCAAGCGACCGAGCGACGTCGCTCTGAAATCAAATCTGTTCTAATTTTTGAGATTGTCGCTGAGCGACGAATTTAAAAATGGAAAAAATCAGCACGGAAATTTTGATTTTTGCTGTTCAAAGTCGTCCAGTCTTATGGCAAGATAGTTAGATGGAAGTGGGAGAAGTTTGCAAGTTTGTAATCGCTCAGTAAATGGTCACTTGTCGCTCAGAATCGTCGCTCACTGCGTGGTCGCAGCCTAATGCCCAAACTGCGAAGTGATAACGAAGCGGATGGTCGCGCGCTTTCAATCTGTGTGCAGAATTCTCTTTAGGCTAGTTCGTGAAAGGTTGAGCTGTTGAGATCGATGGCGAGTTTGATGTTGATGAATTGAGTCTCACACTCTCGGCCACAGCAACCGGATACTCATCTGTACGCACCGTACGACGACGGGGACCATGAGTGTACGCACTGTTTGGTCTACACAGCACTCACTTTGTAAATAAGGTTTCAATATTTCCCTCTCAACGTTGTTCAAACGTAAGGCGATTCATTTCGGAGGATGCGAAACTGACTTTCAGTCAAGATTTCGAGCGAGAAACAGCTGTCAGTGTCAAAATAACCTATGATTAAAAAAAAAAAAAAAAAAACGCTAGATGGGTAGAGTGGCCCAAATACCTTTAAGAATATTGTCAACGACAATAGTAGATCTTAATCGTAACAGTATTTAGAGTGGTAGGTACCCCCCTCTTTCGTTTTGTTTTCTGGTTTTACTGCTTTACTTTTTAAAGCAGACTTGTTCCGGTCGATTAAGCTTATTACGACTTTGAAAGGAGATATGTTAGACAATCTGCTGATCAATTCGGAATGAATCATTAGTAGAAATTCCACGCCGATTGTGGAAGCTCGGGTTTCCAGGTTCGCCTGACCCGATTGTATGCTGACTTCTCCACTTTTTGTTAGACATCTTTTAATATCTGTCTAGAGCTTCTCAACGATCTGCGGACCTATGCTCATAGTAGAAAGGTCAGGCAGGCGTGGTTTGTGTCCCGATGTAAGGGAACGCCGAGCTACATATATATATGCCGTTATTTCCGGAGCAAGGACTCAAAGGCCATAGAGATTTGGGGCGATTAAGTTGTTTCATTTCCACTGGTTATTTCCGGTGGATTGAGCAATCCTCTACTTTTTAATGGTATTGCTCTGAAGGTTGCCAAACTCCCAATTTCGCTATCATTAGGATCATGCAGTGGTTTCCCTGCTATATGGTTGGTTTCCATGCTTATGGTCGTGGTTTTCCTATATAAATTTTGCCTTCGTCAGGTGCTTTGAAGCCTGAAGTATTTTTTTTAACTTCCCAATGGGAAGTTATTGTAATGGGGCCGATTCTGCGAATTCCAAATTTTGGCATATTTCCACGTTTCAAGGTCACCCTAATGCAAATTCAAGGATTTGATAGAGGTGTGTGTGTGTGTGTAGTGTATGCACATGTGTATGTGCGTATGTGCGTTTCGGAATTTCCCGCTCGATTATCTCGAGAACCAAAAACGGTGTTGACACAAGATTGGGTTAACTGCACGCGTAATTACGCAACTTAGTACTGAATAAGTTTTCAGCATCGGTGCAGCTGTTTTTTTGTTAGAAATTAAATAACTAAAAAATAGGCAAAAAAAAAATTAACAACACGCGGTGTTCCCAAGTGATTCCCCATCTAAGTACTGACCGCACCCGATGCTGGTTGATTGCGGGGATCGGACGACAACCGATACATACGAGATTGCTCGGACAGTGTTGTGGTTGGGCGAGGAAACGCACACTCATAAGCTGCTCGTGAGTGTGCACTACCCAACGAACAATTATTAAACGAATGCGCTCATGAGTAATTGGCTGTGAGCATTTTTATTTTCGCTCATGAACACGAGTGTGTGTGGATTTATGGAAACTCACCCCCTGTGCGTACTTCATATGTTCGAATGAGAACGCACACGTATGTATGTGCACTCTGTAGGGTGGGTTATGTTTGAATAAGTTGATTTACTGCTCGGGAGTTGTTTGCAGAATGATAAAACATAGAAACATTTCACTTGAACATTTTTTTTCATTTTACATTTTTATAATATTTTAGTTTAAGATGGCTTCATTTTCTATAAAGTCTAAATTAGAAACTTACAGCAATCGAAATTGCACACGCAAGTGAGCAATAGATTGTTTAATGTGCGCATACATATGAGTGTGCGTTTCCTTACCGTGGGCTACATGGAGCGACAGCAATTTGGCGGCTTGATGCCAATAACACGAGGTATTTCCAAGTGGTTTCCATCTAAGTACTGACCGCACCCGCTACTGGTTGATTGCGGTGATCGGACGAGAACCGATACATTACCCATCATTCGTCTAAGAATCCCACCGCAGCTAACAAAAAGAGCTAATGACCTTGAAACACCTGAACAGATCTTCACAAATCGATCGTGTTAGCTTTCAAAAAAAAAAAAAAGGCATCATAATCGGTCTATTCATTCAGGAGTTACGATGCCACAGACAGACACACAGACACCACAAACTTATAACACCCCTCTTTTTGCGTCGGGGGTTAAAAATGAAAAAAAAAAAAAAAATTAAATTAAATAGGTGTTTCCATTTTTCCCATTGGGAAGTTAGTCGTGTGGACCTTGCGGGTCACACCTAGACCACATTTTTATTTTATAATTTCGCGCAGGTTCAAGAGTCAAACTCTTATTATGTTTGTCACACCACCTGAACGGAGTACAGATGGTTTGGGTATGGAAGGGGTATCATTAGATATTGGCGCAAACGAACTACAGAAAAGGCTTAAAGACAGACATGCATCGACGAAGCTAGAACATCACTATTGCATTGATATCAATCAAGGACGTGAGGCAGAGGAGAAAGACCCACTAGTGACAAGTGGCTAATGCAAAGATTGGACGCAGAATAATAAATGATTATGGTCCTTCTTCCCATCGAAGCAGTGAAGGACGCCTTGGGCCGTTTCGAGAAGAGCGATCGGTGACGCACATACTCGTACACGGTATATGAGTAACGTACATATATACATACATATTCACTAAGTTCTGAATAAGGTAATTTAGAGTAATATCTACATTGTACTAGCTTTTGCTGATCACATCCGGAAGAAAAGAACGCGATATTAACTGGTACTCATTCTGCCATTTACAGTAGCGAAAATGATTTCCAATTGTCACGTACTTTCCTATGCAGCGATGAAAGAAGGGAAAGATTCTTGGAAGACAGTATGGATTGTGCCGTCTTCACAAAACAAAAAAATACCCCAGACTATAAAACTGCCGCACATGTACCGATCGTTCACTCAATACAACTGAATGGGTTTCCTTTAAAGAAACCGAATGAAAAAACAAAAAAATCAAAATCGCAGTATCGAGGTCAACAATTATTATGTTGTGTGTCTTGTGAATGTGCTTAATGGGTAACTTTTGAGTGGACGGTACATTATTTATCATAGCCTAGCATTGGCATCAGCACCATACTACGAACCGACAATGTTGAGGTCATAAGATTCGCAAAAAAAAACAAAAAACAAATACATACTACGTACAAGCATGTGCCGATTCGCGTTCAATTAAAATTGCGTGTTTCCTTGTACTGCGGTGGAATTCAACAAATGAAATGATGACGTGACTTCACTTAAGAGAACTTATTAGTCATCCAGTGAATGCAATCAGATGTGATTCGTTTATTGCGATTTAAATGTTGAAATCACACCGGATTCAAACGTCTGCGTAACGTTTATAGAGTAGGCAAAGTAAAAATGTTTTATATATGTATATACATACAGAGAATATGTACAGATGTACATATATACAATATATAAAACAGAAAAACAGATAAATAAAAGAAAACGGGAAAGATAAGACCGAAGGTGAACAGAGCGTGCAATGATCAAGTTTGCCGCTCAAAATTTGGATTTCTAATGCATATGGTCGGATCGATTTGATTTGGTATTCAGATTTTTATTTGCTAATAAACAGTCTGGCCTCGTTCTATGTCGCGTTACCCTCTCTAGTTCTCGCCCGGTGACAACGACGTATGGGAGGATGTCTGGACGTAGCGACAAGCGAGAGGAGCATGCGTTTGTTTTGCGATAGATAAATCATAGGGCTGGCCATTGGCGTGGTTGACTTTATCCTGCTGTCTATCTATCCACACGTTAGATACATATATGATGCGTGTTCGGCATTCGTCTACGTACGTACATACATATGTTTGAGGTGTTTTGTATGTTTAAAGCACAATCGACATATGTATGTACTGGAAAGCCGCTATAAGATGGTGAATTTATTCGGTTAAGTGATATATTATGCATAGTCTGGGGTTATCAAGACCTACATACATACAATTGTGATGAAGATGTTAAAAGAGTTTCGGCTTGAATTTCAAATTGTAACTGATGATTAGTAACAAAAAACAAAAAATCAGTTTATCATGGCGCCTTCGACTGAACGCATGTCTGAATTTCTATTCTCTGGTATTATGTCGCTTGCGTAGTGAAAACCTTGAACTTTTTACGTCTATTGCAGTGCTTCTGTCTACCGCCTAGCAATTTAAATTTGATCTGAACTCATACGTATTCGTTCACGTTTTTTTAATTTTAAGGCAAGACGATTTCGAAGGCATAGCTGTTGATTGCTAATCAAAAATAAATATGTACATACATACATATGTACATCGTCCACGCCACCATAGTCGTCTTGATGAGAGTTGCTCGTTTAAAGTTGTTGCGGTCATGCAACAAATGGCGTCCGACCAAAGTTCACTTATCTCATTAGTACACAAGAGGGATATGTGATTGTCTGCTGTCATATTTGGCTAATGATTCAATCTTTTGACCTTCGACAACAGATCGCACGATCTCAAGCGGAAATAAACTGTTGAACGAATCCGGTACGTGCATTATCGGCATGAGAAAAACTGTGATTAAGATTTGTGCAGGCAATTCCCTCTGCGGTTCTCTTTTCTTTTCCATATTCCATTTCATTCATTCAATATGTCGATTGTGCTCGTGTAAGTTACTAAGAACTTGTTGCTTTTGTGAATATTTTGTGATTCAGTTTATCATGTTAGGTCACAAGTCATTTAGAAAGTTATCCTTCCTCTGGGAACATTTATTTTGATGTCGTAACGTACCATTTCATGAGAAGAAATGTTAGTTTTCATAATATTTTCTAACAATCTTTGCCTTTGGGGAGATCTATGTTTATTGAATGTCTTGCTTAGCCAAGGACATACAGTTGTGTTCAAAATAATAGTAGTACACATAACAACACTTCCTTAACGAATATTTCAGATTATTTGTTGTTAAGCTTGAGCCTTCAGAGACTAGCGTGTCTCGGCATCACAGGCGCTATGCCAACCTGCCCCACGGCAGCCCAAGAAGCACTCATTGGACTCACTCCACTGCACCTTTTTATCAAAAAGGTGGCATTACGCAGTGCAATCAGAATCCTCTGCTCGGGAACAAATATGCCATGTAGACCCGCAGGCCACATGTCCATATTACAACACCTTCCCGAGCTGGATATGATTACTACAGTCTCGGACGCACTGCCACACACCTTCACCTTTGATAAGAGATTTGAGATACTGATCCCAAACCGCTCAGCATGGGAAAACAGTGATCCTCTGCTAAATGTCAAAGGCCTTAGGTGGTACACGGATGGCTCCAAGATGGCTTCCGGCGTTGGCGCCGGCATCTTTGGACCAAAACGCAAAATCTCGAAGGCACTGGGAATAAGTCCCAGCATCTTCCAAGCAGAGCTGCATGCCATCCTAACATGCGTAAATCTTAATCCTGAGACTGGCATCAGAGGAGTAACCATCCACATACTCTCTGATAGCCAAGCAGCGCTTAAAGCGCTGGGTTCGTACAGCACGAACTCAAAAACCGTCAAGGAATGCCATGACGCCCTGCAAGACCTCGCCAAAAGAAACAATGTTAAACTTTGGTGGGTGCCAGGCCATAAAGGTATCAAGGGCAATGGAATTGCCGACCAACTTGCCAGGAAGGGCTCCAGTGACAAGTATATAGGTACGGAACCATTCTGCGGCATTCCCGCGTCTAAGATAAATTACTTCTTAGACAAGTGGGAAAAATTACAACACCTGTCCTTTTGGAACAGCGTTCGGGGACTCCGTCAATCTAAACGACTTATACGACCCCTGAACAAGCACCCTATTGACATACTCAAACTCAATAGGATGGATATCAGAAGACTAGTCAGCTATCTAATGGGACACTGCGGTCTGAGATATCATTTAAACAAAATTAGCCTCTCGTCTGAAACTGAGTGTCGGCTCTGTCTTGAGGACGATGAGACGGCAGAACACATACTGTGTGAGTGTGCTGCTCTCTGCCATCTTAGGAAGCGTATCCTTCTCAGTGAAGTTATGACTCCTCAGGGGATCACCCTGGCTCCTACGAGAAGCATTCCCAACTTCATTGTGGAGGTGGAGAGGCTACTCGGCTAAATCGGCTAGCAGGTACAATAGATCTGCAAAGGTCGCAGTGCCGCATTGCTATTGATAGCACTAGCCCTATATATGTATATATAAAAAAAAAAAAAATGTGCAGATTTGGTTATCTTTTTTTTTAGGGAAACTAACGGTATATGTCAAACCAAATTTCTATAAAATGTAAAGCAAATATCTTGGAGATCAATGCATGTCAGTCGATGTTGTGATCTTGGTGAAAAGAGCGCTGTTCAAAAAAATAGTAATGATATTGGAAATACTTTTTAAAATCACAAAATTGACTTTTATTGTTTATTTTTTAGTAGAAAAGTAAGTACTTTGTTTGCTTTCTTAAAATTAGAAATAAAACAACAATTTTTTTTTTGACGAAAAATATCTACCTCTATCTGGGAAGAGGCAAGCATTGCAGCCAAGAAAAGCGTGACCTCATTATAAAAGTAAGAGGAGAAGGGAAAAACGTACTCTGAAATACAAAAGTTGTTAGCTTGTACTCCAACAGTTATAGCGAATGCCCTTAAATATGAAGAAAGGCGGAAACTCGAGGAAAAAAAAAGAAAAACGAACGCAGTAGGCGATAGGCGTATTGTCCGATATTCCAAGCTTCATCCTAGTGCTTCTTCTTTCGGAATAAAAAAAGAGCTCGAGCATTCTGTAAGTGCGGTGACGGTTCGCAGACGTGGCCTAAGTCAAGATTTACATGCACGAAGTCCACGGAAAGTGCCTCTTCTGACAAAAAAACACATCGAGAGCCGCATCGAATTCGCCAAAAATCACCTAGAGTGGCCTGTCGAGAAATGGCGCAATGTATTGTGGACCGATGAAAGTAAATTTGTTCTTTTTGGAGGCACTGGTTCCCGGCAGTATATTCGCCGTCCGCGCAATTCAAAGTATCAGCCCAAATACACTGTAAAAACAGTCAAACATGGAGGGTCAAAAATATTAGTTTGGGCATGTTTTTCGTACTACGGCGTAGGGCCTATACACCTCATAGATTGCATAATGGATCAAAGAGTCTATGTTGGTATTTTAGAGAATACGATGCTACCCTACGCCGAGTATGAAATGCCTTTGAAATGGGTCTTCGAGCAGGACAACGACCCGAAGCATACGAGCCGAGCAGCTAAGAAAAGGTTTCGGGTTAATAAAGTTGAGGTTATGCCTTGGCCTGCACAGTCCCCTGACCTCAACCCTATAGAAACACTGTGGGGTGATATCAAAAAAGCTGTAAGGGAGAAGATACCATCAAATAGTAGGGAGCTTTGGGTGATAGTGAAGGATGCTTGGACGAAAATCCCAGAAGAGCGTTGTCAAAATTTAGTGGACTCTATGCCGCGTCGCTGTAAAGCTGTGTTAAATAATAAGGGTTTCACAACTAAATATTTACAACGAGTGCCTTTTTAAATAATCTTGATTTTCGATTGATGCCATTTTAAGCCTTTTATGTGTAAATGATGTTAGTACTACTATTTTTTTAACAATCAATTGTTCATACTAATTTAGTTTTAGCACCGTGGCGCAGTTGGTTATGACAAAACCCCCTGTAGTAAATTTGTCATGAAAACTTACTACCTACTTACTTATCAGGCCAGCGATCCATGGAGGATCTGAGCCTGAGCTATAGCTGCCTTCCATCCTTGACGTTCCCGGGCACGCTGCTTCCAGTTGTCAAGACCAAGATGTCTTACATCCGCGATTACTTGGTCTTTATACCGGAGGTTCGGTCTTCCTCTTCTTCTCGAACCAGGAGGCTCGAAGTCGAAGACCCTCTTAGCTGGAGCGTTGATGTCCATGCGCTCGATGTAGCCGAGCCAGTGTAGTAGACGGATCCTTGCCTTCCGGACTACATCCACATCTTGGTACAGCTCTTAGAGTTCGCGGTTGTGTCTTTTTCTCCATTCACCTTCCTCACAGACAGGACCAAATATCCGGCGCAGAATTTTCCTTTCGAAAGAACCCAAAATCAGCTCCGCTGTCCTGCTTATCGTCCAGCTTTCGGCTCCGTACAGCAAGACTGGCAGAATGAGCGTTTTGTAAAGCATGACTTTGGTCTTTCGAGTGAGGAGTTTTGACCCCAGTTGTTTGGACAAGCCGAAGTAGCAGCGGTTGCCAAGGGCGATTCTATGCCGGATCTCCACTGTGGTGTCATTTGTGGAATTTACGTTTGCCCCGAGGTAGACAAACTCCTTAACTACCTCGAAATTGTAGTTGTCAATTGTTATATTTTGTCCCAGGTGTTGAGCGACGGATTGGTTTTTGCTTGACAGCATGTATTTCGTTTTGTCCTCATTGATCTTAAGACCAACTCGTTTCGCCTGTTCTTCAATCGCCGTGAATGCTTCCACAATGCCACGGCGAGAACACGCGATGATGTCGATATCATCCGC
This sequence comes from Eumerus sabulonum, assembly GCA_951905685.1. Lineage (NCBI taxonomy): Eukaryota > Metazoa > Arthropoda > Insecta > Diptera > Syrphidae > Eumerus > Eumerus sabulonum. The sequence goes on from OX645060.1 coordinate 179,861,127, forward strand.
GTATCCTAGCAGCTGGATGGACTTGTAAAAGATAGTGCCTTCCCTGTTGACGCCTGACCGTCGCACTATCTGCTCCAGCATCAGGTTGAAGAAGTCATATGACAGCGCATCTCCTTGACGAAATCCGGTGCATGTTTCGAATGGCTCCGAGGTCCTAGAACCGAGTTGCACGGTGCATCGCGTGTTTTTTAGCGTGGCGCGACACAACGATGAATGCTGTCGTATGCGGTTTTGAAATCGATGAAAAGATGGTGTGTATCGATTCGAAACTCGTTGGTCTTTTCCAGGATTTCTCGAAGTGTGAAAAATTGGTCTATAGTTGATTTGCCGAGCCGGAAGCAGATGATCTGGTGCATGCTCCCTACCCGAACATCGCCGCCAGCCTTGATGAGCTCTGATGGCAAGCCATCTGAGCCTGCGGCCTTGTTGTTCTTCAGTTTCTGAATAGCTGTGCCAACTTCTTCGATGCTGGGTGGGAGGACTACTTCAGCGGCTGGAGTTGGGATTTCCTCGGTCCCTACCACTCTCTCTTGGTCATGCTCGTTAAGCAGCTGCTGGAAGTGCTGCTTAAATACATCCACTATTCCCTGCGGGTCGGTGACAAGATTACCCTCGCAGTTTCGAAGAGCCAAGGTGTCCTTTTTGAAGCCTCCTGCAAAGCCAGGGCTTTCTTGTAAAAGGCTCGTATTTTATGTTTATCCCTAGACTTCTCGATATCCTTGAGCTGGGAGGCTGCGAAGATTCTTTTCTTTTGTCTCCGCTGTGCTCAGGCGCCCAATGTCGAACCTCCTCCTGATGGGCTGGTGCAGCTTTCTGACATTGGACAGTCGAGCCCTGAATCTTGCTGCTACGAGGAAGTGGTCAGAGTCGACATTTGCCCCTCTGAATGTTCGCACATGCAGGATGTTTGACGAGTGCCTTGCGTCAATGAGCACATGGTCGATTTGGTTGGCGGTTCGACCGTCCGGAGATCGCCAGGTTGCTGTGTGGATTCGCTTGCGAGGGAATCTTGTGCTACTTATCACCGCATTACGAGCTGTCGCAAAGTCAGTGAGTCGGAAGCCGTACTCCGCCAAGGGTGTTCTCCTTACCGATTTTGGCGTTGAAGTCCCCGAGCATGATTCTTACATCGTACTCCGGACAAGCTCCGTAGGCGTTGTCCAGGAGGTCATAGAAGTCATCCTTTTCAACTTTGTCGTTCGGGAGAGGGCTCTATTACTCAATTGCCTCCTGAGCCCAAAGAAACAGCGGTTAGTAAGAGTGATTCTGCGTTTTATTTCGGAACTGATGTCGTTGTTGCAGGTCACTGCGGAGCCAAGGTAGACGAAGTCCTTAACTACCTCGAACTTACAGCCATGGACACATAAATAGCACAAACAAAGATAAAAAGTGAATGCGCATATTTCTTATCTTATAATGGATATGTATCCTACTTTTATTGATGATGCACCTAACCCTTATCCTGCTGCACTTATCTGGTACACAAAGATACCGTTATCAATTCGATCTTTTGGAACGTGTTGAGTTTAGTGTGAGAAGTGATCATTGTGGTTGGACATATAAATAGCACAAATCGTATTTCCAATTTCTCCGCGAATTATTTAAGTGTTTCATATGTTTTTATAAAACTAAATTGTGGTAGTTACTTTGTGAGTTCATTATTTACTAAAATGGGAAGAGACGCACATTGTACTCTAGAAAAAAATAAAAATTATATACAAGTTCTACGAAGACGGTAAAAAGCCAGCTGAAATCGCTGAAATAATAGCAGTTCGAGGAAAATGGTCTATAACGCTATTAAATTGGTAAAAGAAGACGTGGTTCACTTAAATGAAAACAAAAAAAGGAAACCGAAACCAAGGAAAACGACCGCTTCAGTTGATAGAGCCATTGTCCGAAAGTGCAAGAAGGATCCCTTTAAGTTATCTCGGCAAATTGGTAACGAAATTAAAGAAGAATTTAGTGTTGACATATCGAGCCGATTAGTTCGAAGAAGAATAAACGAGGCTCAGTTATTTGGACGTGTCAGTAGAAAAAAGCCACTCTTGTCAAAAAAATATATTCAAAAACGCCTGACTTTCGCAAGAGACCACAAGAGTAAGGACCTACAGTTCTGGAAACGAATAATGTGGAGTGATGAAACCAAGGTCAATAGAATTGGACCCGATGGCAGGACATTTTTTCACCGTCCAAAAGGCCTAGCTCTGATTCCCAGATACACTCAGAAGACAATTAAACATGTTGGAGGCAGTGTTATAGTCTGGGGTGCTTTTTCCTGGCATGGAGTAGGGCCCATTGTTAAAATAGAAGGAAAAATGGACAAATTTCAATATTTCGAGTCCTATACTTTCGAGTTTATGCCAGTTAATTGGATATTCATGCAGGACAATGACCCTAAGCATACCGCCAAAATAGTAAGAGATTGGTTGTCGCAAAAAAACATTCATGTTTTGGATTGGCCACCGCAGAGTCCCGACCTTAACCCACTTGAAAATTTGTGGAATGACGTTAAGGTGAAAATTGGTCAGCAAAATTATAAAAATAAGGATGAACTTTGGGATGGCATAACAGAAGCTTGGTATTCTATCCCGAAGGAAAGGTGTCAGGGACTTGTCGAAAGTATGGGTCGTGGATGTTTGGCAGTAATCGAAAATTCGGGCTATAGTACAAAGTACTGAAGAGGTAAAAATGAAACAGAAACATTTGAAAAAATATTTTGAATTTTACTTATTTTTTTTTTCAGATATCCAGTTTTGTGCTATTTCAGTGTCCAGACGAATTTCACTGTTATTATTTTCTTTCTGTTCGATTCTTTTTTTTATGTATAGTAACACAAAATTTTCCTGTTAGTTATATTCACTATTAACAACATTTTCAAATAAAATTAAGTTTATTATTATCTTTGAAATATTATTTGATTGAATGACTTTTTCATTATGGTAAGTAGGCTTGTGCTATTTATGTGTCCATGGCTGTATATCTGCCAATACAAAAGTTCTGGCCAAGACGTCGGTGGTGAGCGTCCGTTTTTGATGACAGCATGTATTTAGTTTTGCCCTCGTTTACCGCCAGACCAATTTTCGCCGCCTCCATCTCAATACTCGCAAACGCCTCATAGACATCTCGCTGTGATCTACCTATTATGTCAATATTGTCGGCGTATGCAAGGAGTTGTATTGGTGATATTGTACAATCATTTCTAATATGATGTTGAAGAAATCACACGACAACGCATCGCCCTGCCTAAATCCTTTTTTGACATCAAAACTATCGGTAAGGTGTTCACCGATTCGGATGGAGCAGCGAGAATTCTCCAAAGTCATCCTGCATAGTCTGACGAGTTTAGCAGGTATGTCAAAGGTAGACATAGCGTTGTATAGCTCGTCTCTAATTACGCTGTCGTATGCGGCTTTGAAATCGACAAATAGGTGGTGAGTGTCGACTTGAAATTCATTGGTTTTTCCAGGCTCTGCCGTAGTGTGAAGATTTGGTCGATGGTGGACTTCCCTGGCCTGAATCCGCAGTGATAAGGACCTATCAGTTTATTTACAAAAGGCTTCAGGCGTTCACACAAAACGGCAGAGAAGATTTTGTAGGCGATGTTAAGGAGACTTATTCCCCTATAGTTGGCGCAATCAGAGGGGTCTCCCTTCTTGTGGATCGGGCATACGATGCTGAGACTCCATTCCTCGGGCATGCTTTCCTCTAACCAAATCTTACGGATGAGCTGGTGCATGCTCCCAACCAGGTCATCCCCAGCAGCCTTGAAGAGCTCAGCAGACAGTCCGCCTACGCCAGGGGCTTTATTCGACTTGAGCTTCGATATGGCAATCTTAACTTCGTCGCGGTCAGGGGGACAGGATTCTCTGCGGTATCCGTCGATTAGAAATGGATCATTCTACCTGACAGCGGTATAGTGACTAACGTCGCCGTAATACAGTCTGCAGAAGTGGTTTTTCCATATTCTCAGCATCGACTGCGATTCTACTACTAGGTGTCCGTTCTCATCTTTGCAGGCTTCCGTTCTGGCTTAATAACATTAGCATGTTCGCTTTATCTGTTGATAAAACTTTCGAACGTCACGCCTGCAGTAACACCTCTCCAAATCCTCAATCGCGCGCTTCTCGAGCTCTTTTTTCTTTCTTCTAAGAAGCTTATGCTCCTCCCTTCTTTTTAACTCGTAGAGCTCACGAGTTGCTCTTATTCTTTTATGCAGCGAGGCTTTATATGCCTTTTTGAAGCCTTGCAGGAGGCTTCAAAAAGGGCACCCTGGCTCTTCGAAACTGCGAGGGTAATCTTGTCACCGACCCGCAGGGAATAGTGGATGTATTTAAGCAGCACTTCCAGCAGCTGCTTAACGAGCATGACCAAGAGAGAGTGGTAGGGACCGAGGAAATCCCAACTCCAGCCGCTGAAGTAGTCCTCCCACCCAGCATAGAAGAAGTCGGCACAGCTATTCAGAAGCTGAAGAACAACAAGGCCGCAGGCTCAGATGGCTTGCCATCAGAGCTCTTCAAGGCTGGCGGCAATGTTCTGGTAGGGAGCATGCACCAGATCATCTGCAGAATTTGGGAAGATGAGAGCATGCCCGACGACTGGAATACCAGCTCTATATGCCCCATCCACAAAAAAGGCGATCCTACCTCTTGCAAGAACTATAGAGGTATATCCCTGCTCAATGTCGCATACAAAATCCTGTCCAGCGTATTGTGTGAACGTCTAAAACCATTTTGCACCGCACTAATCGGCAGCTACCAGTGCTGCTTCCGGCCCGGCAAATCAACTATAGACCAAATTTTCACACTTCGACAAATCCTGGAAAAGACCAACAAGTTTCAACAACATCTTTTCATCGATTTCAAAGCCGCATACGACAGCATTCATCGTGCAGCACTGTTTGGAGCGATGGCCGAATTCAGGATCCCGGTAAAACTGATCCAGTTGTGTCGCGCCACGCTAAAAAACACGCGATGCACCGTGCAACTCGGTTCTAGGACCTCGGAACCATTCGAAACATGCACCGGATTTCGGCAAGGAGATGCGCTGTCATGTGACTTCTTCAACCTGGTGCTGGAGCAGATAGTGCGACGGGTAGGCGTCAACAGGGAAGGCACTATCTTTTACAAGTCCATCCAGCTGCTAGGATACGCGGATGATATCGACATCATCGCGTGTTCTCGCCGTGGCATTGTGGAAGCATTCACGGCGATTGAAGAACATGCGAAACGAATTGGTCTTAAGATCAATGAGGACAAAACGAAATACATGCTGTCAAGCAAAAACCAATCCGTCGCTCACCACCTGGGACAAAACATAACAATTGACAGCTACAATTTCGAGGTAGTTAAGGAGTTTGTTTACCTCGGGGCAAACGTAAATTCCACAAATGACACCACAGTGGAGATCCGGAGAATCGCCCTTGGCAACCGCTGCTACTTCGGCTTGTCCAAACAACTGGGGTCAAAACTCCTCACTCGAAAGACCAAAGTCATGCTTTACAAAACGCTCATTCTGCCAGTCTTGCTGTACGGAACCGAAAGCTGGACGATAAGCAGGACAGCGGAGCTGATTTTGGGTTCTTTCGAAAGAAAAATTCTGCGCCGGATATTTGGTCCTGTCTGTGAGGAAGGTGAATGGAGAAGAAGACATAACCGCGAACTCTACGAGCTGTACAAAGATGTGGATGCAGTCCGGAAGGCAAGGATTCGTCGACTACACTGGCTCGGCCACATCGAGCGCATGGACATCAACGCTCCAGCTAAGAGGGTTTTCGACTCCGAGCCTCCTGGTTCGAGAAGAAGAGGAAGACCGAACCTCCGGTATAAAGACCAAGTAATCGCGGATGTAGGACATCTTGGTCTTGACAACTGGAAGCAGCGTGCCCGGGACCGTCAAGGATGGAAGGCAGCTATAGCTCAGGCTCAGATCCTCCATGGATCGCAGGCCTGATAAGTAAGTAAGTAAGCTTCGATGTGTGAATCCGCCTACACTCGTCATCGAACCAGGTGTTTCTTCGTGGTGGAGCCTTGAAACCCAAAACTTCGGATGCAGAGCTTTTCAGGGCTTGTTTGCAAAGGCTCCACTGCTGTTCTATTGACAGCGTGAAGGATTGAGGTGTATTGGAGAGGTTAAGGGAGACGCGAGCGGTAAAAGCACGAGCGGTTTTTGGCGATAGTAGCTTTCCGACGTCATAACTTTGTATTCTTACTCTACTCCGCTGGGTTCGTGATATCCGTAGGCGCATCTTGGCTACTGCAAGATAGTGATCTGAGTCGATGTTAGCCTCTCGGAAAGTTCGGACATGAAGAATAGTGGAGGAGTGTCTGACGTCGATCGCGATGTGATCAATCTGGTTGGTAGTCGATTGATCAAAAGACCGCCAGGTGCCCTTGTGTATATCAAGGTGCGAGAAGCGCGTACTGGCTAGAAGGAGATTTCGCCCCGTAGCAAGATCAATCAGCCTGTGTCCGTTATCGGATGTGGTGTCGTGTAGGCTACGTTTGCCGTAGAACTCGTCTTTAGTGGAGTCATCCTTGTTTTCCGTGGGAGCGTGGACGCAAATCAGGCTGATGTTAAAAAATGTAGCCTTGATACAGATTGTTATGAGGCGTTCGCTCACGAGGCTTGTGGTTGTTTCGGAGTTTGAAACAACCGACTAATCCTGTTTTTTGGCGCAGGAGGCTCGCCATTCGCCCTTCCCCGTCTGCCATTTCCATAGGAAATCTCCAGATGGCACCACGAGGAGGTGGGGATGGGACTTACTAACAGTGCCGCAAGATGTTCGACTGCGGTGGCTCTTCTCGCTTTTTAGCAGGCCAGGCAGGCCAGCATCGGTCGGATAGATGTTACCCCTACGAGGCCTTTGTTAGTCCTTTGCCACTAGCCCCTTACATATCAAAGAAAAAAAAAGTTTTCATATTTTCAAAACCGTTAACCAAACAAACCGGAACAATAAAAAATTACTGAAATTCAGATTTTCGGCAGTCGATTGTAGCTAAACGCTTTTCCTAATTCACCGTGATCGTATTTTTTAAATTTTCTCATTTGTTTTACACATTTAGTAACAGATATCGTAAAACAACTTGTTCTTTCAAAAGTGTCTGCCGTATCCTCATTAACTTTTTAAACTTCCGGTCCCACATTCCATTTCCTTCTAAGACTGCCTTATATGTACATACATATTTCCTTGCGGAATATTTAATACAATATACAAACGCCGTTTGTATGTACATACATTCCCCAATAAAGTGCAGGTAAACTCCTTGCCAACATTTTTGAGTTTATTTTCCGTCATATTCGTTGGAATCATTATCACCGCTTTCTAGCTCACTCATGACGCCTATTGAGAAATCTTCTTAATGTCCTTATTTATTTATGCCTCGTATATTGTTTCCACCTCAATATCATAGCTTTGTACGTACTCGAGTTATTTGAGCGCTAACTATTAAATGAACCGGCTAAAGAACATTTCGCGGGAATGTATGTAAGTAACGAGTTTCTGTGTATGTACATATACATATATGCGTTGGCGTTACAATCCATGAAGGACCAAAGCCAAGCTTTCTCAATCACCCATGTTGTGTGTGATTTTATTTCCTCATAAGTGAAAGGAACCTACAATTTATTGCCGATTTCGAACGGCGAATTTCGAGAAGCTTTTCAAAACAATTATACTATAGGTGGTTTTGTCAGAAGCCCGCTGAGGAGAAGTACCGTGAAAACACGTTCGTTGACATGGCTGTTATCGGGATTTGATCCTGTGTCATTGGCGTCAGAGGCCAACACAGACACACTACCCACTGCGCCACGACGTTCTCAAGCTTCCGTACACATTTTTCAATACCAGAGATCTATAGTCAGTTTTATCATATGCGTTTCATAATCATTTTTAATCAAATATGCGCTCTAAACCGTTTAATTAAAGGGAATCATACAAATAGTCTATGTACGAGTATATCTATCAGTAACTTGGCGCCTAAGGACAGGAATTGAAATTAAGTGACAAATAGCAAACATAATTAAAGCGTTTATCGTGACATACGATTTTAGATACACAAAGTACTGGATCTCAGTAGCATGCATCATTAACTGGGCTTCATTGTTAATAACATCTCTGATGAAATACATTAATCAACTGACGTTTTCATGACACCAACTGATATAGTCGCCTATATTGCATTAGTAACACAGTCTGTTGAATATACATATATAATACGACTGTGTATTGTGTAACTCACTTGTACCTGTTTATTAAATTGTATTCCTCCTTTGCGTAATTTTGGCAACACATCGTGTCTCACGAAGTGATGTTAAAGTGATGTTCTTTATTTATTTGTACATTTCTTAAAATTATAAAAGATCAACGCATTCAGCTTCCGTTCGCTTTCGAGCAGTAGCAAAGAAAGCAAGTTTGCTGACCTACATTTGCGTTACCCGAAAGCCATCGACAACTGAATGCTATATTGACACTTTATTATTATTGGTTGCGAAGCAATACAAATGTGCCGTCAGCAAGTTTTTTGACTTGCATTTGCGTAACTCGTGCTCTTTCTTCTTTTTCCTGCTGCTCTTGTTCTTCTATGTAGCGAGGCTTTATATGCCTCCTGCTTCGCTGTGTGAATCCTCCTGCACTCGTCATCGAACCAGGTATTTCTTCGTGGTGGAGCCTTGAAGCCCACAACTTCAGATGCAATGCATTTCAGGGCTTGTTTGCGAAGATTCCACTGTTGTTCTATTGACAGCGTGGTGGGTTCAGGTGTATTGGAGAGCTTAACGGAGACGATAGTAGCTTTCTGACGTCATAACATTGTATTCTTACTCTACTTTGCTGCGTTTCGTGATATCCGTAGGCACATCTTGGCTACTACAGGATAGTTACCCGAGTCGATGTTAGCTCCTTGGAAAGTTCAAAAATCAAGAATAGTGGAGGAGTGTCTGACGTCGATCGCGATGTGATCAATCTGATTAGTGATTGGTTGATTGATTGTATGTCGAGGCGCGGGAAGCGCGTACTGGCTAGAAGGAGATTTCGCCCCGTAGCAAAATCAATCAGATTGTGTCCGTTATCGTATATGGTATCGTTTAGGCTATGTTTGCCGATGACTCGTTCAAAAATGCTTTCCTTACCCAGTTTAGCATTGAATACTTCTAGTACAATTATGATGTCATAGCTGGGACATTGGGCATACGTTCTGCCTAGGAGATCGTAGAACTAATCTTTCGTGGAGTCATCTTTGTCTTCCGTAGGGGCGTGGACACAGATCAGGCTGATGTTAGACAATTTAGCCTTGATACGGATCGTTATGAGGCGTTCGTCCACATGCCGAAAGCTTAGAACTTCTTGCTTTAGTCCATCCAACAAATCCGAATACGAACAATCGTCCTCTCTCCCTATAGCAGTCGTCGTGGTAGATGTCGCAGTTTTTCATCGGCTTGATAACCGGTCCATTCCATCGCATTTCCTGGATGGCGTCTAAGGCCGTGTTCAATGTGTGTTGTGTGTGTTCAATGACATAAAACCAAGATTGCTTTCGACGTAGAGTAACACTCTTATGAATATTGACGATGAATCCACCGGTTGATTCGTTTATTAACGAGATACGGGCCTTGGACTCATGAGAAAGGCGCAGTTGTACGCATACTAGTAAGAGTTCTTTTGATATGCTGTTCAAAGTGTTTATTTTTTATTTACTTTAGAAGGAACGACGTCGTACTAATAGGGCGATATGTTTAAAACAGCTCACGACTTTCCAGGTCTTGGTACGAAAACAATTTGGCTTCCCTCCAAAGTAGGGATTTATTTAGGTAGGCCTGGAGAGGGCAGTGTTAACAATTTTGTTTTACAATTTTAATGAAAAGCGCCCAAGTGTGACAGAAATTTAGTCCAAAACACGTAACTATGACAAAAAGTTCATTGATTGAGAAGACTAAAACGACAAATATGCAATAATCCTCTTCAGAGTTAGCTTTATCGCGAATTGAGATCCTGTAGCTATTAAATGGCGCCTACAAAGCTGGAAAAGTTTTGTGATAGATAATGCCAAGAGTCTTTAGACGCGTTAGGGAGGCATAAATGAGACGACAAAGGCACGATGGAGACGACGAAGGTACGATGGAGACGACGATGGCACGATGAACTTTACTAACCGGTGGTTTTTTTTTTTTTTTGTTTTATTGATAGGTCTGGGTAAAGGAAAGCGGTTAAGGTCAAAGGTCATCGACTTTAAACCCATAAGTGATCGCCTGGCTGTGATCCGCATCAGAGGCAGATTGTATAACATCAGCCTTGTATGTGCACACGCCCCTACCGACGAGGCTGACGACCCTATTAAGGAGGACTTCTGTGACCTCCTGGACAACGCCTACGGAGCTTGACCAGAGTGCGATGTTGAAATCGTGCTCGGGGACTTCAACGCCAAAATTGGTAAAGAGAACACCCTTGGCGGAGTGATCGGATAGCACAGCCTCCACGATACAAGAACAAATAACGGCTTCCGACTTACGGACTTTGCGACAGCTCGTAAAGCGGTGATAAGTAGCACAAGATTCCCTCGTAAGCGAATCCACCAAGGGACCGTCGAACCGCCAATCAAATCGACCATGTGGTCATTGACGCAAGGCACTCGTCAAACATCCTGGATGTGTCAACATTCAGAGGAACAAATATCGACTATGGCCACTTCCTCGTAGCAGCAAGATTCAGAGCTCGACTGTCCAATGTCAGAAAGCTGCACCAGTCCACCAGGAGGAGGTTCGACATTGGGCGCCTGAGCACACCGGAGGTTGCCAGAGTCTACAGGGAGCAGCTGAGCGAAAGACTCTACGGTATGCCTACGTCGAACACAAATGCCAATAATATGTGGCTGCATTGCCGCTCAGCCATTCAGGAAGTAGCCAAAACCTCCTTAGGATTCCTACCACCCCCGACAAGAAACCCGCGGTATGATGGCGAGTGTAAGCAGAAAAAGGCAGCAACCGATGAAGCGTACCAAAAGGCGCTGCAGAGGAAAACCGGGCCAAAAGAAGGGAGGAAATAAAACTACTGCGACAAAAGAAAAGAATCTTCGCAGCCTCCCAGCTCAAGGATATCGAGGAGTCTAGGGATAGACATAAAACACGAGCCTTTTACAAGAAAGCCAAAGGTCTTGTAGGAGGCTTCAAAAAGAGCACCCAGGCTCTTCGAAACTGCGATGGTAATCTTGTCACCGACCGCAGGGAATAGTGGATGTATTTAAGCAGCATTTCCAGCAGCTGCTTAAGGAGCATGACCAAGAAAGAGTGGTGGGGACCGAGGAAATCCCGACTCCAGCCGCTGAAGTAGTCCTCCCACCCAGCATCGAAGAAGTCGGCAGAAGCTGAAGAATAACAAGGCCGCTGGCTCAGATGGCTTGCCATCAGAGCTCTTCAAGGCTGGCGGCCAGGTTCTGGTAGGGAGCATGCACCAGATCATCTGCAGAATTTGGGAAGATGAAAGCATGTCCGACGACTGGAATATTTGCCCCATCCACAAAAAAGGCGATCCTACTTCTTGCAAGAGTTATAGAGGTATATCCCTGCTCAATGTCGCATACAAGATCCTGTCCAGCGTATTGTGTGAACGTCTAAAACCATTTTGCACCGCACTAATCGGCAGCTACCAGTGGGGCTTCCGGCCCGGCAAATCAACTTTCTTTTCTTTCTTTCGCTCATCGTGCGCCAGAGTCCAACACACTAACCACTGTGCCACGTCGCCCTCAAATCAACTATAGACCAAATTTTCACACTTCGACAAGTCCTGGAAAAGACCAACGAGTTTCGAATCGATACACACCATCTTTTCATCGATTTCAAAGCCGCATACGACAGCATTCATCGTGAAGAACTATTTGGTGCGATGGCCGAATTCGGGACCCCGGGAAAACTGATCCCGTTGTGTCGCGCCACGCTAAAAAATACGCGATGCACCGTGCAACTCGGTTCTAGGACTTCGGAACCGTTTGAAACATGCACCGGATTTCGGTAAGGAGATACGCTGTCGTGTGACTTCTTTAATTTCATGCTGAAACAGATAATGCGACGGGCAGGCGTCAACAGGGAAGGCACTATCTTCTACAAGTCCGTCCAGCTGCTAGGATACGCGGGTGATGTCGACAACATCGCGTATTCTCGCCGTGACATTGTGGAAGCATTCACGGCGATTGAAGAACAGGCGAAACGAGTTGGTCTTAAGGTGAATGAGGACAAAACGAAGTACATGCTGTTAAGCAAAAACCAATCCGTCGCTCACCACCTGGGACAAAATATAAGAATTGGCAGTTACAATTTCGAGGTAGTTAAGGAGTTTGTCTACCTCGGGGCATACATACGTAATTTCCGCAAATGAGATCCGGCATAGAATGGCCCTTGGCAACCGCTGCTACTTCGGCTTTTCTAAACAACTTAGGTCAAAACTCCTCACTCGAAAGGCCAAAGTCATGCTTTGCAAAACGCTCATATTGCCAGTCTTGCTGTACGGAGCCGAAAGCTGGCTGGACGATAAGCAGGACAGCGAAGCTGATTTTGGGTTCTTTCGAAAGAAAAATTCTGCGCCGGATATTTGGTCCTGTCTGTGAGGAAGGTGAATGGAGAAGAAGACATAACCGCGAACTCTACGAGCTGTACAAAGATGTGGATGTAGTCCGGAAGGCAAAGATCCGTCGACTACACTGGCTCGGCCACATCGAGCGCATGGACATCAACGCTCCATCTAAGAGGGTCTTCGACTCCGAGCCTCCTTGTTCGAGAAGAAGAGGAAGACCGAACCTCCGGTATAAAGACCAGGTAATGTTAGACATCTTGGTCTTGATAACTGGAAGCAGCGTGCCCGGGACCGTCGAGGATGGAAGGCAGCTACAGCTCAGGCTCAGATCCTCCATGGATAGCTGGCCTGACAAGTAAGTAAGTTATCATACGGTCGGTGAGGGGTACGTGGGAGGAAATTATAACGATTTTCGTTTGGTATAAATATAATAGGGCGCTTTGTCAAAAAATTAAAAAATAATCAATTTTAATTTATATGTACCTTATAATAAGATGTATGTATGTACATTCATAGAACGGAGGTTTAAATCCCTTAAATACACTCAAATTTTCCTGGAAAGATGTGGTACCGTGGGGTGGCCGTGGTGCAGTGGTTAATATCATCGACCGCCGAGCGGAAGGTTTATGGTTCAAATTCGCTTCATAGCCAAGAAAAAGTAATTGATGTACGGACAAAAAGTATGCAACGCAGTTGTGAATGGAAAGTGACCAGACGTACTGCTGCAGGCATAATCCTCACAGTTCAATTCATCCTCTGCGTAGGCAATACTATAGTGCCTGAACGAATTACTATGGACTATAACCAACACGGAATTTGGTCGGCTCTCGTCCTATCTAGGTCTAGGACAACCACCCCTGAGAGTAGTGAACGAACATCAACTCTTGAACCTGCGTGGGTCTCTAAAAAAAAACCTACTGAATGTGTCGATTGGGTTAGGTTAGTGTTACTCTTACACTATCTTCTGCAAGTGTCAATGAACTATTAAAGATACCCGTGAAACAGGTAACTGGCCTTGATATTAAGTTATCCATGTTCTATTAAATCTACTGCCTTTACATCTGAATATTTTGAATAAGGAATAAACAGGTAACAACATTAACGATACAGTATTGATTTACATATGTAATAATATATATCTATGTATGTATGTATATAAAGCTATTGTTAGCTCTTTGGTTTCCTCCTCATCTTGTATTTCGTTTCTGCTTCCAAAACAGAAAAAAAAAACGAAAACAAGAAAAGAACAAAACAGGAGGAATACAAAAGAAACAAAGTCTTACAATTCTCTAGAATTTAAAGTAGCAAATGTTAATTTGTTACACGTGTAAGAATCTCATCAAAACATAATTACATACATATGCATATGTAATTCATTCGACGCACTGGCTGACGAAGGGGAAGAAACAAGATTTAGGATTATGAAAGGCATGAACAAAACAGTTGTCGTGTCGCTATGTCGTGCCATTACTGCTTGTCTATCGATGAGCCTTTGGGTATGTGTTTTAAAGCATCTTCGAGGTGTTGGAAACGAAAGAGAAGAAACATTTCTTGATCCCTTGACAATCTATTCGAATTAGATATTGAAAGGTTTTTCTTGTTTCTCTCGATAGTTATTCCCTTTTCCATGCTTTTACTATTAACTGTAGCCTATAACTCCCAGAAAACGAACCCTTGGAAAAATAACACATTATCGACTTTCATGTTTCCAACACGTCTCAGTTGGGCTTAGGATGGACAGAAGAGATGAGAACACTCAAGTTACTCACGGATCATGACCATGGTGAATTGATTTCTATTGAATACGTGAAGTAGCTATCCATAGCCCTGGGGAAGAATAACTAAAAAATCAATTACATATATACATTACATTATTATACATATATTTTATTTATCGGTAAAATTCATATATGTATGATGGGCTGCGCAAGTTCTGGACAAAATATAAATACAACTTATTTGAAATAATAATTAATATACACTAGTTTATTTCATCAAACAAAGACACAATTCTTTAGTGATTACTAGAACATTAATAAGATTACATTAACTTAAAATTAACTTAAAAGTAACAACAATTTATTTTTAAATGAAAACCAACTTAGACTAAAATCAATCATGTCAGAAAGTGAATTAGTTATTCTTAGGCAACTTGACAATGGTTCATTGGCTGCATAATTTGTTCCAAGGTGTGAAATTTTAAAAAACAATCTGTTTCTAAGCATCCTCGAAGGAACATTAAAGTTAATTAAGGTCAAAATATCGGAACAATCAATATGATTAGCTAACAAGTCACGAATGAACATCACCTCAAAGAACTTTCTACGAATTTTTAGAGGCAATATTCCAAACAATTTACAACTTATTCATAAGAGGGCATATCAATTTCTCATTAAAGCATTTTCATTAGAACTCTTGTAAAGCGATTTTGAATTTTTTTAATTCTAAAAGAGTGAACTTCATACGCAGGATTTCAGATAATACTGCAATATTCCAGGTTAGATCTAACAAACGCAAAGTAGAGACATTTCAAGGTGTGGGGATCGCAGAATTCTTTCGAATTGCGCAAGACAAAACCTAACATTGAATTTCCTTTAACAGCTAAAAAATCGATATGTTTAACAAAGTCCAGTTTTTGGTCAAAAATTACCCCAAGATCTTTCTTGAAGGTTACTGTGGAAAGAAGGGAATGATTCATTTTGTAAGAGGAGTTAATTGGGGAACGATTTCGACAAAAAGTTAAGCTTTGACATTTAGAAATATTTGGGTGTAAGGAGTTAAGCAGGCACCAATTCTGAAGATCATCTTGCAATAAAATACAATCATGTTCTGTTTTTATACACCGGAACAGTTTCAGATCATCAGCATACTAAAGGCATTTAGAATTTAAAAATTTAAAAATATGTTAGGAATGTCATTAACAAATAATAGGAAAAAAAGGGGGCCAATATGACTTCCTTGGGGTACACCCGAAGTAACATTAATAGGTGAGGAGAGACTGTTATTTATCCTTACATACTGTGTAAGGATCCTTTAAATATGCACTAATCCATTTTAAGTAATTAGAGTGGAAACCCATTTTATTTAATTTCACAAGCAATATATTATGATTAACCCGGTCGAAAGCTTTTGAGAAATCTGTATAGATTGTTAAAGAAACGTACTGGGAGCAGAGGTTAAAAAGAAACGCATTCGGTGACAGTTCAAAAGGGAATAAGAATTTATATTTATTATTTGATGACAGTAACAAATCATAGGATAGTATGTTTTTAATAATAAAGTTAAGCAAAGTAAACTACAGCAAAGTAGATATTTCATTATGACATTACATATACATTGATAGTTTACATTTTTCAATTGGTTTTTTACATAGACAACATCACATTGATACCCTTTCTTAAAGCCATTAATAACGTAGTTCGAAAACATAGTGAGATTTGTGCAGGTAGATCTACCAGCAACAAAGCCATGTTGATATGGAGAAATAATGCTTTTTACAATCGGAGTTAATCTATTGTAAATCAATTTTTCAAACATTTTTGGAATAGTAGTAAGTTTGCAAATTGGTCTATAGTTAGAAATATCCTGCCTATTACCTGACTTGAAAATTGGTGTGATAATAGAGCACTTCCATTTCATTAGAAACTCACCACTTACAAGGGATCGGTTGAAGATAATTTTTAGTGGTATGGCAAATACCTTAGAACATCTTTGTAGAACAACAGAAGCGATGCCATCCATATCAAGTCGGGTATCGACTCTTATATCTGATAAGGCTTGTTCAATTTCAGAGGTTGAGAGATTTAAATTACCTACATTTAAAATGCTGTCTGAGAAATTAAATCTATTATCAAAGAGTACATTAGTATCTCTGTCCACATACACAGATTGAAAATGTTTAGCAAAAAGACTAGAAACAACTGAAGGATCTGAAGATGAGATACCTTCGTGACTCATTAGATTTGGAATACCGTTTAATTGCTTTTTTGCATTAATAAAATTCCAAAAAGTTTTGCTGTTCTTTTTTAAGTCATATTCAACAGATGATAAATACTGCTTGTACAGGAATTTGTTCAAGATATCGAAATTCTTTTGTAATATTCGATAATGTTTATAAATAACTTGGTCATTGTTCGATCTTCACCTTCTTTATACACCTTGTTTTTAATGTTATTAAGATTGATCAATCTTTGATTAAACCATGCTGGCCTAGATCCATTTTTTATTTTAACTTTGGGAGTATATAAAAGAATTGCATCATGCACAATTCTCAAAAATGAATCGTTTATATTTTTATTAACAAATAATGCATGCCAGTCATAACCATTAATATAATTACTAATTGAATTAAAATTTGAATTGTTAAAATTGTATTTAAAATTAGATTTAGAAGTTGCAGGTGAAGAATAAGAATAAAATTCAAAATGCAAAGTAAAGGCAGTATGATGAATTGTGTTGGGAAAAAGAGGAACCGCTGAGTCGTCAATACTCACGCACAAATCAGAGTCCACAAAAACCAAATCGAGAACATTAATAAATGAATTATTAAAGAAATTTATTTGTTTGAGATCAAATTGTGCGAAAGTATCAACAACTTCACAATCATGATTGAAAATTACATTAAAAGGAATAAGTGTTTTCTCTACTGGATCAAATACCCATTTAATGTTAGGCAAATTAAAATCACCTACGATTATAATTTTTTGATTATCTCTACGATTTTTGATAATAGAGCGACAATTCTCGATATGGGCACTGTACAAATTAAACGAACTATTCGGTGGAATGTAAGAGACAATGAGAATAATTTCATTAAAGCAATTAAAGCATCAGTTGTAGGTGGCAAGTCAATTTTAGTGCATTGAAGTGTTATGCGGACTGCTGCAAGCACTCCACCTCCTCTCCCACAATCAAGAACATCATAAGTACGATCTTTACGAAAAACAGCGTACTGGTTACTATTGAACATCTCAGCGTCATTTATATTTATACATAGTGCTTATATTTACTTACATTTTAATGAATTCAGTATAATCAGTATAATTTTCATTATTTGCATTATTATTTTCATTTATTTTAACAAAACTTTAATTATTTATTCATTGTAGTCTAAAATGGATGAATCCCTCATGAGTATAATATCTAATCTTCCAAAACCTTTCGTAAACAAGCCAGTAATTTGTTTCAGGCGAGTATCAATCTGTTCCAATAATTCCGCAGAAACCATGCTTACTTTGTCAAATAGATGTCTATATTGATTAGCTTTTTTAACATTACGAGTAAATGACAATATACTGAACCGTGATATGCTCAATGCACTACGAATTGTTGAACCATCTATAGCAGCAGCAGCCTTTACAGTTGATGCACATTCTATGTGTATGTATGTTGGCGTTACAGTCCACGAACGCCCAACATCGAGCTTCTCTCAATCACCCATGTTGTGTATGATTTTAGTTTTTCATAGGTGGAAATGATCTACAATTTGTTGCCGATTCCGAGCGGCGAATTTCATGAAGCTTTTCATGACAATTATACTACAGGTGATTTTGTCCGAACTCCGCTGAGGAGAAGCACCGTGGAAACACGTGCTATGACATGACTGTTGTAGGGATTCGATCCCGTGTCCTTGGCGTCAGAGGTCACACACTACCCACTGCGCCATGGCGCTTCTCAATAATGAGAAAAAAATGCACAGGCCTATACTGAGCTCATGCTATGCATTGAAAATTCCAGCATCTGAAAATCTTATGTATATTTTCATTATTCTTTTTATTACAAGGGTCCTGCCACTACTAGCTGGTCAAGTTAAATATACAGTGTTGGAAAAAATAGTAGAAACAAAGGCAGACAAAATAGTAAACAAGCAGCTGTGGGTCATAATTACATCTCACATTGACACCACTACTGCTACTACCTAACAGTACTTTGAAATGGTAGGTAGGTAGGTAGGTAGGGTCGTAGCCTTCCCAGAGTCGAGAAGAATGCACATAGGCCAGGGAGGCCCGTTGTGCAGCTACGGGGGGGTTTAACCCCCCTATTCGTGGAACCATTTTGTGCTTCTTTGAAATGGTGCACTTGCTTATCTTTTTTCGATATTTGATTTTGTTTGAACGAAAAAAAATACAAAGCAAAGGGTCATGCTGCTGGAAAAAATAATAGAAACAAAGGATTATGGCATTTCGCATTAGTGATTCCTTAGAGAAAGACAGTTTATTTTTAATGGAAATAGTCGAAATACGTTTCATCTTTTGCTATAGTGTTACTAGATAAAAAAAAAAGTATTGCCAAATCGAAAGTTCTGTGAAAATGGGTCGGGGAGTCCACTGTACTGATTCTGAAAGAAAATTAATTAAAAATTTAAGAAATGACGATTGTACAATGGACAGAATAGCGCATATAATGAAGTGTTCTAAAAAAAAAGGTATTTACTGCCCTGCATTTTCATCCCAAAGAAGAAACGAGAGGCAGGAAACCAAAAACAACGTCTCGGTTCGACCATCTTCTTGTACGTCATTGCCGATCTAGGCCGTTTTCTTCTTCGGAGGAACTTAGAAATGAGTTGGATGCACCTGTATCAAGCCGAACAATCAGGAACAGGTTAAGTGAAGCAGGTTTAATGGCAAGGAGTCCAAGAAGAGTCCCTTTTCTAAGTAAGAAAAACATACAACAGAGGTTAACTTTTGCCAACAGACACCTCTGCCGTGAAAACTGGAACAATGTCTTGTGGTCGGATGAAACAAAGATCAATTTGTTTGGATCTGATGGAAAAATGCACGTGAGACGACCAAAAAATTCCGAATTCGACCCAAAGTACACAAAGAAAACAGTAAAGCACGGTGAAGGTAACCTTATGATTTGGGGCTGCTTCTCATCTTTTGGTGTTCGGCCACTTTTCTGGATAAAGGACAAGATGTGTGCTGTAGACTATGTCAACATCCTGAATAAAGTAATGCTACCATTTGCTGAAGAGGATATGCCTCTGAAATGGGAGTTTATGCAGGATAATGATCCCAAGCATTCCCCAAAACTAGCAAAGCAATGGTTCCAAACGAATAAAATTGCTGTCATGGAATGGCCTTCACAATCCCCTGATCTAAATCCGATCGAACACTTGTGAAGCGTTCTAAAACGCAAGATCGCGGAATGGAAAGCCAGAAATAAGGAAGAATTGTGGCCAGAAATAAGGAAGAATTGTGGAAGCATGGTACTCTATACCTACCGAAACCTGTGCCAACTTAGTTCACTCCATGGGACGAAAATGTGAGGCAGTGATTAAAAACAAAGGTGCTACGACCATGTACTAAAAAAAGGATGGGAACTTTTAGAATTTCTAGCTGCTATTCATTGGATCGGCGCATAAGACAATACATACAACCTACATTAAAGTTATGCTTCGTCGAATCGACGAAGTACATCTTAAAACCTACCTCTCTTTACTTCGGTAACCTTAATGCTGAAATTTCAAACTAAGTGCTTAGACATGTGTTTTGATAAATAATAAATAAGATCTATTATCAGCATAGACATGTTTTCTGTACTTAAAAATAAAATTAACGCACAAGCCTCAATTTTGTGTCCACCACAGATTCTTTTTTGCACTTATAGCACGAAGATTTTGTCGTTCGCCTCTGAATATGGACAAAAAGGGCACATTTTTTTCTGATACCGATTCTATATTTTCCTTATGTTTTCCTTGAACATCAGTCAAAACAAGGACTTGTGTTTGCTGTCAAACATATTGTATGTGTAGATTATGCAACTGTTAATAAATGCCATGTTTAACATACCATAAAACTGACACATACAGGGTTCGTTTTTCGAGATCAACTCGAGACAACTCCCTTTGTCTGATTATAAAATTTGGCTTGTACGACAGCCGCGTCAGTTCCTTGTCGTAACAAAACATTGATGTACATACGTATTATATTTGCGTTAGCGCCTTTTTTTATTTCGCATTATATCGTTCGTTAGAAACATTTAATTGAAACCATTGCAGTGGTTCAATAATGTTTTTACATTGACTGGTTAGTCCCCGGGCTGATGAACTACCTACATATGTACATATATTCAAACCATATCGATGACTTACCTTTTTTGTTGACCACTTGTAGTTGTTTTCGCCTCGAAGAATAGTTTTGGTAAATTCTATTAAACCTGATTTTTCCCTGAGTAGATTGAGGGGGATATGGTCTTCATTCGAATCAGAAATATCATCTCAAGATGAGACTTCGCTCTCAAGTTCATCGCCATCCTGCATAACAAAGTCGGAGTCTACACGAGGGCTATCTGACGAGGGCTAAAATAAGGGTAAAAGAGAGGGTAAGTGAAACAGAAATAAATTGGCACAGTCACGCGCGGGTAGCTACTTCGTGGGTTTTTTTGACATTTCCTTATCTCCTTTTCTTTGTTTTGCGATGTCGCTTCACTCCTGTTTCTGACTTGGAAGTGTACGTTTGGATATCATTCTTACTTTTCAAACATCACCACAGGCTAACGAAATTGAAATGTGAAGCGAAATGTCAAAAAACAGGCACGCGCAGAAAAGCTCCGTGTGGACGCGTCCTCAAATTGGAATGTAGGTCCAAATGAAAATGGCGCAATAAGAAAGCCCTCGTGTAGACTCCGACAAAGTTGTCATCACTACTACTTTTTAAATCTCCTTGAATGTCATCGTCTTCTGAAATAAAATCATCTTCGCACATTCCAAACATTGTCTCGACTTCATCATTACCTAATTGCTGGCCGGAACTCATTTTATTGTATGTATGTTGGCGTTACAGTCCATGAAGAACCTGAGCCGACCTTCTCTCAATCACCCATGTTGTGAGTGATTTCATGTTCCGATAGGTGAAAGGGACCTACAGTTTATTGCCGGTTCCGAACGGCGAATTTCGAGAAGCTTTTCATGACAATTTTACTACAGGGGGGTTTGTCAGAACCCCGCTGAGGAGAAACACCGTGAAAAACACGTCCGATGACATGGCTGTGTCGGGATTCGATCCCGTGTCATCGGCGTACACACGAGATTTCACACATCCAAAAAGCGTATAACGCTCGCATGTATAGTATATGTATGCATGCGAGCATGTCGGTGACGCGAATCCATAAGTTTTCCCCCTACCAAAAAGCGCCCAACGCGACTAAAGAAGTTTTCACTTCAAAAATAGTAATTGGGGATCCACGACCTGGGGGAGTTGTCCATATGTGTCTGTTTTACTTACATATGTTTCATTAGGAAAATTCGCATGTCCAGAAATGTACTTGTATTCGTTTGCACTGTTTGGTGCGTGTTCGCTTTTTTTTTTGCTTTGTAGCTATGACGACGCTTGACTTGCGTTTGTAGGGGCTAGTTGTCAAAATGGCTGTCAAAGCCAAAAGATTGGTATCTCATTCTTTATCCCTGATAAATATCATCGCTTGAACGTAAACATATTATATAACGAGATATTACGCAGTTTAGTTTGCGCTGTTTGCTTTTTGGATGCGAAGGTACGAATTAATTGACAATTGGTTGCCATACCGTGTCATGAGTAAGTTTCTATGTATGTTTTCGTAGATCTCGTAGTGTGTTTAGTAATAAAAAAAAAAGTAAATACATACATACATACTACATACGGTTTGATTATTATAGCTGGCCGTAGATTTATTTGTACAGGTGCAAACATTTAGTCAAACTGAGTCATTCCATCGGACACCGTTAATGGCTTCCTTGAAACAAACCAAAAAATGCTATGCATATTAGAACAACTGTCATCTATTTTGACGCTAAGATTGTGCGCTATTTGTCAAATAGTTTACTGTCAATAACCGGGACTCGAGACCGCCTTCACTACGGTTACTATGATCTACGGTTACTACAGAAACATTAAAATAGAAACGTTCATAATCAAAATGGAATGTTTATTTCTAGCGAAAACGCTATGAATCGCTTTAATGACACGTGTCTGGGCATTGGCACGCACCTGGACCAGGTATTATGAATGAGATGGCAATCCGATGGCTTTAACAGGCATTTTGATAGATTGCATCTACAGACGCTTTGTGGTTTGACGGCGTCTTTACTATGTCATTCAGCCTTGTTCCGACGTCTTGACTCTACACATCAACGTCTTGAGACTAATACAATGATAAGTCGAAAGCGTGGTTTTTAAACGAGAATAACATGTATAGTATCGGTGTATAGTAGCAACAACCAACCCCTGCGGGGAGACGTACGAAGGTTTTCCATATCTTTATTTATCTCTGGTCTGGACATTACACGCGTCTGGGCATTTTTCGAGAGTTTAATGTGACTACGGTTTTTGTGACCGGTTCGATTGGATATCGCCTACCATGTGGTCACGAAGCTCCATTTTGATGAGATTCTAGGTGCTAAGTCCTTGCCTGAGCTGTGTTAGCTTACTTACTTAACTTAGGTGGCGCTACAGTCCGTGGTGAACCTGGGCCTCAACCAACAAGCGTCTCCAGCTGGCCCGGTCTTTGGCCAGCTGTTTCCAGCGCCGCACGCCCAGTTGGTTAAGGTCCCCTTCCACCTGCGTGCGCCACCGATGATGCGGCCGTCCTCTGCCGCGCCTTCTTTCCGGCGTGGATTCGAAGACTCTTCGGGTCGGAGCTGTATTTTCCATGCGCTCTACATGGCCTAGCCACCCTAGACGCTGTATCCGTAGACGTCGTACCAGACCGATGTCGCTGTACAGCCCGTACAGTTCTTCCTTATATCTTCTCCATACACCGTTTGAACAAACGGGACCGCAGATAGTACGCAGAACTTTCCTCTCGAAACGACCAAGGGCATCTTCATCCACTTTTGTTAACGTCCAAGACTCTGCGCCGTAAAGGAGGACTGGGATGATTAAGGTCTTATATAGTGTCACCTTGGTTTTCCGAGAGAGGGCTCTACCTCTCAATTGCCTCTTGAGCCCACAGAATCAGCGGTTGGCAAGAGTGAGCCGAGGTAGACGAATTCCTTGACCATTTCAAAGTTATATCCGCCCATGGTGACGTTCTGGCCAATACGTCGGTGTTGTCCGTCTCTTTTAGATGAAAGCAGATATTTGGTTTTACCCTCATTAACCTTGAGACCCATCATAGCCGCTTCTACCTCAGTGCTTACAAAGGCCTCATTGACGTCTCGCTGTGTCCGTCCAATCACGTCAATGTCGTCGGTGTACGCAAGCAATTGAGTAGACTTGAAGTAAATCGTACCTCTTGTGTTGGCCAGTGACTCTTGCACGATCTTTTCAAGCACGATGTTGAAAAAGTTGCATGACAGCGCCTCACCTTGCCTAAATCCTTTTTTAACATCAAATGTCTCGGTTTGCTCATTACCGACCTTAATAAAGCAGCGAGAATTCTCCATTGTCATCCTGCACAGTCGGATGAGTTTGTCAGGGATGTTAAAACTAGACATGGCTTTGTATAGCTTATCTCTATACACGCTGTCATATGCAGCCTTGAAATCGACGAAGAGGTGGTGAGTGTCTTCTCCAAGATCTGCCGCAGCGTAAATATTTGGTCTATTGTGGATTTACCTGGCCTGAAACCACACTGATAAGAGCCGATCAGGTTATCCACAAACGGTTTCAGGCGTTCACACAATACGGCAGAGAAGATCTTATATGCGATGTTAAGGAGACTTATTCCCCTATAGTTGGCGCAGTTATAGGGGTCTCCTTTCTTATGGACCTGGCAAACGATGCTGAGATTCCATTCGTCGGGCAATCATTCCTCCGACCATACCTTGCAAATGAGATGGTGCATGCATCTTACCAGCTCATCTCCAGCCGCCTTAAGAAGCCCAGCAGACAGGCCGTCTGCGCCCGCGGTTTTATTAGACTTAAGTCTTGATATCGCTATTTTGACTTTGTCTAGGTCGGGTGGACTGAATTCTGTTACATTGTCGTCCATTACGAATGGCTCGTTCTGCCTGACAGCGGTATCTTGTCTATCATTGCCGTTATACAGTCTGCAGAAGTGGTCTTTTCAAATCCTCAGCATTGACTGCGTCTCTACTACCAGTTCTCCATTTTCATCCCTGCAGGCCGCCGCTCTGGCTTTGTAGCCATGGCATGTTCGTTTTACCTTGTTGTAAAATTTACGGGCGTCATTCCTGCGGAAGCATCTCTCCATCTCCTCGATCTCACGCTTTCCGTGTTCTCTCTTCTTTCTTCTGAAAAGCGTGTGTTCCTCTCTTCTCTTCTGCGCATAGATTTCGCGAGCAGCTCTCGTCCGTCGTTGCAGCACGGCCTTATATGCCTCCTGTTTTGCTGCATGGGCTTGTTCGCATTGTTCATCGAACCAGGGGTTTCTAGGTGGTGGCTGTTTGAAACCCAGCACCTCTGAGGCAGCATCTCTGACGGCGCTCTGGCAATGCGCTTGGAGCTTGGAGGAGACACGATCGGAAAAGATTCTGGCAGTCTCTTGCGATTGTAGCTTTACGTCGTCAAACTTACGTAATCCTACTCGACTCCTAAGCATTCTTGATATCCTCATTCGTACCTTGGCTACAACAAGGTAGTGGCCCGAGTCGATGTTGGCCCATCGGAAGGTTCGTACGTCGAGAATACAGGAGGAGTGTCTGGCGTCGATCGCAATGTGATCAATCTGGTTGGTGGTCGATTGATCAAAAGACCGCCGGGTACCCTTGTGGATGTTGAGATGGGGGAATCGCGTGCTTGCTACAAGGAGGTTACGCCCCGCTAGGAAATCGATTAGCCTAAGTCCGTTGTCAGAAGTGGTGTTAAGTAGGCTGTGCTTTCCTATGATCGACTCAAATATGTCCTCTTAGTCCAGTTTTGCATTAAAATCTCCTAGGACTACTTTTTTGTCGTAGCTGGGGCATTGGGTATATGTTCTGTCTAGGAGATCGTAGAATTCTTCCCTGAGTCGATCGTCCTTTTCTTCTAATGTTTCCAAATTTAGCTTTGATGCGGATTGTTGAGACGTTCGCTTATATCTCGGAAGCTTAAGACTTTTTGTCGGAGTCTTCCTCGAATAACGAATTCGCACCCGAATAGGCGCTGTTTGTTCCCGTAGCAGATGTCGCAGTTTTTCATTCGTTTTTTGCCTGGTCCATCCCATTACACTTCTTGGAGTGCGGTAATATCTGCTTTATAGCAGTTGAGGGTTTGCTCCAATTGATCGCCTGCACCCGGTCTGTTAAGGGACGTCTAGCGTTACCACTGCAAAAAATACAAAATTAAGATTAAATACAATTTGTATGTGTTTTCTTAACTGTAACTGACAGATTAATGCAAATAATTTCCACGGAATGATTAATGATCCCACGTGAATGAAGTAAGTATTATGAGCCATGTCCATTTTATTGCACTACTAAACATGGAATGTAAATATCATCATGTATTCCTGCAACTGAAGCCTTTGTTTCTCGTTTTACGATTAGGTATAATTGCTGCTTCAAAGTAAAATAGCTTGGGCAATGCTTTACGCCTTACAACCGCATGAATAAGCCATTGTGGCCTTCATAAAAAAAGCAACTCTATTAAAACCTTTGCACATAGGTACTTCTTTAAACATCATAATTCGTCTTAAAGGCAGCAGCAGCAACGCCACGACATCCGCTGAAAGTTGGAATCTGATATCTAGGTGTAAACAGTCAAACGAATTTCTACATTTTAATACTGGATCTTACTGCATAACATAATTTTCGATTCTAGAATAAAAGTGCAACTGCGATCATTTATTTTTATATTTTACGACATTTCCAAGGTGTACCAAGGTGTACCTGCTCGGTGATAATTACAAATTTATTTTTAGATTCTGTCAAACCTGACACCCAGCTATATTATTTCATCACTTTGAACGCCTTGCAACAGCTGCCGATCTAATAAGTCACAAGTCAGCATTTTATTACCGCTATAAAAAAAATTCAAAGACAATCTCTATCTTCCACTTAACGAAAAAACAAAAAAAAAAAAAAAAAAAAAGGAGAAACTGAGGAAGATGATGCCCTAAATGTATGTACTCCTTTCTTACCCTTCTTACTGTTTAATAACAAATCTCTACACTTTGAACGCGCCATATCGACAATTGACATCTTAACTTAACTCACTGAAAATGACATACGAAATTTAATAAAAACAAATCATAAATTTCTTCTTTGGCGGCAGCCGTCTGATTGAGTCGCAAGGCGACACAACCCTGCATGAGAGCGATGACAGTTCAGCATACTAACCGGGGGCGTCAAGACGAAAGCCAAGCAATTTACAAAGCGCGCTGTCGTGCTCATATGAAACGGTTTTTGTTATTATTATTTTTTTTTTTTTTAAGCAATTGCGTCAGCGCAATTAATCTGCGGAGATGATATTCAGCGCGGCGCATTCAGGACAAGAGCGTTTCGTTTTCTCTCCTTCCTAATAAAAAACAACAAATGAATAAAATTTATTGATGACTTGATTCTCTGTTGAAGTTTGTTTGGCATGCCGAGAGTCTTGGCGCTCCAACTTCAACTGCTCATGTATCGCGCGCATGAATATACGCGTGTATGGACCAATTTGTTAACCATAATGAAATTATAGCGCTATAAATTTCTTATGCAAAGCCATTCGACGACGAGATAAATTACCTAGCAATTGGTAAGTGTGTATTTACAGGGGGAGAAAACCCGTCGGCTAGTGAACAGATATTGAAAGAAAGATGAATGTTTGGTACAGAGTGAGAGATGGATTTCATATTTTTATATTTGCTTCGAAACTGACATTTTATTGATTAATGATGAATGTGTAAATGGTGAATGTTCACGGATACTAAAAGAGGATACAGTAGAGAGGTTTGTTTTTTTCGGAATCAAGATTAAATATATGTATGTATCATTTAATATTGAGGGCGCAGTGGTTAGTGAGTAGGACACTGACACACGATGAGCCAGTTCGGATCCCGATAACACCAACGCCATTGAATGTTTATTTCGCGGCGTCCCTTCTCGGCGGGGTACTGGCAAAACCCCTCGTAGTATACATGCCTTGGAAAAGCTGCTCGACTCATGCCGTTCGGAATCGGCGTTAAACTGTAGATCCCTTTCTACTTACTTACTTATCAGGCCAGCGATCCATGGAGGATTTGAGCCTGAGCTGTAGCTGCCTTCCATCCTTGACGGTCCCGGGCACGCTGCTTCCAGTTGTCAAGACCAAGATGTCTTACATTCGCGATTACTTGGTCTTTATACCGGAGGTTCGGTCTTCCTCTTCTTCTCGAACCAGGAGGCTCGGTGTCGAAGACCCTCTTAGCTGGAGCGTTGATGTCCATGCGCTCGATGTGGTCGAGCCGGTGTAGTCGACGGATCCTTGCCTTCCGGACTACATCCACATCTTGGTACAGCTCGTAGAGTTCGCGGTTGTGTCTTCTTCTCCATTCACCTTCCTCACAGACAGGACCAAATATCCGGCGCAGAATTTTTCTTTCGAAAGAACCCAAAATCAGCTCCGCTGTCCTGCTTATCATCCAGCTTTCGGCTCCGTACAGCAAGACTGGCAGAATGAGCGTTTTGTAAAGCATGACATTGGTCTTTCGAGTGAGGAGTTTCGGCCCCAGTTGTTTAGACAAGCCGAAGTAGCAGCGGTTGCCAAGGGCGATTCTATGCCGGATCTCCACTGTGGTGTCATTTGTGGAATTTACGTTTGCCCCGAGGTAGACAAACTCCTTAACCACCTCATAATTGTAGCTGTCAATTGTTATATTTTGTCCCAGGTGGTGAGCGACGGATTGGTTTTTGCTTGACAGCATGTATCTCGTTTTGTCCTCATTGATCTTAAGATCAACTCGTTTCGCCTGTTCTTTAATCGCCGTGAATGCTTCCACAATGCCACGGCGAGAACACGCGATGATGTCGATATTATCCGCGTATCCTAGCAGCTGGATGGACTTGTAAAAGATAGTGCCTTCCCTGTTGACGCCTGCCCATCGCACTATCTGCTCCAGCACCAGGTTGAAGAAGTCACATGACAGCGCATCTCCTTGCCGAAATCCGGTGCATGTTTCGAATGGTTCCGAGGTCCTAGAACCGAGTTGCACGGTGCATCGCGTGTTTTTTAGCGTGGCGCGACACAACTGTATCAGTTTTACCGGGATCCCGAATTCGGCCATCGCACCAAACAGTTCTTCACGATGAATGCTGTCGTATGCGGCTTTGAAATCGATGAAAAGATGGTGTGTATCGATTCGAAACTCGTTGGTCTTTCCCAGGATTTGTCGAAGTTTGAAAATTTGGTCTATAGTTGATTTGCCGGGCCGGAAGCCGCACTAGTAGCTGCCGATTAGTGCGGTGCAAAATGGTTTTAGACGTTCACACAATACGCTGGACAGGATCTTGTATGCGACATTGAGCAGGGATATACCTCTATAGTTCTTGCAAGAGGTAGGATCGCCTTTTTTGTGGATGGGGCATATAGAGCTGGTATTCCAGTCGTCGGGCATGCTTTCTTCTACCCAAATTCTGCAGATGATCTGGTGCATGCTCCCTACCAGAACATCGCCGCCAGCCTTGAAGAGCTCTGATGGCAAGCCATCTGAGCCTGCGGCCTTGTTGTTCTTCAGCTTCTGAATTGCTGTGCCGACTTCTTCGATGCTGGGTGGGAGGACTACTTCAGCGGCTGGAGTTGAGATTTCCTCGGTCCCTACCACTCTCTTTTGGTCATGCTCGTTACTATTCCCTGCGGGTCGGTGACAAGATTACCCTCGCAGTTTCGAAGAGCCTGGGTGCCCTAAAGCATGTTGGTCAAAGCATGTTGAGTCAAAAACCACCAAAGCGCTGTCAGCTTTCTGGCAATGCAAAGGATCTTTTAGTAAAGCATGGGGTTTATCGCCGGCAGGGATCCTCTGGATCCACACGGCAATGATAAGGCCTATAATCTCATATGTATCGGTTGTCTGGTGGAACAGACTAAAACGCAAACACGTCGTAGCCTCTTTCACCAAACTCCAAAGAACGGTTTGTCTCAGCTGCACGGGGGCTTTCCCCAGCACGCCGGGCGCTGCTCTAGATGTTTGATGAACCCTCCACTTCTTGATATATTTATCAGAGGGTGTGCTCTCAAAGCCATGTCTCGTCTGAAGAGAAATGGCTTTCGGCACAACTCGCATAGGAATAACACGGTGTGCTTGCGCAAGAATTGTCCTGCGACCCCTGTTCATGAACATGCCTTCTGACGCACTGACGCCCGTTATCCTATTGCGACGTAATTTCACAGTCGAGTTTCCATGGCGATACTGAATCTGGAAAGGATAGTCTTCGCATCTTCACGGATGGCTCCAGGTCTGGGCGGGGGTCCGGTGCTGAAGTCTTCTTTGAGCGCGAAAATATCCGACTGCACTTCTTGTTAGGAAAATATGCATCTGTCTTCCAATCAGAGATATACGCAATCCTAATGGCCATGCACTATGTTGTGAAGCACAGGAAGGGAGAAAACATAGTATGCGTCTGTAGTGAGAGCCAAGCTGCACTAAAAGCTGTGTGTAACCCCTTAACCAGCTCCAAATTAGTGCTTGAACTCAAGTCCTTCTTGAAAAGAGTCGGCAGACTAAATTCATATAGGCTTGTATGGGTTCTAGGCCACTCTGGGATCCCAGGAAATGAGATCTCTGATCTCTGATGATTCGATTTCGCTGGTGAAAAAATCGCTTTAAAAGAGGCTTGTAAAAAACGAAAACCAGAATAGGATTGATATTGGGATCCATGCCATACGGTAAGGATACCATGAAACATTATGGTATGGAAACTCGCAAGCGAAATCAACGTAAGTCATAAAACTAGTAAATTAGGTCCCACACCATCTATTGCAACATAACCGAAGCCTGCATTGGACTTCTGACCGCATCACAGTCAAGAACCTATTTTTGAACCGGTTGGATAGTGGAATTTAATTTTTCCTTAAAATAAAATTAAACATATCGCAACCAGAAATCGACTTCACCCACTCAAGGTGTTTATTGAATTCATGGTGTGATACCATGAACTAGACTTTCACCGCAGAAGTTTACTGTCAAAAGCTGTGCAGATTAAATTTGGTACTAGAACAGAAACGGCTAGCGAGGACCCCTTGTACACAGTTACAAGACTTCGGTTTATTTTTACATTTACTCCTAATGCCATTCCAGTCATGATTATAGCTTTCATAATGTTGTCTCCCAGATCTGTAATTTGTAGCCGTGTTTGTCTACCTCGGGGCAAACGTAAATTCCACAAATGACACCACAGTGGAGATCCGGCGTAGAATTGCCCTTGGCAACCGCTGCTACTTCGGCTTGTCCAAACAACTGGGGTCAAAACTCCTCACTCGAAAGACCAAAGTCATGCTTTACAAAACGCTCATTCTGCCAGTCTTGCTGTACGGAGCCGAAAGCTGGACGATAAGCAGGATAGCGGAGCTGATTTTGGGTTCTTTCGAAAGAAAAATTCTGCGCCGGATATTTGGTCCTGTCTGTGAGGAAGGTGAATGGAGAAGAAGACACAACTGCGAACTCTACGAGCTGTACCAAGATGTGGATGTAGTCCGGAAAGCAAGGACCCGTCGACTACACTGGCTCGGCCACATCGAGCGCATGGACATCAACGCTCCAGCTAAGAGGGTCTTCGACTCCGAGCCTCCTGGTTCGAGAAGAAGAGGAAGACCGAACCTCCGGTATAAAGACCAAGTAATCGCGGATGTAAGATATCTTGGTCTTGACAACTGGAAGCAGCGTGCCCGGGACCGTCAAGGATGGAAGGCAGCTATAGCTCAGGCTCAGATCCTCCATGGATCGCAGGCCTGATAAGTAAGTAAGTAAGTAAGTATCATTACATAGCCTTGGCGCGTCTAGATTTCTAATTACTAGAACTGGAACATCAACTTATGGGAAGGCTGATAATTCTAAAGAGTTGAGAAACTCTATAGGGAATGAAGTGACTTGTTCAGTGTCCATAACATTGTCTACTGAGAGGTATTCGACAACATCCCCCTCCACGTTTGACATGATTTGTTCGTTTATATGGTTAACTATCTCATTCGTCCGCGCCAAAATTGCCCTTTCACACAGCCATTCCCCATTGCCCACATTTATTTGAAAATCAGGATAGACATTATTTTTTAGGTCATCTGTGTTACATCGTGCATTCATCCCAAACCAACATCCCAAACCTTACACTGCTGTAACATTCTTCCGCGCTAACTGCTTTTGCTAATGTTACATACTGTAGCTGTCCCCTTCTAACACTCTACAATTCGTCAACTGTTGACGAAATTAATTCATTCGCGCAGAAGTTCCCAGACGACTCGGACGTTCATTTCATTATTTTAACTTTTCGCTGTTGCATTGTTTAACGATCAATAAAGGATTCATACATGTACATACATAGTTTCATATCATATCTTTTCTTATTAATTTTTCTTTCAACATTGCGCGAACATTGGTCCTTCGAGCCGGATAATAAAAACCAGTAGCAAACCAGCATTCGCAACCGTTAGACCTTTTTTTTCGTTCCTTTACATACATACGTAAACGTGCAGTGGCGTGATATAAGTAACGCGATTACGGAGTGGCGCGACATAAAGTACCGTTAGCGTTTTTCCTATAAGAACAAAAAAGAAAAACAGAAAACTCGTATTAAATAAAAGCAAAATATCCCAGTGCAGTGTCAACATGACTAAAAATTGTTTGGTGAAAAGGGATAGTGCAAGAAAAGCCATAAAGAGATGCCTCAACGCGAGCAAAGGTGCTGAATCATTGGACGAAGCCGAAATCGAAGCGCATCTTCAGCTTTTAGCAGACATGTGGACTCAGTTCTGTCAAGCTCAGGATGAAGTGGAACGTGCTTGTGGAAGTGACACAGTGGACGAGCAAGAAGCGGAACGAGAACAGGGTGAGGAGTGGTACCGCCAAGCACTAGCGAACTACAAACGCACGCTCAAATTGAACTTTGCTAACCACAACACACCTCAATCTCTATCAACACCTGTCAACAAACCGCGCGCCGATGTAAAATTACCAGTAATTCCACTACCGCATTTCTCTGGTGACCCAAAGGAATGGCGACCATTTAACGATGCGTTTGAATCAATGATTCATAATGAATCCTCGCTGAATGGATCGCAAAAGCTGCACTATTTGCGCTCCAGTTTGCAGGGGGAACCTCTCCAAGTTGTCAAAGGTTTCTCTTTAACGGACGAAAACTACGAGGAAGCATGGAAGCTTTTGAAGAAGCGTTACGATAACCAACGGATCATCATCGATTCACATTTTCGAGCGCTGTTCGCCTTGAAAAAGGTTAGTAGCGAATCATCTGCTGCTCTGAAAACACTATTGGATACAACTCAAGAGCATTTCCAAAGCCTTAAAGCTCTTGGTAGACCTGTTGATAATTGGGACGATTGGTTAGTACATTTGACGGTCAGCAAGCTCGACGCCGAGACACATCGACAATGGGAACTTTCTCAAACGAACGACCATGTTGCAAGTTTTGACTCACTTGTATCATTTATCGAAATACGGTGTCGTTCTTTGGACGCGATAGCTTCACATCATCAAACACAGACTTCCAACCACAAACCAAGTCAACAACTTCGCAGCAAGCCCAAGCCCGTTACAAACTCACTGCATACCATTCCTCCTAAGCAGCCGGAAGTATGTATATACTGTTCATCTAAGCACAAACTATACAGCTGTGACAAATTTCGAGCTTTTGAGATTCCAAAAAGGGTGTCGATCGTTCAAGATCTAAACCTATGTATCAACTGTCTTGCCGCTGGTCATAACCTCGATAGATGCCGCAGTAACAATTCGTGCCGTGTGTGCCAACAACGCCATCACACGCTCTTACATCGAGACACACCAACAACTTCAGTGGAACCAAGCACAACCAGTCAGTTCATTCGGTCGCATTTCGTGCACACTGAACACCAAGTGCTACTCGGTACCGCAGTTGTTAAAGTCGCCGACCAATCCGGAAGATATCAACCAGCCAGACTCCTGTTCGATAACGGATCACATCTATCCTTCATTCACGAAAAGTTTTTGCAGAGATTGAAGTTGAGAAGATCACCCTCTTCAACATTCATTGAAGGAATAGGCGGTGCTGCAGCTGGGAATTCGAAAGGCGAAGTTGAACTTACATTATCTGCGTACGACCACAGCTTTGTCACAACGATCCATGCACAAGTCCTACAAAAAATTACTAATAACTTACCGCCCATAAAACTTGCTAAAGTCGAGTGGCCGCATCTTAAACGCTTAAAACTAGCTGATCCATATTTCCATACTCCGGGTGCAATCGATATATTGGTAGGATCAGACGAACTGGGACAATTTCTTCGCTCGGGGCTAGTCCGAGGACCCATCGGTACGCCTATAGCGCAGCAGACTACTCTTGGATGGGTCTTATTCGGGAAAATAGCTGACACAGAGCTCACATCGACCGCTGCAACAGCCATCTGCATGTACACGGATAGTTCATTGACAAAAGCAGTTTCCAAGTTCTGGGAAATTGAGTCGCTACCTGAGCTGAAACATCTTACTGTAGAAGAAAAGTTGTGTGAGAAGCACTTCGAGGAGACTCATTATCGTAGAGAGGACGGCCGCTATGTCGTCAAGCTACCATTCAAGCCTGATTGTCCACTGGGTGAGTCTCGTCGTTTCGCTGTCCGAGCTCTTTCTCGAATGGAAACACTCTTTGCCAAGGACGATGAACTTAGGACTCAGTACAAGGAGTTCATCCATGAATTCATTCAGCTGGGCCACATGGAAAAGATCTCTCACGCTCCGACCCATGGCAAACACTACTACATGCCACACAGAGCAGTCATTAAGGAAACTAGCACGACAACTAAACTCAGAGTTGTTTTCAATGCTTCATGTCGTACTACATCTGGGTTCTCGCTTAACGACGCTCTAATGGTTGGTCCTCAGCTTCAAACAGACCTCTTCGTAACTCTCCTTCGTTTCCGTTCCTATCGTTACGCAATGACCGCTGACGTTGCTAAGATGTATCGCCAGATTCGAATCGACGACGAACATTTGGACTACCAACGAATAGTCTGGCGTGACCGTCCTCAAGATGACATCGAAGATTATAGGATCTTGACAGTTACATACGGCGTTGCCTCGTCTTCTCATCTCGCAGTGAAGTGTGTTCAACAGACTGCACTTGATGAAGCTCACAACTCTCCTGCTGCGAAACATGTCATACTGCATCACTTCTACATGGATGACTTGCTAACCGGTTGCTTTGAGGAACTAGATCTGTGTCACCTTCAAGCTCAAGTATCCACTGTATTGACGCGTGGTGGTTTCTGTCTTCGCAAGTGGGCAACGAACTCTTCGCTGGCGCTCAGCACCGTTCCAGAAGATCAACGCGAAGTTCTGCGGTCCTTGGATTTCTCTGAACCTGATCGCGTGCGAACTTTAGGACTACAGTGGGAACCTTCGACCGACAGTCTGTCATTTACTGTTCAGGTTTATGAATTACATATCACAAATCTTACTAAGCGTTTATTTCTTTCAGACGCATCAAAATTGTTTGATCCTTTAGGCCTACTCTCTCCAAGCACAATTATCCCCAAGATGATATTCCAACGATTGTGGAAGCCAAAAGTGGACTGGGATGAAATTGTTCCAGATGACATTAAACGTGAATGGTTGCACTTTAGGGAAAACTTAAAAAAACTAGCCTCAATTAAAGTGCCGAGGTGGGTTGGCACCGGTATCCCTAATGCCATATCAGATCTGCATGGTTTCGCAGATGCTTCACAAACCGCTTATGCAGCTGCTGTATATATCCGCACAGTCACCCCCGAAGGCCGTTCCCACATTCACCTTCTAGCAGCCAAAACAAGAGTCGCACCCACAAAGTTGACTACCTTATCCCTTCCCCGTTTGGAATTATGCGGCGCCGCTTTACTGGCCCAGTTGATCAAACATGCGCAATTCTGCTTTGAAACTCCCATACGAAACGTATTTGGTTGGACTGATTCAACTGTAGCTCTCGCATGGATACGGCAACATCCTGGCAAATGGTGCACATTTGTGGCTAACCGAGTATCGCAAATTCAACAAGTTATACCCGCACAAAATTGGTTTCACATTCAATCAACTGATAACCCAGCTGACTGTGCTACTCGGGGTGTACAGCCACAGCATTTGGCTGATCATCCGCTATGGTGGAATGGTCCACATTGGCTAAAACAGGACGAATCTGCATGGCCTCAACAGCAGGTGTTCACCACAAACTTGGATCGGCGCTCAGATACTTCACATCTGTCAAGTGGGTCCCGAACACCGCAAATATGGGAACTTGCTAATAATTATTCATCTTTGAGAAAACTGAAACGTGTCACCGCCTACATCTTACGATTTCTTCACAACATTCGCGTTGCTGTTGATAAGCGAAAAAACAAAAATCACAGATCTTTTCGCACAGGCAGACGTCTAAAACTTATTGAATTAAACGAAGCTCTTATACTCTGGGTAAAACTAACTCAAGCATCTTTCTTCGCAGATGACATCAAGCGGCTGAAAAATAGACAACCGGTGAGCCAAAGAAGCAAACTTTTAAGAATGTGCCCTTTTTTAGACGAAAGAGAACTCCTTAGAGTGGGTGGAAGACTGAGTAACGCGCCTATACACACGGACAAGAAATTCCCTCTGCTGCTACCTGCTTCCGCAAGAATTACTACACTCATCTGCGAAGACATTCATCGCATAGCTCTTCATGCTGGCCCACAAACTATGCAAGCAATACTTCAGAGCCGTTTTTTCGTCATCGGTGCTCGTAACATTCTACGAAAAATATCCAGATCGTGCGTAAAATGCTGCCGACATTCCAGCATGGTCCAGCAGCAACTGATGGGGGACTTGCCGACAGCTCGTGTGGAAGCATGCAGACCGTTCCAACGCAGCGGGGTGGATTTTGCGGGTCCAATACAACTTCGTTTTTCCAAGGGCCGCGGCTCGAGAGCTGTAAAAGGATATATTGCGATATTCATTTGCATGGCAACTGGTGCTATGCATTTAGAACTCGCAAGTGACCTATCGTCGTCAACGTTTATTGCCGTTTTTAAGCGGTTTGTGTCCCGTCGCGGTCACTGCAAGGAGCTGTATAGTGATAACGGAACCAATTTTGTTGGAGCTGAAAAGGAACTCCAAAATCTCCTATCGGATGCCATTAAGGACGAAACTTTAGCCAAATATCTTCAGGATGACGGCACCACATGGCATTTTATTCCTCCAGCTTCTCCTCACATGGGCGGTTATTGGGAATCCGCTGTGAAACGTGTCAAATACCATCTGCGTCGTACATTAGGAGATAATTTACTGACGTTCGAAGAATACTCGACTCTTTTGGCAGAGATTGAAGCCTGTGTAAATTCGCGACCTCTCTGTTCGATATCTTCTGACGTCAATGATCTTCACGTTTTAACTCCAGGTCATTTCTTAATCGGCGAGCAATTGAAAATGATCCCGGAGCCCGATATGACTGATCATGGGGGAACCATAAGGCACAGATGGCATTTCATTTCCAATCTGCGGCAACACTTTTGGAGAAGATGGAGTTCAGAGTACCTCGTCCAACTTCAACAACGTACGAAGTGGAATCGTGCCAACGTTAACTTAAAAATAGGGGACCTGGCTATTATCAGGGATGAGAAACTTCCTCCAACTAAGTGGAAACTAGGAAGAGTGACGAATGTTCATCCCGGAACGGATGGGAAAGTGCGCGTAGTCACGCTTAAAACAGCGGATGGAATGCTGACTCGTCCCATCGTCAAGCTATCTCCGTTACCAGAAGTTCATGGTACTCTTAACAATGGCTCTTCCTAGGTGGCTCTAAATGTTGAACTCATCCAGTCGTTCAAGGCGGGCGGAATGTAGCTGTCCCCTTCTAACACTCTACTATTCGTCAACTGTTGACGAAATTAATTCATTCGCGCAGAAGTTCCCAGACGACTCGGACGTTCATTTCATTATTTTAACTTTTCGCTGTTGCATTGTTTAACGATCAATAAAGGATTCATACATGTACATACATAGTTTCATATCATATCTTTTCTTATTAATTTTTCTTTCAACATTGCGCGAACACATACTGTCATTTCCTCATGAGCTAAGTTCAATGGTAGTTTTAGAACTGAGCGGCTGTAGCGTAGTAACGCCTTTGTCTTTTCGGATTTGGGCTAGTAGTAAATGTAAAAGATTGGTTTTGCCAGTGCCTTCGCCACTGGCAAAGTAGATAACAAACAAAAAGTCAAAAACAAATCTTTGTCCTGAATTTAAAAGTGGAAGAGCTTCTGTTATTTGTTGCATTAAACAAACAGTAACGTAATCTAGTTCTCGCAATTAATCACTGCTAACTACTCCAATTCTTTGCGGTCTCTTTCTCTTAGTGGGCGCTACAGTTCGGGGTGAACCTGGGCCTCAACCAACATGCCCCTCCATCTAGCACGATCTTTCGCTAGCCTTTTCCATTGCCGCACACCCAGTTGGCTGAGGTCCCCTTCCACCTGTGTGCGCCATCTTAAGTGCGGCCGTCCTCTGCTTCTTCGTCCCTCGTGGTTGGATTCAAAGATTCTCAGGGCTGGAGCTTTGGGTTCCATTCGCTCTACATGGCCCAGCCATCTTAGGCGTTGAATCCGTAGATGCCTGACTAGGCTCATGTCGGTGTACAGCCCGTAAAGTTCGTGGTTGAATCTTCTCCTCCATCCCCCGTCTGCGTTTATAGGCCCAAAAATCACGCGCAAAATCTTTCTCTCGAGCCGACCAAGGGCCTCCTCATCCGCTTTTGGTAGTGTCCATGCTTCTGCGCCATACAACAGGACTGGGATGATAAGGGTCTTATATAGAGTCAACTTTGTCGTTCGAGAGAGGGCTCTATTAATCAGTTGCCTCCTGAGCCCAAAGAAACAGCGATTGGCAAGAGTGATTCTGCGTTTGATTTCGGAACTGATGTCGTTGTTCCAGGTCACTGCGGAGCCAAGGTAGACGAAGTCCTTAACTACCTCGAACTTATATCTGCCTATACAAACGTTCTGGCCAAGACGTCGGCGGTGAGTGTCCTTTTTTGATGACAGCATATATTTAGTTTTGCCCTCGTTTACCGTCAAACCAATTTTCGCCGCCTCCATCTCAATACTCGCAAACGCCTCATTGACATCTCGCTGTGATCTACCTATTATGTCAATATC
Organism: Eumerus sabulonum; assembly: GCA_951905685.1. NCBI lineage: Eukaryota > Metazoa > Arthropoda > Insecta > Diptera > Syrphidae > Eumerus > Eumerus sabulonum. Next base: position 179,899,851 of record OX645060.1, read on the forward strand.
GTCGGCGTATGCAAGAAGTTGCGAGGATTTGAAATAAATTGTGCCTCTTGTATTGGCCAGTGATTTTTGCACAATCAGCAAACAGAGCAAAGAAGTTGATCGCGTTTAACATGGCAAATGCCAGCTTCGATCTCTGTCCCTGTTCAATCCAAGTTGACACACAGCCTCCACGTGATCCCCCCGGATTGCTACCCTGGCACCCGCCAGGTAGTGAACCAATGTGTGCAGCGACCCAACCCTTGTTCCTGGGGAAAGAGGAACCTGGCCCTCCAGGTTGGAGGTTGTGCTTAGGGGTAACATCCCTATCACGTAAAAACCCACTTGTTCCGAAACGACAACAAGCCTCGGATACGGGCGGATACAAAGCTCACAACCCCTGCAAACGACTAACGGACTTGAGAGTATGCACCTGGAGGTCCCTTAACAGACCGGGTGCAGGCGATCAACTGGAGCAAGCCCTCAACTGCTATAAAGCAGATATAACCGCACTCCAAGAAGTGCGATGGGATGGACCAGGCAAAAAACGAATGGAAAACTGCGACATCTGCTACGGGAACAAACAGCACCTATTCGGGTGCGAATTCGTTATTCGAGGAAGACTCCGACAAAAAGTCTTAAGCTTCCGAGATATAAGCGAACTCAGGGAAGGATTCTACGATCTCCTAGACAGAACATATGCCCAATGCCCCAGCTACGACACAAAAATAGTCCCAGGAGATTTTAATGCAAAACTGGGCAAGGAGGACATATTTGAGTCGATCATAGGAAGGCATAGCCTCCATAACACCACATCCGACAACGGATTAAGGCTGATCGATTTCCTAGCGGGGCGTAACCTCCTTGTAGCAAGCACGCGATTCCCCCATCTCAACATCCACAAGGGTACCTGGCGGTCTTGTGATCAATCGACCATCAACCAGATTGATCATATTGCGATCGACGCCAGACAATCCCCCTGTATTCTCGACGTACGAACCTTCCGAGGGGCCAACATCGACTCGGACCACTACCTTGTTGTAGCCAAGGTACGAATGAGGATATCAAGAATGCTTAGGGGTCGAGTAGGACAACGTAAGTTTGACGTTGGAAAGCTACAATTGCAAGAGACTGCCAGAATCTTTGCCGATCGTGTCTCCTCAAAGCTCTCTCAAAATCCGCCCACAGCAGCACAAACAATAGAGCAGGAATGGGCTCATTGCCAGAGCGCCGTCAGAGATGCTGCCTCAGAGGTGCTGGGTTTCAAACAGCCACCACCTAGAAACCCCTGGTTCGATGAACAATGCGAACAAGCCCATGCAGCAAAACAAGAGGCATATAAGGCCATGCTGCAACGACGGACGAGAGCTGCTCGGGAAATCTATGAGCAGAAGAGAAGAGAGGAACACACGATTTTCAGAAGAAAAAAGAGAGAGCACGGAAAGCGTGAGATCGAGGAGATGGAGAGATGCTTCCGCAGGAATGACGCCCGTAAGTTTTACAACAAGGTAAAACGAACATGCCATGGCTACAAAGCCAGAGTGGCGGCCTGCAGGGATGAAAATGGAGAACTGGTAGTAGAGTCGCAGTCGATGCTAAGGATTTGGAAAGACCACTTCTGCAGACTGTATAACGGCGATGATAGACAAGATACCGCTGTCAGGCAGAACGAGCCATTCGCAATGGTAACAGAATTCAGTCCACCCGACCTAGACGAAGTCAAAATAGCGATATCAAGACTTAAGTCTAATAAAGCCGCTGGCGCAGACGGCCTGTCTGCTGAGCTTTCTAAGGCGGCTGGAGATGAGCTGGTAAGGTGCATGCACCATCTCATCTGCAAGGTATGGTCGGAGGAAAGCATGCCCGACGAATGGAATCTCAGCATCGTTTGCCCGGTCCATAAGAAAGGAGACCCCTATAACTGCGCCAACTATAGGGGAATAAGTCTCCTTAACATCGCATATAAGATCTTCTCTGCCGTATTGTGTGAACGCCTGAAACCGTTTGTGGATAACCTGATCGGCTCTTATCAGTGTGGTTTCAGGCCAGGTAAATTCACAACAGACCAAATATTTACGCTACGGCAGATCTCGGAGAAGACCCAGGAATACCAAATCGACACTCACCACCTCTTCGTCGATTTCAAGGCCGCTTATGACAGCGTATATAGAGACGAGCTGTACAAAGCCATGTCTAGTTTTAACATCCCTGTCAAACTCGTCCGACTGTGCAGGATGACAATGGAGAATTCTCGTTGCTCCATTAAGGTCGGTAATGAGCAAACCGAGACCTTTGATGTTAAAAAAGGATTTAGGCAGGGCGACGCGCTGTCGTGCAACTTTTTCAACATCGTGCTTGAAAAGATCGTGCAAGAGTCACTGGCCAACACAAGAAGTACGATTTATTTCAAGTCTACGCAATTGCTTGCGTACGCCGACGATATTGACGTAATTGGACGAAAACAGCAAGACGTCAATGAGGCTTTCGTGAGCATTGAGGTAGAAGCGGCTAAGATGGGTCTCAAGGTTAATGAGGGTAAAACCAAATATCTGCTTTCATCTAAAAGAGACGGACAACACCGACGTATTAGCCAGAACGTCACCATGGGCGGATATAACTTTGAAGTGGTCAAGGAATTCGTCTACCTTGGCTCACTGATTTCCAGCGACAACAACACCAGCGCTGAGATAAAACGCAGAATCACTCTTGCCAACCGCTGTTTCTTTGGGCTCAAGAGGCAATTGAGAAGTAGAGACTTCTCTCGGAAAACCAAGGTGACACTATATAAGACCTTGATCATCCCAGTCCTCCTTTACGGCGCAGAGGCTTGGATCTTAACAAAAGCGGATGAAGATGCCCTTGGTCGTTTCGAGAGGAAAATTCTGCGCACTATCTACGGTCCCGTTTGTTCAAACGGTGTAAGGAGGAGAAGATATAACGAAGAACTGTACGGGTTGTACAGCGACATCGGCCTGGTACGACGTCTACGGATACAGCGTCTAAGGTGGCTAGGCCATGTAGAGCGCATGGAAGATACAGCTCCGACCCGAAAAGTCTTCGAATCCACTCCGGAAGGAAGGCGCGGCAGAGGACGGCCGCCTCAGCGGTGGCGCACGCAGGTGGAAAGGGACCTCAACCAACTGGGCGTGCGGCACTGGAAATAGCTGGCCAAAGACCGTGCCGGCTGGAGAAGCTTGTTGGTTGAGGCCCAGGTTCACCGCGGACTGTAGCGCCACCTAAGTAAGTAAGTAGTATTTCCAATATGATGTTGAAGAAATCACACGACAGCGCATCGCCCTGCCTAAATCCTTTTTTGACATCAAAACTATGTGAAGATTTGGTCGATGGTGGACTTCCCTGGCCTGAATCCGCACTGATAAGGACCTATCAGTTTATTTACAAAAGGCTTCAGGCGTTCACACAAAACGGCAGAGAAGATTTTGTAGGCGATGTTAAGGAGACTTATTCCCCTATAGTTGGCGTAATCAGAGGGGTCTCCCTTCTTGTGGATCAGGCATACGATGCTGAGACTCCATTCCTCGGGCATGCTTTCCTCTAACCATATCTTACGGATGAGCTGGTGCATGCTCCCAACCAGGTCATCCCCGGCTGCCTTGAAGAGCTCAGCAGACAGTCCGTTTCGACTTGAGCTTCGATATGGCAATCTTAACTTCGTCGAGGTCAGGGGGACAGAATTCTCTGCGGTCTCCGTCGATTAGAAATGGATCATTCTGCCCGACAGCGGTATATTGACTAACATCGCCGTTATACAGTCTGCAGAAATTGCAAATTGTATGAAACCTTTGGATTCTGTTTTTGTATTCTGTGTAAAATATAAATATCATCTGAGAGGTTGGCCCACGCACATGGTGTAAAAGCATTCTTAAAGAATATTATTACTCGACCTAAAGCATCTCCACATTTGACACCAGACCAATTCTGAATAGGTACTCCTTGAATCCGTCCTTTCCATTCTCTCCTTGATGTATTCCAGGTGTAATATCTCGGTACCTCAACATAGAGAAGCGTTCGTACAAATTCATATTTTGTACAGTGGTCAAAAAAAGCAGTAAGTTTCGTTTTTGGAGGAGAAGATAGTCTTTCTTGGGAATAAAATAGAAACGTCCACCATTATACAGGGTGCCCCACGAGCAGTGTGCCAAAAAGCATAGCGTGCATTTTGTCTTCATTATGTCATCAAGAAGTTAGCGAAATTGCCAGATCCGTATTCACTCACAAACATGGACGAGACAATGATGCACACAACTTGGTAGACCTTTTTTTAGCCGGCCCCAAGAAGATAATTTGGTATCCAAATTTATCATGACCGACGGTTCGGGGACACGGAAACATAACATGCATAAAGAGCCATTGAATTCCATCAAGTGTTTGATGCGGTAAAAAATGGAAAAGTGTTGGTCTTAATTTTCTTGAGGGTGTCGACGGCGTCACCGTAACCAGTTACTGAAATGGATCTTCAGCATTGTCAGTTTCATCATGACAGTTCAATTGCTCATACAGCTCAGATATCTGTTCAGATTTTAATTGGCCTGATGCCTCGGTAGGAGAAGTGACGGGAGCTCTTTCATGTGGATCGCCTTCTCCTGATTCACGACCTTTCTTGAACCGCTCTTCCCTTTCCAATACAGGTGTTTTCCACATACACTCGTCTTCATACACCACCTGCAATTTTCGGATGATTTTCGAGGGTTTTTCACTAGATTTCACTAAAAATTGAGTTACAGCACGGTGCTTGTAATTTGGTTCGCTCTTTTTACGACGCCATTAAAATAGTTTTTTTTTTCTCCGAAAAATACGCACGACACCAAAAAACGTGCTGTCGACTTCAGTGTTGAATGACAACTGAAAGAAAGGGGCAGATGTTGATCGATGCATTATTACGAATTCCCAAGTTATGACTAAATTCCCGGAACATAATTGCCATACCTCGAGTATACACCAGTTTCCAATTTTGTACTCGATCTTAGATCAACCGCATAAAGTTGTTTCAATTCTAGCTAAGTCGCCTTTATTTTTTTTAATATCTTGCGTTTCTAAAAGAATCATCATTCCCTTAAGATAAATTAAAACATTTAGTTATAGAATCGCTTTACGAAATATAAGTACACACACCTACCCATACAATTTAGACGTTAGCAAAGACTTGCGGGGTTTGACGAAGTCGGCTTCCCTCTACACCCATAGGCAATAACAGTCATCCCTCTTGATTATGCCTATATGTGTAAGTACTTCTGTGTTTATGTGTTTATTTATTGTACTTTTTTGTCTAACAGATTGTCCATCAGCTTGGCAGCCGCCATCCGTTGCATAATCAATTTCATGCCTCATCAAAACGATTTGATACCTTGAACTCAACCATATGACCGGTCTTCTGTCTACGATATTCATTAATATCAATTTAAAACAAGCATTACGAGTAAAAACATTATTACACCTAATGGCAAGACATATTGTACGTCGACCTTATTATTTACCCAGACTGTCCATATTTGATGTCTAAGCTTCTATCTCTTGACCTTACGCTGGTCGAGTGCGCGTATGCCTGCCAGTTTCTCTGCAGTTTATTCTCCTTTTACTTCGCCGTTTTGTTTTCATTTCAATTGATTCCGTGAGAGAGAAAGAGAAACATAGAGTGAGTAGCGGGAAGGGATGAACAGAGTTGGCATGAAGAAAAATTTGCTGCGCACAATTCTACTCGTAACTCGGGGCGAATTAAATTTAAATAATAAATTAAGCCTCCGTTTCAGACGAGACAGAACTAGGCCACGTTGGTGGCTTCCTCTTGATTTCGTGTTTTTGTTGTTGGTTTTTTTTATTTTATTTTATTTATCTGCTTTCATTGTTTTGTGAGTAATTTTATGCCATTCTCCATAAGGGTAATGTACCCGTAAATTGTTTTAAACTCCATATTCGAATCGTAGCTAAATATGTAGATTAGAATGAAGACTATGACCACGACCAGACATTTGGAATTGAAAATCACAACTATAAAAAGAGAAAAAAATGTTGTCATGCAACAAATATCAAAATAAAATTAAAAGTATGGTAAGGAGAAAATCTTCCCAGTGGCGCGTGTTCGATTTCGAAGCCCTATGAGCAGTTGGCATTTATTGTCACTCCCTCCCGGGATCGAATATGTGGTTAACTCAGAAGCCATTGCCGGAATGTCATGGGACAACACCGAATAAACGCGTCAATAAGTATATTGCTTTTACTATATATGTACATACATATATTTATATATATATTTTTTGTTGATACATATTATTTATTTATTTTTTTCCAAACAACTTATTCTATGTTAAAACGCTTAACTTACTTACTTAGGTGGCGCTACAGTCCGTGGTGAACCTGCGCCTCAACCAACAAGCGTCTCCAGCTGGCACGGTCTTTGGACAGCTGTTTCCAGCGCCGCACGTCCAGTTGGTTAAGTTCCCCTTCCACCTGCGTGCGCCACCGTTGATGCGGCCGTCCTCTGCCGCGCCTTCCTTCCGGGGTGGATTCGAAGACTCTTCGGGTCGGAGCTGTATTTTTCATGCGCTCTACATGGCCTAGCCACCTTAGACGCTGTATCCGTAGAACCAGGCCGATGTCGCTGTACAACCAGTACAGTTCTTCGTTATATCTTCTCCTTCATACACCGTTTGAACAAACGGGACCATAGATAGCGCGCTCGAAACGACCAAGGGCATCTTCATCCGCTTTTGTTAAGGTCCAAGCCTCTGCGCCGTAAAGGAGGACTGGGATGATTAAGGTCTTATTGGTCACCTTGGTTTTCCGAAAGAGGGCTTTACTTCTCAATTGCCTCTTGAGCCCAAAGAAATAGAGTTGGGTAGTTCCGGACATGTATAGTTCACGGAACTATGTCCTCTCTCGGACACATGTCCTCTCGTTCCGCAAATTGAACGAAAATAGTTCCATAGTTCCATTCAACCCTTATTCATCAATCAATACAAGACGAAAAAAAAACATAAATGCAACGAACATGCTTCTCATACGGTATGAGTTATACCCCGTAGTTTTCACGAAACCCAAAAGTATGGAGATGTGGCGATAAAGCTCGAACAGTTGGTGTACACTGTACTGCACACTGGAACTGAAATGAAGAAAAGAAATGAAAGAATATAATGCCCGCACCGCATTTCGTTCAACGAATGTCATACATGTATGTATGCATTCAGGTCCGGACATGGACATGGTTTGCTAGTTCAATATCGGTGCGAGTACGCATACAGGTTCGGACATGGACATGGTTTGCTAGTTCCATATCGGTGCGATAATACATTTAGTTCCGGACATGGACATGTTTTTGATAGTTCCGATAGGTCCGAGTATACATTTAGTTCCGGACATGGACATGTTTTTGATAGTTCCGATAGGTCCGAGTATACATTTAGTTCCGGACATGGACATGTTTTTGCTAGTTCCATATCGGTGCGAGTAATGAGTATGCATTCAGGACCGGACATGGACATAGTTTGCTAGTTCCATATCGGTGCGAGTATGCATGCATGATTTATGTACATATTTTATTTGTTATTTTCTCAGTTTCTGAAACAAATAAATAAAATGAATAAATGAAATAAACAAAACTAATTTTTTATGGTTGCTTTTGGTTTGAAATGATAATAAAACATGTTTTTAAAAAATCTATCGTAACTTTTCATTTTGCCATTGAATTCAGTAACAAAAAAGCTAAATACATATGTACATACATATGTATTGTAGTTCCGATCAGGAAAAGAATGGTTCCATGTTCGTTCCGCGGTAGGAACTATTTTGCGCATCTCTACAAAGAAACAGCGGTTGGCAAGAGTGATTCTGCGTTTTATCGCAGCGCTGGTATTGTTGTCGCTGGTCATTAGTGAGCCAAGGTAGACGAATTCCTTGACCACTTCAAACTTATATCCGCCCATGGTGACGTTCTGGCCAATACGTCGGTGTTGTCCGTCACTCTTAGATGAAAGCAGATCTTTGGTTTTACCCTCATTAATCTTGAGACCTATCTTAGCCGCTTCTACCTCAATGCTTACAAAGGCCTCATTGACGTCTCGCTGTGTCCGTCCAATCACGTCAATGTCGTCGGTGTACGCAAGCAATTGAGTAGACTTGAAATAAATCGTACCTCTTGTGTTGGCCAGTGACTCTTGCACGATCTTTTCAAGCACGATGTTGAAAAAGTTGCATGACAGCGCGTCACCTTGTCTAAATCCTAGAATTCTCTAGGAACTTTAAAAACATATATGTAAGTGTATTATTGGTAAACAATTTTAAACAAGGGCTAACTATGCGCACGACGATTGCAACTGGTGAGAATTCGAATGAGATATTTTTGAGCAATCAAGACTGGTCTAATCGTATTATAATATGATTCTCCCCAACTGTTCACGGTATCTAGTCAAAACTGTACAGAGTTTCCTGACTAACAGACGCTTTAGAGTCTATGTTCATAGTAAAGCATCATCTTTACAATACATAAATGCAGGAGTACCACAGGGGTCGGTTCTTGGCCCTGTGCTGTACAATATTTTCACATCTGACTTTCTAAGGCTGCCTGAATGTGAAACAGCTATTTACGCCGACGACACAGGTATATTCTCATCACATGAGTTCAGTCTCAATATTGAGACTAATCTGCAAAATGCGATTAGAATATCTGTTGATTACTTCAATAAGTGGAAAATAAAAATTAATCCCGAAAAAGTGCAATCAATCTTTTTCAGCCGAAAAAGAAAAAAATGCTATCTCCCTAACAATCCGCTTAATGTGTGTGGGATAAGTGTTGTCTGGAAACCAAGTGTAAAGTATCTGGGTATTCAACTGTATGAAAAACTTACATTTAAAGAACATATATCCAATACCATCAACAAGGTTAATATTGCCACCAAGATGCTTTACCCTTTTATTAATAGAAAGTCAATGCTATGCAGATTTAACAAAATCTTCATCTATAAAGTAGATGATGCACCGTGGCGCAGTGGGTAGTGTGTTGGCCTCTGACGCCGATGACACGGGATCGAATCCCGACACAACCATGTCATCGAACGTGTTTTCATGGTGTTTCTCCTCAGCGGGGTTCTGACAAAACCCCCTGTAGTAAAATTGTCATGAAAAAATAAAGCTTCTCGAAATTCGCCGTTCGGAACCGGCCGTCCCTTTCACCTATGGGAAAATTAAATCACACACAACATGGGTGATTGAGAGAAGCTCGGCTCTGGTCCTTCATGGACTATAACGCCAACATACATACATAAAGTAGTATTTCAATCAATAGTGGGGGGAAAATGTGGGGAAAATGTGCAATATGTTACATAAAAAAGCTACAAGTATCGCAAAACAAACTGTTAAAAATGATGCTTAACTTACATACCTAGATACCATTCTATCACTGATCTTCACCTGCAATCGAGTGTTGAATTGATCTCCGACGGAATTAATAAATGGACAGACAAATTTCTGCAAAACCTTGTTTTTTCAGATAATCCTCTCATAACTCAATTAAATACCTAACCATGCTTATTTACCTTTAACTCATCTATTTGATATACAGGGTGCGCCGCGAGCAGTGTGCCAAAAAGCTAGAGCGCGTAGGTCTGGTCAAGACAAGAAAAAAATCGTATGGGAGGGGGGTCTATTCCCCCCATTTAGCCGGGAGGGGCAATTTTCTAAAACGGTTACATCCACAATGCCGTGATATACTTTTTTGTAAAGCTAGAAACCTCTTCTTTCATCATGTTTTTAAACCAAGCTGTTTTAAGGAATAGTTTTTGAGAAATTAATTTTCAAACTCAAAATTTTGAAAAAAAAAACTGAAAAAAAAAATTTGGAACTAATTTTTTTCAAAATTTTATGTAATTAAGTACTCATTTTTTCAATAATTCAATTCTCTTATTAGTTTTTAGTTAAAAACAGAAAACCGGATGCAAAAATGTCTTGTAGTTTTTGAGAAATTAAAGAAAAACCCAAACCACTTTTTTCTAAGAAAAACCTTTTTTTTTTTTGGTTTTAACGCGGCTGGACTTGTAGGCAAATTAATGTATGAAACATTGACCTCTTCTTTATTATTTTTAAATAATTCGGAGTCTTATTATAATAAATTTTTAATATGATCCCCATTTTTTAGAAGGCAAAGATTATATCTCCTTCTAATGGCTGCACATAAGTCTATGCTTAATAAATTTTCCTGCAATTTGACTCCAGCGACTTCAATCCGTTCTTTCAGTTGTTCCAAAGATACTATTTCCACTTCGTAAACATAATTCTTCACGAATCCCCACACATAAAAATCTAGAGGAGTTAAATCTGGTGATCTAGGTGGCCATTCCGTGGGGCCCCTTCTTCCGATCCAACGGTCACTAAAATGATCATCCAGCCAGTTTCTAACCTGTAAGCTGTAGTGTGCTGGTGCTCCATCTTGCTGGTAGATTAAATTATCTGCTATGGCCAAGGGAACATTGTTCATCAAATCGGGCAAAAGGTCTCGTAGGAACTGCAGGTATGATTCTCCATTAATAACGGCATTCAAAAACCGGGGCCCGATTACAGTTTGTCCAACAATACCAAGCCAAACATTACAGCTGAAGCGGGTTGTGATTTATTTTGTTTTTTGTTATGTGGATTGGTGCTACTCCAGTGATGCAAATTGTGGAAGTTAGTAACCCCATCTCTGGTAAACTGTGCTTCATCCGTCCAGAATATCCTTGCAAAATAGTTTCGTTCAGTTTAATCTCGAAGCAGTAATAATCGACAAAATTCTGCTCTCAAAAACTTGTCGTTTGAGGTGAGTTCCTGAACTGGCGTAAAATGGTACGGGTGTAAGTTTTCGGTATGAAGCACTCTCCATACCCTAGTTCTGGGCACTCCAAGCATAATAGCTATCCTCCTTGTACTAAGGGAGGGATTACGTCGGACCAAATCCAAAATTCTTTCATCTAAGATTGCTGATCCATCTGTAATTGATCTTTCGCTTCTTCGATGCTCTAGCACTCCGTGCTCTCGCAGACGTCGGTGGATTCTTGAGAACATGCTACGACTGGGACACCTCCGATTGGAATATCTTTCAGCGTAGAGTCTTTCGGCTCCACGATCTCGACCATCAGCTAAACCGTAGCAGAAGTGCATGTCCGTTAATTCTTCTCGAGAGTATAAGTTTGACATCGTAATGTGTTGATGAGTTAACATCCAATTTGGAAATGTTTTCTTATTAAAAATGCGATGCCTTTTATTTACATTTGGGTTGCAAATATTTAGTTTTTCAATAAAGAAAAATTGCGGTTTTATTGTCTTAAGGTCCTAGCGGGTAAAACCCATCGGCGGCGGGCGGACCCAGACGAAATTGCCAGGTCAGTTTTCAGGCGTTATCAATGAAAAAAAGGATTAATCCCGGGCTAATCCAATACTGTGTCATTTTATTGTATCCTCATAAAACTCCGAATTATTTAAAAATAATAAAAAAGAGGTCAATGTTTCATACATTAATTTGCCTACAAGTCCAGCCGCGTTAAAACAAAAAAAAAAAAAGGTTTTTCTTAGAAAAAAGTGGTTTGGGTTTTTCTTTAATTTCTCAAAAACTACAATACATTTTTGCATCCGGTTTTCTGTTTTTAACTAAAAACTAATAAGAGAATTGAATTATTGAAAAAAATGAGTACTTAATTACATAAAATTTTGAAAAAAAATTAGTTCGACATTTTTTTTTCCAGTTTTTTTTTTCAAAATTTTGAGTTTGAAAATTAATTTCTCAAAAACTATTCCTTAAAACAGCTTGGTTTAAAAACATGATGAAAGAAGAGGTTTACAAAAAAGTATATCACGGCATTGTGGATGTAACCGTTGATTTTGAATATTTTTTTTTTTTTTTCAATTTAAGCCAACTTTTTAGAAAATTGCCCCTCCCGGCTAAATGGGGGGGAATAGACCCACCCCTCCCATACGATTTTTTTCTTGTCTTGACCAGACCTTCACGCTCTAGCTTTTTGGCACACTGCTCGCGGCGCACCCTGTATATGTATCTATTTGCTTAATTATTTAGTTAACTATTTATCTATACATTTATTTATTTATTGTAGTCTATGTATGTTATTTATCTAATTATTTATTTATTCATTTCGTTATTTATTATTGTTATTGTTGCTACCTATTATTTATTTATTTATTTATTTACTTATTTATTTATTTATTTATTATTATTATGATTTTTTTTTTCACTTGTATTGAAGGTTTCTCTTTCCGTAGTTTCCTTCAAAATATTTATTTATTTTTTTTCCTTATTTTAAAGCTTCAAAAGATAATACTTCAGTTGAAAGATATACAGCTAGTTATCGAATCTTTGTATGTAAATTGTGTGGCGACCTCATATTAATTTATAAACGAAAAAAAAAAAAAAAAAAAAAAAAAACCCGGCCAAGTGCGAGTCGGACTCGCGCACAAAGGGTTCCGTACCATCTGTATATATAAATATGAAAGAGACTACTATCTCCATGATGAGATAGTTGATCATCAAAGTGTCCATTGAATTCAAATCAATTATCTTACTTGACAGCAACGATGTGAAAAGGTGAATAACAATAATGGGAAATATGGGAAAAAGGTTTGCAGCTAGGATTAATTCATCAAAGACACAAACGAGATCAAAACTGGGAAGTTTGCTACTGGTTATGGGATATTGTCGACTAATCTTAGTTCAGTATGTGAACAATGGGATTTTTTGGATGAAAATCATGTCTGTTGTATGGAAGCCCCCTTAAATATTCATTTTGTTCTGTATTTGTCGTGGTAGCGGCAACGGAAATACATCATCTGTGAAAATTTCAACTGTCTACCTATCACGGTTCATGAGATACAGCCTGGTGACAGACGGACGGACGGACAGCGAAGTCTTAGTAATAGGGTTCCGTTTTACCTTTGGGTACGGAACCCTAAAAAAGATGCCCTTGGTCGTTTCGAGAGGAAAATTCTGCGCACTATCTACGGTCCCGTTTGTTCAAACGGTGTATGGAGGAGAAGATATAACGAAGAACTGTACAGGTTGTACAGCGACATCGGCCTGGTACGACGCCTACGGATACAGCGTCTAAGGTAGCTAGGCCATGTAGAGCGCATGGAAAATACAGCTCCGACCCGAAGAGTCTTCGAATCCACCCCGGAAGGAAGGCGCGGCAGAGGACGGCCGCACCAACGGTGACGCACGCAGGTGGAAGGAGACCTGGGCGTGCGGCGCTGGAAACAGCTGGCCAAAGACCGTACCAGTTGGAGACGTTTGTTTGTTGAGGCCCAGGTTCACCACGGACTGTAGCGCCACCTAAGTAAGTACGAGAATTCTTTAAGCAAAGCGGAAACATTCCTAGCAGGACTAATTTAACTTATAATTTAAGGACAAATAACGCGGGTTTAGCTTACGTACCAATTGCACATAACTACAACATATTTTTCCACATTTTTTACTTTTACTGCCCCATGCTATTTCAATCAACTTCCACATTCCATACGTTTAACCAATAACTATAATAGTTACATAAGCAAAATAAGAGCTTGGATTTTTACTATTGACCTTACTAATATTGGACTACTACAACGAATTCTACATTGAAATCGGTGAAAAAAGGATTTTTATGGAACTATCTTCTTATTATTATTTTTGTTTTTTTCTTTAATTAATGTTTATTTATGTATTTATTTCATGTCAATTGTCTTATTATGATCTGTATCTGTGTATTTCAATATTTCAATGCCACCCCACATCAGAAATGTAAACGAATTTATGTAAACTAAATAAAATGAAGTGTTGTCTAATACTAATTCCTGACTTTGTCATCAATTAAATGGCAACTACTATTTATTTATACGTACGTCAATACTAAAATGTTATTGCTCTGTATTGTTATTATTATGTAATGAATAAAAAAAATATGTATTCATATACATACATACAGAACTTACAACTAACCTAACTAACTTACTTCCACCTAAGTCTATAGTCAGCTATTGGCCTTTTATATACGTAATATTTTTGATATTATGTATGTATTATGGCGCATGTACAGCCTGTCTAAGATATTTGGGGTTACTGACAATCGAAGGCTTAATAAGCAGTTGAGCAGGAGCAAAGGTTATTTGGACAGTTTGGCGAATAACCCATTAGAATTTGTTTTATGTTCTCAAGGATATTTATTTGACCTGATTTGCCCCATAAGCTATCCCTAGACATTAATTAAGTAAGAAATGGTAGTGTTTGAAGAGAAATGGTGGGCGTTGGTCACAAGGCGAAGTCTAAGTGAAAGTAACAGAGAAACACAGTAACGCTTGGTGTTTATTTTTTGTTTTTTTTTTTTCCACTTTTGTTGATATTGCGTATGGTGATAACTGCTCACGTCTGGCGAATTGGAGCTAGACGCCTGTTTTAAATAATGGTTCTTTTAACATCCCCGCCACTGATCACAAAAGCAGTAGGACCGATTGGCAACTTTTTTTTGCGCTAATCTGACGTCCTACTCCGTTATTCGTTAAGTTATTCGGGCGCAGATTGTTCGATTTTCTACACTAATTGGTCAAAAACTAAAGTTTCCGTCAAACAGAAAGCGTATTATGCGTCGCGTAGAGAGTCGAATGTTTATTTCGCGGCCTCCCTCCTCGGTCGGGTACTGGCAAACCCCCCCCCCCCCCCCCCCCCCCCCCCCCGACTCACGCCGTTCGGAATCGGCATTAAACTGTAGGTCCCTTTCACCTCTTAAGACTTTTTGTCAGAGTCTTCCTGGTATAACGAAACCACATCTGAATAAGCGTTGTTTGTTCTCCTAGTTAATAGATGTCGCAGTTTTTCATCTGTCTTTTGCCTAATCTATCCCATCACACTTCTTGGAGTGCGGTTGTATCTCCTTTATAGCAGATGAGGGTTTGTTCCAATTGATTGCCTGCATCCGGTCTGTTAAGAGCCTCACATTCCAGGAACAGACTCGCAATTCATTTAGTCATTTGTATCCGTCCATATCCGAGGCTTTTGGTTGCTTCGTAACAATTTATTTTTTTTCTCTTAAGGAGGTTAACTCTAGGCACATCCCCCAACATGGAGGGCCAGGTTCCTCTCTCGACCCAACAAAGCGTTGGGTCGCTGCACACATTGGTTCACTATCCAACTCAGCTTCTTCGCTCCATTTGCTCGCTCTTTAATTTCATCGGTGTAAAGCTTTTGAGCTCTATCGGCGGAAAACTTGGGCTCATGAGAAACTTCGTAAGGATAAGAGTGGTGACGGCTTTTTATATTTGAAAGAAAATTTGCCTAAAACGAGTAGTGAGGCAAAAATTAAAGAGGGCATATTTATTGGCGCTGATTTACTTACTTACTTACTTACTTACTTATCAGGCCAGCGATCCATGGAGGATCTGAGCCTGAGCTATAGCTGCCTTCCATCCTTGACGGTCCCGGGCACGCTGCTTCCAGTTGTCAAGACCAAGATGTCTTACATCCGCGATTACTTGGTCTTTATACCGGAGGTTCGATCTTCCTCTTCTTCTCGAACCAGGAGGCTCGGAGTCGAAGACCCTCTTAGCTGGAGCGTTGATGTCCATGCGCTCGACGTGGCCGAGCCAGTGTAGTCGACGGATCCTTGCCTTCCGGACTACATCCACATCTTGGTACAGCTCGTAGAGTTCGCGGTTGTGTCTTCTTCTCCATTCACCTTCCTCACAGACAGACCAAATATCCGGCGCAGAATTTTTTTTTCGAAAGAACCAAAATCAGCTCCGCTGTCCTGCTTATCGTCCAGCTTTCGGCTCCGTACAGCAAGACTGGCAGAATGAGCGTTTTGTAAAGCACGACTTTGGTCTTTCGAGTAAGGAGTTTTGACCCCAGTTGTTTGGACAAGCCGAAGTAGCAACGGTTGCCAAGGGCGATTCTACGCCGGATCTCCACTGTGGTGTCATTTGTGGAATTTACGTTTGCCCCGAGGTAGACAAACTCCTTAACTACCTCGAAATTGTAGCTGTCAATTGTTATATTTTGTCCCAGGTGGTGAGCGACGGATTGGTTTTTGCTTGACAGCATGTATTTCGTTTTGTCCTCATTGATCTTAAAGACCAACTCGTTTCGCCTGTTCTTCAATCGCCGTGAATGCTCCAAAAATGCCACGGCGAGAACACGCGATGATGTCGAAATCATCCGCGTATCCTAGCAGCTGGACGGACTTGTAGAAGATAGTGCCTTCCCTGTTGACGCCTGCCCGTCGCACTATCTGCTCCAGCACCAGGTTGAAGAAGTCACATGACAGCGCATCTCCTTGCCGAAATCCGGTGCATGTTTCAAACGGTTCCGAAGTTCTAGAACCGAGTTGCACGGTGCATCGCGTATTTTTTAGCGTGGCGCGACACAACTGGATCAGTTTTCCCGGGGTCCCGAATGCGGCCATCGCACCAAATAGTTCTTCACAATAAATGCTGTCGTATGCGGCTTTGAAATCGATGAAAAGTTGGTGTGTATCGATTCGAAACTCGTTGGTCTTTTCCAGGATTTGTCGAAGTGTGAAATTTGGTCTATAGTCGATTTGCCGTGCCGGAAGCCGCACTGGTAGCAGCCGATTAGTGCGGTGCAAAATGGTTTTAGACGTTCACACAATAGGCTGGACAGGATCTTGTATGCGACATTGAGCAGGGATATACCTCTATAGTTCTTGCAAGAGGTAGGATCACCTTTTATAGAGCTGGTATTCCAGTCGTCGGGCATGCTTTCATCTACCCAAATTCTGCAGATGATCTGGTGCATGCTCCCTACCAGAACATCGCCGCCTGCCTTGAAGAGCTCTGATGGCAAGACAACTGAGCCTGCGGCCTTGTTGTTCTTCAGCTTCTGAATAGCTGTGCCGACTTCTTCGATGCTGGGTGGGAGGACTACTTCAGCGGCTGGAGTTGGGATTTCCCTCGGTCCCTACCACTCTCACTTGGTCATGCTCGTTAACAGCTGCTGAAATGCTGCTTAAATACAAGATTACCCTCGCAGTTTCGAAAAGCCTGGGTGCCCTTTTTGAAGCCTCCTGCAAGGCCTTTGGCTTTCTTGTAAAAGGCTCATGTTTTATGTTTATCCCTAGACTCCTCGATATCCTTGAGCTGGGAGGCTGCGAAGATTCTTTTCTTTCTCCTCCCTTCTCCTGGCTTGGTACTCTTTTTGCGCTGCCCTGGTTTTCCTCTGCAGCGCCTTTTGGTACGCCTCGTCGGTTGCTGCCTTTTTCTGCTCACACTCGCCATTATACCACGGGTTTCTTGTCGGGGGTGGTAGGTATATTAAGGTGGTTTCGGCTACTTCCTGAATGGCTGAGCGGCAATGCAGCCACATATTATTGGCATTTGTGTTCGACGTGGGCATACCGTAGAGTCTTTCGCTCAGCTGCTCCCTGTAGACTCTGGCAACCTCCGGTGTGCTCAGGCGCCCAATGTCGAACCTCCTCCTGATGGGCTGGTGCAGCTTTCTGACATTGGACAGTCGAGCTCTGAATCTTGCTGCTACGAGGAAGTGGTCAGAGTCGACATTTGCCCCTCTGAATGTTCGCACATCCAGGATGTTTGACGAGTGCCTTGCGTCAATGAGCACATGGTCGATTTGGTTGGCGGTTCGACCGTCCGAGATCGCCAGGTTGCTGTGTGGATTCGCTTGCGAGGGAATCTTGTGCTACTTATCACTGCATTACGAGCTGTCGCAAAGCCAGCGAGTCGGAAGCCGTTATCTGTTGTTTTATCGTGGAGGCTGTGCCTTCCGATCACTCCGCCAAGGATGTTCTCCTTACCGAGTTTGGCGTTGAAGTCCCCGAGCACGATTTTTACATCGTACTCCGGACAAGCTCCGTAGGCGTTGTCCATGAGGTCATAGGATTCCTCCTTGATAGGGTCTTCAGCCTCGTCGGTAGGGGCGTGTGCACATATAAGCCTGATGTTATAAAATCTGCCTCTGATGCGGATCACAGCCAGGCGATCACTTATAGGTTTAAAGTCGATGACCTTCGACCTTAACCCACGACAAATCCGCATCCCAGTAAGTGCAACATTTTGTGACAGCTGTAATAAATGTCGCAATTTTTCTTCCTAAACATACCGTTTCCTATCCAGCGTATTTCCTGGACCGCAGTAATATCCGCCTTGTACTGCGTGAGGATTTAATTCCTTCTAGTTTATGAGCAGCTCCGGGAGTGTACAGGGTTCTGACATTCCAGGAGCATACTCGCAAATCGTGTTCCTTTTTCGTGCGTTGTCGTCGTCGAGTATCCGTCGTGTATCCGAGGCATCTTGCTCATTCATAACTTTTCTTTTTTTTAAGTGGGCGGATTGTTAGCCCGCCGCGTAACCGCCATTCTGGTCGGGGTTTTGTCGCTGCATACGTTTGTTCACCTCCCAACGGTTGTTGAAGAGGCTATCCAGAGGGCGCCGCGAGGAGGCCGTATGTCAACTTGACCCGGGCATTTACACAGGGATCGTTGCTGGCATCTCGCCAGGTTGAGGGCGATCAACAACTTTATCCTGTATGTCCGAGCCCATGCCCTCCATCAACAACATTTAACGACAAAAAATCACGAAGACTTAACCGCGGTCCCAATACTTCTTAGTGAGAATGATGGTTAGAAGGTCAAATGGATAAGCACTCATATTTGGTTTTTTGGTTTTATTTTATTGTACCTATTAAACAACTTAGCATATACTATAGGGTATACCTATTTCCCATTTCAAGTAATTGTGTTCCATCGACATTGTTCATTGATTACTCATCCATTTCTGCATGTGCCACGGAGAGTATTTGCGAAGCACTCGCAATCTATTGAAAATGCATTGCCATGACGCAGCTACAACGAGCGTCATTATTTAATAAATCCCTCACGATTCCATGTAAAGTTAATTATAAAACATCATAAGGAGAAGGAGATAGGTAGTACGTCAATAGCTTGGCTGCCCATTTAATCCGGTTACCCCTACCACAAATTATCTACTAAGCAACATCCTGGAAAGAAAGAAAAACAAACAATAATCGCACGTCCACAGATAATAATCTCCCAGCTTACGTTATGCAAATGTGCTTGGTGTGACATGTTGTAAATGTGAAAATTGCATGTCAGTTCGCTTCGACAATAAACTGGATCAAAATGTGAAAGAAACTAAGCATGTATTGGGTGTTTCTAACCTGTATAGTATGGGCTGTAAATAAAACAATAGTAGCAAGGGCCTCTTAAGTAAGTCGATACGTCAACAGGTTGCACGATTGACGAAGAATTAAAAGTGCTGATACCGGGACAGTCACATTGAAATCGAAGACGAAACATTCAGTTCATTCAGTGGATTATTTATTTAGTGCACATGGTCGATTGAAAACGTGCGATGTTTTTTTTTTCGCAGCTTTTTGAGGGGAAAGACTTAAGTAACCTCTTTCACAAAAATTCAAATTTTGATTTCGACAATGCAATAAAGTTTGTATGAACTGAGGTCTTCACCAAATCCCATTTAATCTAATGTGTTTTGAGACAAGCTACCTTGCATTTTAACATCGTAAAGGTAATGAGCTCTATCGAACTTTTTACCAAACCTTAATACATCCTTATGCCCAAATAATCATAGGCCATTTCCAATCGTACTTTATCGCTCATTAATATACGATAGTTATACAGGTTCTCTCATTAAGCACTTTGTTTATAATTTAAATAAAACAAGGTGTGTGTGAGTTGACATCGACATTTTTTATTCGTTTGAAAGGCGCTGCGATGCCATTATCAATGGGATATAACACCGGTCAAATGTCCGCCGCGGCTTCTCTGACTCTGTCGTGTAAATCAGGCTGGATTTGACCAATGTTTGTGATTTTTCATTAATTTTTAATTCATTTGATTAAAACTAGCTTACATCATAACTAACATTAGTGTGTTACTGACCCTAAGCGGGCACTCTACAACAAACAATATGTACTTAGTCTATGTCTTTCGACAACTTAATATTAATAGAAAATTATAAACTTTTATTAAATTTATGCTAAGAAAATTAACAAAAAAACTTAGCGTAATAACGGGTTTTATGGGGTTGATATATAAAACTTAAATCTAACTAAGTCTACCTTAACTAAAATGTATATACAGGATTATGTACTTATATATATAATATGTATATACATCTTTTTTACATTTTAAAATTTAGTGATCTTCCTTTTTTTTTTTTTTTTTTTTAAATGCCCAACACCTAGCTTAGCCTACCCTAGCCTACCTTAGGCTACCTCCGCTACGGAGTCCGTTAGCCGCCAAAAGCGTTGTTGCTGTTGGACAACGTCTTCTCTATCTCGGCAAGAAACCGCTCTACTGAACCTGAGGCACTCGGGCTCACAGAGCACGACGTCAGTTTCGTAAAGGAGTCGCCGCTCCACAGAATTACGGGCCACATATAAGATTAGCGGTACCGCCATTCTATCTTGGATCAGCCCACAATTATCAAAATAAAGAAATGCTTCCGGAGGCACAAAGCCGTTCAGACGCACTTTTTCATAATACATAAAATTGGGGTAGTAAGCCCCAGAGATCAGGTTATTGGTCGAAGTCATTGCCCTGGCAACGTGACCTCGAATCAGTTTAATCAGAAAGTTATCTACCCGTAAAGTCCTTGCCCTATCGTATAGGACCCCGTTGGGATAGAACTTTCTGTACTCAGACTCTGGTGTTCTGTGTAATCCAAGACAAGTCCTCAGACATTGTCTCTCAAACACCCGAATTCTTTCCATTAAGCCTGCGCTCACATTAAACCAGACGGGACATCCATAGGCAATCATAGGCCTGATTAAGGCCATGTAGCAGATTACCTTCACCCTATAATCTAGTTGGCTGCAGTGAAACAGCCATCGTGACAGGGCGAGGACGAGAGCGCCCCGGGCTCTTTCCAGAGCAGCATCTACATTTTTTTTTTTAAATACAGATACTGATCCAGCCAGGTCCCGAGGTATCTGACTACACTTTTAGTCGTCAATGGATGCCCGTCCGGTCCGATGATTGCGAATTTTCGCCAATGTTTTCTAGTGTCCCTGGAGGCCCTATACAGAGGCGTTCTGAATAAAATAGTCTCTGATTTCTGGAAGTTGGTTTTCAACTTTCTGCTGAATTTTATCGAAGTTACGTTGCAATAAAATGCCAATGACTTCGATCGTTGGACCTGATCTGTACGCAACCAAGTCATCTGCATACGCTATTGAATGGTGAAGAGAAACTATCAAATCACTGATATAAATGCTGAAAAGGATCGGCGAATTTACCGTGCCCTGTTGCAATTCGTTTTTAATTTCAAATGTTTGAGCGGAAGTTACGTTGGCAATTTTCACAACGAACTTTCTACTCGTTAACATATCATAACCAATATATCTGACCTATGTGGTTTGTGGCTTATTCGCATTGACCTGCGACTTCAGGAAACCTCACAAGAAAAGGTCTAACGGGGTTAAATCGCATGGTGGCCAGTTTCCAACTGCTCCAGAGCTCATTCAGGTAACACATGTCATTGTCTATGATCATTTACCTTCAGCTCTTGGGTCAGTTGAATTTTGTACGGATGCAGGCCCAAGTAGCGACGAAAAATTGGCCAAGTTGTGGTCTGCGAAAGGTCGAGTTCTTCTGAGCGAGGCGAAATCGACTGCCTCGGATTCTCCTGCACATTCTCACGGATAGCGGCGATGTTTTCAGCAGACCTTGTGTTTCGTCGACGTACGGGTGGTGGTTTATCGTTTAGTGAACTAGTGGACTCAAATTTATCCACCACACTGCGAATAGTCCAAGGTAGGACGATTATGGTAACCGTAAAATGGGCGAAGCGCGCTGAACTTTACCCGAACAAAACACCCATTTTGATAAAACTATTTTATCACTTGCATGGGTTGATGATTTAGCAAATTAGACTGAATAAATGCCGATTTGACAGATGCAGCTTCAACAATGTGGCCGCTATCAACTGTCATGATACAATCGTAGTAGCAGATGTAGTTAATAGAAAATCATTATTTTTTTTTTTTCACATGAAGTCGAAGGTTTCATTGGCCCAGTTAGAATGATCTAATGATTGGCTTGGATCCAAAGGTAGACATAGCGTTGTATAGCTCGTCTCTAATTACGCTGTCGTATGCGGCTTTGAAGTCGACAAATAGGTGGTGAGTGTCGACTTGGAATTCATTTGTTTTTTCCAGGATCTGCCGTAGTGTGAAGATTTGGTCGATGGTGGACTTCCCTGGCCTGAATCCGCACTGATAAGGACCTATCAGCTTATTTACAAAAGGCTTCAGGCATTCACACAAAACGGCAGGAAAGTTTTTGTAGGCGATGTTAAGGAGGCCTATTCCACTGTAGTTGGCGCAATTAGAGGGAACTCCTTTCTTGTGGATCGGACATAAGATGCTGAGACTCATTCCTCGGGCATGCATTCCCCTGACCATACCTTGCTCTTAACCAGGTCATCTCCAGCTGCCTTGAAGAGCTCAGCAGGCAGTCCGTCTGCGCCAACAGCTGGAACATATTCTCGTTGCTGGGGCTCTTACAGCACGGATTCTGTTGTTTAAATATAAACTTAAAGATATTCTGTTATTTTCTCTGATAAAGTGTCGGAGATTTTTAGACAAAAGTAAGTAGAAATGCTTGGTCTCTTTTGTGATACTTTCCATACCATTCCCTAGCATTTAAGGCTCTCCGAATTGTTGACGCACTCACTGATGGAATTTGCTTTTGCGACTCATTTTGCTATATTTAAACTGCAATAACAAAACAACTTCACATTTATAATGGCATACTGTATACATGCATAACGTGCTTCAAGTTTAGTCAAATTATCCTACAATTGTCGTCAGTGTTTTGAAACAAAACACCAGAAGCAGTCTTTTTAAACAGTCGCCTTGGTTTCTTGTGTCCGACAATTTTTCAGCGCCAAATTTTTTGATAGTCTTGCTTTTCATCCCTTCTGAGTTCATACTAGAAGTTTGCTTTGGACCAACAGCCGTAGCCGGCCGTGTTATTGCTGTTGTCGAAAATTGGACTTCACGATTGCGCTTCATTCGATCTAGCCGTGTCACGTATACATATGCCCGAAATGGCATAACATTATCTATTAAACAAGGGCATTACCATTAGCTTCAGGTGTTTTATTTCATATTGAATTTGTATACCTCTTAAAAAGCAAATTTTACAAATGTATACATACAGTATTTTGCAAAACATATGCCTTTTTTTTCCTCTGACATATTGCTTGTTCTGTATGTATATTGGCGTTACAGTCCATGAAGAACCTGAGCCGAGCTTCTCTCAGTCACCCATGTTGTGTGTGATTTTATTTACCCATAGGTGAAAGGGACCTACAGTTTATTGCCGGTTCCGAACGGCGAATTTCGAGACGCTTTTCATGACAATTTTACTACAGGGGGTTTTGTCAGAACCCCGCTGAGGAGAAAAACCGTGAAAAACCCGTTCGATGACATGGCTGTGTCAGGATTCGATCCCGTGTCATCGGCGTCAGACGCCAACACACTACCCACTGCGCCACGGTGCTTGCTCTTCTGCACAAAGAATCAATTTTCATAAATTGTTTAAGTAAAAATATGTTAGTGACAATGCATTTATCGATCGAAGTAAAAAATTCAGGAAAAGCACCGTCAGTTTTGTTGTCGACTTTTCAACTGTGCAAAACATATGCAATTTTTTTATTTCTTCCTTGGTCTTGTTTTAGTTAGTAGAAAATTATTTTCAATTACATAAATTAAATAAATAATGGTTTTTGTCATTGGGTTTGTATTAAAAGTTTGCTTAAAAAATGGGCCGCACTAAATATGACCCGTACAAAAGAGCTTGTCATTGAGGCATTTAAAAATGGATCGAGGCAAAGGGAGATAGCCAAACGATTCAAAATTCACGAATCAAGTGTCTCGCGTGTATTGGCAAAGTTTCGACGCAATCAATCCCTTGTAACCATTCATTCGGGTGGTCGACCTCGAAAAACGGATAAACAAACTGATAGGAAGATCATCAACTTGATCCGCCGAGAGCCCCTCCGATCCTCAGTTTCAATTGTTAAAGACCTCAATCTGTCCTTTGATTCTAGTACGGTGCGTAGACAAGCAATAAAAAATCATTTGAAGGCATACATGACAGTTAACAAGCCTCTATTAACTTTAAAACACCGTCAAAAAAGGTAAACGTTGTGGTTTTAATCAAAACTGTTACTAATTTCATATTAATTAGACTTGCATTTGCTCACAAGTACTCATCTTGATCCCTGAAACAGTGGAGAACCGTTTTATTTAGTGATGAGAGCAAGTTTAATATGATGTCGTCAGATGGAATCGGCTATGTTCGTCGAGAGCCGGGTACTCGCTTGAACCGCGGAAACATACGAGCTACTCTGAAGCATGGAGGCGGTTCATTTATGGTTTGGGGGTGCTTTTTGGCTCAACCATGTGGTCCCTTACACCAAATAACAGGAATAATGGACTGCTTTGTAAAGGGTCCGCCATATAACGTTTTTTTTTTTTTTTTTTTTTTTTTTTCAAGTAGTGCTTATTTCGTGAATGGTAACACTTAGCTCATGTCTGATTTGACAGATAACTAGTTTTATCCTTCCGCTGAACGAATATGGTTGTGTATACGCTTGAACAACGCTGGGAAATATTGTGACATTACTTTGAAAATCATGGTAATGTTGCAGACTGTGTGCGAAAATTGCGTACGGAAGAAGAGAAGCACCGTCAGTTCCGTATGTTCGTTATCTTGTGAAAAAAGTGAAAGAAACTGGCATCCTCATCCATAAACCAAAGCGTGAAAAGCCAAAAAGAGTGCGTACACCCGAGAATATTGCTGCTGCGGCAGAAAGTGTGCGTGAAGCGCCATCAACATCAAATCACCGTCGTTCTCAACAATTGAACATTTCGGAGACATCGTTGAGACGAATTTTGCATAAAGACCTTGGTATGACGCCATACAAAGTCCAATTGGTTCAGGAGTTGAAGCCAACTGACCATCCAATGCGTTTTCGCTTCGCTAAGTGGGCCTGCGATCGACTTACAGAAGATGCCGATTTTGCCAAAAAATTCATCTCTTCAGATGAAGCTCATTTTGATCTTAGCGGGTATGTAATCAAGCAAAATTGTCGCATTTGGGGCACAGAAAACCCACACGCATACATTGAAAAGCCGGGTACACCCAAAACGAGCCACTGTTTGGTGCGGATTTTGGTCCAGAGTCATAATTGGGCCATTTTTCTTCGAAAATGAGCAAGGAGTGGCCGTTACAGTCAATGGCGATCGTTATCGGCTCATGTTGAACGAATTTTTGTTCCCAAAAAACAGGACGGCGCTACGTGCCACACAGCCGAAGCTACACTCGATGTTTTGCGCCCTGTTTTTGAAGATCGCATTTTCAGCCGCAGAGCTGATGTCGTTTGGCCACCTCGAAGCTGCGATGTGACACCGTTGGACTATTATTTGTGGGGTGCCGTTAAAGATAAGTGTTACGCCGACAAGCCAGAGACAATTGACGCTTTAAAGGACAATATTCGTGATGCCATTGGTGAAATGCAGCTGCACACAATCGATAATGTGCTTAAAAATTGGACCGATCGTGTAGGCTACTGCATGGCCAGCCGAGGCAGCCATTTGAATGAAGCTATTTTTCCATTATTAACCGGAAGGATTGTACTTTCAAATAAAAAAAGAAATTTGAGAAAATATTCAGTAGTTTTTTTTTTATAGCATTTTCAAAAAAAAAAAAAAGTTATTGGGCGGACCCCTTTATATAAAAACCTTTTAGAAACCGTCATGCTGCCATATGCTGAAGAAGAGATGCCGTTGTTGTGGAGTTTCCAACAGGACAACGACCCAAAACATACTTCAAAGCTTGGGAAAGAATTTCTTACATCTCAGGGAGTCAATGTTTTGGACTGGCCTCCACAATCCCCCTATTTAAACCCCATAGAAATCCTATGGGGGATATTGAAAAGGCGCATAAGCGGACAGCGGTTTACCTCGCATAAGGCTCTATACGAAGCTTGGAAGGATGAGTGGCTTCGAATTTTCCCTGAGTTAACAAACTCACTTATTGCTTCCATGCCAAAAAGGTGTGCGGAAGTTATAAAAAACCGGCCAAGTGCGAGTCGGACTCGCGCACGAAGGGTTCCGTACCATCTGTATATATAAATATGAAGGAGACTATGTATGTTACCTCATCAAATGACAGATCTTGGTTGCAGGCAGGATTTTTTGGATGAAAATCATGTCTGTTGTATGGGAGCCCCCCTTAAATATTCATTTTGTTCTGTGAATATTTGTCGTGGTAGCGGCAACAGAAATACATAATCTGTGAAAATGTCAACTGTCTAGCTATCACGGTTTCTGAGATACAATCTCGTGACAGACGGACGGGCGGTCAGCGAAGTCTTAGTAATAGGGTTCCGTTTTACCTTTGGGTACGGAACCCAAAAAAATTGCATATGTTGCATATGAAATACATCATCTGTGAAAATTTCAACTGTCTAACTATCACGGTTTATGGGATACAGCCTGGTGACAGACGGACGGACGGACAGCGAAGTCTTAGTAATAGGGTTCCGTTTTACCTTTGGGTACGGAACCCTAAAAAACGATGGTTTTTGGACCAAATATTAACAATTAATAAAAATTGCATTTGTTTTGCACAGCTCCAAATGGAATAAACTCGGTTTACTATCAAAGTACAATCGCAAATCTTCGGAATTTTTTTGTTCCTTTTAGTATACTAAACTCTAAGCAAAACTTTTGAATACAAGTTTCTTTTAAATTCCCCCCTTAAAACAGTTAATAAAGAAATTATTGTATGAGGAAAAAAAACTTGCATAGGTTTTGCACAATACTGTATGTATGTACATAAGTACAATACATATGTATGTTTGTACATAAAAAATAATGTACATTCTTTTTCGTTTCAGGTAAATTGCATGATTCGATTAAACGTGAGTAAATGTTTTCATTCAACTTAAAATATTATTTTATTGAATTCATCTACAGCTATTGATGAAACGTGTTTTTAGTAGTAATTTAATCGGGGTACCTATCCGCTTCTTTTCCTTAATTTTTTTGATGTGTTTTTTCTTTTGTGTTTCTTTTTTAGTTGATTCTATCGCATAACGCAATAAAACCTGTTCTCTATGTTTGTTTAATTCTCCTTTATACCTAGACGGTGTGTCTTTCCTCTTTGTCATTCTCCAAATCACATATCACTTCTGGAAATTTCATCAAACAGTGATTGTATTTAAGAAGTTTTAAAAAACAAACCGAAAGCAGAAATCTCAAAAAAGCAACCAAATTCAATAGCCCCGTAGATACATATATGTATGTATATATATGCAAACTTATATCTCGTTTTACCCTGTCAGACTACTACTCTTTCAAGTGCAGCGAATACGAGATAATCCTCCGCGGTTCATTTTACTCACTAGACAAGACATTGTAGACCAAACCAAAATTGGAGTACATATACATACAACTACCAAGCTGAACCGACCTGATTGGGCGACTGAATTTGCGAGTTTGGGAAATGGTTATTCTTTGATTGCAATTTGTAGAGCCTCTGTGTACTAAAGGTCCTAGTTCCCTATTGACACAGAGAAAAGTATAACAAAAGTGCTGCTATTGCAGTTACTACAATTCATCTACCGACGACGGTGGATTCGTGTAGTTTGCGATCAGAGTTTCTCATCAGCACCCGTCAATGGCAGACAACACCCCTCTTCACCCCTCTTTTTCGCAACAAATATTATAATAATCTCCTTTTCTGTTTGCATACCTTCCTTTTTTTTTTTTTTTTGAAAAAGATCCACTGTGAGCAGCTTGCATGTTGCACGAAGTGCAGAGAGAGTTTTTTTTTTAATCTTTTTCCAAGTATCCCTCCATTCAGTGTGACTTCCATTTAAAATGCAAATTTTTCCCAGATACATCTGTATCTGTTCGCTTAATTCAATTTTGTTTCATTTTCTCCTCTTCTGTTTACCCATTCTCGTAAGTTTTTCTTAATTTTTTTTTTGTTTTTTGATAATTTATTTTTTGCAAATTTGATTTTAATGAAATGTCAACCGAGGCGGCGGTTGGTTGCAGCTTATATTTTTACACTGGAGTATGTATAGTTTCTTTTCAGATAATTCCACGGTGATGACTCCTTTTTGGATAAGAAGTCGTTTAAACTTTACGCTCCAAGTGCCCATTGTTATACATTTCGCCTGAATCCATCTGCATGTGAAATTGTATGCCAAAAGCATGTGTTCGATGAAACGAGTAGATTACAACTGTTTTCTTTCTCGCAATTTGCATGCAAATGAAATTGATTATTCGCTTACACTTACCTTATGCGTAAGCATCTATTATACATACATACCTATGCATAAGTATGTATTTACATATAATTTTTTCCCAATTGGAGTTTATATGTACATATGTACTATGTACATATGTACATACAGTGCTGATCTGGCAATGTCAGATCGGGATCGAGCAGACGTTGCTCGACAAACGCAACGTTTCTGGTGGCTTGTACAGTCTCCGTCGCTGAATCCTTTGGGCCTAGCGTCATAAAAAAACATTATATAAAAGGCCAATTGCTGAATATAGATTAGGTAGTAGTAAGTTAATTAGGTTAGTTAGGTTAGCTGTAAGTTATGTATATATGTGTATGTATATATATATATTTATATATACATGTCTATGCATGTACATATATATATATATGTATATACATACAGATAAAATAGGATAGGCTAGATTAGGATTACTATGTAGTGTAGTTTTAGTTAGTTTTAAGGTTATACTCACTAATAATATGCTAAGTTTTTTTTTAACTAATTTTTCTTAGTCTTAATACTAATAAACTAATAAACGAATTCCACAACAAACAGAATAGGCGTCGAAAGACAAAATTAAAAATATACTGTATAGCTTAGAGTGCCCGTTCAGGTCCAGTATGCTACGTTAAATAGATAAGATATTTAAGATAGGTTTAAACGTTTTACCCAGAATAAGTTATTTGGAAAAATATTAATAAAATGCTTTTAAAATGTAAAAAAAAAAAAAAAAAAATGCTGATCAAAATATTTTTTTCAAATCGTCAATTTTTTTTATTTAAAGAAAAAAAACGCTTCATCAAAAAAATAGGTAAATGTTCAACAAAATAAAATATAAGCAAAATTTCTTTTTTTTTTAATTCATAGTTTAGTTTGTTCTGGTTGTTTAGTAACCAGAGTTACAAGTTACTACACCTTTATTCTTTAGCACTGCCTGTATTCGCCTTGGCATTGAGTCAATCAACTTGCGGAAAGTTTCAGCAGGAATCGCGTTCCAAGCTCTTTCTTTGGCTGACCACAAATGAGCCTTGCTTTGCAAACTTGTTTTAGCTAGTGACCACTTCAGTTCCCCCCATAAGTTCTCAATTGGATTGAGATCCGAAGATTGAGAAGGCCACTGGAGCACCGACACTTGTTGACGACTCAACCAAGATTTCACTAAATTAGACGAATGCTTAGCATCATTGGGATGCTGAAAGTGCCAATGTACTCGCACGTTGTCCTCCGCGTATGGCAACATGACATTCTCCAAAATATCGCAGTAGACCTCTTTTATCGTGAGGCTATTGATTTGTTAAATAGGACCCCCGCCAAACCAGGAAAAACATCCCCATACTATTACTGAGCCCCCAACATGTTTACCAGTTTTTTATGTACATATAGCGGCTATTAAACTTAATTCCTTGAGGTCTTCGAACATTTCGCTTGCAATCAGAGCCGAATAAATTAATTTTCGTCTCATCGCTCCATAATATGTTGCGAAATTGTTCGGCTTTATGGGCACGCAAACTTAGTCCAAATTCACTCCTGCTTCTAATATTTTTTTCGCTCAGTAATGGAACTTTTCTGGCGATTCTTCCTGGTAACTGACATTCTTGTAGCCTTCTACGGACGGCTGCTGGACTGATGATGTTGTTAATTTCCGCCGCGATAGCTTTCGATGACAAAAAGGGGTCCTTCTTGGCCAGCAATACGATACGCATATCAGTCGCAGAGGTTGTTTTTCGCGGTCTAGTTCGTGTTTCTGCTGCAGGTGTTCTTTTTAATGCGTTGGCGACAAAAGTGACTGATCTTCCTAAATTCTTAGCAATCAATTTTAATGTTTTCCCATCATTTTTAAGGTTTTTAATCACTCGAATCCTGAAACAGCCATGTCATCGAACTTGTTTTTCACGGTGTTTCTCCTCAGCGGGGTTCTGACAAAACCCCCTGTAGTAAAATTGTCATGAAAAGCTTCTCGAAATTCGCCGTTCGGAACCGGCAATAAACTGTAGGTCCCTTTCACCTATGGAAAAATGAAATCACACACAACATGGGTGATTGAGAGAAGCTCGGCTCAGGTCATTCATGGACTGTAACGCCAACATACATACAATCACTCGAAGTTCCTCAGAAGAGCAATGCCTATTTTGACCAATTTCTTATATATATAAAAAAAAAAAAAAAAAAAAAAACAAGTTAGTTTAATAAAAATAATACAATTTTATGAAAATGTCAATAATATCATCCTTGAAATAGAAAATCCTGAATGAATAACAATTACCTATTATTTTGATCACACAATAGATGACTTTCTCTCACATTTGTTGTTGTAAGACGAAAATCCCAACAGAGAATTTTCCTTACACGCATTAAAGGGATGGAAAATTACCTGCTTAAATAACATTACCGTTAATATTTCCAACAAACAGAGATATAGTGCCGATTTCAGCGTTCCCATTGCTATTATAACCTATTATACCGATTATTTTGATCAGCACTGTACATATGTATGTGTGTATGTATGAAAGTGTATAAGCAAATTTGCAATTTAAAATTGCCAACGTTGCTGCTATTCTAACGCCGTAATAGCAACTAAGTTTCACGTAATCCTATTTTCTGTGTCACATGTCGTATTAGCATACATTATGTGATTATTGACGACATTTGCATTTACGTACGCACATAGATACATGCATACATACATATATGAGTTTAATTGTGGCATGGGGAAATCTTAATGGCTTAGCCGCACACATATTCACATCGTTGTGCAACGGCCACGCAAAACGCACCTAAGGAGACAAGCGGAGCCGTGCATCTATGATGATGCTTTAGAGCTATTACCCACCTCTCCCAAAAACCATCGTCTGATTGTTATAAAATATAATAATATACCTAATACACATGTAAACGAATAGAATCTAGTTGTGTCGCTCAAATAGCTTACGCATTTCTTTACCATGTGTCTGCATGAACCCGTACATTGGTTGCAAAAAAAATAAAAAAAAACCAAATCAACAACGCAAAAGAACACAAACAAATAACCACAAGCTATCTAGTTACGGGCAACTTCACTGTGCATGTTAGGATTGCATTTTGTTAAATCGATAGGAATGCAATAAGATACATCGCTGGAGTGCGTGTCTCGCAACTCTTTTGCCGTCCCCACCTTCTTTTTCTTTTCGTTTTGCCTTTTTTGCGTCTCATCCCCGTCTCTGTCCACTTGCAGATCCTATTCCCTTTCAGGTCGTCTTCCCCTTCAGGTGATCACTTGAGACACTGTCATGAGCAGGCTTGTTGTTGTTGCGATGGTTATTGTTGTGCTATGCGTACATATGTAGATACATACATACATGTATTCAGGGAAGGATACACCGAATCAATTTTAATTGACGTACCAGAGATTGTGTTCTCGAAAAAGCTGAATTCTAACTCATACTTGACACAGACTACGTGCATACATACATATGTATATACATATCTACATGTGCATAGATACATACGGGTACTTCCACTATGTTGGCGGGAAATTGATATTCGATGACATCACCAAACTACGACGACGGTGCGGTGCATATGGTGTTGGTAGAAACATAGTGACTGAATGCTGTCTCGTACGGATGGACACGTGTAATTTGCAACCCCTTTGCTTTGATGGTTTGCCAGTTCATTAACCTGATGGGTTTTCGGGCATTGCTAAATAATTACCTACCATATTCACTCCTGGTTTCAATATGCAACTCAAAAATGGCAAATTACCAGAAGGTACTGCGAACGTACGAGGATGTACATACATTTTATGTACGTATGTATGTACATGTGTATTATATGTAAGTATGTATGCACATACAAACGTACACACTGCACGTTTCTATTGGAGTTATGCAGTTTTGCTGTAGGAAAACGAGGGTATTTGTCTTTCCCCCAATTCGGCTGCAATGGTCTTTCGACTGGGCACAGATTCTTTCTTTAAGTTGTCATAAAACGGGTTTCATTTTCTTCGAAAAGCTTAGCAAATGAATTATTTTCGCTTGGACTATTGTTAAATATCTTTTTTTTTTTATTTTATTTTGTAAGAAGAAGTCACTACTACATACTCGCTAGGCCACGCCTACTCACACGGTTAGTCTACATTTTTCTGCGTTTTTTTGCGATTCGGCATCCCATAATTCAGCGCTAACCGATTTAATAGACGTTGTCACGTCAAAAACACATTTATTTCAACAAAACAAGAAAAAAAGGAAGACAGAAAACTCACAAAAACTAAAACCTCGCATTCAAACGAAAAAAATAAAGAAAACTTAAAAACTTAAAAATTACATTAATCAAATTTAAATTTGCAATTTGTTCAAAAAAATCAGTTAAAATCAATTGCTTTTTGTTTTTAGATTTTTCTAAATAAACTGCCCTGTAAGGTTCAAAAGATGCCCTTATGCTGCTGTGGAACTTGTTCGACCGTCCTTCGTCAGGATCAATTCTGGAAACCTCTTCCACCAATTTGTCACCCTGCCCATTCTGGCCAGGTTGGTTGCAGTCATCTTATCTTGGTCTTGGGGTGTAGTTGCAGTTTCTTCAGAAGGTTCAGGTTGTTGAAATATATCAATCATCTCTTCTGCAGCGATGTCTGGCCCATCAGCGTCTAAGATTTCATTAATATCTTCTCGATTGAGGTCTGCGAAGCCTTCTCCAGCAATTTGCCTACCAACTTCAATTAGTCCTTCCACATCAATTTCTATGTCACCTGAAGATTCTTGTTGTTTTAGAAGCCTTTTCCAAACAGCTTGTAGAGTTGATTGTTTTAATTCTCCCCATGCTAGTTTTATATTGCGGACTTCATCTAAAATTAATTTTTTTCCAAAAGCTTCTAATGGTGTCAATGCCATTGTCTTCATCAGATGCTTTGATTAGCTCCGAAAATGTGTGCTTTAGGTAATTTACCTTGAAAGTGGAAACTATCCCTTGGTCCATCGGTTGAATTAAAGCGGTAGTGTTCGAGGTAAGAAAACAACTTTGATGTTTGGGTGCAAGTCTGTTAGATATGTTGGATGTGATGTTGCGTTGTCCAGAAGAAGTAACGCTTTGAAGGAAATGTTGGACTTTTTGCAATATTCTTCGACTTCAATGGCAAAATGTTCCGTCAACCATTCCTTGAATATGGAAGCGGTAACCCATGCTTTTTTGCTCGACCTCCAGTGAACAGGCAAATGCGGTTTACAAACGCCCTTGGAAGCCCTCGGATTTTCAGATGTATGAATAACCAATGGCTTACATCAGAAAACACCCTCAGCATTTGTGCATAACAAAATAGTGATTCGTTCTTTTGCTATCTTGAATCCTGGAGCAGACTTCTCCTCTCTCGCAATGAATGTTCTATTCGGCATGCGTTTCCAATAGAGACCTGTCTCATCAGCATTAAATATTTGCTGAAGAGAATATCCTCCAGCTTCGATTTGTGTTTTAAGAATCGCCGGAAACCGACTTGCTGCTTCTTCATCGGCACTAGCTGCTTCTCCTTTGAGCTTCAAGTTGTGAAGATTTCGTCTCCTTTTGAACTTGTCAAACCAGCCTCTACTTGCCGAAAACTGTTCCTCTGTAGACGAGCATCCTTCTTCTATTTTTAAGCGCTCATACAATTGTAATGCCTTTTCCCGAATAACAGCTGTGCTCAAAGGCATTCGGTTGGGTGTCTGCCGTTGTATCCACGCAGCTAAGAAACTTTCCACTTTTTTAACCAAAGCCGAACGAACTCTGGATGTTGACTTTGTCGACAACTCACTTGACTGCGTAGCAGACAGTTTTATTCGTTCTTTATTTGAGCTTATTCTTCGGATGCTTGACTCATTTATGCCATATAATTTTCCTAAAGCAGACGGCTTCTCCCCATTTTCCAGTTTCCTAATTGTTTCTATTTTCTGTGTCAAACTCAGAATTTTTTTTGGTTTGAATCTAGATTTCTCCTGCAAACAATGAAAGATGTATGAATATTCACTACTAATTTCTAATCTTTTACCATAATTCAAATTGTGTAACTCCTATACAAAAAAAAAAAAAAAAAAAAAAAAAAAAAAAAAAGAGGATTTTCGCTGCACTATAGCCGAATTTAGTCATTCACAAAACACAACTGAGTAAATTACATGGATATGTATGCATATCTTTAACAAAAAACCATGGCACGCCATGATTCTTTGAAGAAAAAACGGTATTTCGCGTCAAGCGAAGTCGGGTAGGCATATGATATAAAAAATTGACTTAATTTGGAAAAAAAAAAAATATTGAAAATCAACGGTCACATCCACAATGCTGTTATATACCTTTTTGTATAGCCAGAAACCTCTTCTTTCATATTGTTTTAAAACGACGCTGTTTTAAGGAATAGTTTTTGGGAAATTAATTTCCAAACTCTAAATTTTGAAAAAAAAAAAATATTAAAAAAAGAAAAAAATCGATTTTTTTTTGAAAATTTTATGTAATTAAGTACAATTTTTTTTTCAAAAATTAAATTCTCTTATTAGTTTTTAGTTAAAAACAGAAAACCGAATGCAAAAATGTCTTGTAGTTTTTGAGAAATTAAAAGAAAACCCAAACTATTTTTTCTAAGAAAAGCCTTATGGTTTTGGTTTTAACGCTGCTGGACTTGTAGGCAAATTAATGTATGAAACATTGAACTGGAGTAAAATGGTGCGGGTGTAAGTTTTCGGTATGAAGCACTCTCCATACTCTAGAATTGGGTACTCCAAGCATAAAAGCTATCCTCCTTGTACCAAGGGAGGGATTACGTCGGACCAAATCCAAAATTCTTTCATCTAAGATTTGTTATTGTGGGGAAAAAATGTAAAATAGCTGGTAGTTCAAAGTTAATATATTTAAAAATCGAGTAATACATGAAAGATATGGCGTTTTTATTGTGAAACAATATTTTGAAAAGAATTCGGGTGAGCGTTACTGAGAATCCTAGAACACTAATTCGGTAAATTCGATAGAGCTGTCAACAGTTAGTATTTCGAAATGAATTCTACAGTATGTACACATGTATGTACATACATCCTAATATGTATAATATTTGCATTTTCGAGCCTATAAAGTTCAACTAACTCAAGAACTGAAACAATAAGCGGATTGTAATTTTTTGAACGATATTATCTTCAGCGATGAGATTCACTTTCATCTTATTTACTTCACTAACCAAACAAGATTGCAAGTGATATGTGGGAAAGAAATGCATTGTATGTATATTGCAAGGTATAGAAGTGGACAACATGAGACTTCAAAAAGACGATGCCACATGCCTGTCCATTGAGAATTCAATTACAGCATGATCAGTTCCTGGTCGCATAATTCCCCGTTTTGGTGATCATAATTGGCTGCCTAGTTTATGTGTTCTATCGTCGTTGAACCTGTGAGCTACTAAGCCCATCCATGTCTTGTCCCTTCGTCCGTCACATATATGCAAAACGATTGTTGAACATTTCATCGAAAGAGTGTGTGCCAGCGTATTTGTGGAGATAATTTATTCGACTTATTATTCCACATGCTATCTTGCTTCAACCTGGGATATATACCCCAAATTTGGAGAGAGGTCAATCTTGTCTTCATCCCCAAGATTGGGAAGCCAAGTGAGCAACCTAAATCCTTTGGCCCTATCAGTCTGACTTCGTTCTTTCTAAAAACAATGCAGAAACTGATAGAGCTCCATATTAGAGGTATCTTGGAAAATCAAACACCTCTGCATCCCAACCAGTAAGCATATCGCAAAGAGCGTTCTACCGAGAAGGCACTACACCACTTGGTGACGCGCACTGAAAATAGTTTCACACAAAAGGATATCGCAATCTGCGCCTTCCTCGATATAGAGGGAGCCTTCGATAATACTGGCTATGATTCGATCACCACTGCACTATCCTGCAGGGGTGTGGACCATCCCACTAATCACTAGATTAGGGCGATGCTAAACAGCCGTATCATATCAGCTACATGCGGAGAGGTCTCAGTGACAGTATCGGCGGCTAGAGGATGCCCACAAGGGGGAGTCCTCTCACCACTGCTTTGCTCGATAGTCATCGATGATCTACTACGCAAGCTAACCACTTGGGGCTACGAGGTCATCGGATATGTTGATGACCTAGTAGTCATTATTACGGGCAAGTGCGAGATCACTGCCTGTGAGCGCATGCAGCTTGCGCTCCAACTTATCTTTGACTGGTGTGGCAGAGAGGGCTTATCTATTAACCCTAATAAGACAATCTTAGTCCCATTTACAAAGAGGAGAAAGGTACAACCCTGCTCAATCTTTCGAAATGGCACACACATAGGATTTTCAGAGGAGGTAAAGTATCTAAGGATTGACCTAGACCGCAGACTCAACTGGAACTCCAATATGAAAAATAAACTCATGTGGGCCTGTCGACGCACCTACGGTAAAGCCTGGGGACTTAAACCTAAGTTAGTCCCCTGGTTATACACCGCGATAGTAAGACCTATCGTCACCTACGAGTCCACCGCACGGTGGATAAAACTTGAGCAAAAAAACTACAATTGTTAAGTTTCAACGCCTTCAGAGACTAGTGGGTCTCGGCATCACAGGCGCTATGCCAACCTGCCCTACGGCAGCCCAAGAAGCACTCATTGGACTCACTCCACTGCACCTTTTTATCAAAAAGGTAGTATTACGCAGTGCAATCAGAATCCTCTGCTCAGGAACAAATACGCCATGTAAAACCGTAGGCCACATGTCCATATTACAACACCTTCCCGAGCTGAATATGATTACTACGGTCTCGGACGCATTGCCGCACACCTTCACCTTTGACAAGAGATTTGAGATACTGATTCCAAATCGCTCAGCATGGGAAATCAGTGATCCCCTGCTAAATGTCAAAGGCCTTAGGTGGTACACGGATGGCTCCAAGATGGCTTCCGGCGTTGGCGCCGGCATCTTTGGACCAAAACGCAAGATCTCGAAGGCTCTGGGAATAAATCCCAGCATCTTCCAAGCAAAGCTGCATGCCATCCTAACATGCGTCAATCTAAATCTCGAGACTGGCATTAGAGGAGTAACCATCAACATACTCTCCGATAGCCAAGCAGCGCTTAAAGCGCTGGGTTCGTACAGTACGAACTCAGAAACCGTCAAGCAATGCCATGACGCCCTACAAAACCTCGCCAAAAGAAACAATGTTAAACTTTGGTGGCTGCCAGGACATAAAGGTATCAAGGGCAATGAAATTGCCGACCAACTTGCCAGGAAAGGTTCCAGCGATAAATATATACATATGTAGGTCCGGAACCATTCTGCGGCATTCCCGTGTCTAAGACAAGTAGAAAAAATTGCAACACCTGTCCTTTTAGAACAGCGTTCGGGGACTCCGTCAATCTAAACGACTCATACGACCCCTGAACAAACACTCTAGTGACATACTCAAACTCAATAGGGTGGATATCAGAAGATTAGTCAGCTACCTAACAGGACACTGCGGTCTGAGATATCATCTAAACAAAATTAGTCTCTCGTCCGAAACTGAGTGTCGGCTCTGTTTCGAGGACGAAGAGACTGTGCTGCTCTCTGCCATCTTGGGAAGCGTATCCTTCTCAGTGAAGTTACGACTCCTGATGGGATCACCTTGGCTCCTACGAGAAGCATTCTCAACTTCATTATAGAAGTGGAGAGGCTCCTCGGCTAATCGGCTAGCAGGCACAATAGATCTGCAAAGGTCCCAGTGCCGTATAGCTAATGGTAGCACCAGCCCCATATACATAAAAAAATGCATATTTTCCTGAACAATAAAAGAATATTAAAAATATCTGGCAAGAATCATTGATTGGGATTGTATGAAGAACATCTTATATCCGTACAATTCTATTCTTAATTATAGAAAGAAAAGAATCAAAGTGGATATAAAGGATCTTAATTAGTAGTGATACCGATATTTTCATAGAAAAGATATGTTTCTTCAAAGAATTTGTTCGCAATTCATGAACAACAAATGAAACAAAGTGCTATGAAACATTAAAATTTGCCGGATAGCAGTTTCAGGGCGAATCGATAATGGATATTAGAAAAGCAGGAAATGGAAATGGTATCATATAAGAC
Source organism: Eumerus sabulonum (assembly GCA_951905685.1). Lineage (NCBI taxonomy): Eukaryota > Metazoa > Arthropoda > Insecta > Diptera > Syrphidae > Eumerus > Eumerus sabulonum. Next base: position 179,938,246 of record OX645060.1, read on the forward strand.
TACTATCCACTGCTACTCTTACTATCCAACTACCACTTTACTTATAAGAGAACAACCATGAATGTCAATAATATGGAGAATGCGCACATTTGCCCACACAATGCCTTCGTAGAGGCACTGCTGTTCGTTGCTGTTGCAGAAAAGCACACAAGCTCATCCTCACACGGGCGCTCAATGCAAATGCTGTTGGGATAGGCCATGTCTGGTTCGTAATCTCTGCGCCCGCATTGCATTTGCTCCCATGAGAGTGATATTAGCAGCAATTCCTCTTACTCTGCTTCTTCTCCCAATATATCTTGTTTTATTTGCTTCATTCTTTTGCAAGTGTTTGTAAGTAAGGAGATCTGAATGGCTGCATGTGTGTACATATAATGTATGTGCCCGATGTTATTTCAGTTTATAAATTTAAAGGAAAAAATGTACAAAAAGGAAACAAAAAAAAAAACAAAAAAAACGTAAATGAGCGGCTGGTTTCTCACCCTGACATGCATTTTGTGGTTTTGTTTTATTTTTTATCTTGTATAGTTATTTATTCGCTGTTGAATCATGATCGATGACGCAGTCAGTGCTTGTTTTCAATATGTATGTATATACAGTATCAGACAAAACATTTGCAACTCGAACAGAAACTGGGAAATTTCATAAAATTCATTTAATTTTTATTCGAAAACATAACAATCTCTTCACATTCTTAAAGCTCTATATTTAAGGAAAACAAATACATATAATTCGCAAAAATCCAATACATATATCTTAAGTTACGATAAAGAACTTAACATTTTCTCGGGACAAAACAATTGCAACCTCTAATCCAAGTCAGGAAAACTAAAAAATATTCAATATTTCATGGCAAATCCTCTATTTTCAGTCACTGCCTTGCATCGCCATGGCATGGACTCAATTAAATTCCTTAAAATATTCTAGGTAATTTTATTCCAGGCTTTCTCTATTTTTGAGAAAAAATCGTCCGCATTTCGAAAATCAATCCGATTTATTCTTTATTTCAAAATTTTCCAAAGATTCTCAATTGGGTTTAAATCAGGTCAGTCCATAACAGTGATGTTTCGATCACTGAGCTACGATTTGGCAAGCTTTGATGTGTGTTTTGGGTCATTATCCTGCTGGAAGACCCAAAGCAGCGGCATTTTCCATTCCGCATATGGTAGCCCAACATCGTGTATTTATATGCGTGTTGGTCCATTATACCATTAATGAGAGACAATGGACCCAAACCAGCAGTAGAAAAACAACCCCACACCATCACATTACCTCCACCATGCTTAAAAGTTCTAAAGCAATAGCTAGTTTGATGTCGCTTGCCAAGTGGTCTCCTAACCTACGAAATTCCATCGCTACCCACGATATTGAATCTTGACTCATCACTTAAAAGGACTGAGCTCCACTTCTGAATGTCCCACAATAGATATTCATTTGCAAATTGAATTCGTCTTTTCGGGTTTCGTATCGAAATCACTGGTTTTTTGGCAGGTCGAAAGGGGCCCACATTAACTTCGGTCAACCGACGAGATACTGCTCTAGCACTTACTGTTTGCTGGAAATCTTGAACCAATTTCGGCGCAGATATGAAGGGATCGATTTTAACTGTTCGGACCAACAAAGCGTCCATTCGGGAGCATGTTTTACGTGGTCGACCGCCGCGATGCACAACAGCTACTTCTTTGGTTTCTTATATCGACCTATAATTTGGGAAACCGACGATTTATTTATATTGTATTTTATAAAAACTATGAAATATTGTTACTTAGTCTATAAGAGAAGGACTCTGATTGATGTAAATAAATAAATAAATATAAATAAATATAAATATAAATAAATATTTCCTTTTCTGAAATGCCTGATGTGAAATCATCCACAATACGCTGTCTTAATGCATCACCGAATGTATTAGGTGCCATTATTACCCTTTTTCAAGATCGAAGCCTGCTCTGTTTAAAAATGTTCACGTAAGTGAGCCTTCAGTCAACGAACCTCTGACATGTGCTCAATATGACGCAACTCAGAAATAATGGAAAACGACTGCGATTAACGGTAAATATACTGTTCAGCGTTGCAATCACTTCAGTTGCAATTGTTTTGTCGCGAGAAAATTTTAAGTTCCTCATCATAACTTATCGTAACGTAATGTTTTTGTTTTCCTTAAATATTGAGCTTTAAAAATATATGAAGGCATTGTATGTTTTCGTATAAAAATTTAGTGAATTTTATGAAATTTCCCTGTTTCTGTTCGAGTTGCAAATGTTTTGTCCGATACTGTATGTGCATTACATGAATGTGTACACACATCCATATTTCTGTAATGTGAGAAATTTATTAAAAAAACTAAAATCGATGACCTTCGACCTTAACCGCTTTCCCACGACAAATCCGCATCCCAGTATGACAGCTGTAATATATGTCGCACTTTTTCTTCCTAATCATACCGTTTCCTATCCAGCGTATTTCCTGGACCGCAGTAATGTCCGCCTTGTACTGCGTGAGGATTCCTTCTAGTTTATGAGCAGCTCCGGGAGTCTACAGGGTTCTGATATTCCAGGAGCATAATCGCAAATCGTGTTCCTTTTTCGTGCGTTATCGTCGTCGAGTATCCGTCCGTGTATCCGAGGCATCTTGCTCATTCATAACTTGTGTTTTTTCTTACGTGGGCGGATTATTAGCCCGCCGTACAACCGCCATTTTGGTCGGGGTTTTGTCGCTGCATACGTTTGTTCACCTCCCAACGGTTTTTGAAGAGGCTATCCAGAAGGCGCTGCGAGGAGGCCGTATGTCAGCTTGACCCGGGCATTTAAACAGGGATCGTTGCTGGCATCTTGCCAGGTTGAGAGTGACCAACAACTTTACCCTGTATGTCCGAGCCCATGCCCTCTCTATGGACACATTTTTCAAAAATTGCTTTTATCTTTAACATTTGTAAATTGATTATAATGCTTTTTATATCAGTTAAAAGTACTTAACCGTTACTTTAATATGCGGTATCATTTATAGATATACCTGCCATTATTTTAAAGATATTTGAGTTTATTTTCTGCATGATATTCAAATTTAGTACATCCTTTTAGTCCTTTCTAGCAGTTTGCGCCAAAAACCGCTTTGGATTTTTACTTGTGACATATTAGACTATACGTACAAGAAATTTGAAGAAGATCGGAGATGAGTACTATTCGGAACTGCACCCTATGTTTGTACAGCAGCGAACAAAAAAATAGCAGTGTAGTCAGTAACAACTTTTAAAATGATACTGCGCCTATGGTTGAATGCATCCAAAAGAAGTCCTTCTATTGTAGGAAAAGATAAAGGAAAAATAGGATGTTATCTCCTGACAAACCAAAAGATAACGGCGATTTGGAATTCCTTGTGTGGTTTATCTTCGAACAAAAAATAGCAGTGCCTTCGTAAATTCGCGATATTTCGTTAAAAACGTCGATTCAAATCAAAAAGTAAGTTTACATGAATTCAACTAATTACGAGGAATACATTTTGACGGTTTTTCTTATTGTTACAACTTAGTGGGGCGTAGTAAACACTGCTCAAAGGAAAAAAAGGGAACAAATCCTTATTCTTCGCGCTGCAGGGAAAACGTACAAAGGAATCCAAACATCTTTAATGTGTTCAGCTAAAATGATAGCAAACGTAATTAAATTTGAAGAAAAACCGGAAACTAGAGGGCGAAAAAGAAGAACAACTGTCTTAGAAGATCGGAAAATAGTGCGTCCAACAAAGTCAGCCACTGAGATCAGGACTGAACTCGATTTGCCTGTTTTTGTGATGACAGTGCGTAGACGTATCATAAAAGAAAGCTTATGCGCCCGATCTCCAAGAAAAAACCTCTTCTCACAAAAAAACATATTGCCAAGCGGCTTGAATTCGCCAAAAAACATATCGCCTGGCCAGTCTCAAAGTGGCGAAATATTTTATGGACTGAGGAGTCCAAAATTGTGTTATTTGGTGGGGATGGTACCCGACAATATGTGCGGCGCCCACCCAACACCGAACTGCTCCCATGTTATACCACAAAAACCATCAAAAATGGCAAATGTTCACTTATGGTGTGGGGATGTTTTTCGTATTATGGTATGGGTCCCATACACAAAATTGAAGGCACACTGGATCAGCATTTGTACATTAAGATCCTCGGAGACCGTGATGCTGCCCTACTGCGAAAAAGAAATGCCGCTTAGATGGGTGCTGCAGCAAGATAATGACCCAAAACATACCAGCCGTAAAGCAAAAGAGTGATTTCAGCAGAAAGGGATTCGTAAGTCACGGAGTGGGCTGCTCAATCTCCTGACTTGAATCCAATTGAAAATATTTTGGGGGACGTTAAGCGTGCTGTATATAATGCCAGACCATCAAATATTGCTGAGTTATGGGGCGTTATCTGCCGAACTTGGTACAACATACCACAAAATCGTTTTAAAGGCCTTGTGGACTCTATGGTAAGAAGATGTGAGGCAGTGATCAGCAACAACGGTTACTTACTTTCATAGGTGGCGCTACAGTCCGTGGTGAACCTGGGCCTCAGCCAACAAGTGTCTCCAGCTGGCACAGTCTTTGGCCAGCTGTTTCCAGCGCCCCACGCCCAGTTAGTTAAGGTCCCCTTCCACCTGCGTGCGCCACCGATGATGCGGCCGTCCTCTGCCGCGCCTTCCTTCCGGAGTGGATTCGAAGACTCTTCGGGTCGGAGCTGTATTTTCCAGCGCTTGCACTCTACATGGCCTAGCCACCTTAGACGCTGTATCCGGAGACGTCGTACCAGGCCGATGTCGCTGTACAACCCGTACAGTTCTTCGTTATATCTTCTCCTCCATACACCGTTTGAACAAACGGGACCGTAGATAGTACGCAGAATTTTCCTCTCGAAACGACCAAGGGCATCTTCATCCGCTTTTGTTAAGGTCCAAGCCTCTGTGCCGTAAAGGAGGACTGGGATGATTAAGGTCTTATATAGTGTCACCTTGGTTTTCCGAGAGAGGGCTCTACTTCTCAATTGCCTCTTGAGCCCAAAGCAACAGCGGTTGGCAAGAGTGATTCTGCGTTTTATCTCAGCGCTGGTGTTGTTGTCGCTGGTCATCAGTGAGCCAAGGTAGACGAATTCCTTGACCACAATACATCGGTGTTGTCCGTCTCTTTTAGATGAAAGCAGATATTTGGTTTTATCCTCATTAACCTTGAGACCCATCTTAGCCGTTTTTACCTCAATGGTTACAAAGGCCTCATTGACGTCTCGCTGTGTCCGTCCAATCACGTCAATGTCGTCGGCGTACGCAAGCAATTGAGTAGACTTGAAATAAATCATACCTCTTGTGTTGGCCAGTGACTCTTGCACGATCTTTTCAAGCACGATGTTGAAAAAGTTGCATGACAGCGAGTCACCTTGACTAAATCCTTTTTTAACATCAAAGGTCTCAGTTTGCTCATTACCGACCTTAATGGAGCAGCGAGAATTCTCCATTGTCATCCTGCACAGTCGGACGAATTTGGCAGGGATGTTAGACATGGCTTTGTACGCTCATCTCTATACACGCTGTCATATGCAGCCTTGAAATCGACGAAGAGGTGTTGAGTGTCGATTTAGTGTTCCTGGGTCTTCTCCAAGATCTGCCGTAGCGTAAATATTTGGTCTATTGTGGATTTACCTGGCCTGAAACCACACTGATAAAAGCCGATCAGGTTATCCACAAACGGTTTCAGGCGTTCACACAATACGGCAGAGAAGATCTTATATGCGATGTTAATGAGACTTATTCCCCTATAGTTGGCGCAGTTATAGGGGTCTCCTTTCTTATGGACCGGGCAAACGATGCTGAGATTCCATTCGTCGGGCAAGCTTTCCTCCGACCATACCTTGCAAATGAGATGGTGCATGCACCTTACCAGCTCATCTCCAGCCACCTTAAGAAGCTCAGCAGACCGGCCGTCTGCGCCCGAGTTACATGCTGCAACGCCTCCCCACACTTGTTGTTTTGCTCAGCAAGACAACAAATGTAATGTTTATCTTTGCTACGGTTTCTCTCTCCAGCTCTGTCTTTGAAAGAAGATAACGCTGGAGCGAGTTATCAATTAGCATAGTTCAGTCTTGTCCCGTCCTTTGTATTGTGTACTTGACGTAAAATACGTACATAGATATTAATAAAGTTCGTGTTAACAATGTGTTTTTATTGTTTTTATTGAATAGTCTTCGGACTATTCATAACTCCCGCGGCTTTATTAGACTTAAATCTTGATATTGCTCTTTTGACTTCGTCTAGGTCGTGTGGACTGAATTCTGTTACATTGTTGTCCATTACGAATGGCTCGTTCTGTCTGACAGCGGTATCTTGTCTATCATCGCCGTTATACAGTCTGCAGAAGTGGTCTTTCCAAATCCTCAGCATCGACTGCGACTCTACTATCAGTTCTCCATTTTCATCCCTGCAGGCCGCCACTCTGGCTTTGAAGCCTTGACATATTTGTTTTACCTTATTGTAAAACTTACGGGCGTCATTCCTAGGAGATCGTAGCATCTCTCCATCTCCTCGATCTCACGCTTTCCGTGCTCTCTCTTCTTTCTTCTGAAAAGCGTGTGTTCCTCTCTTCTCTTCTGCTCATAGATTTCGCGAGCAGCTCTTGTCCATCGTTGCAGCATGGCTTTATATGCCTCTTGTTTTGCTGCTTGGGCTTTTTCGCATTGTTCATCGAACCAGGGGTTTCTAGGTGGTGGCGGTTTGAAACTCAGCACCTCTGAGGCAGCGTATCTGACGGCGCTCTGGCAATGCGCCCATTCCTGCTCTATTGTTTTTGCTGCGGTGGGCGGATTTTGAGAGAGCTTGGAGGAGACACGATCGGAAAGGATTCTGGCAGTCTCTTGCGATTGTAGCTTTCCGACGTCAAACTTACGTAATCCTACTCGACTCCTAAGCATTCTTGATATCCTCATTCGTACCTTGGCTACAACAAGGTAGTGGCCCGAGTCGATGTTGGCCCATCGGAAGGTTCGTACGTCGAGAATACAGGAGGAGTGTCTGGCGTCGATCGCAATGTGATCAACCTGGTTGGTGGTCGATTGATCAAAAGACCGCCGGGTACCCTTGTGGATGTTGAGATGGGGGAATCGCGTGGTGGCGGTTTGAAACCCAGCACCTCTGAGGCAGCGTCTCTGACGGCGCTCTGGTAATGCGCCCATTCCTGCTCTATTGTTTGTGCTGCTGTGGGCGGGTTTTGAGAGAGTTTGGAGGAGACACGATCGGCAACAATTCTGGCAGTCTCTTGTGATAAAATTGTTAAAAAAAATTAAGTTGCTTGGTTCCAGGAAACGCAAAACTGGTACCGGTAAAGGAAACAAGAAGAAGACAACTTGCAGGGAGAATTGATTTTAAAAAGGATTTAATGTGGTAATCGCAAAAAACAGCAAGACAAGTAAATTTAGACTTTTTGGAACAAACTTGTATGATGACAGATCTTTTTTTTTTTTTTTTTTTTGAGGCAAGCACTGGACTATTGGACTATTGTACTCCAGACAGACACCTTTCATTACTCTGCGGTGTCATCGTCCTCTTCGCCACATGCAGCACAGGTAGGCGTCTCACTGATGCCGAGCACGTAGAGATGCTTGGCAAAAGTGTAATGGCCCGTGATAACTCTCACAAGCCTTCTGCAGTCGACTCTCCTTAAAGACAGGAGGAATGCTGCAGATTTTTTGCAGACATCAGGGCATATGCGCTTAGTCATCCTGCAACCCGGACAATTCCTCCATCTACGGTTGTGTGTATTAAATACACAATCGTTAATGTAGGAATTTACCGTGGACGCAGGTAGACCTAGAACGGGTTCAGGTCCTGAGAAGCTCTCCTCTGAACCCATTCTGGCGAGTTCAGCAGAGATCTCATTTCCTGGAATCCCAGAGTGACCTGGAACCCATACAAGCCTTAATGAATTTAGTCTGCCGACTCTGTTCAAGAAGGACTTGAGTTCAAGCACTAATTTGGAGCTAGTTAAGGGGTTACACACAGCTTTTAGTGCAGCTTGGCTGTCACTACAGACGCATATGCTTTCCCCCTTCCACCTGTGCTTCACAACATAGTGCATGGCCATTAGGATTGCGTATATCTCTGATTGGAAGACAGACGCATACTTTCCTAACGAGAAGTGCAGTCGGATGTTATCGCGTTCAAAGAAGACTCCAGCTAAAGACCCCCGTCCAGACCTGGAGCCATCCGTAAAAATGCGAAGACTATCCTTTCCAGGTTCAATATCCAGCCATAGCCAATCCTGACGCCATGGAAACTCGACTGAAATTACGACGCAATAGGATAACTGGCGTCAATGCGTCAGAAGGCATGTCCATGAGACAGGGGTCGCAGGACAATTCCTGCGCAAGGACACCGCTATTCCTATGCGAGTTGTACCAAAAGCCATTTCTCTTCAGACGAGACATGGCTTTCAGAGCACACCCTCTGAAAAATATATCAAGAGGTGGAAGGTTCATCATAACATCTAGAGCAGCGCCCGGCGTGCTGGGGAAAGCCCCCGTGCAGCAATCAATTATCTTACTTGACAGCAACGATGTGAAAAGGTGAATAACAATAATGGGAAATATGGAAAAAAGGTTTGCAGCTAGGATTAATTCATCACAGACACAAAGAGATCAAAACTGGGAAGTTTGCTTCTGGTTGTGGGATGTTGTCGACTAACCTTAGTTCAATATGTGACCAAGGGGATTTTTTGGATGAAAATCATGTCTGTTGTATGGGAGCCCCCCTTAAATATTCATTTTGTTCTGTTTCAACTGTCTAACTATCAGACGGTGACAGACGGACGGGCAGACAGCGAAGTCTTAGTAATAGGGTTCCGTTTTACCTTTGGGTACGGAACCCTTAAAACTATCTTTGATTCCAAGAATGAGAATTGCAAGGTTGAACTTTGCCAAAGCTCATCAGAATTGGTCTCCAAATGATCGGAAGGCTGTAATCTTCACCGACGAAACCAAATGCAACCTTAATTCATCAGATGGTATCCAGTACATCCAACGGAGAACCGGAGGAGATTTAATCAAGGAATGTGTGTTAACGAGAAACAAATTTCCCTTTAGCTTTATGCTTTGGGGCTGCATTTCAAGGGGAATTAGTGTTCTGCACCGGTTCAATGAACGGGGACAGTTACATTGGGATCAATAGAAACCCTGTTTCCGGTAATTTTTGACCCCGCCTTTCAGGATGACTCTGCTCCATGCCATCGGGCAAAAAAAGTAAGTTGCATTTTCTTATAAGTCTCTTAAATCTTACAAACAAAATGGTATGATTTAAGCCATAATTTGGAATAATGTGTTTGATAGGTAAAGGAGTTTGTCGCAAGTATTGGGGTAAAAACATTAGACTGGCCTGGCAACAGCCCCGATTTAAATCCCATTGAGAATTGTTGGGCTCTTTCAAAGGCTAAAATAGCTGCGAGCAATCCAAAGAATAAAGAAGAATTCAAAACAGCAATCCAGGAAGCTTGGAAAATGGCATCCCAGTAGAATACTGCCAAAAATTAGTAACTTCTATGCCTCACAGAGTTCAAGCCGTTATCAAGGCCCGCGGTGGTCATGCGAAGTATTAATCTTTTTTATTATCTTCTTCCTAGCGGCGCTACAGTTCGGGGTGAACCTCGGCCTCAACCAACACGCCTCTCCATCTAGCACGATCTTTTGCTAGCCTTTTCCATCGACGCACACCCAGTTGGCTGAGGTCCCCTTCCACCTGTGTGCGCCATCTTAAGTGCGGCCGTCCTCTGCTTCTTCGTCCCTCGGGGTTGGACTCAAAGACTCTCTGGGCTGGAGCTGTGGTGTCCATTCGCTCTACATGGCCCAGCTATCTCAGGCGTTAAATCTGTAGACGCCTGACTAGGCTCATGTCGCTGTACAGCCCGTAAAGTTCGTGGTTGAATTTTTTCCTCCATCCCCCGTCTACGTTCATAGGCCCGAAAATCATGCGCAAAATCTTTCTCTCGAACCGACCAAGGGCCTCCTCATCCGCTTTTCGATAGTGTCCATGCTTCTGCGCCGTACAACAGGACCGGGATGATAAGGGTCTTATATAGAGTCAACTTTGTCGTTCGGGAGGGGGCTCTATTACTCAGTTACCTCTTGAGCCCAAAGAAACAGCGATTGGCAAGAGTGATTCTGCGTTTGATTTCGGAACTGATGTCGTTGTTCCAGGTCACTGCGGAGCCAAGGTAGACGAAGTCCTTAACTACCTCGAACTCTTAACTGCCAATACGAACGTTCTGGCCAAGACGTCGGTGGTGAGCGTCCTTTTTTGATGGAAATATATATTTAGTTTTGCCCTCGTTTACCGCCAGACCAACTTTCGCCGCCTCGAACTCAATACTTGCAAACGCCTCATTGACATATCGCTGTGATCTACCTATTATGTCAATATCGTCGGCGTATGCAAGGAGTTGCGAGGATTTGAAATAGATTGTGCCTCTTGTATTGGCCAGTGATTTTTGCACAATCATTTCCAATATGACGTTGAAGAAATCACACGACAGCGCATCGCCTTAATCCTTTTTTGACATCAAAACTATCGGTAAGGTGTTCACCGATTCGTATGGAGCAGCAAGCATTCTCCAAAGTCATCCTGCATAGTCTGATGAGTTTAGCAGGTATGGCAAAGGTAGACATAGCGGTGTATAGCTCGTCTCTAATTACGCTGTCGTATGCGGCTTTGAAGTCGAAAAATAGGTTTTGAGTGTCGACTTGAAATTCATTGGTTTTTTCCAGGATCTGCCGTAGTGTGAAGATTTGGTCGATGGTGGACTTCTCTGGCCTGAATCCGCACTGATGAGGACCTATCAGCTTATTTACAAAAGGGCTTCAGGTCTTCACATAAAACGGCAGAGAAGATTTTGTAGCCGATGTTAAGGAGACTTATTCCTATGTAGTTAGCGCAATCAGAGGGGTCTCCTTTCTTGTGGATCGGGCATACGATGCTGAGACTCCATTCCTCGGGCATGCTTTCCTCTGACCATATCTTACAGATGAGCTGGTACATGCTCCTAACCAGGTCATCCCCAGCTGCCTTGAAGAGCACAGCAGACAGTCCGCCTGCGCCAGCAGCTTGATTCGACTTGAGTTTCGATATGGCAATCTTAACTTCGTCGAGGTCAGGGGGACGGAGTTGTTTGCGGTCTTCGTCGATTAGAAATGGATCATTCTGCCTGACAGCGGTATATTGACTAACATCGCCGTTATACAGTCTGCAGAAGTGTTTTTTGTATATTCTCAGCATCGACTGCGATTCTACTACTAGGTGTCCGTTCTCATCCCTGCTTTAGAAATGAGGATACGATTGAGAACATGAAACTGAAGGCACCGGTATATGTATGTATGTATGTATGTATGTACATACCTGGCCGCGCAATATTATACCTCAAAGTATGCACTTTACCTCATCCAATGCAATGCAAGCACAATGCTTGTTTACCCATTAGGGCGCGTTCTTCTATTTCGCCGGTAGAAATGCATTCTAAACGAAAAAGAATACAAAAAAATTGAAAAATCAATTTGTTTCTCTACGATCTCACCGTACGTGCGTTCGATAATGTATGTACTTATGTACATGCATACATATGTATACATATGTACATATCCGTAATGACTGTTCATTTTCGTAATATGTATTCTCTTCGGTCGGCCGGATGATAAAGATCACCCTGTGGGAGTAGAAATTCCTGGCAATGATTTAATTTCTTTATTAATCCTTTTGACCCCTTATCCTTTCTTTTAAAATTCATTTAGCCAGTGCGTTGCTATTTTTGGTATGTCTTAACGTCCGTGGTCCCTCAAGGATAAATGCTACTGAGAATAATAAAAGCTAAAACATATATTTTAGCCGATTTTTGTGGAGTATTTCCTTGGACTTGCCACGAAACCAACTTGAGTTTCTGCGTAATACCTGCTCATACGTATGTACATATGTATGTGCATCAATCGATTAAACATACGTTTTCGTATACTTTTTGTGTCCCACTACACGGAAAACACACCTAGCTGGCTGTTGTCGTCGTTATTGTTGTCCGGTGTGTCACAATCGTATTTTATCTCTCTGCAATTCATTACCAGCATTCAAGTGGTTCATTTTCGTTTGTTGCTTTGTAGTACAACTAGGTATGTATGCATGTGCTTACTCTGTGGCCTTCAAGCTCCTGCTAAGGGGAGATAGAATTGTGTTTTCCTTTTCCTTGTCCTCTTAGCATTCAGTCGTTCACGTTTGGGCGAGAGATATGTATGTAAAACAAAGTTGGCGCTATACTACTTTTGTCCTCCGGCTGCACGCGCCGGATGAGCTCGTTCTTGACAGTTTCATGTGGGCGCTACTTGCTTTTTTTACTTTGTTGAGAAGGACTATGTATAGCCTTAGGATTTGTTGATGCGAACAAAATCTTCGGTGGGCGGCAGACATTTAAAAGTATGAAGGATGCTAACTCTGGGCTTTTCTTCATTATCATTTATTTGCAGGATACGTGGTATCTAAACTATTGTTCAGAAATTACCCTCGCATGCGCATATATTTACATAACACACTTGAACAGTGTGCAGGTGACCCAAGGATCTGTGTCGTATACGCAACAAATACTAGTAGAGAAGGAGAAACCGAAAGCGCATTACGGAGAAGAAAAAGCTCTTTATTCTTGAGTCAGGCTCGAGTAAAGTATGTATGTATGTATATAGGAAAAAGGGGTCATTGAACTGTACTTTCATTCTCTCTCTGTCAGGTTTAACCGTGTGCCGGAGTGGTGTACGTGCATACATAAGCATTTGTAGGTGCTTCACGGACAGGAAAACGAAAGGAAAAGACAAAATATTGATTTGCCCTTGTCAGCGCTATATATGTGTTAGTGTGTAGTGTGGTAGATACGTGTCGATTGGAGCAAGGACGGAATTTTTGGATTTTCTTTTGTTAAGAAATAGTCGACGTTCTTGGCTAGTTAAAACATTGTCGGGTTTCAAATGGCAATTAATCATGAGATTAATGTCGTACTGCTCTCTTGAACATTTTTTATTATGTTTTGTTTCCCGAATCTATTCGGTACGGCAAAAGGACATGCACACATACTGTAGTAACATACATATGTATCTGCATATATATGTATGTACATTAAATACATACTTACTTATCAGGAAAGCGATCCATATAGGATCTGAGCTTGAGCTATAGCTGCCTTTTATCCTTGACGGTCCCGAGCACCCTGCTTCCAGTATCAAGACCAAGATGTCGTACATCATCCGTGATTACTTGGTCTTTATACCGGAGGTTCGGTCTTCCTCTTCTTCTCGAATCAGGAGGATCGGAGTCGAAGACCCTCTTAGCTGGAGCGTTGGTGTCCGTGCGCTCGATGTGGCCGGACTACATCCATATCTTTGTACAGCTCGTAGAGTTCGCGGTTATGTCTTCTTCTCCATTCACCTTCCTCACAGACAGGACCAAATATACGGCGCAGAATTTTTCTTTCGAAAGAACCCAAAATCAGCTCCGCTGTCCTGCTTATCGTCCAGCTTTCGGCTCCGTTCAGCAAGACTGGCAGAATGAGCGTTTTGTAAAGCATGACTTTGGTCTTTCGAGTGAGGAGTTTTGACCCCAGTTGTTTGGACAAGCCGAAGTAGCAGCGGTTGCCAAGGGCGATTCTATGCCGGATCTCCACTGTGGTGTCATTTGTGGAATTTACGTTTGCCCCGAGGTAGACAAACTCCTTAACTACCTCGAAATTGTAGCTGTCAATTGTTATGTTTTGTCCCAGGTGGTGAGCGACGGATTGGTTTTTGCTTGACAGCATGTATTTCGTTTTGTCCTCATTGATCTTAAGACTAACTCGTTTCGCCTGTTCCTCAATCGCTGTGAATGCTTCCACAATGCCACGGCGAAAACACGCGATGACGTCGATATCATCCGCGTATCCTAGCAGCTGGAAGGACTTGTAAAAGATAGTACCTTCCCTGTTGACGCCTGCCCGTCGCACTATCTGCTGCAGCACCAGGTTGAAGAAGTCACGTGACAGCGCATCTCCTTGCCGAAATCCGGTGCATGTTTCGAATGGTTCCGAGGTCCTAGAACCGAGTTGCACGGTGCATCGCGTGTTTTTAGCGTGGCGCGACACAACTGGATCAGTTTTACCGGGATCCCGAATTCGGCCATCGCCCCAAACAATTCTTCACGATGAATGCTGTCGTATGCGGCTTTGAAATCGATGAAAAGATGGTGTGTATCGATTCGAAACTCGTTGGTCTTTTCCAGGATTTGTCGAAGTGTGAAAATTTGGTCTATAGTTGATTTGCCGGGCCGGAAGCCGCACTGTTAGCTGCCGATTAGTGCGGTGCAAAATGGTTTTAGACGTTCACACAATACGCTAGATAGGATCTTGTATGCGACATTGAGCAGGGATATACCTCTATAGTTCTTGCAAGAGGTAGGATCGCCTTTTTTGTGGATGGGGCATTTAGAGCTGGTATTCCAGTCGTCGGGCATGCTTTCATCTTCCCAAATTCTGCAGATGATCTGGTGCATGCTCCCTACCAGAACATCGCCGCCAGCCTTGAAGAGCTCTTATGGCAAGCCATCTGTATGTACACACATACATATATGCATAAATGCATGTGGTGCCGTGCTCTGGGGTACATCATCGGTTGCCCTGAGTTAAGAGGCCGTGTCAGATGATGCTCTCCATTTATGTATTTATTTCATTTATATGGCCATGTACATATGTGGCCAATTTGTCACTACTTAGATCTAATTTCTAATAATCGTCCGGATCTTCTACTGAAAAGTACATATTGTATTAAACGAACCAGATTGATGTCCGCTCGATGAAGTTCTCCTTCCGTTAGCGGAAGCAATCTGTTTCTTCTCCTAGTAATTCACACAGATTCTGAAAAGTATTTGACAGGGGATCAACATTTTTGACAGTGTTCAGTTGCAATAGCTAAAACATCTCATAATAAGAAATGTTCAAGAGAAGTACAGTTCCGGCTCGCAGATCTAGTCCTCAGTTCACCTTAACCTTATGTTGAAATTTTTTATGATTGGTAATTTCATTGTCATATCATAATGTCAACAATAGGCGTTCCAGCACCATCAAACAATAGGGCTAGCATTCTCTCTGGCAGAATCTTTAGTATTGATAAAATGAAATTAACTATAGGCACATTCGAATCCCAGCAGGCGCATCTGATCATCACCACAATGCCCTTGACAAGCCCTCAATGGATCGAGTTGTAACCTGCGTTATATTCCTTCAAGCTCAATCTACATACATACATACATATGTCCAGTGAATCCTACCAGTCTGACATTCTTCCTTCTTCTGTCACTAAGAAACTCACTGCACTTTACACCGCAGACAAATGGTCAAATAGTGAAATAGTGATCCAAGACCGCCCTTTGCACTTTTTTGAAAGAGAAGTGCATTTGACAATACCGGCTTTGACTCCATTGCGATTGTCTTGTATCTATGTATGTACATAAATGTTAAAACCGTATCATCACAACAACATTTGGAAAAGTCTAAGTGACAGTATAAACGATGAGAGACTATCCACTGGGTGGAGTCACCACTTCTATGGTCTAATAGTCGTTAAGGACCTACTTTTTTTGTTAACTGATCTCAGATTCTGGTCATAATATCAGACAAGTTTGATGCGCCATGGGCGCGTTGCGCAGTGATTAGTGTGTTGGACTCTAACACACGATGAGCTAGTTCGGATCCTGATAACACCAACGCCATCGAATGTTTATTTCACGGCGGGGTACTGGCAAAACCCTCCGTAGTATATTCTTCACTCACGTCGTTCGAAATCGGCATTAAAACTGTAGGTCCCTTTCACCAATGTAAAAAATATATCACACAACATGGGTGATTGAGAGAAGCTTGGCCCTGGCTCTTCATGGGCTGTGATATTGACCTTAATAGGAAACTCGGTACAATAGCCTAAACAACAAAGTCTTTAGGGCGACCAAGATATGTACTTTATATCTGCGGTCGCTTTTACAGGAAAACTTAGGTTCAGCTCTTGAAGCATAAGCTCCATTTACAACAAGCTGATTCTCTCGTTGGTAACAAGGGATAATGCCATCATAGGCAATGCGACAGTTGACCAATCAGCAACAACTTTTTAGGTCACTGCAGCTTTCGATACCATCTGCACAAATTTAACATATCTTCCGAAACTGAGTGTAAATTCTGACGGTCGACGAAACGTCGGTGTATATAATATGCTACTGGCCTGTCCTAAGTCATCTTAGAAAATTATCTGTCAAGGAAATTTTGCCATGAAGAACTAATCCAAGTTCTGGCAGCACTAGCCAATTTATTAAAATAAAAATTAATCAACCTTGAAACCATGTAGCTGCAAATTGCTTTCTAGACATGTACATAGGTATGTAGGTAGGTAGGTAGGTAGGGTCGTAGCTTTTCTATAATTGAGAAGAACGCACTTAGGCCAGAGAGGACCGTTGTGCAGCTACGAGGGGGTCTTACCCCCTATTCGTGGAACCATCTAGTGCTTCTTAAGAAGTTAAGAAGATTAAGTATCCCTACTTTCTGAACATCTGTCAGATCGTTAAGGTAGTAAGAGCCTAGGTACCGCTTCCTTATACTGCAAAAAAGCTGGACAGGTACAGAGAAGGTGGTGAATGGATTCGACCTCCTCCTCGTCCTGACAGCTTCTGCAGAAATCATTCGGAACTATACCTAGTCTTTGTGCGTGACTGCCAATGAGGCAGTGACCTGTGATGACACCGATGACTTTGTAGATGTCATTTCTTTTTAGGGAGATTATACTCCTTGTGCGTTGACTGTCAAGCCAAGGCCAGATTTGCCTGGTGATGACGCAGGTATGTCCCTGGGTCCATCTCAGGTTCGTCTCGGCCCTAGCGAGATTGGTCAGATAAGGTTGTATGTATATGGTCACCTCAAAATAAATGGAATCTTTAGAATCGATGGAATCGATGCAATCCTCCACGAGTTGAGAAAGAATCCTCATGACTTAAGTTTTGCAAAAAATTACATTGACTTAACCGAGATAAATAAGAATTATTCTGTGTACTAGTGTTTGCCCGCGGCTTCGCTCGCGTTAAATTCGGGGCAACACGGTTCCCCTTTCCTGATTTAGAACACAGAAGAGAACTCGGAACAGAATGTTATTTTAATACGCTACTGTAGGCGATATTATATGTCTTTCCATTTGGGGATAGAATGTAAGGATTCTGGGCATCGAACACCCGCGAACATGCTACATACAATTGTCCATGGGAAAAGCACGGCTTTTCTAAGTTCACCCCAGCCACCTTTAATGTTTGACCTTGCGCTTTGTTAATGGTCATAGCGAAACTAAGCGTTAGAGGAAATTGTAGCCTTTTAAACTGGAACGGGAGATCTGTGGGAATTATTGGGATTCGTGGGATCATTACATTTTCACCCTTTCCTACGCCGGTTAAGATAGTGGAGCTAATGATATTGCGGCCAAGTTGTGTGACACGTAGTCTCGTCCCATTACATAATCTCGGGGCATTTCGTATAAGCATGACTGGGACGCTTAGTAGTCAAATAACAGAGTATAGGTACCGTATGCACTATAGTGTGAAGCGCGGCCTGATGCCCGCACTTAAGTACAGATAGAGAGCACACAACGTTAGCGCGTTTCAGAAACATATCAGCGCCATCTATCGTAATTCAAGAGTAACACTTATTTATGTTTCGAATATTGATTGTTTTCTAAAAAGCTGATTGATTTATGGTTGTGTTAATTAAATTATTTTATTATTCGTTTGTATCATAGAACCTATACTAATTTTGCGGAGAGTCTCACACAAATTTCCATCCCCTACTGATTTTTTTTTTTTTTTTGCTGCATACAAACTTAACGGGGGCTAGAAAGAAACAAAAAGTAGCCCACGTCACTCTCCATCCCTTCAACTATCTCCACTTAAAAAATCACGTCAATTCGTCGCTCCGTTTTTCCGTGAAAGACGGACAAACAGACACACATACTTTCACATTTATAATATTAAGTATAGATAATTTAACATATCAACCTAGGTAGATGGAATTTTGAGTACTTCAGAGTTATAGCTCCTAACAGCGACGTTTGACCGGACGTCGGTGTTGTGCACCTGAAGTCGGAGTCAATATTTACAAGCATTGATTTATCAACTCCATTTAAAGCATGAATTAAAGGAACCGTCGCGTGTCACATCAAAATACGTAAGAATACATTCTACAGCTGTTCCTTTATTACCCAATTACAGGAGGGTAAAGGATTTCAACGAATCATATTTCCCAGTTCGAATGTAACTTCTTTTCTTTCTCCAGTAGAGCTTACAAGACCCAAGATCAACGATGTCTCTCACCTTTGCCACCTTTCACACTACCGTCATGCTCGACAACACACCCTTTCCGACTCTCGATATTTACACTTTTTCAACCATATACACATCTTGACAGTCGCCCATCACAAGATAATAACCATAATTAATCCAACAATCAATGCACCGCAGAAAAGCCAATCCTCACCCTCTTTGACGCTCCACCCATCACGCAAGGAAAACCGGAGGATAAGACCAAACGTGATGACGAATACTACACATAGATTGACGTGGGCAATGGCTTCGTCGTCGTCGAAGAAAGAATCCCCTTTCAAGCACGATAATGATAATTTTGCGTTTTTCACTTTGTATGTACCAGCACGAGCATCACTAATTACCACACCTATGCGAATGCGAAACGTGCTGCCGCTCGGTCTCCCTACTACTCCCACTGATGTGTTCTCAATTGCTGCCGTTGCAGCAGTCGACTATGATACTAGTTACACGCTCACACGGTTGTTGGTATGTTGGTATTGCCGCTTAAGTTAATCTTACTAAATTGCCAGACCATCTTTCTGCCTGAGACCTGAGATCCTCATATCCACGAAACTAAAGAAAAGAAGGGAATCGTACATATTATGCGTCAAGTCGTGGTACTTGCGGCCGAAACGACCGTCGCCATTAGTGTATCGTTTTTTCCTTTATTTAATATTTTATCGTTGTGGTTATTGTTCTGTTTGTCAAACATTGTTGCACTGCCGGCACATGAAATGCAACAATCTTGCACGAAGACCTTTTGTGATCATTGGCGTAATGGCGAAAGGTGCAATACTTCATTCAGGCACGTACATATGTACAGTGAGCGTTGTTCGATGAGGCTAAGTTAGCAATTTCTCGTTGTCTACATTGGTGCACGCTGAAAGAATAAGTGATTATCTGCGGAATCTATGAACGAATATTGATGGTGTACTAAATAGGATAACTAACGATCGAGCAAAATGACAAAACATGAATGAAACGTTGTTGAGTTTAACTAAAAGGAAAACAAAACGCAAAAATAGGGTATAATGAGCTAACTTCTTTTTTTCATTTAATTTTTTTTTTTTTTTTTTTTTTTAATCAATGAACTTGTTCTTGCTATCCACACTTACACGATAACTTAGAAGAGTTTACGTAAGTTGGTTTATCTAATCCATTCAACTTCTTCTTCTACAGCCCATGAAGGAACAGAGCCAAGCTTGTTGGCTCTGTTTGTTGTGGTTTTTTTTTTTTTTTTTCTTTTTTTTTTTTGCACACTTCAACCACTCTCTAGGTATTACTTCGCGGGGCTGGTTAGCGATTTACGCTGTATCTCGAGTAGAAGCCTCTTGGGTTCTTCTTTCTGCTTCGTCTTGTCGCAGCGTTATTTGTACTGATGCAATGTACGAGCATGTTTGGTTCCAATTTTCCACCGAGTTCATCATATAGGGGACCAAGTTTTCAGGACTCGGTACATTTAGCCTTTGCCTGTCCTACATAAAGCGACTACAATAGAAAACTGTGTGTTCTGCGTCCTCCTCGGAATTTGGGCATTGTGGACAAAAGGGCGAGCTATCATATCCAAATCTATACAGATACTTTCGATAGCCACCATGTCCAGACAAAAACTGCGAAAGATGATAATTGCAGTCTCCTGCCAGTCTTGATGTCCATGTTTCGATGACGGGAATGAGCCTGTGCGTCCATCTTCCTTTTGTGGAAGTGTCCCATCTGACTTGCCACATTGCCATGGATTCTGCCCGTTCTTCTGCTTTTATAAGCCTGGTCTGTTGCCGGTCTGGTATACCCTGCGGTATACCCTTTTGAGCTCGTCTGCCAATATATCGATGGGTAGCGTTCCTGCTATCACGAACGCTGATATGGTTCTGAACCCGCAGATTGCTCTTATTGCGCACAGTCGATAGACTGAATCCAATTTCCGCTTTAGTCCTTTTACTGCAAGGGCTTCCGCCCAAATTTGAGTAGCGTAGAGTAGGACTGAGCTGACTACCCGTGAGCAGGGTTGCTAAAATGTCCCACGTTGTGGTTTTTATACATTTTGCCGTAAAAAAGCGTATTAAAGTGTATAAAATTGTATTATTAGGTATAAAACTGTATTTAAATGTATAAAAGTGTAAAAAAGTATCTAAAAGTGTATTCAATATATGCAACGTGCATAGCCCATATGCAAACTCATCAACAAAACATAGGCCAGCGAATTTTCAAAGGCAGATGGAGGAATGGAAAACAATTTTAAACAATGGCTTGGAGAATGGACATGGACATGGTCACAAAAAAATTTTGAAACGGACAGTCAAAAATAATGTTTTCAATGTACATTCAATAACAGCAAATTATTTGCACCCCAAATATAGAGGGCAGCTTTTGTCCTTTGAGGAAAGGCTAGAAGTAGATGAAAACCTTATTTCGATACTGAGTTCAAAGGCCATGGATTCAATAATTGCTTACGACAACAAAGCTTTTCCTTACTTAGTGAAAAGCTCGACGACGGTGAATACAAAGTAGCCACATACTGGCATTTCGCTAAAGGGCACCACTTGCAGAATACGCTCAAAAACTTTTAAGCATACCAGCTTCTTCGGCACAATCGGGAAGGATGTTTCCAATTGGTCTATGATACATAGTGTTTTAAGAAATCGTTTGGATTTCATTCAACAAGTCGAAAATGTTACTTAACATTTACTATTCCCCAAAAATAATAGACTCGAATAAATCGAAGCTAGGGTCATTCCACTACCTCAAATTTGGCAGTATTTTCATCTTATGTCTTAAAACGTATGGAGACTAGGAACCAAATAGACACTACATGTTAATACTGATTTTAGTAAAGCGTTTGATTCTGTAAATCACACTCGACTAATAAGCTTGAATCCTTTGGTTTTCATTCGCAATTCCTTCGCTGGTTATCTTCTTTTGTTTTCGGCCAATTCAACAGGTCAAAATAGTTAACTAAAGAAATAACTTGCAGCTCTGGGGTTCCTCAAGGGAGCCATCTGGGTCCACTGCTCTTCGTTATCTTTATTCATGACATTGTCCAAGTGGTTAATTATGGACAGTGTTTATTGTTTGCCGATGATTTAAAACTATTTAAAGCCGTTAGGGATATTACTGATTGCCAACTGCTACAATCAGACATTAATAGAATCTCGGAATAGTGCAATGCTAATGCTCTAAAGTTGAATGTAAGCAAATGCAACTGCATATCCATATCCAAATCCCTCTCCATAATCGACTTTGAATACGTTATTGGTTCCCAACCTATGTCCCGTATTACCGAAGTTAAAGATTTAGGTGTTGTGTTGGACACCACGTTCTCATTTAAAACCGTATAAATCGTACTTTAGCTAAAGCCTACTCGAATATGGGTTTCATCAAGCCGAATAGTAGAGGGTTCTCTGATCCTTTTTCTCTCTTTTTTTATTGTACACATCCATCGTTAGACCTCATTCCAAGTACGCAGTTATCACTGACTGACTCCGATAGAATGGAACATGCCCAAAGGCGATTCACAAGATTTATTTTTCATAAAATGCATTGGAATTTCTGCCCCAACTATGAAGCCAGACGTTTACTTCTTGGTATAAAATCATTAAAAATTAGGCGTACTTTGCATGATATACTGTTTGTTAGAGACTTACTCTGTCGTCACATAAGATGTCCTACTCTCTTGTCTAAAATAGGACTCTATGTCCCTGCAAGGCCTTTGAGAATAAGACATCCTCTTTCTGTAGGATATCATAGGACTTACTATGGTACAAACGAACCTCTGACACGCACTGTTAAAGTTTTTAACGAAATCAGTAATCTTGTGGACATTCATTTAGACCGAGTTCAATTTAAAAATATAGTCTATCTTAGCCCTAGTCCATTTCTCATTTAGTTGATTAACTAAATAAATAAATCAAAATGTTTTTATTTTTTTATCTTTTTTATGATCTTTATGCTTTTCTTTGGCTTTTATACATTTTTTTCAGTTTTATACCTATTCCTTGCTTTTATACACTTTTATACACCAGCAATATTTTTCAGAAGTATAATACACACTTTTATACACGTAAAAAAGTGTGTATAATACGCCAACTATTATACGTCTACAACCCTGCCCGTGAGAGTAGCACTCTGCGTGCAAATCCGGGACCGCCTATATTCGGCAGGATTCGCGAAAGAGCTCGTTGTGCGTGTGATGCCTTCTCGCTGGCATACAGTATGTGTTCCCTGAAAGAAAGCCTGTTGTCTAGGATGACTCCTACATACTTGACCGCTTTCTTGGACCTTATCGCCCGATCTCCGACTAAGAAGCTCGCATATTCCAGCTTTTTACGGCTGGTTATAAGCACAGCCTCCGCAATTGGGAGCCAATCTTTCACTTTAGCGATAGCTGCGTTCGCAGTAGCCTCTACTTCTTCTATATGCTTAGCCACTGTGACGATGGCAATATCGTCGGCGAAGCTGATGATTCGTACTCCTTCGGGAAGCGCTAGTCGTAGAACGCCATCGTACATGATGTTCCATAGGAGAGGTCCAAGGACTGATCCTTGAGGGACACCCGCCGTTACTTGGTAGAATTTTACGCCTTCATCGGTATTGTACCTTAGCCTCCTGTTGTTAAAGTAGTCGATGACAATCCTTAATATATAGGAGGGGGTACCCATGTCAATTAAAGACTTTTGTATATGCGTCTAGCTAACCGAGTTAAAAGCGTTTTTTATGTCAAGCGTAATTACTGCACAATGCTTCTTCTTCCCCGATTTCCATCTTTTTCCTTTGATGGCGTCCGCGGCCAAGTTTACCACTGTTTCTATGGCGTCGACCGTGGATCGTCCTTTTCTGAAGCCGTATTGGTTGGCTGACAATGCACCGTTAGCTTCCGCCAACGCCAGTAACCTATCGTAGATCACTCGTTCTAGTATCTTGCCTAATGTTTCCAACAGACAAATTGGCCGATACAAGGACGGTTCACCGGGTGGTTTCTTTCCTTTTGGCAGTAGTACCAAGTGCTGCAGCTTCCACTGTGTGGGAAGGTGTGTTGGAAAGCGACTGGTCTAGCCGTAATGGCCGCTTTGACTGCCTTATTTGGGATTCCATCCGGTCCGGGTGTTTTGTTGTTTTTGACCTTCAAGACTGCGTTATGTAGCTACTCTGGAGTAATACCAGGAATTTCTTCAATGCTAATCCCCGCCATGCTGCTCCTATTAAGCGGCTGTCCCTGTGGGAACAGATGTTCCACAATACGGGTGAGCATTTCACCCATGTTGTGTGTGATTTATTTTTCGGACAGGTGAAAGGGACCTACAGTTTATTGCCGATTCCGAACGGCGTGAGTCGAGAAGCTTTTTCATAGCAAGTTTATACTACCGGGGGTTTTGCCAGTACCCCGCCGAGGAGGAACGTCGCGAAATAAACATTCGATGGCGTTGGTGTTATCGGGATCCGAACTCGTTAATCGTGCGCCAGAGTCCAACACACTAACCACTGCGCCACGGCGCCCTCAATCCATTCAACTACTTTTTTGAAATTGATACATGCCATAAATTAGATACAAGTTAGAGTCTGTTGATTTTCTCATTCACCAATGTGACAACTCACTTTATGTCATATTCTGATGTGGAGTAAAAAAATCACCATCACCAACAACATTGTGGTTTGATTACATAGTACGATTGAAAAGAAACTTTATCAGCAGATGCCTAATGCGAATTTATTGGGTATTTAATTGACCACTGCATGCCATAATATTCTTATTCGATGCTTGTGTTTTGAAAATATTCTGGGATTGGTCTTAAGTAGTTTTGATGCAAGCAGTGTTCGATATGTTATAGAAAGTTGTAAAGATTACTCGTATACGTAGAAGAAGCACTTCGTAAGGGCTGGTCCTCATTAGGCTGATAAAGACCATGGCTTTGCTTCAAAAAGTTTATCCCCTACCGGGGCATCTCTTGTTTTTGTCTTAATAGTAAAGTCGGCTTAGGTCCTTCATGGACTGTAACGCCAACATACAACTGCTGTGTCTTCGGGCTAAAGAGGCAATTGGGTAGTACAGACCTCTTTCAGAAAACTAAGGTGACCCTCTATAAAACCTAAATCATCCCGGTCCTCCTCTACGGCGCAGGGACATGGACCTTATCAAAAATGGATAAAGAGGGCCTTGGTCGTTTCGAGAGCAAAATTCTGCGTACAATCTCAACCTTCGGTCCCGTTTGTGTTGACGGAGAGTGGAGGAAAAAATTCAACCAAGAACTGTACGGGCTGTACAGCGACATCGGCCTAGTACGACGTCTACTTATCCAATGTCTAAGATGGCTAGGCCATGTAGAGCGTATGGACAGGATAGCTCCAGCCCGAAGAGTATTCGACTTCAACCCCCGGGGGGCGACGTTGCAGAGGACGGCGGGATCTAAGGTTGCGCACACAGGTGGAAAAGGACTTCAGCCAACTGGGCGTGCGAAACTGGAAATAGCTAGCAAAAGATGGTGCTGGTTGGCAAGACTTTTTGGTTGAGGCCCAGGTTTACTCCGAACTTCAGCGTCACCTAAGTAATTAAGTAGGTCAGTAATACCCATTCATAGACTGCTCGACCCTGAACCTTCACTGACAAAAAAAAACTCGCATAATACTACTGGTGTAAATTTATATACATATGTATGTACATATAAAAGTATATCTCGACCGTCAAAGAATAAATGAAACTGTTCGTCGCTTTAAATTCGATGAAATCACTCCGAACAAATAATGTCATCGCCCACGGTTTAAGTGATTTTTATGACCAACCGGTCGTGGTTGACATCCGCGTAAATACAACGAAAAGCGAGAATTTATGTGAAAGCCAGCCATTTAGTAAAACTCCAATTTAATTGTGACAATAACTGTAGTCATAACTTGTGTCAATTGGTTAACTAACAATTTCAATTTCGAACAACCGTAATGACATTGACGGCAACTACTGTCATAATCTGCAAATCATTTCCAAACGTGGTCGTTTGGCAAACCAAAATGAATTGAAGGAAGAGGTGGAAAAAACATAAAATAAAAACAAAAATTAAATTTGAATGCGAATATGGGAATCTGTGTGATCTCGACGTGGAGAACGTTGTAATAGTCATACTGGGGTCACAGGGACAAGAAATAAATAAAACGAAATCATTCGATAGTATTTTAAGCGGGAATATATAATTTTGAACTCAACATACTGGTGATGAACCATAGGGAAGCAAGTTCATCGTTGACTTATTACACTGCGCGACACTTGATTACCTCACTTAAAGTTTCTACCTAAATCATAAAGTATGCATAATATTACTTCGAATCTATTTTTACAACTCTTATTTTCACTTCCTCTCGGCTACCTGATGACTGGAGCTGTAAAAAATTAAGGATAAAAAAAAGGAAATCGCCATTTTCGGTTTTTTGCCTATTTGAAGCGCGACACTCGATTACCCTCATCTCTAAAAACGCAAGAAAAAGGGAATATTTTTAATGTTTTTATTATTTTTTTATTGCTAATACTTCGGATGTCCTCCCTTACTGCGAATAACTTCAAAAAGCCTATTCTCTACAGATCGATATAAATTTTTTAAATAGGTTACAGGAATCCCCTCGAAAGCGTCTTCAATGGCCTTAATAAAAAACTTCCCTACTTTCAAATTGTCTTCCTTCCACATAAACTTTCCGCGACAGCCATCCCCAAACATTTTCAATCTAAAACTTTCACATTTTCTCTTCTAAGCCATTGTTTTACACATGCTGCTCTGTGGATGGCTGCATTGTCCTGCTGGAAAATCCAACGTTGACCATCAAACATTTCATGAAAATTGATTATTTGCGTTTCCAGAAGCTCGATGTAATCCTCTGAGTTTTGCCGACCATCTAAGACAACCAGATCTATTGGGCCATGAAATGAAATTGCAGCCCATACCATGACAGAACCAACAGCAGCAGTGTGACGACGTGACAGGAACACCTCCGATTTTCTCAAATCGTGGAAGTAATACTGAATGCCATCAGGGCCATCCAAATTCATTTTTTTTTTTCGTCGGAAATAATTACGGTTTCCCATTCTTTCTTGCAGCTTATGTGAGCCCGGCAGAATTCCAATCTCTGATCTCTATGACGCTGAAGTAAACGTGGTTTTTTCTTCAGTTTTTGCCGTCGGAAATGTGGACACTGTTGAATCACCCTTTGAACTGTCCGGACACTGGCTGAAGTTCAAACTTTCTCCTTTATTTTGCGTGCGGTCGCAGCGGAATTTGAAGCTTCGCGTAAAATGGACCTGCGATCTCGTTCTGTTGTCGCTCCTGCTGTGCGCCCTTTTCGGTTTTTACCATAATTTTCTGGATCTCCTAGAAAATCATTGACTGTCCATGGATCTCGACCAATTTTTCTAGCAATCTCCCGGTTGGAATAATTTTCTTGCTTGAGCGCAAGAATTTTGCCAATTTCTAAATTTGTTAGCGTTTTACCTCGACACATCTTTTCTAAATTGCAACTTAAATAAAAACAATTTTAATAAATGATAAGTGGGAATAAAATAGAACAAAGTTTTACTTAATTTAAAGGACCTTGCGCTTTAAATGTTGAAAACAAACTGATGAGGGTCATCATATGACGCGGAGTGTATATGTAGTACGGCCATGTGACACGGGAGCTGGTTTTTCGTTGTTATATTTCTTAACATGTAGTTCGACTGTTTTGAATTGATTGGCCTCACTATGTCATGTGGCGTCGGTTAATACTTTTTAAATTAATTTACGAGCACTTGTGAATTTTGGTGGACATTTATTGGTTTTGCCTCTTGTAAAATTCATGAGTTATTCGATATATGGATATTGATTAGAAGACTGACACTTTTTCTTTATGGACTGTAATAGACTAGGTATGGATTGGAAAGCTTTTAGGGAAGTCATTTGTTTAGCTGAAAATCTAGTCACCTAATCACCAGTCACCAGTTTGAGTCTTAAAACATACATATATTCTCAGCTTAGGCTGGATTTTTTTTTTTATAATTTGATATGAGTCTTTCGCTCATTGACAATAATAGATAGCCTGAAAGAAATGAGAGCAATGTACTGATATGAGTTTCAATATTTTCTTTACTTGCGTGAAGAAGATGCCTCGATTCTCGTTTCATTTTAATGATAACATATCAGGTTTTGTGTTAATTTACCTTGGGACCCAATTTAGCCGCTGTGTTCTTTCAATTCCATCCACAAAAAAAGGCGATCCTACCTCTTGCAAGAACTATAGAGGTATATCCCTGCTCAATGTCTCATACAACGTCCAGCGTATTGTGTGAACGTCTAGAACCATTTTGCACCGCACTAATCGGCAGCTACCAGTGCGGCTTCCGGCCCGACAAATCAACTATAGACCAAATTTTCACACTTCGACAAATCCTGGAAAAGACCAACGAGTTTCGAATCGATGCACACCATCTTTCCATCGATTTCAAAGCCGCATACGACAGCATTCATCGTGAAGAACTGTTTGGTGCGATGGCCGAATTCGGGATCCCGGTAAAACTGATCCAGTTGTGTCGCGCCACGCTAAAAAACATGCGATGCACAGTGCAACTCGGTTCTAGGACCTCGGAACCATTCGAAACATGCACCGGATTTCGGCAGGGAGATGCGCTGTCATGTGACTTCTTCAACCTGGTGCTGGAGCGGATAGTGCGACGAGCAGGCGTCAACAGGGAAGACACTATCTTTTACAAGTCCATCCAGCTGCTAGGATACGCGGATGATATCGACATCATCGCGTGTTCTCGTCGTGGCATTGTGGAAGCATTCACGGCGATTGAAGAACAGGCGAAACGGGTTGGTCTTAAGATCAATGAGGACAAAACGAAATACATGTTGTCAAGCAAAAACCAATCCGTCGCTCACCACCTGGGACAAAATATAACAATTGACAGCTACAATTTCGAGGTAGTTAAGGAGTTTATCTACCTCGGGGCAAATGTTAATTCCACAAATGACACCACAGTGGAGATCCGGCATAGAATCGCCCTTGGCAGCCGCTGCTACTTCGGCTTGTCCAAACAACTGGGGTCAAAACTCCTCACTCGAAAGACTAAAGTCATGCTTTACAAAACGCTCATTCTGCCAGTCTTGCTGTACGGAGCCGAAAGCTGGACGATAAGCAGGACAGCGGAGCTGATTTTGGGTTCTTTCGAAAGAAAAATTCTGCGCCGGATATTTGGTCCTGTCTGTGAGGAAGCTGAATGGAGAAGAAGACACAACGGCGAACTCTTCGAGATGTACCAAGATGTGGATGTAGTCCGGAAGGCAAGGATCCGTCGACTACACTCGCTCGGCCACATCGAGCGTATGGACATCAACGCTCCAGCTAAGAAGGTCTTCGACTCCGAGCCTCCTGGTTCGAGAAGAAGAGGATGACCGAACCTCCGGTATAAAGACCAAGTAATTGCGGATGTAAGACATCTTGGTCTTGACAACTGGAAGCAGCGTGCCCGGGACCGTCAAGGATGGAAGGCAGCTATAGCTCAGGCTCAGATCCTCCATGGAACGCTGGCCTGATAAGTAAGTAAGTAAGTAAGTTCTTTCAACTGTGTTAATGTCATCTGCGTACGCAAGTCATTGTGCTGACATACATGCATACATATGTGTTTTTTGCATTGTACAGTGAATTGCGTACAATCGTTTCAGGTATGATGGTAAAGTTGAATCGGAAGCAAATTAAGCTGGAGCTGGAGAATTCTATTGAGCCCCACCTTAATTAAGGACAAAACAAGACTGAAAGGCGCACTATCACCAAGAGTTTTGAACTGTCTCAATACTCCCTGTGAGAGATCGGTCCCCTGATGGAATGCTGATCTTCAAAGCGTACATAGAAGACACTGGATTTCTTCACTTTTATGGAGCGGATCTTTACCAATGTGTCAGGTTTTATCTTTCCTGTTATGGTGCATGTTGGTTAATTCCTTGCTTAATGCTCCCAACAAAGAAAATTAAAGCGAATGTTGTTCTCTCTAACGGCTCATATGTAATGAAAGTCTGTTGTGAAGCACTAAATTTATTCGTTGATTCTTCTTCTTCTTCTTAACGGGCGCTACAGTTCGGGGTGAACCTGGGCTTCAACCAACATACCCCTCCAACTAGCACGATCTTTTACCAGCCTTTTCCATTGTCGAACACCCAGTTGGCTGAGGTCCCCTTCCACCTGTGTGCGCCATCTTAAATGCGGCCGTCCTCTGCCTCTTCGTCCCTCGGGGTTAGATTCAAAGACTCTCCGGGCTGGAGCTGTGGTGTTCATTCGCTCTGCATGGCCCAGCAATCTTAGGCGTTGAATCCGTAGAAGCCTGACTAGACTCATGTCGCTGTACAGCCCGTAAAGTTCGTGGTTGAATCTTTTTCTCCATCCCCCGTCTGCGTTTATAGGCCCGAAAATCACGCGCAAAATCTTTCTTTCGAACCGACCAAGGGCCTCCTCATCCGCTTTTGATAGTGTCCATGCCTCTGCGCCTTACAACAGGGCCGGGATGATAAGTGTCCTATATAGAGTCAACTTTGTCGTTCGGGAGAGGGCTCTATTACTCAATTGCCTCCTGAGCCCAAAGAAACAGCGATTGGCAAGAGTGAGTCTGCGTTTGATTTCGTTGTTCCAGGTCACTGCGGGGCCAAAGTAGACGAAGTCCTTAACTACCTCGAACAATACAAACGTTCTGGCCAAGACGTCGGTGGTGAGCGTCCCTTTTTTGATGACAGCATATATTTAGTTTTGCCCTCGTTTACCGCCAAACCAATTTTCGCCGCCTCAATCTCAATACTCGCAAACGCCTCATTGACATCTCGCTGTGATCTACCTATTATGTCAATATCGTCGGCGTATGCAAGGAGTTACGAGGATTTGAAATAGATTGTGCCTCTTGTATTGGCCAGTGAAATTTGCATAATCATTGCCAATATGATGTTGAAGAAATCACACGACAGCGCATCGCCCTGCCTAAATCCTTTTTTGACATCAAAACTATCGGTAAGGTGTTCACCGATTCGAATGGAGCAGTGAGCATTCTGCAAAGTCATCCTTCATAGTCTAATGAGTTTAGCAGGTATGTCAAAGGTAGACATAGCGTTGTATAGCTCGTCTCTAATTACGCTGTCGTATGCGGCTTTCAAGTCGAAAAATAGGTGGTGAGTGTCGACTTGAAATTCATTGGTTTTTTCCAGGATGGACTTCCCTGACCTGATTCCGCACTGATAAGAACCTATCAGCTTATTTACCAATGGCTTCAGGCGTTCCACAAAAGGGCAGAAAAGATTTTGTATGCGATGTTACGGAGACTTATTCCTCTGTAGTTGGCGCAATCAGAGGGGTCTCCTTTCTTGTGGATCAGGCATACGATGCTGACACTCCATTCCTCGGACATGCTTTCCTCTGACCATATTTTACAGTTGAGCTGGTACATGCTCCTAACCAGGTCATCCCCAGCTGCCTTGAAGAGCTCAGCAGACCGTCCGTCTGCGCCAGCAGCTTTATTCGACTTGAGTTTCGATATGGCAATCTTAACTTCGTCGTGGTTCTCTGGGACGGAATTCTCTGCGGTCTTCGTCGATTAGAAATGGATCATTCTGCCGGACAGTGGTATATTGACTAACGTCGCCTGCTTCTCCTGCGAATGTCCTATTTTGTTCCTGTCGCTTTTAATAAAGAACTCATCCTCCCAAATCTCTGATGCAATTCGCACTCCAATCTCTCCCCAAGCTAGCACAATATAATCGCAAATCACCAGCAATTAATCACATGTGATTCGACGAGTAATCGCTACCAGTTCGATTGCGTGTACTCTCTATCGCCCGAGTATTAAAATTAAGAACCCCCGACCAGCAAGCAACCGCCGAGGTGATGCATATTTCACCCCTTGCCATCTAAACACATGATCAAAGTAAAGATTTGAGAAATAAATGATAATCACGATATGTTATTTCGGAAATATAAACACTGCATCCACGCGGGACTACGCGAGCATACGTATATATATCGCATACCCAATATGTATGTATTTGTAATACAGACAGTCAATATTTCAGACGACAGTCGACGCATACACCCGCTGGCAAGCAGTTGGCAGTCCATATTTATTGCCAATTTGCTCAGTTGGTCACTACTGTCTGTCGAAGTGTTGCTGGTCCTGTTCTGCATGCCGCTAGCCATTAAGTCCTCAATTCGCTTAGGCATTTTGCAATAGAACTTCTACGTCGTGGAGGAGCATACTGAGGACAAACAAAAACAACACACTATTTGTAATAATCTTCATTCGCCCTCGTTGATGTAAATTGCTCCAATTAATTTCGAAATATCTATCGTTCCCGCACATGTTCCTGTTCCCCTTGGAAGACGTTGTGTAACGGTGCCATTTAAAGAGTGAGGAAACATTCCAACGCACAAAGTTGCAACTCTCCGCCTTTGAGGCAAGATCTGAATGTGGAAAAAACTATGTTGCCGATGGATGCGATGCGATACAACTATGCAAATTTCTATTCGTGCAACACAATTCCAAGAAGTGCCCCTTCTCTCTGCCCACAAGACTATGAAACGATGCATTCTTTCTTTCTAACTTACTCGTGCTCTTTATACTGCTGTATGTCGCCACAGGCAGGCTAGATAGATGGCCTCAGTGTGGGTTGCACAGTTGATATAGAGTTCTGGATCGACCGCAAGTAGAGATACTATACTCCATTGTCAATAGACGGGGTGTGGTGGTGGGGTGTTATACTATCCTCGGCGATACCAACAATCGCTAGAAGTTAGAGATAGTACGGGTACAAATAGCATCACAGGAACTAAGATTGTTAAACAACGTTAGATGGTAAGACATGTACATATACATATGTACATGCTACGAGTGAAATGGAATAGGGCCAGTTTTTGAGACCCGGAATGTGTGATAGCATGGAACCAAATAAATTATACTTCGCTGTAAATCGTGACTAGAGTGAAAGAGGGAAGAGCAAAAGGTTACCATGCAGATACGAGTAGAAGAGCGCTTATGAACAATTTCTGTTCGTCTGGTAGGTGCAGTGGTACAGTACTACCCGTAAAAGTAGTGAGCGACGGGATCTGCTATCGAGATCAAAAGGCAAAATTTCTTTACATCCCGTATATGCTTGTTGGAAGACACTAATAGGTTCGGCAAGAACCCGATTCTTCGTCAATAGCCATGAATCAAAGGAGCATCAAATCATTATGAGCACTAGTGTTTGGGGAATGCGGTAGTTCAGTGGTTTTAGATTCGCAGAAATCTGATTATGATTAGAATAACTCGAATGCTCCTAGGAAAGTAAAATTTGAACGATATGTATGAAGATTGGAATGTCCTCTTAGAATTGGTGCTGCAGAAAGACTATTCTCCCATCAGATCGAGATGTGGATTTCCTTGTTTACATCTCGTTGGTAGATTGAGTGAGGTTGACATGGTGGCTCGCTGAAAATATTGTAGGTCAATCAAGTTTCTAGATTCATCAGATTTCAACGAATCCATAGACAGTAAAACTCTTATAGGCCATGGTAATTCCCTTCTAAGTCCCTGCCATATTCCGATGAGCAATCTTATGCAATATGTATATAGTAAGAGTTGCTAATGCACCAGAAAAAAATCACTGTTTGGTGCGGCCTGGCCTGGCCAGGTATGGCCTAGTGGAATCAGCTATCCGTATTTTGATGGCCCTGAGAACAACATTGACGTCAATATCGCCTGCTACATATTATTATTATTTGCTGCCCAAAATGCATAAGCTTATCCTGGTCAACATGCAGTTAAAAGAAGCCGGCGCTACGTGACACACAGCATGCAAATCGTCAGATAAATCGACTAAGCAATTTATCTGTCGTTTTGGATCGATAAATTGGCTGGCTGCTATAATCGTGTGATTTGAAGTCTTTCGATTATATTTAATGGCGATACATGAAATCACTTGCCTATGCCGATAAGCCAGCATCCATTCTAAGACAATATGTATTACAGTTTTATTAGCGCGGTACCAACCAATATACTCGAAAAAGTAAGATGGGAGAGGAATCCATCCCTCTCCCATCGGATATTTGTGGTGTACATATAGATGATTGTTCGTCAGTTGAACCAAACTGAAAATAGGCAGGTGAAGCAAAATATTGTGGACCTGAACACTCCGCTTGTGCGCAGAGAGCTCAATCTATCGCGGTAGATAATATTGTTTCGTTTCTATGAAAACTTCATTCGTCTACGCACTATTTTGTTGAAAATAAAAATAAAATGTGCTCTAATTTCAGGAAAGTGTACGTTGTCTGTTCAAAATGTAAAGTGACATTTAACCCTAGAGTGCTCGCGCTATGAGCGTTTTGCCGCCCGCGGCGAAAAAACTGTGATTTCTTGAAAACAGTCAATTTTCTTTAAACATTTTGTTTTTAAGTAATAAGTGTAAAACTAATTAAATGCTACTTTTTCTAGTAGTTTATGTTTTCTTTTAGCCTATAATAACAATTGCATATTTATTTTTCTAGCATTTTTAACAAAAACTTGTGTTAAGTATGGGCGGCAAAATGCTCCCCACGCGATCACTCACGTTATACAAAAAGGCGCGAGCACTCTAGGGTTAAGTTTTCTCGAAAGTATTTCCCTTCAGATATAATACATTTGCATGCCTGAAATGCACTTCTTGGTATGACCTTGAAAACTACCAGCCATACGTCTTATCTCCTCAGTTGCAGAAGGACAAGTCCGGTGAATACGATGGCTGAGACGACGCGGTATATCCGTCTAAATCTAAAAATCTAAAAAACCCAAAATGGTTGACAATACATACTCTGGCGACTGTGTACGAGGTGTGTCAATAAAGTTTCGTGATTCAATATTTAGTGAAACTGGGGAAATACACTCGGAAATCATCCAAAAATTACAGGTGGTGTATGTTCAAAACACGTGTGGGCAAAGGGGTTCATCAAGGACCGTGAACAAGTAGAAGACGATCCAGGTGAAAGAGCTGCCGTCACTTCTCGTACCGTTGCATCGTTCATAGTTAATATGTTCCTACCGATCAGACAGTGAATGGACAGTTCTATGCTGGCGTTCAGAGAGGGGCGACCTCGTAAAGAATGGCTGGATCTCGCACCACGACAATCCGCCGGCCCATTCCTCGTTGATAGTGTAAGAGTTTATAGCGAAAAAAAAAAAAAAAAAATAGCATTCCAACGTGGCTGCATCTTACCCTGTATACCTGATATTGTCATTTTCAGAGTGTGTCAAAGGTTCACAGGGCAGGCTGTCTGGCTGTGACGGGATCTATGAAGTCAATTCAATTCAATTCAATTCTTTCTTTATTGATACATCATAAGTAATTAACATTTTGATATAATTATCTGCAAAGCCTTAGGGGCTTATCTGCAGAAGATTGCTTACACAATATTGTTTCGTACATACATACGTGAGTTGAGCCATCTACATATGCATGTGTACATTTTTTAAATTTCGTATTTACATAAATTGACTAAATTCACATCAGTAAACGTTTACGTGTTTGCGTATACCATTTATTCTTTCCTATTCTATGTTAAAAACAACTGTTTTGCTTTTTTCAATAAAAGGGGCTTTGAAAGATTTTTGAAATTAGTTGGAAGTTCATTGAATATTTTGGGTACTACTACTTCATATCGCCTTCGCCCGTACTCGTTCCAATGCCGTGGGATGTTGTATCGTCCTTGTTGTCTTCTTCGTGTGTTGAAGTTATGTTGCGCTGCAATTTTGTGTCATCGTGCCAGAATCTTGATACAACTTCCATCTTATACAGCTGTTCGATGTTAAGCAGTCTCGCATCGTTGCTGTTTTGTTGTCGATTGTAGTGCTGTCCTGTCTTTGCGCGATGTATCATTTTGTGAATTCTTGTTTGTATATTCTGCAGTTATCGCATCTGAGCTGCATTTCCCCATGCCAATATACCATGTCGTAGACAAGATTCCACTAATCCAAAATAGCACTGTCGTAGAACATCTTCCGTGTATACGTTACTGAGATGGAAAGGAGCATAAGTTGACTGCCGTAGTTTTGTCTCAAGTTCTCTTATATGGTAGCTCCATTTGAAATTGTAGTCTGCGATGACCCCTAGATACTTGTTGACTTGGGTTGACACATTTTCGATAAAAGTTTCGCAGCTGTCATCTTTTTCAAGTTGCATAGGGTTCTTTGCACTATGAAGGCAGTTGGTGTCATGTATCTTAATTTTTGATAATACTTTTTGGATATGTGGTGGGCGTATGTGCATAATTTTTGTCTTCTTTGCATTGATCAAGAGACCATGATCATGGCACCAGGTTGTAACCGCATCGAATTCCTCTTGCATTTTTTGTATTGCCTTCTCGACACATCTGTGATTGACAACTATAGCTGTATCGTCTGCGTACGCGTATCCCCTACTCTGACGAAGAACAGAAAGAAGATCATTTATATATACATATAATGAAAAGTAGGGGACCGAGTTTTGATCC
This sequence comes from Eumerus sabulonum, assembly GCA_951905685.1. Taxonomy (NCBI): domain Eukaryota; kingdom Metazoa; phylum Arthropoda; class Insecta; order Diptera; family Syrphidae; genus Eumerus; species Eumerus sabulonum. Next base: position 179,974,092 of record OX645060.1, read on the forward strand.
TTGCGGTACTCCATATATTGTTTTTTCTGGGTTGCTATAGTGGTCTTTCATTTTAACTTTAAAGCTACGGTTTTCTAGACAGCTTTCAAACCACTTCAATATCACTCCACGTACACCGATTCTGTCTAGCCGTTTTAATATATTCCCATGGCTCAGGGTGTCGAAGGCCTTTTTAAAGTCGATGAATAAAACTATTATGTTATGATTTCTATTCAGGCTACTATTTATTTGATTGGTGAACTCTCCCAATAACTGATTAATATTTCTGTTCTTCCGAAACCCCCCGAATTCGTTTTTGTTTAACATATTGTTTCTTTCTAGGTATTGATACAGTCTTTCCGCTATTACCCCCTCAAGTACTTTGTCTACTACTGACAGGATAGAAATAGGTCTGTAGTTTAGTATGTCATTTTTTGTACCACTCTTGTATATTGGTCTTACTATAGAGATTTTAAGCATGTCAGGAACATGAGACTGTGTTATGCTTTTATTGACCAATTTGCATATTAAGGGTGATAGAATTACAGCGAATTCCTTAAGGTCTTTCGGTCGTATGCCATCTATTCCCCGTGATTTGTTTTCCACACCAACGGCGGCTCTTGAAGTCATGCTGAACCTACCTACCTACCCCTGGACATATGTATACTGCGAGAGCGTCGCAACCAGAACTGCGCTAAGATTACAGGAATCCGGTCTCTGGGAAAAGAGTTGCATCAGTCTTGGATCGATGGGCCGTCTCGAGATTCAGAACCGTAACGGACTATGTCACTCGACTACCTTCCTGGGAGAGGAGATTCTCCATTAGAATTCCCTCCAGGGAGGAATGGACCGGTGATTTGGTACGCACGGAAAGTGAACTGGCATTCTGCAGCGACGGATCCAAAATGGATGTTGGCACAGGTGCCGGAGTCTACTTTGAGTCTCGGGATATGCATCGCTCCTGATGGATGCAGTGTCTTCCAAGCTGAGGTCTTCGCTATCAAGCAGGCGGCGGACCTGAACAGCAAAGAGAATATCTGAGGAAAAAGGATCAGCATCTATGTTGATAGCCAGGCAGCCATTAAGCCTCTACAGGCAGCATGGATAAGATCCAAACTCGTCAAACTCTGCAAGGAGAAGTTAGAAGAGATATCCAATGTAAATGAGGTGACCCTTTGTTGGGTACCTGGTCATATGAATATCTCTGGAAACGAGGGGGCGGATGAGCTGGCTAGGGTGGGATCAAGTGCTAACATTGCGCAGATCACAGCTGAGGCCAAAGCACCACTCAGTGCGCTCTACAGGGAGATAGAGACGGAGCTATTAGTGAAAGCCAATAAGCGATGGTGTCGCTTAGATACATGCGCAACGGTGAGATCGACTTGACCCGTCTATGATAAGAAAAGAAGTTCAATCGTGGGAATATTCGACTGGCAGTCGGTGCCCTTACCGGGCACTGCATGCTATCCTACCATGCAGCTCGACTAGGCCACCCCTACAATGACTTCTGCAGAAGCTGCAGGGACGAAGAGGAAATTGAATCCATTCGTCACCTGCTGTGCAAATGTCCGGCGCTAGCCCCAAAAAAGGAATATATTCCTAGGAAGACACTTCCTTTCGGGACTAGAAGAGGTAGGTAATATTGGGCTGTACAAAATATTGGGATTTTTATGTATGTCTAGGTATCAACGGGTTAAATAAAACAATTGGGCACAATGGACTCAACGTAGTCTACGTTAGCCTTGACTTTTCGTCAATAGGGCACCCATGTATCTAACCTAACCTACCTGATATAGCCCCCTGCAAAATGGTCACACCTCAAGGGAACCATGGTCACACCTCAAGGGAACTCAACATGACGGTGTAGAGAAGGTCAAACCATGGTTTTAAACGAGTTCATTTCGTAGGAATATCAAGCGTGCTATTTTAGTTTTCAAACTTTATCCGGATTTCTATGATTCTGCACCTCTATATCTGCGCAAATAATGTAGTCATTTCAAATATGTATGTATCACACGTGTTATATATTTATATGCAAATTAACTTTAATTAAAAACACAACCATTTCTACCCCAGACAAGCCTAGACGGTCTTCACTCTCATAGACAAGAGTGTTTCATCTTAGTTGGTGGTGATAGCTGTACCCTGAAGTACGGCTTTAGTTTGTGGGTCTTCCTCAACTTCACCAGTTGCTTGAGCTACTGGATAATTTGTTAGACCTTATACTAAAGCTTGTAGCTAGTTTCTTTTCTCCTATTTGCCCTTTCGTGACTGAAAATTGTGCTATACCATTGGAAGCGTCCAGAAATATTATTCAATATTCCGAGCAGGTGCCATTTTTTTAAAAAAGCCGTCACGGGAAAACATATACATAATCGGAAATATAATATTGTTTTAACCCATTAATGCATAAAGTTACTTATAGCAATAATTCTGATTGTTTTGTAAAACAGTGAACATTTGGGGTCTCACAAATGATCCCGTTAAGAAAAAAAGGAACGTATATGTATAATTATCATTTCATGACCCGTCCGATATATCGGACGCTACGCACCTTGACTACTTACCTAATACAAATACGCTACTTATGGGGGAAGAAAATGAAATTTATACAACAGGATAATTTTCTGCATATTTATAAGAAAGCGAAAATGATTTATTTAAATATAAATATTATGATCAAAATCCAATTACATGGTAGTCCATGAAACATTTAGGGTGAAGGCCTACATCACATTTGGGGCACTTGAACTTTGATTTCCCTCCACATTGATTTGCACAGCGGCGTTCTGTACTTATAGGTACAATCCAATGCTCCTTGCCATCATACCGAGTGCTGGACAAGGGTTTTGTCCTTGATGCGGTGGAGTTCCATATATGACCAGCAAGCTTCGAGCAACATACCTTCTAAATGCAAGTAAAAATTCCGTCTCTTTGTTACAACCATTTTTTCTGACACATCTACAAAATAAGCAAAAATCGGCCACCATAATTTTCTAATTCGCATTCTTGTACGAAGATTCGCGATAGCTTGATCACAGTTAACTACCCCGCCCGTGTGCTTGTTGTAGTTGGCAATCAATAAGGGCTGGGGGATTGAAACTTTTGCTTTTTTTTCATATGACCAGCGAGTGGCAGATGCCAAGGCCCAGTTTTCGAAATTTTTTGCCACCGAAACCGCATTATTATCGTTCCAACGACACAAAAATACATCGTCGGACATTCGGTAATCGCTGTAGCCCCGCTCTTCTTTCCTGAATTGCTTGGGATCTTTAAGCAGACAGTTTTCAACACGGTTGGCTCGTATTGTTTCGGTCGCACAATAGTCCAACTGTCGCAGATGTCTTATCAAACGCAAGGTAGTAAAAAAGTTGTCGAAATATATTTTTATTCCACGTTGAGCCGGTAACTTTCCGCGGTCTATAAGGCTGAGAACCACATCCCCGCCCAATCCGAAATCTTTATTTTCTACGGTTTTCCCCGTATATACGCTAAAAGCCACCATATAGCCAGTGCTGGCACACAAAGCCCAATTTTTGAAACCAAATCTTATCGGTTTTCCCCTGATAAATTGTTTCGCGTAATGTTTTCCATAGTAAGGGATCATGCTCTCATCAACGCTGTAATTCTCACCTATTCCATAGTGTTTTTGGAATGAAACACCGAGACTATCTAGCAGCGGGCGCAACTTATACAATCTGTCAGAAGAAGCCGATAATAGTGTATTATCATTCAGATGTAAATGTTGAAGCATTGCTTCAAATCTATTGCATCTTATACTTTCAGCAAGAATTGTTGGCACATCATTATTTTTAGAAAAATACAGTCTTTTATATGGTGACTTAGCATAACCCGGCAATTACATAGCTCCCAAAATTACGGAGATTTCGTCTTCTATCACCATCAAAGGCTTATTTTTCTGACAAGCGTAAAGATTTGTTTGGTCTACAATGTGCCTTATTAAATCGTTGCGGAAAAAGAGCTTAAAAATAGTCTAAGGGGTCTTTACAACTTTGATTTTCTTCTGATGTTGGTTGCGCGATATATTCTGGGCATATAAAGTTGGGTAATTGTTTTTTCCATAACGTCGTTCTTTTTTTCTTAGCCTGAGGATTTAAGGAAGAGAGTGGTTGATTATCTTCATCATCGCTTTCTTCGTTCGATAAAGGGGCATGCGAAATTCCGATGTTCGATGTTTGGAGACCTGAAGATGTGCTCTTTCCTCGTGAACGTTGTAGTTCACATTTACTTTGAAGCAATGTGCGTCCCAAGTGGTTTAGGTTGGCATCATGTTCTTCGTCAGACTTGTCACTGTCCACATCTGTAGCCTGACCACTCCGTTCAACAGGGGGCTCAACATAAATTAGGTGGTCCGTAGCCTCATAATCATCTTCACATTCTAAAGCTGACAGAATCTCGTGAAGCCTTAAGCTGTTAAAGGAAGAAAACACCACACATAAGAGCCCGCTATGCACAACGTCCGATATTCCGGACGGCATTAAAACTCCACACATAACAAGTACTACAACAATATTTATATAAAATTAAGTTTATTCTTTCGTAGATACACATTATTTCCACAAACACAACCCATTTTTTTAACTGTTTTTCTTAAAAATTAACGAGATAATCAAAATAATGCTTACCCTTTTCTTAAAACAACCCGATTGTGATCCGTCATATTGGAAATTAACAAATCCCAAGTGACACGTGTTTTTCAATCGTTGCAAACGGCATTGCCAACATAAAAAAGTATTGAACTTTCATTTAAACAACAAAACAAGCTAAAAAGTTTTTTTTTTATAGCACCGTTCGAACGTATCGCCATGGACATCGCGGGCCCATTCCCAACGAGCAACGCTGGAAACAAATACGCGCTGGTGGTGATCGATTACTTCAGCAAGTGGCCTGAGGTGTTTTGCATTCCGAACCAGGAAGCCAAAGCCATTTCGGATGCATTCGTGAACAACTGGGTAGCGCGTTACGGAGTACCGCTGGAGCTGCACTCAGACCAAGGAAGAAACTTCGAGTCGTCGGTGTTCAAAGAACTCTGCGACATGCTAGGTATCAGAAAGACACGGACAACACCATTATACCCACAATCTGATGGCATGGTCGAAAGGTTCAACCGGACGATGGAGAAATACTTGAGAAAAGTCGTCGTTGGAGATCAGAAGAACTGGGATGAACATCTTCCCCTTTTCTTAATGGCGTACCGTGCGGCACAGCACAATTTAACGGCAATAACACCAGCTGAAGCCATTTTTGGAACTGATAAGTCGGAGATCAGTTCGGACTTGAAGTTCGGGGTGGTACCACCGACAACTAGCGGCAGGCAGGACGACTTCGTAATTGAAAAGAAGGAACAGCTGAGCTCTATCCATCAGTTTATCCGGGAGCGACTGAACATGGTCAGCGATAAAATGAAGGCGAGATACTATTTAAGGGCGAATACTTCTGGATTCGAGACAGGACAATTGGTATTGCTGTACAAACCACAACCAAAAAAAATGCTTGTGCCCCAAATTTCAATCAGACTGAGTGGGGCAATATGAGGTCGTCAAGAAGCTCAATGACGTGGTATACCGAATAAGGCAGACGGTAAACAGACGGACGAAGTGTAAGATGGTCCAATTGGAGGGGCTAGCGCCATACTACGCAGAAGGATCAAAGCGCTTGTTCGAGGACGAACAAGTTTAGGAGGACGTCAGTGTTACGGAGACATAAACCGACGGTTATGTTCTAATTTCGAATAAAAAGAAGACAGTTGTAGTTTATCATAATCCAGTGATACGAACTCTATTCGGCTCGATTCGAATTTTTCGTAACCATATCTTTTCTAAAATGGAGTGTTTTCACAGACCACGTCATCAATATAGTAGCTACTACATACATATGTATAAACAGTGTAGTTTGTATCCATGCCATAGTAAACACCACACACATTTTTATAACTCCGTTACATGGGAAAAGGTTGCCTCCATTTTTATTCTTGTAAGGGTACATACATATATATATGTTAGTTCATTATTCGCAAGACTGGCTGCTTTAGTAATTTACATAGCTCGAAACATGCAGCCATCAAAATTAATAATTACGAGCGTGCTGCTAAGGTAATATGGTAATTTTCCGATATGCTTTCTCTCCCTGTGTGCGTTCCTACTTACACGAATGTGTATATACATATGTATGTATATGGTATACACTACAGTCATTTTTTACACTTTCGCTTCTTAGTGCCGTCATGGAGTCTGATAAATTCCTGGTTGCACATCCCTTCTGTATGGCAAAGGTATAAATACACATTCACATGTACTGTGTATATGAACTGGTATTAAATGACACATTACAGGGCTGAAAATGTTGAGCTTCATGCAAAGGGCGCTAATTAAAGATAATTTGCGGTTATTTTAGGTTAATTATTCAAATTGCATTCGTACTCGAAGTTGATGGCAGCACCCGTTGCCTCCATCAGGTGAATTACATAATTTTAACGCCCAACAGGTGCTTCGATCCGGTTTTGTCTTTTTCCCCGTTTCTATTTTTGTTTGCTCAATTAATTTATTGTGTTAGGTAACTCGGTGGAATATTTAAACTATGGTAAGAGGCAAACTACCAATCTAAAAACGGCATCTGATAACGTACTCTCTCAGGATAGTGCAGTAATAAAAATCATTTAAATAAATGTCTAGATAAATGAGGTATATGAAGTAGATCTATCAGTTAATTCGTTAGTTGAATGTTTGTCTTTTACCGTTATTAACTCGTATTCGATTGTAGCTCTATGAAAATGGTGAAAATAAAGAAAAAAATTACAATTTGCTCATTTCCTGAAATGTTGTCGCCATAACCTTACTTACTTACTTATCAGGCCAGCGATCCATGGAGGATCTGAGCCTGAGCTATAGCTGCCTTCCATCCTTGACGGTCCCGGGCACGCTGCTTCCAGTTATCAAGACCAAGATGTCTTACACCCCCGATTACTTGGTCTTTATACCGGAGGTTCAGTCTTCCTCTTCTTCTCGAACCAGGAGGCTCGGAGTCGAAGACCCTCTTAGCTGGAGCGTTGATGTCCATGCGCTCGATGTGGCCGAGCCAGTGTAGTCGACGGATCCTTGCCTTCCGGACTACATCCCCATCTTGGTACAGCTCGTAGAGTTCGCGTTTGTATCTTCTTCTCCATTCACCTTCCTCACAGACATGACCAAATATCCGGCGCAGAATTTTTCTTTCGAAAGAACCCAAAATCAGCTCCGCTGTCCTGCTTATCGTCCAGTTTTCGGCTCCGTACAGCAAGACTGGCAGAATGAGCGTTTTGTAAAGCATGACTTTGGTCTTTCGAGTGAGGAGTTTTGAACCCCAGTTGTTTGGACAAGCCGAAGTAGCAGCGGTTGCCAAGGGCGATTCTATGCCGGATCTCCACTGTGGTGTCATTTGTGGAATTTACGTTTGCCCCGAGGTAGACAAACTCCTTAACTACCTCGAATTCGTAGCTGGCAATTGTTATATTTTGTCCCAGGTGGTGAGCGACGGATTGGTTTTTGCTTGACAACATGTATTTCGTTTTGTCCTCATTGATCTTAAGACCAACTCGTTTCGCCTGTTCTTCAATCGCCGTGAATGCTTCCACAATGCCACGGCGAGAACACGCGATGATGTCGATATCATCCGCGTATCCTAGCAGCTGGATGGACTTGTAAAAGATAATGCCTTCCCTGTTGACGCCTGCCCGTCGCACTATCTGCTCCAGCACCAGGATGAAGAAGTCACATGACAGAGCATCTCCTTGCCGAAATCCGGTGCATGTTTCGAATGGTTCCGAGGTCCTAGAACCGAGTTGCACGGTGCATCGCGTGTTTTTTAGCGTGGCGCGACACAACTGGATCAGTTTTACCGGGATCCCGAATTCGGCCATCGCCCCAAACAGTTCTTCACGATGAATGCTGTCGTATGCGGCTTTGAAATCGATGAAAAGATGGTGTGTATCGATTCCAAACTCGTTGGTCTTTTCCAGGATTTGTCGAAGTGTGAAAATTTGGTCTATAGTTGATTTGCCGGGCCGGAAGCCGCACTGGTAGCTGCCAATTAGTGCGGTGCAAAATGGTTTTAGACGTTCACACAATACGCTGGACAGGATCTTGTATGCGACATTGAGCAGGGATATACCTCTATAGTTCTTGCAAGAGGTAGGATCGCCTTTTTTGTGGATGGGGCATATAGAGCTGGTATTCCAGTCGTCGGGCATGCTCTCATCTTCCCAAATTCTGCAGATGATCTGGTGCATGCTCCCTACCAGAACATCGCCGCCAGCCTTGAAGAGCTCTGATGGCAAGTCTTCTGAGCCTGCGGCCTTGTTGTTCTTCAGCTTCTGAATAGCTGTGCCGACTTCTTCGGTGCTGGGTGGGAGGACTACTTCAGCGGCTGGAGTTGGGATTTCCTCGGTTTCTACCACTCTCCCTTGGTCATGCTCGTTAAGCAGCTGCTGAAAGTGCTGCTTAAATACATCCACTATTCCCTGCGGGTCGGAGACAAGATTACCCTCGCAGTTTCGAAGAGCCAGGGTGCCCTTTTTGAAGCCTCCTGCAAGGCCCTTGGCTTTCTTGTAAAAGGCTCGTATTTTATGTGTATCCCTAGGCTCCTCGATATCCTTGAGCTGGGAGGCTGCGAAGATTCTTTTCTTTTGTCGCAGTAGTTTTTTCTTCTCCCTTCTTCTGGCTCGGTACTTTTCTTGCGCTGCCCTGGTTTTCCTCTGCAGCGCCTTTTGGTACGCCTCGTCGGTTGCTGCTTTTTTCTGCTCACACTCGCCATCATACCGCTCTAATAAAACAACCGTAGCTTATTTAATACGTAAATTCGAGGTTAGAAGTTCTATGGCAGATGTGCCCAGCCTAATACTATTTGCATACCGAACAATATCGTTGCTGTGAACCAAAGTGTGAGCCGAAATAATCAACAACGCGTCGCTCACTTGAATCTGGCATTTCAAGGACCAGTTTGTTGCGAATAGATGCACATGAACTTACATTTACACGCATACAAGGTTGAATTAACACAAAAGCTCAAGCCAGCTGAACATCATTCGTATCGTGTATTCACCGATTGGCTGTTACAGCATTATGCAATTGTTGGCCACTTTTCATCGAAAATCATCTTCACAGTTAAAGCACATTTTACGTTGAATGAGACGGTGAACAAGCAAAACTAATGGGAATCCATATAAAGAGTAGCCGGTGCATTTCCAAAACATGCATATTCAGTGTGCTTTTTGTGGTCAGAAGGCATCACTGGCATTTTTGTTCCAAATTGAGAGCGAAAACCCATAATTGCCGTTAATATTATGTGATACCATGCAGCGTCAATGGACTACTTTTTGCTTCAGCTCGATGAGATCGCCTTTTATGATGTTTCACAAGCACGTGTACATTAATAGCCCAATATTTGCTGGCCTGAAAAACAAGTTCGTTGCTAAGATAAATGTTGTAAAAACGCCGTATTGAAAACCAACCAACCATGATGAACATTTGCAAACAAATATGACTCAAAAATAAATATTTACATACTTACTTAGGTGGCGCTACAGTCTGCGGTGAACCTGGGCCTTAACCAACAAGCGTCTCCAGCTGGCACGGTCTTTGACCAGCTGTTTCCAGCGCCGCACGCCTAGTCGGTTAAGGTCCATTTCCACTTGCGTGCGCCACCGTTGATGCGGCCGTCCTCTGCCGCGCCTTCCTTCCGGGGTGGATTCGAAGACTTCGGGTCGGAGCTGTATTTTCCATGCGCTCTACATGGTCTAGCCACCTTAGACGCTGTATCCGTAGGCGTCGTACTAGGCCGATGTCGCTGTACAACCCGTAAAATTCTTCGTTATATCTTTTCCTCCATACACCGTTTGAACAAACGGGACCGCAGATAGTGCGCAGAATTTTCCTTTCGAAACGACCAAGGGCATCTTCATCCGCTTTTGTTAAGGTCCAAGCCTCTGCGCCGTAAAGGAGGACTGGGATGATTAAGGTCTTATATAGTGTCACCTGGGTTTTCCGAGAGAGGGCTCTACTTCTCAATTGCCTCTTGAGCCCAAGGGAACAGCGGTTGGCAAGAATGATTCTGCGTTTTATCTCAGCGCTGGTTTTGTTGTCGCTGGTCATCATTGACCAAGGTAGACGAATTCCTTGACCACTTCAAAGTTATATCCGCCCATGGACACGTTCTGGCCAATACGTCGGTGTTGTCCGTCATTAACCTTGAGACCCATCTTAGCCGCTTCTACCTCAATGCTTACAAGGGCCTCATTGACGTCTCGCTGTGTCCGTCCAATCACGTCAATGTCGTCGGCGTACGCAAGCAATTGAGTAGACTTGAAATAAATCGTACCCCTTGTGTTGGCCAGTGACTCTTGCACGATCTTTTCAAGCACGTTGTTGAAAAAGTTGCATGACAGCGCGTCACCTTACCTAAATCCTTTTTTAACATCAAAGGTCTCAGTTTGCTCATTACCGACCTTAATGGAGCAGCGAGAATTCTCCATTGTCATCCTGCACAGTCGGACGAGTTTGTCAGGGATGTTAAAACTAGACATAGCTTTGTATAGCTCATCTCTATACACGCTGTCATACGCAGCCTTGAAATCGACGAAGAGGTGGTGAGTGTCGATTTGGTATTCCTGTGGATTTACCTGACCTGAAACCACACTGATAAGAGCCGATCAGTTATCCACAAACGGTTTCAGGCGTTCACACAATACGGCAGAGAAGATCTTATATGCGATGTTAAGGAGACTTATCCCCCTATAGTTGGCGCAGTTATAGGGGTCTCCTTTCTTATGGACCGGGCAAACGATGTTAAGATTCCATTCGTCGGGCATGCTTTCCTCCGACCATACCTTGCAAATAAGATGATGCATGCACCTTACCAGCTCATCTCCAGCCGCCTCAAGAAGCTCAGCAGACAGCTCGTCTGCGCCCGCGGCTTTATTAGACTTAAGTCTTGATAGCGCTATTTTGACTTTGTCTAGGTCGGGTGGACTGAATTCTGTTACATTGTCGTCCATAACGAATGGCTCGTTCTGCTTGACAGCGGTATCTTGTCTATCATCGCCGTCATACCGTCTGCAGAAGTGGTCTTTTCAAATCCTCAGCATCGACTGCGTCTCTACTACCAGTTCTCCATTTTCATCCCTGCAGGCCGCCGCTCTGGCTTGGTAGCCATGGCATGTTCGTTTTACCTTATTGTAAAACTTACGTGCGTCATTCCTGCGGAAGCATCTCTCCATCTCCTCGATCTCACGCTTTCCGTGCTCTCTCTCTTCTTTCTTCTGAAAAGCGGGTGTTCCTCTCTTCTCTTCTACTTATAGATTTTGCGAACAGCTCTCGTCCGTTATTGCAGCGTTGCTTTATATGCCTCTTGTTTTGCTGCATGGGCTTGTTCGCATTGTTCATCGAACCAGGGGTTTCTAGGTGGTGGCGGTTTGAAACCCAGCACCTCTGAGGCAGCGTCTCTGATGGCGCTCTGGCAATGCGCCTATTCCTGCTCTATGGAGACACGATCGGCAAAGATTCTGGCAGTCTCTTGCGATTGTAGCTTTCCGACGTCAAACTTACGTAGTCCTACTCGACTCCTAAGCAATTCTGCGTAACATGCGTTTTTGACAGACAGTTGCAGTACAGTTTCACCTTTTTTTCAAAGTCCTTTTTCTTCTTCGTGTTAAGTTAAGCTTCAAATTTGAAACATTCCGAAAGGAATGTGAGCCTCAGCACATTAAGCACTATACAATGGTGGCATTGTAAATCCGAATACTACCCGACGTACCTTTTTTGGGTTTAGCTTGATTAAAACCTGATGGGTCGTGTCCAATTACGTCTAAGGCTCTTGATCTCGTTAAAATTAAATCTTCTTAGACTGTGTATGTTGGGTAATCAGGATGGTTTTTGATACATGAGCTTCCCATTGCCCTCGAGTGATAGTCGGAAGTTTTTGTACCATATGGAATACGAGCACATCTTCCCATGATTCTACAAGCACTTCAAGATTCTTTAGTGAATGCCTGGCTTCAGTTGTCGTATCCAACAAAGCCTTAAGCTCGTTCGCCGATTCTTCATGAACTCTTGGATGGTTGAATAACAATTTGAACTGATTGCCCTTTAACAATCGGGTGTTCTGGTACCGCTTCACTAGGATCGCCCATGCGGAATTGAAATTGGTGTCGGTGTTCAGTACTAAAATTTCGATTTTCTTCTTGATTCATGTTGTAGTGCAACAGTATGCGTTTATATTGGTTATTATTTTCATAACTTTAAGTAAATAACAAATTTAATAATAATGTGAGGGCGCTGTGGCGCAGTAGTTAGTGTGTTGGACTCTGACGCACGATGAGCGAGTTCGGATCCCGATAACGCCAACGCCATCGAATGTTTATTTCGCGGCAAAACCCCCCGTAGTATAACTTGCCTAGAAAAAGCTTCTCGACTCACGCCGTTCGGAATCGGCATTAAACTGTAGGTCCCTTTCACCTGTGTGAAAAATAGAATTACACACAACATGGGTGAAGCTTGGCTCTGGTCCTTCATGGGCTGTAACGCCACTAAAGAAGAATAATAATAATGTGATCGAAATGAATGACTGCTAAGGAGATTCTCATAATGAAAAAATAATCGTAACGTCCGTAGAGTAAACTGGGGGCAAACTTTTCGATCATGCATTATTTGTCCGTTGCCCTGTATTCTTTACTTCAAAATGTACTTGTATAGTAGTCTGAGGTATAATCTGTAGTTGATTGACAGCCTAGATAGGTTTCCTTTACCTCTTGTATACACTAAGTGTAATGGTACTGTGTTATGGTCAAACCAATTTCTGAGGTTGTACCCGTATTAATGCAATAATGGCATTAACAATAAAATGGACAAAAGTAGCGAATAGTTTGAATAAAATGTAGTGGTAATTTCAGCTAAGCCACTAATCACTTTAGCTACCCTGGTAGCTCTTGAATAAAAATGTTTTTGAATATTTCCACAACAGAGGAAAAAAATACGTTCAACAGGATATAGTATTTATGCTGATATTTCTATTACCTCACACATCATTTACAAACCGGATGTCTAAGTGGCTGGTGATACGAATAATTATCATACCGTTGTCCAACATGAGAAACATCCATATCGTATATGTACATATATACATATGTATGTATGCATGTATATACTTTACCATGCATATGTATGTACATCAGCCTATATGTAATTAGTCGACATTCTGAATTGAATTATTGCATAATTGAAAACAATATTGCTTGGTAGATCGAGTGTTTAGATAATCCTACTATAGAGCTCTATTCACTTGTGTACATGCCTATAGCTCTCATGATGGTAAATAATTAGATATTGGACCACGAAAGAAGAAAAAAAGTAAAAGTGTAATTGAATATTAATTAGATATATCTTATTTTTCGGGTCTGTGAGTTACGTTCATGCAACACTGTCAGTTCTTTTGTAACGCTAAATATGAATAGAATATAATCGATATCTAGATTATAAGACAATAAGCTTATATTCACAGATACCTCCTTAACGTCGTATATTGAAATAACATGTATCATGTTATTCATAGTGCGCCCCACGTGGTTGGATATCCCATGCGGATATTACAATAGCCTAATTAAACCCCCGTACGTATTTGGCCTCAAGTCGAATAAAGCTGCTGGCGCAGACAGACTGCCTGCTGGGCTCTTCAAGGCAGCTGGAGATGACCTGGTTGGGAGCATGCACCAGCTCATCCGTAAGATATGGTTAGAGGAAAGCATGCCCGAGGAATGGAGACTCAGCATCGTATGCCCGATCCACAAGAAAGAAGACCCCTCTGATTGCGCCAACTATAGAGGAATAAGTCTCCTTAACATCGCCTACAAAATCTTCTCTGCCGTTTTGTGTGAACGCCTGAAGCCTTTTGTAAATAAGCTGATAGGTCCTTATCAGTGCGGATTCAGGCCAGGGAAGTCCACCATCGACCAAATCTTCACACTACGGCAGATCCTGGAAAAAAACAAATGAATTTCAAGTCGACACTCACCACCTATTTGTCGACTTCAAAGCCGCATACGACAGCGTAATTAGAGACGAGCTATACAACGCTACGTCTACCTTTGACATACCTGCTAAACTCGTCAGACTATGCAGGATGTCTTTGGAGAATGCTCACTGCTCCATCCGAGAGCACCGTGGCGCAGTGGGTAGTGTGTTGGCCTCTGACGCCGATGACTCGGGATCGAATCCCGACACAGCCATGTCATCGAACGTGTTTTTCACGGTGTTTCTCCTCAGCGGGGTTCTGACAAAACCCCCTGTAGTAAAATTGTCATGAAAAGCTTCTCGAAATTCGCCGTTCGGAACCGGCAATAAAACTGTAGGTCCCTTTCACCTATGTGAAAATGAAATCACACACAACATGGGTGATTGAGAGAAGCTCGGCTCAGGTTCTTCATGGACTATAACGCCAACATACATACATACATACACTGCTCCATCCGAATCGGTGAACACCTTACCGATAGTTTTGATGTCAAAAAAGGATTTAGGCAGGGCGATGCGCTGTCGTGTGATTTCTTCAACATCAATGATTGTGCAAAAATCACTGGCCAATAGAAGAGGTACAATCTATTTCAAATCCTCGCAACTCCTTGCATACGCCGACGATATTGACATAATAGGTAGTTCACAGCGAGATGTCAATGAGGCGTTTGCGAGTATTGAGATGGAGGCGACGAAAATTGGTTTGGCGGTAAACGAGGGCAAAACTAAATATATGCTGTCATCAAAAAAGGACGCTCAACACCGACGTCTCGGCCAGAACGTTTGTATAGGCAGATATAAGTTCGGGGTAGTTAAGGACTTCGTCTACCTTGGCTCCGCAGTGACCTGGAACAACGACATCAGTTCCGAAATCAAACGCAGAATCACTGTTGCCAATCGCTGTTTCTTTGGGCTCAGGAGGCAACTGAGTAATAGAGCCCTCTCCCGAACGACAAAGTTGACTCTATATAAGACCCTTATCATCCCGGTCCTGTTGTACGGCGCAGAAGCATGAACACTATCAAAAGCGGGTGAGGAGGCCCTTGATCGGTTCGAGAGAAAGATTTTGCGCGTGATTTTTGGGCCTATAAACGCAGACGGGGGTTGGAGGAAAAGATTTAACCACGAACTTTACGGGCTGTACAGCGACATGTGTCTAGTCAGGTGTCTACGGATTCAACGCCTAAGATGGCTGGGCCATGTAGAGCGAATGGACACCACAGCTCCAGCCCGGAGAGTCTTTGAATCCAGCCCCGAGGGACGAAGAAGCAGAGGACGGCCGCCCTTACGACGGCGCACACAGGTGGAAGGGGACCTCAGCCAACTGGGTGTGCGGCAATGGAAAAGGCTAGCGAAAGATCGTGCTAGATGGAGGGGCATGTTGGTTGAAACCCAGGTTCACCACGAACTGTAGCGCCAACTAAGAAGAAGAAGGCGTATCTGGCCTTAAAAAGTAATTAAAATGTTATTGATATCCAAACAGCAATGTTGTTTTTCCCTGTAATTTGGATATTTGTCTGTATACTTGTCTACATATTTAGCTATAAAATGTGCATATTTATATTTTTCATTAATTAATTCCCTACAAATTTGCAAACATCTGGTTTCGTATCTAAAATAGAAAAGCAAATCGCCAATGAGTCATGAGCATTTAGAGCGAACACGTGCCTGTAGCATGACAACTTAAAGGAGTTTCTGTTTGATAAATGTACCTTATATAATTAATCTAATGGATAAAACATTCCCTAATGATTTCGAAAACCGGAAATCTATTTTCGCAAAATCGCATTCAAGCTCAGTGACAAAGCGAATCAAACAGCAATCTGAGGTCCCTCTTTCCATTTTTTTTTTTTTTTTTTTTTTGCAACGATTCATCCTTAATTTGCAAGCAAACCGAAATTCTTTCATGAGAATGGAAAAGATAAATAGACTAAATTACGAAGAAGAATGAAAGAAGCGGAAGTACATACCGATTGTTTCTCGTATTTTGCATTCGTTCAAAAAATTATTTGATCATTCAAAAGGATGGATGAATGGATCCACTAGAAAATCTGGAGTTAGAACTCTACCGCGAAACACAGAAAGCAGTATCTCTGACCGAGAACAATATGAAATTCAGATCACAATATACGAGTATGTACATACATATCCATATGTATGTAGTTAGGAGTATTCTAACGTTTCTCTTTCCCGCTCTTCCCCTTAGGTGATTGAGGACATGAAGCAACAAGCGACTATCCATTGAATTATTTGTTTTAGCTATGCCAACAAGTGTATGGATTTCTATACTATTCATTTCTTGGCACCCAATGACCCACATGCTTACTTGCTATTTCAGTCTGTACAATAATTTAAGATGACAAACGTTAGTGTTCATAGGCACTATATTGGTGACATGTACGAGTAGGTCATTAAAACGATTTCTGAAAAAACAAAAGTTCCGATTTTTGGCCTTTATATTTAAAAGCTTTTCAAATGAAACTTCATTAACCGCAACCATAACGATTCTCTTTTTGGGTTTTGCAGAAGTAGTTTCACAAGGGATTGTACAAATCCTTTGAAAAGTAGTAGCTGGTGTGTCTCCAAATAGATAGTTAATTTAGCTTATAACGGCAGATTATGCGATTTGGATTCACATTTGCGATGACCAAAGACGGGGACAACTGGTAATACTTTATTTCGAATTTGAATAATTGGGCTTTGTTTTCACAAGAAATTTATACGAAGGTGCAAAATTAAAAACATTTGCTTGCTTGCTTTGGTGGCGTTACAGCCCATGAAGGGCCAGAGCCCAGCTTCTCTCAATCACCCGTGTTGTGTGTGATTTATTTTTTTACACAAGTGAAAGGGACCTACAGTTTAATGCCGATTCCGAACGGCGGCGTGAGTCGAGATCGTTTTTATGGCAAGTATACCCCGCCGAGAACAGACACCGCGATATAAACATTCGAGGGCGTTGGTGTTATCAGGATCCAAACTCGCTCATTGTGCTTCAGAGTTCAACACACTAACCACTGCGTCCTCAAATTAAAAACATTTAGTCAAAAGAAATGATGTCGGCCAAATGACGAGGTTAAGAAGAGCCGCGTTTCCGCTCGTTTTACGATATTTTGACTTGTTTCCAGCGAAAATCCGGCTCCAAATCGGAATTTTCTTTTTACACTAAGATTAACAGAGCATGACCATGGCAAATGGCGAGTTTCCTGCACCAGAAAACAGGTTCAGTTGGTTGGGCTACGGCCCAGTAACTTCTTCCTCTTCTTCTTATCAGGCCAGCGATCCATGGAGGATCTGAGCCTGAGCTATAGCTGCCTTCCATCCTTGACGGTCCCGGGCAGGCTGCTTTCAGTTGTCAAGACCAAGATGTCTTACATCCGCGATTACTTGGTCTTTATACCGGAGGTTCGGTCTTCCTCTTCTTCTCGAACCAGGAGACTCGGTGTCTTCTTCTCCATTCACCTTCCTCACAGACAGGACCAAATATCAAAATTGTAGCTGTCAATTGTTATGTTTTCTTCCAGGTGGTGAGCGACGGATTGGTTTTTGCTTGACAGCATGTATTTCGTTTTGTCCCAGCCCACTGTAACTGTAAAAAATCTTAAAACTCAGAGACAACCACAAAACTGGGATTTAACGGATGGGCTACATGTTGACAACCCCCGCAAACGCCTAAAAGGACAAGAGTATCGATTCGGCACCTGAAATATTGGGCCTCTTAACAGGCTGGGTGAGAATGCCGTGACACAGTGGTTAGTGTGTTGGACTCTGACGCACGATGAGCGTCATTTATTATTTTTTTTTTTTTTTTTAAATAATTTGCGCGCACTCAAGGTCTAATAACCTTATTATGTCGGTGACACAGTGCGGCAGAAGGTAGAGAGGAAGAGGAATAGAGGAGATGCCGATAGACATTGATCTTAAATGCTTGCATGTTGCATTGAGGGGGGAAAACCGAATCCGGCAGGGAGTTCCAGATTCGTGTGGTTCGGTTAATGAAAGATTCTCTATATTTGACAGTACGTCCGAAAGCGGGCTTCAGAGTATATTGGTGAGCATTCCTTGAGAGACGTGTATTGCGGGAGAAATGTTGTAGGGGCATTTTTGGTGGTAGTAACGATAAAATAGGGAGAGGCAGGTAACATTCCTGCGGTGTTCGGATCGGATCGCGATAACACCGACGCCATCGAATGTTTTTTTTTCGCGGCGTTCCTCCTCGGCGGGGTACTGGCAAAACCCCCCGTAGTAGACTTATCGTGAAAAAGCTTCTCGACACGCGCCGTTCGGAATCGGCATTTAACTGTAGGTCCCTTTCACCTATGTGAAAAATAAAGCACAGACAACATGGGTGATTGAGAGAAGCTTGGCTCTGATCCTTCATGGGCTGTAACGCCATCAAAGAAGAAGAACAGGCTGGGTGCGGCCGAACAATTGGAAAGAATCCTCAACGGATATGGAACATTGACGCACTCCAGGAAGTGCGACGGGATGGATTGGGTAAAAAACGAATGAAATACTGTGACGTACTCGTATACTACGGAAAGTGCTACAAGGGGAACAAATAATACCTATTTGGATACGGTTTTGTATAAGAACTGATAAATAATAAATAACAAATAGTAAATATTCTATAATACAAAAAATGAATGTACATGTATGTAACTGTCAATATCATTTATCTGACTAGATTGGAAATCAAGTAATCATCGGACGAACTACAAGACTTATTGTAATGATTCGATGTTATTAAGATTCTGCCTTGAACTTTTTCAACATTTGCCCAAATATGTAATTCTTCAGTGGAGGAATACTTACTTTACTTTGATGGCGCTACAGTTCGGGGTGAACCAGGGCCTCAACCAACAAGCCTCTCCAGCCGGCCCGATCTTCGGCCAGCCGCTTCCAGTACCGCACGCCAAGTTGGTTGAGGTCTCCTTCCACCTGTGCGCGCCACCTTATATGCGGTTGTCCTCTGCTGCGTCGTCCCTCGGGGTTGGAGTCGAAGACTTCGGGCCGGAGCGTTGATGTCCATTCGCTCTACATGGCCTAGCCATCTTAGACGTTGGATCCGAAGACGTCTAACTAGGCCGATGTCGCTGTAAAGCCCGTACAGTTCTTGGTTGAATCTCCTCCTCCATTCTCCGTTTACACAAACGGGACCAAAGATTGCACGCAGAATTTTCCTCTCGAAACGTCCAAGAGCCTCTTCATCCGCTTTTGATAACGTCCAAGCCACAGCGCCGTAGAGGAGGTTAAGGTTGGATGATTAAGGTTTTGTAGAGGGAAACCTTAGTTTTTCGAGAGAGGCAATTGAGTAGTAGAGCAATTGCCTCTTGAGCCCGAGGCAAGAGTTATTCTGCGTTTTATCTCAGCGCTAGTGTCGTTGCTGCTTGTCACTACCGAGCCAAGGTAGACGAAGTCCTTGACTACTTTAAAAATATAGCTGCCGAAGGTGACGCTCTGACCAAGACGTCGGTGTTGTGCGTCTTTCTTGGATGACAGCATATATTTGGTCTTGTCCCCATTTACCCTTAGACCCATTTTCGCCGCTTTTGCTTCAATGCTTGTGAACGCCTCATTGACGTCTGGCTTTGTCCGTCCAATAACGTCAATGTCATCTGCGTAGGCAAGCAATTGTGTGGACTTGAAGTAGATCGTACCTCTTGTATTGGCCGCAGAGTCCCGCACGATCTTTTCAAGAATAATGTTGAAGAAATCACATGACAGTGCGTCACCCTGTCTAAAACCTCGATATCGCTATCTTAACATCGTCTTGGTCGGGTGGACGGAATTCTCCTTCGTCTTCGTCCATTGGGAATGGTTCGCTCTGCCTGACGGCGGCATTTTGACTATCATCGCCGCTATACGGTCTGCAGAAGTGGTCCTTCCACAATCTCAGCATCGTCTGTGACTCCACTACTAGTTGTCCGTGCTCATCCCTGCGGGCTTCTGCTCTGGCTTTATAGCCTTGGCATGTTCGTTTTACTTTCTGGTAAAATTTTCGAACGTCGTTCCTGCAGAAACATCTCTCCATCTCCTCGATCCCGCGCTTCTCGTGCTCCTTCTTTTTCCTTCTCAGAAGCGCATGCTCCTCCCTCCTTTTCTGTTCATAGAGCTCGCGGGCAGCTCTCGTCCGGCGGCCTCTGAGGCGGCCTCTTTAATGGCTTTCTGACAACGACTCCATTGCTGTTCTATGGTTTCTGCAGATTGCGTCGGGACCTGGGAGAGCTTTGTTCCAGTTGGCATTTTTAAAGCTAAAGGACAGGAGTAAGGAGTGCTTTGCACAATACTGGTAAATGATCTGAGCTAAGATCATTCGTAACCATGGGTTGACTAAAAAGTTCCATAGTGTTTGTCAAAAAAAAAAAGTCCAATGTTGATGGGTTTGACCGAGAGCTTGTTGGAATATATGTAGGGTGAGGTGGGAAAAGTATATCGAACGGTCGACTTGAATTAAGATCAGCAAGAACGTTACCCATGACCCATTTCTAATCGACGAAGCCCGCAGAGAATTCTGTCCCCCTGACCTCGACGAAGTTAAGATTGCCATATCGAAGCTCAAGTCGAATAAAGCTGCAGCCGTAGACGGACTGTCTGCTGAGCTCTTCAAGGCAGCTGGGGATGACCTGGTTAGGAGCATGCACCAGCTCATCTATAAGATATGGTCAGAGGAAAGCATGCCCGAGGAATGGAGTGTCAGCATCGTATGCCTGATCCACAAGAAAGGAGACCCCTCTGATTGCGCCAACTACAGAGGAATAAGTCTCCTTAACATCGCCTACAAAATCTTTTCTGCCGTTTTGTGTGAACGCCTGAAGCCTTTTGCAAATAAGCTGATAGGTCCTTATCAGTGCGGATACAGGCCAGGGAAGTCCACCATCGACCAAATCTTCACACTACGGCAGATTCTCGAAAAAACCAATGAATTTCAAGTCGACACTCACCACCTATTTTTTGACTTCAAAGCCGCATACGACAGCGTAATTAGAGACGAGCTATACAATGCTATGTCTACCTTTGACATACCTGCTAAACTCGTCAGACTATGCAGGATGACATCCGAATCGGTGAACACCTTACCGATAGTTTTGATATCAAAAAGGATTTAGGCAGGGCGATGCGCTGTCATGTGATTTCTTCAACATCGTATTAGAAATGATTGTGCAAAAATCACTGGCCAATACAAGAGGCACAATCTATTTCAAATCCTCGCAACTCCTTGCATACTGCGACCGACGATATTGACATAATAGGTAGATCACAGCGAGATGTCAATGAGGCGTTTGCGAGTGTTGAGATGTAAGCGGAGAAAATTGGTTTGGCGGTAAACGAGGGCAAAACTTAATATCTGCTGTCATCAAAAAAGGACGCTCACCACCGACGTCGTGGCCAGAACGTTTGTATTGGCAGATATAAGGTCGAGGTATTTAAGGACTTCGTCTACCTTGGCTCCGCAGTGACCTGGAACAACGACATCAGTTCCGAAATCAAACGCAGAATCACTCTTGCCAATCGCTGTTTCTTTAGGCTCAGGAGGCATCTGAGTAATAGAGCCCCTTCTCGAACGACAAAGTTTATTCTATATAACACCCTTATCATCCCGGTCCTGTTGTACGGCGCAGAAGCATGGACACTATCAAAAGCGGATGAGGAGGCCCTTGGTCGGTTCAAGAGATTTTGTGCGTGATTTTCGGGCTCATAAACGCAGACGGGGGTTGGAGGAAAAGATTCAACCACGAACTTTACGGGCTGTACAGCGACATGTGTCTAGTCAGGTGTCTACGGATTCAACGCCTAAAAAGGCTGGGCCATGTAGAGCGAATGGACACCGCAGCTCCAGCCCGGAGAGCCCTTGAATCCAACCCCGAGGGACGAAAAAGCAGAGGACGGTCGCACTTAAGATGGCGCACACAGGTCAAAAGGGCACCTCAGCCAACTGGGTGTGCGGCAATGGAAAAGGCTTGCAAAAGATCGTGCTAGTTGAAAGGGTATATTGGTTGAGGCCCAAGTTCACCCCGAACTGTAGCGCCCATTAAGTAGAAGAAGAAGAACGTTACCCCAAGCATTAGCTCTCAGGCATCCCCAGCTCCGGCGCGTGCAGTTCAGACCTCCTCCTGTCAAAAAAATGTCGTTTAAATTAACCAATCCACGCAGATAATGTTTCAATTCAAATCGTTTACTAGCTGATGCTGATCCACCCGGGATGTATACAGCAAATATTTTCATTGAACGCCGATTAACAAAAGGTATTTCTGGGTTGGCCGTGGCGCAGTGGTTAACATCATCGACCGCCGAGCGGTCTATAGTTCAAATTCGCTTCATAGCCAAGAAAAAGTAATTCCTATACGGACAAAAAGTATGCAACGTAGTTGTGAATGGAAAGTGACCAGACGTACTGCTGCAGGCATAACACTCACAGTATATGGTCAACTGAAATTCTGTGTATGCAGTATTAAAGTGCTCGAACGGATTAGTACGGACTATAATCAACTCGGAATTTGGTCGGCTCTCGTTCTACCTAGGACAACCACCCCTGAGAGAAGTGAACGAACATCAACGACCCAAACCACTGCACTCCGTTTAGGTTGTGTGTCTATAGGCACATCATAAGAAGAGAATACATAAATGAAAACAATATTTTCTGTCAATCTTGTGCATTATGATAGTTAGTACTTTATTTTTTTAGTTCTTTTAATGACAATGGCAACACCGCCTCCCCTTTTATCAATTCTATCTAAACAATAACTTTTATAATCCTCATTAGATAAGTTAACATCTACATTCAACCAAGTCTCTGTCACTAAGCTAATATCAATATTAAATTTGCTTAAAATATTAGTCATAATATTCACCTTTTTTTCAAAGCTTGAACTTTGGTCTTACAATAAGATATGATATTTGTCACCAGAATAACCTTTAACACCCGTCATGCGACATAACAAAACTGAATTTATTGACTCTGATATTTGAACAAAAATTCTATTCATTCACTCTCGAATGATTTGTTACAAGAGATATTTAACTAAAGAAACAAATTTGCAATGTTCAATAAAGAAAAAAAGAAATACCCCATTTATCTCTTTGAAAATACATCATATCCTACATCATGTGATGGGTTTTGTTTTTGTTTTCATTTCAGTTGATGCAACTCGTGGTAATATCGTTATACCGGCAAACTTTCTACAGATACAAAAGCCATCAGTAACCAGATTGCTAATATCACAACCAGATGTGCCACATTATCTACCGTGTTCAGCATCAATAAACTATGAACCAAGTAAGTATATGTCTAATACACAGATGTTACCCGTCCCATCGCAACACTTAGCTGAAATTTAAAGTTCATCCTTCAGTCAGGATGGATAGGAACATCATCGGAAAAGAACCTGATATAAAAAGGAAACGATAGCTGGGACATTGCGCATACGTTCTGCTTAGGAGATCATAGAAGTCGTCTTTATGTCGGTCATCTTTCTCCTCTGTGGGGGCGTGGACACATAGTAAGCTTATATTGCCGAGATTGGCCTTGATGCGGATAGTTATGAGGCGTTCGCTTACATACTGGAAGCTTAAGACTTTTTTCCTGAGTCTGCCTCGAACAACAAATCCCTATCCGAATAAGCGTTGTTTATTTTCTCTGTAGCAGTTTCCGTAGTATATATCACAGTTTTTCATCCGCTTTTTGCCTGGCCCATCCCATCGCACCTCTTGGAGCGCGGTAATGTCTGCCTTATAGCAGTCCAAAGAGTTGACCAGTTGTTCGGCTGCACCTGGTCTGTTGAGGGACCTAACGTTCCAGGTGCAGAACCGAAATTCGTTTCCTTTTTGACGTTTGCGGGGGTCGTCAACATGTAATCTGTCCGTATCCGAGGCTATTGGTTGTCTCTGAACAAAATGTTTG
The DNA here is from genome assembly GCA_951905685.1 of Eumerus sabulonum. Lineage (NCBI taxonomy): Eukaryota > Metazoa > Arthropoda > Insecta > Diptera > Syrphidae > Eumerus > Eumerus sabulonum. Next base: position 179,998,026 of record OX645060.1, read on the forward strand.
TTTTAAGCGATAGGGGTGTTAGCCCTAAGCGCAACTCCCAACCTGGAGGGCCAGGTTCCTCTTTTCCCAGGAACAAGTGGTCGGGACAGACAAAGGTAAATAAATAAATAAATACATAGCTACACCCGCATTCATTTTATAGAAAGCAAGCTTAAAACCGTTCAAAAAATTTGAATTTAACGGTCAGAGAGGTAGTTTCTAATCCACTGAGTCGGTCCAATTACTCAAATGTTCGCCGACAGACGTTCCCCTTTAGAAGTATCTAGAATGCTCTGTCATTTACATTCAGCAGTATACCGCTGATCCGAAAAAAGGACAATGATCTTCGGCTCTGTACGTGGAATGTTAGGTCCCTAGACCGCTATAAAGCGGACATCACCGCCATCCAGGAAATGCGATGGAATGGACCGGGCATAAACCGTATGAAAAACTGCGATATTTACTACGGCGACTGCTATAGGGATAGAGGGCAACGATTGTTTGGATGCGGATTTGTTGTTCGAGGTGGACTAAGGCAAAAAGTCCTAAGCTTTCGGCATGTGAGCGAACGCCTCATAACAATCCGTATCAAGGCAATTTTTTTTAACATCAGCCTGATCTGCGTCCACGCCCCCACGGAAGACAAGGATGACTCAGCCAAAGATGAGTTCTACGATCTCCTAGACAGAACGTATGTCCAATGTCCCAGCTATGACATCAAAATTGTACTAAGAGACTTCAGTGCTAAGCTGGGTAAGGAAATTATCTTTGAACGAGTCATCGGCAAACATAGCCTACACGACACCACATCCGATAACGGACACAGGCTGATTGATCTTGCCAAGATGCGCTTGGCTACTATCGCCAGAAACCGCCCGTGCTTTTACCGATCGCGTCTCCTTTAAGCTCTCCAATACACCTCAATCCTCCACGCTATCAATAGAACAGCAGTGGAGCCTTGGCAAACAAGCCCTGAAAAGCTCTGCATCCGAAGTCTTGGGTTTTAAGGCTCCACCACGAAGAAACACCTGGTTCGACAACGAGTGCAGGAGGATTCACACAGCGAAGCAGGATGCATATAACGCCTCGCTGCATAAAAGAACAAGAGCAGCTCGTGAGCTCTACGAGTTAAAAAGAAGGGAGGAGTACAAGCTTCTCAAAAGAAAGAAGAAAGAGCACGAGAAGCGCGCGATTGAGGATTTGGAGAGGTGTTACTGCAGGCGTGACGTTCGAAAGTTTTATCAGCAGATAAAGCGAACATGCCAATGTTATAAGGACAGAACGGAAGCCTGCAGGGATGAGAACGGGCACCTAGTAGTAGAATCGCAGTCAATGATGAGAATATGGAAAACCACTTCTGCAGACTGTATAACGGCGATGTTAGTCAATATACCGCTTTCAGGCAGAATGATCCATTTCGAATCGACGAAGACCGCAAAGAATTCCGTCCCCCTGGCCTCGACGAAGTTAAGATAGCCATATCGAAGCTCAAGTCGAATAATGCTGCTGGCGCAGACGGACTGTCTGTAAGATATGGTCAGAGGAAAGCATGCCAGAGGAATGGAGTCTCAGCATCGTATGCCCGATCCACAAGAAAGGAGACCCCTCTAATTGCGCCAACTACAGAGGAATAAGTCTCCTTAACATCGCCTACAAAATCTTCTCTGCCGTTTTGTGCGAACGCCTGAAGCCTTTTGTAAATAAGCTGATAGGTCCTTATCAGTGCGGATTCAGGCCAGGGAATCTTCACACTACGGCAGATCCCGGAAAAAAACAAATAAATTTCAAGTCGACACTTACCACCTATTTGTCGACTTCATAGCCGCATACGACAGCGTAATTAGAGACGAGCTATACAACGCTATGTCTACCTTTGACATACCTGCTAAACTCGTCAGACTATGCAGGATGACATCCGAATCGGTGAACACCTTACCGATAGTTTTGATGTCAAAAAAGGATTTAGGCAGGGCGATGCGCTGTCGTGTGATTTCTTCAACATCATATTGGATTGTGCAAAAATCACTGGCCAATACAAGTGGCACAATCTATTTCAAATCCTCGCAACTCCTTGCATACGCCGACGATATTGACATAATAGGTAGATCACAGCGAGATGTCAATGAGGCATTTGCGAGTATTGAGATGGTGGCGGCGAAAATTGGTTTGGCGGTAAACGAGGGCAAAACTAAATATATGAACGTTTGTATTGGCAGATATAAGGTCGAGGTAGTTAAGGACTTCGTCTACCTTGGCTCCGCAGTGACCTGGAATAACAACATCAGTTCCGAAATCAAACGCAGAATCACTCTTGCCAATCGCTGTTTCCTTGGGCTCAGGAGGCAAATGAGTAATAGAGCCCTCTCCCGAACGACAAAGTTGACTCTATATAAGATCCTTATCATCCCGGTCCTGTTGTACGGCGCAGAAGCATGGACACTATCAAAAGCGGATGAGGAGGCCCTTGGTCGGTTCAAGAGAAAGACTTTGCGTGTGATTTTCGGGTCTATAAACGCAGACGGGGGATGGAGGAAAAGATTCAACCATGAACTTTACGGGCTGCACAGCGACATGTGCCTAGTCAGGCGTCTACGGATTCAACGCCTAAGATGGCTGGGCCATGTAGAGCGAATGGACACCACAGCTCCAGCCCGGAGAGTCTTTGAATCTAACCCCGAGGGACGAAGAGGCAGAGGACGGCCGCACTTAAGATGGCGCACACAGGTGGAAGGGGACGTCAGTCAACTGGGTGTGCGGCAATGGAAAAGGCTAGCAAAATATCGTGATAGTTGGAGGGGCATGTAGGTTGAAGCCCAGGTTCACCCCGAACTGTAGCGCCCGTTAAGAAGAAGAAGAAGTATGCTGTTGAAGTTTATCATAATTTCATTTCTTAGCTGCAACAGAGCATTCCAAACTTTGCCAGCGAAATTCAAACATAACCGGCGATTCGTGTCCGCAACAATATACCTATAGGGCATTGGTGTTTGGAATTGAGCTCCATGTGTATGTGTAAAGCTCTTTGGAGCGGAGGCCTCTTACATTTTGCTAGTACAAATTAAGACTACCTTTAGATTGGGTTGTGATGGAGGAGTTAGGGACGAAAATCGTTGTTAGCGTCCCTGCAAGTTCTTTGGAGAGAAACAAGGCGCTTAGAGCTAATATGAAAAGCAAAACTGGAGAGGTCACTAGACACGGTTTGGGCAGAAATGTTAAAACTCTCATGGAATCGGTCATAGATTTTTCGCAAATATGTATGTTGGGTCAGTAGGGAGACCTTTTATTTTGGATGGAAACCGTAACTTATCTTTGTTTTGTCGTCAATACAGACGGTATTCGGTTTGTCATGAAGGTAGGCATTGTAGAGAGGAATGTTTTCATATAGGTGGTGATCTCGCAGGTACCATTAGGTGTGGCACTGAAAAAAATGGCGAAAGATAGCACTGGCTTGGAGTTAGTTGCCACCCTCGTTTACACTGCTGATTACAATTTAAGTGAATAAGTTTCCTGCGCAAGACAACTGATAAGTAAAGAAATATTGAAAGGGCATGACAAAGTTAAATCGTTAAACTGTCATATCAACAAGACCATACACCGGGTTAGGATGGGTTAGCCAAAACTACAAGGTCACATTTCCCAACCGACAAAACTGGGAACAGGATAGACCCCCCTTCAATCGTGGATCCTACGTGTGGTACACAGATGGCACCAAAACGAACGAAGGCGTTGGGGCTGGAGTACACGGAGCAAATACAGGCACATGCACCTACGTCAGCATGGACAGATATAACTCCGTTTTTCAAGCAGAGATATTTGCTATAGAACTCTGCCTCAGAGAAAATATAAACAGAAATATACTTAACAAAAAGACTTACATTCTCTCTGACAGCAAGGCTGCACTTCTAGCCCTAAAGAGCTATGAAATCACCTCCAAACTGGTATGGGACTGCCTACAGCTACTTTACCAGCTGGCCAGCACAAACAGAGTTCATCTCATTTGGATACCTGGACACAGCGGCCATATAGGCAACGAAAAGGCGGACCTACTAGCAATGAAAGGCTCTGCATCACCATTTATGATTCCACGGCCTTTCTGTGGCATACCCATCAGCACCACCAAATGCTGCATAAACAATTGGTTAAGGAACACGACGGATCACTACTGGTTACTAACGCAAGGTAGCAGACAAGCCAAGCTGTTCCTCCCAACTACATCTCTCAGTAGAATGAAACAACTCCTCATGCTGTCGAGGAGTCAGATTCGCTTAATCACAGGTTTCCTTACTGGACACTGTCCAGTCAACAGACACATCAAAACGATGGGCATCATACAAGATGACACTTGCAGAATATGTAATGAAGACGAAGAAACAGCAGAGCACATACTATGCCACTGTAACTGCCTTGTCAGTACACGTCATCGTCACTTAGGCAAGTATTATCTTGAAGCAGAAGAAATCGCTGCTAGCTCACTCAAAAGCATACTAAGTTTTATCACGAACTCAGGATTTTTGAGTGAACTGTAAGTGGGGGACATCACAATAGGCCCAATCGTGGCCGCAGAGATCAGGCGACTTTGTCTCACCCCCGTACCCTCTCTAGCTCTAACTCTAGGATGGGCAAAACTGAATCAAATATCTCGTCTTAGGGATTACAAACTATGAAATCAATTGAAATTATTTTCCGTCGGTGCTTTAGTTAAACGGAGTTGCTAATGTATCTCTAATAAATCGGCATTTTCTCTCAATACTTTCAGATGAGGAAATACTTCCAATTAAAGATTTCACTTATGTTTGGTTTCGCAACGACATCGAATTGAAGACATTCGCCTCGCGTCGAAATGATTTTCACATTTACCCAAATGGAACACTCAGACTGCCAACGAATAAAAAGGCCGCCGGAATCTATAGATGTTTGGTGAATGCAACTGCTTTGGGTCATCATGCCATGCTGTCAGAAAGCTGTTCCGTAGAATATCCAGGTAAATATCATTTTCTACATAATGCAAGTAAATACAAATCTAGTTTACTCAATTGGTCTTCTTAGTATTCGAACGTATATCATCACAATCAAATATTACCGCGATTCGAGGAATGCCCGTTACGTTAAATTGCCCCGTAAAAAGTATACCGACAGCAAATGTAACCTGGTTGTATGGAAACGCATCTATCGAAGAGAGACTCAAAGATAGCAGGCGAGTAAAGATCGACAACAGAGTTTACCAAGCGCTCGATATTTTTCCGCATAAATTCCAAGTTGACAATAATTACTCGTTTTACTTTTCTTTCTACAGATTCCTTGCACTTACGAACGGAAGCTTGGTCTTAAAAAACGTATCCGACAGTGACCGGGGAAAGTACAGGTAAATACAAGTTGTTAGCGATTCGTTGTAGAACAAATCCTTTTGAATAGATTGAAAAATCACGCAACACTCTCCATTATGAAACGTGTAATTTCGTGATTCTGTGATTCGTGAAACCCACGCAAGTCGTAAGGCCTGCATAGTGCAGAGTGCACAATAGGAACACGAAAGACTCATATTGCTACCGCACCTTCGTGTGCTATCAGTAGTTTAGTACGACGACAAATCCGACAATCACTCGGGTATTTTAATCAAGATTGGTTATACTAAGCCCTATGTGGAATCCTTTCTTTCGTTTTGCCATGCTCCGCTCACTCTAGGTGTGTTCCGTGCTATTGTGCCGTAACGAGACGATTAGAGCGAACGAAAGCAGATTTACTGCAGTTGTACTCGTAAATTATGCTATGTAATTAGAACTCGTTAAATATTTGAAATTGTATGCAAGATTAAGATCGGCTCACGAGTAGATTGGCTTGGCAATTCCTTATGAGGGAATGACTAGAACGATTGTGTGTTGATGGCACTTTGCTAACCCTAAGCAGGCGGCATAATGTATTGCATTACATTTGAGGATTAAGTGTGGAGAGCACGCTACTACTATGGAATAGACAGTCAAGCCGACTGGTTGACGGGCATCTTAATTATTTTTTAATTAATGTATTTCGATTTGCGGAAAATGTTCGTTTTGTGTGTTGGTCTGGCGGATTGATCCTCGAAAAAGAGAGGGAGGGAGAGAGAGAGAGATTAACCGAATGTCCGTGAATTCGTTTTAATTTTCCGCTGGCTCTTTAATGAGTTATATTTCAATTGGATCTGTCTTGGTCTCTGTAATTTGATTCGATGACTGAACTTTGTTGTTTAAATTAAGCTCGCTTCTATAACAACGAAAGGTGTTATTGTACTAATATGTTAATTAGGTCATCTAAGTCATTTAGAGTGATGATATATGTATATTTAATTCTACTTTCGTCTATATCGTTTAGATGCATTGCTCAGAATTTGTATGCTGTGAAGAAGCAACGTAAACATTTTCTAACACTGAACGTTATACCACCTAAGGAAACCAAAAGTCTATCCGTTTCATCTCTCAAGCATAAGCTACTTCCACCCTTACAAGACGAAGTCCATTACATTCCATCGAATACAGATCTTCAATTGCGTTGCCTCGGCACATCGTCAGCGATTAAGATCGAATGGTGGTTTCGAAAAACACTCGATTCGCAACTGGAAAAAATCACAAACAACAGCGCTGAGTACTACATCCATGAGGCATCGATTGAACGAGACGATGGATACTATACTTGTATGACAAAAACCGATTCGCAAATATTCCAGGTTATTGTAACTGAACGGCCAATCATTGTGCAGCAACTTCAGTCCTATGAGAGTGCATTGGCGGCCTTTGTCAATTACTCGTGTAGTGCTGTGGGTAATCCATCACCAGAGTTTTCTTGGTAAGATTTTCAGCATTGCGTTGTTGTATTCTGTTAGAGTACATTTAAATTATTTGTTTTTAGGTATCATAATGGGAAATCCTTGAATGAAAATAGCTATACAACGAACATTCAGCAAAACGTTCTCACAATTCAATCGTTCGATCTGGTCAATGAAGGAATTTATCAATGTTTTGCTAGAAATATCGCTGGCGAAACATACTCTGCATCATTGTTACGCTTGTCGCATCGGGAAAATCTGGAAATCATGCCAAAACCATTGAAGAATATTCGATGTTATGCAATGAATCTGAACACGATAAATGTGACTTTTCACAGTGGTACTTCGCCGGTAATGAGTCTATGATTCTCCGATTTTTGTCAATGGATTGATCTTTTGTCTTTTTCTAGCTCTATTTCATCAGTGTGCATTTCGCCCAACAAAATCCGTATGTGTGGGAATCGAGGCCGCCACTACAGCTCAATCATACCGAATACGTTGTGATATCGGGCCCAATGCCGACTTATAAGCCATTTGTTATTTTAACACGAGCTCTTTTGCCAATATCGTCACATCGATATAGCACCAAGGGAAGCGTCGAAGAAACAATGAAGAGTTCAATTCTGAGTGAACCGGCTTGGTGCTGTACACAAGGATGTAAGTTGATCGTTTGACATACTTCGTGGTATTTTCATTTATATTTTCATTGAATTTTTAGTGCCTATTCGTGCGTTCTACCTTGCAACCGATATCTTCATACTCTGGTCGAATCCAGTTTTGAAAACCAAATATTTTGTTGTTCAATTCTCAATCGGTTTCACACGTCCACATCCGAAGGAATTTTTCAAAGAACCTAATCTACAGGGAATTTCTTCCGCTGTCACGGTATTACTCGTGCCCAGTGATATCGAACATAATCTTCAAAAGGTGGTTCCACTTACTGAATCTCAGACTAGAGATGTTTTAAGTAAAGTACAAAGTATTCGTAATGATTCGAATGATTATGATTCGGAAGAGGAGATCTTCAGTTTAGTGGTCCCGGCCAACGTAACTGGATTGCTGTTAAAGAATTGTTTGCGTGCAAAAGTTCGCGTCCTTGTCGTTACAAATGAGAATGAGCATTTACAGCAGGATTTTCGCTACGTGCAATGGAAGATCGTAAGAACATTGTACAATCGTTAATGTGCTCATGCTATTCGATTCTTATTTAGATTGAAAACAACACAGAGGAAGTGTCGACAGTTCCGTTTCGAGTCCATACAGTGGAATCGCGCAGTATTGCATTTATCTTCGTAGACAGTTTCAATGAACAGTGCGTACAAGTCTGTTATTTTATATATGAAGTTCCCGATGTGGGCAGTAGTCGAAGGATCTGCCAAGATATGTACGTATTGATATTGGTTAAAGATAATATCCCAGTTCTAAACAGGAATTTTAATATATATCGAAGGACGCTGACATCATCACAGCTAGTTCTGAGGGAATTAAAACCAAAGAAGCACTATAAGGCATTATTCTACAGTTGTACTGATCATCATGTTTTCGGTGACGTCGACGTCCAAACGTTGCCAGATCGTAAGTCATTAATCTCTTTCATCAATGCTCGCTACAATTCACTGTTTGTTGTTTAGCACCTGGAACAATAACCAATCAAAAAGTCACGAAACAAGATGGGTTGAAATTAAGCTGGGATCCTCCTAAAAATCCAAACGGAAAGATTAATTATTACAGTATTCTTTGGATGGTGAACAATACTACTCATGAGGCTAACGTCAGTTCGAGTGAAACCTTCTTCAAGGTGAGCATGCTTTCTCGTCACTACAATGTCTAATTGTTTGTTTTGTTTCTTATCACAGTTTCCAAACGTTACTGAACGAGAGAAAATCAATGTCACCGTACGTGTTGTTGGGGAGAATGGAAAAGGTGCACCAATATACATCGATCTGCGAAATATCCGTCACGAGCATTTAGAGATTGAGAAAAACTCAATATTGGACACATATTGGGGTATTGCCATTGGGGTGGTCTTGTCTTTATTCTGTATACTTATCTTCAGTCTGATGTTTGTCTACCAACGTCGTCGATTTAAATTGCGTTCGGGACAAACACAACTTACCTGTCAGTCAGAATCGAATATAGGTGCCGTAAGTACACCCGGTACTGGTGGTATCACTGAAACTACTGGATTCGGTGGTTTCCTCGGTGATGGTGGCGGCGGTTTAAGTGGTGGATTAGGCGAGAGTAGTACTATGAATGAACACCACGAAATGCAAACACTCATCCCGAAATCACAGCATTTCGCAATACTCAAGGAAATATCAGGAGCAACCGCACTAAAGCAACTACCCAATGGTAATGGTAACTGCCCGCGAAGGAATGACAATAGTTCAGAGTGTATATTTGCTGAGACTGAACTCAATGATGAACCCATAGCGCTTTGTAGTTCAACACCGTTACCAATGCAAGCGCCCACCAAGGACGACAAAGATGATAAACTCTATTTCATTCCGGTATCGACCGAATCAAATCATAGAACAGATATTGCAGCTGACTATCCAGCGTCGCATTCAAATCGTTATGCACTGAATAAAATAAGTTCCTCACCGAATTTCTTCAACCGTGGCAGTAGTAGTGGTGCGAGCGGTAATTGTAAATCTCCACCCTTGGGCGAATATTACAACCGTCAAAATCGAGGCAACACACACAGCCACAGCCAAGAGCAGCCTTCCGCCTTTATGCGAAATGGTTGCTTTCACTATGTAAATACAGCAAACAATAGATATAGCTACAGTAGTTCTAGTAATAATAGCAAGGTACAACTTCCTTCCTCATCTCATCCCGTATATCAATTGAATCATTCCATAGACAATGGTGTAGCATCGTTGTCGGAACCGAGATTAAGCTCAGTGAATGATGCGGAAAGCAGAGCTGCTCCTAAGGTTTGAAATGAAATACATTTCATATATATTTTATATATTTTTTTGTGTTTTAGAATCACGAACTTCATTGCACTGATGTCCCATTCTTGGATAGAGGTGAAGGAGATATTAAACATCCGCATAGCATGAGTGTAAAAAATAACAATAACACGTTATCATATCGCAATAAGCAGTCGTTTGCAAACGACGACGATAAAAATTCATCGACAGCTCCCCTCATTGAAAACAATAGCACAATTGGTTTTCATACACCTTCCTCTTCTCATACCGTCAATGCTGGAGACCATCAAAATCAGCCGGGCAGTAGTGGTTATAGTATATCACTGCATCATCAACCATCTTCTAATCCTTCGAATCATCATCGAAACCATGAAATGGCAGATAGTTTCACCAATCCGTTACTAAAAAATACATGGAGCAATCGAAGGCCAAATATTGACCCGAATGGATAGAAATTATAATCGGTAACCGGGTAAGCAGTGCGTTTGTATATAATACTGCACGACGCAACAGTGGAATATGTTGCGATTTAAATGGTTGTTATAAATTCCAGCTTCGTTTAGTAGGTACCCGTTCAACGATCGTTCTTCTGATCGACAGACGGCCGTATATGTATTTCAGAAATAACGTTTAAAATAAGTTGTTTTTTTTTTTTTTGATAGCATTATGTGAAAAGGAGAAGAAAAAAATATTATTGAGGCTTTATTTAAAACAAAAAACACAACAAAGCAAGTACTAGGTTTTAGTGGTCTAGTACGCATGTGGTCGTATTTCTACATGCGTATATTTCGGAACGCAGGATATCGGGGAAGGAATTAAATTCTAACCCGAATCTCTAAAAATTTCTGTCTATTTAAGTTGGAAGTAAGTAAGAAAACGTTTTCAAAACACATACGTTTTTTATTTATATATTAAATTTTTGGATTTGGTCGTTTTTCAAAATTTAAAACATTACGTGTTTTAGTAATACATATTTGAACGATTCCCACTAGTTTCTTGATGAATGAAAGTGAAGCTGTGAGTATTCATTTAAAATCAACCAGGGGGGCGTTCAAGTATTACGTAAGGCAATTTTTTAAGATTTTTGACCCTCCCTCCCCCCCATGTAACGCGCCGTAACGTTTCCCTAACGGATTTGAAGTTCGTGCTATACGAAGTCAGCTCTGCTTAGCTATCATAGAGTATCCTGATGGTTATTCCTCTTATGCCAGTCTATAAGTTTAGATTGGCGGATGTTAGGATGGTTATAATTCAGATTAGAAGATACTGGGACTCATTCGTAGGGTCTTGCTAATCCTCCAATTTGGTCCAAAGATGCCGGCGACAACGCCAGAAATAAATTTGGAGCCATCAGTATACCACCTAAGACCTTTGACGTTGAACAAGAGATCACTGGTTTTCCAAGCTGTGCGGTTTGGGATCAATATCTTAAATCTCTTGTCAAAAGGGAAGGTGTGTGGTAATGCGTCTGAGACCGTGGTATTCATATCCAGCTCAGGAAGCTGTTGCAGGATTAACATGTGAGCCATAGGTCTGTGCCCGAGCGAAGAATTCTGATTGCACTACGTAATGCGACCTTTTTAATAAAAAGGTGCAGTGGAGTAAGTCCAATTAGTGCTTCTTGAGCTGCAGAAGGGCAGGTTGGCATTTTTTTTTTTTTTTGGCACAATTGCGCTGGTAAGTCAGTATGAGAGCCTTTATAGGCTAAGAACGGCTGATAATGCAAATATCCCTCTTTTAAGGACATTACAGTATGAACTCACCTTAACAACACTGATTACGGCAATGTGCTTGTGCGTATTTCGTGTTTAAAACACAAACGAATACTGACAACGAAAACAAAATAAAAATGATGTGCATAACAGTCGAGGGACTAGCCGTAAAACAAAAACGAAAAGAGTTGCCGACTTGGGAGACTAATACCCTAGTTTTTTATTTAAATAAAAAAAATGTTACATAACGGGTTTTCGAACCCCCTCCCGCCCTTGCGACGCATCGTAACGTTTTACAAGACCCCCCCCCCCCCCCCCATTGCGTTACGTAATACTTGGATGCCCCCAGGAGCCAGGATGAAAAGGACATCTGGCGATAACGGTTGATACATTCTGATTTTACTCACAATCCGATATTCTTCTTCTTAACTGCTTAAATATTTCATGGGTTACCCTTGGCCTTTAACCCATTTAGGACCACTAGTATAAATATTCAGAAAAATACCAATGTTTTAATTCAATACCATTTTATTAGGTGTTTATAAACATTTGGCATTTTTTTATTTTTTAACAGCCACCCCCAATTTGTGTGTGCTGCGTAAACGCACCATTGGGACAATACGTATATAAGAAAATTAAGTGTGGTAAGCCTTAAAGCAATGAGAATGCAAGGGAATCTGCGTTGTGCTTTTACAAACTCTGCACCGTCTTCTCCAATTTTCAGGGTTCCTCTCAATAACGTGACCAACGTTATCTAATCTTGAAGTGGATGGCAGAGATAAAGTTGAACCGTGTCCTCGAACAGATTATGTTATGCGCTTGTTGACACTTATAAGGCTCCGGACTAATTCAGAACTAAAGTCCAGCTGCGAGATTGGTTTTTCCTTATACACAATCCTGTGCAGCTTCCAGGCATTCACTATTGCAGGGTCTATTGCGTTTACATATATATAAGGGCCAATACCATTTCTTACCACCAATATTTATACGGTAGGTTGCTACTGCATTGTCGTGTGAGTCAACACCGCCCATATATTTATTGTATGGCAATCATAAGTGGTTGTGGTACCAAGATCTTTCTCTTTTCCTTACGATTATATCGTTTTACAATGACATTTGGCTGAGCGGACTCGCAATTGGTTGCCACTGTAACAACGGAATTGTCATTCTAACGTGATCATAGCCGGAATCCATTGTGCTACGCTGTTTTTTGCCTATTGACTTCTTCGTCTCCAGTGGGCATTTTAGGATTATATTTTTCGCGGACAGTTCCAGCAGCAAAATATTCTTCATTTCTCAAATGAACTACATAACAGGCTAAACTAGTAACAAAGTTGTCAAAATAGACCCTGTCAAAATTTCTATTTTCTATTACTTTCAAAAGATCTATGACAACTAGCCCACCTAGCCCAAACTCCTTCTGGCATTCATCGCTTGACCTAAGGCACCACAGCTTGAACCCAAAACGTACCGGCTTTCCTTTTAGGAACATTTTCGCTGAATGACGGCCAAAATAAGGTAAGATGCACTTTTACACCTTCTGGCGGAAGGTCTATAGGTTCGCCGACGCAATTACTGCTGCGTGGGTGAAAAGTGCGGACGTAGGACGTACCTCTCTCGGGTAAATAAAATTTCAAACAAGAATACAGATTTTTTCAAAGCCTACTAAAGTTTCACTGTAGCGTTTTCGCAACGTTACTAAGCCAAGCCGATAAGTACCTATGGACAAGTAAATGTTCAGTTTGTTTTCAAATTACTGTCATTAGTAGTATATATATGTTATACGAAACCACATTCTAACTACTAAATATTGGAAACAGTCATTCTTAGAGAATTTAGAAACTATGTGGGTTTTTCTTCGACATTTGGCTATTTTACTTTTTTAACTAATCATAACCTTAAGAGCTATTGCCCATATTAAAAAAAAAAACTGTATGATAGTTCAGATATTCCTTAATGCAATAGAATAATAATAATAATATATAATGAGGGCGCCGTGGCGCAGTGGTTAGTGTGTTGGACTCTGACCCACGATGAGTGAGTTCGAATCCCGATAACACCAAAGCCAACGAATGTTTATTTCGCGGCGTCCCTCCTCGGCGAGGTACTGGCAAACTCTCCGTAGTATAACTTGCCTGGAAAAAGCTTCTCGACTCACGCCGTTCGGAATCGGCATTTAACTGTAGGTCCCTTTCACCTGTGGGAAAAATAAATCACACACACCATGGGTGATTGAAGAGAAGCTTGGCTCTGGTCCTTCATGGGCTGTAACGCCACCAAAGAAAAAGAAGAATATAATAAAAAGTGCATCAGAAATGATGTTACCTTTTTAGCTTGAAAAAAAAAAAAAAAAAAATAGCCTTTTCAATGTTGCGTTAACGCAACCATGGGAATACATGGGTTAATGCATCCGTATTTTAGCCTATTCGATTCTCTTTCACATTTCTATTCTCGTGGCTAATATTGTTTTGCGACATTAGACCGAAATTCTTTATTATATTTGTACATGCATACATACATTCAGAAATATGTTGATGATTTATCGTTAGAGCTCCACCCACTCAATTAACTTCAATTTTTTTCTTTCTTATTTGCAGATTTAGTTTAACCACCCCAAACTGAAACATAAGAATGCACTTGTCTGCTAAACTTCTAGGTTATCCGATTGTTTGTGAAATGTTTATCAATTGAACATCACTTGTACATTGAACTTGGTGTTCATATTTTATATGATCGATTAGCTGCTTCTTCAATTTAATGGAAATGGGAATTATTATTTCCTTCAATCAAATTCGATACAGCCGACAGTATGGTGAAACCTATTTTTATAAATTCGACGTTTAATCAATCTTGTGATTGCCTGCGTCGAAAATGCCCATTTATAAACTAGATTTTCAAGTGAAGCATCCGAATTAAGAATCTTCTTAATCTCCAGACTTTTAACAATTCTTTTCCCCTTTTTTTTTTACCAAAATTTCTCTTTCAAGAAAATTTCAGTAAGTTGGTTCAGTAGAAATGTTGCGCTTGCCAACAAGTTATCAAGTCCATATGCTTGCGAAATGTGTCGAGTTTCGTCTCGTACCCAACATTTTCAAGAAGGATAAAATATACAGTGATGGACAGATAAATAGTACACCCGTAAGTTCTCATACATTATGTTGTGCTAAAAGTCTAAAAAGAGGTTCAGCCTTTTTTTGTTTTATAACTGATGTGCGTTTATATGTACTTCATTAAAGAAAAACACATAGTTACTTTAAATCAACTCAAAAATAATAATTCAAAATGGGGAAAAATAAGTAAAAAAATTGATAATTACTATAAAAAAACGAATGTACATATATTTAATTAATATTTTGTAGGATATTCCTTGTTCCTTATCGCTCTTGACAATGTTTTTGCAAACTCTCTACTAAGCGCTTACATTTCTGGGCAGGTATAGCTTCCCAAGCAGCCTTTATGGTTTGCCGAAATTCTTCTAAATTTTTTTGAGCTGGAGTCTTTAACGAGGGAGTTAACATCATTCCAAAGATTCTCGATAGGATTCAGACCGGGACTTTGGGCCGGCCAATCAAGCAGGAAAATTTGTCGCTCCGAAAGCCAATTCTTCGCTATCCGCGAAGTATGCTTTGGGTAATTGTCATGCATAAAAATCCATGATACAGGCATAGAGTCGTCGGTGTATGGCTCCATTTGGTTCTCCAGGATTAGCTTATATTGATGTTGATTCATAATGCCATTTATTTTCACAATTGGTCCAACGCCATGCCATAGCATCGCCGCCCCACCATTATGCTTGACAGTCTTGATGGTGTATCTGGGATGGTACTATTGGTTCGTTGGCCTTCGAACATACTTTTTTCCATCTGATCCCAACCTGTTGAACTTATTTTCGTCGCTCCAAAAGATATTTTTCCAAAATGACAAGGGTTTGTTCCTGTGAGCGTTTGCGAAAATAAGTCTTCCCTTTCGGATTTTTTTTTTTTTTTTTTGGAGACGAGGTTTTTTTTTTTTTTTTTTTTCCTGGCGATTCTTCCATTGAGTTGGAATTCAATTAACTGACGACTTACAGTTACGGCTGGTATTTGGACATTGTGTTGGACAGGTAGTTGTTGCTCTATCTCCTGGGAAGTAATGAAAAGGTCGCTGCCACTGATTTTCTGGATAATTTTGTCAGTCACTTCTGACGTTTTTCTTTTTTTGTTTTTCCTTACGGGATTTGCGGAAGATTGGCTGCACCGTATGACCTTCATTGCATTTTGAACAAGCTTCCTAGAGCACCTTAATGCCCTTGCCACCTCTGAAATAGTATTTTAAATGCTCCTATTTGTGTAAGAAATGAGCGTAATTATGGCTATCCTTAAAAGGATTTACACTAACCTCACTTAAATCACTGAAAAATATTTCTTTTCTGATACACCGTGATATAAACACCCAATTTGCAATGATCACCAACTCTAACGATTGCAAAACCAGGAAAACCTAACGGGATCTTCTTTGTAGTATGTTTTCATATTCATAACGGTACTACCTTGGGATATTATGGCTTTACTCCTTTGCAGCTTGTATGTACAGTGTGTATTGCAGGCAAATACATATTTGAGTAAGGGTGTGCTATTTATAAGGACACCACTGTATCTGCTGACCTGTAGACCTTATGGATCTAATTGTTTGCTCTCATAACAATTTTGCAATATAAAAAAAATCTCGCGCAGTGCTTTGGATATTCTAGAATAATAAAAAATATTTAGAGAGCGCCGTGACGCAGTGAGTAGTGTGTTGGTCCCTGACGCCTATGACACGGGATCGAATCTCGACAACAGTCATGTTATCGAATGTGTTTTTGACAGAGCTTGTTCTCAGCGGAGTACTGACAAAAATCCTCTTTAGTATAATTGTCATGAAAAGCTTATCGAAATTCAGCGTCCGGAATCGGCAATAAACTTGTAGGTCGTATAAACGTCACATACAGTACCTCACAAAATTGAGCATACATCCCCAATTAAAACATAATTTTGTTTTTTTCGTCTCAAAAAAGATAATTTGTTACCTCCGGGGCATGGATTTTACCAGTTTTTCGGTAAAATATGGTGGAATGCTATTCCGATCTGCCTAAATTTGTAGTTTCAGCTTCTGCTTGTTAGAGCAAGTACTTTCTTTAACCCTACCTTTTTTCTCATGTCACAGGTGTTCAATCGGGTTAAGATCGGGCGATTGTGGAGGTGTTTGAAGCTGGTTTGGGGCATTGTAGAGCAACCATTCGCGCACTAAGTAAGAGGTGTGCTTCAGATCATTGTCTTGCTGGAAGTAAAAATCCGAGAGTGGACCTAGTTTTTCTGCTGAACTCCGCAATTTTCTTTTTAAAATATTCATATACCCAATTTTGTCCATGATATTTTCAATGAATTCGAAATTTCCGCAGCCGCTTGAAGCCATACAACCCCATAACATCACACGACCTCCTCCATGTTTTACGGTCGATTTGATGTTATTTGTTTCCAGAACGGTATTTGGTTCTCTCCAAACTACTTGTCTGCCATCCGAACCAAATAAGTTGATTTTCGTCTCATCTGAAAACATGACACCTTTCCATAAGCTAAGAGGGTGATTGACATATTGCCTAGTAAACTCTAATCGTTTTTTTCTTATTTACTGGGGAAATGTACGGCTTTTTGCGGGCAATCCTACCATTCAAATTATTTCTTCGCAAGACTCTGTGACCGGTTTCTATAAATAGAGGTTTGTTGATAACAGACGACAACTTAGCCGTCAACTTCAGAGCGCTGGTTTTCGGATTAGACTTGATTGTCCGAGCAATATACCGCTCGTTTTGGTCTGAGAGTATTTTTTTTTTTTCTTCCCCTCCCAGCTCTATTTTGCAGTGTCCCTTCATATCTGTATTTATTAATAATTTTTTTTGCACCGTTGCATGCGATCGCCCTACAATTTCTCCTATTTTTCGCATCGACTTCCTCTCGCAAAATAGCTTAATAATAAGCATTCTTGTTACGTCCTTTCAGTTGGAGAAATGTGCTGAAATGATCTCCAGAACCGTTTATTGCTTTCATATTTCAACAAGTTTTCATGTGCCGACCTGGCGGACCTCGTGGATGAAGCACTCATGGTGTCTGTATTAGAGATGTTACGGAGGTGGTTTTATCGGAGTGGGAAGTCTCATACCGACCTCCGCGGAGTCCGAGTTGAATCGGAGTCGGGATCAGAGGTTACTAAAGTCTAGTTAATAAGCGGCAAGCTATCTGTTTACTAAACCAACAAACCAATCACTAACTCACGCGTCTCATGTATGCACTCTCAACTTCAATGCAAATCTACTAATCATGTAAACAAATAAAAGAGTGAAAATACAGTTGTATTGTAACATGTCGCAACAAGATCGCTCTTTGTCGTTCGTGTTCGTCGGTCGTTAGTCGTTACCGTTACGTTACCGATGGTAGTTCGAAAAACCTCCGTTGTGATTATATCGGAACCGAAGCCGGACTCGGAGGTGCAATTTAAACCGGAGGTTCTGACATCAGATTCGGAGTCGAAGCTCCATACCATCCCTAGTCTGTATGCTCAATTTTGTGTGTTGATTTTAGCGGTTATTTTCTTTTTCGTAGGAAAAGTACTCAAATGTAACGGTCTTTCATTTTTTTTTTGCATCTGTTTCCGCTAAAGACATATCTCAAGTTATAAATACAAACGAAAAAATAAAATTAAAATAGTGGATGTCTCTAAAATAGATAAAATATGAAGTTTTAATGGTTGTATGCTCAATTTTGTGAGGTACTCTACATGTATTTGAACTATCATAATACGTTATTTTAATACACAATGTACAACGTTTGCACCGTGGTCGAGATAGTGAATTTATAACAGTTTGCTCTACGATAAGATCATTTGCAGGGTTTCTGCATAGTTTTCCTTTAACTTTCTACAGCTCACTTCCATTCTGCATTTCGCTCTGTCACTAGTGGGAATCAAATCGTCATTGTTTTTTTTTTTTTTATCAGACTTTAAGTATTTATGTTTACCATTATTTAATAATAAATTGTTAACGATTTCCTTTTCCAAAAACAAAAAAGAATCTACACAACTCCAATGTTACTCCGCTACTAGGTTTAAATAAAAGAAAAATCATTACATTGAAAGCTCCTGATAAAATAGCATTACAAATAGTAACATAGTAAATATATACATACATTTATATATATTTATACATATAAAAAAAATAGAAATGATTGTACCTGAACCATTTAAAATATTCATATAATTGAACTATCTTAAATAGTTTTTATTTTATTATTATTATTTTAATTTTTTCTTTTACTAGTAACAACTTTTAATACAAATCTGCTTACACACAACTATAAGAAGTCTAATTAATATAACAGCAGGAACCCAGTTTGAATAGGAAATAACAATGAATATAAAATAATAATCCGTATGTGTAGATGAGATACTTTTACATACATATAATCTCTGCCTGCCTTTGCATTCGTCGGTAACTATATTCAGTATACGTCATTTCATATTTAGATCCATCGATTAACGTACCTTATCAGAATGAACAAAAAAACAAAAAAAAACATACTGCCCCATGTGTTCAAAATACATTCGATAACAACAAACTGATCAATAAAAATAGTGAGAAAATTCTATGATACATAAGTGTTAAGGGAAAATCAAGGAGAAAATGAAAAGAGTGCACATCCAATACCAAAAGAAATAAACAGATATACAAATAGAAAATAGCAATAGATAACAAACTACATTCCATTAATTTAAATATTTATAAAGAAATGAAAAATACTCAAGGCAAACTATGCATTTTTGTTTTTGTTGTTGTAACATTATCAAACATTCGCAAGTGCAATAACACTAAATAGCTTTAATCCATAGTACCTATAGAATACCTTTTTATTTATATTCATATTCACATCGCTCTTTTGTTTTTTTGTTTTTGTTTTGTAATACTTAATGTTTTTTGTTTTTTTTTTTTTTGCATTTTTTCCGAATGCAAAGTTGACTTGCAGAGATTAAAACAATTGTATGGCAACCAAAATTGTGTTGATAACATGGTTGTACCTTCGACCTACGTATTCATATAATTATCGTTCAATTATACTTATGTTTTCCGAAAACAAAATTTTGTTCTCTTATATACTTATCCAACATAATAAGTTTACCTTTTGAATACAGCACTGCTTCTGTTTTATGATCGAATGCCGACTATCCGACCTTTTATTCATGACAGCCCCTGACATTTTACAATTTTCTGTTACATATAAAAGTGATGCCAATGCAACACCCCCTACTAGATATTTAAGTTAACAAAGAAGTAACGTTAATTTTAATATTTCAATGCAGACAAATAATTCCAAAATTCATAAATACTTCCTCTTTGTCTAATTAAAAACAATACAAATCTAAGTTCATTTTTATACAGACAGATTATAAAATTCTTTCTAGAAATAATTATTATGGTCTATGTATCCGTTTTACGGACCTTGTTACAAGTGTAACAAGTCTTTCCTCTTCATCCCCCTCTGAAGGTAGATGTTGACCACTACTCCTCTCTTCGTCTTTGTCTGTTGCTGTTTCGGAATGTGGTTGTTCCCTTATATCCCTTGTATCCTTTTCCATACAAGGGCGACGGTCGTCTAAGGGGATAAAGTTATTAGAAAATATATCTGTATTTATATATGGCATTTTAATAAGATGAAATCGATTCCGTCTAATCACACGTTTATTCGTTTCGATTTGATACGATCTTTGTTGTACTTTCCCGAACCGCCTGATATCGATTATCCAAACGCAATCCCCTATTTCCGATTCACCTAACTGCTTTACCCCATGCCTCTTATCGTAGTTTTTAGGGTTCCGTATCCAAAGGTAGAACGGAACCCTATTACTAAGACTTCGCTGTCCGTCCGTCTGTCACCAGGCTGTATCTCATGAACCGTGATAGCTAGACAGTTGTATTTCTGTTGCCGCTACCACGACAAATACTACAAATACAATAAAAACAGAACAAAATGAATATTTAAGGGGGGCTCCCATACAACAGACATGATTTTCATCCAAAAAATCCTGCCTGCAACCAAGATCTGTCATTTGATGAGGTAACATACATAGTCTCTTTCATATTTATATATACAGATGGTACGGAACCCTTCGTGCGCGAGTCCGACTCGCACTTGGCCGGTTTTTTCTTGTACCGCCCTCTATAAAGAGCTTCCTTAAGGTTTGAATTTCTGGTTTTATGCGAAGATTTACATTAGGTATAATGTAGTATAGTGTAGGTATCAGCTATATCTGTGACAACGATCGTATTCCTTGCCAACTAAGTTTCCTATCAAAATGTTATATAAGATTGAACAAGCACAAATAACAGTCTAGAAAGAATAAAAAAGCTAGAAACGTATCATCTACACATATTTTGATATTGAAATTTGAACTGGGTACTCATTTGTCCATACATTCCAGATTAAACTTTATGTTTAAAACAAAAAAGAAAATTGTAAACCTTATGTTAGAAAAGGAAGACAGCAAAACAGAGGAACGAATGTTGTCTCGCTGTGTAAGTGGATGTGATATTTGTAAATTATTTAAAGAAAAACAAGATAAACGGAAGTAAAACTATAACCTGTCAATCTTCTCATCAACTATGTAGTTCATCATTCATTTTAGAATTGACTGGCACTCGAAGGACTTCAACCTTATTCAATATATTTTATATATTCATTTTCATATACATATATATATATATGTAGGTCTGTTATTGTTCTCGTTTTTATTTGTATTATGATTATTTTGAAATTCAAAAATATTATTCGAATCTTTGAGTAACATCTTTTTTTTTTATACGTAAAAATAAATTTGGGAAATTGAAATTATGTTTTTTTTTTATTTGTATGTACGAGCAATTTTTATATTTTAGTTATTCGTTTTATAGATTGTTTAAAACAACTTTTTGTTTCCTTTAAAATTATTTGTTAACTACCTCAGTTTTTTAATTAATTATTTTAGTTTTATTTTTTATTTTTAAAGTTGTCCTTATAAACAATAATTTAACCGTTAAATTATTGCATTGTTTTTAGTATTGATTGTACTTCATTTGATTAACTATTCATTATAGAATAAAGTGAATTTTGAATTTTTTATAAATTGTAATTTATTAATTTAAAGAAAACACAAAGTATACATAAATATTTTTTTCATATATGTATGTAGTTGTACCTTTTTAATATATAAAATCTTGCATCTCGAATTGCGTTTATGAAATGCCCATTCGTTGTAAGACAAAAAAAAAAAAAAAACAAAAATTGAAGAACCTTTGACCACTGCAGTGAGATAAATGTTTTGTAATTTTCAAAATTGATCGATTTTAACTTATTAACTTACTAACTATACATTTGTAATTCTCCCTTTTTCGTAAGGTACGACTTGAAATTTATAAATTTATCTTTAAAAAAATGTATAATATGTATTTCCACAAAACAAAAAATGTTACTTCGAAATATTTGTTATGAATTCAAAGAAAAAAAAAATGCAACAAAAGTCTATTTTGCGATATAAAAAGTGAAGAAACAATTAATACAAAATAAAAACCAGAAAAAATCTAAAACATTTTATTTTATAAGTATTTTCTAAAAAAAAAAAAAAACAAAACATAAAAAAAAAAAAATAAAGTCTACTGAACATTTGAAGAGATTGAATTTTGAATAATTCGTGTGTTTTCGTAACTATCTATACTAGGTGGGTCGCAGGGCATCCAAGTCGGAGCGAAGCGATCCATTTTAAAACTCTGTTAATTATTCTATCAGTGCGCGTGAGCAATCATAATTTAAGCAAAGTAGTATCTTCTGATACGAATACGGTGGCAGTAATGCATTACAAAAACTTAGATGTTGAGCGGACCCTTAAAATATGGTAACTGAGTTTCTTTATAGATTGTAAAAAGAATTGTGGTTTATGTTAATTCGTCCATTGGGCCTACGCTAGCTGGTGGTCATCGAAAACAGACCATCGGCATATGTTTAAAAAATTTTCCCTGTATGTTTTCATTCAGGTATTGTACAGGTGCGGAAGGACGATCGTATCAGTGAGTATTCATATGAATTTATGTTTGTAATACTTTAGTCTATATCCTTACGGTCCGCGGCTATTCCAATCAAATGGATAGCAAAGTTGATAGTGTTCAAAAAATGGCGCCTGCAAAAACAGACTTCTACCACTTTGACCCCTAAACGGGCAAAAAAGTCGTCGTATTTCGTTGACAACCAAGGTTAGAACGTGCTTTCCGAGGCATGATTATTGAAGTCTAAAGGAAAAAATATATATTCTTATTTTCACAAACGTTTCTCTGAGTATTTACTATCACCATGTCAAATTTGGTTCAAATCGCTTAAAGCCTTCTGCGTTGTCTTATTATCAAAATGCGGATGTGCGTGATTTCTAATGTTAAGTCTATGGGGCACGTTTTCGGTGATTATTCCTCGATGGTATGTCCGATTTTTGATTTTATTTCTTTAAAACCGTCCCCTCGATGCCTTCTATGCCCACATCATATTATAGTGAGTGAGTGAGGACTGAATAGACGCTTTTCCAATTCGTTCGGCAACAGTGAGCAAAAATGTAGTGACAATCTGCTAAATAAACAATTAAACGTAAAGAATAAAATCTTCAACTTACTCTTTCTTATTATAAAAATATTTTGGTTGTCTGTAAAGTCGGTTTACGGACGATTATTTTACGTGATGAGGTCACCAGAAAACATTGATGAAAAATGAACAACACGGGTTGTTTCTAAGCGGTCCACCATCTAAGTACTAACCGCACCCGACGCTGGTTGATTACGGTGTTCGGACGATAGCCGATACATATGAGATTGCTCGGACAGTGTTGTGTTTTTGGTAAAGAAACGCAAACACTAATGAGCTGCTCGTGAGTGTCCGCTACCCAACGAGCAATTATTAAACGCACGCGTTCATGAGTAATTGGATGTGAGCATTTTTTTTCGATTTGGAAATGGGCGCATACATACATATGTATGTACATATGTATGTATATACAGATGCATATCCAACATACAAACTCCAGACTTTTTCACACGAATTCTTCAGAATCGTATTTGTCGTCTAAAAACAGAATTAGGGTGTATGCATGTATGTATGTATCACCTAGATTACTGACTACTCCTAAAAGCATGCCTACGTCATCGCAAAATTTTTTTATGCCCCCAAGTATGCAAACAAAATTCTATCCCATAGGCAAAATAGATGGTAACCATGGCATGTTCGTTTTACCTTATTGTAGAACTTCCGAGCGTAATTTCTGCGGAAGCATCTCTTCATCTTCTCGATCTCACACTTTCCGTGCTCTCTCTTCTTTCTTCTGAAAAGCGGGTGTTCCTCTCTTCTCTTCTGCTCATAGATTTCGCGAACAGCTCTCTTCCGTCATTGCAGCGTGGCTTTATATGCCTCTTGTTTTGCTGCATGGGGTTGTTCGCATTGTTCATCGAACCAGGGGTTTCTAGGTGGTGGCGGTTTGAAAGCCAGCACCTCTGAGGCAGCGTCTCTGACGGCGCTCTGGCAATGCGCCCATTCCTGCTCTATTTTTTGTGCTGCTGTGGGCGGATTTTGAGAGAGCTTGGAGGAGACACGATCGGCAAAGATTCTGGCAGTCTCTTGCGATTGTAGCTTTCCGACGTCAAACTTACGTAGTCCTACTCGACTCCTAAGCATTCTTTATATCCTCATTCGTACCTTGGCTACAACAAGGTAGTGGTCCGAGTCGATGTTGGCCCCTCGGACGGTTCGTACGTCGAGAATACAGGAGGAGTGTCTGGCGTCGATCGCAATGTGATCAATCTAGTTGGTGGTCGATTGATCAAAAGACCGCCAGATACCCTTGTGGATGTTCAGATGGAGGAATCGTGTGATTGCTACAAGGAGGTTACGCCCCGTTAGGAAATCGATTAGCCTAAGCCCGTTGTCGAATGGGGTGTTATGGAGGCTATGCTTTCTAATATGTCCTCTTTACCCATTTTTGCATTAAAATCTTCTAGAACTACTTTTGTGTCGTAGCTGGGGCATTGGGTATAGGTTCTATCTAGGAGATCGTAGAATTCTTTGAGTCGATCGTCCTTTTCTTCCGTTGGGACGTGAGCGCATATTAAGCTAATGTTTCCAAATTTAGCTTTGATGCGGATTGTTATGAGGCGTTCGCTTACATCTCGGAAGCTTAAGGACTTTTTGTCGGAGTCTTCCTCTAATAACGAATCCGCATCCGAATAGGCGCTGTTTGTTCTCCTTGTAGCAGTTCCCGTAGTAGATGTCGCAGTTTTTCATCCGCTTTTTGATTGGTCCATTCCATCGCACTTCTTGGAGTGCGGTTATATCTGCTTTATAGCAGTTGAGGGTTTGTTCCAATTGATCGCCTGCATCCGGTCTGTTAAGGGACCTCCAGGTGCATACTCTCAAGTCCGTTAGTCGTTTGCAGGGGTTGTGAGCTTTGTATCCGTCCGTATCCGAGGCTTGTTGTCGTTTCGGAACAAGTAGGTTTTTACGTGATAGGGATGTTACCCCTAAGCACAACTCCCAATCTGGAAGCCAGGTTCCTCTTTCCCCAGGATCAAGGGGTTGGGTCGCTGCACACATTGGTTCACTACCTGGCAGGTGCCAGGGTAGCTATCCAGGGGGGCCACGCGGAGGCTGTGTGTCAACTTGTATTGAGCAGGGACGGAGATCGAAGCTGGCGTTTGACATATTAAACGCGCTCTGTTTGCTCGCTCCCTCCCCCCTAAATCTAGGTTATGATCAAAGTTAAAAATTAAAAATTAAAGCAAAGATCTCAATTCGAAATTGTAATTCAACTTTACAAACGGAACAACCTTTGCTGATCCAGAGGGTCATAATGATAATTCTGTTTAAGGCCCGGTGCACACATGCGGTTTTTTGACGCACGGTGACGCTGCGGTGCCGCTGGGTGACTCAATTATTCAGTGCACACATGCGGGACTTTCTCGCAGGTATCAATCTGCAGTTTGCGTTCGGCTTTCAGCAATGGAGGTTTACAAATAGAAACGAGTAATTTTCGCATACCTAGTGCATAAAAAAACTACGCTTTTTTTTTTTTAAAAAAAGGACGTTATTGGGTACATTCTTTTGTTGACCATCGGCTAACAAAAGGATTATTCCATAGAGAGAAAATTCTGAAATTGTTTTTAACTCTTTTCGAATGAGTGTAAAATATTTTGATGAGTTGGCAGTTAAAGTTTCACCAAAAATCAGGTCTTAGGATACACATATGAAATTGTCCATATCTTTCTCCTCTTTCTAAACGGGACTAAGATTGTCTTATTTGGGTTAATCTATAAACCCTCTCTGCCACAGCAGTCAGAGATTAACTGAAGCGCGAGCTGCATGCGCTCACAGGCAGCAGTTTCGCACTTGCCCGTAGCAATGACTGTTAGGTCATCAGCATATCCGATGACCTCGTAGCCCCGAGTGGTCAGCTTGCGTAGTAGATCGTCGATGACTATCGACCAAAGCAGTGGTGAGAGGACTCCCCCTTGTGGGCATCCTCTAACCGCCAATACTGTCACTGAGACCTCTCCGCATGTGGCTGATATAATACGGCTATTTAGCATCGCTCTAATCCAGTGATTAATGGGATGGTATACACCCCTGCAGGATAGAGCAGTGGTGATCGAATCATAGTCAGTATTATCAAAGACCCCCTCTATATCGAGGAAGGCGCAAATTCCGATCTCCTTGTGTATGAAACTATTTTCAACGCGCGTCCCCACGTGCTGTAGCGCATTCGCAGTAGATAGTTCTATCCGATATGAAAACTGATTGGAATGCAGTGGTATCTGATTCTTCAGGATACCTCTAACATGGAGCTACATATATCAGTTTTTCCATTTTTTTTTAGAAGGAACGATGACAAAATAATAGGGCGATAGAATTTAGGTTGTTCACTTGGCTTTCCAATCTTGGGGATGAAGACATGATTGACCTCGCTCCAGATTTGGGAATATATCCCATGTTGAAACAAGACCTAAAAAGAACTATCAGTGGTGATAAAATATTTTTTTATCACAAACGTTTGACTTTTTAATTAAATTGAAATTAATACGCGGTAAAATGACGCATGTGTGTACTGCACAATACAAAACAATGTACTGGAAGACGCAACTGCGTTTGCGGTGACGCTGCGGTCCCGCAGAAACTTGCGAGTTTTTTTGCCCGCAAGAATAACGCACGGTGACGCAGCGTCACCGCAAGTGCGTGAGTACTGTAAGACGCAAATGCGGTGCCGCAGCGTCACCATGCGTCGAAAAACCGCATGTGTGCACTGGGCCTAAGGTGGTGACAGATGCACATTATATTGCCAATATCGGACTTCCATATATGAAACATATGATTGTAGTGAAATCGACCTTACTTCTTTATAAAAAACAATAAGCAATGAAACTCTAAACTTGTTTACGTAAAACCTCTTTGTTTTCAGATTTTTATACGGTAATTAATTTTATTTGTAGATTGCATATTTACGGGTTAAATAAGGTTAAGTTTTGAACTTTTTGCTACATTTATATGACTTTTCCTTTCTAGGTCTACACGCTCGTTTCTAAATTCAGGTCTTATGAAACATTTCATCCATAAGAATGAGTTCATGACGAAGAAGACGACGATGAAGAATTTGACGTTGTTGAAGATGATGAACTCGATGGACGCGACCCTCGACGGCGTTTTTTCGATTTTTTATCCCCAATCACTTCATAACTTGGCAATGTCGAATTGCTAATCTGTGACGAAGACGATGGGCTTGATGTCAACGATTTCGACGAAGATGACACCGAAACCTCGTTTAACGATTCAACAATTTTATTTTTTCTTTTGGCGTTTCTGCAAGAACAGAACGAAGCGAAAGAACAAGAAAAATCTTTAATTAATTTACTAAACAAATTCAATGATGCTAACCGACTTTTTATCTGCGCGCTTGTCAGTTTTATTCTGCTTTCGTTTTGATGGTTTTATCTCGACTTCACTCTCGCTTGCTGATGAACTGGTACTTTCGCGCTCTTGTCTTGCCTTTTTGGGTGGCTTTTTATCTTTACGACGAATTCCAGATTTTTCATCTTTGATTTTTGTTGAATACATATTTTGAGAGCTAGCCGTCGAGTAGCCGGTGTCCTTGCGAGTGCGAGTCTTACTTTGCCTTAGGGAGGCATTTATTAATATTTTTTTCTTTTTTATTCTAACAATGACTGTAACTAGACTGTACTCACTTGCCTTTCTTGGTCTTCTTTTTCCGCAAATAATCATCGTCACTGTTCCTTTGCCTAATTGTATTAAAAAAACAAAAAAAAAAAAAAAAAAAAAAGAATGATGAGGATTAATCGGTTAGTATTATATTTTGCTATTAAAAAATACACATACGAAATGTTGAAAAACATCTGCCCAAGAGCTGATTGGTCTCTTAAATAATAATACATATAATTCAGTATTAAAAAACCCGCCAAGTGCGAGTCGGACTCGCGCACGAAGGGTTCCGTACCATCTGTATACATAAATATGAAAGAGTCTATATATGTTACCTCATCAAATGACAGAACTTGGTTGCAGGCAGGATTTTTTGGATGAAAATCATGTCTGTTGTATGGGAGCCCCCTTAAATATTCATTTTGTTCTGTTTTTAGTATTTGTCGTGGTAGCGGCAACAGAAATACATCATCTGTGAAAATTTCAACTGTCTAAATATCACGGTTTATGAGATACAGCCTGGTGACAGACGGACGGACGGACGGACAGCGAAGTCTTAGTAATAGGGTTCCGTTTTACCTTTGGGTACGGAACCCTAAAAACGCCCAACACGGATTGATCATGGCGAACATGTTAAAGTCGACAAGCATATTGGTATCAAGTGTATTATCATGTAATAGGAGCAATATGTAAATCAATTTCTTTTTATTCCTGCTCTGTACATAGGTACCCATGACTCTAGCGAGTCATTATCGATGTGTTTGGCCTGGCGTTGTCCTGATGGAACACAAGATTTCTCCTATTGGTCAATGCTTCTGATCGATTGTTTCGTCAAATCCAATTGTTGACAGTATAAGTCCGAATAAACAGTTTTGTCTTATGTGGGCTGCTCATAGTAGATGATTTCGTGTCAATCCCACCAAAAGCACAGT
This sequence comes from Eumerus sabulonum, assembly GCA_951905685.1. Taxonomy (NCBI): domain Eukaryota; kingdom Metazoa; phylum Arthropoda; class Insecta; order Diptera; family Syrphidae; genus Eumerus; species Eumerus sabulonum. The sequence continues at coordinate 180,026,655 of OX645060.1, forward strand.
AAAACCTTTCTGGCCGTCAATCTTTACCGCAATTCGACCCAACTGTTCTCGCTTGAAGCTATCGTAAGTGAACCCTTTCTCATCTTACTTACTTACTTACTTATCAGGCCTGCGATCCATGGAGGATCTGAGCCTGAGCTATAGCTGCCTTCCATCCTTGACGGTCCCGGGCACGCTGTTTCCAGTTGTCAAGACCAAGATGTCTTACATTTGCGATTACTTGGTCTTTATACCGGAGGTTCGGTCTTCCTCTTCTTCTCGAACCAGGAGGCTCGGAGTCGAAGACCCTCTTAGCTGGAGCGTTGATGTCCATGCGCTTGATGTGGCCGAGCCAGTGTAATCGACGGATCCTTGCCTTCCGGACTACATCCACATCTTGGTACAGCTCGTAGAGTTCGCGGTTGTGTCTTCTTCTCCATTCACCTTCCTCACAGACAGGACCAAATATCCCTTTCTCATCACATGTAACTATCCGCTTTCGAAATGGATCGATTCGATTGCAATTCAACAGCGATTCGCGGATGAAAATTATAGTCATACTCGACAATTTCTTCTATTTTATCGATTTTTTCGACAATTGGCCTTTCAAGGCGTGGTGCATCTTTGACATCTGGGGGCACGGAAGTACCCCCGCCAAGTCGAGCAAAAAAGCGGCACGGCCGTACCATCCTTTTCTCGAACCATTTTAGGCCATTCTCGACCCCCTATAACTTCGTTGTGGATAAAACAGAAGAAGTAACCAAGCAAGCATTGCATAAACATGGAATATTTATAACTAGTCAAAGTTTCTTAATTTTGTCACTCACTGACTGACTCACTGACTGGCTGACTGACCGATCATCAAAACTCTAAGGCACTTCTAGCCGACTAGTGTTTAGTGTATAAATCAAGGAAAAACTAAAATAATTTGCAATTTCGGTTAAGTCTAGAAGATACACCCACTGCAAAAAGGGCATGGGCTCGGACATACAGGGTAAAGTTGTTGATCGCTCTCAACCTGGCGAGATGCCAGCAACGATCCCTGTTTAAATGCCCGGGTCAAGTTGACATACGGCCTCCTCGCGGCGCCCTCTGGATAGCCTCTTCAACAACCGTTGGGAGGTGAACAAACGTATGCAGCGACAAAACCCCGACCAGAATGGCGGTTGTGCGGCGGGCTAACAATCCGCCCACGTAAAAAAAACAAAGTTATGAGTGAGCAAGATGCCTCGGATACACGGACGGATACTCGACGACGACAACGTACGAAAAAGGAACACGATTTGCGAGTATGCCCCTGGAATGTCAGAACCCTGTACACTCCCGGAGCTGCTCATAAACTAGAAGGAATCCTCACGCAGTACAAGGCGGATATTACTGCGGTCCAGAAAATACGCTGGATAGGAAACGGTTTGACCAGGAAGAAAAATTGCGACATTTATTACAGCTGTCACAAAAGGTTGCACTTACTGGGATGCGGATTTGTCTTAGGAAAGCGGGTAAGGTCGAAGGTCACCGACTTTAAACCTATAAGTGATCGCCTAGCTGTGATCCGCATCAGAGGCAGATTTTATAACATCAGCCTTATATGTGCACACGCCCCTACCGACGAGGCTGAATACCCTATCAAGGTGAACTTCTATGACCTCCTGGACAGCGCCTACGGAGCTTGTCCGGAGTAAGATGTAAAAATCGTGCTCGGGGACTTCAACGCCAAAATCGGTAAGGAGAACACCCTTGGCGGAGTGATCGGAAAGCACAGTCTCCACGATACAACAACAGATAACGGCTTCCGACTCGCTGACTTTGCGACAGCTCGTAATGCGGTGATAAGTAGCACAAGATTCCCTCGCAAGCGAATCCACACAGCAACCTGCCGATCTCCGGACGTTCGAACCGCCAACCAAATCGACCATGTGCTCATTGACGCAAAGCACTCGTCAAACATCCTGGATGTGCGAACATTCAGAGGGGCAAATGTCGACTCTGACCACTTCCTCGTAGCAGCAAGATTCAGAGCTCGACTGTCCAATGTGAGAAAGCTGCATCAGCCCATCAGGAGGAGGTTCGACATTGGGCGCCTGAGCACACCGGAGGTTGCCAGAGTCTACAGGGAGCAGCTGAGCGAAAGACTCTACGGTATGCCTACGTCGAACACAAATGCCAATAATATGTGGCTGCATTGCCGCTCAGCCATTCAGGAAGTAGCCCAAACCACCTTAGGATACCTACCACCTCTGACAAGAAACCCGTGGTATGATGGCGAGTGTGAGCAGAAAAAGGCAGCAACCGACGAGGCGTATCAAAAGGCGCTGCAGAGGAAAACCAGGGCAGCGCAAGAAGAGTACCGAGCCAGAAGAAGAGTGGAGAAAAAACTACTGTGACAAAAGAAAAGAATCTTCGCAGCCTCCCAGCTCAAGGATATCGAGGAGTCTAGGGATAAACATAAGACACGAGCCTTTTACAAGAAAACCAAAGGCCTTGCAGGAGGCTTGAAAAAGGGCACCCAGGCTCTTCGAAACTGCGAGGGTAATCTTGTCACCGACCCGCAGGGAATAGTGGATGTATTTAAGCAGCATTTCCAGCAGCTGCTTAACGAGCATGACCAAGAGAGAGTGGTAGGGACCGAGGAAATCTCAACTCCAGCCGCTGAAGTAGTCCTCCCACCCAGCATCGAAGAAGTCGGCACAGCTATTCAGAAGCTGAAGAATAACAAGGCCGCAGGCTCAGATGGCTTGCCATCAGAGCTCTTCAAGGTTGGCGGCGATGTTCTGGTAGGGGGCATGCATCAGATCATCTGCAGAAGATGAAAGCATGCCCGACGACTGGAATACCAGCTCTATATGCCCCATCCCCAAAAAAGGCGATCCTACCTCTTGCAAGAACTATAGTGGTATATCCCTGCTCAATGTCGCATACAAGATCCTGTCCAGTGTAATGTGTGAGGGTCTAAAACCATTTTGCACCGCAATAATCGGCAGCTACCAGTGCGGCTTCCGGCCCGGCAAATCAACTATAGACCAAATTTTCACACTTCGACAAATCCTGGAAAAGACCAACGAGTTTCGAATCGATACACACCATCTTTTCATCGATTTCAAACCCGGTACGACAGCATTCATCGTGGAGAACTGTTTGGTGCGATGGCCGAATTCGGGATCCCGGTAAAACTGATCCAGTTGTGTCGCGCCACGCTAAAAAACACGCGATGCACCGTGCAATTCGGTTCTAGGTTCTAATAAGCGGTTCGGTTCGGTTCTAATAAGCGCAGAAGCACTCTCTACTTGATCTTAGTTCTTCGTAAGATCAAGAGAGAGCGTTAGTACTGTGAGTACAGCTTGGGTCGGTAATATAGTGCGCTTATATTACTCCTCTCCGCCTATTTCTTCATACAGTTCATAAATAACTCAATGATTCAATAACTTTCTTAAACGTTAAATTATTACATAAAATTGTTTAATTTACGATTTCTTATTATCTACGATTTTGGTATATAATATTTTATATGGTACATTTTAAGCATTATAAATTCAAGTGATTTCGCTTAACATATTAAAGTAACATAACAGGAATTAGACAAAATAGGAGAAAGAATAATTATAATAGATAAATTATATTCTAACATTTAACTCATTTACATTTTATCAATTATTTTGCTACGAATTAGTTATATTTTCAATAAAGTTGTATTTGTAACTATTGTTTGGTTGTATATACTTATAAGAATATAGAACAGCAATTCTATCTACTCTTCAGTTGATTTTCTGGACAGAATATTGAATTATTTTAACAATGTGTGGTTAAGTTAAAAAAAAATTTCAGTTTAAAGAAATGTGTTCGCGCCCTAGAAGTGTTCAACAATTCGCACATAGTGTTGAACGCAACAAAGGCAACTGACAGTTTCCGAACGCGCACTTAGTCATTCATCTATGTCATTTATATTTCAAAACAAATATGTAGTTAACTTGGTTGAAATTTATATTGTCTTTTGTGTTGGTTTACGTGGTATCGCGTATTTCGTTTTGTGGATTTATCATAAGTATAATCGCCCTCTCGTGTAAATTTACTTAATTTCCTTAATTTTTCCTTGCTGCCGTATGACAAGTATATTTGATTTTTGTACATATTTATTGGTCTTTCAGAAATGAAAATGTGCTACGTTGAATCTTCATTCGCACTATGGATAGTTGCATCCGTTGAAGAGATGTCGTTTTCTGGTGCCGGAGATATTTCGCGTGCTTCTTTGATGTCATTAGCATTTTCATTGCTAAAGATGTCTTTCAGACTTATTTCATCATCTACCACATGTATAGTTTCTTCACTATTTACATATCTACTCAAGCCATTAGCCACATAATTTTCTTTTCCTTTCAGGTACTCTATACTCAAATCTTACTCGTTAAGGTATGTCTTCCACCTTCGAAGTCTCATATTTGGCTCGGATATGCTGTTTAGCCATACAAGCGGCTTATGATCCGTACGTACCACGAATTTTCTACCGTACAGGTACGTGCGAAAATATTTTATTGCCCAAACAACCGCAAGAAGCTCCTTTTCAATGGTAGAGTAGTTTTTTTTCGTGATTATTAAGAGTGCGAGAAGCGTAGCAGATAGGATGGTTATTTTGGCCAAGTACGGCACCCAAAGTAAAATTAGAAGCATCAGTGGTTAAAATGAATTGTTTCTCGAACTCTGGACTTTTTAAGATCGGATCTGAGGTTAACAATATTTTTAGTGTTTCAAACGCTCTTATATATTCTGGAACGGATGTATTAACTTTAATCGATTTCTTCAAGTACTTGATTAGGGGATATGCAACTTTTGCATAGTCTCGTATAAATTTTCGGTAATAACCTGTGATGCCTAAGAACTGCCTAATACCTTTTTTATCTTTTGGGAGCGTCATAGATAGAATGGATTGTACCTTGTTATTATCGGGTTTAATACCATTACTTACTATAGTATGTCCGAGGTAGTTTGTGGACAACTGGGCAAAACTACATTTGTTGATCTGAATTTTGAAATTTGAATCTCTAAGCTTTTGTAAAATTTTTCTCAAGGAATCCAGATGTTCATCGAAGCTGGTTGAAAACACTAAAATGTCGCCCAAATGTACGACACAAATTTTATTAATAAACTCTTTTTAGTACCGAATTCATTAACCTTTGGAATGTCGCAGGGGCATTTTTCAGCCCAAACGGCATCCGAATAAATTCAAAGTGGCCATTTTTGGTCGAAAAGGCTGTTTTCGGCCTGTCACCTTCTTCTACCTCTATTTGGTGAAAGCCAAATAAGTCGATTGTCGAGAAATAACTGCACTTACCCAACTTGTCGAACAGGTCATCAGCACTCGGCATAGGGAATCTATCGTCTATGGTTTGCTCATTTAATTTCCTGTAATCGACTACAATTCGCCATTATTGTTGGTAATTTTTGCCACCTATCTTGGGAACTACCCAAATGAGCGAATTGTATGAGCTGTTACTGGGGGTTATAAAACCCTGTTGCAGCATTTCGTCAATTCGTCTATCGACTTCTTTCACATGAACTTCCGGGTATTTGTAGAGCTTGCTATAAATTGGTACCTCGGTTTTTGTTTTTATTCTGTGTGTAATGTTGCTTGTGAAAGTTAAACAACCTCCTTCTCTATAGAAAATGGGTTTAAATGATCTAAGCAGTGACTTTAGCTTAGAGATATCAACTACGCTATTATTTAGAGTACATGTATTATTGATTCTACTTAAGTAACTGGTTATTTCACTGTAATAACTTTCAATTGTGGAAGTCACCCTAACTGTTCTTATTTTATCAGTGAACGTGTTTACTGAAAGGTTTCCTCCGAAACTGTTTTTGATAACTTCTTTAATGTGATCCCTAGTGTCTATTCGACCATGATTTTGTAGCTCAATTTTTGCTCTGCCTATAATTCCATCTTTAATGTATCCCACTAGGATCATTTTCGAGCTTTCATCGAAATCACTAAAAATGGATGTCAGAGAATCTACCCTATCCAGAAAATCAACTGTACATGTTCCATCTCTTTCACAATAGGGAATCTTATTAATTACCTCTAATACTAATCTAAATTTTTCTGTGGCGTAAATACCTTCAATTTTAAAATGTTTTACAGCTTACCGATGTCCTGCTTCAAAATTGGTTGTCCTTTTTGTTGATTGAATGTGGTGGTGAGTATGAAGATCTCCCACGGTGATCGATGTTTGATTGAAAAAAAAAAAAAATGTTTTTTTTGTTTTCTTTGTTTCTTTTAGGAGTGTTGTCTCGCTCTAAGCGTCGGGGATCCCACGCCGGTGAATGTTTGCGCTTGTACTACTCAGCGTTACTAAAAATTACCGTTCCGATTGTCTATTCTCACGGCGTATACAGCACGATATCTAGCACGGCATATACTACATGTGTGTACATATATGTATGTTAACGCGTATATTCTCGTTATTACAATTATTTATATATATATGGGGGAGGCCAAAGTTACGAACATACACCCTATGCATTCTATGTTAATTGTTCATTTTCTTTTTACTGTATGTTCATTGTAAGGTCATTGTAGTAAAGGACAGAAAAGTGAAAAGTCGTGGGAAAAGAAAAGTTAAGAAAAGTGAAGTGAAATTGAGAAACGTTCTTTATTTTTTATTTTTTTATTTGATTTGCTATTGGATTGATTAATTTGAATTTTGTTTTAATTATTACTTTTTTGAATTAAATATTTTTTTGTGAAGAGTGACTTTTTATTTTTGATAGATACCCTTCCCTTCCCCTACATATATATATATATTATATATATAGTTAATATTTCGCTAAATTTGAATTTGTCTATTCTGTTCTTTTTAACGTACACAGTGTGGGCGAAGAACTGCGTATTTTCTTTAATTTTTAATTTTAATCACTCACTTGGTTCGTAATTCGACTGCGCCAGTTATAAATAAAACGACATTGGATTATTTTATTCTTATTCAACGTTTATTTTTGAGTAGTTGTAACAATAATTTGTTCGCAATTTAAATACGCGTCCGTTTTCCACGAAGGCACTCAGGACAAGAAATTAAAGAATAAGCGCAGAAGCACTCTCTACTTGATCTTAGTTCTTCGTAAGATCAAGAGAGAGCGTAAGTACTGTGAGTAGGGCTTGGGTCAGTAATATAGTGCGCTTATATTACTATATGTATATTGAAGAAAAACTAAAATATGGAGTATTTTCTCTTTGCTTGTTTTCATCTTTGACGTGCACGCCCAAATAAAACTGATTAGGCCAATTACAAAACTCATTTTTATAACTTCCTAGTGGGAAGTTATTGTAATGGGGGCGATTTTGTGAATTCCGAATTTTGACATATCTCTACGTTTCAAGGTCAGTAGAATCCCAATCCAAGGTTTTTAAAGAGATGTGTGTGTGTATATGTACGTATGTGTGTACCGGAATTTTCGACTCGATTATCTCGAGAGTCGAAAATGGTATGGACATAAGATCGGGTTCATTCCACGCGTAGTTACGCAACTTAGAACTGAGTATGTGTTCAGTGAAATCGGTCCAGCTGTTTTTTGTTATCTTGATTTTATTCTTTTTTTTTTTTTTTTGTTTTTATTAAAACGAGTACAACACTCACTTAATGCCTACCCTAGCCTACCCTACCCTATACAAGTCCGCCATTGTGTCGGCGGGCTTCGCCTTGAAGAGGCTATGTTAAAAAAAAATCTTCTACGGAGTCCGTTCCAGCTACCAAAAGCGTTGATGCTGTCGGCCAACGTCTTCTCTATCTCGACGAGAAACCGCTCTACTGAACGTGAGGGCTTACAGAGCACGACGTCAGGTTCGTAAAGGAGTCGCCGTTCCACAGAATTATGGGCTACATGGAAGATTAGCGGTGCCGCCAATCTATCCTGGATCAGCCCACAATTATCAAAATGAAGGAATGCTTCCGGAGGCACAAAGCCGTTTAGATGCACTTTTTTGTAATACATAGAGTTGGGGTAGTAATCCCCAGAGATCAAGTTATTGGTCGAAGTCATTGCCCTTGCAACGTGACCTCGAATCAGTTTAATCAGAAAGTTGTCTATCCGTAAAGTTCCTGCCCTGTCGTATAGGATCCCGTTGGGATAGAACTTTTTGTACGCAATCAAGTCATCTGCGTACGCTATTGAGTGATGAAGAGAAACTATCAAAACATTGATATAAATGCTGAAAAGGTTCGGCGAGTTGACCGTGCCCTGTTGCAATCCGTATTTAATTTCAAATGTTTGAGCATAAGTTACGTTGGCAATTTACAACGAACTTTCTATTCGTTAACATATCATGAATTATATGTATAAGCCAACAAACAGTAAGTTAACACACAACGATTAATCAAATAAGGAATGTGCCGACGTAGCGTTTGTGAGTACCCACGCCATCCAGCGAGGAGTGCATCGGTCACCTGAGTACCCACACCAGCGAGGACTGCATCGCTCACCTGTGTACATACACCAGCAAGGAATGCATTGGTCATCTGAGTACCCACGCCAGCACCTGCACTCGTAGTATTTAAGGTAGTTGTAAGTCAGATTTGATTAGATTATTATTCCAGTTGTGAAGGAGTGATGCTGCCGATTTTAAGACAGAAATAAAATACATTTTTTTAATAAAAATAAAAAGTAATATTTATAATTGGCGCCCGAGCAGGGACCGGTTGTGATCACGACGCATAGTATGTGAAAAGTAAATCCAGTGCATCCGTTGTGTATAGGACCAGTAACCTCACTAACGCTTCGAGCTCTTCTGGACCCTGGATCGGAAGCCTCCTTTATTTCAGAATCTGCGGCACAGCAACTAAAACTCAAACGAGAAAGGAGCTCCATACAGGTCACTGGGGTGGGGGCAACCAATGCTAGCTTAGTCAGGCATAAGGTTTCCCTCACCATATTCTCTACAACAAACGAAGACTTTCATTTGCAGCTGTCGGCTTTGGTCCTACCCCCACTCCCTGCGAGTCTTCCAACACGACACATTCCAATTGTTAATTGGGATCATTTCAAACATATCGATCTTGCGGATCCCACCTTCAACCAACCAAGTAAAATCGATGTCCCACTTGGTAGTGATGTCTACCCATCGATTCTGCTGGAAGGCGTGGTGAAGGGAGGGCCTGGCACTCCTATGGCGCAACGGACTGAGCTTGGATGGGTTCTGTCTGGGTGTATTTCACCCCATAGTCAAGCTGTAATTAAGGTTCATCACATAACAACAAACGATTGCAGCCTAAAAGGAAAAAACGCTCACACAAGAAGAAGATAAGTGCGAACTACATTTCTGCAAGTCGCATCAACGTAAACCATATGGTAGCTACGTAGTGCAACTTCCATTTAAAGAAGCAACGCGCCCAGCATTAGGTGCATCTCACCGGTCAGCAATTGTTCGGCTCCTGCATTTAGAAAAACGATTCCACACAAACCGCCACCCACATATAAAAGGGTTTTTCAGGAGTACCAGGAGCTTGGACACATGAGCGAGATAGACCCCACCTCGCTTACCAATCGACATTACTTTGTTGCACATCACGCAGTTCTAAAGGAATCTAGTTCAACCACGAAATTGAGAATAGTTTTTGACGCATCTTGCAAAACATCCGATGGCACGTCACTCAACGAACATCTACTCGTTGGTCCACGGCTGCAGGACGACATTTTCGATCACATTGCCCGGTTCAGAAAACATAAAATCGTTTCTTGTAGCAGATATAAACAAGATGTATAGGCAAATTTGGGTTCCGGCAGATGACGCAGCGTATCAACTAGTTTTAAGGAGGGAAAAAGAAGGACAGGATATCAAAACATACAGAGCAAAAACCAAAGTGGCACGGCTGAAAAGTAAATCGTTCGCTCCCCTGGAGATATGCGAAGCTCAGTTACTGGCGAACTTACTGAGGCACATTGTGAAGGCAAAGGAGTTCCAGTCAACAATGATATTTGCTTGGTGCGACTCGAAAATAACCCTGGCATGGATAAAATCGCCTCCATACATACGAACCACTTTCGTGGCAAACAGAGTGGCAGACATTCAGGAGCGCATAGTTCCTCAGTGCTGGAATTACGTGCTGTCGAAGAATAATCCAGCAGACATAGCCTCAAGAGGACTTTTTCCGACAGATCTCCTTAAGACCGAACAATGGTGGCAGGGTCCTGGTTTTTTACAACGTCACATGCCATTAGAGACCATGCCCACTAATCTTGAGCTAAAGGCTGCGGAAGTCTCAAGGGCAAAAAATGATTTGATCGCATCTGGGTACCCCATTAAAAACATTTTTCAGCTCTGCGTACACTTCACTACCCCTGAAGACTTATCAATTCTAACTCCAGGACATTTTTTGATCGGGGGCTCATTACACGCCGCACCTGAACGGAATTTAACCGAAATCAAGCCAAACCACCTGAACAGATGGCAACTTATACAAAGGATGCAGCAGGATTTCTGGAAGAAGTGGAAAGCTGAATATTTGACTCGTCTCCAACAGCGATCGAAATGGCTAAAAACGACTTCAGAAATAAAAATAGGCAGTTTGGTACTTCTTCCTGACGAACAATCACCACCTACCCTTTGGCGGCTTGCTCGGGTCATAGCAACACACCCTGGAGCTGACGGAATAATTCAGGTCGTCACGATCAAAACCGCAACAACAACCTTGAAACGCCCTATCGCGAAACTCAGCCTTCTTCCAACACTACACTAAACACACAAGGTGACAAAGTGACATGACGATCAACAGTGTAACTAACAGTGTATTAACACCTTCATTGGCGATCGCATTGTTTGCCGTAAGGTCGTCATTGAGCCTGGTGAAACCATGATTCTCGATTCGCCAATGTTCGATATCATTTCGGAGGTAGAAGTGGTGAAGCAGGGAAAAATGTGGAACGCCTCACTATTTTGCGTGTCGTCGTTGCACAGGGGCCATGCTCATCTCCAATTTTAGTATATGTTCTGCCGAAGCAAGAACACGAGAACCGATACATATGAGATTGCTCGGACAGTGATGTGGTTGGGTAAGAAAACGGGTGTTCGGTCACGAACACGAGTGTGTGTGCATTTATGGCTGCTGCAGTTCAAAAACCCGGAGGGCCAGCTTGCTAGATGGATAGAGAGAATCCAGAGTTATGACTTCAGTATCGAACACCGGAAGGGAAACAGTCATGGAAATGCGGATGCATTATCGAGGCGACCTTGCGATGTTGAATGCAAACATTGTTCACACGCCGAAACCAAGAAACAGGTCACCGACATCCGTCATTTCCATGTGCTGCCAGAAGATGCCTGGACTGTCGAGAAGGTCAGAAGAAAGCAGCGAGAAGATGCCGATCTGGCAGTCAACATCGACTACCAAGAACGAGGTTTTCGACCAACTTGGCAGCAAATATCCAGTGAAAGCCCAATCCTGAAAGCTTACTGGGCTCAATGGTAGAGTTTGAAGCTGATGAACGGTTTCCTCTACCGCAGTTGGAAAAGTGAGAACGGGGACATTGTAAACGATCCGCTCGTAATTCCAAAGGGACAAGTCGACGAGGTCATCCGAGAATACCACGAGGGACCAAGTGGGGGTCATCTTGGTGTTAACAAGATTGTAGAAAGGATCAAGAGACGTTTCTACTAGGTAGGATGCCATGAATCAGTCACGCGTTTCATTCGCAGGTGTGAAAAGTGTGCGAAGGCAAAGGAGCCGCTTAGGAAAACTCGAAGAAATATGCAGCAGTACAATATTGGAGCACCGTTCGAACGTATCGCCATGGACATCACAGGCCCGTTCCCAACGAGCAATGCGAGAAACAAATATGCGCTGGTGGTGATCGATTACTTCAGCAAGTGGCCTGAGATATTTTGCATTCCGAACCAGAAAGCCAAAACCATTTCGGCGTTATGGAGTACCAATGGAACTGCACTCAGACCAAGGAAGGAACTTCGAGTCGTCGGTGTTCAAAAACCTCTGCAACATGCCAGGTATCAGAAAGACACGGACAACACCATAACACCCACTGTCTGATGGCATGGTCGAAAGGTTCAACCGGACGATGGAGGAATACTGGAGAAAAGTCGTCATTGGAGATCAGAAGGACTGGGATGATCATCTTCCCCTTTTCTTAATGGCGTACTGTTCGGCACAGCACAATTCAACGCAATAACACCAGCTGAAGCCATTTTTGGAACTGATCTTCGACTTCCATCGGACTTAGTTCGGCGTGGTACTACCAACAACTAGCGGCAGGGACTTCGTAACCGAAAAGAAGGAACAGCTGAACTCCATCCATCAGTTCATCCGGGAGCGACTGAACTTGGTCAGCGATACAATGAAGGCGAGATACGACTTGAGGGCGAACACTTCTGGACTCGAGACAGGACAAATGGTATTGCTGTACAACCCTCAACAAAAAATAGGCTTATGCCCCAAATTGCAATCAGTCTGGGACGCTCCATATGAGGTCATCAAGAAGCCCAATGTCATCAAGAAGCTCAGACGGGCGAAATATAAGATTGTCCACGTAGAGAGGTTAGCGCCATACTACGGAGAAGAATCAAATCGCTTGTTCGAGGACGAACAAGTTTAGGAGGAGGGCAGTGTTACGGAGACACGAACCGACGCCTAAGTTCGAATTTCGCTGTCGAAGTTCGAATGCTCTGGTGAAGCGGAAGTTGAAATGATGTCAACTGTCAACGGCGTAATGCTAATTGTCAGAGCATTCTAGAGATTTCCGCAGGGGAACTTCCGACGGCGAACATTCGGGAATGTGGATCGAGAGCTATATAAGCGTGAACGCTACCCCTCGGCATTCATACAGTTTGCGGAAGTGAATAGAGCGTGACAAGTCGGTATACAGTGTGTTCGGCCGATAAACCAGTGTGAAAATAAAAGCTTTTCGGCAAAGGTTTGCGTGTGTAACAAAGTGTAACAATAAATAAAAGTGGTGATGTACTCAGATAGTTGATCTGGGGAGAAATAAGAAAAGCTTATCGCAATCCAGTGATACGAACTCTATTCGGTGTTGGATTAAATTTCGTAACAGTATGTATGTATGCCACGAATATATGGAAAAAATCGCCACTTTATTCGGTAATATGCAAGCATCATTTCTCATTTTTATTTTTTCTTGTAAAAAACATAATTAAATCAAACCAACTATTCTAATATAGAGCTGTAGCCAATGCTGAGAATCACTCGCCGTTAAGGAATGTAGACTCAGACAGCCTAGACTTTTCACAAGCATTTTTGTCGACATTGTGGATTGTCAGAAGCTTTTTCGGAACTCAAGTGAAGATGGACCCATTTGACGATATTTTAACTTTTCAATGGAGTCAATTTGTTACGTGCTGTGTTCAAATAAGGAGGGCATGGGCTCGAACATACAGGGTAAAGTTGTTGATTGCTCTCAACCTGGCGAGATGCCAGCAACGATCCCTGTTTAAATGCCCGGGTCAAGTTGACATACGGCCTCCTCGCGGCGCCCTCTGGATAGCCTCTTCAACAACCGTTGGGAGGTGAACAAACGTATGCAGCGAAAAAAACCCCGACCAGAATGGCGGTTGTGCGGCGGGCTAACAATCCGCCCACGTAAAAAAAACCTAAAGTTATGAATGAGCAAGATGCCTTGGATACACGGACGGATGCTCGACGACGACAACGCACGAAAAAGGAACACGATTTGCGAGTATGCTCCTGGAATGTCAGAACCCTGTACACTCCCGGAGCTGCTCATAAACTAGAAGGAATCCTCACGCAGTACAAGGCGGATATTACTGCAGTCCAGGAAATACGCTGGATAGGAAACGGTATGATTAGGAAGAAAAATTGCGACATTTATTACAGCTGTCACAAAAGGTTGCACTTACTGGGATGCGGATTTGTCGTGGGAAAGCGGTTAAGGTCGAAGGTTATCGACTTTAAACCTATAAGTGATCGCCTGGCTGTGATCCGCATCAGAGGCAGATTTTATAACATCAGCCTTATATGTGCACACGCCCCTACCGACGAGACTGAAGACCCTATCAAGGAGGACTTCTATGACCTCCTGGACAACGCCTACGGAGCTTGTCCGGAGTACGATGTAAAAATCGTGCTCGGGGACTTCAACGCCAAAATCGGAAAGGAAAACATCCTTGGCGGAGTGATCGGAAAGCACAGCCTCCACGATACAACAACAGATAACGGCTTCCGACTCACTGACTTTGCAACAGCTCGTAATGCGGTGATAAGTAGCACAAGATTCCCTCGCAAGCGAATCCACACAGCAACCTGGCGATCTCCGGACGGTCGAACCGCCAACCAAAACGACCATGTGCTCATTGACGCAAGGCACGCGTCAAACATCCTGGATGTACGAACATTCAGAGGGGCAAATGTCGACTCTGACCACTTCCTCGTAGCAGCCAGATTCAGAGCTCGACTGTCCAATGTCAGAAAGCTGCACCAGCCCATCAGGAGGAGGTTCGACATTGGGCGCCTGAGCACAATGGAGGTTGCCAGAGTCTACAGGGAGCAGCTGAGCGAAAGACTCTACGGTATGCCTACGTCGAACACAAATGCCAATAATATGTGGCTGCATTGCCGCTCAGCCATTCAAGAAGTAGCCGAAACCACCTTAGGATACCTACCACCCCCGACAAGAAACCCGTGGTATGATGGCGAGTGTGAGCAGAAAAAGGCAGCAACCGACGAGGCGTACCAAAAGGCGCTGCAGAGGAAAACCAGGGCAGCGCGAGAAGAGTACCGAGCCAGAAGAAGGGAGGAGAAGAAACTACTGCGACAAAAGAAAAGAATCTTCGCAGCCTCCCAGCTCAAGGATATCGAGGAGTCTGGGGATAAACATAAAATACGAGCCTTTTACAAGAAAGCCAAAGGCCTTGCAGGAGGCTTCAAAAAGGGCACCCTGGCTCTTCGAAACTGCGAGGGTAATCTTGTCACCGACCCGCAGGGAATAGTGGATGTATTTAAGAAGCACTTCCAGCAGCTGCTTAACGAGCATGACCAAGAAAGAGTGGTAGGGACCGAGGAAATCCCAACTCCAGCCGCTGAAGTAGTCCTCCCACCCAGCATAGAAGAAGTCGGCACAGCTATTCAGAAGCTGAAGAACAACAAGGCCGCAGGCTCAGATGGCTTGCCATCGGAGCTCTTCAAGGCTGGCGGCGATGTTCTGGTAGGAGCATGCACCAGATCATCTGCAGAATTTGGGAAGATGAGAGCATGCCCGTCGACTGGAATACCAGCTCTATATGCCCCATCCACAAAAAAGGCGATCCTACCTCTTGCAAGAACTATAGAACTATATCCCTGCTCAATGTCGCATACAAGATCCTGTCCAGCGTATTGTGTGAACGTCTAAAACCATTTTGCACCGCACTAATCGGCAGCTACCAGTCCGGCTTCCGGCCCGGCAAATCAACTATAGACCAAATTTTCACACTTCGACAAATCCTGGAAAAGACCAACGAGTTTCAAATCGATACACACCATCTTTTCATCGATTTCAAAGCCGCATACGACAGCATTCATCGTGAAGCACTGTTTGGGGCGATGGCCGAATTCGGGATCCCGGTAAAACTGATCCAGTTGTGTCGCGCCACGCTAAAAAACACGCGATCCACCGTGCAACTCGGTTCTAGGACCTCGGAACCATTCGAATCATGCACCGGATTTCGGCAAGGAGATGCGCTGTCATGTGACTTCTTCAACCTGGTGCTGGAGCAGATAGTGCGACGGGCAGGCGTCATCAGGGAAGGCGCTTTCTTTTACAAGTCCATCCAGCTGCTAGGATACGCGGATGATATCGACATCATCGCATGTTCTCGCCGTGGCATTGTGGAAGCATTCACGGCGATTGAAGAACAGGCGAAACGAGTTGGTCTTAAGATCAATGTTGATAAAACGAAATACATACTGTCAAGCAAAAACCAATCCGTCGCTCACCACCTGGGACAAAATATATCAATTGACAGCTACAATTTCGAGGTAGTTAAGGAGTTTGTCTACCTCGGGGCAAACGTAAATTCCACAAATGACACCACAGTGGAGATCCGGCGTAGAATCGCCCTTGGCAACCGCTGCTACTTCGGCTTGTCCAAACAACTGGGGTCAAAACTCCTCACTCGAAAGACCAAAGTCATGCTTTACAAAACGCTCATTCTGCCAGTCTTGCTGTACGGAGCCGAAAGCTGGACGATAAGCAGGACAGCGGAGCTGATTTTGGGTTCTTTCGAAAGAAAAATTCTGCGCCGGATATTTGGTCCTGTCTGTGAGGAAGGTGAATGGAGAAGAAGACACAACCGCGAACTCTACGAGCTGTACCAAGATGTGGATGTTGTCCGGAAGGCAAGGACCCGTCGACTACACTGGCTCGGCCACATCGAGCGCACGGACATCAACGCTCCAGCTAAGAGGGTCTTCGACTCCGAGCCTCCTGGTTCGAGAAGAAGAGGAAGACCGAACCTCCGGTATAAAGACCAAGTAATCGCGGATGTAAGACATCTTGGTCTTGACAACTGGAAGCAGCGTGCCCGGGACCGTCAAGGATGGAAGGCAGCTATAGCTCAGGCTCAGATCCTCCATGGATCGCAGGCCTGATAAGTAAGTAAGTAAGTAGTGTGTTCAAATAAACTATCTACTGTCTTATATTATACAAAATGACCCATAAGCAAATATATTTCAGGAAATGTTGCTTACACCCAACTCGCTGATCCTCCTTTTTTAGGAACCACCACACAAATGATGAGCAAATAAAATATTCCAAATCAGAGTCGTGAAACATTTGTATATGGTTTTGCAAATAACGTGCACAAAAGTAAACGCAAATTAGAAAAACATGTTTACTTCTAAATTAAGTTCCGTGCTTTATTTTAAAGGTTCGTCGATTCCATTCATATGTGAAAAATAATATCACGATTTTTTGTATAAACGTTGATCCAATGGCCAAGGTCCCCTTCCACCTGCGTGCGCCACCGTTAATGCGACCGTCCTCTGCCGCGCCTTCCTACCGGGGTGGATTCGAAGACTCTTCGGGTCGGAGCTGTATTTTCCATGCGCTCTACATGGCCTAGCCACCTTAGACGCTGTATCCGTAGACGTCGTACCAGGCTGATGACGCTGTACAACCCGTACAGTTCTTCGTTATATCTTCTCCTCCATACACCATTTGAATAAACGGGACCGTAGATAGTGCGCAGAATTTTCCTCTCGAAACGACCAAGGGCATCTTCATCCGCTTTTGTTAAGGTCGAAGCCTCTGCGCCGTAAAGGAGGACTGGGATGATTAAGGTATTATATAGTGTCACCTTGGTTTTCCGAGAGAGGGCTCTACTTCTCAATTGCCTGTTGAGCCCAAAGAAACAGCGGTTGGCAAGAGTGATTCTGCGCTGGTGTTGTTGTCGCCGGTCATCAGTGAGCCAAGGTAAACGACACCCTTGACCACTTATATCCGCCCATGGTGACGTTCTGGCCAATACGTCGGTGTCGACCGTCTCTTTTAGATGAAAGCAAATCTTTGGTTTTACCCTCATTAACCTTGAGACCCATCTTAGCCGCTTCTACCTCAATGCTTAAGTGGCCCTTATACGATCAATCAGTTGACATCATGCATCGTGTCTATATGGATTGACTTTGTATTAAGAAGAAGAAGGATAGAATGGCAAAAAAGAGGAGAATTTGTATGAAACAGTGGTTAAAAAAAAGGAATCAGTTCACTCATGAAAATCTTTTAAGTGAATTAAAAATATCTGCATCTCCCGTTCTTCATCCTCCTTCAATTTAAATTTCCACGCTCGCGACACCACACCTGCACGACACACAACAACCTTATTTGGTCAATCCAACCCTTACACACATCAATCAGCATGATAATGGTCATGCAATATCAGAAATGTTTTGATTTTTGTCAATCGGTCACCAACGGATGTGCATCTCGCACACAGACGCATTTTCACAAACATACGAAAATAATTGATGTCATTCGACTGATCGTGTAGGAGTACCTTTACAACGGCCTCATTGACGTCTCGCTGTGTCCAATCACGTCAATGTCGTCGGCGTACGCAAGCAATTGCATAGACTTATACCCCTTGTGTTGGCCAGTGACTCTTGCACGATATTTTCAAGCACGATGTTGAAAAAGTTGCATGATAGCGCGTCACCTTGCCTAAATCCTTTTTTAACATCAAAGGTCTCGGCTTGCTCATTACCGACCTTAATGGAGCAGCGAGAATTCTCCATTGTGATCCTGCACAGTCGGACGAGTTTGGCAGGGATGTTAAAACTAGACATGGCTTTGTATAGCGCATGTCTATACACGCTGTCATATGCAGCCTTGAAATCGACGAAAAGGTGCTGAGAGTCGATTTGGTATTCCTGGGTTTTCTCCAAGATCTGCCGTGGCGTAAATATTTGGTCTATTGTGGATTTATCTAGCCTGAAGCCACACTGATAAGAGCCGATTAGGTTATCCACAAACGGTTTCAGGCGTTCACACAATACGGCGAATAAATAGACTTATTCGCCTATGGTTGGCGCAGTTATAGGGGTCTCCTTTCTGATGGACTGGGCAAACGATGCTGAGATTCAATTTGTCGGGCATGCTTCCCTTCGACCATACCTTGCAAATGAGATAGTACATGCATCTTCCCAGCTCATCTTCAGCCGCCTTAAGAAGCTCAGCAGACAGGCCGTCTGCGCCTGCGGCTTTATTAGACATAAGTCTTGATATCGCTATTTTGACTTGGTCTAGGTCGGGTGGACTGAATTCTGTTACATCGTCGTCCATTACGAATGGCTCGTTCTGCCTGACAGCGGTATCTTGTCTATCATCGCCGTTATACAGTCTACAGAAGTGGTCTTTCCAAATCCTCAGCATCGACTGCGACTCTACTACCAGTTCTCCATTTTCATACCTGCAGGCCACCGCTCTGCCTTTGTAGCCATGGCATGTTCGTTTTACCTTATTGTAAAACTTACGGGCGTCATTCCTGCGGAAGCATCTCTCCATCTCCTCGATCTCACGCTTTCCGTGCTCTCTCTTCTTTCTTCTGAAAAGCGTGTGTTCCTCTCTTCTCTTCTGCTCATAGAAACCCAGCACCTCTGACGCAGCATCTCCGACGGCGCTCTGGCAATGCGCCCATTCCTGCTCTATTGTTTGTGCTGCTGTGGGCGGATTTTGAGAGAGCTTGGAGGAAACACGATCGGCAAAGATTCTGGCAGTCTCTTGCGATTGAAGCTTTCAAACTTATGTAGTCCTACTCGACTCCTAAGCATTCTTGATATTCTCATTCATACCTTGGTTACAACAAGGTAGTGGTCCGAGTCGATCTTGGCCCATCGGAAAGTTCGTACGTCGAGAATACTGGAGGAGTGTCTGACGTCGATAGCAATGTGATCAATCTGGTTGGTGGTCGATTGATCACAAGACCGCCAGGTACCCTTGTGGATGTTGAGATGGGGGAATCGGGTGCTTGCTACAAGGAGGTTACGCCCCGTTAGGAAATCGATTAGCCTAAGTCCGTTGTCGAATGGGGTGTTATGGAGGCTATGCTTTCCTATGGTCGACTCAAATATGTCCTCTTTGCCCATTTTTGCATTAAAATCTCCTAGAATACGGAGGCTGTGTGTCAACTTGGATTGAGCAGGGACAGAGATCGAAGCTGGCGTTTGCCACGTTAAACGCGATCATAAAGCTTTTGTAAGAGGTCGTTAAGTGGTGTTAAATCACGTGAGGTTGCAGGTCAATTCACATTCTGCGACGTGAAATTAAGCGAATTTCGAAGAACCCTTGCAGTTCATCGACATTTCCATGCGTAATGTAGGACATTGGACCATCCTTGTTGGAAACAAACATAATCCAAGCCAATCTTATCAAATTGGGGCAAAAAATAAAATTGGTGGTAACTGCGTCTTTGTCCTCGTTTTCGCAAAAAGCAAGGAACGATTATGCCTTTTTGGGAATTCATCGGCTGTGCATAATATTTACATGGTCAAACTAGTCCTCGAAATACCCAATTCAAGTTAGCGCCTTAATGGCGGAACGCCTTAGAATTCTAAAAAGGTAAAGATTGAGCTCATATATGTACATGTATACTTGAATTGTGGAAATGGGAGTTTAAAGAAAGCATGCATTTTAGAATTGGGGATGTTAGTAATGAAGTCATTTAAAAAAAATAAAAATAAAATTAACGTCAATCATATTAGCTTGACGTAGAGTTTATCTAAGTTGGCTGAAATAACTTTGGATCTAGGCGATTAGCCAGTGGCTGCGATAGTTCGAAAGAGTTATTAGTTAGCATTACAAGTAGTCGGAATTGTAGCTACATTTTACGAAAGCAAGCATCTAATGAATGCTTCTAAAACTATTATAACTTGAATGTCATAAAACGGTCTCTACTCTTACCTTTTTTGCTTCCTTCTGAGATCAGTTCCTTTTTCTGAAATCACATAAATGTCTGTTAACTCCTCCGATAAACGTCTTCTTGTCCGGCTATATTGTCTGGACTTCTTCAAAGCCTTGCTTTCCTTTCGGGCTTTCCAAAATTCCGAATTGACTACGTACAATCTGTACAGCTGCAGAAGAATCACTAAAGAGTTCTTGCCTAATGGACAATCAATTAATAAAAGGTTGCAATGAAAATCGTTACACTTGTATATGAGTACGTACATGTGAAAAAAACATTCATGTAATTGATAATCTTGTACTGGAATATAATCAGTAATCTAAAGGTTAAAAATGGTGCATCCTGGAGGATCACGTTTAGCACAATCCCCCAAACGTCGATGCCACAGCAGCAATTGTTGCAGCAATCGTTCGACCTGAAACGAATACATCTCTGTGAATATGGAGGAGGCAAAGCAAAATTTTTAAAAATCTACTCGGTTGATTGCGAACTGGTACTGCCTCGCGACCTGCGTGCTCTAGTGGCAGAGAGCACTATTGTAAACTGCAAAAGACTCCAGGACCAGATACCCAAAGTTAAATACACTAATAATGGAATTTTAGCTATCGAATCATCCTTGTAGGAGTCAAAAAACTCGATTATATCCGCTGCAGTTCCTATAATAGGATATATCACAACGTAATAAGACACATTTAAAAAAATATCGTTTATTCATTGTATACCTATGTACACCAATAAGAGCTGACTCAATTGATCTCGGGTTAGATCACCTTTGGGCAATAGCCATCTGCCGACGATCAAGATCAGCATTAAAAACTGCTCAATCAACGTTGTCCAAGTGTCGACGTTGATGACTGGCATTTCGATTCCTGTCTCGCCAAGAATGTCATCAATCGTTCCTAACGGTGATGACTCAATAGAACGATTTGTCGGTACATTCAATTTTCCCGTATTTCGACGTTCTACTTTGTCTAGTTCTAAAAGCCAGATTGCTGGTACGATACTACCCAGATAAAGGAATACAGAGGGGCAGAACCTGAAAAAAGTCAACAATTTCATTTAATTTAAATTAATTTGATAAGAAAATCAGGAATACAGAATGCATAAGATAGTAAAATCCAATGAGGTATCCAAGATACGTAGTAAATTTTAATTTTACGACTCGCCATCGGCCGGTTAACGACCCAAAACAAACTTAACACCATTCAAGGCAGAAATTTCCTACTTAATCATTCGTTATTTGTTGTTTTGACGCCAACTAACATTAAGTATCCAAACGTAAACGTAGTACCATCAAAGTTAAAATATATACGCCCCCAACCTCTTCTGATGAGATGTACATATGTATACACACATGTGCCTTGTGTTATGTAGTAACAGGGTACACTCCCTTCCAGGAGTAGAGAGATATAGAATTTAACGCGGATTACGTAATTTTGTTTACACTCTGCGATTTTAATCGAAATTGTTCACCAGAATTTGAATTAAACGTTCAACAAATACGGTAAGCGTGTCCGAAAAGGAAATGCCCGCACATCCGGTCACTTATCCACGTTGTCTTATTCAAATTTCAATTAAACACATACACATACGTATATGGAAATTACCAACGCCATTCCTGATTCTTCTTGATGGCCAGCGTAAAGATTCCTTCAAGCAGTAGTAGTCCAAGTGGTCCACACAAGGACCAGTAAATTATTTCGCCTTTATTCTCCGTAACTTGCCAGACTGCGATTATACTATGCGTACTGAATATGATCCGCGTGAGGATTGCTTTGATTGTAGAAATAATTTTCGCCATTTCAATGGGAATAAGAAGTTCATACTATCACATAGTGGATTTCACACTAGTAGGGATGAAACCTATTTACTTCTTTCCTTTCACAGAACTGACACGAACGAGCACCTGACCAAGACTAAATCAGACCATTCCGGTTAACGTTTCACTTTAGTGATGAGTTCTAGTAAATGGTTTTGATTTCTGCGGTTGATGGTTCGAGATAGCGGTGACTGTCTGTTTTATGTGCAATTGGGATGGGTGGAACCGATGAGGGAACGTACGCTTTTTCCCAGTGTACACATTGGTGGAAGCCGTAGTTACATACATACATATATGTATGTATTTATATCCTTGACCATCAACTTAACGCCTAGGATATCATGCTCTTACTATACAATGTAACGTATTTTTCTTTTGTTTTTTGTTTTTGTTTTTTTTTTTTTTCTTTTTCTAGTTAGATGACGTAGGTTGTAAGATAGGAGGTAGAAAGCGTTCTAAACTAAACGCCTGCTTGCGTTGTCATAATCGTACTGTAAGTGACTTCTTTCTTTCTTTTGGTGGCATTACAGTCCATGAAGGACCAGAGCCAAGCTTCTCTCAATCACCCATGGTGTGTGTGATTTATTTTTCACACAGGTGAAAGGGACCTAGAGTTTAATGCCGATTCCGAACGGCGTGAGTCGAGAAGCCTTTTCATGGCAAGATTACTACGGGGGGTTTTGCCAGTACCCCGCCGAGGAGGAACGTCGCGAAATAAACATTCGATGGCGTTGGTGTTTTCGGCATCCGAACTCGCTCATCGTGCGCCAGAGTCCAACAAACTAACCACTGCGCCGCCGCGCCCTGTAAGTGACTTAACTTATTTTAAATGTATGCAGTCAAAGACAGACACTGTGCAGTGGGCATACATTTTTTAACAAAACATGTCAATTTTCTCATGGTTTCAAACTGCCTTACTAAACAGAATCCAGCGACGACAAAAATTTCGGTCAGTTTACTTGACAACCTACTAGATGAACTCCTCGAGCTCTGAGCTCTGTAATGTAAAGCTTGAATTAAGTTGAAGAAATCGGGGTGTGTCATATGAAAACACTAGTACTTTTTGCTCTAGGACTTAAGTGCTGTCTTCAAAAATTTAATTTTTGGGTGCCCTGCAGTCTCTTCGTCCTCAAAAAGGATATGGTTGCTATTTTTCCCACTTGTCTAAGAAGAAGTTAATCTTTTTCTTTTTTTTCAGTTCAAAAACTTAAACTTAAGGCTGATATAAAATTATGGACAGCTATACATTACATATTTTTTAAGCTTCGCATGAAATAGTGCGATACAATTGGGAGCTAAAAATCAACTACACAAAGAGTGAAACCATACTGTTTCGCCCCCCGTAAGGCAAGGTAACTCAGATTTGAGGCGCAACTGGAAAAACTTGGCATACAAAGTAACAATGGCCTTCACATCGAATCAAAAACAGTTGTTAAATATCTAGGCGTCCATCTAGATAAATTGTTATATTTTAACGAACACATGTAAATACCCAACTGAAAAAGGCAAAAGCGGCATTTATGTCTCTGTAAAGTTTGTTTTACTCCAGATATCTAAGATCCGATGTAAAGGTCATCTGCTACCAAGCCTTCATCCGCTCCATTCTGACATATGCGAGTGCGGTATGGTGGAACATTAGTCCATCATATATGGAAAAACTTCGATTATTCGAAAGAAAATGTCTTCGAGCCTGCTTGCACATGTATAGAAGCGAACATTCCGACTTCCGGCATTACGTTTCTAATAAGATTCTATTGGATGCTTCCAATTTGTCCAGAATAGATAACGTTATACTGTACACCGTAACAGAGAACAATCTTGTTTCGGGCTTGTTTTATCCCAACCCAAAATATTTCGCGAAAACGTTGGAGAATGGATTCATTCCGCCTGAAACCTTCCTATACTTAGACGCATATCAGTACTTATCAAACGAAAATAACGTTCCTATCATATACCACATTGCTAGAAGGGCAACAGATAAAAAGATCGTCTACAGCCCTAACAACTTAAATTTTGAACTAAAGTACTGCACTAGGGTACCTGAAAGGGATGAAATAAATATCAGTAGATATAACACAGGGCACCGTGGCGCAGTGGTTAGTGTGTTGGACTCTGGCGCACGATGAGCGAGTTCGGATCCCCATAACACCAACGCCATCGAATGATTATTTCGCGACGTTCCTCCTCGCGTTCCTCCAAATAGGTGGTGAGTGTTGACTTGAAATTCATTGTTTTTCTTTCAGGATCTGCCGTAGTGTGAAGATTTGGTCGATGGTGAACTTACCTGGCCTAAAGCCACATTGATAAGGAACTTTCATCTCATTTATAAAAAGCTCCAGGCGTTCACATAAAACGGCAGAGAAGATTTTGTAGGCGATGTTAAGGAGACTTATTTTCCTGTAGTTGGCGCAGTCAAAGGGGTCTCCTTTCTTGTGGAACGGACAAACGAAACTGAGACTCCATTCCTCGGACATCTTACAATGAGCTGGTGCATGCTCCTAACTAGGTCATCTCCAGCTGCTTTGAAGAGCTCAGCAGGCAGTCCATCTGCGATAGCAGCTCTATTCGACTTGAGTTTCGATGTGGCGATCTTGATTTCGTCGACGTTAGGGGGCGGAATTCTCTGCGATCTTCGTCGTTAAGAAATGGATAATTCTGCCTGATAGCGGTATATGGAAGTGGTTTTTCCATATTATCAGCATCGACTGCGATTCTACTACTAGGTGTCCGTTTATCTGATGATAAAACTTTCGAACGTCATGCCCGCAATAGCACCTTTCTCCTGGGAAGCTTATACTCCTCTATTTTTATTAACTCGTAGAGCTCACGAGCTGTTCTTGTTCTTCTATGCAGCGAGGCTTTATATGCCTCCTGCTTCGCTGTGTGAATCCTTCTGGGCTCGTCATCGAACCAAGTGTTTCTTCGTGGTGGAGCCCAAAATTTCAGATGCAGTGCTTTTGCGGACTTGTTTGCAGAGGTTCCACTGTTGTTCTATTGCCTACGTAGAGAGTTGAGCTGTATGAGAGAGCTGTAGCTGTTTGCTTACCCATTTTAACAACACTTTAATTGTTTAGCATTTTACATTATTTCCTCTGCAAACAAACAATGACGAATGAGATCGAAACAAAACGATGCAAAAGCAAAACTGAATATAACGGTATTCTCCGCGAGTCACGATTTACAGGATGTAAGTTATCGTTTGACGCCTAGAAAATGAAATATATTTTTTTTATTAAACTTTTATAGTACAGTCCTATGTTAATTTTCATACGTCGAGCAAGTAAACATTTCGAAGATAATAACTTGTAAAAAAATTGTAGGAATTTGGAACAGAAAGCACAGAGGTGTATATTTTTGTTGATGCTCAGGGTACATTCCTATAGCTTACAATCATGGTTGTATTAGTTGGGATCCAAGTAGTTTAGAAGGTAAAAGATCACGTTTTCATGGTCGAAGAACATAAGAATTGCTTACCCGTTCCTGTTCCTGTGGTAAATGAAGCAGTCTCCAGTAGCCATCGGTTAATGTTACTCTCTCCGTGAAGAGTTTGCTTTGATATAATTACAAATATGTATGTATGTTTTTCCTGACTTATGTGTATGACTTACTTACTTACTTATCTGGCCAGCGATCCATGGAGGATCTGAACCTGAGCTTTAGCTGCCTTCTATCCTTGACGGTCCCTGGCACGCTTCTTCCAATTATCAAAACCAAGATGTCTTACATCCGCGATTACTTGGTCTTTATACCGGAGGTTCGGTCTTCCTCTTCTTCTCGAACCAGGAGGCTCGGAGTCGAAGGCAAAGAGGGAGCGTTGATGTCCATGCGCTCGATGTGGCCGAGCCAGTGTAGTCGACGGATCTTTGCCCTCCGGACTACATCCACATCTTTATACAGCTCGTAGAGTTCGCGGTTGTATTTTCTTCTCCATTCACCTTCCTCACAGACAGGACCAAATATCCGGCGCACATTTTTTCTCTCGAAAGAACCCAAAATCAGCTCCGCTGTCCTGCTTATCGTCCAGCTTTCGGCTCCGTACAGCAAGACTGGCAGTATGAGCGTTTTGTAAAGCATGACTTTGGTCTTTCGAGTGAGGAGTTTTGACCTCAGTTGTTTGGACAAGCCGAAGTAGCAGCGGTTGCCAGCGGCGATTCTATGCCGGATCTTCTTTATGGTGTCATTTGTGGAATTTACGTTTGCCCCGAGGTAGACAAACTCCTTAACTAGCTCGAAATTGTAGCTGTCAATTGTTATATTTTGTCCTATGTGGTTAGCGACGGATTGGTTTTTGCTTGACAGCATGTACTTCGTTTTGTCCTCATTGACCTTAAGACCAACTCGTTTCGCCTGTTCTTCAATCGCCGTGAATGCTTTCACAATGCCACGGCGAGAACACGCGTATCCTAGTAGCTGGACGGACTTGTAGAAGATAGTGCCTTCCCTGTTGACACCTGCCCGTCGCACTATCTACTCCAGCATCAGGTTGAATAAGTTACATGACAGCGCATCTCCTTGCCGAAATACTGTGCATGTTTCAAACGGTTCCGAAGTCCTGGAACCGAGTAGCACGGTGCATTGCGTATTTTTTAGCATGGCGCGACATAACTGGATCAGTTTTCCCGGGATCCCGAATTCGGCCATCGCCCCAAACAGTCCTTCACGATGAATGCTGTCGTATGTGGCTTTGAAATAGGGGAGGCCGTGGTGCAGTGGTTAACATCATCGACCGCCGAGCGAAAGGTCTATGGTTCAAATTCGCTTCGTAGCCAAGAAAAAGTAATTCCTATACGGAAAAAAGTATGCAACGCAGTTGTGAATGGAAAGTGACCAGACGTACTGCTGCAGGCATAACACTCACAGTATATGGTCAACTGAAATTCATCCTCTGCGTATGCAGTACTTAAAAGTGCTCGAACGAATTACTATGAACTATAACCAACGCGGAATTCGATCGGCTCTCGTCCTATCTAGGTCTAGGACAACCACCCCTGAGAGTAGTGAACGAACATCAACGACCCAACCACTGCGCTCCGTTCAGGTTGTGTGTGTAAACACATCATAAGAGAATATAAAAAACTCTTGAACCTGCGCGAGTCTCTAAAAAAAAAAAAAAAAAAAAAATCGATGGAAAGATGGTGTGTATCGATTTGAAACTCGTTGATCTTTTCCAGGATTTGTCGAAGTGTGAAAATTTGGTCTATAGTTGATTTGCCGGACCGGAAGCCGCACTGGTGGCTACCGATCAGTGCGGTGCAAAATGGTTTTAGACGTTCACACAATACGCTGGACAGGATTTTGTATGCGACATTGAGCAGGTATATACCTCTATAGTGCTTGCAAGAGGTAGGATCGCCTTTTTTGTGGATGGGGCAAATAGAGCTGGTATTCCAGTCGTCGGGGATGCTTTCGTCTTCCCAAATTCTGCAGATGATCTGGTGCATGCTCCCTACCAGAATATCGCCGCCAGCCTTGAAGAGCCTTGTTATTCTTCAGCTTCTGAATAGCTGTGCCGACTTCTTCGGTGCTGGGTGGGAGGACTACTTCAGCGGCTGGAGTTGGGATTTCCTCGGTCCCTACCACTCTTTCTTGGTCATGCTCGTTAAGCAGCTGTTGGAAATGCTGCTTAAATACATCCACCATTCCCTGCGGGTCGGTGACAAGATTATCCTCGCAGTTTCGAAGAGCCAGGGTGCCCTTTTTGAAGCCTCCTACAAGGCCTTTGGCTTTCTTGTAAAAGGCTCGTATTTTATGTTTATGCCTAGACTCCTCGATATCCTTGAGCTGGGAGGCTGCGAAGATTCTTTTCTTTTGTCGCAGTAGTTTTTTCTCCTCCCTTCTTCTGGCTCGGTACCCTTCTTGCGCTGTCCTGGTTTTCCTCTGCAGCGCCTTTTGGTACGCCTCGTCGGTTGCTGCCTTTTTCTGCTCACTCTCGCCATCATACCACGGGTTTCTTGTCGTGGGTGGTAGGTATCCTAAGGTGGTTTCGACTACTTCCTGAATGGCTGAGCGGCAATGCAGCTACATATTATTGGCATTTGTGTTCGACGTAGGCATACCGTAGAGTCTTTCGCTTAGCTGCTCCCTGTAGACTCTGGCAACCTCCGGTGTGCTCAGGCGCCCAATGTCGAACCTCCTCCTGATGGGCTGGTGCAGCTTTCTGACATTGGACAGTCGAGCTCTGAATCTTGCCGCTACAGGGAAGTGGTCAGAGTCGACATTTGCCCCTCTGAATGTTCGCACATCCAGGATGGTTGACGAGTACCTTGCGTCAATGAGCACATGGTCGATTTGGTTGGCGCTTCGACCGTCCGAAGATCGCCAGGTTGCTGTGTGGATTCGCTTACGAGGGAATCTTGTGCTACTTATCACCGCATTACGAGCTGTCGCAAAGTCCGTGAGTCGGAAGCCGTTATCTGTTGTTGTATCGTGGGGGCTGTGCTTACCGATCACTCTGCCAAGGGTGTTCTTCTTACCGATTTTGGCGTTGAAGTCCCCGAGCACTATTTTAACATCGTACTCCGGACAAGCTCCGTAGGCGTTGTCCAGGAGGCCATAGAAGTCCCCCTTGATAGGGTGATGGCTGATGTTATAAAATATGCCTCTGATGCGGATCACAGCCAGGTGATCACTTATAGGTTTAAAGTCGATGACCTTCGACCTTAACCGCTTTCCCACGACACATCCGCATCCCAGTAAGTGCAATCTTTTGCGACAGCTGTAATAAATGTCACAATTTTTCTTCCTCATCATACCGTTTCCTATCCAGCGTATTTCCTGGACCGCAGTAATATCCGCCTTGCTATCGTTGATTATTATCCAAATAAATGAATATACGTATTTCCCTCAAATTCGAAATGAAACAAATGAACGCGCTCGTAATAAAAGACATGTGTAGGAAATAAGCTAAATCACATGCGATCCACCATCCAAGCAGCTGAATTCAATCGCAAATCTACTACAATCGAATATGAGGTGTCAATTTTTTTTTGTGTACAAAAAGGTTCAAGTAAAAGCGATAGTCGCGGAAGTAAATGCAATTTTTAACTGTTTTACAGAGATTTTATTGAATTTTACTGATAACAGTCGATTAAGAACATATTGGAAACAACCTCTCACATTAAACAATAGTCTCTGTGATAAAACAAAGTGTTAACTTTAATAAAATCAATTCTAAAACAACAGGAAAAAGGGTGTAGAAAGAAGTAAATCTGTTCGAGACCGAGAGCCGCGTCAACCTGCTATTCAAGTAATTTACCAACAAACAATCAACAACAACAAAAGCAAACGATGGAAAAGGCTCCAGTTAAACAATTCGAAACGTAAGCCGAGCATATAATTGTACTCATCATATGTTGATAGTCGATTGGATGCGGTATGCAATGCATGCAACAACAATCTCACGTCTAGAGATCCCTTGACCAAGAATTATTCTATACTGTCTTTAGGTTATGTCTGCGCTGAACTGTCAAAACGTGCGAAAAGATCCTAACATGTTCAATGGGACTCGCTATGATTTTCATTGGATTAAGGAACTATTTGAGCTGCGTTGGGTGGTAGGCATGGTCATATGCTCAGATGGATACTTCCGACTTGTTGCATTTCAGAGGGGTTCAGTTGCAGTTGACAAGGGCATATGCACTCGGTGTTGGTTAAGCTGTAGAGACTATGATGTGCAGGAGAGTACATTTATTTTGTTTATGAGTTTGTTCACTTGCATAATTGTCGGCTGACGAGTGGACATCGAGAAAGGTTAAGAAAGTTTTCCTTCTGAAAAGACGATGGGATTGCGCATTTTTCGCACTGATCGATTGAGGTATAGAGTGAATCATTTTTATCCGGTAGAATTGCTGAAGTGAACATTAAGTGATTTATATAATGTACCAGCGTACAATTGCGTGCAATTTACTATATATTTCTCTGTTAAAAGTGTTGTTTTATACATGTTCACTAGGCGTACTTGTTTATGAGATGAAAGGTACTTTTCGGCCCTATGTACATACATACATACATATATGTATGCCGATAGAGTATTGTTGGTCTTGTCGATACTTGTGTCTGGATCAGCTTTAGTCAGCTATCAGCTCTTTTTTTTTTTTTGTCTTTGCGAAACGAAACCAAATTACTAGCAAACTATTCTATAATAATCGTTCTCACTTTAATTTTCAGAAAAACATGGCCAGATTTGGCAGAAAGTGACGACAGTGACATGGAGAACGACATAGACGTGGATAAGTTAGCACCGTTAGAAATAAGTCCGAACGAAAATCGTTTACAACACACCTACTGTCTATGGTTCACAAGAAAAGGTTCACAGAGAGCTGCCGACTACAGTAAATCGCTTCGTTTCATAGGGCGTTGTGCTACAGTACAACAATGGTGGTCCTTGTATTGTCACTTAATTCGTCCGACAGCGTTACGCCCGTATCGGGAGTTGATGCTGTTCAAACAGGGCATAAAACCGATGTGGGAAGATCCGGCCAATACGAACGGGGGGCAGTGGATGTTTCGATTGCGGAAAAATAAAATCGATCGAGCTTGGGAGAATGTATGTATGGCTATGTTGGGGGAGCAATTTCTTGTCGGCGATGAGATTTGCGGAGTAGTACTAACAACCAAACTTCCGGTAAGTTTTTGTGTTATAAAATGTATAGGATAACCGGTGGACTTTATCCAGTTTGAGTGAAAGCAATTAGCTTGTAAGAGTGTGCAGGGCTTATTAATATGTTCTTAGTATCATATAGTTATGACTATCTGCTTGTGTTCGTTATTACTTTTATATTTAAACAATTTCATGACATTCAAAATTAACGTATTTCTCGCCCGGTTTGAAACCATGCTAAATTATTTACGATTAGTGTAATTTGTGTGGTTTGTGACAACGCTAACTGGTCTATTTTTAGACCAGGCATATGTGTCTTATTCTTTTCTTATTGCAATCGAAGAATATCCATTTGTATGGTGAAAAAGGGAAGGCATTAGTGTGTGATTAGAGCGGGAATTTGTGGCCAGGAATTGACGTATACACAAAAATGGCGTAATCATTGGTTGGATGCAGTTGACAGCGTCAAGATAGAGAGAATGTAATAGATTGGGAAGATGTTGTAAAGGAGTTTTAGTTAGGCTGGCTACATATATTTCGAATTTTATATATTTTTACTTTAATTTTGCATTCCAGTGATTGACAGTAACCCTTGTAGGTTTTAAGTGTGTACATATGTATTTGATTTAGCGTCGAACAAAAAACGTGCAATTAGCGGCGTTCACAGTATACGATTTGCTTGATGACTCGTGTTTGTACTGCCAATCGTCAATGTGAAGGCACCATGCTGCAAGTCGATACGATTTGTAGTATGAAGTTCAGAATTTTCGACTTTTTGCCTTACTTGGGTGGGTGGCCGTGTCTGTTTAAAAGTCAGAAATTTCACTTCCATCAGTTTTTCACTTTTTTTGTGATTTCGAAGGGTGAACATCAGCGCACAAAGGTGATATGACGACGAAGTTAGTGACAAGTTATGGCATTTCCAAGCTTGTAGATGTAATAATAGACTATTGTTGCAGGGATTGGTGTCTACTTCCGAGCTTCGAATATCTGTAGCTGGGTTTCCCTTCCTTAAAAAATTGTAAACGTAACATACTGCTAGAACAATATTCGTCATCTTTTCAGGGCTTAAATTGGTAGTGGTCAGAAAAACTCTAAATCTTGTGGATATAATTCCAAAAATATTTTTCATTTCACGCTACCACGATACTCCCACTAGGGGGTACCTCATAGAGAGGCCGGGACCGACGTGAGGCACCGAGGTACCGACCGCCAGTTGCGGTGGAGCCTCGCGACCGTAAAGTCACTTCCAGATGAGCTCCGCAAAGCTCGAGGTCTGGCACCTCACCCTAGAAAAACACAACTTTGGAGCAAGGCAGCAGTCCAGCGAATCGCCTCTTACGACAGGCATTCCTTTCATTCTCCTCATTTTGTAACAACTCGTATAAATATTTAAAAAATACCGCAACCAGAGCACGCGCCGCCATGTTCACAACCAGGGGTAATATTCACAACACAAATTCTCTCTCACAAATGCAGTCTATCAAACATGCAGTTTAGTGTGAACGCTACTTATTTTTGGTTGTCAAGAATATCGTACAGACAAATCGTACAGTGTGAACCCCGCTATTCGTAGGCAGGCGGCCTATTTCAAAAACATTTTCTCTAGAGGTAGCCAGTTTTCCAACTACCCTCGCACCGGCAACTACTAGCTTCTATCAACTAGTAAGTGTGTGTTATTGTACATGTTCGAGCGCACCAACTTAACCCTCTATTTTTGGCTGATATAGCTTCTAACTTCGCCAACTGCTTCCTAACCAGTCCACACCATCAACAAATTGTACTTTTCAGGTTTCGAAACACCTTGCGGTACTGAGCTATATGGTATCTATGCCCTTCTCCCTTCCCGGTATTGGTATTGCCAGCCGCTAGGTAGTATAGACGTTTACGGAGTAGTTTATTGAGATATGGTAGAAATGATTTATTGTTTTCTTTGCCACAGAAACGTACATTTCTATGTATTTTGGCGTGCGAATAGTCATTTGGACTTGCATATATTTTTAAATTGTAGTTAATAAGTTTATGATAAGATTTGTGCACACCCTATCGCTATTAACATTGCTGCCATTCTACGAATCTACTCCCAATCGGCAATCTGTCATATTCTATTACAAAAATACTTCATTCGGTTGTTTTTTTTTTGGATTTTTTTTTTTTTTTTTTGATAAAAGTGAAAACATTTTTCGTCAATCAAATCGGGATTTGTGCAGTGTGAAAGAGAAGCACCGCCGTGAGTGAAACGAGTATGAACGCAGGCGTACTTGGAACGACAGTTTAACCACTGCAGAAGCAAAATATCGATTTTCACAAGGTAGTGCTCGAGGTAGTTTGTGATCGTTGTGCTAATTTTTTGCAAAGACTTATTTCCGGGAAATTGCACAAAGTAATTGTTCGATCTCGAGCAAAACGACCGCAAATGTGTAATCCTCTGGAACTCTAATCAAGTTTAGTGGGCAAGTGTGCATGCAGTGGCGAGGCACACTCCCAGCTCAAATGTTCAATAAAGAACATCGCAAGTAAAGAAGCAAATAAAATATAAGTTAATTTCAATCGTAGAAGTGCTAATAGAAAAGCGATCTGGGGAAGAAAGAAGAAACGAATATAATTGCTTGTAATTAACGAAGAAAAAGGAAAACGCCTCGCGACGAAGTGTATCGTAATCGGCAATTTGCGATTAGAACATAAAAAAAAAAACCAAGTGAATACGGGTGACGGAAATTTCGTGAGTCATAGTGAAGCAAAACACTTTTGTTCACTCTATCTACGTTACCACGTTTTCACATTTATAACGTTTCCATTTCGAACGAAGATAAACGAGAAAGGTTAATGCGAGTGAATCGAGTAAAATAAGTTTGATTAAAACGAATCGAGAGTAATTCGCAAAACCGTACAACACGGCTAGGTAATAATTGAAGAAGGGAAAGGCAATAAATTCCCACGACTGCGACTATCACCACCGTCACCGCCACCCACCTCATAGACCATCAGTCCAATTAACTAAATCACACCACAAATACCACCACAGCCACTACTAACAACTCGAGCAAAATGACGAAGGACAGATTAGCAGCTTTGCACGCAGCTCAGAGTGACGACGAGGATGTCGCCCAGGACGATGTTGCCGTCAATGTCGAAGGACGTGACGGCTACATGGATGACTTCTTCAATCAAGTCGAAGAAATTCGCGAAATGATCGACAAAGTTCAGGATAATGTCGAAGAGGTGAAAAAGAAACATAGTGCCATTCTGTCCGCTCCGCAATCGGACGAGAAGACCAAACAGGAGCTCGAGGATCTCATGGCCGATATCAAAAAGAATGCAAACAGAGTGCGTGGTAAACTTAAGGGTATCGAACAGAACATCGAGCAAGAAGAGCAGGCCAATAAATCTAGTGCAGATCTGCGTATTCGTAAGACTCAGCACTCGACACTATCCAGAAAGTTTGTCGAAGTTATGACCGAATATAATCGTACGCAAACCGATTATCGAGAACGATGCAAAGGTAGAATACAACGTCAACTAGAGATCACCGGTCGAGCGACTACAAACGAAGAGCTCGAAGACATGCTGGAGCAGGGTAATCCGGCCGTATTCACACAAGGCATCATCATGGAAACACAACAGGCCAAACAGACGCTAGCCGATATCGAAGCTCGACACGCAGATATTATTAAACTAGAAACATCCATTAGGGAATTACACGACATGTTCATGGATATGGCAATGTTAGTGGAGAGCCAAGGTGAAATGATCGATCGTATTGAATACCACGTAGAGCACGCAATGGATTATGTGCAAACGGCAACGCAAGACACGAAGAAGGCGTTGAAGTATCAGAGCAAAGCCCGCCGAAAGAAGATCATGATCCTGATTTGTTTGACTGTTTTGGGTATCATTGTCGCAGCCTATGTTAGCAGTTATTTCATGTAAAGAATCTGACCATTTAGTTTTAGTTCAATCATTTTGGTTTAGTTGTTTTCATTTTTTTTTTCCTTTTTTTATTTCTCTCTTTACTTTTTGGTTCGTAATCCGTATGATTTTCTTGCGTTCTAACCAATCCCCATGATCATCATATGTAACCTTCAACCGCCTGTCCGACTGCCGCATAATATACTACCACTTACCGCTAAAGTATGAAATCCTAAGACATAATGCTGACTTCCTTCCTGCATGAGCTACTTAAAACTTAACTCACACTTCCCTCCAGTATCAGTTAACTAACCAGCCCAACAAACAAAAAAAAAAAAAACAATCAGTCAATCAATAAAAAGTATGGACATCTAAAACCACCATCGCCCATCTACCGAAAGAGTATATCTTTTTCGCCATAAAACACACAATTTATAACTACTTCGACCAACAACATCAGTCCACATACATACGACTAACGAAGAAGTAAACAAATGCGCCTCTACATTCAACAATAAACAGGTAGGTTCGGCGTTCGCTATCCGCGAATTGACATTTTTTAATTTTCTTATTTATTTTTACACGTCCAATGCGGCCGCAATGGCGATTGTTATCTTTCGTCATGGCTGTGTTGATTATTCTGTAATTTATTTACCTTTGGATCGATGTGCAAACGAGAAACAACAAACTACTCATTTCACTTATGTCTTTGCACT
Organism: Eumerus sabulonum; assembly: GCA_951905685.1. Classification (NCBI taxonomy): domain Eukaryota; kingdom Metazoa; phylum Arthropoda; class Insecta; order Diptera; family Syrphidae; genus Eumerus; species Eumerus sabulonum. The sequence goes on from OX645060.1 coordinate 180,062,075, forward strand.
TTTTGTTTTGCATTTTTACTCAGGTTGAACCATGCCGCATATAGCCAAATGATTCATCACTTTTCCTCCCCATATCTCGATATAAAATTGTTTGATGTGTACGAGTATGAGAGTGTTGGGAATGCCAGTTGATTCATTCGACAGAAGGGGGGCTTATTGTACTAGTCGAAACGAAAACTAGACGAACACACAGGTTCCTTATAAGGTTTAGTTCTGCTCACGAGTGTTTTCTTATTTAGGAGCTAAGGTGTGTTTTTGTGTTCTCGTACGATAGTTTAGAATATAATTTCAAGTAAATTGTTGAAATTTGCTGCTGTGATGCCGGATCACACGGGGTCATATGTATGCGCACTGACTGGTTGGATCTGAAAGTTTGAGTCTATGTATGCTATTTGAATTGTTTCAGTTTCAATATTGTGAATTCCACTGGGATAAACTCTCGCATCGTTTCTCAGCTTATACTTGATGACTAATTAACTAAATTAAAATCGAATTTCCAATTCTTGTTGATTTGATGAGGTCCCTAACCAATCCAAATGCAAATCTATCTGATGAGCTCATAAACAAATTTGATTCACGCGAACCCGTCCACCCTACCCAAGTGACTTGAATGGAATCCTCTTAACATTCAATGCAGATATATGTACATAGTACATATATATATGTAGATATGCTGTAATACGTAGCGAAAAACAAAATTGTTTTTGTTTCTTCTGTGCACATTGTCTAGGATGTTTGATTTCATGATATCAGCAGATGCAGGAGTGGCACTAATATGCCTTGAAGCTTGCATACGGATACGGACAGGAATATGCTTTGCTATTGACCCAATTCGTATGCTATACATACTCTATTTTGATGTATATGAAACTTGATGCGGGTACCTAATATTCAAATATTGCTGCTCGTTTGCACGCTCTAAAAAGAAAAGAAACCATGTCCCACTCATTCGTTGTGACACTAGAACATAAAAGGTTTTCTTTTGCTTGACGCTACAATTAAGTGCTAGGTAACATTGCCGTTTATATTTGTCAGCCATTTTCACGTTTATTAGCATTCAAGTCACTCTGTCTAGTGTGTACATACAAAGCGTGTGTTCGCGCGACTTGCTTTTCTTGATCATGTAACTGATTAGATTGAAACCCTATTTCGAGTAGTTTTATGACGAGTAGTTTTCGTGAAATGATTGTGCAAAAATCGCTGGCCAATACAAGAGGCACAATCTATTTCAAATCCTCGCAACTCCTTGCATACGCCGACGATATTGACATAATAGGTAGATCCCAGCGAGATGTCAATGAGGCATTTGCGAGTATTGAGATGGAGGCGGCGAAAATTAGTTTGGCGGTAAACGAGGGCTGTCATCAAAAAAAGGACGCTCACCACCGACGTCTTGGCCAGAACGTTTGTAGTGGCAGATATAAGTTCGAGGTAGTTAAGGACTTCGTCTACCTTGGCTCCGCAATGACCTCGAACAACGACATCAGTTCCGAAATCAAACGCAGAATCACTCTTGCCAATCGCTGTTTTTGTGGGCTCAGGAGGCAACTGAGTAATAGAGCCCTCTCCCGAACGACAAAGTTTGGCTCTATATAAGACCCTTATCATCCCAGTCCTGTTGTACGGCGCAGAAGCATGGACACTATCAAAAGCGGATGAGGAGGCCCTTGGTCGGATCGAGAGAAAGATTTTGCGCGTGATTTTCGAGCCTATAAACGCAGACGGGGGATGGAGGAGAAGATTCAACCACGAATTTTACGGGCTGTACAGCGACATGAGAGAGAGAGAGAGAGAGCACCGTGGCGCAGTGGGTAGTGTGTTGGCCTCTGACGCCGATGACACGGGATCGAATCCCGACACAGCCATGTCATCGAACGTGTTTTTCACGGTGTTTCTCCTCAACGGAGTTCTGACGAAACCCCATGTAGTAAAATTGTCATGAAAATCTTCTCGAAATTCGACGTTCGGAACCGGCAATAAACTGTAGGTCCCTTTCACCTATGGGAAAAATGAAATCACAAACAACATGGGTGATTGAGAGAAGCTCGGCTCAGATTCTTCATGGACTGTAACGCCAACATACATACTCACACATACACAGCGACATGAGCCTATTCAGGCGTCTACGGATTCAACGCCTAAAATGGCTGGGCCATGTAGAGCGAATGGACACCACAGCTCCAGCCCGGAGAGGGAATCCAACCCCGAGGGACGAAGAAGCAGAGGACGGCCGCACTTAAGATGGCGCACAAAGGTGGAAGGGGACCTCAGCCAATTGGGTGTGCGGCAATGGAAAAGTCTAGCAAAAGATCGTGCTAGTTGGAGGGGCATGTTGGTTGAGGCCCAGGTTCACCCCGAACTTTAGCGCCCATTAAGAAGAAGAAGTTTTCGTGTAATCGATTCATTAAGTTGGCAGTTAATACTAAATCCTGAACGAAAAATTCTTGGTAAGGATGTGAATTATTAAATCCCATCAGTCGTTGCAAAAATATGATTTATTTTGAAGTTGGTGACGGCAGCATATGTACATATAATATTAATGTGTGTCCTTGTATAATGTATGTATATTACATGCGTATATTTTCACGAAGGACTTTATCACAATTCTTGGTGAGAAGAGCAGCGCAGTTGAACATGCAAACAGTATTTTCCTTTTTAAAATCATTATATTATGCAATACATACGAGTATAGTATGTACATTGCTGATGTATGTACATACATACATATTGTGTAGAATCCTTGAACTGGTTACGCACAATTTGTGCAAATATGCTGACAATGTGTACACATTGGATCAATAATTGTCAAGTTTTCGACCTCTATCTTGTCGCTGTCAAATAGCTGTGGGACGATCTTTAAATCTACCCAATCCCTTGGTCTCTATCTGCAAATGGGTTAAGCGACAATAACTCCGATGATGGTGATGATACTTCAACATAGTTGGCATAGACGTTTATTTTTGAATATTTGTATGTATGATTGAGACCAGAGGCGCCAGCGTATCGTCATTGTCTCGAAATCAAACGAGAACATTAAAAAAAAGTTAAGATATGTTCGTTTCTCTCTTATTGTTTTTTGATATCCGGAAATACTGCGCATACATATGTACATACGTACATACATACATGTGGAACATCATTGAGTTTATATGTACATATGTGATTTATTGCTTTATGTTTCGGTAGTATTACATTTGTCGCTTTTTCTCGTCTTTAATAAATTTTAGGAGTTTTGAGGGAAGGGTCCTTCCTTCTTCAATACTTCTTTTCAGTGTTAGGTTAGGTTAGGTTGACGTGGTAGGCGTAAGCCACACTTAGGCCGAAGCTGGCCCATTGTGATACCACCTGGATCAGGTTACCCTGGCCCGCTACCTGGGAACCAACCGGTGCACCTAATAAAAATGTGGAGTTGAGCTATTTTTTGGTTTGCTAGCTCACTCAGATTGTCGAAGAAGGGCGCGCCGAGGTAAATCCTCCTGCGATTCGCAAAAGAGGGACATTAGCAGAGCAGGTGGTGTATTGATTCCTCCTCCTCCTCGTCCATGCAGCCGCGACAGAAGTCATTGTAGGGTAGCCCGAGTCTGGTGGCGTGTTTTCCAATGGTGCAGTGACCTGTAATGACACCCACTAGAGTGCTTAAGGTTGCCCTTTTGGTTGCCACCAGGTCCCTGGTTCGTCCTAAATTTAACTTAGGCCGAAATTGTTTGGTGATAAAGCCTATATTGCTCTCATTCCATTGGAGATTGGTCTCCTCTATGGTTTGAAGCTTTATCATGTGCTTTACCGTACTTATTGGTGTTTCTAGGTACCCGAGGGTAGGTAGGCTGAGTGTGCTTGACCCTAACTTTGCGAGTTCGTCGGCCGCGCAGTTTCCTGGAATATCCCTATGCCCGGGAACCCACAGTATTTTAATGTTGAACTGTTCAGCCATCTCATCTAGAGATAGGCGACAGTTAATGTATGTTTTTGATTTGTGGGTTACCGCTGCCAGGGATTTTATCGCAGATTGGCTATCCGTACAAATGATAATATCCTTTGTGGATATTACATTGATACTGGGCCATGCCAGGGCCTCCGTTATCGCAGTTATTCCTACCTGAAACACACTACAGTAATTTGGGAGTCTAAATGATAGGTTGAGGTTAAGTTCCTTGGATGAGACCCCACTGCCTACACCCGACTCCATCTTAGAGCCATCGGTATAGAGGGAGATCGAGTCCTTTGGTATGACTTTCCCTTCAGCCCATTCCTCCCTGAATGGAAAGACAACTTCGAAGTTCCTGGTGAACACATTCTGCGGATTGATGTAGTCAGTGTCCATGGGTACTTTGAAGGGTTTTAGAATAGAGGTGTGGCCTTTTTGAGATGTGGACCATTTTCTTATGCTCCTCATCCTTAGGGCCGCGCATGCAGCAACTTGCTTGCTGAAAAGGTTTAATGGTGGAAGATGCAGTAGAACATTTAAGGCCTCCGTGGGGGTTGATCTGATCGCTCCGCTTATATATAAGCTGGCCGATCTTTGTACCTTCCCCAGAAGGTTTCGATTCAGTGTTGCGAAGCTAGCACAATATTTTACAGATTAAGTTTGGAAACGGAGATATTGCTATTTTTTTTAAAAATTGTGATGGCGCCGCGGCGCGGTGAAAATAGCAATGCCATCGAATGTTTATTTCGCGGCGTCCCTCCGGCAAAACCCCCCGTAGTATACTTGCCATGAAAAAGCTTCTCGACTCACGCGGTTCAGAATCGGCATTAAACTCAAAACTGTAGGTCCCTTTAACCTGTCTGAAAAAAAAAAAAAAAAAAAAAAAGAACACACGACATGGGTGATTGAGAGGAGCTTGGCTCTGGTCCTTCGTGGGCTGTAACACCACCGAAGAAGAAAACGTATGAAAATGAATATCAACTGAATTTTAGGCACAATATTCTCCCTTTTGTTTGACTCCTATACATTGGAACTGCCGAGAAATAAAAAACCGACCAAGTTCCGTACCATCTGTATGTAAAAATATGAAAGAGACATACAACGTTACCTCATGAGTGATAACATTAAAACGGCTAATCCGTTTGAAATGAATTTTCGCATGATGACAGATCTTGGTTGAAGGCAGGTTATAGGCATATTAGTTTGATGATCAAAAATCTCCATGATGAGATAGTTGATCATCAAAGTGTCCATTGAATTCAAATCAATTATCTTACTTGACAGCAAGTAGGTGAAAAAGTGAATAACAATAATTATGGGAAAAAGGTTTGCAGCTAGGATTAATATATCAAGGACACAATAGGGATCAAAGCTTGGAAGCGTGTTATGGGAAAAAGGTTTGCAGCCAGGATTAACATATCAAGGATACAATAGGGATCAATGCTTGGAAGTGTTTTATTGGTTGTGGGATATGATCGAAAGCTAATTTCACAACAATTGAATTTGTTGCAACATTTGATATCTTAACCTATCAGGATGGAAAAGAAGGGGAATAGCAATTGTACGAAAGGGTTTGCAGTAAGGATTAACTTAGCAGTGACATAATAGGGATCATCAAAGCTTAAAGGGTGTTTATTATTGGTTGTTCGTAATTATAGAAAAAAAGGGTTGCAGCTAAGATTAATACATCAACGACACAAAAGGGATCAAAGCTGGGAAGTTTGCTACTGCTTGTGGTATATTGTAGACTAATCATAGGTTAGTATGTGACCAAGGGGATTTTTTTTTTTTTTTTTTTTTTTTTTTTTTTTTTTTTTTTTGATGAAAATTATGTCTGTTGCATGGGACCCCCCCCCCCCCCCCCCCCCCCCCTTAAGTATTAATTTTATTCTGTTTTTAGTATTTGTTGCTATAGCGGCAACAGAAATACATCAACTGTCTAGCTATCACGGTTCATGAGATACAGTCTGGTGACAGACGGATGGACGGACAGCGAAGTCTTAGTAATAGGGTCCCGTCTTACCCTTTGGGTACGGAACCCTAAAAATGCAGCGCTAAAACTCGGGCGCAGTGGTTAGTGTGTTGGACTCTGGCGCACGATGAGCGGGCTCGGATCCCGATAACACCAACGCCATCGAATGTTTATTTCGCGACGTTCCTCCTCGGCGGGGTACTGGCAAAACTCCCCGTAGTAAACTTGCCATGAAAAAGCTTCTCGACTCACGCCGTTCGGAATCGGCATTAAACTATAGGTCCCTTTCACCTGTGTGAAAAATAAATCACACACAATATGGGTTATTGTGAGAAGCTTGGCTCTGGTCCTTCATGGGCTGTAACGCCACCAAAGAAGAAAATAATACAGCACTGATGAAAATGGGCAACGTCAATGCTACCTTACTACCGGGTAGCGTCAATGCTACAGTAGCGTGAGACTATAATCCTAGTCGAGTTTAAAACTTACATCCGCTCTGCATTTTGATTAGAAAAAAACTGACTGGTGTCAATTCACTTTAGGTCACGAAATTCAATTTACATTAGAGGTATTTATGAATCACCTGCCTCATCTATGCTTTCCTCCAGCTGTTGTATGCCACTTACTTCAAAAGTTTTCATTCGAACCCAAGAAGAGACGGGAAAGGCTGAAAAAAGATGTATACGAGGGAGTGCTGTATCGCTTCATGTTATATCGACTTTTTCGATCCTGCAAGTTTATAAACTAGTTAAAAAAAAAAGTGAAGAAAAAACTCCCAAAAGCATAAATACATACTTTGTTCCCTTCAAAACTGTTAGGGTCTTCCAATGAAATTATTTTGCGTCTGGAATTTTAATGGTGCAGACATTAATTTGTATTGTAACAATGTTTTTGCGAGTATGTACGTGTATGTATATACATACATATGTATGTATATCACGTTAGCACCAGCATAAAGTATTCGTGTCACTTCAAAACTTTAATTCATGGAAATTGGGTTGAATCCCATGTAGTTTAACTGCTTTAATGGCAATTACATAGATATGTATATATACATATATATATACCGTATAATCACGCGTAGGCGGATATACATACATATCTAACCACTCATAAATAGTACATATGTACATAATTAGTTCGGCTCACCTGATCTGAGGGAAGAAACCATTAATTCCCTTTTGCGTTACAGAATCCTATAAAAAGGGATACTATTATATAATACACTGAGTATATTCATCTGCATGTTATATATTGCTCCCACATATGTACATATATGTATATAGAGTTTGGAGCCCAAAATTGGGGGGCGGTAGAAGGGAATACTGTTTAAAAATAAAATTTCTATTTCGAAGCGAACTTAAGGGGAAGGAACAAAAGAAATTGCTGTGTTTGTGTCATCGCATTACCGCATCTTACTGCGGCTGTACTTTATGACCATCTCCGACAGTCCATTGCCAACATAGAGAAATGTAATTTGCATAGCTTTAGCGACTCACCACTGACGACTGATGGCATATAAAGATGCCTAAGTTGTTATTTAATCATATACATATCTTGGAAACGAATTTCGTCCTTTTTTATTTTTTCATTTTATTTGATTGTTATTTTCTCCTCGGTCATAATTCTGCTTGTCCTTGCTGGTTGTGAATTCCTTTGCGTAGGAAATGTATTAGACATTTGTCCGTAACAACATCGTTCTGCCATCCCAAGATACTATGCAAGATCTGATGCACATGAGGAGTAAATTGTTTCTTAAAATAGGACAAACAATGTGAAATTGAATTTTCTGTATAATTTAATTGTCATGTCCACTATCCAGCCTTACTTACTATGACTACAGCTTACTCGTCGGCATTTGTGTGCGTATGTGTGTGTTTGTTTTCATCAGCATGGGGCTAGGTGATTTTGCTGAGTGGGCAGATCTATTGCAATTCACCGCGTATACATAGTATGTTTGGTGTAGGGTTAGAAGTTTACTCTTTAAATGACACGTAAACTGAATGCTGATACCGTAAGATCAGATTGGTTTATCTTATCTGGTGATATTGCTCATTAGCTTGGCAGTTGTTTTTCATTTTGCTTTTGTCTTTACTGATGTTCCATGTTCAATTTACTCACAATCGATGTGACAGCTAATAATCCGGCATGTGATGGGATTTTTACCGAACAATGCAACTCTCACATTTAATTACGTGTTTGCACGTTTTACGAGCTTTGTTGCAAATCTTTTATTTATCATTTGCATATATCCAAGTATAAATGTGTTTGCAGCTACGAATAAATGTATCGCATTGAAACAATCCGTGGAGACGTTTCATGCACATGCATTCATACATATGTATGTGTGTATGTGTGTATCTTATCTGCTCGTAGAATAGTGTTGTGTTCTGCAACAGCTATAAATTGGTGTAATTAGATAAGTTTCATAGTAAAGTGACTCTCTGTGATAACGATATGTGTGTATAGCAAATGATTTGGAGGCTCTAAGCTGTTGCTATTTACTTTCGAACTCTTACCGAGGTATGGTGTGATGTTGATTAATAGGTGTTTTACTGTTTAAATTTGTTTTGGAGGATTTTCGCGTGTTCAGTATGTTCTTGGTGATATTTTGAACTTATTTGAAATGCAATATAAGCCACTTGTATCTAATTGCAATATGTATACGGTTGATGTGATCTGAAAGCTGGTAATATCGCTGAATGGCATTTTAAGTCGTAATAAATTGCTATTGTCACAGGACTTGTATAAGTTTTGACAAACGAAGTAAAATGAGGAGAAAACATAAGACATACATACATACATACACATGTATATGTATATGTATGTTCATGCAATGAATGACAGCAATTTACCATGCCAGGTATCATGAGCACGCGATACCGAAGAAGTAACTTAATACATGTATGGTGGTGGTCGTTCATTGATTATAACAATGGTAATCAGTTACGGGCTCAGGTTTCCATTATGCGCAGTGAGCAACATTTATTTTTATATTTTTTTTTCGGGTTTAAAATGGCCTAAAAACATACATAAATGTAATATTTTTTTTTTTTTTTTTTTTTTTTTTGAGGAAATTCATTTTTTTTCTTATTAAAATTTTATGTTTTTTTTTTAATTATTATTATTTTTTTTTTATTATTATTATTTCAATCTGTTAAATACCCCAGAATACCTACAAATAATTAAGCTTTAGCTACAGGCGCTTGCCTGACAGTTGTTGACATACTCTTAGCCCCGGTGCACACATACGGTTTTTTGACGCACGGTGGCGCTACGGTGCCGCTGCGGTGTCGCAATTGTCCAATGCACACATACGGAATTTTCTCAATCTGCAGTTTGCGTTCGGCTTGCAGCAATGGGGGTATACTCGTAGAAACGAGTAATTTTCTCGTACCTAGTGCATAAAAACTATGATTTTAAAAAGAAACTACGTTATTGGGCACATCCTTTTGTTGACCATCCGCTAACAAAAGGATTATTTTATAGAGAAAATTCTGAACATTTTTTTTAACTATTTTCGAATGGGTGTAAAATATTTTGATGAGTTGACAGTTAAACTTTCACCAAACGTCAAGTCTCAGGATACATATATGAGATTGTCCATACCTTTCTCCTCTTTGTCTTATTTGGGTTAATCGATAAATCCTCTCTGCCACACCAGTCAGAGATAAACTGAAGCGCGAGCTACATGCGCTCACTGGCAGCAGTTTCGCACTTGCCCGTAGCAATGACTACATCATCAGCATATTCGATGACCTCGTAGCTTGTGTAGTAGGTCATCAATGACTATCGACCAGAGAAGGGGTGAAAGGACCCCTCCTTGTGGATACCCTTTAGCTGCCGATACTGTCACTGAGACCTTTCCGCATGGGGCTGATACAATACGGCTATTTAGCATCGCCCTAATCCAGTGATTAGTGGGATGATCTACACGCCTGCAGGATGATCGAATCATAGCCAGTATTATCAAAGGCCCTCTCAATATCGAGGGAGGCGCAAATCGCGAACTCCTTGTGTGTGAAACTATTTGCAACGCGCGTCACCAGGTGGTGTAGCGCATTCTCAGATATGGAGCTCCATCAGTTTTTCCGTTGCTCTTAGAAGGAACGATGTCAAACTGATGGGGCGATAGGATTTTGATTGTTCACTTGGCTTTCCAATCCCGGGGATGAAGACATGATTGACTTCCCTCCAGATTTGGGGATATGTCCCATGTTGAAACAAGACCTAAAAAGAATTATCAGTGGTGATAAAATAATTTTTTATCTCCCCGATAAATAATTCTACATCAAATCCTTCCGTATTTTACTTTTTTTGTTAAATTGAAATTAATACGCGGTAAAATGACGCATGTGTGCACTGCACAATACAAAACAATGTACTGGAAAACGCAAGTGCGCTTGCGGTGATGCTGCGGTCCCGCAGAAACGTACGAGTTTTTTTGAAAGCAAGAATAACGCACGGTGACGCAGCGTCGCCGCAAGTGCGCGGTGCCGCGGCGTCACCGTGCGTCAAAAAAACGCATGTATGCACCGGGCCTAAGCGGAGCGACGAAGTCGCGTGAGCGGCTAAACTCAGCGGAAAAAAGGGTTAAAATCCTGTTAGCGAGCGAAGCGAGCCACCCACCCCATACTTTAGATGCACCAGACTTTCATACAGGCGCCTGCCTGACAGTTGTCGACATACCATTAGCGGAGCGACGAAGTCGCGTTAGCGGCTAAACCCTGCGGAAAAAAGGGTTAAAATCCTGTTAGCGAGCGAAGCAGCCACCCACCCCATACTTTAAATACACCAGACTTTCTTACAGGCCTGCCTGACAGTGTTTGGTCTCCACTTATTCAACTGTGAAAACCTTATGAAAAAAAAAAATTATATTTATGTTTTTTAGGCCATTTTAAACCCGAAAAAAATAGAAAAAAAATTTGCTCACTGCGCATAATGGAAACCCGCCCCCGACTATGGAACAACTTACGCAAATTACGCGTATTAGCATCGCTTTAAATCTTTATTTAATTGCTTTCAGGAAAGTAAATCTATAGACACTTACAAGTGAACAACACATTTTAATTTATTGTACGTAAAGGCGCCTATTTACATACATATGTAAATAAAATACCGAATGAAATCACTTAAGAAGAGTTCAAGGAACTATAAAAAAAAACAAGGGCCACTAAAATCGATTATTTGTTATGAAGACTGAGACTGCGGCTTAGTACGGAAACACATGCATATACAAACATATCCAAAAATAGAGTAATGCTCGTAAAACATAGTTTCCTTCGCTCGCGTGACACAAAGCACACCGTTCGTTAGCCAATGTTAGTTTTGGTGTTTCCTCAGTTTTTTTCTTTTTATTATACATACATACATATGTATGTATGTACATATGTATATATGATGACAGCCATGTCATCGGACGCGTTTTTCACGGTGTTTCTCCTCAGCGGGGTTCTGACAAAATCTCCTGTAGTAAAATTGTCATGAAAAGCTTCTCGAAATTCGCCGTTCGGAACCGGCAATAAACTGTAGGTCCCTTTCACCTATGGGATTTTTTTTTTTTTTTTTTGTAATCATGCCTCCGCGGCACGAAATGAGTCCCTTTACGTTTGAACAACGTTGGGAAATATTGAAAACTTATTTCCAAAATGAGTGCTGTGTAGCCCAAACAGTGCGATTTTTGAAAAGAAGTTTTGGCCGAAATTAAGCACCCACTGTCACTGCGAGTGCTGTACGCAAGTTTATGCAAAAAGTTCGTAAGACTGGTATTCCAGTGGACAACACTCATGGTCCCCGTCGTCGTACGGTGCGCACAGATGAGAATGTGGCTGCTGTGGCCGAGAGTGTGAGACTCAATTCAATAACATCAACTCGCCTTCGATCTCAACATTTCACGCACTAGCCTAGCCTGAGGAGAATTCTGCACAAAGATCTCGGATTATTCGCTTGCAAGGTCCAATTGACTCAGCAATTGAAGGTGTGTGACCATCCGCTTCGCAGTTTGGGCCTTAGAGCAGCTTGAATTGGACAACGATTTTGGACGAAAAAATGGAGAAGCCAATGCATCCACAGAAAGTGACAGTTTGGTGCGGATGTATGGAGTGGTGGCATCATTTGACCATTTTTCTTCGAAAATGAGCCTGGGAACGTTTCGGTCAACGGTGGGCGTTACAGAGCCATGTTAACCGACTTTTTTTTTTTTTTTTACTGAAATTGAAGACATGGATTTGGACAAAGTCTGGTTCATGCAGGATGGCGCACCATGCCACACAGCCCATGCCACAATCGACCTTTTGCGCACCAAATTCCCAAATCGTGTTATCAGCCGTCTTGGCGATGTCAATTAGCCGTCTCGGAGCTGCGGTGGGGGGACCTTTTTTTGTGGGGAAACGTGAAGGGCCGATGTTATGCCGACAATCCGGAGACGATTCAAGCTCCTAAGGCCAATAACATCCAAGCCATCCGTGAGCTACAGCGCGAAACCATCAACAATGTCTTGGAAAATTGGGGTGACAGAATGCGCTACTGCGAAGCTAACCACTTGAACGACGTTGTATTTCATAATTAATGGGAATGTTTGGTCTTACTAATAAAGCCATAATACAGGAAAACATTTAATTTTGTTAATTTGATTGCATTTTTAAAAAGAAACTTGTATTTGGTCCACGCTATACATATGCTAACGACTTTTCTATTATTTTAATAACTTACGGTTTGGTTTTTACTGCTTTGCTAAGCCTTTACGGCTATATTTACGGATCGTAATCCACAACATTCCTTTACACTGCAATCAACACTTGGATTTGTCAGAGGGTGAAAGGTTTTTCTCACCAAACATAAGAACAATTTCAAGGATATTGTTTTTTTTTTTTTTGTATAAGCCGAAGCCAGTGGAAGGGATTATGGATGATGTCGCATGCTGTTGGTTTCGTTTCAATAAATCTATGTCACTTGTTAAGTAACGCAACCTTCGGTTCCATTCGACTTGTTTGTACTCAAATATTCATACTCAATTACTTATTCACTTTTACTTGTGAATATGTGTTGTATGTTGTATGTTGGCGTTACAGTCCATGAAGGACCTGAGCTCAGGAACCGACAAGTTTACCCTGTAATTTCACAACCACCCGGTTTAACTAATTTGTCACTCTGTAACTTGTGGCGCAGTGGTTAGTGTGTTGGACTCTGACGCACGATAATCGAGTTCGGATTCCGATAACACCAACTCGATCAAATTTCGCGCCGCCCTTCTCTGCGGAGTACTGGCAAAACTCCCCGTATACTTGCCATAAAAAGTCTTCTAGACTCACGCCGTTCGGAACCGGCATTACACTGTAGGTCGCTTTCACATGGGTAAAAAAAATAAATCACACAACATGGGTGATTGAGAGAAGCTCAGCTCTGGCCCTTCATGGGCTGTAACGCTACCAAAGCAAAAGACTCTGTCCCTTCATGGGCTGTAACGCCACCGAAGCAAAAGACTTCTGGCTATTCAATAAACTGAACAAAGACCATTCTGCTAATACAGATTTAATGTTGATCGCTGGGTGAACTGAATGCCATTTCGGAAAATAAGTTCAGCAACTGTTTCGAAAATTAGAAAAACGTTGGTGTACGTGTTTGCTGTCGGAGTGTGGTTGCTTTGGGACTGAACAATATATTTACAACAGAAAGATTTTCATTTGCATGATCAAAGTTACTTTTTAAAGTTAAAAATATCATGTCAAGTATGACTAAAAGAAATCTATTGTTTTTGAATGAAATTAAAGGCCAACCGATTTAGGTCAAAAAAGCGCCGTTTTGTTCGAAAACTCCATTATACCACTCTCAAAGAAGGGCCGAGGGCCCTATTGGCAACAAACTATGACAGTCGTTTTTCACACGCTTTTCGTACGGTGAATTTTTCACCAATAACATCGTTCGCCATGGACAGGAAGAGGTAGTAGCTCGGACTAGGACTAGATGGAGGCTCTTGGAGCTTCTGGTGGGTCACTAGGGATGTGTGTTGCCTGCATTGTTCTTATAGGGTAGAATACCTGTATTATTAGCCAAGGCTTCCATTATACGATCCAATTATTGAAAGCACGGGTCGGAAATAAGATAGATGATTCCCTGTCCATCCCGCCAAGCACACAACAGAAACTTCCTGGCTTTTAATCCTGTCGTTTTTCACTTTAGCTCGTGTGGTACCCATACATCGTGCTTTCATTTTGTATCTAGCCTTATTCAAAGGTCTTTGTTCAGATCCTGGACAATTGAAAAAATGAGTATTTATCGGTTCGACTCGACAATTTTATCCACATTTTGGACAATTGGCCTACCAGATATGATGCGTCTTTGTCATTCGACATATCCGAAACGAATCCACGAAACCAAAACTGCATGTGATTGGCCGTTACAATATCGGGATTAATTTTTATTAAATGGCTCTGGTCCTTCATGGGCTGTATAATGCCACCAAAAGAAACAAAAAAAAGGGTAGAATACGAGGTATGGCAATTAAGTTCCGGGAATTTTGTCGGAACACTGCATCGTTCATCAACATCTGTCTACAAAAGCGGGGCTCTTTCTTTTAGTTTTCATCCAAGGCTGAAGTCGACAGCACTTTTCATCTGTGTTGTGCGCATTTTCCGAAAAAAAAAATGTTAGTGGCGTCGTAAAAATGAGTGACTCACATTACAAGCAACGTGTTTTGATTCAATTTTTTTTAGTGAAATTTGGTGAAAAAATCCTCCGAAAATTGCAAGTGGTGTACGGAGACGCGTGTATGTCGAAAACACGTGTGCGGTTCATGAACGACCGTGAATCAGTAGAATACGACCCACGCGAAGGAGCTCCCGGCATTTCTGGAACCGCGGCATCGTTGTCCCATAGTAAAAATTCGCAAAGACTAACGCTTTGAATGCGGGCTGTCAAAGTCCGTTCTGCCAACTGGTGTCAAAGTTATTGGGTTGCCTGATGCTAATACTTTAATTGGGCTACTCGTTATGTACTTGACGCGCTCGCTTTGCTGGTGGAGCAAATCTTACTGTCGTAAGGGCATAACACCTACGATAGTTTGTTTTTGCAAATCCGCCAATAGAACTTCACTTACACGGCTCTGCTTTGACGGTTTTGTATCTATATATGTTTTGTAGTTTGTATTGATGACGGAATTCTGTGTGCAATTCTGCAATATTCGTGGGTTACGGAAGAATTTCTTGGCCACGTACAGTCCATCTCTCTCTCCGCAAACCGGCTGTTTTGGCACTTTGCGAAACACAGGTCGATGAAAAATCTGTTCCTTCGGATTTCAGTCCTCCTGGATATAGCTTAGTGCCTTATTCGTTTCTCACCGCGGTCTCGCCATCTATGTCCGTAGTGACATTGCTTACCAGCTTCTTCCACAGTATAGCCAAACAACCTCGGAATTTAATTTCATATCGCTTAAATTCACATTCCGTAAGCACTCCGTTCACTACTGTTTTTTTATAGAAGCCCCAATCTAGACAGGAATGCAACATTTGATGCATTCGACGCACTGTCCGATTCCATCCAAAGAATTGTTTTCCTGTTCCCTCGCACTGAAATCGTTTTAGCGGGCGATTTCAGTGTACACAATTCTCAGTGACTTCGACATTCTGGACAGATAACACCCGAAGGAAGGTACATATGTTGAAATTTTTGCTGAGTTACATCAATTAAGTCAACTTGTGAATGAGCCAACACGTATCCCCGATGTTGCTGGTCATACCGCCAACACACTAGACTCGATGATTGTCGCCCCTAGGCTCGTCTGACCACTGCGTGATATCAGCAAAATTCTCGAACTCCCACCATCCAGTTAAAGAAAAAGCTTCTAGGAGAACCCTATGGCTATACGAGAAAGCCAACTGGTGCGGCCTTAACAACTTCTTTCGGATCTTTAACTGGTCGTTGTGCTTCCTCGACAACGACGTGGACGCCGCAACTGATATTATCGCAAATATTATCCGAATCGGCATGGCAAATTTTATTCTCAGCAAGATTAAAAGCACCAGGCCTAAGGATAATACGTGGTTTGACTTGAGCTGCAAAGAGGCTATTAGGTTCAGAGAGCTAAGTTTTCGGGGCTACAAGGCAAACAGTTCTGAGGAAAACGGAAAAAAGTACATACGGGCCAGAAATGACTGCAATACCCACGTTCGACGGGTTAAATTCTAATCCGACCAAAAATTAAGGCATAAAATCCTTCAATGTCCCAAAGGTAGAAAAAGTCTCTGGTCGTTTGTAAAAAACGTAAAAAACTCAACTAAGTCGTCTGTACCGACGCTCATCCACAATGACATTCCAGCTGTCACCCCCTGAGACAAAGCTAACCTACTTGCCCATTTCGCAACCAGTTCTCAGCTCCCAGCTTGTACTTTGTCTCCACCTGTACTAGAGTGCGTCAATTCCACCATGGAACTAATCCACTTCTGCACTCGTACAGTCGCGAGGGTTCTTAAGGACCTCGATATACACAAATCCGCTGATCCAGATGGTATTGCCCCAATAGTACTGAAGAGGTGTTCTTCTGGCAAAACCACTGCATAAGCTTTTTCATCTTTCCTACTCCTCTGGGCTTTTTCCGAGTAGGTGGAAAACAGCATTTGTCCAGCCTATACCCAAAAAAGGCGAATCATCTTCTCCCTCCAATTACCGACCCATTGCACTAACGTCCCTTCTTTTCAAGGTCATGAAAACGCTGATTAACCGTCAGCTTATGAAATGTCTTGAATCACGGAAACTCCTCAATGACCGTCAATACGGTTTCCGCAGCAACAGATCCACTGGTAATTTGCTGGCATATCTCGCCGAAAAGTGGAATCACTCGCTTCACCAAGCAGGTGAAAGCAAAATTGTTGCACTGGATATTTCGAAAGCATTTGACAGGGTTTGGCATGAAGCCCTTTTGTCGAAAATGCGTGCTTTCGGGATCGACGAGTCTCTTCTTCAGTGGATTAGAAGCTACCTTTCGAATCATTCAAGTTGTTTTGGACGGATTCAAGTCTGATACTCACTTTGTTAGTGCTGGTGCTCCCCTGGGCTCCGTTTTGTCCCCGGCACTCTTTCTAATTTTTATTAATGATATCTTGTCTGTTACTTCTAATCCAATTCACTCCTTCGCTAATGACAGTATCCTCAGCTTCTCATATTCGTTCACTAGTTTACGACCCTGCACTTCGGTTGTAGATAGTGAGCGGCAGCGTATGTTAAGCTCATCAAATTCCGATATCGACAGCATCATCCAATGGGGTTAAAACAATAGAGCTGAATTTGATGCATCCAAAACACAATGCTGACTCTTGTTGTTAAAGCGTACAACTAACCCCCAGCCATTATCCATGAAAGGCACTTGCATCTCAGAAACCGAAAAGCTTTCCATCCTGGGTATGTGTGTTGCTCACAATGTTAATTGGAGCGACCACATATTCAGTGTCGCCAAGAATGTTGCGAAATGCCTAGGCTTCTTATACAGACGCAAGAAATATTTCTCACCCAATCTGGCAACAATCTATAATGCGTTCATTCGACCTAAATTAGAGTTGAACGCTCATGTCTGGTCCGGTGCTTCCAAGACCTCATTGCATCCACTAGGTAGAATACAAAAACGCACGATAAAACTGATAGGAGGCTCCAGCATTACCAAAACATTAGACTCGCTGGAACACCGCAGGAATGTTACCTGTCTCTCCGTTTTATCGTTACTTCCACCAAAAATGCTCTGATTAAATAGCCAGTTGCATTCCGCCCCTTCAATATTTCTCCCGCAATACACGTCTCTCTAGGAATGCTCACCAATATACCCTAAAGCCCGCTTTCGGACGTACCGTCAAATATAGAGAATCTTTCATTAACCGAACCACACGAATCTGGAACTCACTGCCGGAATCGGTTTTCCCCCCTCAATGCAACATGCAAGCATTTAAGATCAATGTCCATCGGCATCTCCTCTATCCTTCTTCCTTTCTACCTTCTGCCCGCACTGTGTCGCCGACATAATAAGGTTATTAGACCTTGAGTGCACGCAAACTATTTAAAAGAAAAAAAAAAAGGCAGCAACCGACGAGGCGTACTAAAAGGCGCTGCTGAGGAAAACCAGGGCAGCGCAAGAAGAGTACCGAGCCAGAAGAAGGGAGGAGAAAAAACTACTACGACACAAGAAAAGAATCTTCGCAACTTCCCAGCTCACGGATATCGAGGAGTCTAGGGATAAACATAAAACACGAGCCTTTTACAAGAAAGCCAAAGGCCTTGCAGGAGGCTTCAAAAAGGGCACCCAGGCTCTCCGAAACTGCGAGGGTAATCTTGTCACCGAACCGCAGGGAATAGTGGATGCTTAACGAGCATGACCAAGAAAGAGTGGTAGGGACCGAGGAAATCCCAACTCCAGCCGCTGAAGTAGTCCTCCCACCCAGCATCGAAGAAGTCGGCACAGCAATTCAGAAGCTGAAGAACAACAAGGCCGCAGGCTCAGATGGCTTGCCATCAGAGCTCTTCAAGGCTGGCGGCGATGTTCTGGTAGGGAGCATGCACCAGATCATCTGCAGAATTTGGGAAGATGAAAGCATGCCCGACGACTGGAATACCAGCTCTAAGGCGATCCTACCTCTTGCAAGAACTATAGAGGTATATCCCTGCTCAATGTCGCATACAAGATCCTGTCCAGCGTATTGTGTGAACGTCTAAAACCATTTTGCACCGCACTAATCGGCAGCTACCAGTGCGGCTTCCGGCCCGGCAAATCAACTATAGACCAAATTTTCACACTTCGAAAAATCCTGGAAAAGACCAATGAGTTTCGAATCGATACGGCAGCATTCATCTTGAAGAACTGTTTGGGGCGATGGCCGAACTCGAGATCCCGGTAAAACTGATCCAGTTGTGTCGCGCCACACTAAAAACACGCGATGCACCGTGCAACTCGGTTCTAGGACCTCGGAACCATTCGAAACATGCACCGGATTTCGGCAAGGAGATGCGCTGTCATATGACTTCTTCAACCTGGTGCTGGAGCAGATAGTGCGACGGGCAGCCGTCATCCAGCTGCTAGGATACGCGGATGATATCGACATCATCGCGTGTTCTCGCCGTGGCATTGTGGAAGCATTCACGGCGATTGAAGAACAGGCGAAACGAGTTGGTCTTAAGATCAATGAGGATAAAATGAAATACATGCTGTCAAGCAAAAACCAATCCGTCGCTCACCACCTGGGACAAAATATAACAATTGACAGCTACAATTTCGAGGTAGTTAAGGAGTTTGTCTACCTCGGGGCAAACGTAAATTCCACAAATGACACCACAGTGGAGATCCGGCATAGAATCGCCCTTGGCAACCGCTGCTACTTCGGCTTGTCCAAACAACTGGGGTCAAAACTCCTCACTCGAAAAACCAAAGTCATGCTTTACAAAACGCTCATACTGCCAGTCTTGCTGTACGGAGCCGAAAGCTGGACGATAAGCAGGGCAGCGGAGCTGATTTTGGGTTCTTTCGAAAGAAAAATTCTGCGCCGGATATTTGGTCCTGTCTGTGAGGAAGGTGAATGGAGATGAAGACACAACCGCGAACTCTACGAGCTGTACCAAGATGTGGATGTAGTCCGGAAGGCAAGGATCCGTCGACTTCACTGGCTCGGCCACATCGAGCGCATGGACATCAACGCTCCAGCTAAGAGGATCTTCGACTCCGAGCCTCCTGGTTCGAGAAGAAGAGGAAGATCGAACCTCCGGTATAAAGACCAAGTAATCGCGAATGTAAGACATCTTGGTCTTGACAACTGGAAGCAGCGTGCCCGGGATCGTCAAGGATGGAAGGCAGCTATAGCTCAGCCTCAGATCCTTCATGGATCGCTGGCCTAATAAGTAAGTAAGTAAAAAAGTAGTAAACATTTCGAGACTTTCTATTGCAATTTATTCCCATTTATTGACCATGAAGATATCTGACAAATAACAACAGGCATTGATTCAATTATTGTACAATATTGTACAATACGACCTTGTTTTTTTTTTTTTTTTTTTTTTTATTTTTTTTTTTTTTTTTTTGATTTAGAGGATGCTTCGTCATGTTTGTTTGTTTTTTTTTTTTACTATGGCAACACCTCCATCGATCGAAGAAAGCGACATAATGAATTACATGTATTCGCTCACATCACAGACTTTATAACTTAATCTTTAAAGATCTACAAGTTCTGCTATTAGTTCTCTACCTTGCTCTGGAAGAAACGAAAAAGTTAAGAATGAAGACGAAAATATAATAAAAGTATTTACTCGTATGTATGTGATGTCATTTTCGTGTTTTTTTTTTTTTTTTTTTTTTTCTTTTATTTTTGATTTAGAGGATGCTTCGTCATGTTTGTTTTCTCGTACAGCCATGCGATCAATGGTGTTTTATGTAGTTATTAGGTTGTTATATACCACCAGTACAATGTAAGTCAGATCTTTAAGACTATCAAGAATAATGACATCATAAACTTGCCTCCACCTCACTGAATGCTTACGTTTCTCTGTCCTAGTTCGTTTGCTACTTCCTACTCCATGTGACTTAGAGGAGGGTAAAAAAAATTAAGGAATATACTTGTGTTGATCAGATAAGATTTTCCTTTTCTGTTTTATAGTCCATTGGCCGAGCAAGTAGTTTAAGTGAGGGAACTCAACTATTTATTAACATATCAAAGCCAAGTTAATACATATTTAAATGCAAAAACGGTATGAGTTGAGTTCCTTTATACTAACATCTAACACGTTACGTAACAGTGTGATACATACAGTGAAGGAAATATGGATAGCCTCAGTGATGTTTTTTTTTTTTGTATCCGGCCCATCTAGATTAAACTTTTTCTCATCGCTAAAAAGGACATTTTCCCATTCATGAGTCCATGTCATGTACTTTCGGGCAAACTCGAGACGACTTTAGCAATGTCGCTTTGTTAGTTTGGGCTTTGGTGCTCTTTTTCGTCAGTCTGTTTCAGGATGCTTTTGCAGAATTTGTCGAACACGTCTGGCAGTTACTGGCAACTCCAAACTTGCCTTAATTTCCGAGGCCGTCATGTGATTGTTCACGGCACTACTAGCAATACGACGAATCATTCGGCTGTTGATTCGCGTATTTCCTTCCGTTACCCAGTTTTTACCATAATTTTTTTGCAATTTTAAGTAATTGTTAACAACTTTTTACACGGTTACATTCCTTGTAAGCCTTAATTGAAGCAATTTCTTCGGGGGTAAGAGATTTTCCACGTCCCATTTAACAAAAAAAAAAAAAAAAACTAAACTAAGCGAAACTAAAAACAAAATACGCTCAAATAAAGAAAAGGGACCAAACAGTTGCTTTTTGTAAATTACCTGATCAGTTTTTAGTCTATTAATACATAAAAATTATTATGAGACTAACCAAATTTCCCTCAAAAAATTAACCGTGCAAGTAGAAAGACAACTCAGACACAAATGAAATGATTTATTTGCCGGCAACTTGGCTCAAAGTGTCCAACTGTTTTGTAAAAATACCGTTTTTTTTTTCAGGACGGCGAAAATCGAAATTTTCGCGATTGGGGCTATTCATATTTCCTTGACTGTATAGGCAAAACGAACTTTTACGCCGGCCGCAAGAGAAATTATTACTTAAACGCAACTTCTTATATTAATTTACATTCTTATATATATATTTAAGCTAATCCTATTCAAATTGTAATTTTTACTCTTTATTTGCATTGCTGCTAAGTATTTATATATTTAAGTAGAAAAAAAGAAAAGAAACGGAAGCGTCGTTGAATAATTGAATAGACAAATATTCATATAGACGATACAAACGACAGAGGAAAAATAAATGTGTCGTCATCGATTTTGCGATTCTCAATTTCATAGATGATGACAAGAATGTCGTTTAGTGGAGCTTGTTTCGTTGCAAAAAAGGCCTTCTTCCCTTTATTGCCTATTTAACCTTAAAAGACGGAGGCACAGAACATAATATTCTTAAAGAGGAATCAAGAAAATAAATATAAATAATCTGTTCCCACTTGAGGAAAACCGAGTGATATCACGAGTAAAATGACCACAATTTCATCTAGTCTAGTTGGACTCATAGTATACTGACTGGGATACTACACTGTCTCAATAAATTGTCCGCACACCCCTGACTGATTAATTCAAAACAGTACAACTTGAAAAGTACTTATCCGATTTCATCATTAAATATCTCAAATTAAAGGAAATTCATAATACAAAATAGATAAAAGGTACACTTTTTTTCATAACAAAAAAAAAAAAAACTGATAGCAACGCGTCTTAAACTTATCAGGTTCCCTTTTTTAGCCTCAAAAAATTGTCCGTACACCCTTCAAAATAAAATAAAAGTCCTGTAAGACAAAAAAATTCTGTGATATTTCTATGGATTTTTATCATAATTTTTTTTTTTTTAGGAACTCGCGCAGGTTCAAGAGTTTTTTTTTTTTTTTTATATTTTCTTATAATGTGTCATATACAAACAACCTGAACGGAGTGCGGTGGTTTGGGTCGTTGATGTTCGTTAACTCTCAGGGGTGGTTGTCCTAGATAAGACGAGAGCCGACCGAATTCCGCGTTTTTTTGTTTTTTTTGGTTGCAGTCCGTACTAATTCGTTCAAGCACTTTTTAGTATTGCATACGCACAGGATGAATTCCAGTTGACCATATACTGTGAGTGTTATGCCTGCAGCAGTACATCTGGTAACTTTTCATTCACAACTCCGTTGCATACTTTTGTCCGTATAGGAATTACTTTTTTCTTGGCTATGAAGCGAATTGAACTATAGACCTTCCGCTCGGCGGTCGATGATGTTAACCACTGCACCACGGCCATCCCCAATTATGCTCTAAGACTTTGTTGGCGACAGTTGATATTGACCTGTGCTTCTTAAAAAATTGGAAACAAATTCTCACTAAGGCATTCCTAGAGATATCAAGGAATTAATAGTAAAGCTCTTGGCAAAAGGCAGGAGCTTGCGCCAAATCGCGGATACTGTCGAAAGAACACATTCGTCAGTTCAATATGTGATAAATAAGTATAAAACTACAGGGTCTGTCGAAATATTGCCTGGCAGGGGAAGAAAAAAGAAGTTGGATACCCCACAAGTTCAACGTAAAATATTACGAGTAATTAAAAAAGAAATCTAAGATGAATGCTACAGAAATAAGTACAATGCTTAAAGAAGACTGCAACATTGATGTCAATGCACAAACAGTCAGAAATTTCTTAAGCAATGGCATAAGCCATTGTTATCCAAACGGAATGTTCAAAAGAGATTACAGTACGCTAAGATCTTTGTCTACAAGCCTCCTGAGTTTTGGAAACGTGTCATCTTCTCAGATGAATCCAAATTAATATTTTTGGATCTGACGGGCGACGTTTTGTTTGGAGTAGGAGCGGAACAGCACTTGACGATGGCAAAATTAACCATACTGTTAAGCAATGGCAGCTTCAGGTGTGGGGAATCTTGTTTTAATAGAGTCGACTATGAACAAAATGCAGTATTTACAAATTTTAAAAGACAATTTAAAAAGTTCCGCCCAAAAATTACACATTGATGATGAATACCGCTTTGTTCATGACAATGACGCTAAGCATTCGCCAATGATTGTAAAAGAGTGGTTGCTCTATAATGTAAAACAAGTTCTTCCCCATCCTCCCCAAAGTCCAGACCTTAACCCGATCGAACATTTATGGGCTCTTATGGAAACAAAATTAAGAGAAAATACGATAAGGAGCAAGCAAGAGTTTAAAATGGCCTTGTCTGCTGTCTTAAAATGGCCTTGTCTGCTGTAATTCAAGCTAGAGGAAAGCACACAAGTTATTAATTTTAATAATGTTATGTTATGCATTTATGCTATGTTATGCACTGCTACGCTTTGTAACCAAAAGTGTACGGACAATTTTTTGAGTATAAGATATGAAGTCTCTTAAGTTAATGTTATTTACTGAACATTTTTTATACTAATATTTGAACAGCGTTTGTTTTTTTGTGTATTGAATTTCCTTTAATTTGCAAATCGATAAGTACTTTTCAAATTATACTCTTTTGAATTAAAAAGTCAGGGGTGTACGGACAATTTTTTGAGACAGTGTATATTGAACATTGAACGGTGATGCATAAAATAAGAACCATTTTTCCACAAATCGTGTTTTATAGTTATCCTGTCGATTTTTTTTTTATCTTCAATATTATTGTTCGTTGCATAACAAAATCGACCTGCCGAAAAGCAACAGAACTTGACCTGGTTTCGTTTAATGTCTGGAGCTAATTAATTTGTTTCGCTGTAACTTTAATTAAAAAAAACAAAAAAAAAAAAAAAAAAAAAAAAAAAACCTTAGAGGTTACGATTTTGCTTGAGAAATGAATTCTTTCCTGCGCTCACTCTGTTTGACGGCATCAAAAAGTCTACAGTGATCGACATTCGTATGAGCGCACTAAATTTTTGCAATACTTCTTAAACAAAAACATTTTAATCAATTTCAAAAATGAGAACTGTTATTTTTATTTGTAAGTTATAATTTTATTTTATTTTAGATACAATAATTTCATTTTTATCACTTTTTTCAAATAAATAAATAAATTAAGGTTAGAACTTCGTTTGAACGCAATTGTGAATAATTAAGGAAATTAATAGAAAAATTTATTTCTTTCGAACTCTGTTGTGATTTTAATATTTGGTGTGGCCACCTTTATTTTTAATCACTTCAAAAAGTCGATTTGGCATTGACTTTATTAAATTTTTAAGACATTCATGGCCAGTTTCTGACCACGATACACGAATGGCTGTTTTTAACTCATTTGCGTTAGCAAATTGCTTTCCATTTGCATAAACTTTTCCAGCCAGAATGCCCCAAAGATTTTCGATCGGATTGCAGTCAGGATTGCAAGCTGGCCAGTCAAGTAAACATATGTTTTTGCTCGCAAACCAATCTTTTGAAGCTCTGGAAACATGAATTGATGCGTTATCCTGCTGAAAAATTACATCCTCCTCATCAATGCTTTCAAGATGCGGTATCAAAACATCTTCCAAGAGATTGGTGTACATCTCTTGAGTTCATTCGTGTAAGCAGATGGAAGCTTTCCTTGTTGCGAGAATGCGCCCCATACCATAACGCTTCCGCCGCTGAAATTCCGTTTCGATCCGACCACACTGTGCTCGCTTAAATCATGCCAGTAGCAGCTGTAGCAATCCGACCCATCTAAGTTAAACTTTTTCTCATCCGAAAGTCCAGTCTCTTTTCTCTGTGGCTTGCGGTTAAACGTGGTTTTCCTTTAGGTTTTGTCCATTTTATGTTTGGGCTACTGCGCAAAACATGTGCAATTTGACGAGGTGTGACTGGAAGGTCAAGTTTTTCTTTAATTTGTCTTGAAGACAAACGATTTTGCGTCGCTTCGTGTCGAATTTTGACGCAAAGATAACTTCCGGTTACCTTTTGTAGGGGCCTTTACACCATAATTTTCGCCTTTCTTGAAAAAATTTCTGATCACAGTCTCTGATCGGTACATTTTTTTAGCGATTTGTCTGTTGGAGTAACCTTCA
Source organism: Eumerus sabulonum (assembly GCA_951905685.1). NCBI lineage: Eukaryota > Metazoa > Arthropoda > Insecta > Diptera > Syrphidae > Eumerus > Eumerus sabulonum. Next base: position 180,087,520 of record OX645060.1, read on the forward strand.
TCCTTGAATAATTTAATGGATAACTGCTCCGCATCAGTTAATCGCTTTCCCGAAGGCATAGCTGTATAATTAACACTTAAAATGAAAATACCTAAAATAAACAATGTAAAGAAACCTAACCTTAATAAAAATTCAACAAAAAAGTATGCGATGTAGATTTTACGAATGTCGCAACTTAAAGTTATCTTCCCAAATCGCGCTGTGTCATCGAAATTAGTACCGTTAGGTACATAATATGTCTCGTCCTGCTTTAGTCGTTCACAACACATGTAGTCAAATCAAAATTTTGCTTTACTTTTGTGATCTGTTTTGTGGGGAGGGAAATATGCAAAAATCTTAAGGTGCGCTCATGCGAATGTCGACCACTGTATAATAGCTGTCACATTGCCTTACGTTTCATAATAATTTGCAGTTAAACAATATTTTATTATAGTATGTATAACCCTTCTGGTTTATAACCCTTAGCCTTTTTATTTCTGCTCCCTTTTAATAGTTCTTTTAATAATGTGTAGAATTTTGTTGTTAAAAAAAAAAAAAGCGTTCAAGTCCAATGCTCAAGTATTCATGAAAATGAATAAACATTTCGCCGTCTTTCTGTACTTAGTCTTTCTCTGGGCGAATTCGTTTTAGTTTGCTTTCCTTTAGCATACTTATCCCTTCCGCAATTAGGACATTCATCCTCTCCCTTGCAGACGCTCAAAGAATTTTGATATTGCCGACGTGTCGAGAACGGAAACTGCAACGTTGAGATGGTGATGGAGGTTGTACAATGTTGTTTCTAATTAGTTGGAAAACTTGAATGTTTTCCACTTGACACCGAAATGAAAAAAAAAAAACTGCCGAAATAAGTTACAAGGAGTAAAAGCCCCCTAAATAAACTGATGTGCAGTCGCTTATGGAGGTGTGGGTATATTGTATAGTTGTATTTTTGAACAATCAAACTTTTACTTTTTTTGGTAACTTTCTAATAAATTTCGCACATATTATACGAAAATATTCAATTTCACTATTAAGACTATTAATAATAAAAGAGTTCCTTTTAAAGTGGGTTTTAAAATAGCTCTACTACCCTCGTGATGCTGTGCAAACGTATTGACAATATCCAAGTAATCTAAGACAGCAAAAGGGAGGTCAAAAATAAAAAGGGCAGTATAGATAGATAGATAGGGCTTAGAGGGTGGGACAAAGTCGCCTGATCACTGCGGCCACGATTGGGCCTATTGTGATGTCCCCCACTTACAGTTCACTCAGAAAACCTGAGTCCGTGATAAAACTTAGTATGCTTTTGAGTGAGCTGGCAGATAATACTTGCCTAGGTGACGAAGACGTGTACTGACCAGGCAGTTACAGTGGCATAGTATGTGCTCTGCTGTTTCTTCGTCTTCATTACATATACGGCAAGTGTCATCTTGTATGATGCCCATTGTTTTGAGGTGTTTATTAACTGGGCAGTGTCCAGTAAGGAAACCTGTGATTAAACGAATCTGACTCCTCGAAAGCATGAGAAGTTGTTTCGTTCTTTTGGGGGATGCAGTTGGGAGGAACAGCTTGGCTTGTCTGCTACCTTTCGTTTGTGACCAGTAGTGATCCGTCGTGTTCCTTAACCAATTGTTTATGCAGCATTTGGTGGTGCTAGTGGGTATGCCGCAGAAAGGCCGTGGCATCATAAATGGTGATGCAGAGCCTTTCCTTGCTAGTAGGTCCGCCTTTTCGTTGCCTGTATGGCCGCTGTGTCCAGGTATCCAAATGAGATGAACTCTGTTTGTACTGGCCAGCTGGTGAAGTAGCTGTAGGCAGTCCCATATCAGCTTGGAGGTTATTTCAAAGCTCTTTAGGGCTTGAAGTGCAGCCTTGCTGTCAGAGAGAATGTAAATGTTTTTGTTAAATATATTTCTGTTTATATTTTCTCTGAGGCAGAGTTCTATAGCAAATATCTCTGCTTGAAAAACGGAGTTATATTTGTCCATGCTGACGTAAATGCATGTGCCTGTATTTGCTCCGTATACTCCAGCCCCAACGCCTTCGTCCGTTTTGGAGCCATCTGTGTACCACACGTAGGATACACGGTTGAAGGAGAGTCTATCCTGTTCCCAGTTTTGTCGGTTAGGGAATGTGACCTTGTAGTTTTGGCTGAAGTTATATCTGGGGAGACAGTTGTCTGTACGAGATATCTTTAGGATTTCATGCCTGTTTATTTCTGTAAGGATATCAGGGTGAAAGAGCCTACGGTTAGAGTCATCCTCCACGATCATCCTGTGGACGAAGACCATTGCTTCTTTCTTCAGTTGGAGGTGAAGGGGTGGCAGGTCTGTGATGACTTCTAGTGCTGCTGTGGGGGTTGGTCTCATGGCCCCAGTGATACAGATGCAAGCTAGTCTTTGCAATTTGTTGAGCTTGGCTTGCACTGATACTTGTTTTGTTTTATGCCACCAGACGGGCGCAGCATATGTAAGGATTGGTCTGGTGATTGCTGTATATAGCCAGCGGGACATTTTGGGGTTTGTGTCCCAGTTTTTGCCAGTGAGACTTTTGCTGGTCCATAAAGAGATCCTGGCTTTCTCAATGGTCTTTGTAATGTGAGAGTTCCAAGTGAGCTTTTCGTCTAGAGTTATCCCTAGATATTTGACTTCTTTTGAGAGCTCTATCGCTTCACCAAAGAGGGTAGGTTTAGTAAGTTTGTGCCTGTTCCTTCTTTTGGTGAAGGCGACTATGGTGCTTTTTCTAGGATTTACATTTAGTGCAACCTTTAAGCACCAATTTGCAACAAGGTTTAGTGCCCGTTGGAGGAGTTCCGAGACTGTGTCTTCGAATTTGCCTCTGATCAGGATCACTATGTCGTCAGCGTAGCCTTGGACATAGAAGCCATTGTTGCTGAGTATGCTTATCAGTTCGTTAACCACGATGGACCACAGGAGTGGTGAGAGAACCCCGCCTTGATGGCATCCTTTCGCGGCGTTTACGCTGATTTTGTTATTGCCTAGCGAGGTGTTTATTTTCCTGTTGCTAAGCATATGTTGGATCCAATTGCATGTGGTGTTGTCTACCTCTGTGCTGAGGATGCAACGTTTTATTTGGGTGTATTCGGTGTTATCGAAAGCACCCTCAATATCGGGAAAGCAACCTATCGCAATTTCTTTGTCGCTCAGGGATTTGTCAATCCGGGCCGTTAGTTCCTGAAGAGCATGCGTGGTCGATTTCCCAAGCTGGTAGGCATATTGGTTTTCGTGAAGTGGTGATCTTCTCAGTGCACCGTCCCTGATATGCCTATCCAGGATTTTTTCCATTGTTTTTAGGAAGAAAGGGGTAAGGCTTATCGGTCTGTAGGACTTAGGCAGGTCTGTGGGTCTACGGCCTACTTTGGGAATGAATTTTACCTTTACCTCTGTCCAGCTTGTTGGTATGTGTCCCCATGCATAGCTGGTTCGAAAGATGTTAATGAGCATGGGGCTGATTTGCGCACTCCCCTTCTGAAGAAGGGCTGGGAAGATGCCATCCTCCCCCGGGGATTTGTATGGGTCAAAAAAATGGATGGCCCATTTTATGCTTCCCTCGTGAAATATCGTTCGTGCTCTCTTCCAATCTTCCCTGTTTGGTCTAGCTGCCCTGATCTGCGGAGGTATGTTAGAGAAGGGCAGTGTAAGGACATATGAGCACCGTGGCGCAGTGGGTAGTGTGTTGGCCTCTGACGCCGATGACACGGGTTCGAATCCCGACACAGTCATGTCATCGAACGTGTTTTTCATGGTGTTTCTCCTCAGCGGGGCTCTGAAAAAAAACCCCTGTAGTAAAATTGTCATGAAAAGCTTTTCGAAATTCGCCGTTCGGAACCGGCAATAAAGGATATGTATCTGACTTTTTTTTTTTTTTTAATGTAATCCTCTTCTAGATTTCTACATTTTCTCGCAACATCTCCGCCGCTTCAGCAACTCCTGGAAACTTATGGATTATCCAAATCAGGTCTCAAATTTGACATCTACTATCTCATTTGTACAGATTTTCTTTTCCTGTTAATATTTTGCTTGAAAACAATAACCCGACTGGACCGACTTTGTTTTATAAATAACTCAAAAAAAAAAAACACATTTATTTGCTGTTGAGTGATTAGTCTTTTATTTTGCACCTCGAACAATTTGTTTTAATCACTTTTTGAAGATGACGTCACATAAATGGTCGCCTTTACAACGGATGGCGCAATGAGCTCGTTTTTGAGCGTTCTCCATCACTTTGCGAAGTTTTGCGGCCTCTATAGCGGCTATTTCGCGTCGAATATTGGCCTTGAGCTCTTCCACAGTCCGTGGCTTGTTGACAAAGACTTTGGACTTTAAAAAAACCCACTTGACTTCGGTGGAGCCAAATCGCGCGATCTTGGTGGCCAGTCAAAATCACCGTTTTTGGAAATTAGACGATCGACAAACTTGCAGCGCAATAAAGTGATGGTGGCCCGAGCTGTGTGGGCTGTGGCACCATCTTGTTGGAATCAGAAGTTGTTCCCTGCCATGTTCCGCTGAAAATGGCAACGAAAAATCCGTATCATCGCCGGATAAAGCTCACCATTTAACGGCGGTGGGCATCCCATTGTCGTCTTCAAAAAAGACCGGTGCAACGACCCTATCCGCACAAATTTCGGCCTAAACAGTGACTCGTTGGTCGTGAAGTGCTTCTTCGTGAAATATTGACGATTTTCAGCAGCGTAAAACCGACAATTTTATTTGTTGACCTTTCCATTTAACGAAAAAGGAGCCTCATCGCTCATGATGGTTTTTTCTCAAAAACCAGTATCGGTTTGAGCCAAGTTCAGGACGAATTTCGCATAATCCAAGCGACACGACTTAGCGGTTGGAATAATCGATGAGTAATTCGAATTTTGCACGGAAATAACTTCAAATCATACCGAATTATGCGTTGCGGTGAGTTGTGACTGGTGCTCAACTGAGCGGAACGGTATCGACTCGTTGTTCATGGTGAGGTCTCAACTGAGGCCCGTACAACCTACCTCAGTGTTCAAACATTTTTGGTGCACACGCCTAATGGTCATGTGAGAAGGCGCGTTGTGTTTTCACAATTGAGAAATTGTTTTGAATGTAAAGCTGCACAATAACGGCTCATTTTTGTGGCGTGTACTGTTCCATAGTAAAAATTTCGCAAAGGCTAACGCTTTGAATGCGGGCTGTCACAATCCGTTCTGCCAACCAGTGTCAAAGTTATTGGGTTGCTAGATGCTAACACTTTAATTGGGCCACCCGTTATAACCTTAGCCTAGGTCAGAAAGATTTGCATTATGGTCTTGTTCCAGTAAATAAGAATATTTACAATACTCGTTCAAAATCTCTACTTTAATGTGAGAACATTCACTCTCTAATTTTAAATCATTGCTAAGAAAACCCCTGTCAATTGAATTACTCACTTTCTGTGATTCAACATCGTTAAAAGATACGTTATTGAAACTGAGATTATTCATAGCCCCAGGGGCCAACCGACTGGATAGTCTCTACTTATAAATATTGTCGTATTCATTTTTCCTCAGTAATAATGTTGAGCGAAACTTTCTCAGATTTGTACAAAAAAAGAAACGAACTGAATCAGCCCCATATTGCTTTATATCGTCAAATTGTATAATATCTATAAGAAATAAACGCTCGTTCGTCGCACGCTCATCGAATTGCTGCTCCCGCACGACATTTCATTTGTGATTTATTTTTCTGTTTTTTTTTTTTTATCTATTTCGCACCTTTGTGGTGTTGTTCACTCTCTATCGTGTAAACGCCTCTCTTTTCATATAAATGAAAATAAAACTTTGTCAATCGCGAATAATTTGCGTGATGCTATAGTTATACATATTCATGGTACCTATTCCATACATTTTCCAGTCCTCATCAAATTTGAAGAGAAATATAATTGAAAACGAAGAGGATGATGAATGCTTCGTACTCAGAAGCTCTCATTATGTATACATATACAGGGTGCCCCACGAGCAGTGTGACAAAAAGCTAGAGCGTGTAGGTCTGCTCAAGACACGAAAAAAAAAAAGTTTGGGAGGGGGTCTATTCCTCCCCGTTTAGCCGGAAGGGGCAATTTTCTAAAAAATTGATTTAATTTGAAAAAAAAAAAAAAAAAAATTTAAAAGCAACGGTTACATCCACAATTGAAATTAATTTTCAAACTCAAAATTTTGAAAAAAAAATTTCGAACTAATTTTTTTTCAGAATTGTATGTAATTAAGTTCATTTTTTTTAAATTCAATTCTCTTATTAGCTTTTAGTTAAAAACAGAAAACCGGATGCAAAAATGTTTTTGAGAAATGAAAGAAAAAAATCCAACCCATTTTTTTCTAAGAAAACCCTTTTTTTTTGGTTTTAACGCGACTGGACTTGTAGGCAAATTAATGTATGAAGCATTGAACTGGCGTAAAATGGTACGGGTGTAAGTTTTCGGTATGAAGCACTCTCCATACCCTAGAATTGGGCACTCCAAGCATAGTAGCTATCCTCCTTGTACTAAGGGAGGGATTACGTCGGACCAAATCCAACATTTTTTCATCTAAGATGGACTGGTGATGCACTAAGAGCACTCCGTGCTCTCGTAGACGTCCGTGGATTCTTAAAACATGCTACGACTGGGACACCTCCGATTGGGATATCTTTCAGCGTAGTCTTTCGCCTTCACGATCTCGACCATTAGCTAAACCGTAGCAAAAGTGCATGTCCATTAATTCTTCTCGAAAGTCGACATCGTACTGTGTTGATGAGTTAACATCAAATTTGGAAATGTTTTTTCATTAAACATTTTATTTACATTTGGGTTGGAAATATTTTGTTTTTCAATAAAGAAAAAATGCGGTTTTATGTCTTAAGGTCCTAGCGGGTAGAACCCACCTAGCGGACCCGGACGAATTGGATTAATCCAGGGCTACTCCAATACCGTGTCCCTTTATTGTATCCTCATGAAACTCCTAATTTTGTAAAAATAATAAAAAAGAGGTCAATGTTTCATACATTAATTTGCATACAAGTCCAGCCGCGTTAAAACCAAAACAAAAGGTTTTTCTTAGAAAAAAATGGGTTGGGTTTTTTTTTAATTTCTCAAAAACTACAAGACATTTTTGCATCCGGTTTTCTGTTTTTAACTAAAAGCTAATAAGAGAATTGAATTAAAAAAAAAATTGTACTTAATTATATACAATTTTGAAAAAAAATAGAATTTTTTTTTTTTCAAAATTTTGGGTTTGGAAAAAAAAAATCTCAAAAAACTGCCCTAAAACAGTTTCTTTTAAAAACTGACTTTACAAAAAAGTATATCACGGCATTGTGGATGTAACTGTTGATTTTTAATATTTTTTTTTTTTTTTTTTTCAAATTAAGTAAATTTTTTAGAAAATTGTTACTTCCGGCTAAACGGGGGAATAGACCCTCACCTCTCATACGTTTTTTTTCTTGTCTTGACCAAACCTACACGCTCTAGCTTTTTGGCATACTGCTCGTGGGGCACCCTGTATAGTAAAAATTGTCTGCCAATGCATACCTGATTGAGTGATTGAGTTTCAAATGTTTGATAGCAGTACAGCAAAATAAGAAAAATAACTGAGTATACAATTTGTGCACACATCAGAGTATGAACACGACCGTCAATGCAATGCATTGGAATGTTTTGTTTTTTTTTTTTTTTTTACTACCGTGTTTGCGATTAGTTTAGATAGAAAAGACGTTAACTTAGCCTTGTGTAGAATATATATGTTCCAGTTTTGATCAGCTCTCGTGCCTATTAAATAACAATTCAGTGAGCTAAGCTGAACGATAAAGCAAGATATGAATATCGAAAATAATGATAAGCAGTGCGCTGGCATTTTTACACTTCCCGCACGTTTCTGTATATAGTTTGGATAGAATTATATCTATTTAAAATGTATTGATAGAATGATAGACAAGAGCTATCTAGACTTACCGATACATTTTAAGCTATTGATGTCATCACAGAAATCTGACATGTACATTCTTTTTTCCGATCGATGTGTAACTACTAAACATATAATTTGTGGTCTTTACCGAGTTCATTGCAAACGTTTGTTTAATAATTGTTTTGATTTCTGCCGAATCCAATTCAAAAATCTGAAACATTACAAGGACATTTTCTAATGGGTGCTTTTTTACCAGTTTTTGGTTGTCAAAAACAACATTGTATGTATATATGTATTATGGCGTTACAGTCCATGAAGAACCTGAGCCGAGCTTCTCTCAATCACCCATGTTGTGTTTGATATAATTTTCCCATAGGTGAAAGGGACCTACAGTTTATTGTCGGTTCCGAACGGCGAATTTCGAGAAGCTTTTCATGACAATTTTACTACAGGGGGTTTTGTCAGAACACCGCTGAGGAGAAACACAGTGAAAAACACGTTCGATGACATGGCTGTGTCGGGATTCGATCCCGTGTCATCGGCTTCAGAGGCCAACACACTACCCACTGCGCCACGGTGCTCTCACAATTATATTAGCGATAGCCTATATGCTGGAACAAATGTCTCAAAATTTGACTCTTCGTTAAAACGTATTTGTGGTCTACATTTACATGAAATGTAAATGGAATTATAAATCCAACAGCAAAAAAAAAAAAAAATAAAATAAATTCAGTAGCGAAATTTCCGCTTCTTTATAATGCTGGTTAATGCCAACATTCATTTTCGTTCCTTCGATAAGTATGCAGAATTAGAAACGTTTAAAGTTTCCTTTGATTCTGGCCACACGGATATTTTGCCAGATGTAATCCATTTAATTCCTATGATTGGCTTTCTGCTAATCCTGGTAAAGTAGATGCGTCTCTTATGATTACTACATGACAACGCACATCAACAGTTACATTATTACATAATTCATAATGACCTCCTTGCTTCCATGTTCAAATTGTGAAATTTAAAGCTGAAAATGAATAAGGTTCATTTGTAAAGTGTGTTTTTTTTTGTAGAGGTATACAAAGTCAATATGAAATAAAACACTTGAAGCAATTATTTAATAGACAATCTTATGCCATTATTGTTTATATGATTTGAAATGAAACGCAGTCGTGAAGTCTAATTTTCGACAATTTTATGGAGCAACTGGGCCATATACAAGCTGTCCCAAGCATAGACTTATGTGCAGCCATTAAGAGGATATATGTATAATCTTTGCCTTCTAAAAAATGGAGGACTTATTGAAAAGATATTATAATAGCTTAGTTTAGTTTATTTATTGTGGCAGAAATTGTACAGTCTTAAGTTATAACTTATATTACAGAGATTTGGCACTTTGGCCTTACTACTAAAATATTTGTACACATTCTTAAATATTACATCACAGAGTATTTGGGATGTAATATTTAAGAATCGATTTTTTTAAAAATAATCAAAAAGAGGTCAATATCTCATACAGCCGCGTTAAAACCCAAAAAAAAAAAAAGTTTTTTCATAGAAAAAAGTGGTTTGGGCTTTTTTTTTTAATTTCTCAAAAACTACAAGATATTTTGGCACCCGGTTTTCTGTTTTTAACTGAAAACTAATAAGAGAACTTAATTCTTGATAAAAAGTTAAATTAAATTACATGAAATTTTGAAAAAAATTAGTTGAATTTTTTTTTTTTTTTTTTAAATTTTGTTTTTGGGAAATGAATTTCCCAAAAACTGTTCCTTAAAACAGCTTCGTTTAAAAAACAAAATGAACGAAGAGGTTTCTGGCTTTACAAAAAGGTATATCTAGGCATTGTGGATGGAACCGTTGTTTTTTAATATTTTTTTTTTTTCAAATTAAGTCAATTTTTTATTTAAATATTATCTGACAAATTGGGAAAAAATAAGATCTACACACCAGAATTAAAGAAGTTCATAACCCAAAAGTACTGCCTGGAAAAGTCTTCCATGGATTCTGTGGCTAGAGGCTTAATGTGCTCCAAAAGATGATACACGGTGCAGTTAAGGTCTACACGGAAACTGCCGCATGGAAAACCCTAAAAGAAAACCCCAGGCGAGAAAAACCACAATCAGAGAGGATAGACTTATTTGCCGGTTGAGTAGGGCGAATCCGTTTCTGACCAGTAACGACATTCACTGAGCTGTGGTGACTGAATTAAGTTGTCAAATAACACCCAGAACCACAAGGAACAGATTGCTTGAAAGACGTTGACGGGGGTGCATTGCGCGCAAAAAGCCGAAAAAAAAAAAAATTTAAATATCGGCTGGAATTTGCGAAAGAGCTTATTTACAGTGGCTCTAAGTTAAAATGGAGCGAGTCGAAAAGCAACAATAAATGAAAGATAATAGTTTATATATGTCTTTTTTCTCTTGTGGCGTTACAGCCCATGAAGGACCAGAGCCAAGCTTCTCTAGTTTATATATGTACTAGAGTAAAAAAAATTAATTAATTTATTTAAAGATTTAAAAATTAAGACTAAGAAAATAAACAGGAATTTAATTTAAAATCCAAATTATAAAATATGAACAATAATATCAAAAAAAAGCAATTTCAAAGTTATAATGGAACAAAAAAAAAAAAGCATTTGCAAGCTTTTTTGCAAAAGTTACGATTTAGTTGGCAAATCTTTTTGTTTCTTTACTACTGCTAAGCGAGCTGGCATAGATTCCACAAGTTTTCGACAGTAGGAATCAATATTTGTCCATTCTTCGATTAAAGCCTTTTTAAGTGGGCTTACGTTTGAAATTTAATGGTTTTTTTAACTTTTCCTCCAAATAACTCCATAAATGCTCAATAGGGTTTAGATCGGGAGACTGAGGCGGTGTATCCAAAACGTGGGGGCAGTTGTCTAACAGCCAACTTCTAACACGATGGGCTTTGTGTTTGGGATCGTTGTCTTAAAAATAAAATTCGTCTTTGATTCCAGTTTTTTGCACTTTCTCTTAAATTCGATCTCAAAATTTGGAGGTACATATTCTGGTCCATTATACCTTCAATTATGTGAAGGTTTCCTGGACCTTAAGCCGGCATAGGACCCCATATCATCACAGAGCCACCACCATTTTTTACTAATGGGCGCAAGTTCTTTTGCATAAGCTCCTCATTGGTCCTTCTCCACACGTATCACCTACCATCTGATCCAAACACGTTAAATTTGCTCTCATCGACAAAAATAACATGGTTCCAGAACGAAAAGTTCTTGTCCATCTTTTTATTGATTTTGCCAATAAGAAGTTTGCTAATAAAAGGTTGCTACTAAGAAGTTTGCTAATGGTAGAGGTTACTCTACCATTAAACTTTTGCTTTCTAAGGACGATTCTCACAGTTTCTGAGTTTGCATTTTCGCCAAGATGTTTTTCGGCTAGTACACAAAGTTTAGGAGTACTAATACGGGAATTTTTTTCAGTTGGCGTAATAACCAACGCTCATCTGCTTCCGTAAATATTTCCCCGCAAATTTGGTTTAGGTTTATTGCTATACTCTGTAAGATTCTTTGTAACGCTTAACAATGTTAAATACTATTGTTGGAGCTCTATTTATAATGTCTGCAATTTTTCGCACAGATTTGCTATTTCTAGAAAGGCGAATTATGATTTTTCGCAATTCAACAGGCCCAACGATTGATTGATAGTTACTCTCTTGCAACGTGACTTCGAAATAATTCAAACGTTTCGTAATGATTGGAAACTGAAAATCAACTTCGAAAAATCGGAAACTATTTTGTTTAGAACGCCATTGTCTAGGGCCTCTAGGGATACCAGGACAAATTGGCGAAAATTCTCCATTACTGGACCGGATGGGCGTCCACTGGCGAACCAAAATGTAGTCAGATACCTTGGAATCTGGTTAGACCAGTATCTGTATTTTAATAAACATATAGATGCTGCCTTGGCCAGGTCCCGGGGAGCTTGCGCTCATTTAAGGTGGCTGTTTCATAGCAGCTAACTTGATAAGAGAGTGAAAATAATCTGCTACATGGCTTTAGCCAGGCCCATGATCGCCTATAGATGCCCCGTTTGGTTCAATGTGAGTGTCAGTTTGATGGAAAGGATTCGAATGTCTGAGAGACAGTGTCTAAGGACTTGCACAGAACACCAGCATCCGAGTACACAAAATACTATCCCAACGAGGTCCTATACAATAGAGTCAAAATTATTAGGATTGACAACTTTTTGATCAAACTGATTCGAAGTCACGTTGCGATAACTTGATAACTGGAGCTTATTACCCAAATGAGTTATATCACGAGAGAGCTCGCCTTAGCGGCTTTATTCCCCCAGAAGCATTCTTACATTATGACAACCGCGAACTAATACAGGAAAAATCGGCAATTCCGTTAATCTTCCACGTGGCCCGAAGGTCTGTGGAAAAGAGCTTATCTTACGAACGGGATCTTGCACTCCGTGAGCCGGGGCACCGGGCGGGGGCCGGAAACGGATTTCAGTATGGCAACGTCAGATCAGGATCGCGCAGACGCTACTCGACAAACGCAACGTTTGTGGTGGCTCGAAAAGTCTCCGTCGCTGAATCCCTGAGTGATATGCTCTCCATTATAATACCTACATATATAACAAATAATTCGACGATAGGAGCGGGAGCAGCATATCATCATACCAGCGAACCTGCTTGGTAAGCTGCCCGCAGAATATATGTATGCATTGAATGCAAAACCCAAGCTTGGGTAAACAGCCTGTTGCCAAGCACGTTGGGTAAAACCCAGTGCACGATGCTGCACTGCTGCTCTTACCGTTAGCTGTCTCGTTCCATCCAATTGAAGTGTACTGCATTACCTGTTTGTTAGTTTATGTAAGTTAATATGTAAGAGAAATATCATACCTGTTTATGTTGAGCTCTTAGTGTTTTTGAAACAAACATATATGTACATGTGATTCCTGGGGCCTAGCGCCATAAAAACACTATGTATATAAAAGGCCAATAGCTGATTATAGGTTTAGGTAGTAGTAAGTTAATTAGGTTAGGTAGTTAGTTGTAAGTTATGTATATGTATAAATATATTTATATATACGTGTCTATGCATGTGTATGTATATGCATACGTATGAAATAGGTTAGGCCAGATTAGGATTACTAGGTAGTGTAGTTTTATTTAGTTTTAAGGATATACATGATAATATGCTAAGTGTTTTTTTACACATCTTTCTTAGCCTTAATACGAATAATAAAATTACACAACAAATAGATTAGACGTCAAAAGACGAAAGCAAAAATATTCAGTATAGCTTAGAGTGCCCGTTGCTACTTTAACATAAGATATTTAAGATAGGTTTAAGCGTTTTGTTTAAAATGTAAAAGAAAAAACAAACGTTAGATTACTTGGTTACCTCCCTATGCACCATGTTGTTGTCTATTTGTGTGCATGTGGATAACATTTGTCCTGATTGATACCTAAAGTCTATCTGGTAAGTTGAGTGGGATTTGGTACTGGCGACCCGTAATCGATTGATATGTTATACAAGAGCTCCAGGGATTTGAGAACTTAAATTCTGCTACTAATCAGAGACTATTCGTCACTGTATTCGTAATTTCTGTTAAATTTTAGTTTTTCGCTCACCTGTCCACTACTCCCAACGAAAGTGTTTCGTGCATATTCAAATGAATCTTAGAATACAAATTACTATCTTAATCAACCACGCTCAGGCTCTGCTTTATCCGTATTATTTAGCATATCACCAAGTCTGTGAGATACAATATAGATGTATAAAGGTGATTGATAACATGGCAACGGAACCCTCATTCCCTACGTACGAAATAGATAAATCTGACGGGATTTATTTTAATAAAGAAGAATAGAAAGAAAAACAAACAACCATAGATCCATTTGTTGGTTTAACTCAGTTCAGTCATCGTTCATTATAATCTTGTCCTCTTGCGCTATGACAGCGAATAAAAGTTCTTAGATCAAATGGATTTATACATAAAAGGCATACGAAGAATAAAATAAAATAAACTTCCTAGCGTGTACCTATACAGGAGAAGTATGTTTAAAGAGAAACAGGAACCAACACAAGAGAGCAGTGCAGCAAGGCCAGACAGCGTCACGTGTTGCTTTCGTTCTTCAATCCGGTAGAGAAGACCAGTCATCCCTCGTCTGTAGCTTTAAATATAATTAGGTTCCCTGACCTAGTAGCACTACAACATGGTGTTTATTAAAGCAAGGAAAAAATGTCAACATTGACTTGATGAATGTATGGAGTAAGGGCAGAGGAGGAGCCACGTCTTATTTACTTCTGTAAAAGGGTCGTTTATTTTAGAGGACGCGTTGTGTATAATTCTGATTATATGCATTTTAATAAATATTTTTGCGGAAAATAGAGCAAATGAAAAAGCAATTTTACTCACAGCCTGAGTGCCTTTTGTACTACGGGTTGTTTAGGAAACTCCACATACATTGTATGTACGTGCATATATATGGATGGTTTTAAGAGGTGTTATTTGATATTCAAGTAACCAACTAACAAATTAAAGGTGTAGTAAAAATAAAACCAAAATTGTTATTTGAAATGAAGCAGAGTTAGAATGATCCGATTTGAGTGATTCGAGGGAAACATACCTACATACATATGTACCTACATACACCACACAAACAAAACGTGCTGTCGACTTCAGCCTTGGATGAAAATTAAAAGAACGGGTCCGCCTTTCTATGCAGATGTTGACGAACGACGCAGTATTGCCAGTTCCCGAGTTATGACTAAATTCCCGGAATTTAATTGCCACACCTATTGGCAAACAAAAAGGGGCAGTCGTTTTTCAAAAGCCTCTCTTGAGACGAGTTTTTCACCAGCAAAATCGTTTGCCATGGACAACCGCCATATACTTTGGCCCCCGGTTTGTACTATAAGGCGTATCGGCCCTTCTGGGCAATTGCTTTTTACATACGATTCAGTTGTTAAAATCGCAGGTCCGAATTAAGAATTTTAACCTGTAACAGCAACTCATAGTAGAGTTGGGTAGTTCCGGACATGTATAGTTCACGGAACTATGTCCTCTCTCGGACACATGTCCTCTCGTTCCGCAAATTGAACGAAAATAGTTCCATGGTTCCATTCAACCCTTATTCATCAATCACATATGTACAAGACGAAAAAAAAAAAACATAAATGCAACGAACATGCTTCTCATACGGTATGAGTTATACCCCGTAGTTTTCACGAAACCCAAAAGTATGGAGATGTGGCGATAAAGCTCGAACAGTTGGTGTACACTGTACAGCACACTGGAACTGAAATGAAGAAAAGAAATGAAAGAATATAATGCCCGCACCGCATTTCGTGAACGAATGTCATACATGTATGTATGCATTCAGGTCCGGACATGGACATGGTTTGCTAGTTCAATATCGGTGCGAGTACGCATACAGGTTCGGACATGGACATGGTTTGCTAGTTCCATATCGGTGCGATAATACATTTAGTTCCGCACATGGACATGTTTTTGATAGGTCCGAGTATACATTTAGTTCCGGACATGGACATGTTTTTGCTAGTTACATATCGGTGCGAGTAATGAGTATGCATTCAGGTCCGGACATGGACATGGTTTGCTAGTTCCATATCGGTGCGAGTATGCATGCATGATTTATGTACATATTTTATTTGTTATTTTCTCAGGTTCTGAAACAAATAAATAAAATGAATAAATGAAATAAACTAAACCAATTTTTTATGGTTGCTTTTGGTTTGAAATGATAATAAAACATGTTTTTAAAAAATCTATCGTAACTTTTCATTTTGCCATTGAATTCAGTAACAAAAAAGCTAAATACATATGTACATACATATGTATTGTAGTTCCGATCAGGAAAAGAACGGTTCCATGTTCGTTCCGCGGTTGGAACTATTTTGCGCATCTCTAACTCATAGTAGTTTCATACTCGTAATTCCCTGCCAATCTCATCAAACATACAACAAAACATTCCTGACCATAAATTTTGCGTACGGCAATTCGACGGTGGTGCAGTGGGTAGTGTGTTGGCCTCTGACGCCGATCGAAATCTGACAAGACCCATGTCATCGAACTTGTTCTTCACGGTGCTTCTCCTCACCGGGGAACTGACAAAACCCCCTATAATATAATTGTCAAGAAAAGCTTCTCGAATTTCGCCGTTTGAAACCGGCAATAAACTGTAGGACCCTTTCCCCTATGGGAACATAAAATCACACACAACATGGGTGATCGAGAGAAGTTCGGCTTTGGTCCTTCAGGGCCTGTAACGCCAACACATACATACAATTCGACCACAACCGTTTTCACGTAAGGTTGTCGTAAGTCCTACACTTTCAATCATCAGTCATCATACGCTTAAAAAATTGTGTCTATTTTCGCAGATGGAAGTTCTATTCGTGATTTTTTTTTCGTTAACTCGTGTCGCACCCATTTATTGACATGTTCGAAAGTTCGCTTTCCAGAGCGTGGTACACTTTTGACATCGAAATTATCGGAACGGAATCGTCGAATTCAAAACTGCATATGATTGGCTGTTGTAGCATCAGGGCCATGAACACTATTCACAATTTCAGCCGCCTCGAAGAAAAACTCATGCTGTATTTAATTATTAATATTTAATAATATTTAGTATTAATATTTACAGATTCCTTGCAACTTACTCTTATTACATTTTTTTTACCCGACTTAATGCCGGCCTGCATACTTATGTACGTATCTCAACTAGTTTCTTTAAATAAATATTGATGCGTTGTCCAAAATATAAATGCCGAATTTCACTTCTTCAAGTATTACAACTTAAAATCTTACTCTCATAAGATAACCCATTAAAAAATCATTAAGTTTCCCTGGGGATAGTTTTCATTTACTAAATTACCCTCTCGAAAAGTCAAAGAGTAACAACACCTTTAATTTTAATTTTCCACTATGCCTATGGTACTTTCCCGGGACGTTGAAAATTTCAATAATAATTAAAAACGAACTTACTTATCAGGCCAGCGATCCATGGAGAATCTGAGCCTAAGCTATAGCTGCCATCCACCCTTGACGGTCCCGGGCACACTGTTTCCAGTTGTCAAGACCAAGATGTCTTACATCCGCGATTACTTGGTCATTATACCGGAGGTTCGGTCTTCCTCTTCTTCTCGAACCAGGAGGCTCGGAGTCGAAGACCCTCTTAGCTGGAGCGTTGGAGTCCATGCGCTCGATGTGGCCGAGCCAGTGTAGTCGACGGATCCTTGCCTTCCGGACTACATCCACATCTTGGTACAGCTCGTAGAGGACAGACAGGACCAAATATCCGGCGCAGAATTTTTCTTTCGAAAGAACCCAAAATCAGCTCGGCTGTCCTGCTTATCGTCCAGCTTTCGGCTCTGTACAGCAAGACTGGCAGTATGAGCGTTTTGTAAAGCATGACTTTGGCTTTTCGAGTGAGGAGTTTTGACCCCAGTTGTTTGGACAAGCCGAAGTAGCAGCGGTTGCCAAGGGTGATTCTATGCCGGATCTCCACTGTGGTGTCATTTGTGGAATTTACGTTTGCCCCGAGGTAGACAAACTCCTTAACTACCTCGAAATTGTAGCTGTCAATTGTTATATTTTGTCCCAGAATTAATGACGAACACTAAGTTTAAATTAAAAAGTTGAACAAATGCAAGGCAAATTAAATTCTAGTAGTGTTAAAACTCATTCATTACTCTCGAAACCACGAAGAGAGAGAGAGAGGAGGAAAAATGCAACAAACCGTCTTGTGGCTAACAAGGCATAGCAGGTTCACCCGATCCGCATGGCAGTCAAGCCCTGCAAGATAGATTGGCATGGGGTACTCATACACAAATGTGGCATGACTACTGAATAACACAATTCCAATTTATTTCATTTGGGCATGAACATTTTACATACATATTGTTGCGGAGATGCAAGCGGACCGTTAAGTTCGAAAACTCTCTGGAAGCGGGAATTGGAATGATGTCAACTTCCAATGGAATTGTCAGAGCGTTCTAGAGATTTCCTATGGGGAACTTCCAACGGCGAACGTTCGAGATGGTGGACCGAGAGCTATATAAGCGCGAACACTCGCCCTCGACATTCATTCAGTTTGTGGTATAAAACAGCGTGTAACAAGTCGGTGTGATCAACCAAGGTGAAAAGAAAAGCTTTCAATAAAGGTTTGTGTATTGTGTAATAAAGCTTAAAGTGGATTGTACTGTGTAATAAAGTTTAAAGTGGATTGTATTGGAGAATAAATAAGAGTGGTGAAGCTACACAGATAATTGATCTGTGGTGAAAGAAATAAAAGTGTGTGTGTGTTTCAATTTAAAGAAAAAGGACAATTGTAGTTTATCGCAATCCAGTGGTGCGAACCCTATTTGGTGTGGGGATCGAATAAATTCGTAACATTTGGTGTCAGAAGTGGGATTGCGAGTAAACGAGTGAAACTTTATTTGAGTTGTGAAGTGAATTGTTGCAAAAGTGAGAAAATGGTCAAATTGGAAAAGTTGACCATTGAACAACTGAAAAAAGAGCTGGATGCTCGGGAATTATCCACAGTGGGAAGTAAAGCCAACCTGGTGGAGAGACTGCGATCGGCGTTGCAGGAAGAAGGTGTCGACTGGGAGAGTTATGAATTCGGGGTGGAGAAGCCGTCGACATCCACTGAGCCAGCGTTCGATATGCAGCAAATTCTCGCGGCTATGAATGCTATGAGTGCTTCCCTGAGCCAGAAATTAGATCAAAAATTGGAGGAGAATGCAACTTCCATAGGTCAGAAACTAGAGAAGCTAGAGACGTTGGAAGAGATGCTACAGAACAATCGAGAAAGCTTGAGAGACATCCAGCAAGCCGTCAACGATCGGTTCCAGGGCGTCGAAGAGAGAATCGATACACTGGATAAGAAGGTTCTGGATCTCGAAAATAACCAGGAAAAGAGAATCGAGACACTGGACAAGAAGGTTCTGGAACTCGAGAAAACTATCCAGAACGTACAGCAACAAGGAATCGTCGTACCGACTGCAGCATCAAAATTCACAGCTCCCAACTTCGACGGCACGAGCGCATTTAACATCTTTAAGCTCCAGTTCGAGACAACAGCGGAACGGAATCAATGGGGAGAAGAAGATCGTGTGGCCGCTCTAGTAATTTCGCTTAAAGGCGAAGCAGCTGGTGTTCTACAGACCATCCCGGAGACCCAGAGAAGGAACTACACAGTCATATGGGATGCTCTTCATCGAAGATACGGCAGTGAGCACATGCAGGAGATGCACAAGCTGGAACTTAAAGGACGCAAGCAGCGTGGAAACGAGACCATCCAGCAGTACGCTGCCGACATCGAGAGGCTGTCTCATCTAGCCTACGCGGATGTTCCAGTTGATGTGGTGGAAAAACTGAAAACGGATTCTTTCATCCAAGGGCTAAGGGACCCCGATACGCAACGAAGCCTGATTCTCCTGCCGAAGACATCTTTCAAGGAGACAGTTGCCAGCGCTCTCGCGTGTGAAACATCGCTCTTGATATGCCGACCTTCCATCAAACTACGGCGCATATCTCAAGACCAGGATAGTTCCAGAACAACAACGGCGAGTAGGAGTGGTTCATTCCCGGGTAGATGCTACATCTGCGACCAGCAGGGGCACATTGCGAGGAACTGCCGCCTGCGAAGAAAGCGTTCGAGGTCTAGTTCGCCAAAAAGAGACCATGGGAGCGAACGCGACCGTGGAGGTGCAAAAGGTGCACCTAACAATCCGTTAAACTAAAACGAGTCAGTGCAGAGGGGCATGCGCTGGCTCCCACATTGGAGTGCCCCAGCATCCTCGTATCCCGAATCTGTAGGGGTGCAACCAGCTTGGTCATCGAGGGAACGATGGACGGGCGACGATATCTGCTGACGTTGGACACGGGAGCAACTCATTCAGTCATCCGAAGCGGATTGGTTTCCGACATCGAACCATTTTCCGAGGTAAGGCTTCGTACAGTAACTGGTGAGAAGGCGGAAGTTAAGGGAAAGGTCCAGAAAAGAATTACGATGGGTACCGTCGAGTTTCAGCATGACTTCATCGTTGCGGACATTACTGATGACATCATAATCGGCGTCGACTTCATGGTTAGGCATGGCTTCACATTGGACCTCAACCAAAAAGTGATGAAGTATGGCAACTTGGAGCTCCCATTAACGATAGATGATGGACAGGGTAACAAGGTCAAGCGAATAGTCGTGCAAGCGCGCCAAACAGTTCCCCCGAATGCAGAAGCTGTGGTTTGGGCAAAGATAGAAGAGGATGCGGGGACAAGCCGAATGTGGGTGGTCGAACCCGACAAACGAAATCGACCCAGCGATATGGTTGTTGGAAGGGCTCTCGTGGAACCCCGACAAGACCAATTGGTTCCAGTACGAGTCCTGAATCCTGCCAGTACACCTAGGACAATTCATAAGGGAACAACGATCGCTCAATGCCAAGAAGCTGCCGCCGTTATGAACTGCGAAGATAAGAAACACCGGGAAGTCCAGAAAAACAAACCGTTCTTGAAAACAATGGCCAGAGAGTGGACGCAACATCTAGTGGAGAAGCAGAAAAGTAAAGCACTCTCCCTGCTTCGTAAATATTGGACAGTTTTTGCGGATGGTAAGAACTGTGGAAGAACATCAATTGTGAAGCACAGAATAGACACAGGGGACTCTAGACCGATCCGGCAACCACCGAGGAGGGTACCTTTGGCGAAAGAAGGCGAGGTGGTCAAACTAATCGACGAGATGGAAAAGGAGGGCGTGATCGAACCATCTGCAAGCCCATGGAGTTCGCCAGTAGTGCTTGTTAAGAAGAAGGATGGAAGCACCCGATTCTGCGTGGACTATAGGAAGCTGAACGACGTAACAAAGAAGGACAGCTATCCTTTACCGAGAATCGACGACACCTTGGACACACTATCTGGTGCAAAGTGGTTCTCGACGCTGGACTTGCAAAGTGGATACTGGCAAATAGAGCTTGACCGGCAAGACAAGGAAAAGACCGCGTTCACCGCCGGGGGAGAGTTGTGGCAATTCTCTGTGATGCCCTTCGGTCTTTGCAATGCACCAGCCACATTCGAGAGACTGATGAACCGGGTGCTAAGAGGACTTCACTGGAGGACTTGCCTTGTCTATCTGGATGACATAATTGTCATGGGCAAGGATTTCGACGATCACCTTAAGAAGCTTGAAGAGGTAATGGAACGTATTCAAGCAGCCGGATTGAAATTGAGCCCGAAGAAATGTTCGCTCTTCCAGAACAAGGTGAAGTACTTGGGACACGTGGTGAATGCAGAAGGAGTCCATACAGATGAAGAGAAAATCTCAGCGGTTAAGGAATGGCCGCGGCCGAAGAATCTTCATGAGTTAAGGTCATTCCTGGGACTTTGCACATATTACAGGCGATTCATCCCAGGATTTGCAAACGTTGCCAGCAGTTTGCACGAGCTCACCAAAAAGAATCGGCCATTCAAGTGGGAGAAGCCGCAGGAGGAAGCGTTCATTCACCTGAAGGAATTGCTCTGCAGTGCGCAGATTCTTGCATATCCTGTCCCGGGAGAAAAGTTCATTTTGGACACAGATGCGAGCGGACATGGAATCGGAGGAGTACTCTCTCAAATGATTGACGGGCGAGAGCGGGTCATCGCTTACTACAGTAGGATCCTATCGAAGCCGGAGAGGAACTACTGTGTAACTAGGAGGGAGCTTTTAGCTGTGGTTGACTGTGTCAAGCATTTCCACAAATATCTCTATGGCCAAGCTTTTCATCTTAGGACGGACCACGCAGCGTTGAGGTGGTTGCTGCAGTTCAAGAACCCGGAAGGCCAGCTTGCTAGATGGATAGAGAGAATCCAGAGTTATGACTTCAGTATCGAGCACCGGAAGGGAAGCAGTCATGGAAATGCGGATGCATTATCGAGGCGACCTTGCGATGTTGAATGTAAACACTGTTCACGTGCCGAAGCCAAGGAACAGGTCACCGATATCCGTCGTTTCCATGTGCTGCCAGAAGATTCCTGGACTGTCGAGAAGGTCGGAGGGAAGCAGCGAGAAGATGCCGATCTGGCAGTCATCATCGACTACCAAGAACGAGGTTTTCGACCAAGTTGGCAGCAAGTATCCAGTGAAAGCCCAATCGTGAAAGCTTACTGGGCTCAATGGCAGAGTTTGAAGCTGAAGAACGGTTGCCTCTACCGCAGTTGGGAAAGTGAGGACGGGAACATTGTAAACGATCTGCTGGTAATACCGAAAGGACAAATCGACGAGGTCATCCGAGAATACCACGAGGGACCAAGCGGGGGTCATCTTGGTGTTAACAAGACTGTAGAAAAGATCAAGAGACGTTTCTACTGGGTAGGATGCCATGAGTCGGTTACGCGTTTCATTCGCAGGTGTGAACAGTGTGCGAAGGCAAAGGGTCCAGTAAGGAAAACTCGAGGAAATATGCAGCAGTACAATGTTGGAGCACCGTTCGAACGTATCGCAATGGACATTGCAGGCCCATTCCCAACGAGCAACGCTGGAAACAAGTACGCGCTAGTGGTGATCGATTACTTCAGCAAGTGGCCTGAGGTGTTTTGCATCCCGAACCAGGAAGCCAAAACCATTTCGGATGCATTCGTGAATAACTGGGTTTCGCGTTATGGAGTACCAATGGAACTGCACTCAGACCAAGGAAGGAACTTCGAGTCGACGGTGTTCAAAGAACTCTGCGACATGCTAGGTATCAGAAAGACGCGGACAACACCATTACATCCACAATCTGATGGCATGGTCGAAAGGTTCAACCGGACGATGGAGGAATACCTGAGAAAAGTCGTCGTCGGGGATCAGAAGGACTGGGATGAACATCTTCCCCTTTTCTTAATGGCATACCGTTCGGCACAGCACAATTCAACGGCAACAACACCCGCCGAAGCCATTTTTGGAACTGATCTCCGACTTCCATCGGACTTGAAATTCGGCGTGGTACTACCGACAACTAGCGGCAGGGAAGACTTCGTAACCGAAAAGAAGGAACAGCTGAACTCCATCCATCAGTTCATCCGGGAGCGACTGAACTTGGTCAGCGATAAAATGAAGGCGCGGTACGACTTGAGGGCGAATACTTCTGGATTCGAGACCGGACAATTGGTATTGCTGTACAACCCACAACGGAAAAAAGGCTTGTGCCCCAAATTGCAATCAGCCTGGGACGGACCATATGAGGTCATTAAGAAACTCAATGACGTGGTATACCGGATACAGCAGATGGGAAACAGACGGGCGAAGTATAAAATTGTCCACGTAGAGAGGTTAGCACCATATTACGGAGAAGGGTCCAATCGCTTGTTCGAGGACGAACAAGTTTAGGAGGAGGGCAGTGTTGCGGAGATGCAAGCGGACCGTTAAGTTCGAAAACTCTCTGGAAGCGGGAATTGGAATGATGTCAACTTCCAATGGAATTGTCAGAGCGTTCTAGAGATTTCCTATGGGGAACTTCCAACGGCGAACGTTCGAGATGGTGGACCGAGAGCTATATAAGCGCGAACACTCGCCCTCGACATTCATTCAGTTTGTGGTATAAAACAGCGTGTAACAAGTCGGTGTGATCAACCAAGGTGAAAAGAAAAGCTTTCAATAAAGGTTTGTGTATTGTGTAATAAAGCTTAAAGTGGATTGTACTGTGTAATAAAGTTTAAAGTGGATTGTATTGGAGAATAAATAAGAGTGGTGAAGCTACACAGATAATTGATCTGTGGTGAAAGAAATAAAAGTGTGTGTGTGTTTCAATTTAAAGAAAAAGGACAATTGTAGTTTATCGCAATCCAGTGGTGCGAACCCTATTTGGTGTGGGGATCGAATAAATTCGTAACAATATGGACATGTACAAACTTATGGTTTCCTTTTAACATGTAGTGTAGTCTAAATCTATTGCTGTGGTCAAAATCTGTAGTTTTTGTTCGTGGGTGAGTATATTACATCTTCGTAACAACAACGTAGCTTATTTGACATATCGAGCATTACCAAAACACAGCTTCTTAGAGTGAAATTATCATCGAAACACTGTTATCGCATAAAAAGCATACAGTGAGTACAAAAAAAAAAAAAAAGACATTTAATCAGGCACATCCGAAATAGCAACTCATATGTAATTGAACACTCGTCAAGGAGAAAGAAAAACAAAAACAAACTGCAAAAACTGAACAACCATATCCGCCCCCACGGATATAGTGGAAGGCATTAAGAGTGCTTGCAACGGCTGTATTTGGTTTTCATGTTGGTGCGAAAGACCAACAAAAAGAAACGGAACAAAAGCTGGAAAATGAGAATTGTGCGCCAAGGCCTGCAACCCGACGGTCGATGGGTGATTTTAATAGCTTTAAGGGTGTCTTTAGATCTACGTTCAAATTCATTTACTTAGACATCATCTCCCTACGATATACATATGTACATATGTAGGTGTCCGAGGGTGTTACGTAGACATTCGAGTGTAGGCGCTTAGATCATTGCCTGGGTTCAAGTTATCGATTTTTTCCATCTCTTCAGGAGTGCAAACTGGCATATTTGACTTCCGTCTCGACAAGAATTGTGTAATTACAAGTGAACAAGTCAAAAGGTAAAAATACACGAAACAGCTTCCATCTCCATGGAAATGTCTCAAATCTCACAATTACTCATTGTATGGTAAGTGATGTCATTATTCAATGACAGTTATCGTTAAGTCGTTACACATGACGTGGCGATCGTGTACGAGCCAAGTGCAAGATCCCTGCCAATTGATCCCTATTACTCATATGCATGTACATTTAAATGACTTCAGTCAGTTGTTGGTTGCGATGATAAAATGCTCTGTGGGTCATTGTGAAGAGCGGGGAATATATTGCGTAATCGATGTCGAATCGATGCTAGTCTGGTGGGAAGTTGAATGCGCTTTATGGTGGCACGTCACTGACGGTGTACACAAAAGTATGTACTCGTATGTGTATCTGGTTGGTTGTATTCAGGGGAATTTAATGCATGACTAAGGTTTGTCGCATTCGTCGATGAAGCGATGCGTTGAAATGTCGCTGTAATTTTCGCTACAAATTGAAATAAAATCACGAATATCAGTGGCGTAGGAGAGATACCGACACTTACGCCCCGACGTTGATTTCAATATAATACAATTAACATTTTCTCCAGTTGACCTGTTAAGTGAATATATGTACATATGTACTTACCAATAGTCAAGGAATAATTCTGGTTTTGTTTTTTTTTTACACTTTATTTCGTTGGTTCGATGTTAACGTAAAATCAAATCACATACTCCCGATCGCTAGTAAAGCGGAGGAATATCGTACCTTTATTTACTCATATCACGCAACTCGTTTCTATCTACAGTTGCTCTCAAAATTGAGCGTAAACCACGAAAACAAACATATTTTACTTCTTTTGATATCCAAAAATTACAGCTGTCATAAAAGATTGCGCTTACTGGGATGCGGATTTGTCGTGGGAAAGCGGTCTAGGTCGAAGGTCATCGACTTTAAACCTATAAGTGATCGCCTCGCTGTGATCCGTATCAGAGGCAGATTTTATAACATCAAGGAGGGCTTCTATGACCTCCTGGACAACGCCTACGGAGCTTGTCCGGAGTACGATGTTAAAATCGTGCTCGGGGACTTCAACGCCAAAATCGGTAAGGAGAGCACCTTTGGCGGAGTGGTCGGAAAGCAAAGCCTCCAAATGGATAACGGCTTCCGACTATTGATACAAGATTCCCTCGTAAACGAATCCACACAGCAACCTGGTGATCTCCGGACGGTCGAACCGTCAACCAAATCGACCATGTGCTCATTGACGCAAGGCACTCGTCAAACATCCTGGATGTGCGAACATTCAGAGGGGCAAATTTCGACTCTGACCACTTCCTACGGCGATGAAAAATCTAATACCACTGTCAGGCAGAATGATGCATTCGCAACGGATGCAAGAGAAATTCGTCCACCCGAGCTAGATGAAATTAAGCTCAAGAATGATAAAGACGGGCTGTAATCGAACTATTTAAAGCGGCTGGAGATGATCTAGTAGGGCGCATGCACCAGCTTATCTGTAAAATAAAGTTCGGAGGAAAGCATGCCCGACGAATGGAAACTCAACATCGTTTGCCCAGTCCACAAGAAAGGAGGGCCCTATAACTGCGCCAACTACAGGGGAATAAGTCTCATTAACATCGCATACAAGATCTTCGCTGCCGTACTGTGTGAACGCTTGGAACCCTTTGTGGATAGTCTGATACACCAATCACCACTTAAATACTAGATGTCCGTTCTCATGCCTATAGGCTTCCGTTCTGGCTTATACCTTAGCATGTTCGCTTTATCTGTTGATAAAACTTTTGAACGTCATACCTGCCCTAACATCACTCCAAGTCCTCATTTGGGCGCTTTTCGTGCTCTATTTCTCCTGAGAAGCATATGCTCCTCCCGTCTTTTTAACTCGTAGAGCTCACGAGCTGCTCTTGTTCTTTATAAGCCTCCTGCTTCGTTTTTTGAGTCCTCACTGCACTCGTCATCGAACCAGGTGTTTCTTCGTGCTTTGGCCTTGAAGCCCAAACCTTTAGATGCAGTGCTTTTCAGGGTTTGTTTTGTAAAGCTTCCACTGTTGTTCTATTAACTGTGCGGAGGGTTGAGGTATATGAGAGAGCTTAAGGGGGCCCGGAACGGCAAAAGCACGAGCAGTTGCTGGCGATAGTAGCTTTCCGACGACATAACTTTGTATTTTTACTCTATTCCGCTGCATTCGTGATATCCGTAGCCCCATCTTGGCTACTACAAGATAGTGGTTAGAAGCGGATTTCGCCCCGCAGCAAGATCGATCAACCTGTGTCCGTTATCGGATGTGGTGTCGTGTAGACTATGATTGCCGATGACTCGTTCTAAAATGCTTTCCTTACCCAGCTTAGTATTAAAGTCTCCTAGTACAATTTTGATATCATAGCTGGGACATTGGGCATACGTTCTGCCAGGAGATCGTAGAACGCAATTTGATGCAGTCATCCTTGTCTTCCGTGGAGGCGTGGACGCAGATCAGGCTGATATTAGAAAATTTAGCCTTGATACGGATCGTTGAGAGGCGTTCGCTCGCATGCCGGAAGCTTACCTTAGACTACCTCGAACAACAAATCCGCATTTGAACAATCGTTGTCCTCTTTTCCTGTAACAGTGGCCGTCGTAGATGTTGCAGTTTTTTATTCGCTTTTTACCCGTTCCATTCCACCGCATTTCCTAGATGGCGGTTAAGTCCGCTTTATAGCGGTCAAGGACATCCTCAAGTTGTTCGGCTGCACATGGTATGTGTAGGGACCTAACGTTATCGAGGGTTTCCTAAAATGATAAATTCCGGAGCACGTTGGCTAATTGATGTTTCTGGACTCTGGGAACCACTTTTACGAATAGCTTCAATGACTTGTGTCATTAAATGTTTAAGATCACTGATCCAACATCCGTACAGTTGATGAAACTAAATCATCCCCATCACCATAACTATTTCTACCGTCCTACTAATTGAACGCGCTGCTCTTTCATGTCCGTTTTTAATAACTCTTAAGTCGCCAACTCTCACGCAGTCATGGCAATTCTTTACCGCACAAATTTAAATTTTACCTCAATCTTGAGACACCTTTTATGTGTTTACAGATTATAACGGTAATATAAATATTCCTATGACTCATCAATTCGATGTGAAACATGTCTTTATACCAGTGAATTTAGGACTTTTTATGGTTAATTAATTTTTGTTTTGCTTTCTGTATTGAATAAGTTACTTACTTAGGTGGCGCTACAGTCCGTGGTGAACCTGGGCCTCAACCAACAAGCGTATCCAGCCGGCACGGTCTTTGGCCAGCTGTTTCCAGTGCCACACGCCCAGTTGGTTGAGGTCCCCTTCCACCTGCGTGCGCCACCGCTGAGGCGGCCGTCCTCTGCCGCGCCTTCCTTCCGGAGTGGATTCGAAGACTTTTCGGGTCGGAGCTGTATCTTCCATGCGCTCTACATGGTCTAGCCACCTTAGACGCTGTATCCGTAGACGTCGTACCAGGCCGATGTCGCTGTACAACCCGTACAGTTCTTCGTTATATCGTTCGAACAAACGGGACCGTAGATAGTGCGCAGAATTTTCCTCTCGAAACGACCAAGGGCATCTTCATCCGCTTTTGTTAAGGTCCAAGCCTCTGCGCCGTAAAGGAGGACTGGGATGATCAAGGTCTTATATAGTGTCACCTTGGTTTTCCGAGAGAGGGCTCTCCTTCTCAATTGCCTCTTGAGCCCAAAGAAACAGCGGTTGGCAAGAGTGATTCTGCGTTTTATCTCAGCGCTGGTGTTGTTGTCGCTGGTCATCAGTGAGCCAAGGTAGACGAATTCCTTGACCACTTCAAAGTTATATCCGCCCATGGTGACGGTTCTGGCCAATACGTCGGTGTTGTCCGTCTCTTTTAGATGAAAGCAGATATTTGGTTTTACCCTCATTAACCTTGAGACCCATCTTACCCGCTTCTACCTTAATGCTCACGAAAGCCTCATTGACGTCTTGCTGTTCTCGTCCAATTACGTCAATATTGTCGGCGTACACAAGCAATTGCGTAGACTTGAAATAAATCGTACCTCTTGTGTTGGCCAGTGACTCTTGCACGATCTTTTCAAGCACGATGTTGAAAAAGTTGCACGACAGCGCGTCGCCCTGCCTAAATCCTTTTTTAACATCAAAAGTCTCGGTTTGCTCATTACCAACCTTAATGGAGCAGCGAGAATTCTCCATTGTCATCCTGCACAGTCGGACGAGTTTGACAGGGATGTTAAAACTAGACATGGCTTTGTACAGCTCGTCTCTATATACGCTGTCATACGCGGCCTTGAAATTGACGAAGAGGTGGTGAGTGTCGATTTGGTATTCCTGGGTCTTCTCCAAGATCTGCCGTAGCGTAAATATTTGGTCTATTGTGGATTTACCTGGCCTGAAACCACACTGATAAGAGTCGATCAGGTTATCCACAAACGGTTTCAGGCGTTCACACAATACGGCAGAGAAGATCTTATATGCGATGTTAAGGAGACCTATTCCCCTATAGTTGGCGCAGTTATAGGGTCTCCTTTCTTATGGACCGGGCAAACGATGCTGAGATTCCATTCGTCGGGCATGCTTTCCTCCGACCATACCTTGCAGATGAGATGGTGCATGCACGTTACCAGCTCATCTCCAGCCGCCTTAAAAAGCTCAGCAGACAGGCCGTCTGCGCCAGCGGCTTTATTAGACTTAAGTCTTGATATCGCTATTTTGACTTCGTCTAGGTCGGGTGGACTGAATTCTGTTACTTCGTCGTCCATTGCGAATAGCTCGTTCTGCCTGACAGCGGTATCTTGTCTATCATCGCCGTTATACAGTCTGCAGAAGTGGTCTTTCCAAATCCTCAGCATCGACTGCGACTCTACTACCAGTTCTCCATTTTCATACCTGCAGGCCACCGCTCTGCCTTTGTAGCCATGGCATGTTCGTTTTACCTTATTGTAAAACTTACGGGCGTCATTCCTGCGGAAGCATCTCTCCATCTCCTCGATCTCACGCTTTCCGTGCTCGCTCTTCTTTCTTCTGAAAAGCGTGTGTTCCTCTCTTCTCTTCTGCTCATAGAAACCCAGTACCTCTGACGCAGCATCTCCGACGGCGCTCTGGCAATGCGCCCATTCCTGCTCTATTGTTTGTGCTGCTGTGGGCGGATTTTGAGAGAGCTTTGAGGAGACACGATCGGCAAAGATTCTGGCAGTCTCTTGCGATTGTAGCTTTCCAACGTCCTACTCGACTCCTAAGCATTCTTGATATCCTCATTCGTACCTTGGCTACAACAAGGTAGTGGTCCGAGTCGATGTTGGCCCCTCGGAAGGTTCGTACGTCGAGAATACAGGAGGAGTGTCTGGCGTCAATCGCAATCATCACCACCAATCATCAATCTGGTTGGTGGTCGATTGATCACAAGACCGCCAGGTACCCTTGTGGATGTTGAGATGGGGGAATCGCGTGCTTGCTACAAGGAGGTTACGCCCCGCTAGGAAATCGATTAGCCTTAATCCGTTGTCGGATGTGGTGTTATGGAGGCTATGCTTTCCTATGATCGACTCAAATATGTCCTCCTTGCCCAGTTTTGCATTAAAATCTCCTAGGACTATTTTTGTGTCGTAGCTGGGACATTGGGCATATGTTCTGTCTAGGAGATCGTAGAATTCTTCTTTGAGTCGATCGTCCTTTTCTTCCGTTGGAGCGAGAGCGCATATTAAGCTAATGTTTCCAAATTTAGCTTTGATGCGGATTGTTATGAGGCGTTCGCTTACATCTCGGAAGCTTAAGACTTTTTGTCGGAGTCTTCCTCTAATAACGAATCCGCACCCGAATAGGCGCTGTTGGTTCTCCTTGTAGCAGTTCCCGTAGTAGATGTCGCAGTTTTTCATCCGTTTTTTGCCTGGTCCATCCCATCGCACTTCTTAGAGTGTGGTTATATCTGCTTTATAGCAGTTGAGGGTTTGCTCCAATTGATCGCCTGCACCCGGTCTGTTAAGGGACCCTACATTCCAGGTGCAGACTCTCAAGTCCGTTAGTCGTTTGCAGGGGTCGTCAGCTTTGTATCCGTCCGTATCCAAGGCTTGTTGTCGTTTCGGAACAAGTGGGTTTTTACGTGATAGGGATGTTACCCCTAAGCACAACCCCCAACCTCGAGGGCCAGGTTCCTCTTTCCCCAGGAACAAGGGTTGGGTCGCTGCACACATTGGTTCACTACCTGGCGGGTGCCAGGGTAGCTATCCAGGGGGGACCACGCGGAGGCTGTGTGTCAACTTGGATTGAGCAAGGACAGAGATCGAAGCTGGCGTTTGCCATGTTAAACGCGATCAACTTCTTTGCTCTGTTTGCTCGCTCCCTCCCTCCCCGTATTGAATAAGTGCTGTGTTTATATTACTGTTTTGTTTACGAAGTGTAAAGAATCAGTATGATGGCGACGTGGCGCAGAAGTTAGTGTGTTGGACTCTGACGCACGATGAGCGAGTTCGGATCCCGATAACACCATCGAATATTTATTTCGCAGCGTCCCTCCTCGACGGGGTACTGGAAAAAAACCCCCCGTAGTATAACTCGGCTTGAAAAAGCTTCTCGACTCACACCGTTCGGAACCGGCATTAAACTGTAGGTCCCTTTCACCTGTGTGAAAAATAAGTCACGCAAAACATGGGTGATTGAAGAGAAGCTTGGCTCTGGTCCTTCATGGGCTGTAACGCCACCAAAAGAAAGAAAGAAAGAAACATGTTTCTGAACCTTTACTCTAACGTCCGTTTTTAGCCAAGACTAATAGTTTGCACATGGAGGGTGCTTTAGTTTTATTCAATACTGTGTCTATTTCTCGTACAAGTTGTATATGAATTAAGACGGTTCAAGCGGAAACATTCGAACTCTAATCAATATATTTGCTTATGATTATTTTTGATCCACATTCTAGTCACAAACACCCATCGAGCGGAATTATAAAATTATTGCGGCCCCTTGTAATCTCCTTTGCATTTCGCTGTGTATCTCTGATTATTCCTCCTTCAGTCTGAAAGGTACGGAAATGCTTGCGGCATTTTCACATCACATCATCAACTTATCCTCGAGATATACACACGTTATATTTAAGTCTATGTTCGAGGCCCCTTTTCTGTATTCATAACTCAAGAAGATTTGCTTTATTTTTTTTATAGAAAAGAGTAAGAATTGAAGTACTAACCATACTGCTGCCATAACCTACTTATGCTGATAATAAGTATCTTTCGTTTTTCAACATCCTGCTCTATTTATTTATTTTTTCTAAATGGAAATAAAGAGAATGCATTAGCTGAGGTGAAAAAAAGAAAGAAAATAAATAAATTATTTTCAAATTGGAAGTAATAACTCCACTTGAATCACCCTTGAAGTTAACGGTCATTAAAGCATGACAAAGTAGACAGAAGCTGTTATGGCAATTGAAAAAAGGCTAAAAAAGGAAATTGAAAACTAAAGTTCATACAAAAAACACCCTAAAGTCAAAAGCAGGAACTGACCCATAATGCTTTAAATCAAACAACTGTTTTAATGAAAAGGTTGAATGTGCCTTTGGTATGTCGATCATAAGTTAAATGTAGAGAATGTGAGCATGTACATATGTACATATGTATGCATGTGTAGAGTGGTTTGCATGGTGAATTGCCATCATGACTGCTTTATATCCGTTTGGTTATGTTATTATTTTTCTGGACAATAACACTTTGCTACCACCACGAGGATCACGAGCTAAATGTTTGCAATATGTCTATTGAATACATGTACCACGGATTTCGGTGAGCGAACTGCAAATCCCTATAGTGTTAGGTAGATGTTCTCAATTTCCAAGTAGCAAACCAGTGGGTTTCTAACTTTCAATTCGAAATTCGTTGGCTGTTAAGCTATGAATTTTGTCGATGGCTCACATTTTTCATCTTTGGAAAGAGTCTTATTCTGTACTTGTTGTACATAACACTATATTTAGTCTCGGTACGTACGGCTTCGTGAGAGCACCGTGGCGCAGTGGGTAGTGTGTTGGCCTCTGACGCCGATGACACGGGATCGAATCCCGACACAGCCATGTCATCGAATGTGTTTTTCACGGTGTTTCCCCTCAGCGGGGTTCTGACAAAACCCCCTGTAGTAAAATTGTCATGAAAAGCTTCTCGAAATTCGCCGTTCGGAACCGGCAATAAACTGTAGGTCCCTTTCACCTATGGGAAAATGCAATCACACACAACATGGGTGATTGAGAGAAGCTCGGCTCAGGTCCTTCATGGACTGTAACGCCAACATACATTACGTACGCCTTCGTACATAGTTTCCTGTCGAATCCAAAGTGCAAGTGCACGTTATCGTGAATCCACCCACTGGTTCATGTCGCAGGTGGTGAAAAAGACTCCTCTCCCTCATTGTTAAATTTCAACGTATCTGAAAGGGGATTTTTGTAGAACATTGACTATTTCTGCGAAGTTTTCTGTATGTCAAGCAGCGAT
The DNA here is from genome assembly GCA_951905685.1 of Eumerus sabulonum. Classification (NCBI taxonomy): domain Eukaryota; kingdom Metazoa; phylum Arthropoda; class Insecta; order Diptera; family Syrphidae; genus Eumerus; species Eumerus sabulonum. The sequence goes on from OX645060.1 coordinate 180,120,466, forward strand.
AAACCGGAAGCGCTATGTTTGCGTTAAATGAAAGTTTGTGGAAAGCGACCAGTTTTTCTTTTTTTTTTTTTTTATCGAATAGGATTACCGCAATTTGCTTAACATACTTCAAGCCGATTTTTTTTGACCTCTTTAGTTGAATCAATAAAATTACACAGCAACTACAAAGGTAGGAACTGTTGGTTGCAATAGCATCTCTGTGTATGCGTTTATACACGTTCCTTCTTTGGGGTTCGAAATATGTACATATGTATGTATGTACATATGAATATGTATGTATGTATATGTAATAATCCATCTCTTCAAATATTTCATTCAATCCATGTGTACCTATGTTCGTACATATGTATGTACATACATAGATACATACACAAATCACTCAGCAAGAAAGTTAAGAATAAAACGAAATGGTTGGCAATTAAACCTCTCATTATCCACCCCAGTGCAAAGCAACAATAGTTACACAGGGTAATGCAAGAATCAAGGAGAACTTTAGTGGATACAAGAGCTTAAAGAATTTAATTGAACCAAAAGTCCACTTGTATTGCAGTGAATCCACAGAACTACTCGATGTTATCTAACCTAACCCACAGCCGTTGAATTTGCACATTTCCATGAATGGTATTACTTAACAGTTACATAACTCATTGTATCCTTCTGGTTTCTACTCTAGTTTTCTTTTTATTAATGTCTGACGATTGGACTTGGATGCTTGTGTTTGCCTCTTCGTGTTACTTCATTTAAATTGAATGCTTTAAAGGTGAAATAAGACCATCAGAGATAAATCTTTTAGGGAAGAGTACGATAACTTTGGCGCCAAAAATTAATAACAGTTTTTTGTAAAGGGGTCAAAAACAAGCATTTTTTTACTACGGGAGGGTCTATCTCAATTCGTTTAGGAGGTAGGGACGATTAAAAAAAAAAAAAAAAAAAGACTTAAGGGGGGAAGTACCTGTAAAGGCCGAAAAAAAAGGACTTTTTCGCGATTTATTTTCAGGAAAATGAAAACGGCGCAAATAAAAATTATATTATATATATTTAGAGTAATGTTTAAAGATGAATAAAAAACATGTTTTACATTATGAAAAAGAAAAACTTCATTCACTTGTGGTGGCTCCTGTATGTTGTGTCGCCGCAGACATCGAAATCTGCGTAAATTCTCTCGACCACAATTTTCATCTAAAATCGTAAAACTAAATGTTATCTCACTCAAGAGGGTTTTTTATCCTAGATGAACTACGATCTTTACCATAAAAATGAGGGTCTCAAAAAAAAAATTTGGCTTTTTTGCGAAAATTTTCAATTATTTTTGCGATAAAAATGGTCTAGAAATAACTCTTCCTCCATGTCCGTAGTTCATCTAGAGTAGTTTTTTATGCCCTTTAAGAAAATAGCTAGATTATCAAAATCGGTTTACAACTTTTTTCGTAATCGTTTACGCAAATTTGAAAAACATGGTTTCGAGAAAACGCAGTCTGAAAAACTGACGAAAAAGATGCAAGTTGGAAGAAGAGAAGGGGAACAGGGGTATTCTGAGAAATATCGATGTTTGGACTAAAATTCGTAACTCGCACTCATTTTGAGAAAGTCGCATTATTTACACTAAGTTCTTGGAATCCGGACCGCGCAGCAGCGATACTTGACGCGAGGCGCCGGCTCGGCGCGACCCACTTTTAAGTGGCATAACTTCTACAATTTTCAAGATAGGTTTTTGAAATTTCGCAATGATTTTCTTAGAACATATACCTATCGATTAAGACAATAAAAAAAATCGATTTTTCAAAACGTCTTGAGGTACTTCCCCCTTAATATGTAAAAAAATGTATCAAGGAACAACGGCAACACTTACATTGAAGTACTGTACTAATTTTGAAAGCCAGAAACCTGTTCTTTAATCCTAATTTTAAATTAAATTTTTTATGCTAACAATTTTTGAGAAATTCGCATGCAAACTCAAAATGCTGATAAAAAAAATAAAAAAAAAGTTTGGACCAATTTATCTAAAAATTTTGAAGTTAAGTACTAAATTGGATTTTGTGGTCAATGCTTATATCAATTCTGAATCAAACACTAAAAACCGGATGGTTTTATATCTCCTCCTTTTTTTTAGAAAATTACTATTTCTTGTTTTGTTTTTGGAACTTTATCCAAAAAATAATTTCAAATATCGATACATATCTCGAAAACGAAGCGAGATATCGAAAAGTGTTATTCATCATTTTCGATTTATTTTGGGTCGATTTAGCTAAATCGATCGTCATATCGCGGCGCTACGGAAATCGTACTCTCCCCACTTGCCTCGAAGAAAAAACCAAGTAAATGTCAAAAAACAAAACAAAAATAGTAATTTTAATTTTATTCGATTCAGAAGTGTATAAGCATTGACCGTACAAGTGTCCCTGCTCTGTTGTATGCCGGTGACATCGTTTTCTTCTCCGAGTCGATAGATGGCTTGCAGCGGATGATGAACAGGCTCAATGATTACTGTAACCGCTGGAACTTAACGGTAAACTTGGGAAAATCGAAAGTAATGATATTCAGAGGAGGTGGTGGCAGATACTCTCGGAATGAAAAGTGGGAATACCAAGGGGAAGCCGTGGAAATTGTTCGTGAATATAAATACCTGGGAGTCCTCATATCGGCCAACCTAAATATGAGAAAACATCTGGAGGGTAAATTAGCAGAAGCTAAGCGTGCAATTTCTTCAGTATGGGGCCGATGTTTCAACAGTAAAAACATTGCTCATAGTGCGAAACAAAAATTATTTCGTTCAACTGCAGCCTCCATACTTCTATATGGTGCTCAAGTGTGGGGTTACCGCTCATTCGAAGAAGTGGAGAAATTTCTACGTTACTTCCTAAAGCGTACTTTTCGATTGCCGGTAAACACGCCTAACTATATGTTACATTTGGAGACCGGGTCATTGCCAATATTCATAGGCACTCTGAAGATGCACTTTGACTATGTGGTTAAAGTGATGGAAATGGAAGAAGCTAGGTTACCCAGAATAGTACTTTCGCATATCATCACGACTGGAGGAAGTCTTATCCAAGAATGGAGATGCCTCGCCTCGAGCTGTGGTCTTAGCCTATCCTTTAACCCCGGCGATGTTTCAACGGCTCTAAGAAGACATTCCGGAACTTTATTGGAAAATATGTGCTTGCACATGCACAAACAATTTGTATATGAAGCTCAATCCTCGCAGTACCGGTTATACTACAGGCAATTGAATTATAACTTACAGGACAAGACCTATTTTCTCAACAGCTTCCCTATAGACAAAATAAGCACTATCTTTAAAATGAGAGGGGAGCTACCAAGCTGAACTCCCGATTCTTTGTAGTCTCTGCAATCTGAGAGCGAGGGAGGATGTATTGCATTTCCTAGGGGATTGCCCAATACTAAAAGAGTTTCGTATGAGGTATTTCAACACAGAGCTCCTGGTTTTAGACGACGCAATTAACATTTTGAACGGTCAGCATGGATGGGACTGTTTATACTCCTACGCTGCAGATGCTTTTCGCTACAGAAAACGTATCATCGAGGAAGATTTTTAAGCTCTGCGTCATCTAAATTAGCTTACCTTAGATAGTACTAGCATTTACACTCACAGCTGTTAATCTGGTAGACGGCATAATGCCAAACCAAAATTGACTTTACCTTTATTGTATATGTATATCTTTACTGAATTGTATGAAATATAAGTCATTATAAATCTAAATCTAAAATCTAAATCTATAAGCATTGACCACAAAAATCCAATTTGGCACTTAATTTCAAAATTTTGAGATAAATTGGTCCACACTTTTTTTTTTAATTTTTTTTATCAAAATTTTGAGTTTGCATGCGAATTTTTCAAAAACTGTTAACAATTTAATTTAAATTTTGTATTAAAGAACGTTTTCCTGGCTTTCAAATTTGGTACAGTACTTCATTTTGGGCGTTGCCGTGGTTTTCTAATATTTTTTTTCATTTTAAGCCATTTTTTTAAATATCCCTATCTCCTAAACGGGGCGAGATAGTCCCCTCCCATAGGAATAAATGCTTGTTTTTGACCCCTCTACAAAAAACCGTTATCATTTTTTGGCGCCAAAGTTATCGTACTCGCGTCATCGTTTACAACAATTCTTCATTTTTTTATGTATTATATAGATACACACTTACTTATATTTGCAAGCTTTTTTTTTTTTTTTTTTTTTTTTTTTTTTTTTTTTTTTTTTTTTTTTTTTTGAAGAGTTTATTTATTCCACTAAGGCAATATATTTACATGTTTAACTAAACTGAATTAAACTACTATTTACGTGTAATTTAAAAGTATATGACCTTAACGGTGCTCCATACTTAACTAGTCATATATATATATACATATTTTTTGTCAATAATTATATTTTATTTTAGAATATATTTCTAAGCCTTTTTCTTTTTTTCATATCTTTTCTGTAAGGAAAAATTGTGGGAAAAACCTTGTTGAATCTTTCTGATTATAATACATTACTTAGTCTAACCTAACGCTACTTAGCCTAACTTAAACTAATCCTAACCTAACTTAGAGCACAAGGATTAGGCCCCGACACCTGGTCTTTGAGTTCTCGAAGCCCATCAGCTTCGACAACTCAAAAGTCAGGTGTCGGAGCCTCTTCCTGGACTTAATCTAAGCCATGACCCAATCGAGCCACCAGTATTTGCCTGTGTTATATCTACTGATATTTATTTCATCCCTTTCAGGTACGCTAGTGCAGTACTTTAGTTCAAAATTTAAGTTGTTAGGGTTATAGACGATCTTTTTATCTGTTGCCCTTCTAGCAATGTGGTATATGATAGGAACGTTATTTTCGTTTGATAAGTACTGATGTGCGTCCAAGTATAGGAAGGTTTCAGGCGGAATGAATCCATTCTCCAACGTTTTCGCGAAATATTTTGGGTTGGGATAAAACAAGCCCGAAACAAGATTGTTCTCTGTTACGGTCGCTGAACGTGCAAAATGATTCCTCGCAGTATCCAGTATAACGTTGTCTATTCTGGACAATTTGGAAGCATCCAATAGAATCTTATTAGAAACGTAATGCCGGAAGTCGGAATGTTCGCTTCTATACATGTGCAAGCAGGCTCGAAGACATTTTCTTTCGAATAATCGAAGTTTTTCCATATATGATGGGCTAATGTTCCACCATACCGCACTCGCATATGTCAGAATGGGGCGGATGAAGGCTTGGTAGCAGATGACCTTTACATCGGATCTTAGATATCTGGAGTAAAACAAACTTTTCAGAGACATAAATGCCGCTTTTGCCTTTTTCAGTTGGGTATTTATGTGTTCGTTAAAATACAAAAATTTATCTAGATGGACGCCTAGATATTTAACAATTGTTTTTGATTCGATGTGAAGGCCATTGTTACTCTGTAAGCCAAATTTTTTTCCAGTTGCGCCTCAAATCTGAGTTACCTTGCCTTACGGGGGGGCGAAACAGTATGGTTTCACACTTTGTGTAGTTGATTTTTAGCTTCCAATTTGAGCAATATGTCTGCAGCTCATCGAATTTTGTTTGAAGTTCGGTTTGTATGGTTTCTATTTTCGAGCCACTGGCGTACAGTATTACATCGTCAGCGAATGCTATAGAGTTATCCTTGTCCCTTAACATTTCAGAAACGAAAATATTAAATAAAAGTGGGGCTGTAACCGTGCCTTGTGGAAGACCATTAGCGATATTAAAAACTTTAGTCGTCGTGTATATCCTATCTGTTACGACAAATTTTTTTCCACAAATCATGGAAGAAATCATGCCTATGAGTTGGTGAGGAAATTCGTATTTTATCAGTTTATATATCAATCCGTCGATCCATACCGTGTCGAAGGCTTTCTCAATATCTATCAGACAAGCACCTGTACATCTTTTGGCATTCAGATTCCAGTTGATATCTGATGTCAGTATTGTAACTGCGTGCACTGCCGAGTGATTTTTCTTAAATCCAAACTGATTTCGCGGTATAATTCCCTTTCTATTGCATTCAAATAAAATTGACTTATTTAAAAGTATCTCAAAAATTTTCCCGATGTTAGGCAGGAGACTGATTGGCCTATAGCTCGAAGGATCAGAAGGATCCTTGCCTTTTTTTGCTATTGGAAAAACCTTCGATGTTTTCCAACAACTGGGAAAGTGACGGTTATTTAGTAGGTTGTTAAAAATGATGCAATACTGCCGTATAATAATGTCCGGTAGATGCTTCAGTATTATGTTGGGAATGTTATCTAAACCACTTGATTTTTTGTTATTTAGTTTTCTAAATATTTCTGTAAGATCGTCCAGTGTCGTAAAGTAGTTATTTGTTTGTTGAGTCGTAAGCTCGTCTGCTTTTAATACCTCAGAAAATCGTAACGGCGAACTGATCTGATTATTTTGAAATCTCAGTAATTCATTTTCGACTTCGACAGTCTTGACGCTTTGAAGGCACCTATCATGAATTGCTTGAAAGTGGGAGCCAATGAGATTTAGCTTTTCTATTCCAGAATCGACTATGAAATGTCCTTCGATGATGGGACAGCTATCGCTATTTATTTCTGTTTGAGTTAGTAGACCTCGAGAGTTTAAGGGTACTTTCAATTTTGAAATCTTAACTTCTTCCCGAAGTTTGAAAGTCTGATTGATTTTAGGAAACATGTGTCTTGATTCGGATGTCATAATAGACTCTGCACGCTGTCTCCAGTAATCGTTGATACTGTTTCGATATTGCTGCGTTAATAATGTTTTTACATTTCTCAAAAGGGATTTGTATCTTCTTAGTTCCCGGTTGGTCGATTCGTCTAGGAATTGATTTCGTGTTCGATTTATCTGCGTTATTAAAAAGCTTTTATAATTTTGCAGTGTAATTATATCTTGGTTTAGATAACATTCAGCGCTATTTCTCGATTTGATTTTTGGGACTGACGACACCATAGCCGCTAGTATCACTGTATTTAAATTCTCGATATAGATATCACATTCGTCGTTCGTAATGATTCTATTGTTTGGAGCATTAGAAGGAGTAGAGCAATTTCTATATTTTCTAATGGCACACCGCTTAAATGTGCGCCAATTAGTGTTTTTAAAATTGAATTTAGGAGCATTGTGCTGCGTGGCGAAACTGAATTCGGGGTCGTCAGATAACGTCATCGGGATCACTATAGCATCATGGTCACTATCATAAGGCAGTGTTGAGATCTTATTATTGTGGATCGTTTGAATATGTAATCGCGCGTCCGCAATACATAGATCGAGAAACGAATTTCCTGATGGATAACTTGGCGTAACTGGGCTATATAATTTCATTTTGTACTCGATTTGGTTTTCCCCGATAAAGCTATTTAGGAATCTGCCTCTTCCGTTTGCTATTAGGTCCATCCAACTCGAGTGTTTCGCGTTAAGATCTCCCGCTAAAACGAAATAGTTTTGCAAACTATTTAGCTGTAGTAATTCAAATAATTTTTCAAACTCGACGTTAAATTGATTATCGGAGGTTGGCGCAGCGTACGCTGATATTAAATACAGACTGCGGTTATTTCCTAATGGCAGGGAAATAATAGTTGTCTCAAGACAACTAAAGTTTTTGACATCGCTGCGCTCTATTGTCGTGTAGCGAAGTGGCTTTCGGATAAGGATGGCTGTGCCACCGCCTCTATTTGTGTTTCGTCTGTCGGTACGTATTATATTGTAGTGCACAAATTCTATTTTGTGTCGGTTATTCAATTTTGTTTCGCTCAGAAACAGTATGTCAGGGTTATGATCTTCCACGAAACGCAGCAAGTCCCCACGCCTACTGTTGGCAATTATTGAATTTACATTAAGAGCCACTATTTTGAGGCCATTCTTTGTTTGTCTGGCCATCTTATTGGTTGAAAAGGTTCAGCAAGGCATCGACCTTCGCTGAGAGTTCTGCAACAGTCTTGGTCAAGCTGTTAACTTGCGTTTGCAGTTCAATGCTTTGAGGGCGTATCATTGGTGACGGTGTAGTAGGCTTTTGACCAAGGTTACTACTTACTACCTCAGCAAAAGTAACTCCTCGCTGGATCCTGTTTTCCATTACGGCAATTTTTCGTTCTCTGCCTTGTTGTGCCTCCTTTTTCTTGGTTTGGATTCGTTCTGATAGCCTTTTGTAGACTTCGCAGCCCCTCCAGGACGCAGGGTGGCCTGTTTTTTTGCAGAGAACACAAAATAGCTGCTCTTTACCTGTCTCTTTCTGCACTTGGCACTCACCAGGACTATGTTCGTTTTGGCATTTTACGCATCTATACATCATATTGCAGTTTGTAGACACGTGACCGAATCTCTGGCAACGGCGACATTGAAGAACGTCGCTTCTCCGAATTTTTTCAAAGGACACTAAGTGACCCTCTAATCTCTTAATGTTGAATAAATTGTGGGCCTTGCTATTTGGAGAAAGCTGGACCGCAATAATAGGGAGTGCTTTATTCTCCTTTTTAGACGTAAATGTAGCGTATCTGAAAGCTCGAACAAATTCGAGATCCTCAATGTTTAATTGATGAAGTTCTTTTAAGACCTCATCCGGATCATGGCTTATGCTAAGACCCTTGAGCAAAAATGTCTGCAGTCTATCATCTTTATTGGTATACGAAAAGAATTCGGTCTTAGTTTCTTTTAAGATTTCTTTTGCTTTAATGCAGTCATTTTTGCTCATAAGGGTTAAGGTCATCTTACTTCTATTTATATTTTTAATGGTGAATTTATCTTTACCTATCTTATCTTCTAAAACCTTTGATAGAAGTTTGCTGTCTTCCTGGTATATTTTTATAGGCGGTGCTTGTTCCCTCTTTTTGGCCGCTACGGTTGTCGGTGCATCCTGTTTGTTGTCTCCGCTTCTACTGACTTCTGGCTGAATAATCTGCGTCCTGTTACGGTTGTTAGTTTCTTTTGGTTTTTGTTTGATTTGGTTCTTTCGCTTTAGTGATTGTATAATATCATCTGTTGTTTCAACGGTTTCAGTGACTACAATTTCGTCGTCTTCAGCGTCTAGTAGCGCGAAACGATTACTGTCACTAGCACTTTCAACTTCTTTTCGTTCTACTTTTTTTCTTTTTTTCATTGAAGTTTTAGTTGAGGATTCACTATCACTATCCTTTAGACTTTGTATTGTTTTTTTTAAAAGGTCTATTTCCTCTTTATATTTTTTCGCTATGGCGATCGCTTCTACAAACTGTTGATATGTGACCTGGGTCATCTCCATCACCTCGCCCCCCCCTGGAGGGGAAGACATTTTTATATTTTGTTTTGTATTTTTTTTTTTTTTTTTTTGTTTATCTATTTAGGTTGAATTTAAATTTTCACTGTAATCGCGCGATGCACATCCACTCTCGCAACATGCACATCCACCGACGCAACTTTCGTTGATTCACGCAAGAAAGGTGTATTCCAGTTTTTTTTTATTTATTTTTTTTTTTTTTTTTTTTTTTTTTTTTTTTTTTATATTTGCAAGCTAAAGAGTCCCGCATCCATTCGATTCAGTCATGACCCAGAATGAGTTCAGGTCAAGCCATAAAATACAACGAGAGAATGAAAAAAAAAGAAAACAAAATGGAAGCAATGCACTGCAAGGGAAACATTATCCTATTTTGGCTGAATAAAACCACCCTACGTTCTACAAGTACAGATCGACCCCATTTCGTGAAGTAATTTATCGACTCAATGTTGACTGTTGCATGTGTGTCTGTGAAATGTTTAATGAATGAAACTACACATACTCCTGTACATCTGAGAATACTACAGCACTTATTCCACTCCATTTTTACTCTTTGTAAAATGATAAAAGTAGAAAAAGGCACAGATCCGCCAAACAAATCAGTGAACTTAATCTGGTTTTATATTCTGACTTCGTTCACCCGTTCTGCGTTTCCCTTTATTACATCAAATGAGGATGGTTGTCATGTACAACGTATGCATATACCCTTTCGACTGGTCTCACCATATTGCCGAAGACGATAGTCTCTTAAAGTATAAAGTGTCGTTTAATCAAAAAATCCCATCCATACTGGCTGACATTACCACCATATCCATCCACCAATCCTCTTCACTTGAGGATTTCATTCGTTTACCTTCTTTCATATTTCTTTTTTTGTCAGAGAATAAGAAGAGAATAAAAGCTCCATAAAAATTATAAAAAAGAATTAAATAAAAAAGAAAAGAAAATCAACTTCGCATTCCGCGTCACGCCGAGAGCCACAGGTAAGCAGGATTAAAAGTTTGTTTCCTCTCGAAGGAATCGGAAGAACAAACACAAGCGGGTGTTATGTAATACAGCCCAGAAAGCAACGGAAACTATACCAGTTATTTAACACTCGTCGGTAATTTCTTATTGGTTGTTAAGAGTATGAGAAGAATGCCTCGTTAGGTAATAAGCTAGATTTGTATCGCTAAAAGAGACTTTAATAGATTGGAAATACTTGAGATTTTGGTTGATATAGAATAGAGTTCGTACCGTATTTTGCGCCCAAACAAGTTCGTTATGTTCTTCCTTAACATTTGAATGCCTTAACCAGTTTTTTGCTTAAACGCTATTACTATTCGATTAGCGCAATTCAAAAATGTACACCATAAAAGCGAGTTTGGGAATGGAAATTCTGTGTCAACATACAAACAATCAAATACCTAAACGCAATAAATCGTTGAAAGGAATCGCTAAAAATCGAATCACGACTCGTAACATTTTAAATAAACACAGCTTCACACATCTGACGCTGAGAAGTACTTCCCCATCATCAAATTCTTCGCTATTTGTCATTTCGTTCTCATTCTCATGTTTTAAACAAGTCGGGTTTCTGAAAAACTCATAACAACATTGATTTAACATTTATTTAATCCAATAGTTTTGTTGCTATTGAAAAGCGATTTGTTTGATTCCTGACCTGCCCTTTTTTAGGGTTCCGTACCCAAAGGTAAAACGGAACCCTATTACTAAGACTTCGCTGTCCGTCCGTCCGTCCGTCTGTCACCAGGCTGTATCTCATGAACCGTGATAGTTAGACAGTTGAAATTTTCACAGATGATGTATTTCTGTTGCCACTACTACGACAAATACTAAAAACAACAAAATGAATATTTAAGGGGGGCTCCCATACAACAGACATGATTTTCATGAAAAAAATCCTGCCTACAACCAAGATCTGTCATTTGATGAGGTAACATACATAGTCTCTTTCATATTTATATATACAGATGGTACGGAACCCTTCGTGCGCGAGTCCGACTCGCACTTGGCCGGTTTTTCTACAACTGCCGACATTGTATTCAACAATTTCATGCTACATCCGAAGTAAGTAGGTGAAGAGAAGGCCCAGACGTCACCAGTACCGCCCTCCCCCCACAAAAAAAAAAAAAAAAAACGGAAGAAATAAAAACGTTTTTCAAATTGTGCCAGCTGTTGCTGATGTGGGTGCATTCTTACTCTTCATTTTGTTTTTGTCTTCGCTATAGGACGAGCACGATAATGGAGGAACTATTATCATGCTCGTGGGCAGGACAAGTAGAGCACACATACTCCCGGATGACTGCTATGTATACACTGCACACGCTGCTGTACATATACACAATATAATAAACGAGTTTATAGTGCTGACATTTAATTGAATCGACATCCGACATGGGCACTGTGTTCCTTCTGCAAAGCTTGTTAAGGGAAAAAACTTAAAATCAGATGAAAAGTTACACCGGGTATTGACATGCGAACTACATATGTATAAAGGAGCCACATGCTCTTGTATTTATCGCAGTCAAGTTTTGTTTTTTCTACGTTCGATTACTGACGAAAATGTCAGAAACAACAAAATCCGTACGAATTTGAAAGTGGTAAATCAATTTGCATTTTAGTGGTTATCAATTACGAGACGGCCGATGATATTAACCAGGAGTATTCAATCTCTTGAAATCACACACAACATGGGTGATTGAGAGAAGCTCGGCTCAGGTTCTTCATGGACTGTAACGCCAACATATGTACGTACATACATTCAATCTTGATCTTATTGATCTTATATTCACATAGTCGTATAGTAGTTGATTTATGAAGTTGCTTTTAATTGAACGGTCAAGTGTCATGCAGTCAAATTGTTCTACATATCTATTTAAATTTCTAGAGAGGTGTAGCTTAATATTTTTACGGTATGTGATAGTTTCGCATGAAATGCCTAGTTGGAAGCTTATAATTATTGTTGATACATACCAAAAACCCAAACATATCTTAAAATTACAAAATATTATTTTTTGGTTTAAGGCTTCTGCTATCCGCTGGAGCACTCAAACGCAATCACTGGTCCATTGTACTCCAGACAGACACCTTACTTACTTACTTATCAGGCCTGCGATCCATGGAGGATCTGAGCCTGAGCTATAGCTGCCTTCCATCCTTGACGGTCCCGGGCACGCTGCTTCCAGTTGTCAAGACCAAGATGTCTTACATCCGCGATTACTTGGTCTTTATACCGGAGGTTCGGTCTTCCTCTTCTTCTCGAACCAGGAGGCTCGGAGTCGAAGACCCTCTTAGCTGGAGCGTTGATGTCCATGCGCTCGATGTGGCCGAGCCAGTGTAGTCGACGGATCCTTGCCTTCCGGACTACATCCACATCTTGGTACAGCTCGTAGAGTTCGCGGTTGTGTCTTCTTCTCCATTCACCTTCCTCACAGACAGGACCAAATATCCGGCGCAGAATTTTTCTTTCGAATGAACCCAAAATCAGCTCCGCTGTCCTGCTTATCGTCCAGCTTTCGGCTCCGTACAGCAAGACTGGCAGAATGAGCGTTTTGTAAAGCATGACTTTGGTCCTTCGAGTGAGGAGTTTTGACCCCAGTTGTTTGGACAAGCCGAAGTAGCAGCGGTTGCCAAGGGCGATTCTACGCCGGATCTCCACTGTGGTGTCATTTGTGGAATTTACGTTTGCCCCGAGGTAGACAAACTCCTTAACTACCTCGAAATTGTAGCTGTCAATTGTTATATTTTGTCCCAGGTGGTGAGCGATGGATTGGTTTTTGCTTGACAGCATGTATTTCGTTTTGTCCTCATTGATCTTAAGGCCAATTCGTTTCGCCTGTTCTTCAATCGCCGTGAATGCTTCCACAATGCCACGGCGAGAACACGCGATGATGTCGATATCATCCGCGTATCCTAGCAGCTGGATGGACTTGTAAAAGATAGTGCCTTCCCTGTTGACGCCTGCCCGTCGAACTATCTGCTCCAGTACCAGGTTGAAGAAGTCACATGACAGCGCATCTCCTTGCCGAAATCCGGTGCATGTTTCGAATGGTTCCGAGGTCCTAGAACCGAGTTGCACCGTGCATCGCGTGTTTTTTAGCGTGGCGCGACACAACTGGATCAGTTTTACCGGGATCCCGAATTCGGCCATCGCCCCAAACAGTGCTTCACGATGAATGCTGTCGTATGCGGCTTTGAAATCGATGAAAAGATGGTGTGTATCGATTTGAAACTCGTTGGTCTTTTCCAGGATTTGTCGAAGTGTGAAAATTTGGTCTATAGTTGATTTGCCGGGCCGGAAGCCGCACTGATAGCTGCCGATTAGTGCGGTGCAAAATGGTTTTAGACGTTCACACAATACGCTGGACAGGATCTTGTATGCGACATTGAGCAGGGATATACCTCTATAGTTCTTGCAAGAGGTAGGATCGCCTTTTTTGTGGATGGGGCATATAGAGCTGGTATTCCAGTCGTCGGGCATGCTCTCATCTTCCCAAATTCCGCAGATGATCTGGTGCATGCTCCCTACCAGAACATCGCCGCCAGCCTTGAAGAGCTCTGATGGCAAGCCATCTGAGCCTGCGGCCTTGTTGTTCTTCAGCTTCTGAATAGCTGTGCCGACTTCTTCTATGCTGGGTGGGAGGACTACTTCAGCGGCTGGAGTTGGGATTTCCTCGGTCCCTACCACTCTCTCTTGGTCATGCTCGTTAAGCAGCTGCTGGAAGTGCTGCTTAAATACATCCACTATTCCCTGCGGGTCGGTGACAAGATTACCCTCGCAGTTTCGAAGAGCCAGGGTGGCCTTTTTGAAGCCTCCTGCAAGGCCTTTGGCTTTCTTGTAAAAGGCTCGTATTTTCTGTTTATCCCGAGACTCCTCGATATCCTTGAGCTGGGAGGCTGCGAAGATTCTTTTCTTTTGTCGCAGTAGTTTCTTCTCCTCCCTTCTTCTGGCTCGGTACTCTTCTCGCGCTGCCCTGGTTTTCCTCTGCAGCGCCTTTTGGTACGCCTCGTCGGTTGCTGCCTTTTTCTGCTCACACTCGCCATCATACCACGGGTTTCTTGTCGGGGGTGGTAGGTATCCTAAGGTGGTTTCGGCTACTTCCTGAATGGCTGAGCGACAATGCAGCCACATATTATTGGCATTTGTGTTCGACGTAGGCATACCGTAGAGTCTATCGCTCAGCTGCTCCCTGTAGACTCTGGCAACCTCCGGTGTGCTCAGGCGCCCAATGTCGAACCTCCGCCTGATGGGCTGGTGCAGCTTTCTGACATTGGACAGTCGAGCTCTGAATCTTGCTGCTACGAGGAAGTGGTCAGAGTCGACATTTGCCCCTCTGAATGTTCGCACATCCAGGATGTTTGACGCGTGCCTTGCGTCAATGAGCACATGGTCGATTTGGTTGGCGGTTCGACCGTCCGGAGATCGCCAGGTTGCTGTGTGGATTCGCTTGCGAGGGAATCTTGTGCTACTTATCACCGCATTACGAGCTGTCGCAAAGTCAGCGAGTCGGAAGCCGTTATCTGTTGTTGTGTCGTGGAGGCTGTGCTTTCCGATCACTCCGCCAAGGGTGTTTTCCTTTCCGATTTTGGCGTTGAAGTCCCCGAGCACGATTTTTACATCGTACTCCGGACAAGCTCCGTAGGCGTTGTCCAGGAGGTCATAGAAGTCCTCCTTGATAGGGTCTTCAGCCTCTTCGGTAGGGGCGTGTGCACATATAGGGCTGATGTTATAAAATCTGCCTCTGATGCGGATCACAGCCAGGCGATCACTTATAGGTTTAAAGTCGATGACCTTCGACCTTAACCGTTTTCCCACGACAAATCCGCATCCCAGTAAGTGCAACCTTTTGTGACAGCTGTAATAAATGTCGCAATTTTTCTTCCTAATCATACCGTTTCCTATCCAGCGTATTTCCTGGACCGCAGTAATATCCGCCTTGTACTTCTAGTTTATGAGCAGCTCCGGGAGTGTACAGGGCTCTGACATTCCAGGAGCATACTCGCAAATCGTGTTCCTTTTTCGTGCGTTGTCGTCGTCGAGTATCCGTCCGTGTATCCGAGGCATCTTGCTCATTCATAACTTGGGTTTTTTTTTACGTGGGCGGATTGTTAGCCCGCCGCACAACCGCCATTCTGGTCGGGGTTTTTTTCGCTGCATACGTTTGTTCACCTCCCAACGGTTGTTGAAGAGGCTATCCAGAGGGCGCCGCGAGGAGGCCGTATGTCAACTTGACCCGGGCATTTAAACAGGGATCGTTGCTGGCATCTCGCCAGGTTGAGAGCAATCAACAACTTTACCCTGTATGTCCGAGCCCATGCCCTCCAGACAGACACCTTACATTACTGTATTTTCTCCGTTTTCCGGAGAAAAATTTGAAGGAGCTACGGGATTCGGCACACACCACGTCTGCTCCAAGGGTGCGCCACCGTATTCGAGCAAAGGCGGGACAATCACAGAGGAAATGCTCTGCAGTATCAACCTCCTCTTCGCCACATGCAGCACAGGTAGGCGTCTCACTGATGCCGAGCACGTAGAGATGCTTGACAAAAGTGTAATGGCCCGTGATAACTCCCACAAGTCTTCTGCAGTCGATTCTCCTTAAAGACAGGAGGAATGCTGCAGATTTTTTGCAGACATCAGGGCGTATGCGCTTAGTCATACTGCAACCCGGACAATCCCTCCATCTACGGTTGTGTGTGTTAAATACACAGTCGATAATGTAGGAATTTACCGTGGACGCAGGTAGACCTAGAGTGGGTTCAGGTCCTGAGAAGCTCTCCTCTGAACCCATTCTAGCGAGTTCATCAGAGGTCTCATTTCCTGGGATCCCGGAGTGGCCTGGAACCCATACAAGCTCTAATGAATTTAGTCTGCCGACTCTGTTCAAGAAGGACTTGAGTTCAAGCACTAATTTGGAGCTAGTTAAGGGGTTACACACAGCTTTTAGTGCAGCTTGGCTGTCACCACATACGCAAATGCTTTCCCCCTTCCACTTGTGCTTCACAACATAGTGCATGGCCATTAGGATTGCCACCAGACAACCGATGCATATGAGATTATAGGTCTTATCATTGCCGTGTAGATCCAAAGGACCTTTGCCGGTGATAAGCCCCATGTTTTGCCAAAAGCTCCTTTGCATTGCCAGAAAGCTGACAGCGCTTTGGTGGTTTTTGACTCAACATGTTTTGACCAGAGAAGCTTACTATCTAAGATGACTCCTAGATACTTAGCCTCCTTTGATATCGGGATGGAAGTGCCTTTTAGTACCAGCTGAGTCATGTCAGTATTTTTCCTCCTCGTAAAGAGAACGACATCGGTCTTAAGAGGATTGACTGACAGCCCATTTCTGGTACACCAATCATCGATCATTGAATATTACTGGGATATGAATTGATTTGGGTAGCATTTTTGTCGCTAAGTCTTTTCCGCTTTCAAGCTCATCCTTTTTTGTGTTATACACCCATTTCTGTTTTTACACGAATCAGAAAAAGAATTTAATTCTCTTTTTACACGATCTTTATTTTTAAATAACACGAATGTAACGGCAAACAATTCTAAATTCGGGGTTTCCCCTAATTTACATCTAACGTTATTATTGGCGCCTTACAGAGAATTATTTAAAGGATTAGTTAAAACAGGAACACAGCGATTGATAACCGATTTTGTTCATAAAACGTTGCGACTGCTAGTTCTAGCTTCGAGATTGAACAAATGGACCAAGAAGACAACGAACATCATATAGGAGTAGGAGCCAAGGTGATCCCCTCAGGAGTCATAACTTCACTGAGCAGGATACGCTTCCTAAAATGGCAGAGAGCAGCACACTCACATAGTATGTGTTCTGCCGTCTCTTCGTCCTCGAGAGCCACTCAGATTCGGGCGAGAGGCTAATTTTGTTTAGATGATATCTCAGGCCGCAGTGTCCTGTTAGGTAGCTGACTAGTCTTCTGATATCCACCCTATTGAGTTTGAGTATGTCACTAGAGTGTTTGTTCAGGCTTCGTCCTTTAGATTGACGTAGAGTTGCATTTTTTCCCACTTGTCTAATTAGAAATTTATCTTAGACCCGGGAATGCCGCAGATTGGTTCCGCACCTATATATTTATCGCTGGAACCTTTCCTGGCAAGTTGGTCGGCAATTTCATTGCCCTTGATACCTGTATGTCCTGGCACCCACCAAAGTTTAACATTGTTTCTTTTGACGAGGTCTTATAGGGCGTCATGGCATTCCTTGTCGGTTTTTGAGTTCGTACTGTACGAACCCAGCGCTTTAAGCGCTGCTTGGATATCAGAGAGTATGTTGATGGTTACTCCTCTAATGTTAGTCTCGAGATTTAGATGGACGCATGTTAGGATGGCATGCAGCTCTGCTTGGAAGATGCTGGGACTTATTCCCAGGGCCTTCGAGATCTTGCGTTTTGGTCCAAAGATGCCGGCGCCCACGCCGGAAGCCATCTTGGAGCCATCCGTGTGCCACCTTAGGCCTTTGACATTTAGCAGCGGATCACTGTTTTCCCATGCTGAGCGATTTGGGATCAGTATCTCAAATCTCTTGTCAAAGGTGAAGGTGTGCGGCAATGCGTCCGAGACCGTATTCAGCAACGTATCTGTCGTGTAAAAACAGAATTAGATGTAATTAAAGGTCTCAACTTTCCTTCGACAAAATGTCATCTGCCGGTGATCAACGCAATAATCCTCTTCATTCTTAAAACAAAATCACATTAGTACTTAACAAGTCAGTTTATATTTAACAACAGAAGATAAAACAAATAACTCTTAAGCCTGAATGTCATCGACCATTTTCGAAGTACTTTTCCAGCACTGCTTCGAATTTTGTGAGAATGGAGAGAATTAAATGCCTTATTTGTTGGGATTTTGAACATAGTACTCGTAGTTTATTGAATTTCATTTTATTTATCATTTAAACTAGTTTGCATTGTATTGTAACGCCTTATAAGTTCATTTCGATATCCTTTCTCAACATACATACATAGTGATACTAGGTCGTGTATCTTATTCAATAAAATTATGCTACTGAATATATACGTACCTCAATTATGTAGCATGAGAGCAACGTAAGGCTTATCATTCGAAGCAAATTTAAATGAACACGTTAACTTAAAATGAAATGGTGCAACTTAAAATGTAAGTTAAGAACAAAAAAAAAAAAAAACTGACAAGGGAGAAGTTAAAAAATGAGAATGAAGGGTGTATATCCCTTACTACTGAATCCATTCTTGACCTAAGAAAACAACAAGCAGGAAGAAAGACGGAATACCAACGATAAAACTTTGACGTGTTCTTCCCAGATTGCTGCCAGTTTTTATTACATGATACTCGTAGCAGCAAGTTTACGCAATCTTTACAGGCAACTCAGACAAACCTCGCTTTTTTTCTGTTAAATGAATGAAACTTAAACATAATCGTGCTAAGTTTAGAATTCATGCAAATGCATGGGTTGAGTCCATACTTTAAGTATTAATATTGGTATAGAATCATAGCCCATGCAGCAAAACAAGAGGCATATAAAGTCATGCTGAAACGACGAACGAGAGCTGCTCGCGAAATCTTTGAGCAGAAGAGAAGAGAGGAACACACGCTTTTCAGAAGAAAGAAGAGAGAGCAGGAAAAGCGTGAGATCGAGGAGATGGAGAGATGCTTCCGCAGGAATGACTCCCGTGAGTTTTACAATAAGGTAAAACGAACATGCCATGGCTACAAAGCCAGAGCGGCGGCCTGCAGGGATGAAAATGGAGAACTGGTAGTAGAGTCACAGTCGATGCTGAGGATTTGGGAAGTACACTTCTGCAGACTGTATAACGGCGATAATAGACAAGATTCCGCTGTCAGGCAGAACGAGCCATTCGTAATGGACGAGGAAGTAACAGAATTAAGTCCACCCGACCTAGACGAAGTCAAAATAGCGATATCAAGACTTAAGTCTAATAAAGCCGCGGGCGCAGACGGCCTGTCTGCTGAGCTTTTTAAGGCGACTGGAGATGAGCTGGTAAGATGCATGCATTATCTCATTTGCAAGGTATGGTCGGGGGAAAGCATGCCCGACGAATGGAATCTCAGCATCGTTTGCCCAGTCCATCAGAAAGTAGACCCCTATAACTACGCCAACTATAGGGGAATAAGTATCCTTAACATCGCATATAATATCTTCTCCGCCGTATTGTGTGAACGCCTGAAACCGTTTATGGAAAATCTGATCGGCTCTTATCAGTGTGACTTCAGGCCAGGTAAACTCACAATAGACTAAGTATTTACGCTACGGCAGATCTTGGAGAAGACCCAGGAATACCAACTCGACACTCACCACCTCTTCGTCGATTTCAAGGCTGCATATGACAGCGTGTATAGAGATAAGCTATACAAAGCCATGTCTAGTTTTAACATCCCTCGCCAAACTCGTCCTAACTATGCAGGATGACAATGGACAATTCTCGCTGCTCCATTAAGGTCGGTAATGAGCAAACCGAGACCTTTGATGTTAAAAAAGGATTTAGGCAAAAGTGACGCGCTGTCATGCAACTTTTTCAACATCGTGCTTGAAAAGATCGTGCAAGAGTCACTGGCCAACACAAGAGGTACGATTAATGTCAAGTCTACGCAATTGCTTGCGTACGCCGACGACATTGACATGATTGGACGGACACAGCGAAACGTCAATGTAAGCATTTAGGTAGAAGCGTCTAGGATAGGTCTCAAGGCTAATGAGGGTAAAACCAAATATCTCCTTTCATCTAAAAGAGACGGACAACACCGACGTATTGGCCAGAACGTCACCATGGGCGGATATAACTTTGAAGTGGCCAAGGAATTCGTCTACCTTGGCTTACTGATGACCAGCGACAACAACACCAGCGCTGAGATAAAACGCAGAATCACTCCTGCCAACCGCTGTTTCTTTGGGCTCAAGAGACGAGATAAGTAGAGCCCTCTCGGAAAACCAAGGTGACAACTATATAAAACCTTATTCATCCCAGTCTTCCTTTACGGCGCCGAGGCTTGGACCTTAACGAAAGCGGATGAAGATGCCCTTGGTCGTTTCGAGAGGAAAATTCTGCGCACTATCTACGGTCCCGTTTGTTCAAACGGTGTATGGAGGAGAAGATATAACGAAGAACTGTACGGGTTGTACAGGGACATCGGCCTGGTACGACGTCTACGGATACAGTGTCTAAGGTGGCTAGGCCATGTAGAGCGCATGGAAAATACAGCTCTGACCCGAAGATTCTTCGAATCTACCCGGAAGCAAGGCGCGGCAGAGGACGGCCGCATCAACGGTGGCGCACGCAGGTGGAAGGGGATCGGAGTAAAGACCATCATGTTGCAAATTATATAGTTTGTTGTTTGGTTTTTATTTGTCAAAAAATATTTACATTTTTTATTGGAGTTGATAAATATGTCGGGGTTTTTTGACAGCTAAAAAACCAAACAGAAGAAGAAAACACAATTTGCTACAAAATAGACTCTGACATTATGCCATTTGGTTTTGTGAAGTGTTTAAATCTAACAATCGGATATTCCAAATCAGATTTATAAATACCAGAAAACTATTAACCCCTCTAGTAAATAGACTCATTCTTCTCAAATATGACCTAGGTTGTTTTAAAGTTTTTGGTAAATAGAAAAGTTTTACTTAAGCCTTCATTTATTTTATCATCCCATTGACAATGTTTTATTGTCATATTTTACGAAATTTGAAATAAAATAAATTTCAACTGGAGAACTCGTTTGCACAATAATCCAAATGGTGCCAAATAAAGAAATCATCTAATTTATCTTTAAAAAACAAAAAAAAAAAAAAAAACTTTTGTTATAGATTTCAACGAATAGTAATAACATTTCGATGCTATTCCTCACCAAACTTCAACCGCCCAATTGCCCACGAAGAACTAAGGAAATCAAAATAAAAAGTCGGGAAGATAAATGAAGAAAGAGGGAAAACCAACAACCCAAAAAGAAAACTCTTTGATTTGCCCTTCCCTGTTTAGACAAATCCGTAGCGACAAATGTTAAATTCATAATTTTATTTCCTAAACTATTTATTGCTGTTAACTCTGATTTAGTCCGGTGCGACGTTGTGATCAATTTTTGTATATAAAATAGATTCATATACATAATATATATACATATACATTAATATCTTAATATTTATTATTAATACTATTATTAGTAATTATAATGTGATGTTAAATTTAAATGCAAACAAAACAAAACAAGAATAATAGTAATAATTTAAAGGAACGCAAAGTAAATAAAAAATAAGAAAGTTTTCAAAAATTAACATTTTTATTTCCAATTTATACACATAAATGTTTGAAAAAAAATCTATTTAAAATTATGTAAAGATACTAAAAGATAAACGCTAAGATAATGAAGAAATTGGCAACCATGGTGTTCCTAAGTCACAGTTTATGTCAATACAATTAAATGTTCAATCTTTAGAAAAAATAAAAATCAAAAATCAAGCATAAATACTGAGATGTAAGGTGAGAATGAATCGCTGCTAAGTTAATTATTGCGTCTGATGATATTCTTTATTGTTTCTTACGTGCTGTATTTCTGTTCGAGTTGTTTTTGTTTTTTTTTAAGAATGTATTGAACCGAATTTGCTATTTTAGTTAAGTATGAGAATAAAGCTAGAGAGATTTAAAATTTTTAGAATAATTTGTTTAAGTTCATAGCAGCACAAATTAAAAAAAAATTATAACATTATAGAAAAAAGTTTGCACTGTTAGCCAGAAAACAAAAAAAAAAAGCATTTTATTGAAAATAGTTACCAAAAAAAAAGAAAAAACGAAGCAAATAAAAAAAAAGTTGTTACAAAAGCCTTAAAACGCATAAAAACAAAAACTACCCAAGAAATGTCCACTTAAATTTAAAAACTATCGTAAACAATAAAATGTTAACTCAAATATCTATTCTGTTATTTATTTTCTGCTCTGTTTTTCGTTTAGATATAAATATCTGTAAGAAATCACATAACTTCCACAAAAAAGCGGGGACTATTTTGTGTTTATCTTAATTTCCGTGTACTTTCCATCGTCCATTTGTAATTGACTTGTATTCTAGTGGTCGTGACATACTATCGTTTGGATTCAAAAATACTTTTTTTAATAATTAGAAAGAAAAAAGAACGCAAATAATATGAGCCGTTAAGTTGGAATTTGGTTTGTAACTATTTTACTATAAGTACAAAGGTTATTTAATATTATATATACATATACATATGTGTATTAAAAAAAAAAATAAAAAAATTTCAAATATATATATATACATATTAAATAGACAAAAAAGTCGTTGTATATATTTAATATAAAATCGAAAGTGAATATATTAAACTATACATCCGTACATATATATATGTATAAATAAACATAGACATAATAGTACTATTGATTAAGGTCGAAAGTTCAATTAACTTATATGGGAAAGAAAAAATCAACATTATTATTATAAATATATGGATATAATTTAAAAATGATTCAATTAAATAATTAAATTATATAAATATATATATATACATATTTAATGAATGCATAAGAAGTCGAAGTGGGAGCTAGAAAACGAACAGATATAAATAAACTAGTGTAATTAAACATATATACGTATAAACTTAACCTAACATCACATAAATCCTTATTTCTAACAAAGCATAAACAGGCAAGGTAACACATATTAGAGTTGAGAAAAGAAATGTAAGGTAAAACGGTATAAAGAATGAAAAAGTATAGATTGCTTTCTATACTCTATATTAACAAAAATGTATGCTGTTATAATGGAGGTATTTAATTTAATTGGATAACCCGGGGGTTCCCAAAGTGTGCGCCGTAGAAAGTAAAGCAGGGCGCCGCGCCCTGAGTTAGCTAGATGAAAAGATAATAATTATATAAAGATAAAGTAAGTTTCGCGCTGCTTGTAAACTGACGCCCGTATTCTGGCATACCTCAGTGATGCCTCATAAGTCACAACAACCTCACAAGAGTGTGGTGAGTCACAGAATTGTGAGGTTTTCGTATTCTAACCAAAACCTCACAAGTTGTGAGCATCACAGTAACTGTCAAAATTGTGATGTCCGATTGAGCAGCTCACAAGTCGATAAGATGGAGGAAGAATGTTTGCTTTTGCTTCTTATATTTATGTCTTGTTGGACAGTATACAAATTTATAAATATTTCTTTTGGTTTTTAGAATACAACAACAACGGGAAAGAAATAACCCATTTTCATGATAGCTGTTTCAGAAAATTTTTTTGTCTTGAAATCTCGTTTCAGATACTTGTTGTTATTACTACCTTGTGCAAAATTATTTGCCATTATTTTTTTGTTTTCCTTTTTTTTTTGTTCTTTACTGACTGCTCGATTGATTGAAAGTGATAGCTGTCAAAAAAAGTAATTTTCATGCATGTTAATACATTCACCACAGGGTGGTGACTATTATTCTGTGTTTTCTTGTGATGTGTTTGCCAGAATACCAAACAGCTGATTACTCACAAGAAACCTCACAAGAGAGACATCACAATTTTAGCATCACTGAGGTTTGTGAGTTGTGACCACATCACAGCCAGAATAGGGCTGTGAAAGTGATAGCTGTCAAAAAAAGTAATTTTCTTGCATGTTAATACATTCACCACAGTGTGGTGACTATTATTCTGTGTTTTCTTGTGATGTGTTTGTCAGAATACCAAACAGCTGATTACTCACAAGAAACCTCACAAGAGAGACATCACAATTTTAGCATCACTGAGGTTTGTGAGTTGTGACCACATCACAGCCAGAATAGGGCTGTGAATTTTTAAACATACCTCACTTTGCCTCTCTTTTGACTCATTAGTCCAGCGAGAACGAGGTAAATAAAAAAAATGTCCAACCTGTGACATGCGCAATGCGTATTTTTTAAATCTCAATTTCTGTGCTTAAAGTGCGGTACACACCTTCGATCAAAAGTGACGTCAGTTTTGAGTGAAGTGCCTCACGTACACCCTGCAGATTTTGTTTGACACGCAAAACTTCATTCAAGTACATAATTTTGCGCAGCGAATTTGTATTTTTTCATTAAATTTACTAATTCCTGGTAACCTTCGTCTTTTTTGTCCCGACGTATATATTCCGGACACATTACGTCCCAGAGACAACGGTAAGACTCGTAAATATTTATAAATTCTTCGAGAAATTGTCTGCTCTCATCCATGTCCAACGCTTGAATGACACAATTCATGTACACATTGTCGATCAAAACCGACATGGCCGCTGATCGTCATGCAACGACGAATATCTTTGCAACTCGTCACTTTTGATCGTCAAACGATCATTCACATGGACACACTATCACTTTTGAGTGACACTCAACTAAAACGTCACTTTTGATCGAAGGTGTGTACCTCGCTTAAGAAAGCATTTTTTGATCAAAGAGGTATAAACCGCAGAGGCATGTTGGTTGAGGCCCAGGTTCACCCCGAACTGTGGCGCCCGTAATAGCTAAGTAAGTGCGCCGTGACGAAATACTAAACTTGTAAGTGCGCCGCGGGCTGAAGAAGATTGGGAACCACTGGGATAACCACATTCAATGCAATTTTACAATATAAATATACCAAATAGCCCAAAAAGAAAAGAGGGAAATTATACTATAAATGAATACGAAGTACTAAAACATGCGTACAATTTGGTTTTATTTTTATACCTTCCATTTCATTTTATTACAATTTCCCACATTCAAAGTCGTTATTTTGACATAAATATCAATTAATAATAAATTCAACTTCAATTGTTTATATACATACATATGTACATACATACATATAAGCATTCTTATTTATTTTATAAATAATAATCGCTTTTGGTTCGTCTTATCTTTTTATTTAATCTAGGTCACTATGTTGCTATTTAATTTAATTTTCTCATTGTCGACGGCGTTAAAAGCATACTTGTTTAGTCAGAATGTGTGGTTAAATGAGGAATTAAAATGTGTTTTTTTTTTTTCTTTTTGAACTGCCTTTGTTTTGTTACATTATTTATGTTTAAATATTAAGTTTAATAAATACTTTCTCACTTGCGAGAAAACCTGAACTCCTCCTCAAAAATATAACTCGATTGGTCATCAAAAAATTGCAATTTGTTTGAGATTAATAAAACTGGCGCTTCGTGAATATTTTATGGAATCTGATGCTTTGGTATAGTCAATAGATTTCCTGGTTGAATTCAACAATGTCAATAGTTCCTTCGAACTTCCATAAAGCAAAAAAAGAAAGCTAGTATTAACTCTTTCTATAGAAGTATAATTCAGCATAGATCTGTTCTCTGGAAAATATGTACGAACTTGTAACTTGACTTTCGATACAAGTGACAATTCAAATTTGCCATAATTACCAATTACAAGATTAACAAATTGAAGGTTTCTAAAGAGTTTTGAGTGTGACGGGTTAAAATATCAAAATGAAACAGGAGTAATTTTCCCATTGGCTGAGTATGGCTCTATGACAAACAGTAGGTATGCCATGACTGAAAAAAGTATATATGGTGTTTGACAATGACGATATTTGATGTCCACGTTACTGTATAAAATGGCTTTATGGCAAATTTGTGACGTCTGAAGTAATAAAGGCCGCGGAGAAAATTCGCCGAACTTTATTTTATATTCATTCCGTTGTAGCACGTTTGCTATTGTCACTCCTTTCGGTCAGGGTTAAGCTAACCTTACTGCTAATTATAAGGTCATACAACTGCACACTCTAATATCTGCAAGAGATGGCAATGTGCTATTAGTCGAAACTAGTTAGGTTCTTCACTTCTTAATACATAGTTCCTTCTTTTTGTAAAACATAGATTCTATGGTCATAGCATTTCATTAGGTTTTTTTTTCTGCCGGATTAGTTTACAAAAATATGTGTACAAAGAACGCATCGTTATTTTGGTTTGAATACGTTTAAGACAATTAAGGATTTTTGATTTTAATAACTAGTTGGTAAAGTGTTTGTTTTCTTTTTATAGCGAACAAACCAACAAGAATTCCTCAACAAATCATCTGGTTTGCATTTTTACTCTACAAATATATTTTCCTTTCTTTCGATATTGCATTTAAACACAATATACTTTTTTTTTTACTTCCAATTATTTTTATCTTTACCATAACACACAAGTACCTTCTACTCAAAGCGAAATACTCCCACTTAAGATAAAGAATGTTAAATTAAATGAGTTGTTCACATAGCTTGGAATCGTCCATTTTTTCTTTGTCCATCATAAAGTGCTCATAGTAGAAACACCAATTACAAAATAATAAGAAAAGTTTATTTCCCAAATTGCTGTGAATTGGTAACACGAACCTTGTGAACAACTTAACTTTTCAAAAAAAAAAAAAAAATAAATAATTAAAAGCCTTCCCAAAATTTTAGCAAAAAAAAAACCAATAAAACATTTATGAGAGAAATAAAAGCAAACTTTTCTATAATCAATGTATAAATTGAAATAATTGACACACATGTGTATATGCATAAATATTGATAAATATACAGAATATATCCAAACAAGCAATAAATTTAGATTAAATTTAATATGAAAATAAAAAACGAAAAAAATGGAAGAAATTTAATTGTATAAAAGAAATAATTAAAATAAATTGTATCAAAACGATGAAAACAAACAAAATTGTTCCGTGTAACTAAGAAATCACATACTTCGATGAACAACGTACGGGGAGACTTTTTTTAAGACGTTCAAGCATGAAGTAAATTTATATAAAAAAAAACCGAGGTTTACAAATCAATATTTTTTATTCATTTACTATATGTATGTATATGTACTTGGAGTCGTTTTATCATTTAATATTTTCAATGCAATATAAAAATCAAAAGCTACATAAAAAAAAAAAGAAATATTAAATGGAATAAAATAAATTAAATTACATATTTGTTATATTTATGTACGAAAAGAATATCAGCGCATAAGAGATACCCGAACATGAGTTACATGCATGTGAGAATTTTGTTTTCACCAACTAACAAGGAACAATGTTGATTAACGTTGCCCAATTGATAAACTATAATCTTGTTTTATGAGGTATGTTCTTTCTTATTTGGCAGTCTGGAACTATAACAACCATGTAAACCAAGTTATGTGTTCTCGTTAAATCATACATTACGAACAGGCGCTCTAAAAGGGATAGTAAACATTTGATAGATGGAAAATAAAAGAAAACAAAATGTATACCTACATATATATATTTATAAATTTTATTAGAAAAAGAAGTAGGAAGTTAACAGAATTTTTTCATAGATTTCTTTAATGCTTGCAAAATTTTTATACATATTTAAAAAAGAGTTAGAAAAAAAAAATGTAAAAAGAAAACATAAAAACAGTATACATACATACATGAATACATTAACAATTTTAAATTATACTGAAATAAAAAGCAAATACATACGAACGCATCATACATACTATATGCAATATATTCAGAATAAATATTACAAAATATGTAGTAGATGGTGTGTTAGCAAAAACTCTAAGCAAAAGAAAAACAAAAAAAAAAAAAAAATGAGTGCATTCGCAAATAATAAACTATATGCGCCGTCGTTGTAATAACACATCATCGAACACTGTTAACCACCAAATAAAAGATTAAAGCAGCAAGTCGCCCTCAGTTTTCCAAGTCAGCACCCTGTTTTACCTCCTGCATCTCCAATAACCGAAACCGAAATTTTCAGGTCGCAATATAACATATCTCCAGAATACGATGTTGTAAAAAAAAAAAAAAACCACTAGCTACTACACCAGAAGAAAAAAAAAAAACAAAAACGAACATGAATACCAAAAATCTTTATGGGTTAGTGATAAGTTGTATAATAGATAGATTTAAAACTAATTGATTAAAACAAAATGAAAAAGACACAACTTAGGAATATTGAAAAGAAAAACGCACTCTAATAAAATCGAAAAGAAAACAAAAAACAAAATATGGACAAGTGAACAATACCAGTAAGATACATTTATTCCTTCTCTCTATATATTTCATTGGATTTACCTTCATGTAATTTATCTTTTCTCTATATGTGTATTTTCGTATATAAATATGTAAATTAAGAATAATTGAAAACAATAAACATGTGTGTTGTATATGTTTCCGTTTTCAACTGCCAGTTTTCAAATTATCGCAGTAATTGATGAGAATAAAAGCATTAACTAAAACTTCCCTTTGTTTACGTAGCAAACATTTAATTAAAAACAAAAAAGGAACAGACAATTTAGGTAGACTTTTTTCAGTTAAATACTTTCTAAGTAGTTACATAATGGTGATCTGTAATAAAATAATTATAATTCGACATTTATTCTAGTTATATTTATATACATATAAAATTATATACATATATATATATATTTCTAATTGTATATACGGTGTGGATTCTCCGAATTTGTAAATCTTTTCTCGGAGGGTAGCAAAGATTAGAGTTAAAAAAAATTACGAAAAAAACAAAATTGATGCAAATTCAACACGAAATGAAAGAAAACCACAACTAGAAACAAGACATTCACACGAAACAATAAAAACGTATTTTACGAAAATTAAATAATTTCATATATATATAAATACATATACACTGTACACTTCATAGATCAATGAAAGAACTTATAATTAACCCATTGCCGTAATAAACAAATAAGATCTTAACCAAAAACCACAAATATTACAATAACTCAAAACGAAAAGAGGGAAAACAAATTAATGAGGGAAAACAATTAACAAAGCATTTTTCATAATTTAAATTTACAAATCTTAGGAAGTAAAACAAATATGAAAATTAAATAAATCCAAAGAAAAAAAAAACAAAAAAAAGGTATCTAAAGTAAAAGCAAAACAAAAAACGTGTGTAGACAAACTTTATTAAAAATGTATTCTTATTAATTATTATTATAAATATTATTATCATTAAAAATGTAATCTTACCTAAGGTAAATAAAATTTTGTTTTGTTGCGAAAAAAATATTATGGGACGCTTTGTTTTAATACAGTACAGTACAGAACAGTACAGTACAGAAATAATTATATGGGACAAGCATATTCGTTTGCATTTCCTCAAAAAAGCAAAAAAAAAAAAAAAACTAAAGTAGCAAATCATTTTTTTCAGTGTATTAAATGAGGATATGCGATAGTAAAACATAGCGGTACCTTTATCGCTTTCAATGCACTAATGTTCTTGTTTAGGATTATGCGTTCGCAAGCTATCAGTTTTTCTGTGCGAAATAAATATAGCAGACGCGAGTTTGAGTCATACGTTTATGTGGAAAAATTTATCTTAAACGGACAAATTAGATTAAATTGGTATGTGGTTGAAAACATTCAATGTGCTTAATTAAGTTTTAATCAAAGAAGCATTTTTTTCTTTGCAACCAATAGAAAATGCCTAGGGGTAAAGCACTTTCGGTGGACGAGATAGCGGAGAAAATGCGGAGAAATAAGAACACAGTTCAAAATTTCTTAAACGATCCTAGTAATTATGGGAAACAGAGGAGATCCGGTCGCCCACCAAAAGTTGAGGCTAGAGTTAAAAGGCAAATTAAGCGCCTAGCGTTTAATAACCAAATAAGTCCTTCCCAAGTTAGGGTCCAATTATCTCTTCCTATAACAACAAGAAGAGTCCAACAAATTTCAAAGGAGGATAAATTTGTTATATGTCAAAAGCGCTCACCGACACCTAAGCTGCTCCCACGACATAATGAGGCAAGACTAAGCTTTGCCGAAAAACATCAGTTTTGATCCGCGGAATGGCAATCCGTCATTTTTAGTGACGAAAAAAAGTTTAATATGGACGATCCTGACGGGGGACAGAAGTATTGGAGGGACATACGCCAGAAGCGGGAAACTCGGCACTCAAGAAACTTCCAAGGAGGCTCCCTCATGGTATGGGCTGGTTTCGGGTATCGAGGAAAGACACCAATTTGCTTTGTTTCCCATAAAATGAATTCCGAGAAATATGTGGAATTGCTGGACAGTGTTCTTATCGAGTTTGGTGAAAGTTTGTGGGGAGAAGACTGGACTTTCCAGCATGATAATGCTGCCATTCATGCCTCGGCATACACAAACAACTTCTTTAAGTCGCATAACATCCCCACTCTTCGTTGGCCTGCAGTAAGTCCTATTTTAAATCCCATAGAAAACCTATGGGGCATACTGTCGAAGAGAGTTCACTCAGGTGGACGACAAAACCGCCATTCAGGAAGAATGGCTAAAAATTGACATATCCATACTGCAAAATTTAATTGATTCCATGCCTCGTCGTTTGGTAGCAGTTTTAAAAAACAAAGGAGGAAGAACAAAGTATTAAAATATGTATGAAAACATCGGAGCAATTTTGCAGCTTTGTAGAATGGACTGTTAAGTTGTTGTCTGTTATACTTATTTCGTTTGAGTTAATAAAAAATATACGTTATGTTTATTTATCTGATGGACAGCTTTGATTTTTTGTATGGATTTCTTCCTGTTTTTGCGCCTTTAATTTAAATAAAATAAGGTTTCAAAAAACTAATGGAAAAACATGTTTAATTTTTTCGCGTACTGTATTACATTCTAATAACTGAGATAAGAGATTCTTTGAATTGGACATTTTGATTATAAAAATAGAAGTCAACAGCTCCTTATTCTTGACAAATTCCGTAAATTAGTTTACCAAAATACTTTCCCTCCTATAAATTGGCTATGTCTAGTCTAGTACACACCTAAGGTTTTATCAAAATATGATAATGGACTTTCTAGCCTGTCAAAAATATGGAAACATGTCCTTCCTTTCCATGTTTTGATTACAATTATCGTTAATTTCACACTCCGAAACTTATCTATCAGTTGAAACTTATTCTTCGTATTGTCTGTATACGAGTACATACATATAACAACTAGGTGGGTTGCAGGGCATCCAAGTTGGAGCGAAGCGATCCATTTTAAAACTCTGTTTATTATTCTATCAGTGCGCGGGAGCAATCATAATCTTAGCAAAGTAGTATCTTCTGATACGAATACGGTGACAATAATGCATTACAAAAACTTAGATGTTTAGCGGACCCTTAAAAGATGGTAACTGAGTTTCTTTATCGATTGTAAAAAGAATTGTGGTTCTATGTTAATTCGTCCATTGGGCCTAAGCTAGCTGGTGGTCATCGAAAACAGACCATCGGCATATGTTTAAAATTTTTCCCTGTATGCTTTCATTCAGGTATTGTGCAGATGCGGAAGGACGATCGTATCAGTGAGTATTCATATGAATTTATGTTTGTGATACTTTAGTCTATATCCTTACGGTCCGCGGCTATTCCAATCAAATGGATAGCAGAGTTGATAGTGTTCAAAAAATGGCGCCTGCAAAAATAGACTTCTACCACTTTGACCCCTAAACGGGCAAAAAAGTCGTCGTATTTAGAGCTGTTTGACGACCAAAGTTAGAACGTGCTTTCCGAGGTATGATTATTGAAGTCTAAAGGAAAAAAACTGCATATTTTTATTTTCACAACCTTTTCTCTGAGTATTTACTATCACCATGTCAAATTTGGTTAAAATCGCTTAAAGCCTTCTGCGTTGTTTTATTATCAAAATGCGGATGCGCGTGATTTCTAATGTTAGGTCTATGGAACACGTTTTCGGTGATTATTCCTCGATAGTATGTCCCATTTTTGATTTTATTTCTTTAAAACCGTCCCCTCGATGCCATGTCTAATTTGGTCAAAATCCGACAAAGCGTTTAGGAGGAGTAGTCTGTCAACGAAATACATTTTTGTAGTTAAGGAGCTTCGCTCGCTACGCTCCAATTAAAGTAAGGACATTTTTAACCAAACGAAAAACCTCTAAACTAACTAGCTCTCCCCATATCAGGTGCTGTTCTTTGTTTTCTTTTTTCATTATTTGAATATGAAAACAAAATGTAGCCACGAACTACAACAAGAATGCAATGTCCAGCACTTTTGTCAGTCAAATCGAGACGTTTATGGGTGCCTATAAACCCCTTTTACATCCCCTCAATCAATTATTATAAAATGAAGGATTGTTGATTCATAGCTTTTACCACCCTGTTAATTTGTTATTTAATTGCCAAACACGGCTACGTTGTTTTAGTAGCATAGTTGAACGCAATAAATGGGAAATATCCAATTTTATTAAAAAGGAAACTCGAAAAATAAATTACTATTTTCTTGTAAGCTTTGAGTCCTGGATACAGTTCACACGAGGAACTAACTTTTAATGTTGTATTATCTAACTAACAATTAATATATTTTGTTTTTCTACTTATTCAATAAAAGGAGGATGGACTAGCTGTGTGGAATCGTACAGCAACCGATACTGTCAGCACGAATCGAATCCGGGATACACTACGTAGAATATTAAATCTACCTCCTAGTATTTCTATGGAGTATAAGATTCACTGTGATAGCCTTAAATATGTAGCAATGTAAGATCGCAATCCGTAATATATATATATAAAAAAAAATAAATTATCTCTTTACTTTTTCCACAGAAATAAAGGCACGCTGAAAAGCTGAGACTTAGCCCATTCATCTAAATTCAGCAGATATTAAAATAAAAAAAACCAAAAAAAAAAAAAAAAACAAAGTGAAATTGAAAATAAAGTTGTTTATACATCCCGAAAACCAAATTTGCATCATTCTTCATCGGCCCTTAACGGAAAAACAAAAAATAATAATAATAAATGTAATTACAAAACAATCGTTGAACTTAATTAGAACACGCTAACTCTTTTAATTTATTGTTTTCAAATAGTATATTACAAATAAAATTTGTAAATACGGAGGTTTCTTACAACAAGAAAAAAAAAACAACCTTCCTTTGTAGACAAAACTGAAGAGACAAGACAAATAAGACACAATGCAAAACATAGTTTTTTAACCAAGCAATTCTTTAATTATTGTTTTATACTCGCCATAGATAATTAATTTATCAAAGAAAACTATAAAACCTTTTTTTTATCTGAGAAGTGTTTAATTCTACAGAGAAAAATAAAACAGAAAACTGTTTTTGTTTCATTTCGTTTCAAACTTGTTTGATAAATTAGAAGAGGCATGGAATTTTGCAATTAAATGCGACCTACCCCTTAGCATAGAAAGAATTCCTTGTATTGCTAGTTCAGAAAGCCTTATTGAGGCGAAGTGTAAGCGAAGCCTCTCTACTCGACTCCAAGGAAAAAGCGTTTGTCCGCGAAGTGTTCGAAAAAGTGATGTCCGATTGTAATGAAATTTTCCACACTGACTGCCTGAACACAATGAGGTCGCGGTCGCTTTCCCGGTCGTCTGTCAAAAGTTAAATGTACGTAAATCGCATAATGTAAACACAATGATGTCGCGGTCGCTGTCTCGGTCGTAGGATGTGTCGCGCGAGTTGGCTAACTTTTAACTCGGTAGTACGACATTGTGACAGCTGTGTAGAAAAAAAAACAAAACGCAAGGAAACCTGCAAATCGGTGGTTGACGGTTCGTTGTAAGTATAAGGTGTCTCAAAAGAAAGTAGACATTCTATCGAAAACAATTTTATTTATCATTAAAGTTCACAACTTGGGAATTTAGTTCTTAAAAATAATGTCATCTGAATGTAAGTATTCACGTTCACGACAACCATTTAATTGCACAGCTCTGCGCGCCTCCGAATCGAAAGGTCGGGATCACTGCGAACAGACTGATTAACATTCTTTACGTTTTCTTATGTTATCGATGACCTTGACGGTCCAGATTTTGGTTTTTCTAGTGTTGAACCAGTCTCTTCAAACTTTTTTACCCATTTTCGAATGAGAGGAATGCTTGGTGCATCCTTTAAATGGCGTAAAATTCGAATATTGCAGAATTTTCGACGCGCCACAGTCGCCGAGTCACCGTTTTTGTAAAACTCTCGCACGCATAACGCGCAGTCTGCACCCGAGAAACGCTCCATAGCGATTGAATTCCCAAAAGCTAGGCTACCGATTGACGTACCTCCCGCGCCCCTCGGAATCGTTGCGCGCGTGCAATAAGCTAAACAAATGTAAACTTTCTCTTGAGACACCTTGTATATGGACAAAGGTGAAAACAGCTGTTAAAATTTGACATAACAAAGCGACCTCATTGTGGGCGAGATTTTGCCAATCCTAGCGACAACAATGCCCACCGCGACCGAGACAGCGACGGAGATAGCGACTGCGACCTCATTGTGTTCAGGCAGTGACATCTTAGCATTGCGCAGGTACATTCACGCCTGTTTCACAATGCTACTACACGGCGATGCGACAGCGCGACTACAAAGGCCGTAGCTGTCAAATCCCTATTCATACTGTTACGAATTTATTCAATCCCCACACCAAATAGGGTTCGCACCACTGGATTGCGATAAACTACAATTGTCCTTTTTATTCAAATTGAAATAAATAAAAAACACACACACTTTTCTTGTTTTACCACAGATCAATTATCTGTGTAGCCTCACCACTTTTCTTTATTATCCAATACTATCCACTTTAAACTTTATTACACAAACAAACCTTAGTTGAGA
Source organism: Eumerus sabulonum (assembly GCA_951905685.1). NCBI lineage: Eukaryota > Metazoa > Arthropoda > Insecta > Diptera > Syrphidae > Eumerus > Eumerus sabulonum. Next base: position 180,155,218 of record OX645060.1, read on the forward strand.
GCTTTTCTTTTCACCTTGGTTGATCACACCGACTTGTCACACGCTGTTTTATACCACAAACTGAATGTATGTCAAGGGCGAGTGTTCGCGCTTATATAGCTCTCGGTCCACCGTCTCGAACGTTCGCCGTTGGAAGTTCCCCTTCGGAAATCTCTAGAACGCTCTGACAATTCCATTGGAAGTTGACATCATTCCAATTCCCCGCTTCCAGAGAGTTTTCGAACTTCGACAGCGAAATTCGAACTTAACGGTCCGCTTGCATCTCCGCAACAATACAATGGAATTACATTGAGTAAGTCACAGGCACGTGTGTAGTCGTGTCACAGCGCTGTAATTTCGAAAATTCGAAAAACTGTCGCAACTACACAGCGTTGTGCCATTTCGAATTCGACATTGGAGGAATACTGTTGTGGAGATGCAAGCGGACCGTTAAGTTCGAATTTCGCTGTCGAAGTTCGAAAACTCTCTGGAAGCGGGGATTGGAATGATGTCAACTTCCAATGGAATTGTCAGAGCGTTCTAAAGATTTCCGAAGGGGAACTTCCAACGGCGAACGTTCGAGACGGAGGACCGAGAGCTATATAAGCGCGAACACTCGCCCTTGACATTCATTCAGTTTGTGGTATTGAACAGCGTGTGAAAAGTCAGTGTGATCAAACAGTGTGAAAAGAAAAGCTCTCAATAAAGGTTTGTTTGTGTAATAAACTTTAAAGTGGATAGTATTGGATAATAAAGAAAAGTGGTGAAGCTGCACAGATAATTGATCTGTGGTGAAAGAAATAAAAGTGTGTGTATTTTAATTCGGGTAAAAAGGACAAGGACTATTCGGTGTGGTATCGACAATTTCGTAACAATGCGTTTGATAACTTGGTTTTACCCACCACCTTCTGACTTTTGTTTTCGCTTTTAACTTTTTATAGGCTAAAGCAGCCGCACATGTTAGCAATAATGTTTTTTTCAAATTGTTTTTACCCATTTATGAACTAATTTCAGTTTCCATCTTCGAATTTTTTACTGATGCCAACTTCACACTATATAATTCAACTCCAACTTCACTCACAGAGGTAACCTCGCTGTCAAAAAAAAAAAAACGCTGATGAAAGTCGCTCCATTGTGTATTGACTGAACGACCTTAAGCGCGGTTCACGTTTAACGATTTATCCACCGATTTGCTTGACGACCAAATAATGCGTAGCGTTCACACCAAACGACTTGTTGACCGACTTCACTTGCGATAGAAATTTCGAAGTAGTAACATGGCTCTCTCTCTCTCTCGTCCTATCTAGGACAACCACCCCTGAGAGTAATGAACGAACATCAACGACCCGAACCACTGCACTCCGTTCAGGTTGTGTGTCTAAAACACATCATAAGAGAATATAAAAACTCTTGAACCTGCGCGAGTCTCTAAAAAAAAAAAAAAAAAATGTTCATTCCGCTCAAAGTTGGTGTTGTTTCTCTGAACGCACAATCGAAAGTGAAAAAATGCTCTGAAGTTGTACGACAACTGTTCACACTTAACGATAAATCGTTCAACCACGGCTGTCAAACAAAAAGTTGGAAATTTTCAACTTCCTGACTACAAATCGTACCGACTTGTAGCTAGAGCGTCCACATTGGTTTTTCATCCACAAATTGTCGTCCAACCACGATTGTCAAGCAAATCGGTGGATAAATCGTTCAATGTGAACCGCGCTTTACAACCACAGCAAACGGCAGCTTTTGTAGTTCCGCTGTCGCCTCGCCGTGTAGTAGCATTTTGACACAGGCATCAATCGACTTTGTTTCGACCGACTAGGGATGTAGCAAATTCCATTTGTCGGATTTGCGTTTTGTAGTAGATTAGAACATATTTTCGACTTCGACTGGTATTCTGTTTGGCGGCTGGCGGGCGGATAAATGCCATTTCAACTAAGTATATACGAGTATATATTTAGTCATTTATGCAAATAATGTGCAAGGCGGCACATTTATTTAAAATTTGTCTTGCCTTTTCTGGTTTGTAGTGAAGTTGGCGGGCACCCAGTAAGCAACGGAAACGATTCTTTAAGACGCATATTGTTCTCTCCACGATGTTTCTCGCTTTTGCATGCTTCCTGTTAAACAAACACTCAGAGCTTCCTACTTACAGCTGGTCTGAAAGGGGTTATGATGTATGGTTCAAGAGGGTAGCCTGCATCTCCTGAAAAAAATATAAAATTGGCATTTAGTAATATAAAAAAGGATGTATCATACCGGGTAGCCATGTACGTCTTTCACCATTTTCATACTTGTCTCGCATCATTCGACGTATACCTCTAAGATTCCAAATATGTGCGTCGTGGCAGCTTCCGGGGAACCTAGCATCTATTGCTCTTAAGCGCATTATTCGGTCGTCAACCAAATCGCAACGACAAATCGTTCAGTGTGAATCGCGCTTTGTTCTCATCATATGGTCACACACCTTACATTTTTTTTTTTTTAAACCACTTTCACAAAACAAAATACTTACCATCATGACGTTAAGACTATGAACGCCCTTTCTATTTAAGAACATATGTTGTTCTTCTTTGCCTGGAGTTATTGATATGTGCGTACCGTCAACGCAACCAACCTGGAAAATCACAACGTTCAAAAAAGAATAATTTTGCTTCAACTTTTTCGTGCTCCGAAGTAATCCAAGAAATCTATTTGGGGCACAACTCGGTCTCCAAAACATTGCACACGTATGTATGTATGTTGGCGTTACAGTCCATGAAGAACCTGAGCCGAGCTTCTCTCAATCACCCATGTTCTGTGTGATTTCATTTTCCCATAGGTGAAAGGGACCTACAGTTTATTGCCGGTTCCGAACGGCGAATTACGAGAAGCTTTTCATGACAATTTTACTGCAGGGGGTTTTGTCAGAACCCCGCTGAGGAGAAACACCGTGAAAAACACGTTCGATGACATGGTTGTGTCAGGATTCGATCCCGTGTCATCGGCGTCAGAGGCCAACACACTACCCACTGCGCCACGGTGCTCTTGCACACACTTCTCCAAATATTTTGGTGACGGTGGGTTGCGCCAATCCCAAACTGAAATCGTTTCCCATACCGTGCTGATATCCACCCTCAGCAAATATTCTTAAAGCAAGTGGCCAATTTCATTGAAGCATGAATCGACGAAACTCGTTTCGAGCTGGAGAATTCGACCAAATGACTCTTTCGTGATAAGAAAGTATTGCACAAACCTATTTTAAAAACTTGAGATTTACATTTGCTTTAACTATAAAACATAACGATTTAATTTGTGTCCGGTAATTCGGAAAGGTTTGCCTTGGTTCGTAGCGTCTTCCTTTTAAGAAGTAGCAATTTCTTTTCATTTTTATTTTCTTCGTCGTCGCTGCTACTATCAAAATGTCCAAGACTTAACATATTTGTTTAATATTTATTTATTTCCAACTTTTCCAGAGAAACACAAACTATTCACACAACATGGAATTCCGATTGTCATGTCAAAAAAAAAAATATTGTACTACCAGTCGAAAAAAAATCTAGTACACGTCTAGTCGGTCGAATAAACTACGGAATCTAGATTTTACATCGAACCGACTCAAGTCGTTTTCGACTCCCGACAACCGTAATAGGCGTGATTGACTGCCTGAACACAGTCGGTCGCGGTCGGCGTTGCTGTCGCTAGGATTGGCAAAATCTCGCCCACAATGAGGTCGCTTTGTTATGTCAAATTTTAACAGCTGTTTTCACCTTAGTCCATATACAAGGTGTCTCAAAAGAAAGTTTACATTTGTTTATCTTATTGCGTGATCGCAATGAATCCGTGGGGCGCGGGAGGTATGTCAATCAGTAGCCTGGCTCTTGGGAATTCACTCGCTATGGAGCGTTTCTCGGGTGCAGACTGCGCGTTGTGCGTGCGAGAGTTTTACAAAAACGGTGATTCGGCGACTGTGGCACGTGGAAAATTCTGCAGTTTTCGAACTTTACGCCATTTAAAGGATGCGCCAAGCATTCCTCTCATTCAAAAATGCGTAAAAAAGTTTGAAGAGACTGGTTCTTACTTACTTATCAGGCCAGCGATCCATGGAGGATCTGAGCCTGAGCTATAGCTGCCTTCCATCCTTGACGGTCCCGGGCACGCTGCTTCCAGTTGTCAAGACCAAGATGTGTTACATCCGCGATTACTTGGTCTTTATACCGGAGGTTCGGTCTTCCTCTTCTTCTCGAACCAGGAGGCTCGGAGTCGAAGACCCTCTTAGCTGGAGCGTTGATGTCCATGCGCTCGATGTGGCCGAGCCAGTGTAGTCGACGGATCCTTGCCTTCCGGACTACATCCACATCTTGGTACAGCTCGTAGAGTTCGCGGTTGTGTCTTCTTCTCCATTCACCTTCCTCACAGACAGGACCAAATATCCGGCGCAGAATTTTTCTTTCGAAAGAACTCAAAATCAGCTCCGCTGTCCTGCTTATCGTCCAGCTTTCGGCTCCGTACAGCAAGACTGGCAGAATGAGCGTTTTGTAAAGCATGACTTTGGTCTTTCGAGTGAGGAGTTTTGACCCCAGTTGTTTGGACAAGCCGAAGTAGCAGCGGTTGCCAAGGGCGATTCTATGCCGGATCTCCACTGTGGTGTCATTTGTGGAATTTACGTTTGCCCTGAGGTAGACAAACTCCTTAACTACCTCGAAATTGTAGCTGTCAATTGTTATATTTTGTCCCAGGTGGTGAGCGACGGATTGGATTTTGCTTGACAGCATGTATTTCGTCTTGTCCTCATTGATCTTAAGACCAACTCGTTTCGCCTGTTCTTCAATTGCCGTGAATGCTTCCACAATGCCACGGCGAGAACACGCGATGATGTCGATATCATCCGCGTATCCTAGCAGCTGGATGGACTTGTAAAAGATAGTGCCTTCCCTGTTGACGCCTGCTCGTCGCACTATCTGCTCCAGCACCAGGTTGAAGAAGTCACATGACAGCGCATCTCCTTGCCGAAATCCGGTGCATGTTTCGAATGGTTCCGTGGTCCTAGAACCGAGTTGCACGGTGCATCGCGTGTTTTTTAGCGTAGCGCGACACAACTGGATCAGTTTTACCGGGATCCCGAATTCGGCCATCGCGCACCAAGCAGTTCTTCACGATGAATGCTGTCGTATGCGGCTTTGAGATCGATGAAAAGATGGTGTGCATCGATTCGAAACTCGTTGGTCTTTTCAAGGCTTTGTCGAAGTGTGAAAATTTGGTCTATAGTTGATTAGCCGGGCCGGAAGCCGCACTGGTAGCTGCCGATTAGCGCTGTACAAAATGGTTTTAGACGTTCACACAATACGCTGGATAAGATCTTGTATACGACATTGAGCAGGGATAAACCTCTATAGTTCTTGCAAGAGGTAGGATCGCCTTTTTTGTGGATGGAGCATATAGAGCTGGTATTCCAGTCGTCGGGCATGCTTTCATCTTCCCAAATTCTGCAGATGATCTGGTGCATGCTCCCTACCAGAACATCGCCGCCAGCCTTGAAGAGCTCTGATGGCAAGCCATCTGAGTCTGCGGCCTTGTTGTTCTTCAGCTTCTGAATAGCTGTGCCGACTTCTTCGATGCTGGGTGGGAGGACTACTTCAGCGCCTGGAGTTGGGATTTCCTGAGTCCCTACCACTCTCTCTTAGTCATGCTCGCTAAGCAGCTGCTGGAAATACTGCTTAAATACATCCACTATTCCCTGCGGGTCGGTGACAAGATTACCCTCGCAGTTTCGAAGAGCCTGGGTGCAAGGCCTTTGGCTTTCTTGTAAGAGGCTCGTGTTTTATGTTTATCCCTAGACTCATCGATATCCTTGAGCTAGGAGGCTTTCCTTTTGTCGCAGTAGTTTTTTCTCCTCCCTTCTTCTGGCTCGGTACTCTTCTTGCGCTGCCCTGGTTTTCCTCTGCAGCGCCTTTTGTTACGCCTCGTCGGTTGCTGCCTTTTTGTGCTCACACTCGCCATCATACCACTGGTTTCTTGTCGTGGGTGGTAGGTATCCTAAGGTGGTTTCGGCTACTTCCTGAATGGCTGAGCGGCAATGCAGCCACATATTATTGGCATTTGTGTTCGACGTAGGCATACCGTAGAGTCTTTCGCTCAGCTGCTCCCTGTAGACCCTGGCAACCTCCGGTGTGCTCAGGCGCCCAATGTCGAGCCTCCTCCTGATGGGCTTTTGCAGCTTTCTGACATTGGACAGTCGAGCTCTGAATCTTTCTGCTACGAGGAAGTGGTCAGAGTCGACATTTGCCCCTCTGCATGTTCGCACATCCGGGATGTTTGACGAGTGCCTTGCGTCAATAAGCACATGGTCGATTTGGTTGGCGGTTCGACCGACCGGAGTTCGCCAGGTTGCTGTGTGGATTCGCTTGCGAGGGAATCTTGTGCTACTTATCACCGCATTACGAGCTGTCGCAAAGTCAGTGAGTCGGAAGCCGTTATCTGTTGTTGTATTGTGGAGGCTGTGCTTTCCGATCACTCCGCCAAGGGTGTTCTCCTTACCGATTTTGGCGTTGAAGTCCCCGAGAACGATTTTTACATCGTACTCCGGACAAGCTCCGTAGGCGTTGTCCAGGAGGTCATAGAAGTCCTCCTTGATAGGGTATTCAGCCTCGTCGGTAGGGGCGTGTGCACATTTTTTTTTTGTTTTTAGAGACTCGCGCAGGTTCAAGTTTTTTTTTTTTTTTTTTTTTTCATATTTTCTTTTGATGTGTTGACACACACAACCTGAACGGAGTGCAGTGGTTGGGGTCGTTGATGTTCGTTCACTACTCTCAGGGGTGGTTGTCCTAGGCCTAGATAGGACGAGAGCCGACCAAATTCCGCGTTGGTTATAGTCCGTAGTAATTCGTTTTAAGCACTTTAGTATTGCATACGCAGAGGATGAATTTCGGCTGACCATATACTGTGAGTGTTATGCCTGCAGGCAGTACGTCTGGTCACTTTCCATTCACAACTGCGTTGCATACTTTTTATCATCCGTTTAGGAATTGCTTTTACTTGGCTATGAAGCGAATTTGAACTATAGACCTTTCGATCGGCGGTCGATGATGTTAACCACTGCACCACGGTCACCCCCAAATAAGGCCCCCACATATAAGGCTGATGTTATAAAATCTGCCTCTGATGCGGATCACAGCCAGACGATCACTTATAGGTTTAAAGTCGATGACCTTCGACCTTAACCGCTTTCCCACGACAAATCCGCATCCCAGTAAGTGCAACCTTTTGTGACAGCTGTAATAAATGTCGCAATTTTTCTCCCTGATCCTACCGTTTCCTATCCAGCGTATTTCCTGGACCGCAGTAATATCCGCCTTGTACTGCGTAAGGATTGCTTCTAGTTTAGAAGCAGCTCCGGGAGTGTACAGGGTTCTGAAATTCCAGGAGCATACTCGCAAATCGTGTTCCTTTTTCGTGCGTTGTCGTCGCCGAGTATCCGAGGCATCTTGCTCATCGTACATTTTCTTTTTTTTACGTGGGCGGATTGTTAGCCCGCCGCACAACCGCCATTCTGGTCGGGGTTTTGTCGCTGCATACGTTTGTTCACCTCCCAACGGTTTTTGAAGAGGCTATCCAGAAGGCGCAGCGAGGAGGCCGTATGTCAACTTGACCCGGGCATTTAAACAGGGATCGTTGCTGGCATCTCGCCAGGTTGAGAGCGATCAACAACTTTACCCTGTATGTCCGAGCCCATGCATACGCTGACAATATGTCATTTATCGACATCCTCTTGGGGGCTTTTATTATTATTATGAATGGCGTCACAGTTCGATGAAAGCTAGAGTCTAGCTTCTCTCGTTCGCGTATGTTGTGCGCGATCCTTTAGATAGACGAATGGGACCTACTATTTTATGGCGATTCAGAACAGCGAAACTTTTTTTCAAGGCAAGCATACTACGGAATGTTTTCCCAGTACCCCACCGAGAAAGGGTGACCCGAAGTAAATATTCGATGGCGTTAGTGTCATCGGTATCCGTACTCGCACGTCGCGCGTCAGAGACAGGTACACTACCCACCGTGCCAAGGTGCCCCTCTTCTTTGGGGACTTAATGGTCGATTTAGTACTGCTCTATACTTGTACCTCTAATTTTGACTTCTTGTTCTTTATTATACGTTAAAATATTACAATAATACAAAACATGAAAGTGAAACTGAAAATAAAATTATTTATCTTGGAATTCTGTCAAATCATAGAGATAAACGTTTGATATCAAACAGTCTCCATCCTTAAAAAACAATAAAAAAATTTGAAGTTATAAAATAAATCCCAATTACTGAAAACTTACGGCAGGTGAAATGCCCACGAGGGCTTCTGCATGTCCATAAAATTCTTCCTTGAGCGAAATGACAATGGTTTGCAGATTTTTGGTATGATCACGGATGTAAGAAGCCACCTTACCAATATTAGTGTTATCTAAAGCTGCATCGATCTCGTCAAGCACAAAAAACGGAGCTGGTTGATAACTGGAAAAAGAAAATAAATAAAAATTTGTTCGAGAAGTTTAAGATATGGGCTTACCTGTGAATGGAGAAGAGTAACGCTAGAGCAGCAATAGTCTTTTCACCACCACTTAAATTGCTCATCGGTTGGAAGCGCTTGCCCGGCGCCACACAATTGTAATTAATACCATCAAGATAGGGCTCTTCAGGATTATCCGGGCCTAAGTAGGCTTGAGCGGCTTCGTTTCTTGCCAGAGACTTATAAATGCCGTCGATCGCTTCCGATATATGATTGCAGCACCGAATAAACTTTTCAGCACGTTCGTTTTTTACCTTTTCAAAGGCAGCTTTTGCTTTTTTCGCTTTTCTTCGAGCATTTTCAAACTCCTCATTTGTGGATGCAACCTTTTCGGTAACGCGATCGAGTTTTTGCATGGCTTTCATATTGGGCGTTTGAATGCGTTCAAGGGTGTCCAATTTGAATTGTAGATCTTTCTGTAGCTGGTCGTTGGTTTTCTTAAAATGTGAATCGTCCTTTAGCTTACATAGTTCTCGTGGTAAAGAACTATAATCAACTTCAATCCTAGAAAGACAGTTGGTTAAATGCGTTTCCTTCATTTTTACTGGGTAAAGAAAAACCTACTGATTTTCCCTCTCTAGAATCATGGATGATGATGTGCCATTTGTAATCTCCGAGTCACCCTGTCGCACTGCGTCGTCTAGAGAACCCTTCAATAGTGGAATTGCAATGCAGTCCATCTAAGCAGAAAAAGGGAATTATTGTTTCTTAGGCTCGTATTAATTTCTCCCCTCGTACCTTTGATTGCATCAACAGATTGTGACGCTCGTTCTTCTTGGTTTCGATTTTTGCTTCAATTGCAGACACTTGACTTCCCAAGGAGTGAATTTCCTTAGCTAGATTTGCTACGTCTCGCCGAGCCTATACATAAACTGTAAGACAAGGCACTCTTTTACTGTTGTCACCCTCACCTTAGATATTTCTTCTTCCATTTCATCAACAGCAATCTTCTTACTTTGTTTACCTTGTTTGAGCTTTTCAATTGCTTCTTTGTCCTGCTCAATTTCACTTAAGTATCGCTTTTCAGCGACTTTTAGATCCTCCAAAGCATCCTCTTCGTCTTGAACAGTGCGTTCCCAGCGCTCCAAGTTCTCTTCAAATAATATAGATATGTAAATTCCTGCATTAAAGCATTCAAAAAGACTTACTCTTGGTATCTTTCTGCTTTTCAAAATCTAGTTGCGTGTTGATAGCATCAATTTGCTGCTCAAATTCTGCCCTCTTTCTTGCACGTTCCTGCTGCATAACGAGTTCCCTTTCTTCATACTGTCGTATGTTCTTAACTCCCAATCGTCGACAGAACTTAGCGAACACTTTGTCTTCAACGTTGTTCATGTTTTCTTTGATTTCCTGAATACGTTGATCGCGTTTCAACATTCTGCGCTCGATTTCGCTAATTTTCGGCTAAACCACGAATCATGAATGACAAAAGACTATGTAGTAGCTGCTGCTTTATACTCACGCCGAATTCATCCAACTGGCTTTGTACGTCTTTTATTTGCCGATCGAATTGAGCGATCGATTTCTTTGATGACTCCAAGTCAACCATGCTATATTTGAGACGATTCGCCAATCCCTTTGAGTTGATGATTGCAAAGAAATCAACTTTAATGTTATTATCAATGAGTACATACCTGAATTTGGCTTTCAACAGTTGCCAACTCGCTCTGTTTACGGGATTTCTTCACGAGTTCCTTCATTTCTTCGGTAAGCTTTTCCTTTTGCATTTTCAACTGGGCCATGTGCTTCTCATCCCAACGTTTGGCCTTGCGTGCCAGGTCATGACTACCGCCAGAAATAATACCGGATTTTTGATAAAACGTTCCATCTAACGCCAGTGCGTCAAATCGACTACGATCGATTTCGTAAGCCACTTTCATAGCATCTTCAGGCGTTTCGCATACAAGAGCATTATTGGTAGCAAACAGAACTGCACGCTCGATTTCTGGCGGATCGAATTTGAGTACATCGAAGACGAGCTTCACATTTCGCGGTTCAGTGATGTTTCTTTACGTCGAGAAAGATTTAAACGTAAGTGGTTGCGTCCATCAAGGTGACAAATACTTACCTCAAACGCTCTTTTAACGGTTTAACTTGAAGATAATCGAGTGGAAGAAACGTCTCCACTTCTAACATTTGTTCTTTCAGTATCTGAAAAAACAAAAAATTATATCAGTTTCTGCGGGTGATAAAGATCTTATATAACCTGCCTGGATACAATGACGAGCTGTTTTCTCGGTGTCCACAATGATGGCTTCCATGTATTTACCTAAGACCTTAGTTACAGCAACATTGTAACGCTTGTGAGTTGGCTGGCACATGTTTATCATCCGGTCATACTAAAATGAGTGTCTACTAGGAAAACTTGTTCACCTTCTTTGCACTTAATATAACTTACCACGCCTGGGACTTGTTTTTTAAAAAGCTCCACTACTTCCTGCTTCTTCTTTCGTCGTGCGTCTTCGTGTTTATCGATCTTAGCATCACCCAGCTGGTCGCGAACGTTTTCAAGTTCTCGCTGTTTTTCCGCGATTTTCTCTTTCGAAGACCCCACGTCTCGCCGAAGATCCTCCTTTATGCGATTCTGTTCTTCTAATGCAGCTTGACTGGACTTGATATGATCCATTAACTTGTCATGTCGTTTCATTGCCTCCTCTCGTTGTAGCGTGAGTTTTTTGAAAGCTTCATCGATTGACGCTTTGCGATTCATTTCGCTGTCTAGTAAATCTTGATCGGATTTTTGCTCACGATTCACCGAATCCAAGTTCGAACGGTACTGTGTCGCTGTTGCTTCAGCTTCTTGCTTTAGCCTGTCATATTCCTGAACAAGGCCTTCTTCCATGTGCACACTCTTGCCACGACGCTGAGATTCACCCTCAATTTCTTCTTCGAAACGTTTCTTCAATGTCTCAACGTCTGCGAGTTTCTTTTCCAAATTACGAATGTCATTCTGATGAGCATTATCAGCTTCTCGGGCTGTCTCTAATGTCTTCAATAGCGAAGCTAATTTCTTTTGACAATGAGATACCTTCTCCTTAGCTTTTATGAAGAGTGGATGTTTCTTGTTGATCGATGTCTCAACTTCTCGAATTTCTTGGTCGACTTTGGCTAGATCACGACTGATTTTACCTGCCTCTTTCTTCTTTTCTTTGAGAACTTCGTCGGCTTTCTCCTTTTTGGCCTCGACAATTTTGATTTCCTCTTGTTTGGCTTCGAGATCTTTATTCAACTTTTGGATGTCTTTTTCGACGTGGTATAGACGGAATAGTTGATATTCTACTTGTTTTTCATTCTAGAAAAAGAAAAAAGGGGAAGTTAATAAACAGTCTTATGGCTAACGTGTTGTTTACATATTCGGATTTGAGTCTTGCATAACGATCAGCTTCCATCTTCTCGTGTTTAGCTTCCTTTCGTTCGGCAGCAATACCTTTCTTTTTTTGATAGGTGAACTGAGTTTCCTCTTCGGCTAAATTCATTTCTTGCTTTAAGCGATTGTAATCGTCTTTCAAAAGACCAGAGCTAAAAGAATGCATTTATGTGGGATGACAAAACAGAAGCAAACATACGGCTTACCCACTAATTTCTTCGAACAAAGCTGTACGCTCTTTAGCACTTTTCATCGCTATGTTCTCTACTGCTCCTTGGAAAACTAAGAAGTTCTTGGCCTTAACATTAATACCTAGCTTTTCTAGTTTCGACAAATAAGTACTGCTGGAAACGCTCTAGAAATGGAAAGTGTTGCAAGCGTAACCAATTCCCTATATTATGCTCCTACCTCGCCATTAATTTTATATTCCGACGATCCACCAATAACACATCTCTGAAAATCCATTTGTATATCCCCATTGACAACAAACCTTGCCGTAACAAAACACGAGCGCGCAACTGGCTTGCCAATAGATGCGCCATGTATTAGATCATTTAGTCGCTTCACTCGAAGACTGGATGTTTTCTCGCCCATTACAAAGCTTATTGCGTCCATGAAATTCGATTTGCCTTAAGATTAGAAAATAAAAAGATTTACAGAATTGGCGAAAAATATAAATAAATAAATATGTGCGCTCCATACCAGAACCATTCGGACCTATCACGGCAGTGAATTCTTTCAGCGGCCCTACAATCGTGCGGCCTCGGTAGGACTTGAAATTCTCCATTTCAATAAATTTAAGGAATGCCGTGGTAATATCTGGCTCCGGCATTTTGGACAATTGTTTGTTTTTTTCCGACAAAGCTCGAAGATCTAAGGGGTAAATCCCACAGCAGAAAAAAATCGGACGCTCCCTAACAAAACAAAATGACAGTTGTTTGAAAGAACGGTGTGAATTCACGATAAGCGGAAACATTGTGAACTCCTGACCATAGATAAATTAACGAGATGGAAAACTTTCGTACGTCTGCCCTGTGATCCCCGCAAGGGTTGGTTGTTGTATTTGTAATTAAAGCGGCCTCTAGACGCCTAATAATATTGTGCATTATTTGATATTGCACAATATTATTGTTCGTCTGTAGATAATATTGCAAGATTGTACCATATATTGCGGAAAATCAAAACGCTTTTGACTTTTATTACAAATATGAGCGGTCAACTAAATTATTGGGAAAAATATTGAACCGTCTGGGGCAGCAAGCCAATAAAATTGTGCAATATTTTGCACAATAATATTGAGCGTCTAGAGGCCGCTTTAAAAACGACGCTTTTGACTTAGAGTCAAGACGTCGGAACAAGGCAGAATGACATAGTCAAGACGCCGTCAAATCGAAACGAGTTTGTAGGGGCTAGTTGTCAAAATGCCTGTCAAAGCCATCGAGATTGCCATCTCGTTAATTTATCTATGCTCCTGACCATAGATAAATACATAGAGATGGCAATCTGATGACTTTGACAGGCACTTTGACAGATAGCTCCTACAAACGCGTCCTAAAAGCATGCCTACATTTTATGCATGTACGTTCACGCAGCAACATGTCAACGCAGACTTCTTTTAGGCCTACAAGTATGCAAACAAAATTGTATCCCACAGCAGTAAAAAATAATATTTTCTGAGAAATCCATACGAAAAAATTAATTTTTAAACCTTAATATCTCCTAAACTAGGCGAAAACGAGAAAATTGGTACTTAATTTTTTGTGCTTATTTCATCGAGATCTACAAAACTGCGTTTTCAAAATGCCTTACCTCGGATATCGGAATCGTGCCCAGGGCCTCATATGCTGACTTTTTTTTTTTTAGAAACTCGCGCAGGTTCAAGAGTTTTTTTTTCATATTTTCTTATAATGTGTCATATACACACAACCTGAGCGGAGTGCAGTGGTTTGGGTCGTTGATGTTGTTAACTCTCAGGGGTGGTTGTCCTAGATAGGACGAGAACCGACCGAATTCCGCGTTTTGATTGTAGTCCGTACTAATTCGTTCAAGCACTTTTTTAGTATTGCATACGCACAGGATGAATTCCAGTTGACCATATACTGTGAGTGTTATGCCTGCAGCAGTACATCTGGTAACTTTCCATTCACAACTGCGTTGCACACTTTTGTCCGTATAGGAATTACTTTTTTCTTGGCTATGAAGCTAATTTGAACTATAGACCATCCGCTCGGCGGTCGATGATGTTAACCACTGCACCGCGGCCACCAATGCGACTTTTCTCGCATTAAAGATATCGAGCATATACTAACAAAAATCTATCTTGTCACGCATCATTCCGACAAGTTGTTTACAGATCACCCAGCACGTAAAAACAAAAGTTTAAGCTTAAAACATAAAATAAAATATATTTGAATATTTTACAAATTGTTTATCCACTGCAAGTCTGCCGCGATATCGTCGTCTAAACCATTGCTAGTGCTAATTTTACTTTTCTTCTTATGTGAACTGAGTTCCGCCGGTTTCTCATCCTCAGAATTTTTTCTCTTCTTTTTCTTTTTCTTAGCTTTCTTTTGCATTACCAACTCAACGTCACCATCGCTGTCCACTGCTATTGTTCCGGGTTCCTTTGTGGTGCCGCTTTTCCTCTTCGACTTTTTGCTGATTTTGTGTGTATTAATACTATCAGCTTTCTTGAGGCGTTCTGCAATATCCTTATTGATTTCAAGCACTGTTTTGTAATTAACACCATGCAGAGGATGACGTTCCTTGATACCATCCGGATTTGGAACTCGCATCGTTTTTCCTAAAGACACTGTCTCCTCCAGTGGAGTGACAGCGTTCAATCGACTACGCAACACAATGCTCCCTCGTATGGATACAATCTTGATGTTGTTATGTCCTTTCCTATTTTTATGACCAAATGCGTGTTGAACGGGTTGAACATATTCGACAGCAACAGTTTCGAAACTATTTTGATTACTTCGACCGGGCAATTTGAGCTTATCGTCTTTCAGGACAGACAAGTCTGTTCCTTTAGGGCATTGCATTATCCAAATTTCATCATCGTCGTCGATGTTGTAGAAATCCCCTATAGAAGGATTTTTGTCTATAATCTCTGTAAGATTCGGATTTTTCTCAAGGAAATCTTCCTTAACTTGCTTGGCTGTACGCGGTTGTGGAATCATTGTACTACTAATGGAAAATAATATTAACATCAATGTAAGATAGCGCAAAAAAATACGTATTTACGTTACCATAAGGAATACTGTGGATTATTTCTAGTTATATTCGCCTAATTTTTAGAAATTATAATAACGACGTTGTTTACTTCACACGTGCAACACTCATGCTTGGCATTTCAGTGACAAAGGCGAAATTAATTATATACAATGGTGAATATGTCAGAAAAGTGTACTGGCAGCGAAATGTAGTTGATTAGAGCCAGGTATCATGAATGAGATGGAAATCTTTCGTACGCATGGCCGGCGATCTACTACAATGCTGTTTCTTCGATTTGTAATACACACACTATACGTGTATTCGCGCTTAAGGCGCGGTTCACATTGAACGATTTGTCGTTGCGATTTGCTTGACAACCGTGGTTGGACGACAAATTGTGTATGCACGACCAATGTGAACGCTCTAGCTACAAGTCGATACGATTCGCAGTCAGGAAGTTGAAAATTTCCAACTTTTTGCTTGTTGGACGACTTGTCGTAAGGTGTGAACAGTTGTCGTACAACTTCAGAGTATTTTTTCATTTTTGCTTGTGCGTTCAGAGAATCAACACCAACTTTGAGCGGAATGAACGATATGACTTCAAACAAAGAAAAAAATTTTGGTTTGGTTTTTTCTTATGAGGAATTATTTCTCTCAGTAACTCATCATACGTTCCTAACAATTCGCAAGTAATTACGAAAATCCTCTGGCAAATTTTGGTGAAATTCTCTTAACAATTACCGATGAGAAATGATTACGTTTTCCGACCCATGGTTTAATCCACATTCGCTTTTTTTTCTTCATTTTCGAGTATTTCATCAATAATCATCCCTGTATCCAGAGCATGCGCCGCCATGTTAATACTTCGAAATTTCTATCGCAAGTGAAGTCGGTCAAGCAAGTTGTATGGTGTGAACGCTACGCATTACTTGGTCGTCAAGCAAATCGCCAATGTGAACCGCGCTTAAAACAGACCCGGTTAAATTTCAGAGGTGTGTTACGCTGTGGTGAAACAATTTGTTTTGACAGTCCTTTGTTTTGTTAATTCGGAAGAAGCTTGCTGGCAATCGTAAATTCGACCGCCTATGTTCAAAAGATAACACAATATTAAATGGTGAATAATTCAAATTCAAAAACAATATGAAGCGGAATCTTTATTTCGGAAATAAAATCACGCAATTGCATACCTTCTCCTGTTTACATTAAGATGCATGCTGGAAGGAAACATTCCTTAACAACACCTCTAACGTGTAGAAATCATAATTTCAATCAAAAATAGGGTTTTTTTTTTATATGACAAACAAGTAATCGACAGTAGAGTTCTTCATAAAAATATTTTTAAGATGAGTATTTGCCAATCAAATACATATTGTTACGAAATTTAATCCCACACCGAATAGGGTTCGTATCTCTGGATTGCGATAAACTACAATTGTCTACGTTTTATTCAAATTAAAACACACACTTTTCTATTCACTATTTCTCCTCAGATCAACAATCCGAGTTCTTCACCAATTTTATTTATTGCAACACTATATTACACACGCAAACCTTCGCCCAAAAGCTTTTATTTTCACACTGGCTTATCGACCGAATACACTGTATACGGACTGGTCACACGCTATTCACTTCCGTAAACTGAATGAATGCCGAGGGCGAGCGTTCGCGCTTATATAGCTATCGGTCCACCTTCTCGAATGTTCGCCGTCGGAAGTTCCCCTTCGGAAATCTCTAGAGCCAACATTCGATATGCAGCACATTCTCGCAGCTCTGAATGCTATGAGCCAAAAAATAGATCAAAAGCTGGAGGAAAATTCCGCTGCCGTAAGTAGAAAGCTGAAAGAAAATTCCACTTACATAAGTCAGAAACTGGAGGCGACCGTACATCAAAAGTTGATGGAAAATTCTGCTGCCGTAAGTAGAAAGTTGGAGGAAAATTCCACTTCCATAGGCCAGAAACTAGAGACGCTGAAGACGTTAGAAGAGATGATAGAGATCAATCGAGAAAGCTTGAGAGACATCCATCAAGCTGTCAACGATCGATTCCAGGACGTCGAAGAGAGAATCGAGACACTGGACAAGAAGGTTCTAGATCTCGAAAGTAACCAGGAAAAGGTAATCGAGACACTAGAATCGAGGTTCGACAAGAAAGTTCTAGATCTCGAAAATAATCAAGCAAAGATAATCGAGACACTGGAATCGAGGTCCGAGTTCTGGAACTCGAGAAAACTGTCCAGAACGTTCAGCATCAAGGAATCGTTGTACCGACTGCAGCACCGAAATTCACAGCCCCCAACTTCGGCGGCACGAGTGCATTTAACATCTTTAAGCTCCAGTTCGCGACAACAGCGGAACGGAATCAACGGGGAGAAGAAGATCGTGTGGCCGCTCTAGTAATTTCGCTTAAAGGCGAAGCAGCTGATGTACTACAGACCATTCCGGAGACTCAGAGGAGGAACTACACAGCCATCTGGGATGCTCTTCATTGAAGATACGGCAGTGAGCACATGCAGGAAATGCACAAGCTGGAGCTTAAAGGGCGCAAGCAGCGTGGAAACGAGACCATCCAGCAGTATGCTGCCGATATCGAGAGGCTGTCTCATATAGCCTACGCGGATGTTCCAATTGATGTGGTGGAGAAACTGAAAACGGATTCTTTCATCCAAGGCCTAAGAGACCCCGATACGCAACGAAGTCTGATTCTCCTGCCGAAGACATCTTTCAAGGAGACAGTTGCCAGCGCTCTTGCATGTGAAACATCGCTCTTGATATGCCGACCTTCCATCAAACTGCGGCGGATATCTCAAGACCCGGATAGTTCCAGAACAACAGCGGCGAGTAGGAGTGGTTCATTCCCGGGTAGATGCTACATCTGCGACCAGCAGGGGCACATTGCGCTAAACTGCCGTCTGCAAGAAAGCGTTCGATGTCTAGTTCGCCAAAAAGAGACCATGGGAGTGAACGCGACCTTGGAGGTGCAAAAGGTGCACCTAACAATCCGTTAAACTAAAACGAGTCAGTGCAGTCGTATCTCGAATCTGTAGGTGTGCAACCAGCCTAGTCATCAAGGGAACGATGGACGGACGACGATATCTGCTGACGTTGGACACGGGCGCAACTCATTCATCTCATTCATCATTCAGTCATCCGAAGCGGATTGGTTTCTGACATCGAACCATTTTCCGAGGTAAGGCTTCGTACAGTAACTGGTGAGAAGGCGGAAGTTAAAGGTAAGGCCCAGAAAAGAATTACGATGGGTACCGTCGAGTTTCAGCATGATTCCATCGTTGCGGACATCACTGATGACATCATAATCGGCGACGACTTCATGATTAGGCATAGCTTCACATTGGACCTCAACCAAAAAATTGATGAAGTATGGCAACATGGAGCCCCCATTAACAATAGATAATGGACAGGGTAACAGGGTCAGGCGAATAGTCGTGCGGGGACAAGCCGAATGTGGGTGGTCGAACCCGACAAACAAAATCGACCCAGCGATATCATTGTTGGAAGAGCTCTCGTAGAACTCTGACAAGACCAACTGGTTCCAGTACGAGTCCTGAATCCAGCCAGTACACCTAAAGTCTTAGGTACACAAGGGAACAACGATCGCTCAATGCCAAGAAGCTGCCGCTATTATGAACTGCGAAGATCAAAGACACCGGGAAATCCAGTACAACAAAGCGTTCTTGAAAACAATGGCCAGAGAGTGGACGCAACATCTAGTGGAGAAGCAGAAAAGTAAAGCACTCTCCCTGCTTCGCTAATATTTTACAGTTTTTGCAAATGGTTAGAACTCTGGAAGAACATCAATTGTGAAGCACAAAATAGACACAGGGGACTCTAGACCGATCCGGCAACCACCGAGGAGGGTACCTTTGGCGAAAGAAGGAGAGGTGATCAAACTAATCGACGAGATGGAAAAGGAGAGCGTGATCGAACCATCTGCAAGCCCATGGAGTTCGCCAGTAGTGCTAGTTAAGAAGAAGGATGGAAGCACCCGATTCTGCGTGGACTGTAGGAAGCTGAACGACGTCACGAAGAAGGACAGCTATCCTTTACCGAGAATCGACGGCACCCTGGACACACTATCTGGTGCAAAGTGGTTCTCGACGCCAGACTTGCAAAGTGGATACTGGCAAATAGAGCTTGACCAGCAAGACAAGGAAAAGACCGCGTTCACCGCCGGGGGAGAGTTGTGGCAATTCTCTTTGATGCAATGCTCCAGCCATCTTCGAAAGACTTATGAACCGGGTACTAAGAGGACTTCACTGGAAGACTTGCCTTGTCTATTTGGATGACATAATTGTCATGGGCAAGGACTTCGACGATCACCTTAAGAAGCTTGAAGAGGTACTGGAACGTATTCAAGCAACCGGATTGAAATTGAGCCCGAAGAAATGTTCGCTCTTCCAGAACGAGGTGAAGTACTTGGGACATGTGGTGACTGCAGAACGAGTCCACACAGATGAAGAGAAAATCTCGGCGGTTAAGGAATGGCCGCGGCCGAAGAATCTTCATGAGTTAAGGTCATTCCTGGGACTTTGCACATATTACAGGCGATTCGTCCCAGGATTTACAAACGTTGCCAGCAGTCTGCACGAGCTCACCAAAAAGAATCGGCTATTCAAGTGGGAGAAGCCGCAGGAGGAAGCGTTCATTCACCTGAAGAAATTGCTCTGCAGTGCGCCGATTCTTGCATATCCTGTCCCGGGAGAAAAGTTTTTTTTGGACACCGATGCGAGCGGACATGGAATCGGAGGAGTACTCTCTCAAATGATTGACGGGCGAGAACGGATCATCGCTTACTACAGTGGGATCCTATCGAAGCCGGAGAGGAACTACTATGTAACTAGGAGGGAGCTTTTAGCCGTGGTTGACTGTGTCAAACATTTTCACAAATACCTCTACAAGCTTTTCATCTTAGAACGGACCACGCAGCGTTAAGGTGGCTGCTGCAGTTCAGAAACCCGGAAGGCCAGCTCGCTAGATGGATAGAGAGAATCCAGAGTTATGACTTCTGTATCGAACACCGGAAGGGAAACAGTCATGGAAATGCGGAGGCATTCGACCTTGCGATGCTGAATGCAAACATTGTTCGCGAGCCGAAACCAAGGAACAGGTCACTGACATCCGTCGTTTCCATGTGCTGCCAGAAGATTCCTGGACTGTCGAGAAAGTCGAAAGAAAGCAGCGAGAAGATGTCGATCTGGCAGTCATCATCGACTACCAAGAACGAGGTTTTCGACCAACTTGGCAGCAAATATCCAGCCCAATCGTGAAAGCTTACTGGGCTCAATGGCAGAGTTTGAAGCTGAAGAACGGTTGCCTCTACCGCAGTTGAGAAAGTGAGGACGGGAACATTGTAAACGATCTGCTAGTAATTCCAAAAGGACAAATTGACGAGGTCATCCGAGAATACCACGAGGGACCAAGTGGGGGTCATCTTGGTGTTAACAAGACTGTAGAAGAGATCAAGAGACGTTTCTACTGGGTAGGATGCCATGAGTCGGTTAAGCGTTTCATTCGCAGGTGTGAACAGTGTGCGAAGGCAAAGGGTCCAGTAAGGAAAACTCGAGGAAATATGCAGCAGTACAATGTTGGAGCACCGTTCAAACGTATCGCCATGGACATTGCAGGCCCGTTCCCAACGACCAACGCTGGAAACAAATACGCGCTGGTGGTGATCGATTACTTCGGCAAGTGGCCTGAGGTGTTTTGCATCCCGAACCAGGATGCCAAAACCATTTTGGATGCATTCCTGAACAACTGGGTTGTGCGTTACGGAGTACCGCTGGAATTGCACTCAGACCAAGGAAGGAACTTCGAGTCGTCGGTGTTCAAAGAACTCTGCGACATGTTAGGTATCAGAAAGACACGGACAACACCATTACACCCACAATCTGATGGCATGGTCGAAAGGTTCAACTGGACGATGGAGGAATACTTGAGAAAAGTCGTCGTTGGAGATCAGAAGGACTGGGATGAACATCTTCCCCTCTTCTTAATGGCGTACCGTTCGGCACAGCACAATTCAACGGCAACAACATCGGCTGAAGCCATTTTTGGAACTGATCTCCGACTTCCATCGGACTTGAAGTTCGGCGTGGTACTACCGACAACTAGCGGCAGGGAGGACTTGGTAACCGAAAAGAAGGAACAGCTGAACTCCATCCATCAGTTCATCCGGGAGCGACTGAACTTGGTCAGCGGTAAAATGAAGGCGCGATACGACTTGAGGGCGAACACATCTGGATTCGAGACCGCACAATTGGTATTGCTGTACAACCCACAACGAAAAAAAGGCTTGTGCCCCAAATTGCCATCAGCCTGGGACGGACCATATGAGGTCATCAAGAAACTTAACGACGTGGTGTACCGAATACAGCAGACGGGAAACGGACGGGCGATGTATAAGATTGTCCACGTAGAGAGGTTAACGCCATATTACGGAGAAGGATCCAATCGCTTGTTCGAGGACGAACAAGTTTAGGAGGATGGCAGTGTTGCGGAGACACAAACCGACGGTTAAGTTCGAATTTCGCTGTCGAAGTTCGACAGCTCTGGTGAAGCGGAAATTGAAATGATGTCAACTGTCAACGGCGTAATGCTAATTGGCAGGGCATTCTAGAGATTTCCGAAGGGGAACTTCCGACGGCGAACATTCGAGAAGGTGGACCGAGAGCTATATAAATGCGAACACTCGCCCTCGGCATGAATTCAGTTTGTGGAATTGAACAGCGTGTGACAAGTCGGTCTGATCAGTCGGTAAAACAGTGGAAAAATAAAAGCTTTCAATAAAGGTTTGTGTGTGTAATAAAGTTTAAAGTGTTCGATAGGTTTTGGAAAATAAATAAAAGTGGTGAAGCTGCACAGATAATTGATGTGGTGAAACAAGAAAACTGTGTGTGTTTTAATTCGGAAAACGTAGACCATTGTAGGCTATCGCAATCCAGTGGTGCGAACCCTTTTGACGTGACAACGTCTATTAAATCGGTTAGCGCTGAAATATGGGATGCCGAAACGCAAAAAACGCAGAAAAAATGTAGACTAACCGTGTGAGTAGGCGTGGCCTAGCGAGTATGTAGTAGTGAGCTCGCGCGAGAATTATCAACATGTCAGATAAAAAAAAAATTCGGCGTCGTTTAGTGGAATTAAGTCAAATAAAATCATATCATAGACCTATTGTTAATAGAATATCAGAAATAAAGAACACTTAAACGTTTGAGTATAAAATTGTCTTATCAATTGATTACATGTATAATACTGTAATATGAAAATAAAACATTGAAATCAATAAAAAAATTATATGTAATTGTTGAATATATAATATTTATACCTCATTCATAAAATCGTATAATAGACGTTGTCACGAAATAATGGATTTGGCTAGTAACAGCCAATCTAATAACAGTTTTTTGGTGTGGGATTGAATATTCCGTAATAATTGTTGAATTTAAAAATGCAAAAAAAGTTTACACCAAAAGTATCAAGAAGTGCTCAGTTTTATTGAGCGCAATATTCAGGGAGAAAAAGCGCCAAAACGTAGAAAACAAGAAAGACAGTGTGACAAAGAAAAGAGACAGATAAAAGTCATAAAAGTTTGAAGCAAATGGACGAGTTTCATCGCGCGAACGTGTTCACCAATGTTTATTCAACACCTTCCCTCATTGTGAACATGGTTCACACTTTTGAACGCCAATAGATGAACGGAATTTAGAAAATGCTGGAGCTAGCAATGCCTTCGTGTAGATATATATTTGATGTTTATGTGATTTTCGTTTGAAGTGATGCTTGATGGAAATGTGTTTAGTTCTCTTATGGAACTCGGGATTCTGAACTAATTTGATGCTGCTCATGTTGTCGCAAAATATTGTTGTTGCACCGCTGCTTTGCTCGAGAATACCAAGCTCCCTCAGAAAAGTTCGCAACCACATCGCCTCCTTCGCTGCAGAACAAGCCGAAATACATTCGGCCTCAGTAGATGATAAAGATACGGTTTTCTGCTTTTCACTGCTTCAGGTTATACATGACCCGTTCAACATGAAGAGATGTCCAGTCCGGGATCGACGAGTGTCTACATCACCAGCGAAGTCAGAATCACAGTATCCGGTTAACTTGCCAAATTCTGTAATTTTGGGGTATTCGATTCCATAATCCGTAGTTCCTTTCAGATACTTGAAGATTCTTTTGACGACTGTTACATGTGCAGCGGATGGTTTGTCCAGGTATTGGCTAAGAACATTCACCGCATAGGCAATATCTGGTCGAGTGCCAACAGCGAGGTACATCAAACTTCCAATGGCCTCTCGAAATGGGAATGTTGATATGTTGTCTTCTTTTGTTGCTTCAAACTTGATGTTTGGATCAGCAGGTGTACTTACTGGTGATGAGGAATCCATATCGAAATTTTTTAAGACCCGCTCGCAGTATTGCTTCTGGTTGATGATAAGTTTTGATTCCGTAGAGATGATATGAAGTCCCAGAAAATACGAAGCTTCAAATTCCTTGACTTTAAAATCGATTTTTAGATGATGCATCAGACTGTCCAAAATGTTTTTACTCGAGGAGAACACAAGGCCGTCATCAACGAAAAGAGCAACAATCAAAATGTCGGTACTATTCATGAAATATACACACGGGTCCGCTTGACATTGTTGAAGATTAAACTGGTTGAGAGTTTCTTTAAATTTCACATTCCAAGCTCTTGGAGCCTGTTTAAGCCCATACAAACTCTTTTTCAACTTCAAGATTTTATTGTGATGTTCTATATCTGGCGGTGGAAACACATAGATTTCGTCTTGTAATTCACCATACAAGAAAGCTGTTTGTACATCAAATTGATGCATGTGAAGCTGCTTGTGAGCTGCAATTGAGAACAAAAGTCGTAAAGAATCAAATCTTACCACTGGGGCGAATGTCTCCCTGTAGTCAATTTCAGGTTTCTGGGAACATCCTTGTACCACAAGTCTTTCTTTGTAGCGACTTGGTTAACCATCAGCATCTATCTTCCGTTTGAGAATCCATTTGCTTTGAATTGGCTTCATCCAAGTCTGACGCTCAAGTACTTCGTATGTGTCAGATTCTCGGAGTGATTGTAACTCTTCCGCCATAGCTTTTAGCCATTGAGATTTCTTGTTACCTGATAAAGCTTCATCATAAGTTGGACTTTCTTTGGCTGCAGCTGTGGCACACATATTGGCTGTGATTCTACTCCTCAATGGGTAACGTTCGTCTGTAGTGCAATCATTTTCTTCAGCTGTGATGGTAATATCCTTACAGATAACTACTTGAGGTTCGTTTAACGAATATGTTACTTGCGCATCAAACTGTTTCGCTTGGTCTTGGTTAAGATGATCCTGATCTGGGCTTTGCACGGATTGGAACTCAAAAACGCTGAAAGGTAATACGCATAGATTCGATGATTCTTTTGCACTGACATTTGCAAACTCAAAAAATGATTCGTCTTCGTTAAACCGGACGTCTCGAGCTATTACGATTTTCGATCCATTGTCTATAGCCTTTGGTTTCGTAATTGTAGCCCACGAAAGCAGCATGCTTACTTTTTGCATCCATCCTTTGCGATGTTCTTTTGGAATATGGTAGAACACACTGCATCCAAAAGTGTAAAGAGTCTTATAGCTGGGAGACACATTCTTCCACAACTCAAAAGGCTACTTCCAGTTGTTTGATCGAACGGGACAGATATTTCGAACCTGCACCGCTGTATTGACAGCTTCTGCCGAAAGTAACTGTGGGGCACCACAATCATACAGCATCGAGAGAGCAGTCTCCTTTATTGTACGGTTCTGTATTTCGATAAAACCGTTCTGTTCCGGAGTATATGGTGTTGAAGTTTCATGATGAACACAATGCTTTAACAAAATAGCTTTGAACGCCCTGCACAAAAACTCTGAACAATAGTCTGTTCTAACCGTTTTCACATCGATGCCGCTTACGCGTGCTTTGGTCAGGAACTCGTCAAACTTGGATGAAGTATCTGATTTCTCTTGCAAGAAATAGACTTGTGTGTAGTTCGAGAAATCATCCTTGATGAGAAGAAAATATTTGGAACCTCCTAGAGAAGGAACCTGCATATGTCCACAGAGATCGGCATGGACCAATTCGCCTGGCATCTTCTTTCTTGATTTCTGATTTTTCATGAAACTTTGTCGCTGAGATTTTCCCAAAGCACATCCTGATTGCAGATCTGATTGCTTGATTGTATCAACGCTCAGATGTCCAAGGGGCTTGTGCCATCTTTCAATGCTGGGACTGACCGAAACATTTGCAAAATCCGGTGGAACCATGCTCAAACAAAGCTTATACAGGCGAGAAGCTTCGCAACGTTTTCCAACCAGAAGAGTCTTTCCGTTTCTTTTGACTTCCGCACAGCCATCCTTGAAACTCGTAGTAGCACCATGCATGTCAGCTGAGCTGACGCTGAACAGGTTAAATCCGATGCTAGGAACAAAAAGTACATCTGTAAATGTGTGGAACTGCACCTCACCTGAGACATCTGATTTTATTTTCACGTCGCCGATTCCTTGTGCATACACCGTTTCCGTGTTTCCCAAGCAGACAGGGTATTGACGTTCACCAACAGATCGGAAACTGCTGAATGCGTTTCTTTGGAAACACATATGGCTCGATGCTCCAGAGTCAGTGTACCAATATGTACTCTTTTTGACTGCGAAGTGAGCCATTAACGCCGAAAATGTACCTTGTTTTTCGTCCTTTTGTTGTGCCAGTCGGGTTCGACATTCTTTCCACCAATGACCGCGCTTCTTGCAAAAGCCACTAGTTGAATTCTTCTTCTTATCTGCAACGGACATCTTTTTCTTGCTGTGGTGAATTAATGCCTGGTCTGTAGAAGAATCATCTGGCTTTTCCATTAGAAGCATCTCCTCTTTCATCAACCGCTGAGTCAAATTTTGAAGTGTTTGTTCCGATTGGGCCGTGGAATCCCATGCTGATCTGAAATGCTTAAATTGTGATGAAAGATTGCAGATAATTTTTGTAAAAATTGCTGATTCTGCCATCGGAGCACCCAGTTCCTCGAGCTGTTTGGCCATTTGTTCTAAGGCTGATATATGGCTGGCCATGTTATCGTCTTCTGACTTTCGGTATTCATAGAATCTTTGTTGTAGTGTACTGAGTGAGACTCCAGTTCTCTGTTCATAGATGGAAGAAAGTTTAGTCCACATCTTGGCTGCAGAGTCACTTGTCACCAAGAACTTTAGCTGGTTAAAGTCCATCGACGAAGTGATTATTAGTTGTGCCTTCTTGTCTTTCTGAATCCAAGCAGCAAGGGCCAATTCCTCCGTTGGCTTTTTGGATTCATCGAGAACGCCTTCTAATTCATGTGCACGTAGATAAACCAATACCTGAAACTTCCAGAGCGTGTAATCTCTTCCATTAAATTTATTCAATGTGATACTTTTGTCCATCGTGGTTAAGTAAAGCCTTTTCACAGAGCTCGTGCTGATAACGTGTTGAATTTAAAAATGCAAAAAAAGTTTACACCAAAAGTATCAAGAAGTGTTCAGTTTCATTGACCGCTATTTTCAGGGAGAAAAAGCGCCAACACGTAGAAAACAAGAAAGACAGTGTGACAAAGAAAAGAGGCAGATACAAGTCATAAAAGTTTGATGCGAATGGACGAGTTTCATCGCGCGAACGTGTTCACCAATGTTTATTCAACAATAATACGTATCTCTGAACTTTTGAACTTCAACAATAAGCAATTCGTATTATATATATATATATATATATATATATATATATATATATATATATATATATGTATAAACAAACTCATTAGCGCCGTTCACACCATACGATTTATCTATACGATTTGCTTGATGACTCGTGTCTGTACTGCCAATCGTCAATGTGAACGCTCCATACTGCAAGTCGATACGATTTGTAGTATGAAGTTCAGAATTTTCGACTTTTTGCCTTGCTTGTGTGGGTGCCCGTGTATGTGTAAAAGTCAGAAATTATTCTTCCATACGTTTTTCACTTTTTTTGTGATTTCGAAGGGTTAACATCAGCGGACAAAGGCGATATGACGACGAATTTAGTGACAAGTTATGGCTTTATTGTTGGCGGGATTGGTATCTACTTCCGAGCTGCGGATATATGTATGTAGCTGGCTTAAATTAGTAGTGGTCAGCAAAACTCTAAATCTTGTGGTTATAATTCCAAAAAATATTTTCTACTACACGCCACCACGATACTTCCACTTGGGAGCCGCCGGGACCGACGCCAGGTACCGAGATACCGACCGCCAGTTGTGGGGGCTCCTGTTTCTCGTGGTACCAGATTATAGCTACCGGTGGAGCTTCGCGATCGCAAGGTCACTTTCAGATGAGTTCCGCAAAGCCCCAGATCTAGCACCTCATCCTAGAAAAACTCCCAACTTTGGAGCAAGGCAGTACTCCAGCGCCTCGCCTCTTACGGCAGGTATGCCTTTCATATTCCCCATTTCGTAACAACTCGGATGTATATTTAAAAAAAAAACAAGGGTAACGATATTCACAACACAAATTCTCTCTCACAAATGAAATCTATCAAACTTGCAGTATAGTCTGAACGCTACGTACTTTTGATTGTCAAAAAAATCGTATAGACAAATCGTATGGTGTGAACGGCGCTATTGTTATTGTTTTTATTTTTATAATAAAGCAAATCGAGATTTCATGGGGCACAATCTAAAACGTTAATTTATGTTCAAAACAAACAGTCCGCATGAACGCTTTGGCCGGATCTACTACAATTTACAGTTGTTCGCTTTTTAAATCGCATCAACTGAAATGTATGACAGAAAAGAAAATGTCAAAATCCGCAAAATTGTGTACGTGTATTTGCTACTGCCAACCGAATGTGAAAAATTCAGTTCTTTTATTTTGAAAATTTTCTTTTATTTTGTTAAATATATATTTTTTATGTAAGTATTTACTTGAGAGCTTCATTATTACAATACAAGGCATTCGTTTCCATCCCATTGGTGACGCATTTCCCGTGTGTGTTATCAAAATTATCAATTACGATTGTGTTTCTGTTTACTTCTGCTGATCACCTCCTAACTGGATAAGTTAACAATTGGTATATACATATGTATAAAATTCTATTTAATACATTTTTTTTGTGAAATATTTAAATACATCGTTAGCTCTTATAGGCAGTTATTTTGTGAGGGTCCAAAAGCAGAGTTGTTGGATTCATTGGTGTTGTAAAACGGTAGATTTTTCTAAAAATACCTACATATGTACATTTGAATGCAAATTGTTAAGCATGTTGGCAAACATTGCTTTTTTTATTTTAAAGGTATAGAGTGCGTGCAATAAACCTTTCACTACAATTTAGTCGACAAAGGGTCACAGTATCTCTGCTCCTATTTGAAACTTTGACTACTTTACTGCGTGGGTTGGTGCTTTCAAAAGTTTCATTTCGTAAAGTGTTTTATGGAAGAGCAAATGATGTGCAATAATTTTCTTGGTAATTGTAAGCGAGCAGTACTTTCACTTTCTATTGCAACACTTACGCAATTAATGATGTGTGAGATAACATTTCTTTCGCAATATTTATCAGTTGGTTCATTGCCCAGACGTTACAGTTGAAAAGAGTATGCAATATTATTATTGAGCTTGAAATACCTTTTTCTTGATGATACCCTGTTGGGTGATCTGTTGCAAGTAAGCATTTTGTAATTGCAATTTCGATTGCACCTTATATGTATGTGTAAAAATCTAGCCTAAAGAGATACGCTACTCAATGGTAATAGGCGTGAGTTCAGCAAAACTACAGTAAAGAGATCCAAGACATCAATCGGCATGTCCTTATCGTTGTTATTTACTACTAATATCCCGTTTCTCTCCTATCGCTATATAGATTTTTATAATACTAAAGAGAGCAGCAGCGGCCCGTCATGAGTAAGAAAAGTAATCGGTCAATGTTACTAAACGATACCGGCGACAGTAGCAGTTTATATGAGAGCGCCTTGGAAAACCTATCCGACTACTCTCCGTTTAATGGTATCTCATAAATACGATAATTACTCGAGATAACAAATAGTATATATGTATATATACCTTTTTTATTTTATTTAAGAGAGTGTCAACAATAATACCACCCACAATTCAAGAAAAAAAAAATCCACCGATTTAGATTTAGTGCTAAGTAATAGCAGTAATAGCAGTACATATCCTAAGGGTATAAACAAAAAGAAGAAAGCGAGCTATGAACTCATTCAAACCGAATCAACTGTAAACAATTCGGAGGAAGTCGATCCGAAATCCCAATTAGCAAATAAGACAATATTCAAAACGGATAATCCAAATTTGTCAATTATAGAAATTAGTGATAGTTCCACATTGGAAGAGGAAAATTCCGTTTATGTCGTTGAAACATCATCAGATGAGGGTGGAGGTTACAGTCCGAGTAACGATAAGCGCCGTCGAAAAGTCGAAACCCTTTTACATTCCAATAAACAGAAATTAAATCTGTTACCTGAACAATCATCGACCACAGCAGCAACAACACCATTATCGTCAGCAACACCTTCAAATCAAAATGCAACGACTCCATCAACAGCATCACCATTAAATGCTAATGAAGCTTCAACTAATACCGAAAAGCCGGTCGTTGAGGGTAATTTGGAGAAACGAAATCCAATTCATGTCTATGACACACTAGAGGAATTTGAAGAGCATTTACCTCATACAGTGACTAAGCTGATCACACCGTTTGGTAGTAAGGTATACCTGGTGGGAACTGCTCACTTTAGCGAGGAATCACAGGACGATGTTTCCTATGTAAGAAAAAAACCAAAAAAAAAAAACATTCCATCTGTGTCTAGAGTAAAGAATGCATTTTTGTTACTTGTTCCCTCCAGGTTATTCGAAATGTCCGGCCAGATGTTGTTATGGTAGAATTGTGCCCATCGCGCATTCATATCCTAAAATTAGATGAAAAAACTCTGTTAGAGGAAGCAAAAAACTTTAATTTAGCTAAGGTAAATGTGCATTTAAGAAAGTTCCACAAACCCTATACATATATACGTTTATTTAATTAGATTCGCAGTATAATTCAAACGAATGGCTACATTAATGGAATATTTTTCATCCTTCTTCTGCATATGAGTGCGCAACTAGCCAAAGAGCTTGGCATGGCACCAGGTGGCGAATTTCGTCGTGCATTCGAAGAAATTCATAAAATACCAGGTTGCGTTTTACATTTAGGTGACCGTCCAATAAGAATTACATTACAACGGGCACTCCGGGCCCTATCGTTACGACAGACCTTGAAACTTGTCTGGCGTCTAACATCATCCGAAACCATAAGCATCGAAGAAGTTGAAGAATGTAAACAAAAAGATCTTCTCGAGAAACTAATGCAGGAAATGGCCGGTGAATTTCCAGCATTCAGTGATGTTTTTGTAAAAGAACGAGATCTATTCCTATGCCACTCATTACAAGTTGCCGCATTACCTGTACCACAATCGGATGGCACAGCGCGGCCTGTACGTGTTGTGGGTGTCGTTGGAATCGGTCATGCAAATGGAATAGCCGCGAATTGGGGCAAGGTCAATCCGAGTCAAATACCAGCAATTCTTGAAATTCCACCAGCCAGTCTAAGCACAAGACTCTGCAGATATACACTTAAGTACGGCTTCATTGGCCTAACACTTTATGGTGCAATCAAATTGCTTCGACCACGGATAAAACAATTCTTCTGATTAATATGGGACTTTCGTAGCGATAGTTATAGAGAACCTATAGTAAAGCTTAAGTTAAATACATATTATATTGTACTAAATGTAAATAAGATGATTTAAAGGCCCGATTGTCTATTACGTACGGACGTTTTAAAGGGGCTCTGAGAATAACATAATCCATAAACCACAAAGAACAAAAAAAAAATGCAAAAAGCAAACAAAAAAAAATTGCAAAATCGGGAAAAAAATAACAATAAAGCAAAATGTTCAAAAGAAACACAAAAGAATGGAAACAAATACTTCGAAGCTGGTAGAGCAACTGTTTACGTATTTAGACGGACAGACGTTATCTTTTTAAATTTATTGAGAAATTGTTGAGTGTACATATTATAAATAATATAGAACCCATTTCGATGTTTGTCTAGGCAACTGTTAAGGAAAAATAAAAAACAGGACTAGCGACAGTTCTTTTTTTTTTTTTTTTAATGATGAGATGAGGCGTTCCTACAATGGTCATATATGTACGTAATTCTGGCAGTAGTTCGAGCATTGAAAAATTATGCAATAAGGGTCATTATGCCGTTGAGTCTTTTCACCTTTGATTCTTGTGAAATTGTATGTTCACCTTAGCGGTCTGCACCGGCCTCTATGTTTTAGATTATGCATTTTATTTTGTACAAGTGGTTATGTGAATTTGTACGAAACGGAAATCAGCTTGTTCTTTATCTGCCATTTTTTCCGCCTTGCCGAACATTCTGGGCAAAACCTAATTATCGCCAAGATCAAGCCAGATGGGGCACCGATAGAGCATAAAAAAATTAAAAAAAACTTGCTCCTCAAGGCAAGCATTGGTTGAATGAAGGTAGCTTAGGTTAGGTTGTAGTGGTTGGCATATGTCACACGTAGGCCGGAATCGGCCATTTTGATACCACATTGATCATACTACCTAGATCCGCTACCAATCAGTGCTTCTGGTGAAGCGATGGAGTTGAGCTATTTTTATATCTGCTAGCTCACTTAAGGGCGCAGTGGTTAGTGTGTTGGATTCTGATGCACAATGAGCGAGTTCGGATCCCGATAACACCAACGCCTTCGAATGCTTATATCGCGACGTCCCTCCTCAGCGGAGTATTGGCAAACGTCCCCGTAGTATACTTGCCATGAAAAAGCTTCTCGACTCTCGCAGTACGAATACGGCATAAAACTTTAGGTCCCTTTCACCTATGTGAAAAATAAATCACACACAACATGGGTGATGAGAGAAACTTGGCTCTGGTCCTTCATGGGCGTTAATGCCACGAAAGACAAGAAAGGCGCGCCTATATGTGTATGTGTGTAGATCCTCCTACGGTTCGCAAAAGAGGGATATGAATAGAGGAGGTGGTGAATTGATTCCTCATCCATGCAGCCGCGGCAAAATTCATAGGCAGGTAGCCCCAGTTTGCCAATGACGCAGTGACCTGTAATGACACCATTTAGAGTGCCTAGGGTTCCCGTTTTGATTTCACCAAGGTCTATGGTCGATATTACTTTCGTTCCATTGAAGTTTGGTAGCTTGGACGGTTTGAAGTTTTATCATGTGCTTTACCGAGCTTATTGGTGTTTTTAAATTCCTAAGGGTTGGAAGACCGAGTGTGCTTGACCCTAACCCTGCGGGTTCATCGGCCGTGCAGTTTCCTCGAATATCCCTATGCCCGGGAATATCCCTATATTGAACTGCAAGTCCTTCGCTATCACTGTTATTTCTGCTTGGTACCTACACACTGCAATGGTTTGGGAATTTCCCAGAAGGTTGCGATAAACTACCCTGTCAAGGGCAGTATACCAAACTACGACGCCATAAAGAAGGATAGTTCTTATGACTGCCCCTACTTTCTGCCCATCACTTTCTTGCAACAGTAGAGGTCAGTGGGTACTTTCCTGATACGATCAAAAATGTTGGGTTTCCAATTTAGTTTCCTTTCAAGGCCAAGATATTTGGCCTGATCTTTGATTACTTTTTAGGTTCCTTCCAGTTTCGGTGGCTTTAAGGGCGGAATTTTATATTTATTAGTAAGTAAGTTGGAGTTCAACGCTCATGTCTGGTCTGGTGCATCTAAGACCTCACTGCACTTACTGGGCCGAATACAGAATCGCGCGATAAAACTCATAGGAGATTCCAGCATCACACTTTCATTACAATCACTTGATAATCGCGTGAATATCTCCTACCTTTCATTGTTTTATCGTTACTTTCGTCACAAATGCTCTATTGAAATAGCCAGTTGCATTCCGCCCCTTAAAAACTTCTCGTTATAAGGCCCTTAGCCTTGAGTGCGCGTGTGACTGTAAAAAAAAAAAGAAGCGCAGTACTAGATATGTATGTCTTCTTGGGGTTCACCTCAAGTCCGCAGATGTTCGTCCAGCTAATTACTGATTGTAAGGCTCCCTGCATTATGTCACTTAGTGTGCTGGGCAACTTTCCCGAGACGGCTATAGCAATATCGCCCGCATAGGCTGTCACAACGTACCCGGCCTGTTCTAGCAAAAGAAGTAGTTCATTGACTACCACGTTCCAGAGAAGAGGGGAAAGTACATCTCCCTGTGGTGTACATGTGCTGACCATTTGTCACAAGATCAGTTCTTTCACTGATCTTGTTACCCCTAGATCAATCAGCGCTTTGGTGACGGCCCGTGGTTCAACATTGTTAAAGGCGCCTTTAATATCGAGAAAGGCAAAGGGTATATTCCTTGTATTCCAATGACCTTTCTATGATGCTGACGAGCGAGTGGAGTGCTGTTTCCACCGATCTGCCTTTATTGCAGGCATGTTGGTTCTCCAACAGCCTTCCTAAGCCGTAGCTGTGTGCATCTATAATCTTAAGATGTAAGGTTATTAAGTTTCAAGTCGTTTGCATATGTACGTGTGGGAGCTTTTGCCTGCCCGGTATAAAAATGACTTTGGTTTCCTTCCACTTGCTTGGGATGCATGATAATGAGAGGCAACTTTTAAAAATTACTACAAGATAGGAAAGGATGAGATCTGCCATCCGCTGGAGCTCGACTGGTACGATCCCATGCGGGGCTGGAGACTTATATGGTTCAAAGCTTGTTAGAGCTTAGAGAAGGAATGCTCGTTGAGGACCTTCCATTCCCTGATTTTATCAACAATGTCCTGTGATGGGAAGTTTACATCTAGAACTTCTTGTCTGTTTTTGAGAAAACCCCCCGTAGTATACTTGCCACGCCTTTCGAAATCGGCATTAAACTGTAGGTCTCTTTCACCTGTTTAAAAAATAAATCACACAAAGCATGGCTGATCGAGAGAAGCTTGGCTCTGGCCCTTCACGGGCTGTAACGCCACCAAAGCAAAGCATAGTCGATTTCGTAGGTTAAGGTAAAATCTATTTGCTGCATATGTTCACATTTGTCTCCATAAACCGGCTGTTTTGTTGCTAAACGAAAATCAGATGATTAATGTTTCTACTGATTCTAAGCTACCTGAGAACTAGTGCCACTATTTATCTCCTAACCCCGTCTCGCTTTATATGTATGTACATTCGTTTGGCTTCCATTCGACTTTCAATGAGTGAATGATCTTCACTGAGACAAGCAATTTAACTTAGTAAATTAGCCGACACAAACACCTGGCATTGAGAGTCAGTCTGCTGAAGCTCTGGACTTGCTTCTTGCTTCCCCCAATAAATACAATACAACAGTCTCGAGCTACACACGTTTAAAGAAAAGCTGCCAAAAGGACGGTATGGCATTATGAGAAAACAAACTCGAA
This sequence comes from Eumerus sabulonum, assembly GCA_951905685.1. Taxonomy (NCBI): domain Eukaryota; kingdom Metazoa; phylum Arthropoda; class Insecta; order Diptera; family Syrphidae; genus Eumerus; species Eumerus sabulonum. The sequence continues at coordinate 180,189,809 of OX645060.1, forward strand.
TGCACTTAACATTCTTTAGGAGCTTCAGTTGGCCGTTATGTTTTCTCGATAGTGATGTGGAGGTCCCTACTGATATGATCACAAAACACCATTATTTTTGGTACCAGAAACTTTACTCCTTACAGAGTAAAAAGGGTAAAACTAAAGCAAGGTGGGTGGTATGGCTTGAGCTGTAAAAGGGAGAGTGAGAGAGATAAGATTTCGGACTTTTGTATAAGGCCAAGCCAACGTACAAAACCAGAAATTACCAAAATTAAGGCAAAAGGTACTACAAGGTGCCAAGGTGCCAATGGCTGCGAGTTTCATTCAACGGGAAAACCAACGTACTGGCCGTCAGATGGCGCAAAAACTCCCGATTTAATTGACTTCTTTATCACGAAGGGAATCAGTGCAAACTACCTAAAAGTCGAAGAGAGCTTTGACCTTTCCTCAGACCATTCTCCAGTTATACTAACGATGACGGCAGCTCTAATTAAAATTCAAAGACCACCTAGATTAACTAGTAGGGGAACTAAGTCCCTTATTACACGGCGTTTTTTTAGTACAGCTTGAAATAAGGGCGCAAGAGATGGTCAGTGAAACAGAAATACATTGGCACAGTCACGCGCGGGTAGCTACTTCGTGCGTCTCTTTGACATTTCCTTATCTCCTTTTCTTTGTTTTGCGATGTCGCTTCACTCCTGTTTCAGATTTGAAAGTGTACGTTTGGATACCATTCTTACTTTTCAAATTTCACCACAGGCTAACGATAATGATATGTAAAACGAAATGTCAAAAAGACGCACACGCTGCGAAATGAAAAAAAGGTCCATGGAATAAGTCTTGCTGCTCGGAATGTCAGTCCAAAAGGAAATCACACTTTTCAAGCTGTACTAAAAAAGCGCCGTGGAATAAGGGACTAACTGGGAAAGATTCAGAAACTACGTTGAGGAAAGCACTGAATTCAGAGTACCGCTAAGAACATTCCGGTCAGTCAAAAGCATAGATAAACTAACGAGATGGCAATCTCGATGGCTTTGACAGGCATTTTGACAACTAGCCCCTACAAACTCGTTTCGATTTGACGGCGTCTTGACTATGTCATTCTGCCTTGTTCCGACGTCTTGACTCTAAGTCAAAAGCGTCGTTTTTAAGGCGGCCTCTAGACGCTCAATATTATTGTGCAAAATATTGCACAATTTTATTGGCTTACTGCCCCAGACGGTTCAATATTTTTCCCAATAATTTAGGTGACCGCTCATATTTGTAATAAAAGTCAAAAGCGTTTTGATTTTCCGTAATATATGGCACAATCTTGCAATATTATCTACAGACGAACAATAATATTGTGCAATATCAAATATCGCACAATGTTATTAGGCGTCTAGGGGCCGCTTAAATTACAAATGCAACATCCAACCCTTGCGGGGATCACAGGGCAGACGTACGAACGTTTTCCATCTTGTTAATTTATCTATGGTCAAAAGGTATCCTACCCGCCTGGAATAAGACAAATGTATGTATGTATGTATGTATGTGTATGTATGTTGGCGTTACAGTCCATGAAGAACCCGAGCCGAGCTTCTCTCAATCACCCATGTTGTGTGTGATTTCATTTTCCCATAGGTGAAAGGGACCTACAGTTTATTGCCGGTTCCGAACGGCGAATTTCAAGAAGCTTTTCATGACAATTTTACTACAGGGGGTTTTGTCAGAACCCCACTGAGGAAAAACACCGTGAAAAACACGTTCGATGACATGGCTGTGGCGTCAGAGGCCAACACACTACCCACTGCGCCACGGTGCTCTCATTATACTTACTTTATACCATAGATAAATTAACGAGATGGCAATCTCGATGGCTTTGACAGGCATTTTGACAACTAGCCCCTACAAACTCGTTTCGATTTGACGGCGTCTTGACTATGTCATTCTGCCTTGTTCCGACGTCTTGACTCTAAGTCAAAAGCGTCGTTTTTAAAGCGGCCTCTAGACGCTCAATATTATTGTGCGAAATATTGCACAATTTTATTGACTTGCTGCCCCAGACGGTTCAACATTTTTCCCAATAATTTAGTGGACCGGTCATATTTTTATTAAAAGTCAAAAGCGTTATGATTTTCCGCAATATATCGCACAATCTTGCAATATTATCTACAGACGAACAATAATATTGTGCAATATCAAATATTGCACAATATTATTAGGCGTCTAGGGGCCGCCTTAATTACAAATACAACAACCAACCCTTGCGGGGATCACAGGGCAGACGTACGAAAGTTTTCCATCTCGTTAATTTATCTATGCTTTATACTCGTGACCATAGATAAATTAACAAGATGGCAATCTCTATGGCTTTGACAGGCATTTTGACAACTAGCCCCTACAAACTCGTTTCGATTTGACGGCGTCTTGACTATGTCATTCTGCCTTGGTCCGACGTCTTGCTTCTAAGTCAAAAGCGTCGTTCTTAAAGCGGCCTCTAGACGCTCAATATTACTGTGCGAAACATTGCACAATTTTATTGGCTTGCTGCCTCAGACGGTTCAATATTTTTCCCAATAATTTAGTTGACCGGTCATATTTGTATTAAAAGTCAAAAGCATTGTGATTTTCCGCAATATATCGCACAATCTTGCAATATTATCTACAGACGAACAATAATATTGTGCAATATCAAATATTGCACAATGTTATTAGGCGTCTAGGGGCCGCTTAAATTACAAATGCAACAACCAACCCTTGCGGGGATCACAGGGCAGACGTACGAACGTTTTCCATCTTGTTAATCTATCTATGCTCGTGACCATAGATAAATTAACAAGACGGCAATCTCGATGGCTTTGACAGGCATGTTGACAACTAGCCCCTACAAACTCGTTTCGATTTGACGGCGTCTTGACTATGTCATTCTGCCTTGTTCCGACGTCTTGACTCTAAGCCAAAAGCGTCGTTTTTAAAAGTCAAAAGCGTTGTGATTTTCCGCAATATATCGCACAATCTTGCAATATTATCTACAGACGAACAATAATATTGTGCAATATCAAATATTGCACAATGTTATTAGGCGTCTAGGGGCCGCTTTAATTACAAATGCAACAACCAACCCTTGCGGCGATCACAGGGCAGACGTACGAAAGTTTTCCATCTTGTTAATTTATCTATGCTCGTGACATACCACAGACAGAAGGCACCGCGTTAAGCGCGGTTCACATTAAGCGATTTATCCACCGATTTGCTTGACGACCAAATAATGCGTAGCGTTCACACCAAACGACTTGTTGACCGACTTCACTTGCGATAGAAATTTCGAAGTATTAACATGGCGGCGCATGCTCTGGTTACAGGGATGATTATTGATGAAATACTCGAAAATGAAGAAAAAAAAAAAGCGAATGTGGATTAAACCATGGGTCGGAAAACGTAATAATTTCTCATCGGTAACTGTTAAGAGAATTTCACCAAAATTTGCCAGAGGATTTTCGTAATTATTTGCGAATTGTTAGGAACGTATGATGAGTTACTGAGAGAAATAATTCCTCATATGAAAAAATCAAACCAAAATTATTTTTCTTTGTTTGAAGTCATATCGTTCATTCCGCTCAAAGTTGGTGTTGTTTCTCTGAACGCACAAGCGAAAGTGAAAAAATGCTCTGAAGTTGTATGACAACTGTTCACACTTAACGATAAATCGTTCAACCACGGCTGTCAAGCAAAAAGTTGGAAATTTTCAACTTCCTGACTACAAATCGTAGCTAGAGCGTTCACATTGGTTTTGCATACACAATTTGTCGTCCAACCACGATTGTCAAGCAAATCGCTCGATAAATCGTTCAATGTGAACCGCGCTTAAGTGATTGGACAAAGGTTTGGAGGTCAATGAAACCAAATCTGTTCACGTTGACTTTACCTACAGAAAAATAAATAACTTAGCAGTTTTCATAATCTCTGCGCAAATTCCGTTCGCAAACGAGGCGAAGTATCTCGGAATGACGCTTGATGCGAAATTAAAATGAAAAACTTACGTTAAGAAAAAACGTGGAGAACTCGAACATAGGTATCGGGAATTGTTCTGGCTATTAGGAAAGTATTCCAAGCTCAGTATTTATAACAAACTGCTTATATATAAGCAAGTGCTACAACCTATATTGACTTATGGTATACAACTATGGGGTTGTACCAAAAAGAGTAATGCTGAGATCCTGCAGACTTTTCAAAACAAAGTATTACGGGCAATAGTTAATGCGCCGTGGTATCTGCGGAATGAGGATATCCACCGAGATCTAGGAATCGCAACAATAGCCAACGCAGCTAGAGATTTTGCTCGTAGACACAAACGACGACTAGAGGAACACGCTAATAACGCTGTACTTCCAATTTTAGATGAAGAAAGGTCTACAAAGAACCAAACCGTTCGATTTAGCACGATAATAAATAAATAATTACTCGTGTGAACTGGCGAGCTCTGCAGGAAGCATCGCTGGAAGGTGACCTGCCACATTTTAAGTTATGTATCGTTCTTAGGGTTCCGTACCCAAAGGTAAAACGGAACCCTATTACTAAGACTTCGCGGTCCGTCCGTCTGTCACCAGGCTGTATTTCATGAACCGTGATAGCTAGACAGTTGAAATTTTCAAAGATGATGTATTTCTGTTGCCGCTACCACGACAAATACTAAAAACAGAACAATAATATTTAAGGGGGCTCCCATACAACAGACATGATTTTCATCCAAAAAATCCCCTTGGTCACATACTGAACTAAGGTTAGTCGACAATATCCCACAACCAGTAGCAAAATTCCCAGCTTTGATCTCTTTTGTGTCTTTGATTAATCCTAGCTGCAAACCTTTTTCCCATATTTCCCATTATTGTTATTCACCTTTTCACATCCTTGCTTTCAAGTAAAATACTTGATTTGAATACAATGGACACTTTGATGATCAACTATATCTCATCATGAAGATTTTTGATTATCAAAGTAATATGCCTATAACCTGCCTGCAACCAAGATCTGTCATCATACATAAAATGTGATTTAATGGGATGACTGATGAGGTAACATACATAGTCTCTTTCATATTTATATATACAGATGGTACGGAACCCTTTGTGGGCGAGTCCGACTCGCACTTAGCCTATTTTTCCTGTAATCTAACTATTAAATAAAATCCTTTGCATTTTGTTTTCACTCCGCTATCAGTGTGCGTATTTATTTTATTCTCCAAGTACCAGACGACATTATTATTAAATATTTCCATATAACGGTAAATGATCTTAATTCCTTTCTAGGATTGCGTGTTATACTCAATACCCACACGATTGCCACAAGATGGAGGGATTTTCAGTCTAGAGCGAAGAAAATTGTTAATGAAAGCTGTACCTATTTTTTTGTCCAGCACTGTATGTATATATATAGCAGAAATCAAATCAGACGCTTAAAGTTGAAATAAAGACAACTTGGTAGTCCGAAAGATGACTCTAAGGTGGTGGAGCCTGAAAGATTACTGAATTCTGGGCTGATAATGTTGCAGGTTGTAGCTGAGAATTCGGGGTAATCTTTTCCTTTTGATTAAAAAACCGGAGACGGCGCTAAGAAGAGCCATTAAAAGGTACAGGGAAAACAATTCGTACACCCGACGTCAAGGATTAGGTCCACTGAGAGGAACATCTGCAAAGAATGACCGATTTTTGGTGCTTCAAAGCCTTCGAGATAGTCACCAAACAGCGGTTGAGCTGTTTCGATCTGTTAGAGGGACAGCTATAAATGCACAAACGGTGAGGCGGCGATTAGTGGAGAGTGGCCTTAGAGCATGAAGACCTGCTCGCGTGCCTAGACTCACTGTACAGCACAAGCGACGTCGGATGGAATTTGCTTGCCTTCACCAAGATTAGACCGAGGCCGACTGGAGTAGAGTTATGAGTAGAGTTTGTCTGCGCCCGCCAGGTGGACGTAGCAGAGTGTGGAGACGAACAGGTGAGGGATACTCTTCGGCAATAGTTGCCCAGCGGGAACATTTCTGGGGAGGTTCAGTCATGGTGTAGGCAGGAGTTTCCATGGGCGGGAAAGTCGAGCTGTGCGTCGTGGAAGAATCAGTGAACTCCAGTTATTACACAAACAACATTCTGGAGGAATATGTGGTTCCGTTCGCACCATTTATTGGCGATAACTTTTTGCTGATGTAAGACGGTGCGTTACCGACTACTTGCAAGAAGTGGAAATTGAGGTAATGGCTTGGCCTGCGATGAGCCTAGACATGAATCCCATCCAGCACGTTTAGGACCTGCTGGAGAAAATGATAAGGAGGCGACTTGCCCTTTCAGAGACACACAGTGGGCTGATCGAGGAATGGGAAAATTTGGATGACACCATTGAGGCAATACCCACTATTAACGGAATGAGAACTTGTTGAAAAAATAATAATAATAAAAGTGTTTAATGTTAATTTATGAAGTTTTTGTACATTTTCTTTTACTTGTGTTTTATTTCTAAATTCTTCCATTTTTTTTAGATGAATTACTTATTTTTATGTTAATAAAAAAACCGTATTAAAAAAAAAAAAAAAAAAAACCTTTCTTTTTAAAATCACTTAAAAATATTGCAAAATTTCAAGGTGCGACACTTTTTTTGTAACTCAGTGTACATATTTGTCGGCGGTAAAAAAATCATCAAGCATCAATACCATTTACGAGCAACGTTTCTTGTTAATAAAGTGCTGTCGTCGTGCAGAGTGAAAGACACGTTTTCTGATGTAGCTTTTAATGTGACTTAGAACGGACATTCAAACGATACATGTCCATGAACGAGTTCTTCAACATAGGAAGATTATAGGGGAAATATGGTAATAGTGTACCCACCAGGAATAAAGAATGAGATACCAATCTTTTGGCTTTGACAGGCATTTTGACAACTAGCCCCTACAAACGCGTTGCGGTTTGACGGCGTCTTGACTATGTCATTCTGCCTTGTTCCGACGTCTTGACTCTTAAGTCAAAAGCGTCGTTTTTAAAGCGGCCTCTAGACGCTCAATATTATTGTGCAAAATATTGCACAATTTTATTGGCTTGCTGTCCCAGACGGTTCAATATTTTTCCCAATAATTTAGTTGACCGCTCATATTTGTATTAAAAGCCAAAAGCGTTTTGATTTTCCGCAATATATCGCACAATCTTGCAATATTATCTACAGACGAACAATAATATTGTGCAATATCAAATATTGCACAATATTATTAGGCGTCTATGGGCCGCTTTAATTACAAAAGCAACAACCAACCCCTGCGGGGATCAACGGGCAGACGTACGAAAGTTTGGTATCTCATTCTTTATCCCTTCCCTGGTACCCACTTAATTGAAAGATGGCTAGTTCTGACCATAGATAAATTAACGAGATGGCAATCTCGATGGCTTTGACAGGCATTTTGACAACTAGCTCCTACAAACTCGTTTCGATTTGACGGCGTCTTGACTATGTCATTCTGCCTTGTTCCGACGTCTTGACTCTGAGTCAACAGCGTCGTTTTTAAAGCGGCCCCTAGACGCTCAATATAATTGTGCAAAATTTTGCACAATTTTATTGGCTTGCTGCCCCAGACGGTTCAATGTTTTTCCCAATAATTTAGTGGACCGGTCATATTTGTATTAAAAGTCAAAAGCGTTCCGATTTTCCGCAGTATATCGCACAATCTTGCAATATCATCTACAGACGAACAATAATATTGTGCAATATCAAATATTGCACAATATTATTGGGCGTCTAGGGGCCGCTTTAATTACAAATACAACAACCAACCCTTGCCGTGATCACAGGGCAGACGTACGAAAGTTTTCCATCTTGTTAATTTATCTATGGTTCTGACCAGGGATAAACAATGAGATACCAATCTTTCGTACGCCTGCCCGTTGATCACCGCAGTGGTTGGTTGTTGCTTTTGTAATACACACCGATACTATACGTGTTATTCTCCGTTTAAAAACGACGCTTTTGACTAACACAATGTTGTTAAGCGTCGATGTGTAGAGTCAAGACGTGGCAAAATGATCGTAAAAAGGCAGAATGACATTGTAGTAGGTGCAATCTGTCAAAGTGCCTGTCAAAGCCAATAGATTGGTATCTCATTCTTTATCCCTGTTTCTGACTGTCCTCCTGACAGAACTGACGGTTTCCTCTCAATTTTTGTATTGACATGTGGTGGCATAAAATATAATGCCACTCTTTTTGTTAATTTTTTGGCAAGAAGGCATATAAAAATGAAAAAATTAAATGGGTGTTTTAATTTTTGCCTACTGGGAAGTAGGTCGTGTGGGCCTTGCGAGTCGCACCTAGAACATTTTTTTTTTTTGTAATTTCAGATTATTGAAGCAGATGTGTCGAAAACCTGTGGACCGTTTCTAATTCTATTTATAAGGGTTTGATTTTCTTTTTCCAACTGCAACGGGTCATCCTACTGTAGTAAGCGATGATCCGTTCTCGCCCGTCAATCATTTGAGAGAGTACTCCTCCGATTCCATGTCCGCTCGCGTCGGTATCCAAAACAAACTTTTCTCCCGAGACAGGATATGCGAGAATCTGCGCACTGCAGAGCAATTCCTTCAGGTGAATGAACGCTTCCTCTTGCTGCTTCTCCCACTTGCATGGCCGATTCTATTTGGTGAGCTTGTGCAGACTGCTGGCAATGTTTGTAATATGTGCAAAGTCCTGAGGAATGACCTTAACTCATGAAGATTCTTCGGCCGCGGCCATTCCTTAACCGACGAGATTTTCTCTTCATCTGTATGGACTCCTTTTGCAGTCACCACATGTCCCAAGTACTAGATAAATACATAGAGATGGAAATCTGATGGCTTTTGACAGGCACTTTGACAGATAGCCCCAACAAACGCGTTGCGGTTTGACGGCGTCTTGACTATGTCATTCTGCCTTGTTCCGATCTGTACCCCGTTTACATGCGTACTCGAAAGATCGAGTCGAAACTGAGTTGAAATTTCGACCCAGGTTTTTCCGCAACGTAGTCGAAAGATCGAAGAGTTCAAACGTAGTTGAAGTGACAGATAGTATGTATATACAGACCTTTTACTTTGATTGTGTTAGTCCTGCATTGTGCCAACCAGCAAGCGAAAAGAAAGAGAAGCAAAAGAGATATCTCACACATATGTACAGAGACAAAATGTCAGTTCGACTCCTCGACCCAGATTTACATGCATTTTTTCAACTCGATTCAGCTCTGCCAGCTGAATCGAGTCGAGTGAACTCTATTTCCACTCGATCCGCGTTTATGTGAATTTCGATCCTAGTTGAATCCGGATTCAGCTACGCATGTAAACGGGGTACTGAGTCCGACATTTTGACTCTACCATCGACATCTTGAGACTATTATTGTGTTAGTCAAAAGCGTCGTTTTTAAACGGAGAATAACACACAGTATCGGTGTACTAAAAACAAAAAAAAAAAAAAACAACCCCTGCGGGGTTCACAGAGCAGACGTACGAAGGTTTTCTATCTTGTTCATTTATCTATGGTTAACAACGCATATCGTCGGAATCACTCTGTGCATTGGGGTGAATACCATAAAGTCGTTATTTTGCAATTCACCACTTTCAGTGTTTTTGGCCCCATCTACTGTTTCGTAGATGATAGAAGCAATCACTTACCTTCCACACTACCTCAATACAAACCAACATAACACACCACCAACAAAATAATAATCCGATTTGTTGTCATTTTGATTTTTTGACATTCTACCTTCGATTTTTCGCAAACCGTGTTCCCTGTTCGTATAAGTTCACGTTTCCGTGATTTCATAAAATTGATTAAACTTTGCAGTTGCAGATCACAGTGCTGTAGTACGCGCCAACATACGTCCATCAACGTCCATAAGTTGTTTACACAATCGGGTCGAGGAAAACGTTTTGCAATCCAATGCAACTATTGCACAGCCTCTCGCAATCGTATTCATTGAAATTGGTATCTCGGTTGTAGGCGCTCTCCCATTAGAAGATCTGTGCAAGCTATGAATGTGAAAGAAAGACTTTATTTAACAGCTTTTTGATAAGAATGTTGTTAACTAGATAAGTTTAAAAGTGTAAGAACGATATTTTGTAGTTAAAATACCAGAGAAAGAAAAAAGAGGGAAAGGAAATCAAACTAAACAAGGGAGGATATCACAGAAACCAATTAGGTATTCATTGCTGCTTTTATTATAATCTATTTATAAACTGCTTGCCATTTCGTGTTTATGTTTTGTTTTGTTGTTGGCTGGGCTTCGTTAGCGCTAGGAGTGTGTGTTCAGCTTTTGTTATTTACAAACAAATTTCTGAAGTTTTTAGGCAACGAAAAATGGTAGGCAATGACGCACATTTCCCTATCCGCGCACAAAACCAAAATACTTCGAATTTAATTGTAGATTCCTTCGTTCAAGTGCAAAATAGATAAACGTCAATCGGTTTTACTCTTTGTTGTATTTTCTTATGTATTTGTTTTCATTTTTGATAATAAACAAAATTAATAGTGCATCGAAGTGGAGAATAATCGATTTAGAATACCCTAGAGGGGGGGTTTGTGTTTCGATGCTCAATGCCACAGTACAAAGCCAAAAACCATTCACACGCTCATTTATATTTCCTTTGATTCGTCAAGGTCATTCGCAAAGAATACGAATCATGAATATACATATGTTGTATATATTATGTACATACATACTGGGTATGAATAATTGGCTTAAATCAAGCAGTCGTCCCGCCACATGAGACCATTGTTCCCTTTTGGTCATCCTTTTTTCCCCGCGGAATGTCCAGCTACTTCAAACACCCATTACTTAATTATAAACGTTTTTCTGAACCAAATTAACAAAGCCATCTGTGTTTCTTGAACAAGCAAACCTATGTACATACATATGTCATTGATCTGATCTAAGCGTCTCAATATCTTTGGCGAGAACTAGTTTGTTTTTTTTTTTTTCTTTTATATTATGCTATCGTATAGTACTTCAACTACATACCTATGTATGTATCATATCCAAGTGGCAAACAGTCAATACAATCGAATACGTTCCCTATTTTGTACACGATTTTTTGTACTTTTATTTACTTTCGTCTACTATATGCCTTTGTCTTTGCCGTGATCTTTATTGTGGTGTCTTTATAAGAACTTAAGTAAGAGTATTGATCGCTTTTTAAATAACAAGTGCATCTTGCTCGCACGAATAAATAGTGTGCTTTGTGCGACATTGTATTGTTATATTAACACTGATTGCATCAGTTTTAATGTCTGAGATGTGATTTGAGTATCATGTGTGATATCTGTTTATGTTTATTTTATGATTTCTTCATTCCAAAGGACTTTCCAAAGGCAAAGCGAAGCTCTATAGAATTATCAATATTTAACTGCAAATTATCTTTGATCTAGGTTGATCGGTCGAGTCCTCCAATAATTCGTCTTCATCAGAAAAAATCTCTTGGCATTCAGTTCGTCTGGCCTTTGTAGTACTGTGCCATCAATTGCATTCCATATGTTAATATCTACTGAAGAGTATGTTACCTAAACAAAATCAAGTTTACCTAGCTATGGTTTGTATGATATTCGTAGTCACTTCTCGAATAATGATTTGTAGCAAATCTTGCAATTCATTCTTCTTCTTCTTAGTGGGCGCTACAGTTCGGGGTGAACCTGCGCCTCAACCAACATGCTCCTCCATCTAGCACGATCTTTCGCTAGCCTTTTCCATTGCCGCACACCCAGTTGGCTGAGGTCCCCTTCCACCTGTGTGCGCCATCTTAAGGGCGGCCGTCCTCTGCTTCTTCGTCCCTCGGGGCTGGATTCAATGACTCTCCGGGCTGGAGCTGTGGTGTCCATTCGCTCTACATGGCCCAGCCATCTTAGGCGTTGAATCCATAGACGCCTGACTAGGCTCATGTCGCTGTAAAGCCCGTAAAGTTCGTGGTTGAATCTTTATCTCCTCCATCCCCCGTCTGCGTTTATAGGCCCAAAAATCACGCGCAAAATCTTTCTCTCGAACCGACCAAGGGTCTCCTCATCCGCTTTTGATAGTGTCCATGCTTCTGCGCCGTACAACAGGACCGGGATGATAAGGGTCTTATATAGAGTCAACTTTGTCGTTCGGGAGAGGGCTCTATTACTCAGTTGCCTCCTGAGCCCAAAGAAACAGCGGTTGGCAAGAGTGATTTTGCGTTTGATTTCGGAACTGATGTCATTGTTCCAGGTCACTGCGGAGTCAAGGTAGACGAAGTCCTTAACTACCTCGAACTTATATCTGCCTATACAAACGTTCTGGCCAAGACGTCGGTGGTGAGCGTCCTTTTTTGATGACAGCATATATTTAGTTTTGCCCTCGTTTACCGTCAAACCAATTTTCGCCGCCTCCATCTCAATACTCGCAAACGCCTCATTGACATCTCGCTGCGATCTACCTATTATGTCAATATCGTCGGCGTATGCAAGGATTTGCGAGGATTCGAAATATATTGTGCCTCTTGTGTTGGCCAGTGATATCTGCACAATTATTTCTAATATTATGTTGAAGAAATCACACGACAGCGCATCGCCCTGCCTAAATCCTTTTTTGACATCAAAACTATCGGTAAGGTGTTCACCGATTCGGATGGAGCAGCGAGCATTCTCCAAAGTCATCCTGCATAGTCTGACGAGTTTAGCAGGTATGTCAAAGGTAGACATAGCCTTATGCAGCTCGTCTCTAATTACGCTGTCGTATGCGGCTTTGAAGTCGACAAATAGGTGGTGAGTGTCGACTTGAAATTCATTGGTTTTTTTCCAGAATCTGCCGTAGTGTGAAGATTTGGTCGATGGTGGACTTCCCTGGCCTGAATCCGCACTGATAAGGACCAATCAGCTTATTTACAAAAGGCTTCAGGCGTTCACACAAAACGGCAGAGAAGATTTTGTAGGCGATGTTAAGGAGACTTATTCCTCTATAGTTGGCGCAATCAGAGGGGTCTCCTTTTTTGTAGATCGGGCATACGATGCTGAGACTCCATTCCTCGGGCATGCTTTCCTCTAACCATATCTTACGGATGAGCTGGTGCATGCTCCCAACCAGGTCATCCCCAGCTGCCTTGAAGATCTCAGCAGACAGTCCGTCTGCGCCAGCAGCTTTATTCGACTTGAACTTCGAAATGGCAATCTTAACTTCGTCGAGGTCAGGGGGACAGAATTCTCTGCGGTCTCCGTCGATTAGAAATGGATCATTCTGCCTGACAGCGACATATTGACTAATATCGCCGTTATACAGTCTGCAGAAGTGGTTTTTCCATATTCTCAGCATCGACTGCGGTTCTACTACTAGGTGTCCGTTCTCATCCCTGCAGGCTTCCGTTCTGGCTTTATAACCTTGGCATGTTCGCTTTATCTGTTGATAAAACTTTCGAACGTCACGCCTGCAGTAACACCTCTCCAAATCCTCAATCGCGTGCTTCTCGTGCTCTTTCTTCTTTCTTCTGAGAAGCTTATGCTCCTCCCTTCTTTTTAACTCGTAGAGCTCACGAGCTGCTCTTGTTCTTTTATGCAGCGAGGCCTTATATGCATCCTGCTTCGCTGTATGAATCCTCCTGCATTCGTCATCGAACCAGGTATTTCTTCGTGGTGGAGCCTTGAAACCCAAAACTTCGGATGCAGAGCTTTTCAGGGCTTGTTTGCAAAGGCTCCACTGCTGTTCTATTGATAGCGTGGAGGATTGAGGTGTATTGGAGAGCTTAAGGGAGACGCGATCGGTAAAAGCACGAGCGGTTTCTGGCGATAGTAGCTTTCCGACGTCATAACTTTGTATTCTTACTCTACTCCGATGTTAGCCCCTCGGAAAGTTCGAACATCAAGAATAGTGGAGGAGTGTCTGACGTCGATTGCGATGTGATCAATCTGGTTGGTAGTCGATTGATCAAAAGACCGCCAGGTGCCTTTGTGTATATCGAGGTGCGGGAAGCGCGTACTAGCTTGAAGGAAATTTCGCCCCGTAGCAAGATCAATCAGCCTGTGTCCGTTATCGGAGGTGGTGTCGTGTAGGCTATGTTTGCCGATGACTCGTTCAAATATGCTTTCTTTACCCAGCTTAGCTTTGAAGTCTCCTAGTACAATTTTGATGTCATAGCTGGGACATTGGGCATACGTTCTGTCTAGGAGATCGTAGAACTCATCTTTGGCTGAGTCATCCTTGTCTTCCGTGGGGGCGTGGACGCAGATGTTAAAAAATTTTGCCTTGATACGGATTGTTATGAGGCGTTCGCTCACATGCCGAAAGCTTAGGACTTTTTGCCTTAGTCCACCTCGAACAACAAATCCGCATCCAAACAATCGTTGCCCTCTCTCCCTATAGCAGTCGCCGTAGTAAATATCGCAGTTTTCCATCGCATTTCCTGGATGGCGGTGATGTCCGCTTTATAGCGGTCTAGGGCGTCCGCAAGTTGTTCGGCTGCACGTGGCCTGTTTAGGGACCTAACATTCCACGTACAAAGCCGAAGATCATTGTCCTTTTTTCGTTTTTTGCAAGGGTCGTCAACATAAATCCGGTCCGTTATATCCGAGGCTTGTGGTTGTTTCGGAGTTTGTGTTTTTTTTTACGGTTACGGCTTACTAGGCCGTAGCCCAACCGACTAATCCTGTTTTATTTTATTTTTTTTGGCGCAGGAGGCTCGCCATTCGCCCTTCCCCGTCTGCAATTTCCATAGGAAATCTCCAGATGGCACCACGAGGAGGTGGGGATAGGACTTACTAACAGTGCCGCAAGATGTTCGACTGCGGTGGCTCTTCTCGCTTTTTAGCAGACCAGCATCCGTCGGATAGATACTACCCCTACGAGGCCTTTGTTAGTCCTTTGCCATCCAATTCATTAGTGTCCTCAAATTGCTGCTGCCTCAATTCATCTCGTATCAAGATAAGAGGGATATTTTCCTCTTCATCTGAACTATCCCCTTCGCCTGCGCAAATCGAATCAAAGTATTACGCAAACATATTTCTATTACGTCTGGTTTTAACTGACTCCACGCTATTGCGGATGAAGAAACTGCGTCTTTTTCTGTTTAAGACTTTAAACAAATCCAAAAGATTTCTTTTTCCAACAGCTAATCTTAACAGACTTTTTTTTGTAATAGGGCTTTGTAATACGGATCGCATTCTGGTCCATTGGCTAAGTCAATAGTGTCACGTTTTTTGGCATGTATAGTGTGAAAATAGACCATTATCCGTTTTTAATAAAAGCTGGGACAGATGACATGGTGCATTATCCAGGAGTGGAACAACTTGTATTGGCAAACCTTCCTTTCGTAAAAAATCTTGTACCTGTAACAAACAAGCCTACCATCATCAACAATTTCTTATTCTATTCTTACCTGTGGAACAAACAGTTTATGAAACCACTCCTTGAAAATATCTGTAGTCATCCAAGAGTTCTTCGAGCTACGGTAATCAACCGGAATGTTGAAGTTTTTGAAGGGTGGAGGTTTTTTTTGCCTTGCCAATAATCAGTGCCTTTACTTTGGGAGGGCCAGTAGCGTTTCTACACGCTAACGTAACGTAATCCTGGCCTTCTCTACTTTTCGGCCTGAAGCCGTTTTTTCACCACTGGCAACATATGTCTTTTCAGGCAACATCTTCTAAAAGAAACCCGACTTATCGGCATTATAAATTTGGTTTTTAGACAGGTGAAGCTCATGAATTATATTCTCTAAATTATTTTTGGATGACGCAACTGCGTCAAGATCAGATGAAAGTTTTTCCCAACAGATTTTTAAAAGCCCAACACCATAACGTGACTTTAACCCACTTAGCCAACCAGAACTGGCACTAATGGCCCCTTCTTTCTCCTTTAATTAAGTATGCAATAGCTTCGCTTTTTCTTTTAGCATTTCTCCACCAATTGATAGATTTTCACCACGCTGCTTCAAAAACCAATTATATAACGCTCATTCCATACGAGGATACTCGCTTTGCTTTAAGGTGTTTCTTTTTAACGAACTGATTTGGCTTGTGGTCACTACTTTGAAAATGTTGTTATTTTAATTTTTTTTTTATTATCGCTGAAATTGTGGATTTGGCTACACCGTACTGCCGTGACAAACTCGACGCGCCTTCACCTCTTTCCAATTTCTCAATGGCTTTACCTTCTTCTTTCAATGATAAGAATTTTGGCTTTTTAAGACACTTTTCTACACTGCACTGCACTAATTGTATGCAAAAACTAACAAGTCGGCGAACGAACGAATGAACATATTCAATCTTGTCCATACATTCTTGGTTCACGTTATCGAGGTTTCTTTTGTTCACGCTATAGAGTACTCTTCATAAAAAAATGGTTGTTCACGCCAGCGGAGTGTTCACGCAATCAGGGGTTCACGCTACCCAGACACTACTGTATGTACCTACTTAATACCCTTTTAGTTCAATACACATCGACAGACACCCCTCCAACTTATTTAAGCCTTGAGAAAAATATGATTGTGGTAGCTTCTCGAAAGCATTTATGTGACTTCCTCATTCGACGTAAACCCTTGTCCGTTGAGGCATTTTTTTTAAATCTGAAAATAAGAAATTACTCGGGGTCAGATCTCGTGAATACGGTGGATAGTCTATTCCTCAATTTTAGCCATTGAAACTGTGCCCGTATGCACGCGTGCATATTTCTGGAGAAAGAGGATTTTTTTTTTTCTTCATTGGAAGGCGATTTTCTTTTATTTTCTCATTTAGCTGGCGTAATATTGACGCATAATACTATCTAGTGATCGTCTGAAGATAACACAACGTGTATCCCAAAACAGATTAGCCATAACCTTACCAGCTAATTTCATCGTCTCTGCCTTCTTTTGGGCCCGTTTGTCTATAATAATCCACTGTTTCCACTTTCATCTCGGGAGTATAGTGTTGTTTCATCTACGAAGCTGACAGCTGATCGTTGTTGCAGTTACTAATCTGCGCAGAAACTCATCTGGGTTGCGACGCATGCGTTCCAAAAGAACCTAAGACGAGTCCACGCGGTTGCCTTTATTCTCAGCAGGGATAATGATAATTCTCAGCTGAGAGCAAATGCGGCACGCATCTCGCAGATATTTTTTTCATACCTTTGGAAACCCTTGTGGCCTCAACTATTTTCCACAATGTTATTCTTTGGTCACACCTAACACCATGTCGTGGATTTTATCGATCATTTCGGGAGTACTCACGTTTACGGGACGTCCTGATTGATGTTCGTGTTCTGTTGATGTATGGTCACGTTTTAATTGATTTATCCAATTATAAATTGCTGCAAATACGAGTATATGGGCAGATGTGTCGTGTCTTTGGTGGCGTTACAGCCCATGAAGGACCAGAGCCAAGCTTCTCACAATCACCCATGTTGTGTGTGATTTATTTTTCACACAGGTGAAAGGGACCTACAGTTTAATGCCGATTCCGAACGGCGTGAGTTGAGAAGCTTTTTCGTGGCAAGTATACTACGGGGGGTTTTGCCAGTACCCCGCCGAGGAGGGACGCCGCGAAACAAACATTCGATGGCGTTGGTGTTATCGGGATCCGAACTCGCTCATCGTGCGTCAGAGTCCAATACGCTAACCACTGCGCCACGGCGCCCTCTTTCTTTAGCAATTAACCCTTTTAAATAGAAGTGTTTAATCATCGCTCTAAACTCTAAACGTTTTCCCATTTTTTTTTTTAACAAATACAAGTTGTTTAATTCAGCTGGCAGCTGTCGATAGAAACGAAACCACTCGAAGAATATGGTTGCAATTCTGTCATATATGTACATACCTAGTGAGGAATGATGCTTACTACAAAACAGAACATTTGCGATACTATGAGCGCCAAATCTTAGATTTTCTGAGGACTTATTGAGTTGCCCTAGTATATACAAGAAATGTTTTTAGAACTCTTGAAAAGACTAAGCTCGTTTACGAGTTTGATAAGTTTGATATTATAAGTAAGTGATACATACATATATCATACATAAAAGTAAAGAAAGTAATTTTTAATGATTTAGATTAGATTAGATTAAGATTAAGATTTTATTTCCCTTATATCATTTACGAAATAAACTTACAAATCAGTTCGCATGGCATTGCCGTCTGCCGGATTGACATATAATAAAAATCAAACAAACAAGTTACTCAAAATTCTCATTCAGTATATTTTCCCTATACCTTAACTCTATATCACAATATTTATACAATTTGCGAACATTCATTTCGTTGAGTAGCCCTATAAATTCCGCTTCCGACAAAAGGTCCTTACTTCTTCTTGCTTCCCTGAGAATCGGGCATCTTCGCAGAAAATGCATGCTATCTTCTCGTTCACTTAAATTGCATAAGTTACACAGTATAGGCATATTTTCTCTGTGAGGAATAAAGTTAAGTTTTAAGAGTTCCCCACGAAGTTTGAACATCATCGAAATCTCCTGGATGCTTAACTCGTCCTTGAAGTAATTATTCCTCCTCAGGTTGTAGTCCAATTGACTGTATGTCATTCGGTGTAAAGACCCTCTTGCATCCTCTGTACATTTCCGCCTAGCCTGCTCCTCTATACCCTCTATGATCCGTTGTAGTGCAGTTTTCCAGTTTCTATCCTCGTAGGTCAGTTCCACACCGCATCTTCGCGCCAGCTCTAACCACTCCGTGTACCACCCAGTTCTTTTTCTTATTGCTTGTAGGGCCGCTTTCTTCGGGAGCCTGTTGTCCTGCCAACTTAAAACCTTCAGAATGTAGTCCATTTGCAGCCTTAAAGTCTGGACAAATAAGGGGGTAAGTCCTGTTTCTAACATGATAATGTAATTAGGCGTATTGTGAGGGAGCCTGAAGAGCCTCTTAATAAAATAACGCTGTAACTTCTCGACGTCCTCATATTGTTTACTTCCCCATACTTTCAATGCATAGAACATAACAGACTGAGATACAGCTTTGAAGACCCTAAATTTGCTGCTATGAGCAATGCTTGCGTTGTTCAAAATGTTCTTCCAGATGATGTTGATGGCTGTTTTACACTTATTGAGTTTATCCCTGAAGTGTCTTTTCATACAGAGGTTTCTGGTCAGATAAACCCCCAGATATTTGTACTCCTTCACGACTTCTACTCCTTCTCCATTATACTTCCAAAACAATAACCGTTTTTGGGGCAAGCCGTTCCTTTATCAATTTGACGGTATGTTTCGGATCGTTCTCTTGTTAAAACGTCCACATCAACGACATTTCAACAGCAGCAAATGGTAGCATTACGGTTTCGAATGCGTTGTCTCCTTCGTCATAATTCCATTTAGACGATGTATGGGACCAGCTTCGTATCAAGAGAAACATACTTTTTGACTCCCCCTTTTCCGGGCCTAATTTTTTATTGTCTTCCTCTTTTCCACAGAACAATGACATTTCTTTCTAATAAAATAAAACTAAAATAGAAGAAAAATTTTTGCATAAGCACTCCACCTACTGACTTGAATTCTTCCACTTAGGGAGATTACAGGCGATAATATGGTAATAGCGTATCCATATTTTCTTAGACTTCTTGTTCCGTTGGCAATTAAATAACAACCGAAACTGCCTCCATCTTTATTTATTGTTACAACCTTTTACACATACGTTATACTTTAATACACACACTTTACTATTCCACCACAGATCAATTATCTGTGCGCTTCACATCTCGCTATATGGCTTGATTACCGACCGATCACTCGTTACTGAATCCCGGGAGCTGAATGCTCCCGACGACAAGGGCTCGCGCTTACATAGCTCCCGGTCCATTTTGTCGAATGTTAGGACTTTCCCCTTCGGGAGTTTCTAGAATGTTCTGGCATTCAGCAGTATGTCGCTTAATATTACCATCATTTCCATTTCAGCTTCACCAGAGCATTCGAACTTTGACAGCGAAATTCGAACATAAAGATCGGTTTGTATCTCCGTAACAATATTGATTGTTTCAATTGATCGTTTCTGAAGGTTAAGGGGGATAACACTTTCTAGGTGCGACCCACAAGGCCCACACGACTAACTTCCCAGTGGGCAAAAATTACAACACCCATTTCATTTTTATACATATGTCTTATGTTTATGTCGATGAACTTCGAAATACTGTTTTCAAATAATCAAGATCTTTACACATACGAATAGGTTTAATAAAGCTTAATCCCGGAAACCAATGGCCTACATATAAACACTTGCTTCTACAATTACTACAATATTTGATGAATAGTGAAATTTTCTTCTTCAAGTTATCAAGAAACCATCGATGTGGAGATATCTCATCAATACAATTCATCAACTAAGAATGCTGAATTAACATTTCCGGTATTCTTGGTCAATTCTCCCCTTGTTATCCCCTCATAAGATTCGTTATCAACGGTGGTATGTACATCGTTAGGGATTTGTTGAGTTTTGTAATCTTATACCGTCGCTCCAAGCTGCGATACTTTCCTTGTACTTGGGCGACGGTAAAAGAATAACCCTCATCCAAAAGTCGTTTCTAAATTTGCTGCCACATTTTTTTTTCATTTGTCAACGCAAATATTTTTCCCACCTGCAGGCCAAGCTCTTCCACTGAAGAGAGAAGCAATTTGGTTGGTCTTTCTAACCAAACTTCTTTGAATTCTTCGTCTTTTCTGACTGCCTCTCGGTTACCTTCTTGTGTTTGCAGCACTTCCTTCGTGATCTGGAAAACCTGTAGTTTTCATCTGCAAAGAAATTGTTTCATTACTTTGTATTACATACTTGTTTTATTAGAATACTTACCATTAGGCGAACACTCAATTGCAACTTTTCCTTCCATTTCACGAAAATTCCGTTTTATTTTTAAGCAATTTGAATTTCGAATAATTTTTCAACTGACTTTTGCATTAAAAATGACAGAAATCAGATGATTTATCAAAGTTGTGAATTTCTGCCCACACAAAATTCTTGGGCTGAAACTCGTAGCATGGGGACATTTTTTGTTCCCTCGAGAGCGCTCTCTTTTGCCCAAAAGTGTGAAGTACGGGACAAGACTTTCGTAGATTTTCGCTGTTTTCGACAAGTACAGGAACACACCTTATATTTATTTAACTAAAAATGACAGTTTGTTTCAAGTTAAAAGCTCTCTCAAAAACTGCCAGTCAAAATTGTAATTGATATATTTTGTTTTTGTTCTTTGCTTTTCTTACATTTTTAGATCATGGAGTCATTTCTCAGCCTATTTGACCCCAATTCGCCGGATGACGGCTTTGACGAAGAGGATGTCCGTAATGGGAATGGACGTAATCAGACGAATTCAAGCGGTAGCGAGAGTGATACTGACAACCAAAGCGACAAAGTCATAATCGACTTTGATCAGGGTGTATTACCACCAGAACCTCAAGTAGGGAATATCGAATATAAATTAAAGCTTATCAATCCGTCAAAGCAACGCTTCGAGCACCTTGTCACACAAATGAAATGGCGATTACGCGAAGGGCATGGAGAAGCTATTTATGAGATTGGTGTTTCGGATTCGGGTCATTTACATGGTCTCAATGAGAAGGACATGAATGCATCACTTGTCACTTTGAAGCAAATGGCTCATAAACTGGGAGCAAGTACTAGTGTGCTTCGAAGAAAATTTATTGCCGGTCGATCGGTAGCCGAAGTTCTTGTGCGAAAAATACCCGATGATCAGCATAATATTGAAGTACGTGTGGCAGTGCTAGGCGGGGCTGATGCGGGGAAATCAACGCTCCTGGGCGTTCTTACGCAAGGTGAATTCGACAATGGACGTGGTAGAGCACGGCTGAATATGTTCCGACACATGCATGAGATTCAATCAGGTCGTACGTCATGCATTTCCCACGAAACGCTCGGATTTGATTCGCAGGGCAACGTTATAAACTACAAATATAACGAAATGATGACGGCAGAGGAGATAAGTGATCGATCTACGAAACTTGTCACATTCATGGATCTGGCTGGTCATCGACGTTATATGAAAACAACAGTGCAAGCTTTGTCTGGTTATTCCCCACATCATGCGATGCTGGTCGTGTCAGCAGGTGGTGGATTTAATGGAACAAGCAAAGAGCATTTGTCCATTGTGCGAGCACTCGACATGCCATTTTTTATAGTAGTTACAAAAACCGACATTACATCACCCGATCAGACTGTTCATGAATTAAAAAATCTCTTAACATCAATTGGCTGTCGAAAGGTTCCGTTTTGGGTAACAAATAGCGATGATGTTCTCACTGCAGGCTCGAATCAAGAATCAGAGAACATCGTACCCATATTTTGTGTATCGAACGTTACAGGAACTGGATTGAATTTGGTCACAAAATTTTTGTACGTACTTTCGCCGGGAATTAGTAATTCGGAGAAGGAAAGGCTTGAACAAGATCCATGTGAGTTTCATATTGATGAAATCTTTCGGGTATCGGAAGTGGGCCCAGTCGTTGGGGGTTTATTGGTGAAAGGTGTTTTGACGGAGAATATGCAAATGAAGATTGGACCTCTGCCAGATGGACGATTTCATCCAGTGACTGTGCAGACTATTCATAGGAATAAAGCTCCCTGTCGAGTGGTACGAGCCGGTCAGAGCGCCTCATTGTCGTTTATTCAAAATCAGAGTTTGCCTGCACTAAGGAGCGGAATGGTCCTGCTAGCTGATAATCATATTGACGACGAGCCATGTGGCACGTATTTCTTCCAGGTAATTTATCATTATTTTTATCTTTTTTTTACGAAGCGAATTTTGTTGTGTTTCTATTTCGAATGAGTCCATGGGTAAATTAGATATATTTTTAAGTCATATTCTATAACTCTTTCACTGTAGCACCCTGTATTATATTCGACTGTCAAAAGTCTGACGTTTGAAATGTCGTCGTGACATTTCGCCGTCTTATCAACTTGACATTTGCCCAAGTGGACCCTCGTTGTGCGGGTTTGCCATTGATATGTTAAAATTAACTCGACATTTTCCCAGGCAGTTTTATCCAAAAACTAATTTCTTAACACATTGTAGGCAGTCCACTGCTTATTCAGACAATGAAGTTATCCTAGAAAAATTGTCCGGTGATAAGGAAGGGATAACAATTGTCGGATTAAATCGTCCATCTGGAAAGAACGCTTTTAGTCGCTCGTTGGTTAGCAATTTTTCATTAATCTTATCGGATCTGCAGCATGATCGAAACACAAGAGTGGTTATACTTCGAAGTCTGGTTCCAGGGGTTTTTTGTGCCGGAGCGGATTTGAAGGAACGAAGTAAAATGAGCCAGGATGATGTTGGTAGATTTGTGTCAAGATTACGTGGCCTGCTGGTGGATATCGAGCAACTTCCAATGCCAGTGATTGCAGCGCTTGATGGGGCAGCATTAGGTGGCGGCTTAGAAATGGCTCTGGCATGTGATATACGGACAGCAGTGGAGGATGTCAAATTGGGATTAGTTGAAACAAAGTTGGCAATCCTTCCGGGCGCTGGTGGCACTCAAAGATTGCCAAGAATTTTAAATCCAGCTTTGGCCAAAGAACTTATATTTACAGCTCGCGTATTTGACGGAAAATATGCAAAGGAATTGGGGATAGTCAACCATGTCGTTTCGCAGAATACCACTAAAGATGCTGCGTTTCAAAAGGCTTTGCAAATCGCTGAAGAAATTATTCCCAATGGACCGGTTGGTGTTCGTATGGCTAAAAAGGCAATCGACAAAGGTTTACAGGTGGATATATCGACCGGATATGCAATTGAGGAAGCATGCTACGCGCAGGTTATCCCAACGAAAGATCGACTTGAAGGACTGAAGGCATTCGCTGAGAAACGAAAACCAGTCTACAAAGGAGAATAGGACGATATTGATACTTAGGTACCGGGAAAAAGTGCATTTATTGTATACAACATTTGTTTTATATTAAATATGTGATGACAAACAAATGACACCTTTTTGATGGATTCGCTTAAAGGCAACAATTGAATGAAGATTAAGAAATGTTTTTCAGTTGTTTCAAACCATTTTCTGAGCTCCTACACAACTGAAATCCATATGGTACAGATTTGATATCCCCTCTCTTTAAGTTACTCTCATTATCCACACCATTCTATAACGATGACCACCTCATAGGGACGTCGTGGCGCAGGGGATAGTTTTTTGGCCTCTGACGCCAATGACACGAATCGAATGTGTTTTTCACGGTGCTTCTCCTCAACGAGGTACTGCCGAAACCCCCTATAATATAGTTGTCATGAAAAAGCTTCTCGAAATTCGCCGTTCGGAATGGGCAAAAAACTGTTAGCTCCCTTTTACCCATGGGAAAATAAAATCGCACACAACAGGGGTGATTGAGAGAAGCTAGACTTACGTTCTCCGTGGGATGTAACGCCACATATGTACAGACAAACATACTGTTTTAGTTGATCAGTCAAAGAAGAACTGAACTTACTTTGATGGCGATACAGTTCGGGGTGAACCAGGGCCTCTCCAGCCGGCCCGATCTTTGGCCAGCCGCTTCCAGTGCCGTTGAGGTCCCTTTCCACCAGTGCGCGCCGCCTTAAATGCGGCCGTCCTCTGCTGCGTCGTCCTTCGGGGTTGGAGTCGAAGACTCTTCGGGCCGGAGCGTTGATGTACATTCGCTCTACATGGCCTAGCCATCCTAGACGTTGGATCCGAAGACGTCTAACTAGGCCTATGTCGCTGTACAGCCCGTACAGTTCTTGGTTGAAACTCCTCCTCCACTCGCCGTTTACACAAACGGGACCAAAGATTGCACGCAGAATTTTCCTCTCGAAACGCTTAAAGGGCCTCTTCATCCGGTTTTGATAACGTCCAAGCCTCCGCGCCGTAGAGGAGGACCGGGATGATTAAGGTTTTGTAGAGGGATACCTTCGTTTTTCGATAGAGGGCTCTCCTACTCAATCGCCTCTTGAGCCCGAAGAAGCAGCGGTTGACAAGGGTTATTCTGCGTTTTACCTCAGCGCTGGTGTCGTTGCTGCTTGTAACCATCGAGCCAAGGTAGACGAAGTCCTTGACTACTTCAGCAATACAGCTGCCGAAGGTGACGTTCTGACCAAGCCGTCGGTGTTGCGCGTCTTTCTTGGATGACAGCATATATTTGGTCTTGTCCCCATTTACCCTTAGACCCACTTTAGCCGCTTCTGCTTCAATGCTTGCGAACGCCTCATTGACGTCTCGCTTTGTCCGCCCAATAACGTCAATGTCATCTGCGTAGGCAAGCAATTGTGTGGACTTGAAATAGATCGTACCTTTTGTATTGGCCGCAGAGTCCCGCACGATAATTTCAAGAATAATGTTAAGGAAATCACATGACAGTGCGTCACCCTGTCTAAAACCTTTTTTATCATCTCGGTTAGTTCACCTCCGACTTTAATGGAGCAGCGAGAGTTCTCCATAGTCATCCTGCACAGTCTGACGAGTTTGGCAGGAATGTTAAAACATGACCTGGCTCTGTATAGCTCGTCTCTATAAACACTGTCATACGCGGCTTTAAAGTCGACAAATAAATGGTGCGTGTCGACCTGGAATTCATGGGCCTTCTCCAAGATCTGCCGTAGTGTAAATATTTAGTCTATCGTGGATTTTCCTGGCCTGAAACCACACTGGTAGGAATCTATCAGATTGTCCACGAACGGTTTCAGGCACTTACACAGTACGGCAGAGAGGATCTTGTACGCGATGTTCAGGAGGCTTATACCTCTGTAATTGGCGCAGTCATAGGGGTCTCCTTTCTTATGGACCGGGCAAACGATACTGAGATTCCATTCATCGGGCATGCGTTCTTCCGACCATATCTTGCAGATGCGTTGGTGCATGTTCCTGACCAGCTCATCGCCAGCTGCTTTAAACAGTTCCGCGGGGAGTCCGTCTGTTCCAGCAGCTTTATAAGACTTAAGTTTCGATATCGCTATCTTAACATCATCCATTGTGAATGGTTCGCTCTGCCTGACGGCGGCATTTTAACTATCATCGCCGTTATACAGTCTGCAGAAGTGGTGCTTCCACAATCTCAGCATCGACTGTGACTCCACTACTAGTTGTCCGTGCTCATCCCTGCAGGCAGCTCTCGTCCGTCGATGCAATGTGGCCATGTATGCATTCTGTTTCTCTACATGGGCCTGTCTGCACTCATCATTAAACCAGGGGTTTCTCGACGGTGGTGGCTCGAAACCGAGTACATCTGAGGCGGCCTCTCTGATGGCGTTATGACAACGACTCCATTACTGTTCTATGGTTTCTGCAGATTGCATCGGGACTTGAGGGAGACTCGGAGGTCCTGGTGGTCTCTGATTGCAGCTTTCCGACGTTAAATGTTGGTGTTCTTACTCGACTCCTTTGATTCCGGGAAATTCGCATCCGTACCTTGGCTGCAACAAGGTAATGATCCGAGTCGATGTTGGCTCCTCGAAAGGTTCGGACATCTAGGATGCTGGAGGAGTGTCTGCCGTCGATCGCAATATGATCAATTTGGTTGGTTGTCGATTGATCGAAAGAAAGCCAGGTCCCCTTATGGATGTTGAGGTGTGGAAATCGTGTCCACCATAAAGTCCACCAGCCTTAGTCCGTTTTCTGACGTGGTGTTGTGTAGGTTGTGCTTTCCAATGACCCGTTCAAAGATAGCTTCCTTACCCAGCTTCGCATTGAAATCCCCTAGAACGATTTTGGTGTCATAGCTGGGACATTTCGCATACGTTCTGTCTAGGATATCGTAGAAGTCGTCTTTATGTCGGTCATCTTTCTCCTCTGTGGGGGCGTGGACACATAATAAACTTCAGAAGAACTGAAACCATGAGGAAAAGGGAATGAATCTCCTTATTTTTACTTCTGACAGACACCCTCATTAGGGAAGAAATACTTCCTGAAGATTTTTGTTTCAATAGTCCATTTACTTCCATTGAAGCAGGTGGAGAAGTTTAAGTATCTCGGGGTCTTCTTCACGAGTGGTGGGAGGAGTAATACTGAGCTTTCCTGCAGGATTGG
The DNA here is from genome assembly GCA_951905685.1 of Eumerus sabulonum. Taxonomy (NCBI): domain Eukaryota; kingdom Metazoa; phylum Arthropoda; class Insecta; order Diptera; family Syrphidae; genus Eumerus; species Eumerus sabulonum. The sequence continues at coordinate 180,216,711 of OX645060.1, forward strand.
CCAAGCTGGGTCAATTTTGAATCTGATCTGTAATCAGGAAGACCGAGCTTGGTGTCAAAGCCAAGTTACCTGTTTTTAACTCAGTATTTATTCCAACTCTCACCGATTGTTATGAAATTTGGGTATTGACCGAAAGAATAAGATTGCGGATACAAGCTGCCGAAATGAGATTTCTTCGTGCTGTTGTGGGAGTTACTTGCCGGGATAGAGTGAGAAACACGGTAGTGCGCGGGGAGCTTATTGTTGAGCAGCTGCTTCTCCGAACGGAAAGGGCTATGCTTCGATGGTTTGGTCACGTGAGACGAATGTCGCCATCATTACGACTTTCAAAGCGTGCCTTGGATGCAATACCATCAAGCTGGCGACCGCTTGGTAGACCCAGGACGAGGTGGTTGGTGACGGAGAATCGAGTGGCCTGGAGATCCCGCGTGCGCGCATTACCCCCGCGACTCTTTTAGTGGAACATGCTCTTCTTCTTCTAAGGGGGCGCTACAGTTCGGGGTGAACCTGGGCCTCAACCAACATGCCCCTCCAACTAGCACGATCTTTCGCTAGCCTTTTCCATTGCCGCACACCCAGTTGGCTGAGGTCCCCTTCCACCTGTGTGCGCCATCTTAAGTGCGGCCGTCCTCTACTTCTTCGTCCCTCGGGGTTGGATTCAAAGAATCTCCGGGCTGGAGCTGTGGTGTCCATTCGCTCTACATGGCCCAGCCATCTTAGGCGTTGAATCTGTAGACACCTGACCAGACTCATGTCGCTGTACAGCCCGTAAAGTTCGTGGTTGAATCTTCTCCTCCATCACCCGTCTGCGTTTATAGGCCCAAAAAATCACGCGCAAAATCTTTCTCTCGAACCGACCAAGGGCCTCCTCATCCGCTTTTGATAGTGTCCATGTTTCTGCGCCGTACAACAGGACCGGGATGATGAGGGTCTTATATAGAGTCAACTTTGTCGTTCGGGAGAGGGCTCTATTACTCAATTGCCTCCTGAGCCCAAAGAAACAGCGATTGGCAAGAGTGATTCTGCGTTTGATTTCGGAACTGATGTCGTTGTTCCAGGTCACTGCGGAGCCAAGGTAGACGAAGTCCTTAACTACCTCGAACTTATATCAGTCAATACAAACGTTCTGGCCAAGACGTCGGTGGTGAGCGTCCTTTTTTGATGACAGCATATATTTAGTTTTGCCCTCGTTTACCGCCAAACCAATTTTCGCCGCCTCCATCTTAATACTCGCAAACGCCTCATTGACATCTCGCTGTGATCTACCTATTATGTCAATATCGTCGGCGTATGCAAGAAGTTGCGAGGATTTGAAATAGATTGTGCCTCTTGTATTGGCCAGTGATTTTTGCACAATCATTTCCAATATGATGTTGAAGAAATCACACGACAGCGCATCGCCCTGCCTTAATCCTTTTTTGACATCAAAACTATTGGTAAGGTGTTCACCGATTCGGATGGAGCAGCGAGCATTCTCCTAAGTCATCCTGCATAATCTGACGAGTTTAGCAGGTATGTCAAAGGTAGACATAGCGTTGTATAGCTCGTCTCCAATTACGCTGTCGTATGCGGCTTTGAAGTCGACAAATAGGTGATGAGTGTCGACTTGAAATTCATTGTTTTTTTCCAGGATCTGCCGTAGTGTGAAGATTTGGTCGGTGGTGGACTTCTCTCACCTGAATCCGCACTGATAAGGACCTATCAGCTTATTTACAAAAGGCGTCAGGCGTTCACAAAAACGGCAGAGAAGATTTTGTAGGCGATGTTAAGGAGACTTATTCCTCTATAGTTGGCGCAATCAGAGGGGTCTCCTTTTTTGTGGGTCGGGCATACGATGCTGGGACTTCATTCTTCGGGCATGCTTTCCTCTAACCATATCTTACGGATGAGCTGGTGCATGCTCCCAACCAGGTCATCCCCAGCTGCCTTGAAGAGCTCAGCAGACAGCCCGTCTGCGCCAGCAGCTTTATTCGACTTGAGCTTCGATATGGCAATCTTAACTTCGTCGAGGTCAGGGGGACAGAATTCTCTGCGGTCTCCGTCGATTAGGAATGGGTCATTCTGCCTGACAGCGGTATATTGACTAACATCGCCGTTATACAGTCTGCAGAAGTGGTTTTTCCATATTCTCAGCATCGACTGCGGTTCTACTACTAGGTGTCCGTTCTCATCCCTGCAGGCTTCCGTTCTGGCTTTATAACCTTGGCATGTTCGCTTTATCTGTTGATAAAATTTTCGAATGTCACGCCTGCAGTAACACCTCCCAATCCTCAATCGCGCGCTTCTCGTGCTCTTTCTTCTTTCTTCTAAGAAGCTTATGCTCCTCCCTTCTTTTTAACTCGTAGAGCTCACGAGCTGCTCTTGTTCTTTTATGCAGCGAGGCCTTATATGCATCCTGCTTCGCTGTATGAATCCTCCTGCACTCGTCATCGAACCAGGTGTTTCTTCGTGGTGGAGCCTTGAAACCCAAAACTTCGGATGCAGAGCTTTTCATGGCTTGTTTGCAAAGGCTCCACTGCTGTTCTATTGATAGTGTGGAGGATTCAGGTTTATTGGAGAGCTTAAGGGAGACGCGATCGGTAAAAGCACGAGCGGTTTCTGGCGATAGTAGCTTTCCGACGTCATAACTTTGTATTCTCACTCTACTCCGTTGCGTTCGTGATATTTGTAAGCGCATCTTGGCTACTACAAGATAGTGGTCCGAGTCGATGTTAGCCCCTCGGAAAGTTCGAACATCAAGAATAGTGGAGGAGTGTCTGACGTCGATCGCGATGTGATCAATCTGGTTGTTAGTCGATTGATCAAAAGACCGCCAGGTGCCTTTGTGTATATCGAGGTGCGGGAAGTGCGTACTGGCTAGAAGGAGATTTCGCCCCGTAGCAAGATCAATCAGCCTGTGTCCGTTATCGGAGGTGGTGTCGTGTAGGCTATGTTTGCCGATGACTCGTTCAAATATGCTTTCCTTACCCAGCTTAGCATTGACGCCTCCTAGTACAATTTTGATGTCATAGCTGGGACATTGGGCATACGTTCTGTCTAGGAGATCGTAGAACTCATCTTCCGTGGGGGCATGGACGCAGATCAGACTGATGTTAAAAAATTTAGCCTTGATACGGATTGTTATGAGGCGTTCGCTCACATGCCGAAAGCTTAGGACTTTTTGCCTTAGTCCACCTCGAACAACAAATCCGCATCCAAACAATCGTTGCCCTCTCTCCCTATAGCAGTCGCCGTAGTAAATATCGCAGTTTTTCATCCGCTTTATACCCGGTCCATTCCATCGCATTTCCTGGATGGCGGTGATGTCCGCTTTATAGCGGTCTAGAGCGTCTGCAAGTTGTTCGGCATCACGTGGCCTGTTTAGGGACCTAAAAGGCCCGCAGTGGAACATGCGGGCCACTGAAAATGTGTGTATGTATGTATACTCCATTTAGGTTAGAATTTCTTGTAAGTTGGAGGACCTCTACTAGTTACTTGACCATTTTGGTGCCTTTAATTAATATATCAAAAATAATTAAATCATGTAGACGATATTAGATTCCTATTCTAACAACTGTATTCTTCCTTTCAGGCGAAGGTATCAGTTCTTTTCCATGCAACAGCCATCTACGTTGGATTTCAAACAACCGTACACATAGGAAGCATCAGACAAACAGCCATCATACGCGGCATTATGGGCGGCGAGAAAATTGGAACCAACGACAATGCTTCGGTTATGTTTCAATTTGTAGGCCATCCGGAGTATGTGCGGCCTGGTATGCGAATACTTTTCCGCGAGGGCACCAGCAAAGGCATTGGAGTAGTGACGCAGGTCTTTCCACTTAATAAATAAATGATAATCCTTTTCTTTTTTTGCAATATTTACAATTTGAAATGAAATGAATGTACTCCTGTTCCATAAATTTTAAGTTAATACCATATGAGAAAGTAAGTGAACCGCATAGATACTTAAATAACTAATTAATTAATAAAGAAAAAAAAGGCAAAATCTTAACTTTCGTTCCTTTATATCACTAGAAATTCACGTGATGTGTAAACCAAAAAACAGGAATTAGTTTAACAGACATAGAACGACTACCTAGACTAAAGTATCCTGTAAAATTGTCCTTCCAACTCTGGTTCAATGTAAAATCTATTTATTTGGCTCAAAGTTGTGAAAATATTTTTTCTGTGATTCTTAATGCTTATCATTATAGATATTTGCAAAACAAATATCAAAGTCGAAATCTGTGAAGTAAACGAACGTTTTACGATTGACTAGCATCGTGTTTACGTGTAATCTAGATATTGCCTGAGGATAGACGTCATTCTTCAATCGTTTTGCTTAGAGGAATTACTTACTTATTTACTTTATATGTATCTGTAAAAAAAATGTACACGTTAGAAGGAAATTATTTATTTTTTTATTAATATCTTTTAAGACGTAGTCGGTTTGGTACAAAGTTTGAAGGTATACATTCAATCTCGCTTGAATTTTTCGAGAATTTCATTCGAATTCCTGCAAACTCGGATGTCGGATGGCGAAACCCGATATTGTTTGAGTGAATACAAGTACTTCGTACTTTTTTTCTTTTGTGTTCTCTTAGAATGTAATATTAAATAAATTTTTTTCTGACAATATACAAATGTTCTGTTTGTTTTAATTTATTGTACTTACTGAAGGAGAGATGAAGATCTAATATTAAACATAGTAAAGGATACTTTATAATAAATAAAACTATTCTTTCACTATAGCTAGCGTCTCATCGTTTCACTTACAACTACGTGTATTAGCCTATTTTTTTAGTTTCAGCGGATGTGTCCGTCATAGGTACAATGCTGGAGCCTACAACTGATCTAAACTTGAAAAGAATTGCCAATTCACCTAGAATTGGATTGCCCCTCGCTTCAAGCAATCGAATCCATGAAAGTAGTGAGTCTTTTGTGGACGTCCCAGTGGCGCATATAGCAAATATCGTTCCATCGTCTTGCTGATGCACAGATCGTTTCTTTGCTATTCGTGATTCTCTAAGTGGTTTGCCGAAGAAGGGAACTCCCAAACTTGACACGTCTGTAAAAAGATTACAAACAAAGTTAGATACATTTGATAGATATGTACAATGTACTATATTCTTCTTACCATCAGGATCTTTATATTCTTCGAATGAATTCAAAACGGTAGGATCAGCATCAGCGCGGAGTGTAAAGTAATTTATCGATCTGTTGCGTAGCCATATCAGGAATGGACCTTCGATATATAAAGCTTTCGATTTATCATGCTCCTGCAATAGTTTTGATTGTTCCGGACTCATTCCACTCACAATCCACGTTTGATCAACAGCATTCTTAACATCTTTCGAATCGAACACCTCTACCTTCGATAATAGATCAACTGTACACATTCGTTCAACAGCTAACTTGGCTAATTCAAGCGGTTCATTGGGAACGGGATTGGGCAGTGGCCAAGGTGATAGATTCTTAAATTTCGGCATCCAATACATCATACGCCAGTACTTTCTCAACGGGTGCCCCCGTCTTCCGAAAACGTTTAATAGCATCGCTTCCATTTCATAATCAGGCATAACACCAAGATCCTCCATTTGTTCCAATAGGTCAATAATACACTGCTGTTGTTTTGGATAATGCATAAACTCGGCTTGAAACATATTCGTAGGAATGAATTTCCCTTTCGGCATCACATTTATAAGCGCCTTGTATACTTCAATGTCACGTTCGACTCCGAATTCAGACATGCTTCGCAGAGCGGCATAAATAAACTCAACGTGATTCCGTCGATGTATATCGCGGTTCTCGAATATGGTTATCATATCCAAATAGGATTCCTTGGTTTTATTCTGCGCCGCATGGAAAGGGTCCCGAATTGCCGGCACTTTAGATACTTTTTTATTTGAATTTGATTTTTCATTCTCTGTTCCTGTATCGGACTTTTTTGACCAGAAATTTTTCGCTGCTTGCAAAGAAGTGGCTCGGGGGCATCGTTGACGATGAATTGCCATTGGTGTGAGGCGACGGATCACGATCATTTTCAATATGATTTTGTGTTTCACTTTATTTACAAATTTAAAATGTACAAGAAAAAAAAAAAAAAAAAACAAATATTGAGGCCAATTCCTCTAGTCGAGTTCCAAGCTAAACAGCTGTTTTTGGGATCTGCCGGCAAATGTCAAAGCGTTCACAATTGGATAATGGTTAGAGCAGGGATTCCCAAAGTGTGCGCCGTAGAAATTAAAAAGGGGGCGCCACGTCGAGAGTTGGGTAGAATAGAAGATAATGATTATATTAAAAATAATATAATACGTATTTCTTGTATATTATACCTCATATCTTTCTACACATTTCATTTTAATTTCACAAAAACACACATTTATTTAAGCTTCGCGCTACTTGTAACTTAACTTCCAAAGCTTTAAGAATTCCGTTTGCAAGATCATATTTGTGTGAAGCGACTACATACGTGCCTATGTGACTTACTTACTTACTTAGGTGGCGCTACAGTCCGTGGTGAACCTGGGCCTCAACCAACAAGCGTCTCCAGCTGGCACGGTCTTTGGCCAACTGTTTCCAGCGCCGCACGTCCAGTTGGTTAAGGTCCCCTTCCACCTGCGTGCGTCACCGATAATGCGGCCGTCCTCTGCCGCGCCTTCCTTCCGGAGTGAATTCGAAGACTCTTCGGGTCGGAGCTGTATTTTCCATGCGCTCTACATGGCCTAGCCACCTTAGGCGCTGTATCTGTAGACGTCGTATCAGGCCGATGTCGCTGTACAGCCCGTACAGATCTTCGTTATATCTTCTCCTCCATACACCTATGTGACTTACTCCATATAATTCCATTGTATTAATATGGATTTGACAGCTACGGCGTTTGTAGTCGCGCTGTCGCATCGCCGTATAGTAGCATTGTGAAACAGGCATCAAGGATCAATGTGGAGCAAGAAATAAGAGTAGCAGTGCCAGGCCTTATTCCCCGCTTTACACACATCACATTTATTTGACTGAGTAGCTATAGTATGTTTTTGTTTTCCTTAAGTCTCGCTTCTTGTTTTCTGTTTCAACTCTGAGATCTTATAAATATATATCATAAAAAACTCAGTTTCATATTGTAGATGTCTTAATTTTTGTGCTTATCTGTATGTATCTTTTCCAAATAGCCAGGTTAGGGCGTCGTGACAAAATATTAAACTTATTAGTGCGCCGCGGGGCTGAAAAAGATTGGGAGCCACTGGGTTAGAGGGCTACTGGAAAATGAATCTGACAACTTATTGGAAAAAAAGTGCAACCAAATTATTTAATGAAAAGTCAAAACAGACATATACTTAGCATTTATCCAATTGCTTACACGAACTGCAAGGCGCCTGATGTATAATAAACAAATAATTGGAGATATGACACCAAATAGAGCACACGGGAGCTACATACTCATGTGGGTTTTGTAAAATTAATTATTGTTTAACGGTACATTCTCAAGGCTTGCTCCCTCTTAAAAACATTATTCTAAGCAATGTTTAAGGGAAAAAATTCTAATAACCAGGTGTGAGTTTATGAAAAAGAATAATTTGGTATAGCTTGGGTCCTAGATGAGCTTGTATGCTGGTTTTATTCTCCAAGTAAAGCAATTAGTTAGGTCTAGAAAGTACCTTAAAAAAAAGGAAAACATTTGAGAAAGTTTGTTATTAAAAGCGGAAAAGCCAATTCTAATTAGGGTAAATAAAAAGGCAGCTATTTAGTAATTATCGCTTTGATCTCTTCCTATTTCGCATATTTCGCAGTTGTGCTTGTAAGTAACAACTCGAAATCCGCAATAATCAATATGTCTCTTGATTATGACGAAAATAAGCCCCACGTAGCATAGGTGACGAAGACGACGCTCCTACCGCTATATACGAGCATAAATATATGCGCCATTGATAAGTGTATCTAATAAGATATAAGAGAGCATACATAGATTGTACTTGGCAGAACAATGTGCATTGGTGTACGCTTGAGCGATCTGTTGCAAAGTTTGTGATAAAGATACAAGTTTCAAAGAATCACCTTTGATATAGATTTATGTAGCTCTGGAAAATTAACTGAGAAAAAGTTTGATTTTCTTTTTAAAATTAGGTAATGAAAATGACTGCCAACAAAATGCTCTAAAAATATTACCAACTTTCTAAAATTTATTTTCACCGAAGAAACTTCATCAGGGAAACTATTACATAGATCGGTGGGGTAAATGCTGAAAAAGATTGGCGAACTTACCGAGCCCTGTTCTTCTTTGGTGGCGTTACAGTCCATGAAGGACCAGATCCAAGCTTCTCTCAGTCACCCATGTTGTGTGTGATTATTTTTACACAAGTGAAAAGGACCTACAGTTTATTGCGGATTCCGAACGGCCTTTTTGGCAGTGTCCCGCCGAGGAGGGACGCCCCGAATTAAACATTTGATGGCGTTAGTGTGCGTCGGAGTCCAACACACTAACCACTGCGCTAAAGCTCCCTCGACCGAGCTCTGTCGTAGACCATTTTGAATATCAAATGTTTGAGTAAAAGTCACGCTGGCAATACAAAAAAAAAAAAAAAACCTTCAATATGCCACAAACCATACATAGCAATGGTTTACTTATGCCTAGCTGTTTGAGCCTATAATAAAGTCTCCCTAATCATTGAAAATCTGAAATGAGTTTCGACGCGGAATATATAGTATAATGTCCTGCTCTATAACCGAACTGGTTATTCGGAATGAAGTTATTGTCCTCAACCCATTTAGACATGGATTTGTGGATCATCATCTTGAAGATTTGCCGGGTTAAAGAAGTCTTTACCTCTCTTTTGGATTGACTGCACCACCACCGTTTTCCAATCATCGGATATTATGCACTATACGGTACATCAGGACGGCGTATCTCTCTCTAGCCACTGATGAAGGGTACCTGAGCACACCATTGGATATTTCGTCAATATCTGGATTTTTTTTAACTGACACGAAGATCAACTGGATATCGTCCATTAAAATGAATAGTGGGTTAGCCATCATTGGTGATGGCTTTGATCGAACTTGTTGAAACCAAGGCTCTCGTACCGCTCTCTCGATATAATTCCAAATGTAGAAGTGATGAGGCAGGGCTCTATTCTCCAGGTCGTGGTTCGAGCTAGTACTATCATTCACCTAGTACACGCTCTCTGACGGCGCTCTCTGGATCAATGCCAAATTTTTGCAATTTGTTCGTTTTCGGACGTTCTCAAAGATAAAGATCCTAAATGATGTCATGCTGATTGTGTCTCCGAAGAACATATACCTGTTGCTGGATTTTACAACACGAATTCTGTTATTTCAATACTTACTTACTTATGTATTCTGAGATTTTCTTTAATCAATCAAACAGACTGTACAAGCATTAGATTCTGGAATCCAAAAAGTTGATCTCTGCCCTGATGATATTGGGAAAGAATCCCGACAACAGTATAGATATAAATATCAAGGAAAACACATAGGTGATTGGCAGAAGAAAGGTTCTGCTCCTCCATATACTGTAAGGTAGAGATGTTCTATCCTACCTGCGTCACATCCCCTTTATTTCGGATGAAATTGGGCAAATTGAATAAAAGGCATTTTAAGTATCAAGGAAATTTAATATGACAACTAATTATATTCATGAATATTTCGGGAAGTGAGGTTGAAAAAACTGACATACATAATACATAGCTCAATTAGACTTCTATTCTGACATGTAGTTTTGAGTAAGGAGTACAAATAAAGGCTTTGGATACGTATTTTTTAAGCTCCTTCTCTGAATATCTCTCGATTCACGTGTAATTTACTTAGATTTCTGCTAGAAAACTGTAGTTAATTTACCAAGAGTTTCTACGTAGATGGCCTGCGATGATATATGTATTTTCACATTCGTTTGGTCAAAATCCTCTTCTTTAACCATGGTACATTGATCAGTTACAAAATACTAAATGGATGTAGATAAAGGCATTTAAAATTTAACATATAAGCTGTTTTACATTTTGTTATTTAAAACATCGAATTATTTGAATATCCTGAATTAACATATGTCGTGACTTTCAGATTTCCATTTTCACCGGCATGAAAGATACATATTACTGGCCAAACTTACTACTTAATTGTTTTATCCGATATTTCGAAATCGCCCATTCACATTAGTTCGATTTGGCATCACTTTGCCCAGCGAAAAACAACTGATAGCGCGCCATTCCGAGCCGAATTTGCACGAAACCCAGAAATCCAAAACGTCATTGAATTGTATCCAAAAAATTTCACTTGTTGAACTTGTCGCGCACGTTCATTCTACTTTCACATAAAGTTTTCGATCGCAATTTATTTACGTTCAATAAATAAATCATTTCCCCAGATCATAGCTCATTTTGTCTCAAACTATGAGCGCAAGGAAAGCAAAATCTGTAGAAAACGACGAGAATTTGTGTCCCCTAATGAGGTAATTATACGTATTTACTGGATTTCATCAGTTTTTTTCACATTTCATATGAATTTGAATTGGCGCAAAAGGGGGAATTTTCATTCATTCATACGACGAATGGGAAAATTTGGTCCCAGAATTTTCCTCCTTAATTCGTTGACCGAATATGGAACGTCAGACGGAAGGGAAATTTACAAATACATAGACGCACATCATACGTACGTCACTCAAACGGACAGTCGCTCCCTGATTGTGTCAAAAATTCGATAAAGGCGGCGCGCTAATCATTGGTTTTCCCTTGGAGTCTCCGGTTTAGAGTCAGTTTTTCGCGAGATTAAGGTTTTCTTCTTTATTTATTTGAAAAGGTGTTTAAAAACAGTTAGTTAATTAGGTAAAGTGATTTTTCGATAAATACATATTTTTTCTTTTTGAATGAGTACTCGTAAGAGAATGGAGCTGGAATGAATCCGGTCTTTGTTACGAATAGAAAAGAAGAAACCAAGGTGTGGGATGTTGTGTAAAGTAGCATGACTTTTGTGTCTGCAGGAATAATCCGTTTCAAAGCATTTTCTTTTGTGAAGCGATGAGCCATTCAAGAGTTAACATATGTATATAAGTTGGCGAATTTGATTGTGTAAATGTTGACGCCGTGCAGAGTAAACAGTGTTTTGACCTCTTTTGCGCTATATTGATGACGGAGCTAGTAGATCGAAAATCGCTTTCCCGGCTTCAGAATTTCGTTTGTTTACGCGGTAAAATTCTGTCTATTGCTCTTTATGCATTTATCCATTCGATATTTGCAGGGATCGGCTAGAGTATGTATTTGTTGAATTTTCACATAATTTTTAACAAAATGTTTGTCTTCATTCACCGCTACAAGTGATACATACGCATGTCAGCAGTTTTGCACTATTTTGTAAATATTGCCGCATCACATCAAGGTGCTGACAACTAAAGGATATCGTCTGTTGTTGTTTCCTGTACCTGTTTGTCCTGAGAAACTATAATACATACTTTCTCTAGGAGCTGATTCATTTAGACTTTTGTTATCACCAATATGGAAGGTCAACTGTTCTTACATAGACAGATATTTTCCATTAATTTGCAGAATTTTTTAGGACATGATAACGAATATCGTATGCACTTCATCCCTTAAAGTTGTCGGTCTCTACCTGTTCTGTAGCAACTATACATTGAAATGCATTTTCTTTCCTCTTTATCCATACACACGTACAATCATAGTACAATCATAGTTAAATGTTGTCTTTTTTTTTTTTTTCAGAAAACGCATAAAATCATCAACACCTTCGTGGAAGCAAATAAAATCCAACGATATTCCACAGTCTCTTGAAGAAATGGGTATCGGGATGTTGGAATCCGACGAGTCTTCATCGTCGGCCTCGGCAATAGCCCTAGCCATTAGTGCGAGTGACGAGAACTCAAATGAAGCAACACCCAATCTGGATGCCCCGAAATTCTGTCACCATTCATTACAACAAAATCGACACAATTACAACAATCTCGAATTGAATACTACAGATAACTCTTCTTTCTCAAGTGATACGCTACAATTTATTAATTTCACAAAAGCAATGCATATGATTAACAATAATATAAACAATAATAGTAATAGCAGTTTTGGTTCAGCTGAAAAGTATACGGATAACCGTAATAGTTCTGAGAAGAAGCATCAGAAGAAAGTAGCCATTCTCGGTGCAGGTTCTTTAAACTCTCAAAAGTCACGTAGCCCGTTGGCAGCCGTAGTTTGTAATAATAATATTAAGAACACCAATACAACGCAAACAAATAGCAATAGTTCTCCAATCGCATCAGTTCCTTTTACACAAGAAGCCACACCGTCATCGTCTGGTCCGTCGTTATCGAATCTTGTACCAACAAAAGCCTCAACATCAGCAGCAGCTGCCCGGCAGTATTTTGTGCCCGATGAAAGTTTCTTTTTATACAGGAATCGAGCATTACGCGGTTCGGACGGAAAGGATCATTTTTCGAAGTTGTCCGATGAAATTGTGTTGCAAATATTCAAGTTGCTGCCAAAGAAAACGCTTATTCGATGTAGTTACGTATGTCAGAGGTTTAATCGATGCGCGAGAGATGAGTCGCTTTGGACACGTTTGGATTTAGGTGGACGGTCATTGAGGACAGGAGCTCTGGGTAATATATTACCACGGGGAATATCGATCTTACGACTCGCTCAAGCAGAGGTAAAAAGTAATGACTTTATCGCATAGAATTAAATAAAATACTTGACAATTGGTTTTAGATAACTCATCCAGCCCTTGATCCGGAATTACTTCAAATGTATCCTGATTTCGAGACAAAGTTACAATATTTGGACTTGAGTATGGCTGCCGTGACAAAGCCGTCTTTGAAACAAATACTCTCGCGATGTCGACAATTGAAGAAACTCAGTCTGGAACATGTGCCGATAAACGACGAGATATGTGATGAAATAGCCAAAAATGTCGATTTGGATGCATTGAATTTGGCAATGGTTACCGGTCTGGAAGCATGGAGTGTCCGCAAAATGATGACAGCCTTACAGAATCTGACTAATTTGAATATATCGTGGACAAACTTGAATGTGGATGCTGTATCTGCATTGGTAACAAATGTTACGACAAATTTGCTGCGACTGAACATGGCTGGTTGTCGAAAGACAATGTTTGATTCACGTAAGATTGTATTCTACACAATTAAATTATAAAGTCTAATTTTTCCATTTACATCAAATAGATTTGGTGACTTTGACCAAAAGGTGTCCGCAACTTCTCGAATTGGATGTCTCTGACTGTACTGGGCTTTCGTCAAATGCAGTTGGTTACATTTGTAAATTCAAGAGTCTTGAATATCTGTCTCTGTCCAGATGTTACCAGATCCTGGCCCCAACTTACCTGTAAGTACTGGCTATACATTTTTCACCCAATTTGAATTTGATCGTTTCGTTCTTTTTCTAGGGATTTGGGCAACATAAGAACATTGAAATATCTTGATGTATTTGGTATGCTATCAGATACTGCTTTGGAGATGTTAGAACGGAATTTTCCGCAAATAGGCATCAATAAGTTTATTCATAGTTCGGTAGCTCGACCGACAGTTGGAACGAGAAGAACTTCCATATGGGGTCTTCGAACTCGCGATTAGATGAAAAGGAAAAGCAGAACTATTATGTTATATATTTAAAATAATTAATCTATTTCTATAGAAATCTATTTGTAAGGTAAAATTAGCAATTAGTTAACAAATTTAAATACTCCCAGACATACACACACAGATCCACACTTAATGTCGCCAATTTCCTTTGTTATTTTTATGCTCTCTCCGCATATCTATATTTGTTACACAACATACTAGAGCCAAATTTAATAATACATGTTTAGCAGGAGGGAACGAAGATATCTTTTGTTTTGTGAGTGAGCTTAAGCATAAGGAGCTCAATTGGATTTAATATTTTTTTTCCCGTACAACATAATCGTGTAAAATTGGAAGCAAAAAATAAAAGAATTTCATTTTGATTAAATATGATCAGCCATATGAACATTTTAGATCAAATTTTAGAATGTAGGCATTCAACGTGTTTGTTCCGTGTTATTTGGTTGGATAAGGACGAGGGCACTTGGGAGAAATAAAAATAAAAAATTACAGCAGATGACGCTTACGCGGGAAATGGTACTGAAAAATGAAATGATCAGGGCAACTAGACCCAACAGGGATGATTGGAAGAGAGCACGAACAATCTTTCACAAGGGAAGCATAAAATGGGCCATCAATTCATTTGACCCCTACACATCCCCGGGCTAGGATGGCATCTTCCCAGCCCTTCAGAAGGGGATTGCGCTAATCAGCCCCATGCTCAATAACATCTTTGGAACCAGCTATGCATGGGGACACATACCAACAAGCTGGACAGAGGTAAAGGTAAAATTCATTCCCAAAGTAGGCCGTAGACCCACAGACCTGCCTAAGTCCTACAGACCGATAAGCCTTACCTCTTTCTTCCTAAAAAACAATGGGAAAAGTCCTGGATAGGCATATCAGGGACGGTGCACTGAAAAGATCACCACTTCACAAAAACCAATATGCCTACCAGCCTGGGAAATCGACCACGCATGCTCTTCAGGAACTAACGGCCCGGATCAACTAATCCCAACAACAAATCACATGCAATTGGATCCATCCAACACATGCTTAGCAACAGGAAAATAAACACCTGACTAGGCAATGATAAAATCAGCGTAAACGCCGCGAAAGGATGCTCTCAAGGCGGGGTTCTCTCACCGCTCCTGTGGTCCATCGTAGTTAATGAACTGATCAGCATACTTAGCAACAATGGCTTCTACGTCCAAGGCTACGCTGACGACATAGTGATCCTGATTAGAGGCATATTCGAAGACACATTCTCGGACCTCCTCCAACGGGCACTAAACCTTGTTGCAAACTGGTTGCATAAAGGTTGCACTAAATGTCAATCCTAGGAAAAGCACCATTGTCGCCTTCACCAAAAGAAGGAATAGGCACAAACTTACCAAACCTACCCTCTTTGGTGAAGCGATAGAATTCTCAAAAGAAGTCAAATATCTAGGGATAACTCTAGACGAAAAGCTCACTTGGAACTCTCACATTACAAAGGCAATTGAGAAAGCCAGGATATCTCACTGGCAAAAACTGGGGCACAAACCCCAAAATGTCCCGCTGGCTATATACAGCAATCACCAGACCAATTCTTACATATGCTTCCTTCTGCCATAAAACGCAGAGTGGTAGCGAGTTTAATAATTGGTGGAATCGCTGAGGAACGCTGTGGTTTCAGGAAATCTTTGTTCAGTCTGAAATAGCTTAAAAACCTGCAACAGAATGAAACAAACTTTTTAATATGAAGTTGGGTACACATAATCGTTGCTTACAAACATGCTTCATATTTGGAAGTTCTAATTAATTGGAGTGATCCCGGATACTTCTTCTTAGAACTGCAACATTAACACACATTTCAGTTTCAAAATCACCAAAAAATAGATCAAAAGAACTCTCCACTTTTGCTGTTTTAGTTTCTTGTTTTCTTTTTAGTTATATTTTTTCAAATCAAACGTTCACATATGATGTTCAGCAGCTGATTCGAACATGAAATGAGCGCATAAAAGTAGGCAATCTATTTTTTCAACACAACTGAAAATGGTTGTCTTGCATAATACGAAAAGTTAGTTTGGTAGTCTCAAAGTTGAGTTGTGTTCGTGACAACTCAACTCAGTTGAGCCATTCGTAATAGGGGCATAAGAAAACGCCTCAGTCACCGTCTGTCACTCAAGCCGGCAACTTCGTTAGCCTTCTCGCTCTCTCAGTTACAGTTAGAGTTAAACTAACCGGTTTCTTTATAAACATTTCCTTTGAAGTGCGCTTAATCTAGGGAAGTATGGCCCAAGGGCCTCCAGTGTTTTCAGGGAACAGATTCAGCCTACTCGACCCAGAGCCCACCCACAAAAAACGAAAAAAAAGCGTCGGTTCCCACGCGGACACCAGTAACTCGTTCGAGTTAACCTCAAATTCGACAGACCCCCAAAAAAGTCATTGACGGCATAAGTACCGCTTACGACAATATAACGACGTTGTCTCCTGATCCTAACGAAATCCTTACCAATATGTTCCTCAAAAAAAAAAAAAAAAAAAGAAAAATGAACGCTTGCTAACCTATGCCCAATTTCGGTCAAACTCGACTCTAACTTAAACTCTTGTAAGGGAACAATATATGCACCATGCCTCATAAGCGTGTCCGAAGAAGAGATAGTCCGTGAAATGAAAACCCAAGGTGTAACTGATGTATACAAATTCAAAAAAACCACATCTAATAACGAACCCCGTGCCACCGGTCTCATTCTCCTAACCATCAATCGATTCCGCCCACCTAGTTCCGTCAGCGTTGGCTGGCACAACGTAAAAGTGGAAGAATACTTCCCTACTCCCATGCGCTGCCGCAAATGCCAACTCCTTGGCCATACCACCAAACGCTGCTCTGGATCCGCTGATTGCGAAACCTGCAACCTACCACCCCACAAATTGCACCCGTATTTCATGCGCCAACTGTCACGAAGCCCATCCATCCTCTTCCAAGGCATGTAAACTATACCTACAAATGCCGAGGAAATCCTCAAAATAAAAACGCTATACAAATGCTCAATAGGAGCCGCAAAGAAGATATTCGAAGATCAGAATCCAGCACCCTCGTCCTCTACAACATATTCCGCAATCGTACAAGGTCCCGCCTTGCCGAATACAAGCATAACCCCCTCACCAAAACCTATCCCATTTTCCCCATTACCGACATTACCGACTACAATGACGATGAATCTTCATAAGCATACGGCACTCAACCACAACAATGACTCCGCGTCTCAGGTGTTGTATCAGGTAGGCTCCGCCGTGAGCACGGCACTCAACCAGAACAATGACTCCGCGTCTCAGGTGTTGAAGCAGGTAGGCTCACGGCGGAGCCCACGGAATCTTCGGCATAAATACCCCAATAATCAATAATCACACCACTCCCAATTCATCTACACCCATAAGGTACTGCAACAATATTAACTCCAATCAGTCTCCCAAAGCTTTAGCCCCTGATTTTGTGCATTATGCAACAAGACATAATTCTCCAAAGTTCACCACCCCAAATAAATCCCTACTTAAGATCCTTCAATGGAATCTCAATGGTTATTTAAATAACCTTCACGAGCTTCAATTATCAATCAAAGAACACACCCTCAAATTATATATATCAGGAAACCCACCTTCAAGCTAATTTTGCTTCTAACCTTCGCCTACACTACGCTGCATACTTTCACAATCTAAGTACAAATAACTCAGCCAAGCAGTCCGTGCGACATAAATCGCTAACAATTAATTCCAATATTTCCGCAGTAGCAGTCGAAATCACCCTCCAATACAAAATCACCGTTGTATCCCTCTACATTCCCCCTCTCAACCATTCTCAGCGTTCGACATCTGTAACATAGTGGAACCTTTCAACACTCCTATAATTCTAACAGGCGACTTCAATGCCTGGAGCCCACTTTAGGGATCACCCATATGCAATAACAGGGGCACAGAAGTCGAACATATCCATACATCTGCAAACCTTTCAGGGATTAATGACGAGAACCCAACCCACTTCTCAACCCATAGAACCTTCACCCACATTGACCTCGCAATTATATCCCCTCAGTTAATACCCCTCGCCACATGGTCCATACGTGATACTCTCCACGGCAGCGATAATTTCCCAATACTAACATCATTCCGCCTAGGAAAGGAACAATATACCTATAAACCGAACCCCAAATTTAAAACTGACCTAACCGACTGGGATATCTTCCAAAGCAACGCGGCCACATTTCTAAGCCATAAACCTCTAAGTTCCAACATCAACAGAGAAGCCGCTATCATCACCAAATCATGCCGTTTTGCCGCTAACCATGCGATTCCCCAATTAAAGAATATACCCTTCAAAAACTTTGTTGCATTGTGGAATCCGGAACTAAACAGCCTACGCTTAAACAAGCAAAGGCTTTGGAAGCTTTTCAAAAAACTCCCCACTGATGGCAACCTAATTATGTAACTATCGTAAGGCCAACGCCTTATTTCGTTATAAAGCGAAGATTGCGAAAAAAGCATGCCAGCATAACCCCGACTCACCAAGTAGACGAATCTGGAATGACATCAGAACTCTTACAGGCCATTATACGCCCCACTCAATCAATTCCCTCTCCACTTCCTCTGAGACTATCACGGATCCACAGGAAATTTCGGAACATTTTGCCAAAGTCTGGTCTACCTACTTCGACGACTTAAACTTCCCCTCCGAATTTCTCGCAGCAAAATCTTCCACTATAAACAACTCCCTTCCTATAATCAACACTAACCCATAGTCTATATTAATTGAAAAAGAACTTAAACTGGACAGTTATCTTGCCACGACCAAAGGAAAAACTCCTGGGTACGACCGGATTATTTGCCCGATGTTAAGGAACTTCCCATTAGCCGCAAAACACAGAATCCTACGTTTATACAACCTAATCTTCGACCAAGGGGTTATCCCACAAGCTTGAAAAGCTTCTACCATCATCCCAATTCCAAAACCCTAAAAGTCACCATCGGACGCAAACGGCTATAGACCCATATCCCTCCTACCTTGCTTAAGTTAAGTCTTAGAAAAAATTATATCCAGAAGACTTCTTTGGTACGAAAAAAGGAACCTCATTAACCCAAACCAAGTGGCGTTCAAACAAGGGCGCAGCACGATGGACGCCTTACTCCACCTAGACCAATTTGTTGCATCTGCGCTCTCCGCAAAAAATCATGTCTCGGTTCTTTCATTAGATCTCGAAAAAGCTTTCGACCGCATCGGCATCCACGTTGTTTTAAACAAACTACTTAACTGGGGGGTGGGCCTAAAAATGAACTTCTACATAAAATTCTTCTTAACAAACAGACGGTTGACCCTAAACCCTAAACAACTGCTACTCTAATTTACACAAAATAACATCCACCATTCATTCTCAAGCCATTGCGGCTCGGAACGATACTGACTCTTGCGGCTAACTGTTCGATCACCTGGTTCGTGCATTCAGTAGACGAAATACCGATGATGGTGTGACATGGGACACCGATAAGGATGAAAGCACCTCAGAGTTGGGTCGTACTGCTGATTGTGCTGCTAAGTCCCAAAAAAGAAGGGGAAAGAGGTGCACCCGGAAATTTCCCAAAGCCGAAGGCACGATAGACGAGCTTAAGTCTCTGAGGGAATCAGGTAAGGGCGTTAGGTCGACGGAGATATTCCCTGCCGGAGTCGATTCAGCCCTTGCAGAATCCAGAGCTTGACACGATTGGATTATCTATTTTTACAGGGAAAAGGTCTCTCTGAAGGTAGTCGATGGATGGGAAGGGCACTAAAGAATAAATCTTCGATTTTTACTCCAATTATTCTGCAGCACTGTAAGGCTGCACCGCCCTTCTAAGCAGTAGAATTGCATGCAGTAGTACATTGTATTCGTACAGGAACCATGGGTGTGGAATAAGCGCCTGTGCGCTCTTGGTGGTGCAAGTGATGCTAAGATTCTTTATGATGAGCGATCCGAAAGGCTTAGGGTCTGCCTCGTCATATCGAACTTACTACTGGCAACCAAACTTGGACGATTCTGTAGATAAGACTTGGTGGTTGCCAGAGTAAGCTACGAAGCGCATACAATGAACACTTCGTCGTTGCGTCTGTTTACTTTCCCTACGACTCCGTATTACCTCCACCACCGAAGGTAGTTTCTGAAGTCGTAGTGTACATACTGTGAATTCAGAAAGATTGGACATGTAAGAGGGGGCCCTCTTTTAGACTTCACTCTTTCGTCTGATCTTACCATCAACAAAATTGGCTCTCAATCAAAGTTTATCACGGCGGGACGACAAGAGGTGATTGACCTAACCTTATCTAACAGATGTGAAGGCTAATTGGAGAGTCTTACCAGATGTTACGTTGTCAGATTACAGATATATCGAATTCCAATTGAGTTGTTGGATCGCCCTCTCGCAACGCAAGCAGAATCCGGGGAAGACAGACTTGGAACGGTTTAGAGAGGAGTTTGAAAAATCCACTCAAATCCTGCCTAAGCTTCGAACGAAACAATTGATAAAGGATGCTGTTCACAACCTGAGTAGCGTTATTACCAATTGTTTTGAACTCGCATGTCCTGGCCGCCAACCCTCTCAGCAGGAAATTGGTTCCCTTTTGGAATGCCGAGCTCCAAAGTCCTAGCAGAATTCTCCTGAATAGATCGCTCAAATAAAGCAAGTTGATTAAAGTCCTCAAATGGGGAAAATCGACAAAGCTGGAAGCACTCAGAAAATCTGATGGCAACCTTTACTGAGTCTAAAGCGGAAATTCTCAGTTTACTGCTTCAAACCCATTTCCCGGGATATCAGGCCATCATCGGCTCGTTGCGTACGCTTTCAATGGTAACTGCGAATTATGAAAACAACTCTGAGTAGCTGGTACATTGTGTCGCGCGTGACAACGACTGAGGCCATTGAATTCGCTATGGGATCCTTTGATGGCTCTGGATCACCAGGCACCGACGCACGGGGTATACCCTATCATGCTTAAAAAAGGTATTAAACAGCTGCTTCTACTTTGTAAAGAATTTTCACTGCTAGCCTATTCCATTGCGCACGTTGAAAGGAGAGGATTACTTACTCGCCAAAAGTCTTAGGCAAATCACGGAAAAAGTAGTAGGGCTGTAAGTGCGCAAAGTTGCCCTTCGAATGCATCTTCTTTCGAAGGTGCAACATGCTTATCAGCACGAAAAATCCTGTGAGACTGCGTCTCAAAATCTAGTTGGGAGGTTAATAAATAAATATACAATAGAGCAAGAATTTGGATAGACGGACAGCTTTCTGATAAAGCTAATTCGGGTCACATTGCAATGGCAATAACTTCGGTCATTAACTTGATCTCTCCGGCTTACTACCTTACCTTACCTTACCTTACCTCAAAAATATATAACCTGAGAAAGTGCGACTGAACGGCTTTGTCCCCTTAGAGGTATTCCTCTATTAATTTGGATCACTATGTACTGATCCCAGATAGGTTGGCTGTACCACTAATTTCCCACGTGACCCATAATTCCGTGAAGCGGCAAAAATCGTTAGGCTCTATCCTAGTGGGAGGTGATTTCAGAGCCAAACACACCGACCGGGGCTAAAGACTTACAAATATCCAGGGAAAGCCCAATCGTGAAAGCTTAAAATAGATTGACTTGGGAATCGCACTAAACAATCTAATCTAATATAACATGTATTACTTGTGAGATATGTTGTGTTTTCATGCGATGGCCAGGTCAATTTATTTACTTAAAACATGGAAGATTTTATATGTTGATATGGTCACTATAAGATGTTGTTAGGTTAGATAATTACGTAATAACTTAAGGCAGAAGGTCCCTTAAGTAGAGACTGAATAAATTAACCGACTTGTTTATCGTATATAAGTTAAAAGACTTCTGTCTTTCTTTCCAGTCTACTCTTGACTGCCTTTATTTTTCGTATTCTATCTTAACATAACCTACCTTAACAATAACGAAATAACCTAAGTAAATAATATCAAAGGTGATTGTGCTGTGGATTAATCATGCTGGGGTATTGCATGTTCGGGAAATGATGACGCTGCGTTTGGGCAAAGTGCAAACAGTTGGAGTGATCGTGCTGGGCTATGGCTTGTGCAGGAAATGACGCTGCGTTTTAGCAAAGTGCGAATGTTTGGGGTGATCGTGCTGGGTTGTGACTCTGCCATCGTTGGTTGTTGGCTATGTTTCTGTTGACTACTCATCGGTAACGTTTGTGGTACTCTTATGTAATGAGGATTGCTACGTTGGGGAATATCGTTTGATTTGGAACCAGCGTAAAGGCTGCTGTCAAAGGCTCGAGCGAAATTATACCTGTTTTGGTTTGCTTCGAGTTCTTGAGCTTTAGCTAATGCAGAAGGCAAGTCTTCGCAACGAGCAGAGAAGAGAATTTTGCATATGGGCTTATTAAGGCCCGAAATAAAGACACGTAATGCATTGGCTCGATATTTGGCTCCTAACGAAGAAATCAATTCATTATTACCAGAGTACTCCATCGTGATCTTGTTTATGATCAAGGTCACGTTTTTCTCTATTTGATCATAATAATCTGCGATAGACATTCTTCCCTGGCATAAAACACTCATTTGATTTTCGAGAATGTGAAGCGGTCTTTTATCACTGTACGTATTATCTAGTCTAGCTATAATAGCATCAAAATTTAGAACTGTGTTAAAAGAAGAAATGATCAGGTCCGCAGGGCCTGTTATTTTATTCCTAATTATCGCTACTACTTGGTAGTACCTTTCGGTGCCTACGTAATTTTTAAATAATTCCATGGCAGTGTGAGCTGCTTGTCGCCATGAGAGATAACGTGCTTGCTCGCCTGAAAACTCAGGGAGTGACTTGACTAAGTCCAATGAAATTGAACAAATAGCTGAGGATGTTATTGCAATAGGTTGGTAACTAATTATTGCGGTTTGGTGAATGGGCTCAATAGATCTTAACTTTTCTGCTAACGAGTTTATTTGAGCAGACAGCTCATCGTGTTTTACCGTGTTCCTGCTTGAAACTTCGGTCATATGCTTAAGAATATTTTCGCACGCTGATTCAACATCAATCTCAATTGCCGTTGCAAGAACACTAGAGGGAATCGACTCCGGTAAATTGTTAGTGGCCATATTTCTTATTTTGTATTTTACAATAAGGAAAAGGAAAAGAAATGATTTTATAATTTTTGACAAAAAGTAGTTTAGCTTAGACGTTTAACAATCAATTTTCTTAATATTTACTATCCACTCACACAAAGATCACGCTCATCCTTCCGCTTAGTTTCTTAGTTAATGTTTGTCCAGCCGGATATCACTTTTACACTTTCAGGGTCACGGGTGGGTGGTGTCTTTTTTGTACGCGTTTTTTTGTGTTTATAAGTACGAGTTTACTTAGTTTTTGCTCTATTATCTTCTTATGGAGATTTTTGGAGCACACAAATACTTCACGAGAAAAAAAAAAGACACAAAAAGGAAAAGTTGGGCGCCAGTTACAAGACTTCTGTCTTTCTTTCTTGTTTGATTTTATTGTTCATTTTTCTGTTTGTTTTGGAGCATCACTTTCTAAATATTATGGACGATAATGGCCCGCTATCATCGTAGCCCATTGGCCGTCCTCGACCGCGTCGGCCCTCAGGTTTGGATTCAAAAACATTGCGGGCCGAAGCTGTGGTGTCCTTAGGTGTGCATTGGATCACTGTACTGCCAGCACAATTTAATGTTAAGTCTTCTCCTCCATTCCTCATATATGCAGATCAAGCCGAAAATTATACGCAGAATTTATCTCTCAAAACGACAAATGTCTCTGTGCCATAAAGCAGGATCCGAATGATAAGGGTCTTGTATATGGTCACCTTGGTTTTCCAAGAGAGGGCTCTGCTTCTCAACAACAGTTGGCAAGAGTTATTCTGCGATTGATTTTGGAATTGGTGTCATTGCTGCATGGGCGGAGCCAAGGGAGAAGAAGTCCTTGACTACCCCAATATGTGCGCTCTAGTCAAGACGCATGTGGTCCGGTCCCCTTTTTTAATGACAGCATGTTTTTCGTTTTGCATACGAAAGTTCTATGGTTCAAATTCGCTTCGTAGCCAAGAAAAAGTAATTCCTATACGAAAAAAAAAAAAAAAAAGTATGCAACACAGTTGTGAACGGAAAGTGGCCAGACGTACTGCTGCAGGCATAACACTCACAGTATATGATCAACTGAAAATCATCCTCTGCGTATGCAATACTAAAGTGCTCGAACGAATTACTATGAGCTTAACCAACGCGGAATTTGGTCGGCTCTCGTCCTATCTGGGTCTAGGACAACCACCCCTGAGAGTAGTGAACGAACATCAACGACCCCAACCACTGCGCTCCCGTTCAGGTTGTGTGTGTAAACACATCATAAGAGAATATAAAAAACTCTTGAACATGCGCGAGTCTCTAAAATAAGAAAAAAAAAAAAAAAAAAAAAAAAAAAGCATGTTTTTCGTTTTGCGCCCCTCGCATTGACCAGTGAATTTTGCACGATTTTTTCAACGATGTTGTTATAGCGTGTCGGCCTGTCTAAAACCTTTGTTGATATTAAAGGTTCGGTTAAGTCGCTTTCGACCCTGACAGAGCAATGTCATCCTGCACAATCTGACGGGTTTAGCAGGGATATTAAAACAGGACATGGCGCTGTCTTCATGCACGCTATCGTATGCGGCCTTAAAGTCGGCAAATAAATGGTGAGTATCTATCTGCATTTGTTGGGTTTTTTCCAGGATCTGCAGCAGTGTGAAGATTTGGTATATTGTATACTTCCCTGGCCTGAAACCACACTGATAAGGACTTATCAGGATGTCGACGAATGGTTTCAGGCGTTCACATAGTACGGCAGACAAGCTCTTGCAAGCGATATGCAGGAGACTTAAACCTCTGTAATTGACATAGCTAAAGGGGTCTCCCTTCTTGTGGATCGGGCAAATGACACATACTAAGATTCCATTCATTGACCATATCTTACAAATTAATAGGAGCACACTCCCAACCCGGTTATCTCCAGCTGCGATTGGCATAGGTTCTGGCGGTCTCTTGTAATTGTAGCATGCTTCTTCTTCTTCTTTGGTGGCGTTACAGCCCATGAATGACCAGAGGAAAGCTTCTCTCAATCACCCATGTTGTGTGTGATTTATTTTTCACACAGGTGAAAGGAACCTACAGTTTAATGCCGATTCCGAACGGCGTGAGTCGAGAAGCTTTTTCATGGCAACTTTACTACGGGGGGTTTTGCCAGTACCCCGCCGAGGAGGAACGTCGCGAAATAAACATTCGATGGCGTTGGATTTATCGGGACCCGAACTCGCTCATCGTGCGCCAGAGTCCAACACACTAACCACTACGCCACGGTGCCCTCATTGTAGCATTGCTACGTTATATACAGCTGGCCTTACTCGATTTTTCTGGGCCAGTCATATTTGCGGTCGTAGTCCGGCTGCCACAAAATAGGGGCCCGATTCGATGTTGGCTCCTCGGACAGTTGGTATATCCAGAATATCGGATGATCATCCTTTGCCATGTAGTCAATCAAGTCCCCTAGGGAATATTGGGATGCGGGAAACGCGTGCTGGCAACGAGAAGATTTCGCCCGGTTACGATGTCTATCAGCCTAAGTCCATTTTCGGATGTGGTGTTGTGTAGGCTGCGCTTTCCAACGACCCTACGGAAAGCGGCTTTTTGGCCCAGTTTCGCGTTAAAATCCCTTAGCACATCGTGGTTGGGACATTGGGCGTGTGATCTGTCTGGGAGATTGTAGAAGTTGTCCTTTGTGGCGTCATTTTTTTCCCTCGCTGGAGGCGTGGGCGCAAGGCTGGTGTTGGCGAATTTAGCCTTAATGCGGATTGTAATGAGGCGTTCGCTTACATGTCGGAAGGCCAAGACTTTTTGCCTAAGGCTACCTTTAATAACAAAACCACATCCGAATAAGCGTAGCGACGTCACAGTTTTTCATCCGTTTTTGCCCGGTCCATACCATCGCACTTCCTGAATTGCGGTAATATCTGCCTTATAACAGTCTAGGGCCTCCGTAAGTTAAGGGACAAAACATTCCACGAACAAAACCGAAAATAATTTTATTTTGTTTTTTATTTCCTGCGTCGTCATCCGTGAATCCGTCGGTGTTTTTTGTTTTTTTTTTTTTATATCCGAGGCTTTTCGTAGTTTCGTTGGCATTTTAGCTTGTTTCAAATAATGGCTTGCCGAGCCATAGCCAAACCGACACTAACGCGGTTTTGTGCAGAGCTCCTTGGTGTTCGGCTGCAGTGGCTTCTACTCGTTATTTTGCGGGACAACGCAAGACGCATACGTTACGCTTACCACTCATTACCATTCAAGCAAGTATAGGTGCCTTCAATTCGATTTTTGACAAGACCAAAATCGGCTTGGCGATCAGAGATGTTTGATGTTTCCCTATGATATTATATTAAGTAAGCATTCAGCTGGATTTGCCTGTCTCTCGCCATTAGAAGCGGAAGTGTCCGGCCCGATTGGGAACAAACATATAATCAAATAAATTCAACCAAACGAATTATTACGTATACGCACTAGACAGTTGTAATAAATTAATTTTTTTAGTACAAGTTCCTAACATAAAGTGTGAAAAACTGAGGGTTGAACACATCCCATAAGAAAAACATTTTATTCACCAACGGTTGCAACTTGTTAGTCGAAAGCTTAAATTCTTGCACGTTGATGCTGTGCCGTACGCAAAAGCTCCTTTTCGTATATTTATATTTTTTATCCTTTTGTGTTCTCTCCTCTCCAGGATGTCTGCTATATATTTTACATCCTTTGCCTCTAGTGCAAAGTTTGTCAGATTTTGAGGTGTACAAAAAGGAGACAAAGAAGAAGAAGACGACGGAGGAAAAGAAAAGAAATACAAAGGATTGGGTACTCTTTTCGTACCACAAATCAACGATACCCTCGAAATCATAATCGCAATCATATTCTTCACTCCTTTAAAGAACCGACAAGTAAGGCGAAGGCAATCGAGCGCGCGTCCATTCCTCTTTTCTTTTAATATCGAATGAACATTTTAATTTTCCATTTCGAAAGTTCTTTTCTCGATTTTCTCGTTTTTCCACTTTACGTTGCGAGCGTGTGAAATTGCCAGTGAACGTGTTCGTGTAATTGTGTAAAATGTGTTTCATCCTTCTCGCCTGAGATTTCGGTTCCTCAGGATGCTGGATGCACTTTATTACGGTGATGAATATTATATAAGTGTAAATGGGTGATATTTACATACATACATTCAATATATTCGATGATTTAAGCATAAAGACTGAAAAAAAGATACATCTGCTGTGGGAGAGTTATTTTCTTTTATTTGCCTTCGTTCCGCGGTTGGAATTATATCTTTTTAAAATTGATTTAGTTAGTGAAATCGTGGAACTAGTGATTGAAATTTGATTCCCAGATGAATCTCCTAGGGTGCGTTGCATCTTGCATGCATCCTAATCGTGCAAAGTGTAATTAAATCTTCGCTTTCCAGTAGTGGAAAAAAAGAAAATTAGTTGTGTTTATTGAAAAAAAAGAGGAAAAAAAGCAAGTGAAAGATCCTTGTGCAAATGATATACTCGTGCCTACATACGCGCATATGCTCATATAGTGTTTCTGTTAAGAAGAAAGCGCACCTACTACTATCATGAAAGTTTACATTTTCTTTCCCTCTTCTGTGCAAAAAGTATGTGTGCGTGAGTGATACTTTTTCCCCCCCTATTCCCACCCATGCCCCGGGTGGGTGATATGTAGCGAAAAATAAAAAAAAATGCAATTGGATTTTTTGACAGCTGTCAGGACATAAGAAGGGTTGTTTCAAAACAGGTACAAGAAGACTAAAACAACAGCCAATCGAGTAGGGATGAGAGAAGAAAATGCACATCCTTTTACGAGCATGTGTGTCGGTTGAACACTCGTCTATAGACTGAGTCAGGACCAGAGTTAGACTCATTGAATAGTTATATATAATGGCTATGACATCAAAATGGATTCAACAGTAATATTTGACCTGTCCATTCTTAAAAGTGTCCATTGGATACAATCATATACTGTGCATTTTAATCATAGTCATAGTTCAAAGATCCCATAAGAAAGTAATAATCGAATCGTTGCGAATAGTGTTTTATAATTTACGAGCATACGACTTGGCGCGAAACGACTAATTATTTATGTTATTATCAACCAATGTTCACATAATTTCACAGAGGATATGCATCGGCAGACAACCAAACCCATAGTAAATAATCCTTAGTTAAGTACGCGACGTGACTGAAAAGGCGTTTAGCTAAATAAGAAATTAATACTTAGCTACTTTGCCTGCCGGTGAAATCTCATTCTCGTATAACCAAGTGTTATCGAAGTCAACAAAGGCATATAGTCAAAGCAAGGGACTAAGCATTGCATCGAGGTGGAAGAGCGTACGTCACGTTAAATATTTCGGATCGATTTGGCGGCAATCTTGATTTCTATGGTACCAGAAAGGAACACGGCGAGAAGGAGGACATATTGGCACGAAGCATAAGATTTTGTAAAAAAACTGGTCTAAATGAAGTATGAAGAAACAAAATGTTCGCACGATATCCTTGATCGTGTGCACATTTACCTATCTACTAATTGGTGCTGCAGTTTTTGATGCACTCGAATCGGAAACAGAAAAGAAACGTTGTGAGTCACTACAAGGTAAGTTTCAATTTTATTTTATTTAATTGAGTTTAGTCGTTTATCGTTTATTTAAAGTGGCTAAGTACGTAAGACGCAATAAAATGTAGAAATCTATCGTGATAGTCTTTGATTATTCTTTCAGATTCCATTTGGCATTCTATAGGTAATTCAGCCGGTTATGGTTTATTTTCATAGTAGGTTTCTTATTTATTATATTCGACGGAAATCGTCATTCTGCTCCACAAGCTTATATTGTAGGGAACACTAGTAGGGGAAGGAACGAGCAAACAGAGCAAAGAAGTTGATCGCGTTTAACATGGCAAACGCCAGCTTCGATCTCTGTCCCTGCTCAATCCAAGTTGACACACAGCCTCCGCGTGGCCCCCCCTGGATAACTACGCTGGCACCCGCCAGGTAGTGAACCAATGTGCGCAGCGACCCAACCCCATGTTCCTGGGGAAAGAGGAACCTGGCCCTCCAGGTTGGCGGTTGCGCTTAGGGGTAACATCCCTATCACGTAAAAACCTACTTGTTCCGAAACGACAGCAAGCCTCAGATACGGGCGGATTTAAAGCTGACGACCCCTGCAAACGACTAATGGACTTGAGAGTATGCACCTAGAATGTCAGGTCCCTTAACAGACCAGGTGCAGGCGATCAATTGGAGCAAACCCTCAACTGCTACAAAGCAGATATAACCGCACTCCAAGAAGTGCGATGGGATGGACCAGGCAAAAGACGGGTGAAAAACTGCGACTACTACGGGAACTGCTACAAGGAGAACAAACAGTGCCTATTCGGGTGCGGATTCGTTATTCGAGGTAGACTCCGACAAAAAGTCTTAAGCTTTCGAGGTATAAGCGAACGCCTCATAACAATCCGCATCAAATCTATATTTGGAAACATTAGCTTAATATGCGCTCACGCCCCATCAGAAGAAAAAGACGATCGACTCAAAGAAGAATTCTACGATCTCCTAGACAGAACATATGCCCCAATGCCCCAGCTACGACACAAAAATAATTCTAGGAGATTTTAATGCAAAACTGGGAAAAGAGGACATATTTGAGTCGATCATAGGAAAGCATAGCTTCCATAACACCACATCCGACAACGGACTTAGGCTAATCGATTTCCTAGCGGTGCGTAGCCTCCTTGTAGCAAGCACGCTATTCCTCCATCTCAACGTCCACAAGGGTACCTGGCGGTCTTTTGATCAATCGACCACCAACCAGATTGATCACATTGCGATCAACGCCACACTTACTTACTTACTTATCAGGCCAGCGATCCATGGAGGATCTGAGCCTGAGCTATAGCTGCCTTCCATCCTTGACGGTCCCGGGCACGCTGCTTCCAGTTGTCAAGACCAAGATGTCCTACATCCGCGATTACTTGATCTTTATACCGGAGGTTCGGTCTTCCTCTTCTTCTCGAACCAGGAGGCTCGGAGTCGAAGACCCTCTTAGCTGGAATGTTGAAGTCCATGCGCTCGATGTGGCCGAGCCAGTGTAGTCGACGGATCCTTGCCTTCCGGACTACATCCACATCTTGGTACAGCTCGTAGAGTTCGCGGTTGTGTCTTCTTCTCCATTCACCTTCCTCACAGACAGGACCAAATATCCGGCGCAGAATTTTTCTTTCGAAAGAACCCAAAATCAGCTCCGCTGTCCTGCATATCGTCCAGCTTTCGGCTCCGTACAGCAAGACTGGCAGAATGAGCGTTTTGTAAAGCATGACTTTGGTCTTTCGAGTGAGGAATTTTGACCCCAGTTTTTTGGACAAGCCGAAGTAGCAGCGGTTGCCAAGGGCGATTCCATGCCGGTACTCCACTGTGGTGTCATTTGTGGAATTTACGATTGCCCCGAGGTAGACAAACTCCTTAACTACCTCGAAATTGTAGCTGTCAATTGTTAAATTTTGTCCCAGGTGGTGAGCAACGGATTGGTTTTTGCTTGACAGCATGTATTTCGTTTTGTCCTCATTGATCTTAAGGCCAACTCGTTTCGCCTGTTCTTCAATCGCCGTGAATGCTTCCACGATGCCACGGCGAGAACACGCGACGCCAGACACTCCTCCTGTATTCTCGACGTACGAACCTTCCGAGGGGCCAACATCGACTCGGACCACTACCTTGTTCTAGCCAAGGTACGAATGAGGATATCAAGAATGCTTAGGAGTCGAGTAGTCGTGTCTCCTCCAAGCTCTCTCAAAATCCGCCCACAGCAGCACAAGCAATAGAGCAGGAATGGGCGCAGAGCGCCGTCAGAGACGCTGCCTCAGAGGTGCTGGCTTTCAAACCGCCACCACCTAGAACCTAGAACCCCTGGTTCGATTAACAATGCGAACAATTCCATGCAGCAAAACAAGAGGCATATAAAGCCATGCTGCAACGGCCGACGAGAGCTGGTCGCAAAATCTATGAGCAGAAGAGAAGAGAGGAACACACGCTTGTCAGAAGAAAGAAGAGAGAGCACGGAAAGCGTGAGATCGAGGAGATGGACAGATGCTTCCGCAGGAATGACTCCCGTGAGTTTTACAATAAGGTAAAACGAACATGCCATGGCTACAAAGACAGAGCGGCGGCCTGCAGGGATGAAAATGGAGAACTGGTAGTAGAGTCGCAGTCGATGCTGAGGATTTGGAAAGACCACTTCTGCAGACTGTATAACGTCGATGATAGACAAGATACCGCTGTCAGGCAGAACGAGCCATTCGTAATGGACGACGATGTAACAGAACTCAGTCCACCCGATCCAGACAAAGTCAAAATAGCGATATCAAGACTTAAGTCTAATAAAGTCGCGGGCGCAGGCGGTCTGTCTCCTGAGCTTATTAAGGCGACTGGAGATGAGCTGGTAAGGTGCATGCATTATCTCATTTGCAAGGTATGGTCGGGGGAAAGCATGCCCGACGAATGGCATGCTTCTTTTATAACTGCGCCAACTATAGGGGAATAAGTCTCCTTAACATTGCAAATAGGATCTTCTCTGCAATATTGTGTGAACGCCTGAAATCATTTGTGGATAACCTGATCGGCTCTTATCAGTGTGGTTTCAGGCCAGGTAAATCCACAATAGACCAAATATTTACGCTACGGCAGATCTTGGAGAAGACCCAGGAATACCAAATCGACACTCACCACCTCTTCGTCGATTTCAAGGTTGCATAGGACAGCGTGTATAGAGATGAGCTATACACGGATATGTCTAGTTTTAACATCTCTGCCAAACTGGTCCGACTGTGCAGAATGACAATGGAGAATTGCCGCTGTTCCATTAAGGTCGGTAATGAGCAAACCGAGATCTTTGATGTTAAAAAAGGATTTAGGCAAGGGGACGCGCTGTCATGCAACTTTTTCAACATCGTGCTTGAAAAGATCGTGCAAGAGTCACTGGCCAACACAAGAGGTACGATTTATTTCAAGTCTACGCAATTGCTTGCGTACGCCGACGACATTGACGTGATTGGACGGACACAGCGAGACGTCAGTGAGGCCTTTGTAAGCATTGAGGTAGAAGCGGCTAAGATGGGTCTCAAGGTTAATGGGGGTAAAACCAAATATCTGCTTTCATCTAAAAGAGACGGACAACACCGACGTATTGGCCAGAACGTTACCATGGGCGGATATAACTTTGAAATGGTCAAGTTATATCGTCTATCTTGGCTCACTAATGACCAGCGACAACAACGCCAGCGCTGAGATAAAACGCAGAATCACTCTTGTCAATCGCTGCTTCTTTGGGCTCAAGAGGCAATTGAGAAGTAGAGCCCTCTCTCGGAAAACCAATGTGACACTATATAACCCCTTAATCATCCCAGTCCTCCTTTACGGCGCAGAGACTTAGACATTAACAAAAGCGGATGAAGATACCCTTGGTCGTTTCGAGAGGAAAATTCTGCGCACTATCTTCTGGAGGAGAAGATATAACGAAGAACTGTACGGGTTGTACAGCGACATCGGCCTGGTACGACGTCTACGGACACAGTGTCTAAGTGGCTAGGCCATGTAGAGCGCATGGTAAATACAGCTCCGAACCGAAGAGTCTTCGAATCCACCCCGGAAGGAAGGTGCGGCAGAGGACGACCGCATCAACGGTGGCGCACGCAGGTGGAAGAGGACATTAACCAACTGGGCGTGCGGCACTGGAAACAGCTGGCCAAAGACCGTGTCAGCTGGAGACGCTTGTTGGTTGAGGCCCAGGTTCACCACCGACTGTAGCGCCACCTAACTAACTAACTAACTATTTATGGGATGTAGGGTTCCCGATACCATTTTAAACTCCATGCCACAACATATTCCTTACTGTTTTTCGTAGTTGGTTTCAAAAGTTTACATCCAGGTTCTGCATTTGGTTTCCGCTACACAAATGTTTGCCTTTCTGGTCCACAAAATTGCACTTTGTTATCATTAGAAAACAATCATTAGTTTTGCAACATGCATTCCTGCAAACAGAATTTTTCGCTGATTTTTTCCTTAAATACGAGTTTCTTCCAACTAACCCATCATAATCGTTCGCAGAATGCAGCGTGTTAAGAATTGTTTGATGATTAATTACTTTATCAGATGTTATTGCCTCATATTAAGCTAAATGTTAACTGGTAAATTGTAATTTTTAGGCTTTATTTTATATAGCACGTCAGGCTCTCACAATCAGAGTCCTTGACCTTCCTTTTTGTTTTTGGTGTTGCTGTCTCTTGATATTGTTTTAAAATGGTAAAAACTGCAAACAAAACGAAAACCAAAACACTCCGATTTGGATTAATTTGACCTTGTTTGGTTTTGTTTTTTTTGGTTGCGCCCAAGGATGTGGAATCTTCAAAAGATACTGGTAACCCGTGATGCCAACATGCACGATTCGCGGGATATTATTCTCCTTTTTCCACGCGCCTACGTACTAAACCACACCTCTGCACACTTCAACCACTCTCCCCGTGGGACTGCCGTTAGGTATTACTTCGCGGGGCTGGTTAGCGATTTACGCTGTATCTCGAGTAGAAGCCTCTTGGGTTCTTCTTTCTGCTTCGGCTTGCCGCAGCTTTATTTGTACTGATGCAACGTACGAGCATGTTTGTTTCCAATTTTCCACCGAGTTAATTATATGGGGAACCAAGTTTTCAGGACTTACATTTAGCCTTTGCCGGTCGTGCATAAAGCGACTACAATAGAAAACTGTGTGTTCTGCGTCCTCCTCGGAATTTGGGCATTGTGGACAAAAAGGCGAGCTATCATATCCAAGTCTCCTGCCGGTCTTGATCTCCATGTTTCGATGACGGGAATGAGCCTGTGCGTCCATCTTCCTTTTGTGGAGGTGTCCCATCTGACTTGCCACATTGCCATGGATTCTGCCCGTTCTTCTGCTTTTATAAGCCTGGTCTATTGCCGGTCTGGTGTTCGCCTGCGGTATACCCTTTTGAGCTCGTCTGCCAATATATCGATGGATAGCATTCCTGCTATCACGAACGCTGCGTCATCTGATATGGTCCTGAACCCGCAGATTACTCTTATTGCGCACAGTCGCCTATATTCGGAAGCATTCGCGAAAGAGCTCGTTGTGCGTGTGATGCCTTCTCGCTGGCATACAGTATGTGTTCCCTGAAAGAAAGCCTGTTGTCTAGGATGACTCCTAGATACTTGACTGCTTTCTTGGACCTTATCGCCCGATCTCCGACTAAGAAGCTCGCATATTCCACCTTTTTACGGCTGGTTATAAGCACAGCCTCCGTTTTTTGGGCTGCTAGATCCAGACCGGCAATTTAGAGCCAATCTTTCACATTAGTGATAGCTGCGTTCGCAACAGCCTCTACTTTTTCTATATGCTTAGCCACCTTGACGATGGCAATATCGTCGGCGAAGCCGATGATTCGTACTCCTTTGGGAAGCGCTAGTCGTAGAACGCTATCGTACATGATGTTCCACAGGAGAGGTCCAAGGACTGATCCTTGAGGGACACCCGCCTTTACTTGGTAGAATTTTACGCCTTCATCGGTATTGTACCTTAGCCTCCTGTTGTTAAAGTAGTCGATGACAATCCTTAATAAATAGGAGGGGGTACCCATGTCAATTAAGGACTTTTGTATATGCGTCCAGCTAACCGAGTTAAAAGCGTTTTTTTATGTCAAGCGTAATTACTGCACAATACTTCTTCTCCCCCGATTTTCATCTTTTTCCTTTGATGGCGTCCGCAGCCAAGTTTACCACTGTTTCTATGGCGTCGACGTTGATCGTCCTTTTCTGAAGCCGTATTGGTTGGCTGACAATGCACCGTTAGCTTCCGCCACCGCCAGTAACCTATCGTAGATCACTCGTTCTAGTACCTTGTATGGTTTAGTGAGATATCTATGTATGTATCTAGACAAATATCTCAATAGCAATTTCGAAACCAAACTTAGGCCATTATTGCATAAATTCATAAAAATGTAAAGTGAAAAAATCATGTGCTAATTGAATTTTCGCCAAAGAAAAGATGAACCAATAAATCTTCAAGGAAAATTAGCTCAAAAGAAAAGCTGCACTTTCGTAGAAAAAATGCTCCCGAGCTGCCAATATTCTTTAGGAATGGCATATCCTTTAAAGCATTCATAAAAAAATAAACTGAGAAACTGAAAACTATCGATTTTGGTTGCACTGCACACCTATTTACATTGTTGCATTATTTTTTAAACAGACCAAGAGAGCGCCGTCGCGCAGTAGGTAGTGTGTTGGCCTCTGGCGCCGATTAAACGAGCTCGAATCCCGACAAAAACTAGGACAGTCGGTCATCGAACGTGTTTTTCACGGTGCTTTAGTCTAATTAAATAAAAACGGACTATTCTAATTGGAATTAATGGCTAGATTCGAAAATTGTATGTAAAACTTTTCCAAGATGTTGAAATATCAAGCTCTATCTGTTAGGTGAATATTTATTATTAGGAAATAGGCTCTACAGATGAATAGTAACTACAATCGAATCGACTTATTCCATACAAAGCATCTGGGCTGCAAGAAACAACATTCTGAGAAAAGCCTTCTATTCGTTCATTGACATCTCGGTCATTCTCTTAGCCCCACATTTACTCTCCTTAGGAGTTCATCCCTAATGGAAATAAAAGCAGTTAAATTTAAGTTTTAAATTAAATACGCTGTATTACTGTTACTCAACAGACCATGTAGCCGTATAACATTTCAGATTTATGCAATCCCAAACTGTGCAAGATGTAAGTGGTTTGGCGGTTCCATCGGAAACAGAGAAGGAAACGAATATCCTGTTTAACATAGCTTGCGCAACAGGTGGGTGTTACTAAAAATAACTTATCCGGAAGAAATAGTGAACGATGAAAACTACCAACGTCATATGGTTATTTTCTTTGGCGGATATGGTGACCAAAATGTACGTAAAATGCAGAAAACGTGTTTTCTAAGGCCCGGTGCACACATGCGGTTTTTTGACGCACGGTGACGCTACGCTGCGGTGACGCAATTGGTCAGTACACACATGCGGAATTTTCCCGCAGATCTCAATCTGCAGTTTGCGTTCGGCTTGCAGCAATGGAGGTTTACAAAAAGAAAAGAGTAAACAACTATGTTTTAAAAAAAAAATGATGTTACGATATTGGGATCAGGATTATTTTAAAGATAGAAAATTCTGAAATTTTTTTTGACTATTTTCGAATAAGTGTATAATATTTTGAAGAGTTGGCAGTTATAGTTTCACCAAAAATCAAGTCTCAGGATACACATATGAGATTGTCCATACCTTTCTCCTCTTTGTAAACGGGACTAAGATTGTCTTATTTGGGTTATTCGATAAATCCTCTCTGCCACACCAGCCAGAGATAAACTGAAGTGCGAGCTGCATGCGCTTACAGGCAGTTTCGCACTTGCCCGTAGCAATGACTACTAGATCATCAGCATATCCGATGACCTCGTAGCCACGAGTGGTTAGCTTGCGTAGCAGATCGTCGATGACTATCGACGAAAGTAGTGGTGAGAGGACTCCCCCTTGTGGGCATCCTCTAGCCGCCGATACTGTCACTGAGACCTCACCGCATGTGGCTGATATGATACGGCTGTTTAGCATCGACCTAATCCAGTGATTAGTGGGATGGTCTACACCTCTGCAGAATAGTGCAGTGGTAATCGAATCACAGCCAGTATTATCAAAGGCCCCCTTAATATCGAGGAAGGTGCAAATTGCGATTTCCTTGTGTGTGAAACTATTTTCAACGCGCGTCACCAGGTGGTATAGCGCATTCTCAGTAGATCGTTCCTTGCGATATGCAAACTGATTGGAATGCAGTGGTTTCTGATTCTCCAGGATACCAATGTCAAACTGATAGGGCGATAGGATTTAGGTTTTTCACTTGGCCGTCCAATCTTGGGGATGAAGACGAGATTGACCTCCCTCCAGATTTGGGAATATATCCCAGGTTGAAACAAGACCTAAAAATAACTATCAGTGGTGACAAAATATTCTTTTATCTCCTCGATAAATAATTCTGCAACAAATCCTTCCATATTTGACTTTTTTATTAAATCGAAATTAGCACGCGGTAAAATGACGCATGTGTGCACTGCACAATACAAAACAATGTACTGGAAGATGCAACTGCGTTTGCGGTGACTCTGCGGTCTCGCAGAAACTTGCGAGTCTTTTTGCCCGCAAGAATAACGCACGGTGACGCAGCGTCACCGCAAGTACGTGTGCACCACTCAATTTATTTGTGAGTATTCTAAGACGCAAATGCGGTGCCACGGCGTCACCGTGCGTCAAAAAACCGCACGTGTGCACCGGGCCTAATTGTTCACCAGTTTTGTAGTGCTTTTGAATGACTTTAGTGTGGGCTTCAACCCAACGCGACTCCACATCGGAAGATCGCAAAGATGGTATTTGCCTAACGAAATAATATACAAATGAAAGAAAATAAATACACCGTCTCTATTGAGTTGACGTTTATTTTACTTGGGGCGATAGTGTCATAAATACTGCCGTCCTAACACTCAGAAATAGAAATAATAAAAAGCAAATGTAGCTCATAGAACTGGAATAAAAAACTATATATTTTGAGCAATGGAATCTAATGCTTTGGTGATTCTGGGACCTCAATTTTATCAATTTTATCTTGCGATTTCGACTGCAATGAGGTCTTAGGTGCACCGGACCAGACATGAGCATTAAACAGATTAAGCAGATCCAAGGGTGGGACATTTTTCTTGCATCTGTATAAGATGTCTAGGCTGCCTGGACAGCATTCCTAGCGACCCCAAATATGTGATTTTTCCCACCCAGATAGCTAGTGACACACATGCCCGGGATTGAGAGATTTTCAGTTTCTAAAATGCTTCACGATTTTCATTGTCAGAGATACTAAAATTGCAACGAACCCTAATGAACCCTATAAAAAAAATGCTTTCTAGGTATAGATACATAGGTATTTACCCGAGAGCATATTTTTGCGAACTCAGTGAACATTAGACGTTTAATATAGCGCGAGATAATAATTGCACTACATAAGTAAAAATAATAATACATGGTATGTATGTACATATGTATGTTGGCGTTACAGTCCATGAAGGACCAGAGCCGAGCTTCTCTCAATCACCCATGTTGTGTGTGATTTAATTTTCCCATACGTGAAAGAGACCTACAGTTTATTGCCGGTTCCGAACGGCGAATTTCGAGAAGCTTTTCATGACAATTTTACTACATGGGGTTTTGTCAGAACCCCGCTGAGGAGAAACACCGTGAAAACACGTTCGATGACATGGCTGTGTCGGGATTCGATCCCGTGTCATCGGCGTCAGAGGCCAACACACTACCCACTGCGCCACGGTGTATATTGTATATACAAAATATTAAATCGTGGTCAGATAAGCCAACTAACGATAGCTGATTCTGGAGTAAAACATTTGACCGATTTGATATTAGGACGACGTCAAGCAGACTTGGAGGAGCAACAACTCGCGCAACTTTATTGTGAAACGTAACTTTATCTCGCAGTGGGAGGATGTACAGAAGCGTAAGTTTTTATTTCCATTTTGTTACATGTATGTAGACTTATTCCTAGAATATTCTGGTGTAGGTAATAAAATACATCTAAAAGAAAGGTTTTCTTATTCGGAACCTCCACTGGACGAGCGTTAACAACTCGTCTTTGCCGATAAGCCAGCCTCAGTTGCAAACTTAAATGATCACATAAACCACACATATTACCCTCTCGAAAATGACTCAAAACAAACTTTCTGTATAGACCACTTGAATAGTAGTCGTTGTCATCATTTTGGTGTAATACATAATATTTAAAATGGCATTTCTGACTTTGTTGTAGCTTTCTTTCTCAGATACGTTTGGTCATGTCACTTCAGTCTTTCCAAAGTCAAGCAGAGAGTTCTCCAAAGTCATCCTGCACAGTCTGACGAGTTTGGCAGGGATGTCAAAACTAGACATGGCGTTGTATAGCTCGTCTCTATTGATACTATCGTATGCAGCCTTAAAGTCGACAAACAGGTGGTGGGTGTCGATCTGGAACTCGTTTGTTTTTTCCAGAATCTGCCGCAGTGTGAATAATTGATCTATAGTGGACTTTCCGGGCCTGAAACCACACTGACATGGACCAATCAGTTTATTAACGAACGGTTTCAAGCGTTCACACAGAACAGCAGAGAAGATTTTATAAGCGATGTTCAGAAGACTTATTCCTCTGTAGTTGGCGCAGACAAAGGGGTCTCCTTTCTTGTGGATCGGGCAAACGATACTAAGATTCCATTCATCGGGCATGCATTCCTCTGACCATATCTTACGGATGAGCTGGTGCATACTCCCAACCAGGTCATCTCTAGCTGCCTTAGAAAAAGCATTCCTAACTTCGTCCAGGTCAGGGGGGGGGGGCGGAATTATCTGCTATCATCGTCCGTTGTGAAAGGACTATTCTGCCTGACAACGGGATCTGTTTCGTTATCGCGGTTATACAGTCAGCAGAAGTAGTCTTTTCAGATTCTTAGTACCGACTGTGAATCCACTACTAGGTTTCATTTTCGTCCCTGCAGGCTTCCGTTCTGGTCTTATATCCCTGGCATGTTTGTTTTATTCGTTGATAAAACCTCCGAACGTCATTCCTGCGATAGCATCTCTCCATCTCTACGACCGCGAGCTTCTAATGCTCCTTTTTTTTTTGTTTTGGGAAGCTTATGCTCCCCCCTCCTCGTCTGCTCATAATGCTCACGAGCAGCTCTCCCCCTTCTATGCAGCGCCTCTTGATAGGCTTGCTGCTTTGCTGCGTGTGCCCTCCTACCCTCGTCGTCAAACCATGGGTTTGTTGTTGGTGGCGGTTTGAAACCCAGTACCTCAGAAACAGCACTTTCTTAGGCTTGTTAACAACGGGTCCATTGGTGTTGTGCGGTCTGAGCAGGTGTTGGAGGGTTTTCGGAGAGCTTAAGGGAGACGCGATTAGCATAAGCTCTGGCGGTCTCTTGCGATTGTAACATTGCGACGTTGTATGCCGATGGCCTTAGTCGATTTTTCCGGGCCAGGCATATTCGAAGTTGCAACCTGGCTGCCACAAGATAGAAGTCCGAGTCGATGTTGGCTCCTCTAAAAGTTCGCACATCCAGAATGTCGGATGCGTGTCTGCCATCAATCGCAATGTGGTCAACCTGGTTGACGGTTGATTGATCCGGAGATTGTCAGGTCCCTTTGTGGACCTTGTGGATAAGCTGTGTCTGCCACCACCGAAACCCTTGCCTGGTCGAGAAATGCCCGTCCCTTATGTAATTTTCGCAAATGATGCATTCGCTATGCGCCCAAATATCATGAAGTCGTCTGCTCAACGTGGTCTAATGTTATTGCAAAGGGTTTT
The DNA here is from genome assembly GCA_951905685.1 of Eumerus sabulonum. Classification (NCBI taxonomy): domain Eukaryota; kingdom Metazoa; phylum Arthropoda; class Insecta; order Diptera; family Syrphidae; genus Eumerus; species Eumerus sabulonum. The sequence goes on from OX645060.1 coordinate 180,256,807, forward strand.
CAACTTCCGGCTTAAGGCCTATTCACACTACCCATCAGGCTACCGACAATCAATCGCCCGACTGCTGTCCATCAATTTTTGTTTGATTCACATTTTCCCGTCAGGTAATCCATCAATTCATATTGTTTCAGTTTTCGGCTGTCAGTTAGTTACATAGTTAGTTTGTAAAATGTTTTCTAATTTCGACGATGAGGATTTTGCTATTATAGCTCTATTATAAGACGAGGAAGAAGAGGATCCTTCAGATCACTTCACGACAGTCTGCTGCCATCAAATATTCTCGTGAAGTTTTCCTGATGGCGATGGTCGGCGATATGATGTGTCCATGCCATATAAAGGCCTATTCACACTATCCATCAGGCTACCGACAATCAACATCACATCAAAATATTTTTCTTCGTGTTTTAAATGGTGTGATTCACATTATACGGGTGGATGACCTGATATTGTTTTCGGCGTTGTTTGCAAACATTGGCGCTTGCATCGTTGACCCACTTCAACACTAGGTGTTAAGGTTAGAGGTGAATCAGCAAATTCATCCAAAATCGAGCGGTCGCTGACTACTGATGCCTATAATACACAACATGTTGATGAAAAATAATAATATGTAAATTAAAACGAAATAACTACTACCAATTCTATGGATGATACGGATTCAGTTGATTGGTGAACATTATTGGCCTCCAGGAATGGCATTTGCTTGAAGTACCGCAAGTTCACCGTCTGTAATTCAACTGCGTCTTGACCCGATTTTTTTTCGCGTAACTTGGCCAAGTTGGTTTTAAATGTGGCGTGAAGAGCCAACCACTTTGTTTTTACTTTATTAACATCGACTCCTTCAATATTCAATATTCAATAGGGGGTGGCCGTGGTGCAGTGGTTAACATCATCGACCGCTGAGCGGAAGGTCTATAGTTCGAATTCGCTTCATAGCCAAGAAAAAGTAATTCCCATATGGACAAAAAGTATGCAACGCAGTTGTGATTGGAAAGTGACCAGACGTACGGCTGTAGGCATAACACTCACAGTATATGGTCAACTGAAATTCATCCTCTGCGTATGCAATATTAAAGTGCTTGAACGAATTACTACCGACTATAACCAACGCGGAATTTGGTCGGCTCTCGTCCTATCTAGGACAACCACCCCTGAGAGCTAACGAACATCAACGACCCAAACCACTGCACTCCGTTCGGGTTGTATGACTATAGCACATCATAAGAGAATATAAAAACTCTTGAACCTGCGCGAGTTTCTAAAAAAAAAAAAAAAAAAAAAAAACATGCTGTCAAGCAAAATCCAATCCGTCGCTCACCACCTGGGACAAAATATAACAATTGACAGCTACAATTTCGAGGTAGTTAGGGAGTTTGTCACCACAGTGGAGATCCGGCATAGAATCGCCCTTGGCAACCGCTGCTACTTCGGCTTGTCCAAGCAACTGGAGTCAAAACTCCTCACTGGAAAGACCAAAATCATGCTTTTCAAATCGCTCATTCTGCCAGTCTGGCTGTACGGAGCCGAAAGCTGGACGATAAGCAGGACAGCGGAGCTGATTTTGGGTTCTTTCGAAAGAAAAATTCTGCGCCGGATATTTGATCCTGTCTGTGAGGAAGGTGAATGGAGAAGAAGACACAACCGCGAACTCTACGAGCTGTACCAAGATGTGGATGTAGTCTGGAAGGCAAGGATCCGTCGACTACACTGGCTCGGCCACATCGAGCGCATGGACATCAACGCTCCAGTGCAGTGGTTTGGTTCGTTGATGTTCGTTAACTCTCAGGGGTGGTTGTCCTAGATAGAACGAGAGCCGACCGAATTCCGCGTTTTTGGTTGTAGTCCGTACTAATTCGTTCAAGCACTTTTTTAGTATAGCATACGCACAGGATGAATTCCAGTTGACCATGTATGTATTTGTATTTGACCATGCATGTATTTCGTTTTGTCCTCATTGATCTTAAGACCAACTCGTTTCGCCTGTTCTTCAATCGCCGTGAATGCTTCCACAATGCCACGGCGTGAACACGCGATGATGTCGATATCATCCGCGTATCCTAGCAGCTGGATGGACTTGTAAAAGATAGTGCCTTCCCTGTTGACGCCTGCCCGTCGCACTATCTGCTCCAGCACTGGGTTGAAGAAGTCACATGACAGCGCATCTGCTTGCCGAAATCCATGCACCGGATTCGAATGGTTCCGAGGTCCTAGAACCGAGTTGCACGGTTCATCGCGTGTTTTTTTAGCGTGGCGCGACACAGCTGGATCAGTTTCACCGGGATCCCGTATTCGGCCATCGCGCCAAACAGTTCTTCACGATGAATGCTGTCGTATGCGGCTTTGAAATCGATGAAAAGATGGTGTGTATCGATTCGAAACTCGTTGGTCTTTTCCAGGATTTGTCGAAGTGTGAAAATTTGGTCTAAAGTTAGTTTGCCGGGCCGGTAGCCGCACTGGTAGCTGCCGATTAGTGCGGTGCAAAATGGTTTTAGACGTTCACACAATACGCTGGACAGGATCTTGTATGCGACATTGAACAGGGATATACCTCTATAGTTCTTGCAAGAGGTAGGATCGCCTTTTTTGTTGATGGGGCATATGGAGCTGGTATTCCAGTCGTCGGGCATGCTTTCATCTTCCCAAATTCTGCAGATGATCTGGTGCATGCTCCCTACCAGAACATCGCCGCCAGCCTTGAAGAGCTCTGAAGGCAAGCCATCTGAGCCTGCGGACTTGTTGTTCTTCAGCTTCTGAATAGCTGTGCCGACTTCTTCGATGCTGGGTGGGAGGACTACTTCAGCGGCTGGAGTTGGGATTTCCTCGGTCCTTACCAATCTCTCCTGGTCATGCTCGTTAAGCAGCTGTTGGAAATGCTGCTTAAATACATCCACTATTCCCTGCGGGTCGGTGAAAAGATTACGCTCGCAGTTTCGAAGAGCCTGGGTGCCCTTTTTGAAGCCTCCTGCAAGGCCTTTGGCTTTCTTGTAAAAGGTTCGTGTTTTATGTTTATCCCTAGACTCCTCTATATCCTTGAGCTGGGAGGCTGCGAAGGTTCTTTTCTTTTGTCGCAGTAGTTTTTCTCCTCCCTTCTTCTGACTCGGTACTCTTCTTGCGCTGCCCTGGTTTTCCACTGCAGCGCCTTTTGGTACGCCTTGTCGGTTGCTGCCTTTTTGTATTCATGCTCGCCATCAAACCACGGGTTTCTTGTCGGGGGTGGTAGGTATCCTACTTCCTGAATGGCTGAGCGGCAATGCAGCCACATATTATTGGCATTTGTGTTCGACGTAGGCATACCGTAGAGTCTTTCGCTCAGCTGCTCCCTGTCGACTCTGGCAACTTCCGGTGTGCTCAGGCGCCCAATGTCGAACCTCCTCCTGATGGGCTGGTGCAGCTTTCTGACATTGGACAGTCGAGCTCTGAATCTTGCTGCTACGAGGAAGTGGTCAGAGTCGATATTTGCCCCTCTGAATGTTCGCACATCCAGGATGTTTGACGAGTGCCTTGTGTCAATGAGCACATGGTCGATTTGGTTGGCGTTTCGACCGTCCGGAGATCGCCACGTTTCTGTGTGGATTCGCTTGCGAGGGAATCTTGTGCTACTTATCACCGCATTACGAGCTGTCGCAAAGTCCGTGAGTCGGAAGTCGTTATCTGTTGTTGTATCGAGGAGGCTGTGCTTTCCGATCACTCCGCCAAGGGTGTTCTCCTTACCGATTTTGGCGTTGAAGTCCCCGAGTACGATTTTTACATCGTACTCCGGACAAGCTCCGTAGGCGCTGTCCAGGAGGTCATAGAAGTCCTCCTTGATAGGGTCTTCAGCTTCTTCGGTAGGGGCGTGTGCACATATAAGGCTGATGTTGTAAAATCTGCCTCTGACGCGGATCACAGCCATTCGATCACTTATAGGTTTAAAGTCGATGACCTTCGACCTTAACCGCTTTCCCACGACAAATCCGCATCACAGTAAGTGCAACATTTTGTGACAGCTGTAATAAATGTCGCAATTTTCCTTCCTAATCATACCGTTTCCTATCCAGCGTATTTCCTGGACCGCAGTAATATCCGCCTTGTACTGCGTGAGGATTATTTCCTTCGTCGAGTATCCGTCCGTGTATCCGAGGCATCTTGCTCATTCATAACTTTTCTTTTTTTTACGTGGGCTGATTGTTAGCCCGCCGCACAACCGCCATTCTGTCCGGGGTTTTGTCGCTGCATACGTTTGTTCACCTCCCAACGGTCGTTGAAGAGGCTATCCAGAGGGCGCCGGGAGGAGGCCGTATGTCAACTTGACCCGGGCATTTAAACAGGGGTCGTTGCTGGCATCTCGCCAGGTTGAGAGCGATCAACAACTTTACCCTGTATGTCCGAGCCCATGCCCTCCTTTTCACCTGTGCGCGCCACCTTAAATGCGGTGTCCTCTGCTGCGGCGTCCCTCGGGGTTGGAGTCGAAGACTCTTCGGGTCGGAACGTTGATATCCATTCGCTCTACATGGCCTAGCCATCTTAGACGTTGGATTCGAAGACGTCTAACTAGGCCGATGTCGCTGTACAGCCCGTACAGTTCTTGGTTGAATCTCCTCCTTCACTCTCCGTTTACACAAACGGGACCAAAGATTGCACGCAGAATTTTTCTTTAGAAACGCCCAAGAGCCTCTTCATCCGCTTTTAATAACTTCCAAGCCTCAGCGCCGTAGAGGAGGACCGGGATGATTAAGGTTTTGTAGAGGGATACCTCAGTTTTTCGAGAGAGGGCTCTACTACTCAATTGCCTCTTGAGCCCGAAGAAGCAGCGGTTGACAAGAGTTATTCTGCGTTTTACTTTCAGCGCTGGTGTCGTTGCTGCTTGTCACTATCGAGCCAAGGTAGACGAAGTCCTTGACTTCTTCAAAAATATAGCTGCCGAAGGTGACGTTCTGACCAAGACGTCGGTGTTGCGCGTCTTTCTTGGATGACAGCATATATTTGGTCTTGTCCCTATTTACCCTTAGACCCACTTTAGCCGCTTTTGCTTCAGTGCTTGCGAACGCCTCATTGACGTCTCGCTTTGTCCGTCCAATAACGTCGTCAATGTCATCTGCGTAGGCAAGCAATTGTGTGGACAAATTGATTAGCCCTAGTATACATTTATGGCATACAACAAAAATTGTGCGGCACATATCACATTCCTAAGCTTATAAATACAAATCAGCATAAGTACTCGTTTGTTGAATGCGGAATCGAATTCAAATTGACGGCAGCCCATAGAGAGCGTACGAGTATGGTACTCGCATTATAACAAAGTACTAGCATTCGTGAAAAGTGATCCATTGTAAACATAAGTGAGTTTATTTGTCTAACGACACATAAGCATACATACATACACAAACAAAGTGTCCCAAAGATAGACATCCAAATGAAGAAGGATACACCAAATGGGGATGACGATGATGCAACGTGTTTCCTGTTGCCGCCCCTCGGCACCTAGTATTTTGAAGATGCTCATCGTCTTCTTCACATTGGTTAAGTGTACACACAATCCGAGTACGTGAGAATGGTAAGATGCGGTGTTGCGGCATTTTCCTGCCGCCCTGCCATGCTCTCCGTTTTCCTGTTTACACTGAGGAGCAACAACAAGGCAATCAGGTCACGAACGTACGTTTTCTGACTTCTGTTACCCTTTCGATTCCGGCTCGACTGGTTCACTTTTATTTGTATCCTCTTTTTACCGTTGTCTTCGGTTCGAGTTTTTTTTTATTTATTTTTATTTAGAGGGGTAAACCCAGCAAAATCAATAATTCTTCATTTTATTTTAACAATAATGTAATGTAGTGACGTAATAGTGATGACGATTACACTGCAGATATCCCTTTGGTAACTAGGGATGCAACACCAACCGTTTCTAGCCCACCACGATTATTTACTCCTTTTTTGCTTTTCTGTTGTCTAGGATTTAGAAGCTTTCGTTCTTTTTTCAAGCAAGTCCTTGTTGTGCTAAAAATAACTCGGAGGGGCGTGCACAGTCCCTTTAAATGCTGTTGCACTGGGGGCTACCGTGGAGAGGACGTCGGATTGTGCTGTGAATTATCGTAATCTTTTTCTGTTCTGTTGAATGGTATAATGACTTTTTCAATATGTAAAGTTGAAATTACATGCTTGAGTGTTAATAGCTGAATTTTGTTTTAAAGCGACCATTTAACTTTCAGTATTTTTAACACAGTGAAGAGCATTCCATTACCTTTATACATACATATGTATGTATATACAGGTCAAGATGAAGATTGGGAGCAATTTATTGATATACGACATAAGGGTTGACCATAATAGACTTACGCGAACTTAAGCTTATGTCAGAATCGACCGAAAATCTCACTTAAGTTTCAACGAAAAGTCAAGTTACCCATAATGAACTTAAGCGAACTAAAGCGAAGGAACTGTCAAATTGTTTTCATTCGGTTTGATTATCTTCGGTGTGGTTGCAATCGTTTTGTTTAAAGTGAGAAAAATAAAAATAAATTAATAAAATCGTATTCCGCCATATTTAAATTTGTTATTATTTTTCTTAATTGTACTATTGGTTTCTTTCAGTGTCAGCTGTCAAAATTCCGCGCGGAATATCTTCTTTGATTGAGACGTTCCGTAAGCTCGCTTAAGTTAACGAACATTTAACGAAACCGCGCATATTCCCATTATGGGTATGTCATAGGCTTTGCATGTAATAAGACATTTCCGTAAGCTGGCGTACGCTCGCTTAAGTCTATTATGGTCAATAGGTGATTTGTTTGCTGTTTTGTTTTTCAGTTTTCAGTGGAAAGTTGTCTTTAGCGACAAAACTCATTCCTCGATAGATGAAAATATTAGAAACAGTCGCATTCGGTCTGACGAACAAACATAGGCAATACAGAAGGTACTAATGCACCCGGCTTATGGTTCAGAGGAGGTATTTACCCTTATTTTTCGAAGATGATCGTGAGAAGAACGTTACCGTTCATGGCACCTACTATCATTCTAAGATATTCAACTTTTTTTCCCAAAGTGAATCAGCTTGACATGACTGACAAGTCCAACTAAGAACTTAGTTTGGTAAGCAATTTATCTCTGGTTTTGGACCGGTGAATTGGCTGACAAGATAGCGTGATTTGACGCTTTTAAACAATTTTTTGGCGATATGTGAAATTACCCGTCTATATCAATGAGCCAAAATCAATAGCAGCCTTAGGAGACAATATTATACATGCCATTAGTGATATATGTACATACTAGCCAATATGCCCAGAAAAGTGAATCAAAACTATTAGTTACAAGAAATGTAGTTAAAAAACAAATGGCAAGCATTGATTCATCTATTCAATAAAATATATATGTATGTATGTGTATGTATGTTGGCGTTACAGTCCATGAAGAACCTGAGCCGAGCTTCTCTCAATCACCCATGTTGTGTGTGATTTCATTTTCCCATAGGTGAAAGGGACCTACAGTTTATTGCCGGTTCCGAACGGCGAATTTCGAGAAGCTTTTCATGACAATTTTACTACAGGGGGTTTTGTCAGAGCCCCGCTGAGGAGAAACACCGTGAAAAACACGTTCGATGACATGGCTGTGTCGGGATTCGATCCCGTGTCATCGGCGCCAGAGGCCAACACACTACCCACTGCGCCACGGTGCTCTCATTCAATAAAAAATATATACTATACAGTATTATTAACTTCCCAGTAGAAAGTTGTTGTAATGGGGGCCGATTTTGCGAATTCCAAATTTTGATATACATAGCTTCACGTTTCAAGGTCACCAGAATCCATATATATATATATGTATATGTGTGTGTATGTGCACATGGGCGTACGGAATTTTCGAGTTTTATCTCGAGAACTAAAGACGATATTGACATGGGACCGGGTTCATTCCATGTGTAATTACGTAACTTTCAGCAAAATCGGTTGTTGCGAACCTGGCAGCACCCGAAGAGATGGACAATGGCAGCACTGAGGCAGATGTGCAATGTTGGCGTCGAGGACAGTTTCCGGGAAGAAGAATCATCAGGCTTGGCACGAAGATGACGAGAAAAAAGCCCTTTAAAGTTCTCTTGCTTTTTCTTGCTTTCATTTTGTTGTTAATTCTTAATTTTCTTCTAAAAACCAAATAAAATAAAGGGTCCGCCATCTAACGTTTTTTTTTTCAAGTAGTGCTTATTTCGTGAATGGTCACACTTAGCTCATGTCTGATTTGACAGATAATTAGTTTTATCCTTCCGCTGAACAACGCTGGGAAATATTGCGAAATTACTTTGAAAATCATGGTAATGTTGCAGAATGTGTGCGAAAATTGCGTACGGATTTTGGAAGAAGAGAAGCACCGTCAGCTCCGTATGTTCGTTATCTTGTGAAAAAAGTGAAAGAAACTGGCATCCTCATCGATAAACCAAAGCGTGAAAAGCCAAAAACAGTGCGTACATCCGAGAATATTGCTGCTGCGGCAGAAAGTTTGTGTGAAGCGCCATTAACATCAATTCACCGTCGTTCTCAACAATTGAACATTTCGGAGACATCATTGAGACGAATTCTGCATAAAGACCTTGGTATGACGCCATACAAAGTCCAATTGGTTCAGGAGTTGAAGCCAACTGACTATCCAATGCGTTTTCGCTTCACTAAGTGGGCCTGCGATCGACTTACAGAAAATGCCAATTTTGCCAAAAAAATCATCTTTTCAGATGAAGCTCATTTTGATCTTGGCGGGTATGTAAACAAACAAAATTGTCGCATTTGGGGCACAGAAAACCCGCACGCATACATTGAAAAGCCGGTGCACCCAAAATGACCCACTGTTTGGTGCGGATTTTGGTCCAGAGGCATAATTGGGCCGTTTTTCCTCGAAAATGAGCAAGTAGTGGCCGTTACAGTCAATGGCGATCGTTATCGGGCCATGTTGAACGAATTTTTGTTCACAAAAATTGAAGAGGAGGATATTGGCAACATTTGGTTTCAACAGGACGGCCACATAGTCGAAGCTACACTCGATGTTTTGCGCCCTGTTTTTAAAGACCGCATTATCAGTCGCAGAGCTGATGTCGTTTGGCCACCTCCGAGCTGCGAATTGACACCGTTGGACTATTATTTGTGGGGTGCCGTCAAAGATAAGTGTTACGCCGACAAGCCAGAGACAATTGACGCTTTAAAGGACAATATTCGTGAAGCCATTGGTGAAATACAGCTGCACACAATCGATAATGTGCTTAAAAATTGGACCGATCGTGTAGGCTACTGCATGGCCAGCCGAGGCAGCCATTTAAATGAAGTTATTCTCCATTACTAACCGGAAGGATTGTACTTTCAAATAAAAAAAGAAATTTGAGAAAATATTCAGTAGTTTTTTTTTATAGCATTTTCAAAAAAAAAAAGTTATTTGGCGGACCCTTTACTTAACAACGCGAAAAGTGGTCCAGTTAATTTTCTAGTTTTATTTCGGGAAATTACATCGGTCCAGCCGTTTTTTGTTTAAAATTAAATAACTAGAAAATAAGTAAAAAAATTAACAACACGCGGTGTTCCCAAGCGGTTCCCCATCTAAATACTGACCGCGTCCGACCGCGTTGATTGCGGGGATCGGACGAGAACCGATACATTTTTGCGTTTTTTTTTTTACATTTTAAATCCATTTTATTTTTCGAAGACTTATAACAATCTTACGCGCTAGACAAAATGACTAAAACTAGCTTACATCATAACAGTCTAAAACAAACAATGTTTATATACTTGACCCATGTCTTTCGACTAGTTAATATTAACAGAAAATAAGATACATTTATTATATTTTATGCTAAGAAAATTAACAAAAAAAAACTTAGCGTAGTATGTATCGGGTTTTAGGAGGTTATACATATGTAGAAAACTTAACTCTAACTAAAAGTAGCTAATTCTACCTTAAATTACCTTAACTAAAATGCATATACAATGATTATATACTTAATATATGTATACATACAATATGTGGGTGGCCTTGGTGCAGTGGTTAACATCATCGACCGCCGAGCGAGAGGTCTATGATTCAAATTCGCTTCGTAGCCAAGAAAAAGTAATTCCTATACGCAGTTGTGAATGGAAAGTGACCAGACGTACTGCTGCAGGCATAACACTCACAGTATATGGTCAACCCAAATTCATCCTCTGCGTATGCAATACTAAAGTTCTCGAACGAATTACTACGGACTATAACCAACGCGGAATTTGGTCGGCTCTCGTCCTATCTAGGTCTAGGACAACCACCCCTGAGAGTAATAAACGAACATCTACGACCCCAACCACAGCACTCCGTTCAGGGTGTGTGTGTAAACACATAATCTATACTAATATTATAAATATGAAAGTGTGTGTGTCTGTTTGTCCGTCTTTCACGGCAAAACGGAGCAACGATTTGACGTGATTTTTTAAGTGGAGATAGTTGAAGGGATGGAGAGGGACGTAGGCTACTTTTTGTTTCCTTCTAGCCCCCGTTAAGTTTGTATGCAGCAAAAAAAAAAAAAAAACAGCAGGGGATGGAAATTTGTGTGAGACTCTCCGCAAAATTAGTATAGGTTCTATGATACAAACGAATAATAAAATAATTTAATTAAAACAACCATAAATCAATCAACTTTTGAGAAAACAATCAACATTCGAAACATAAATAAGTGTTACTCTTGAATTACGGTAGATGGCGCTGATATGTTCCTGAAACGCGGTAATGTTGTGTGCTCTCTATCTGTACTTAAGTGCGGCCATCAGGCCGCGCTTCACACTATAGTGCATACGGTACCTATACTCTGTTATTTGACTACTAAGCGTCCCAGTCATGCTTATACGAAATTTAGATGCCCCGAGATTATGTAATGGGACGAGACTTCGTGTCACACAACTTGGCCGCAATATCATTAGCGCCGCTATCTTAACCGCCGTAGGAAAGGCTGAAAATGTAATGATCGCACGAATCCCAATAATTCCCACAGATCTCCCGTTCTAGTTTAAAAGGCTACAATTTCCTCTAAAGCTTAGTTTCGCTATGACCATTAACAAAGCGCAAGGTCAAACATTAAAGGTGGCTGGGGTGAACTTAGAAAAGCCGTGCTTTTCCCATGGACAATTGTATGTAGCATGTTCGCGTGTGTCCAATGCCCAGAATCTTTACACTCTATCCCCAAATGGAAAGACAGGAAAGGGGAACCGTGTTACCCCGAATTTAACGCGGGCGTAGCCGCGGGCAAAAGCTCGTAAGAGAATATAAAAACTCTTGAACCTGCGCGAGTCTCTAAAAAAAAATATATATATATATATATTTTTTTTTTTCGTTTTTATTAATTTTTTTTTTGTGTTTTTATTAAAAAGAGCCCAACCTTTATTACCTACCTTAGCCTACCCTAGCTTACCCTACCCTATACACGTGCGGCATTTTTGTCAGGGGGCTTCGCCTTGAAAAGGCTATATGTCAAAGATTCCACTACCGAGTACGTTCCAGCCACCAAAAGCGTTGATGCTGTCGGGCAACGTCTTCTCCATCTCTGCGAGAAACCGCTCTACTGAACCTGAGGCGCTCGGGCTCCCAGGGCGCAACGTCAGGTTCATTAAGGAGTCGCCGCTCCACAGAGTTACGGGCCACGTGGTAGATTAGCGGTACCGCCAATCTATCCTAGTTCAGCCCACAATTATCAAGATGAAGAAATGCTTCCAGAGGCACATAGCCATTCAGGCGCACTTCTTCGTAATACATAGAGTTGGGGTAGGAAGCCCCAGAAATCAAGTTATTGATCGAAGTCATTGTCCTTGCAACGTGACCTCGAACCAGTTTAATCAGAAAGTTGCCTATCCGTAAAGTCCCTGCACTATCGTATAGGACCTCGTTGGGATAGAATCTTCTGTACTCAGTCTCTGATGTTATGTGCAATCCAATGCAAGTCCTCAGACATTGTCTCTCAAACACCCGAATCCTTTCCAATCCAGCATGCGCTCACATTAAACCAGACGAGACATCCATAGGCAATCAGAGGCCTGATTAAGGCCATGCAGCAGATTATCTTCACCCTAGAATCAAGTTGGCTGCAGTGAAACAGCCATCTGGTCAGGGCGAAAACGCCGTGGGCTCTTTCCAGAGCAGTCGGGTTCCTCTCGAACCCTATCTAGGGCAACCCCCCTTGGAGAGTAGTGAACGAACATCTACGACCCATATCATCTGCACACCGCCCAGATTGTGTGACAAATATAACTAGGTGGGTCGCAAGGCACCCAAGTTGGAGCGAAGCGATCCATTTTAAAACTCTGTTTATTATTCTATCAGTGCGCATGAGCAATCATAATCTAAGCAAAGTAGTATCTTCTGATACGTAATGCATTACAAAAACTTAGATGTTTAGCGGACCCTTAAAAGATGTTAACTGAGTTTCTTTATGGATTGTAAAAAGAATTGTGGTTCTATGTTAATTCGTCCCGATGGTCTGTTTTCGATGACTACAAGCTAGCGTAGGCCCAAATTTGGTTAAAATCGCTTAAAGCTTTCTGCGTTGTTTTATTATCAAAATGCGGATGTGCGATTTTATTTCTTTTAAATCGTCCTCTCGATGTCTTCTATTGACATGTCTAATTTGGTCAAAATCCGTCAAAGCGTTTAGGAGGAGTAGTCTGTCAACTAAATACATTTTTGGGGTATTAAGGAGCTTCGCTCCAATAAGAGTATGACTCTTGAACATGTGTGAATTATAAAAAAAAAAAAAGTGGTCTAGGTGCGACCCGCAAGGTCCACACGACCAAGATCCATTTAATTTAAATTTTTTTCAGTTTTAACCCCCGTCCGAAAAAGGAGGGGTGTTATAAGTGTGAGGTATCTGTATGTTTGTCTGTGGCATCGTAACTCCTGAACGAATGGACCGATTATGATGCCCTTTTCTTGAAAACTAACGTGATCGAAATGGTTCTTAGCTACAATTTGTGAAGATCTGTTCAGGTGTTTCGAGGTCAGGATTCTTAGACGAATAATGGGTATTGTATCGGTTCTCGGCCAAGTAACCCAGGGTAAGGAAACACACGCTCATGTGCGCACATTAAATAATCTATTGCTCATAAACTGTTCACGTATGTATGCCATTCCGATTGCTGAAAGTTTCTAATTTTGACTTTATAGAAAATGAAGCCACATTAGACTAGAATATTATAAAAACGGGAAACAAAAAAAAAATATGTTCAAGTGAAATCTTTCCATGTTTTATCATTCCACAACCAACTCCCGAGCAGTAAATTAACTCATTTTAGTTCCGGACGCGAGTGTGAGCACTTATGGAAACTCACCCCATGTGCGCACTCTACATGTGCGTTAAACAGAATCCACCCTACAGAGTGCACATACGTGTGTGTTGTCGATCGCAACATACATATGTATGAAGTGCGCACAGGAGCAAGTTTCCACAAATACACACACACTCGTGTTCGTGAGCGAAAATAAAAATGCTCACAGCTCATGAGTGTGCGTTTTCTCATCCAACCCCAACACTGTCCGAGCAATCTCATATGTATCGGTTGTCGTCCGATCACCGCAATCAAGCGGCGTCGGGTACGGTTAGTACTTGGGTGGGGGACCGGTTGGGAACACCGCGTTTTGTTCATTTTTTGCCTATTTTTTAGTAATTCAATTTCTGACAACAAACGGCTGGACCGATTTTGTTGAAAACTTACTCAGTTCTAAGTTGGATAACTTGGTTCTCGAGATAATCAATTCCGATACGCACATGCATACGCACATACGTACATACATACACATACATACATCTTTATAAAAACCTTGGATTTGGATTCTGGTGACCTTGAAACGTGGAGATATGTCAAAATTTGGAATTCGCAAAATCGGCCTCATTGCAATAACCTCCCCCTGGGGAGTTAAAAAAATTCATACACTTTATAGTCCAAACATTGGACAAAGTGGTTACTTACTTACTTACTTAGGTGGCGCTACAGTCCGTGATGAACCTGGGACTCAACCAACAAGCGCCTCCAGCTGGCACGGTCCCCTTAAGGTCCCCTTCCACCTGCATGCGCCACCGTTGATACGGCCGTCCTCTGCCGCGCCTTCCTTCCGGGGTGGATTCGAAGACTCTTCGGGTCGGAGCTGTATTTTCCATGCGCTCTACATGGCCTAGCCACTTTAGACGTCTTACCAGGCCGATGTCGCTGTACAACCCATACAGTTCTTCGTTATGTCTTCTCCTCCATACACCGTTTGAACAAACGGGACCGTAGATAGTGCGAAGAATTTTCCTCTCGAAACGATCAAGGGCATCTTCATCCGCTTTTGTTAAGGTCCAAGCCTCTGCGCCGTAGAGGACGACTGGGATGATTAAGGTCTTATATAGTGTCACATTGGTTTTCCGAGAGAGGGCTCAACTTCTCAATTGCCTCTTAAGCCCAACGAAACAGCGGTTGGCAAGAGTGATTCTGCGTTTTATCCCAGAGCTGGTGTTGTTGTCGCTGGTCATCAGTGAGCCAAGGCAGACGAATTCCTTGACCACTTCGAAGTTATATCCGCTCATGGTGACGTTCTGGCCAATACGTCGGTGTTGACCGTCTCTTTTAGATGAAAGCAGATATTTGGTTTTGCCCTGATTAACTTTGAGACCCATCTTAGCCGCTTCTACCTCAATGCTTACAAAGGCCTCATTGACATCCGCTGTGTCCGTCCAATCACGTCAATGTCGTCGGCGTACGCAAGCATTTGCGTAGACTTGAAATAAATCTTACCCCTTGTGTTGGCCCCATGACCTGCACGATCTTTTCAAGCACGATGTTGAAAAAGCTGCATGACAGCGCGTCACCTTGCCTAAATCCTTTTTTAACATCAAAGGTCTCGGCTTGCTCATTACCGACCTTAATGGAGCAGCGAGAATTCTCCATTGTCATCCTGCACAGTCGGACGAGTTTGGCAGGGATGTTAAAACTAGACATGGCTTTGTATAGCTCATCTCTATACACGCTGTCATATGCAGCTTTGAACTCGACGAAAAGGTGGTGAGTGTCGATTTGATATTATTGGGTCTTCTCCAAGATCTGCCGTAGCGTAAACATTTGGTCTATTGTGGATTTACCTGGCCTGTAACCACACTGATAAGAGCCACAACGTTATCCACAAACGGTTTTAGGCGTTCACACAATACGGCAGAGAAGATCTTATATGCGATGTTAAGGAGACTTATTCCCCTATAGTTGGCGCAGTTATAGGGGTCTCCTTTCTTATGGACCGGGTAAACGATGCTGAGATTCCATTCATCGGGCATGTTTTCCTTCGACCATACCTTGCAAATAAGATGGTGCATGCACCTTACCAGCTCATCTACAGCCGCCTTAAGATGCTTAGCCAGACAGGCCGTCTGCGCCCGCGGTTTTATTAGACTTAAGTCTTGATATCGCTATTTTGACTTCATCCATTACGAATGGTTCGTTCTGCCTGACAGCGGTAACTTGCCTATCATCGCCGTTATAAAGTCTACAGAAGTGGTCTTTCCAAATCCTCAGCATTGGCTGCGACCGTACTACCAGTTCTCCATTTTCATCCCTACAGGCCGCCGCTCTGGCTTTCTAGCCATGGCGTGTTCGTTTTACCTTATTGTAAAACTTACGTGCTCTCCGTGTTTTCCGCGGTCTCTCTTCTTTCTTCTGGAAAGCGTGTGTTCCTCTCTTCTCTTCTGTTCATAGATTTCGCGAGCAGCTCTCATCCGTCGTTACAGCATGGCTTTATATGCCTCCTGTTTTGCTGCATGGGGTTGTTCGCAGTGTTCATCGAACCAGGGGTTTCTGGATGGTGACGGTTTGAAACCCAGCACCTCTGAGACAGCGTCTCTGAGGGCGCTCTGCCAATGCGCCCATTCCTGCTCTATTGTTTGTGCTACTGCGGGCAGATTTTGAGAGCTCTTGGAGGAGACACGATCGGCAGTCTCTTGCGATTGTAGCTTTCCGACGTCAATCTTACATAGTCCTACTCGACTCCTAAGCATTCTTGATAACCCCATTCGTACCTTGGCTACAACAAGGTAGTGGTCCGAGTCGATGTTGGCCCCTCGGAAGGTTCGTACTTCGAGAATACAGGAGGAGTGTCTGGCGTCGATCGCAATGTGATCAATCTGGTTGGTGGTCGATTGATCAGAAGACCGCCAGGTACCCTTGTGGAAAATCTTCTAGGACTATTTTTGTGTCGTAGCTGGGGCATTGGGCATATGTTCTGTTTAGGAGATCGTAGAATTCTTCTTTGCGTCGATCGTCCGTTTCTTCCGTTGGGGCATGAGCGCATATTAAGCTAATGTTTCCAACTTTAGCTTTGATGCGGATTGTTATGAGGCGTTTGCTTATATCTCGGAAGCTTAAGACTTTTTGACGGAGTCTTCCTCGAATAACGAATCCGCACCCGAATAGGCGCTGTTTGTTCTCATTGTAGCAGTTTTTCATCCGTCTTTTGCCTGGTCCATCCCATCGCTCTTCTTGGAGTGCGGTTATATCTGCTTTATAGGAGTTGAGGGTTTGCTCCAATTGATCGCCTGCACCGGGTCTGTTAAGGGACCTCACATTCCAGGTGCAGACTATCAAGACCGTTAGTCGTTTGCAGGGGTCGTTAGTTTAGTATCCGTCCGTATCCGAGGCTTGTTGTCGTTTTGGAACAAGTAGGTTTTTACGTGATAGGGATGTTACCCCTAAGCACAACCCCCAACCTGGAGGGCCAGGTTCCTCTTTCCCCAGCAACAAGGGGTTGGGTCGCTGCACACATTGGTTCACTACCTGGCGGGTGCCAGGGTAGCTATTCAGGGTGGGCCACGCGGAGGCTGTGTGTCCACTTGGATTGAGCAGGGACAGAGATCGAAGCTGCCATGTTTAACGCGATCAACTTCTTTGCTCTGTTTGCTCGCTCCCTCCCCCTTAAAGTGGTTACTATATTCACTAATTTAAAACTTTTTAAATTCTCTTCTTCAACACTGGCGTCATGTTCGTAGCCCTTGGGAATATTTAATAATGGTACAAAAAAAATATTCAATATTAAGTTATTTCCGCATTTCCTCATAGCACTCATTTCAACGAAGTTAAAAGCACCATACCACGCGTGCATCGATGAAGTTAATAAAATCAAAAATCGAGTTTATATGCTCAATAGGTCCAATAAAAAAATGTAAATCCCACACAGAGTGAATCCTTCTCAATATTTTTTTTTTTTTTTATAAAATTATACAGCACGATGGTGTAACCCCGACTTACATACATAGTACATACATGACCTTATCCTTGTAGTTTTGCCGGTTTACTGAATGTACTTGTCAAAACCATGTTCATTTTTAGGGTTCCGTACCCAAAGGTAAAACGGAACCCTATTACTAAGACTTCGCTGTCCGTCCGTCCGTCCGTCTGTCACCAGGCTGTATCTCATGAACCGTGATAGTTAGACAGTTGAAATTTTCACAGATGATGTATTTCTGTTGCCGCTACCACGACAAATACTAAAAACAGAACAAAATTAATTATACATATACATAATTACAAACAACCAATAATAAATTGTTTCGAAAGGTTTTCGTTGTCATCTTTCGGTCAGTTCCCATTTGTGAGCGGCTCGTAGTCATCCATTTTGGGAAATCAAACTCAGAGAAAGCGGATAGCCCGAGGGTGCGATAAGCGCTTGACACGCGAACGAGTGGAGTTCAACTCGCAGTAGGTCAGCATTTTTGTTTTTTTTTTGTTCCTAGTAGCACATGAGGGAGAGTGGGCGAAGAACTCGGGGAGAAATCTTCGGCGAAGTACTCGGAGAGTGATCTTCGGGGAAGAACTCCGGTACGGTTTTAAGCAGTTCCCGGTACGCGGCCGTACCGTGTGTCCTATTGCCTACGTTGGTTCCCCCTGCGGGTACGGGGTTAGAATAGTCCCGAGGTAAGGCATGCCTGTCGTAAAAGGCGACTAAAATCCAGTCGAGCGTGCTAAAATCCTGGCACCTCAGGAATTTGACGGAAGGTAAGTTGTCAGGCTTGAGTTTTGGGTGGACTCAACTGAAAGTGACTGGTTTAGTGGCGAAGTGAAAACCAAGGCACTTTAAAAATAATTTGGTACCACGGGGACAGGAAGCCCCCGGAGTGAATTAGGTGAGTGTGTGTGTGAGTGATTAAAAGAAACACAGCCAAGTGGCACTTTTTGCCAATGATGAAAAATATTGACTAACGCCGTCAATATAACTGTTGATAGTAGCAAATAATACGCACACTCAGTAGCCGAAATTCGCTCCGGTCCTGTCTGTTGAGGTAGGCCCCCTTGTGGGAGCATCGTGGTGGCTGTGGTTATCCCAACATCGCGGGAACGCATGGTATCTGACAAGATCAAGGAAGACTTCGGTCTTCGGTCTAAAAAGTCAGATGCAAGAGGTGTTAGGTAGACCTCGGCCTTTATCAAGGGTGGTGTTCATGTCCCCAAGCATGACTCCGAATTGAAACCAGACTATGTCATCTAAGGAAGGGGCGTTGGTGGACGCATTATATTCACCCCATGTGGGATGGCCCACCGTGGAATTAAGCCGACAAGGCAGGTGTCCACGTAAAACCCCAAACGTAATCTGCCTACGTTGGTCGCGGATATCACGTTCATTGTATAAGGTATTGAAATCACAAATTTGCGTGTCGCGATTGGTGATGCGGGCTAAGTCGTTGGTCAGAGGAGTTTCGGTACGACTGTTCGAATACTCAAGCCGCGGTTTATTTACTTTTTTGAACAGTGAATTCGTTTATTTTTTTTATTTTATATATATATTTTTTTATTTATTTCGACTTTTTTTATTGACATACGGTGTAGGGTAGTTTTAAGGAATAATTGTAAGCCTAGATTAAGTTAGGTTAAGGAAATTAAATTTGTGACATATTGAATTGGAAACGATTACGGAGTTTTTTTTTTTCTTTTGCGTGGGATATTTCGCGAGTCTCGTAGCAAATTCGCGATTCTTGCTGCGGGCAAGTCGGCGTGAGGGCAATCGCGTGGCGCCATTGCTCACGACCAGTCCTCGCAGCTGGCCTAGCATCCCTTTCGCACGACGTCGCGGCAGGTGGAGAGGAGCAAGTGAGCAAGAGGAGCAAGCGATCTTGCACACATACGAACCGATACGTACATACGTGCATACGC
Organism: Eumerus sabulonum; assembly: GCA_951905685.1. NCBI lineage: Eukaryota > Metazoa > Arthropoda > Insecta > Diptera > Syrphidae > Eumerus > Eumerus sabulonum. Next base: position 180,275,925 of record OX645060.1, read on the forward strand.
ATCACATACGTGCATACACTCACACATCTCTACGCTATGTATAAGTATACATACATACATACATATGTACATTACGAAGTAGAGTTGGGTAGTTCCGGACATGTATAGTTCACGGAACTATGTCCTCTCTCGGACACATGTCCTCTCGCTCCGCAAATTGAACGAAAAGAGTTCCATAGTTCCATTCAACCCTTATTCATCAATCACATATGTACAAAACGAAAAAAAAAAAAAACATAAATGCTGTGAAAAAAGTGAACCCGACTCAACTGAAATAAAATCTACACGTTCCGTTAAAATTTCAGATAGTCTTTATTTTACAAGGTCTGATGATTCTCGATACAAAGGGACTAATGATTAAAACGTTATTAAAGAAAACCGCAATAACACGTTACCAAGAACGAAAGAATCAGATTCAGCAATTCATTAATGTGTAAGATAAATTCATAAATTCATACATATATGCGTTTACATGTAAGTGTATAATAACTAATTCGAGCTTTAGATGTACAATTTGGAGACTTTTCAACAAATGCAACGAACATGCTTCTCATACGGTATGAGTTATACCCCGTAGTTTTCAAGAAACTCAAAAGTATGGAGATGTGGCGATAAAGCTCGAACAGTTGGTGTACACTGTACAACACACTTGAACTGAAATGAAGAAAAGAAATGAAAGAATATAATGCCCGCACCGCATTTCGTGAACGAATGTCATACATGTGTATGTATGCATTCAGGTCCGGACATGGACATGGTTTGCTAGTTCCATATCGGTGCGATAATACATTTAGTTCCGGACATGGACATGTTTTTGCTAGTTCCATATCGGTGCGAGTATACATTTAGTATTTTAAAACGGGTAGAGATTAAAGTGCATACTGAGATGGAATAATTATCTTATAACCCCACTTAGATAATGTTTCAAATATATTGAATGGTCTTTCCAACAAAGTTGTTGGTCCAATGTAACACCTAAATATTTAAAACTGTCCACGTGTTCAATCAAGAAGCAATTTTCAAACATTCTTGATTGTTGAATACTATGTCTTCAAGAACAAATCGATTACACAATGATGCATGATAATATAAGGGAAGGTCCCTGAAAACTCTACCATTGATATTAAATATCATGTACTTCGTTTTGTTGCTAATTATTAGTTTATGATAATTAAACCATCTCCTTAACATATCTAGGTCATAGTTAACATCTGCAAAACTATCAATTAAGTTAGTGTTTGAGTGGAAAAGAGATGTTTCATCAGCAAAGGCAGTTATTTTCCCTTTAAAAGGTTGTAAGAAAAACGAATTAACATAAATTAGAAAAAGGATTGGGCCCAATACTGCTCCTTGGGGAACACCCACATTTAAGAAGTCTATAGAACTGTAAACATTCCTAATTTTCACAACTTGATAACGGTTGAATAAATAAGAAGAAAACCATTTATAAATGGAGCCTCTGAAACCCGCTTTGTAAAGTTTATCGAGTAGCAAAGTATGATTAACCATATCAAAGACCTTACTGATATCAACAACTAATGTTGATTGTGTTTGAGAAGTGTTTAGACTATTATATATTTCACCAGTTAATTTCAATAAAGCAGTTTCAGTCGATTTGTCACGTCTAAACCCAAATTGGCAATCACTCAAAAAATGAGTATTTTCTAAAAATTACAACATTCTAGATTTTAACTATCCGAAAAGTGAGAATAAAATGTCACTGATTATGTATTTCTGTATATACTTAGACAGAATATAATAAATATATGTATAAATGGGGCTCCCATACAACAGACATGCTTTTTTTGCCGTTTTTATACATAATAGTACGGAACCCTTCGTGCGCGAGTCCGACTCGCACTTGGCCGGTTTTTTGTACATACAAACGTTACGTTTTGTTGCGATGCTATTTTGATATATCATTGATATCTTATAGCCGTTGAGGACATGATAATACGGAAATACAATATAACGCAAGAGGATTTCAAGGTTATGGAAACAGTGGTACTGAAATCTGAACCACACAAAGCCGGTCAGCAATGGAAATTCACGGGTGCATTTTACTATGCCACCACAGTTTTGACAACTATCGGTTATGGTCACTCAACACCGAGCACAATTGGCGGGAAACTTTTTACGATGTGCTATGCGATCGTTGGCATTCCGCTAGGACTTGTTATGTTCCAGAGCATTGGAGAAAGAGTAAATAGACTGAGCAGGTACGCGTAAGAAAATACAAATAATATCACAAGTGTAGACGATTTACATATAATTTCAGCTATGTCATACAATCAGTGAGGATATCACTTCGCTGTAAACGAACTGCGGCTTCTGAAGTAGATTTAATTTGTGTCGTTACGACTTTGAGCTCTCTGACGATAGCTGGTGGCGCCGCAGCTTTCTCAAAATTTGAGGGCTGGAGTTATTTTGATTCAGTATATTACTGTTTTATTACTCTCACTACTATAGGTACAGGGATCATACATTACATACATACGTATATCATAACATATCTCAATAATGTTTTTGTAATCTGTTTTGTAGGTTTTGGGGATATGGTAGCTTTACAAAAGGATAATGCCCTCAATAAAAAACCCGAATATGTAATGTTTGCATTAATATTTATTCTATTTGGTTTGGCAGTAGTAGCTGCTTCTTTGAATCTTCTTGTGCTCAGATTTGTGACCATGAATACAGAAGACGAGCGTAGGGACGAGGCACAGGCGATGCAGGTAAGCTCTTTAATGTATCACTTATTATTTTGTCGTATCGTGCGTCCATATCTTTCTTCTTTGTTACTAGTCTTGTTGTATTGTTGTTTTCTTGTTTTCTCTTATTTTTATTTTTTTTTATGTTTGTGCTTCCTGTTTCCGTTTAAATGCAATCGAAGGCTTATCGCATTTGTCAATTGTCTTGTTTATTTAAGAGTGGCATTTTGAATTGCCGAGATGTCCCATTATTTTGATTCTTGGTTTCCTATTCTTTTTAATTGTTCTATCGGATTTTACTGAATCTTTTTGTATGTTGAAGAAAACAACTTTCTTTCTTCCTAGTTATGTTGATAGGTAAAATTGTATCACATATTCACATCTATATGTGCTTTACTACAATTCAATTTATTTTTTCTCTTTTTGTTGTCAACCGATTCGATGCCATTAATAAGGAGTCACTAGCTATCTTCAATACTTTCAACAACATCCTTTTAATAACATGTTATTAGCAAATGTGTATTACATTTTACTGATTGAGGTATCAATAACCCAAATAATTTCGGCGTGGGCCTTATATTTAAAAAAAAAAAAACCGGCCAAGTGCGAGTCGGACTCGCGCATGAAGGGTTCCATACCATCTGTATATAAAAATATGAAAGAGACGTTGTATGTTTCCTCAACAGTAATCACCTTAAAACGGCTAATCCGTGTGGAATGATTTTTAGCATGATGACAGATCTTGGTTACAGGCAGGTTATAGGCATATTAATTTGATGATCAAAAATCTCCATGAAGAGATAGTTGATCATCAAAGGGGGCGTTCAAGTATTAGGTAACGCAATTTGGGGATTTGGGGGGGGGGGGGTCTTGTGAAACGTTACGATGCGTTACAAGGGCGGGAGGGGGGGTTCAAACAACGCGTAATATAACATCGTAGAGAATTATGTAAATTCTCTTAAGTTGGCAACCCTTTTCATGTATGTGTTACGGGGAATCCCCCGGCTGTTTTGCGCATCATTTTTATTTTGTTTTCGTTGTTGTTGTTGTGTTGGTCATGGCAGCGCTGTTGATGAACGCCGACGTACAGAGATGATTAGGAGTTGTCTCACTTTCTCCGACCTACATTAGAGGCTGTTGTTGATGGGATACCAAATTTCTCGAAGCGGTGCGTACCTTCATCTACTCTCACGCGTTTCTAACACACAAGAAGGAAGGAGACACGTACATACCGTACCCGTGAAGTTAGCAAGACCAAGTAGGTGGTGAGGCAATGCAAAATTGCCTTCTGAAAGGTGTGTTGTAGGATTCTAGAGCGGTGTCCATGTTCCACATGATTTTATTTCGGATTACGTTCAGTATTCCGAATTTTTTTGGAGGTCCAACTAGTGGTTCGTAAATTGTCAGAACTCGTTCTACGCTCTTTTTCCAAGAGCTGGATAGGCCAGGTTTTCCCGAGAATTCCCGTAAGCTTCTTACGATGCACTGTGGAATATATGGGTCAGTTGCTGTTTTATAATCGCGTATTGAAACAAACTGTTTCCATTCAAACTTAACAACTTAACGGTTTACTCCAAATTAATATTTTACAAAAATCCACAAAAAACAAAAAAAAAAAAAAACGTAAGGTGACAACGCACTCATCAGGACAACCAACTATCTCCACTGCTAGTGCTAGATCCTAACTTTTTTAAATTATCTTCTCGAACACGTACGTATGTAGCTGTGTTTAGGTCACTGAATTTCATAAATTAGACTCCTAGGGCGAGGACTCATCACTTCACTATAGGCTTTTAGTCTGCCTTACTGACATGATTCTAATAGTAGGGGAACCCGGGATGCTAAATTTGCTGTTACTAGAGCGTCATGGGGACCTATTAGATTGTGAAGGTTAGGTTCTAAAACGAAAAAAAATTATGTTAAGATTTCCATTTTAGTGGAGAAAAGAGCGTGTAAAAATGTTTAAAAATGTAAAAAAAGACAATCACATAGAAATACTCGAGCGCATCAGATTTTTCTCCTATGGATTCAACTCGATCTCAGAGCCACCCTAAATGATAATCTGACAATTATGTAAAGGAATATCGGTAATCTGACAATTTAAAAAACTTTGAATGTGAGACACTGGGAAAGAATGAGAAGGAACGAGAGGCGTGGAGTGGGGAATACATAGCTATCAGCGTCTGTAAGCTCATGCTTTATTGATGGTTTTAGCTATATCGCCCCATGAAAATCGTCAGATTATATGTTGTTCGTAATCCTGATAGAATTCCCTTCAAAATAAAAGAAAAAAAAAGTGAATCGCGCTCGAATATTTCGAGGTGACGTTTTTACGGTTCCGTACCCAAAGGTAAAACGAAACTCTATTGCTGTTCGTCCGTCCGTCCGTCCGTCCGTCCGTCTGTCACCAGGCTGTATCTCATGAACCGTGAAAGTTAGACAGTTGAAATTTTCACAGATGATGTATTCCTGTTGCCGCTACCACAAAAAAATACTAAAAACAGAACAAAATTAATATTTATTTGGGGGCTCCAATACAATAGACATGATTTTCATCCAAAAAATCCCCTTGGTCACATACTGAACTAAGATTAGTCTACAATATCCCACAACCAGTAGCAAACTTCCCAGCTTTGATCTCTTTTGCGTCTTTGATGTATTAATCCTAGCTGCAAACCTTTTTCCCATATTTCCCATTATTGTTATTCACCTTTTCACATCCTAGCTGTCGAGTAAGATAATTGATTTGAATTGAATGGACACTTTGATGGTCAACTATCTCATCATGGAGATTTTTGATTATCAAAGTAATATACCTATAAGCTGCCTGCAACCAAGATCTGTCATCATACAAAAAATGTGATTTACTGTGATGAGGTAACATACATAGTCTGTTTCATATTTATATCACGTATCCCCGATGTTGCTGGTCATACCGCCAACACACTGGACTTGTTTCTTACCTCTCAGCCTGACAAATACACGATCGATGTATTGGAACCCCTAGGCTTGTCTGACCACTGCATGATATCAGCAAAATTTTCGAACTCCCACCATCCAGTTAAAGAAAAAGCTCCTAAGAGAACACTATGGCTATACGAGAAAGCCAAATGGTGCGGCCTTAACAACTTCTTTCGGATCTTTAACTGGTCGTTGTGCTTCCTCGACAACGACGTGGACGCCGCAAATGATATTATCGTAAACATTATCCGAATCGGCATGGCAAGTTTTATTCCCAGCAAGATTAAAAGCACCAGGCCTAAGGATAATTCGTGGTTTGACTCGAGCTGCAAAGAGGCTATTAGGCTCAGGGAGCTAAGTTCTCGGGCCTACAAGGCAAACAGTTCTGAGGAAAACCGAACAAAGTACATACGAGCCAGAAATGACTGCAACACCCACATTCGATGGATTAAATTCCAATCCGACCAAAAATAAAGGCGTAAAATCCTTCAATGTCCCAAAGGTAGCAAAAGTTTCTGGTCGTTTGTAAAAAAACGTAAAAAACTCAACTAAGTCGTTTATACCGACGCTTATCCACAATGACATTCCAGCTGTCACCCCCTTAGACAAAGCTAACCTACTTGCTGCCCATTTCGCAACCAGTTCTCAGCTGCCAGCCTGTACTTTGTCTCCGCCTGTACTAGAGTGCGTCAATTCCACCATGGGACTAATCCACTTCCGCACTCGTACAGTCGCAAGGGTTCTTAAAGACCTCGATATACACAAATCCGCTGGTCCAGATGGTATTGCCCCAATAGTTCTGAAGAGGTGTTCTTCTACGCTGGCAAAACCACGGCGTAAGCTTTTTCACCTTTCCTACACCTCTGGGCCCTTTCCGAGTAGGTGGAAAACAGCATTTGTCCAGCATATACCCAAAAAAGGCGAATCATCTTCTCCCTCCAACTACCGACCCATTGCACTAACGTCCCTTCTTTCCAAGGTCATGGAAACGCTGATTAACCGTCAGCTTATGAAATATCTTGAATCACGGAAACTCCTCAATGACCGCCAATACGGTTTCCGCAGCAACAGATCCACTGGTGATATGATGGCATATCTCGCTGAAAAGTGGAATCATTCTCTTCACCAAGCAGGTGAAAGCAAAATTGTTGCACTGAATATTTCGAAAGCATTTGACAGGGTTTGGCATGAAGCCCTTTTGTCGAAAATGCGTGCTTTTGGGATCGATGAGTCTCTCTTTCAATGGATAATAAGCTACCTTTCGAATCGTTCAATTCAAGTTGTTTTGGACGGATTCAAGTCTGATACCCACTTTGTAAATGCCGGTGTTCCCCAGGGCTCCGTTTTGTCTCCGACACTCTTTCTTATTTTTATAAATGATCTCTTGTCTGTTACTTCAATCCAATTCACTCCTTCGCTGACGACAGTACCCTCAGCTTCTCATATTCGTTCACCAGTTTATGACCCTGCACTTCGGTTGTAGATAATGAGCGGCAGCGTATGTTAAGCTCATTAAATTCCGATATCGACAGCATCATCCAATGGGGTAAAAACAATAGAGTGGAAGTTAATGCTTCCAAAACACAATGCTGTCTCTTGTCGTTAAAGCGTATAAATAACCCGCAGCCATTATACATGAATGGCGCTTGCATCTCAGAAACTGAAAAGCTTTCCATCCTGGGTATGAGTGTTGCTCACAATCTTAATTGTAGCGACCATATATTCAGTGTCGCCAAGAATGCTGCGAAATGCCTAGGATTCTTATACAGATGCAAGAAATATTTCTCACCCTTAGATCTGGCTACAATCTATAAGGCGTTCATTCGCCCCAAATTAGAGTTTAACGCTCATGTCTGGTCCGGTGCTTCCAAGACCTCATTGCACCTACTAGGTGACTCCAGCATTACCAAAACATTAGACTCGATGGAACACCGCAGGAATGTGTCCTGCCTCTCCCTGTTTTATCGTTACTACCACCAAAAATGCTCTGATGAAATAGCCAGTTGCATTCCGCCCCTTCAACATTTCTCCCGCAATACACGTCTCTCTAGGAATGCTCACCAATATACTCTGAAGCCCGCTTTCGGACGTACTGTTAAATATAGAGAATCTTTCATTAACCGAAACACACGAATCTGGAACTCCCTGCCGGATTCGGTTTTCCCCCCTCAGTGCAACATGCAAGCATTTAAGATCAATCTCCATCGGTATCTCCTCTATTCCTCTTCCTCTCTACCGTTTGCCCGCACTGCGTCGCCGACGTAATAAGGTTATTAGACCTTGAGTGCGCGCAAATTTAAAAAAAAAAAAAATATATATACAGATGGTACGGAACCCTTTGTGGGCGAGTCCGACTCGCACCTGGCCGGTTTTTTTTTACATCTTTGCGACTCCCCCATTTCCTTATGCCACGCTCAAATTGTCAGATTATTGAAATATACGCTTTTCGGGATGTACTTAACTTACCTGTTCTTAATCTGACACGCTCGAGTTGTTCCTAGGATCGATTTTTTTTTACTAGTCTGACGGGCTGCCCTCAACGCACCCCCCTAAATTAAGGGTTCATATTTGGTAGGGGTACATTATAGGGTGCAAGGTTTCTCCCCATATGATTTTCTGACGCGCTCTAGTAACACGCAAAATCCCCGCTTGAGCTCCCCTACTATAAGGCTACGCGCACAGTGATGCGAGAATGCGATGCGATGCGAGAAGCAGTTGCTTGCGATAAAACTGTTCACATGTGTTCTTATGTACGTGCGCACAGTGAAGCGATTTTCGATGCGATTCTCGCAAGCTTATCGCAAACCTCTCGCAAGCTTCTCGCACACAAACTCTTCTGATCACTTTTTCAAGCGATTCTGTGAGAGTAGTATCCATTGTTGTTGTTGTTCTGATGCAATTTCATTTGTTTAAATGAAAAATTGGTCCAGTTTCGTAGTACAAATGGTTCAATTTGTCCAAAATGTGGTCAAATATTTTGAACGACATTCTTGTGCATTCCAAGAATTTTCTTTCATCGTTCCTTAACTGTGGATAGGTATATAAAGGGTTTTCCAATAGGAAATTGACAACTTTGAAATCAATTTGTGAACGCACCCTTTCACTAATCATCGAACTGTCATTGCTAGTTTATTCAGTAAAGTCACCATTTTCATCATGGTAATGTACACGAACAAGCAACGTGTGCAAACGTTTCTACCGAAATTTGGAGTCGGTGACCGTAACTTTAAGAGCGTTAACTCCAATTTTCAGTTTAAATTCTCGCCCTAGTAGACAGGCAATAACAAATCTAGTGCAAAAATTAGAGTCTACATATTCGTTGTGTGATATTGCCGAGTCAGCGAGACAACGGGTTGGTCGAAGTGTAGAAAATATCGGTGCCGTTCGGGCGTCCGTATCAAACGATCCAAATCAATCAATTCCACGGCGTTCTCAAGAATTGGGCGTCGCTCAGACCACATTAACGCGTATTTTGCGTAAGGATCTTGGTTTACACCCATACAGGATCAAGCTTACTCAAGAATTGAAGCCGATGAACCATTTGAAGCGATGTACGTTCTCCGATTGGGCTCTGGAGAAGATGCGCCAAGATGATGAATTTCATCGGAAAATCATCTTCAGTGACGAAGCTCATATTTGGCTCGATGGGTTCGTCAATAAGCAAAATATGCGTTATTGGTCGGGTGAAAATCCACATGTGCTTCACGAGCGTGTTATCTCAAGAAATGGGCCAGTCGAATGGCCGCCTCGTTCGTGCGATTTAACGCTTCTAGACTATTTTCTTTGGGGCTACGTTAAGTCATTAGTTTATGCCAACAAGCCGACGACGTTGGAAGAGCTCAGAGCCAATATGTAGCCCAGTCATAGAAAATTGGGTCCAACGAATCGACCGCTGCAAACGTGCGCGCGGTGGCCATATGAGCGAAGTCGAGTTCCATTCATAAACGTTTTGATTGAACTTCAAGCCGATAGTAATGGTTTTTGAAATGTCTCAAATGGTTTGAGTTTTATTTGAAAAAAAAATTGTCAAGTCCTTATTGGAAAACCCAAAAAATACATATAAAATGATGAATACATCGCAACAGAACAGTACAGAGCAGCTTTCACTGTGCGCACCATATCGCATCTCGCATCGCTTCTCGTATCGCCTCCCGAATCGCATCTCGCATCGCATCGCATCTCGCATCACTGTGCGCGCAGCCTAAGCATCTCAGTGAAGTAGACAAAATTTGAATCCTAATTTTCTTATTCAACTACCGGCCGACCTCCAGAAAATGCGATGCCGTCAATATATAATTTAATCGTGTTTTCTGTTTCTAGCATCTTCCTTTTCTCAATCTTTGTTTACCTTTCTAACTACTATATACGTCTATTAGCAAAATATTTCGTTCAAAACATATTACAAAACACCACAAAGCTTAAACAAGCACTGAACAAATGAGATGATTAAATAATTTTAAAGTAGAAACGTTAAAATATCTCCTATTTGTTAACTACCCGTACTCGTATGTTTCACAAATTTAGTTCGATGCTATCAGTTGTTATGCCCGTTAAAAACCCGTTAAAACTCCTTTTTTTTAAATTCACACACTAAATCCACTGAAACTACAACAGTTTTTTTTAAATAACGATTTTCTCTCTATTTCTCTAAGAAAATAAATTTCGAATATTAATTAAAATTATAAAAAAGGAACAAACCGTGATATAATATGTTTGAACGTAACATGTGTTTTATTTAATTTTTATTTTTGTTTTATGTTTGAAATTATTTTTGTTTACGGCAAACCTGTAGTTCATGACCAAGTCCAAGTATTGGACAGCAGAGGTGAACGTGAATTACATTTTGTTGATTTATGTTTTTGTGTTCAATAGATAATTATTTACGATTATACGAATTGGAATATTGATGTTAATTGATTAAAAAACAATAATTTACATACATACCTGTGTGTGTTATTTTATTTTTGATTTATATGTTTTCTTATTCCTTTATTTTTGTTTTGTTTTTGTATATTTTTTGCTCCGTAACTATTATATTTTCTTATTCCTATACATTTTTAAAAAATATTGTGTTAAAATTCGTTGTCCCTCAATGGCTTTATGGTTTTTTATTTGGTTCGGTTTTTTCTTTTGGAATCCTTGTTTTTTTTCCACTTTTTTCCAGGCACTTCAAGTTGCCGTACGTTTGGAAGGTGATGTCATTACGGCCAATGGTTCCATATTGAGCGGATATGTTGGGCATGATTCGCAGTCGATAAACGCGGAGAATGCGTCGATATGTTCGAGTCATTGTGCCTGTTTTAGGGCAAGTCGACATAAGAAGTGAGTAATATATTTATCATTAAATTACATGTTATGGAAATGTATCAAATGAGTACGAGTAAATATGAATAAGAATCAGGAATTAGATAAGGTAGTGTAAGTATTTATATAGATTAAGGTCTTGAAAACAGTAACTTTGGTTTTTCGTTATCTCTTGCACTTAGTAAGAGCTATGTTGCGTTTGATCTTTGTTTTAATGTCATTGCTGCTTGTCACTAGTGAGCCTAAGTACACGAGAAACCTGACTATTTGAAAGTTATAGCTGCCAATAATGACATTTTGGCCATGATGTTAGCATTGTGTGTTTAATTATTTAGTCTTGTCCTTATTTATCATCAGATCAACTCGCAACCAATCAGACATCTTGGTCAAAAAATGTGATTAAATTTTAAACATTTTTGTGCGACTTTTTTTTTACGAATTTCAACTTGGGTTTACCCAACAACAGTGTGCCGATCAACTTGCTTCGAGCCACGAGCCATCGTGTCTTGCGGGTTTTCGGAAATCATTCGTGGTCGCACGTCACTTCTCTTCTTCTTAATGGGCGCTACAGTTCGGGGTGAACCTGGGCCCCAACCAACATGCCCCTCCAACTAGCACGATCTTTTGCTATCTTATTTCATTGCCGCACACCCAGTTAGATAAGGTCCCCTTCCACCTATTTGCGCCATCTTAAGTGCGGCCGCCCTCTGCTTCATCGTCTCTCGGGGTTGGATTCAAAGACTCTCCGGGCTGGAGCTGTGGTGTCCATTCGCTCTACATGGCCCAGCCATCTTAGGCGTTGAATCCGTAGACGCCTGACTAGACTCATGTCGCTGTACAGTCCGTAAAGTTCGTGGTTGAATCTTTTCCTCCATCCCCCGTCTGCGTAGACCCGAAAATCACGCGCAAAATCTTTCTCTCGATCCGACCAAGGGCCTCCTCATCCGCTTTTGATAGTGTCCAGCCTCTGCGCCATACAACAGGACCGGGATGATAAGGGTCTTATATAGAGTCAACTTTGTCGTACGGGAGAGGGCTCTACTATTCAGTTGCCTCCTGAGCCCAAAGAAAGAGCGATTGGTAAGCATTTGATTTCGGAACTGATGTCGTTGTTCCAGGTCACTGCGGAGCCAAGGTAGAAGAAGTCCCTAACTACCTCGAACTTATATCTGCCAATACAAACGTTCTGCCGAAGACGTGGGTGGTGAGCGTCCTTTTCTTATGACAGCATATATTTAGTTTTGCCCCCGTTCACTGCCAAACCAATTTTCGCCGCCTCCATCTCAAAACTAGCAAACGCCTCATTGACATCTCGCTGTGATCTACCTACTATGTCAATATCGTCGGCGTATGCAAGGAGTTGCCAGAATTCGAAATATATTGTGCCTCTTGTGTTGGCCAGTGATATCTGCACAATCATTTCTAATATTATGTTGAAGAAATCACACGACAGCGCATCGCCCTGCCTAAATCCTTTTTTGACATCAAAACTATCGTTAAGGTGTTCACCGATTCCGATGGAGCAGCGAGCATTCTCCAAAGTCATCCTGCATGGTCTGACGAGTTTAGCAGGTATGTCAATGGTAGACATAGCGTTGTATAGCTCGTCTCTAATTACGCTGTCGAATGCGGCTTTGAAGTCGACAAATAGGTGGTGGGTGTCGACTTGAAATTCATTGGTTTTTTCCAGTATCTGCCGTAGTGTGATGATTTGGTCATGGTGGACTTCCCTGGCCTGAATCCGCACTGATAAGGACCTATCAGCTTATTTACAAAAGGCTTCAGGCGTTCACACAAAACGACAGAGAAGATTTTGTAGGCGATGTTAAGGAGACTTGTTCCTCTGTAGTTGGCGCAATCAGAGGAGTCTCCCTTCTTGTGGATCGGGCATACGATGCTGAGACTCCATTCCTCGGGCATGCTTTCCTCTAACCATATCTTACGGATGAGCTGGTGCATGCTCCCAACCAGGTCATCCCCAGCTGCCTTGAAGAGCTCAGCAGACAGTCCGTCTGCGCCAGCAGCTTTATTCGACTTGAGCTTCGATATGACAATCTTAACTTCGTCGGGGTCGGGTGGACAGAATTCTCTGCGGTCTTCGTCGATTAGAAATGGATAATTCTGCCGGACAGCGGTATATTGACTAACATCACCGTTATACAGTCTGCAGAAGTAGTTTTTCCATATTCTCAGCTTCGACTGCGATTCTTCTACTAGGTGTCCGTTCTCATCCCTGCAGGCTTCCGTACTGGCTTTATAACCTTGGCATGTTCGCTTTATCTGTTGATAAAACTTTCGAACGTCACACTTGCAGTAACACTTCTTCAAATCCTCAATCGCGCGCTTCTCGTGCTCTTTCTTCTTCCTTCTGAGAAGCGTATGCTCCTCCCTTCTTTTTAAGTCGTAAAGCTCACGAGCTGCTCTTGTTCTTTTCTGCAGCGAGACCTTATATGCATCCTGCTTCGCTGTGTGAATTCTCCTGCACTCGTTATCGAACCAGGTGTTTCTTCGTGGTGGAGCCTTGAAACTCAAAACTTCGGGTGCAGAACTTTTCAGGGCTTGTTTGCAAAGGCTCCACTGCTGTTCCATTGATAACATGGAGGATTGAGGTGTATTGGAGACCTTAAGGGAGACGCGATCGGTAAAAGCACGAGCGGTTTCTGGCGATAGTAGCTTTCCGACGTCATAACTTTGTATTCTTACTCTACTCCGCTGCGTTCGTGATATCCGTAAGCGCATCTTGGCTACTACAAGATAGTGGTCCAGGTCGATGTTAGCCCCTCGGGAAGTTCGGACATCAAGAATAGTGGAGGAGTGCCTGACGTCGATCGCGATGTGATCAATCTGGTTGGTAGTCGATTGAACAAAAGACCGCCAGGTGCCTTTGTATATATCGAGGCGCGGGAAGCGCAAGTAGCAAGTTCAATCAGCCTGTGTCCGTAATCGGAGGTGGTGTCTCGTTCAAGAATGCTTTCCTTACCCAGCTTAGCATTGAAGTCTCCTAGTACAATTTTGATGTCATAGCTGGGACATTTGGCATACGTTCTGTCTTGGAGATTGTAGAACTCATCTTTGGCGGAGTCATCCTTGTCTTCCGTGGGGGCGTGGACGCAGATCAGACTGATGTTAAAAAATTTAGCCTTGATACGACTTGCCATGAGGAGTTCGCTCACATGCCGAAAGCTTAGGACTTTTTGCCTTAGTCCACCTCGAACAACAAATCCGCATCTAAACAATCGTTGCCCTCTCTTCCTATGGCAGTCGCCGTAGTAAATATCGCAGTTTTTCATCCGCTTTGTACTCGGTCCATTCCATCGCATTTCCTGGATGGCGGTTATGTCCGTTTTATAGCGGTCTAAGGCGTCCCCAAGTTGTTCGGCTGCACGTGGCCTGTTTAGGGATCTAACATTCCACGTACAAACCCGAAGATCGTTGTCCTTTTTTTGTTTTTTGCAAGGGTCGTCAACATAAATCCGGTCCGTTATATCCGAGGCTTGTGGTTGTTTCAGAGTTTATGGTTTTTTTTTTACGGTTACGGCTTACTAGGCGTAGCTCAACCGAATAATCCTGTTTTTGGGCGCAGGAGGCTCGCCATTCGCCCTTTCCTGTCTGCAATTTCCATAGGAAATTTCCAGATGGCACTTCGAGGAGGTGGGAATATGACTTACTAACAGCGCCGCAAGATGTTCGACTGCGGTAGCTCTTCTCGCTTTTTAGCAGGCCAGCATCCGTCGGATAGATGCTACCCCTACGAGGCCTTTGCTAATCCTATGCCATCCGGTCGCACGTCACTACAGGATGAATTTTGTAAAGGCAGTCAAAACTCGGTTGTTCTGTCAGAAAAATCTATGCTACGTGTGAACAGATTGTCATGTGACATACCGTCAAAAAGATTTGTTCGCTCTAAATAGCGCACATTTTGAAAAACAAGATAGCCAAACCTAAAACTTAATTATATTAGCCATCAAAAGCATACATTGTATTGTCATCCAATATTATAGATCACTTTGGATCTTTTAAGTGGATCATTTTTACCGCGAGTGCCACCATCGTGTATGACTCTGATAAATACACACAAACATCATTTTATAGACGATAGTACCTTCCTTGTCTCAGTTTAATCACTTTTTTTTTATTGTGCAGTTGTAACTCCTTTAAAAAATAGTTAAACAATTTCGATCATTATTATTTTTCAAAAAAACAACTTAATACTCAATAATACGTTGTATTTTAAAATTGTATATCATTTTTTATTTATCTATGTATCCAGAACTTTTATACACAAACACGTATTCAAAATAACATATCTTTGAATCTTTCTTTTTGCATGCAACCCAAATGATATGTAGAACTGCAAATGAACATCAATCGCACATAAGTTCAATTGAAGACAATGTGTAAGAAAAAGTTATTTGTCTATAACTAGTTTGCGAGACCTATATCAATAATCCCTATGTACCTGTTGTATAATAACAAAAAAAAAACCTTAAACGAGCTTATAGTATTGGTCCAAAAGAACTACTTAAACAATAGAATGAAGTAAGAACAATTTGATTAGAATATGAAATACTTTCAGGCACCAACTCCAAGTCCGCCGCTCACCATCTCACATCAGACATTTGCTGCCTGAAGTCGTCCCGATGAATGACCTACATTTTGACACACTCAGTACCAATGGCAGTACTATGCAATCGAGACCGAAATCGCATTTACTCCAGCGGAACGTGTCCCTTTTATCCTTTCGAATCTAGTTTTAAGCATTAGTGTATCTAGGTACAAATTACAATTCAAAAAAAAAAAAAAAAAAAAGACATTCAAATGGAGCTATCTATGATGTTGAAATTACATTTTAATTGTTATTTATAAATTGTAAATTCGCTCGAAATAGATTCAGATACAATTGGGCAGAACAAGGTATTCATTTCTTATAATGAGTATGTCATTTCAATTTTACACTCATATATGTGTTCTACTCTAATTCAAAGACTAAATACTAAATGAAAAGAAAAATCAATGGGCAAGTTGTAAAATAAAGTTAAGATCTAGCGGGAATATTGTTTAAACAAATGTTAGCTATCTCTCGGTTGTTGTATATACAAATAGAATAGATACGTACTTGTGTACGTTTTATACGATTCTTTTTATAGCGTGATAATCATTTTTGCATTTATTATTTTTTTTTTTTTGATAATATAAATGATGGCAGAGAAAATAGCATTAAACAGAAGGTCTACCGCTATCACACCTACAAGGAACTAATAAAATAACTTTCCTAGTTTACTTTTAACCGTAATTACATCACACCACCTTTTTAGGATCAATTACTAAGGACTATGTATTATGAACTTGTGCCAGCTGAACAATTATTATTTCTTGAGAGCCCCCTAGTCTGGTTAATATCAGGGCTAATAACAAATATTTATATGTACATATATATACACGTAAATTCAAGGGTACAACATTAGCACATTATCATCATAGAAAGCTGAGCATATCCAAGCAACGACCATACAAATTGAAGATGCATACAGACCACTCACAATTTCGGCACTCTACTGTCCACCTAAGTTTATCATATCGACAGACCAATACAAAAATTCCATTAACACGCTAGGTAAAAGATTCATCGCAGGAGGCGACTTCAATGCAAAAAAACACAGACTGGGGCTCCAGATTAACAAACAGAAAGGGAAGTATCTATTTAAATGTTCTGAAATCACTTAACGTGCATTTTCTCAGCCCAGGGCACCCTCAGATATGAGTAAGAAACCCGATCTCATTGAATCCTGTATATACAGAAGTGTACCCAGGACAAGATTAACCGCTCATTCACAATACAAAGATTTACAACAAAAGAACTGACTGGCAAACATTTAAGGACATCCTAATAAGGATGTCTGCCACACATAATCCCCCTAAAATGCCCTGACAACATAGATAGCGTAATCATTTACTTTAACGACACCATAATAATGCATTGAGCATCTGTACGCCACAGATTGTCCCAGCTGATAGTGACTCATATACTCCCAATATATCCTAAACAAAATTAGACATAAACGCAATATTCGAAAACTATGGCAAACGAACCGCTCTCCTGAACTAAAGACCAAACTAAATAAGACCATAAAAGAACTTACGGACATATTACAAGAGCATAAAAACAAACAGCTCAACAATTACTTGAAAAACTTGACGCCGACTTACCAAACGGACTACTCTCTCTGGAAAGCCATAAGAAATTTGAAACAGACAACTTCACACCAATCACCAATATTAAACGAAAACAAATCCTGGTCTAAGACAAATGTAGAAAAAGCCGCAACTTACGCGAACTTCCTTGCCAACTGCTTCACAAATGAAAAGGATAACAATTCACAATATTTAAACCTCAAAAACACGAATGAACCAATTCCAATCAAATTGACTACCAAAAATGAAATTGGTTTTCATATTAAGAATAGTCTCAAGCCCAATAAGTGCCCTTGTTATGACATGATAAATGGGAAAATCTTAAAAGAACTACCCGAACACGCAATTATCTATATCAGAAAGATATTTAACGCTGTAATTCGAACTAAATACTTCCCAAAAGTCGCCGAAGTGCACGCCATCCCCAAACCAAGAAAAGACGTAAACAAAGCTGCCTTTTACCAGTCTTATCCAAACTCCTGGAAAAAATTATACAGAAAAGACTACAACCAATAATTGACAAAAACAACGTTGTACCGAATCACTTATTCGGGTTCAGACAACATCACTCGACTATACAACAGACACATAGGGTAATAAACAAAATATCAAATTACTTAGACAATAAAAGGTACTGCTCAGCAGTATTTCTTGACGTATCCAAAGCACTCGACAAAGTCTGCCACAAGGGACTACTTTACAAACTTAATAAAACCTTACCATTAGACTTTTAATTGCTACTTAAAAGCTATCTTGACCAACGACACTTCTACGTAAAACACAAGAAAGAATATTCTAATTTGCACATATTTCAAGCTGGCGTTCCCCAGGGCAACGTTCTGGGGCCACTACTCTACTTAATATACACTGCAGACATACCCACCCCAACATCGCAACACTCCATGCTAGCAACATTTGCAGACGACACTATCATACTTCAATCTACAAAGTGGTGTATACAAATAAATGAAGAAAAGACTATCCAGGTTATCTACATACACCACTAGAAAAATTGACATAACACTTCCTATAACAATTAACAGTAAAAATATTAAAACCAGCGATCACGCCAAATATCTAGTTATGGTTATTGACAGTAAACTAACAAGGAAACAGCACATTCTAGAAAAGAACAAACAAATAAAAAACAAACTCCGAAAATGCTACTAGATGCTTGGTAAAAATTCTAGACTGACAATAGACAATAAACTTCTGATATACAAAGCTATGATTAAACCTATCTGGTCATTCGGGCTACAACTATGGGGCGCTTCTAAAACCCCAAACATCCAAATAATCCCACGTACACAAAACAGAATCTTAAGAACAATTACCAACGCAGAATGGTACGTGCCAAACACGGAAATTCATAAGGACCTTCACATAACAACTGTTGCAGACGAAATAAAAAGGCACTGCGTCAAATACCAAAGTAAGATTTTACAGCATACAAACGACGAAATACGCAATATCCCAAATGACGAACAAACACATATACGAAGACTTAAACGATACAGACCAACAGATCTAATCCAACGGTTTCGGTAAATGCTGGGTACATCTTCTTCTTCTTCTTAGTGGGCGCTACAGTTCGGGGTGAACCTGGGCCTCAACCAACATGCCCCTCCATCTAGCAAGATCTTTCGCTAACCTTTTCCATTGCCGCACACCCAGTTGGCTGAGGTCCCCTTCCACCTATGTGCGCCATCTCTGCTTCTTCGTCCCTCGGGGTTGGATTCAAAGACTACCCGGGCTGGAGCTGTGGTGACCATTAGCTCTACATGGCCCAGTCATCTTAGGCGTTGAATCCGTAGACGCCTGACTAGGCTCATGTCGCTGTACAGCCCGTAAAGTTCGTGGTTGAATCTTCTCCTCCATCCCCCGTCTGCGTTTATAGGCCCAAAAAATCACGCGCAAAATCTTTCTCTCGAACCGACCCAGGGCCTCCTCATCCGCTTTTGATAGTGTCCATGCTTTTGCGCCATACAACAGGACCGGGATGATAAGGGTCTTACAGAGTCGGGAGAGGGCTCTATTACTCAATTGCCTCCTGAGCCCAAAGAACAAGCGATTGGCAAGAGTGATTCTGCGTTTGATTTCGGAACTGATGTCGTTGTTCCAGGTGACTGCGGAGCCAAGGTAGACGAAGTCCTTAACTACCTCGAACTTATATCTGCCTATACAAACGTTCTGGCCAAGACGTCGGTGGTGAGCGTCCTTTTTTGATGACAGCATATATGTATTTAGTTTTGCCCTCGTTTACCGCCAAACCAATTTTCACCGCCTCCATCTCAATACTCGCAAACGCCTCATTGACATCTCGCGTGATCGGCTGTGTCGTCGGCGTATGCAAGGAGCTGCGAGGATTTAAAATAGATTGAGCCTCTTGTATTGGCCAGTGATTTTTGCACAATCATTTCCAATATGATGTTGAAGAAATCACACGACAGCGCATCGCCCTGCCTAAATCCTTTTTTGACATCAAAACTGTCGGTAAGGTGTTCACCGATTCGGATGGAGCAGCGAGCATTCTCCAAAGTGTACATCACGGAAGCAAAAAAAAAAAACATCTGGCGACAACAACGAGCGATAAGAGGCGCTCGGTGTGAACAAAACCTTCAAACGTTCCGAGTGGACTAAATCCCACCTGTGCCATCTTCTCCTACACACGAGTAAAAACACAATTGTAAAGGACATTGGTCCTACATTGTTCGTATACCCCAAAAATATAAATTGTAAAAGCTTCAACTAAATTTTAATCCAAACCAGGTGTTGAATAAAGGGAATACAAAAAAAAAATCATCATAGAATCCTTATAAGGAACCTAAATATGTCGCTTAGATACATGCGCAACGGCGAAATTGACCTGGCCCGTCTATGATAAGAAAAGAACGGAAAATCTGCTGAAGTTCAATCGTGGGAACATTCGACTGGCAGTCGGTGCCCTCACCGGGCATTGCATGCTATCTTATCATGCAGCTCGACTAGGCCAGCCCTACAATGACTTCTGTAGAAGCTGCAGGGACGAAGAGGAAATTGAGTCCGTTCGTCACCTGCTGTGCGAATGCCCGGCGCTAGCCCAAAAAAGGAATATTTTCCTGGGAAGATACTTCCTTTCGGGACTAGAAGAGGTAGGTAATATCGGGCTGAACAGAATACTAGGATTTTTATCCTCGTCTGGCTGGTTCAGCTCGACAGTAAATGTATAGGTATCAACGGGTTAAACAAAACAGGTGGGCACAATGGACTCAACGTAGTCTACGTGAGCCTTGACTTTACGTCAATAGGGCACCCATATACCTAACCTAACCTAACCTAAATATACCAACACTTTAACCCTAGAAAGGTAACCTTAGTTTTTAGTACGTTACAGGTGACCATTCGTCGATTTGACGAAGTGATATTTGACTTCGTTTTTAAAGAAAAGTTATTAAGTTATTCTTGTGAAGTAAAATCATTTTTGTTTATTAGCTGTTGCTTATTAAGAAAATGTAAGAAAAATGGTCTTTTTCTTAATTCTTGAGTTTTTATTTTCGAAACTGTCATTGGAGCCATTGTTTTTGAGATCACTTGGAACTCAAAAGTTCCCACTTTTGAAACGAAAAAACGAAATAAAGTATCTGGTCATTTGTTGCAGAGGTCAACTTTATGGTCTTCACATGAGCTTGCATTATTGAGATGGTTCGTTTGTTTTTTTTTTTTTTTTTTTTTTTTTTTTTTTTTTGTTATTATAAATATTTTTATATTAAATAATATTTTTTTAATTAAACTTAACAGATAGTTGTTGGTATAACAAAACATAATAAAAGTGAAAAATAAACAAAATTATTTCGAGCATTTACATCACATTTATTGCACGTTGACTTAGTCATGCGTCCTTGTGTGTACGGACAATGTTTGCAAATTTTCCTCGTTTTTATTTTTGTTACACTAACGTTGTGCTCCCTTAACGGTTCTTTATTTTCGAGGATATTTTTTTTCAATACAAGATCTAATATAAGTGGGTAAAATTGGTGCTTCTAACCGTTTCTTCATCCATTGTACTACGAGTTTTCCCTCTATTATGTGTATGTTGGCGTCACAGTCCATGAAGGACCTGAGCTGAGCTTCTCTCAATCACCCATGTTGTGTGTGATTTCATTTTCCCATAGGTGAAAGGGACCTACAGTTTATTGCCGGTTCCGAACGGCGAATTTCGAGAAGCTTTTCATGACAATTTTACTACAGGGGGTTTTGTCAGAACACCGCTGAGGAGAAACACCGTGAAAAACACGTTCGATGACATGGCTTGTGTGGGACTCGATCCCGTGTCATCGGCGTCAGAGGCCAACACACTACCCACTACGCCACGGTGCTCCCTCTATTATATTTCCGGAAATACCTTCGCTTTATTTCGGTGCCGTTCCAAATGCAAATGAACTTAACTGCTAAAGAATAGTCCTAAGGCCAGGCGCAAATCGAGACACGTATAGCGCGTGTCAGGTGACATGACACGAGTGCCATGACGCGTACGTGCCAAACGCGTAGCGTGGTGATCCGCAAATTGAGACGCAGGTACTCGCAGATCGAACGCATAAGAGTGGTCGATTCATAATTTACTCTTCATGTAGTTGCCACAATGGGTACCATATAGTTCTTTATGAGCCCTAACTGCCTCTATTCATTTTTCTTCTGCCATTTCTCCAAAACCAAGAACCACACGCGGCACGTGAAACTGTCTCGACTACTGCGCCACGCGTCGGTCGGCTAGCGCGGGTCGCGGCACGTCACACGTGTTTACCAATTTGCGCCGTTCTTTTGAATTCTGTAGTTTACAAAAAAATGCGTCACGCTGCGCCACCTCACACGCGCTATACGTGTCTCAATTTGCGCCTGGCCTAACTCTACTGCCCGTTTCGCATAGTAAGCCAGCTCGCCCCGATCTTCGCCATTTTATGATGCCCTTGCAAGAAACACAAGGTGCAGTATATTACATTATCAACGCAATGTTGCACATAAACGGCGATCCGGAAGGCGGCCGCGACAGCCAACCCGGTCGTCACCAGTTATGGCGTTAACTTGCCTATTAAAAATCTAATCATGCACTGAAAGTTATATAAAAGGTAACCTTCGTCGTTTCGACGACCATTTGCGCCGTTTTTCAATAAAAAATGCATTTACCCAAGCAGGTACACTACGTCCACACACTAAAAGCACTTAGAGATGGCCAGGGTTACACGAAAAGAGGATCCTATCAGTGAGAGGACTAAGGAGAAAACTAAAAAAATAGAACTCATGTTCGTCGAATCGACGAAGGTTACCGTTCTAGGGTTAAAAACCCATAGACCAACTTACAATGTTATCATTGCTAGTTAATCTGTCAAAAAAAAAAAAAAAAAAAAAAAGGCGTGAGTACGAGGTACTCATGAAATCTGATGTGTAAACATCGGTGCATGCGACTCGGTATGGCATTTACGATGATACATATAAGATTCAATTACATATAGTTGCGTGCAAAACCGTTTCTTGTTAGCCTAATATACTGCTATTTTTCATTATGTTGTCCAGAGCCCTTTATTCTTAATAACACTATTCACTCTTTTTGGCATGCTTTCTACTAATTTTTCGATAGTAGAGTGAGGAATACGTTGCCATTCAGCCTGCACTCTAGACCAGTGGTACCCAACCTTTTTCAGCCCGCGGCGCACTTACAAGTTTAGTATTTCGTCACGGCGCCCTACTTTAGCTATTTGAAAAAGATACTTACATACTTACTTAACCGTCGCCACAGTTCGGGGTGGACCTGAGCCTCAACCAACATGCCTCTGCGGCTTATACCTCTTTGTTCAACAAACGCTTTCTTAAGCACAGAAATTGATATTTGAAAAAAACGCATTGTGCCGGTCGCAGGTTGGACATTTTTTTATTTACTTTGTTCTCGCTGGACTGTTATGTCAAAATAGAGGCAAAGTGAGGTTTGTTTAAAAATTCAGTTTACAAGCAGCGCGAAGCTTATTTTATCTTTAATATAACTATTACCTTTTAATCTACCTAACTCACGGCGCGGCGCCCTTCTTTAATTTCTACGGCGCACCAGGGCGCCGCGGCGCACACTTTGGGAACCCCTGCTCTAGACCACAGTTGGTTGAGATTGCTCGGTGCATCCTCGTACTGTGACAATCTTTTCTTCACGAACGCCCACAAATTTCCGATGGGGTTCAAATCGGGGCTTCGGGCCGGCCAAAGCATCGTTTGAAACTGCTGATCATCAAGTCATTTCTTTACAATTTTGGTTGTGTGTTTTGCATCCCCATCTTGCTGAAAAATCATTTCAATTGGATATGAGCCTTCATCCATAGATTCCGGCAGATTTGTCCGTAAGATATCAAGATAATCTTCTTTTTTCATAATGCCCATGATTCTTACCATACGTCTTATATGCCATCAAGTGAAACATCCCAACACCATTAAACTACCACCTCCGCGTTTCATGGTTTGTTTAACTTGATGTTTTTCAATACTGTTTTGTAGACAATGCCAAAAGTATTCCTTCCCATCTGGCTGAAAACGGTTCATTTTTGTTTCGTCGGATTAGACTACACGTTCCCAATCATCTATGGTACAGGATTTGTGTTCTTTCAGTTCGGTACGGTTTTAAGATTTTTTTCGTACCACAATCTATCATAGACACTACATGCAGCTCCAAAATGACTGTCCAAAAACATTTCCGAGAATTTTGCATGGGCTGTGGCGTTTCTTGAATGATGACTATATTTAAATAGTGGGTTGAATACTTTGCTGTTGTGTTATGTGTTCTTCAGCTTCATGGATTGGTGTGAGTTCAACTGGTTCTGGACTGATTGATCACCTGGACCCATTTGCTCTGTAATTTCATCTGCTTCATCCATCCTTCTGCGATCTCGAGCTCTTCTCATAGTTTCAGACATTATTTCTGTAGCGTCTTCGTTTGATTGGTTTGAGGTGAGTGCAGTTGCACAATTTTTTTTCCGGGATCTATAATTTCGTGAGCGTACAGCTGCCAACATCCTTCTTTGCTGGAATCTCTCGAGAGATTCAGTAAGTTCTGGATCTTCAATTGCTCTAGCAGAAGGCTGTGATACATATCAACTGCTGTTCATGTACGTCCACTTGAACTACGACGGATTGAACTGCATTGCTGCATGAAGGAATAGGGTCGTTCGGATTTTGTAGTGTGTTCGATTTTTTGACACCAGTTTGATCTTGTACAACACCGGTTTGACGTTTTTTTCGAGCACAGTAACCTTTCATGTACGCTGCTCTCCTTGCTCGTTTCGCTTCTATAGCAAGATGCTCAGGATCTTCATTCATTACAGCAACTACATCTTAATATCGCAATTAGAATTCGAGTCTCGTGTATTTGCCATAGTATCGAAATTTTGTTCTGAAACATGAAAATTATTTCAATTTGAATCACAGGCAATAGATTGTGTTTATACCTACTCAGTCTACGCACACTGTTCGATTGCGCACACCGACACACTAATACTAGTTTCGGTTACGCGTGACGATGATCTCCCCCATACCGAGACCTAAAATCCTTCTGGCTGGTGCCTCTTCTCTAGCCCTGGTATCCCATTAGTCTTTGAAAGATAATGTTGTCTATTCTATTGTCTTTTTATCGTTTAGATTTTAATCACTAACTTTATATTAAATTAAACTAAAAGTTGGACTTATAACTATGCCATTTTACTATTTATTTACTTTTCTGTTAAACAGTTTTTAACTTTTTACCTTCTATTATGTAAAAACAAAAACAAATTCATGGAATTGTAGTGATGGAAAATCTTGATTAAGATTTATATGACTGTAAAAATATCAACAGTCTAATCCACTGCCATTTCCAATTACATTACGTGATATTCTATATATGTATAATGATGAATTTATTCAAAATATTTTGTTCCACTTAAACATCCTTCATAAATGACGAGGCCATTAAAATGTAAAACTAAAGAAACGAACTCTTTAAAAAAAAAAATAAAAGATAACAATATGAAAGGTTGCGAAAATTCTTGGATATATGTATTTGTAAATATACGTTATTACACCTTAATAATTATAATTAGTTCTTCAAATCAATTAACTTGTACAGCTTTTTTATTTTGCTTTAAAGAAAGAAAAATATATTGTTACGGGTCTGTCTGTTTTGTTTAATTCAATTCTAGATTAATGTGTTTCTAGTCGTTATCAGAATGTTATCGTTTATTTAAAAATAACGGAATAATTACAAAACTAAAAACCTTGAAAAAAGACTGCGGAAGTGCAACTGATAAATGTTAAAGTCCTCTATTTCCTGCTACATTGCAAATTGCACATAAAAATTCAGTTGGCTTTTTCCTTGCTTATTAGAAAAGGTTCGTCAAATTTTCATACTTACTTACTTATCAGGCCAGCGATCCATGAAGGATCTGAGCCTGAGCTATAGCTGCCTTCCATCCTTGACGGTCCCGGGCACGCTGCTTCCAGTTGTCAAGACCAAGATGTCTTACATCCGCGATTACTTGATCTTTATACCGGAGGTTCGGTCTTCCTCTTCTTCTTGAACCAGGAGGCTCGAAGTCGAAGACTGGCCGCGCCAGTGTAGTAGAGTTCGCGGTTGTGTCTTCTTCTCCATTCACCTTCCTCAAAGACAGGACCAAATATCCGGCGAATAATTTTTCTCTCGAAAGAACCCAAAATCAGCTCCGCTGTCCTGCTTATCGTCCAGCTTTCGGCTCCGTACAACAAGACTGGCAGAATGAGCGTTTTGTAAAGCATGAGACTTTGGTCTTTCGAATGAGGAGTTTTGACTCCAGTTGTTTGGACAAGCCGAAGTAGCAGCGGTTGCCAAGGGCGATTCTATGATGGATCTCCACTGTGGTGTCATTTGTGGAATTTACGTTTGCCCCGAGGTAGACGAACTCCTTATGTATGTATGTATGTTGGCGTTACAGTCCATGAAGAACCTGAGCCGAGCTTCTCTCAATCACCCATGTTGTGTGTGATTTCATTTTCCCATAGGTGAAATGGACCTACAGTTTATTGCTGGTTCCGAACGGCGAATTTCGAGAAGCTTTTCATGACAATTTTACTACAGAGGGTTTTGTTAGAACCCCGCTGAGGAGAAACACCGTGAAAAACACGTTCGATGACATGGCTGTGTCGGGATTCGATCCCGTGTCATCGGCGTCAGAGGCCAACACACTACCCACTGCGCCACGGTGCTCTCCTTAACTATCTCGAAATTGTACCTGTCAATTGTTATATTTTGTCAATTGTTTGGTTTTTGCTTGTATTTCGTTTTGTCCTCATTGATCTTAAGACCAACTCGATTCGCCTGTTCTTCAATCGCCGTGAATGCTTCCACAATGCCACGGCGAGAACACGCGATGATGCCGATATCATCCGCCTGTCCTAGCAGCTGGATGGACTTGTAAAAGATAGTGCCTTCCCTGTTGACGCCTGCCAGCACTAGGTTGAAGAAGTCACATGACAGCGCATCTTCTTGCCGAAATCCGGTGCATGTTTCGAATGGTTCCGAGGTCCTAGAACCGAGTGGCACGGTGCATCGCGTGTTTTTTAGCGTGGCGCGACACTACTGGATCAGTTTTACCGGGATCACGAATTCGGCCATCGCACCAAACAGTTCTTTACGATGAATGCTGTCGTATGCGGCTTTGAAATCGATGAAAAGATGGTGTGTATCGATTCGAAACTCGTTGGTCTTTTCCAGGATTTGTCGAAGTGTGAAAATTTGGTCTATAGTTGATTTGTCGGGCCGGAAGCCGCACTGGTAGCTGCCGATAAGTGCGGTGCAAAAGGGTTTTAGACGTTCACATAATACGCTGGACAGGATCTTGTATGCGACATTGAGCAGGGATATACCTCTATAGTTCTTACAAGAGGTAGGATCGCCTTTTTTGTGGATGGGGCATATAGAGCTGGTATTCCGGTCGTCGGGCATGCTTTTATCTTCCCAAATTCTGCAGATGATCTGGTGCATGCTCCCTACCAGAACATCGCCACCAGCCTTGAAAAGCTCTGATGGCAAGCCATCTGAGCCTGCGGCCCTGTTGTTCTTCAGCTTCTGAATAGCTGTGCCGACTTCTTCGATGCTGGGTGGGAGGACTACTTCAGCGGCTGGAGTTGGGATTTCCTCGGTCCTTACCACTCTACCTGGTCATGCTCGTTAAGCAGCTGTTGGAAATGCTGCTTAAATACATCCACTATTCTCTGCGGGTCGGTGACAAGATTACCCTCGCAATTCCGAAGAGCTTGGGTGCCCTTTTTGAAGCCTCCTGCAAGGCCTTTGGCTTTCTTGTAAAAGGTTCGTGTTTTATGTTTATCCCTAGACTCCTCTATATCCTTGAGCTGGGAGGCTGCGAAGGTTCTTTTCTTTTGTCGCAGTAGTTTTTCTCCTCCCTTCTTCTGGCTCGGTACTCTTCTTGCGCTGCCCTGGTTTTCCTCTGCAGCGCCTTTTGGTACGCTTCGTCGGTTGCTGCCTTTTTCTGCTCACACTCGCCATCATACCACGGGTTTCTTGTCGGGGGTGGTAGGTATCCTAAGATGGTTTCGGTTACTTCCTGAATAGCTGAGCGGCAATGCAGCCACATCTTATTGGCATTTGTGTTCGAGATAGGCATACCGTAGAGTCTTTCGCTCAGCTGCTCCCTGTAGACTCTGGCAACCTCCGGTGTGCTCAGGCGCCCAATGTCGAACCTCCTCCTGATGAGCTGGTGCAGCTTTCTGACATTGGACAGTCGAGCTCTGAATCTTGCTGCTACGAGGAAGTGGTCAGAGTCGACGTTTGCCCCTCTGAATGTTCGCACATCCAGGATGTTTGACGAGTGCCTTGCGTCAATGAGTACATGGTCGATTTCGTTGGCGGTTCGACCGTCCGGAGATCGCCAGGTTGCTGTGTGGATTCGTTTGCGAGGGAATCTTGTGCTACTTACCACCGCATTACGAGCTGTCGCAAAGTCAGCGAGTCGGAAGTCGTTATCTGTTGTTGTATCGTGGACGCTGTGCTTTCCGATCACTCTGCCAAGAGTATTCTCCTTACCGATTTTGGCGTTGAAGTCCCCGAGCACGATTTTTACATCGTATTCCGGACAAGCTCCGTAGGCGTTGTCCAGGAGGTCATAGAAGTCCTCCTTGATAGGGTCTTCAGCCTCATCGGTAGGGGCGTGTGCACATATAAGGCTGATGTTATAAAATCTGCCTCTGATGCGGATCACAGCCAGGCGATCACTTATAGGTTTAAAGTCGATGACCTTCGACCTTAACCGCTCTCCCACGACAAATCCGCATCCCAGTAAGTGCAACCTTTTGTGACAGCTGTAATAAATGTCGCAATTTTTCTTCCTAATCATACCGTTTCCTATCCAGCGTATTTCCTGGACCGCAGTAATATCCGCCTTGTACTGCGTGAGGATTCCTTCTAGTTTATGAGCAGCTCCGGGAGTGTACAGGGTTCTGACATTCCAGGAGCATACTCGCAAATCGTGTTCGTTTTTCGTGCGTTGTCGTCGTCGAGTATCCGTCCGTGTATCCGAGGCATCTTGCTCATTCATAACTTTTAGGTTTTTTACGTGGGCGGATTGTTAGCCCGCCGCACAACCGCCATTCTGGTCGGGGTTTTTTTCGCTGCATACGTTTGTTCACCTCCCAACGGTTGTTGAAGAGGCTATCCAGAGGGCGCCGCGAGGAGGCCGTATGCCAACTTGACCCGGGCATTTAAACAGGGATCGTTGCTGGCATCTCGCCAGGTTGAGAGCAATCAACAACTTTACCCTGTATGTCCGAGCCCATGCCCTCTCAAATTTTCATACTGGGATATTAAATTCATAATTCAAAAAAATGGTCATGGATAGATGTCGATTAAGTAATTTGTTGGTGTATGAATTAAGTCTACCAACATTTTGATCTCACATGATGCTCACTTGCTCCATGACTCTATTTTCTTGTATATTAGGTGGGTCGCAGGGCATCCAAGTTGAAGCGAAGCGATCCATCTTAAAACTCCGTTTATTATTTTATCAGTGCGCGTGAGCAATCATAATCTAAGCAAAGTAGTATCTGTAGTATTAGTAGTAGTAGTAGTATTCTGATACGAATACGGTGACAGTAATGCATTACAAAAACTTAGACGTTTCTTCCTCTTCTTTTGGCGGTACAGTTCATGGCGAACCTGGGCCTCCTTCAAAAACCTCTCCAACACGGTCTTTCGCTAGCAGTCTCCAGTGCCGCACGCCTAGTTGGTTAAGGTCCTCTTCCAATTGGTTGCGCCACCTTACATTTGGCCGTCCTCGACCGAGTCGCCCCTCGGGGTTGGATTCATAGACCTTCCGGGCTGTTGGATCCGAGGACGCCGCGCCATGTTCATGTCGCTGTACAGCCCGAACAGTTCAGGGTTAAGTCTTCTCCTCCACTCTCCATTTATGCAGGTTGGGCCGAAAACCGCACGCAAAATTTTTCTCTCAAAACGACCAAGGGCCTCGTCATCCGCTTTCAATAAGGTCCATGTCTCTACGCCATAGAGCAGGACCGGGATGATAAGGGTCTTGTATATGCTCACCTTGGTTTTTCGAGAGAGGGCTCTGCTTTTCAATTGCCTCCCGAGCCCAAAGAAACAGCGGTTGGCAAGAGTTATTCTGCGTTTGATTTCGGCACTGATGTCTTTTCTGCATGTCACTGCGGAGCCTAGGTAGACGAAGTCCTTGACTACCTCGACATTATACCTGCCAATATGTGCACCCTGGCCAAGACGCCGGGGGTTCGTGTCCTTTTTCGACGACAGCATATATTTCGTTTTGCCTTCGTTTACCGCCAGGCCCATTTTAGCCGCTTCCGTCTCAATGCTCGTAAAGGCCTCTATGACATCTCGCTGACTTCGTCCAATTATGTGAATGCCATCGGCATATGCGAGCAGTTGTATGGACTTGAAAAAGATGGTGCCCCTCTCACTGACCAGTGAGTTTTGCACTATCCTTTCAAGGACGATAGCGTGTCGGCCTGTCCAAAACCTTTTTTGACATCCTGCACAATCTAACGAGCTTGGCAGGGATGTCAAAACTAGACATGGCGTTGTATAGCTCGTCTCTATTGATACTATCGTATGCAGCCTTAAAGTCGACAAACAGGTGGTGGGTGTCGATCTGGAACTCGTTTGTTTTTTCCAGGATCTGCCCCAGTGTGAATAATTGATCTATAGCGGGCTTCCCGGGCCTGAAACCACACTGATATGGACCAATCAGTTTATTAACGAACGGTTTCAAGCACTCACACAGAACAGCAGAGAAGATTTTATAAGCGATGTTCAGAAGACTTGTTCCTCTGTAGTTGGCGCAGACAAATGGGTCTCCTTTCTTGTGGATCGCGCAAACGATACTAAGATTCCATTCATCGGGCATGCATTCCTCTGACCATATCTTACGGATGAGCTGGTTCATACTCCCAACCAGGTCATCTCCAGCTGCCTTAAAGAGCTCGGCAGGTAGTCCGTCTATTCCAGCAGCTTTGTTGAACTTAAGCTTAGAAGAAGCATACCTAACTTCGTCCAGGTCAGAGGAACAGAATTCTCTGTTATCATCGTTTGCCTGACAGCGGGATCTGTTTCCTCATCACCGTTATACAGTCTGCAGAAGTAGTCTTTCCAGATTCTTAGTACCGACTGTGAATCCACTACTAGGTTTCCATTTTCGTCCCTGCAGGCTTCCGTTCTGGTCTTATATCCCTGGCATGTTTGTTTTATTCATTGATAAAACCTCCGAACGTGATTCCTGCGATAGCATCTCTCCACCTCTACGATCGCGAGCTTCTCATGCACCTTTTTTTATTTTTGAGAAGCTAATGCTCCTCCCTCCTCTTCTGCTCATAATGCTCACGAGCAGCTCTCGTGAGCTGCTTTGCTGCGTGTGCCCTCCTACACTCGTCGTCAAACCATGGGTTTCTTTTTGGTGGCGGTTTGAAACCCAGTACCTCAGAAGCAGCACTTTCTAAGGCTTGTTGACAACGGGTCCATTGGTGTTGTACGGTCTGAACAGGTGTTGGAGGGTTTTCCGAGAGCTTAAGGGAGACGCGATTGGCATAGGCTCTGGCGGTCTCTTGCGATTGTAGCATTGCGACGTTGTGTGCCGATGGCGTTACTCGGTTTTTCTGAGCCAGGCATATTCGAAGTCGCAACCTGGCTGCCACAAGATTGTGGTCCGAGTCGATGTTGGCTCCTCTAAAAGTTCGCACATCCAGAATGCCGGATGCGTGTCTGCTATCAATCGCAATGTGGTCAATCTGGTTGACGGTTGATTGATCCGGAGATCGCCAAGTCCCTTTGTGGATGGTGAGGTGTGGGAAACGCGTGCTAGCAACTAGAAGATTTCGCCCCGTTGCGAAGTTTATCAGCCTAAATCCATTTTCGGATGTGGTGTTGTGTAGGCTGTGCTTGCCAATAACCCTATCAAAGGCGACTTCCTCGCCCTTAGATGTTTAGCGGACCCTTAAAAGATGGTAACTGAGTTTCTTTATCGATTGTAAAAAGAATTGTGGTTCTATGTTAATTCGTCCATTGGGCCTACGCTAGCTGGTGGTCATCGAAAACAGACCATCGGCATATTTTTAAAATTTTTCCCTGTATGCTTTCATTGGTATTGTGCAGGTGCGAAAGGACGATCGTATCAGTGAGTATTCATATGAATTTACGTTTGTGATACTTTAGTCTATATCCGTCCTCTCCCTTCTATTGACATGTCTAATTTGGTCAAAATCCGTCAAAGCGTTTAGGAGGAGTAGTCTGTCAACGAAATACATTTTTGGGGTGTTAAGGAGCTTCGCTCCAATTAGCTACTGTTATTGATTTCTTTTTAACATTTTGATAATTTTATTAACAGCATTACTGCTAAAGCTTATTGCATTAGTTAGTCTTGCTTACAATTTCTAGTCTCAGAATACCATTTTGTATATAGAAAGTACCCCTAAAAATAACAGGTCTGTCAATGAAAATAGGTTCCTTTCCTTCTCTTAGCAAAATACGTTTTTGCAGCGATTGGAAAATCTTTTACTACCTACCTGTTTTGATACAGGTAGATCTGTACATTTTTGTTCGAGCTACATGAGGAAGCAATTAGACCTTTTCTTGTTCATTGGAACGATAACCAAACGTACTGCTGCAGGCATAATATGTGGTCAATTGCAATTCATCCTCTGCGTATACAATACTAACACCAAAAGTGCATAAACGAATTACTAAGACTTATAACCAACGCGAAATTTGGTCGGCTTTCGTCCTATGTGGGACGTTGAGAGTAGTCAACGAACATCTACGACCCAAAAACCACTGCACTCCGTTCAGGTTGTGTGTCAAAAACATCAACCTGCGCGAAGCTTTCCCTCACCCTGTTACCTTCGCTCGCACAACGTTCAATACGTTATAAGGCCTTAGCCTTGAATGCCAGTGCGACTAAAAAAAAAAAAAAACCGATATGTGTCCGCATTTTTCAAATGTCTAGCATGTCCAATAGCACTTTTAGTTGGCGATCACCCAGTACAATTTTTTTTTTTATCGTCCACAGATCTTATATGACTTTGGTGTTCATCTTAGTAGTTTAAATGGCCTCAGTTACTCTCTTTGCTTTGGTGGCATTACAGCCCATGAAGGACCAGAGTCAAGCTTATCTCAATCACCTATGTTGTGTGTGATTTATTTTTTACAGTCCAATGCTGATTTTTAACGGCGCTAGTCAAGAAGCCTTTTCATAGCGAGAAGGGACGTCGCGATATAAACATTTGATTGCGCTGGTGTTATCGGAATTCGAATTCGCTCATCGTGCATCAGAGTCCATCACACTAACCACTGCGCCACGGCGCCCCCAGTTACTCAGTTACTCTCTACTACCTAATATATGTTCATTATGAAAAAAGCTGACAACCCACAGAGAGTCTTGATTTTTGATGATTGCTAAAGAAATACTAAGCAACATAGCGTCACCAAGCTTCTATATATATATATATATAGTTGGTACTTTGAACCAAAATCATTCTTTTAAAAACGTATACTTGGAATTTAAGCTGCGATTTGCTTTTACAAATATTGACTTAACATCTTCATGTTCATGTTGTTTGTTTAGACACAAAAAAATACTTTAAGCCTTTAAATTAAAAAAATTAAAAAAAAAATGTTTTTGTTTTAATCAGAATGAAGAAACTACCAAAATATCGTATACGCTAATATGTTTATTTTAATTTCAACAGTACAATAGTTTGCAAGAAGTCTGAATTTAGTAACTCTACTAAAAATGTTAATTTAGAAATACATTTAGTTAATAAATATTTTACAAAAAATATTAAAAAATTCTTCAAATTTCTGTTAAGATAGAATAGAAAAGATACAAATGAGAATAGAAAAACGAAATGATTAATAAATTAAACAATACATAGTTATTTATCATAACTAAAAGAGAATACAGAAAAAAAAAACAATAAAACAATTCATAAAATAAAATATATATATGAATATATGTATGTACATATAGCAAACGGAAAATGGAATCAATACCACAATAAATCGACTCCTAAGCTAAAGTTAGATTATCATCAGACATAAAAACATACATAAGTGTATCTACAACTGAAAACGAAACTATTTATATCAAATTGTCATTTTTCTTTATTTCGCTCAACAAAAATAAAAACAATTTCGTATCCAACGGGAAAACATGGTGAAAATGTGAAATACTATTTACCGTAATGTTTATTACAATTTTCTTAAATAAAAAATCATTTTTTTTTCTTTTTATTATTATTATCAATGTGAGTAAAAAAAAAAACAAAAAAATTATTACAAATGCCAAATTGTGAAAGAGAAAGTCGTGAACCAAAAGCTAAAAGCCAAGAACCAAGCGGAGCTAAAGAAAAAACACATACATACATACTTATGATAAGTGAAAACCAAATTGTAATATAGCACATGGTGGAACAGCAACATTCATGCAAAGGAAATGAAACAATAAAAACACATTTATATGATTATGCTCATGTTTTCATTTTATCCAAATAACACATTCACCCTGAGCACCTAGAATGACCGGACAATATCTAGAATGCCCCTGGTACATACATACATTTACATATATCACACGCTAA
Organism: Eumerus sabulonum; assembly: GCA_951905685.1. Taxonomy (NCBI): domain Eukaryota; kingdom Metazoa; phylum Arthropoda; class Insecta; order Diptera; family Syrphidae; genus Eumerus; species Eumerus sabulonum. The sequence continues at coordinate 180,310,226 of OX645060.1, forward strand.
TACTGATGTCGAGCATCTTGCGGCACTGTTAGTAAGTTCTACCCCCACCTGCCATCTGGAGATTTCCTATGGAAATTGCAAACGGGGAAGGGCGAATGGCGAGCCTCCTGCGCCAAAAAAACAGTATTAGTCGGTTGGGCTACGGCCCAGTAAGCCATAACCGTAAAAAAAACCACAAACTCTGAAACAACCACAAGCCTCGGATATAACGGACCGGATTTTTGTTGACGACCCTTGAAAAAAACGAAAAAAGGACAATGATCTTCGGCTCTGTACGTAGAATGTTAGATCCCTAAACAGGCCACGTGCAGCCGAACAACTTGCGGACGCCCTAGACCGCTATAAAGCGGATATAACCGCCATCAAGGAAATGCGATGGAATGGATCGGGTATAAAGCGGATGAAAAACTGCGATATTTACTACGGCGACTGCTATAGGGAGAGAGGGCAACGATTGTTTGGATGCGGATTTGTTGTTCGAGGTGGACTAAGGCAAAAATCCGTATCAAGGCTACATTTTTTAACATCAGTCTGATCTGCGTCCACGCCCGCACGGAAGACAATGATGACTCCGCCAAAGATGAGTTCTACGATCTCCTAGACAGAACGTATGCCCAAGGTCCCAGCTATGACATCAAAATTGTACAAGGAGACTTCAATGCTAAGCTGGGTAAGGAAAGCATTTTTGAACGAGTCATCGGCACACATAGCCTACACGACACCACCTCCGATTACGGACGCAGGCTGATTGATCTTGCTACGGGGTGAAATCTCCTTCTAGCCAGTACGCGCTTCCCGCACCTCGATATACACAAAGGCACCTGGCGGTCTTTTGATCAATCGACTACCAACCAGATTGATCACATCGCGATCGACGTCAGTCACTCCTCCACTATTCTTGATGTTCGAACTTTTCGAGAGGCTAACATCGACTCGGACCACTATCTTGTAGTAGCCAAGATGCGCTTACGGATATCACGAACGCAACGAAGTAGAGTGAGAATACAAAGTAATGACGTCGGAAACTACTATCGCCAGAAACCGCTCGTGCCTTTACCGATCGCGTCTCCCTTAAGCTCTCTAATACACCTCAATCCTCCACGCTATCAGTAGAACAGCAGTGGAGCCCTTGCAAACAAGCCCTGAAAAGCTCTGCATGCCAAGGTTATAAAGCCAGAACGGAAGCCTGTAGAGATGAGAACGGACACCTAGTAGTAGAATCGCAGTCGATGCTGAGAACATGGAAAAACCACTTCTGCAGACTGTACAACGGCGATGTTAGCCAATATGCCGCTGTCAGGCAGAATGATCCATTTCTAATCGACGAAGACCGCAGATAACTCCGTCCCCCTGACCTCGACGAAGCTAAAATTGCTATATCGAAGCTCAAGTCGAATAAAGCTGCTGACGCAGACGGACTGTCTGCTGAGCTTTTCAAGGCAGCTGGGGATGACCTGTCTAGGAGCATGTACCAGCTCATCTGTAAGATATGGTCAGAGGAAAGCATGCCCGAGGAATGGAGTCTCAGCATCGTATGCCCGATCCACAAGAAAGGAGACCCCTCTGATTGCGCCAACTACAGAAGAATAAGTCTCCTTAACATCGCCTACAAAATCTTCTCTGCCGTTCTGTGTGAACACCTGAAGCCTTTTGTAAATAAGCTAATAGGTCAGTGCGGATTCAGGACAGGGAAGTCCACCATCGACCAAATCTTCACACTACGACAGATCCTGGAAAAAACCAATGAATTTCAAGTCGACACTCACCACCTATTTGTCGACTTCAAAGCCGCATACGACAGCGTAATTAGAGACGAGCTATACAACGCTGTGTCTACCTTTGCCATACCTGCTAAACTCATCAGACTATGCAGGATGACTTTGGAGAATGCTCGCTGCTCCATCGGAATCGGTAAACACCTCACCGATAGTTTTGATGTCAAAAAAGGATTTAGGCAGGGCGATGCGCTGTCGTGTGATTTCTTCAACATCACATTGGAAATGATTGTGTAAAAATCACTGGCCAATACAAGGGGCACAATCTATTTGAAATCCTCGCAACTCCTTGCATACGCCGACGACACAGCCGATCACAGCGAGATGTCAATGAGGCATTTGCGAGTACATATTGAGATGGAGGCGGCCAATATTGGTGTGGTAGTTAATGACCAGAATGGCGGTTGTGCGGCAGGCTAATGATCCGCCCACTTAAAAAAAAAACACAAGTTATGAATGAGCAAGATGCCTCGGATACACGGACGGATACACGACGACGACAACGCACGAAAAAGGAACACGATTTGCGAGTATGCTCCTGGAATATCAGAACCCTGTACACTCCCGGAACTGCTCATAAACTAGAAGGAATCCTCACGCAGTACAAGGCGGATATTACTGCGGTCCAGGAAATACGCTGGATAGGAAATGGTATGATTAGGAAGAAAAATTGCGACATTTATTACAGCTGTCACAAGTGGTTGCGGATTTGTCGCGGGAGAGCGGTTAAGGTCGAAGGTCATCGACTTTAAACCTATAAGTGATCGCCTGGCTGTGATCCGCATCAGAGGCAAATTTTATAACATCAGCCTTATATGTGCACACGCCCCTACCGACGAGGCTGAAGACCCTATCAAGGACGACTTCTATGACCTCCTGGACAACGCCTACGGAGCTTGTCCGGAGTACTTACTTACTTTACTTACTTTGATGGCGCTACAGTTCGGGGTGAACCAGGGCCTCAACCAACAAGCCTCTCCAGCCGGCCCGAACTTTGGCCAGCAGCTTCCAGTGCCGCACGCCCAGTTGGTTGAGGTCTCCTTCCACCTGTGCGCGCCACCTTAAATGCGGTCGTCCTCTGCTGCGTCGTCCCTCGGGGTTGCAGTCGAAGACTCTTCGGGCCGGAGCGTTGATGCCCATTCGCTCTACATGGCCTAGCCATCTTAGACGTTGGATCCGAAGACGTCTAACCAGGCCGATGTCGCTGTACAGCCCGTACAGATCTTGGTTGAATCTCCTCCTCCATTCTCCGTTTACACAAACGGGACCAAAGATTGCACGGAGAATTTTCCTCTCGAAACGTCCAAGAGCCTCTTCATCCGCTTTTGATAACGTCCAAGCCTCAGCGCCGTAGAGGAGGACCGGGATGATTAAGGTTTTGTAGAGGGAAACCTTAGTTTTTCGAGAGAGGGCTCTACTACTCAATTGCCTCTTGAGCCCGAAGAAGCAGCGTCTGGCAAGAGTTATTCTGCGTTTTATCTCAGCGCTTGTGTCGTTGCTGCTTGTCACTATCGAGCCAAGGTAGACGAAGTCCTTGACTACTTCAAAAATATAGCTGCCGAAGGTGACGTTCTGACCAAGACGTCGGTGTTGTGCGTCTTTCTTGGATGACAGCATATATTTGGTCTTGTCCCCATTTACTCTTAGACCCACTTTTGCCGCTTCTGCTTCAATGCTTGCGAACGCCTCATTGACGACTCGATTTGTTCGTCCAATAACGTCAATGTCGTCTGCGTAGGCAAGCAATTGTGTGGATTTGAAGTAGATCGTACTTCTTGTATTGGCCGCAGAGTCCCGCACGATCTTTTCAAGAATAATGTTGAAGAAATCACATGACAGTGTGTTACCCTGTCTAAAACCCTTTTTAGCTCGTCTCTATAAACACTGTCATATGCGGCTTTAAAGTCGACATAAAGATGGTGCGTGTCGACCTGGAATTCATAGGTCTTCTCCAAGATCTGCCGTAGTGTAAGTATTTCGTCTATCGTGGATTTTCCTGGCCTGAAACCAAACTGGTAGGAACCTATCAGATTGTCCACGAACGGTTTCAGGTACTTACACAGTACGGCAGAGAGGATCTTGTACGCGATGTTCAGGAGGCTTATCCCTCTGTAATTGGCGCAGTCATAGGGGTCTCCTTTCATATGGACCGGGCAAACGATACTGAGATTCCATTCATCGGGCATGCGTTCTTCCGACCATATCTTGCAGATGAGTTGGTGCATGTTCCTAACCAGCTCATCGCCAGCTGCTTTAAACAGCTCCGCGGGGAGTTCGTCTGCTACAGCAGCTTTATAAGACTTAAGTTTCGATATCGTTATCTTAACATCGTCTAGGTCGGATGGACGGGATTCTCCTTCGTCTTCGTCCATTGTGAATGGTTCGCTCTGCCTGACGGCGGCATTTTGACTACCATCGCCGTTATACAGTCTGCAGAAGTGGTCTTTCCACAATCTCAGCATCGACTGGGACTCCACTACTAGTTGTCCGTGCTCATCCTTGCAGGCTTTTGCTCTGTCTTTATAACCTTGGCATGTTTGTTTAACTTTCTGGTAACATTTTCGAACATCGTTCCTGCAGTAACATCTCTCCATCTCCTCGACGAGAAGCGTGATCTCGTGCTCCTTCTTTTTACTTCTCAGAAGCGCATGCTCCTCCCTCCTTTTCTGTTCGTAGAGCTCGCGGGCAGCTCTCGTCCTTCGATGCAATGTGGGAATGTGTGCATTCTGTTTCTCTACATGGGCCTGTCTGCACTCATCATCAAACCAGGGGTTTCTCGACGGTGGTGGCTCGAAACCGAGTATATCTGAGGCGGCCTCTCTAATGGCTTTCTGACAACGACTCCATTGCTGTTCTATGGTTTCTGCAGATTGCATCGGGACCTGGGAGAGCTTGAGGGAGACTTGATCGGCGAAGGTTCTGGCGGTCTCCTGTAATTGCAGCTTTCCGACGATAAATTTTGGTGTTCTTACTCGACTCTGTTGGTTCCGAGAAATTCGCATCCGTACCTTGGCTGCAACAAGGTAATGATCCGAGTCGATGTTGGCTCCTCGAAAGGTTCGGACATCTAGGATGCTGGAGGAGTGTCTGCCGTCGATCGCAATATGATCAATTTGGTTGGTTTTCGATTGATCGAAAGACCGCCAGGTCCCCTTATGGATGTTGAGGTGTGGGAATCGTGTACTTGCTACTACCAGGTTATGTCCCGCCATAAAGTCCACTAGCCTTAGTCCGTTTTCTGACGTGGTGTTTCGTAGGCTGTGCTTTCTAATGACCCGTTCAAAGATAGCTTCCTTACCCAGCTTCGCATTGAAATCTCCTAGAACGATTTTGGTGTCAAAGCTGGGGACATTGCGCATACGTTCTGCCTAGGAGATCATAGAAGTCGTCTTTATCTCGGTCATCTTTCGCCTCTGTGGGGGCGTGGACACATAGCTTGTCCGGAGTACGATGTAAAAATCGTGCTCGGGGACTTGAACGCCAAAATCGGTAAGGAGAACACCCTTGCCGGAGTGATCGGAAAGCACAGCCTCCACGATACAACAACAGATAACGGCTTCCGACTCGCTGACTTTGCGACAGCTCGTATTGCGGTGATAAGTAGCACAAGATTCCCTCGCAAGCGAATCCACACAGCAACCTGGCGATCTCCGGACAGTCGAACCGCCAACCAAATCGACCATGTATTCATTGACGCAAGGCACTCGTCAAACATCCTGGATGTGCGAACATTCAGAGGGGCAAATGTCGACTCTGACGACTTCCTCGTAGCAGCAAGATTCAGAGCTCGACTGTCCAATGTCAGAAAGCTGCACCAGCCCATCAGGAGGAGGTTCGACATTGGGCGCCTGAGCACACCGGAGGTTGCCAGAGTCTACAGGGAGCAGCTGAGCGAAAGACTCTACGGTATGCCTACGTCGAACACAAATGCCAATAATATGTGGCTGCATTGCCGCTCAGCCATTCAGGAAGTAGCCGAAACTGCCTTAGGATACCTACCACCCCCGACAAGAAACCCGTGGTATGATTGCGAGTGTGAGCAGAAAAAGGCAGCAACCGACGAAGCGTACCAAAAGGCGCTGCAGAGGAAAACCAGGGCAGCGCAAGAAGAATACCGAGCCAGAAGAAGGGAGGAGAAAAAACTAATGCGACAAAAGAATAGAATCTTCGCAGCCTCCCAGCTCAAGGATATCGAGGAGTCTAGAGATAAACATAAAACACGAACCTTTTACAAGAAAGCCGAAGGCCTTGCAGGAGGCTTCAAAAAGGGCACCCAGGCTCTTTGAAATTGCGAGGGTAATCTTGTCACCGACCCGCAGGGAATAGTGGATGTATTTAAGCAGCATTTCCAGCAGCTGCTTAACGAGCATGACCAAGAGAAAGTGGTAGGGACCAAGGAAATCCCAACTCCAGCCGCTGAAGTAGTCCTCCCACCCAGCATCGAAGAAGTCGGCACAGCAATTCAGAAGCTGAAGAACAACAAGGCCGCAGGCTCAGATGGCTTGCCATCAGAGCTCTTCAAGGCTGGCGGCGATGTTCTGGTAGGGAGCATGCACCAGATCATCTGCAGAATTTGGGAAGATGAAAGCATGCCCGACGACTGGAATACCAGCTCTATATGCCCCATCAACAAAAAAGGCGATCCTACCTCTTGCAAGAACTATAGAGGTATATCCCTGCTCAATGTCACATACAAGATCCTGTCCAGCGTATTGTGTGAACGTCTAAAACAATTTGGCACCCACTAATCGGCAGCTACCAGTGCGGCTTCCGGCCAAATTTTCACACTTCGACAAATCCTGGAAAAGACCAACGAGTTTCGAATCGATACACACCATCTTTTCATCGATTTCAAAGCCGCATACGACAGCATTCATCGTGAAGAACTGAAGAAGAACTGTGCGATGGCCGAATTCGGGATCCCGGTAAAACTGATCCAGTTGTGTCGCTCTACGCTAAAAGACACGCGATGCACCGTGCCACTCGGTTCTAGGACCTCGGAACCATTCGAAACATGCACCGGATTTCGGCAAGAAGATGCGCTGTCATGTGACTTCTTCAACCTGGTGCTGGAGCAGATAGTGCGACGGACAGGCGTCAACAGGGAAGGCACTATCTTTTACAAGTCCATCCAGCTGCTAGGATACGCGGATGATATCGACGTCATCGCGTGTTCTCGCCGTGGCATTGTGGAAGCATTCACGGCGATTGAAGAACAGGCGAAACGAGTTGGTCTTAAGATCAATGAGGACAAAACGAAATACATGCTGTCAAGCAAAAACTAATCCGTCTCTCACCACCTGGGACAAAATATAACAATTGACAGCTACAATTTCGAGGTAGTTAAGGAGTTTGTCGACCTCGGGGCAAACGTCAATTCCACAAATGACATCACAGTGGAGATCCATCATAGAATCGTCCTTGGCAACCGCTGCTACTTCGGCTTATTCAAACAACTGGGGTCAAAACTCCTCATTCGAAAGACCAAGGTTTCATGCTTTACAAAACGCTCATTCTGCCAGTCTTGCTGTACGGAGCCGAAAGCTGGACGATAAACAGGACAGCGGGGCTGATTTTGGGTTCTTTCGAAAGAAAAATTCTGCGCCGGATATTTGGTCCTCTCTGTGAGGATGGTGAATGGAGAAGAAGACACAACCGCGAACTCTACGAGCTGTACCAAGATGTAGATCTAGTCCGGAAGGCAAGGATCCGTCGACATCAATGCTCCAGCTAAGAGGGTCTTCGACTCCGAACCTCCTGGTTCGAGAAGAAGAGGAGACCGAACCTACGGTATAAAGACCAAGTAGTCGGGGACGTAAGACATCTTGGTCTTGACAACTGGAAGCAGCGTGCCCGGGACCGTCAAAGATGGAAGGCAGCTATCGCTCAGGCTCAGATCCTTCATGGATCGCTGGCTTGATAAGTAAGTAAGTAAGTAAGTTAATGAGGGCAAGACTAAATATCTGCCGTCATCGAAAAAGGACATTTACCACCGAAGTCTTCGACAGAATGTGCATATTGGCAGGTATAAGTTTGAGGTAGTTATGGACTTCATATACCTCGGTTTGGCAGTGACTTGGAACGACGACACCAATTTCGAAATCAACCGCTGCTTCCTTGGGCTCAAGAGGCAACTGAGAAGTAGAGCCCTCTCTCGTACGACCAAGTTGACCTTATATAAGACCTTAATTATTCCGGTCCTGTTATACGGCGCAGAAACATGGACTTTATCTAAAGCGGATGAGGAAATCCTTGGTCGTTTCGAGAGAAAGATTCTGCGTGCGATTTTCGGTCCTATAAACACAGAGGGGGGTTGGAGGAGAAGATTCAATTACGAACTGTACGAGTTGTACAGCGACATGGGTCTAGTCAGGCGTCTGCGGATCCAACGCCTAAGATGGTTAGGCCATGTAGAGCGAATGGACCATGTCTTTGACTCCAACCCCGAGGGACGAAGAAATAGAGGACGGCCGCACCTAAGGTGGCGCGCACAGGTGGAAAGGGACCTCAAACAACTGGGCGTGCGGCATTGGAAAAGACTAGCGAAAGATCATGCTAGGTGGAGAGGCATGTTGGTTGAGGCTCAGGTTCACCCCGAACTGTAGCGCTCGTTAAGTAAGTGCAAATTTATTAAATTATTTATTTATTTATTTTCTTATCAATAATACATTAAAAATCTTTTTTTAATAATGATGTCAGGAGCACTAGCAGCAAGGACTATCGGCTCTAAGGTTGAAAGCGAGAAATATTATAATTTAATTCTAAGTATCATAACATTTTGAGAGCACCGTGGCGCAGTGGGTAGTGTGTTGGCCTCTGACGCCGATGACACGGGATCGAATCCCGACACAGCTATGTCATCGAACGTGTTTTCACGGTGTTTCTCCTCAGCGGGGTTCTGGCAAAACCCTCTGTAGTAAAATTGTCATGAAAAGCTTCTCGAAATTCGCCGTTCGGAACCGGCAATAAACTGTAGGTCCCTTTCACCTATGAGAAAATGAAATCACACACAACATGGGTGATTGAGAGAAGCTCGGCTCAGGTCCTTCATGGACTGTAACGCCAACATACATACATACATAACATTTTATTAATAATTTCTATATTAGATTGAGTAGGTTCCTTTAATAGTTGGAGAATGTTTAGGTTTGGATTTAGATGATTTAATTGGTTTGATGAGAGGAGGCAGGGACCCAGCAGATGATTTATGGTGAGGTTGCCTTGGCAGGCAGGGCACATCGGTGGTGGTTCTCTTTTGAGGAGATGTTGGTTTGTCAGGGGGGTATGTCCCAGTCGGAGCCGAACGAAGTTGGTGATCATTACCTTAGAAGTCCTTATCAGGTAAATCGGGTGGATTTTGTTAGGACTGATTGTTGTATAGTGGTGGTGGTATTCTGACCATTCTTTTAGAGCTTTTTTGTGAATTTTTTCTTGTATTGATATTTGTAAGTCGCGTTGAGAGCACATATCAAAAGTATAGACCGGGGCGTTGCGAGCGTTGTTGGCAGCTTTGTCGGCTAGTTCGTTTCCTTGTATTCCAACATGTCCAGGGGACCATATGAGCTTTAGTTTTGATGTTTTTGTTATACATAAGTGCGTCTCTGGTTCTGGATATAATTTCTGACCAATGCATAGGATTGCTTATGGCTTTCTGGACAGAGAGACTATCCGAGCAGATAGTCCATTTACCTGGCATGTTAGAACAATTTTTAACGGCTTCGAGTACTGCTACAGCTTCTACTGTAAAGATGGATGCTGTAATTGGTAAATTGCCTTGTAGGAGTAGGTTGCCATTATTTGAGACAACCGCGAAGGCTGTGTTATGTAGGGTTTTTGAGCCGTCTGTGTACAGACATTTCCATCCATTAATCTTGAGTTGCGATGCGGTTTCGGAGAAAATCTGTTAGTAGATAACTGGGTTGGTGTTTTGCTTTTTAGGTTGCATAAGTTGAATACTATTGAGCTGCTAACTAAAAACCAAGGGGGGTGTGATGGAGTATATTTGGCGTGCCTTTTGTATCGTATTCCCAGTGTTTTGCTCAGATCCAAGATGATATGGAGTGCGGAGGGGATACGCCGGGATGGTTTATAGGAGAGCGTTTGGCTTATGTCTTTGTCGGTTATTGAACCAGTTTGGAAAGTTAGCTTGGGAAGGAGTCTGACGCTGATTTCGATGTAACGATCTTCTATCATCGGTAATCCAGCTTCGGCAAGGATGTTTTTAATTGGGGTCGTTGGAAAAGCGAAGACGCTTCTTCTTGCAGCTTGATGGTACCTTGACTTAAACATAGACTTGGTTGACTTTGGACTGGAACTATATATAGCTAGGCCATAATCTATTTTGCTAAGGGCTAACATTTTTGTGACATAACAGAGAGAGTTGATGTGGACTTTGCTTTTTTTGAGGAGAGGAACTTAATGATGCTAAGCCTTGCTGCTAGTGATTGTCTTAAATTTATACAATGTTGTTTCCAATTGTGATTGTTGTTTACAATCCTGGTATTATTAAATTCTAGGTTAATAGTGTCACATTGTTTATTTCGGCAAATATGAAGGATTTTACATTTGTCAAGGGAAAGATTTGATCCAGAGATCGTAGACCAATCTTTAATTTCCTTAGGTATGTTTGTAAACATAATTTTGCTTTTTTCTAGATCGTTGTGTTTACTTAGAATGTATGCATCAGCCGCGTAAATACAATGATCTTGATCTTGTGTTTTGAAATGATTGTACTTAATTCGTCGAAAGCAATGATAAACAAGAATACAGAAAGCGGGGATCCTTGGGGGATACCGTTATCAAGAGGAACTATTTTGGAAAAAGTTGTTTTTATTTTGACGGAGAATTTTCTGTTAGTTAAAAAGGATTTGATACATATATTCAAATATCTTGGGAGCGATTCCCCATTGTTTTAAATTGTTTAAAACAAGGTGAATACCTATTCGGTCAAATCTTCTTCTCCTTGGATGGCATTACAGCCCATGAAGGACCAGAGCCAAGCTTCTCTCAATCACCCATGTTGTGTGTAATTTATTTTTCACACAGTTGAAAGGGACCTACAGTTTAATGCAGATTCCGAACGGCGTGAGTCGAGAAGCAGCTCATGGCAAGTTTACTACGGGGAGTTTTGCCAGTACCCCGCCGAGGAGGAACGTCGCGAAATAAACATTCGGTGGCGTTGGTGTTATCGGACCCGAACTCGCTCATCGTGTGCCAAAGTCCAACACACTGCGCCACGGCGCCCTCGGTCAAATGCTTTCTCAAAATCAAGTGCTAGGATCGAGACGTGATTTCTAGCGGAGAGGGCGTTAGATATAACGTGATCAAGGCGGAGAAGGATATCCATGCATCCTCTATTCGGCTTGAAGGCAACCTGATGGATACTTAAAACTTTTTCAATTTCGGTAAACTATGAAATGCGTCTAGCGAATATTTTTTCAAGGACCTTTGATGTGCATGGGATGAGGGATATGGGGCGGTATCCGTTGATACTGTCAATGTCCTTGTTGGGCTTAGCTACAGGAACAATGACCGCAGTTTTCCAGCTTTGTGGAATTATACCGCTGTTGAGAATTTTGTTATGTAAATTAAGGAGCTTTATCTTAGTAGGTAGGTTTTTTTAGCATTGGATACGAGGTCCTGTTTCGGCTTGGTGTTTAACCTTTGACTCTGTTTAAACAGCTATCGAGCTCTAGGAAAGTTATATTATTTTCAATACGCTACGGCAGATCTTGGAGAAGACCCAGGAATACCAAATCGACACTCACCGCCTCTTCGTCGATTTCAAGGCTGCATATGACAGCGTGTATAAAGGTGAGCTATACAAAGCCATGTCTAGTTTTAACATCCCTGCCAAACTCGTCCGACTGTGCGGGATGACAATGGAGAATTCTCGCTGCTCCATTAAGGTCGGCAATGAGCAAACCGAGACCTTTGATGTTAAAAAAGGATTTAGGCAAGGTGACGCGCTGTGATGCAACCTTTTCAACATCGTGCTTGAAAAGATCGTGCAAGAGCCACTGGCCAACACAAGAGGTACGATTTATTTCAAGTCTACGCAATTGCTTGCGTATGCCGACGACATTGACGTGATTGGACGGACACAGCGAGACGTCAATGAGGCTCTTTTGTAAGCATTGAGGTAGAAGCGACTTAGATGAGTCTCAAGGTTAATGAGGGTAAGATGCCCTTGGTCGTTTCGAGAGGAAAATTCTGCGTACTATCTACGGTCCCGTTTGTTCAAACGGTGTATGGAGGAGAAGATATAACGAAGAACTGTACGGGTTGTACAGCGACATCGGCCTGGTACGACGTCTACGGATACAGCGTCTAAGGTGGCTAGGCCATGTAGAGCGCATGGAAAATACAGCTCCGACCCGAAGAGTCTTCGAATCCACTCCGGAAGGAAGGCGCGGCAGAGGGCGGCCGCATCATCGGTGGCGCACGCAGGTGGAAGGGGACCTTAACTAACTGGGCGTGTGGCGCTGGAAACAGCTGGCCAAAGACCGTGCCAGCTGGAGACGCTTGTTGGTTGAGGCCCAGGTTCACCACGGACTGTAGCGCCACCTAAGTAAGTAAGTAAGTATGTTGACTTGGTTAGGATTTTTTTTTTAAAAGAAAGCCAAGTTGCGACCTTCTCGGCTCTCAGCCCAGATAAGCCTTTATTTCACCAAGGCACAACTCGTTTAGGGGGAGTGGGTGGTGTTTGAGGAATAGAACTATTAGCAGCGTTTCGGATACATTTAAGCAATTTTGCAGCATCTTTGTTGACGCAGGGAGAGTTATTTTCCGGTAATCTGAGTTCGATGCTACTATTAAATTTGTTCCAGTTAGCACAGTCAGTCTTGTACCTTGGTATATGTGGCTGTGGTTTCTGGTGAGATCTAAGTTCTATTAATGTAAAAATTGGAAAGTGGTCACTGTTATGTAAGTCTTTGAGGGCATACCAAGATGTTTTAGGTAAAAGTTCCGCCGCACAGCAGGTAATGTCAACGTGAGTGAATGAGCCATGTGTCGAAAAATGTGTGGGAGCTCCATCGTTTAATATTGAAAGCTTGGTTTTTGTGACAAATTCTTCGACGATAGTTCCTCGTTTATTTGTTTTTGGCGATCCCCAGAGGTCGCTCCATGAATTAACATCTCCAGTGAGTATGAAAGGGGTGTTGACCTGTTCTATAATATTGGCTAGCTCCCTATATGCAAGGTGCTGATGTGGATGGATGTACATATATACCGATGATAGTTATTTTAATATCAATGTTAATTTCAACTCCTATAGAAAGTACATATACTAAGGTATATGCCTGTGAGGGATGTTTTTCTTTATAAATATACCGACTCCTTGTTTGGCGGTGTTGTTTCAAGGAAGGTTACTAAAGTATCCATAGTATGTACATATATGGCACTATTGGGTGAAATTGGAAAGCGCAGTGTGTTTCTTGTAGAGAGATAATATCTGGGTTGTGTTCTTTTATTAAATTAAAATCAATTCGTCTAGTGAGATGAAAAACAAACAAAAATGATTGTAATGATAAATCAAGATAAATTGAGAAAGAGAAGGTCGTAAGCCGTAAACGTGAAAACCAATTTGTAATATAGCACATGGTGGAACAGCAACATTAATGGAAACGAAATGAAACAATAAAAACACATTTATATGACTATGCACATACATATTTTCATTTTATCCAAATAACACATTCACCCTGAGCACCAAGAATGGCCAGACAATATCTAGAATGCCCCTGGTACATACGTATATCACATTCGAATAAAACACGCTAATACTGATGTCTTAATTGCAATTACTGTAACTCATATATTATCTCTGGATCATAGTCAATGGAAGATTTAATTTAATAATTTTACAAATACAAAATATTTTAGGCAAACTTTAGATGGAGAAGAAATGCCTGCCTACAACTGTGGAGTGTGCCAGACTATTTTTCCGGCTCGGCAACCGGACACCAGTAATGGCTGTCGCGGGCTAAATGCCGTACAAAGCACAACTTCTTTATGGCAGTCAATTATTTTGATTGTTTGCAACTGCTTAGGTTTGACCTTTAGGCAATCCTTAGCCCCGTATTGTGGAAGTAAAGAGCATTCTTCATTGTATGATAATAGTCTGATACCAGTATTGTACGGCGAACAAATTATTCGTCCATCAGAGGAGAAATCAGGCTCCTTGATGAATCCCTTGTCAGTGTTAACCTCTGATGCGTAGTACATTAGTTTCTTAGCATTTTGAAGAATAAACTTCTTTTCTCTCGATATTAAGCGTTGCGGTGACCCAGCTGGAGGAGGTTCATCTGCATCTAGATTATTTGGGTTGATTGGCAATCGAGATGATAGCAAGCCACTGCTTACAGCGTAGACAATATCATAGCCGGCTATCGAGTTAGATGGTCCTCCGCGTGCTTGGCGATTTTGTCGTTCTTGAACGGTTATTTCGGCAGCCCAAATGTCGGGAATGAAAGATGTCCTTATAGGTGATGTAAATACATGATTACTGGTAGTTGGCTGATTATCGTCTCTCATTATTTCTGGTTCAGGAGGCGTGTTTTGTGCTTCATCCGCATTTTGGTTGGACCTTGCTACGCTTCTGGGACGGATATTACGATTTGGATTTCTCCCTACTCTAGATGGCTGTAGACCGGCTGATGTCGACGGTCCATCCCTTGGCGACAGACGACGACGAATTCGCCTGTTATTACGGTTTCCTACACGTCTAGCCGAATCACATGGATTGGACTCGTTCTCGTCGGGTAGTTTACGTTTTCTTCGATCGCGCCTTAATTCAGTCAGATCATAATTCTCTTCGCTAATGTCATGTACACAACTCCATTCGCTCATTTCGTCGTAGCTTATATTCCTGCTTAAAACCGATAATCCGCTCGGGTGCATCTTGTTAAGGAACATAAACAAAACAAAACTTATAAATGTTTGGACATTGAAAATCAAACGTTTTACCTGTAGAGCAAGGATAATTTCAGCGTCATTGCCATCGGGAAAATCGGTGACTAGCTCTATGCGGTTTCTTTTTTGTCTCTTTGAAAACAGGTAGTCAAAGTGAGCTGCTGATGGTATGTATTGTGCACCCATCTGCATTAACCTGTATATACTGGGCTGCAAAAAAAAAAAAAAAACAAAAACCTTTGCATTAGTCATATCATTAAGTTTCCTTTTAGGTATACCCTGAAGCCACGCAGATCCTTGCTCAAGTTCGCCAGATTCAAGTCATGAACTATCATCATATATCCACCTGTTGTTGAAAATACCAATTTACTACTATCGGGCGACAGTCGACATCGCATCAGTCCGGGAGTATTGAACGCCTTCTGGTATATAAGTCCATTTTCCGTGTTTGAGTTAATATCCCAGAGAAAGATGCTACCATCGAAGCCGGATGTCACCAAAAGATTCTCTTTTTTCGAATATTCAATGTTCTTCACCCAATTCGAGTGTCCTTGAAGGTTTTTAAGTCGGCGCTTAAGAAAGCGTATGTCCCAAATCGCTACTGTCGTATCATCAGAACATGTGGCAAACGTGCGATTGTCCAGAAATCTGGTCAAAAATGATAAATGTGTAATCGACTAACACATAAAACCCACAACCTACTTAACACAGTTCACATTGTCAGTATGAGCCTTACTGATTACATGTGTCTGTTGATAAGTCACCGCATCAAAAATGAGAATTGTCTTCCTTTCACATGCAGCAGCAACAATGTTCCTTAAAATAATAACATATGAATGTAGTACGCCTTTGGCTGGATATTGTGTTCAGTTCCAAACCTTACCCTTCAATGGAAAACTCAAGGTTGAAAACAGCGCCGTATTCGGACGGATCATCTTGATTTGGATAGTTGGGCCATGTTTGACGCGGTTTTATTCCTCCGTATAAGCGACCCATAATGTTGTCCATTTCGCCATAGTACGGCACAAGTCCTTGCTCTCGTCGCAGAACCCATGATGGCAAACTCATTTTGTTTACGCGGTGAAACTAGAACGCGCGAAAATCCTCAAACAATTTTCAATTTGTGACAAATTTCAATTTGGTTGTACGACTAGATTGTTTCTCCACTTTAATATCTACAATATCACAATATTCAATGAACAGTTGTGTTCTTTACCAAAACGAGAATTATTCTACAATTTTTTTTTTTAAGTACAATCCGTAGACTATTATTAAGTTGAGGATCAGTTTCCAATAATCCTCCGGATTTTTACGTGGATATTTCTCTTTCGCTTTCCACCTTACTCATGAAATTGAAATCAGCTCCCTCAACAGCTGATAAACGTCACTTTGGCAGTCTGTTTGACTGTCACCATACGGAAAAAGACGAATGAAAAAAGACAGGAAGGGGAATGGGTGCAGTTGAAGTGAGATGTCATAGCAGCAATGGAAGTGTCTGAAGTCATCTATGAAAACATTTTTAGAAATAAAATTTAACAAATTTTTAAACGAGAATACATATGTATGTATGTGGTCGTAACGATGGTTAAAAATGTGGGGGGGATTCCGATTACCGAGGTAGAGAATTTTGACAATTGTATTTTTTCTGCTTTGGGATACAATTTTGTTTGCATACTTGTAGGCCTGAAGAAAGTCTGCGTTGACATGTTGCTGCGTGGACGTACATGCATAAAATGTAGGCATGCTTTTAGGACTAGTTAGTAATCCAGATGATACATGCACTCATGTATATCTATACACCTAAATCTGTTTTTATTTGAAAAAAAATTTGGTAAAACTTCCGAATAGTCCTCATCTCCTCATAGGGGTAGCATCTATCCGACGGATGCTGGCCCGCTAAAAAGCGAGAAGAACCACCGCAGTCGAACCTCTTGCGGCACTGTTAGTAAGTCCTATCCCCACCTCCTCGTGGTGTCATCTGGAGATTTCCTATGGAAATTGCAGACGGGGAAGGGCGAATGGCGAGACTCCTGCGCCAAAAAACAAAAAAAAAACAGGATTAGTCGGTTGGGCTACGGCCTAGTAAGCCGTAACCGGAAAAAAAACACACACCGAAACAACCACAAGCCTCGGATATAACGGACCGGATTTATGTTGACGACCCTTGCAAAAAACGAAAAAAGGACAATGATCTTCGGCTCTGTACGTAGAATGCAGGATCCCTAAACAGGCCACGTGCAGCCGAACAACTTGCGGACGCCCTAGACCGCTATAAAGCGGATATAACCTCCATCAAGGAAATGCGATGGAATGGATCGGGTATAAAGCGGATGAAAAACTGCGATATTTACTACGGCGACTGCTATAGGGAGAGAGGGCAGCGATTATTTATATGCGGATTTGTTGTTCGAGGTGGACTAAGGCAAAAAGTCCTAAGCTTTCGGCATGTGAGCGAACGCCTCATAACAATCCGTATCAAGGCTAAATTTTTTAACATCAGCCTGAGGGCGCCGTGGCGCAGTGGTTAGTGTGTTGGACCCTGGCGCACGATGAGCGAGTTCGGATCCCGATAACACCAACGCCATCGAATGTTTATTTCGCGGCGTCTCTCCTCGGCGGGGTACTGGCAAAACCCCCCGTAGTATAACTTGCCTGGAAAAAGCTTCTCAACTCACGCCGTTCGGAATCGGCATTAAACTGTAGGTCCCTTTCACCTGTGTGAAAAACAAATCACACACAACATAGGTGATTGAGAGAAGCTTGGCTCTGGTCCTTCAAGGGCTGTAACGCCACCAAAGAAGAAGAAGATCTGCGTTCACGCCCCCACGGAAGACAAGGATGACTCCGCCAAAGATGAGTTCTACGATCTCCTAGACAGAACGTATGCCCAATGTCCCAGCTATGACATCAAAATTGTACTAGGAGACTTCAATGCTAAGCTGGGTAAGGAAAGCATCTTTGAACGAGTCATCGGCAAACATAGCCTGCACGACACCACCTCCGATTACGGACACAGGCTGATTGATCTTGCTACGGGGCGAAATCTCCTTCTAGCCAGTACGCGCTTCCCCAACCTCGATATACACAAAGGCACCTGGCGGTCTTTTGATCAATCGACTACCAACCAGATTGATCACATCGCGATCAACGTCAGACACTCCTCCACTATTCTTGATGTTCGAACTTTCCGAGGGGCTAACATCGACTCGGACCACTATCTTGTAGTAGCCAAGATGCGCTTACGGATATCACGAACGCAACGAAGTAGAGTAAGAATACAAAGTTATGACGTCGGAAAGCTACTATCGCCAGAAACCGCTCGTGCCTTTACCGATCGCGTCTCCCTTAAGCTCTCTAGTACACCTCAATCCTCCACGCTATCAGTAGAACAGCAGTGGAGCCTTTGCGAACAAGCCCTGAAAAGCTCTGCATGCCAAGGCTATAACGCCAGAGCACAAGCCTGCAGGGACGAGCACGGACAACTACTAGTTGTCACAGTCGATGCTGAGATTGTGGAAGGACCACTTCTGCAGACTGTATAACGGCGATAATAGTCAAAATGCCGCCGTCAGGCAGAGCGAACCATTCACAATGGACGAAGACGAATGAGAATCCTGTCCACCCGACCTAGACGATGTTAAGATAGCGATATCGAAACTTAAGTCTTATAAAGCTGCTGGAGCAGACGGACTCCCCGCGGAGCTGTTTAAAGCAGTTGGCGATGAGCTGGTTAGGAACATGCACCAACTCATCTGCAAGATATGGTCGGGAGAACGCATGCCCGATTAATGGAATCTCAGTATCGTTTGCCCGGTCCATAAGAAAGGAGACCCCTATGACTGCGCCAATTACAGAGAGATAAGCCTGCGGAACATCGCGTACAAGATCCTCTCTGCCGTACTGTGTAAGTACCAGTGTGGTTTCAGGCCAGGAAAATCCACGATAGACCAAATATTTACACTACGGCAGATCTTGGAGAAGACCCATGAATTCCAGGTCGACACGCACCATCTTTATGTCGACTTTAAAGCCGCATGTGACAGTGTTTATAGAGACGAGCTATACAGAGCCATGTCATGTTTTAACATTCCTGCCAAACTCGTCAGACTGTGCAGGATGACTATGGAGAACTCTCGCTGCTCCATTAAGGTCGGAGGTGAACTAACCGACCCCTTTGATGTTAAAAAA
Source organism: Eumerus sabulonum (assembly GCA_951905685.1). Taxonomy (NCBI): domain Eukaryota; kingdom Metazoa; phylum Arthropoda; class Insecta; order Diptera; family Syrphidae; genus Eumerus; species Eumerus sabulonum. Next base: position 180,329,104 of record OX645060.1, read on the forward strand.
TGTTTTAGACAGGGTGACGCAGTGTCGTGATTTCTTCAACATTATTCTTGAAAAGATCGTGCGGGACTCTGTGGCCAATACAAGAGGTACGATCTACTTCAAGTCCAAACAATTGCTTGCCTACGCTCTCTTGCACCAGCTAAGCTAGCTCGCAGAACAGTTCACTCACACTCACTCAAAATTCTTCCCTGCCGGTTTCATAATAAAATCTAAAAGAAATGTAAGTTTAAAGCTACCATTGTGCTAAATATGTTTATCGCAGCTAATTAGAGAACGCGACAATCCTAAAACGCATTTGCTCATTTAAATCCAAAAGCGGTTCCCTTGATTCAGTACGTACTAATCATCGATTTTATTACGAGTTACCATCAAAATATAATAACGAATGCCCATGTAACATGATTATAAACTACCATGTTACACGGGAATGTCTACTTTGCCATTTGTTCCAGGGCACGGATTTCAGCTTCGGCACTCTTCTTCTTTTCCTCCAGTAACCGAGCATTCCGAATGGCCTTCTGTTGGGCTTCGATCTCACGAATTTTAGTCTCCTTCTTGGATAGCCTGTTTTGATGGAAGGCACCGTATCCAATGCCGACTAACAGCAGACTCCACCGGCCGAATTTGATAAGAGGAGAAACACGAACTGGAGCTTGAGACATTTTTTTTTTACTTTTGACAATTATGTAATTGTACCGATTTGATGAACTAAAAAGAAAGAAGTAAATGACATGTTAGTGGAGAATTTCTTTTGTTTGTTTGAATCGGGAAAAGGATTATAGGTTGCAACAGATTACACATTATGTATTTGTATTAAATTAGAATTTCTGTTCAATTACTTCTTTTTTAATTCCTTAAACCAGCGCACCAGTCTCTGTCTCTAACCTCGAATATATGGATGATCGTTGACAGCTGCCACAATGACATTTCCCTGGGCTTACATAGTAATCTTGTTCCAATTCAAGGTAGGTTTTTTTAGGAAATTGTTGACTGAACATAATTCTATGTTTTTGGTTTAAGTATTTTTTTTTAAATTAAATCGAATAATGAATGAGTTTAGATATGTATGTCCCTGAAGTAAATCACCATGATATAGCAGGTTATAGCACATACAGGTACGTATGGTATTTGAGCACATCTATATTGTTATTTTGCTTTGTTTTTTTTTCTTATTAGATCTGCCCTACCGTTCGTTCATAAGGTATGCTGTCAGTTGGAAGCTTTAGCTTACGGGGCAAAATCTGTTGCAAAGGGTAAACTCTACCCAATTTAACTGGATCGTTAACGAGAATCCATCGAAGTCAATTGAAGCTATAGCGAGGGACCTTACAATTTCGGAGGTTAAACGCAGAGGACCGTTTCTGTTGGCACAAACTCGCGAACAGTAAATTACCCGTCCAAAGCATCTTCTGAATAAGCCTTAACACCATAAAGCCTTGAAAATGTTTTCTTATCTGATGTAAAAAAGCTGACCACGACCAAATATGTATGTATGTTGGCGTTACAGTCCATGAAGGACCAGAGCCGAGCTTCTCTCAATCACCCATGTTGTGTGTGTGATTTAATTTTCCCATAGGTGAAAGGGACCTACAGTTTATTGCCGGTTCCGAACGGCGAATTTCGAGAAGCTTTTCATGACAATTTTACTACAGAGGGTTTTGTCAGTACCCCGCTGAGGAGAAACACTGTGAAAACACGTTCGATGACATGGCTGTTTCGCGATTCGATCCCGTGTCATCGGCGTCAGAGGCCAACACACTCCCCATTGCTCCACGGTGCTCTTCACGACCACGACCAAATAACCAACCGTAAAAAAAAAACTCGATGGCTATGTTCAGATCCTATAAAGGTTCCCCATGTTATGCACACTACATGTCTAGCTATTGTCTTGGTTTTAGGAATTGAGAGTGGCGAAGGTCATGTTATGCCACCTCATTTCTTGCCTCAAGGACTTGGCGTAAAAGCTGCCGCCTACATAAAAGTTTTAAACAACTTTTTGAAACGATTTGGGCTTAAACCGTACGCAAAGAGAGGCCACACATATGCCAGCAGGACCCTGCTCCCGCAATCATTTGTGTGTCTGGTCTTAGTCCTACTAGACGAGATCATTGACTACAACAAAGATTTGGTTACTACTACCGACATTCTGATCCAAACGACGTTTTCTCACCATTTTCCTTATTTATTGACGTCTCGTTTTAACTTTATCTACTTACATGAGCATTTGTGTGGAGTTCGTCCCTACTGTACCAGCCAATTCGTTCTCAGCGGTCCCTTCGAGTATGGTATTAAAGGATTTGCATGCCAATACATGATTTCTTACCGATCATGTTGGAGCAGTGAGAATTCTTGTTTATCATACTGTATAGTGTCACATGAATCTGTAAAGTCCGTCTCATTTCATCATTAAAGTCAACAAAATGTGGTCCATAATCTGTTGTATATAACACCTTGGTCCTACAGCCGCCCAAATAAACCACCACAGATTCTTTGGTACGTAAATTTGTGGCCAAAAGCCATCATTAGACCTTCTTTTTTTTTTCGAAATGGGGACGAAAACGTCGTTACCGTAAATTCTATTGATACTTTGCAAAAACCTGATTATCAGTTGGCCTGTAAGGTCACAGGTCACTCCATTTCTTGTTCTGGGAATTTTTGAGTAACTATATTGCTGAGATAATAGCCATAGATTGCAGGATGTCATAAAAAAATTAAACACGGGATTGACGTCTGTTAGACCAACTGTGGAGAATGTCCCTGTGCCTTGTTTGGTCAACCCTATAGAAATCACCGAAAATAAGACAGTCCAAATAATCTGCGCTACAATATACTACAAAATAAATTGTACACCCCTATTTACTCAGTCAGTAAATTGATATGAAAGTACCGAATTTAATAAAATCAAAAAACAACCGAAATACAAATTTAGACAGCTATTTAGATAGCTTGTACGACCTCAATCTAATCTATCATTGCGCAACTAATACATTTAACTATGATCAGACCTATTTATAACAATGGACATATGATATTCTAGTTTGGAAAATATCCGAGAAATCTACAAATTTTAAATAGACAACAAAATGAAATTGTAATGACAATTACCAGAATATAGTGACATATTTAGTTGTTCCACCGGAACTTACAAATACCCAACAACGAAGTCTTACACTTAGTGTCCATAAAGTGTTCCCGTCTATTGATGCAGCACAGCTATATATATGTACATGTTGTTTCTAAACATGGCTCTCTCATAACAAATCAAGGGTTTCATGTATATAGATTGTGGCTTGAAAGCAAATATTACAGAATTGACATTCCTGATGGTTCTTAGACAACATCTTCATTGCCTTTCTGTGGTACCTACGTGCGGATTTAATCGCGTCTTGAAAAAAAATAAGGGAAAAGTTTTGTTGATATTAAACTTTGTAGTGTCCACAATAATTACATTAGAACCTTCCCTACAACAATGATCACAGGTGATATAAGTGATTTTATTAACTGTCAGTTGATCTGAGAAACGGGTTCCTCTATGGATGTGATAATCGCATTTGAGTCTACAACAATGTGTTCAAGGTTGTGGTTCTTGCAGTTAGGGTAAAAGGTTGACCAAAATAGACTTACGCGAACTTAAGCTTATGTCTCACTTAAGTTTCAACGAAAAGTCAAGTTACCCATAACGAACTTATGCGAAGGAACGTCAAATTGTTTTCATTCGGTTTGATTATTTTCGGTGTGGTTACAATCGTTTTGTTTAAAGTGAGAAAAATAAAAATAAATTAATAAAATCGTATTCCGCCATATTTAAATTTTTCTTAATTAATTCTTAATTGTACTTTTGGTTTCTATCAGTGTCAGCTGTCAAAATTCCGCGCAGAATATCTTCTTTGATTGAGACGTTCCGTAAGCTCGCTTAAGTTAACGAACATTTAACGAAGCCGTGCATATTCCCATTATGGGTATGTCATAGGCTTTGCATGTAATAAGACATTTTCGTAAGCTGGCGTACGCTCGCTTAAGTCTGTTATGGTCAACCCTTAAGTTTTGTTTAAAAAGTCATATGAGTCATTCATGAGTAGGGTACTCTTCCGTGCCGTAACGTACTTCCGTTTCTGTAAGATATGTTGATATCTCTTATTTGCTTTTGATTTGGTTCAATATTATCGCATTTCTTTAAAGAAGAAAATATTTGCTTAATGGAATTTCCGACAAAGTTCCTGGCACTTAAATCTCATAACCGAAACTGTTCATATTTGAGTAAGGTGTTTACCAAAGTAGTCCTTTTCAATTGAAGCCGCCGAAAAGTTTATTTCGATAATGAAGATCTTTAGAGACAGCTCATTTATTATCCTTCAGTTTTGTTATCCTGTCCAATTTATTGTACCCTAGAACTAAAAAGGAATCAAAGACTTATAACAGATGATCTGATTTGTTCTTATGCATTCTACAAACCTAATAACTTCCTCTTTTTCAAAACAATAATCGACGACTGATTCCGCAGGATATGCACTTTGTTTTCAATTCATTTAGTCTTTCTTACCGGAGTCCGTTCGCTTTAGGATTGTTTGAACAGAACTTCCCGTTCGAATTGGCATCACTTTATTGTCAACTTCACCAGTTGTCATACTTTTGATGACATTTACCCTAAACATAACCTGCAAATCTTATATTTGGCCAACAATTATTATTTCTTGGACTCATACCAACGTCGGAGATCCTAAAATCACATCATTTGTCTTACGATGAGCAGAAACTACAAGGAGGATCAATCCAATGAGATCGAGGCACTGGACTCTATTTACTGTGGGGACATGGAGTGTAATGGACATTTGCTGAGCAACAGATTTTCAGTTTTTATTTAATCCATTTCATTTACACAGTTCTCGAGTCGGAACCTTTCCACAAGTTTAAAATCCCCATCGCGACCGAAGATTACTCTGCCGACGAAGAAAACGGCCTATCATGTCAGCTTGTGTTCACGTACACGGCCAAGTATCCCGACGAGGGGCCCATCGTTGAAATCGAAGACACTGTCAATTTCGAAGATTCACACGAAGAGTTACTGCTAGAGCATATAACGAAAACAGTTGAAGAGAACTTGGGCATGGAAATGATTTTTTCGTTGGTCAGTAGTGCACAGGAATGGCTGAACGAACGATGGGATGAGCACAAGAAGCAAGAAGAGAGCGAACGGATTAAAAAAGTGCAAGAATCAGAGGAAGCCGAACGAAAGAAATTTGAAGGAACCCGCGTTACCGTCGAGACATTTATGAAATGGAAATTCGAATTTGAACAAAGTACGGGTGTAGCTGCGAAACGAGAGAAAAACTTGAGCGACGCCCGAAAACTTACTGGAAAGGAACTTTTCCTCTGCGACAATTCGCTTAATGAGTCGGACATTAAATTCCTTCTCGAGGCTGGAGACCCAATCGAAAGTGTTAAAATTGATGAAACACTCTTCCAGAATATTGGTGATTTAGATTTAGGTGATGAATCAGACGACAACGACGAAGACTACGTGCCAGGAAAAGATGACTGAGGAGATTTGTAGCTTCAACAGTACATAAGCGTTTAACATTATGTTTTTGTTCATAGATTTAAATAAATAAAAAAACAAAAAAAAAATGCTATAACCGCGGTAAAACTTCAGCTTGTGCCTTTATTTATTTAGGATATATCCGTTAGTTTAACAGTGGACGTAAGTGGTTCAATGTCATCCAAGTCAGAATCTGAGTCGGAACTACTACTTGCTTTTAGTTTGTCTAGCTTCTTCGGGGTCCTCGACACTTCCGAGGTAGATTTCGTTAAAGGAAAATCTAATTTTGGCCAAGAACCTGGCTCCGCTTTGATCATGGTGATTTCTACTTTGGTGCCGTACATGTGTACCGATGTTGATTTGGCTTGGATTAGCTGAACGGAAGGATAATCGATGGATTTAATTTTGGATTCATACTTTACTTCAACTTACCCCTCTCAATTCAACGTCTAGATTAAATTCAGCGTCGTTTTGGTCGGGGAAAACGAGCGACACTTTCAGGCGGATTGGATTTACTTTAATCGAGCTTTTCTCGTAATGGTACAGTTTAGCGTAAATGGCAACAGTGACAGTAGTTGCTGTTTGATGCCAGTCATAGCGACAGTTTATAATTTTCTTATCATCGTCGTCTTTGAACCATTTATGAGTGCCAGTGGTACAACCGGCCTGAGCCATGAAAGCGGAAAAGTCCGTGGTTTTCTTCTGGCAACATGACCAGTACTTCATTCCCTCGTGGAAAATTGGCACACCCGGATGATGTAGACAATTGTCAAAGTCCGTGGTAGAATCTGAATACGACTGGCTACAGCCGCGATTCTTACAAGATGTGCCTACTGGAATTTCGCTGTAAAAATAAAAACAAAATTTATTCTTTCAGGTATAGATACCGTTTCAATGGACGTACCCCGGTCTCAAGGTTTTCTCATCGGCAGGACTAAATGTTTTAATTTTTAGCGTGTCAATTGCTTCCTTTAGCGCTGGTGCAACTGTTGGAACAATCTCTGTTAGAGGTGTATTGAAATCAGGCCGTTTAACTATTTCTTTTTTGATTGGTGGTCGGATTTCCTCTTCCACCGGTATGTCCACAGATTTGTCGGGTTTTTCTGGTTCCGGTGGCTTGACATTGGAATGCTTCGACAGCGTACATCCCTTCGTATTCAGAAACTCTGTGAAGTCAACGCTCTTCTTGTTGCAACACGACCAGCCTTTATAGGCATCGTGAAAGAACGGAGCTCCCGGATGATGGCAGCAAGAATCTAAAGAAAAAATTCAACATCAATGAAAAAGGAGTTCACAGATGGACAATGTGTCAGTTACCGTCATTGTTGTTGTCGGGGTCATAGGTTTTACCACAACCGCGGTTATAACACTGAAGCATTTCCATTGTAGATTTGATACTTCCAAATAAATAAAGTTTATTTTAATTTATTTAGGTACGCGAGTTTCGTTTTATGGAATTTTAAGGGCAGTTGAGTATTTCTGTCAAAATGATTTTGGCAGAGAGCAAAAGCTACACGAATTTTTCTAGAACCAAGCAGAAACTGACAGAAACTGTCGCCGGTGTAATGTCAAATTGAATGTCTTTAATTTATTGGTTAGATTGTGTAGCAAAAAATTGCCGACAGGTAGCGCTGTAAGATAATTGAAGAACAGGAAATAGAAAAACATGCCCCAAACGGTCATAATTGTCGATTCAAAGATATTTAAATTATCTAATGAGGTTCAAAGGAGTCTATTTTTTGTATAGCCAGGAACCATTAGAACATTTTCAGTTTCGTATGTACATATGGGGCAAAATAGTCCTAGGAGATTTTAATGCAAAACTGGGCAAAGAGGACATATTTGAGTCGATCATTGGAAAGCATAGCCTCCATAACACCACATTCGATAACCGACTTAGGCTAATCGATTTCCTAGCGGGCGTAACCTCCTTGTAGCAAGCACGCGATTCCCCCATCTCAACATCCAACGGGTACCTGGCGGTCGCAATGTGGTCAATCGACCACCAACCAGATTGATCACATTGCGATCGACGCCAGACACTCCTCCTGTATTCTCGACGTACGAACCTTCCGAGGGGCCAACATCGACTCGGACCACTACCTTGTTGTAGCCAAGGTACGAATGAGGATATCAAGAATGCTTAGGAGTCGAGTAGGATTACGTAAGTTTGACGTCGGAAAGCTACAATCGCAAGAGCCAGAATCTTTGCCGATCGTGTCTCCTCCAAGCTCTGTCAAAATCCGCCCACAGCAGCACAAACAATAGAGCAGGAATGGGCGCATTGCCAGAGCGCCGTCAGAGACGCTGCCTCAGAGGTGCTGGGTTTCAAGCCGCCACTACCTAGAAACCCCTGGTTCGATGAACAATGCGAACAAGCCCATGCAGCAAAACAAGAGGCATATAAAGTCATGCTGCAACGACGGACGAGAGCTGCTTGCGAAATCTATGAGCAGAAGAGAAGAGAGGAACGAACGCTTTTCAGAAGAAAGAAGAGAGAGCACGGAAAGCGTGAGATCGAGGAGATGGAGAGATGCTTCTGCAGGAATGACGCCCGTAAGTTTTACAATAAGGTAAAACGAACAAGGCTACAAAGTCAGAGCGGCGGCCTGCAGGGATGAAAATGGAGAACTGGTAGTAGAGTCGCAGTCTATGGTGAGGATTTGGAAAGACCACTTCTGCAGACGGCGACGATAGACAAGATACCGCTGTCAGGCAGAACAAGCCATTCGTAATGGACGACAATGTAACAGAATTCAGTCCACCCGACCTAGACGATGTCAAAATAGCGATATCAAAACTTAAGTCTCAACGTGGTTTCAGGCCAGCTAAATCCACAATTGACCAAATATTAACGCTACGGCAGATTTTGGAGAAGACCAGAAATACCAAATCGACACTCACCACCTCTTCGTCGATTTCAAAGCTGCATATGACAGCGTATATAGAGATGAACTATACAAAGCCATGTCTAGTTTTAACATCCCTGCCAAACTCGTCCGACTGTGCAGGATGACAATGGAGAATTCTCGGTGCTCCATTAAGGTCGGTAATGACCAAACCGAGACCTTTGATGTTAAAAAAGGATTTAGGCAAGGTGACGCGCTGTCTAGCAACTTTTTCAACATCGTGCTTGAAAAAATCGTGCAAGAGTCACACAAGAGGTACGATTTATTTCAAGCCTACGCAATTGCTTGCGTACGCCGACGACATTGACTTGATTGGACGGACACAGCGAGACGTCAATGAGGCCTTTGTAAGCATTGAGCCTAAGATGGGCCTCAAAGTTAATGAGAGTAAGACCGAATATCTGCTTTCATCTAAAAGGAACGGCAACACCGACGTATTAGCCAGAACGTCACCATGGGCGGATATAACTTTGAAGTGGTCAAGGAATTCGCCTACCTTGGCTCCCTGATGACCAGCGACAACAACACCAGCGCTGAGATAAAACGCAGAATCACTCTTGCCACCCGCTATTTCTTTGGGCTCAAGAGGCAATTGAGAAGTAGAGCCCTCTCTCGGAAAACCAAGGTGATACTATATAAGACCTTAATCATCCCAGTCCTCCTTTACGGCGCAGAGGCTTGCACCTTAACAAAAGCGGTCGCTAACGCCGGAAGCTATCTTGGAGTCATCCGTGTACCACCTAAGGCATTTGATATTTAGCAGGGGATCACTGTTTTCCTATGCTGAGCGATTTGGGATCAGTATCTCAAATCTGTTGTCAAAGGTGAAGGTGTGTGGCAATGCGTCCGAGACCGTAGTAATCATATCCAGCTCAGGAAGGTGTTGTAATATGGACATGTGGCCCACGGGTCTACATGGCATATTTGTTCCCGTGCAAGTTCTGATTGCACTGCGTAATGCCACCTTTTTGATAAAAAAGATGCAGTGGAGTGAGTCCAATGAGTGCTTCTTGGGCTGCCGTGGGGCAGGTTGGCATAGCGCCTGTGATGCCGAGACACACTAGTCTCTGAAGGCGTTGAAGCTTAACAATTGTAGTTTTTTGCTCAACTTTTGTCCACCATACGGTCCCGTAGGTGACGATAGGTCTTACTATCGCGGTGTATAACCAGTGGACTACCTTAGGTTTAAGTCCCCAGGTTTTACCGTAGGTGCGTCGGCAGGCCCACATGGCCTTAGTCGCTTTCATGAGTTCATTTTTCATATTGGAGTTCCAATGGAGTCTGCGGTCTAGGTCAATATCTAGATACTTTACCTCCTCTGAAAGTCCTATGTGTGTGAAAGATTGAGCAGGGTTGTACCTTTCTCCTCTTTGTAAATGTGACTAAGATTGTCTTATTTGGGTTAATAGATAAGCGAGGGCGCCGTGGCGCAGTGGTTAGTGTGTTGGACTCTGACTCACGATGAGCGACTTCGGATCCCGATAACACTAACGCCATCGAATGTTTATTTCACGGCGTCCCTCCTCGGCGGGGTACTGGCAAAACCCCCCGTAGTATACTTGCCATGAAAAAGCTTCTCAACTCACGCCGTTCGGACTCGGCATTAAACAAACAACATGGGTGATTGTGAGAAGCTTGGCTCTGGTCCTTCGGTCCTCCTGGTTCGTCCTAGGCTTAACTTACCCCACAATTGTTTGGTGATAAAGTCGATATTGCTCTCATTCCATTGGAGGTCGGTCTCTTCTATGGTTTGAAGTTTTATCGTGTGCTTTACCGTACTTATTGGTGTATCTACATAGGTACCCGAGGGTAGGTAGGCTGAGTGTGCTTGACCCTAACTTTGCGAGTTCGTCGGCCGCGCAGTTTCCTGGAATATCCCTATGCCCGGGAACCCACAGTATTTTCATGTTGAACTGTTCAGCCATCTCATCTAGAGGTAAGAGGTGTCTTGGATTTGTGGGTTACCGCTGCCAGGGACTTTATCGCAGCTTGGCTGTCCATGCAAATGATAATATCCTTAGCGGATATTACATTGATCCTGAGCCTTGCAAGGGCCTCTGTTATCGCTGTTATTTCTGCCTGATTGCAGTGATTTGGGAGTCTGAAAGATAGGTTGAGGTTAAGTTCCTTGGAGAAGACCCCACTACCTTCACCCGACTCCATCTTAGAGCCATCGGTATAGATAGAGGGAGATCGAGTCCTTTGGTATTACTTTCCCTTCAGCCCATTCCTGCCACATTCTGCGGGATGATGTAGTCCGTGTCCATGGGTACTTTGAAGTTTAGGTTTAGAATGGTAGTATGGCCTTTTTGAGATGGGGCCATTTTACTAAGCTCCTCATCCTTAGGGCCGCGCAGGCAGCAACTTGCTTGCTAAAAAGGTTCAATGGTGGAAGATGTAATAGAATGTTTAGGGCCTCCGTGGGGTTGATGTGATCGCTCCGCTTATGTATAAGCTGGCCGATCTTTGTACCTTCCCCAGAAGGCTTCGATTGACTTTCTTGTCCAGAGCAGTCCACCAGACTACAACGTCATACAGGAGGATGGGCCTTATGACTGCTGTGTTGAGCCAGTGCATAATGCTTGGTTGGAGACGTAGTTGCTTTTTTGACACGATCAAGAATGTTGGGTTTCCAATTCAGCCTCCTGTCAAAGACTAGGCCTAGATATTTAGCCTGCTCTTTGATTGTTAGTTGGGTTCCACCCAGCCTCGGTGGGTTGAGGGGCGGAATTTTATATTTGTTGGTAACCAATACTAGATCGGTCTTCTTAGGGTTCACCCTAAGTCCACAGTACTGCGTCCAGGTTTCTACTGTATGTAATGCACTCTACATAAAGTCGCATAGAGTGTTGGGAAATTTACCTGTGGCGGCAATAGCAATGTCATCTGCATAGGCGCTTACAGCGTACCCTTCCTGTTCAAGCATCCCCAGTAGTTCGTTGACCTCCACGTTCCAGAGGAGAGGAGAGAGTACTCCACCCTGTGGTGTACCTCTGCTGAGCATTCTAGTTGAGACGGCTCCTGCGAAGTTGGCTTTGACGACTCTTTGTGTTAGCAGTTGTCACTGATCCCGTAACACCCAGATCAGACAGCGCTTTGATGAGAGCAATTAACTACTTTATCCTTTTTTGAAAAAGGCTTTACTGAAATCTGTCGAATTAATGTTGATTTTCTCTGTTCCTTTACTTACCTACTTACTTATCAGGCCAGCGATTCATGGAGGATCTGAGCCTGAGCTATAGCTATCTTCCATTCTTGACGGAGGATGTCTTACATTCGCGATTACTTGGTCTTTATACCGGAGGTTCGGTCTTCCTCTTCTTCTCGAACCAGGAGACTCGGAGTCGAAGACCCTCTTAGCTGAAGCGTTGATGTCCATGCGCTCGATGCGGCCGAGCCAGTGTAGTCGACGGATCCTTGCCTTCTGGACTACATCCACATCTTGGTACAGCTCGTAGATTTCGCGGTTGTGTCTTCTTCTCCATTCACCTTCCTCACAGACAGGACCAAATATCCGGCGCAGAATTTTTCTTTCGAAAGAACCCAAAATCAGCTCCGCTATCCTGCTTATCGTCCAGCTTTCGGCTCCGTACAGCAAGACTGGCAGAATGAGCGTTTTGTAAAGCATGACTTTGGTGTTTCGAGTGAGGACTTTTGACCCCAGTTGTTTGGACAAGCCGAAGTAGCAGCGGTTGCCAAGGGCGATTCTATGCTGGATCTCCACTGTGGTGTCAATTGTGGAATTTACGTTTGCCCCGAGGTAGACAAGCTCCTTAACTACCTCGAAATTGTAGCTGTCAATTGTTATATTTTGTCCCAGGTGGTGAGCGACGGATTGGTTTTTGCTTGACAGCATGTACTTCGTTTTGTCCTCATTGACCTTAAGACCAACTCGATTCGCCTGTTCTTCAATCGCCGTGAATGCTTCCACAATGCCACGACGAGAACACGCGATGATGTCGATATTATCCGCGTATTCTAACAGCTGGACGGACTTGTAGAAGATAGTGCCTTCCCTGTTGACGCCTGCCCGTCGCACTATCTGCTCCAGCACCAGGTTGAAGAAGCCACATGACAGCGCATCTCCTTGCCGAAATCCGGTGCATGTTTCGAATGGTTCCGAGGTCCTAGAACCGAGTTGCACGGTGCATCGCGTGTTTTTTAGCGTGGCGTGACACAACTGGATCAGTTTTACCGGGATCCCGAATTCGGCCATCGCGCCAAACAGTTCTTCACGATGAATGCTGTCGTATTGTATGTTGGCGTTACAGTCCAATGAGGACCTGAGCCGAGCTTCTCTCAATCACCCATGTTGTGTGTGATTTCATTTTCCCATAGGTGAAAGGGACCTACAATTTATTGCCGGTTCCGAACGGCGAATTTCGAGAAGCTTTTTCATGACAATTTTACTACAGGGGGCTTTGTCAGAACCCCGCTGAGGAGAAACACCGTGAAAAACACGTTCGATGACATGGCTGTGTCGGGATTCGATCCCGTGTCAATGGCGTCAGAGGCCAACACACTACCCACTGCGCCACGGTGCTCTCGTATGCGGCTTTGAAATCGATGAAAAGATGGCAAGCCATCTGAGCTTGCGGCCTTGTTATTCTTCAGCTTCTGAATAGCTGTGCCGACTTCTTCGATGCTGGGTGGGAGGACTACTTCAGCGGCTGGAGTTGGGATTTCCTCGGTCCCTACCACTCTCTCTTGGTTATGCTCGTTAAGCAGCTGCTGGAAATACTGCTTAAATACATCCACTATTCCCTGCGGGTCGGTGACAAGATTACCCTCGCAGTTTCGAAGAGCCTGGGTGCCCTTTTTGAAGCCTCCTGCAAGGCCTTTGGCTTTCTTGTAAAAAGCTCGTGTTTTATTTTTATCCCTAGACTCCTCGATATCCTTTTGAGCTGGGAGGCTACGAAGATCCTTTTCTTTTGTCGCAGTAGTTTTTTCTCCTCCCTTCTTCTGGCTCAGTACTCTTCTTGCGCTGCCCTGGTTTTCCTCTGCAGCGCCTTTTGGTACGCCTCGTCGGTTGCTGTCTTTTTCTGCTCACACTCGCCATCATACCACGAGTTTCTTGTCGGGGGTGGTAGGTACCCTTAGGTGGTTTCGGCTACTTCCTGAATGGCTGAGCGACAATGCAGCCACATATTATTGGCATTTGTGTTCCCTATAGACTCTGGTAACCTCCGGTGTGCTCAGGCGCCCAATGTCGAACCTCCTCCTGATGGGCTGGTGCAGCTTTCTGACATTGGACAGTCGAGCTCTGAATCTTGCTGCTACGAGGAAGTGGTCAGAGTCGACATTTGCCCCTCTGAATGTTCGCGCATCCAGGATGTTTGACGAGTGCCTTGCGTTAATGAGCACATGGTCGATTTGGTTGGCGGTTCGACCGTCCGGAGATCGCTAGGTTGCTGTTTGGATTCGCTTGCGAGGGAATCTTGTGCTACTTATCACCGCATTACGAGCTGTCGCAAAGTCAGCGAGTCGGAAGCCGTTATCTGTTGTTGTATCGTGGAGGCTGTGATTTCCGATCACTCCGCCAAGGGTGTTTTCCTTACCGATTTTGGCGTTGAAGTCCCCGAGCACGATTTTTACATCGTACTGCGGACAAGCTCCGTAGGCGTTGTCCAGGAGATCATACAAGTCCTCCTTGATAGGGTCTTCAGCCTCGTCGGTAGAGGCGTGTACACATATAAGGCTGATGTTATAAAATCTGCCTCTGATGCGGATCACAGCCAGGCGATCACTTATAGGTTTAAGGTCGATGACCTTCGACCTTAACCGCTCTCCCACGACAAAGCCGCATCCCAGTAAGTGCAATCTTTTGTGACAGCTGTAATATATGTCGCAATTTTTCTTCCTAATCATACCGTTTTCTATTCAGCGTAATTCCTGGACCGTAGTAATATCCGCCTTGTACTGCGTGAGGATTCCTTCTAGTTTATGAACAGCTCCGGGAGTGTACAGGGTTCTGACATTCCAGGAGCATACTCGCAAATCGTGTTCCTTTTTCGTGCGTTGTCGTCGTCGAGTATCCGTCCGTGTATCCGAGGCATCTTGCTCATTCATAACTTGTGTTTTTTTAAAGTGGGCGGATTGTTAGCCCGCCGCACAACCGCCATTCTGGTGGGGTTTTGTCGCTGCATACGTTTGTTCACCCCCAACGGTTGTTGTAGAGGCTATCCAGAGGGCGCCGCTAGGAGGCCGTATGTCAACTTGACCCGGAATTTAAACAGGGATCGTTGCTGGCATCTCGCCAGGTTGAGAGCGATCAACAACTTTACCCTGTATGTCCGAGCCCATGCCCTCTTCCCTTACTTCCATAAGGATTCAATTTGTATACTAGGATTTGCAGTATAAACTCAAAGTTTACAAAATACTAGGTTTGAGTAAAAACACTTTAACAGTTAGACGGCAGTTGGTAATATCACTCTTCGGACTTCTTTTGTGAATAGGAGGTATAAAAGATTTTCATTTCTGCGGGAATTCTCATAAAGATAGGGATAAACTGAACACTTTTGAGAGAATAAAGGGATGGATGTTTATATTTATTTTACATATATGCTATAGGGGTCGATACTCCGAGTGAGAATGTGTCTAAATGAGAAATTCGGTAAGTTGTCTAAACAGGTCGTCGGTCAAAAGTCATTGGAAGAATTTTGGGAAAAAAGTTGTTCGTTCATCGTTGAAAGAGAAAGAGGCTGTCTAGTGATCATTTTTTGGTTTCGATGAAGAAATGTAATTAGAAGGAGTTATGCAGTTCGGTAAAATACAGATATGTAAGTACCTTGATAGTTAGAAAAGTCATTAGGGGAGTAAGTACGAAGAAAAAATGTCCCCATAAGAATTGATGTCCTAATAACAGTGTTCTCCCACATCACTCTCCCACAACGGAATAAGGATTTATGGTGTGGATAAGATTCAATAACTTCACTACTATTTCAGTACCTCTTTCCTTTAGATATTTAAAATGAATTAGAAAATCGTTTATGTTATATGCAAATGTGTGGAAGCTTTAAATTCGCGCTCCAAATTAACTATTGCTTTTTCAATTTTCTCTAAGATTTAACCTTTACTTACTTTACTTTAATGGCGCTACAGTTCGGGGTGAATCAGGGCCTCAACCAACAAGCCACTCCAGCCGGCCCGATCTTCGGCCAGCCGCTTCCAGTGCCGCATGCCCAGTTGGTTGAGGTCTCCTTCCACCTGTGCGCGCCACCTTAAATGCGGTCGTCCTCTGCTGCGTCGTCCCTCGGGGTTGCAGTAGAAGACTCTTCGGGCCGGAGCGTTGATGTCCATTCACTCTACACGGCCTAGCCATCCTAGACGTTGGATCCGAAGACCTCTAACCAGGCCGATGTCGCTGTACAGCCCGTACAGATCTTGGTTGAATCTCCTCCTCCATTCTCCGTTTACACAAACGGGACCAAAGATAGCACGCAAAATTTTCCTCTCAAAACGTCCAAGAGCCTCTTCATCCGCTTTTGATAACGTCCAAGCCTCAGCGCCGTAGAGGAAGACCGGGATGATTAAGGTTTTCTAGAGGGAAACCTTCGTTTTTCGAGAGTGGGCTCTACTACTCAATTGCCTCTTGAGCCCGAAGAAGCAGCGATTGGCAAGAGTTATTCTGCGTTTTATCTCAGCGCTGGTGTCGTTGCTGCTTGTCACTATCGAGCCAAGGTAGACGAAGTCCTTGATTACTTCAAAAATATAGCTGCCGAAGGTGACGTTCTGATCAAGACGTCGGTGTTGAGCGTCTTTCTTGGATGACAGCATATAATTGGTCTTGTCCCCATTTACCCTTAGACCCACTTTCGCCGCTTCTGCTTCAATGCTTGCGAACGCCTCATTGACGTCTCGCTTTGTTCGTCCAATAACGTCAATGTCATCTGCGTAGGCAAGCAATTGTGTGGACTTGAAGTAGATCGTTCCTCTTGTATTGGCCGCAGAGTCCCGCACGATCTTTTCAAAGAATAATGTTGAAGAAATCACATGACAGTGCGTCACCCTGTCTAAAACCTTTTTTAACATCAAAGGGGTCGGTAAGTTCACCTCCGACCTTAATGGAGCAGCGAGAGTTCTCCATAGTCATCCTGCACAGTCTGACGAGTTTGGCAGGAATGTTAAAACATGATATGGCTCTGTATAGCTCGTCTCTATAAACACTGTCATATGCGGCTTTAAAGTCGACATAAAGATGGTGCGTGTCGACCAGGAATTCATGGGTCTTCTCCAAGATCTGCCGTAGTGTAAATATTTGGTCTACCGTGAATTTTCCTGGCCTGAAACCACACTGGTAGGAACCTATCAGATTGTCCACGAACGGTTTCAGGTACTTACACAGTATAGACGCACTTCACAGACAGAAAAGTAGACTCCTGTCAAGACTCAAACTCTTGTACAGACGGTTTACTGATAGACATGATCCAGAGATCAGGACACTGAAATCTTTGATTAAAAACCTCCAGCAATTGATTACAGAGAATTACAGAATTTCTGTAAGTTCGTACTGGAACAACAAAATTCGGGATGTGAAGTCCAACAACCCGAATATGTTCCCGCAAATAAATCAAATTTTTCGGAGAAATAATCAAAACGACATACAAAATTTGAAGCTTCTGAGGACGCCAGACAATGAACGAATTTTACGAACCGTGAGCATAGATCCAGAAGATGCTGTTCTGGATGACGATTTCTTTGTGATCGAAGATCCACAGGAGAAAGTGGCAACAGTGGGGGCTGTCTTTCAGGAAGTGTACAAGGTGAATGAGAACATTCGCCCGAACCACGACCTGGAGAACAGGGCTCTGCTCCACCACTTCGATCTCCGAAATGACATCGAACATTGGCGAGCCGAGAACAATGGTTTCACCAGGTTCAGGGACGATTTCACGGCAAACAATGTCGTCGCCAACGATGGGCTTAACCCCCCTTTTGTATCGACGGTAGAGCTTCAAACGATCTTCGAATCTCTGAGAAAGAAGAAATCCGCAGGCATCGACGGAATCTCTAATATTGTACTTAGACACCTTCCACCGATGGCTATAGAGGCATACGCTATCCTATTTAACAACGCGCTGAATAATGCATATTATCCGGTGCGTTGGAAAACAGCGGTGGTGCAGCCCATCCCCAAGAAAGGAAAAGATTCATCCAACCCGGCAAATCTCCGTTCGATAAGTCTCCTTCCGAGCATCAGCAATGTATTCGAGAAGATGATTCACAGAGCCCTTTCAAAATGGGTTGAGGACAAAGACATCATTCCGGATAACCAATTCGGTTTCAGGGCGGGGCATGGTACTATTCATGCAGCGTCGAAACTCGTGTCGGATATCCAATGGAACAGATGCAAGAACCAATGCACAGGTGCCTGCCTGGTTGACTTGGAAAAAGCCTTCGACACCGTATGGTTAGAGGGACTTTACTACAGGCTTAACCAGCTAGGCATAAGTAAACCACTGCTGTATATGATCTATGATATGTTAATGGGAAGAAAGTTCGTTGTGAAAATTGCCAACGTGACTTCTTCTCAAACATTTGATATCAAAAATGGTCTACAACAAGGCACGGTGAACTCGCCGATCCTTTTCAACATTTACGTCAGTGGTCTGATAGCTTCGCTTCGTCACTCGATAGCATACGCAGACGACCTAGTCGCGTATAGAACAGGTCCAACGATTGACGTCATAGTTACTCTCTTGCAACGTGACTTCGAAAAAATTCAAACGTTTTGTAATGACTGGAAACTGAAAATCAACTTCCAAAAATCGGAAACTATTTTGTTTAGAACGCCATTGTCTGGGGCCTCTAGGGATACCAGGAAAAACTGGCGAAAATTCTCCATCACTGGTCCGGATGGACGTCCACTGGCGAACCAAAATGTAGTCAGATACCTCGGTATCTGGTTGGATCAATATCTGTATTTTAATAAACATATAGATGTTGCTTTGGCCAGGGCTCGGGGAGCTTTCACTCTGTTAAGATGGCTGTTTCATAGCAGCCAACTTGATAAGAAGGTCAAAATAATCTGTTACATGGCTTTAATCAGGCCCATGATCGCCTATGGATGTCCCGTTTGGTTCAATGTGAGTGCAAGCCTGATGGAAAGGATTCGTGTGTTTGAGAGACAGTGTCTAAGGACCTGTATCTCATTGCACAGAACACCAGAATCCGAGTACATAAAATACTATCCCAACGAGGTCCTATACAATAGAGCCAAAATTATTCGGATTGACAACTTTTTGATCAAATTGATTCGAAGTCACGTTGCAAGGGCGATGACTTCGACCAATAACTTGATATCTGGCGCTTATTACCCAAATGAGTTATATCACGAGAGAGCCCGTCTTAGCGGCTTTGTTCCCCCAGAAGCGTTCTTACATTACGACAACCGCGAACTGATACAGGACAAATCGGCAATTCCGTTAATCTTCCACGTGGCCCGTAGGTCTGTGGAAAAGAGCTTATCTTACGAACGGGATGTAGCACTCCGTGAGCCGGGGCGACTCCGTTTCAGTATGGCAATGTCAGATCGGGATCGAGCAGACGTTGCTCGACAAACGCAACGTTTCTGGTGGCTTGTACAGTCTCCGTCGCTGAATCCTTTGGGCCTAGCGTCATAAAAAAACGTTATATAAAAGGCCAATTGCTGAATATAGATTAGGTAGTAGTAAGTTAATTAGGTTAGTTAGGTTAGCTGTAAGTTATGTATATGTATGTATGTATATATATATTTATAGATACATGTCTATGCATGTACATATATGTATATACATACAGATAAAATAGGATAGGCTAGATTAGGATTACTATGTAGTGTAGTTTTAGTTAGTTTTAAGGTTATACTCACTAATAATATGCTAAGTTTTTTTAACTAATTTTTCTTAGCCTTAATACTAATAGACTAATAAACGAATTCCACAACAAAAAGAATAGACGTCGAAAGACAAAATTAAAAATACATATACTGTATAGCTTAGAGTGCCCGTTCAGGTCCAGTATGCTACGTTAGATAGATAAGATATTTAAGATAGGTTTAAGCGTTTTACCTAGAATAAGTTGTTTGGAAAAATATTAATAAAATGCTTTTAAAATGTAAAAAAAAAAAAAATGTACTTACACAGTACGGCAGAGAGAATCTTGTACGCGATGTTCAGGAGGCTTATCCCTCTGTAATTGGCGCAATCATAGGGGTCTCCTTTCTTATGGACCGGGCAAACGATACTGAGCTTCCATTCATCGGGCATGCGTTCTCCCGACCATATCTTGCAGATGAGTTGGTGCATGTTCCTAACCAGCTCATCGCCAGCTGCTCTAAACAGCTCCGCGGGGAGTCCGTCTGCTCCAGCAGCTTTATAAGACTTAAGTTTCGATATCGCTATCTTAACATCGTCTAGGTCGTGTGGACGGGATTCTCCTTCGTCTTGGTCCATTGTGAATGGTTCGCTCTGCCTGACGGCGGCATTTTGACTATCATCGCCGTTATACAGTCTGCAGAAGTGGTCCTTCCACAATCTCAGCATCGACTGTGACTCCACTACTAGTTGTCCGTGCTCATCCCTGCAGGCTTCTGCTCTGGCTTTATAGCCTTGGCATGTTCGTTTTACTTTCTGGTAACATTTTCGAACGTCCTTCCTGTAGTAACATCTCTCCATCTCCTCGATCTCGCGCTTCTCGTGCTCCTTTTTTTTTTCTCAGCAGCGCATGCTCCTCCCTCCTATTCTGTTCATAGAGCTCGCGGGCAGCTCTCGTGCGTCGATGCAATGTGGCCATGTATACATTCTGTTTCTCTACATGGGCCTGTCTGCACTCATCATCAAACCAGGGGTTTCTCGACGGTGGTGGCTCGAAACCGAGTACATCTGAGGCGTCCTCTCTAATGGCGTTCTGACAACGACTCCATTGCTGTTCTATGGATTCTGCAGATTGCATCGGTACTTGAGAGAGCTTGAGGGAGATTTTATCGGCGAAGGTCCTGGCAGTCTTCTGCGATTGCAGCTTTCCGACGTTAAATGTTGGTGGTCTTACTCGACTCCGTTGATTCCGAAAAATTCGCATCCGTACCCTGGCTGCAACAAGGTAATGATCCGAGTCGATGCTGGCTCCTCGAAAGGTTCGGACATCTAGGATGCTGCCGTCGGTCGCAATATGATCAATTTGGTTGGTTGTCGATTGATCGAAAGACCGCCAGGTCCCCTTATGGATGTTGAGGTGTGGGAATCGTGTACTTGCTACTACCAGGTTATGTCCCGCCATAAAGTCCACTAGCCTTGGTCCGTTTTCTGACGTGGTGTTGTGTAGGCTGTGCTTTCCAATGACCCGTTCAAGGATAGCTTCGTTACCCAGCTTCGCATTGAAATCTCCTAGAACGATTTTGGTGTCATAGCTGGGACATTGCGCATACGTTCTGCCTAGGAGATCATAGAAGTCGTCTTTATGTCGGTCATCTTTCTCCTTTGTGGGGGCGTGGACACATAGTAAGCTTATATTGCCGAGATTGGCCTTGATGCGGATAGTTATGAGGCGTTCGCTTACATACTGGAAGCTTAACACTTTTTTCCTGAGTCTGCCTCGAACAACAAATCCGCATCCGAATAAGCGTTGTTTATTTTCTCTGTAGCAGTTGTCGTAGTATATATCACAGCTTTTCATCCGCTTTTTGCCTGGCCCATCCCATCGCACTTCTTGGAGCGCGGTAATGTCTGCCTTATAGCAGTCCGAAGAGTTGACCAGTTGTTCGGCTGCACCTGGTCTGTTGAGGGACCTAACGTTCCAGGTGTAGAACCGAAATTCGTTTCCTTTTTGACGTTTGCGGGGGTCGTCAACATGTAATCCGTCCGTATCCGAGGTTATTGGTTGTCTCTGAACAAAATTTTTGTTTTAAGCGATAGGGAAGTTAGCCCTAAGCGCAACCCCCAACCTGGAGGGCCAGGTTCCTCTTTCCCCAGGAAGAAGGGGTCGGGTCGCTGCACACATTGGTTCACTACCTGGCGGGTGCCAGTATAGCTATTCAGGGGAGGCCACGCGGAGGCTGTGTGTCAACTTGGATTGAGCAGGGACAGGGATCGAAGCTGGCGTTTGCCAAGTTAAACGCGATCAACTTCTTTGCTCTGTTTGTTCGCTCCCTTCTCCCCCTCCCCCGATTTAACCTTTACGAGGATTAATTAAAGAACTGGCATCGGAGGTAGGATACCTCTATTAACTGACATCAGTCATTGTATTCATCCGTGCGGGTTTCTCAAGTCTTGATCACAGGCAGTGTTTTCATGCACAATATGAAGAGGCTAATGTTGAAAAGCCATCGACTTTCGTTCGTTACAAAACAACATGTCCGACTACATGGTGCTTCCTGTCCCAATTTACTGCCCCAAATTAAACGATACGGCTCCATCCAATTGCCTTCGGAAATCAATCTTAACAACCATTCGTTGCAGCTCATTATCATTTAATCAAATCAAAGAGATACTTACAAAATGCAGTAACCCTCTTTTGGCCGAAACCGTAGTAAAATGCCATTCATGGCTGAAACACACTATCAAGCCACACTTGGTCGCTTTTCTTTAATTCAACACTTTTGTATCGCAAAATAATCATAATTGATTACTATCTAGGTGCCATTGGCGCTTGTCTAAGGTCACTGGATTCATGCGCATACTACACATGCGGTATTGTATGTGCATCGTGGACGTACATGACATGGCAGCGCTGGTATTTACCAAGCTAAGACCAAGACAGATGTTAAATGAGTGATCTAAGAGCTTATGAGTGGCGTGCATACGTGACCACCTTGCTACTAGTTTTTGCTGTTCTAACTGCTACTTTGTTGTTTGTTTTTGCCGCCGTTCTTGACAACTCTCTAACATGCTGCTAAAGCTTTTGTTTTTTTTTTTTTTTTTTGCTTTATAACTTTTTTTTTTCTAATCCGGAATACAATTGCCGGGAGGAGATTATTACTTAGTTTATAGTGTTTGATTACGGTGTTTTGTAATTGAGAGGGATTCCGACCCAGCGGCGGTGGTGTTGTGTACTCGTTTTTGATGACTGTGGGGAGATTTTGATGAACGAGGTTTTGGGTAACAGCCCACGCTGTCGGAATGTGCTCTATGACATTGAAATTCACTACGTTGGACGGTAGCCAAATTATGGGTTGTAACGATATGCAGTTGGACTACGAATTCTCCATCGATCGATGGCCAGCAAAAATAGTGGTTTGTAGAGCTTTGCACGGCTAGTGAGCTACATGTTTTTGGTGTTATAATCGGTGTTGCGGTAAGTGATATTGAAAAGGTGAGGTGTGTTTTGAGTGCAGTCCAGCCGATGGATCTGCTGATTATCCAAGCCTTGTATTGCACAAAACGACATAAAAGCATTTGGAATCGCTGTATAAAATCGGTCCGATATGCAAGAGCAAAATTGCTGGTATGCATGCCAATAGCTGCTTATTATGTATAGTCGTAATTGTTTTATACTTGTAGTTATAATCTTTTGTATATTCAGCGTGTACGTTGAAAAGGATTCATTAAGCAGCTTTCTCGAAATGTAGCCTTGGTCCGCTGAATGTAATAAAGCGGCTTATGTGGATCAAAATTTTCTTAGTCTGCCATAACCTGTATACCTTTCATTTCTCATTTTTCTTTCCTAACCTTTCAGAGTATGCGAACGATCGTAATCCAGATAGGCTCTTATGATTATGTAGGCGACGTGGTCATTTGACTAAAAAAGTCTGTGAAATCGCAATCTGAAGGTGGTGTAAGTAGCGATGAAGCCTTTTTTTTGTCGCAAAATATTAGTCCCTCTTTACTTTGTGCTTTCCTTCTTTAGGTGTGTTTATGCCTATATCGTCTAAATCTGTCGTCGGGTGAGGGTTTCTCCTTTAAACTGTTGAGTATCAAAAGCAGGAATAGGAAAAATTATATAAAACTGTTTCCATTTGTCATTTACTTTCTTGATAGTTCCAATGTTTTAGTCCTCAATACTTTCCGAGCGAAAGTATTATTCCGGACACGAATCGACGGTTAGGTTCAAATTTCACTGTCAAAATTTTAAATGCTCTGATGCAGATGAAAAGGAAATGATGGCAACTTTCAGCGGCAAACTGCTGAATGTCAATTCCAGAACATTCTAGAGACCCTTGAAGGGGAACGTCTGACGGCGAACATTCGAGAGATTGGACCGAGGGCTATATAGTAAGTGGAAACACTCGCCCTCGGGGGCATTCAGTATTCATTCAGTTTCGGGATTCAGTTACTCAGTGACCAGTCGGTAATCCAGTGTGAAAGCCATCTATGTACATAGCGAGATGTAGAGACAAATGTTGTAATAATGGTGAAGCGCCCAGATAATTAATCTGAAGTGGATTAATAAAGTGTGTGAAGGTGAAGCGTTCAGATAATTGATCTGAGGTAGAATAATAAAGTGTGTAAATGTGAGGCGCCCAGATAATTGATCTGAGGTGGAATAATAAAGTGTGTGTAATGAATAAACAAGCAAACAGCTGTAGTTTGTTTATCGCATTCCAGTGATCGAGCCCTATTCCGAGCAATTTAATTTCCGTAACACTACATTAGGATTACGTATCATCCTTACATCCCAGAACGTGATGGATGTTTCCTAATGACCATGAGATTTACAGAGTTCCTTAAATATTCTATATGTTTTATGCTCCCCTGAACCGTGTTTGAGAATATAATTCCAGAATGCAAGTAAAGAAAGTCCATTTAGCATTGGATCCACTTCCATAGGTATTGTCATTCTGGTGACAACCATTATCATCAATAAAGTTACTACACATGAAACTGACAAGCTGATTGGCAACCATGATCGCCTGACCAGCTAAAGAGTTGACCGGTAGCCGTGGTTGCCTGTCCAGCTGAAGAGCTGACTTGTAACCATGTTCGCCTGGCCAGCTGAAGAGCCTAGCAATCATGTTCGCCTGGCCACCTGGAGAGCTTACTGTGTACTATGATAGCATGGCCAGCTCAAGAGCCTACTGGCGACCATGGTCGCCTGGCTAGCTGATGAGCCGCCTGGCCGACATGGTAGTCTGGTCATTTTAAGAGCTGACCATGGTCGCTTGGCAAGCTGCAGAGTTGACTGGCTACCATGTTCGCCTGGCCAGCTAAAGAGCCTAGCAACCATGTTCGCCTGGCCAGCTGAAGAGCTGACTGGCAACCGCGGTCGCCTGGCCACCTGGAGAGCTTACTGGCTACTAAGCTCACTTGACCAGCTCAAGAGCCTACTGGCGACCATGGTCGCCTGGCTAGCTGAAGAGCCGACTGGTAGACATGGTAGTCTGATCATTTTAAGAGCTGTCCATGGTCGCTTGGCCAGCTGAAGAGTTGACTGGCAACCATGTTCGCCTGGCCAGCTGAAGAGCTGACGGGCAACCATGGTCGCGTGGACAGCTAAAGAGTTGACTGGCAGCCATGGTCGCCTGGCCAGCTCAAGACCTCACTGTTCCACCAGACAACCGATGCATATGAGATTATAGGTCTAGTAATTGCCATGTCGATCCAAATGACCTTTGCCGGTGATAAGCCCCATGTTTTGAACCATGTTGAAAGCGCTTTAGTGGTTTTTGACTCAACATTCTTTGACCAAAGAAGTTTGCTATCTAAGATGACTCCCAGGTACTTATCTTCCTTGGATACCGGGATGGAAGTGCCTTTTGGTGCCAGCTGAGTCCTGTCAGTATTTTTCGTCCTTCTCGTGGAGAGAACGACATCGGTCTTAAGAGAATTAACCAACAGCCCATTTCTTCTACAGCAATCATCGATCACATTAAGCACCGCCTGTGCTTTGAGACGCACAGTCGCTAAGCATGAGCCGACAGAAAGAAAGGCAACATCATCTGCATAGGCCTGGACATAGATTCCAGAGGCATTGAGAGCATCAAACAGGGAGCCGAGCACCATGCACCATAACAGCGGAGACGCCGCCTTGCGAGCAGCCTCTGTTTATGCCAGATTTGAGGCACTGGTTGAGGCCTGCATCAGTGGTCAATGTCCTGTGCACAGTCATTGTTTTGATCCACAAGACAAGTGCTTCATCTATGCCATGTCATAGCGCAACTTTGTGCACGTGCATCTCTTCGAGTCTCTCCATGCTTTTCAGCAGGAAGTATGTTAGACAAATTTTTTTTTATAGTTTGCGTAAGTTCAAGAGTTTATACTCTTATAATGTATATCACACAACCTGAACGGAGTGCAGTGGTTTGGGTCGTAGATATTCGTTCACTCTCCAGGGATGGTTGTCCTAGATAGGATTCGAGAGGAACCGGCCGAATTTTCAGGTTGGTTGCAACTGTCAGCAACTGTTCCATGCATTTCTGGTGTTATATTAGAATTGCACACAGAGTATGAATTTAAAGTGACCATATACTGTGAGTGTTATGCCTTCATCAGTACATTTGATCGCTTCTCATCCACAACAGCGATGTTGCATAATTCTTTTCCGTATAGGAATTGTTTTTTCTTGGCTATGGAACGACCTTGAACTACAAACCTTCCGCTAGACGGTCGCTGATGTTTATCAATGCACCACAGCCACCCCCGTGATCTAATACTCTTAGCCGGTGAGTAATCCTCTTTTCCTATTTTAGAAATAAAGACTATTCATTATCTAGACAAGTGCCATACTAGCAAAGAGGCATTTATTTCACACCCACAGTTCTTGAATGGATACAACGTGTTGATTTGTGCTACTGCACCTAATTCTGCTACTTAAAAGATCAGCAGCAGCCTTGCAATGCTGTAGATTAATCTGGGTAAAAATCATGGATTCATACTACAGAGCACTGCCCTCCCTTCGACTACTTGACTTTAAAATGGAACAAGATCCTACCAAGGCTGAAGTAGGGGTATGAATCGTACACACATATCAGAGTCGCGACAGAGACGTCATTCATCCCTACAACCAGAGTAGAATCGTCTTTTTCCAGAGAGTCCTTACTCTCCTTGTAGAAATAGACAATCCAAGCCCTCGTGTCAAGCCTTGGATTCTGCTTCTAGGTTTCCCGGAATCGGCACCATGTTCCTGATCTAGACCGATGTTTGCTGTGAAGAACAGCTCACCACGAAGGTGCCATTCATCAGGGTAGACTTCTCTGCCTGAATACAAAAATCCGTTGCTGAAGCTAGCTCCAGTAGATGATCCGCAATCGCAGTCTTTTCACTATCACTGCCAACTTTCCCTATCCTGACATTTTCGACTCCTTACGGTCCTTAGCATTTCCTTCTCAGCGTAAGTGGTTTTGCTGTGTGATGTGCCCGCCTCTGAGGAGTGGTTTTTGGCTTTCTTCGCCTTCTGGCATATGCTTTGATCCTCGTTGGTCGCCACATCTGCTTTTGGACTCCGATTTCCCATCGTCCCGCCGGAGAAGGAGAAATCACACACTCTCGCCCTAGCGAGGATGTCCTTGGCGGCGATCTTCCGCTTACAGGCGCTCTTCCCTTTTTCGGCTTGAGCTCTTGATCACGCTCTTATTGGGTGATGAAACCTTCCCAGTAGGAGGAAGAGAGTTAGAGACGCAACTGCCTTTCCTAACGGCCAACGCTTTCTACGTTGCGCACCTCCGAGAGCGGAGGGGACCTCAGATAAGAAGGTCAGACCGGTTTCGGTAGGAGATACCTCCGTCGACCTAACCCTCAAGCCTTTTTGGCACTTAGCAGTGCATTCAGCAGTACGTCCCGATTCAGGGGCGGATTTAACATTTGCGGTTTTCCGTGCCACACCATCGTCGGGGTCGTCTCCGCTGGATGCACCGCTCATGCTCAGTCCGACCAGGTAATCAGACAGTAATCTGCAGGAGTCGGTGTCGTTATGGGCTGCCGGAGAGTTTGACATGAATAGTGGAGCACCCAGTATCCTTGCCCCGGCCGCTGTCAGAAAGATCGCGGATGGATTTCCGCTGTTGCGGGTGCCACCTGGAGTACTTCATTCCTTAAGGTTTCCCATACATATTTTAGGTTTTCGGCTCTATGACCTCTTAGGCCTCTCGCCACAATAAGGCGTCCGGAGAAGGGAGGTACAGGTTACATGACTCTTACAAATTTTGAAATTCCTCCAACTTCGTATAAGTTAGCAATTATACTAACACTTGTGCTAACTTTTTAAATAACCGTTAATAAAAACACCTGAAAAGCTTAAGCTTGTGTCACATGCAATCATTACATTGAAATGCACTGTTCGAATGATAAATACGTAGAAAACGATTGAAATAACTTAAATATAATCACTTCCTGAAAGCTCATGGGCTCATACATACGCTTATGGGTCTGCGTCAATGATACCCTCACGACGTCGATTATGCAAACGTAAAACAATTACTCTGTATGTACATATGTACATATGTATGTGAGCAACAAATCAGAAGACTCATCACTGTGCATTTATCTTCCAGCATTTATTCAAAGCAGTTGCAATTACAGACATTACAATCACCTAGGCAAATATGGAAAGAAAAAAGAAGTCAAAAAAAATCTATCATGGCCCAAGGCTAGTTTGGTTGATTTAATAACTGTTATTTGTGTGGAATAATGATCAGAAACACAAACGTCTGTTTCATTTAATTGAATATACGTAAAAAGCAGCATGAAGTACTTACATATGTATGTATGTACATACATAGTATCAGCATACATATATATGTATGTGTATGTAGGTATATTCATACATAGATCAAGTTCAAAGTCAAGCATCGAACCTATGCAGTGTGCTGTAGGGAACTTAGCAGCACCGTACCAGTCATGCCTCAAATGTCAGCTCAGTTGTATATTGCTGCTGCGTCGCATAAGCTGCATTCAAGCACAATCAACCTGGATGCTTGAGCTGCGTGGTTAATTAGGAATGTTAAAATCCAATTAGCGACGATTCCAACAGCAAACTTGGTAGGAGTAAAGGAAGGAAGCTGTCATTTCTTATTGTCTGTCTACCCATTCAAGTTATGTACATATGTATGGATGTAGGTGCATATATGTATATGTACATATGTATATTGAATGTCACGATCGCAATCGTGTATGCACACAAAAGTCAACCTTACATACATACATATGTACAGTATCGGGCAAAGCACTTGCAACTCGAACAGAAACTGGAAAATTTCATAAAATTCACTAAATTTTTAATCGAAATCATACAACGTCTTCACATATTTTTAAAGCTCAATATTTAAGGAAAATAAAAACATGTAATTCACAAAAATCCAATATATATTTCTTAAGTTACGATAAATTATGATAAGGAACTTACAATTTTCTAGCGTCAAAACAATTGCAACTTCTAATCCAAGTCAGAAAAATTAAGAAATGTTCAATATTTCGTGGCAAATCCTCTATTTTCAGTCTTTGCCTTGCATCGCCATGGCATGGATTCAAATAAATTCTTTAAAATATTCAAGGTAATTTTATTCCAGGCTTTCTCTATTTTTGAGAAAAAATCGTCCGCATTTTGAACCTCAATCCGATTTATTCTTTATTTCAAAATTTTCCAAAGATTCTCAATTAGGTTAAATTCAGGCCAGTCCATAACAGTGATGTTTCGATCACTGAGCCACGATTTGACAAGCTTTGATGTGTGTTTTGGGTCATTATCCTGCTGGAAGACCCAAAGCAACGGCATTTTCCATTCCGCATATGGTAGCCCAACATCGTTTAAGTGTATTTATATGCGTGTTGAAACGGAAAATTAAGATGTTTAAGGATTCTTCGATCAAATATTTCCTTAGAGGATTGACCAATGACAAATCAACCAATTATTCGCTTTGGAAAATCATTAAAAATATCAAACGACCAGCTGTACATATACCACCTATTAAAACAAGTGATGGAAAATGGGCTAGAAGTGATGAAGACAAGGCTAGAACATTCGCAGAATATTTAAAAAATGTGTTCCAACTACACAAATGAAAATGAATATGAAGAAAATATAAGTTTAACTACATATAATGAAGTAAAATATGAAATAAAAAATAGCATAAACTAAAAAAAAGGTTCCTGGTTTTGACCTCATTACCGGAGAAATTCTGAAGCAACTACCATAAAAAGCTATTGTTAAACTCACGAACCTGTTCAACGCTTGTTTCAAAATGAAATACGTTCCGAGTTTGTGGAAAGTGGCTGAAGTAATAATGATTCCAAAACCCGGAAAGCCACCAAATGAGGTTTCATCTTACAGGCCAATTTCACTGCTGCCAATAATATCTAAACTATTCGAAATACTACTCGCTAAAAGACTAAATGATATTATTAATCGAAAAAACCTCATTCCAAACCACCAATTTGGGTTCAGGAGGCTTCATTCAACTATAGATCAAGTTCACAGAATAACTGATATTATCGAAAAGGCATTAGAGGAGAAAAGGGTTTGCTCTGCGATATTTCTTGATATTGCACAGGCCTTTGACAAAGTTTGGCATGAAGGACTGAATTATAAATTAAGACCTCTTCTACCAAAACAATTTGCTGCTATTCTAGCATCATATTTAAGGGAAAGATTCTTTAGAATAAAACAAGAAGACTCTTACTCAGAGCTTACGGAAGTCAAAGCCGGTGCTCCACAAGGCAGCGTCTTAGGTCCTATTCTTTATCTCCTATTTACGAGTGATCTCCCTAAGCTAGAAAATAGTATGTTGGCAACATTTGCAGATGATATTGCAATATTAGCGGTAGGGGAAAACAATGAGATTTCAACGCATAAGCTTCAAACAGACGTTAACAAAATTCTTAATTGGACAGCTAAATGGCGAATAAAATTAAATGAAACCAAACCAGCACACGTAAACTTCACCAACAAAAAATATAATCTTATTCCAGTCATAATAAATCAGAATGCAATACCTTACGCAAATACAGCCAAATATCTAGGAATGACCCTGGATGCCAAATTAAAATGGAAAGAGCACGTGAAGGAGAAAAAAGCAGAAATGGAATTGAAATACAGACAAATGTATTGGCTGATTGGAAAAAACTCCCAACTATCAATTTATAACAAGATTCTGCTGTATAAGCAATCCAATATGGACATACGGTATTCAGTTATGGGGCTGTACCAAAAAAAGTAATGCTGACATTATTCAAAGATTCCAGAACAAGGTGTTAAGAAACATCGTCAACGCACCGTGGTACGTCAGAAATTCAGATCTCCACAAAGATTTAGGGGTGGAAAGCGTAGCCCAAGAAATAAAGAAAAATGCACTCAGGCATGAGTTAAGGCTTCAACGGCACATAAATGCTGAGGCAAGAAAACTTTTAGACAATATTAATACTGTACGAAGACTTAAAAGAACAAAACCACACGAAATGGTATAGATATAAGGAGTTAAATTACTACTCGACAGATTATAGATTATATATTAGATTATAGACTAGATATAATAGGTAGATTACCACACGCTAGAGAATGTATGTAGGGGTGTAATGCAACGCCAACAACGAGCGTCGGGGCGCTCGGAGCGAATTTATCCCCCAACGGTCCCGAGTGGATTAAATCCCACTTATGTTCCATACGCCCCTTAGTTACATTTACCGACATTATCTTCTATTTAGGGATGCCGATAGGCAGAGCTTTCACAAAAGAGAAAGTAGTAGGTTAGGTTAAAATAAAATTGCTAATTGGTCCAGGAGACTAGATCGCAATACATGCGATGGAGGTGTTTTTAGTGGTGTTAGAGTCCCACACTACTCCGCAACGCCAGCCGCGGGAGTGTCTTTCGAGATTTTTACCTTCCATCCTAAAAATAAAAAAATATGCGTGTTGGTCCATTATACCATTTATGAGAGACAATGGACCCATACCAGCAGTAGAAAAACAACCCCACACCATCACATTACCGCCACAATTAAAAGTTTTTAAGCAATACCGAGTTTGATGTCGCTTGCCAAGTAGTCTCCTAACATACGAAATTCCATCGCTACCCACGATATTGAATCTTGACTCATCACTAAAAAGGACTGAGCTCCACTTCTGAATGTCCCACAATAGATGTTTATTTGAAAATTGAATTCGTTTTTTCTGGTTTCGGATCGAAATCACTGGTTTTTTGGCAGGTCGAAAGGGGCCTACATTAACTTCGGTCAACCGACAAGATACTGTTCTAGCACTTACTGTTTGCTGGAAATCTTGGACCAATTTCGGCGAAGATATGAAGGGATCGATTTTAACTGTTCGGGCCAACAAAGCGTCCATTCGGGAGCTTGTTTTACGTGGTCGACCGCCGCGATGCACAACAGCTACTCCTTTGGTTTCTTATATCGACCTATAATTTGGGAAACCGACGATTTATTTATATTGTATTTTATTACTATTTCCTTTTCTGAAATGCCTGATGTGAAATCAACCACAATACGCTGTCTTAATGCATCACCGAATGTATTAGGTGCTATTATTACCCTTTTTCAAGATCACTCGAAGCCTGCTCTGTTTAAAAATATTTACGTAAGTGAGCCTTCAGTCAACGAACCTCTGACATGTGCTCAATATGACACAACTCAGAAATAATGGAAAACGACTGCGATTAACGGTAAATATACTGTTCAGCGTTGCAATCACTTCAGTTGCAATTGTTTTGTCGCGAGAAAATTTTAAGTTCCTTATCATAATTTATCGTAACTCAAGAAATATATATCGGATTTTTGTGAATTATGTGTTTTTATTTTCCTTAAATATTGAGCTTTTCAAAATATGTGAAGACATTGTATGTTTTCGAATAAAAATCTAGTGAATTTTATGAAATTTCCCAGTTTCTGTTCGAGTTGCAAATGTTTTGTCCGATACTGTACATATGTACGTGTGTACATTTGTAAGCCTAAAGAAATGGTATACTTCAAGTTCAAGTGCTGCTTATTAGGGCAACAGGTTCGATGAGGTTTTCAAGTTCATCGGAGCAATGTTGGTAAACAACTTTTCTTTTTCCTTAAGCGGATTTATTCACAAACTTTTTTTATCGCAAAACGGTTTTAGTGCGATCATTACTGTTCAGTCAATTTGCGCAAAGCCATTCGCTTTCAAAATTCAAGTGCACACGGCTATGTACATACATATGTATACGGTAAAGTGTCGAACGCCATTCGAATAAGTAGAGTCGAGAAATCTAGATCCATTGACGCAGACGCATGTGCGTTGTCTCGGCTCTAGAATTGGTTAAAGTCATACCCCGGGCAATGCGTCGACCGGCTGGTGTCGACGGTTTAATCTTTACGATTGAATTGAAAATGATTTACTGATTCATTGCCGCCGGTAGACAGTTACCAAGCTACTACACATTTCCATATGTATGTATGTACACAGTATCTCGAGTGGCTTGTGCTCATTTTTCACCACAGACACTTTCGATTATGGACGCATGTAGTATGTAAATTTAATTGAAATGCGTTGGCCGGAAGAAGGATACAGGAAGTATGCATGTACATACAGTGAGTAAAATAAGTATGTGCACTCCCAGTTTTCTTACGACTTGACTGTAATATATAAAGTTTCAATGAAATGTATTATACATTAAGAAAAAGCAGATAGAATCACGACATGTAATTACTTACATTACTTAGGTGGCGCTACAGTCCGTGGTGAACCTGGGCCTCAACCAACAAGCGTCTCCAGCCGGCACGGTCTTTGGCCAGCTGTTTCCATTGCCGCACGCCCAGTTGGTTGAGGTCCCCTTCCACCTGCGTGCGCCACCGCGGAGGCGGCCGTCCTCTGCCGCGCCTTCCTTCCGGAGTGGATTCGAAGACTTTTCGGGTCGGAGCTGTATCTTCCATGCGCTCTACATGGCCTAGCCACCTTAGACGCTGTATCCGTAGACGTCGTACCAGGCCGATGTCGCTGTACAACCCGTACAGTTCTTCGTTATATCTTCTCCTCCATACACCGTTTGAACAAACGGGACCGTAGATAGTGCGCAGAATTTTCCTCTCGAAACGACCAAGGGCATCTTCATCCGCTTTTGTTAAGGTCCAAGCCTCTGCGCCGTAAAAGAGGGCTGGGATGATCTTATAGGTCTTATATAGTGTCACCTTGGTTTTCCCAGAGAGAGGGCTCTACTTCTCAATTGCCTCTTGAGCCCAAAGAAACAGCGGTTGGCAAGAGCGATTCTGCGTTTTATCTCAGCGCTGGTGTTGTTGTCGCTGGTCATCAGTGAGCCAAGGTAGACGAATTCCTTGACCACTTCAAAGTTATATGCGCCCATGGTGACGTTCTGGCCAATACTTCGGTGTTGTCCGTCTCTTTTAGATGAAAGCAGATATTTGGTTTTACCCTCATTAACCTTGAGACCCATCTTAGCCGCTTCTACCTCAATGCTCACGAAAGCCTCATTGACGTCTTGCTGTTTTCATCCAATAACGTCAATATCGTCGGCGTACGCAAGCAATTGCGTAGACTTGAAATAAATCGTACCTCTTGTGTTGGCCAGTGACTCTTGCACGATCTTTTCAAGCACGATGTTGAAAAAGTTGCACGACAGCGCGTCGCCCTGCCTAAATCCTTTTTTAACATCAAAGGACTCGGTTTGTTCATTACCGACCTTAATGGAGCAGCGAGAATTCTCCATTGTCATCCTGCACAGTCGGACGAGTTTGACAGGGATGTTAAAACTAGACATGGCTTTGTACAGCTCGTCTCTATATACGCTGTCATACGCGGCCTTGAAGTCGACGAAGAGGTGGTGAGTGTCGATTTGGTATTCCTGGGTCTTCTCCAAGATCTGCCGTAGCGTAAATATTTGGTCTATTGTGGATTTACCTGGCCTGAAACCACACTGATAAGAGCCGATCAGGTTATCCACAAATGGTTTCAGGCGTTCACACAATACGGCAGAGAAGATCTTATATGCGATGTTAAGGAGACTTATTCCCCTATAGTTGGCGCAGTTATTGGGGTCTCCTTTTATATGGACCGGGCAAACGATGCTGAGATTCCATTCGTCGGGCATGCTTTCCTCCGACCATACCTTGCAAATGAGATGGTGCATGCACCTTACCAGCTCATCTCCAGCCGCCTTAAAAATCTCAGCAGACAGGCCGTCTGCGCCAGCGGCTTTATTAGACCTAAGTCTTGATATCGCTATTTTGATTTCGTCTAGGTCGGGAGGACTGAATTCTGTTACTTCGTGGTCCGTTGCGAATGGCTCGTTCTGCCTGACAGCGGTATCTTGTCTATCATCGCCGTTATACAGTCTGCAGAAGTGGTCTTTCCAAATCCTCAGCATCGACTGCGACTCTACTACCAGTTCTCCATTTTCATCCCTGCAGGCCGCCACTCTGGCTTTGTAGCCATGGCATGTTCGTTTTACCTTGTTGTAAAACGTACGGGCGTCATTCCTGCGGAAGCATCTCTCCATCTCCTCGATCTCACGCTTTCCGTGCTCTCTCTTCTTTCTTCTGAAAAGCGTGTGTTCCTCTCTTCTCTTCTGCTCATAGATTTCGCGAGCAGCTCTCGTCCGTCGTTGCAGCATGGCTTTATCTCTTGTTTTGCTGCATGGGCTTGTTCGCATTGTTCATCGAACCAGGGGTTTCTAGGTGGTGGGATGTGTAATTCAAAAATGATTAAAATTGGTTAAAAATTACTAGATCTATTAACCCTAGAAGGGTGACCTTCGTCGATTCGACGAACATGAATTTCATTTTTTTTAGTTTTCTCCTTAGTCCTCTTACTGATAGGATCCTCTTTTCGTGTAACCCTAGCCATCTCTAAGTGCTTTTAGTGTGCGGACGTACGGTAGTGTACCTGCTTGGGTAAGTGCATTTTTTTATTGCAAAACGGCGCAAATGTTCGTCGAAACGACGAAGATTACCTTTTATGTAACTTTTAGGGCGCGATCAGATTCTTAATATGCAAGTTAACATCATCAGTGGTGACGACCGGGTTGACTGCCGCTACCGCCTTACGGATCGCCGTTTATGTGCAACATTGCGTTTATAATGCAATATCCTGCACATTGTGTTTCTTGAAAGGGTATCATAAAATGGCGGTGATCGGGGCGAGCTGCCTTACTATGCGAAACGGGCAGCAGAGTTAGGACTATTCTTTAGCATTTAAGTTCATTCGCATTTGGAACGGCACCGAAACAAAGCGAAGGTATTTCCGTAAATATAATAGAGGGAAAACTCGTAGTACCACGGATGAAGAAACGGTTAGAAGCACCAATTTTACCCATTAATATTAGATCTTGTATTGAAAAAAATATCCTCGAAAATTAAGAACCATTAAGGGAGTACAACGTAAGTGTAACAAAAATAAAAACAAGAAAAATTTGCAAATATTGTCCGTACACACAAGGACGCATGACTAAGTCAACGAGCAATAAATGTGATGCAAGAAAGTGTGGAGAGCATAAAGTTGAACTCTGCAGTAAATGCTCGAAATAATTTTGCTTATTTTTAACTTTTATTATGTTTAGGTATACCAATAATTATCTTGTAAGTTCCTTTATAATAATAACAAAAAAAAAAAAAAAAAGCCATCTCAAAAATGCAAGCTCTTCCTCTTCTTCTCGAACCAGGAGCCTCGGAGTCGAAGACCCTCTTAGCCGGAGCGTTGTGTTCCATGTGGTCGATGTGGCCGAGCCAGTGTAGTCGACGGATCCTTGCCTTCCGGACTACATTCGCGGTTGTCTTCTTCTCCATTCACCTGCCTCACAGACAGGACCAAATATCCGGCGCAGAATTTTTCTTTCGAAAGATCCCAAAATCAGCTCCGCTGTCCTGCTTATCGTCCAGCTTTCGGCTCCGTACAGCAAGACTGGCAGAATGAGCGTTTTGTAAAGCATGACTTTGGTCTTTCGAGTGAGGAGTCTTGACCCCAGTTGTTGGACAAGCCGATGTAGCAGCGGCTGCCAAGGGCGATTCTATGCCGGATCTCCACTGTGGTGTCATTTGTGGAATTTACGTTTGCCCCGAGGTAGACAAACTCCTTAACTACCTCGAAATTGTAGCTGTCAACTGTTATATTTTGTCCCAGGTGGTGAGCGACGGATTGGTTTTTGCTTGACAGCATGTATTTCGTTTTATCCTCATTGATCTTAAGACCAACTCGTTTCGCCTGTTCCTCAATCGCCGTGAATGCTTCCACAATGCCACGGCGAGAACACGCGATGATGTCGATATCATCCGCGTATTCTAGCAGCTGGATGGACTTGTAAAAGATAGTGCCTTCCCTGTTGACGCCTGCCCGTCGCACTATCTGCTCCAGCACCAGGTTGAAGAAGTCACATGACAGCGCATCTCCTTGCCGAAATCCGGTGCATGTTTCGAATGGTTCCGAGGTCCTAGAACCGAGTTGCACAGTGCATCGCGTGTTTTTTAGCGTGGCGCGACACAACTGGATCAGTTTTACCGGGATCCCGAATTCGGCCATCGCCCCAAACAGTTCTTCACGATGAATGCTGTCGTATACGGCCTTGAAATCGATGAAAAGATGGTGTGTATCGATTCAAAACTCGTTGGTCTTTTCCAGGATTTGTCGAAGTGTGAAAGTTTGGTCTATAGTTGATTTGCCGGGCAGGAAGCCGCACTGGCAGCTGCCGATTATTGCGGTGCAAAATGGTTTTAGACGTTCATACAATACGCTGGACAGGATCTTGTATGCGACATTGAGCAGGGATATACCTCCATAGTTCTTGCAAGAGGTAGGATCGCCTTTTTTGTGGATGGGGCATATAGAGCTGGTATTCCAGTCGTCGGGCATGCTTTCATCTTCCCAAATTCTGCAGATGATCTGGTGCATGCTCCCTACCAGAACATCGCCGCCAGCCTTGAAGAGCTCTGATGGCAAGCCATTTGCTATTATTTATGTTTATCCCTAGACTCCTCGATATCCTTCAGCTGGGAGGCTGCGAAGATTATTTTCTTTTGTCGCAGTAGTTTTTTCTCCTCCCTTCTTCTGGCTCGGTACTCTTCTTGCGCTGCCCTGGTTTTCTTCTGCAGCGCCTTTTGGTACGCCTCGTCGATTGCTGCCTTTCTCTGCTCACACTCGCCATCATATCACGGGTTTCTTGTCGGGGGTGGTAAGCATCCTAAGGTGGTTTCGGCTACTTCCTGAATGGCTGAGCGGCAATGCAGCCACATATTATTGGCATTTGTGTTCGACGTAGGCATACCGTAGAGTCTTTCGCTCAGCTGCTCCCTGTAGACTCTGGCAACCTCCGGTGTGCTCAGGCGCCCAATGTCGAACCTTCTCCTGATGGGCTGGTGCAGCTTTCTGACATTGGACAGTCGAGCTCTGAATCTTGCTGCTACGAGGAAGTGGTCAGAGTCGACAGTTGCCCCTCTAAATGTTCGCGCATCCAGGATGTTTGACGAGTGCCTTGCGTCAATGAGCACATGGTCGATTTGGTTGGCGGTTTGACCGTCCGGAGATCGCCAGGTTGCTGTGTGGATTCGCTTACGAGGGAATCTTGTGCTACTTATCACCGCATTACGAGCTGTCGCAAAGTCCGTGAGTCGGAAGCCGTTATCTGTTGTTGTATCGTGGAGGCTGTGCTTTCCGATCACTCCGCCGAGGGTGTTTTCCTTTCCGATTTTGGCGTTAAAGTCCCCGAGTACGATTTTTACATCGTACTCCGGACAAGCTCCGTAGAGGTTGTCCAGGAGGTCATAGAAATCCTCCTCGATAGGGTCTTCAGCTTCGTCGGTAGGGGCGTGTGCACATATAAGGCTGATGTTATAAGATCTGCCTCTGATGCGGATCACAGCCAGGCGATCACTTATAGGTTTAAAGTCGATGACCTTCGACCTTAACCGCTTTCCGACGACAAATCCGCATCCCAGTAAGTGCAACCTTTTGGGACAGCTGTAATAAATGTCGCAATTTTCCTTCCTAATTATACCGTTTCCTATCCAGCGTATTTCCTGGACCGCAGTAATATCCGCCTTGTACTGCGTGAGGATTCCTTCTAGTTTATGAGCAGCTCCGGGAGTGTACAGGGTTCTGACATTCCAGGAGCATACTTGCAAATCGTGTTCCTTTTTCGTGCGTTGTCGTCGTCGAGTATCCGTCCGTGTATCCGAGGCATCTTGCTCATTCATAACTTTAGGTTTTTTTTTACGTGGGCTGATTGTTAGCCCGCCGCACAACCGCCATTCTGGTCGGGGTTTTTTTTCGCTGCATTCGTTTGTTCACCTCCCAACGGTTGTTGAAGAGGCTATCCAGAGGGCGCCGCGAGAAGGCCGTATGTCAACTTGACCCGGGCATTTAAACAGGGATCGTTACTGGCATCTCGCCAGGTTGAGAGCAATCAACAACTTTACCCTGTATGTCCGAGCCCATGCCCTCTTACCTTATAACTTTTCTTTAAAAACAAAGTTGAATATCACTTCGTCGATTCGACGAATGGTTACCTGTAACGTACTAAAAAATATGGTTATCTTTCTAGGGTTAAGCAAAAACAACAAAAATACACTCAAAAAAGTATTTGCACACTTAAGGTTGTGAACGAATTATAAGGAAAATAGTTAAGTTTTAACTGCAACCAATATTTTATTTGCATTCCGTTTGTTTCAATAATGGCTTGTAATCTCCTCGGCATAGAATCGATAAGAATATGAATAATTTCAGGGCTTATCTGAAGCCATTCCTCCATAAGTGCCGCCTTTAGGTCAGTTTTGTTTGAAAATTTCCATTTTCTCACTTTATTATCCAAAATACTCCAACAATTTTCTATAGGGTTAACGTCTAGTGATTGTGGAGGTGTCACAAGTCGGTAGGGGACATTATGCATTAGCCATTCTTAAGTAACCTTTGCAGAATGTGTGGGGTCATTGTCCTGTTGGAAAAAAAATGCCGTCTGCATTTCCAATTTAACGGCGCGCGTAATTTTTAGCCGCGGCGCTTTGAGTCAAATTATTGACAAAATATTGTTACATAAAACCATGCATGCACTGCACATAACCTCCTATTTACTCCCACTCCCAACAAGAGAGCATCCTCTTTAACGACTTTCGATGTTTGCTCACTGCAAACATCGATTGTACGTGATCGTCTCTCTAACGTACCGATTCTCTTAGCCCCGACTTTTGGAAGACGGTGCCGGAGATTTGAATCGTTCGCTTTGTTCGCGGACGTGTCAACAAGTAGACCTCTTGAATCTCGACAAGTAGCTTAAACATTAAATATAAATAAAGAAAAGTATTTCGTCTTTTTAATAAATAACTATATCGATATATCCAAGGGCCGTCATAATTCCATCTATAAAAGCGAGGTTCCCAACTCCTTTATAAGCTACGCAGCCCCAAACCATAACATGCCCACCACCGTATTTCACCGTAGGTTTTAAATGTTTGCTTTGAAGTTCGGTGTTTTGCTCTCTCCACACATATCTTTTTCCATCTGATCCAATTGGATGAAATTTACTCTCATCAGAAAAAATGACAGTTCTCCAAATATCCAAGGGCTTCGCAATTTATAAGTTTTAGCTAATTCTAACCTCTTTTTCCTATTTACCTCCGAAATAAAAGATTTCTTCCTTGCTGACCGAATGTAAGAAATTCCGAATGGTTTGCAGATGCACTATTTGCCCGGATATTTCTGTGACATGTTGGGCTAAATTTTGCGCACTTATAAATGTTTTTTTCGGGCTTCATTAATGATTGCTCGCCTATCTCTTACAGTTAACTTCCTCGATCTTCCAGTACGATATTTATTTGCTGTCATCCCTGTGTCTTGAAAACTTTTCACAACGTAACGAACTGCAGAGAACGAAAATCCAACTGAATTTGCTATTTCCCGATAACCACTTTTACCACCACAATATTTTCGCTGATTGCCTAGGGTATTTCAGTTTTTTCCAGGCACATTTAAGCTACTTAACTTGCTTCACGACTAATACAATAGAATTTGCAACCACGAATGAATAAAGAAACAGCAAACACCCCAAAAACCGATATAGTTTCGACGCAAACGATGAATTAATTCAGGGAAAAGAGTGTGTGCAAATTTTTTTTTGAGTGTGTTTTCCTACTTTTTTCTTAATAAATGGAGCAATGTTTAACCAATTTTAACATTTTTTGTATTGTAAGTCGAGGTTTTTGCTGCTAATTCTTGATGTATATTACATCCCATTGAAACTTTGCAGATTGCATTGAAATCATATGAAAACCGGGTGTGCAAATACTTATTTTACTCACTGTACATACACTGTACATACATAATTCTATTTCTACCATATGAACTGAGAGGGTGTTCTTAGAAATGAACTTACGAAGATCAATAAGATCGTTGCTGTTATTTACCGGAAATAACTTGAGTAATGTGAAAAAATGCAAAACTGGGGAATATGACATTTTAATCCTAGCTTGCATGAGCAAACGATCAGGAAATATTTATGAGGCCGACGAGAACTATTCGTAATAGTTCTCTCAATGATTCTACCTATTTATCATAAAAAACATATTCTTTTCTTATGACTTTTAATTTTGTAATGACGTCGGTAACCTTTTTTCTTAACAAAAAAAACGAATGCCTGATCCACAATACTGCGTTAGTGCTAGCTGAGACATCCAACCCAAGCAATTCAATGGGGTAGTCTTAAATACTGCGCTTGCGTTGGCGAGCTTACGTTCATTGAAAAATGAGAGGAAATAAGAAAAAAATGAGAGCGAGAGAAAACGTAAATTCACGTAACCAAAAGTCAAACACGTCGAAAATGTCTGTGCGTTTGAACAACTGTTGCTGTATCTGTGTATTGATGTGTATGCTTTATCTGTGTATTTTGTAGTTTGTGTTGTGTGCGTTTACTTTCACATGGAGCAGCCGAAAAAATTGAATTGTCATTTTCAAAGCATGCGTCGAGGCATTTCTCGTAACACGTAAAGTGCCTCGCACCAACGCAGTATAGTGATAAGGCCTTGGCCTTGAGTGCGGGTGTAACTATAAAAAAAAAAAATTAAAAATATGATGCTTGACGTAATATAGAAAATCAGGAGATACTCTTATATAAATGCG
Source organism: Eumerus sabulonum (assembly GCA_951905685.1). Taxonomy (NCBI): domain Eukaryota; kingdom Metazoa; phylum Arthropoda; class Insecta; order Diptera; family Syrphidae; genus Eumerus; species Eumerus sabulonum. Next base: position 180,370,480 of record OX645060.1, read on the forward strand.
TCTTTTGACAGTACAATATTTATTCTACTTTAAATTCGGTTTTTATACTGAGAAAAGTTTTATAAATGTATCAACTGTATGAGATATTAAGTCGTCAACAAGTGGTGCATCTTATGACCTTTGGATTTATTACCGTTTTCTATACAATTAAGTTTAAAGCTAATGATACAAGGAAAATGCCAATTAGATTGTTCATGAAACCTTTTACAGCATTTCCTCATAAACAAAAAAATATTAATTTCCAACTAATTGCTTACATTAACCGTAATAGTCAGTTGAGATTTAATCCTTGATTATGGCTGCACCTTTTAATCACAACTTCCCGACACCGGCAATGAATAATAAAATCAAAAAACATGACACACTCATGTCGACGACATTTCGCCACCAATTTACATACCTCTCTGAATTACTTATAGCTACAGTTCATCAAATGTTAGCACGTGGACTGCACAATTGACAGAACGTTGACCGGGTGAATAAAGAAATGAATTTAGCCTGAGCCAGGGGAGTTCAAAACGATCGAAACATTTTATAAATGAAAAGCAATTCAAGTTGAATAAGATTATTGGAATGAGTTGACATTTTAGCACCATCAACGTATGATGCAAAAATTAGAAGCACATATGGTGACAATCGAGTTTGATCTTGAAATGCCTGATTCCTTTCACGTACACCAGATTTTTGGCTAATTTACCTGATTGCCGAGCGGAGAATGGAGACAAACCATTGTTTATCTGGCTAATAACCTCAATAAATATGTAAATGGTTGACGCAGACTTCTACAAATTGCAAGAAATTAAAAAATAAAAAATAAAAAGTAAAAGTAAAATTGAAAGTGTGAGACAATTATCATTAGCTTAGCAATTTTTGCCGGTTTTATTGTGAAAAAAAAAAAAAAATACAAACCTTTCAGTGCAAAAGTCAAAATATGACTTGCTCCAGATAATATAAAAAAACCGCCCAAGTGCGATTCGGACTCGCGCACGAAGGGTTCCGTACCATCTGTATATATAAATATGAAAGAGACTATGTATGCTACCTCATCAGTCATCACATTAAATCACATTTTTTGTATGATGACAGATCTTGGTTGCAGGCAGGTTATCGGCATATTACTTTGATAATCAAAAATCTTCATGATGAGATATAGTTGATCTTCAAAGTGTCCATTGATTTCAAATCAACTATCTTACTTGACAGCAACGATGTGAAAAGGTGAATAACAATAATGGGAAATATGGGAAAAAGGTTTGCAGCTAAGATTAATTCATCAAAGACACAAAAGAGATCAAAACTGGGAAGTTTCCTACTGGTTGTGGGATATGTCGACTAACCTTAGTTCAGTATGTGACCAAGGGGATTTTTTGGACGAAAATCATGTCTGTTGTATGGGAGCCCCCCTTAAATATCAATTTTGTTCTGTTTTTAGTATTTGTCGTGGTAGCGGCAACAGAAATATATTATCTGTGAAAATGTCAACTGTCTAACTATCACGGTTTATGAGATACAGCCTGGTGACAGACGGACGGACGGACGGACGGAGGGACGGACGGACAGCGAAGTCTTAGTAATAGGGTTCCGTTTTACCTTTGGGTACGGAACCCTAAAAACGATACATCACGGTAGCATGATAATCACCATTTTTTTTTTTTTTTTTTCTTGTTGAAGGCTTTTGCTATCCGCTGGAGCACTCAGACGCAAACACTGGTCCATTGTACTCCAGACAGACACCTTACATTACTGTATTTTCCCCGTTTTCCGGAGAAAAATTTGAAGGAGCTTCAGTGATTTAGAGCTAAGGGATTCGGCGCACACCACGTCGGCTACAAGGGTGCGCCACCGTGCGCGAGCAAAGGCGGAACAATCATAGAGGAAATGCTCTGCAGTATCATCCTCCTCTTCGCCACATGCAGCACAGGTAGGCGTCTCACTGATGCCGAGAACATAGAGATGCTTGGCAAAAGTGTAATGGCCCGTGAAAACTCCCGCAACCCTTCTGCTGTCGACTCTCCTTAAAGACTGCAGAATGCTCCATCTAACGTGGACGCATGTAGACCTAGAGTGGGTTCAGGTCCTGAGAAGCTCTCTTCTGAACCCATTCTGGCGAGTTCATCTGAGATCTCATTCCCTGGGATCCCAGAGTGGCCTGGAACCCATACAAGCCTTAATGAATTTAGTCTGCCGACTTTGTTTAGGAAGGACTTGAGTTCAAGCACTAATTTGGAGCTAGTTAAGGGGTTACACACAGCTTTTAGTGCAGCTTGGCTGTCAACATGCTGACGCTTTTCTTACAAAGTCCATTCAGGAAAATAGCAGAAAAATGGTCAATTGCTCGCATAAGGACTTCACCTACTAACTTCAATTTTCAAGAGGTTAAGTAAAGTATAAAAAGGGTGTGTCCAGATTTCCGAAACCACTGTCCAAGAACAGTAAAAATATGGCAGAAATTCTGTAGCTGGAAACAATTTCTCTGAAATATTGGTGCAAAGTAAGGTGGCGCTATTTCTGTATATATGTAGCTGGATAGCTATCGTGGCATGCGCCAGGTAGTCAACCAATGCGTGCAGCGAGCCGACCCCTTGTTCCTGGGGAAAGAGGAACCTGGCCCACCAGGTTAGGGTTAACATCCCTATCGCATAAAAGCAAAGCTTGTTCAGAGACAACTAATAACCTCGGATACGGACGGATTACATGTTGACGACCTCCGCAAACGTCTAAAAGGAAACGAATTCTGGATCTGCACCTGGAACGTTAGGTCCCTCAACAGACCAGGCGCAGCCGGACAACTAGTCAACTCTTTGGACTGCTATAAGCCAGACATTACCGCGCTCCAAGAAGTGCGATGGTATGGGCCAGCCAAAAAGCGGATGAAAAACTGTGATATCTACTACGGAAACTGCTACACAGAAAATAAACAACGCTTATTCGGATGCGGATTTGTTATTCGAGGCAGACTCAGGAAAAAAGTCTTAACCTGCCAGTATGTAAGCGAAAGCCTCATAACTATCCGCATGAAGGCCAATCTCGGCAATATAAGCTTAATATATGTCCACGCCCCCACAGAGGAGAAAGATGACCGACATAAAGACGATTTCTATGATCTCCTAGGCAGAACGTATGCGCAATGTCCCAGCTATGACACCAAAATCGGTCTAGGAGATTTCGATGCGAAGCTGATTAAAGAAGCTATCTTTGAACGGGTCATTGGAAAGCACAGCCTACACAACACTACGTCAGAAAACGGACTAAGGCTAGTGGACTTTATGGCGGGACATAATCTGGTAGTAGCAAGTACACAATTCCCACACCTCAACATCCATAAGGGGACCTTGCGGTCTTTCGATCAGTCGACAACCAACCAAATTGATCATATTGCGACCGACGGCAGCATCCTAGATGTCCGAACCTTTCGAGGAGCCAACATCGACCCGGATCATTACCTTGTTGCAGCCAGGGTACGGATGCGAATTTCTCGGAACCAACGGAGTCGAGTAAGAACACCAACATTTAACTCCGGAAAGCTGCAATCGCAGAAAACTGCCAGGACCTTCGCCGATCAAATCTCCCTCAAGCTCTCTCAAGTCCCGATGCAATCTGCAGAAACCATAGAACAGCAATGGAGTCGTTGTCAGAACGCCATTAGAGAGGCCGCCTCAGATGTACTCGGTTTCGAGCCACCACCGTCGAGAAACCCCTGGTTTGATGATGAGTGCAGACAGGCCCATGTAGAGAAACAGAATGCATACATGGCCACATTGCATCGACGCACGAGAGCTGCCCGCGAGCTCTATGAACAGAAAAGGAGGGAGGAGCATGCACTGCTGAGAAGGAAAAAAAGGAGCACGAGAAGCGCGAGATCGAGGAGATGGAGAGATGTTACTACAGGAACGATGTTCGAAAATGTTACCAGAAAGTAAAACGAACATGCCAAGGCTATAAAGCCAGAGCAGAAGCCTGCAGGGATAAGCACGGATAACTAGAAGTGGAGTCACAGTCGATGCTGAGATTGTGGAAGGACCACTTCTGCAGACTGCATAACGGCGATGATAGTCAAAATGCCGCCGTCAGGCAGAGATATGGTCGGAAGAACGCATGCCCGACGAATGGAATCTCAGTATCGTTTGCCCGGTCCATAAGAAAGGAGACCCCTATGACTGCGCCAATTATAGAACATCGCGTACAAGATCCTCTCTGCCGTACTGTGTAAGCGCCTGAAACCGTTCGTGGACAATCTGATAGGTTCCTACCAGTGTGGTTTCAGGCCGTATTTACACTACGGCAGATCTTGGAGAAGACCCATGAATTCCAGGTCGACACCCACTATCTTTATGTCGACTTTAAAGCCGCGTATGACAGTGTTTATAGAAACGAGCTATACAGAGCCGTGTCATGTTTTAACATTCCTGCCAAGCTTGTCAAACTGTGCAGGATGACTATGGAGAACTCTCGCTGCTCCATTAAGGTCAGAGGTGAACTAACCGACCCCTTTGATGTTAAGACGGGGTGACGCACTGTCATGTGATTTCCTTAACATTATTCTTGAAAAGATTGTGCGGGACTCTGCGGCCAATACAAGAGGTACGATCTACTTCAAGTCTACACAATAGCTTACCTACGCAGATGACATTAATGTTATTGGACGGACAAGGCGAGACGTCAGTAGAGCGTCCGCAAGCATTGAAGCAGAAGCGGCTAAAGTGGATCTAAGGGTAAATGGGGACAAGATAAAATATATGCTGTGATCAAAGAAAGACGCGCAACACCGACGTCTTGGTCAGAACGTCACCTTCGGCAGCTATATTTTTGAAGTAGTCAAGGACTTTGTCTACCTTGGCTCGATAGTGACAAGCAGCAACGACACCAGCGCTGAGATAAAACGCGGAATAACTCTTGCCAACCGCTGCTTCTTCGGGCTCAAGAGGCAATTGAGTAGTAGAGCCCTCTCTCGAAAAACTAGGGTATCCCTCTACAAAACCTTAATCATCCCGTTCCTCCTCTACGGCGTTGAGGCTCTTACGTTATCAATAACGGATGAAGAGGCTCTTGGGCGTTTCGAGAGGACAATTCTGCGTGCAATCTTTGGTCCCGTTTGTGTAAACGGAGAGTGGTGGAGGAGATTCAACCAAGAACTGTACGGGCTGTACAGCGACATCGGCCTAGTTAGGCGTCTTCGGATACAACGTCTAAGATGGCTAGGCCATGTAGAGCGAATGGACATCAACGCGCCGGCCCGAAGAGTGTTCGACTCCAACCCCGAGGGACGACGCAGCAGAGGACGACCACATTTAAGGTGGCGCGCACAGGTGGAAAGGGATCTCAACCAACTGGGCGTGTGCCACTGGAAGCGGCTGGCCAAAGATCGGGCCGGCTGGAGAGGCTTGTTGGTTGAGGGCCTGGTTCACCCCGAACTGTAGCGCCATCAAAGTAAGTAAGTATTTCTGTATTTTCAGGGTGGATGTTTTTGGTGGAATAATATCCGGTATTATTTCTAATTAAAATCATTGCCACGTATCAGGTTCAAGTTCTGTTAAATTACATAACTACTGATCCTACCCGTATTAGGTAGGTAGGTAGGATCGTAGCCTTCCCAGAAGTGAGAAGAACACACATAGGCCAGGGAGGCCCGTTGTGCAGCTACGAGGGGGCTTAGCCCCCTATTCTTGAAACCATTTTGTGCTTCTTAAGAAGTTAAGATGATCAGGTATCCCTACTTGCTGAACCTCTGTCAGTTCGTTAAGGAAGTAAGAGCCTAGGTATCGTTTCCCGACTGTGCAGAATGCCGGGCAAGTGCAGAGAAGGTGGTGAATGGATTCGACCTCCTCCTCGTCTAGACAGCTTCTGCAGAAATCATTCGGAACTATACCTAGTTTTTGCGCGTGACTGCCGATAAGGCAGTGTCCGGTGATAACACCTATAACTTTGTAGATGTCAGTTCTTTTTAGGGAGATTATACTCCGTGTCCGTTGACTGTCGAGCCGGGACCAGATTTGCCCGGTGATGGCGCAGGTATGTCCCTGAGTCCATCTCCGGTTCGTCTTGGCCCTGGCGCGATTAGTAAGATTAAGTTAAATGGTTGCAATGGGTATTCCCTCACAAGCCACGATTGATTGTAGCGTTGTTCCCTGTTTGGCGAGTGTGTCGGCTCTTTCATTCCCTGGAATGTCGCTGTGTCCTGGTACCCAGATGAGTTGTATGTTGAACTGTTCGGCCATCTCGTTAAGAGATAGGCAACAGTCGAGACTAGTTTTTGATGTGTACACAAAGGACTCCAACGACTTTAAGGCTGCTTGGCTATCCGTGAGAATGCGGATATTCGTAGTGGGTATCGCATTCCACTTCAGCCAGGGCAAGGCCTCTTTTATTGTCAACAGCTCCGCCTGGAAAACGCCGCAGTGATTTGGTAATTTTAGAGCTTTATTCAGCTCAAGTTGTTTGCAGAAGACTCCACTAGCCACCCCGTCCTTGGTTTTAGACCCGTCAGTGTAAAAGTCTAGGCGGTATCTGCGGGTTTGAGTATGGCGGGTCCAGTTTTGTCTGTCCGGGTAAATCGTCATGAAGTTTTTTTCCAAGACCGTGGTGGGTTCTGTGAGGTCCAAGTTTACTGCCATGGTGGACCTGTTGTTCAGGATGGAGGAGTGGCCAGTGACATAGCTCGTCCATTTCGAGTTGGCTTTTAGTCTAATGGCCGTGTGTGTGGCAATTTGCTTGCCGAAAATATCGAATGGTGTAAGGTCGAGTATCGTGTTAAGCGCAGCCGTTGGGGTGGACCTGAGGGCCCCGGTAATGCACATACACGTCAACCTTTGTACCTTCTCGAGTCCAGTGCAGTCCACCAGTAAGGGTCTACGACCGTTATGTAGAGCCATAGGGTGATCATGGGGTTGAATCCCCATTTTTGCCCTATGGCTTTCTTGCATGTGTAGAGAGCTATTGCTGCTTTTTTAACGCTTTCCATTGTGTTGCTCTTCCAGGTTAATTTCCTATCTAGTATAATGGCAAGGAATTTGGCATTGGAGGAATAGATTAATCTGGTACCAAGCAAGGTGATAGGGCAGTGTTCCGGTATGTTACGCTATTTGGTAAATTGCACAAGCGCCGTTTTCTGGGGATTCACCCCGAGCCCGTTGCTATGCGCCCATTTGCAAAGGATTGAGAATGCCATTTGCATACGGTCATTCAGTGTGGAAAGGTATTTACCTGAGATTGAAATGGCAACGTCATCAGCGTAGGCAATAGCGTTTAGGCCTTCTTTCTCCAGTCTAATTAGTAGTTCGTTTATAACTACATTCCAGAGAAGAGGTGAGAGAACCCCTCCTTGCGGGGTTCCCCTGGTAACCACTCTGGTCGTTACTTGGCTTCCCCATTTGGAGACAATCTTGCGTGTTAGTAATAACTCGCTGATCAGCTCTATCAGAGTCCTCTCCTACCAGTATTAACCAAGCTTACATATAAATAGGTTATATGTGTTATAGGTATTGTTGTTTTGAGCTCAAGCTAATGGAACATTTCGCGAGAAAGTACAGCGTTTCTGTAAGGAATTTTTTATGTTTTTGAAATTTTAAATTATTAAATTTAAATTAATTAATAATTAACGTTTTCGTAAAATGAGTTGTCTACTGTTTATATTCGCAGTTTTATACATACTTATATGATACGTAAAGCGCCGCGGCTTAGTTGACCTTTGTCGCCGATGACACCAGAATCGAATTTCCGCAACCGCAACATCAGCGGAAGTGTATTTATCGGTGTCCTTAAACAGCGGGGCACTAGAAGCTGCACGAAATTAGTTGTCTGGAGTTGTGCAGTTTCACATATGGGATCTGCATACTGTCTAGTGTGAGCAAACACGACACTAATTGAGCTGATGCTTTGTTCATCCATGATTTCTCTTGTAGGATACTAAAGGTGTGTCATGTAACACACCTACGTTAGTTTGGACAGTTTGCAAGTATAACGTCGTTGATATACATCTGTATACATATGTGTGTATGTATACTAAGAATTTCTAGTATGATGGAATCTGTCATGTAATCTTTAAATACATCCAAAAGGTCGTTACTTATTGCAATAATTTGTTCAAAATACACTGCTCAAGGGAAGGATAAAAGGGAATTTTATCTGTACTTACCCTTGCCACACCGTGGAGCACCGTGGCGCAGTGGGAAGTGTATTGGCCTCTGACGCCGATGACACGGGATCGAATCCCAACACAGCCATGACATCGAACGTGTTTTTCACGGTGTTTCTCCTCAGCGGGGTTCTGGCAGAACCCCCTGTAGTATAATTGTCATGAAAAGCTTCTCGAAATTCGCCGTTCGGAACCGGCAATAAACTGTAGGTCCCTTTTACCTATGGGAAAATTAAATCACACACAACATGGGGGATTGAGAGAAGCTCGGCTCAGGTCCTTCATGGACTGTAACGCCATCATACATACACCCTTGCCACAAGGTTAACAACTAGGAAGCACATATACAAGTACATATTTGGAAATCGATTAACTCGGTGACAAACCCAGTGATAGTTCTTAGGCCATTGTTTTTCGCAAACTAGTTAAGCAAGCTCGTCTCCTCCTCCTAAATTATTTTATCGTTAAAAGCACTCTCGTTTTCGTTCAAATAATTATTTCATTATGTGATCACTTGCAAATAACAAGTCCTACACCATGATTTGCAAAGACGTTTTAATGGTTAAATTTGTTACTATTATTTTCTAGGCTGGTTTAAATTTCTAAGCCAAAAGTTTAATAAAAATTGAAAGCACATGCAGCGAGTGGATATGCCACTCACATCCGGAAACTGAAATACATACATATGTACAGATATTTGCCTTTGAGTGCGTTACTCATCCGCCAAGGTATCCTAGATGCAAGGCATATTCTAATGTCATTTAAATGCAAATACGAATATCTTATTGCAATTAAGAATAACAGCAGTTACAATCACTACTACAGTTATTCGTTTCATGGTCAATAAAAAAATATTTTCTCTTGTCACGGCAGTCTCGGTCACCAGCTACAGCTTCCAAACTACAGAGACGTAAACCAGGAAGGTGGTAGAAGAAGGTGTAATATCTGTTCATTGGACATATGGAGAAAAGTGAAAAAAAAAAAAACCAAAATATGTAAAGGTGCGTCTTGAAAATTGTCCACTACCAGGGTAGTAGGTAAGAGCGCGACCACTCGGGCTTGAATGTGTGACAGATATCGCTGATTGCTCTGTTGACTATGCTTAAGTAACAAGCCATGTATGTATGTAAGTATGAAATGGAAAACATCGCTGGTAGAAATGCCTTTTCCTAGATCAAATTAATTCTCACCGACTACTACACATGCCACCAACACCTACAGATGCTTCTCTGCATAAGCGCACGTTGAATAGTACCAATAGTCAAGTTGGGGACTTACACTCATGTGTGTGCATTATGTTTTGTTTATTATTATTGCATACCTACCGTGCAGTTGTGTATCGTCTACCTGTTAGACAATACACCGACAATCGGTTAGCTGGTTGCTGCATGCTGCTTACAGTGTTGTGCATACAATATCATTTGTAAGTTTGGTTTGCTGCACGCCCGGAAGCTTATTCTTTTAGATTTGCCAAGGTATCTCATGACTTTGGATATTTTTATTTCTATCTTTTTTGTATATTTTTTTTAATAATAGTTCTCTGTATGCCATCAAGGTGGTATGGTATTACCGCTGGTGCTTGTGTGTTAGACAAGAGAGTCGAGCCATTTCGAGTCAAGTTTGGGTCGATCGAACTGGGTTGATTGTCTCAGAGAACGAATGAACAACAGCTAAGCCGAGAGTGAGAGTGAAGTTTGAGCGCACCCCTGTGATAGAAGCTGAGAGCGCTTCACGGATTAATATAAATCCAACCAGACCGAGTTCAATTGAATTCATTCAGCGTTCCACTGCCTAACAAATTGAACATATTAGCTTCAAAATTTTTTCGTTAATTTTTTTCTGTTTTCAATTCTCGCTCGACGCTTGTCTTTAAACGCAGCCGAGTGCTTGGAGCAGTTACTATCAATCGCTTTCGTTTATTTATTTACTTATCTTTTTCTTCTCCTGCATACGCAACTCATAGTACTTTAAACTCATTTCCTTTCACTCAATGCGCTTTTTCTTCCGTATTCTATAAATCAGGATCTACATACTTATCTGGTTTTTTGTTAATTTTGTGAATAAGAAATTTAAAAAAAAAGTGCGAATTTTTTCATAGTGATTATTTGCTATTGCATTTATTATCTGTGGAACAGTGCTACGCCTTGTGATTCATTCTCTTTTTGAAAATACGGCTTAAATCGCTTGAAGAAATATCGTTATATTCAAACGGATACATAGTTCAGTCATCAGGTACCACATCAAAATGAAATTTGTAAGTTTTCATAGTTAGATTTTTTTTTCTTGCGAATTGGTAACTATGTTAATGTAGTTTTATTTTATACTTTTAAATTATGCAATCGTTGCTTTTTTTTTTTTTTTTTGTTTTCCTTATAAATCCCGGTAATGATTGTGAAGACAGCCTACGTGTTTTTGAAAATATTTCTCACTAATATATTCATTCAGGTTTGTGAAAAGGCTGTATAGGTTACTGCCTGGCTTAAGTATTTATGCAAACAAACTTATTTGAATTTATATCTTGATATGCAACTATCCATATCCTCATGGGCATTCATCATTCAACATCTTCCTAGGTAGTAAGTAATTGAACAATAAAATATATTTAATATAGCTTTGTATGGAATTTCTTCCGTTGAAAGCGTTGATTGTGGATGGGTCCTAATTATTTTTCTGTTGTACATTTCGACAATATGCCCATAAATGAGGATGATTATCAGTAAATACGTTGATTTACAATCGAAGTTAGAATTTTGCTACACATGCTGCTCAAAGGAAATTTTATTAGGTTAAATGGCTAGTTTGAGCTGAATGGTTTTTGTCTTGGTTAGGCATTTACTTGGCAATATCTATAGTAAAACCAGTCTAAATAAGAGCCCTGCAATACATTTACAACGGCGAGTTTGAGTAGATGCCTTTTTGTATGAACTTATTGGCAACATTGGCATTTTTGTTCGACACTGAATTTTATAAAAAGTTAGTTGGTTGTTGTACCATTTAAAACATGGATTTGTAATTCTTCAGCTATCAATTTGGAACTGTTTGAGACCAACTGAATTGACAATAGTTTGATTAGGTCGCAACCAAACCCTTCAAGTTTGTTACTGTGAAGGTCATAGTTTCAGTAAATGTGTCAAAACTGATCAGTTGTATAAATAACGAGAGTATCATTCTATTTTCGACGATGCAGAAAAGTGTTAAAAAAAGACTTCCTTATTTAATTTTATTTTTAGAGACACTATCCGAAATAATTTGATCAACTCGCTCGTGGTACTGCACATTACCACATTACTTGAGTTCTTTGCCTACTATCTACTTATGTGGATTTTTTGAAAATGCACCATTTGTCTCTGTGCATCCAAATAAGCATTGAAAGGCAAATTTTGTAAACCGATCAATTGCCTTCGACCTACAGATTTCCAATCGGAAGAGCGATCATTTTTGCAATCAATACAAAATCTGATATCGAAATTTTGCAATGTGTTCACATAAAACTAATCTAGACAAATTCCCAAGCTTTTCTAATTAAATAAATTCAGTTATGGGGAATTACTTGAGCAAAAGTCTTCGGCCGAAATTAATTATTAATTAATTGTAATACCATTTGACTTACCAACATTGAACAAAAGTGAAAGGCGACTTACTAAGGAGTCTAATAAACATCCGGAACAATCCTAATTGTGTTAAGTCCACTACAATGGCCTACGTGATATTTTGCACATATATTATTTTAAATAAGAAAAAGCCTTAATCCTTATTAATAGAGCTTGAAATGAAAAAAACGATCGAAGCAAATTATGTTAAAAATCTACAATTTGTATACATTCTATTTAAATTCAAATTGTATGACATAAAAAAAAAACCCAGACAGGCCCTCACGGCAGCAATATTTGGCCTTCACAATTCCGCGACCTGATTCCGGATTCTTATGTAAATATGTATAAACAAAATGTATTTCCCTTCCAATATAGCAAATATGCTGTTACCACCTACTTGCTGTCTAGACTATACTTAGAACCAGTCGAATTAGTTCCCCCCTTCTAACCAGAGCCAAATTGAATATGCATATGTTTTTTGCATCTTTCTAACCCAGTTTAACTACCGCTTTTTGAAAACCCATAAAGAATTCATTGCTCCGGCAAGTGCCACCTGTCCGGTAGGGTCAGTTCGAAGGCAGGAAAGAGAAAAACATGAGAAATGTGTATCTCCGCCACTTTGCATAATTAAATAAAAATTTGCAGTCAATTTAGAGGAACAAAGAACTCTCAAGGTAATAAAACAGTCTGTCGCCTTGACCTAGGAATTCATGAGAGCATTCGACACGGTATAGAACTGGTCTTGTTTGTTTTATTGATCAAGTGGTTTGCTGAAATATATTTGCAAATCATTTTCAGTAATACCATAGAAGTGTCTGGATTTCTTATTCTTAGTTGAAGCATCACATACCATTCATTGTACATATATTTGGACATGTTTGCATATACAATATACATATGTAAATACGTTATTGCTTAATCGTCATTACCGCATATTATTCGAGTTTCTGTGATCGTATCTAATGGCACATGGTCTATCGTCAGAGTATCTCGGCTGAGCGACGAGATTCCACGTCTATAACCTTGTTTCCAGCTTACTCGAAATTATGCAACGCGACACACGCTTAATATCCGTATCTAGGCCTGGTTTCGCAATCGATTGCGTCTGACCGTTTCACGCACATGAGGTGGCCGTACAACATTGCATTGCGAACCGGTGCGCATGCGTGCTGTTCATCGGATCGGATTAGTATTTCAGTTAAGAAGTGGTGAGCACTTGCGGGCATGTCTACGAATCAATTACTGAATGTTACACTTTGGCTTAGGAGTCTCGTGTTCGCATTTAAACTCGAGACCTCAATCTTGAACTTGAGTCCGGAAAGTTATTCCACGGGGCGCGACTAAAGTGGTTCAAAACCTGCGTTCACTTTTCGATATCGACAGGCTCGACCAGACTGGTTCAACACGCATGTAGCGTAAGTATGTGCCGATGGAGGCACGGCATCTGGTTAATATATTGTGTACACATGCGTAGGAAACTGCTGCACTCAATCTATACGTACCGCTAAAACGGAGGCCTTGTTAGGAAGATAGGTGTTGATTTCAATTGGAAATGTAACACGACATTTATTCGATAACGACTTCAATTGGTTTGAGATTGCCTTCAGATCTGTATACAGACAAGACAAGTTCCAAAGTGAGAGGAAGTGAGTCTGATGGTTTTTTATGATTGCTAAATGGATTTAACCGCCTGCTCGATATGAATCGCAATTAACATAACGTTGGTCACGGTGATTTTAATTATTATTATTTTTCTTTTCTTTTTTTCTTATTTCATTCAATGAATGCATGTGTGAAATAGGTCGGGTAGTATTGTGGTCATTAGAAACAGCAACGTGATTGCATTGTTCCCAGGCATTGCTGAGATGTAGTTACGATTACTAGGCACATATGTATATGTACCTTTACCTTCAATCCGACATACATAAGTACATAAAATCATGCAGACTTACAAACGTATAGTTTTATAATTTTCCTTGAGTATTTACGCAGGGATTTTTGCTTTGATATAGCTCAAATAAATTAGTATTAATGTTGTTTGTCCAGAAATTCTTATAAAGATATTACATATTCTACAAAGTAATAATACTCAGCCCGAAATATAGATAATGAACGCAGAAGCAGACGAACAAAGTATCTTGCGAAAAATCGAGGAAGTTGTGAAAAAAACCAAGTCAACAATCCAAACAGTACTAATATGTTCACAAACGAATAATTCTCTAGATAGCAAATCTATAAATAGACTAGAAAGTCGGATTTAGTCCTGTAGTAGTAGAAATTTAAATTTAGAATAAAAATCCTGAAGTAACTCTTCTAGATATGATGTAATAATAACAAGCACATCATCGAAAATGTCATTTAAATCGCGTTTCCCACAAAAGCGCACCTGTTACAGGGACGTGTGAAAAAAGCATTTTACTAGTGACAGTGTGATTTATTTTTCACACAGATGAAAGGGACGTACAGTTTAATGCCGATTCCGAACGGCTTGAATCGAGAAGCTTTTTCCAGGCAAGTTATACTACGGGGGGTTTTGCCAGTACCCCGCCGATGAGGGACGCCGCGAAATAAACATTCGATGGCGTTGGTGTTATCGGGATCCGAATTCGCTCATCGTACGCCAGAGTCCAACACACTAACCACTGCGCCACGGCGCCCTCAACTGTACTTTTACTAATATTTAATATTAAATCGGCAATTTGACGTTGTGTTTTGCCTCGTTCAAAATTAAAAATGACCGTTACTCATTGTTCAAGAGTAGTATTATTACCTTTGCTACCCATTTCAATGATCACTTTTGATAGTATTTGATAGCATTTTCTAAATATTTAAATTATATGCACACAGTGTGTAGACATACACGAAACTAAGAAAGCATTCTACAAACAGTAACAATTCAAGCAACAAGTACCGTTATTCATACTTCAAATTTTTTAAATCAGCGAAAACTTCATTCTTCTTCTTCTTCTTAACGGGCGCTACAGTTCGGGGGGAACTGCACGATCTTTTGCTAGCCTTTTCCATTGCCGCACACCCAGTTGGCTGAGGTCCCCTTCCACCTGTGTGCGCCATCTTAAGTGCGGCCGTCCTCTGCTTCTTCGCCCCTCGGGGTTGGATTCAAAGACTCTCCGGGCTGGAGCTGTGGTGTCCATTCGCTCTACATGGCCCAGCCATCTTAGGCGTTGAATCCGTAGACGCCTGACTAGGCTCATGTCGCTGTAGAGCCCGTAAAGTTTGTGGTTGAATCATTTCCTCCATTCCCCGTCTGCGTTTATAGGCCCGAAAATCACGCGCAAAATCTTTCTCTCGAACCGACCAAGGGCCTCCTCATCCGCTTTTGATAGTGTCCGTGCTTCTGCGCCGTACAACAGGACCGGGATGATAAGGGTCTTATATAGAGTCAACTCTGTCTTTCGGGAGAAGGCCCTAATACTCGATTGCCTCCTGAGTCCAAGGAAACAACGATTGGCAAGAGTGATTCTGCGTTTGATTTCGAAACTGATGTCGTTAAGGACGAAATAGATTGTGCCTCTTGTATTGGCCAGTGATTTTTGCACAATCATTTCCAACATGATGTTGAAGAAATCACACGACAGCGCATCGCCCTGCCTATATCCTTTTTTGGCATCAAAACTATCGGTAACGTGTTCACCGATTCGGATGGAGCAGCGAGCATTCTCCAAAGTCAACCTGCATAGTCTGACGAGTTAAGCAGGTATGTCAAAGGTAGACATTGTATAGCTCGTCTCTAATTACGTTGTCGTATGCGGCTTTGAAGTCGACAAATAGGTGGTGAGTGTCGACTTGAAATTCCTTGGTTTTTTTCAGGATCTGCCGTAGTGTGAAGATTTTGTCGATGGTGGACTTCCCTGGCCTGAATCCGCACTGATAAGGACATATCCGCTTATTTACAAAAGGCTTCAGGCGTTCACACAAAACGGCAGAGAAGATTTTGTAGGCGATGTTAAGGAGACCTAACCAGGTCATCCCCAGCTGCCTTGAAAAGCTAAGCAGGCAGTCCGTCTGCGCCAGCAGCTTTATTCGACTTGAGCTTCGATATGGCAATCTTAACTTCGTCGAAGTTAGGGGGACGGAATTCTCTGCGGTCGTCATCGATTAGAAATGGATCATTCTGCCTGACAGCGGTATATTGAGCAACATCGCCGTTATACAGTCTACAGAAGTGGTTTTTCCATATTATCGGCATCGACTGTGATTCTACTACAAGTTGTCCGTTCTCATCCCAGGCTTCCGTTCTGGGTTTATAACCTTGGCATGTTCGCTTTATCTGTTGATAAAACTTTCGAACGTCACGCCTGCAGTAACACCTCTCCAAATCCTCAATCGCGCGCTTCTCAGTGCTCTTTCTTCTTTCTTCTGAGAAATTTATGCTCCTCCCTTCTTTTTAACTCGTAGAGCTCACGAGCTGCTCTTGTTCTTTTATGCAGCTAGGCCTTATATGCATCCTGCTTCGCTGTGTGAATCCTCCTGCACTCGTCATCGAACCAGGTGTTTCTTCGTATTGGAGCCTTGAAACCCAAAACTTCGGATGCAGAGCTTTTCAGGGCTTATTTGCAAAGGCTCCACTGCTGTTCTATTGATAGCGTGGATAGCGTGGAGGATTGAGGCGAGCCTCCTGCGCCAAAAAACAGGATTAGTCGGTTGAGCTACGGCCTAGTAAGACGCAACCGTAAAAAACCACAAACTCCGAAACAACCACAAGCCTCGGATATAACGGACCGGATTTATGTTGACGACCCTTGCAAGGAAAACTTCATTGCCCAAATATTTTTGTGAGTTTCATTTTCCCACATTTGCGATTTAACTCCTTGGTGTACTTTCTTAAATTATTATTTTCGTCAATTTGTAATATTGTTGTATTCTCAATAGTTCAAAGAATATAATATAAAATCTACTAAATTATATTATGAGACCACCGTGGCGCAGTGGGTAGTGTGTTGGCCTCTGACGCCGATGACACGGGATCGAATCCCGACACAGCCATGTCATCGAACGTGTTTTTCACGGTGTTTCTCCTCAGCGGGGTTCTGACAAAACCCCCTGTAGTAAAATTGTCATGAAGAGATTCTCGAAATTCGCCGTTCGGATCCGGCAATAGACTGTCGGGTTCCTTTCACCTATGGGAAAATTAAATCACACACAACCTGGGTGATTGAGAGAAGCGCGGCTTAGGTCCTTCATGGGCTCTAACGCCAACATACATACACACAAATTACATATATCATACATAGTTTCCCATAGTGTTTGCCCGAATATTAAAGTGAGTGACTGTACATACCTAAGGGGGGTTGCTGTGAAGGGGACAAAATAGACATTGATACACAAATCGGTTTTTTTGTTTTGAGAAAATTCACTTCGTTTTTTAACAGATCACGTACACATTTAATCGGAGTTTCCATATGTGTTTCTTTTCCTGGATACGCGACAAATTCGCAAAACATCTGTTCCCAAGGCAATTAAATGACCACATGTCAGAAAATGATTATTAAAATGTAAACTCTCATGACATGAATCAACAAGGTAACGCCCTGAAAGACCAAAAGTCCCAATTGTGGTCATAAAAAACACAAAAACCATTCGACAAACTTACAAGACTACATGCTCGTATACATGTAAGCCACCGAATAAAAAATTCCATAATAAACAAGATTATTACTGCAGCCACAAACATTGTCAGTGAGTACTTAAGAAAAGTGTTTCTTTCGAAGGTAGGCGAACATGGTCACCAAACTATGTATAAACTTTATCTGCGATTACTAGTTAACTTTCGCAGGTAACACATACGCCTCAAGTATGCCTGTCTCTTTCTTGTTTCTTTTTTTACCTCTTTGGTTGAGAACCTTGTTATGCTCGATTTATCTAAATGCTGACACTTGCTGGTGTTTACAGCAATTAGATACAAATATGTAGCTCCCAGCTAGAAAACAAATTTGAATGTTTGCTCATGGCAACATGCACGATACCCGTACGCGAGCATAATAATAATGGGAAGCATACCTTCGCATGCAGGCATTCAATTAAAGCATGACCTTCTGTAAAGTGATTATTAATGTGCAGGAGAAGCAATTTACACTCATAAATTCATAATTCATATCGTCTTGCACCTAGCTGATGCCAAGATAACCGACGATATTAACAGAGAACCTTAAAAATCTGGTCGAAAGACTTCCGGTTCGAAAGTTGTAATACATAGCCTAGCTGAAAGGAGGTATATTATTACTAGATTACTACCGCAATTGGGTGTTTCAGATTTACCGTTATTATTTTGTAAGTAAATGTTCATAATTGCCAATCAACACTCTTGCATTTGTACAATTTTGACAGACTAAGGAAGTGTAAAGCGCTGGCAATCGCCTTCTTTAACCAAACTATCAATTATCCCGCTAAAAAGGGCCGAACATGGCCAATGTCTATGGTTTTTCGTTTTATTTCCTGGTGCTAGTAGACGACTATCGCGACTCGGTGATTCGCGTGGTTGCAGATCGTGGTATTGAATTGCGGCAGGTACTAGGTATTTATGAAAAATTGCTTTTAATTGAGTATTGGTTTTATCTTGAAATAAAGTACATAGTTTGGTGGTTGGATAATTTCAAGTCGTCTTGAAGCTGTTTCATGCAATTATGATTTGAAGGTGAAAATTATTTGCACACTGGTAATAGTCGTCGACAAAAGGATTTGATTCATTGATCTTCGGTTAGATGGAAAGTTGCCCGAAGTTGATGTAGTGATGAAGCAATCAAGGGTCATGAAATAATTTTTTCCAATCCAATCACTGGCAGGTGTCTCATGGATATGCTTTCTCCTCACAGCTTGACAATTGCGCAAGATACTTTTTTCTCACGTATAAAGCAGATGCATTAAACCTAAAGCTGTAGCACTCAATGATCGATTATGTCACACGATACTTAACTATACGTTCCATGATTCTATTAAAAGTATTTCGAAATGTGGTAGTTTTTATATGCAACTGCAGTACATTACTAGCAAGTTTGCTGTCAGTTCGGCAGCGGAACAAAATTGTCTATGTTCACGTTTTAGAGGCAATCCAGTGAAGTGTTTTAATCTTTACGAGGCAATCAAATTCATTGAACATTTTACCACAAGCATATGGTTTCATCTAAATAATTTTATCAACACCAGTCCCATACTGCAATCGACGTGGTTACAAGTCTTACCATGCATGTATGTACATAATATGGGCCACGAAATATCTATGATACACGCGTACATGTACATATGTGGTTAGATTACTTCATGTTTAATGCAGATTACGAGGTATGTAAATCAAACTTTCAAGCGGAAAATTGATTTCGCTGTTCCAACTATTCACACATTGTGCGATATGCATCTCTAATGTATGTTGGCGTTACAGGACTCTAATGAAGGACCTAAGCCGAGCTTCTCTCAATCACCCATGCTGTGTCTAATTTAATTTTTTAATTTAATTTACAGTTTATTTTCGGATCCGAACGGTGAATTTCGAGAAGCTTTTCATGACAATTTTACTACAGGGGTTTTGTCAGAGCACCGCTGAGGAGAAACACCGTGAAAAACACGTTCGATGACATGGCTGTGTCGGGATTCGATCCCGTGTCATCGGAGTCAGAGGCCAACACACTACCCACTGCGCCACGGTGCTCTCAATGCATCTCTAATACATACTATATAAATTAGAAAAATAATTGTTTCTTAATATAAATCTATACAGTCGTGTCCTATGACCATGTTCGATTTTTCCATAGAAAGGGAATGCTGAAATGGCCGTGGCAGCTTTGTATGTGGTGCCCATCCGCGCGGCTTAACTTTCATCGAAACTGGTGCACAGATCAGGCTGAATTTGAATGATGGCACGGGTTGAGTTGACTTTGAGAGCACCAGCCGTTTGCGCCTTAAGGTAGCCCTAAACGACGAACATGTTCGCCAGATTTGCTCGCTTGCGTTACCCCCCACACGGCAAACACATTTGGCGAACATTCATTTCGTGTTGATTCTTCACAGGGTAAACATGTGTGATAAAGAAGCGCAAGTGGTTGCGCTTATGGTTATTTCACAGCAATAATAAGGATTGTTCGCGAACAAGGTCCTACACGGCGAACATCGAAACCAACGAACACGAGAAAATCGAAATATTTCGCCAACAATCCCCTACACGAGAAAAAATACGCGAACACGAGCAAATCTGGCGAACATGTTCGTCGTCTAGGGCTAGCATTAGAGAATCACATCTTCAAGAAACCCCACAAAAAAAGTTGAATGTTGTTCAAATCACACGATCTCGGCGACCAACTGTCTGGCGCACAGCGTCGTTCAGTTGGAACCAGGTATTGTTCATGTCAATAGCATTCAATTTGAACAAACCAAATTAGATAGTTATAATTGATCAGTAGCGCGCTCAATTAACGGTAAACAAGTAGGGACCGATATTGCCGCCGGTCAACAATTCACACCAACCACTTACATACTTTGCATTGTCATGTAATGGACCTCATTCGACATGCCCATTCATCTAGAAACGAGCTTCGCCAACCTCCGCTGCTCAAGAATCAGTCACCGAACGTACAGCATTATCCATTGTCGGTTCCCTTTAACTGCTGAATTAATTGAACTTAATATGAATGTGGGCCTCAGTTCTGATGTCAAATTCGCCAAATTGATGTCTACATATCGGCGCAGGGAACCGAGTGCGAGGAACTGAATTCATTTTCTATGGTTATCCCGCACACTCTCACACACACATACTTTTTCGCAGATCCTGCGTTTCGTTGACACATATCTGTTGGGCATAGGGAAAAGGCGGCTGATGAACTCGCAAGGTTAGGGTCGAGCACACTCAGTCTTCTAACCATGGGGAATTAAAAGACACTAATAAGCTCGGTAAAGCACATGATAAAACCAACCTTCAGTGGAACGAAAGTAACATCGGCTTTATGACTTAGCAAATCTGACCTAAGCTAAACTTAGGATGAACCAGACCTTGTAGCAACCAAAAGGGGAACTTTAAGCACTTTAATGGATGTCATTACATGTCACTGCACCATTAGAAAACATTCCGTCAAATTAGGGCCAGCTGCCAATGACTTCTGCCGCGGTTGAATGGATGAGGAGGAAGAGGGAGCAATTCACAACCTCCTCTGCTCATGTCCCTATTATGCGAATCGCAGGAGGATCTACCCCGGCGCGCCCTTCTACGATAAATTAAGTGAGCTTCTTCTTCTTCTCAACGGGCGCTACAGTCCGGACTGAACCTGGGCCTCAACCAACATGCCCTCCAAGTAGCCCGATCTTTTGCTAGCCTTTTCCCTTGCCGCACACCCAGTTGGCTGAGGTCTCCTTCCACCTGTGTGCGCCATTTTAAGTGCGGCCGTCCTCTGCTTCTTCGTCCCTCGGGGTTGGATTCAAAGACTCTCCGGGCTGGAGCTGTGATGTCCATTGTTAGGCGTTGAATCCGTAGACGATTGACTAGACACATGTCGCTGTACAGCCCGTAAAGTTCGTGGTTCAATTTTTTCCTCCATCCCCCGTCTGCGTTTATAGGCCAGAAAATCACGCGCAAAATCTTTCTCTCGAACCGACCCAGGTCCTCATCATCCGCTTTTGAGAGTGTCCATGCTTCTGCGCATGGAAACGGTCTAGAGTCATCTTTGTCGTTCGGGAGAGGGCTCTATTACTCAATTGCCTCCTGAGCCCAAAGAAACAACGATTGGCAAGAGTGATTCTGCGTTTGATTTCGGAACTGATGTCGTTGTTCCAGGTCACTGGGGAGCCAAGGTAGACGAAGTTCTTAACTACCTCTAACTTATACCTGCCAATACAAACGTTCTGGCAAAGACGTCGGTGGTGAGTGTCCTTTTTTGGGAACAGCATATATTTAGTTTTGCCCTCATTTACTGCCAAACCAAGTTTCGCCGCCTCCATCTCAATACTCGCAAACGCCTCATTGACATCTCGCTGCGATCTACCTACTATGTCAATATCGTCGGCGTATGCAAGGAGTTGCGAGGATTTGAAATGTATTGTGCCCCTTGTGTTGGCCAGTGATTTCTGCACAATCATTTCTAATATTATGACGAAGAAATCACACGACAGCCCATCGCCCTGCCTAAATCCTTTTTTGACATAAAAACTATCGGTAAGGTGTTCACCGATTCGGATGGAACAGCGAGCATTCTCCGAAGTCATCCTGCATAGTCTGACGAGTTTAGCAGGTAAGTCAAAGCTAGACATAGCGTTGTATAGCTCGTCTCTTATTACGTAGTCGTATGCGGCTTTGAAGTCGACAAATAGGTGGTGAGTGTCGAATTGAAATTCATTGGTTTTTTTCAGGATCTGCCGTAGTGTGAAGATTTTGTCGATGGTGGACTTCCCTGGCCTGAATCCGCACTGATAAGGACATATCAGCTTATTTACAAAAGGCTTCAGGCGTTCACACAAAACGGCAGAGAAGATTTTGTAGGCGATGTTAAGGAGACCTAACCAGGTCATCCCGCGCGTACTGGCTATAAGGAGATTTCGTCCCGTAGCAAGATCAAACAGCCTGTATCCGTTGTCGGGTGGCTGTCGTGTAGGCTATGTTTGCCGATGACTCGGTCAAAGATGCTTTCCTTACCCAGCTTAGCATTGAAGTCTCCTAGTACAATTTTGATGTCATAGCAGGGAAATTGGGCATACGTTCTGTCCAGAATACCGTAGAACTCATCTTTAGTGGAGTCATCCTTGTCTTCCGTGGGGGCGTTGTTAAAAAATTTTGCTTTGATACGGATCGTTATGAGACCTTCGCTCACATGCCGAAAGCTTAGGACTTTTTGCCTTAGTCCACCTCGAACAGCAAATCCGCATCCGAACAATCGTTGTCCTCTCTCCCTATAGCAGTCGCCGTAGTAAATATCGCAGTTTTTCATCCGCTTTATACCCGGTCCATTCCATCGCAATTCCTGGATGGCGGTCCGCTTTATAGCGGTCTAGGGCGTCCGCAAGTTGTTCGGCTGCACGTGGCCTGTTTAGGGACCTAACATTCCACGTACAGAGCCGATGATCATTGTCCTTTTTTCGTTTTATGCAAGGGTCGTCAACATTAATCTGGTCCGTTATATCCGAAGCTTGTGCTCGGACTAATTCTGTTTTTCGGCGCAGAAGGCTCGCCATTCGCCGTTCCCCGTCTGCAATTTCCATAGGAAATTTCCAGATGGCACCACGAGGAGTGGGGATGGGACTTACTAACAGTGTCGCAAGATGTTCGACTCCGTCGGATTTTTTTTTTTTTTTTTTTTTTTTCACTTTATTGAATATTCCGTAGTTACAATTTACAATAGATTACCCACGAAGCAAAGTGCTTATCTGCAGGCTGTAATAATAGCAGTACATATTACTATAAAAAAATTTATCAGATAGATGCTACCCCTCCCCTACGAGGCCTTTGTTAGTACTTTGCCATCCAATTAAGTGAGCTAGCAGGTATAAAAATAGAAGACCATCAGAAGCACTGTTTCGTTTTCAGGTGGCGAATATAGGAAATATGATCCAATGGGCCAATTTCGGCCTACGTGTGACATATGCAAACCACTAGAACCTAACCGCGCAGAATAGTTTAGGTTAACTTTGATCAGAAATCATAGAACAGTTATCGATCGAAGACGGTCTACTATAAGCCCCCGCCTTGCAGAATTCAATTTTAACGAAATTACAATATAACAGCCTTAAGCCTCCGCTCTACATCCTATACTGAATGACAATAACAGATGTGACTAGCTAATACATGATTCACATCTGAAACCCCCATCCCCTTTCTATAAAGTTCATACAGCTACTGAACGTACTACAACTACTAGATTTGCTTTAGTCCAAGAACATCAAATAACAATTTGTCAAGCAGTTAGCCAACCAATAAATTTGAACATAAAATAGCTAAAAAACAAGTCGAGAAAATATTGGGCGATATGGACTATCGATTGAATAATTCTTTTTTGCAATACCCATCTAGATAGAATAAAATCCTCATGATTATTATTTTTATTTGAATTTCTAACCATTCTAAACGCTCTCGGCTCAAGGTCACATATGCAATTGTAGATAATCTGGTGGACTTGCACATTAGCTTTTGCAAATGTATTGATCCTATTCATAGCGAATGTTTTAAAAATACCTTACCACCTTTCTCAAGCTCATATGTAGTGTGAAGAGTATCTGCATATCTCTAACTCATTGTATACTTACTATTAATTTGAGCAGTAAATCTGTCGATGACGTCTTCATAAAAAGGGGAAAGCTAATATTCGTTTTATATAATACCATTCTTAATGGATACGAGTTTATATGTATTTAAATCATTCGACTAATTAGCCATTAACCATCGTAAAAATTGTCTCCTGTTCTACAGAAAAGAAAGGAAAACAAAAATAAAAACCGGCCAAGTGCGAGTTGGACTCGCGCACGAAGAGTACCGTACCATCTGTATATAAAAATATGAGAGAGACGTTGTAGGTTACCTCATCAGTCATCACATTAAATCACATTTTTTGTATGATGACAGATCTTGGTTGCACGCAGGTTGTAGGAATATTACTTTGATGATCAAAAATCTCAGTGATGAGATAGTTGATCATCAAAATGTCCATTGAATTCAAGTCAATTATCTTACTTGACAGCAAGTAGGTGAAAAAGTGAATAACTATAATTATGGGAAAAAGGTTTGCAGCTAGGATTGATATATCAAGGACACAATATGGATCAATGCTTGGAAGTGTTTTATTGGTTGTGGGATATGCTCGAAAGTTAATTTCACAACAATTGAATTTGTTGCCACATTCGATATCTTAACCTATCAGGATGGAAAAGGAGGGAATAGCAATTGTACGAAAGGGTTTGCAGCAATAATTAACTTGGCACTGACACAATAGGGATCATCAAAGCTCAAAGGGTATTTATTATTGGTTGTTCGTAGTTATAGAAAAAAGTGTTGCAGCTGGGATTAATACATCAAAGACACAAAAGGGATCATAGCTGGGAAGTTTGCTACTGGTTGTGAGATATTATCGACTGACCTTAGGTCAGTATGTGACCAAGGGGTTTTTTGGATGAAAATCATGTCTGTTGTATGGAAGCCCGTTATAGCGGCAACAGAAATACGCCATCTGTGAAAATTTCAACTGTCTAACTATCACGGTTCATGAGATACAGCCTGGTGACAAACGGACGGATGGGCAGCGAAGTCTTAGTAATAGGGTCCTGTCTTACCTTTGGGTACGGAACCCTAAAAAAGGCACTGATATATTTTTAACAGGATATATTTTTCAAGCACAACTGAAACGTTCTTTTTTTTTTTTTTTTTTTTTAAGAGTTTATTTATTCCAGGCAATATAGCCCATGAGCTTCGACAACTCAAAAGTCAGGGGTCGGAGCCTCTTCCTGGACTTAATCTAAGCCATGATCCAGTCGAGCCACCAGTATTTGCCTGTGGTATATCTACTGATATTTATTTCATCCCTTTCAGGTACGCTAGTGCAGTACTTTAGTTCAAAATTTAAGTTGTTAGGGCTATCTTACTTACTTATCAGGCCTGCGATCCATGGAGGATCTGAGCCTGAGCTATAGCTGCCTTCCATCCTTGATGGTCCCGGGCACGCTGCTTCCAGTTGTCAAGACCAAGATGTCTTACATCCGCGATTACTTGGTCTTTATACCGGAGGTTCGGTCTTCCTCTTCTTCTCGAACCAGGAGGCTCGGAGTCGAAGACCCTCTTAGCTGGAGCGTTGATGTCCATGCGCTCGATGTGGCCGAGCCAGTGTAGTCGACGGGTCCTTGCTTTCCGGACTACATCCACATCTTGGTACAGCTCGTAGAGTTCGCGGTTGTGTCTTCTTCTCCATTCACCTTCCTCACAGACAGGACCAAATATCCGGCGCAGAATTTTTCTTTCGAAAGAACCCAAAATCAGCTCCGCTGTCCTCCTTATCGTCCAGCTTTCGGCTCCGTACAGCAAGACTGGCAGAATGAGCGCTTTGTAAAGCATGAATTTGGTCTTTCGAGTGAGGAGTTTTGACCCCAGTTGTTTGGACAAGCCGAAGTAGCAGCGGTTGCTAAGGGCGATTCTATGCCGGATCTCCACTGTGGTGTCATTTGTGGAATTTACGTTTGCCCCGAGGTAGACAAACTCCTTAACTACCTCGGAATTGTAGCTGTCAATTGTTATGTTTTGTCCCAGGTGGTGAGCGACGGATTGGTTTTTGCTTGACAGCATGTATTTCGTTTGGTGAAAGACCATTAGCGATATTAAAAACTTTAGTCGTCGTGTATATCCTATCTGTTACGACAATTTTTTTTCCACAAATCAAGGAAGAATTCATGTCTATGAGTTGGTGAGGAAATTCGTATTTCATCAGTTTATATATCAATCTGTCGATCCATACGGTGTCGAAGGCTTTCTCGAGCACCTGTACATCTATTGGCATTCAGATTCCAGTTGATATCTGATGTCAGTATTGTAACCGCGTGCACTGCCGAGTGATTTTTCTTAAATCCAAACTGATTTCGCGGTATAATTCCCTTTCTATTGCATTCAAATAAAATTGACTTATTTAAAACTATTTCAAAAATTTTCCCGATGTTAGGCAGGAGACTGATTGGCCTATAGTTCGAAGGATCCTTGCCTTTTTTTGCTATTGGAAAAACCTTCGATGTTTTCCAACAACTGGGAAAGTGACGGTTAGTTAGTAGGTTGTTAAAAATGATGCAATACTGCCGTATAATAATGTCCGGTAGATGCTTCAGTATTATGTTGGGAATGTTATCTAAATGTTATCTAGCTTTTCTCTTCTCTGTCTTATGGGACAGCTATCGCTATTTATTTCTGCTTGAGTTAGTAGACCTTGAAAGTTTAAGGGTACTTTCAATTTTGAAATTTTAACTTCTTCCCGAAGTTTGAATGTCTGATTGATTTTAGGAAACATGTGTCTTGATTCGGATTTCATAATAGACTCTGCACGCTGTCTCCAGTAATTGTTGATACTGTTTCGATATTACTGGAACGTTCCTTGTAGTATGAATATACTGTATTTGTCTAAGCATACTATTAAAATAAGAGACAGATTACTAGATTCCGCTATATAACTAATTCATCGTGTGATGAAAGGACAACACAGAAATATTGCAAAGTGCATACAATTTCTATTTGAGAAATGCTTCTTTTTAAAGATTATTTCATGTAAATGTTGACCATAACTATGTATGTTTTCAGCGAACCATACGGATAGTCGCTATAGTCGGATCTCGCTAATAACGCAATAAAATTACCTTTCAATGCTGCAATTGATGCTGGCCGATCAACATATATACGAGTGATTTGACGTATCACCATAAAAAATGGTTTAAAGGCGTTAAATCGCCGTAAAGTGGTTAAAGTGCCAGGAAAACATTGTTCACATTAGTACTGCTCGGATATAGGTTTTTCTATATTGAAATGGCAATGCTCATTGAGCATGAGTGACTTTGAGGTATGTCACGAATCGTGCTTAAGTTGTCAAGAATAGAACGCTGAAAAACCAAACAGCAAAAAAATCACCTATTATAAGTACAATAATATAATTCTTTAATATGATGTTCCGATATTCTTAGATTAAAGCAAATATTAACAAAAATCGTTCGTTCGTTTTATTTATTGATATTCTCATGCATTACATTAATACTAATATGTAGCAGGTTTGTAGTTTACGGCTTCTGCTCTTCCTTATCATCTTGTCGCTCACATTGTGCTCAGATACTATTGTATCATCGACTTATGTACCTACATATGTACCATAGAAAAACAAAAAAACCTCAAAGTAAAGATATTCGGACATAAACAAAGTAAAGTAGTTCATTT
The DNA here is from genome assembly GCA_951905685.1 of Eumerus sabulonum. NCBI lineage: Eukaryota > Metazoa > Arthropoda > Insecta > Diptera > Syrphidae > Eumerus > Eumerus sabulonum. Next base: position 180,398,078 of record OX645060.1, read on the forward strand.
CGTCTCATTACTGTCATATTCGCAATATTTTCCCTCCTCTGTCACTTCCTCTAGCTTTAATATTACATGTCTGGTCACCAGATTATCTTAAATATTTTAACTTTAACAGATTGGTATCGGAAAAGGTATGAATTGCCTTCGATCGCGCGTTACCGCTAAATTCCAACCGACACATAATTTTGCTCAGTTTGGCAGTTGGTTTCCGCCAATTTCGCATGAAAGTACTCGTATCTCCAAGTTGCATATCGTACAATCATAGTACTTAGATAATTATTTAATTACCAGAGACATACATACATACATTCCAATTTGCATTGACCCAAATTAAATCAATTCAATTCAGGTTAGTAGTGAATAAATAGTGACAAGCTACGAACAAATTACATATGTATCCACGAACTAGTATTTGATCACTTTTTATATTACTTGTCGTTTTAGTATTGAACCAACAAAGGCCAATTAGTTGCGGATAAGTTAAGCGTAAAACGCAATGACTCTATTTGTAAATAAGTGAATGCGAAAGGCTTTTAATTGCTTATAGCGGATTTAGGAAAGTAATCAATCGTCCGATTGGTTTTGTATAATTTCCAACGGCTTAGTATTTCAAGGTATATTAAATAAATAGTTGGTATTAGTATGAAATTTGTCAATCACAAAATCTTGCAATAGCAGAAATGATTAATTAAACAACAGAAGTTTGGTAACTTGATACGAAATCCACTTGTAACGAAGCAACATTTCCTGTTGCGTGAACTACTATAAGCGTATTTAATATTTGCTAGCAGGTCAGCTAGTCAGCCAATTGTATAAATGTACATAGGCCAGTAGAATGAAGTGCACTTAACTTAATATCCTCCCATGGGTCTGGCAATTTCCATACTCGTATATCTGTAATAGATAGTCAGATAGACGAATGGCAGGGCATGAGATATGCCACAAAGGAGATCGCTTACAGTTGAAACGATGGTCGTAGTCGCAGTCGCGGTCACGATTATCTTGGCATGGCCTAACAAGCAAATCATGATACAACTGGGCTAGATTGAATACGGTCCATCTGTCCTCCACAGACTCTTTCGTATTCTCTTTATCAAGTTGTTCATTTTACATATGCAAAACAGTTTTTTTTTCCTAAGAGTTGAAAATGTCAAAATAAAATTGTTACTATTTGAAACATTTCACTGCCGATTGAGGTATAATTTATGCCTCCATGAAACTGCCAATTTGAATGACAGTAAAGCCGAAAATATGTGCATATGTTATAATATTGAAGTTACTTCAAAAGGGGGCCTAAGCTCATAAAATGCGGATTACGGTTAGAGCCAAAATTATGAGAAAAATGCGAGGCTTTATTCAATGATTTGGCTAGTAAATAGTTTTTTTTTAGATTTTTAGATTTAAATTTTTTTATTGAATGTAGGTAGGTAGGTAGGAACGTAGCCTTCCCAAAAGAAATTGAGAAGAACACACATAGGCCAAGAAGGCCCGTTGTGCAGCTACGAGGGGGTTTTGCTCCCTATTCGTGGAACCATTTAGTGCTTCTTAAGAAATTAAGAAGATCAGATATCCCAACTTGCTGAACTTCGGTCAGATCGTTAAGGAAGTAAGATCCTAGGTATCGTTTCCTGATTGTGCAGAATGCCGGGCAGGCACAGAGAAGGTGATAAATGGACTCCACCTCCTCCTCGTCCTGACAGCTCCTGCAAAAATCATTCGGAGTTATACCTAGTTTTTACGCGTGACTGCCAATAAGGCGGTGTCCAGTGATGACACCAATGACTTTGTGAATGTCAGTTCTTTTTAGAGAGATAATACTCCTAGTCCGTTGACTGTTGAGCCAGGGCCAGATTTGTCTGGTGATGAGGCAGGTATGTCCCTGCGTCCATCTCCGGTTCGTCTCGGTCCTGACGAGATTTATAAGATTGTGTTTAATGGTTGCAAAGGGTATACCCTCACAAGCCACTATTGATTGTAGCGTCGTTCCTTGTTTGGCGAGTTTGTCGGCTCTTTCGTTTCCTGGAATGTCGCTGTGTCCCGGTACCCAGATAAGTTATATGTTGAACTGTTCAGCCATCTCGTTAAGAGATAGGCGACCGTCGAGGCTAGTTTTTGATGTGTACACGTAGGACTCCAACGACTTTAAGGCTGCTTGGCTATCCGTGAGAATGCGGATATCCGTGGTAGATATCACGTTCCACTTCAGCCAAGACAAAGCCTCTTTTATAGCCAACAGTTTCGCCTGGAAAACGCTGCAGTGATTTGGTAGTTTTAGAACTTTGTTCAGCTTAAGTTGTTTGCAGAATACCCCACTACCCACCCCGTCTTTGGTTTTAGACCCGTCAGTGTAGAAGTCTACGCAGTTTCTGCGAGGTTGAGTCTGGCGAGTCCAGTTTTGTCTATCCGGGTAGGTCGTTGTAAAGTTTTTTTCCAAGACTGTGGTGGGTTCTGTGAGGTCTAGGTATTCTGCCATAATTGACCTGTTATTCAGGAAGGAGGAGTGACCAGTGATATAGCTCGACCAGTTTGAGTTTGCTTTAAGTCTAATGGCCGCTTGTGTAGCAATTTGCTTGCCGAAAATATCGAGAGGTGTAAGGGCAAGTATCATGTTAAGCGCAGCCGTTGGGGTGGACCTGAGGGCCCCGGTAATGCACATACACGCTAACCTTTGTACCTTCTCGAATTGCTTGAGGTATGTTGTCTTGTCCAGTGCTGTCCACCAGACTGTTACTCCATACATTAGTATGGGTCTGACGACCGTGATGTAGAGCCATAGGGTGATCTTGGGGTTTAATCCCCATTTTTGCCCTATGGCTTTCTTGCATGTGTAGAGAGCTATTGCTGCTTTTTTAACGCTTTCAATTGTGTTGCTCTTCCAGGTTAATTTCCTATCTAGTATAATGCCAAGATATTTGGCATTGGAGGAATAGTTTAATCTGGTACCAAGCAAAGTAATAGGGCAATGTTCCGGGATTTTGTGCTTCTTGGTGAATAGCACGAGCTCCGTTTTCTGGGGATTCACCCTGAGCCCGTTGCTATGCGCCCAATTGCAAAGAATTGAGAATGCCGTTTGCATGCGGTCATTCAGTGTGGAAAGGTATTTACCTGAGATTGAAATGGCAACGTCATCAGCGTAGGCAATAACGTCCAGGCCTTCTTTCTCCAGTTTAATTAGTAGTTCGTTAACGACTACATTCCAGAGAAGAGGTGAGAGGACCCCACCTTGCGGGGTTCCTATGGTAACCACTCTGGTGGTTACTTGGCTTCCCCATTTGGACTGAATCCTGCGCGTTAATAGTAACTCGCTGATCAGTTCTGTCAGAGTCCCCTCTACCTTTAGCTTTTTTAGCCCTTCTATTATTGCTTTGGGAGTGACGTTGTTGAAAGCGCCCTCTATGTCTAGGAAGGCTGTTGGAGTATATTCTTTTAGATGGATTGATCTTTCGATTTTCCTCACCAGTGTGTGCAAGGCTGTTTCGATAGATCTACCCTTACAGTAGGCATGCTGTGCCTTGGAAATTAGGGACGGATCCAAATTGTGGCGTATGTGTACAAAGTACAAGTGCTTTTAGTACAAAGGATGATAGACAGATAGGCCTTAGATCCTTGGGAGAAGTGTGGGAGTTTTTGCCGGCTTTGGGGATGAAACTTACCATTGCGCACCTCCACTTTTCTGGAATGTGACTCCAAGCAAGGCATCCTTAAAAGATAATCTCTAGCCATGGTATAGTCCATTCCATAGTTTGTGTGAGTTCGATAGGGCAAATTTCATCCGGACCTGGCGATTTGTAGGGCTTGAAGCTTTTTAACGCCCATATGATTTTCTCTCTAGAGATAATGTGGTCGTACTTTTCCTCTATCGCGGAGGAGAGGTGATTTCCTCGCGAGTGTACTGGGTCTTGCTGTTCATAGCAGCCCGGGAAGTGCGTATTGAGGAAAAGATGGGTTTCCTTCTCAGATGTTGTCCCAACTCCGTTCGCTGTGAGGCAGCTCGGAGATTGTGGATCTTTCGAGAGTATTTTTCTCAATCTGTAGGCGTCTGAAATTTTCTCCATGCTATTGCAGAAGAGTTTCCAAGACAGCCTTTGTTCTTTCCTCAGGGTTTGTTTGTATACTCTGAGTGAAACTTTATATAGGCTCCAGTCTCTGTCGTTACTTGTACTCTTCGCTTTATTGAAGAGTTTTCGACAGTCCCTGCGGAGCTTACTTAGCTCTGCGTTCCACCAAGAAGGGTAAGAATTCTTTCTTGATTTGTGGGTTGCGCAGCTGTTGACCCGTGCGTTGCCCAAAGTAACTGTTAGAGTGTCGACCATTTTGTCTATATCCAACGTGGACCGCGGGGTAGTGAATGTAATAAATAACAAAATGCTACAAGACAATCAAATCTTTTAAGAAGCATAAACTATTTAAATGACAACTTGTGGATGTGTAGTTAATCGAGTATAACTTTCAATGAACAAATCATAGGTCTAAACTATAGTAGAATATGAACTAAGATATAAAATATAAATATAAACATAATGGCAATTTTTAAGTTGTGATACTGTTATCGGAGAGGTGGATAAAAAGTTTTCTTTGGAATTCGGCAAACGAGTTTATTGTCTGCAATTCGTGTGGAAGAGCGTTCCACAGACGAATTGCAGATACGAAGAAGGAGTGTTCTCCAATGCAATGGAGGATGAATCGAGGTAATATTAGGTAACACGTGCGGAATGCGCAAATGTTAACATGTCATGTAAGTAATCAGGACTCATATGATGAATAATTTTGTATAATCTAAGAATATTACGAAACTTCAGAAATACATTCAAACTCAGGCCGAGAACACCAGTTGCTAAATGAGACACACTACAGTACCTGGGGATATTGTAGATAAATCGGATACAGTCATTAAAGGCGACATTTAAACTCCTCTTGCATTCAAAGTCAAGATATGGATACACAGAACCGTTATAGGTAAAAAATAGCATTAATAAGCACTTAAATAAGTGTATTTTCATGGATTTTTTTAATAAGTGACTAAAATGTCGCAGGCATCGCAGACCAGTGTAATTTTTTTTAATTGTGTATACTATTGCACTGCAGCAACTTAAAGAGGAGTTGATGTAGTAGCCAAGATATTTCACGGACTTCTCAATGGGAATCATTTTACCATTCACTACTATCGGAGGAAAGTCTCGTAAATCGGTAATCCTGTCTGAGCAAATAAGGTTTGTTGATTTGGTGGGATTGAGCTTAAGTTTATTAAGTGCTGACCATTTCGCAATACTACTAAGATCCTCATTTACTCTTGCTATGCAGTCATCACTTAGACCGATGGGCCGAGTAATGTAAATTAAATCATCATCAGCATACATGTGAAGTTTGCAATTTTGAATCACTTGCGGAAGATCATTGTTGTAAAGAGAAAATAAAAGGGGGCCCAATATAGATCCCTGTGGAACGCCAATATTGACAGTATATGGATCAGACATTCTAATTTCCGTGATAACCGTTTGGATACGATTACACAGATACGTTTGTAGTAACCTTAAGGAAGGTGGAGAAAAATGTAATTTCTGTTCTAATTTCGATAGCAGTATGGAATGGTCAATACAGTCAAATGCTTTTGAGAAATCAAGCAGTACTAAGACCCCTATCTCACTCGAATCTAGCGATGACCTAAGGTCGCTTGTCACCTTCATGACCGCTGATTCACAGCTATGTTTTGCTCGGAAACCAGACTGCCAGCGCGACAGTAAATTTTTTGCATTAAGATATTGCTGTATTTGATTAGCAAGTATTTTTTCAAAGGCCTTAGCTAAAAAAACAAAGCATGCTAATTGGCCTGTAATCCGAGGGACTTTGAGGGCAATTTTTTTTCGGTATCGGAATAATGTTTGCAGATTTCCATTGATTAGGAAATTGGCAACTATAAATGCAAAAGTTAAAAATATGCGTTAAGTGGGGAAGCAGATGAGGGAGAAGTAGCTTCAAAAATTTTGGACTGATGCCATCGGATCCCGTGGCGTTTGACTTAACCGACATTATTGCTTTAGTAACATCGTATTCTGTGATACACTCAAAGGTGAACCCATTAGATATGTCAGGGACAGAGGTATTGCTAATTGGCACAACATAAGACGGACTGTCTGAATGAGGCTTAAAGAAGCTGCTCACTACATTTGGACTTACTTACTTACTTACTTACTTATCAGGCCTGCGATCCATGGAGGATCTGAGCCTGAGCTATAGCTGCCTTCCATCCTTGACGGTCCCGGGCACGCTGCTTCCAGTTGTCAAGACCAAGATGTCTTACATCCGCGATTACTTGGTCTTTATACCGGAGGTTCGGTCTTCCTCTTCTTCTCGAACCAGGAGGCTCGGAGTCGAAGACCCTCTTAGCTGGAGCGTTGATGTCCATGCGCTCGATGTGGCCGAGCCAGTGCAGTCGACGGGTCCTTGCCTTCCGGACTACATCCACATCTTGGTACAGCTCGTAGAGTTCGCGGTTGTGTCTTCTTCTCCATTCACCTTCCTCACAGACAGGACCAAATATCCGGCGCAGAATTTTTCTTTCGAAAGAACCCAAAATCAGCTCCGCTGTCCTGCTTATCGTCCAGCTTTCGGCTCCGTACAGCAAGACTGGCAGAATGAGCGTTTTGTAAAGCATGACTTTGGTCTTTCGAGTGAGGAGTTTTGACCCCAGTTGTTTGGACAAGCCGAAGTAGCAGCGGTTGCCAAGGGCGATTCTACGCCGGATCTCCACTGTGGTGTCATTTGTGGAGTTTACGTTTGCCCCGAGGTAGACAAACTCCTTAACTACCTCGAAATTGTAGCTGTCAATTGTTATGTTTTGTCCCAGGTGGTGAGCGACGGATTGGTTTTTGCTTGACAGCATGTATTTCGTTTTGTCCTCATTGATCTTAAGACCAATTCGTTTCGCCTGTTCTTCAATCGCCGTGAATGCTTCCACAATGCCACGGCGAGAACACGCGATGATGTCGATATCATCCGCGTATCCTAGCAGCTGGATGGACTTGTAAAAGATAGTGCCTTCCCTGTTGACGCCTGCCCGTCGCACTATCTGCTCCAGCACCAGGTTGAAGAAGTCACATGACAGCGCATCTCCTTGCCGAAATCCGGTGCATGTTTCGAATGGTTCCGAGGTCCTAGAACCGAGTTGCACGGTGCATCGCGTGTTTTTTAGCGTGGCGCGACACAACTGGATCAGTTTTACCGGGATCCCGAATTCGGCCATCGCCCCAAACAGTGCTTCACGATGAATGCTGTCGTATGTGGCTTTGAAATCGATGAAAAGATGGTGTGTATCGATTTGAAACTCGTTGGTCTTTTCCAGGATCTGTCGAAGTGTGAAAATTTGGTCTATAGTTGATTTGCCGGGCCGGAAGCCGCACTGGTAGCTGCCGATTAGTGCGGTGCAAAATGGTTTTAGACGTTCACACAATACGCTGGACAGGATCTTGTATGCGACATTGAGCAGGGATATACCTCTATAGTTCTTGCAAGAGGTAGGATCGCCTTTTTTGTGGATGGGGCATATAGAGCTGGTATTCCAGTCGTCGGGCATGCTCTCATCTTCCCAAATTCTGCAGATGATCTGGTGCATGCTCCCTACCAGAACATCGCCGCCAGCGTTGAAGAGCTCTGATGGCAAGCCATCTGAGCCTGCGGCCTTGTTGTTCTTCAGCTTCTGAATAGCTGTGCCGACTTCTTCTATGCTGGGTGGGAGGACTACTTCAGCGGCTGGAGTTGGGATTTCCTCGGTCCCTACCACTCTCTCTTGGTCATGCTCGTTAAGCAGCTGCTGGAAGTGCTGCTTAAATACATCCATTATTCCCTGCGGGTCGGTGACAAGATTACCCTCGCAGTTTCGAAGAGCCAGGGTGCCCTTTTTGAAGCCTCCTGCAAGGCCTTTGGCTTTCTTGTAAAAGGCTCGTATTTTATGTTTATCCCTAGACTCCTCGATATCCTTGAGCTGCATTTGGACACAAAGGACAATTTCTAGACTTATTATTTTCTGGTACACCCAGATTTGTCAGATTTCTCCACAATTCTTTAGGGTTCATTTTGGAGTCAAGTTGGCTGTTTAGGTACGAACGTTTGGAGTTCTTAATCAGTGAGTTGACTCTATTCGAGGGTTAGTAGGGGATTTGTAGCACTTGGGGTATTGAGTATTTACTAGCGAAAGTCCTACTTTATAACAGAAATATTGAAAAAGACTAGATGTGTTATTGCACTTGAAGTAATTAACATTAAAATCACCACCAACCAGGATCTTATCATATTTCGAACTAAAGCCCATGAGTATGTCTTCGAGTTCAGCTAAATTGTTTTCGTTGAATTTGTTAGGGGGGGGGGGGGGGGGGGGGGAATAGACAACCACTAGAAGTATTCTGTCAGCACCGGTGTAAATTTCCACACAGAGAAACTGTATTACAGATTTATATGACGAATAGACACATTCAGCTTTGAGATAAGATAAGATAAAATAGTTTGTATAAAAAAGCAATATTTTTATAAGATTGTCTTGTTTGGAACTAATCGTTTTTCTTTTACCTATCATCGGTTAGTTGGGCAGAGGTACATAGGTTTTCTAAGTAAACGAATGCGGCTGATTTGTTGACCAAAACGATTTCATCAGCGCAGGATTAGATCAAGGGTACTAATATACTAACCTAAGATGCTATTCATAATATTTTTTATTGTCATCTTAACATCACTGCAATGACTCCAAGTTATTGAGGTAACGTCCTGTTGAAGCCGAACTTTGTATCTATTATTTTTTCGTGAAATCAAATCAATAAATCTTCACAGCACGTGACACTTCCATTAACCCTTTCTAGTCTATGGAACTAACTTGGTGTTCTTTGAAACAAATTATTCTGAAAAGATACTCAAAGGTTTATGTCAACTAAGTCATTAAGTTTTCTATTTAATAAATGCTTGTTATAAGATGTGTATATTATTATATCAATTAAGTTATACATTTTAAAGGGGAAAATATATAGTCAAATACTGTTTTATTTTTTATCGCCCAACAGCTAATTGTCGTCCTCGTAACTTGCATTTCCGCCATCGTAGTTTCGGGGCAATTTTTCGGCGGCTACGATAGAAGATTTTCCTTAAACGCCATTCCAAACGATATATATAGCAGGGACTCTAGACAAGACAGAGGTAAGTTATATACGCCATCTCTTTTTGGATAGTTAATTCAAATTGACTCTATATTTGTTAGTTAAAAAAAACAAAAATATTTTCTTATTTTACTATAGGACCAGTTGTTTTCCCGCCACCCCCATCAGATGCACCGGTCGAATCGAGTGGGGTTATTGTAGGCGCTTCGGGATACGGTTTTGTCCCACCCTCCCAAAGTAATAAACGCTTCTAAGGAATACAATTTAATTTTTTTTCTTTATCGCACATTTTACTTTTATGTACATACCAATACTTATTATTCACTATACTGGAAAGCAACCTTTCTTTTTCACTATGTTTAAGCACTTGTATCTATAATAGTTTCTTACCTCTTGCACGTGTATATAGATATGCACAATTGCACCAATGCTATACAGGCAACTTTTTCTTCTCTGCACTTTTAACATATCCAACAAAGTTACCTCTTACTGTTTATATTTTATTTTATTTAACAAAACAAAAATGTTTTATTTTGATTTTATTGTTGAAAAAAAAAAAAAACAAAAAACACTATAACAAAACTAGGAAGATTCGGAACATATAATAGACCTTTCTACGGTCGTAGAAGGTCTTTCAACTAATTTATTGACACAATTGTGAGTATTTAATATGTGACTGAATAATTTAAGATAAAAAATACATATTCACAACTACTTCACATATTTAAATATAAATATTAAATTTAAATGTTAATACAGAGTTAATTAAGAGCCCCAGCACACAGCACTCCGAATCGAAGCGATGGTGTCACTCTATCCAGAATTCCCTAGATAGCACAATATCCATTTTTTTATTTTATTTAATTTGTATATTCCTTTAGTCAAAACTAGAAACTGAAATCTTGTATTATTGAAAAGTCAACTGAAAAATAGTAAATTCGGCATTTTTTTCACTTTTTTCTTTTTGTTTTATTTTATTTTCAATATTTTTTGTCTTATTTGAATAAATACAAAACGACGTTTACTTGTCTTTAAGTACACTTCTTAATTATTATCGAAAAATAAAACCAAAAAGCACAAGTCCCCGGTATATTAACTGTTTATGTCAATACTAATCCTGATTGGTGCAATGTTTCATATTTACATGTAGTGGAAGTAGATATGTACATATGTAGATATAATTTCAACTCATCAGTAAGTATACTCTAATCTGTTTGTGTTGTGGTTTTTAGGGTTCCGTACCCCAAGGTAAAACGAAACCCTATTACTAAGACTTCGCTGTCCGTCCGTCTGTCACCAGGCTGTATCTTATGAACCGTCATAGTGAGACAGTTGACATTTTAATAGATTATGTGTTTCTGTTGCCGCTATAACGACAAATACTTAAAACAGAATAAAATTAATATTTAAGGGGGCTCCCATACAACAGACATAATTTTCATCCAAAAAATCCCCTTGGTCACATACTGACCTAAGGTTAGTCGACAATATCCCACAACCAGTAGCAAACTTCCCAGCTTTGATCCCTTTTGTGTCTTTGATGTATAAATCCTAGCCGCAACCCTTTTTTCTATAATTACGAACAACCAATAATTTTTTTATACAGTCACACGCGCACTCAAGGCTAAGGCCTTATAACGTATTGAACGTTGTGCGAGAGAAGGTAACAGGGTGAGGGAAAGTTTCGCGCAGGTTGATGTTTTGACACAGAACCTGAACGGAGTGCAGTGGTTTTGGGCCGTAGATGTTCATTGACTACTCTCAGGGGTAGTTTGTCCTACATAGGACGAGAGCCGACCAAATTTCGCGTTGGCTATAATTCTCAGTAATTCATTCATGCATTTTTGGTGTTAGTATTGCATACGCAGAGGATGAATTTCAATTGACCACATACTGTGAGTGTTATGCCTGCAGCAGTACGTTTTGTCACTTTCCATTCACAACTATGATGCATACTTTTTTCCGTATAGGAATTGTTTTTTCTTGGAACGAATTTGAACTATAAACCTTCCACTCGACGGCGGTGTTAACCACTGCACCACGGCCACCCCCAATACTAAATACCCTTTAAGCTTTGATGATCCCTATTGTGTCACTGCTAAGTTAATACTTCATGCAAATCCTTTCGTACAATTGCTATTCCCCTCCTTTTCCTCCTTAAGATATCAAATGTTGCAACAAATTCAATTTTTGTGAAATTAACTTTCCATCATATTCCACAACCAATAAAACACTTCCAGGCATTATCCCTATTGTGTCCTTGATATACTACTCCTAGCTGCAAACCTTTTCCCCATATTTCCCATTATTGTTATTCCCCTATTCACATCCTTGCTGTCAAATAAGATAATTGATTTGAATTCAATGGACACTTTGATGAATCAACTATCTCATCATGGAGATTTTTGATTATCAAAGTAATATGCCTATAACCTGCCTGCAACCAAGATCTGTACATACATACATACATTTTCAGTGGCCCGCATGTTCCACTAAAAGAGTCGCGGGGGTAATGTTCGAACGCGGATTCTCCAGGCCACTCGATCCTCCGTCATCGACTCTAACTCATCAGGAGCTATGCCCAAGCGCACCCAGGCGAGTTTTTGGACGTGGTCCAACCACCTCGCCCTGGGTCTGCCAAGCGGTCGCCTGCCTGATGGTATTGCATCCAAGGCACGCTTTGGAAGTCGTGATGATGGCGACATTCGTCTCACGTGACCAAACAATCGAAGCATAGCCCTTTCCGTTCGGAGAAGCAGCTGCTCAACATTGAGCTCCCCGCGCACTGCCGTGTTTCTCACCCTATCCCGGCGAATAACTCCCACAACAGCACGATCTTATTCTTTCGGTCAATACCCAAATTTCATGACCATAGGTGAGAGTTGGAACAAATACTGAGTTCAAAACCGCTAACTTGGCTTCGACTCGGGATCGAATCCCGACACAGCCATGTCATCGAACGTGTTTTTCACGGTGTTTCTCCTCAGCGGGGTTCTAACAAAACCCTCTGTAGTAAAATTGTCATAAAAGCTTCTCGAAATTCGCCGTTCGGAACCGGCAATAAAACTGTAGGTCCCTTTCACCTATGTGAAAATGAAATCACACACAACATGGGTGATTGAGAGAAGCTCGGCTCAGGTTCTTCATGGACTGTAACGCCAACATACATACATACAACTTGGCTTTGACACCAAGCTCGGTCTTCCTGATTACAGATCTTCCAAGCTGTTTCAAAATTGACCCAGCTTGGCCAATCCTGCAGGAAAGATCAGTATTACTCCTCCCATCACTCGTGAAGAAGACCCCGAGATACTTAAACTTCTCCACCTGCTTCAGTGGGACTCCACTAACATGTAGAGTGCATTGGACAGGTGTTCTGGAAATAACCAATACCTCGGATTTGTCCACGTTAAACCTCATTCCAGCATCAGCACATATGGCCATGGGGGCCAACTAAGTCATCTGCAAAAAGAAGATGACTTATCCTCAACTCTCCCAATGTAAAACACTCCTCGCCTCGACTGCGCTGCAACATCCAGTCCATATATATGTATAATGAAAAGGGAGGTGACAAGACGCACCCTTGGCGAAGTCCAACGCCCACTGTGAAAGGTGTTGATTTACTACCGTTAACCCGAACGCAGCTGCTACAGTTTGTGTATAGAGACTGAATGGCTCTCAACAGAGGACCATCCAGCCCATACTCCTGCAGAACACTCCAGAGCTTACCTCGAGAAACTCGGTCATACGCCTTTTCCAAATCTACAAAGCAGCTGTAGATTGGTTTGGCGTACACCCAAGCCTTCTCGAGTACCATTCTTAGAGTGAAAAGCTGGTCGGTTGTACTTCTGCCGTGACGAAACCCGCACTGTTCATCCCCTATCCTGGATTCGACCATAGCTCTAGAACGCGCCTCCAGCACCTTAGCGTAGATTTTACCGGGGACACTTAAAAGAGATATGCCCCTATAGTTGGAGCACTCTTTTTTATCCACCTTTTTGAAAAGAGGAACAATCACCCCAGTTTGCCAATCGTTTGGTGTCTCACCACATTCCCCTTAATGACACGAGAGAGCCATAATACTCCCTCTTTATCCATTGCCTTAAGCATTTCTGGCCGAACTTCATCCACACCGGCGGATTTGCCAACTTTTAGCGATTCAATCGCTAAAATGACTTCCTCCACCGTTGGACTATTCTCCGCCAGACGCAATACTATAGGTCTGTCCCCTCAGTGGCCTGTTCGGATTGAGCAGATCCGAAAAGTGCTCGCTCCATCTGCGTAAGATGTCCATATCATTGGAAAGCAACACACCATCTTTGGATTTAACTCCTTCGATGATATTGAATTTCCTTCCTCTGAGCCGGCGAATGGTTTGCCAGAACACCATTTTCGCAGATCTATGGTTGCCTTCCAACTCCTTCCGAACTCCTTCCAGGACTGCTCTTTCGCTGCTCGCACAGCAAATTTAAAAGTTCTTCGCGCCACAGTGTATCAATCACGAGAAACAGAGTCCCCCAAGAGAATCCAGTCTCTGTAGGCCTTCTTATTCTCTCTGATGGCTTCTTGAACTCCGGGCTTGCTCGTGCCACCTAAAATTTAGACGCCCTCTTTTACATCGTCCCTTAGGGTTGGATTTGTATTTGTACAGTATCTATAGGATTTGTACAGTAATTTCACTTCCGTTCTTCGTTTTCATGAAAAGGATCGAAAATCATAAGCAAAAATGTCCTCTCGAAACAACAAAGGACGTTAACAAGATTTTTGTTTTTGCATCATAGAGCAGGACCGGGTGATAAAGCGGGGGTTATGGAGTTAATTTGTTTTTTTCGGGTATCGTTGCCCAATAAGCAACGATTGGAAAGAGTAATTCTGCGGTCCGCAATGATGTCATTGCCGTATGTTACCACCAAGCTAAGAAGACGAAATTATTGTCTACCAGATCAACTTTAAGCGCTTCTATTTTAATGCTCACAAAAGCTTCCTTGACGTCTGGCTGTGTTCCCTCAACAACGCAAATACTCGTATATCGTGCTTCAAGCGCAATATTTTACGTTGAAGGCATCTGTCAAATCATTCCCAACTCTTGTGGAATATCAAGAGCTCTCTAACCTTATCCTACATAGTCTGACGTGCTTGGCAGGAATGAGGCAGAGTTATATCGTAATATGGTGCTGTAAATCTTGTCTCTAAGCACGCTGTCATAGGTGGCTCTAAAGTCCACAATTATATGGTGATTGTCGATCTATAACTCATTGATCAGGTCCAGGATCTGACATATTGCGAATAGTTGGTCGATAATGAACATTTGGACCTGAAAACGGACTGATAGAGACCGACCATTGTTCACTTACGAACAATTTATTTTAGGCCTCACACAAAACGACGGTGACGTTCAGGAGACGAGCCCCGCTGTAGTGTGCGTATTTAAAGGGGTCATCTTCGGCTGCCTGAGAAAGCTCAACAAACAGACCGTCTGCACCAACAGCTGTTGTTGGACGTAAGTTTCGGCATGGCTGTCTTGATTTCATTTAGGATCATGGAATGGCTAATGGAATTTTGTCTATCGTCGCCGTAATTTGTACAGTCTGCAGAAATACTTATTCCATGTTGTCAGTAACAACTGCGAATCCACTTTTGTCTATTTTCATCCCTGCAGGTTCTCATAAGTATGGTTGTTCTATTTGATGATAGAACTTTCAGGAGTAATTCTTGCAGAAACATCTCCCTAATTTCTCAATCGTATCTTTCGTCAATGATCCATCTGGTTGACAGTTGACTGATTGACCACAGCTTTCAGAAGTGGAATTCGTACTTTATTTGCTTTAAAGGCATACTGTGGCCCTAAAAACAGTACATACATACATATCTTTAAATCTGAATCTTAGAATACACAAAAATAAGTCTTGAAGCTTGACACCATATTAGCTTAATAAAAATAATTAGCTTAGGTTAAGTCATTTAACCAAATTTGTTAGTGAGCTCTACTTACTTACTTATCAAGCCTGCGGTCCATGGAGGATCTGAGCCTGAGCTACAGCTGCCTTCCATCCTTGACGGTCCCGGGCACGCTGCTTCCAGTTGTCAAGACCAAGATGTCTTACATCCGCGATTACTTGGTCTTTATACCGGAGGTTCGGTCTTCCTCTTCTTCTCGAACCAGGAGGCGAAGACCCTCTTAGCTGGAGCATTGATGTCCATGCGCTCGATGTGGCCGAGCCAGTGTAGTCGACGGATCCTTGCCTTCTGGACTACATCCACATCTTGGTACAGCTCGTAGAGTTCGCCGTTGTGTCTTCTTCACTCACCATCCTCACAGACAGGACCAAATATCCGGCGCAGAATTTTTCTATCGAAAGAACCCAAAATCAGCTCCGCTGTCCTGCTTATCGTCCAGCTTTCGGCTCCGTACAGCAAGACTGGCAGAATGAGCGTTTTGTGAAGCATGACTTTGGTCTTTCGAGTGAGGAGTTTTGACCCCAGTTGTTTGGACAAGCCGAAGTAGCAGCGGTTGCCAAGGGCGATTCTATGCCGGATCTCCACTGTGGTGTCATTTGTGGAATTTACGTTTGCCCCGAGGTAGACCAACTCCTTAACTACCTCGAAATTGTAGCTGTCAATTGTTATATTTTGTCCCAGGTGGTGAGCGACGGATTGGTTTTTGCTTGACAGCATGTATTTCGCTTTATCCTCATTGATCTTAAGACCAACTCGTTCCGCCCGTTGTTCAATCGCCGTGAAAGCTTCCACAATGCCACGGCGAGAACACGCGATGATGTCGATATCATCCGCGTATCCTAGAAGCTGGATGGACTTGTAAAAGATAGTGCCTTCCCTGTTGACGCCTGCCCGTCGCACTATCTTCTCCAGCACCAGGTTGAAGAAGTCACATGACAGCGCATCTCCTTGCCGAAATCCGGTGCATGTTTCGAATGGTTCCGAGGTCCTAGAACCGAGTTGCCCGGTGCATCGCGTGTTTTTTATCCCGAATTCGGCCATCGCCCCAAACAGTTCTTCACGATGAATGTTGTCGTATGCGGCTTTGAAATCGATGAAAAGATGGTGTGTATCGATTCGAAACTCGTTGGTCTTTTCCAGGATTTGTCGAAGTGTGAAAATTTGGTCTATAGTTGATTTGCCGGGCCGGAAGCCGCACTGGTAGCTGCCGATTAGTGCGGTGCAAAATGGTTTTAGACATTCACACAATACGCTGGACAGGATCTTGTATGCGACCTTCAGCAGGGATATACCTCTATAGTTCTTGCAAGAGGTAGGATCGCCTTTTTTTTGGATGGGGCATATAGAACTGGTATTCCAGTCGTCGCGCATGCTTTCATCTTCCCAAATTCTGCAGATGATCTGGTGCATGCTCCCTACCAGAACACCGCCGCCAGCCTTGAAGGGCTCTGATGGCAAGCCATCTGAGCCTGCGGCCTGAGCTCTACTACCGAAAATAAAATCCTTGGATCGTCTCCTTTACCGATAACTTTCCGACTATTAAAATGCTCAAGAATAGTGATATTAAACCAAGTTCAACGCTTGTGTGTGTGTGCCAAAAATAAACCGAAAAGGTTATCATCAACTTTATTTTTAGGGTTCCGTACCCAAAGGTACAACGGGGACCCTATTTCTAAGACTTCGCTGTCTTCGCAGGCTGTATCTCACGAACCGTGATAGTGAGACAATTGAAATTTTCATAGATTATGTATTTCTATTGCCGCTATAACGACAAATACTAAAAACAGAATAAAATTAATGTTTAAGGGGGTTCCCATACAACAGACATAATTTTCATCCAAAAAATCCCCTTGGTCACATACTGAACTAAGGTTAGTCGACAATATCCCACAACCAGTAGCAAACTTCCCAGCTTTGATCCCTTTTGTGTCTTTGATGTTTTAATCCTAGCCGCAACCCTTTTTTCTATAATTACGAACAACCAATAATAAATACCCTTTAAGCTTTGATGATCCCTATTGTGTCACTGCCAACTTAATCCTTGCTGCAAACCCTTTCGTACAATTGCTAATCCCTCCTTTTCCATCCTGATAGGTTAAGATATCGAATGTGGCAAACAAATTCAATTGTTGTGAAATTAACTTTCGAGCATATCCCACAACCAATAGAACACTTAGAAACATTGATTTAGATTTCGACCAAGTTTTTATTTTTTGCCATCTTGTGGCTGTCATTGTCTTGTCCGACATATAGGGAAGTTCTTCTGGAACACGATCCTGACAAGGTAGTATTCAATTACTTTTCGACAAATATAGGACGATAATTCAGCAAAAACTTGACGAAAAGATTTGCGGTCTGTGTGCATTAGCACAACCTTTTGCATAGCTCATAGAAAATAACTCCAACAGAGTGACCAGTTCACATCATCAAGACGCGGAATATAAGTAACCCATTCAGGATTTTTTTTTTTTTTTGCAATAAAGCCTAAACGAGTCGTGTTATGAGGCAGAGCAATTTTTAAAACCATACATCTTCCATATTCATATCTTCGGTTTAGGGCCAAAAATCTATTGTATATAGTGATTGTAATTGACGGAAACGGTTTACCAACGTCAAATGCACCTACTACAAAATCACTGTTTTGGTTTTAAGTTTTCATAATTTAAATTCCTCCAGCAATTGTCAAACCATCCATATTGTAATATACGAGTGGCAGTTCTTAAGCTACTCTGACTCGGATGATAGGTCGGCTTAGCGAACGTTATTGAAAGAGGATTGTTAAATCCGGACAACGATTTATTTTTTTTGTAATTCGCTCCTTTTATGTTTGTCACACAACCTGGGCGGAGTGCAGATGGTTTTGGTCGTGGATGTTCGTTCACTACTCTCTAGGGGTGGTTGTCCTAAATAGGATTCGAGGGGATCTCAACTGAATTTCCATGTTGGTTGTAGTTCTCAGCAAATGTTCCATGCCATTATCGTATTATATTAGAGCTGCCCACACAGAATATGAATCTGAGTGTTGTGCCCTCATCTGTATTTTGATCACTTCCCATTCACAACAGCCGTGTTTCACAATTTTTCCCTTAAGAAATTGTATTTCTTGGTTATGGACAGACTTTGAACTACAGACCTTCCGATCGATAGTCGGTGATGTTTACCGCTGCAACACGGCCACCCGTATTGAATGATATACATATAATAATCTCTAAGGCTGGTTAAAAGATTCCATGACTTATTCGATAGAGACTGCAATTGCGGATGTCTCCGCTTTTTTATTAGAGTCACGTTTGTTTCTTATTTTATGAAGACCTTACAATTTTTGCTGCGTTCGATGGATGATCGCTTAATCTTTGCATAATGATCAGGTGCGATTTTGTATTAGGATTAAGTCATGGCTCTTTCACTTTCATATGCTCCCAACCGAGAAACTCATAAATCTCATGTTCCTGACATTATTCAAAGAAACAAATAAAAAATGGTAAAATCCTTACGGCGCAGCGCGGCTTGGCTACTGCACTACTTGTACTATCATGTTGCATTTGTGGCCAGAAGGGCACGATATAAATTACATAACCCCATCCCAGCATGTTTTCCATTTTCTTGTGGTCTACCAATTACCAATTACTACCAACATAGTCAGGTGGACGAATGCTGTCTCCAAAGGTAACCCGCAAAAGAAATTATGCAACACATTTCATTTCACCTACTGCCACCGCGTCCTACAAGTACGCTCGGTTATACTATAGTATTCGTATCCATATCGTAATCTATTCGCATCTAGTGCGACTAGCGCCCGGCCATTAGGTCTTTACCTACATGTCAGTGGTTGTTGCGGCATTTCTGGCGATTTGTTCAATGCTTTACTTCTGCCCATTGAAATTATCCGAACAATGGTGCTGCATCGCTGCACAACTGGGCAAATGAATCAAATTTAATTTTCTGTCGGCATTCTCCGAAGCAGAGGAGGCGAAGAAAACATGAATTACTTAATTAAACTTGCTTGGACCGGGGTGTTGTAGGCAATCAGGCAAGGTCGTTCGAGTGCGAAAGGTTTATCTAACGAGAGACATACGAGTGCGAGTACATGAAAGTCCAATGTTTATTTAATTGCCAAGTACGAGAATCTACAGCCGTATACAGGTATCAATTACAGATAATACTATTCGTTATAATTCGTTACTTTTCATTTCCCTTCTGTATGAGTCTGTTGGAAGTATCTAATTAACTGCCACCGTTCGTAGTATGGTCTTTAATATGCTCCAATGGGGCTCATTGGTATAATTGAAATCTAGAAATATGGATTTAGTTAGGAAGTAACTAATATTTAGGATATAGTTATAGCGCCTACGAATTGTAAACAAGTTGTCCTTTGGAGCTTGACGGCGTAGTTTATATGCCAAACATCGTCTAAGAAAATATAGGTGTAAACGGGGTTAAATCACCACCATATTTTTCCCTGCATATATATGTACGCCGAATCGGATATTCATATCGAATAATTCTCTTGACTAGATATGTACATATGTAGGTTAGGCTTGCTGTGTTGGTGTCGAAAGTAAATAAAAAAAAGGCCAATATACGACCTAGGAGAGAGCTGGCGAAAATAAATAGTTCTTGGGTTACTTCTTCTTCTTCTTAACTGGCGCTACAGTTCGGGGTGAACATGGGCCTCAATCAATATGCCCCTCCAACTAGTACGATCTTTTGCTAGCCTTTTCTATTGCCGCACACCTGGTTAACTGAGATCCCCTTCCACCGTCTGCGTTTATAGGCCCGAAAATCTAGCGCAAGATCTTTCTCTCGAACCGACCAAGGACCTCCTCATCCGCATTTGATAGTGTCCATGATTCTGCGCCGTATAGCAGGACCGGGATGATAAGGGTCCTATAAAGAGTCAACTTTGTCGTTCGGGAGAGGCCTCCTGAGCCCAAAGAAACAGCGATTGGCGAGAATGATTCTGCGTTAGATTTCGGAACTGATGTCGTTGTTCCAGGTCACTGCGAAGCCAAGGTAGACGAAGTCTCTAACTACCTCGAACTTATATCATTTCTAATATGATGTTTAAGAAATCACACGACAGCGCATTGCCCCGCCTAAATCCTTTTTTGACATCAAAACTATCGGTAGGGTGTTCACCGATTCGGATGGAGCAGCAAACATTCTCCAAAGCCATCCTATATAGCCTGACGAGGTTAGCAGGTAAGTCAGATAGACATAGCGTTGTATAGCTCGTCTCTAATTACGCTGCCGTATGCGGCTTTGAAGTCGACAGACAGGTGGTGAGTGTCGACTTGAAATTCATTGTCTTTTTCCAGGATCTGCCGTAGTGTGAAGATTTGGTCGATGGTGGACTTCCCTGGCCTGAATCCGCACTGATAAGGACCTATCAGCTTATATAAAAAAGGCTTCAGGCGTTCACACAAAACGGCAGAGAAGATTTTGTAGGCGATGTTAAGTAGACTTATTCCTCTGTAGTTGGCGCAATAAGAGGGGTCTCCTTTCTTGTGGATCGGGCATACGATGCTGAGACTCCATTCCTCGGGCATGCTTTCCCCTGACCATATCTTACCGATATGCTGGTGCATGTTTCCTAGCAGATCATCCCCAGCTGCGTTGAAGAGCTCAGCAGACAGTCCGCCTGCGCAGCAGCTTTATTCGACTTGAGTTTCGATATGGCAATCTTAACTTCGTCGAAGTTAGGGGGACGGAATTCTCTGCGGTCGTCATCGATTAGAAATGGATCATTCTGCCTGACAGCGGTATATTGAGCAACATCGCCGTTATACAGTCTATAGAAGTGGTTTTTCCATATTCTCAGCATCGACTGCGATTCTACTACAAGGTGTCCGTTCTCATCCCAGGCTTCCGTTCTGGGTTTATAACCTTGGCATGTTCGCTTTATCTCTTGATAAAACTTTCGAACGTTACGCCTGCGGAAACGCCTCTCCAAATCCTCAATTGCGCGCTTCTTGTGCTCTTTCTCCTTTCTTCTGAGAAGCTTATGCTCCTCCCTTCTTTTTAACTCGTAAAGCCCACGAGCCGCTCTTGTTCTTTTATGCAGCGAAGCTTGTGTGAATCCTCCTGCACTCGTCATCGAACCAGGTGTTTCTTCGTGGTGGAGCTTTTAAGCCCAAAACCTCGGATGCAGAGCTTTTCAGGGCTTGTTTGTTAAGGCTCCACTGCTGTTCTATTAATAGCGTGGAGAATTGAGGTGTATTAGAGAGCTTAAGGGAGACGCGATCGGTAAAAGCACGAGCGGTTTCTGGCGATAGTAGCTTTCCGACGTCATAACTTTGTATTCTTACTCTACTCCGCTGCATTCGTGATATCCCTAGGCGCATCTTGGCTACTACAAGATAGTGGTCCGAGTCGATGTTAGCCCCTCGGAAACTTCGAACATCAAGAATAGTGGAATAGTGTCTGACGTCGATCGCGATTTGATCAATCTAGTTGGTGGTCGATTGATCAAAAGACCGCCAGGTGCCTTTCTGTATATCGAGGTGCGGGAAGCGCGTACTGGCGAGAAGGAGATTTCGTCCCGTAGCAAGATCGATCAGCCTGTGTCCGTTATCGGATGGCTGTCGTGTAAGCTATGTTTGCCGATGACTCGGTCAAAGATGCTTTCCTTACCCAGCTTAGCATTGAAGTCTCCCAGTACAATTTTGATGTCATAGATGGGACATTGGACATATGTTCTGTCTAGGAGATCGTAGAACTCATCTTTGGTGGAGCCATCCTTGTCTTCCGTGGGAGCGTGGACGCAAATCAGGCTGATGTTAAAAATTGTAGCTTTTATACGGATCGTTATGAGGCGTTCGCTCACATGCCGAAAGCTTAGGACTTTTTGCCTTAGTCTTGGGTTACTTCTTCTTCTTCTTCTTTGGTGGCGTTAGAGCCCATGAAGGACCAGAGCCGAGCTTCTCTCTATCACCCATGTTGTATGTGATTTAGTTTTCACACAGGTGAAAGGGACCTACAGTTTAATGCCGATTCCGAACGGCTTGAGTCGAGAAGCTTTTTCCAGGCAAGTTATACTACAGGGGGATTTGCCAGTACCCCGCCGAGGAGGGACGCCGCGAAATAAATATTCGATGGCGTTGGTGTTATTGGGATCCGAACTCGCTCATCGTGCGTCAGAGTCCAACACACTAACCACTGCGCCACGGCGCCCTTGGGTTCCTTACTTACGATTAAAATCAAGTCTTTCTTATCAGCAGGTATGTTGAAATCAAATACTTTTCAAGCCGCAGCTAGGTTTTCTTTGATGCAACGTATGAGTGCAGTCCATATCTTCGAAAGAACCTGTCTGCATCTCGTCACATGAATAGCAGCATGCCCTACGGCGGCGCTTAGACAATATCTATTGCTTAGTACATATTCCTTGGATTATGCAGACTGCATACTCTCTTGAAAGGCAAAGATCTTGACAGATCTTGGATTTCCGTGTTCAAATTTGGGTGTCCCGACTCGAATCTGCACTAGGTGTCTGCATAGACCGTAATATCATAATAATCTGGGCCAGGATGCAACAGAAATATTTGGCGTCTATTGTGATATGACAAATTTAGTTCAAGAATAGAGGATCTTATGTCATGAGAAGTTCAGTCGTACACCGGAGGCTAAAGACAAAGTGTCTAAATTTGCTTTGGCTAAAATACGCGTTATTTAGTCTTTCTATAGCAGTTTCCGTAGTAAATACTACAGTTTTTCATCATCCTTTTACTCAGTCTATTCCCTTGAATTTATTGAAATGCGACATTATCTGCTTTTTGTCCGTCTTCCTGGTAGGGTATTTAACAGGGTTTGACACAAAGCTCTTTTTACCGAAAATGCATGCCTCAATTTAATGCGATTTAAAAGGACTCAAGTCTAATATCCACAAACGAAATGAAATTAGTTTTGTAGTATAAGGCAATCATTCGCCCTAAATTAGAATCTGGTAAGGTACATCATTGCAACTGCTAAACAACATTCAAAACTGCGAGATAACACTGATATGAAATCTCAACATAATCAAATCAATAGTGCTCCCCATTATACTTTGAAGTCCACTTTCGGACATACTATGAAATGTAGAGGATATTTCCTTAACGAATCTGGAGTTCCTATCCGGTGTACATCTACTTCCGTTAGTGAACCAAAAATTGGCCGATTTTTTGAGCAAAAATCGCATTCTCGCCATTAATCACTTGCCGTATTTTCCGTTGAAAGAAAAGCGGTACGCACCGCAACCATGGGATTGCAGTCAAACACTCTTCTATAAGGCCCAGCTATCTTAGGTGATTTTTTGTTGGATATGTATTGGCACGCGCTCATAAGTAGGGAACCTTTTCGTTCCCTTGATAAAGTTCATGCTTCTACCCCAAAGGGGAGACCAAGAACATTAGGTATTTTATAAAGTTATTTTGCAATTACCTTCTGGGTCCAATGGGTTATTGTGTACTTGTTTTCTGCACTTATGTTGTTGTTCCATTCCTCATTCGTACTACCTTGAAGTTATAGCTGCCAATAGTGACTTTTTGGCTGGATATCTGGTTTGTACGTTTTTTTTTTTTTTCGTTGTCAGCATTTACCGAAAGCGTGAGTCGAGAAGCTTTTTCAAGGCAAGTTATACTACGGGGGGTTTTGCCAGTACCCCGCCGAGGAGGGACGCCACGAAATAAATATTCGATGGCGTTGGTTTTATCGGGATCCTATATTACCCGTTGACGCCTCCGAAGGCTTTAATGATGGCTCACTGGAGGCGTTTGTACTACACGGCAGAGAAGGTCTAATAAACGACATTCAGAAGATTTATTCCCTTACAATTGATGCAGTTAATAAACATATTTGTTTTTTTTTGGATCAGGCACGCAGAGCTGAGATCCTCAGCAAACTCATCTTTTCTTTCTTTTGGTGGCGTTACAGCCCATGAAGGACCAGAGCCAAGCTTATCTTCAATCACCCATGTTGTGTGTGATTTTATTTTTCACACAGGTGAAAGGGACCTACAGTTTTAATGCCGGTTCCGAACGACGTGAGTCGAGAAGCTTTTTCAAGGCAAGTTATACTACGGGGGGTTTTGCCAGTACCCCGCCGAGGAGGGACGCCACGAAATAAATATTCGATGGCGTTGGTTTTATCGGGATCCTATATTACCCGTTGACGCCTCCGAAAGCTTTAATGATGGCTCACTGGAGGCGTTTGTACTACACGGCAGAGAAGGTCTAATAAACGACATTCAGAGGATTTATTCCCTTACACTTGATGCAGTTAATAAACATATTTGTTATTTTGGATCAGGCACGCACAGCTGAGATCCTCAGCAAACTCATCTTTTCTTTCTTTTGGTGACGTTACAGCCCATGAAGGACCAGAGCCAAGCTTCTCTTCAATCACCCATGTTGTGTGTGATTTTATTTTTCACACAGGTGAGAGGGACCTACAGTTTTAATGCCGGTTCCGAACGACGTGAGTCGAGAAGCTTTTTCAAGGCAAGTTATACTACGGGGGGTTTTGCCAGTACCCCGCCGAGGAGGGACGCCGCGAAATAAATATTCGATGGCGTTGGTTTTATCGGGATCATATATTACCCGTTGACGCCTCTGAAAGCTTTAATGATGGCTCACTGGAGGCGTTTATACTACACGGCAAAGAGGATCTAATAAACGACATTCAGAAGATTTATTCCCTTACACTTGATGCAGTTAATAAACATATTTGTTATTTTGGATCAGACACGCAAAGCAAACTCAACTAATTTTCTTTATTATGTAGAACCATAAACTCAGATACATTGGCTTCTGACAAAGTTGACATTTGAAGTCCTAGATCATATACTGCCCCAATAAGATGTAGCTATGTATATTACCTTATGTGTTCGTATATATTGTATAACATGCAAATAAGTACAAGTTGAGGTAATGGTACATTTTATGGTTATATGTTTTTTATGCACTTGCCATCCTTTTTATAATAAAGCAAAAATAATGATAATGGAGCATATGCAGATACAGATATTTTTGTACTATACATATTTTCGTTTCAGGTCCATTGTTCGCAGGATCGCCGCAACATCCGTTCGACTACTTCGACAGCCCACACTTTAGATACTTCTAAGTCATAGTTAGTTTCAAATAGACAAAGTTCAAAATTAAGTTAAATAAATGTATTTTTACATAACCTTACATACGTGAAACTTATTGAAGTCAAAAACAAAAAAACCTAATAGCGCTATAGATGCATACAAGTCCAACTGATAAGCACGCAAACAACAGTAGTCAGTCGCCCGTCATCTGTCTGTCGACCAAAAGCCATAGTGTGGCACACCACTTTAGAAAAAAATTAATTTATGTGGATGCTACAAGGTGTCAAGCACTCTACATTTATGCGCACGTAAAAATTGGCATGTCTTTTGCACTGATTGTGAGTTATTTCCTTTTCAAGGGATTCGCAAACGAATATAACAGTGACGCAGGAGTAATAGATACAAACAGTGAGATAAGACAGAGGTGAGCAATAAAAGTACTTATATGCTGACTGAAGCGGCAACATTGTCGGTCGCGAAATTATTTTTTCAACAATTCGCGGTACCCGAACAGCTACCATCAGACAATCGCGATCGAATTAAGTCTACGAAACTTGTTCACTTCGTTGGCCACTTTTCCACCACAACACATTTAGCATTCCATAAAGAGGCCAGGTAAAAGCCTCACTGTATGGAAAACGTTTTCATTTTACTTTCATTGATTGAGAGTTGCATTTGGGTTTCCTTTCCGTCCTCTCCTGATGGGTATATCACAACTGCAATTAATGTTATTATAAACTTTGTAGTATAACGACAAGGCCCGTATAAGATAATTGTGATCAATTGAAGTCTTAACGCTACTCGTATGTGTAGCGAAACCATCTAATCTAATCTAATCTAACAAGGAAGTGTTTAAGCCGAATACTAATTCCATAGTAGGAGTAGCAACACCAAAACCTACCAAAGATTATACTTCTTAGAAAACAATGTGGATCCAGGAACAAAATAATAAAATATTATTACAGTACTGCGTATTGAAGCAGTGATCTAACTCTTCCGTTTTGTTAAAAAAAATTGTAAAATACTATAAAGAAAGGAAGCAATGATAAATTGTTAATGTGGTATGTGTCCTTTTTCTATCCACTGGTGACTTTGTCTACGGGTCTCGGGATCATATTCTAATATCCAGGTCTCATCTTCAGTGACTCATCCAGTCTTTCCGTCGCTCTGAATTGACACATTGCTTGTAAGGGTAGATCGGTAGATACCGCTCTTCACAGGGTGGTCTATACGATAGAAAAGGCACTCAATGCTAAGGAATATGCCCTGGGGGGCCTTTCTAGATGTTGAGGGTGCCTTCAATAACGTCAGTACCGAGGCAATAATATCCAGCCTACAGATGGCCCACATAAATTCGGGAATCTGTAGATGGGTTGAACAAATGCTAAGTACTCGTATAGTAAACTCGTCGATAGGAAAAGCAAATGGAAGGGTGAGAGTCAGCCGTGGCACACCACAGGGGGGTGTTCTATCGCCTCTCCTGTAGCTCCTCGTAGTCGACGAATTGTTAAAGCTCCTAGAGACACAGGGTTTTAACGTCACGGCCTATGCCGATGACATTACCATCCTGGTACCTGGGAAATTTCCTTAGGTCCTCAGTGAAAGACTAAGTTATGCGCTGCTATTGGTGAATAACTGGGTCAAGGAACGGGGCCTAGGGGTAAATCCAACAAAAACTGAGATTGTCCTCTTCACACGAAAAAGATCAATACCTAATTATACATATCCACGTATAAATGGTATCGACCTGATTCCGAAGAAATCCGCTAGTTATCTTGGAATAATTCTAGATTCCAAGCTTAGCTGGAAGGACAACATAAATGAAAGAACCAAAAAAGCTTACGTGGCACTATACTCGTGCAGGGTAGCTTTCGGAAGGACATGGGGCTTTAAACCAAAGGTGGTATACTGGCTATACACCGCGGTGGTAAGACCTATTTTAGTCTATGGATCAATTGTCTGGTAGAAAGCACTTGAGAAGAAATGCAACCTTAAAAGTCTTACAAGGATTCAGAGGGCTGGCGGTGACCGGATCTATAAAATCCACACCAACGGCGGCCCTTGAAGCAATGCTGAACCTTCCACCACTAGACATGTATTGTGAAAGCATTGCAGCCAGGGCTGCGCTAAGGATGCAAGAATCCAGTTTTGGAAAAGATATCCTTATGGCCACGCATCAATCCTGGATCGATGGGCTATCCTGAGGTCCGCAAACGAAACGGACTATACCATCCCACTTTCTTGCTGTGAGAGGAGATTCTCTATTAGGATTCCCTCCAGGGAGGAATGGGCCAGTGGTATGGTAAACACGGAAGAGGAACTGGCAATCTATACCGACGGATCCAAAAAGGATACCGGTACAGGAGCCGGAGTCTACTTCGAATCTCAGGAAGCGCGTCACTCCTACAGACTTGATGATGGCTGTAGCGTCTACAGGCTGAGATCTTCGCAATCAAAAAAGGCGCGGATCTGATTCTTAGGGAGAATTTCTCGGGTAAGAGAATCAAAATCTATGTTGACAGTCAGGCAGCCATTAAGGCTCTGCAAGCAACATGGATAAGATCCAAGCTCGTAAAACTCTGTAAGGAGAAACTAGAAGAAATATCGGATGTCAATGAGGTAACCATCTGCTGGGTACCAGGGCATGTGAATATTTCCGGAAATGAGAAGGCGGACGAACTAGCCAGACTGGGATCAGACGCAGATCACAACTGAGGCTAGAACGCCATTCAGCACACTATTCAGAGAAATAGGGGTGGAACTACTAGGAAAGGCCAACAAGCGATGGTGTCAATTAGATACATGCGCTACGGCAAGGCTAACATGGACTGTCTATGATAAAAAAAGGACGGAAAGTCTGCTAAGTCTTGGTAGAGGGAATATACGACTGGTAGTCGGTGCCCTCACTGGGCACTGCATGATATCATATCATGCAGCTAGACTAGGCCAGCCCTACAACGATTTTTGCAGAAGTTGTAGGGACGAAGAGGAAATAGAATCCATTCGTCACCTACTGTGTGAATGCCCTGCACTGGCCCGAAAAAGACTTACGTATCTCGGGAACTATTTCTTTTCGGGTTTAGAGGAGGCAAGAGACATTAAGCTGAGCAAACTGCTAAGGTTCTTAATTGAATGTGGATGGTTCAGCTCAGCGGGTAAATAACAGGTCCCCCTCGGGTTAGTCTTCGCTTAGTAGTCTAAATGAGCCGTGACATCATGTCAATAGGGCACCCAACTAACCTAACCTAACCTAACCTTGTACATAATATGAGTTGCTCTCTTTTACGATGCTACTAAAGAATTTTTTTTTTCCGAAAAATACTTACACACACAAAAAAACGTGCTTTCACTCCAGCCTTGGATGAAAAATTAAATTAGGTTAGGTTAGGTATATGGGTGCCCTATTGACGTAAAGTCAAGGCTCACGTAGACTACGTTGAGTCCATTGTGCCCACCTGTTTTGTTTAACCCGTTGATACCTATACATTTACTGTCGAGCTGAACCAGCCAGACGAGGATAAAAATCCTAGTATTCTGTTCAGCCCGATATTACCTACCTCTGCTAGTCCCGAAAGGAAGTATCTTCCCAGGAAAATATTCCTTTTTTGGGCTAGCGCCGGGCATTCGCACAGCAGGTGACGAACGGACTCAATTTCCTCTTCGTCCCTGCAGCTTCTACAGAAGTCATTGTAGGGCTGGCCTAGTCGAGCTGCATGATAAGATAGCATGCAATGCCCGGTGAGGGCACCGACTGCCAGTCGAATGTTCCCACGATTGAACTTCAGCAGATTTTCCGTTCTTTTCTTATCATAGACGGGCCAGGTCAATTTCGCCGTTGCGCATGTATCTAAGCGACACCATCGCTTATTGGCTTTCGCCAATAGCTCCGTCTGTATCTCCCTGTAGAGCGCACTGAGTGGTGTTTTGGCATCAGCTGAGATCTGCGCAATATTAGCACCTGATCCCACCCTTGCCAACTCGTCCGCCCTCTCGTTTCCGGAGATATTCATATGACCAGGTACCCAGCAAAGGGTCACCTCATTTACATTGGATATCTCTTCTAACTTCTCCTTACAGATTTCGACGAGTTTGGATCTTATCCATGCTGCCTGCAGAGCCTTAATGGCTGCCTGGCTGTCAACATAGATGCTGATCCTTTTTCTTGTGATATTCTCTTTGCTGATCAGGTCCGCCGCTTGCTTGATAGCGAAGACCTCAGCTTGGAAGACACTGCATCCATCATCGAGCCTGTAGGAGCGATGCATATCCCGAGACTCAAAGTAGACTCCGGCACCTGTGCCAACATCCATTTTGGATCCGTCGGTGTAGAGTGCCAGTTCACTTTCCGTGCGTACCATGTCACCGGTCCATTCCTCCCTGGAGGGAATTCTAATAGAGAATCTCCTCTCCCAGGAAGGAAGTCGGGTGACATAGTCCGTTACGGTTCTGAATCTCGAGACGGCCCATCGATCCAAGACTGATGCATGTCCATGCATTAAATTAAGGGTCCCGCCTTCTAGATGTGGACGAATGACGGACTTTGGCTAGTTCCAACCACGAATGATGCCTGTGTCACAATGCTACTACACGGCGATGCGACAGCGCAACTACAAACGCTGCCGTTTGCTGTGGTTGTAAAGTCGATCAGCCAATACACAATGGAGCGACTTTCATCGGCGTTTATTTTACAGCGAGGTTACTTCTGTGATTGAAGTTGGAGGTGAATTCTATAGAGTGAAGTTGGCATCAGTAAGAAATTCGAAGATTGAAACTGAAATTAGTTCATAATTGGATAAAAACAGATTGAAAAAAACATTATTGGATAATTGGATAAAAACAATTTGAAAAAAACATCATGGGGTGGCCGTGGTGCAGTGGTTAACATCATCGACCGCCGAGCGGAAGGTCAATAGTTCAAATTCGCTTCTTAGCCAAGAAAAAGTAATTCCTATACGGACAAAAAGTATCCAACGCAGTTGTGAATGGAAAGTGACCAGACGTACTGCTTGTAGGCATAACACTCACAGTATATGGTCAACCGAAATTCATCCTCTGCGTATGCAATAATAAAGTGCTTGAACGAATTACTTCGGACTATAACCAACGCGGAATTTGGTCGGCTCTCGTCCTATCTAGGTCTAGGACAACCACCCCTGAGAGTAGTGAACGAACATCAACGACCCCAACCACTGCACTCCGTTCAGGTTGTGTGTGTCAACACATCATAAGAGAATATAAAAACCCTTGAACATGCGCGAGTCTCTAAAAAAAAAAAAAAAAAAAAATTATTGCTGCTGCTTTAGCCTATAAAAAGTTAAAAGCGAAAACAAAAGTCAGAAGAGGGTAGTGGGTAAGACCAAGTTATCAAACGTATTCCTCCAATGTCGAATTCGAAATGGCACAACGCCGTGTAGTTGCCGACAGTTTTTCAATTTTTCGAAATTACAGCGCTGCGCCACGACTACATACGTGCCTATATGACTTACTCCATATAATTCCATTGTATTGTTGCGGAGATGTAAGCGGACCGTTAAGTTCGAAAACTCTCTGGAAGCGGGGAATTGGAATAATGTCAACTTCCAATGGAATTGTCAGAGCGTTCTAGAGATTTCCTATGGGGAACTTCCAACGGCGAACGTTCGAGACTGTGGACCGAGAGCTATATAAGCGCGAACACTCGCCCTCGACATTCATTCAGTTAGTGGTATAAAACAGCGTGTGACAAGTCGGTGTGATCAACCAAGGTGAAAAGAAAAGCTTTCAATAAAGGTTTGTGTATTGTGTAATAAAGTTTAAAGTGGATTGTACTGTGTAATAAAGTTTAAAGTGGATTGTATTGGATAATAAAGAAAAGTGGTGAAGCTACACAGATAATTGATCTGTGGTGAAAGAATTAAAAGTGTGTGTGTTTCAATTTAAATAAAAAGGACAATTGTAGTTTATCGCAATCCAGTGGTGCGAACCCTATTTGGTGTGGGAATCGAATAAATTCGTAACATTTGGTGTCAGAAGTGGGATTGCGAGTAAACGAGTGAAACTTTATTTGAGTTGTGAAGTGAATTATTGCAAAAGTGAAAAAATGGTAAAATTGGAAAAGTTGACAATTGAACAACTGAAAAGAGAGCTGGATGCTCGAGAACTATCCACAGTGGGAAGTAAAGCCAACCTGGTGGAGAGACTGCGATCGGCGTTGCAGGAAGAAGATGTCGACTGGGAGAGTTATGAATTCGGGGTGGAGAAGCCGTCGACATCCACTGAGCCAGCGTTCGATATGCAGCAAATTCTCGCGGCTCTTAATGCTATGAGTCAAAAGATGGAGGAAAACTCAACTTCCCTGAGCCAGAAACTAGATCAAAAGCTGGAGGAAAATTCCATCTCCCTGAGCCAGAAACTAGATCAAAAGCTGGGGGAAAATTCCACTTCTCTGAGCCAGAAACTGGAGAAACTTGAGGAAAATTCCGCTGCCGTAAGTAGGAAGTTGGAGGAAAATTCCACTTCCCTGAATCAGAAGCTGGAAGAGATGCTAGAGAACTGTCGAGAAAGCCTAAGAAACATCCAGCAGGCCGTCGACGATCGATTCCAAAACGTCGAAGAGAGAATCGAGACACTAGAATCGAGGTTCGACAAGAAGGTTCTAGATCTCGAAAATAACCAGGAAAAGAGAATCGAGACACTGGATAAGAAGGTTCTGGAACTCGAGAAAACTATCCAGAACGTTCACCATCAAGGAAACGTCGTACCGGCTGCAGCATCGAAATTCACAGCCCCCAACTTTGACGGCACGAGCGCATTTAACATCTTTAAACTCCAGTTCGAGACAACAGCGGAGCGGAATCAATGGGGAGAAGAAGATCGTGTGGCCGCTCTAGTAATTTCGCTTAAAGGTGAAGCAGCTGACGTTCTACAGACCATCCCGGAGACCCAGAGAAGGAACTACACAGCCATCTGGGATGCTCTTCATCGAAGATACGGCAGTGAGCACATGCAGGAGATGCACAAGCTGGAACTTAAAGGACGCAAGCAGCGTGGAAACGAGACCATCCAGCAGTATGCTGCCGACATCGAGAGGCTATCCCACCTTGCCTACGCAGATGTCCCACTTGATGTGGTGGAGAAACTTAAAACGGATTCCTTCATCCAAGGGCTAAGGGACCCCGATACGCAACGAAGTTCGATTCTCCTGCCGAAGACATCTTTCAAGGAGACAGTTGCCAGCGCTCTCGCATGTGAAACATCGCTCTTGATATGCCGACCTTCGATCAAACTACGGCGCATATCTCAAGACCAGGATAGTTCGAGAACAACAACGGCGAGTAGGAGTGGTTCATTCCCGGGTAGATGCTACATCTGCGACCAGCAGGGGCACATTGCGAGGAACTGCCGCCTGCGAAGAAAGCGTTCGAGGTCTAGTTCGCCAAAAAGAGACCATGGGAGTGAACGCGACCGTGGAGGTGCAAAAGGTGCACCTAACAATCCGTTAAACTAAAACGAGTCAGTGCAGAGGGGCGTGCGCTGGCTCCCACATTGGAATGCCCCAGCATCCTCGTATCCCGAATCTGTAGGGGTGCAACCAGCCTAGTCATCGAGGGAACGATGGACGGGCGACGATATCTGCTGACGTTGGACACGGGCGCAACTCATTCAGTCATCCGAAGCGGATTGGTTTCTGACATCGAACCATTTTCCGAGGTAAGGCTTCGTACAGTAACTGGTGAGAAGGCGGAAGTTAAGGGAAAGGTCCAGAAAAGAGTTACGATGGGGACCATCGAGTTTCAGCATGATTTCATCGTTGCGGACATCACTGATGACATCATAATCGGCGTCGACTTTATGATTAGGCATGGCTTCACATTGGATCTCAACCAAAAAGTGATGAAGTATGGCAACTTGGAGCTCCCATTAACCATAGATAATGGACAGGGTAACAAGGTAAGGCGAATAGTCGTGCAAGCGCGCCAAACAGTTCCCCCGAATGCAGAAGCTGTGGTTTGGGCAAAGATAGAAGAGGATGCGGGGACAAGCCGAATGTGGGTGGTCGAACCCGACAAAAGAAATCGACCCAGCGATATCATTGTTGGAAGGGCTCTGGTGGAACCCCGACAAGACCAATTGGTTCCAGTGCGAGTCCTGAATCCTGCCAGTACACCTAGGACAATACACAAGGGAACAACGATCGCTCAATGCCAAGAAGCTGCCGCCGTTATGAACTGCGAAGATAAGAAACAACAGCAAATCCAGTCCAACAAAGCCTTCTTAAAAACAATGGTCAGAGAGTGGACGCAACATCTAGTGGAGAATCAAAAAAGTAAAGCACTCTCCCTGCTTCGTAAATATTGGACAGTTTTTGCAG
Organism: Eumerus sabulonum; assembly: GCA_951905685.1. Lineage (NCBI taxonomy): Eukaryota > Metazoa > Arthropoda > Insecta > Diptera > Syrphidae > Eumerus > Eumerus sabulonum. Next base: position 180,431,586 of record OX645060.1, read on the forward strand.
ATGGTAAGAACTGTGGAAGAACATCAATTGTGAAGCACAGAATAGACACAGGGGACTCTAGACCGATCCGGCAACCACCGAGGAGGGTACCTTTGGCGAAAGAAGGAGAGGTGATCAAACTAATCGACGAGATGGAAAAGGAGGGCGTGATCGAACCATCTGCAAGCCCATGGAGTTCGCCAGTAGTGCTAGTTAAGAAGAAGGATGGAAGCACCCGATTCTGCGTGGACTACAGGAAGCTGAACGACGTCACGAAGAAGGACAGCTATCCTTTACCGAGAATCGACGACACCTTGGATACACTATCTGGTGCAAAGTGGTTCTCGACGCTGGACTTGCAAAGTGGATACTGGCAAATAGAGCTTGAACAGCAAGACAAGGAAAAGACCGCGTTCACCGCCGGGGGAGAGTTGTGGCAATTCTCTGTGATGCCCTTCGGTCTTTGCAATGCGCCAGCCACATTCGAGAGACTTATGAACCGGGTACTAAGAGGACTTCACTGGAGGACTTGCCTTGTCTATCTGGATGACATAATTGTCATGGGCAAGGATTTCGACGATCACCTTAAGAAGCTTGAAGAGGTACTGGAACGTATTCAAGCAGCCGGATTGAGATTGAGCCCGAAGAAATGTTCGCTCTTCCAGAACGAGGTGAAGTACTTGGGACATGTGGTGACTGCAGAAGGAGTCCATACAGATGAAGGGAAAATCTCAGCGGTTAAGGATTGGCCGCGGCCGAAGAATCTTCATGAGTTAAGGTCATTCCTGGGACTTTGCACATATTACAGGCGATTCATCCCAGGATTTGCAAACGTTGCCAGCAGTTTGCACGAGCTCACCAAAAAGAATCGGCCATTCAAGTGGGAGAAGCCGCAGGAGGAAGCGTTCATTCACCTGAAGGAATTGCTCTGCAGTGCGCAGATTCTTGCATATCCTGTCCCGGGAGAAAAGTTTATTTTGGACACAGATGCGAGCGGACATGGAATCGGAGGAGTACTCTCTCAAATGATTGACGGGCGAGAGCGGGTCATCGCTTACTACAGTAGGATCCTATCGAAGCCGGAGAGGAACTACTGTGTAACTAGGAGGGAGCTTTTAGCCGTGGTTGACTGTGTCAAGCATTTCCACAAATATCTCTATGGCCAAGCTTTTCATCTTAGGACGGACCACGCAGCGTTGAGATGGCTGCTGCAGTTCAAAAACCCGGAAGGCCAGCTTGCTAGATGGATAGAGAGAATCCAGAGTTATGACTTCAGTATCGAACACCGGAAGAGAAGCAGTCATGGAAATGCGGATGCATTATCGAGGCGACCTTGCGATGTTGAATGCAAACATTGTTCACGCGCCGAGACCAAGGAACAGGTCACCGATATCCGTTGTTTCCAGGTGCTGCCAGAAGATTCCTGGACTGTCGAGAAGGTCGGAAGGAAGCAGCGAGAAGATGCCGATCTGGCAGTCATCATCGACTACCAAGAACGAGGTTTTCGACCAAGTTGGCAGCAAATATCCAGTGAAAGCCCAATCGTGAAAGCTTACTGGGCTCAATGGCAGAGTTTGAAGCTGAAGAACGGTTGCCTCTACCGCAGTTGGGAAAGTGAGGACGGGAACATTGTAAACGATCTGCTGGTAATTCCGAAAGGACAAATCGAAGAGGTCATCCGAGAATACCACGAGGGACCAAGCGGGGGTCATCTTGGTGTTAACAAGACTGTAGAAAAGATCAAGAGACGTTTCTACTGGGTAGGATGCCATGAGTCGGTTACGCGTTTCATTCGCAGGTGTGAACAGTGTGCGAAGGCAAAGGGTCCAGTAAGGAAAACTCGAGGAAATATGCAGCAGTACAATGTTGGAGCACCGTTCGAACGTATCGCAATGGACATTGCAGGCCCATTCCCAACGAGCAACGCTGGAAACAAGTACGCGCTAGTGGTGATCGATTACTTCAGCAAGTGGCCTGAGGTGTTTTGCATCCCGAACCAGGAAGCCAAAACCATTTCGGATGCATTCTTGAATAACTGGGTTTCGCGTTATGGAGTACCAATGGAACTACACTCAGACCAAGGGAGAAACTTCGAGTCGTCGGTGTTCAAAGAACTCTGTGACATGCTAGGTATCAGAAAGACGCGGACAACACCATTACATCCACAATCTGATGGCATGGTCGAAAGGTTCAACCGGACGATGGAGGAATACCTGAGAAAAGTCGTCGTCGGAGATCAGAAGGACTGGGATGAACATCTTCCCCTTTTCTTAATGGCATACCGTTCGGCACAGCACAATTCAACGGCAACAACACCCGCCGAAGCCATTTTTGGAACTGATCTCCGACTTCCATCGGACTTGAAGTTCGGCGTGGTACTACCAACAACTAGCGGCAGGGAAGACTTCGTAGCCGAAAAGAAAGAACAGCTGAACTCTATCCATCAGTTCATCCGGGAGCGACTGAACTTGGTCAGCGATAAAATGAAGGCGCGATACGACTTGAGGGCGAATACTTCTGGATTCGAGACCGGACAATTGGTATTGCTGTACAACCCACAACGGAAAAAAGGCTTGTGCCCCAAATTGCAATCAGCCTGGGACGGACCATATGAGGTCATCAAGAAACTCAATGACGTGGTATACCGGATACAGCAGATGGGAAACAGACGGGCGAAGTATAAAATTGTCCACGTAGAGAGGTTAGCACCATATTACGGAGAAGGGTCCAATCGCTTGTTCGAGGACGAACAAGTTTAGGAGGAGGGCAGTGTTGCGGAGATGTAAGCGGACCGTTAAGTTCGAAAACTCTCTGGAAGCGGGGAATTGGAATAATGTCAACTTCCAATGGAATTGTCAGAGCGTTCTAGAGATTTCCTATGGGGAACTTCCAACGGCGAACGTTCGAGACGGTGGACCGAGAGCTATATAAGCGCGAACACTCGCCCTCGACATTCATTCAGTTAGTGGTATAAAACAGCGTGTGACAAGTCGGTGTGATCAACCAAGGTGAAAAGAAAAGCTTTCAATAAAGGTTTGTGTATTGTGTAATAAAGTTTAAAGTGGATTGTACTGTGTAATAAAGTTTAAAGTGGATTGTATTGGATAATAAAGAAAAGTGGTGAAGCTACACAGATAATTGATCTGTGGTGAAAGAATTAAAAGTGTGTGTGTTTCAATTTAAATAAAAAGGACAATTGTAGTTTATCGCAATCCAGTGGTGCGAACCCTATTTGGTGTGGGAATCGAATAAATTCGTAACAGTATGAATATGGATTTGACAGCTACGGCGTTTGTAGTCGCGCTGTCGCATCGCCGTGGAGTAACATTGTGAAACATTGTGAAACAGTCAGAGTCTACACGAGGGCTGTTTTTTTGCGCCTGTTTCTTTTGAACCTTCGTTCCAATTTGAAGACGAGCTTGACACGGAGTTTTTCTGCGCGTGCCTGGTTTTTGACATTTCGCTTCACATTTAATTTTCGTTAGCCTGTGGTGATGTTTGAATAGTAAGAATGGTATCGAAACGTACACTTACAAGTCAGATTCAGGAGTGAAGCGACATCGCAAAACAAAGAAAAGGAGATAAGGAAATGTCAAAAAAACCCACGAAGTAGCTACCCGCGCGTGACTGTGCCAATGTATTTCTGTTTCGTTTACCCTCTCTTTTGCACTTATTTCAGCCTTCGTCAAACAGCCCTCGTGTAGACTTTGACATTGCGCATCAATCTGTCAGTGTTTGATGACGTAGGCCGTGACCATCTGATTCGTAATTCTCTTTTTTATGCGTATACGAATACGAAAGAAGTTTTTTGCGCGCGTTAAATTTAAAAAGTTATTTGAGTTGTATTAAGAGTGTAACATTATTTTCTCAAAATGAGGTGTGCAGTTTTCAATTGTAATGAAAACAATGGTAAGGGAAAGGCAGGTATTAGGTATTATTGCTTTTCAAAAGATAATATCTTGCGAAAGCAGTGGGTTCACTTCTGCAGAAGGAAGGATTATTTGAATCCAAGCACAGCTCGTATTTGCTCTGCACATTACACAGCTATAGCTTAGGAAGGCTGTCGGATAACCAGCATGCCTACAACAAAGGCAAATCGGTGGAAACAACACTCCACTCAGTAGTTAGTACCATAGAAAGGTCACCGGAACACAAAGAATACATCCTAATGACCTTTCTCGGTATTGAGGGCACCTTTAACAACGTTGAACCATGGGCTGTCACCAAAGCGCTGACTGATTGGGTGTAATAGGATCAGTGATAGAACTGGTACGACAACTTCTTACACAAAGTGTCGTCAAAGCCAACTTCGCTGGTTCCGCTTCAACTAGAATGGTCAGGAGAGGTAGACCACAAGGTGGAGTACTCTCCGCTCTCCTCTGGAAAGTGGTAGCCAATGAACTACTACTGTTGCTAGAGCAGGAAGGGTACGTTGTGACCACCTATGCGGATGACATTGCTATAGCTGTCTCAGAAAATTTCCCAACATTACATACAGTAGTAACCTGGACGCAGTACTGTGGACTTGGGATCAACCCCAAGAAGACGATCTAGTACTGTTTACAAATAAATATAAAATCCCGCCCTTCAACTCACCGAGGCTGGGTAAAACCCAATTAATAATCAAAGATCAGGCTAAATACCTTGGCCTAGTCCTTGAACTGGCTGAACTGGAAACCCAGCATACTTGATTGGATCAAGAAAGCAGCCACTCTACACCTGTAAGAAGCTGGCGGCGATCGAGTTGATGTTTTCTACAAACGCGAGTTTGAAGAAGAGTTTATCCAAGCTATCGTGAAGTGTAAAAAAGGAAGGCGAAGCAATGATGCCTTTGTGTTGAGAAGGGCTTACTCAAAACGGTTACCCATCTCACAAGCAAAATGGAAAGACTTAAAAATAATGTGCGATGATCTTACTATTCACAAAGAGTACCACGGCTTCTTCAATTCGATTCGACCGTCTTCGGCTGAAAGGGATTACTTGCCAGAGCCAGATTTGTCAGAAGAATCGGATTATGAAAAATAGGCTACCTTTAAAATTCACAAACCTATGAGACTGCATTTCTTTTCATCGTTAAAAACAATTGTTTACCTGCTTAAATTTTGTATTAATAACATTTTTTGTTTGATTCTTCTGTTTTTTTTTAAGTCCTTCTGAATAACTTGCAAATTCTTGTAGTACAAGTACAAGGTGTCTCAAAAGAAAGTTTATATTCAGTGGATCGATTAAAAGCGAAGTAAACATTCTCTCGGAAAAAATGTACTTATCATTAAAGTATACATTTTTGGAATTTATTTCTTGAAAATAATGTCATCTAAATGTAAGCCCTCGCGTTCGCGACCTACGATGACTTACTTACTTACTTATCAGGCCTGCGATCCATGGAGGATCTGAGCCTGAGCTATAGCTGCCTTCCATCCTTGACGGTCCCGGGCACGCTGCTTCCAGTTGTCAAGACCAAGATGTCCTACATCCGCGATTACTTGGTCTTTATGCCGGAGGTTCGGTCTTCCTCTTCTTCTCGAACCAGGAGGCTCGGAGTCGAAGACCCTCTTAGCTGGAGCGTTGATGTCCATGCGCTCGATGTGGCCGAGCCAGTGTAGTCGACGGATCCTTGCCTTCCGGACTACATTCACATCTTGGGTACAGTTCGTAGAGTTCGCGGTTGTGTCATCTTCTCCATTCACCTTCCTCACAGACAGGACCAAATATCCGGCGCAGAATTTTTCTTTCGAAAGAAACCAAAATCAGCTCCGCTGTCCTGCTTATCGTCCAGCGTTCGGCTCCGTACAGCAAGACTGGCAGAATGAGCGCTTTGTAAAGCATGACTTTGGTCTTTCGAGTGAGGAGTTTTGACCCCAGTTGTTTGGACAAGCCGAAGTAGCAGCGGTTGCTAAGGGCGATTCTATGCCGGATCTCCACTGTGGTGTCATTTGTGGAATTTACGTTTGCCCCGAGGTAGACAAACTCCTTAACTACCTCGAAATTGTAGCTGTCAATTGTTATATTTTGTCCCAGGTGGTGAGCGACGGATTGGTTTTTGCTTGACAGCATGTATTTCGTTTTGTCCTCATTGATCTTAAGACCAATTCGTTTCGCCTGTTCTTCAATCGCCGTGAATGCTTCCACAACGCCACGGCGAGAACACGCGATGATGTCGATATCATCCGCGTATCCCAGCAGCTGGATGGACTTGTAAAAGATAGTGCCTTCCCTGTTGACCCCTGCCCGTCGCACTATCTGCTCCAGCACCAGGTTGAAGAAGTCACATGACAGCGCATCTCCTTGCCGAAATCCGGTGCATGTTTCGAATGGTTCCGAGGTCCTAGAACCGAGTTGCACAGTGCATCGCGTGTTTTTTAGCGTGGCGCGACACAACTGGATCAGTTTTACCGGGATCCCGAATTCGGCCATCGCCCCAAACAGTGCTTCACGATGAATGCTGTCGTATGCGGCTTTGAAATCGATGAAAAGGTGGTGTGTATCGATTCGAAACTCGTTGGTCTTTTCCAGGATTTGTCGAAGTGTGAAAATTTGGTCTATAGTTGATTTGCCGGGCCGGAAGCCGCACTGGCAGCTGCCGATTAGTGCGGTGCAAAATGGTTTTAGACGTTCACACAATACGCTGGACAGGATCTTGTATGCGACATTGAGCAGGGATATACCTCTATAGTTCTTGCAAGAGGTAGGATCGCCTTTTTTGTGGATGGGGCATATAGAGCTGGTATTCCAGTCGTCGGGCATGCTCTCATCTTCCCAAATTCTGCAGATGATCTGGTGCATGCTCCCTACCAGAACATCGCCGCCAGCCTTGAAGAGCAGCTGCTGGAAGTGCTGCTTAAATACATCCACTATTCCCTGCGGGTCGGTGACAAGATTACCCTCGCAGTTTCGAAGAGCCAGGGTGCCCTTTTTGAAGCCTCCTGCAAGGCCTTTGGCTTTCTTGTAAAAGGCTCGTATTTTATGTTTATCCCTAGACTCCTCGATTTCCTTGAGCTGGGAGGCTGCGAAGATTCTTTTCTTTTGTCGCAGTAGTTTCTTCTCCTCCCTTCTTCTGGCTCGGTACTCTTCTCGCGCTGCCCTGGTTTTCCTCTGCAGCGCCTTTTGGTACGCCTCGTCGGTTGCTGCCTTTTTCTGCTCACACTCGCCATCATACTACGGGTTTCTTGTCGGGGGTGGTAGGTATTCTAATGTGGTTTCGGCTACTTCCTGAATGGCTGAGCGGCAATGCAGCCACATATTATTGGCATTTGTGTTCGACGTAGGCATACCGTAGAGTCTTTCGCTCAGCTGCTCCCTGTAGACTCTGGCAACCTCCGGTGTGCTCAGGCGCCCAATGTCGAACCTCCTCCTGATGGGCTGGTGCAGCTTTCTGACATTGGACAGTCGAGCTCTGAATCTTGCTGCTACGAGGAAGTGGTCAGAGTCGACATTTGCTGTGCTTTCCGATCACTCCGCCAAGGGTGTTTTCCTTTCCGATTTTGGCATTGAAGTCCCCGAGCACGATTTTTACATCGTACTCCGGACAAGCTCCGTAGGCGTTGTCCAGGAGATCATAGAAGTCCTCCTTGATAGGGTCTTCAGCCTCGTCGGTTGGGGCGTGTGCACATATAAGGCTGATGTTATAAAATCTGCCTCTGATGCGGATCACAGCCAGGCGATCACTTGTAGGTTTAAAGTCGATGACCTTCGACCTTAACCGCTTTCCCACGACAAATCCGCATCCCAGTAAGTGCAACCTTTTGTGACAGCTGTAATAAATGTCGCAATTTTTCTTCCTAATCATACCGTTTCCTATCCAGCGTATTTCCTGGACCGCAGTAATATCCGCCTTGTACTGCGTGAGGATTCCTTCTAGTGCAGCTCCGGGAGTGTACAGGGTTCTGACATTCCAGGAGCATACTCGCAAATCGTGTTCCTTTTTCGTGCGTTGTCGTCGTCGAGTATCCGTCCGTGTATCCGAGGCATCTTACTCATTCGTAACTTTACATTTTTTTTACGTGGGCGGATTGTTAGCCCGCCGCACAACCGCCATTCTGGTCGGGGTTTGTCGCTGCATTCGTTTGTTCACCTCCCAACGGTTGTTGAAGAGGCTATCCAGAGGGCGCCGCGAGGAGGCCGTATGTCAACTTAACCCGGGCATTTAAACAGGGATCGTTGCTGGCATCTCGCCAGGTTGAGAGCAATCAACAACTTTACCCTGTATGTCCGAGCCCATGCCCCCAATGCACCTACGATGACTATGCACATTTAAAGCACTTGCGCGCTTCCGAAACGAAAGGTCGGGATCACTACGAACAGACTAATTAACATTATCCACGTTTTCTACTGTTCTCGATGACCTTAGCCGTCCAAATTTTGGTTTTTCTAGTGTTGAATCAGTCTCTTCAAGCTTTTTTATTCCTTTTCGAATGAGAAGAATACTTGGCGCATCATTTAAATGGCGTAAATTTCGAATAGCAGAATTTTCTACGCGGTACAGTCGCCGAATCACCGTTTTTTATAAAACTCTCGCACGCACAACGTGCGGCCTACACCCGAGAAACGCTCCACAGCGACTGAATTCCCAAGAGCCGGGCTACCGATTGACATACCCTCCGCGCCCCTCGGCTAATCAAATATAAACTTTCTTTTGAGACACCTTGTATTTACATTAAAACACTGTTTGGTGAAACTGAGGTGTTGATGAGAACTCACAACGTCAAAACCACGAATCTGCTCCTAGCCCTCTAAATTGAGTTCATTATCTGAAAAAAACACTTGAATACCTTAAGAACGGCCCTCAAGAATGGGACTGAAGAATTTTTCTGTTTCTAATGGAAAAAGCCGATTTTTCCCTGACCTTCAAAACTTTGAAGCCAGATTGCTCAAAACTATAATTTTGCAGATTCGTGTTTTTGGCATTGCGCCGACAATATATACATAGGTACATATGTATGTATGTACCTATGAGCTTTCATTTTGGAAGTAATTGTTTCCGGAAATGGCAACTGTGACAATACTTTTTTCCATGTGCGTATGTGGAATTATAAAATACGAAAAAACCGGCCAAATGCGAGTCGGACTCGCGCACGAAGGATTCCGTACGATCTGTATATATAAATATGAAAGAGACTATGTATGTTACCTCATCAGTCATCACATTAAATCACATTTTTTGTATGCTGACAGATCTTGGTTGCAGGCAGGTTATCGGCATATTACTTTGATGATCAAAAATCTCCATGATGAGATAGTGGATCATCAAAGTGTCCATTGAATTCAAATCAATTATCTTACTTGACAGCAACGATGCGAAAAGGTGAATAACAATAAATATGGGGAAAAGGTTTGCAGCTAGGATTAATTCATCAAAGACACAAATATATTCAGTATGTGACCAAGGGGATTTTTTGGATGAAAATCATGTCTGTTGTATGGGAGCCCCCCTTAAATATTCATTTTGTTCTGTTTTTAGTATTTGTCGTGGTAGCGGCAACAGAAATACATCATCTGTAAAAATTTCAACTGTCTAACTATCACGGTTCATGAGATACAGCCTGGTGACAGACGGACGGACGGACGGACAGCGAAGCCTTAGTATTAGGGTTCCGTTTTACCTTTGGGTACGGAACCCTAAAAATGCACTTTTAGCAGCCCATAAAACGAAGCGTATCTCAAACACTAATAAATACGTACTTTGATGTTAAACTTGGCACGGATATCAAGGACAGTCCTACCAACTTAAAAATAGTACCACTTCCCTAAATCTATATACATATGTATGTATGTATGTATTTGCACGCGCAATTTAAATTTAAACTTCACTTTACTTTTTGGACGAAGTAGTTTGGACAAGTTTGGCTTCTACGCCTAGGCGGAGATGTACTGCATACATACGTACGTATGTATGTATGTATAATGCTTTTAGGAATGCGAGTGACATGTGAAAAAATTCCGGGCGCCTGGTCATCAAATGCCGCTTGATTTTTTTCTTTTGAACGTCAACCATTGTATAAACTACATACACATATATATACATATATATTTATATACTAATGTATGTGCGTATGACACGCCACGTCCGACCATAACCGTTGCTACTGTGCTAGTTCAAGATAATCAACGGATAGATCGCGATGACAAGTTTTTTATCTTATAAGTGCAAATGTACATACCTACATATGTATGTACGTAGTACATGCGATTGTATACGACGCTCTGGTGTTAACGCGCCTTTTTTTCCGCACATGCTCGTACCGTTGTGCCGGAAAGATGTGGAAAAATACTTTAAGAATGTGTAAAACTCACAAGTGGTGACAAAATCGTTGTTAGATAAAATGCATAAAGCGGACTGTTTTGTAACATGTTTGCAATAGATACATACATATGTTTGTATGTATATTCGAGATACATAAATATGTACATATGTATGTATGCATGCATTTACGAGCATGCGGTCAAGTTGCATAAACCGTATATGTATGTACATACATACATACATAAAACGGACTGGACACAGCCATATGATCTCGTCTAGCGATTTGTCACCGTTAATTGTGATACAATGACGAAATTTGCGTTCAAAGAGATCGATTTGTGTTCTGTTCCAAAACGACGCCTAGCGGTTAGATTCAGGTCACGCCGCCGTAAGTCGGCCATTTGATTGTTCGGATTGTAGGTATTGCTCTTCTGGTGCGAACACTGATCATTGTCGCAATTTAAATGACTTGGTTGTGGGTGCTAATAAACGCCTGAGACCGAAACTACAATAATCAAAATGTACACCAATATGTACATACATATGTACATTTGCATGTATGTATGTACGAATATATGGTGCTCGATTTGTATAGTAATCCGGTTCTCACAGTATACGTGAGATTAAATGAGATTCATTAAACCGAAATGAAGGACGCGGCAGCTCGGGAAATGAGAGATACAAGTGAAAAATGATACATACATACATACCTACATACATACATACATACCTAACATATTTAAGTCTCACCAAAGACAGCTTTATCGCTTGTTTAGATGATTCATTATGCGCTTTTGTTGGTTTTGAACAGTTGGTCAGTTTTTCGTTTTGTAACGAATTTCAGACACATTTTTGAACCGTGGTAAGTCCCTACATACGTATGTATGTATGTATGTACATATACGAATAAGCATGATTTGAAATAATGAAGGGAGTGCGATTCGGTACAGATCAAAGATTCTTTCCCATATGTACATACATATATACATACATCCATACATACATATTTATGCCAACTTAAAAATACGATAAGTGGACACAAACGGCTGCTGACCCTTTTCCTGCGGGCACGGAAGTGCCCCCGCCAAGTCGAGCAAAAAAGCGGCACGGCCGTACCATCCTTTTCTCGACCCATTTTAGGCCATTTTCGACACCCTATACCTTCGTTGTGGATAAAACTAGAAGCCTGAGCATTGCATAAACACGGTATATTTCAAATTTTATTCAATTTGAACTAGTAGTTTAAGAATTATAACTAGTCAAAGTTTTTTAATTTTGTCACTCACTGACTGACTGACTGACTGACCGATCATCAAATCACTAAGGCACTTCTAGCAGACATAGCTTCAAATTTGGAACACAACTAGTGTTTAGTGTATAAATCAATGAAAAACTAAAACATTTTCCAATTTCGGTTAAGTTTTTTAGATACACCGACTGCATAAATAACTTTGTAATCCTTTATAAATATTGTTACGAATTATTCGATCCCCACACCTAATAGGGTTCGCACCACTGGATTGCGATAAACTACAATTGTCCCTTTTATCCGAATGAAAGAAATATAAACACACACACTTTTCTTGTTCCTCTTAGTGAAGGGTTTTTTCTCGCTTTTCCCTTTCTCAACTAACTTTTATATTCAGATAATTTCCATTCGCAATTGTATATTAATATTACAGAAGAAAGATATAAAATATCAAATCTCTGAACTGTAAAACGTGTGGTAACTCAACCTTTTGTAAACATGTTATGCGAAATAAAAACATCTATCTATCTATCTATCTTTTCTTGTTTTACCACAGATCAATTATCTGTGTAGCTTCACCACTTTTCTTTATTATCCAACACTATCCACTTTAAACTTTATTACACAAACAAACCTTAGTTGAGAGCTTTTATTTTCACACTGTTTGATCACACTGACTTTTCACACGCTGTTCAATACCACAAACTGAATGAATGTCGAGGACGAGTGTTCGCGCTTATATAGCTCTCGGTCCTCCTTCTCGAACGTTCGCCGTTGGAAGTTCCCCTTCGGAAATCTCTAGAACGCTCTGACAATTCCATTGGAAGTTGACATCATTCCAATCCCCGCTTCCAGAGAGCTTTCGAACTTCGACAGCGAAATTCGAACTTAACCGTCCGTTTGCATCTCCGCAACACTGCCCTCCTCCTAAACTTGTTCGTCCTCGAACAAGCGATTGGATCCTTCTCCGCAATATGGTGCTAACCTCTCTACGTGGACAATCTTATACTTCGCCCGTCTGTTTCCCATCTGCTGTATCCGGTATACCACGTTATTGAGTTTCTTGATGACCTCATATGGTCCGTCCCAGGCTGATTGCAATTTGGGGCACAAGCCTTTTTTTTGTTGTGGGTCGTACAGCAACACCAATTGTCCTGTCTCAAATCCAGAAGTATTCGCCCTCAAGTCGTATCTCGCCTTCATTTTATCGCTGACCAAGTTCAGTCGCTCCCGGATGAACTGAGGGATGGAGTTCAGCTGTTCCTTCTTTTCGGTTACGAAGTCCCCCCTGCCGCTAGTTGTCGGTAGTACCACGCCGAACTTCAAGTCCGATGGAAGTCGGAGATCAGATCCAAAAATGGCTTCGGCGGGTGTTGTTGCCGTTGAATTGTGCTGTGCCGAACGGTATGCGCGTATTTGTTTCCAGCGTTGCTCGTTGGGAATGGGCCTGCGATGTCCATTGCGATACGTTCGAACGGTGCTCCAAGGGGGCGTTCAAGTATTACGTAACGCAATTTTTTAAGATTTTTGACCCTCCCTCCCCCCCACGTAACACGCCGTAACGTTTTTCTGTGCCCCCCCTTCCCCTCACTAAATGTTACGTAACACCCAAGTGACCTAAAAGTCACAATTATGTTGCGCACAGTACCAGAAAGTCGCTAAAATATCGTTGTTACTGTTTTAATCGCGTTTGCGGTAATCATAAATAAAACAAGAGATTTATAACTCGCGACCTTTATAGATCTATTGTGCCTATTAGCCAGGAGCTTCTCCATTTTTTTAATGAAGTTGAGAATGTCTCTCGTAGGAGCTGAGATGATCCCCTTAGGGGGCAGCGCACTCATATGTTATGTGCCCTGCAGTTTCTTCGTCCTCAAGACAGAGTCGTAACTCAGTTTCAGACGACCGTAAGGTAGCTGACCAGTCTTCTGATATCGACTCTATTAAGCTTAAGAATATTAATAGAGTGTTTGTTCAGGGGTCGTATAAATCTTTTCGATTGGCAAAGTCAAAAGGGCAGGTGTAGCGATTTTTCTCACTGCCGCAGAAAGATTCAGGACTTATGTACCTTTCGCTGGAACTTTTCCTTTCGAGATGATCAGCGATTTTATTGCTTTTAGTACTCTTGTGCCCTGGCACCCACCAGAGTTTGATTTTGTTTTTTTTTTTGGCTAGGTCTTTTAGGGCATCATGGAATTCCCTAACGGATTTGGAGTTCGTGCTATACGAAGTCAGATCTGCTTGGCTGTCATAGAGTATACTGATGGTTATTCCTCTTATGCCAGTCTCTAAATCTAGATTGGCGGATGTTGGGATGGTTATAATTCAGATTAGAAGATACTGGGACTCATTCGTAGGGTCTTGCTAATCCTCCAATTTGGTCCAAAGATGCCGGCGATAACGGCAGAAATAATTTTGGAGCCATCAGTATACCACCTAAGGCCTTTGACTTTGAGCAAGAGATCACTGGTTTTCCAAGCTGTGCGGTTTGGGATCAATGTCTTAAATCTCTTGTCAAAAGGGAAGGTGTGTGGTAATGCGTCTGAGACCGTGGTATTCATATCCAGCTCAGGAAGCTGTTGCAGGATTGACATGTGACCCATAGGTCTGTTAACGAGCGAAGAATCCTGATTGCACTACGTAATGCAACCTTTTTAATAAAAAGGTGCAGTGGAGTAAGCCCAATTAGTGCTTCTTGAGCTGCCGAAGGGCAGGTTGGCATTTTTTATTTGGCACAATTGCGCTGGCCAGTCAGTATGAGAGCCTATATAGGCTAAGAATGGCTGATAATGCAAATCTCCCTCTTTTGAGGACATTACAGTATGAACTCACCTTAACAACAACGATTATTTCGTGTTTAAAACACTAACGAATACTGACAACGAAAACAAAATAAAAATGATGTGCAAAACAGTTGAGGGATTAGCCGTAAAACAAAAACGAAAAGAGTTGCCAACTTCGGAGACTAATTCCCTAGTTTTTTATTTAAATAAAAAAAATGTTACATAACGCGTTGTTCGAACCCCCCCCTGGTCCCTCGTGGTATTCTCGGATGACCTCGTCGATTTGCCCTTTTGGTATTACCAGCAGATCGTTTACAATGTTCCCGTCCTCACTCTCCCAACTGCGGTAGGGGCAACCGTTCTTCAGCTTCAAACTCTGCCATTGAGCCCAGTAAGCTTTCACGATTGGGCTTTCACTGGATACTTGCTGCCAACTTGGTCGAAAACCTCGTTCTTGGTAGTCGATGATGACTGCCAGATCGGCATCTTCTCGCTGCTTCCCTCCGACCTTTTCGACAGTCCAGGAATCTTCTGGCAGCACATGGAAACGACGGATGTCGGTGACCTGTTCCTTGGTTTCGGCTCGCGAACAATGTTTACATTCAACATCGCAAGGTCGCCTCGATAATGCATCCGCATTTCCATGACTGCTTCCCTTCCGGTGTTCGATGCTGAAGTCGTAACTCTGGATTCTCTCTATCCATTTAGTAAGCTGGCCTTCCGGGTTTTTGAACTGCAGCAACCACCTCAACGCTGCGTGGTCCGTCCTAAGATGAAAAGCTTGGCCATAGAGATATTTGTGGAAATGCTTGATACAGTCAACTACGGCTAAAAGCTCCCTCCTAGTTACACAGTAGTTCCTCTCCGGCTTCGATAGGATCCTACTGTGGTAAGCGATGACCCGATCTCGCCCGTCAATCATTTGAGAGAGTACTCCTCCGATTCCATGTCCGCTCGCATCGGTGTCCAAAATAAACTTTTCTCCCGGGACAGGATATGCAAGGATCCGCGCACTGCAGAGCAATTCCTTCAGGTGAATGAACGCTTCCTCCTGCGGCTTCTCCCACTTGAATGGCCGATTCTTTTTGGTGAGCTCGTGCAAACTGCTGGCAACGTTTGCAAATCCTGGGATGAATCGCCTGTAATATGTGCAAAGTCCCAGGAATGACCTTAACTCATGAAGATTCCTCGGCCGCGGCCATTCCTTAACCGCTGAGATTTTCTCTTCATCTGTATGGACTCCTTTTGCAGTCACCACATGTCCCAAGTACTTCACCTCGTTCTGGAAGAGCGAACATTTCTTCGGGCTTAATTTCAATCCGGCTGCTTGAATACGTTCCAGTACCTCTTCAAGCTTCTTAAGGTGATCGTCGAAATCCTTGCCCATGACAATTATGTCATCCAGATAGACAAGGCAAGTCCTCCAGTGAAGTCCTCTTAGTACCCGGTTCATAAGTCTTTCGAAGGTGGCTGGCGCATTGCAAAGACCGAAGGGCATCACAGAGAATTGCCACAACTCTCTCCCGGCGGTGAACGCGGTCTTTTCCTTGTCTTGCTGGTCAAGCTCTATTTGCCAGTATCCACTTTGCAAGTCCAGCGTCGAGAACCACTTTGCACCAGATAGTGTGTCCAAGGTGTCGTCGATTCTCGGTAAAGGATAGCTGTCCTTCTTCGTTACGTCGCTCAGCTTCCTATAGTCCACGCAGAATCGGGTGCTTCCATCCTTTTTCTTAACTAGCACTACTGGAGAACTCCATGGGCTTGCAGATGGTTCGATCACGCCCTCCTTTTCCATCTCGTCGATCAGTTTGATCACCTCTCCTTTTTTCGCCAAAGGTACCCTCCTCGGTGGTTGCCGGATCGGTCTAGAGTCCCCTGTGTCTATTCTGTGCTTCACAATTGATGTTCTTCCACATTTCTTACCATCTGCAAAAACTGTCCAATATTTACGAAGCAGGAAAAGTGCTTTACTTTTCTGCTTCTCCACTAGATGTTGCGTCCACTCTCTGGCCATTGTTTTCAAGAACGGTTTGTTTTTCTGGATTTCCCGGTGTTTCTTATCTTCGCAGTTCATAACGGCGGCAGCTTCTTGGCATTGAGCGATCGTTGTTCCCTTGTGTATTGTCCTAGGTGTACTGGCAGGATTCAGGACTCGTACTGGAACCAATTGGTCTTGTCGGGGTTCCACGAGAGCCCTTCCAACAATGATATCGCTGGGTCGATTTCGTTTGTCGGGTTCGACCACCCACATTCGGCTTGTCCCCGCATCCTCTTCTATCTTTGCCCAAACCACAGCTTCTGCATTCGGGGGAACTGTTTGGCGCGTTTGCACGACTATTCGCCTGACCTTGTTACCCTGTCCATTATCTATTGTAAATGGGAGCTCCAAGTTGCCATACTTCATCACTTTTTGGTTGAGGTCCAATGTGAAGCCATGTGAAGTCATGAAGTCGACGCCGATTATGATGTCATCAGTGATGTCCGCAAAGATGAAATCATGCTGAAACTCGATGGTCCCCATCGTAACTCTTTTCTGGACCTTTCCCTTAACTTCCGCCTTCTCACCAGTTACTGTACGAAGCCTTACCTCGGAAAAGGGTTCGATGTCAGAAACCAATCCGCTTCGGATGACTGAATGAGTTGCGCCCGTGGCCAACGTCAGCAGATATCGTCGCCCGTCCATCGTTCCCTGGCTTGTTGCACCTCTACAGATTCGGGATACGAGGATGCTGGGGCACTCCAATGTGGGAGCCAGCGCACGCCCCTCTGCACTGACTCGTTTTAGTTTAACGGATTGTTAGGTGCACCTTTTGCACCTCCACGGTCGCGTTCACTCCAATGGTCTCTTTTTGGCGAACTAGACCTCGAACGCTTTCTTCGCAGGCGGCAGTTCCTCGCAATGTGCCCCTGCTGGTCGCAGATGTAGCATCTACCCGGGAATGAACCACTTCTACTCGCCGTTGTTGTTCTGGAACTATCCTGGTCTTGAGATATGCGCCGTAATTTGATGGAAGGTCGGCATATCAAGAGCGATGTTTCACATGCGAGAGCGCTGGCAACTGTCTCCTTGAAAGATGTCTTCGGCAGGAGAATCAAACTTCGTTGCGTATCGGGGTCCCTTAGCCCTTGGATGAAAGAATACGTTTTAAGTTTCTCCACCACATCAACTGGAACGTCCGCGTAGGCAAGATGGGATAGCCTCTCGATGTCGGCAGCATACTGTTGTATGGTCTCGTTTAAACGCTGCTTGCGCCCTTTGAGTTCCAGCTTGTGCATCTCCTGCATGTGCTCACTGCCGTATCTTCGATGGAGAGCATCCCACACGATGAAGCGGCCATACGATCTTCTTCTCCCCATTGATTCCGTTCCGCTGTTGTCTCGAACTGGAGCTTAAAGATGTTGAAAGCGCTCGTGCCGTCGAAGTTGGGAGCTGTTAATTTCGATGCTGCAGTTGGTACAACGATTCCTTGATACAGAACGTTCTGGACAGTTTTCTCGAGTTCCAGAACCTTCCTGTCGAACTTCGATTCCATAGTCTCGATTATCTTTTCTTGATTATTTTCGAGATCTAGAACCTTCTTGTCGAACCTCGATTCTAGTGTCTCGATTCTCTCCTCGACGTTCTGGAATCGATCGTCGACGGCCTGCTGGATGTTTCTTAAGCTTTCTCGAGTGTTCTCTAGCATCTCTTCCAGCTTCTGATTCAGGTAAGTGGAATTTTCCTCCAACTTTCTACCTACGGCCGCGGAATTTTCCTCAAGTTTCTCCAGTTTCTGGCTTAGAGAAGTGGAATTTTCCTCCAGCTTTTGATCGAATTTCTGGCTCAGGGAAGCACTCATAGCATTCATAGCCGCGAGAATTTGCTGCATATCGAACGCTGGCTCAGTGGATGTCGACGGCTTCTCCACCCCGAATTCATGACTCTCCCAGTCGACACCTTCTTCCTGCAACGCCGATCGCAGTCTCTCCACCAGGTTGGCTTTACTTCCCACTGTGGATAATTCCCGAGCATACAGCTCTTTTTTCAGTTGTTCAATGGTCAACTTTTCCAATTTCACCATTTTCTCTATCTCTTAACAATTCACTTTGTGCAATTCACAATTTAAATAAACATTCCACTCGTTTAATCGCAATCCCACTTCTGACACCAAATGTTACGAATTATTCGATCCCCACACCAAATAGGGTTCGCACCACTGGATTGCGATAAACTACAATTGTCCCTTTTATCCGAATGAAAGAAATAAAAACACACACACTTTTCTTGTTTTACCACAGATCAATTATCTGTGTAGCTTCACCACTTTTCTTTATTATCCAACACTATCCACTTTAAACTTTATTACACAAACAAACCTTAGTTGAGAGCTTTTATTTTCACACTTACTTTTCACACGCTGGTCAATACCACAAACTGAATGAATGTCGAGGGCGAGTGTTCGCGCTTATATAGCTCTCGGTCCACCTTCTCGAACGTTCGCCGTTGGAAGTTCCCCTTCGGAAATCTCTAGAGCGCTCTGACAATTCCATTGGAAGTTGACATCATTCCAATCCCCGCTTCCAGAGAGCTTTCGAACTTCGACAGCGAAATTCGAACTTAACCGTCCGTTTGCATCCCCGCAACAATATAAAGTATTACAAATGTATATATTTACACTTTGCCTGTATATGTATGTATAAACAATGGAATAATAGGGGTAGATAGGCCTGCACGAGTAAATGCATATAGCATCGCACGATTACGAATACGAATACTCGTCCGTAAACGAGTAAAACGAGTACCAGTACGAGTGTTCGGCTTCGGGCAGCTTAAAAGTATTCGTATGGTTTCGCATCGGCATCGGCGAGTATTTACGCATCCTGCATCATTAGGCATTGGTAACAACGAAATTGTGCTTTTGCTGAAGAAATACATATGTATGTGTAAGCCGCATATTACCACCATCGGACGACACGACTCGTGTGCGTTGTGTTGTTGGGCTGGCCAACATTGCGCCGTTTTTCAATAAAAAATGCACTTACACTGCAAGCACTTAGAGATGGCTGGGGTTACACGTAAAGAGGATCCTATCAGTAAGAGGACTAAGGAGAAAACTAAAAAAATAAAATTCATGTTCGTCGAATCTTTCTAGGGTTAAAGAAAAGTTTAAAAAAAAGCAATCCTCGATATATTAAACATAAGTAAAGAAAGAAATTCTATATTTGGTTTATTAATCCTTTCCTGCAGAATGTAGAAACAGTATGGCATCTATATTCTCCCCCTTTAGATTACTTCTCCTTTCCTCTAACAATCTGTTTGCAGAACTGCAAACTGAAACTGCTCGTTCACTTAAGGAGCTAGACGCCGGGATTCATTCGATTTTTCGTCCTAGTTGGCGGAGTAAAGGAAAATCCTTTCCATGTCAGCATAGCATAATTGTCAAGAAAAGCTTTTCGAATCTCGCCGTTCGGAACCGGCAATAAACTGTAGATCCCCTTCACCTTTTGGAAATTAAAATCACACACAACATGGGTGATTGAGAGAAGCTCGGCTTTGGTCCTTCATGGACTGTAACGCCAACTTACATACATACATATATAGAGAGCACCGTGGCGCAGTGGGTAGTGTGTTGGCCTCTGACGCCGATGACACGGGATCGAATCCCAACACAGCCATGTCATCGAACCTATTTCTACGATGTTTTAGTTTAGTTTATTTTACTTTTTTTTTTTTAAGAAATACAAAAATAAATTAATTACACTTAAAAATACACAAAATAATAGTATACAAATTTAAAAAAAAATTATCTGCAATCTGTAGTTCATAAGAAACTAGAACTGAAAGCAGTTTAAAATGCAATGTAAGTTAACAACCAATATACAAGATTTAATGATGAGGGGGGTCACTACAATATGAAACAAAATATGTATTTATTTTAAGAGGAAACAAAAAAAAAAAGAAAAAACACTAAACGATATACTTGCAGCTAGACCAATACAGAAAGTAAATTAAGAATATCAACATAATTAAGGTCCAAAAGCCATGATTTCACTTTTTTTTGGAAAAATGGTTTATTTTGAATACACCTTATGTTATAAGGTAATTTATTAAAAAGTCTTGGAGCAGCTACAGTAAAAAATTGGAAAAATATTTGCAAATTGTGGTGAGGTAATTGGACAAGATTTTGCACATTAATGCGTAACTGATAGCTGGAAGAGCTTCTATTTAATGAATAGCCAGATCTTTCAAAAAAATATTTTCAATACTTTGTAACAGTACAGATGTTTCAGAGGTAGAATATGCAGGTTTCTAAAAAGTGGTAAGCTGTCAGACTGCCGGTTTTTATTGCAGATGATACGAATAACGTGCTTTTGGGACACAAGAAGAGGATATAGTTTGTTGTAGTGAGTGGAACCCCAAACAACTAAGCCATACTAAAGCCTGGAATGCACTAGCCGTAATAAATACATTTAAGAAGCTCCAGTGAGCAGTAAGGTTTCAAAAAGTAAATTTGTCTAGTGGCAGCTATAAGGTACTTTTTAAGTGCAGTTGTATGATCAGGCCAGTTCATTTTCCAGTCGAGCAGGACCCCGAGGTACTTGAAGTGTTTTACGTTCTCAATATAAAAACATTTATCAGAACATTTGCGTTGTTCAATATAAGTTTGTGAACTAGACTCTGTATTACAAGTAACCCTGCTATGTTTGAATCTTTTGCAGTTAGCACAATGAAAAAGAAAAGGTTCGCAGTCTATTACCCGTCCACCAGGACTAAAACACATGATTTTGGTTTTGTCACTGATGACCAGTTTGTGTGTTTTAAACCAGCGGCTTAAGACTTCAAGATCGTGATTGATGCTAACGGAAAGACTTAGAGCAGATTTAGAAGTAAAAGCACAAGCCAAATCATCCGCAAATGCTGTAACTTCGCTTTAATATTTTTGTTGGAAGAGTGAATTGATGAATATTAAGAAAAGTAAGGGGCCTAGCACTGAGCCCAGAGGAACACCTATAGATACGATACTCGTTGAACTGAACTCACCATCTATTTTTACGCTCTGAATTCTCTCTGATAAATAAGACTTAAGCCAGTTGTGAACTCTACCTCTAAAGCCACACTTATATAGTTGGTCCAATAGTATTTTGTGATGTTTCTCCTCAGCGGAGTTCTGACAAAACATGTCAGAACAGCTTCTCGAAATTCGCCCATGAAGGACCAGAGCCAAGCTTCTCTCAAGCACCCATGTTGTGTGTGATTTATTTTTCATACAGGTGAAAGGGACCTACAGTTTAATGCCGATTCCGAACGGCGTGAGTCGAGAAGCTTTTTCATGGCAAGTTTACTACGTGGGGTTTTGCCAGTACCCCGCCGAGGAGGAACGTCGCGAAATAAACATTCGATGGCGTTGGTGTTATCGGGATCCGATTTCGCTCATCGTGCGCCAGAGTCCAACACACTAACCACTGCGCCACGGCGCCCTCAAACATGCAAATATAGTTTAAAATTGTAATCATAACAAAAATATCGTGTTTTTTACCTTAAATTAATATTTAGTTGCATGACCTTTATTGGATATAGCTGGTTTACAACAAGCAGCATCCTTCTTCACGTCACACCAAAGATTCCCAATCTCACACTCACCCTGATTAAAAGAAACCACTGTTTAGCAAGTTTGCTAGTATGCTTCGGGTCATTGTCTTGCTGAAAGACAGTGGCATATCAGTGGCATTTCATCCTCAGCGTACACCAGCATTACTTCCTCCAAGATTTCCACGTATAAATATGTATCCATTATTTGTTGGATACGGTATATTGGACCAACACCATAAAAAGAAAAGCATGCCGAAACCATAATGCTGGAACCTCCATGTTTTATGGTCTTTGTCGTATACTGAGGTTTGAAATCTGTATTTGGAGGTCTTCTGACATAAAGACGAGAGCCCTTTCCGCCATATAAAACTATTTTAGACTCGTCTGACCACAAAATATTTCTCCATTTCTCTGCGGGCCAGTTTAAGTGGTCCTTCGCGAATTTAATTCTTTTAGTCACATGTTTTCTTGTCAGCAAAGGCACTTTTCGCGGACTGTGGGCTGTTAGATCGTGATCTCGCAAACGTCTACAAACCGTTTCTATGCTAGCATCTACGCTAAACACATCTCTTATCTGCGTAGCTGGAGTAAAGGGATTGATCCGTGAATGACCACCCTTCTTACTAATTTGGGAGACATTACGGGCTTACGCTCACGTGTTTCCGGTTTTGGCGAGTACAGGATAGCATTCCTGATTGTTGTTGGTGAGCAGCCAATTCAATTTTGAATTTCAGAATAGGTTTTACCCTCCGAAATCAACTTTTTGATAAAGTCGCGCTTTTAAGGTGTGCAGTGCTTACCTCTACCCATTGTTCATTGTTGTTTGGGTGAAAACATTCCTTTAAATGGAGGATATGAGTTATTGACATGAGAGTGAGATCTTTTTCTTTTCTTTATACATATGTATGTATGTACCGGTAAAATAGGATGAATGCAAATTAACAAACAAAATGTGTCTGATTAACGGCATCTAGGATGTTTTGATCGTAAAGCATTCATTTCAGAGAAAGATCTCTATATGTTAAGGATACTCAGTGGCAAGGATAAAGAATGAGATGCCAATCTATTGGCTTTGACAGGCACTTTGACCGTCTGCACCTATAAACGCGTTGCGGTTTGACGGCGTCTTGACTATTTCATTCTGCCTTGTTACGACCGTTTTGCCACGTCTTGACTCTACACATCGACGTCTTGAGACTATCATTGTGTTAGTCAAAAGCGTCGTTTTTAAACGGAGAATAACACGTTTAGTTTCGGTGTGTATTACAAAAGCACCAACCATATCCACTGTTTATCTCATTGTTTATCCCTGCTCAGTAGGATGTCTTGTTTGGTGGCAGAAGGCAGTGTTTTCTTTTTGCTTAATAAGCCTGTATTCTGGTGCTGCGTACTTAAACGACTTTTTTTACCAAGGCAGAGCTGACCAGGTGGGCTAAAAATATTTTTGTTTTACTGTCATGATAGGTTTGATGGGTTTTCCCTTTTGTCAGAAATCATAATTCTACCGAGAAAAATAATAACATTAAAAGAAAAAATAGAAATCTTTAACTTCGCATAGTCACAGAGCGGATGCGGAGTGCGCTCCATAGAAAAAAAGTTTAATGTTGGTAAGTCGTGTGTGGCCAACGTATTGAAAAATAAAAAATCTTTACTCGCTGATTGGAGTGCTGGTGCGAATGAGCTACAAAAACGGAGGTTTCATAGCAGTGAAGGTAAAAAGGTCGATACGTTGATACATGAATGGTTTGTCAAAGCTCGAGAGAAACGGATCCCTATTTCTGGACCATTAATTCAAAAAAAGGCGAAAGATATTGCGACGGAAATCAATTTTACAAATGTTAAGGCATCATCCGGTTGGTTACGACGATTTTGAAAACGACATAATATTTCATACAAAGCGATATCTGGGGAAGCTGCCGGTGTGAATCCACAAATCGTTGCTGAATGTACTAGCCGAATTGGGTCATTAAATGAAAAATATGAACCCAAGGATATTTTCAATGCAGGTGAGACGGCTTTGTTCTTTAAAGCTCTCCCTATGAAGACATTTCATATCAGGGATGAGTCCTGCTCAGGGGGGAAATCTTTCAAGGAAAGATTAACCATTTTACATTGTGTGAACATGCTTGGAGAAGTTGAACCATTGGTTGTGATTGGGAAATCCGCACACCTACTCTGCTTCAAAAATATACAGAAAGGAAACTTGCCAGTGTAATGGTTTTTGAATAAGCGAGCTTGGATGACAACTGCTATAATGACAGAATGGTTAAACAGCTTTAACGCCAAAATGAGAAAACTACGTAGGAAGATTTTACTTTTTCTGGATAATGCGACTTCACATCCTCATCTTTAAGTAACATCAATATAATATTTTTTCTGGCAAATGCCACATCCGTTTGTCAACCCTTGGATCAGGGCATCATCAAAAATTTTAAAATATTTTATCACGAACAAGTTCTCAATCACATAATTGCTAAAATGGATAAGGTTGTTAGTGTAGTAGAGCTTTCTTCTGCAATTAATGTGCTAGATGCGATCAATTGGGCTGTTGCAGCATGGAACAAGGTTTCTCCAGAAACAATAAAAAATTGCTTCAAGAAATCTGGGTTTCTACGCAATCAAACCTTCGAATTAGAAGACTTCACCACAGAGGACGACATATCACTAATCTGTTTGCAAAATTTGTCATCGCTTGTCAGAAAAACTGGTTGCGAACAAGTTCATTACATAGAGTATACCGCATGTGATAGCAACGTTCAAACCGATGAAAGATGGAATGAAAGCTTGGCCGAAGATGACACAAGCGTTATAAGTGTGAATGACCGAAGCGACGACAGCCTCGGATATGGACGCAGAAGCGGAAGCAGATACTGAACTGGATTCATACTCTTACAAAAAGGCGTTGAATTCTTGTGAGACTCTGTGCAAGTTTGCTTTGAGAGCTGGAGATGAAAACGCAATGCAGCTGACATCTGCTCTCCAATCTCACTATGAGTCAGTGATAGTAAAAGGGTGCAATTTACGCCAAAGGCGGATTGAGGATTTTTTTTAAAAATTGATATGAATGTATGTAAATGTATGCATGAACATATAATATTTTATACGTACATAACGGACCTAAAGTGAAATAAAAATGATAATTTTCCGTCCTTTTTAAATTTGCGTTTTTATTTTTATTTTTTTCTCTTAAGCGGACACTCTCTTATATGGACAAAAAGCTCTGGTCCCGTGGCTGTCCACTTAGCGTAACTTAACTTAATGTAATTAAGTTAATAAAGCTAGTTTAAGTCATTTTCTCTAGCGTAAGATAGTTATGATAGTTAAGATTAAGATTAATATTAATAAAAATAATTTTAGAATGTAAAAAAAAAATTAAAGGAGACATTCAGACTATCTGCGTTAATAATTTCTTCAGCAAATATGTTTCAAGTATTGGTACAACTGTCGTCTCCTTTGATGTTGAGCTCGGGCGCTATCTGCCAACTAAGTTGTTGTCACTGCACTACGACGACGTAGTAGTTGTATGACATTTTCGATTCCTAAATCTTTGGAATAATTCGTTAATTAATATTCAATCTCCAAACAATCCATGTTCGCGTATTAACATCACTCAAACCAACCGGCTTATTTAATAGATTGCCGATTGCGTGTGGTGGTCAGCGTACCGTCAAGCGTTAATGTGTCTTACATTTGATTGCACCTGTATACCATAAATCCTCAATAACTGGATCTGGATCGTTAACTATTATCCAGACATTGTTTAAGATCACTAACGTAACCTGAAGGCTGTAAAGGCTTCAGCATTTTGACTTTTGTGTGAGTGATGATTGTTTACTAATAAGCTTGGCCAAACATACCTGCCTTCTCAAAAAAAAGAAAAAAACACCAAAAATACACGGCATTCACATACAGCTGGCCGTCATTGTGATCTTAAGCTATTCTTCGAGTACGACTATCCGACCACGACGCCTTCGGCATCGGATTCAACGATTGTCGAGCGACTATGGTTGTGTGATTATGGTTGGTAGTGGCTTCTTTCTCATCTACTAAACATAAAACACTCGGGCTATGGAGGCGGATGGCTACTCACTAACCGTCTAGGCAATTTTCCAATTAATATATTGGGTATAACTTTTGCTTTTTTCTCCCCATTTTTGTGTCTGGTTTTTCCTATCCACTCTTGATTATGTTTTGATAATGCATAATTGTGTTGTGTAGGCGGTTGTCGGTAGGTCGCTCACGTATATTTACTGGAAGGTTGTTTTTTTTTTTTTGCGAGGGTAGTTGAAAATCTTCAAAAGACACTATGAGGACCGACAGCGTGTGCTCATAGTAGTGTGAGATTCCTACTCACTAAAAACACGTCCCTTCAAACGTATTTTTAGTGTTAGACTACAACTGAGCTCTTGAACTCATCCAGTAGTTTTTTACAGAGGAGAAAAGAAAAAAACCGGCCAAGTGCGAGTCGGACTCGCGCACGAAGGGTTCTGTTCATCTGTATATACATACATATAAATATGAAAGAGACTATGTATGTTACCTCATCAGTCATCACATTAAATCACATTTTTTGTATGATGACAGATCTTGGTTGCAGGCAGGTTATCGGCATATTACTTTGATAATCAAAAATCTTCATGATGAGATAGTTGATCATTAAAGTGTCTATTGAATTCAAATCAATTATCTTACTTGACAGCAACGATGTGAAAAGGCGAATAACAATAATGGGAATTATGGGAAAAAGGTTTGCAGCTAGGATTAATACATCAAAGACACAAAAGAGATTAAAACTGGGAAGCTTGCTACTGGTTGTGGGATATTGTAGACTAACCTTAGGTCAGTATGTGACCAAGGGGATTTTTTGGACGAAAATCATGTCTGTTGTATGGGAGAACCCCCTTAAATATTCATTTTGTTCTCTTTTTAGTATTTGTCGTAGCGGCAACAGAAATAAGTATATCATCTGTGAAAATTTCAACTGTCTAACTATCACGGTTCATGAGATACAGCCTGGTGACAAACGGGCGGACGGACAGCGAAGTCTTAGTAATAGGGTTCCGTTTTACCTTTGGGTACGGAACCCTAAAAAAAACGATACGTAAGTTAAAATGTGGCAGGTCACCTTCCAGCGATGATTCCTGCAGAGCTCGCCAGTTCACACGAGTAATCATATATTTATTATCGCGCTAAATCGAACGGTTTCGTTCTTTGTGGACGGCGTAATAAATGATCTTCATCTAAAATTGGAAGTATGTACAGCGTTATTAGCGTGTTCCTCTAGTCGTCGTCTGTGTCTACGAGCAAAATCTCTAGCTGCGTTGGCGATTGTTGAGATTCCTAGATCCCTATGGATATCCTCATTTCGTAGATACCACGGCGCATTAACAATTGCCCGTAATACTTTGTTTTGAAAAGCAGGATCTCAGCATTAATAATTTTGGTACAACCCAATAGTTGTATACCATAAGTGCATATAGGTTTTAGCACTTGCTTATATACATATAAGCAGTTTGTTATAAATACTGAGTTTGGAATACTTTCCTAATAGCCAGTACGATTCCCGATACCTATGTTCGAGTTCTCCACGTTTTTTCTTAACGTAAGTTTTCCATTTTAATTTCGCATCAAGTGTCATTCCGAGATACTTCGCTTCGTTCCAGAAAGGAATTTGCGCAGCGTTTATGAAAACTGGTAAGTTATTTATTTTTCTGTAGGTAAAGTCAACGTGATTTGGTTTCTTTGAGCGAGTTACGTTCACACGCTGATGACCCCCACTACACCGATGCCCACCACCTGTAAATACAGCAACCGCATACCGCCCCGCAACACCCCATTACCCACCGAAACCAACTCCCGACACCCAGCATGACCTACATACATCGGTCACGCAACCCAGCAGCCATCACTCCTATGTCTTTCACTAAATTTATGTTGTACCCTTATCATATTGTAATTGCAGAAGTGGACATGATCTTGCATAGTCCGCGTCTGGTCGACATCCGACAGAAATGCAAGCTCATGTGGTCACCTGTGCAAACGAAACTTCCTTCCCATTGGAAGAGAAAATTGTAATCAATCAGAATTATAACGTTGAACCGAACGGTTGGAAAACAAGTAAATCTTTTTTTAGTCTCCCCGCTAACCCCACGACGTATCTAACGCGATCCGCCAAACCTTTGTCCAATTATTTACACGATCTACAGCATACTGTAGTTTAACATTTGCTTCTTCAACCATTTTACCTGTTGCCAGGAGGAAGGTGTCATCGGCAAACGTTGCTAATACAGTGCCTTCTGTCTGTGGTATATCACGAGTATAAAGTAAGTATAATAGCGGTCCTAAAACACTACCCTGCGGTACACCGGCCGTTATCGCCTTCAGCTCGGAAGGCGTGTGTTTAACACGAAAGAGTCTGTGTGATAGGTGGGATCTTAGAATATTATATAGCTGTGCTGGTAGAACAGGTCGTAGTTTATACTCCAAGCCTTTGTGCCATACCTTATCAAAGGCTTGTCACGAAAAACGTTTGAACAAATTAACTTTTGTTCTAGCGCTTTTTCAATTACATCAGTTATTCGATGTAGTCTTTTCCTTATCTTCCTTAGCCCATTTGCCTCGACCTTTTCTTATTGGTGGTGTCTGGATTTGCGGCTCTCCAAAGAGAGTAATTTGATTCTTTCTCTGAAGTCAAGTTTTCTAGATAAATGCCGATATGTCCATTCTTGTAGTCTTTAATTGCCTTTTCGAGCGAATTACACAAGTGGTTTAATCGAGTTTAATCCAGCAGCGCGCGAGTTTGTTGCCATCGCTTCCGCACTTTCCATTTTTCGTTCACCATTTGTCTTATTTCAGGTGGGTAGGTTACCTTTTGACTGACCGGAATTCGATCTTGGTGTAGAGTACTCTTCGACGCCGCATATTACACTGCTTGGACAAAACGATCAGCTTCGACTTCTAATTCATAGGATGTTTTTAGCGGTACTCTGAGTTCAGGGCTTTCCTCAACGTGGTTTCTGAATCTTTCCCAGTTAGTTCTCCTACTAGTTAATCTATGTGGTCCTTGCATTTTAATTAGAGCTGCGCTCATCGTTAGTATAACTGGAGAATGGTCTGAGGAAAGGTCAAAGCTCTCTTCGACTTTTAGGTAGTTTGCACTGATAAAGACATCTGACTCGCAGCCATTTTCCATACCAGCTTGGTAGAGTACTTTACCTTTTTGCGTGTTTACCCGTAGGTGTCAAACCTTTGTCGATTTTTTTTTTTTTTATTTAATGTAGTTTATGTAGAAACACAGTGATACGTCGTAGTTCATATTGCATATTCAAGAAATATGAAAATTATTTCGTGAGATGGAGAGTTATCCAGTCGTTAGAAACCGCATTTCGACAATTGACTCGTAGTGTACATACAGCGCCCTCAAAGAGCCATCTCAAAGCCTTAAATAAAAATACATGTAAATACTAACCACCACTACCACCACTACGATGTTTCGCAAAAACCTCACTTTTGACTACAATTTTAGAATTTTGAAGCGCAGGTCAAAAGGTCAAAATGCAGTTGTGTGCAAAACCGAATAGCTGGTTAGTAAAAACAATTACCCTACCAGCGTTAAGATCAAATGCAAAATAACTTTGGCCTTTCTATGGGCTTTAGAGAGGTCTCTGTCGAAAATCTAAGGGACACTTTAAAACTGAAATCACACCAGTCTTTTTCCTTTCCTAAAGACGCAAAGATTTGGACTGATGGATACTGGAGGAGAACTTATACGGGCTGTAAGGCTACAGGTGTCCCTTATGTGATGAATGGGACAACCCACCTTCAGGCCGTTGAGTCTCGATTCCAGCTCAGAAGGAAGAATACGCATATAGCTGTTAAGGAACCTCAATCAACATGGTTGCGGCCCTAAAAAAAGCTAACTTGGTTAAAGGAGTTGATATGACAAAAATCTTTATTGAGGATTAAAGTACATTCAAAATCATTATGTTTTAAAAAGTTGGTTGTCCAATTGAGGCTACGACCGTCACCGACTGAGCACTCTTCTTTCGGAAGATGATCCAATAAAACCGCCTGACCAATATCTACCCCGAACAGTAAGACTCTTGATACTGCTGTAGATCAATGTCTGCTTAAATACGGCAATGTTTCTTCTTCCCGTAGCTGTTCAACAAAAATGATGGTTCATCAACAAAGATATTTTTTTTTCCTTTTGCTAAAATGAAGATTTGTATGATGAGCTTGATAGCCTTGAGTTTTTGTTTTTTGCATGCCTAAGTTATTCACAAAATCTCATTAAGTCGAGGTTGCAGGTAGACGAATTCCTTATGCATTACTAAGAATCAGAAATTTGGGTCTTTCGTAATAGCAGCAATATTCTCGTCTCGTTTCAACGCTATACAGAGCCAATCGAAGAGTTTTCCCTGCATTATGTGAGAGTCTTTGACTTGCCCGATTAGTTGGATGATCACTTTGGCCGCATCTATCTTATGAGCATTATGCATAATCTCCACAAAAGCTGGAGGTAGAAAAACTTCTATCGAATGTTCAGCTTTGGCCTTTAAAATACACATTTCCTTGTGTTCTTTTTCGCAATGAGAATGGAAATATTGAAGCCGCCAAACTGTCACATATAAGTATACTCAGTAAGCCATAGAGTTAAAAGACTATTTGATTTTTATGGGACATAGTTTTAGAAAGTTTCTATATTAATTCAGAATGCTGATTATAGCATCATATTTCTTGGGCGCTCTTAAACGATTGTAAAACTTACTTACTTACTTTGTTGGCGCTACAGTTCGGAGTGAACCAGGGCCTCAACCAACAAGCCTCTCCAGCCGGCACGATCTTTGGCCAGCCCTCGGAGTTGGAGTCGAAGACTCTTCGGGCCGGAGCGTTGATGTCCATTCGCTCTACATGGCCCAGCCATCTTCGACGTTGGATTCGAAGACATCTAACTAGGCCGATGTCGCTGTACAGCCCGTACAGTTCCTGGTTGAATCTCCTCCTCCACTCTCCGTTTACACTAACGGGACCAAAGATTGCACACAGAACTTTCCGCTCGAAACGCCCAAGAGCCTCTTCATCCGCTTTTGATAACGTCCAAGCCTCAGCGCCGTAGAGGAGGACCGGGATGGTTAGGGTTTTCCAGAGGGAAACCTTAGTTTTTCAAGAGAGGGCTCTACTACTCAACTGCCTCTTGAGCCCGAAGAAGCAGCGATTGGCAAGAGTTATTCTGCGTTTTATCTCAGCGCTGGTGTCGTTGCTGCTTGTCACTATCGAGCCAAGGTAGACGAAGTCCTTGGCTACTTCAAAAATATAGCTGCCGAAAGTGACATTCTGACCAAGACGTCGGTGTTGCGCGTTTTTCTTGGATGACAGCATATGTATATTTGATGTTATCCTCATTTACGCTTAGGCCCACTTTAGCCGCTTCTGCTTCAATGCTTGCGAACGCCTCATTGACGTCTCGCTTTGTTCGTCCAATAACGTCAATGTCATCTGCGTAGGCAAGCAATTGTGTGGACTTGAAGTAAATCGTACCTCTTGTATTGGCCGCAGAGTCCCGCACGATCTTTTCAAGAATAATGTTGAAGAAATCACATGACAGTGCGTCACCCTGTCTTAAACCTTTTTTAACATCAAAGGGGTCGGTTAGTTCACCTCCGACCTTAATGGAGCAGCGAGAGTTCTCCATAGTCATCCTGCACAGTCTGATGAGTTTGGCAGGAATGTTAAAACATGACATGGCTCTGTATAGCTCGTCTCTATAAACACTGTCATACGCGGCCTTAAAGTCGACGAAAAGATGGTGCGTGTCGACCTGGAATTCATGGGTCTTCTCCAAGATCTGCCGTAGTGTAAATATTTGGTCTATCTTGGATTTTCCTGGCCTGAAACCACACTGGTAGGAACCTATCAGATTGTCCACGAACGGCTTCAGGCACTTAACTAGTACGGCAAAAAGGATTTTGTACGCGATGTTCAGGACGTTTATCCCTCTGTAATTGGTACAGTCATAGGGGTCTCCTTTCTTATGGACCGGGCAAACGATACTGAGATTCCATTCATCGGGCATGCGTTCTTCCGACCATATCTTGCAGATGAGTTGGTGCATGTTTCTGACCAGCTTTAAACAGTTCCGCGGGGAGTCCGTCTGCTACAGCAGCTTTATAAAACTTAAGTTTAGACATCGCTATCTTAACACCGTCTAGGTCGGCTGGACGGGATTCTCCTTCGTCTTCGTCCATTGTGAATGGTTCGCCCTGCCTAATGGCGGCATTTTGACTATCATCGCCGTTATACAGTCTGCAGAAGTGGTCCTTCCACAATCTCAGCATCGACTGTGACTCCACTACTAGTTGTCCGTGCTCATCCCTGCAGGCTTCTGCTGTGGCTTTATAGTCTTGGCATGTTCGTTTTACTTTCTGGTAAAAGGAGCGCTTCTCGTGCTCCTTGTTTTTCCTTCTCAGAAGTGCATGCTCCTCCCTCCTTTTCTGTTCATAGAGCTCGCGGGCAGCTCTCGTCCGTCGATGCAATGTGGCCATGTATGCATTCTGTTTCTCTACATGGGCCTGTCTGCACTCATCATCAAACCAGGGGTTTCTCGACGGTGGTGGCTCGAAACCGAGTATATCTGAGGCGGCCTCTCTAATGGCTTTCTGACAACGACTCCATTGCTGTTCTATGGTTTCTGCAGCTTGCATCGGGACCTGAGAGAGCTTGAGGGAGACTTGATCGGCGAAGGTCCTGGCGGTCTCCTGCGATTGCAGCTTTCCGACGTTAAATTTTTGTGTTCTTACTCGACTCCGTTGATTCCGAGAAATTCGCATCCGTACCTTGACTGCAACAAGGTAATGATCCGAGTCGATGTTGGCTCCTCGAAAGGTTCGGACATCTAGGATGCTGGAGGAGTGTCTACCGTCGATCGCATTATGATAAATTTGGTTGGTTGTCGTTTGATCGAAAGACCGCCAGGTCCCCTTATGGATGTTGGGGTGTGGGAATCGTGTACTTGCTACTACCAGGTTATGTCCCGCCATGAAGTCCACTAGCCTTAGTCCGTTTTCTGACGTGGTTTTGTGTAGGCTGTGCTTTCCAATGACCCGTTCAACGATAGCTTCCTTACCCAGTTTCGCGTTTGATGATACCAACGATTTTGGTATCATAGCTGGGACATTGCGCATACGTTGTGCGTAGGAGGTCATAGAAGTCGTCTTTATGTCGGTCATCTTTCTCTTCTGTGGGGGCGTGGACACATAGTAAGCTTATATTGCCGAGATTGGCCTTGATGCGGATAGTTATGAGGCGTTCGCTTACATATTAGAAGCTTAAGACTTTTTTCCTGAGTCTGCCTCGAACAACAAATCCGCATCCGAATAAGCGTTGTTTATTTTCTCTGTAGCAGTTTCCGTAGTATATACATATCACAGTTATTCATCCGCTTTTTGCCTGGCCCATCCTATCGCACTTCTTGGAGCGCGGTAATGTCAGCTTTATAGCAGTCCAAGGAGTTGACCAGTTGTTCGGCTGCACCTGGTCTGTTGAGGGACCTAACGTTCCAGGTGCAGATCCGAAATTCGTTTCCTTTTTGATGTTTGCGGGGGTCGTCAACATGTAATCCGTCCGTATCCGAGGCTATTGGTTGTCTCTGAACAAAATATTTGTTTTGCGCGATAGGGATGTTAGCCCTAAGCGCAACCCCCAACCTGGAGGGCCAGGTTACTCTTTCCCCAGGAACAAGGGGTCAGGTCGCTGCACACATTGGTTCACTACCTGGCGGGTGCCAGTATAGCTATCCAGGGAAGGCCACGGGGAGGCTGTGTGTCAACTTGGATTGAGCAGGGACAGAGATCGAAGCTGGCGTTTGCCAAGTTAAACGCGATCAACTTCTTTGCTCTGTTTGCTCGCTCCCTTCTCCCCTGACGATTGTAAAAAGCCTTTAAAAATTTGACCAACGCCTTCGCAGTTAAACTTTAAGGAGAATACGTCCATCTTCCCTGTTGTTACGGGTTTTCACCTACAACTTGATACTTAAAAGCTGCACCTTTTATACATATTTATATTTTCACAAGTACATATTTGCCATGATGCCATTCTATTTCTATTTAGGAAATGATGCTACCAATAATTTGCATTGCACCACTTACCATTCAAATTGAGCCGCTTCCGACCCAAGATCTAGTGTCGATAGCAACGTTAGAGCGTGACCAGAATAGCATGCGTCATATTAACAAATTGGTTGAGGTATCTTTTTTCAAAAATCTCTTTAAACCACCAACCGGCTAAACAGAGACCTAGTCCAGACTCATTTCTATGTTGTTTGCTATGTGCCTTGCATTGGGGGAGGGGAAGATAACGTTTATGACTTCAAACCGGTTGCAATGGCGAACAAGGTTTCCTTCTTTTCTTATTTTCCTCCTATATACCAGAGTAAGGTTTCCTCGGGAAATTGGCCCATACACACTATAGACCCATAGAACCTACACATTTATGTACATATACATATGTATATGCAGTTGAATTCAACGCCTGCTACAAATAAGTTCTTCGTATTCACTCACCTATCCAACAACGCCGGTAAACAAATTTGTTATACCTTCAACAGCACACAACATGAGTGGAAGACCCACTAACTATGATCTCGATGAGCCACAATTCGTTTTGTCATAATTTACAAACTTAGATTCCATGTCACAACATATTTGCTTTTTGCGTTTATACGAGTACATATGCTCGAGTAACAAATGGACTGTCTATCACCTTAAACCCAGACGAGATCAACCAATGTTACTGGTTGTCCCATATTGGTAAGTTGATCCATGAATGTCACCCAGAAGACCATAGACTGCAATACAGGTTATTCGTACTATGAGTTTACATAATTCGCTTAGACTCTGCGGCTTCCAGTTCATGCGCCGTAACTGCAACCGGTAGTCATAGAGAAAATTGAAACTAATCCAAGTCACTGCAAATTGAGTGCACAATTGATAGATATGTCAGATGCCATCCAGGTGAATGAGGATATTTGTATGCAACTACGAAAAAAGCAAAAAGTGACAGATGAAGATCGTGAGAAATCTGTGGGAAAATGTCCGAAATGGGCATCAGCGTGCATTTGTATTTACTTTCGAACGTGACGGATGCTAGATAAAATAATGATTTTAATTGTGCATATGAGTAGATTGTAAATATGTATTTATATTTAGGGTATTTGTGTAACTGAAGGATCAAGCTGAAAGGAAATAGTATCCACCTCTACGCAAAGACTTCTTCATTTGCTTTTGTAGTTGTAGAACTTTCGAAAAAATCTGCGATGATGATCATGCTCCTTATTGAAACACTTGCTTTCGAACAAATTAACCAAATTACTCGGACATAAAAACGTTTTGCGACTTTAAACCACGTCAGATACTTTGTAGCAGAAGGTTATTGGTAATAAAAGTATGCCGCCAACGTAGTTAAAGTCGGTGGGGATGAGACACGATACCCGACCACTTTTACTAGTCTGCCTCTTGATAACTTGATCCGATTGTTGGTTTCAACGTAAACGATCGATTATACTTCATTGCTCTATCAGATTTGTTGACAATATAATATTCGATCACAGATTGCGAAGTGGCGCAGTGGGTAGTATGTTGGCCTCTGACGCCGATGACACGGCATCGACAAAATCCTTTGTAGCATAATTGTCAAGAAAAGCTTCTCGAATTTCGCCGTTCAGAACCGGCAATAAACTGTAGGTCCCTTTCACCTTCTCGTGAGGATAGTGGTTAGGGCGACTTGTGGGCATAACGAATAATTAATCAACTTTTCTCAGCGTCTTCATATGGAACAACATGAAGGTAGAAAAGACACATATTAAAAATATCAAACAGGCATTAGTGACAAATATTGTAGCGTTATGCTCAAATGTGTAATCTTTGGCGGCAGCGAACAATTATATAACATGATTGTCATATATTTTAGACAGATCTTCAGAGACTGCGATTGGCAAGAGTGATTCTGCGTTTGATTTCGGAACTGATGTCGTTGTTCCAAGTGGCTGCGGAGCCATGGTAGACGAAGTCTTTAACTTCTCCTTCTTCTTACCTGGGCCTCAACCAACATGCCCCTCCATCTAGCACGATCTTTCGCTAGCCTTTTCCATTGCCGCACACCCAGTTGGCTGAGGTCCCCTTCCACCTGTGTGCGCCATCTTAAGTGCGGCCGTCCTCTGCTTCTTCGTCCCTCGGGGTTGGATTCAAAGACTCTCCGGGCTGGAGCTGTGGTGTCCATTCGCTCTACAAGGTCCAGCCATCTTAGGCGTTGAATCCGTAGACGCCTGACTAGGCTCATGTCGCTGTACAGCCCGTAAAGTTCGTGGTTGAATCTTCTCCTCCATTCCCCGTCTGCGTTTATAGGCCCAAAAATCACGCGCAAAATCTTTCTCTCGAACCGACCAAGGGCCTCCTCATCCGCTTTTGATAGTGTCCATGCTTCTGCGCCGTACAACAGGACCGGGACGATAAGGGTCTTATATAGAGTCAACTTTGTCGTTCGGGAGAGGGCTCTATTACTCAATTGCCTCCTGAGCCCAAAGAGACAGCGATTGGCAAGAGTGATTCTCTGTTTGATTTCGGAACTGATGTCGTTGTTCCAGGTCACTGCAGAGCCAAGGTAGACGAAATCCTTAACTAACTCGAACTTCAACGAACTTCAATACAAACGTTCTGGCCAAGACGTCGGTGGTGAGCGTCCTTTTTCGAAGACAGCATATATTTAGTCTTGCCCTCGTTTACCGCCAGACCAACTTTCTCCGCCTCGAACTCAATACTCGCAAACGCCTCATTGACATCTCGCTGTGATCTACCTATTATGTCAATATCGTCGGCGTATGCAAGGAGTTGCGAGGATTTGAAATAGATTGTGCCTCTTGTATTGGCCAGTGATTTTTGCACAATCGTTTCTAATATGATGTTGAAGAAATCACACGACAGCGCATCGCCCTGCCTAAATCCTTTTTTGACATCAAAACTATCGGTAAGGTGTTCACGGATTCGGATGGAGCAGCGAGCATTCTCCAAAGTCATCCTGCATAGTCTGACGAGTTTAGCAGGTATGTCAAAGGTAGACATAGCGTTGTATAGCTCGTCTCTTATTACGCTGTCGTATGCGGCTTTGAAGTCGACAAATAGGTGGTGAATGAGTGAAATTCATCGGTTTTTTCCAGGATCTGCCGGAGTGTGAAGATTTGGTCGATGGTCGACTTCCCTGGCCTGAATCCGCACTGACAAGGACCTATCAGCTTATTTACAAAAGGCTTCAGGCGTTCACACAAAACGGCAGAGAGGATTTTGTAGGCGATGTTAAGAAGACTTATTCCTCTATAGCTGGCGCAGTCAGAAGGGTCTCCTTTTTTGCTGCATTTAAAAATGAGTTGCTTGGAATTTCTTAACACAACCAGAAGTGCTTAAATAAATCCAGTTTAAAGTATTCGGAAGAGGTTGAAGATTCACAATTTAATTATAAAATTAGATATAAGATATGAAAAGGAAAAATATAATATGCGTATCCTGCAATAATCTTTTCCTGTTTTTCATCTTTTTTAATCCCGATAAATGACATATATTTTCCAATTTATCCTGTATTTCAGCGAAACAAATATTTATCCTGTATTTCAGCGAAACAAATATGGGAACGTTAGTCATACTACAATTTTCGTAATATGAACATTACTGTTCTATTTTCGGATTGTCCAAACCTGAAATAGTTACCAATTTACAACAGCAGCAATGTCGACGCGTGCAAGTGAATTTCTTCAACAACAATATAATAACCTTTTTAACACACACATGTTCCACTGAAAGTTTTTAAAACAAAAATGAATACTCAGCATCAGAAACAGCATCTTGACCGAAATAAACTCATCCCTAAATTTCAATCTGGATATCGCAGTAAGCATAGCTGCTCAACAGCATTGCTAATGGTTCGTGAAGATATTCGCATACAGTGACTCAACATCATAGTGGGACACTTACAGAAATTAATATTTTCAATTATTTTCTAGGAACTTTTAAATATTGTTTAAAGTGAAATCCAATGTGAATGTTTTTTTTTTTTTTTTTTTTTGGTTGTGCCCAAGGATGTGGAATCTTCAAAAGATACTGGTAACCCGGTGCTGCCAGCATGCACGATACTATTCTCCTTTTTCCACGCGCCTACGTACTAAACCACACCTCAACCACTCTCCCCGCCGGACTGCCGTTAGGAATTACTTCGCGGGGCTGGTTAGCGATTTACGCTGTATCTCGAGTAGAAGCCTCTTGGGTTCTTCTTTCTGCTTCGGCTTGCCGCAGCTTTATTTGTCCTGATGCAATGTACGAGCATGTTTGGTTCCAATTTTCCACCGAGTTCATCATATAGGGGACCAAGTTTTCAGGACTCGGTACATTTAGCCTTTGCCTGTCCTGCATAAAGCGATTACAATAGTAAACTGTGTGTTCTGCGTCCTCCTTGGAGTTTGGGCATTGTGGACAAAAAGGCGAGCTACCATATCCAAATCTATGCAGATACTTTCGATAGCCACCATGTCCAGACAAAAACTGCGAAAGATGATAATTGCAGTCTCCTGCCGGTCTTGATGTCCATGTTTCTATGACGGGAATGACCCTATGCGTCCATCTTCCTTTTGTGGAAGTGTCCCATCTGACTTGCCACATTGCCATGGATTCTACCCGTTCTTCTGCTTTTATAAGCCTGGTCTGTTGCCGGTCTGGTGTTCGCCTGCGGTATACCCTTTTGAGCTCGTCTGCCAATATATCGATTGGTAGCATTCCTGCTATCACGAACGCTGCGTCGTCTGATATGGTCCTGAACCCGCAGATTACTCTTATTGCGCACAGTCGATAGACTGCATCCAATTTCCGCTTTAGTCCTTTTACTGCAAAGGCTTCCGCCCAAATTGGAGCAGCGTAGAGTAGGACTGAACTGACTACCCGTGAGAGTAGCACTCTGCGTGCATATCCGGGTCCGCCGATATTCGGAAGCATTCGCGAAAGAGCTCGTTGTGCGTGTGATGCCTTCTCGCTGGCACACAGTATGTGTTCCCTGAAAGAAAGCCTGTTGTCTAGGATGACTCCTGGATACTTGACTGCTTCCTTGGACCTTATCGCCCGATCTCCGACTAAGAAGCTCGCATATTCCACCTTTTTACGGCTGGTTATAAGCACAGCCTCCGTTTTTTGGGCTGCTAGTTCCAGACCGGCAATTGAGAGCCAATCTTTCACTTTAGCGATAGCTGCGTTCGCAGTAGCCTCTACTTTTTCTATATGCTTAGCCATTGTGACGATGACAATATCGTCGGCGAAGCCGATGATTCGTACTCCTTCGGGAAACGTTAGTCGTAGAACGCCATCGTACATGATGTTCCACAGGAGAGGTCCAAGGACTGATCCTTGAGGGACACCCACCGTTACTTGGTAGAATTTTACGCCTTTATCGGTATTGTACCTTAGCCTCCTGTTGTTAAAGTAGTCGATGACAATCCTTAATAAATAGGAGGGGGCACCCATGTCAATTAAAGACTTTTGTATATGCGTCCAGCTAACCGAGTTAAAAGCGTTTTTTATGTCAAGCGTAATTACTGCACAATACTTCTTCTCCCCCGATTTCCATCTTTTTCCTTTGATGGCGTCCGCGGCCAAGTTTACCACTATTTCTATGGCGTCCACCGTTGATCGTCCTTTTCTGAAGCCGTATTGGTTGGCTGACAATCCACCGTTAGCTTCCGCCACCGCCAGTAACCTATCGTAGATCACTCGTTCTAGTATCTTGCCTAATGTGTCCAACAGACAAATTGGCCGATACGAGGACGGTTCTCCAGGTGGTTTCTTTCTTTTTGGCAGTAGTACCAAGTGCCGCAGCATCCAATGTGAATGTATACATACGTGTATGTAAGTTGAACATACTGTTACGAAATATTCAATCTCCACACCAAATAGGGTTCGTATCTCTGGATTGCGATAAACTACAATTGTCCTTTTTATCCGAATTAAAAACACACCCACTTTTCTTGTTTCACCACAGATCAATTATCTGTGTAGCTTCACCACTTTTCTTTATTATCCAATACTATACACTTTAAACTTTATTACACAAACAACCCTTTATTGAAAGCTTTTAGTTTCACACTGTTTGACCACACCGACTTGTCACACGCTGTTCAATACCACAAACTAAATATCTGCCGAGGGCGAGTGTTCGCGCTTATATAGCTCTCGGTCCACCTTCTCGAATGTTCGCCGTCGGAAGTTCCCCTACGTAAGTCTCTAGAATGCTCTGACAATTAGCATTACGCCATTAACATCTGATATCATTGCAATCTCCGCTTCAAGAGAGCTTTCGAACTTCGACAGCGAAATTCGAACTTAACCGTAGGCTTGTGTCTCCGCAATACTGCCCTCTTCCTAAACTTGTTCGTCCTCGAACAAGCGATCGGATCCTTCTCCGTAATATGGCGCTAACCTCTCTACGTGGACAATCTTATACTTCGCCCGTCTGTTTCCCGTCTGCTGTATTCGGTACACCACGTCGTTAAGTTTCATGATGACCTCATATGGTCCGTCTCAGGCTGATTGCAATTTGGGGCACAAGCCTTTTTTTCGTTGTGGGTTGTACAGCAATACCAATTGTCCTGCCCCGAATCCAGAAGAGTTCGCCCTTAAGTCGTATCTCGCCTTCATCTTATCGCTGACCAAATTCAGGCGCTCCCGGATGAACTGATGGATGGAGTTCAGCTGTTCTTTCTTTTCGGTTACGAAATCCTCCCTGCCGCTAGTTGTCGGCAGTACCACGCCGAACTTCAAGTCCGATGGAATTCGGAGATCAGTTCCAAAAACGGCTACGGCGGGTGTTGTTGCCGTTGAATTGTGCTGTGCCGAACGGTATGCCATTAAGAAAAGGGGAAGATGTTCATCCCAGTCCTTCTGATCTCCGACGACGACTTTTCTCAAGTATTCCTCCATCGTCCGGTTGAACCTTTCGACCATGCCATCAGATTGTGGGTGTAATGGTGTTCTCCGCGTCTTTCTGATACCTAGCATGTCACAGAGTTCTTTGAACACCGACGACTCGAAGTTCCTTCCTTGGTCTGAGTGCAGTTCCAGCGGTACTCCGTAACGCGCAACCCAGTTGTTCACGAATGCATCCGAAATGGTTTTGGCTTCCTGGTTCGGGATGCAAAACACCTCAGGCCACTTGCTGAAGTAATCGATCACCACCAGCGCGTATTTGTTTCCAGCGTTGCTCGTTGGGAATGGGCCTGCGATGTCCATGGCGATGCGTTCGAACGGTGCTCCAACATTGTACTGCTGCATATTTCCTCGAGTTTTCCTAACTGTCCCCTTTGCCTTCGCACACTGTTCACACCTGCGAATGAAATTTGTGACCGACTCATGGCATCCTATCCAGTAGAAACGTCTCTTGATCTTTTCTACAGTCTTGTTAACACCAAGATGACCCCCGCTTGGTCCCTCGTGGTATTCTCGGATGACCTCTTCGATTTGTCCTTTCGGAATTACCAGCAGATCGTTTACAATGTTCCCGTCCTCACTTTCCCAACTGCGGTAGAGGCAACCGTTCTTCAGCTTCAAACTCTGCCATTGAGCCCAGTAAGCTTTCACGATTGGGCTTTCACTGGATATTCGCTGCCTAGTTGGTCGAAAACCTCGTTCTTGGTAGTCGATGATGACTGCCAGATCGGCATCTTCTCGCTGCTTCCTTCTGACCTTCTCGACAGTCCAGGAATCTTCTGGCAGCACATGAAAACGACGGATGTCGGTGACCTGTTCCTTGGTTTCGGCACGTGAACAATGTTTGCATTCAACATCACGAGGTCGCCTCGTTAACGCATCCGCATTTCTATGGCTGCTTCCCTCCTGGTATTCGCGTGCTCTCGCTTGATCTCCTTTTGGCGAATTGGACTTCGGACGCCTTCTTCCCAGACGGCAATATCTCGCCATGTGCCCCTGCTGGTCGCAGATGTAGCATCGACCCGGAATGAGCACCTCCTACTCGCCGTTGTTGTTCTGGAACTATCCTAGTCTTCAGATATTTTTTTTTTTTTTTTTATTTTTTTTTATTTAACCTCTGTCTTTTGACATTTTGTTACTGTTACAACATAAAAGAAGGAAACAAAAAAGGAGATAAGTCTTCAGATATGCGCCGCAATTTGATGGAGGGACGCTTTCTTCGCAGACGGCAGTTTCTTGTAATGTGCCCCTGCTGGCCGCAGATGTAGCATCTACGCCGCAATTTGATGGAGTGTCGGCATATGAAGAGCGATGTTTCTCATGAGAGAGCGCTGGCAACTGCTTCCTTAAAAGATGGCTTCGGCAGGAGAATCAGGCCCACCACATGAATTGGAATATCCGCGTAGGCTAGTTGGCACAGCCTGTACTGCTGTATGGTCTCGTTTCCACGCGGCTTGCGTCCTTTAAGCTTCGATAGTTTATGGAAAGTTTTTTTCGAGTTCCAGAACCTTCTTTTCGAACCTCGACTCCAGTGTCTCGATTCTATTTTCCTGATTATTCTCGAGATCTAGGACCTTCTTGTCGAACCCGGAATCTCACTTCGACGTCCTGGAACCGATCGTTGACGGTCTGCTGGATGTTTTTAAGCTTTCTCAATCGTTCTCTAACATCTGAGCTTCGGGCTCAGGAAGTGAAATTTTCCTCCAACCTCCAACGGTTATAATATGTTCAAATTTCGCTGTCGAAGTACGAATGGTCTGGTGAAGCTGAAATTGAAATGATAGTAACTTTCAGCGGCATACTGCTGAATACCAGAGTATTCTAGAGACTTCCGAAGGGGAACGTCTGATGGCGAATATTCGAGAGAGTGGACCGAGGGCTATGTAAGCGCGGACGCTCGCCCTCGGGAGCATTTAGTTCCCGGGATTCAGTAACGAATGATCAGTCGGTAATCAAGCCATCTAGCGAGATGTAATATGTGCACACAGGTAATTGCACTGTGGTGTGTGTTTGAAATAAAGTGTACCGTGTGTGTAAAAGGTTGTAACAATAAATAAAGGTGAGGGGGTCAGATAATTGATCTGAGGTGAAAAAACAGAAGTGTGTGTATATTGAATAAACAAATTAATATTTGTAGTTTATCTCAATCCAGTGATTCGACCCTATTCCGGCTCGACTCGAATTTTTCGTAACAATATTGTTACGAAATTTTCAATCCCACACCAAATAGGGTTCGCAACACTGGATTGCGGTAAACTACAATTGTCTTTTTATCCGAAATGAAACACACACACGTTTCTTGTTTCACCACAGATCAATTATCTGTGCAGCTTCACTACTTTTCTTTGTTATCCAAAACCTATTGAACACTTTAAACTTTATTACACACACAACAACCTTTATTGAAAGCTTTTATTTTCCCA
This sequence comes from Eumerus sabulonum, assembly GCA_951905685.1. NCBI lineage: Eukaryota > Metazoa > Arthropoda > Insecta > Diptera > Syrphidae > Eumerus > Eumerus sabulonum. The sequence continues at coordinate 180,474,837 of OX645060.1, forward strand.
CTGTTTTACCGATTGATCACACCGACTTGTCACACGCTGTTCAATTCCACAAACTGAATGTCTGTCGAGGGCGAGTGTTCGCGCTTATATAGCTCTCGGTGCACCTTCTCGAATGTTCGCCGTTGGAAGTTCCCCTTCGGAAATCTCTAGAATGCTCTGACAATTAGCATTACGCCATTGGAAGTTGACATCATTCCACTCCCCGCTTTCAGAGAGCTTTCGGACTTCGACAGCGAAATTCGAACTCTACCGTCGGTTTGTATCTCCGCAACAATATTAAAAGTGTCCCCTGTGTGACAAAGCCTTAAATCAACTTATAGTTTTTCCTCAACTTAAACTTCATTTTGAAATTTTTAAACTAACTGAACTACGACGCTACACACTGTTGTAAGAACGAACATACCCATTATCCCAATTAGTTTGATTGACAGTTTGGTTGGTATAATTTACACACAAACGATTGCTAAACTGACTTTCATTCAACTAAATTGTGCAAAAGCATACAAAAGAAGAAAAGAAAGGTGAACGGGACGAACTTGTGCCACACGTCCACGACGATAGTCGCTTCAATTTGTTTTCGTCTCAATATCAATTCGAAAAGTATCGCTCGTACAACCCTATCGCCTCCCGAACCCGATTAGATAAACACACCAATTGATTAGATTACTCCTGCGAAAACCAACCGAGCTCAGTGTAGTGTACGCTTCTCGTGGGAATATTCAATTTTCTGTTGGTTGTTTTACATATTGTTGACCCGTGTGATAAGTTTGTTTTGTGTGTGCTTAGAAAAAATATCTGAAATTTTACAAATCGCCTAGTTTGCAATACAACAATCTATATTAGTAAGTCAATCTCTTGGTAACATTGCATATTTGTATCGCATCCTACATGCTCGCTTTCTTTTTTTGGAAAACGAAAAAATCTCGCTAAGAGAAAGAAGAAAAAAACAGCATTTCATATGCCCCCACATAGTGAGTAGAGTGACTCACGCAGTCCCCCAGTCGCAGTCCCACTTGCTTTTATGTTTTCCTTCATTTGTTCTGTGTTTTTTCGTTTCTGTGATTGTGCAGTATAGACAATAAAAAACCAAAAGAGATTGCCTCTTCGCTCTTTCTGATGGGAGCGCAATCTAAATCAAATTAAATCGAATTGCACCACTCATATAGTAGAATCAGTCAGTTTAAGAGTTATTTAATGAATAATAATAAAACAATGAAACAGCAGATGTCATCGAGTGGCGGAGGCGGCACTGAGCGCCAGAAGATCAACAGTAGCAGCAGTCTTCTGTCGACCAACGAGAACGAGGTGGTCTTCGGCCTACTGGGACGAAAATGTCAGGTGAGTTAAGTGCATAATAGTGATTGTTGGTGATGGATGTAACGAATGAACTATGTATTGAGTAATGGCTACACTCCCAAGATGGGTGTTTGTCAATCAATCGATTGTTGAAAGGGAAAACATTCACAAACAACCCGTAGCCATAGTTGGCAAACGAACTTTCTAATTATGTATTAGCTTATCGGAATGAAAAAAAAGAAAATGTAACGCTTTGTGTGCCTTTCCTTACGTAGGCGTTACAAAAAGGCCAGGTTTAATAGTCATATGTCTTTTGAGCGACAAATCACCCTCATTATATGAATTCAAATATGTTTTCGACTTGTGTTCTTTTTTTATCAAAATCCTTGCACCCTATCTATTGTCCAGTGATAAGATTAATTTGCGACAAGTTATATGTAAGCCACGAACTACCTACCAACGAAAATGTATGTATGAGTCTAGATACATATGTATGTATGTAACGTGCAATATCTTGTTATAGTAAATCAATATAGTCAAGTACTTTGTCAGAGTTTTTGTTTTAAATTATGGTTCAAGCGGGAGAACTGCATTCTACTCATTCATGCTCAACTAAAAGTAGTAATGGGAGCAACCTCTAACTTGTTACTTTTATGGCGCTACAGTTCGGTGTGAACCAGGGCCTCAACCAACAAGCCTCTCCAGCCGACCCGACCTTTGGCCAGCCGCTTGCAGTGCCGCATGCCCAGTTGGTTTCCACCTGTACGAGCCACCTTAAACTCGGTCGTCCTCTGCTGCGTCGTCCCTCGGTGTTGGAGTCGAAGACTCTTCGTTCCATTCGCTCTACATGGCCTAGCCATCTTAGACGTTGGATCCGAAGACATCTAACTAGGCCGGTGTCGCTGTACAGCCCGTACAGTTCTTGGTTGAATCTCCTCCTCCACTCTTCGTTTACACAAACGGGACCAAAGATTGCACGCAGAATTTTCCTCTCGAAACGCCCAAGAGCCTCTTCATCCGCTTTTGATAACGTCCAAGACTCAGCGCCGTAGAGGAGGACCGGAATGATCAAGGTTTTGTAGAGGGATACCTTAGTTTTTCAAGAGATGGCTCTACTACTCAATTGCCTCTTGAGCCCGAAGAAGCAGCGGTTGGCAAGAGTTATTCTGCGTTTTATCTCAGGTGTCGTTGCTGCTTGTCACTATCGAGCCAAGGTAGACGAAGTCCTTGACTACTTCAAAAATATAGCTGCCGAAGGTGACGTTCTGACCAAGAGGTCGGTATTGCGCGTCCTTCTTTGATGACAGCATATATTTGGTCTTGTCCCCATTTACCCTTAGACCTACTTTAGCCGCTTCTGCTTCAATGCTTGCGAACACCTCATTGACGTCTCGCTTTGTCCGTCCAATAACGTCAATGTCATCTGCGTAGGCAAGCAATTGTGTGGACTTGAAGTAGATCGTACCTCTTGTATTGGCCGCAGAGTCCCGCACGATCTTTTCAAGAATAATGTTGAAAAAATCACATGACAGTGCGTCACCCTGTCTAAAAGCTTTTTTAACATCAAAGGGGTCGGTTAGTTCACCTCCGACCTTAATGGAGCAGCGAGAGTTCTCCATAGTCATCCCGCACAGTCTGACGAGTTTGGCAGGAATGTTAAATCATGACATGGCTCTGTATAGCTCGTCTCTATAAACACTGTCATTAGCGGCTTTAAAGTCGACAAAAAGATGGTGCGTGTCGACCTGGAATTCATGGGTCTTCTGCAAGATCTGTATGTATGTATGTTGGCGTTACAGTCCATGAAGGACCTGAGCCGAGCTTCTCTCAATAACCCATGTTGTGTGTGATTTATTTCTCGCATAGGTGAAAGGGACCTACAGTTTAATGCCGATTCCGAACGGCATGAGTCGAGAAGCTTTTTCACGGCAAATATTCTACGGGGGGTTTTGCCAGTACCCCGCCGCTATTACGGTTACCATAACAAAAACAAGGGAACCATTTTCACGTTATGAATCCCGATTAAGTTCTTTGTACGCACGCGTAGCCTTCTTTTTTTTTTTTTTTTTTAATGCGAATAGTTTTACAAACACTAGAACATCTAGAATCAATGTGTGAAATGAAAGTTATTCGTCACAAACGTTTGTCTAACTAGCTACTTTCCTTGATCATACCGCCGGACAAAATAGTAATACGGAACAAAATAACCAAAGTCGTGACACAGATCCAACTGAAGCTATGTCCTGGCAATGCTTTCACCAATCGTCGATTGTACATATAAGAAAACTGTGACACATACATTAGACAATGAATGAAAAAAATCATTTGCATTAAGGAAATTCGTAAATAGATTGATTGACAAAAATATGAAAACAAGAGAAAGGGGACATGCATGGATGTTGTTCAAGAAATGATATCTATTTTTAAATTTGCTAACCGGAGGGTAATGATTCACAACACGTAAATATCATTTATCAGAAATCCCATCCTAGCACCTAGATAGTATAACGCCGATGACAGCCAACATACCGCTGTCAGGCAGAATGATCTATTTCTTAAGGACAAAGATCGCAGAGAATTCCGTCCCCCTGACCTCGACGAAGTTGAGATTGCCATATCGAAACTCATGTCGAATAAAGCTGCTGGCGCAGATGGATTGTCTGCTGAGCTCTTCAAAGCAGCGGGGGGTGAGCTCGTTAGGAGCATGCACCGGCTCGTCTGTAAGATATGGTCAGAGGAAAGCATACCCGAGGAATGGAGTCTCAGCATCGTATGCCCGATCCACAAGAAAGGAGACCCCTCTTATTGCGCCAACTACAGAGGAATAAGTCTACTTAACATCGCCTACAAAATCTTCTCTGCCGTTTTGTGTGAACGCCTGAAGCCTTTTGTAAATAAGCTGTTAGGTCCTTATCAGTGTGGCTTCAGGCCAGGGAGGTCCACCATCGATCAAATCTTCACACTACGGCAGATCCTGGAGAAAACCAATGCCGCATACGACAGCGTAATAAGAGACGAGCTATATAATGCCATGTTTACTTTTGACATCCCTGCTAAACTTGACAGACTATGCACGATGACTCTGGAAAATGCTCGCTGCTCCATCCGAATCGGTGCAGAACTGACCGATAGCTTCGAAGTCAAAAAAGTGTGATTTCTTCAACATCATATTAGAAATCATTGTGCGAAAATCACTGCGCAATACAAGAGGCACAATCTATTTCAAATCCTCGCAAGTCCTTGCATACGCCGACGACATTGACACAATAGGCAGATCACAGCGAGATGACAATGAGGCGTTTGCGAGTATTGAGATGAAGGCGGCAAAAATTGGTTTGGCATTTAATGAGGGCAAGACTAAGTATCTGCTGTCATCGAAAAAGGACATTTACCATCGGCGTCTTGGCCAGAATGTAGATATTGGCAGATATAAGTTTTAGGTAGTTAAGCACTTCATATACCTCGGCTCCGCAGTGACCTGGAACAACGACATCAGTTTCGAAATCAAACGCAGAATTATTCTTGCCAGCCGCTGATTCTTTGGGCTCAAAGAGGCAACTGAGAAGTAGAGCCCTCTCTCGTACGACAAAGTTGACCTTATATAAAACCTTAACTATCCCGGTCCTGTTATACGGCGCAGAATGTATGTATGTATGTTGGCGTTACAGTCCATGAAGAACCTGAGCCGAGCTTCTCTCAATTACCCATGTTGTGTGTGATTTCATTTTCCCATAGGTGAAAGGGACCTACAGTTTATTGCCGGTTCCGAACGGCGAATTTCGAGAAGCTTTTCATGACAATTTTACTACAGGGGGTTTTGTCAGAACCCCGCTGAGGAGAAACACCGTGAAAAACACATTCGATGACATGGTTGTGTCGGGATTCGATCCCGTGTCATCGGCGTCAGAGGCCAACACACTACCCACTGCGCCACGGTGCTCTCAGAAACATAGACTTTACCTAAAGCGGATGAAAAATCGTTGGTCATTTTGAGAGAAAGATTCTGCGTGCGATTTTCGGTCCTATAAACACAGAGGGGGTTTGGAGCAGAAGATTCAATCACGAACTCTACGAGTTATACAGCGGCATGAGTCTAGGCAGAGTCTAGAGCGAATGGACACCACAGCTCCAGCCCGTAGAGTTTTTGAATCCAACCCCGAGAGACGAAGAAATAGAGGACGGCCGCACCTAAGGTGGTGCGCACGGGTGGAAAGGGACCTCAACCAACTGGGCGTGCGGCTTTGGAAAAGACTAGATCGTGCTAGGTGGAGAGGCATGTTGGTTGAGGCCCAGGTTCACCCCGAACTGTAGCGCCCGTTAAATAAGTAAGTAAGCATACAGTGCAAGCATCGCTCTAATAAGATACTTTTATCGAATTCATTGAATGTGTTGTTTTCACATCTGTTTTTCATCCATACTGGAACTTGAACAAGTTCTCGTATTGTGTTTATGTTTTATTACATTAAATATATGAATCCGAGGTCATCGTAACCCGGTGACTCATTCCATTGCGATCTCAGCAATGACGATTTTCCCCCTTATGAATGATTTTTGAATTTCCATCCACGATTGATGTACACGCCGTTGTGTCTTCTTCTCCATTCACCTTCCTCACAGCAGGACCAAATATCCGGCGCAGAATTTTTCTTTCGAAAGAACCCAAAATCAGCTCCGCTGTCCTGCTTATCGTCCAGCTTTCGGCTCCGTATAGCAAGACTGGCAGAATGAGCGTTTTGTAAAGCATGACTTTGGTCTTTCGAGTGAGGTGTTTTGACCACAGTTGTTTGGACAAGCCGAAGTAGCAGCGGTTGCCAAGGGCGATTCTATGCCGAATCTCCACTGTGGTGTCACTTGTGGAATTTACGTTTGCCCCGAGGTAGACAAACTCCTTAACTACCTCGAAATTGTAGCTGTCAATTGTTATACTTTGTTCCAGGTGTTGAGCGACGGATTGTTTTTTGCTTGACAGCATGTATTTCGTTTTGTCCTCATTGATCTCAAGACCCACTCGTTTCGCCTGTTCTTCAATCGCCGTGAATGCTTCCACAATGCCACGGCGAGAGAACGCGATAATGTCGATATCATCCGCGTGTCCTAGCAGCTGGATGGACTTGTAAAAGATAATGCCTACCCTGTTGACGCCTGCCCGCCGCACTATCTGCTCCAGAACCAGGTTGAAGAAGTCACATGACAGCGCATCTCCTTGCCGAAATCCGGTGCATGTTTCGAATGGTTCCGAGGTCCTAGAACCGAGTTGCACGGTGCATCGCGTGTTTCTTTAGCGTGGCGCGACACAACTGGATCAGTTTTACCGGGATCCCGAATTGCCGGGCCGGAAGCCGCACTGGTAGCTGCCGATTAGTGCGGTGTAAAATGGTTTTAGACGTTCACACAATACGCTGGACAGGATCTTGTATGCGACATTGAGCAGGGATATACCTCTATAGTTCTTGCAAGAGGTAGGATCGCCTTTTTTGTGGATGGGCCATATAGAGCTGGTATTCCAGTTGTCGGGCATGCTTTCATCTTCCCATATTCTGCAGATGATCTGGTGCATGCTCCCTACCAGAACATCGCCGCCAGCCTTGAAGAGCTCTGATGGCAAGCCATCTGAGCCTGCGGTCTTGTTGCTCTTCAGCTTCTGAATAGCTGTGCCGACTTCTTCGATGCTGGGTGGGAGGACTACTTCAGCGGCTGAAGTTGGGATTTCCTCGGTCCCTACCACTCTCTCTTGGTCATGCTCGTTAGGCAGCTGTTGGAAATGCTGCTTAAATACATCCACTATTCCCTGCGGGTCGGTGACAAGATTACCCTCGCAGTTTCGAAGAGCCTCAGTGCCCTTTTTGAAGCCTCCTGCAAGGCCTTTGGCTTTCTTGTAAACGGCTCGTGTTTTATGTTTATCCCTAGACTCCTCGATATCCTTGAGCTGGGAGGTTGCTAAGATTCTTTTCTTGTGTTGCAGTAGTTTTTTCTCCTCCTTTCTTCTTGCGCTGCCCTGGTTTTCGTCTGCAGCACCTTTTGGTACGCCTCGTCGGTTGCTGCCTTTTTCTGCTCACACTCGCCATCATACCACGGGTTTCTTGTCGGGGGTGGTAGGTACCCAAATGTGGTTTCGGCTACTTCCTGAATGGCTGAGCGGCAATACAGTCACATATTATTGGCATTTGTGTTCGACGTAGGCATACCGTAGAGTCTTTCGCTCAGCTGCTCCCTGTAGACTCTGGCAACCTCCGGTGGGCTCAGGCGCCCAATGTCGAACCTCCTCCTGATGGGCTGGTGTAGCTTTCTGACATTGGACAGTCGAGCTCTGAATCTTACTGCTACGAGAAAGTGGTCAGAGTCGACATTTGCCCCTCTGAATGTTCGCACATCCAGGATGTTTGACGAGTGCCTTGCGTCAATGAGCACATGGTCGATTTGGTTGGCGGTTCGACCGTCCGGAGATCGCCAGGTTGCTGTGTGGATTCGCTTGCGAGGGAATCTTGTGCTACTTATCACCGCATTACGAGCTGTCGCAAAGTCAGCGGGTCGGAAGCCGTTATCTGTTGTTGTATCGTGGAGGCTGTGCTTCCGATCACTCCGCCAAGGGGGTTCTCCCTACCGATTTTGGCGTTGAAGTCCCCGAGCACGATTTTAACATCGTACTCCGGACAAGCTTCGTAGGCGTTGTCCAGGATGTCATAGAAGTCCTCCTTGATAGGGTCTTCAGTCTCGTCGGTAGGGGCGTGTGCACATACAAGGCTGATGTTATAAAACCTGCCTCTGATGCGGATCACAGCCAGGCGATCACTTATAGGTTTAAAGTCGATGACCTTCGACCTTAACCGCTTTCCCACGACAAATCCGCAACCTTTTGTGACAGCTGTAATAAATGTCGCAATTTTTCTTCCTAATCATACCGTTTCCTATCCAGCGTATTTCCTGGACCGCAGTAATATCCGCCTTGTACTGCGTGAGGATTCCTTCTAGTGCAGCTCCGGGAGTGTACAGGGTTCTGACATTCCAGGAGCATACTCGCAAATCGTGTTCCTTTTTCGTGCGTTGTCGTCGAGTATCCGTCCGTGTATCCGAGGCATCTTGCTCATTCGTAACTTTTCTTTTTTTTACGTGGGCGGATTGTTAGCCCGCCGCACAACCGTCATTCTGGTCGGGGTTTTGTCGCTGCATTCGTTTGTTCACCTCCCAACGGTTGTTGAAGAGGCTATCCAGAGGGCGCCGCGAGGAGGCCGTATGTCAACTTGACCCGGGCATTTAAACAGGGATCGTTGCTGGCATCTCGCCAGGTTGAGAGCGATCAACAACTTTACCCTGTATATCCGGGCCCATGCCCTCTACTGATAAGATACACGTAATACAATAGTACTTCCACGGTTCTTTTTTGCTTTTGTCAAACTAAGTAAACTCGTCGATAATTTCTTTCACCCCGAACAAGGTAGATGAGTAACAAAGTTATTCTGCAGCACAGTCGTCCTCGACTCTAATGGATCCATTATACTGCATTCTCGCTGCATACATCAATTGTATGAGTAAGCCTTTTTTCTTCTATATAAGCTTTCCTGTCTTCATGTTCCATTGAGTTTTGTGCAAGGAAACAACTGTAAAGGCAGGCGGACCTACATAGTTTCTGGTTACGTTGATCAATAATTGGCAAAAGAAAAGGTCACACGACTAATGGTAACAAATCACGTACAATTTGGCAAAAAATCATGCTACACAAAGAAACACATCTCATTTTCAAGCCCACCACGAGTACATCGATGACTGTTACAATAAAAAGTCATAATGAAAAATTTCAGAATTAGTCTACCCACTATATTGGAGTTTTCTGGACTTGTTTACTACCTTGTTCTGCTCGTCTTCTGATTAAAAATCTGTTAGAACCCTGTATTAACCATATATTTTCATGTAAAAATGACTCACGAGTATAAGAACTTAGTAACTATAAGGTGTGTGGCTGACGACATGCAGTCATCGTTAAACATTTTCTGATGAATAGTATGAGAAACATTGAATAACTTGAGTAAAGTTATGCGCTTTCATCGATAGAGAAGTTTCTCTTTCCGTCCAACTAACATTTAAACTAATTACCTCTTATAATGGGTGACCTTTGAATTTTCTACATAGAATCAAGCATACATTTATGTGCGCACAGTGAAGTTTTAATGTTAATGAGACTTACTTATTAGCCTAGTAATTGAAGGCACGCCTATGTGTTTATAACACACAAGAGGTATGCAAGTAATGGAATGTTATCAAGTTATTCTCTTACTCAAGTTCCATTTGCACATGTTTGTAGGACAAAAACCATATTTTCTGATTAGGGAAATCGAGTCATAGATTTTCTGTGAATAAAAATCGAACTAACCGGCTTGATCAAAGTGCCAATAAAGAACTTTCACATACAGTGGTGTTCAGATAAATAGCACACCCGTGAGTTCTCATACATTATGTTGTGCCAAAAGTCTAAAAAGAGGTTCAGCTTTTTTTTTTGTTTTATAACTGATGTGCATTTATATGTAGGTACTTTATTTAAAAACACATAATTCCTTTAAATCAACGAAAATAAATATTCTAAATGGGAAAAAATAAAAAAGAAGTTGTTCGTTTAAATAGCACAGTCTGCGGAATACTTAAAAAAAATAATAAATAATCTAAAAAAAAACCGGCCAAGTGCGAGTCGGACTCGCGCACGAAGGGTTCCGTACCATCTGTATATATAAATATGAAAGAGACTACGTATGTACTATCTTCATGATGAGATATAGTTGATCATCAAAGTGTCCATTGAATTCAAATCAATTATCTTACTTGACAGCAACGATGTGAAAAGGTGAATAACAATAATGGGAAATATGGGAAAAAGGTTTGCAGCTCGGATTAATTCATCAAAGACACAAACGAGATCAAAACTGGGAAGTTTGCTACTGGTTGTGGGATATTGTCGACTAACCTTAGTTCAGTATGTGACCAAGGGGATTTTTTGGATGAAAATCATGTCTGTTGTGTGGGAGCCCCCCTTAAATATTCATTTTGTTCTGTTTTTAGTATTTGTCGTGGTAGCGGCAACAGAAATACATCATCTGTGGAAATTTCAACTGTCGAACTATCACGGTTCATGAGATACAGCCTGGTGACAGACGGACGGACGGACAGCGAAGTCTTTTTTTTTTTTTTTTTTTTTGCAGGCTTCTGCTATCCGCTGGAGCACTCGCAATCACTGGTCCATTGTACTCCAGACAATGTAAGGTGTCTACCTTACATTACTGTACTCCGTTTTCCGGAGAAAAATTTGAAGGAGCTTCAGTGATGTAGAGCTAAGGCACACACCACGTCGGCTCCAAGGGTGCGCCACCGTATGCGAGCAAAGGCGGGACAATCACAGAGGAAATGCTCTGCGGTATCATCCTCCTCTTCGCCACATGCAGCACAGGTAGGCGTCTCACTGATGCCGAACACGTAGAGATGCTTGGCAAAAGTGTAATGGCCCGTGATGACTCCCACAAGCCTTCTGCAGTCGATTCTCCTTAAATCCTTAAAGACAGGAGGAATGCTGCAGATTTTTTGCAGACATCAGGGCATACGCGCTTAGTCATCCTGCAACCCGGACAATCCCTCCATCTACGGTTGTGTGTGTTAAATACACAGTCGTTAATGTAGGAATTTACCGTGGACGCAGGTAGACCTAGAGCGGGTTCAGGTCCTGAGAAGCTCTCCTCTGAACCCATTCTAGCGAGTTCATCAGATGTCTCATTTCCTGGGATCCCAGAGTGGCCTGGAACCCATACAAGCCTTAATGAATTTAGTCTGCCGACTCTGAAGGACTTGAGTTCAAGCACTAATTTGGAGCTAGTTAAGGGGTTACACACAGCTTTTAGTGCAGTTTGGCTGTCACTACGTACGCATATGCTCTCCCCCTTCCACCTGTGCTTCACAAAGTGAAGTCTTAGTAATAGGGTTCCGTTTTACCTTTGGGTACGGAACCCTAAAAACGAATGTATAAGTAAATATTTTATTAATATTTTGTAGGATATTCCTTGTTCCTTATCACTTTTGACAACGTTTTTGCAAACTCTCTACTAAGCGCTTACATTTCTGGGCAGGTATAGCTTCCTAAGTAGCCTTTATGGTTTGTCTAAATTCTTCTAAATTTTTGGAGCTGGAGTCTTTAGGAAGGGAGTCAAGATCATTTCAAAGATTCTCGATAGGATTTAGATCGGAACTTTGGGTTGGCCAATCAAGCAGGAAAATTTGTCGCTGCGAAAGCCAATTCTTCACTATCCGCGAAGTATGCTTTGGATAATTGTCATGCATGAAAATCTATTATACAGGCATAGAGTCGTCGGTATATGGCTCCGTTTGGTTCTCCAGGATTAGCTTATATTGATGTTGATTCATAATGCCATTTATTTTCACAATTGGTCCAACGCCATGCCATGCCATCGCCGCCCCATCATAATGCTCCCACTGCCTTGCTTGACAGTTTTAATGGTGTATCTGGGATGGTACTCTTGGTTCGTTGGCCTTCGCACATGCTTTTCTCCATCTGATCCAAACCTGTTGAACTTATTTTCGTTGCTCCACAATATATTTTTCCAAAAGGACAAGGGTTTGTCTTGTGAGCGTTTGCGAAAATAAGTCTTCTCTTTCGGTTTTTTTGTTTTGAAGACAAGATTTTTTTTTTCTGGCGATTCTTCCATGAAGCTGGAATTCAGTGGGGGTGGCCGTGGTGCAGTGGTTAACATCATCGACCGCCGAGCGGAAGGTTTATGGTTCAAATTCGCTTCATAGCCAAGAATAAAAGTAGTTTCTATACCGCCAAAAAGTATGCAACGCTGTTGAGAATGGAAAGTGACCAGACGTACTGCTGCAGGCATAACACTCACAGTATATGGTCAAACGAAATTCATCCTCTGCGTATGCAATACTAAAAAGTGCTTGAACGAATTACTACGGACTATAACCAACGCGGAATTTGGTCGGCTCTCGTCCTATCTAGGTCTAGGACAACCACCCCTGAGAGTAGTGAACGAACATCAACGACCCCAACCACTGTTCATAACACATCATAAGAGAATATAAGAACTCTTGAACCTGCGCGAGTCTCTAAAAAAAAAAAAAAAAAAAAAAAAAAAAAAAAAAAAAAAAAAAAAAAAATTGGCGACTTACAGTAACGGCTGATATTTGGACATTGTGTTGGTCAGGTAGTTATTGCTTTATCTCCCAGGAAGTTATGAAAAGGTCACTGCCACTGATTTTGTGGATAATTCTGTCAGTCACTTCTGACGTTCTTTTCTTATTTTGTTATTCCTTACGGGATTTGCGGAAGATTGGCTGCATCGTATGACCTTCATTGCATTTTGAACAAGATTCCTAGAGCACCTTAATGTCCTTTGCCTCCTTTCCTCCGTGCAACGCTTTCATCTGCCCATTTTAAATACTATTATTTGTGTAAGAAATAAGTGTAATTATGGCTATCCTTAAAAAGATTCACACTAACCTCACTTAAATTACTGAAATTTTTTTTTTTCTAACACACCATGATATGTGCTATTTATATGAGCACCCAATTTGCAATGATCACCAACTCTAACGATTGCAAAACCAGGAAAACCTAACGCGATCTTCTTTGTAGTATGTTTTCATATTCATAACGGTACTACCTTGGGATATTATGGCCTTACTCCTGTGCAGCTTGTAAGTACAGTGTGTATTGCAAGCAAATACACATTTGAATAAGGCTGTGCTATTTATAAGAACACCACTGTATATGTACGATTTTTGGCAACATTTTTGATCACCGTTTTGCATAGACGCGGCAAAATTTCCTCCATATAACGAACAATTCACTCCTTCAAATCACGGTAAGAGGTAAGCTTGTTTACAAAGTTTGTTTAAAAAAAAAAACAGTAATCCGTGCGGCAATCACTTATAATTCAAACAGGAAATTATACGAGCAGAAAGTTACTAACGTATTAATTAAATTATCTCTGGGACTTGATAGCATTTGGCACCGTCTTGTTGAAAACACCTGTCGCATATAACGATATCGTGCAATTTACACCATTTACTGTCGTTGCATGTTTAGCCTCATTCTGGAATGGTTCGAGATTGCCTATAGTCTTAAATAGGAATTAAACAGCGACATGATGGAGGTGTCATTTGTTTCCAACATTCAGTTTAGGTTTTCCAGAAAATGAAATGAAAACCGCCGATAATAATTTTGTTTTGAACATGCTCGCTTGCTTTGACATAAGCCTCTCTTGAGACCGATTTTCAACAGTAAAATTGCTCGCCATAGATAGGAAAGAGGAAAATCACTCGGACTATAAGATGACTCGGACCACTATCTTGTGATAGCCAAGATGCGCCTACGGATATCACGAACGCAGCGCAGTAGAGTAAGAATACAAAGTTATGACGTCGGAAAGCTATTATCGCCAGAAACCGCTCGTGCTTTTACCGATCGCGTCTCCCATAAGCTCTCCAACACACCTCAATCCTCCACGCTATCAATAGAACAGCAGTGGAGCCTTTGCCAAACAAGCCCTGAAAAGCTCTGCATCCGAAGTTTTGGGTTTCAAGGCTTCACCACGAAGAAACACCTGGTTCGATGACGAGTACAGGAGGATTCACACAGCGAAGCAGGATGCATATAAGGCCTCGCTGCATAATGGGCGCTACAGTTCGGGGTGAACCTGGGTCTCAACCAACAAGTCCCTGGCGGGCGGAGTTGTCACACACAAAGTATAACCACCCTGACTTATAAGTCGATCCTCTGAAGCGAGGTTTGGATGCCTTACCCAGCAGCTCGATAGAGGTGTTAATTACAGCCTCCTGAACGGCTGCCATCTGCGCTGTGGTAAGAGGGCTCGCTTCCAAGTCCTTAGGGACAATGCCGAGTCGGATCCTCCCAGCTACACTACTGTAGCTCTTTTTATCGACTTGGGGGCTGCCGATTTTGCTGCGTTTAGCAGCCGGGTTTGGTGGAGTGTTGTCAGCCGAACGATCCCGTTTCAGTTCCGGACCTTTGGTGGCAGGAGTAGATTTCGCATAAACTAGAGCCTCATCTCTGGTTTTGCCCTGCCTTATAGTAGCTTTAAAACGTTGCTGCTCCGACGATTTAATTTATTCACCTCATTGTGAATAGTCCTCTCGGTAAGACGATTAAGGCGACCGTAAAATAAGGCGAGGCACGCGGAGCGTAGCCCGATCAGAACACCCCATATGACCCCTATCAACTGTCAAAGTTCAGAAGTCCATATTGGAAGACTCATTATTAAAATGATTTTGCGCTTTATGTGTGAAGTTGGCTGTGAAAAAAATTGTAAGAGAAAACGAAGTTACGAGTACTTGCCAAACTTTTGGCGATATTCTCACGAACTGTTTCGATGTTTTATGTCCTGCAACCGAAGTGTTTGCAACTGATCCCTGATTTTAATTAAACTCTTCACATTAGATGCAATTAAAGCACTACGCAGACGAAAATTCGATCTGTAACTGACGACGAACCAGAACAAATTAGTAGTACTGTTCCAAGGTAAAGAGAACTACAGTGGCCGACAAAAGTCTACGTACGGTACCTATTTCTGCTGCTTGACGAATCCAAGATAATTATAGGAAAAAGTAATGATGCATTTTTGTTCCTAATCCTTTTTTAATAATACGAAACAAAAATAAACTTTTTTTTAACATTAACTTAACAAAATATTCACAAAAAACGAAAAAAAAAAAAAGACATTGACAAAAGTCTACGTAAAGGCATGCTTTATGGTATCCTGTGTTACTGTATAGTAACGGTAAAGTCCCGCTTATTTTGTTTTGTCTTTTCTGTTTGTGTAAAGTTCCGCACGGATTAGGTTAAGTTGTAATTCAGACAGTTTTGAGAAAGGTACAGCTGGGTCCTCGAAAAGGAATTTCAACTGATGTGCAAAGCTTAGCCGTGAAATACAGAAACGAAAAAAAAAAGACACTTGGAGATAATCTAAATGATTGAATTTAAGTAAATCCGCTGTTCAAACCATACTTGATAACTTTTGTAAAAATAATAGCGTGGAAAATAAGCCGCGTAGTGAACGTCCGAAAAACTTAACCGCCGAGATGTATCTTTTCTTTTAAAAGAAGTTAACAAAAATCCCAAAATAGATGCGATTGAGTTAGCCAAAGGCATAGCAATAACATCAAATAAGATCGTGCATCCACGAACAATTGAAAGAACTGTAATGGGTTCTATAGCAGAACCCCACGTAAAAAGCCTCTTATAAATGAAAAAAACCCGGAAACTTCGATTGGAATTCGCCCGAAAGCACACTAATGAAGGAATCGATTTCTGGAAGAGGGTTTTGTTTATAGACAAATCGAAATGTAATATAGTTGGAAGCGATGGGAAGGCTAAAGTGTGGAGAAAAATCAAAACGGCAACAGACCCGAAAAACTTAATACCGACGGTTAGGCATGGTGGCGGCCATGTGATGGTTTGGGGTTACTGTTGCTTCGTCTGGAGTGGGAAAATTAGTCTTCATTCAAGGAAATATGGATCGTATTCAATATAAGACCATTTTGGACCAACATTTTAAACAGTGGACAAATTAAGCCTTGGTAACAGTTGGACATTCCAACAAGACAACGATCCAAAGCACACCGCTCATGTCGTTAAGGACTGAACTGAACACACCGCCTCAGAGTCCAGATTTAAATGTTATTGAACACGTTCCCATACGTGTTGGATCGCAAGGTAAGAAAGCATGTTATTAGAAGTGCTCCAGTGCTTAAAGAGAAGCTTGAAGAAGAATTGCGCCGAATATCCCCCACTAGTATCGAAAATTTAGTGAATTCAATGCCTAGACGCTTGCAAGCCGTCATAGATGCTGGTGGTCGACCAACGAAGTACTAACTTCGGTTAACAAACATTTTAAGTGCATTGTAGAAGTTTCTTCCCTTCATTTTTAAGTTGTACGTAGACTTTTGTCAATGTTTTTTTTTTTTCGTTTTTTGTGAATAATTTGTTAAGTCAATGTTGAAAAAAGTTTATTTTAGTTACGTATTATTAAAAAAAAGATTTAAAACAAAAATGCATCATTACTTTTTCTTATAATTAACTTGGATTCGTCAAACAGCAGAAATAGGTACCGTACGTAGACTTTTGTCGGCCACTGTATATCAAAATAAGAATCTAATTCACGATAGTATCCTTGAGACTATACAGCGAATTGCGAAAGAGTGTTTTAGGTCGTGTGAAGAGAGGTCGTTGAAAAGTCGGTGGAACCATTTTCAATGCTCTCTACGTAGACATGACGCTTTTCCTTCATCTAAAAATGCATATTTCTGTATAATTAGTAGAAATAACACGTAGAAATCAGGTGAATACAATTTTTGGTTAAAAGTTCAATCACAGAATTCTGTGCAATTTCTTGTCATCGTTCAATTCGCGGAACAAAGCATGAATAGATTTCCGCAGGTCCAAGTGTTTGGTCTTGAAAATATTCAATTTCATTTCCATGAATTTCAGTTAAGATTGGTTAAAATCTTTGATGAATTCATTCAGTTTTGATAACATCCTCGGCTATCACAGGTCTTGATTAGTCAACATGTTGGTCATCTACGACTTCACGATCATTTTTAAAGCGAGTGTAATACTATACTTGTCCCTTCAACTAAATCATTTAGATAACACTTTTATCAAATAAGGCAAAACTTAATGTTAGCTCTACATACATATGTACATATGTTCGATAAGTTATCTTTGCACAGAAGCAAGCAATAACTTGGCTGCCCGTTGGCCATGCAATTTGACATAATATAAAGTATGTAGCTCTCAATGCAGGCAGTATCATCAATAGATGGAACCACTGGGATATATTTTGAAAAAGTCACGGTTTCTTTGGAACGTGCCTTGTATATTGCTCCAAAATGAAAACGCGATCTATTCTTTGTCGCTCCAGTCTTGCTAGCGCTTTTTGTTGCTTTGGCTACACTTACTAAAAATGTTGTTATTAGCGTATCTCAAATCCCTTAGAATTAAAAGCTTTAACTACTGCAGTTGCTTGAACAAGAAGGGTACGCTGTGACCGCCCATGCAGACGACATTGCTATTGCCGTCACAGGTAAATTTCTCAACACTCTATGCGACCTTATGTAGAGCGCATTACATACAGTAGAAACCTGGACGCAGTACTGTGGACTTGGGGTGAACCCTAAGAAGACCGATCTAGTACTGTTTACTAACAAATATAAAATTCCGCCCCTCAACCCACCGTGGTTGGGTGGAACCCAACTAATAATCAAAGAGCAGGCCAAATATCTAGGCCTAGTCCTTGACAAGAAGCTGAATTGGAAACCCAATACCCTTGCCCTATACAGCTGTCAGAAAGTGGTGGGCAGGAAGTGGGGCCTCCAACCAAGCATTATGCACTGGCTCTACACAGCAGTCATAAGGTCCATCGTCTTGTATGGTGTTGTAGTCTGGTAGACTGTTCTGGACAAGCCAGTCAATCGAAGCCTTCTGGGGAAGGTACAAAGATCCGCTTATACATAAGCGGACCGATCAGATCAACCCCCACGGAGGCCCTAAACATGCTATTACATCTTCCACCATTGAACCTTTTCAGCAAGCAAGTTGCTGCCTTCGCGGCCGTAAGGATTGGGAGCTTAAGAAAATGGCCCACATCTCAAAAAGGCCATACTACCATTCTAAACCACTACAAAGTACCCATGGACACGAACTACATACTCCCGCAGAATGTGTTCACTAGGAACTTCGAAGTTGTCTGTTAAGATTTGTATTATATTCCTTACACATTCTAGTGAGTTGACACTAAGTGTGCAAACAGACAGGTCATGTTAAGATTTGTATTGTATTTCTCACGCATTCCACTGAGTTGGCACTAAGTGTGCGAACGGACATTGCTGGGTCACTCACGAATATCGGGTTTCCTTGCTACAGTAGTGTCTGTTCCCACACTCGAGCTCGATCCAGTGAAATGTAAAATAAATATTGTACTGTACAAAAGTAGTCTTGGGTGAACTATCGGCCAGGTTGGACCGCTATTAAGAAATAAAGTTTTATATTGTTATATTTGAGTTGACTATTATTCAACATATATTGGCGACCGTGACAGGACGCTTTGCTAACGTTTAGCAACACCTGTGTGAAAAGTACAGTGCATCAAATAACGAACAAAGTGCAGTGAAATTAAGGAGTGAAAAATAAAAAATAAAAATGTTCAAGTCTCCAATGCAAATTGAGGATTACGCAAGCCAACAAGAAAGGATTGGCGAGGAACTCTGTCGACTGACGCGCAACTATTGGAAGGACGGTGATATAAGAAAGTCTCCATCATACTTGGCCGAGCGCTTAGCAACATTGGAAAGTCTATGGAAAGAATTTGATGACACTGATAGTCAGATTCGAGAGACATTTCCCTCTGAATTGGAACATCCCTACTTCAAAAAGGATTACTATGAAGCAGTGCGCAAGGTAGCAGATCGCATGCGAGATGATATCGAGCGTCGACTCACATCACAATCAAAAGACCAACCAACATTCGAGGAAGAACAGGATTTAGAGCAGGAATTAACTGGTGAAGCCAAGCAGCAAGGGGCGGTTTCCAAGCAGAAACCAGCATTACCAACCGCTAATTCGCCTCCAACACAGCAATCTACAAAGGGTACAATGAGTCAAAAGGATAGGTTCCAATTGTTGATGAACATCCTAAGAAGATCATTGGACAAGTGTGTAGTGGAGGCGGCGGAGGTGCATACAGAGCACTTCTGTCAAATAAAGACAAGAACAATCCAACAGAACTGGGATGAGATAACGCTTCTCTACAGAAAGGTCGAAGAGCAACTAACCAGTGAAGAACTCGAGTGCTATTTCGGGATGCAAGAGCGAGTGGAAGAAGTTTTATTAAGCTTGATTGAAGGAGCGACACCAGCACATCGTCCACAGCAGACGGAAGCTTCGGTTAATCCCACGATAAGACTACCTAAAATAGAACTTCCAAAGTTTGACGGCAGCTATCTCAACTGGCTCCAGTTTTACGACCTGTTCAAGCAATTGATTCATCACCAACCAATACCAGCCGCCCAAAAGTTATATTTTCTGAGAGCCAACGTTACTGGAGAGGCCCATAATCTCATCCAGCACTTCCAAGCTACCGACAGCAATTACGATATTGCTTGGAACACCCTGGTGGAGCGATATGACAACAAGAGGCTGTTGCTAAGTGCGCAATTTAGCCGATTGCTCTCGCAACCCATGACAACTGGCACCGCAACTAGCCTCAGAAGGTTTCACGATACAACAAAGGAAGTTATGCAGGCAATCACTAACTTGGGATTCAATGTCGATAGCTGGGACCCAATGGTGGTTCACTTGATGCTGCAGAAAATGGATAAAGAGAGCAGATCACTCTTCGAACAGTCTTTAAGCGACCCGAGGAGCAGCCCCTCCCTAGGAGAGTTCTTGAAATTTCTGGAGCTCAGATTCCAAACCCTGGAGGCCATCAGCAGACCAGGCGAGGGAAGGAAGACGGCCACTGTTGCAACACGTCCGGATGGTATCAATTGCTATATGTGCAATTCAGGTAAGCACAAGATTTTCAATTGCTCAAGCTTTCTTAATCTCTCAGGTGAAGAACGCGAAAGAGCCGTACGACGATTGGAGCTATGCAGGAACTGCCTGAAGCCAGGCCACTTCTCCCAATCATGCCAGTCCAGAGGTTGCCAAAAATGTAACTTCCAGCACAACACACTGCTTCATCAACATAAGCCTCAGCAGCAACATCAGCAGCTGAAAAAACCGCTTCAACACCAAGATCAGCAGCAACATCAGCAGCTGAAAAAACCGTTCCAGCATCAAGATCCACAAGGAGAGCGCAGTCAACAGCAACCAACCAGCAATCAATTCGGTAAGCTCTATAATGATAAGGCTATAATAAGGGTTTCAAACAACCATAAACCGTCTGGTACATCTGCAAATGCTGCCATAGGCTGTGACATAAAGAAACGCCATGTATATTTGGCCACTGCGATCATCAATGTCATTTCTGCGTGTGGGTCCCCTACTCCTTGTCGTGTCCTCTTAGATTCAGGCTCACAACTGAATTTCATAACGACAAGGTTTGTTCACGAGTTAGGCCATAGAAAGCGTCGGATGGATATACCAATTAGTGGTATTGGAGGAAGGGAATGCAAAGCCGAATTCGTCACCAATGTGACAATCGAATCAAGGACCTCACCATATAGGTCAATAATTGAGGCAAGCATCATGCCTCGTATCAGTGAATACCAACCTAGTCAAGAAATAGACGCAATGCATTGGAATTTACCATCGCATGTGCAACTTGCGGATCCCACGTATTTCAAGGCCCAGCGCATTGATATGCTCCTGGGAGCAGAAGTATTTTTCGATTTGCTCATACCAGGAGATATCAAAATATCAAATAATCTTCCAGTATTGCGCAATTCTAAATTGGGGTGGATTGTAGCTGGAAGTGCATCAGCGGGCGATACGACGGCGCACTGTCATGTGGCCACAAAAACTTCGTTATCTTCTTTAGATAAGCTCGTACGAAAGTTCTGGGAAACAGAGGATCATGTTTCCCCGGTAAATACAATGAGCAATGAAGAACACGACTGTGAGGCGCACTTTCAAAATAATACAAGGTTCAACGCGAGCAACCAGTTTGTAGTACGACTGCCATTCAAGAAGGACCCAGGGGCATTTTTAGGCGAGTCCTACGAAATGGCTAAAAGACGTTTTTTGTCATTGGAAAGAAGACTGGACAAAACCAGTGAGTTGAAATCTGCATACATCCAATTCATGCAAGAATATGAGTCCCTTGGTCATATGAGTCCAATTGATGACGAGAAGAGAGGCGAAGCACATTATATTCTACCACATCATTGCGTAATGAAACCTGACAGTTCATCAACAAGGCTAAGAGTAGTATTCGATGCCTCCGCAAAAAGCACATCCGGATATTCACTTAACGATATTTTAATGGTTGGTCCAACAGTTCAACCAGATCTATTTTCCATTATAACTAACTTTCGAATACATAGATATGTTTTCACTGGGGACATAAGCAAGATGTACCGGCAGATATTAGTAGATTCTAGGGATAGAATGATGCAATTAATCTTATGGAGATCCCAACATGACCACCCGTTGCAAACATATCAGCTTAATACTGTAACATATGGCACGGCATCCGCATCATATCTAGCTACGAAATGCTTAATGAAGTTAGCAGACGATAACAAGGGTGAATACCCCCGTGCTGCTGGGGTCTTAAAATCATGTTTTTACGTTGACGATTGCCTCACAGGTGCAGAGAGTGTAGAAGATGCCAAAAAATTGTTAACTGAAATCTGTCATCTGTTGAAACTGGGTGGCTTTGAGTTAAGAAAGTTTTGCGCCAACCACCCGAGAATACTTGAAAAAATTCCGGAAGAACATAAAGAACAACTTGTTACCTTTCATCAATCAGAAGTGATTAAAACATTGGGATTAATTTGGGATCCTTCCTCTGATGCATTTAAGTTTAAGTTTGATTTTGACAGATTATATGAACGTGTGTGCAAGCGAACTGTACTAGCAGATCTTGCCCGGCTATTTGATCCGTTGGGACTACTTGGACCTGCAATAGTGCTCGGGAAGCTTTTTTTGCAAGAACTATGGAAAACAAAGTTATCCTGGGATGATCAACTTCCTGAAGAGCAAGCCAATAAATGGCATCACTACCTGAAGGAATTCTCCATGTTGAAAGAATTAAGCATCCCACGATATGTTTCCCTTCCTTGCAGCGATGTTGAACTGCACGCATTTTCGGATAGTAGCCTGAGTGCCTTCGGGGCATGCGTATATCTTAGATCTGTTGATAACAGAGGATGTATCTATTCACAATTGCTATGCTCGAAGTCGAGAATTGGGCCCCTCCGAGCAACTTCCATAGCACGATTGGAATTGCAGGGTGCTGTGCTCATGGTGGAGTTGGTAGCAAGACTGCTGGAACTGCTAACTGTTAAAATAAATAAAGTACGTTATTACACTGACTCCACTACAGTACTAGCATGGATTAGATCACCTTCTTACACATGGGAGACTTACGTCGCAAATAGAGTGGCGAAGATCCAAGCAAATACGGATATACAACAGTGGAACTATATAAAGGGTAGCCTTAATCCAGCTGACATGGTCTCTAGAGGGATGGGATTACAAACGCTTCTTAAGACATCTGCCTGGTTCAATGGTCCTGATTTTCTTTCCGAAGATGAGAGTTCATGGGAAAAAATGCAATATGTTATTCCAGAAGACGTTCCAGAACGTCGTAAGAAGAAATCTGTGTTAGCAGCGACAACAGCTAGCAACGAAATCTTAATTGAAGAAGTCAATCATAGAAATTCCTTTTTTACATTACAAAAGATATTTGCGTATTGTTTTCGATTTTATAGTAATTGCAGAAAGAACAAGTCACTGAGAAATAGAGGGCAGATAACAGTGAATGAACTTCAACGTGGAACTGATTTTATTTGGGTATGTGTGCAAAGAAGAGAATTTCCGGATGATTACCGTTGTCTGCAGAGGGGTGCAAATGTTCATAAAGGATCCAATATAGCGTCGTTGTCGCCATTTTTCGATGAAAAAACTAAACTAATTAGAGTGGGTGGAAGATTGAAAAATGCATCTATTATGGTTGATGCCAAACATCAGGTCTTGCTGCCGAAAGATAATTGTATAACGAAATTACTTCTAACATATTTGCATCAAACACACATGCACGCAGCGCCTCGAGCGTTGATTGCAATCTCCAGGCAGAAATATTGGATTCTAAGTGTAGGAAGAATGGCGCGGCAAATAACTTCCAGTTGCTTAAAATGCTTTCGTTCAAATCCCAAGTCTATCGCACAGATGATGGGCAACCTGCCGAAGGAGAGAGTTACTCCCTCTCGTCCATTTTATTACTGTGGAGTGGACTTCTGTGGTCCTGTAAAAACACACTACAAGATCAGAGGCAAGAGTCCGACAAAGTCATACCTAGCGATATTTGTATGCTTTTCCACAAAGGCAGTTCACATAGAGGTAGTTGGCGATCTGTCTGCGGAGGCATTTATCTACGCCTTAAAAAGATTTGTCGGTAGAAGGGGCATATGTCATACCATATTTTGTGACAATGCCACCAATTTTGTTGGCGCAAAGGCCGAACTTATAGATTTGAAAAACGCGTTTGAATCCGAAGGCCACCAAACGGTTATCAATCGTATGTGCTTGGAAAATGGTATAAATTGGAAATATATTCCACCGCGTGCACCGCATTTTGGAGGGCTTTGGGAGGCTGCAGTTAAGTCCGCCAAGAGTCTGTTAATGCGCTTTCTTCGTGAAGCATCTTTAACATACGAGGAATTGCTAACAGTGGTTATACAAATAGAAGCGATTTTAAATTCACGCCCCCTCACTCCAATCACATCCGATCCAAATGACTTAGAGGCCCTAACGCCTGGGCATTTCCTAATTGGAGAACCACTTACAACATTGCCCGAACCAGACGTTTTAGACAACAAAATTACCAGTCTTAAAAAATTCCGTCAAATACAACACGTCCAACAGCACTTCTGGAAAAGATGGTCAAGTGAATACTTACATCTCCTACAACAAAGATCTAAATGGACCCAGCCAGCACCCAATTTGGTCCCTGGAACGATGGTGGTACTCAAGGAAGCAAATGTTCCGCCTATGAAATGGAAACTAGGACGTGTAGAGGAAGTTATAAAGGGTAATGATGATTTAATTCGGGTGGCCACCGTTAAAACCCAAAACGGCATCTTCAAACGAGCAATACACAAACTGTGCCCGTTGCCTATACCAGCAGGGATGAACGCGGTTAGTGAGCCAGAATACTTAGAAGTTAACAGCCGAATTCCTCAAGGCCCCCTGCAACCAATGCCTAAACGCAAAAGGATTGTAACATCACTGCTCTCGGTTGTTCTCATGGTGTGTTTAAGCTTCCATTCGTCAATGGCCCAAACAGCAGAACGAGTGAAGATAAATCGACTAGATGAAGCAGTTGGTATATATTTCGAGGACCTTGGAAAAATACAAACCGTTAATAGCCACTGGAATATATACGTATATTACAATCTTACAGCTTATTTCTTGGAATTGCGTGAAATTGAGTCCTATCTCCAGAAAATGGAAGAATTTTGTGCGCAGGAAAACATTCACAAAGTATATTGCAAACCAACGATCGATGCAGTAACCCACAGGCTCGCAGCTATAAATCACAAGAACGAGATTCTTTACAACTACAATATGGGAAGGCCGGAAAGGACTCGGATACTAAGGTCGCCGCTGGATATTGTGGGAAAAGTGGCTAATAGTCTTTTTGGGGTTCTTGATCAGGATGACGCCAGGCATATTGAAACTCAAATACACAAGGCCAAGCAAAATCAGCAGCACCTGATGGAACTCATCCAAAAACAAAGTTCTATAGCCGATTCCACGTCAAATCTTCTAAAGCGTAATGTACTTCAAATTAATCAGCAATTTCAGGCTCTAAATAGCTACTTAGCCAGTATCGCAAACGTAATTCAAGAAAAACAGGAGGCAAATGATCTTAAACAAAATATCGCCTCCCTAACTTCATTTCTGATTCTGGTGATCTCAAATTTTGAAAAGATTCAAGAACTTCTCTTAGATGTACTTTTAGATTTAAATCATGCAAGGATTAATCCTCAAATAATAACACCTCACCAACTTACCGAACAAATTATGCTAATAAAGGCACATTTACCGACTACACTAACAATAGCGAAGGGATCAACAATGGACCTGTACAAAATGGCATCAGTGAAGGGACGAGTTTTGAAAGAGGCAGTTGTTTTTGAAATGCGGCTCCCACTTGCCGATAGCGCGGAATTTCAATTGTTTAATTTAATTCCTATTCCCATTCTACAACAGCCTTACGAGTTTAGCTATCTAGTGGAAACATCTTCACCATTTTTGGCTATTTCACCAACAAGAGATGAATTTTTTTTGCTGTCCGAATTCGAATTAAGTTCATGCAAGGAATTGTTGTCGCAACATTTTCTCTGTAAAAACGTGCATCCCACTTACACCAAACAAGCTACCGCTAGCAGCTGCGAAATAGCACTGTTGAATCATAAAAACAATGCTCTTCACGAGTGCAAGCTAAAAAAACTACCCGCTGGAGATTACTGGAAATCATTGAAGGGTTCTAATCGGTGGATATTCTCTACAGGATCTCGGATAACAGGCCATTTAATATGCAACGAAGTCACGGAAGGTCTAACGGTGGTCGGAAATGGCTTGCTTGAGTTTAAGGAACCTTGTATGCTGAAAATGCCAACCATGTCTATCAAGGGAATATTGGAGTACAACAATACTGTCACCATCAAGAACTCATTTATTCCAAACACCAACATAAGCACTTGGATCCTAAAACCTTCAAAACCGATTATCAGTGACCTGCCGCAGGTACATGACATTGATGAAATGGACTTTGTGAAATTAAAGGGTCAAATCAACACAGTAATACAGCAGTCCAAGGAGCTACCGGAAAAAATCAACTGGCATGATTATCATCATTACGGATTAGGCTACTTATTGCTGGCTGGTATGATTGCGGTAGTGGTTATATATTGCTGTCATCAACAACGAAAGCCTAAGCCGGCTCCCAGGCCTTCCCGTTTTCAAGTTAATGTTTAAGTCACTGTTTTTCTTTTACATATTTTGATTATTGTTATGATTATTATTATTATATCTTCTTGTTAGCATATTTGTTTAACTTTTGAGTCATGCTTAGAGAATAATTAGCCCAAAAAATAATAATAATAAAGGGGTTTGTTTTAAGTTAGAGGCTAAGAACCCTCTAAGGAGGGGAGTATGTTAAGATTTGTATTATATTCCTTACACATTCTAGTGAGTTGACACTAAGTGTGCAAACAGACAGGTCATGTTAAGATTTGTATTGTATTTCTCACGCATTCCACTGAGTTGGCACTAAGTGTGCGAACGGACATTGCTGGGTCACTCACGAATATCGGGTTTCCTTGCTACAGTAGTGTCTGTTCCCACACTCGAGCTCGATCCAGTGAAATGTAAAATAAATATTGTACTGTACAAAAGTAGTCTTGGGTGAACTATCGGCCAGGTTGGACCGCTATTAAGAAATAAAGTTTTATATTGTTATATTTGAGTTGACTATTATTCAACATTGTCTTTCCATACAGGGAGGTATGGGCTGAAGGGAAAGAAATACCAAAGGACTCGATCTCCCTCTATATCGATGGCTCTAAGATGGAGTCGGGTGTAGGTAGTGGGTCTTCACCAAAGAACTTAACCTCAACTTATCTTTCAGACTCCAAAATCACTGCAGTGTGTATCAGACAGAATTAACAGCGATAACAGAGGCCCTTGCATGGCTCAGGATCAATGTAAGATCCGCTAAGGATATTTTCATTTGCACGGACAGCCAAGCTGCGATAAAGTCCCTGGGAGCGGTAACCCACAAATCAAAGACATCTCTCAAATGTCGCCTATCTCTAGATGAGATGGCTGAACAGTTCAATATTAAAATACTGTGGATTCCCGGGCATAGGAATATTCCAGGAAACTGCGCGGCCGACGAACTCGCAAAGTTAGGGTCAAGCACACTCAGCCTACCTACCATCGGGTACATAGATACACCAATAAGTACGGTAAAGTACATGATAAAACTTCAAACCATAGAGGAGACCAACCTCCAATGGAATGAGAGCAATATTGGCTTTATCACCAAACAATTGTGGCCTAAGTTAAGCCTAGGACGAACCAGGGACCTAGTGGCAACCAAAAGGGCTACTTTAAGTACACTAATGGGTCTCATTACGGGTCACTGCATCATCGGAAAACACGCCGCCAGATTAGGGCTACCATCCAATGACTTCTGTCGCGGCTGCATGGACGAGGAGGAGGAGGAATCAATACACCACCTCCTCTGCTCTTGTCTCTCTTTTGCGAATCGCAGGAGGATTTACCTCGGCGCGCCCTTCTTTGACAATCTAAGTGAGCTAGAAAACCAAAGGCTAGCTTAACTCCATCGCTTCATTAGAAGCACCGGTTGGTTCTCAGGTAGTGGATCAGGGTAACTCGATCCAGATGGCATCACAACGGGCCGACTTCGGCCTACGTGTGGCTTATGCCTACCACATTAACCTAACCTAACTTCCATTATCCATTGCTTTTAAATTTTTACAAAGAAAATATCTCGTTCGCTATTAGAACAAAGCTTCGATCAGTGCGATAAAACAATACATTTTTTTTAATTATTTGCTTTCAGTCGATGAGTACCGCCGTGGTGCAGATCTTCAAAACTGAAGGCCCTGCACACTCACACTGGAAGAAGAAACACACTGGCGTTGTGTGTTTTATCAAGGACAGCTGTATTCGATCGTATTTTTTCCGGGCTTACTGCCCAATCAAACGTGAGCTTATATGGGAACATGAAGTCTATGAATCGCTTAAGTTGGTCAAGGCTAAGCCATTTTTGCTTACCTTTGAAGGACAGGTAAAATGTGACCTCCTTTTAACTAATGGTATTTTGGTATATAAGTATTACTTGTTTCTTAAAAGGATGGGCATGTGGGATTGAATTTCGTGTCTGAGGATGAGTGTGACGCATTCTTTCGGACGGTAGAGACAACCATGGAAACGCGGAACCGAAAGCGTCAGGGTACGTTGTATAGAAAATCCATTTAGCGTATTTATTGCTAATATTTTTGCATTTTAGAACGCCGTCAAAGGTCTAGAATTACCGCCGCGCCACCCATGGCACCCAATACCAAAGATCCGAAATTGCAATTACAAACAACACCTCCTGTCGACAACCAACAGGATTCCCGCGTACAATTACGTAACAACTCCAAGATCAATAGCGTTCAGTTGACACAGAGTAAGCCTACATTCTTGCCGTCAAACTTTGGACTATCGTCGAATAAGGACAAGAAACGTAAATATACCAAAGCGGACATAAGTACACCAACGAACTTTGTACACGTTAGCCATGTGGGCTGGGACGCTAACAAAGGATTCGATTTGACTGGAAACGAAGAAGACGAAATGCTGACAAAGTTCCTGAACAAAGCCGGTGTTTCCGCGAATCATATGAACGATCGTGATACAAGGGCTTTCATTTATGATTTTATTCAAAGCAATAACGTGTTGGCATCGGTGAAATCGGAAAGAGTGGAAAAACCAAAGGCTCCTGTACCCGCTCCGCCACCCGTACCAAGCAGACATCAGCATGTAAGTCGAATGTTCTCTAACGTGTAATGGAAATAAATGGTTGTTTTATTATAATTCTAGTCTCAAAATGGGACGACACAAAGATCTGCGCCACCTCCTCCGCCAGCTAGACAACCTCCTCCGCCTGTACCCACTACTGCACCAGGTACACGAATACCACAACCACCATCTAGGCCACCGCCTACGCAAGCAAACGTTGTTGCTCCGGCAGCTGTAAGTAGCCATATAATTAGGATCACTTAATTATTAATATCTTAATATTTCAATTTTATTTATTTAGCCTCCTCCTCCGCCTCCTCCACCACCGCCAGCTGTTGCTGTCCCGCCTCCACCTCCAATGCCGAGTATCGTGACACCTGTAACACCAACCGAAGCTATTAATCAGAATGTTTTAAAACCGCCTGCACCGGCGCTTCCAGTTGTAAATGACACGCGAAGTGCACTTATGGACAGTATCCGAAAGGGAACAACTCTAAGAGTAAGATCTACCCTTTTATCTAGATAGATAGGTAAATTGGTAAACAAATTTTTATTTTTTTTTTATAGAAAGTTGATACAGCCGCCCTCAGTACGGGCAGTGGAGATTCACGTAGTGATTTGATGTCAGAGATTCGTTCGGGAATTGAATTACGACCAGTGGAAAGTCGAGAGCTTCCGCCAGCTTCGAATCGGACCAGCGACGAGAGTTGCGGCACTGATGCACTCGCTGACGCACTACGACGTGCTCTACAAGAACGTGGTCGCGTTATTCAATCATCGGACGACGATGACAGCGGTCAGAGTTCAGATAACGATGGCGAATGGGATGATTAAACTGGATATTGTTATATATTCAACTATAATGACCATTGCAATTGCATACATAGATATATTGTATTTAGGGAAGCCTGGAATAGTTAAACTGATCAATGTATTTACATCCCAACTCATGGTTGTTGCACTTTGTGTCTTTAGGTAAACATTTTCATTAACTTCTTCCGTTTCTTTTCATTTTCGAACCATTCTGATCTGTATCTGTTACGCCATGAATAGTACTTATTTGAAGGATTACCCGGACATTTATGAGAGTAGTACCAATAGAATGCATTTTTTAAACCATTTTCTTTTTTATTAATTTATTTCTCCTATTGATTTAATCCTCATCCTCACCGTACCATTGCTCATAAAGATGATGAATAGAGAGAACATTTATTTAGGGAATTTAACAATTTATATAATCACAACTCAATGGTCCTATAGTTTTGTTCTTCATCTTTTGACTCGTATGTGCCAAACAGGATTAGGAACAGTACTTGTACTTTGTTGTATAGCATTTTACTTATGAGCAATTATTATAACCATTAAACAAGAATAAGAGTAGAGGTTGCTGCAAGTACATAGGATACGATATATTAATTAAACCCAAGACTTTCCTCACTCCTTTAGTGAATATATACATTTTTTTTTATCTAACGTGCCTAGATCCCCTTTTAATAAGGCTGCAGAGTGAACTATTTTAATACATATTCCAACTATATCCAAAAACAACTAAATTTGTAAACGTAAACTCGTCGAACCAAGATGAAAACCAATTATTCGAAAACAAACCACTTGAAATCGCCTTCAAGTATATATATATGTAAATGGTTTATAATAATTATAGATATATCTAAGTATATTGTACGTTATTGTTGCTGTTAATGTAATTATATCAATATCGCATTATTAATATAGTTCGTAGATGCGAGGAGTATAAAACAATTGAAGTTGAAATTATTCTATCTTTAGCTGTTGCATGCATGTTTGTTGTTGAAATGTTTTAATTTTTTTTTTTTCTTATATTCTATGTACGTTAGGTTGTAGACATATTTTTATTTAATATTCAAGGGACATTTAGAGAAATTGCTGTTGGGCATTTCTGCCTTTGCGTGAGAGAAATTGCGTTGTTTTACTTTTCTCTCTATCGTTTCGTGTACATTTATTTATTTCCGCGATTATTTTCTTCTTGAACGTTGTAAAAGGATGTAATAGTTATTGAATGAAATAAATGAACTAATTAAATACAGATTACGTTTTTAAATCTTCTCTTCTTAACGGGCTCTACAGTTCGGGGTGAACCTGGGCCTCAACCAACATGCCCCTCCAACTAGCACGATTTTTTGCTAGCCTTTTCCATGTCCGCACACCCGGTTGACTGAGGTCCCCTTCCACCTCGAGGTTGGGACGAAGCTTCGGGCTGGAGCTGTGCTGTCCATTCGCTTCACATGGCCCAGCTATTTTAGGCGTTGAATCCGTAGACGCCTGGGGTGGAATCGGCTAAGGTGATTTGTGACAAGTGACAGTCACATTCTCGGTTTCGGTATGTCCCTTATGCCACGCCGCTTTTTTAGTACAGCTTGAAAAGTGTGATTTCCTTTTGGACTGATATTCCGAGTAGCAAGAGTTATTCCATGGACCTTTTTTTCATTTCGCAGCATTGTGCGTCTTTTTGACATTTCGTTTTACATTTCATTGACGTTGCCTATGGTGAAATTTGAAAAGTAAGAATGGTATCCAAACGTACACTTTCAAATCTGAAACAGGAGTGAAGCGACATCGCAAAACAAGGAAAACTAAAGAAATGTCAGAAAGCCGCACGAAGTAGCTTACCCGCGCGTGACTGTGCCAATGTATTTCTGTTTCACTGACCATCTCTTTCGCACTTATTTTAAGCTGTACTAAAAAAGCGCCGTGGAATAAGGGACTTTCCTATGTTCTGTGCGTTTGATATGGCTTTGTTTGTGCTTTTGTGTGTTTTATAAAATATATACGTTTCCGTGCTTGAAACTATTTTTAAGCGAAGATGAAGAGCTCAATGAGACATTGATGGAAGTTAGAATTCTGAGGAAGAATTTGAGAAATCAGTCTAAATCAGTTTCCTTTCCCTGTGCGCCGACAAAATGTATTATTGGCCAATAAATGAATTGAATGCAATAATAGCATTTCTAATATGTACATTATTTACTTTTCCCAGTATTTGTGCAAAACAATCGGTGACAACGGCCCTGATTTTAATTTCGAAATTTCTTTTTAACTATCTAACAGCTGTCTTAAGGCAGCCCTACACGGCGAACATGTTCGCCGATTTTGTTCGTGAATTTGCTGTGAATGTCGCCGAGTAAACATAAATAAATAACCATAAGCGCAACCACTTGTGCACCAGGGATAAAGAATGAGATACCAGTCTTTTGGCTTTGACAGGCATTTTGACAACTAGCCCCTACAAACGCGTTGCGGTTTGACGGCGTCTTGACTATGTCACTCTACCTTGTTCCGACCTGGTACCGACGTCTTGACTCTACACATCGACGTCTTGAGACTATCATGCCTGTGTCACAATGCTACTACACGGCGCGGCGACAGCGCAACTACAAACGCCGTAGCTGTCAAATCCATATTCATTCAATGGAATTATATGGAGTAGGTCACATAGGCACGTATGCAGTCGTGTCGCAGCGCTGTAATTTCGAAAATTTGAAAAACTGTCGCAACCATAGATAAATTAACAAGATGGAAAACTTTCGTACGTCTGCCCTGTGATCCCCGCAAGGGTTGTTTGTTGTATTTGTAATTAAAGCGGCCCCTAGACGCCTAATAGCATTGTGCAATATTTGGTATTGCACAATATTATTGTTTGTCTGTAGATAATATTGCAAGATTGTGCGATATATTGCGGAAAATCACAACGCTTTTGACTTTTAATACAAATGTGACCGGTCAACTAAATTATTGGGAAAAATATTGAACCGTCTGGGGCAGCAGGCCAATAAAATTGTGCAATATTTCGCACAATAATATTGAGCGTCTAGAGGCCACTTTAAGAACGACGCTTTTGACTTAGAGTCAAGACGTCGGAACAAGGCAGAATGACATAGTCAAGACGCACATGTTAGCAATAATGTTTTTTTCAAATTGTTTTTATCCATTTATGAACTAATTTCAGTTTCAATCTTCGAATTTTTTACTGATGCCAACTTCACTCTATAGAATTCACATCCAACTTCCCTCACAGAAGTACCCTGCTGTCAAAAATAACGCCGATGAAAGTCGCTCCATTGTGTATTGACTGAACTACTTTACAACCACAGCAAACGGCAGCGTTTGTAGTTGCGCTGTCGCCGCGCCGTGTAGTAGCATTGTGACACAGGCATCATTGTGTTAGTCAAAAGCGTCGGTTTTAAACGGAGAATAACACGCATAGTATCGGTGTAATAAAAACAAAAAAAAAAAAAAGGAAAAACAGGCCAAGTGCGAGTCGGACTCGCGCACGAAGGGTTCCGTACCATCTGTATATATAAATATGAAAGAGACTATGTAGGTATGTTACCTCATCAGTCATCACATTAAATCACATTTTTTGTATGATGACAGATCTTGGTTGCAGGCAGGTTATAGGCATATTACTTTGATAATCAAAAATCTCCATGATGAGATAGTTGATCATCAAAGTGTCCATTGAATTCAAATCAATTATCTTACTTGACAGCAACGATGTACAAATGTGAACAACAATAATGGGAAAAAGGTTTGCAGCTAGGATGAATTCATCAAAGACACAAAAGAGATCAAAACTGGGAAGTTTGCTACTGGTTATGGGATATTGTCGACTAACCTTATTTCAGTATGTGACCAAGGGGATTTTTTTGGATAAAAATCATGTCCGTTGTATGGGAGCCCCCCTTAAATATTCATTTTGTTCTGTTTTTAGTATTTGTCGTGGTAGCGGCAACAGAAATACATCATTTGTGAAAAATTCAACTCTCTAACTAACAGGGTTCATGAGATACAGTCTGGTGACAAACGGACAGCGAAGTCTTAGTACAGTGAAAGCTCCTATTACGGACACCTCTCTTAGGCGGACAATCCCCCTGAGCGGACAATTTCTCACGACCGTGGATCTTGAATTGAAGTTCCGTATATTTTTTATTCCCTTTAGCGGACACTCCCTAACCCGGACGCGGACAGGGATATTAACCGCAATTTGGTAAATTTAATTCTCTTAGGCGGACAAATTTTTTTCCACGAAAACTTTTCAGTATCTTTTTTTGCATGGTATGCGAACAACAAAGAAAAAAGAACTGACTTTACAAGAAAACAACAAAATAGCAACAGCACATTGTGTGTGTGGTGCACATGGCATCAAATCATAGCCTCTACTCAAATGGATAACGGATTTTATTTCTACCGCTGTGTTCTGTCCTTGTATTTCATTTCTTCCTGGCTTCATGTTCATTTTACACAGTTTGTTTACGAATTTCATAGACTACAGATGAGATCATTTTTTCCAGGATGCCACCAAAACGTAAAGTGTTGAGTTTAAAAGAAAAAATTGATTTAATAAATTCGGTTGACCAAAATAAAAAATCTGTACGTGAAATAGCAAGTCAATTTGAAATAGGAAAATCCCAAGCTGCGGACATTTTAAAGAATAAAAATGACTTAATGACACTATGGCAATCGAATACAGTGGCAAATCATACAAGACGGCGTTTCGTTACACCTGTGAGAAGTGTTGTTGACGAAAAAGTATTCGAGTGGTTTACAATGGTAAGAAATAAAAATGCTCCGATTTCTGGATCAATGATAAGGCACAAGGCGAAGTTTATCGCCGAACGTTTAGGTCTTGAAGATTTTCAGGCTTCAGAAATTTCGTAAGCGCCATGCTATAGCATACAAAAGTATTTCTGGTGAAGCGTCAGATGTTAACCCCGACGATGTGAAATCATTTTAAGAAAAGTTACCTTCAATTACGAGACAGGGCTTTTTAAAGGACAAACATGCGCAGGTGGAAAATTTTCGAAAGAGCGTCTCACTATCTTACAGTGTGCAAATATGGCAGGTGAAAAGGAAAAGCTCTTAGTCATAGGCAAATCGTTTCATCCACGAGCGTTTGGTAACTTAAAGCATGACCAGCTTCCAGTTGAATGGAGAAACAACAAAAAATCTTGGATGACTCAAGAGATTATGACCGATTGGCTCATATCTTTTGACAAAAGAATGGGACTTAAAAAGAAAAAAGTGCTCTTTTTTTGGATAATGCATCATCCCATCCCAAAAAATTAAAGCTTAAAAATACAAAGATTCTGTTTCTATCGCCCAACACCACATCAGTTTGCCAGCCTCTTGACCAAGGTGTAATAAGCAATTTTAAGTTTCATTACCGATCACTTATGTTGAAGCATATTGTCAACAACATTGATAATGCTGAGAATGTAAGCGGTCTAGCAAAAGCTGTGAATATTCTGGATGCCATCTATTTTATTAACACTGCATGGGAGCAAGTACAAGCGACAACAATTGTAAACTGTTTTACCAAATCTGGTTTTGGAGCTCCATTCACGACAGAACTTCATCAATTTGATCCAGAAGATGATCTACCATTGGCACATCTGAGAACAATTTCAAGACTACTTCATGAGTGCCAATCTGATGTTGATCCAGGAAGCTTCTTACACATTGATGGACATGTGCATGTAGACGATGATATAATGGCAGAAGCACAAGTTCAAAACATCGTCGACATTGGCAGCAGCTCTGAAGATGACGAAGAAGGTTCAGAGGTGTTAGAAGAAATGACATTCAGCTCATATAAAGAGGCGCAAATTGGAGTTGAAAAACTAAAAAATTTTTTTACTAAGAAAAATGATGGAAAAGCACTTCAGATGCTTTTCATGTTAAAAACCCATATGGATACTGTTGGGGATGAATCCCGAAAAAAGCAAACAATGCTAACCGATTTTTTTAAATTTAAATATGTATGTATGTATGTAGGTACCTACATATACATTAAAATAAATCCTTGTTTTTTTTTTTTTGTAAGATGTTGAAATAATTTAATTTTTGTTATGTTTTGTTAATAAAGATATTTCTTTATTTAGCCATTAAAAAGTTGTCTTTTTTAGTTTTTTCCCATGTACGGACAACTCCCTTAACCGGACAAAAATGCTGTGACCGTCGCTGTCCGTCTATGGGAGCTTTCACTGTAATAGGGTTCCGTTTTACCTTTGGGTACGGAACCCTAAAAACCAACCCCTGCGGGGATCAACGGGCAAACGTACGAAAGATTGGTATCTCATTCTTTATCCCTGATCAGCACGAAATGAATGTTCTCCAAATGTGTTCGCCGTGTAGAGAGTAACGCAAACGAACGGATTCGGCGAACATGTTCGCCGTTTAGGGCTACCTTTATCTATCAGTAACTCCGAAAAAGCAAGTGTTGCTCCTTTTCTAAACTTTTTTTGTGATAATCTTACCCGATACAAAAATATGATGATAGTCACATATGACTGTCACCAACGTGACTATCACGGTAGCCGATTCCAGCCCTGTTATGGTGTATTCCTTAAGATGGATTGATCTTTCGACTTTCCTCACTAGTGTATGTAAGGCTGTTTCAACAGATCGACCCTTACAATAGGCGTGCTGTGCCTTAGAAAATAAAAGTCCAACTTTATTTTCATAGCGAATTCTTATCAGTTTATTAAAATTATTTCTTTTATTGTACATCCTAGGGTCTGGCCCTTGCACTCTGCTTGGATTAGTGGCGGCAGGTTTTGTGGGTTACTTTCAAATACCATTGTTCTTCATGTCTCTCATGTTTTAACATACACAAATTATTTAATATACATTATCCTGTATCCTCTAAGACTGTTTACAGATTCGCCACATACGCTGAGTGTTACTAAATATCTCAATATTCAGCTATAAATAAACTAAACCGAGTCAAAGTATTTTATTTTCCAGTTGCAATGTATTCATTGCATGAACAAAATTTCATTTGTTTATATTCGCCAACAAATGATATAAAAAAAAAACGAATCTTAACATATTGTATTGCTTGCAAAAGGAAAAATATAGGTAAAATGAAAACAGAAGAAAAAATAAAATGTATTTAGTAGAATCTAATAATAATTCCCGTAGCCACTCCATTGGCCGTAGCCGCTGTAACCCGAACCATACTGCCAATGATTGTAATAGCCGTCATACTGCTGTTGGTATGATTGTTGTCCACTCTGGCCGTAATAGCTTGAATTCGTGCCAGACCCATAGTTATAATTCGCCGACGTACTACTGGTGCTGGTATTGTATGCTATAGCTGTTTGCATTGAATTCGTCACAGCGCTGGCATCCTTCGTCGAGGAAGTTGATTTTTTACTCGGACTAGTATCACTAGAATAATTGAAAAGAACATGATATTGATACAAAGTAAGACATCACTTTTCACTTACGATTTTTTCTTTGCCTCGTTGACTTTATTCAGAGCAACCTGTAAGGCACGCTGTGCCTCAAGGAGACCAGCAGCCGTACTGCCAAAATCCTCGAGAAACTCCACTTTTCTTTGGGCAAATAATACTTTCTGCTCTAAATCGATATTGTCTCGTGACATAAATTTGTCCATAATTTGAACGACTTCGACTTCGTCGACAACTGGTCTCTGTAAAGCTATATCGATCATTTGTAAGGCAACCCTTGTATTGGCCGGATCCTTCTCTAACGCTTGCTCTAGAACTTTCATTGCTGTGTCTAATTCATTCTGGATCTTGTTACAGAACCTTGCGTACTTAATCGCTAAACTACCAGCAACATTTTTGTTCTTTGCTGTACTAATATAATGTTCATAGAGATCCTTGCATTTGTTAAAGTCGCCGCGACGTCTTTCGACATTTATTCGACGATACGCAATTTGTAGTAGGCTTGGACAGCGTTTCTCCAAATTCACTAAGATTTCGGCAGCTTTATTGAAATCCTTATGACATTCCTCGAAGGCTGACCACATTAGGTGTAAACTGGGCTTATCTGGATGGTGGATAGTGCAAGCACGATAATAAGCATCCCTTGTAATTGGTGTTAGTTCGGGGTCGTTTTGTGTTTCCAGGTATCGGATCAATTTCAGCCAGAACTCATCATATAAAGCACATGCAATAAGGCAGCGCTCAAAGAGAATTAATATACGCTTGCGATCACCTTTCTCGATTTCGAAATCCAGATAATCATTCCAGTTTTTCAACTGGCAACGTTCAAGTGGTTTTACATGGAAGTATGGTCGCTTGATGCCCTCCTCGAATGTCCATCGCGCGGTTACAGCGGACACTGTCTGCTTATGTAATTTCCTTCGTAATGATATGATCCTTTCTTTGATTGCAGCCATTTCTTCATCGCTACGAACATGATCATCTGCTTCGGGCTCTTGATTTACAGGTTCAGATTCGTCTTGAGTCACAATTGTTGTTTTCTCGTCACCCGTCTGCTGTTTACTAGCATCCTTTGAAGCCGCTAACGCTTCTCGAACTTCAGCTCGTAGTTTTGTGAATTCTTCTGGCGTGGTTGTTGTTGTCGCTGGATGGTTATTAATCAGGT
Organism: Eumerus sabulonum; assembly: GCA_951905685.1. Classification (NCBI taxonomy): domain Eukaryota; kingdom Metazoa; phylum Arthropoda; class Insecta; order Diptera; family Syrphidae; genus Eumerus; species Eumerus sabulonum. Next base: position 180,512,809 of record OX645060.1, read on the forward strand.
CTTGGAAACTATAGGAAATATGAAAAATATGAGTTAACTATGATGAACGCTTACCGTTGTACTCACTTTCCGAAGTGTCCGTTATAGCCTTGTGTTGGAATGCCTAAAAGTCGATCATAGATTTGTACAACTTTCTGGTAACGTTTTCCTTCCGTTTCCCACTTAATGAATGCGTCCCACAACTTATCCGATCGAAACTCCAACCCGCACGCATCTACTGCCCGTTCGAACTGGGATCGAATGTATTCCTCGTTGTCGCCTTGATTCGCTTTCACATGGGTTAGGTAGTGAATCCAAAGGTCAACCGATAGCGGTATTGCCTTCAAGCCACGTTCGAATACCTATTTTATTTGGTCGGTCAGAAGACGAAATGTATGATTTGCATATGTAAGTAGATGATATCAGTGGAGGAGAGAAATAAAAATGGAAGAATTGTGCCAAGTTTAGTTATTACATGTGAATTTCAAAAATACTTAACTTTTGTGGTTGTTTTTTGTTTTTTTACATAATTTTTTTGGTTTTGATTTTAGGTAGGTGAAGAATGATACATTTTGAGATTAAAGGATCAATTGCGTATAACTGTTTGATTATATGATTTGCGCTAATCTAGAAACAATGGTGTCGCTCCTCAACCAATACACGTGTTGCAAGCCATAAAACTGAACAATTGTTGTTTCGAATCAGTCGGTTTCGTTCGAAAATTCATTCCGATTTTTTTTTTTTTAATAATTTTCGCGCACTCAAGGTCTAATAACCTTATTATGTCGGCGACACAGTGCGGGCAGAAGGTAGAGAGGAAGAGGAATAGAGGAGATGCCGATGGACATTGATCTTAAATGCTTGCATGTTGCATTGAGGGGGGTAAACCGAATCCGGCAGGGAGTTCCAGATTCGTGTGGTTCGGTTAATGAAAGATTCTCTATATTTGACAGTACGTCCGAAAGCGAGCTTCAGAGTATATTGGTGAGCATTCCTAGAGAGACGTGTATTGCGGGAGAAATGTTGAAGGGGCGGAATGCAACTGGCTATTTAATTCAGAGCATTTTTGGTGGTAGTAACGATAAAACAGGGAGAGGCAGGTAACATTCCTGCGGTGTTCCAGCGAGTCTAATGTTTTGGTAATCAGTTTCATGGCTCGTTTTTGTATTCTGTCTAGTAGGTGCAGTGAGGTCTTGGAAGCACCGGACCTGACATGAGCGTTAAACTCTAATTTGGGGCGAATGAACGCCTTATAGATTGTAGCCAGATCTAAGGGTGAGAAATATTTCTTGCATCTGTATAAGAATCCTAGGCATTTCGCAGCATTCTTGGCGACACTGAATATATGGTCGCTCCAATTAAGATTGTGAGCAACACTCATACCCAGGATGGAAAGCTTTTCAGTTTCTGAGATGCAAGTGCCATTCATGGATAATGGCTGCGGGTTATTTATACGCTTTAACGACAAGAGACAGCATTGTGTTTTGGATGCATTCAATTCCACTCTATTGTTTTTACCCCATTGGATGATGCTGTCGATATCGGAATTTAATGAGCTTAACATACGCTGCCGCTCATTATCTACAACCGAAGTGCAGGGTCGTAAACTGATGAACGAATATGAGAAGCTGAGGGTACTGCCGTCAGCGAAGGAGTGAATTGGATTAGAAATAACAGACAAGAGATCATTTATGAAAATAAGAAAGAGTGTCGGAGACAAAACGGAGCCCTGGGGAACACCGGCATTTACAAAGTGAGTATCAGACTTGAATCCGTCCAAAACAACTTGAATTGAACGATTCGAAAGGTAGCTTCTAATCCATTGAAAGAGAGACTCATCGATCCCAAAAGCACGCATTTTCGACAAAAGGGCTTCATGCCAAACCGAAATGCTTTCGAAATATCCAGTGCAACAATTTTGCTTTCACCTGCTTGGTGAAGCGAGTGATTCCACTTTTCAGCGAGATATGCCATCATATCACCAGTGGATCTGTTGCTGCGGAAACCGTATTGGCGGTCATTGAGGTGTTTCCGTGATTCAAGATATTTCATAAGCTGACGGTTAATCAGCGTTTCCATGACCTTGGAAAGAAGGGACGTTAGTGCAATGGGTCGGTAGTTGGAGGGAGAAGATGATTCGCCTTTTTTGGGTATAGGCTGGACAAATGCTGTTTTCCACCTACTCGGAAAGAACCCAGAGGTGTAGGAAAGGTGAAAAAGCTTACGCAGTGGTTTTGCCAGCGTAGAAGAACACCTCTTCAGAACTATTGGGGCAATACCATCTGGACCAGCGGATTTGTGTATGTCGAGGTCTTTAAGAACCCTTGCGACTGTACGAGTGCGGAAGTGGATTAGTCCCATGGTGGAATTGACGCACTCTAGTACAGGCGGAGACAAAGTACAGGCTGGCAGCTGAGAACTGGTTGCGAAATGGGCAGCAAGTAGGTTAGCTTTGTCTAAGAAAGTGACAGCTGGAATGTCATTGTGGATGAGCGACGACTTAGTTGGGTTTTTTACGTTTTTTACAAACGACCAGAAACTTTTGCTACCTTTGGGACATTGAAGGATTTTACGCCTTAATTTTTGGTCGGATTGGAATTTAATCCGTCGAATGTGGGTGTTGCAGTCATTTCTGGCTCGTATGTACTTTTTTCGGTTTTCCTTAGAACTGATTGCGTTGTAGGCCCGAAAACTTAGCTCCCTGAGCCTAATAGCCTCTTTGCAGCTCGAGTCAAACCACGTATTATCCTTGGGCCTGGTGCTTTTAATCTTGCTGGGAATAAAATTTGCCATGCCGATTCGGATAATGTTTACGATAATATCAGTTGCGGCGTCCACGTCGTTGTCGAGGAAGCACAACGACCAGTTAAAGATCCGAAAGAAATTGTTAAGCCAACTGGTGCGGCTTTCTCGTATAGCCATAGTGTTCTCTTAGGAGCTTTTTCTTTAACTGGATGGTGGGAGTTCGAGAATTTTGCTGATATCATGCAGTGGTCAGACAAGCCTAGGGGTTCCAATACATCGATCGTGTATTTGTCAGGCTGAGAGGTAAGAAACAAGTCCAGTGTGTTGGCGGTATGACCAGTAACATCGGGGATACGTGATGGCTCATTCACAAGTTGAGTTATGCACGCTATAAGGCCACAGACTAAGCAGTCTTTAAAGATGGAAGATGCGCAATGAGTGCAATATATTAGGTTCATTGGAAAGAGCTGAAATCGCCGATAGTGATAGAAAGCAAAACCTAATCAAGTAAAACAGGGTATTCAACACTATATGCAAAGCTCATTATTAAAAAAAAACAAAATATCTTCAAAACAAAAATTTATGTTATTTTGGCCGGCCATTTGACTAAAAATTGCCCAGAATTTTCCCTACCCGGAAAAATTCATTGGCCAAAGAAAGGAAAACGTAACGTCGATGTGGAGACCATTCACGGAAAGATCTGTATTTACAAACCACCTAAAATACTCATGCTGAGTGAGTACAGTTTCTTGAGCGTAAAGTCCCAAGCCTCGGATATAACGGACCGGATTAATGTTGACGACCCTTGCAAAAAACAAAAAAAGGACAATGATCTTCGGCTCTGTACGTGGAATGTTAGGACCCTAAACAGGGCATGCCGAACAACTCGCGGACGCCCTAGACCGTTATAAAGCGGACATAACAGCCATCCTAGAAATGCAATGGAATGGACCGGGTATAAAGCGGATGAAATACTGGGAACAATTGTTCGGATGCGGATTTGTTGTTCGAGGTGGACTAAGGCAAAAAGTCCTAAGCTTTCGGCATGTGAACGAACGCCTCATAACGATCCGTCAAGGCTACATTTTTTAACATCAGCCTGATCTGCGTCCACGCCCCGACGGAAGACAAGGATGACCCCGCCAAAGGTGAGTTCTACGATCTCCTAGACAGAACGTATGCCCAATGTCCCAGCTATGATATCAAAATTGTACTAGGAGACTTCAATGCTAAGCTGGGTAAGAAGTCATCGGCAAACATAGCCTACGCGACACCACATCCGATAACGGACACAGGCTGATTGATCTTGCTACGGGGCGAAATCTCCTTCTAGCCAGTACGCGCTTACCGAACCTCGATATACACAAAGGCACCTGGCGGTCTTTTGATCAATCGACTACCAACCAGATTGATCACATCGCGATCGACGTCAGACACTGCTCCACTATTCTTGATGTCCGAACTTTCCGAGGGGCTAACATCGACTCGGACCACTATCTTGTAGTAGCCAAGATACGGATATCACGAGCGCAACGGAGTAGAGTAAGAATACAAAGTTATGACGTCGGCAAGCTACTATCGCCAGAAACCGCTCGAGTCTTTACCGATCGCGTCTCCCTTAAGCTCACCTCAATCCTCCACGCTATCAATAGAACAGCAGTAAAAGCCCTGCAAACAAGCCCTGAAAAGCTCTGCATCCGAAGTTTCGGATTTCAAGGCTCCACCACGTAGAAACACCTGGTTCGATGACGAGTGCAGGAGGATTCATACAGCGAAGCAGGATGCATATAAGGCCTCGCTGCATAAAAGAACAAGAGCAGCTCGTGAGCTCTACGAAAGAAGGGGGGATCATAAGCTTCCCAGAAGAAAGAAGAAAGCGCACGAGAAGCGCGCGATTGAGGATTTGGAGAGCTGTTACTGCAGGCGTGACGTTCGAAAGTTTTATCAACAGATAAAGCGAACATGCTAAGGATATAAAGCCAGAACGGAAACCTAGAAGTGGAATCGCAGTCGATGCTGAGAATGTGGAAAAACCACTTTTGCAGACTGTATAATGGCGATGTTAGTCAATATACCGCTGTCAGGCAGAATGATCCATTTCTAATCGACGAAGACCGCAGAGAATTCCGTCCCCCTGACCTCGACGAAGTTAAGATTGCCATATCGAAACTCAAGTCGAATAAAGCTTCTGGCGCAGACGGACTGCCTGCTGAGCTCTTCAAGGAAGCTGGCGATGACCTGGTTGGGAGCATGCACCAGCTCATCTGTAAGGAAGGGTCAGAGGAAAGCATGCCGGACGAATGGAGTCTCAGGATCGTATGCCTGATCCGTAAGAAAGGAGACCCCTCTAATTGCGCCAACTCTTCTTCTTTGGTGGCGTTACAGCACATGAAGGACCAGAGCCAAGCTTCTCTCAATCACCCATGTTGTGTGTGATTTTTTTTTCACACAGGTGAAAGGGACCTACAGTTTAATGCCGATTCCGAACGGCGTGAGTCGAGAAGCTTTTTCCAAGCAAGTTATACTACGGCGGGTTTTGCCAGTACCCTGCCGCGAAATAAACATTCGATGGCGTTGGTGTTATCGGGATCCGAACTCGCTCATCGTGCGTCAGAGTCCAACACACTAACCACTGCGCCCTGCGCCAACTACAGAGGAATAAGTCTCCTTAACATCGCCTACAAAATCTTCTCCGCCGTTTTGTGTGAACGCCTGAAGCCTTTTGTAAATAAGCTGATAGGTCCTTATCAGTGCGGATTCAGACCAGGGAAGTCCTCCATCGACCAAATCTTCACACAACGGCAGATCCTGCAAAAAAACAAGGAATTTCAAGTCGACACTCACCACCTATTTGTCGACTTCAAAGCCGCATACGACAACGTAATTAGAGACGAGCCATACAACGCTATGTCTACCTTTGACATACCTGCTAAACTCGTCAGACCATGCAGAATGACTGTGGAGAATGCTCGCTCGCTGCTCCATTCGAATCGGTGAACACCTTACCAATAGTTTTAATGTCAAAAAAGGATTTAGGCAGGGCGATGCGCTGTCGTGCGATTTCTTCAACATTATATTGGAAATGATTGTGCAAAAATCACTGGCCAATACAAGAGGCACAATCTATTTCAAATCCTCGCAACTCCTTGCATACGCCGACGACATTGACATAATAGGTAGATCACAGCGAGATGTCAATGAGGCGTTTGCGAGTATTGAGCTGGAGGCGGGGCAAATTGGTTTGGCGGTAAACGAGGGCAAAACTAAAGATATGCTGTCATCAAAAAATGACGCTCACCACCAACGTCTTGGCCAGAACGTTTGTATTGGCAGATATAAGTTCGAGGTAGTTAAGGATTCGTCTACCTTGGCTCCGCAGTCACTTGGAACAACGATATCAGTTCCGAAATCAAACGCAGAATCCCTCTTGCCAATCGCTGTTTCTTTGGGCTCAGGATGCAATTGAGTAATAGAGCCCTCTCCCGAACGAAAAAGTTGACTCTATATAAGATCCTTATCATCCCGGTCCTGTTATACGCCGCAGAAGCATGGACACAATCAAAAGCGGATGAGGAGGCCCTTGGGCGGTTAGAGAGAAAGATTTTGCGCGTGATTTTCGGGCCTATAAACGCCGACGGGGGATGGAAGAGAAGATTCAACCACGAAATTTACGGGCTGTACAGCGACATGAGCCTAGTCAGGCGTCTACGGATTCAACGCCTAAGATGGCTGGGCCATGTAGAGCGAATGGACACCACAGCTCCAGACCGGAGAGTCTTTGAATCCAACCCCGAGGGACGATGAAGCAGAGGACGGCCGCACTTAAGATGGCGCACACAGGTGGATGGGGACCTCAGCCAACTGGGTGTGCGGCAATGGAAAAAGCTAGCAAAATATCGTGCTAGATGGAGGGTCATGTTGGTTGGGGCCCAGATTCACCCCGAACTGTAGCGCCCACTAAGAAGAAGAAGAAAGTCCCAAGGAAACTATTATGAATAAAATTTTTGTTTTCTCATTGAGAAAAATACCTATTTTCTTCGAAATGGGTACAGATTTGAGAAGCCCGTGGCTTTTTTGGATGTTAGTCACCTCAATGGTTTGGAGTTTTATCATGTGCTTTACCGTATTTATTGGTGTTTCTGAGTACCCGAGGGTAGGTAGGCTGAGTGTGCTAGACCCTAACTTTGCGAGTTCGTCGGCCGCGCAGTTTCCTGGAATATCCCTATGCCCGGGAACCCACAATACCTTAATGTTGAACTGTTCAGCCATCTCATCTAGAGATAGGGGACAGTTAAAAGATATCATTGATTTGTGGGTTACCGCTGCCAGGGACTTTATCGCAGATTGGCTGTCCGTGCAAACGATAATATCCTTGGCGGATATTACATTGATCCTGAGCCATGCAAGGGCCCCCGTTATCGCTGTTATTTCTGCCTGACACACATAACAGTAATTTGGGAGTCTAAAGGATAGGCTGAGGTTGAGCTCCTTGGAGAAGATTCCACTGCCTACACCCGACTCCATCTTAGAGCCATCGGAATAGAGGGAGATCGAGTCATCTGCATAGGCGGTCACAGCGTACCCTTCCTGTCCAAGCAAGAGTAGTAGTTCGTTGACCACCACGTTCCACAGGAGAGGGGAGAGTACTCCACCCTGTGGTGTACCTCTGCTAATCATTCTTTGTGTTAGCAGTTGTCGTACCAGTTCTATCACTGATCCCGTAACATCCCAGATCAGTCAGCGCTTTGGTGACGGCCCATGGTTCAACATTGTTAAAGGCACCCTCAATGTCGAGAAAGGCGACTAGGGTATATTCCTTACGCTGTTTCCACCGATTTGCCTTTCTTGTAGGCATGTTGATTATCCGACAGCCTTCCTGAGAAGCAGCTGTAACGAATGTGTTCGTCTAGAATCTTCTCTAGAGTTTTTAATAGAAAAGAAGTAAGACTAATAGGCCTCAAGTCATTTGCATACGTGTGGGAGCTTTTGCCTGCCTTGGGTATGAAAATGACTTTGGTTACCTTCCACTTGCTAGGGATGTACATATGATAGGGAGAGGCAACTCTTGTATATGACTACAAGCCAGGGGAGGATGATATCTGCTACCTGCTGGAGCTCAGCTGGTATGATACCATCCGGTCCTGGGGACTTGTAGGGTTCAAAGCTTTTTATGGCTCATAGGACATTGTTGTTGGTGACCAGATTGAGAGCACGTTCGAGGGAGGATGTCGTCGGCTGGATGACCTGAGGAGGTCTCACAGCCGAGTCACTACTGCCCGGAAAGTGTGCGTTTAGAGGTCCGTTCTGGAGGTTGGCAGATAAAATCTCCAAGTTGGAACAGCATATGGCGAAGGATGCATGGTTAAGAGAGAGAATGTTTAGCTACTAGTATATCAACTTTCGATACGAGGCGACCTCCGATGTCATTCTAGCCTTCTCTCTCTCTCGGGCTCCGCTGTAGGTGACCGTACTTTCATGTGAAATCGTGGGGACATTTATGAAGAGAGTGATGACTCTCAAACGTCATCGCCTGCTAGGGTCTGTGTGCCCTCAGCGGCTCAACAAATAGAAGTGATGTCGATATCCTTTGCCGACATTGCAGCCGTACGAAAAGCAGATGTGTCTTCACTCAAGATTCGGATACCACACTCGGCGGGGATTCTGAGTATGCTCACAGGTTGAACTTCCGGATGCGGCAGGAAATGAATTCACCAACCTTGTGGAGAACAAGTCTCTATCCCTGCCACCAAGGGTCCGGAACTGAAACGATATCATACATATGTTGGCGTTACAGTCCATGAAGGACCTGAGCCGAGCTTCTCTCAATCACCCATGTTGTGTGTGATTTAATTTTCCCATAGGTGAAAGAGACCTACAGTTTATTGCCGGTTCCGAACGGCGAATTTCGAGAAGCTTTTCATGACAATTTTACTACAGGGGGTTTTGTCAGAACCCCGCTGAGGAGAAACACCGTGAAAACACGTTCGATGACATGGCTGTGTCGGGATTCGAGCCCGTGTCATCGGCGTCAGAGGCCAACACACTACCCACTGCGCCACGGTGATCTCAAACTGAAACGATATCGCTCCGCCGAATCCAGCTGGCAAACGCAACAAGACCGCAACCCCCAAGCCGACAAAGAGAGCTACAGTAGTGTAGCTGGGGAAATCCGACTTGGTATCGTTCCCAGGGATCTGGGCGCAAGCCCCCTTATCACAGCACAGATGGCAGTCGTTCAAGAGGTTGTAATTGACTTCTCCATCGAACTACTGGGTAAGGCGCTCAAACCCTAATTTAAAGGATCGACATGCAAGTCAGGTAGGCTCTACTTTGAATGTGCCCACGCCACGCCGACGACGGTTGGACGAAGACCAATTTCACGGCCATAAAAGAAAAAGAGTGGACTTGGTGTCATTCTGGTGGAAGAAAACGCCTTCCCGAAACCACACATCGTTCGGGGCTACTTCCCACTGAAGTGGGAATGAGAGTAATATCGGCTTTATCACCAAACAACTCTGGTCTAAATTAAACCTAGGACGGACCAGGGACCTAGTGGCAACCTTAAGTACTCTGGTGGATGTCATTACAGGTCACTGCATCGTTGGGAAACACGCCGCCAGACTAGGACTACCCTCCAACGACTTCTGTCGCGGCTGCATGGACGAGGAGGAAGAGGAATCAATACATCACCTCCTCTGCTCATGCCCCTCTTTTGCGAATCGCAGGAGGATCTACCTCGGCGCGCCCTTCTATGATAATCTAAGTGAGCTAGCAGACCAAAAAATGGCTCAACTTTATCGCACATCGATAGTGACTGGCCAGAAGTTCCGGGAGTATGGTTGGGGGTTTCTAACATATAATCCGGACCTGAAATCAAATTAATATTACCTGTACCTATAATTGGAAAACGACTTTGCTGGTGAAATGGTTGTAAAAAAAACGACTGTCTCAGTTTTTGGCAACAGGGACGAGGGCTTCTATGAGAAAGGCATAATGGCTACAAGTTATCAAACAATACGAGGCATATTTTGACCTAAATCGATTCATCCTAACTACAAATAAAGCCGTCAATGTGATGCAGAATAATGGATTTCTTCTTTTAATATCTTATATTAACAGAAACACTTTTCTGTCGTTTCTACTTCTAGAATACATTTTGTGGTCCTCACTTAAAAACCGACAATGTTAATTAAAGAGGTATGGAATGCATTAAGAAGGGAATATCTATGTATATGTAAATACAATTAAAATATAATTGGTAACAAAATAGAGACCAAGGAGCCATCTACATCAGCCATACTCAACCTTTTTTTCCTTCGGGCCATTATACATTTCGGGTGATGACCTTTTCGAGGATTACTCGGTAGCAAAGTACCGAGCCAGAAGAAGGGAGGAGAAAAAACTACTGCGACAAAAGAGAAGAATTTTCGCAGCCTCCCAGCTCAAGGATATCGAGGAGTGTACAGGGATAAGCATAAAACACGAGCCTTTTACAAGAAAGCCAAAGGCCTTGCAGGAGGCTTCAAAAAGGGCACCCAGGCTCTTCGAAACTGCGAGAGTAATCTTGTCACCGACCCGCAGGGAATAGTGGATGTATATGAGCAGCATTTCCAGCAGCTTAACGAGCATGACCAAGAGAGAGTGGTAGGGACCGAGGAAATCCCAACTCCAGCCGCTGAAGTAGTCCTCCCACCTAGCATCGAAGAAGTCGGCACAGCTATTCAGAAGCTGAAGAATAACAAGGCCGCAGGCTTAGATGGCTTGCCATCAGATCTCTTCAAGGCTGGCGGCGATATTCTGCTAGGGAGCATGCACCTGCAGAATTTGGGAAGACGAAAGCATGCCCGACGACTGGAATACCAGCTCTATTTGCCCCGTCCACAAAAAAAGGCGATCCTACCTCTTGCAAGAACTATAGAGGTATATCCCTGCTCAATGTCGCGTACAAGACCCTGTTCAGCGTATTGTGTGAACGTCTAAAGCCGTTTTGCACCGCACTAATCGGCAGCTACCAGTACGGCTTCCGGCCCGGCAAACCGACTATAGACTAAATTTTCACACTTCGATAAATCCTGGAAAAGACCAACAAGTTTCGAATCGATACTAGATTCCTATCCTAGAGCCGAGTTGCACGGTGCATCGCGTATTTTTTAGCGTGACGCGACACATCTAGGACTTCGGAATCGTTTGAAACATGCACCGGATTTAAGCAAGGAGATGCGCTGTCATGTGACTTCTTCAACCTGGTGCTGAAGCAGATAGTGCGACGGGCAGGCGTCAACAGGGAAGACACTATGTATTTTTTTACAAATCCGTCCAACTGCTAGGATACGCGGATGATATCGACATCATCGCGTGTTCTCGCCTTGGCATTGTGGAAGCATTCACGGCGATTAAAAAACAGGCGAAACGAATTAGTCTTAAGGTCAATGACGACTAAACGAAGTACATGCTGTCAATCAAAAACCAATCCATCTCTCACCACCTGGGACAAAATATAACAATTGACAGCTACAATTTCGAGGTAGTTAAGGAGTTTGTCTACCTCGGGGCAAACGTAAATTCCACAAATGACACCACAGTGGAGATCCAGCATAGAATCGCCCTTGGCAACCGCTGCTACTTCGGCTTGTCCAAACAACTGGGGTCAAAACTCCTCACTCGAAAGACCAAAGTCATGCTTTACAAAACGTTCATACTGTCAGTCTTGTTGTACGGAGCCGAAAGCTGGACGATAAGCAGGACAGCGGAGCTGATTTTGGGTTCTTTCGAAAGAAAAATTCTGCGCCGGATATTTGGTCCTTTCTGTGAGGAAGGTGAAGGAGAAGAAGACACAACCGCGAACTCTATTAGCTGTACCAAGATGTGGATGTAGTCCGGAAGGCAAGGATCCGTCGACTACACTGGCTCGGCCACATCGAGCGCATGGACATCAACGCTCCAGCTAAGAGGGTCTTCGACTCCGAGCCTCCTGGTTCGAGAAGAAGAGGAAGACCGAACCTCCGGTTCATTTTGCGAAATCAAATGTTACATGCTGAAAGTAAACGTCATGAGGCATCGCATCGATAGCGATCGCGTCATACCCGCTGGCATTTTAACCAGGAATAAAGAATGAGATACCAATCTATTGGCTTTGACAGGCACTTTTACAGTTTGCACCTACAAACGCGTTGCGGTTTGACGGCGTCTTGACTATGTCATTCTGCCTTGTTGCGATCATTTTGCCACGTCTTGACTCTACACATCGACGTCTTGAGATTATCACTGTGTTAGTCAAAAGGGTCGTTTTTAAACGGGGAATAACACGTATAGTATCGGTGTGTATTACAAAAGCAACAATCAACCCCTGCGGGGATCAACGGACAGACGTACGAAAGATTGGTATCTCATTGTTTAATCCTGATTTTAACAGCCACCATTGAAATGCATCGGTCGAAATCCACGACGCGATGTCCTGCATTATATTTCCACCTTAACACGTCAGAGAATTTAGGCGGAATATTTTGCATAAATTGTTGTGAGAGTATTGATGTCAGAACTGAAAAATGTGCAGACCATAATGTTTCATTTAAGGGGGGCATTCAAGTATTACGTAACGCAATTTGGAGGAGGGGGGGTTACGCGTCATTAAACTTTTTTTTTTTATTTAAATAAAAAACTAGGGAATTAGTCTCCGAAGTTGGCAACTCTTTTCGTTTTTGTTTTACGGCTAATCCCCCGACTGTTTTGCACATCATTAGGGTTCCGTACCCAAAGGTAAAACGGAACCCTATTACTAAGACTTCGCTGTCCGTCGACCCGTCCGTCTGTCACCAGGCTGTATCTCATAAACCGTGATAGCTAGACAGTTGAAATTTTCACAGATGATGTATTTCTGTTGCCGCTACCACGACAAATACTAAAAACAGAACAAAATGAATATTTAAGGGGGGCTCCCATACAACAGACATGATGTTCATCCAAAAAATCCTGACTGCAACCAAGATCTGTCATTTGATGAGGTAACATACATAGTCTCTTTCATATTTATATATGCAGATGGTACGGAACCCTTCGTGCGCGAGTCCGACTCGCACTTAGCCGGTTTTTTTTATTTTGTTTTCGTTGTCAGTATTCGTTAGTGTTTCAAACACGAAATACGCACAAGCACATTGGCGTAATCGTTGTTGTTAAGGTGAGTTCGTACTGTAATGTCCTCACAAGAGGGAGATTTGCATTATCAGCCGTTCTTAGCCTATAAAGGCTCTCATACTGATTGCCAGCGCAATTGTGCCAAAAAAAAAAAATGCCAACCTGCCCTTCGGCAGCTCAAGAAGCACTAATTGGACTTACTCCACTGCACCTTTTTATTAAAAAGGTTGCATTACGTAGTGCAATCAGAATTCTTCGCTCGGGAACAGACCTATGGGTCACATGTCAATCCTGCAACAGTTTCCTTGAGCTGGATATGAATACCACGGTCTCAGACGCATTACCACACACCTTCCCTTTTGACAAGAGATTTAAGATATTGATCCCAAACCGCACAGCTTGGAAAACCAGTAATCTCTTGCTCAAAGTCAAAGGCCTTAGATGGTATCCTGATGGCTCCAAAATTATTTCTGGCGTTGTCGCCGGCATCTTTGGACCAAATTGGAGGATTAGCAAGACCCTACGAATGAGTCCCAATATCTTCTAATCTAAATTATAACCATCCTAACATCCGCCAATCTAAACTTAGAGACTGGCATAAGAGGAATAACCATCAGTATATTCTATGATAGCAAAGCAGAGCTGACTTCGTATAGCACGAACTCCAAATCCGTTAGGGAATGCCATGATGCCCTAAAAGACCTAGCCAAAAAAAAAAAAAAAAAATCAAACTCTGGTGGGTGCCAGGGCACAAAGGTACTAAAAGTTATAAAATCGCTGATCATCTCGAAAGGAAAAGTTCCAGCGAAAGGTACATAAGTCCAGAATCTTTCTGCGGCAGTGAGAAAAATCGCAACACCTGCCCTTTTGACTTTGCCAATCGAAAAGATTTATACGACCCCTGAACAAACACTCTATTAGAAATTCTTAAGCTTAATAGAGTCGATATCAGAAGACTGGTCAGCTACCTTACGGTCGTCTGAAACTGAGTTACGACTCTGTCTTGAGGACGAAGAAACTGCAGGGCACATAACATATGAGTGCGCTGCCTCCTAAGGGGATCATCTCAGCTCCTACGAGAGACATTCTCAACTTCATTAAAAAAAAAAATGGAGAAGCTCCTGGCTAGTAGGCACAATAGATCTATAAAGGTCGCAGTGCCTCTTGCTATTTGTTAGCAATAGTTGCGAGTTATAAATCTCTTGTTTTATTTATTATTACCGCAAACGCGATTAAAACAGTAACAACGATATTTTAGCGACTTTCTGTGACTGCGCGCAACATAATTGTGACTTTTAGGTAAAAATGGTCACTTGGGTGTTACGTAACGTTTAGGGAGGGGGAGGGGGGTACAGAAAAATGTTACGGCGCGTTACGTGGGGGAGAGGCAGGGTCGAAAATCTTAAAAAAATGCGTTACGTAATACTTGAACGTCCCCCAACGTATGTTTTCAATAAACAAAATAATTTGAAAAAATTGTGTTCCCCATTAGTGTGTTTCGGGCCGCGCATAAAAGATTGGCGGGCCGCAGGTTGGGTATACCTGATCTACATAGTTTCGAACTATTCGCGACCATTTCCCATTCGAACAAAGTTGTCCATCGACTATGCCTTGCAACACTTGCCGCATTTGCCTTAAATACCTGTTGTAAGAAACCATTTTGTTTAACAAATATCTTTTTATAATAGGTGAATCCATTAATATTTCATTCTTAATACCATTTCGTACTTACGCCTGGTAGTTTTTGGATCATTTGCGTTTTAATTTTAAATCGGTCTAAACTCGCACTATTTAAATATTTCATTTTTACGATTTACCACGTCAACAAAAAATTCAAATTTCAAACTGAACATCACTTTCACCCTTATAAGACTAATTTGGAAAACAAATGAATTTGTACAAAGAATTATATAAAACAAAAAACAATCGAAAAACTATATAAATGATAACCAGAAACATGGTATGTATTAGGGAAATAAACCAAAGTTAAATGAAGTCCAATTTAAACACAAAAATCGAAACTGAATTTGTTATGTCGAAACGAGTACGAGACAAGTGGAAGATTTGAAAGCTGTATTATCTCTTTATTACACTAATTTTAAGCATCATAGTTTTTTTAATAACAATACGTTCAAATATATTTCATTTCGAAGCACATCGCCGGCATTTGGTCGCATCCGACTGTGGAGTATTCTCTCTTGTATATGCACATACACACATATGTACATGCATTTCGCGGAGTTTCGAAAAAATCAACTTTTGTCGGTTAACCGACATCGAGAGGATAACAATAGAATGTGAGGCAAAGGCGGACGATGTGCTGCCAGTTGTACAACAAAATAATAAATATCACACATTTCAAAGTAATACTATTCAGGCAATGCTTAGAGACAACAACAACTGTGTCGTCGTCGAAGAGGAAGAAAGGAGGCTCGACTGCACAAATATTACAGCAACAAATGCCCATGAGCGTAGGCTGTTGAAAATTATAGATTATATTGTAGTATCTAATTATATTTCATATACATACGTAGTATAATTACGAATTCTATTAGTTCTTTGTTAAAGGAATTATATGAGTGCTACAATGAGAGTAGCAAAGTGATAAAAGTACAATTGGGAGGTTTGATCGGAAATGAAAACATGTAGAAATTACAGTTCTTCTTTATCTTGTTTGGATAGTGAGAACAGAAAGAGGATTGTTGTCGAAACATTGAAAAGAACATAAGCCGTACAGAATTCGAGAATCGCATTTGTATGTTCATTGTTACTCACCTCGTTGCATTTGATTTTAAGGCCTTTTCGTTTTTCGTAGTCTGCGTATTTGCGCCAATAACCATAGCAGTAGGGATAGTGTGATAAGAAGGCATCGTATGCTTCACGGGCTGCCTCTACATCGGTCTGGAATTACCAAAAATTCCAATTACAAATCAGAACTATGTATATATATGTACGTATGCATCTATCGTTTGATCTGATCTAATGTATGTACCTCTTGATCGACGTATTGCAAAAGATATGTCCATCCGGTGAAATCTGCAGGATCGTCTTTGACTGCTTTCCAGTATTTGTCGAGGTCGGGCAGCTTTTTTTTCTCTTTCTCTTTTTCTTTCTCCTTCTTTTCCTTTTCTTCCTCTCCTGTAATATACACAATTAAAATTTAAAATTGCAATCGAAATAACATGACATATACCATCACTCTCGACCTTCGCCTTCTTTTCAGGAATGGGTGCGTCATTACTTTCACTTGTCGGACTACTTGGATTGTATTCTTCACTGGCTTTATCTTCACCTGCCTTTCGCTTCATTGCATTTTCTACTTTTTTTACACTGTTGCTGCCATTGGTCGGCAATTCATCCTCGGAAACAACCTCAGTATCGGCCGGCAATTCAGCTCTTTGTGGTGCCGGGAGTTCCTCGTCCGATACTTCTTCAGCATCATTTACCTCTGGTTTCGTTGGCATGGGTAATTCATCTTCCGATACCATCTCTGTATTAACTAACGTTGCGTCACTACTATTGTTTTGTGTATCTTCGGCTATCGCCGGCTCTGATACGCTATCTTCTTCTTCTTCATCTCCTTGAGATGATTGTACAATTTTTTCGACAAAATTCTTCGCATCGCCCTCTTCTTCACCAACCGATGGCAGACTATTTGCATTGTCACCGGCTAAACTTGCCAGCAGTAAACTCTCAACGCATTCATTTGTATTTGTTTCTTCAGATTCTACTGCTACCATTTCATTTGGACCATTTTCCGAGTTTTCATTTTGTGCCACACTGCCGAATGGAAACGATGAGCTTTTCTCGTCCTCAACATTATTCACAATTACTCCTCCATCGATCACAACCGTCTCGGCGTGATCTTCCAGATCTTCTTGTGCAACATATATATCCATTTCCATTTCGCTTTCGGATATGACTTCCTCAATCACATCTGTAACTACTTCTTCCTCGATCACCTCCTCGATCACATTTGCCTCATCCTCAACGACTGTGATTGCGTTAGCACGTGACCTATCATCACCAATAACGCCCTGAGCCGCCTCGGCCAGCATTTCTTTAATTATATCCGATTGTTCCGAATACGCACAAGCCACTTCCTCAACAATCTCGGGTTCCGGTTCGATTACCTGAAAATTAACCGTACATTACTACTGTTTTCTGCTACACATACAAATCACAGGAATACATTCTATGCAGTGAATTTCAGTTGGCCCTTGCAAGTAATCATGTTCGCTTGGAATCATGGCAGATGGAACAACGCCACATCCACCGACACATATTTTGCAATCGCTTTCATCACAAACAGATGCAGGATAGGCGCAAATACTTTTTTTAAGGTTATGGGGAACAATCATAATTCATGTTAAGGGGCTAAGCAAAACTATGAGGAACTTACTTGATCTTCCGTGTGTTTACGTGCGGAACGTTTTCTCGGCTTGACGGGTGTCGAAACAGCTGGTGTTACCACTTTTCTTCCCGAACGTGTACGGCGAACTAAAAAATATGTTTATTTCAATAGTTTAACTCAATTACAAACTGTATTGAGAATGACAAAATACACAATAGAATGGAAAAAAAAAATGTGTCGAAAAGGCTGGTAAATGGCGGTCGCAAATTAAAAGACGAATCCCAAGGAAATTAAAAAACAAATCATATATTACAGTGACGGTGCCCGTGCACGGAATACTTACCTTCATCAAAGCGGTATTTTTTGATTTGTACAACTAACTTTTTACGAAATAACTTACCACTTTCGTTCGCAACGTTTTCTTCATCATTCACCGACGCCATCTTTACTAGTTTAGAACTATTTTTCCAACTGTACTAGATTACCCGCCATTCGTCAAATTGTTGTAGCTAATGACAGTTCCGATATGACGTATGATTTGGGAGGAAATTTTTGGTTGTTCGTGTTTAAAAATTAAATTTAGGATTTATTCGAACAAAAAATATATTGTAATTGAATTAACATTTTGTTGTCTTAATTCGAGAAAATCAAGGTATAGTGAATCATAATTAAGGGTCCCGTTCCATTGTCCGGGTTTACACGCTACAACAGACACAAACATGTGCGAAAGAGAGTGTCAGTGAAATAGAAATGTACTGACACAGGCACAGTGATGCGCGGGTAGGTTTCTCCGTCCATCTTTTTGACATTTCCCTATCTTCTTTTTCTATGTTTGGCGATGCTGCTTCACCTGCGTTTAGTGGGGTTCACACTATACGATTTGTCTGTACGATTTCCTTGACAACCAAATAATGCCTACCGTTCACACCATACAACTTGCTTGACCGACTTCACTTGCGATAGAAATGTCGAAGTATTAACATGGCTGCGCATGCTCTGGTTACAGGGATGATTATTGATGAAATACTCGAAAATGAAGAAACAAAGCGAATGTGGATTAAACCATGGGTGGGAAAACGTAGTAATTTCTCATCGGTAACTGTTAAGAGAATTCCAAGAAAATTTGCCAGAGGATTTTCGTAATTATTTGCGAATGGATAGTAACGTATGATGGTTACTGAGAAAAATTATTCCTCATATGGAAAATTCAAACCAAAATTATTTTTTTTTTTGTTTGAAATCATATCATTCATATCGTTCATTCCGCTCAAAGTTGGTGTCGATTCTCTGAACGTACAAGCAAAAGTGAAAAAATGCTCTGAGGTTATACGACAACTGTTCACACCTTACGACAAGTCGATCAAGCAAGTCAAAAAGTTAAAATATTTGAACTTCCAAACGACAAATTTGACGACATGTCGTACGACCGTTCACACTCACGATTTGGCCTATCAAGCAAGGTCATCAAGCAAATCGTACAGACAAATCGTATGGTGTGAGCCCCGCATTTCAAATTTCTAAGTTTGCTATTGCAAGTAAGTCCGGTTCCACACGGCGCGTGTTCGACGAAGGGTGAAATGAGTGCAAAAGAGAGGTTTCACTTACCCTCTCTTTTGCACTCACTTCACCATTCGTCAAACACGCGCCCGTGTGGAACCGGACTAAGCGGAGAGTTAGGTAGTACTGTTTTAAAAATGAGTATCGATTTCAAGTGGACAGAAAAATTGATACATGAGCTCATTAGCAATTATGAGATTATGCAATTTGTGGATTATTTTTTTAATTTAGTTTAGTTTATTACATCTACCGAGTTCGACTATAGGTTAGGTTGACGTGGTAGGCGTAAGCCACACTTAGGCCGAAACTGGCCCATTGTGATACCATCTGGATCAGGTTACCCTGATCCGCTACCTGGGAACCAACCGGTGCTTCTAATAAAGCGGTGGAGTTGAGCTATTTTTTGGTTTGCTAGCTCACTCAGATTGTCGAAGAAGGGCGCGCCGAGGTAAATCCTCCTGCGATTCGCAAAAGAGGGACATGAGCAGAGGAGGTGGTGTATTGATTCCTCCTCCTCCTCGTCCATGCAGCCGCGACAGAAATCATTGTAGGGTAGCCCCAGTCTGGCGGCGTGTTTTCCAATGGTGCAGTGACCTGTAATGACACCCACTAGAGTGCTTAAGGTTGCCCTTTTGGTTGCCACCAGGTCCTTGGTTCGTCCTAAGTTTAACTTGGTCCACAATTGTTTGGTGATAAAGCCGATATTGCTCTCATTCCATTGGAGATTGGTCTCCTCTATGGCTTGAAGCTTTAACATGTGCTTTACCGTACTTATTGGTGTTTCTAGGTACCCGAGGGTAGGTAGGCTGAGTGTGCTTGACCCTAAATTTGCGAGCTCCTTGGCCGCGCAGTTTCCTGGAATATCCCTATGCTCGGGAACCCACAGTATTTTAATGTTGAACTGTTCAGCCATCTCATCTAGAGATAGGCGACAGTAAATGGATGTTTTTGATTTGTGGGTTACCGCTGCCAGGGATTTTATCGCATATTGGCTATCCGTGCAAATGATAATATCCTTTGTGGATATTACATTGATCCTGAGCCATGCCAGGGCCTCCGTTATCGCAGTTATTTCTGCCTGAAACACACTACAGTAATTTGGGAGTCTAAATGATAGGTTGAGGCTAAGTTCCTTGGAGTAGACCCCACTCCCTACACCCGACTCCATCTTAGAGCCATCGGTATAGAGGGAGATCGAGTCCTTTGGTATGACTTTCCCTTCAGCCCATTCCTCCCTGGATGGAAAGACAACTTCGAAGTTCCTGGTGAACACATTCTGCGGGTTGATGTAGTCAGTGTCCATGGGTACTTTGAAGTGTTTTAGAATAGAGGTGTGGCCTTTTTGGGATGTGGGCCATTTTCTTATGCTTCTTATCCTTAGAACCGCGCATGCAGCAACTTGCTTGCTGAAAAAGTTTAATGGTGGAAGATGTAGTAGAACATTTTAGGCCTCCGTGGGGGTTGATCTGATCGCTCCGCTTATATATAAGCTGGCCGATCTTTGTACCTTCCCCAGAAGGTTTCGATTGACTGCTTTGTCCAGAGCAGTCCACCAGACTACGACGCCATACAGGAGGATAGGCCTTATGACTGCTGTGTAGAGCCAGTACATAATGCTTGGTTGGAGACCCCACCTCCTGCCCACTACTTTCTTACAGCTGTAGAGGGCAACAGTTGCTTTCGTGACCCGATCAAGAATGTTGGGTTTCCAATTCAGCCTCCTGTCAAGGACTAGGCCTAGATATTTAGCCTGTTCTTTGATTGTTAGTTGAGTTCCACCCAGCCTCGGTGAGTTGAGGGGCGGAATTTTATATTTGTTAGTGAACAGTACTAGATCGGTCTTCTTTGGGTTCACCCCAAGTCCACAGTACCGTGTCCAGGTTTCTACTGTAAAGTTCGACTATAACAGATTGCAGAAATATAAGTATAACAATTTTTAGCTTACAATTAGTAATAATAGACGTATGCAGATAGCTACAGTCCGTGGTGAACCTGGGGCTCAACCAACAAGCGTCTCCAGCTGGCTCGGTCTTTGGCCAGCTGTTTCCAGCGCCGCACGTCCAGTGGGTTAAGGTCCCCTTCCACCTGCGTGCGCCACCGTTGATACGGCCGTTCTCTGCCGCGCCTTCCTTGCGGGGTGGAATCGAAGATTCTTCGGGTCGGAGCTGTATTTTCCATTCCCTCTACATGGCCTAGCCACCTTAGATGCTGTATCCGTAGACGTCGTACCAGACCGATGTCGCTGTACAACCCGTACGTTATATTTACACCATTTGAACAAACGGGACCGTAGATAGTGCGCAGAATTTTCCTCTCGAAACGACCAAATGCATCTTCATCCGCTTTTGTTAAGGTCCAAGCCTCTGCGCCGTAAAGGAGGACTGGGATGATTAAGGTCTTATATAGTGTCACCTTGGTTTTCCGAGAGAGGGCTCTACTTCTCAATTGCCTCTTGAGCCCAAAGAAACAGCGGTTGGCAAGAGTGATTCTACGTTTTATCTCAGCGCTGGTGTTGTTGTCACTGGTCATCAATGAGCCAATGTAGACGAATTCCTTGACTACTTCAAAGTTATATCCGCCCATGGTGACGTTCTGACCAATACGTCGGTGTTGTCTGTTTTTTTTAGATGAAAGCAGATATTTGGTTTTACCCTCATTAACCTTGAGACCCAACTTAGCCGCTTCTACCTCAATGCTTACAAAGGCCTCATTGACGTCTCGCTGTGTCCGTCCAATCACGTCAATGTCGTCGACGTACGCAAGCAATTGCGTAGACTTGAAATAAATCGTGTCTCTTGTGTTGGCCAGTGACTCTTGCACGATCTTTTCAAGCACGAATTTGAAAAAGTTGCATGACAGCGCGTCACCTTGCCTAAATCCCTTTTTAACATCAAAGGTCCGGTTTGTTCATTGCCGACCTTAATGGAGCAGCGAGAATTCTCCATTGTCATCCTGCACTGTCGGACGAGTTTGGCAGGGATGTTAAAATTAGACATGGCTTTTTATAGGTCATCTCTATACACGCTGTCATATGCAGCCTTGAAATCGATGAAGAGGTTGTGAGTGTCGATTTGGTATTCCTGGGTCTTCTCCAAGATCTGCCGTAGCGTAAATATTTGGTCTATTGTGGACTTACCTGGCCTGAAACCACACTGATAAGAGCCGATCAGGTTATCCACAAACGGTTTCAGGCGTTCACACAATACGGCAGAGAAGATCATACATATATGCGATGTTAAGGAGACTTATTCCTCTATAGTTGGCGCAGTTATAGGGGTCTCCTTTCTTATGGACCGGGCAAACGATGCTGAGATTCCATTCGTCGGGCATGCTTTCCTCCGACCATACCTTGCAAATGAGATGGTGCATGCACCTTACCAGCTCATCTCCAGCCGCCTTAAGAAGCTCAGCAGACAGGCCGTCTGCGCCCGCGGCTTTATTAGACTTAAGTCTTGATATCGCTATTTCGACTTCGTCTAGGTCGGGTGGACTGAATTCTGTTACTTCGTCGTCCCTTACGAATGGCTCGTTCTGCCTGACAGCGGTATCTTGTCTATCATCGCCGTTATACAGTCTGCAGAAGTGGTCTTTCCAAATCCTCAGCATCGACTGCGTCTCCACTACCAGTTCTCCATTTTCATCCCTGCAGGCCGCCGCTCTGGCTTTGTAGCCAAGGCATGTTTGTTTTACTTTATTGTAAAACTTACGGGCGTCATTCCCGCGGAAGCATCTCTCCTTCTCCTCGATCTCACGCTTTCCGTGCTCTCTCTTCTTTCTTCTGAAAAGCGTGTGTTCCTCTCTTCTCTTCTGTTCATAGATTTCGCGAGCAGCTCTCGTCCGTCGTTGCAGCATGGCTTTATATGCCTCTTGTTTTGCTGCATGGGCTTGTTCGCATCGTTCATCGAACCAGGGGTTTCTAGGTGGTGGCGGTTTGAATTCCAGCACCTCTGAGGCTGCGTCTCTGACGGCGTTCTAGCAATGCGCCCATTCCTGTTCTATTTTTTGTGCTGCTGTGGGCGGATTTTGAGAGAGCTTGGAGGAGACACGATCGGCAAAGATTCTGGCAGTCTCTTGCGATCGTAGCTTTCCGACGTCAAACTGACGTTGTCCTACTGGACTCCTAAGCATTCTTGATATCCTCATTCGTACCTTGGCTACAACAAGGTCGTGATCCGAGCCGATGTTGGCCCCTCGGAAGGTTCGTACGTCGGGAATACAGGAGGAGTGTCTGGCGTCGATCGCAATGTGATCAATCTGGTTGGTGGTCGATTCATCAAAAGAGCGCCAGGTTCCCTTGTGGATGTTGAGATGGGGGAATCGCGTTCTTGCTACAAGGAGGTTACGCCCCACTAGGAAATCGATTAGCCTAAGTCCGTTGTCGGATGTGGTGTTAGGGAGGCTATGCTCTCCTATGATCGACTCAAATATGTCCTCTTTGCCCAGTTTTGCATTAAAATCTCCTAGGACTATTTTTGTGTCGTAGCTGGGGCATTGGGCATATGTTCTGCCCAGGAGATCGTAGAATTCTTCTTTGAGTCGATCGTCCTTTTCTTCCGTTGGGGCGTGAGCGCATATTAAGCCAATGTTTCTAAATTTAGCTTTGATGCGGATTGTTATGAGGCGTTCGCTTATGTCTCGGAAGCTTAAGACTTTTTATCGGAGCCCAATAGGCGCTGCTTGTTCTCCTTGTAGCAGTTCCCGTAGTAGATGTCGCAGTTTTTCATCCGGTTTTTGCCTGGTCCATCCCATCGCACTTCTTAGAGTGCGGTTATATCTGCTTTATAGCAGTTGAGGGTTTGCTCCAGTTGATCGCCTGCGCCCAGTCTGTTAAGGGACCTAACATTCCAGCTGCAGACTCTCAAGTCCGTTAGTCGTTTGCAGGGGTCGTCAGCTTTGTATCCGTCCGTATCCGAGGCTTTGTTTTGTTTCGGAACAAGCAGGTTTTTACGTGATAGGGATGTTACCCCTAAGCACAACCCCCAACCTGGAGGGCCAGGTTCCTCTTTCCCCAGGAACAAGGGGTTGGGTCGCTGCACACATTGGTTCACTACTTGGCGGGTGCCAGGGTAGCTATCCAGGGGGGGTCACGCGGAGGCTGTGTGTCAACTTGGATTGAGCGGGGGTGGAAGCTGGCGCTTGCCATGTTAAACGCGATCAACTTCTTTGCTCCCTCCCCCCTTTTTTTGGTTATCTATTTAGATTGAATTTAAATTTTCACTGTAATCGCGCGCATGCACATCCACTTTCGCCTCTCGAAGCAATTTTCATTAACTCACGCAAAAAAGGTGTATTTTTGGTTTTATTTTTTGTATATTGAATTAAAATTATTTTCGGACATTTTGTAAGGAATACAGTCGATAAGGGAACATCTCACGGAGTAAGTTTATAGTGTTTTTAGTGAAGATTTGGCATCACTCAACGTAGATGCATACGCTTCTTTCTCAACACCCTGCACACTCGACTGCCAATTGTCAAAAACGATTTTTTACCCAAAACTGCGGCACCAACTCAATTCACCGAGGATGGAGCGTTTTGCAATTAAAATTGATAAAAATCTAAGAGCAAACCTTTACAAAATATGCCGTCTATGCGGTATAGATAATCCGGAGAAGGTAAAGATCCTTGACGATGATGCTGTGGTTAATTTGGACGATGGCGAGCCGGAATTGTGGAAGAAAGTGTTAGACTGCGTTGGTTTGTTGGTGTGTGTTTGTATTTTTGACAAACATTTTTTTTTTTGTTTTGTTTATTCTCGATTTAGTGTTTTCACTGGACCTTAATCTAGATCAAAATACGAACGTAATGATCACGTTGGAGTAAAAGTGAGTTTTTTTAATTGTAGGTATCCAAGGACGACAAGATGCCACAGTTTATGTGTACGTTGTGTGTTGACAAGATCAATGATTTCCATGAGTTTCGTGAGATGTGCTATGCGACTGACGTACAAACACGTAAGCTCCTTGGAATCAAAGGGGAATCCAAGCAGAAGGTGAGTTGTTAGCAGGAAAAATGGAAACTTTTATTTATCTTTATCCCTTTAGGTACCCACTGTAATATCTTCCGCGTTGGATGTGAAAAAAGAAGACAAAGAAGAGGTGTGTCCACAAAGACCGAGTAGAAAGCGACGAAATGCTGACATGGAAGTGTGTGGTGTGGTAAGCGTTATCAAGGCAGATGAAATCGAGGATGTGAAACCGCCACAGAGTGAAACGATTCCCAACGGTCCGAAGAAAAAACGCATAAAGATGGACAAGAATGTAGTGGATACAAAGATAAAATCTGCTCTAAGGCTTGGGCCTATTTTGGGGTTATCTAAGAAACGTCTAAAGATCGAACCGGTTACCAAGGAGAAGAAAGATGCCAAAACATCAAATACATCCAGATTTCCAAAAAGAGCAGTGAAAACGGAAACGAAAACAGAAGGCCGCAAACCCTTGCCGTTACAAATACAGAAGCGAAAAATGGCTTTTGAGAGGCTCAAACAGCGGAAGTTGGCGAAAAAAATCGCTGTTGTTAAGGTGGAAAAGTTAAAAAAGAGCAACATCGAAACAAAAGTGTAAGTTAATCCGTCATAACTGCTGGTTAGAATACATTTGATTCTTCTATCATAGAAAAGACGAAACTGCACCCATATGTACTCCAACTCGTGCACCTGTAACTCCATTGCCTAAGGTCAAGCTGAAGGATAAGTGCGCTATTTGCAAAGAGGGATTCGTGAACAAAGTCCTACTCGACAAACATCTGAAAAGTAATCATGTCCCATCGGTAGTTCGCTATCACTGCGTTCATTGCAACGAAACCCTGAAAAAGAATATGGAAATCAAGAACCACAATCTGTGGCATAAGTTGTCCAAGACACCTTTTCGATGTGGTAATTGTTCGGAGACCTCTTGTAGTATTTATACTTATACCAAGTGAGGAAAATCTTTTACGCGCATTCCAATTGTAAATTTAAGATTTTTTTTCTTTCTATTTTCTAGGCACATTCGAGATTGCAGTCAAGTGGCTTACCTCGAGGCACACACGCCCGATTGGCATTGTCCCGATTGCAAGGACATATTCGAAACGACTTATCTCTTTAACATTCATTCATGCGTTTCTCGTACTCTCGTTTGTCCTGGTTGTGAAAAATCATTCAAATGGCAAGAAGACTATTTAAAACACATTCCAACATGTCCAGCGGCAATACATCGTATTCCACCGTACATGTCACCACATATTCAAGTGAAAAACGAAGCTGAATTACCTTCGTCACCTATACCACAACAAAGTTCAACAACCACTGCATCGCAAGCGTCACGAATAACCCCACCATTGATGGATACAAATCTGTGCGTGGTAATTCCGCGCAATGTGAGTATTCGGGAAGAAGCGGCATCGCCCTCTAAGAGTACTGGTAAGAAGAGCACTCGTATTACAAAGAAAGATCTCAAGCGTTTCGATGAGCTATTGAAAAGCACAATGACAACTCTAGTTAGCATTAAGAAGGAACCGAATGTCGGTGAAGAAAACGAATTTGGAAGCCCATCTTCACCTTCGAATATTGTGGGCTCACCATCAGGATCGCCAGCACCAATGGATGGTGATTTTCACAATCACGACACCGACAATGACAGTATGGACGTGCCGGCCCCGTCCCAGCATATCAAACAAGAAATTATTGACGAAGGTTACCGAGATCTATACAACAATATTGAGGTGAACATAAAACGTGAAGTAATCCTGCGCGAGAACAAAAGTCCGACAAGCGTATTGATGAAAAAACGAAATGATTGTTCAGATGAGCAAGCTGATATGGCCCCTGTGAAGCCAGTTCTTAAGCTAAAGATCACAAAAGAGCATGGTACGTTAAATTCTATCCTCTTAGATTCGCCAAAAAGCGAGAAAAAGAAAAAGAAGAAAAAGCGAAAGGAAGAAAAGCACAAGCCTGGTGATAAAATACCATCCAACACGAAAGAGAAGTCACAACTAAATAGCCCAGAAGTTCGAAATACACCGAAAAATCAGTCTGTCGCTGCGACAAAACATGTGGAGCAGGAACCAGTAATGCCGTTGCCTGAAATCGTACATATTAAAAAGGAAATCACCGAATCGGAGGAGAAAGAGAATATTGAACAGTTATCAAGTCAATCTGTGCATGGCACTCCGAGTATTGTAGCAGCAACTAGTGGATCTCTACAGATATCTTGTGTTTCTGAAGGCGTACTTTTTAGTACGACCGATGAAGTAAACGAAGAACACCATGGCATAGATAATTCCTGTGTCAATCCTGATGAAGAGATTGACGTTAAACCGCGTCTAGAAGATCTCACGCCAATGTTGGAAATTGCTTCTGTCGTGTCGGGAGCAGAGTTAAGTAATGAAAATACAACGAAAAAACAGAAGTCACCCCCTTCATTAGTAACGACCTTTACTACACCGCAAATAGTGTCCATTTCCAGTGGCAGCGAAGTTTTATCATTGCATCCCGTTCTCGAAACGGCTGAAGAACATCCCGGAGGAGTAGACAGCAACAAGAATGCATTTGATTATGGGCAGATTAAGGTTAAACAGGAAATAGTAGACCCCACCTACGACACCCAGGATTTATATAAACGAGAAATGCAAACAGAAGCTGAAGACTGGAGAACTGCTGAAGCAGAAACAAACGTTAATCGGAGACAGAATGTCAATGAAACAGCAGGTATTGATACAGAACCAATCGCAGGCGACGATCCAAGGTCTAACGAAAATTCCAATGTCGATGAACCACCAAACATTAATGAAGAACCAGACACGAATAAGAAGGCTTCAGAGTCTGATGAGGCGCCAAGCACCAGTAAGGAATTAGCAGAAAGCACCTACATTGCTAACATTGATTTCGAAAACCTGCACATCAAGCAAGAGAAGGAGTACATCGACGACGGTCAAGTTGACTTTCACGACGAACATGATGATAGTAACACGGAATCAGATTCCAGTAGCGATTCTGAAGACGTCGCTTCCGAGTCTGATCGTGAGTACCGGGACTTACCATCAGATAATGAAGATGCACCTTTGAATACTATTGCCACAACTGCTCAGTCCTCTTTCGGATTTCAAATTGCAACAGTACACAGTGAATTTCATTGTTCAAAGCTAGAGGAAAAGACTGATTTTAAAATGGATGTTGAAAATGGTTCAGAAAACAAAATAACATCTCAACCCACCGTCGAATTCGGATGCCCTGAACCTGAAAGTTCAGACAACAACTTTTCGAGAAATCACATTCCTGAGTCCAGTTTGATTCCTAAGCAGGTGATAGATAAAGCTGAAGTGTCAATGGCACATAGCACACCAAAATTTGACTTGGACAACCAACCGGCGATATCAGGCGCATGCTTTAGAGACACGGCAAGTGCCGACTTTATTCAACAGCGTGCGGCTTCTGGTTTAGAGGAAAAGACGCTTATCGCAGAGTCTGTAGTATTGGGGCAGGTGGAGACCATCTTACACTTGGAAGGCCTTAAAGATCAGAGAGAAAAACATGATCCTATAGACGACAGTGTCGTCACCGGACAACGGGATCCGACAATGCCATCGGATCTCGAAACGATTACTGACATGTTGGAATCAAATGTGATAACGCGGGAATCGAGCGCGGCAATGTTGGAGCCCAAAATGACAGTGGCGGAAACAGATGAACTAATTTTGCAACCAAACGTGACTAGATTGCCACCAAACGTGACAGCGTTGGAACCAAACGTGAATTCGTTGAAACCAAATCTGGTAACGGTAGAACCACATTTGACGACATTGGAATCAAACATAACTCCGATAGAATCGAATTCGGCAACATTTGAACCAAATTTGGTAACGTTTGAATCAAATGCGACTTCGTTGGAACAAAATTTGGCGACGTCGGAACCAAACGTGACTCCGTTAGAATCGAATTTGGCAACATTTGAACCAAATTCGGTAACGTTTGAATCAAATGCGACTTCGTTGGAACAAAATTTGGCGACGTCGGAACCAAACGTGACTCCGTTAGAATCGAATTTGGCAACATTTGAACCAAATTCGGTAACGTTTGAATCAAATGCGACTTCGTTGGAACAAAATTTGGCGACGTCGGAACCAAACGTGACTCCGTTAGAATCGAATTTGGCAACGTTTGAACCGAATTTAGAATCGAATTCGGCAACGTTTGAACCGAATTCGGTAATGTTGGAACCAAACGTGACTTCGTTGGAACCAAGCACGACTCCGTTGGTATCAAGCGTGACTTGTTTGGAACCAAATTTGGCAACTTTGAAACCAAATGCGGTAACGATGGAACCAAATTTGGCGACGTTTGAACCGAACGTGTCTCTGCCGGAGTCAAATTTAGTACCATTGGAATCAAATTTGACTGCATTGGAACCAAATTTGGTAACGTTGAAATCAAATGTAACCTTAGAACCCAATGAATCTACCACTTACAGTATAGAACCAAAGGAGTTAATCGCGCACGATAAAAATCTGCCCGTCGGGGAACATGCCAGTACGCCTACCGTTAGTACATCACAAGCGACATCACACCTTAATGTAAATGTTAATTTGGTAGATAGTTTAGAAGCCAATAAACTAGAATTGAGTCCTGCAATTTGCCTACAGGCTGAGAGCAACACAAGTGCTATTAGTGCGCTAATGAGTTCAGCTTCGTTCTCAGATCTCTCGCAATGTAGCGACGGCTTTGGTTCAAGCGATATTGATCCCGTGGTACGGGAAATTGATCGTTTAATCGACACAATCGACGATGACAAACTCATTTCGGGCCACATTGTTCACCACATATCTGAAGAATCGAATACCAATTTCGAAGTTACTGATGGTGAAATGAATATCGAAGCTGAATCTGCCAACGTACCCACAAGTATTACCGATTTGCCTATACTAACGACAGAAAGAGAAGAAAACATTGACGCCCAGAGTAAACCAATCTCGAGTCCACTTTCGCTGAAAGTTGATACTCTGCAAGATTGCAGCGTGCCATGTTCTTCATCTTACAACAACGAACTTAATCAAATCCCAGTCACCAGCGCAACAACCTCCTACATTCCAGTCTTCTCGGAATCGAATTATTTCAGAGAGAATGCGAATCTCAGTGAAGTCTACACGAGTACGTCCGCTCTACCGAGCCTTGATGCGTTTCGTGCCGATCTACATGCACGTACTGATACGCAACAACATCATCCCCTTACCCCATTACGACTTCATCTCCCACTAACTACCAGTTATCATTCTCCTCCCCATGGTCCAGATCTAAACGTACCGATCTTAAGCGAAGAAGTACAAAACCTCCTCAACGAAAGCACTGCTGCCGTCAGCACTTTTGAACTCAACGACCATCTTCTACAAGCAGGTGGTTCATCGTCGGCGTGTATTTACTCACCGTCTGCCCCATCAGCCGTTCTAGTTCCGAATTTTAGGGATTTAGAGAACGTAAACGAAATCGCCGAGAACAACAACAACGCAAACATCGAACGTGAGCTACAAGATGAGCTCGGAAATGTTCTAGCAGCAGCGATAGCCAATCGGTCGCCCGACAGTATAGCTGAAAGTGATAATGTTATAAACGAAAATCGTGCTAACTTTGATCTGACATAGTATGTGTGTCGTTTGTCAATTCGAAAGGATTTTTTCGTACTAAATTGCTCGGTTACTCTAATTTATTTTCTTGTGATTTGTTTTAATTTTCCGTTCTTTATCTGTTCTTTTCCATGCATAGCATATGGATGTACTTCATACCGACATTTCTATTTAATCGTGTTTAGTGACTTAGATAGGGTCATAGCACTAAGATGTAAAAGTATTCAAAATTGTATTTCATACGAGTGTATTCGAAGGAAATCTAATCATTAAGGAACAACACTTAGTATTCTATGTAATGTATAGCTTTTAAGAATGTTTGAATAAGAGCTTTGGTTTTTTGTTTTCTTTAATTTAAGAAAATAAATAGTCACACAAATTGGGACGAAGTTTTTTCATTTCCTAGATCGGGACCTTTTTTTTTTTTTTTTATACATAGGGCTAGTGCTACTATTAGCAATATGGCACTGCGACCTTTGCAGATCTATTGTGTCTGCTAGCCGATTAGCCGAGTAGCCTCTCCACCTCTATAATGAAGTTGAGAATGCTTCTCGTAGGAGCCAGGGTGATCCCCTCAGGAGTCATAACTTCACTGAGAAGGATGCGCTTCCTAAGATGGCAGAGAGCAGCACACTCTCACAGTATGTGTTCCGCCGACAGAGTCGACACCCAGTTTCAGACGAGAGACTAATTTTGTTTAGATATCTCAGACCGCAGTGTCCCGTTAGATAGCTGACTAGTCTTCTGATATCCCCTCTATTGAGTTTGAGTATGTCAATAGGGTGTTTGTTCAGGGGTCGTATAAGTCGTTTAGATTGACGGAGTCCCCGAACACTGTTCCAGAAGGACAGATGTTGCGATTTTTCCCACTTGTCCAAGAGGTAATTTATCTTAGACCCGGGAATGCCGCAGAAAGGTTCCGGACCTATGTATTTGTCGCTGGAACCTTTTCTGGCAAGTTGGTCGGCAATTTCATTGCCCTTGACACCTTTATGTCCTGGCACCCACCAAAGTTTAACATTGTTTCTTTTGGCGAGGTCTTGTAGGGCGTCAATTCGCGTCATGGCATTCCTTGACGGTTTTTGAGTTCGTGCTGTACGAACCCAGCGCTTTAAGCGCTGCTTGGCTATCAGAGAGTATGTTGATGGTTACTCCTCTGATGCCAGTCTCGAGATTTAGATTGACGCATGTTAGGATGGCATGCAGCTCTGCTTGGAAGATGCTGGGACTTATTCCTAGGGCCTTCGAGATTTTGCAATTTGGTCCAAAGATGCCGGCGCCAACGCCGGAAGCCATCTTGGAGCCATCCGTGTACCACCTAAGGCCTTTGACATTTAGCAGGGGATCACTGTTTTCCCATGCTGAGCGGTTTGGGATCAGTATCTCAAATCTCTTGTCAAAGGTGAAGGTGTGTGGCAATGCGTCCGAGACTGTAGTAATCATATCCAGCTCGGGAAAGTGTTGTAATATGGGCATGTGGCCTGCAGGTCTACATGGCATATTTGTTCCCGAGCAGAGGACTTTGATTGCACTGCGTAATGCCACCTTCTTGATAAAAAGATGCAGTGGAGCGAGTCCAATGAGTGCTTCTTGTGCTGCCGTAGGGCAGGACGGCATAGCGCCTGTGATGCCGAGATCGGGACCATACAGTTTATGCTGCGTGAACAAAGATTTTATTTGACAACAAAGACCTCTGTCACACAGTTATAGAAGCGGCTGTTACTCTGGGTTTCCCCTTCTTGGCTTGTATTGTGAGTCCCAGGAGACACAACTACTATTTGTATATTAAGCATAGCGTTAGGACAAATCAATCGGTATCAAAACGACCCCTATCCCCACGTTTATGTAACATTTCATAAGTTAACGAAAAATTTATTTATTTCGTATTTATTGTGGCACAGATTTTAGGTAATTACAATTGGGTTATACAGAGATTCAGTTATAGATACCTTACTACTAAAATAAATACAATAATTTAGATAATATATCACAGAGTTAGCCATATTTGAAGGAAAAGCCACTAAAAACCTTCATTAATGTTAACGAAAAATAAATTGGAGTCGCAATGGCTTTCATTGAAATCGAAGGGTGCTTATCAATCATCGCTTGTAATTGTTGAATAGGGGAGAAGAGAGCGAGCAAAGAAGTTGATTATGTTTAACTTGGCGACTTGCTTTCGATAACACCGAATACACCCAAATAAAACGTTGCATCCTCAGCACAGGGGTGGACAATACCACATGTAATTGGATCCAACACATGCTTAGCAACAGGAAAATAAACACCTCACTAGGCAATGACAAAATCAACGTTAACGCCGCGAAAGGATGCCCTCAAGGCGGGGTTCTCTCACCACTCCTGTGGTCCATCGTGGTTAATGAACTGATAAGCATTCAACAATGGCTTCTATGTCCAAGGCTACGCTGACGACATAGTGATCCTGATTAGAGGCAAATTCGAAGACACAGTCTCGGAACTCCTCCAACGGGCACTAAACCTTGTTGCAAACTGGTGCATAAACGTACTAAACCTACCCTCTTTGGTGAAGCGATAGAGTTCTCAAAAGAAGTCAAATATCTAGGGATAACTCTAGACGAAAAGCTCACTTGGAACTCTCACATTACAAAGACCATTGAGAAAGCCAGGATCTCTCCATGGACCAGCAAAAGTCTCACTGGCAAAAACTGAGGCACAAACCCCAAAATGTCCCGCGGGCTATATACAGCAATCACCAGACCAATTCTTACATATGCTGCGCCCGTCTGGTGGCACAAAACAAAACAAGTATCAGTGCAAGCCAAGTTCAACAAATTGCAAAGACTAGCTTGCATCCGTATCACTGGGGCCATGAGAACAACCCCCACAGCAGCACTAGAAGTCATCACAGACCTGCCACCTCTTCATCTCCAACTGAAGAAAGAAACAATGGTCTTCGCCCATAGACTGATCGTGGAGGATGACTCCAACCGTAGGCTCTTTCACCCTGATATCCTTACCGAAATAACCAGGCATGAAATCCTAAAGATATCTCTCACAGACAACTGTCTCCCCAGATACAACTTCAGCCAAAACTACAAGGTCACATTCCCCAACCGACAAAACTGGGATCAGGATAGACCCTCCTTCAATCGTGGATCTTACGTGTGGTACACAGATGGCTCCAAAACGGACGATGGCGTTGGGGCTGGAGTATATGGAGCAAATACAGCCACATGCATCTACGTCAGCATGGACAGATATAGAACTCTGCCTCAGAGAAAATATAAACAGAAATATACTTAACAAAAACATTTACATTCTCTCTGACAGCAAGGCTGCACTTCTAGCCCTAAAGAGCTTTGAAATCACCTCCAACATGGTATGGGACTGCCTACAGCTACTTCACCAGCTGGCCAGTACCTACAAACAAAGTTCATCTCATTTGGATACCTGGACACAGCGGCCATACAGGCAACGAAAAGGCGGACCTACTAGCAAGGAAAGGCTCTGCATCACCATTTATGATGCCACGGCCTTTCTGCGGCATACCCATTAGCACCGCCAAATGCTGCATAAACAATTGGTTAAGGAACACGACGGATCACTACTGGTTACAAAGGAAAGGTGGCAGACAAGCCAAACTTTTCCTCCCAACTACATCCCTCTAAAGAATGAAACAGCTTCCCATGCTTTCGAGGAGTCAGAATCGTTTAATCACAGGTTTCCTTACTGGACACTGCCCAGTTAATAAACACCTCAAAACAATGGGCATCATGCAAGATGACACTTGCCGAATGTGTAATGAAGACGAAGAAACAGCAGAGCACATACTATGCCACTGTAACTGCCTGGTCAGTACACGTCATCGTCACCTAGCAAGTATTATCTTGAAGCAGAAGAAATCGCTGCTAGTTCACTCAGAAGCATACTAAGTTTTATCACGAACTCACGTTTTCTGAGTGAACTGTAAGTGGGGGACGTCACAATAGGCCCACTCGTGGCCGCAGTGATCAGGTGACTCTGTCCCACCCCCTTATCCTATCTATCTAACTTGGCAAACGCCAGCTTCGATCTCTATCCCTGCTCAATCCAAGTTGACACACAGCCTCCTCGTGGCCTCCCCTGGATAGCTATACTGGCACCCGTCAGGTAGTGAAAAAATGTGTGCAGGGACCCCACCCCTTGTTCCTGGTGAAAGAGGAACCTGGCCCTCTAGGTTGGGGGTTGCGCTTAGGGTTAACATCCCTATCGCATAAAACCAAAGCTTGTTCAGAGACAACTAACAGCCTCGGATACGGACGGATTACATGTTGACGACCCCCGCAAACGTCTAAAAGGAAACGAATTGCGGATCTGCACCTGGAACTTTAGGTCCCTCAACAGACCAGGTGCAGCCGGACAACTGGTCAACTCTTTGGACTGCTATAAGGCAGACATTACCGCGTTCCAAGAAGTGCGATGGGATGGGCCAGGAAAAAAGCGGATGAAAAACTGTAATATCTAATACGAAAACTGCTACAGAGAAAATAAACAACGCTTATTCGGATGCGGATTTGTTGTTCAAGGCAGAATCAGGAAAAAAGTCTTAAGCTTCCAACATGTAAGCGAACGCCTCATAACTATCCGGGTCAAGGCCAATCTCGGCAATATAAGTTTAATATGTGTGCACGCGTCCACAGAGGAGAAAGATGACCGACATAAAGACGACTTCTATGATCTCCTAGGCAGAACATATGCCCAATGTTCTAGGAGATTTCAATGCGAAGCTGGGTAAGGAAGCAATCTTTGAACGAGTCATAGGAAAGCATAGCCTACACAACACCACGTCAGATAACGGACTAAGGCTAGTGGACTTTATGGCAGGATATAATCTCGTGGTAGCAAGTACCTACACGATTCCCACATCTCAACATCCATAAGGGTACCTGGCGGTCGTTCGATCAATCGACAGTCAATCAAATTTATCACATTGCGATCGACGGCAGACACTCCTCCAGCATCCTAGATGTCTGAAACTTTCGAGGAGCCAACATCGACTCAGATCATTACCCTGTTGCAGCCAAGGTACGGATGCGAATTTCCCGGAATCAACGGAGTCGAGTAAGAACACCAACATTTAACGTCGAAAAGTTGCAATCGCAGGAGACCGCCAGGACCTTCGCCGATCAAGTCTCCCTCAAGCTCTCACAAGTCCCGATGCAATCTGCAGAAACCATAAAACAGCAATGGAGTCGTTGTCAAAACGCCATTAGAGAGGCCGCCTCAGATGTACTCGGTTTCGAGCCACCACCGTCGAGAAACCCCTGGTTTGATGATGAGTGCAGACAGGCCCATGTAGAGAAACAGAATGCATACATGGCCACATTGCATCGATGGACGAGGGCTGCCCGCGAGCTCTATGAACAAAAAAGGAGCGAGGAGCATGCGCTTCTGAGAAGGAAAGAGAAGGAGCACGAAAAGCGCGAGATCGAGGAGATGGAGAGATGTTATTGCAGGAACGACGTTCGAAAATTTTACCAGAAAGTAAAACGAACATGCCAAGGCTATAAAGCCAGAGCAGAAGCCTGCAGGGATGAGCACGGACAACTAGTAGTGGAGTCACAGTCGATGCTGAGATTGTGGAAGGACCACTTCTGCAGACTGTATAACGGCGAGGATAGTCAAAATGCCGCCGTCAGGCAGAGCGAACCATTCACAATGGACGAAGACGAAGGAGAATCCCGTCCACCCGACCTAGACAATGTTAAGATAGCGATATCGAAACTTAAGTCTTATAAAGCTGCTGGAGCAGACGGACTCCCCGCGGAACTGTTTAAAGCAGCTGGCGATGAGCTGGTCAGGAACATGCACCCACTCATCTGCAAGATATGGTCGGAAGAATGCATACCCGATGAATGGAATCTCAGTATCGTTTGCCCGGTCCATAAGAAAGGAGACCCCTATGACTGTGCCAATTACAGAGGGATAAGCCTCCTGAAAATCGCGTACAAAATTCTCTCTGCCGTACTGTGTAAGTGCCTGAAGCCGTTCGTGGACAATCTGTGGTTCCAGACCAGGGAAACCTACGATAGACCAAATATTTACACTACGGCAGATCTTATAGAAGACCCATGAATTCCAGGTCGACACGCACCATTTTTTGTGACTTTAAAGCCACGTATGACAGTGTTTATGGAGATGAGCTATACAGAGCCACGAGCTATACAGAGCCATGTCTTGTTTTAACATTCCTGCCAAACTCATCAGACTGTGCAGGATGACTATGGAGACCTCTCGCTGCTACATTAAGGTCGGAGGTGAACTAACCGACCCCTTTGATGTTAAAAAAGGGTTTTAGACAGGGTGACGCACTGTCATGTGATTTCTTTAACATTATTCTTGAAAAGATCGTGCAGTCAGAACGTCACCTTCGGCAGCTATATTTTTCAAGTAGTCAAGGACCTCGTCTACGTTTGCTCGATAGTGACAAGCAGCAACGACACCAGCGCTAAGATAAAACGCAGAATAACTCTTGCCAACCACTGCTTCTATGGGCTCAAGAGTCAATTGAGTAGTAGAGCCCTCTCTCGAAACTAAGGTATCCCTCTACAAAACCATAATCATCCCGGTTTTCTCTTACGGCGCTGAGGCTTGGACTTTATCAAAAGCGGATGAAGAGGCTCTTGGGTGTTTCGAGAGGAAAACTCTGCGTGCAATCTTTGGTCCCGTTTGTGTAAACGGAGAGTGGAGGAGGAGATTCAACCAAGAACTGTACGGGCTGTACAGCGACATCGGCCTGGTTAGACGTCTTCGGATCCAACGCTAGGCCATGTAGAGCGAATGGACATCAACGTTCCGGCCCGAAGAGTCTTCGACTCCAACCCGGAGGGACGATGCAGCAGAGGACGACCGCATTTAAGGTGGCGCGCACAGATGGAAAGGGACCTCAACCAACTGGGCTGGCCAAAGATTGGGCCGGCTGGAGAGGCTTGTTGGTTGAGGCCCTGGTTCACACCGAACTGTAGCGCCATCAAAGTTAGTAAGTAAGGTGAAGTGCTCAGAAAATTGATCTGAGGCAAAATAATAAAAGTGTGTGTGTATTTAATTCGAATAAAAAGTAGACAGTTGTAGTTCATCGCAATCCACCCCCAACTTCGACAGCACGAGCGCATTTAACATCTTTAAGCTCCAATTTGAGACAACGGCGGAACGGAATCAATGGGGAGAAGAAGACCGTGTGGCCGCCCTAGTAATTTCCCTTAAAGGTGAAGCAGCTGACGTTCTACAGACCATCGAGACGGCACTGAGCACATGCAGGAGATGCACAAGCTGGAGCTTAAAGGACGCAAGCAGCGTGGAAACGAGACCATCCAGCAGCATGCTGCCGACATCGAGAGGCTGTCTC
Source organism: Eumerus sabulonum (assembly GCA_951905685.1). NCBI lineage: Eukaryota > Metazoa > Arthropoda > Insecta > Diptera > Syrphidae > Eumerus > Eumerus sabulonum. The sequence continues at coordinate 180,550,527 of OX645060.1, forward strand.
ATCTAGCCTACGAGGATGTTCCAATCGATGTGGTGGAGAAACTGAGAACGGAGTCTTTCATCCAATGGCTAAGGTACGCAACGAAGCTTGATTCTCCTCCCAAAGGCATCTTTCAAGGAGACAGTTGCCAGCGCTCTCGCATGCGAAACATCGCTCTTGATATGCCGACCCTCTATCAAATTACGGCGCATATCTGAAGACAAGGATAATTCCAGAACAACAGCGGCGAGTAGGAGTGGCCCATTCCCGGGTAGATGCCACATCTGCGACCAGCAGGGGCACATTGCGAGAAACTGCCGTCTGCGAAGAAAGCGTTCGAGGTCTAGTTCGTCAAAAAGAGACCAAGGTAGTGAACACGAACGTGGAGGTGCAAAAGGTGCATCTAACAGTCTGTTAAACTAAAACGAGTCAGTGCAGAGGGGCATGCGCCGGCTCCCACATTGGAGTGCCCCAGCATCCTCGTATCCCGAATCTGTAGGGGTGCAACTAGCCTAGTCATCGAGGGAACGATGGACGGGCGACGATATCTGCTGACGTTGGACACGGGCGCAACTCATTCAGTCATCCGAAGCGGATTGATTTCTGACATCGAACCATTTTCCGAGGTAAGCCATTGTACAGTAACTGGTGAGAAGGCGGAAGTTAAGGGTAAGGTCCAGAAAAGAATTAAGATGGGTACCGTCGTGTTTCAGCATGATTTAATCGTTGCGGACATCACTGATAATATCATAATCGGCGTCGACTTCATGATAAGGCATGGCTTCACATTGGACCTCAACCAAAAAGTGATGAAATATGGCAACTTGGAGCTCCCATTAACAATAGATAATGGACAGGGGAGAGCACCGTGGCGCAGTGGGTAGTGTGTTGGCCTCTGACGCCGATGACACGGGATCGAATCCCGACACAGTTATGTCGTCGAACGTGTTTTCACGGTGTTTCTCCTCAGCGGGGTTCTGACAAAACCCCCTGTAGTAAAATTGTCATGGAAAGCTTCTCGAAATTCGCCGTTCGGAACCGGCAATAAACTGTAGGTCCCTTTCACCTATGGGAAAATTAAATCACACACAACATGGATGATTGAGAGAAGCTTGGCTCAGTCCTTCATGGACTGTAACGCCAACTTACATAAATACATACAATGGACAGGGTAACAGGGCCAGGCGAATAGTCGTGCAAGCGCGCCAAACAGTTCCCCCGAATGCAGAAGCTGTGGTTTTGGCAAAGATTCGGGGACAAGCCGAATGTGGGTGGTTAAACCCGACAAACGAAATCGACCGAGCGACATGATTGTTGGAAGGGCTCTCGTGGAACTCCGACAAAACCAACTGGTTCCAGTACGAGTCCTGAATCCAGCTAGTACACCTTTGGCGAGAGAAGGAGAGGTGATCAAACTAATCGACGAGATGGAAAGGGAGGGCGTGATCGAACCATCTACAAGCCCATGGAGTTCTCCGAAGTGCTAGTTAAGAAGAAGGACGGAAGCACCCGATTCTGCGTGGACTATAGGAAGCTGAACGACGTCACGAAGAAGAAAAGCTATCCTTTACCGAGAATCGACGACACCTTGGACGTGGTTCTCGACGCTGGACTTGCAAAATGGATACTGGCAAATAGAGCTTGACCAGCAAGACAAGGAAAAAACTGCGTTCACCGCCGGGGGAGAGTTGTGGCAATTCTCGTGATGCCCTTCGGTCTTTGCAATGCGCAAGCCACCTTCGAAAGACTTATGAACCGGGTACTGAGAGGACTTCACTGGAGGACTTGTCTTGTCTATCAAGGCAAGGATTTCGACGATCACCTTAAGAGGCTTGAAGAGGTACTGGAACGTATTCAAGCAGCCGAACTAAAATTGAGCCCGAAGAAATGTTCGCTCTTCCAAAACGAGGTGAAGTACTTGGGACATGTGGTGACTGCAGAAGGAGTCCACTCAGATGAAGAGAAAATCTCGGCGGTTAAGGAATGGCCGCGGCCGAAGAATCTTCATGAGTAAATGTCATTCCTGGGACTTTGCACATATTACAGGCGATTCGTCCCAGGATTAGCAAACGTAGCCAGCAGTTGGCACGAACTCACCAAAAAGAATCGGCCATTCAAGTGGGAGAAAGCGTTCATTCACCTGAAGGAATTGCTCTGCAGTGCGCAGATTCTTGCATATATTGTCCCGGGCGAAAAATTTGTTTTGGACACCGATGAAAGCGGACATGGAATCGGAGGAGTACTCTCTCAAATGATCGACGGGCGAGAACGGGTCATCGCTTACTACAGTAGGATCCTATCGAAGCCGGAGGGGAATTACTGTGTAACTAGGAGGGAGCTTTTAGCCGTGGTTGACTGTGTCAAGCATTTCCACAAATATCTCTATGGTCAAGCTTTCCATCTTAGGACGGACCAAGCAGCGTTGAGGTGGCTGCTGCAGTTCAAAAACCCGGAAGGCCGGCCTGCTAGATGGATAGAGAGAATCCAGAGTTATGACTTCAGTACCGAACACCGGAAGGGAAACAGTCATAGAAATGCGGATGCATTATCGAGGCGACCTTGCGATGTGGAGTGCAAACATTGTTCACGTGCCGAAACCAAGGAACAGGTCACCGACATCGTTCGTTTCCATGTGCTGCCAGAAGATGCCTAGACTGTCGAGAAGGTCAGAAGAAACCAGTGAGAAGATGCCGATCTGGCAGTCATCATCGACTATCAAGAGCGGGGTTTTCGGCCAACTTGCTAGCAGATATCCAGTCAAAGCCCAATCGTAAAATCTTACTGTTCTCAATGGGAAAATTTGAAGCTGAAGGACGGTTGCCTCTACCGCGGTTGGGAAAGCGAGAACGGGGACATCGTAAACGATCTGCTCGTAATTCCAAAGGGAAAAGTCGACGAGGTCATCCGAGAATACCACGAAGGACCAAGCGGGGGTCATCTTGGTGTTAACAAGACTATAGAAAAGATTAAGTTTCTACTGGGTAGGATGCCACGAGTCGGTCACACATCTCATTCGCAGATGTGAACATTGTGCGAAGGCAAAGGGTCCAGTTGGAAAACTCGAGGAAATATGCAGCAGTACAATGTTGGAGCACCGTTCGAATGTATCGCTATGGACATCGCAGGCCCATTCCCAACGAGCAACGCTGGAAACAAATACGCGCTGGTGGTGATCGATTACTTTAGCAAGTGGTCTGAGGTGTTTTGCATCCCGAACCAGGAAGCCAAAACCATTACCGATGCGTTCGTTGCGCGTTATGGAGTACCAATGGAACTGCACTCAGACCAAGGAAGGAACTTCGAGCCGTCAATGTTCAAAGAACTCTGCGACATGCTAGGTATCAGAAAGACACAGACAACACCATTACACCCACAATCTGATGGCATGGTCGAAAGGTTCAACCGGACGATGGAGGAATACTTGAGAAAAGTCGTCGTTGGAGATCAAAAGGACTGGGATGAACATCTTCCCCTTTTCTTAATGGCATACCATTCGGCACAGCACAATTCAACGGCAACAACACCCGCCGAAGCCGTTTTTGGAACTGATCTCCGACTTCCATCGGACTTGAAGTTCGGCGTGGTACTGCCGACAACTAGCGGCAGGGAGGACTTCGTAACCGAAAAGAAAGAACAGCTGAACTCCATCCGGGAGCGCCTGAATTTGGTCAGCGATAAGATGAGGGCGAGATACGACTTAAGGGCGAACTCTTCTGGATTCGAGACAGGACAATTGGTATTGCTGTACAACCCACAACGAAAAAAAGGCTTGTGCCCCAAATTGCAATCAGCCTGGGACGAGCCATATAAGGTCATTAAGAAGCTCAATGACGTGGTATACCGAATACAGCAGAGAGGAAACAGACGGGCAAAATATAAGATTGTCCACTTAGAGAGATTAGCGTCATACTACGGAAAAGGATCAGATCGCTTGTTCGAGGACGAACAAGTTTAGGAGGAGGGCAGTGTTACGGAGACACGAACCGACGTCTAAGTTCGAATTTCGCTGTCGAAGTTCGAATGCTCTGGTGAAGCGGAAGTTGAAATGATGTCAACTGTCAACGGCGTAATGCTTATTGTCAGAGCATTCTAGAGATTTCCGAAGGGGAACTTCCGACGACGAATATTCGAGAAGGTGGACCGAGAGCTATATAAGCGCGAGCGCTCGCCCTTGGAAGTCATTCAGTTTGTGGAATTGAACAGCGTGTGACAAGTCGGTGTGATCAATCGATAAAACAGTGGGAAAATATAAGCTTTCAGTAAAGGTTTGTGTGTGTAATCAAGTTTAAGGTGTTCAATAGGTTTTGGATAGTAAAGAAAAGTGGTAAAGCTGCACAGATAATTGATCTGTGGTGAAACAGGAAAAGTGTGTGTGGTTTAATTTGGAAAACGTAGACAATATTGTAGTTTATCGCAATCCAGTGGTGCGTACCCTATTCTCGGTGTGGAATTAAATTTCGTAACAATATGAGCCCAGGATGAAGAGCTTTTCGGTTTCTAAGATGCAAGTCCATACATGGATAATAGCTGCGATTCTGTGGTACGTTTGAACTACAGAAGACTGCACTGTATTTTGGAAGCATTCAATTCCACTCTATTTTGTTTTCCCCATAAAATAGTGCGTCGCTGGAAACAGCTGGCAAAAAACCGTGCCAGCTGGAGAAGTTTGTTGGTTGAGGCGAAGGTTCACACTGGACTGTGAACACACAGTCCAGTCTCACACCTAAGTAAGTAAAAAGCGGCAGTGTGGCTCAGCATTTACAGCCAAAGAGCAGGATCGTAAGATAGTGAACGAATATGAAGCTGAGGGTACAGTCATCGGCAAAGGAATGGGTTGGATTAAAAGTGACAGACAAGAGGCCAAAACGGAGCCTTGGGGAACACCAACACAACTTGAATTGAATAATTCGAAGGGTAGTTTCTAATCCTTTAAAGAAGAGACTTGTCGATCCCAAACGCACGCATTTTTGACAAAATTGCTTGGTGCCAAACCCTATCAAATGCTTTTAACCCATATATGTATGTTCAGAACTTTTTTTGGGAGGGAACCTTACCATTTTTGGTTATTGTTGTCTATTTGAATGTATAAACAACTAAATAAAGTCTATTTTAAGTTATTGTAACAAAGAAGTGTGTTTTTGGCATGGGTCGTAAACGACGCCTTGGGCATTCATGGTTCCTGTATGCGAGAATTATATTGAGGAGAAAAACTATATAGAAGAAACATAAACAAGTGGAAGCAAATACATTTTTATTACAAATATTACATACTACATATGTATGCCTATTACATATTATTTAGGAATGAAATTCGACAAAACACTTATCATGAATATGCACATTGCATTTTCTGCATATTTTAGTGGTTTTATTTTTGCAAACTGCGCATCGTCTGCGAATTTGATCTGTAATGGTCATATGATCCGATGATGCTTTGCGAACGGAAGCAGAAATGGTTCTTGCAACATTTTGCAAGGGTACTGGTTGCGATTTTATTGTTCCGTGTTTTAGGAGTAAGGATCTGGCAATACTGCGACGGAACTCCAGAGTGTTGATGTTTGCCCCATGTGATTTGGCGACAAGAGCAGAATTTTTAATTGTCACGTCAATTAGCCAAAATAATATATGCATGTACCATTTTTTGCCCCTTATACCAATACGATATGCTCCTACATTGGCATCAAGTCGGTCTACTCCGCCCATAAACTTATTATATTGGTTGATTACATTTGGTTGATCAATATGTATTTTTTCTTTAGCCGCCACCGAATATCTTTTGGCTTTTTGTATAGGATGAACTCCATATTCATTTGACAACAATGTCACCACACTGTTATCATTCCACCTAACAGCGCATATATTGTTATTTGCGTCAAGCTTGAAATAATAAAAACCTCTTTATTTCTTTTTGCAGAGTTTATCGTCCAAAAGAGGGCAATTATCAACGCGATGTTGGCGAACTGTTCCAGTGACTTTTATATTTCGTTGACTCGAGTTGCTAACAAGCATTGGGGATGTAAAAAAGTTATCGCAAAAAACTGAAAACTGAGTATCTGGAAACGCTTTCTGTATGATCCCAGTAAGCTTTGTAATAACGTGTTCACCTAACCCCATTCCTGTATCTGTTCTTTCAGAACGTCCCTGATACATATCTACTTGTAGACAGTATCCTAGGCGTGTGGCTGCAACCCAAGCTTTGAAGCCAAAGCGAATGGGCTTACCTCGAATATGTTGTTTACATCCATGTCTCCCATAATAAGGAACCATGGACTCTTCAATGCTAATATTTTATTCAATTGGAGCATACAACAAACATTTTTCATTCATTAGATTAAACATTGAACGAACCTTGGCCATTTTATCACCCTGAGGTAGGTTTTCATTGTCTGCGACATGCAAATACCAAAATATCTCCTCAAATCGATTGCGCCTCATCGACTTGGACACGAGGACGTTGTGTGTATCCTCGTTAACTTCCCATTACATTCGACGTCTTGGAAGTGGCGCATATCCACTCAAGATGAGAATTCCAATAAAACAATATATTTGCTGGATGATATAGAGAAATTAGTATTGGTCTGGTTACTTACGGCATATTTGACGCTATTGTTGACGATGTTCGTAATTATGTCTTCACCCATGAAAAGTTCGAAAAAGTCAAGAGGCTCGCTATCGCGTGAAACTTTTACTACAGAGCGGGGCAGCGGATTTCGCCATTCATCCTTCATTGCTGGTAAATCTGAACTGATCCACTTCCGAGGCCTTTTCTTTATTACGTGATGTTTGCTTATACATAGATGGGATGACATTAGTTCACCAGGATCAGGCTCTTCATCACAGTGTGAATTTACAATCAATTCAGCCGGAGCAAGTAACTGCGCCCTGTTGAATCTGCCGGCATCGGCATCTTCCTCATCACCTGAATCACCGTCGGATATTGCACCGTCTCCAGGAGGATCAATATAAACATCAACTTCCCGAACATTATTATCATCTTCCAGCTCATCGATGATCTAATATTTCGTGAGTGAGCAGACCGCGGCGATACCTGGAAATTTCAGTATGTAGCCACTCAAATGCCCATGGGGTCGATTTCGACCCATGCAACTTCCACCGTAAAAATCTCATGTAGTAATAAATGCAATCCCTTTATATACATGAGTATATATCAAGCTAATATTTTTGTGATAAATACATTCATTTTACGGCGAAAATATAAAAAATACCAGAAAATACAAATCAATAAACTTGTACTGAAAATGAATTTTTTGTAGTTGCTTAGTCGGCTATCACATGCAGTCTCACGACTCACAACCCACATAAGAGTAAAAGAGAAAGGAGATGAGTGCGAATGAGACGGAGAATTTAATTCCCGGTGAGTAGCGGGCGAAATTCTGCACGACCCACATTTGACGTCTCTCTTTCTCTTTGTTCGTTATTTTTCATTTCTGTTTCATTTCTTTTCGTACTTCGTGGGGAATGGACGCAATAATGCCGGATCTTTTTTGGACGCGTGATCTTACGTCGGATTTGATATGCTTCTATGAAATGCATCCAAATTTGTATATCACGACTCATCCCGACTATGTAGATAGGGTCAAACGGTCCGAGTCTTTGAACAATATTTATGAGCAGATGAAGGTAAGTTTTCCTCGTGTGACCCTTGAGATGATAAAGAAGAAGGTTCACACGTTGAGAAACCAATTTTGCCGGGAGTTTCGCGAGGGGCAAAAAAGCAGGAAAAGCGGATGTGGCACAGATGACCTGTATGAGCCGAAACTCTGGTGCTACAATCAATTGCTGTTTTTGAGAAGTTGCTACATTACAAGAACTTCATGTTCAAGTATTGAAGAGGCAAAACAATTTTTTTTTGAAGATTATATATTTTAAATTTTATTTTTCTTTTATTTTAGATAAATGAAGTTAATGAAACCAAAGCCTCCTTTAACCCGAGTGTGGATGTCCTGGCAGAGACATCGGAAACACCAAGGAAAAGAGTATGTTGTTTCTTTTTTATAGCTGTCCATCTCGCCATTCGACTTGTCCTTCGTTAGCAAAATATTCAGCAAAATTATAGCGGATTCTCTCAGCTGAACCCTTACGGGGATTCTCTGCTGCTTCCGTAATATTTGTTCGAGTTTCGGTCCGACTCGAAACCGAATTGAATTATTTTGAACTATGTTGCAATAGGAAGTTATGCAAAACACAACAAGCTTTTGCCAAAAGCTCAACCTTTTCTACCCGTAGATTTATTGTTGTTTGCAGAATTCTAAATCTGCTTGAAAGCAAGCCAAATGTATGCTCAACAACATTAAATTTAAATTTTTAAATTAAATTTTTTTTTTTGTTTTGCACTTTGTTCCGAACGGATAGGGCTTCATTATGTGTTTCTGTAGAGGAAAAGCATCGCCCCCAACAATGACAAATGGAAGTACCCATTCATTGCCAACAACTTTGTCGCTTGGAAATTTATTGGCTGCATCGTCAAGGACCTTCCTCGAGTCACTCTGGATCAGTCCACCTGCATCGTTTGTTCTTCCATGTGGTAGAATGCTCCGTCTTTTCGAAGGCTTCGAAAGGGAATATGTTTTCCATCCAAAGCACCTAATCAATTTGGAAACTGCCAGCGTACTGCAAACTCGTCAGCAATTCTCTCCCATGCCGATTTTGTCGATGGAAACTAGAAATAAAAAATGTTTTGAATTTTTTTGTTTTTTTTCAGGCCAGAACAACATCCAAAGCATTGATCTCGCAGAAAATTGAAAAGGTTGAGGGACTGCTCCGCAAAAAGGTCGAGAACAAATCTCCCTTTGCTTGGTTGGGGAAGCAGGTTAACTTTGAGATCGACCAATTAGAAGACAGACAGATCCAAAGGGAAGCATCCTTGGCAATTCAAAACATCTTACGCGAGAGCTATGATAAAGACTTGGCCAGAAAAAAACAGCGCAACACCCCGTCTACATCACAAGAAAGCATCGCGATCCAACGTTCCCGACCACGGCAGATTGTCAAAATTATCAGTGTGGAGACGATACGTCCTCCATCTGCACAGTCGAACATTCTAGAGCAGTCCATGAAGGATGTGTTCAGCCCAGACGACTTCCTTTAAAAACATGCATGTACAAATATTTAAATAAAATAACTTACTTTTAAATATTTGTCCTTCAAATTATTCCATATGGCTCGGCAAACTTCGGGAATAGCTCCGCTTAAAAAAGACTGGACAATCTAGTCTGGTAGTCTGTGCTCTTTTGCGATTCGCCCGTAGCCAGCAACCATAGAGTTGCTGACAATTTTTCTGCCAGTGAAATAGAGTCTCTCACGGTATTTCGTCTGACTATATCTTTTTGAACCATGGATAGTAACAAATTAAATGTCGCTCCATCCATACGCAGGTAATTCGAAAAGGATGCCTTATCATTAACGATTAGTTCTTGAGTGAGAAAACTAAAAGAACTTCGTTGTTGTCTATGTTTCCTCCACGGCTCATCTGAGGCTGCTATGTCGGAGTCTACACGAGGGCTTTCTTTTTGCGCCTTTTTCTTTTGAACCTACGTTCCAATTTGAGGACGCGTCCACACGGCGCTTTTCTGCGCCTGCCTGTTTCTTGACATTACGCTTCACATTTCAATTTCGTTAGCCTGTGGTGATGTTTGAAAAATAAGGATGGTATCCGAACGTACACTTCCAAGTTAGAAACAGGAGTGAAGCGACATCGCAAAACAAAGAAAAGGAGATAAGGAAATGGCAAAAAAACCCACGAAGTAGCTACCCGCGCGTGACTGTGCCAATGTATTTCTGTTTCACTTACCCTCTCTTTTACACTTATTTTAGCCCTCACCAGATAGCCCTCGTGTAGACTCCGACTATGTGATTGCGCTCGCCTCAGAGAATAGAAAATCAAAAGAGAAGATGGAAAATGAGTCGTGAGTCGTGAGTGGTCGTGAGACTGCATGTGATAGCCGACTTACGCAACAAATTCAGCGCCTACTGTTTCAAATCATTTTATATTGCGAATAAACTCAAATTCTTAGAAAGTCTCATCGTAATATTGTGTTTATGTGACATTTAGCAAAAAAAAGTTTAGTGGGTCGTTTTCGATCCACTGGGCATATATGGGTTAATATGTCCAGTGTAACTATTATGCTTTCGCCTGCTTAGTGAAATAAGCAATTCCACATTTCCGTGAGATATGCTTTCAAATCACCAGTGGATCTGTTGCAACGGAGACTATCGATCAATAACTGACGGTTGATCAGCATTTTCATGACCTTGGAGAGAAGTGGCCCAGACTAGCAGGCGAAAAAGCTTACGCATTGGTTTTTTTTTTTTTTTGAAGAGAACACCTCTTCAGAACTATTGAGGAAATGCCATTTGAACCAGCAGATTTGTGTATGTCGACATCTTTGAAATTTCTTACAACTGTACGAGTACGAATGTAAATTCGTCCCATGGTGGAATTGAAGTGCTCTAGCACAGGCGCAGATAAAGTGCAAGCTGAATCCTGCAAGCTAGCTTCAAGCAAGAAGTCCCTTTCTGGCTTGTACATAACCTTTCCGATTTCCCTGGCCGTAGTGAATATTTGGTCCATATAGCAAAGTTAAAAGTTCTAGCGTTCTCTTGCAACTGCATATTTGCCACGTCCGTGATATCCAAATATTATTGTACCACTGGTTGACTTTCCTGGGACGTTTCTATAAAAAAGCTGAGAATATCTTATAAGCAACTTTGATCAAAGTTCATTTAGTAGGAGTGCTCTAAACAAATTATGCTACGACGACACTCGTCATTCATATTCGTTTCCGACAGTTTTCTCGATATGAACATTTGTGATTCTATCCTATTCTAGGTACAAATAAAGTGGTTTTTCATACACTCAGCATCGGTTACAACACTACTACCACTTGTTCATGCTCATACATATCTGTGAGCACACGTTCTGACTCTTTTGCGACAGTATCAATTTACGCTATAATTTATACCGAATCACAATAAGACACAAAGTCAATTCTCCGAGTTATTTTTGAAAGATTTGCCGACAACAAAATTAAATTCAATCTTTATTGCTCAGAGCGCCATGTCCCTCACAGTGGTAAAAAATGGATGCTGCCTGGTTACATATGGTTTGAGTCTCGAGTGTAAATGTCAATTCTATACCCTACGAAACTGAACAACCGAAAATTCTAACGGTTATCTATTAAAACGAGAACATTTTATTCTTAGCCCCCCGCTATAAAAAAGGCTAATCCTTAAACCATTCTTTCAAAAAGAATTAATTGGAACTCTGTACATACTGTTACTTACTTACTTACTTACTTATCAGGCCAGCGATCCATGGAGGGTCTGAGCCTGAGCTATAGCTGCCATCCATTCTTGACGGTCTCGGGCACGCTGCTTCCAGTTGTCAAGACCAAGATGTCTTACATCCGCGATTACTTGGTCTTTATACCGGAAGTTCGGTCTTCCTCTTCTTCTCGAACCAGGAGGCTCGGAGTCGAAGACCCTCTTAGCTGGAGCGTTGATGTCCATGCGCTCGATGTGGCCGAGCCAGTGTAGTCGAAGGATCCTTGCCTTCCGGACTACATCCACATCTTGGTACAGCTCGTAGAGTTCGCGGTTGTGCCTTCTTCTCCATTCACTTTCCTCACAGACAGAACCAAATATCCGGCGCAGAATTTTTTCGAAAGAACCTAAAATCAGCTCCGCTGTCCTGCTTATTGTCCAGCTTTCGGCTCCGTACAACAAGACTGACAGTATGAACGTTTTGTAAAGCATGACATTGGTCTTTCGAGTGAGGAGTTTTGACCCCAGCTGTTTGGACAAGCCGAAGTAGCAGCGGTTGCCAAGGGCGATTCTATGCCGGATCTCCACTGTGGTGTCATTTGTGGAATTTACGTTTGCCCCGAGGTAGACAAACTCCTTAACTACCTCGAAATTGTAGCTGTCAATTGTTATATTTTGTCCCAGGTGGTGGGCGACGGATTGGTTTTTGCTTGACAGCATGTATTTCGTTTTATCCTCATTGATCTTAAGAACAACTCGTTTCGCCTGTTCTTCAATCGCCGTGAATGCTTCCACAATGCCAAGGCGAGAACACGCGATGATGTCGATATTATCCGCGTATCCTAGCAGCTGGACGGACTTGTAAAAGATAGTGTCTTCCCTGTTGACGCCTGCCCGTCGCACTATTTGCTCCAGTACCAGGTTGAAGAAGTCACATGACAGCGCATCTCCTTGCCGAAATCCGGTGCATGTTTCGAATGGTTCCGAGGTCCTAGAACCGAGTTGCACGGTGCATCGCGTGTTTTTTAGCGTGGCGCGACACAACTGGATCAGTTTTACCGGGATCCCGAATTCGGCCATCGCCCCAAACAGTTCTTCACGATGAATGCTGTCGTATGCGGCTTTGAAATCGATGAAAAGATGGTGTGTATCGATTCGAAACTCGTTGGTCTTTTCCAGGATTTGTCGAAGTGTGAACATTTGTTCTACACGTTCACACAATAAGCTGGACAGGATCTTGTATGCGACATTGAGCAGGGATATACCTCTATAGCTCTTGCAAGAGGTAGGATCGCCTTTTTTGTGGATGGGGCATATAGAGCTGGTATTCCAGTCGTCGGGCATGCTCTCATCTTCCCAAATTCTGCAGATGATCTGGTGCATGCTCCCTACCAGAGCATCGCCGCCAGCCTTGAAGAGCTCTGATGGCAGGCCATCTGAGCCTGCGGCCTTGTTGTTCTTCAGCTTCTGAATAGCTGTGCCGACTTCTTCTATGCTGGGTGGGAGGACTACTTCAGCGGCTGGAGTTGGGATTTCCTCGGTCCCTACCACTCTCTCTTGGTCATGCTCGTTAAGCAGCTGCTGGAAGTGCTGCTTAAATACATCCACTATTCCCTGCGGGTCGGTGACAAGATTACCCTCCCAGTTTCGAAGAGCCAGGGTGCCCTTTTTGAAGCCTCCTGCAAGGCCTTTGGCTTTCTTGTAAAAGGCTCGTATTTTAAATTTATCCCTAGACTCCTCGATATCCTTGAGCTGGGAGGCTGCGAAGATTCTTTTCTTTTGTCGCAGTAGTTTCTTCTCCTCCCTTCTTCTGGCTCGGTACTCTTCTCGCGCTGCCCTGGTTTTCCTCTGCAGCGCCTTTTGGTACGCCTCGTCGGTTGCTGCCTTTTTCTGCTCACACTCGCCATCATACCACGGGTTTCTTGTCGGGGGTGGTAGGTATCCTAATGTGGTTTCGGCTACTTCCTGAATGGCTGAGCGGCAATGCAGCCACATATTATTGGCATTTGTGTTCGACGTAGGCATACCGTAGAGTCTTTCGCTCAGCTGCTCCCTGTAGACTCTGGCAACCTCCGGTGTGCTCAGGCGCCAATGTCGAACCTCCTCCTGATGGGCTGGTGCAGCTTTCTGACATTGGACAGTCGAGCTCTGAATCTTGCTGCTACGAGGAAGTGGTCAGAGTCGACATTTGCCCCTCTGAATGTTCGCACATCCAGGATGTTTGACGCGTGCCTTGCGTCAATGAGCACATGGTCGATTTGATTGGCGGTTCGACCGTCCGGAGATCGCCAGGTTGCTGTATGGATTCGCTTGCGAGGGAATCTTGTGCCACTTATCACCGCATTACGAGCTGTTGCAAAGTCCGTGAGTCGGAAGCCGTTATCTGTTGTTGTATCGTGGTGGCTGTGCTTTCCGATCACTCCGCCAAGGGTGTTCTCCTTACTGATTTTGGCGTTGAAGTCCCCGAGCACGATTTTTACATCGTACTCCGGACAAGCTCCGTAGGCGTTGTCCAGGAGGTCATAGAAGTCCTAAGGCCGATGTTATAAAATCTGCCTTTGATGCGGATCACAGCCAGGCGATCACTTATAGGTTTAAAGTCGATGACCTTCGACCTAAACCGCTTTCCCACGACAAATCCGCATCCCAGTAAGTGCAACCTTTTGTGACAGCTGTAATAAATGTCGCAATTTTTCTTCCTAATCATACCGTTTCCTATCCAGCGTATTTCCTGGACCGCAGTAATATCCGCCTTGTACTGCGTGAGGATTCCTTCTAGTTTATGAGCAGCTCCGGGAGTGTACAGGGTTCTGACATTCCAGGAGCATACTCGCAAATCGTGTTCCTTTTTCGTGCGTTGTCGTCATCGAGTATCCGTCCGTGTATCCGAGGCATCTTGCTCATTCATAACTTTGTTTTTTGTTTTACGTGGGCGGATTGTTAGCCCGCCACACAACCGCCATTCTGGTCGGAGTTTTGTCGCTGCATACGTTTGTTCACCTCCCAACGGTTGTTGAAGAGGCTATCCAGAGGGCGCCGCGAGGAGGCCGTATGTCAACTTGACCCGTGTATTTAAACAGGGATCGTTGCTGGCATCTCGCCAGGTTGAGAGCAATCAACAACTTTACCCTGTATGCCCGAGCCCATGCCCTCCATGGGCACATACTCTGTACATACTGTTACGGATACAAACCGACGGTTATGTTCGAATTTCGCTGTCAAACTTTGAAATGCTCTGTTGCATTGCATGCTTACTGCTGAATGTAAATGCCTGAGCATTCTAGAGATTTCTGAAGGGGAACGTCTGACGGCGAACATTCGTGGAAGTGAACCGAGAGCTATATAAGCGGTAGCACTCGCTCTCGGGAACATTCAGTTTTCGGGATTCAATAACAAGTGATCAGTCGGTATTTAGAGTGAAAGTAATCAAACCATCTAGCGAGATGTAGAGACAAACAAACAGTGGGAGGCGAAGCCAACCTTGTGGGGAGACTCGATCAGCGTTGGGGGAAGAAAGTGTAGACTTGGAGAATCATGAGTTCGGAGTGGAGATGCCGTCGACATTCAGTGAGCCAGCATTCGATATACAGCAAATTCTCGCGGCTATGAATTCAATGAGTGCTTACATAATCCAGAAACAAGCTGGAGGAAATTACACTTCTATAATGCACAAGTTGTAACTTAAAGGGCGCAAGCAGCATGGCAACATCGAGAGGCTGTCTCATCTAGACTACGCAGATGTTACAATTGATGTGGTGGAGAAACTGAAAACGGATTCTTTCAACCAAGGTCTAAGGGACCCCGATACGCAATGGAGCTTGATTCTCCTGCCGAAGACGTCTTTTAAGGAGGCAGTTGCCGAACCCCTCGCATGTGAAACATCGATCTTGATATCCCGACCCACCATCAAATTGCGGCGTATTTCTGAAAACCAGGATAGTCCTAGAACAACGACGGCGAGTAGGAGTGACTCATTTCCGGGTAGATGCTACATCTGCGACCAGCAGGGGCACATTGCGAGAAACTGCCGTCTGCGAAGAAATCGTTCGAGGTCTAGTTCGCCAAAAAGAGACCAAGGGAGTGAACGCGAACGTGGAGGTGCAAAAGGTGCACCTGACAATCCGTTAAACTAAAACGAGTCAGTGCAGAGGGGCATGCGCTGGCTCCCACATTGGAGTGCTACAGCACACTCGTATCCCGAATCTGTAGGGGTGCAACCAGCTTATTCATCGAGGGAACGATGGATGGGCGACGATATCTGCTGACGTTGGACACGGGCGCAACTCATTCAGTCATCCGAAGCGGATTGATTTCTGACATCGAACCATTTTCCGAGGTAAGGCTTCGTACAGTAACTGGTGAGAAGGCGGAAGTTAAGGGGTAAGGTCCAGAAAAGAATTACAATGCGTACCGTCGTGTTTCAGCATGATTTAATCGTTGCGGTCACCACTGATGACATCATAATCGGCGTCGACTTCATGATTAGGCATGGCTTCACATTGGACCTCAACCAAAAAGTGATGAAGTATGGCAACTTGGAGCTCCCATTAACAATAGATAATGGACAGGGTAACAAGGTCAGGCGAAAAGTCGTGCAAGCGCACGCGCCAAACAGTTCCCCTGAATGCAGAAGCTGTGGTTTGGGCAAAGATGGAAGAGGATGCGGGGACATGCCAAATGTGGGTGGTCGAACCCGACAAACAAAACCGACCCAGCGATATCATTGCCGGAAGGGCTCTCGTGCAACTCCGACAAGACCAACTGGTTCCAGTACGAGTCCTGAATCCAACCAGTACACCTAAGACTGTACAAAAGGGAACAACAATCGCTCAATGCCAAGAAGCTGCCGCTATTATGAACTGCGAAGATCAAAAACACCGGGAAATCCAGAACAACAAAGCGTTCTTGAAAACAATGGCCAGAGAGTAGACGCAACATCTAGTGGAGAAGCGGAAAAGTTATGCACTCTCCCTACTTCGTAAATATTGGACAGGTTTTGCAGATGATAAGAACTGTGGAAGAACATCAATTGTGAAGCACAGAATAGACACAGGGGTCTCTAGACCGATCCGGCAACCACCGAGGAGGGTACCTTTGGCGAGAGAAGGAGAGGTGATCAAACTTATAGACGAGATGGAAAGGGAGGGCGTGATCGAACCATCTGCAAGCCCATGGAGTTCTCCAGTAGTGCTAGTTAAGAAGAAGGATGGAAGCACCCGATTCTGCGTGGACTATGGGAAGCTGAACTACGTCACGAAGAAGGACAGCTTTACCGAGAATCGATGACACCTTGGACACACTATCTCGTGCAAAGTGGTTCTCGACGCTGGACTTGCAAAGTGGATACTGGCAAATAGAGCTTGACCAGCAAGACAAGGAAAAGACCGCGTTCACCACCGGGGGAGAGTTGTGGCAATTCTCTGTGATGCCCTTCGGTCTTTGCGATGCGCCAGCCACCTTCGAAAGACTTATGAACCAGGTACTGAGAGGACTTCCATGGAGGACCTGTCTTGTCTGTCTGGATGACATAATTGTCATGAGCAAGGATTTCGACGATCACCTTAAGAAGCTTGAAGAGGTACTGGAACGTATTCAAGTAGCCGGATTGAAATTGAGCCCGAAGAAATGTTCGCTCTTCCAGAACGAGGTGAAGTACTTGGGACATGTGGTGACTGCAGAAGGAGTCCATACAGATGAAGACAAAATCTCGGCGGTCAAGGACTGGCCACGGCCGAAAAATCTTCATGAGCTAAGGTCATTCCTTGGACTTTGCACCTATTACAGGTGATTCGTCCCATGATTTGCAAACGTTGCCAGCAGTCTGCACGAGCTCACCAAAAAGAATCGGCCATTCAAGTGGGAGAAGTCGCAGGATGAAGCGTTCATTCACCTGAAGGAATTGCTCTGCAGTGCGCAGATCCTTGCATATCCTGTCCTGGGAGAAAAGTGTATTTGCATCCCCAGCCAGGAAGCCAAAACCATTTCGGATGCGTTCGTGAACAACTGGGTTGCGCGTTACGGAGTACCAATGGAACTGCACTCAGACCAAGGAAGGAACTTCGATACGTCGGTGTTCAAAGAACTCTGCGACATGCTAGGTATCAGAAGGACACGGACAACACCATTACACCCACAATCTAATGGCATGGTCGAAAGGTTCAACCGGACGATGGGGGAATACTTGAGAAAAGTCGTCGTTGGAGATCAAAAGGACTGGGATGAACATCTTCCCCTTTTCTTAATGCCGTACCATTCGGCGCAGTACAATTAAACGGCAACAACGCCAGCTGAACCCATTTTTGGAACTGATCTTCGACTTCCATTGGACTTGAAGTTCGGCGTGGTACTGCCGACAACTAGCGGCAGGGAGGACTTCGTAACGGAAAAAAAGGAACAGCTGAACTCTATCCATCAGTTCACCCGGGAGCGACTGAACTTGGTCAGTGATAAAATGAAGGCGAGACACGACTTGAGGGCGAACACTTCTGGATTCGTGACAGGACAATTGGTATTGCTGTACAACCCACAACGAAAAAAAGGCTTGTGCTCCAAATTGCAATCAGCCTGGGACGGACCATATGAGGTCATCAAGAAACTTAACGACGTGGTATACCGAATACAGCAGACGGGAAACAGACGGGCGAAGCATAAGATTGTCCACGTAGAGAGGTTAGCGCTATACTACGGAGAAGGATCAAATCGCTTGTTCGAGGACGAACAAGTTTAGAAGGAGGGCAGTGTTGCGGAGACACAAACCGACGGTTAAGTTCGAATTTCGCTGTTGAAGTTCGAAAGCTCTGGTGAAGCGGAAAGTGAAATGATCGAAACTTTCAACGGCGCAATGCCGAATGTCAGAGCATTCTAGAGATTTCCGAAGGGGAACTTCCGACGGCGTACATTCGAGAAGGTGGACCGATAGCTATATGTATAAGCACGAACGCCCTCGGCATTCATTCAGTTTACGGAAGTGAATAGCGTGTGACGTGTCGATATACAGTGTGTTCGGTCGATAAACCAGAGTGAAAATAAAAGCTTTTGGTAAAGGTTTGCGTGTGTAATAAAGTGTAACAATAAATAAAAGAGGCGAAGTACTCAGATAGTTGATCTGAGGAGAAATAAGAAAAGTGTTATTCACTTGAATAAAACGTAGACAATTATAGTTTATCGCAATCCAGTGGTGCGAACCCTATTACAAGTGGAATCAAACTTCGTAACAATATAATAGGAACATATACTTCCGCTTCTGGCGTCAATTATAGGCTGAGGAGTCAATGCAACTATGTAACTATAACTTTCGTTTTGAATGTGAAATAAATTGTATAGATATTTGGGAATGATTCGAATCCATATGGTCATCAGCCACTTTAGTTGAGAACGTAAAAAACGGTGGAACTCTCTACTATTCTTAAAAATCACAATAGAGTTTTCGATGGTCGACAGTCACTGCCTAGTGAAGGGCTTACCAGGTCATTCGTTTTCAAGTCCTTCTCGCTATTAAACTCTAAAATAACGTCCCCTTATCTTAAGTAGAAAAACATTTCCTCTAATTCTCGACTCTCTAACTGGTTCACGAGTTTTACAAGAACTGTTACAAAACAATCTGTCCAAATAGACAAATAGATCTCAAAGCCAAAAGCAATTTTCATCATTCAATTCCAAAGCGAAAATCATCCGCTGTCAAATGTGACGGAAATTTTATTACAACCACCAATCTCGTCCAGCATTAATAGTGATGACCGCCTCTTGGGCTCCGTTTCCTCAGAACAGCATCCCCAAAGAGCTGACCAGTAACTCTCACGTGTCCGACATTTAGGACTGGAGTCGCAATGTGTGTTGCAGGCAGCTACGAGTATGTATGAATATCGTAATGTATGCATGTGCACGTCTCGGAGGCTCATGATCGATTGCTTGCAATTATAAAAATGTCCTTATGTATCTGACCGAAAAATTGATTTCGCCCTAAGGAAGGAGCCCCCTAGCTTATTCTAAGGATGACATACTCCATCACTATTTTTCCTGTTCGCGACTGACATTTGAGTACGTAGTTTCCACAGTCAAAAAGACCTAAAACCAATTCCTGTAGGTTGTTCTAATTAACTATATTACTAAAGTGGGCGTAGATTGAATTTTAAGATATACATTTGGGCGGTTGGTGGGAGAACGAATCTAATGACTGCATTCACCATTTAGATACATATATCACTAAATCGCCCTCAATTAGGTTTATGAGGCATCTTAGAGTCAATAAGTCTCTTATTTTTTTTTCCTACTGCAATATAGCAATTAAAACGCTAACAACACTTAAAACATTTATGCCTTGAGGGTAGGGGCTAGCTCTAATGTCGGTGACTAAGCGATCGGTTGGTAATTCCTTTGACAAGCTAATTTAGGTTTTGTATTCCAGCGGAACGGGGGACATTGTGTGTATATACAGCGGGTAGTACTAAGTGACCACATTAATTTTTGTTATGACTATATGAGAACCACTGGCGCTTTTTTGCTAATCTTTAGATCGAAGTTTAGTTGGATGTATAGCTACTATATTTCTTTGTTTTATTGCTTTTAATGGTGTGCTTATTACTTATGTATAGACTGTTGGTCTTGTGGAGAAATTAAGAATTAATGACTGCGCAGATATTGGAATTAAATAAAAAAATAATTTCCTTTTCTGAAATTTAGTGGCTCGTAATTGCTAGTGGCAAATGTGTCCATTGGCATTGGGAACAACTTAAGGGTGTTTAGTAGGTGTACTGTCGAGCTTAGAACTTAGATACAGGGTCATCTCGAAAACTCAGAGAAAATACCCTAATCTTGTTGAACAGCTAAGAGTCAGTGATTGATTCAAAACTGAGAACTTTTCCTTAATTGAATATATTTTTTTTTTTTAAATAATTTGCGCGCACTCAAGGTCTAATAACCATATTATGTCGGCGACACAGTGCGGGCAGAAGGTAGAAAGGAAGAGGGATAGGGGAGATGCCGATGGACATTGATCTTAAATACTTGCATGTTGCGTTGAGGGGGGAAAACCGAATCCGGCAGGGAGTTCCAGATTCGTGTGGTTCGGTTAATGAAAGATTCTCTATATTTGACGGTACGTCCGAAAGTAGGCTTCAGGGTATATTGGTGAGCATTCCTCGAGAGAAGTGTATTGCGGGAAAAATGTTGAAGGGGCGGAATGCAACTGGCTATTTCATCAGAGCATTTTTGTTGGTAGTAACGATAAAATAGGGAGAGGCAGGTAACATTCCTGCGGTGTTCCAGCGAGTCTAATGTTTTGGTAATGCTGGAGTCGCCTATCAGTTTTATGGCTCGTTTTTGTATTCTGTCTAGTAGGTGCAATGAGGTCGTGGAAGCACCGGACCAGACATGAGCGTTAAACTCTAATTTGGGGCGAATGAACGCCTTATAGATTGTAGCCAGATCTAAGGGTGAGAAATATTTCTTGCATCTATATAAGAAGCCTAGGCATTTCGCAGCATTTTTGGCGACACTGAATATATGGTCGCTCCAATTAAGATGGTGAGCAACTCTCATACCCAGGATGGAAAGCTTTTCAGTTTCTGAGATGCAAGTGCCATTCATGGATAACGGCTGCGGGTTAGTTATACGCTTTAACGACAAGAGACAGCATTGTGTTTTGGATGCATTATGAATATCCTTTTTTATAGACGTCCAGTTGAGAGCACCGTGGCGCAGTGGGTAGTGTGTTGGCCTCTGACGCCGATGACTCGGGATCGAATCCCGACACAGCCATGTCATCGAACGTGTTTTTCACGGTGCTTCAGCGGGGTTCTGACAAAACCCCCTGTAGTAAAATTGTCGTGAAAAGCTTCTCGAAATTCGCCGTTCGGAACCGGCAATAAAACTGTAGGTCCCTTTCACCTATGTGAAAACGAAATCACACACAACATGGGTGATTGAGAGAAGCTCGGCTCAGGTTCTTCATGGACTGTAACGCCAACATACATACATACACAGTTGTAAAAACCGGCCAAGTGCGAGTCGGACTCGCCCACAAAGGGTTCCGTATCATCTGCATATATAAATATGAAAGAGGCTATCTCTGTTACCTCATTAGTCATCACATTAAATCACATTCTTTGTATGATGAAAGATCTTGGTTGCAGGCAGGTTATCGGCATATTACTTTGATAATCAAAAATCTTCATGATGAGATATAATTGATCATCAAAGTCTCCATTGAATTCAAATCAATTATCTCACTTGACAGCAACGATTTGAAAAGGTGAATAACAATAATGGGAAATATGGGAAAAGGATTTGCAGCTAGGATTAATTCATCAAAGACACAAAAGAGATCAAAACTGGGAAGTTTGCTACTGGTTGTGGGATATTGTCAACTAACTTTAGTTCAGTATGTGACCAAGGGGATTTTTTGGATGATAATCATGTCTGTTGTATGGGAGTCCGCCTTAAATATTCATTTTGTTTTATTTTTAGTATTTGTCGTGATAGCGGCAACAGAAATATATCATCTGTGAAAATTTCAACTGTCTAATTATCACGGTTCATGAGATACAGCCTGGTGACAGACGGACGGACGGACAGCGAAGTCTTAGTAATAGGGTTCCGTTTTACCTTTGGGTACGGAACCCTAAAAAATGACAGGGTAGGCAATCCCATTGGTTATTGCAGTGCTATCGGGCATAAAGTATGGAGCTTAAGTTACCTGAGATAACCTTGGTTTTGGGCTGGCAAGAAAAGTAAACTTAACCATATGAGGCATTATGTTTTCCCAAATCCCGGAGGACTGGTCTTTTTCATGTGTATTGTAATTTTAAGCGGGGCTGAGAATAGAATGAGAAAATAAGAGAGTTGATTCTTTCGTGTTTTGCAGCAATCAGACCGCGATAAAGGAAGGTAAGATACTTGACAAGGTGGGTCCTTCTAGACTCTGAAGAGGTATTCTTCTACGCTGGCAAAACCACTGTATACGTTTTTCTATCTATTCTACTTTTCAGCGTTCTTCGTAAGTACAGGTAGATAGAGAACAGCATTTGTCCAACCCATCGCTAAAAAAGGTGAGCTTTACTCCTCGATCCACTACCTACACATAACACTTATGTATGTTTCTTCCTTCCAAGGTCATGGAAGCGCAAAGTGAACTAAATCTCTGCACAATTCTCTGTAATAGCAAGATTATTGCACTTGATACAATTCCCACGCTTAACAATATTTCAAAATCATTTGTATCACTTGAGCACCATAAGAATGTATACCCAGCTATTTAGCTCGGAATGCACATCACAAAACTTATTCGTGTATAGAACAGGCCCAACGATCGAGGTCTTTGCTACCCCTTTTCAGCGCGACTTTGACAAAATTAGCAGTTTTGTCTTGATTGGAAGTTGAAAATAAACTTGCAGAAACTATATCAATCAGAATCGAAAATGTCCTTATTTGATAGAATGGGTGTCTAATAGGGTGTCAGTATCTGGTTAGGTCGGTTTCCATATTTTAACAAACATAAAGAGGGCGGCGTGGCGCAGTGATTAGTGTGTTGGACTCTGACGCACGATGAGCGAGTTCGGATACCGATAACACCAAAGCCATCGAATGTTTATTTCATGGTGTCCCTCCTCAGCGGGGTACTGGCAAAATCCTCGTAGTATAACTCGCCTTGAAAAAGCTTCTCCACTCACGCCGTTCGGAATGGGCATTCAAAATGTAGGTCCCTTTCACCTATGTCAACACACAACATGGGTGATCGAGAGAAGCTTGGCTCTGGTCCTTCATTGGCTTGTGAGAGTTCCAAGTGAGCTTTTCGTCTAGAATTATCCCTAGATATTTGACTTCTTTTGAGAACTCTATCGCTTCACCTAAGAGGGTAGGTTTGGTAAGTTTGTGCCTATTCCTCCTTTTGGTGAAGGCGACTATAGTGCTTTTGCCAGGGTTGACCTTTAGTGCAACCTTTATGCACCAGTTTGCAACAAGGCCGAATGCCCGTTGGAAGAGTTCCGAGGCTGTGTTTTCGAATTTGCCTCTAACCAGGATCACTATGTCGTTAGCATAGCCTTGGACATAGAAACCATTGTTGCTGAGTATGTTAATCAGTTCATTTACTACGATGGACCACAGGAGAGGTGAGAGAACCCCACCTTGAGGGCATCCTTTCGCGGCATTTACACTGATTTTATCATTGCCTAGTGAGGTGTTTATTTTCCTATTGCTAAGCATGTGTTGGATCCAATTGCATGAGGTGTTATCCACCCCTGTGCTGAGGATACAAGGTTTTATTTGGGTGTAGTCGGTGTTGTCGAAAGCACCCTCAATATCGAGAAAGCAGCCTATCGCAATTTCTTTGTCGCTCAGAGATTTGTTGATCCGAGCTGTTAGCTCCTGAGGAGCATGCGTGGTCGATTTCCCAGGCTGGTAGGCATATTGGTTCATGTGAAGTGGTGATCTTTTCAGGGCACCGTCCCTGATATGTCTATCCAGAATTTTTTCCATTGTTTTTAGGAAGAAAGAGGTAAGGCTTATCAGTCTGTAGGACTTAGCCAGGTCTGTGGGTCTACGGCCTACTTAGGGAATGAATTTTACCTTTACCTTTGTCCAGCTCGTTGGTATGTATCCCCATGCATAGCTGATTCTAAAGATGCTGATAAGCATGGGGCTAATTTGCGCACTTCGATACTGAAGGACGGCTGGGAAGATGCCATCCTCCCCCGGGGATTTGTACGGGTCAAAAGAATGAATGGCTCATTTTATGCTTCCCTCGTGGAAAATTTTTCGTGCTCTCTTGCAGACCTCCCTGTTGGGTCTAGTTGCCCTGATCTGCGGAGGTATGTTAGAGAGATTAGAGGGAATGATGTTGGAGTCTGGGAAGCGAGTTCTGGTTAAAATTTTTAGTACTTCTGTACCATTCTCCGCGTAAGTGCCATCTGCTCTCCTCAACAGTCCAATTTGGTTAGTGTGCTCTTTGGCGAGAACTCTGTGGATGCGAGCGCTTCTCTATATGTCTGATAGACTACTGCAGAACTTTTTCCATGAGTCTATTTTGGCTCTTCTAATCTCTTGCTTGTCCGTCCGTTTAGCTCTATTCAACAGTTTCCTGGTCAGTGCTCTTATCTTGGCCAGATTGCTGTTCCACCACGGAGCGGTACGATTGCCTGACTTGACTTTCTCTGGGCAAGCGTTGTGAAAGGCAGATAGGATGGTAGCATTAAGACCGTCACAGCTGAGTTCGAGGCTGTCTATGTCTCTGATGCTATTGGGGACAGTTTCCGATCGATTGTGCGATTTCTAGGCTATATGTGTCCCAGTCTGTCGCTCTCGGTTGTCTGTATGTTCTGGTAATTCTATCTCCCACTTTTATGTCAAAACAGATCTATCGATGATCTGTCATCGATGTTTCTGTTGAGACATGTCAGTTTAGGATAGAGTTACTTATGAACGGAGTAGTTAGGGTGAGGTCTAGTACCTCTTCTCTAATTCTATTCATAAAGGCGGGGCTATTTCCCCGGTTTATGATATTGAGGTTGTTCTTGTATATAAATTCTAACAGGTACTCACCTCTTTTGTTAAGGCCCGAGCTTCCCCATGCTGTGTGGTGGGCGTTGGCGTCACAGCATATGATGATTTGTAAGCCTCTTCTTCCACAGTAGTCTAGGAGATCTTGCAGTAGTGTGAAGCTGAGATCGGTGGAGTCGCCCGCTAGGTAGGCTGAGCAAATTACGGCATCTGACCTACCTTCCGCAGTGGATAGCTGAATAATGGCAGCTGCCAGGTCCTTATTCGTATATTCTGAAATGGGAATGGCTTTAATGACGTTATTGATCATTATGCAGGCTCTGGGTCGTCCATCATTTGTGGAGTCGTAGAGCAGCGCACCTGATAGTCCTTTGATCCGGTCTTTGATCGTATTCGGTTCCTGGATAACGGCTATATCGAAGTGCTCCTAGATAAATCTATGGCTCAGTATCGCAGACGCGGCCTTTGCATGCTGTAGATTTATTTGGATGCACCTTAATGCCGGCATGATGGATTGAGTGAGATACTGGCAGGGCCGCCAGTGTTTGTGACTGGTACAACCATAGGGCTAACCCCTGAAGTCTTGGTTGCTCGAGTTGTTTCTTCAGGCAGCCTTGACATTTGGGGTACTTTAGTTGCCTCTGTGCCTGATTCACTTACACCAGATGCCATGGTTGTTGCTCTCTGGCTTGGCTTTTGCACGCCGAGTTCCTCACTTCCTTTCCTGGACATGGCCAGTGTACTTTGGGCATCGCACTTCGGATGGGCTTGTGCCGTCCTTGGTTTTGTTGTCCGCAGTTATCTTTGCCTGCTTGGGAATTCCCTTGATCCTGATTAGGATCTGGGAGAAGTTGAGGAACAGTTTGAACCTTTGCTTCACGATGGTGTCTTTGGATGCCTCATCAATGGCAAAGGTTACTTGGTCCCCACCGCTTTTTTCCTTGGCGATCCTGAGGACTCTCTATCCTTTAGTGCTAATGTTCGCATTTTGCCTCATTATGCGCATAAGGAAGTGTCCTTGGTAAGGTCATCGGCTTCGGGGACGAATGTTACGCATGTGTATAACTTGGGAATGTCATTGCCGTGAGTTGCACACAGATCTGCATTTTTCCATGGCTTAATCTTGTCTATCGACGACATGAGCCAATTTTTGGTTTCTGTATCGTGACAGGTGATAGATAGCCATCCGTTTCTGGCTGAGGTGGCCTCGAATCTGAGGGCAGGACAATTCTTATCTGCCTTGTCCATTTCCTCTAGCAGGCTCTTCCTCACTAACTTTATTTGTTGATCAGTTAGGGTCTCTTGCGGGTGTTGCGAGTGCATGATAGCGACTTCGCACCGTGCTTCCGTACGCTCTCGTGCACCTCCACTAGTTTTTTTAGTGGGTTTTGTTTAAGCTTCACCAGCGGATCCAGGGCGAATATTTCGTTTACCGGCACATGAGCTACTAGGTGTCTCTGTGTGTGGTCGACTCTTCTTCAAAGTGTTCTCCACAAGGGAGTTGTCGTTAGATCGATTGCGTTTAGGATTTGGCAAGTCTGAGTTTTTGTTTGCTTCCCTTTCCGCAAGCACGAGAGCATATCTTCCTTTTTCTTTTCGTCTCGCCTCTTCGGGCTCTATCCCGTCCCGGAATAGTGCGGCGATTTGTCGCTTTTGGGCCCCGGTGAAATAGTCATATTTCTGCCGAGGTTTTTTGGCGTCGCTGACCACTGCAACCTCAGTGCTTGGACCATTTGGTGCCTGAGCAGTTTAGTTGTCCGTCTTATTAGACAGGAGCGTGGTAACAGGATTTGGAGATGGTTCTATATCTTCTGTCTCCATTTTGTATACTGGTGAGCGGAGGCGGTATTTTTCCTACGACTCCGTTAGTGTTTTGTTTTTGTTGTTTATACATGTATTGGACCCACGAGTATGGCGAGAATTGTTGGTCAACATCTACAAAGCTCCCATGTAGATGTAAGGCTAAGTACTATGTGTGGGCGCCCGGTATCACATAGGGATCGTACGTTCGCGATGGACATTTTTGTATTCCCTGCACCATTCAGTCCTGGGCACGTATTCCAACCACCTTGACTTGGGAATCTAAGTGCTCTTGGTCCGCGGGAGTGCGATGGCCCCTACCACACTACGGCCTTCCCCTATCCGCCACCTGGGGACGCGCCGGGTGAATTTTCCCGGTGTTTTTTTATAAACTTTTTACCTTGTTCGATTAAGAATTAATAGACAAATGCATATGTTGAACTAGTTATAAGTTATACCTTTAATAAAATCGGTAGTTGAAATGGGAACAGAAAACACTGATGTGTAAGCTTTCTTTTGACGCTCACAGTATGTTCTCTTCTGCGTAGGTTGTAAACGTATCTTACAGCACCGTTGACTGCTACTTTGAATTTTCGCTTACTGGAGCTGTCAAGAACACAAAAAACTGGGTGAGGATACAAAAGAATTGGCAACAGCAGTGTCTTTATTAGCGTTGCTTTGGCCTTCAAGGGAACACAGTTTCCTGCTTGGTTTAATGCTCGCAGCGTCCCGTAGAATTTAGAAACTGTGATGGTCACGTGATCTTCCCAAGTAAGCCTTTGATAAAAGATAACTCCAAGGTTTTAACCGTAGGAACGTAGGCGTGCAGTATCTAGCATATATCGACTAATAACAATAGCCTGGCTTTTTGTAGCATTTAAAGTAAGCTTGTTATTTTTCGACCATTCTGCAATGGAAACCAGATCCGCGTTGAAACGTTCAGCTGCATTCTTTACCAGCTCCAATGGATAGCTCAGATGCAGTTGTACATCGTCTGCGTACAATTGTATTTTACAGTGTTTTAACACTGCAGGTAGGTCGTTGTTAAATAGCGTGAGCAGTAGCGGCCCCATCGACACTCACCACCTCTTCGTCGATTTCAAGACTGCATATGACAGCGTGTATAGAGATGAGCTATACAAAGCCATGTCTAGTTTTAACATCCCTGCCAAATTCGTCCGACTGTGCAGGATGACAACGGAGAATTCTCGGTGCTCCATTAAGGTCGGTAATGAGCAAACCGAGACCTTTGATGTTAAAAAAGGATCTAGGCGAGGTGACGCGCTGTTCTGCAACTTTTTCAACATCGTGCCTGAAAAGATCGTGCAAGAGTCACTGGCCAACACAAGAGGTACGATGTATTTCATCGCAATTGCTTGCGTATGCCGACGACATTGACGTGATTGGACGGACACAGCGAGACGTCAATGAGGCCTTTGTAAGCATTGAGGTAGAAGCGGTTAAGATGGGTCTCAAGGTTAATGAGGGTAAAACCAAATATCCGCTTTCATCTAAAAGAGACGGACAACACCGACGTATTGGCCAGAACGTCACCATGGGCGGATATAACTTTAAAGCGGTCAAGGAATTCGTCTACCTTGGCTCACTGATGACCAGCGACAACAACACCAGCGCTGAGATAAAACGCAGAATCACTCTTGCCAACCGCTGTTGCTTTGGGCTCAAAAGGCAATTGAGAAGTAGAGCCCTCTCTCGGAAAACCAAGGTGACACTATATAAGACCTTAATCATCCCATTCCTCCTTTACGGCGCAGAGGCGGATGAAGATGCCCTTGGTCGTTTCGAGAGGAAAATTTTGCGTACTATCTACGGTCCCGTTTGTTCAAACGGTGTATGGAGGAGAAGATATAACGTACGGGTTGTACAGCGACATCGGCCTGGTACGACGTCTACGGATACAGCGTCTAAGGTGGCTAGGCCATGTAGAGCGCATGGAAAATACAGCTCCGACCCGAAGAGTCTTCGAATCCACTCCGGAAGGAAGCCGCGGCAGAGGACGGCCGCATCATCGGTGGCGCACGCAGGTGGAAGGGGACCTTAACCAACTGGGCGTGCGGAGCTGGAAACAGCTGGCCAAAGACTGCTAGCTGGAGACGCTTGTTGGTTGAGGCCCAGGTTCACCACGGACTATAGGGCCACCTAAGTAAGTAAGTAAGTAGCGGCCCCATTGTAGATCCTTGTGGAACGCTGGCATTGGTTTCTATGAAATTAGAAAGTGTGTTATTAACATAAACTGCTTGAGTACGACCACTGAGGTAACTCCTAAGTAGTTTTAGCGCTGTGAAGTCAAAGTTTAAATTATTTTGGAGTTTGGCTAGCAATTATTGTTGTGGCACAGTATAAAACGCTTTCGAGAAGTCAAGCAGTACTAGAAATGTTACGTGGCCTTTATCCATTTCATATCGAAAGTCGTCGACTCGGTTTAATAATGCTGTGGTACAGTTATGTTGTGGTCTAAAGCCAGACTGATGTGGGGATAATAGGCCAAATTCATTCAGAAAATGATGGATGTGTTGGCTCATGAGTTTTTCAAAAGCTTTTGGTATTAACGAAAGCATACCAGCCATGCGATTCCCCACAGGACAGCAAAACTTTTTCATTTGCATTTCAAATCCTTCAAACCAACAACCAATTTCCAAGATACATATGTACATATGTATGTATGTATCATACAGTCTAGCTTTCATGTTTTTGCAAAATAAGTAAATGCCATCAAAAACATAACTTGCAAAAAAAATTTTCTCGACTTGGCGGGGGCACGGACGTGAGTAACAAATAAAATGTGTTCTAATCACTTATGCACCTACCACTACCATCCATCGCCTCCTCATTTCCCTTGCTTGTTTGGGGTTCCATATGTTACTAGGCACTTTAGGTATGTCCTTTTTGTACTTATCTACACAGCTAGCCTTGGTAGTAAATTAAAAACTCTAAGCCTTCATCTCGCTGCCACTTCACGGTTCTAAATACATATACATACACTACTTTGTGTAACCGAGTGAAGCTACATATGACCGTCAGGAGCATGTGCGCTTTGGTTATTTCTGTTTTCGCGGTTAAAAGTTAAACGGAATCCAATGTGCTGCAGAGCACTAATCATCATTTGCCTTTCAAGTTTTTCAATAATGACGCCCAGTTGCAAAGGGAAGAGAGTGTATCGGCCTTTTAATCACATTCCTGAACGTGGAGTGTGATTTTACGAATGAGTATTTTCCTATCAAAACCTACCAGTATCAAAGAAAGTTGGACAAGGATGTTTGTATTAATATTGATTTGGTTGGCCGCCAGCGATTCCAATACCCGAACGGGTGTTCCCGAATACATTACAACACAGGCAGGAAGAGATACATGTATGCCATGAAACTCATCATTATCACTTGGTGGCAGTCACGAAATCGGAAAGGCCATAAGAACTGATTTATTTTCATATGGTAAGGGGCATCATACAAATGTACCTAGCGGCAATGTGGTATTTGTCCTAGATACTTTCGAATACAATCAAGGTCTTTGTGCATACAGATATGTATGTATGTATGTACGTAATATGAATTGTTCAATGAGATGTAATACTGGCACGGAATACTTTGTAGGCGGTGCGAATGACGTCATGAAGTTTTGCAATAAAACTCTTGTCATCGTTAGGGCGACATGCATATGTACGTACATACATACATACATATGTGAACGGACTGGATGAAACCAACGCAGTCATCTTGTAGTTATGGAATATTTGTGTTCATTTGCACGGCTTACCATAATAAGGAGTCAAAGGATATATGTATTTCTTTGTGCTGAAACTACCAAGCTCTGATTGCTGTCAGATGTGGGTTTCGAATGCAACGTCGTCGTGTTATACAGTTGATAGCTTTGCTCAGAATTGAGTGGGATGCTTTTTCAAGAAGACATTGATAAATCAAGGATGATAAACGAGGTCTATTTGCAACATGTACATATATACATTTTAACTCATATACTTATGTATGTTAGATATGTACATACATACATATGTACGTACATATGTATGTATATTAGCAGGACTCAAATAAGGTAACATACATATTCATGCATATATATATGTACGTAGATACATACATATATGTATACAGTCCTGATCAAAATAATAGGTAAATCGTAAAAAACGCTGTAACTTGGGCTATGAATAAAAAAAAACCATGGATTTTTGCAAACTTATTTTAAGCTTAGTTAAGATAAAGTCTACATTGCAAAAAAAAGATAAATTTTTCAATTCATAACAACTTTTTCTTCGATTTTAAAAAAACGGTTGATCAAAAAAATAGGTAATTACTGTTTGCCAGAATTTTTCTTGCTTTACTTACTTACTTACTTATCAGGCCTGCGATCCATGGAGGATCTGAGCCTGAGCTATAGTTGCCTTCCATCCTTGACGGTCCCGGGCACGCTGCTTCCAGTTGTCAAGACCAAGATGTCTTACACCCGCGATTACTTGGTCTTTATACCGGAGGTTCGGTCTTCCTCTTCTTCTCGAACCAGGAGGCTCGGAGTCGAAGATCCTCTTAGCCGGAGCGTTGATGTCCATGCGCTCGATGTGGCCCAGCCAGTGTAGTCGACGGATCCTTGCCTTCCGGACTACATCCACATCTTGGTACAGCTCGTAGAGTTCGCGGTTGTGTCTTCTTCTCCATTCACCTTCCTCACAGACAGGACCAAATATCCGGCGCAGAATTTTTCTTTCGAAAGAACCCAAAATCAGGTCCGCTGTCCTGCTTATCGTCCAGCTTTCGGCTCCGTACAGTAAGACTGGCAGAATGAGCGTTTTGTAAAGCATGACTTTGGTCTTTCGAGTGAGGAGTTTTGACCCCAGTTGTTTGGACAAGTCGAAGTAGTAGCGGTTGTCAAGGGCGATTCTATGCCGGATCTCCACTGTGGTGTCATTTGTGGAATTTACGTTTGCCCCGAGGTAGACAAACTCCTTAACTACCTCGAAATTGTAGATGTCAATAGTTATATTTTGTCCCAGGTGGTGGGCGACGGATTGGTTTTTGCTTGACAGCATGTATTTCGTTTTATCCTCATTGATCTTAAGACCAACTCGTTTCGCCTGTTCTTCAATCGCCGTGAATGCTTCCACAATGCCAAGGCGAGAACACGCGATGATGTCGATATTATCCGCGTATCCTAGCAGCTGGATGGACTTGTAACAGATAGTGCCTTCCCTGTTGACGCCTGCCCGTCGCACTATCTGCTCCAGCACCCGGTTGAAGAAGTCACATGACAGCGCATCTCCTTGCCGAAATCCGGAGCATGTTTCGAATTGTTCCGAGGTCCTAGAACCGAGTTGCACGGTGCATCGCGTGTTTTTTAGCGTGGCGCGACACAACTGGATCTGTTTTACCGGGATCCCGAATTCGGCCATCGCCCCAAACAGTTCTTCACGATGAATGCTGTCGTATGCGGCTTTGAAATCGATGAAAAGATGGTGTGTACCGATTCGAAACTCATTGGTCTATTCCAGGATTTGTCGAAGTGTGAAAATTTGGTCTATAGTTGATTTGCCGGGCCGGAAGCCGCACTGGTAGCTGCCGATTAGTGCGGTGCAAAATGGTTTTAGACGTTCACACAATACGCTGGACAGGATCTTGTATGCGACATTGAGCAGGGATATACCTCTATAGTTCTTGCAAGAGGTAGGATCGCCTTTTTTGTGGATGGGGCATATAGAGCTGGTATTCCAGTCGTCGGGCATGCTTTCATCTTCCCAAATTCTGCAGATGATCTGGTGCATGCTCCCTACCAGAACATCGCCGCCAGTCTTGAAGAGCTCTGATGGCAAGCCATCTGAGCCTGCGGCCTTGTTGTTCTTCAGCTTCTGAATAGCTGTGCCGACTTCTTCGATGCTGGGTGGGAGGACTACGCCAGAATTTTTCTCTGATTTAAATTTAATAAAAGGTGACCTTTTGGACATTTTAAATAATTTCGATTACAATTATTAAAATTCTATCAGTTTTGTTATCACAGATGGGACGCAATAAGCATTGCACTCCGGAAGAACTTCGTATCATCAAACAATTGAGAAATGGTTACAAAACGCTTAACGCTGAACACTTGAATATATCGGTCAATTTCGTAGCTAATGCTTTAAGAAGAGCATCCGTAGCAGAAACGCGGGGTAGACCCCGAAAAACTACATCGGCTACGGATGTTCAGGTTATATTGCTGGCGAAAAACGATCCATTCAAGTCGTCAAAAGCCCTCGCCGCTGAAATTGACAACGTGATCAGTGCGCATACCGTCCGTAAAAGGCAACAGCAAAGCCAACTGCCGGGAAGAATTGCGAGAAAAGTCCCTTTGTTAAGTAGAAAACATATTAGACATAGGAGACAGTTCGCACTTGGTTTGCAAACCCAAACGGCAGCACAATTTCGAAACGTATTGTGGAGTGACGAAACGAAAATAAATTTATTCGGCCCCGATTGCAGGAGAAATGTTAGGAGGCCTAAGGGAAAGGAATTTGATAGCCGTTATACCAAAAAAACCGTCAAACATGGAGGCGGTTCAGTCATGGTATGGGGATGCTTTTCCTGGTTCGGAGTTGTTCCTATTGTCCATATTGATAAGGTGATGACGAAAGAAGTTTATTGCGAGATATTAGCTAATACCATGTTGAGTTATGCGGAGGACAATATGCCACTGCGGTGGCACTTCCAGCATGACAATGATCCCAAGCATACATCCAAATATGTGAAATCTTGGTTGAGTCATCAGCAGGTATCGGTGTTTCAATGGCCTTCCCAATTCCCCCATCTCAATCCGATTGAGGATTTGTGGGGGGAACTGAAAAGGTCACTGGCCAAAGAAACTTTTCAAAATAAGAGTCAACTGTGGTTAGCAATTCAAAGAGCTTGGAACGCGATTCCTGTTGGAACTTGTTGCAAACTAATAAACTCTATGCCTGGGAGAATACATGCCGTTATAAAAAACAAAGGGAGTCATTCTGGATACTGAAACAGCAGCAACAACAGGGGTCAAGGTCCCCTTCCTCTTGCGTGCGCCACCGTTGATGCCTTTTTCACAATGCTACTACACGGCGACGCGACAGCGCAACTACAAACGCTGCCGTTTGCTGAGACTCGCGCAGGTTCAAGAGTTTTTATATTCTTTTATGATGTGTTGACACACACAACCTGAACGGAAGGCAGTGGTTGGGGTCGTTGATGTTCGTTCACAACTCTCAGGGGTGGTTGTCCTAGACCTAGATAGGACGAGAGCCGACTGCTATAACCGCGTTGGTTATAGTCCGTAGTAATTCGTTCAAGCACTTTTTAGTATTGCATACGCAGAGGATGAATTTCGGTTGACCATATACTGTGAGTGTTATGCCTGCAGCAGTACGTCTGGTCACTTTCCATTCACAACTGCGTTGCATACTTTTGTCCGTATAGGAATTACTTTTTCTTGGCTATGAAGCGAAATTGAACCAAAGACCTTCCGCTCGGCGGTCGATGATGTTAACCACTGCACCACGGCCACACAATGGAGCTACTTTCATCGGCGTTTTTTTTCGAGAGCCCGGTTACTTCTGTGAGTGAAGTTGGCATCAGTAAAAAATTCAAAGATTGAAACTGAATTTATTTCATAAATGGATCAAAATAATTTGAAAAAAACATTATTGCTAACATGTGCGGCTGCTTTAGCCTATAAAAAGCTAAAAGCGAAAACAAAAGTCAGAAGAAGGTGGTGGGTTAGACCAAGTTATCAAACGTATTCCTCCAATGTCGAATTCGAAATGGCACAACGCCGTATAGTTGCTACAGTTTTTCAAATTTTCGAAATTACAGGGCTGCGACACGACTACATACATACGTGCCTATGTGACTTACTCCATATAATTCCATTGAATGAATACGGATTTGACAGCTACGGCGTTTGTAGTTGCGCTATCGCGTCGCCGTGTAGTAGCATTGTGAAACAGGCATGTTGCAGCCGTCCTCTGCCGCTCCTTCCTTCTAGAGTGGATTCGAAGACTCTACGGGTCGGAGCTGTATTTTCCATGCGCTCCAAATGGCCTAGCCACCTTAGACGCTGTATCCGTAGAGTACCACACAACCCGTACAGTTCTTCGTTATATCCTCTCCTCCATAAATAGAGCAACCATAGGTCGGTTGGTAAATAATTCGAGGTTACGAATTCTGTGGGAGATGGACCAAAGTCTGGTAGGCCAAAAACTGCGGACGATCTGAAACAATAAATAACACATCGATCAGTTGAATTGAACATTTCAAGGATCAGTGTATTGCGAATTACGCACAACAACTAGGCGGCGTCGCTCACGGACGCAACTGCTCGATGGGAAAACGGAAATTAAAAAAAAAATGACAATTAAAACACATTGAGGCTGTATACACGAGAATATATCACCCAAAAAAAACCGGTTTTGTGGGAGAGGGAGCTGAAGGTTGCGGTACGAAACGGAGTACCATTTTCCTCCGCAAATTTAGTGGGTGAACAGAATTGGAAAACTAATACATATACAACTCTTCAGTTTTCGAGTCCGCACTTTTTTTGCCTGGTGTTGTGCTTCAATCGTCATTGGTCTTTCAAGCAGTGAACATCGGGAAAAAACAAAGGGACATTTTAGTGCGTGGTTGCACTTAATATCTCTGTCAAAGGAAATGTCTCTTTCAAGTGAAATGTCAAAAAGACAGAAACACTAACACAATTATACAAGGTTCACATATACAATTTTTTCTTCTAGAAAAATGAATCCCGTGTATGCTTCAGTGTAGAGCATCAAACCGGTCTTCCTGCTGCTAGCGATATTCTCGTGTATACAGGCCCATTGGAAGTGAGTTAACACCATCCGTTAACAAAGGCCGTCTACCTGCCGATGAAATAGGAGCGCGAGTTACGATACCTCTCATATTGGTGTCGTCCCGCAGACCCACAATAAAATAATAAACCCGACGACCTAAAGGAAGGTCATAAAACACAATTGGACCGACGACCCAAAGAGCCGATTAATGACCGTCTGGTTGACATCCGCTCTTTGTGTCTGCTGTGCAAATACAAAAATGTATAAAAGAAATAGAAAGAAAAAATAGATATTATTATTGATCTGAGAAAAGAACAGATAGGACGTTTTTAGGGTTCCGTACCCAAAGGTAAAACGGAACCCTATTACTAAGACTTCGCTGTCCGTCCGTCCGTCTGTCACCAGGCTGTATCCCATGAACCGTGATAGTTAGACAGTTGAAATTTTCACAGATGATGTATTTCTGTTGCCGCTACCACGACAAATACTAAAAACAGAACAAAATTAATTATACATATACATAATTACAAACAACCAATAATAAATTGCTACGATTTGATCTTCGAAAGGTTTTCGTTGTCATCTTTCGTTCAGTTCCCATTTGTGGGCGGCTCGTAGTCATCCATTTTGGGAAATCACCCTCACGGAAAGCGAGTAGCCCGTGGGTGCGATCAGCACTTGAGGCGCGAACGAGTGGAATTCAGCCCGCAGAAGGTCAGCATTTTTGTTTTTTTTTGTTCCTAGTAGCACATGAGGGAGAGTGGGCGAAAAACTCGGAGAGAAATCTTCGGCGAAGTACTCGGAGAGTGATCTTCGGGGAAGAACTCCGGTACGGTTTTATGCCTGATCCACAACACTGCGTTGGTGCGAGGCACTTTACGTGTTACGAGAAATGCCTCGACGCATGCTTTGACAATGACAATTCAATTTTTTCGGCTGCTCCATGTCAAAGTAAACGCACACAACACAAACCACAAAATACACAGATATAGCATACACATCAATACACAGCAACAGTCGTTCAAACGCACAGACATTTTCGACGTGTTTGACTTTTGTATGCTTTGGTTACGTGAGCTTACGTTTTCTCTCGCTCTCAATTTTTCTTATTTCCTCTCATTTTTTCTTATTTCCTCTCATTTTTCAATGAACGTAAGCTCGCCAACGCAAACGCGGTATTTATGACTACCCCATTGAATTGCTTGTGTTGGATGTCTCAGCTAGCACTAACGCAGTGTTGTGGATCAGGCATTATGCCTGATTCACAACACTGCGTTGGTGCGAGGCACTTTACGTGTTACGAGAAATGCCTCGACGCATGCTTTGACAATGACAATTCAATTTTTTCGGCTGCTCCATGTCAAAGTAAACGCACACAACACAAACCACAAAATACACAGATATAGCATACACATCAATACACAGCAACAGTCGTTCAAACGCACAGACATTTTCGACGTGTTTGACTTTTGTATGCTTTGGTTACGTGAGCTTACGTTTTCTCTCGCTCTCAATTTTTCTTATTTCCTCTCATTTTTTCTTATTTCCTCTCATTTTTCAATGAACGTAAGCTCGCCAACGCAAACGCGGTATTTATGACTACCCCATTGAATTGCTTGTGTTGGATGTCTCAGCTAGCACTAACGCAGTGTTGTGAATCAGGCATTAAGCAGTTCCCGGTACGCGGCCGTACCGTGTGTCCTATTGTCTACGTTGGTCGCAGATATCACGTTCGTTGTATAAGGTATTGAAATCACAAATTTGCATGTCGCGATTGGTGTTGCGGGCTAAGTCGTTGGTCAGAGGAGTTTCGGTACGACTGTTCGAATACTCAAGGTGAGGTTTATTTACTTTCTTTGACAGTGAATTCCTTTTTTTTTTTCTATTTTACATATGTTTTTTTTTAATTATTTCGACTTTTTTATTGACATACGGTGTAGGGTAGTTTTAAGGAATAATTGTAAACCTAGATTAAGTTAGGTTAAGGAAATAAAATTTGTGACATATTGAATTGGAAACGATTACGGTGTTTTTTTTCTTTTTTTTCTTTTGCGTGGGATATTTCGCGGGTCTCTTAGCAAATTCGCGATTCTTGCTGCGGGTAAGTCAGCGTGAGGGCAATCGCGTGGCGCCCATTTTACCATCCTAACTCACGACCAGTCCTCGCAGCTGGCCTAGCATCCCTTTCGCACGACGTCGCTGCAGGTGGAGAGGAGCAAGTGAGCAAGAGGAGCAAGCGATTTTGCACACATTCGAACCGATACGTACATACGTGCATACGTATCACATACGTGCATACACTCACACATCTGTACATCTCTATAAAAACCTTGGATTTGGATTCTGGTGACTTTGAAATGTTGCGATACATACTTAGGTATGTACATATGGATGTCAACATTTGGAATTCGCAAAATCGGCCCATTACAATAACTTCCCACTGGGAAGTTAATAATTAAATTAAAATGAATATTTATTTTCCAATTTTTTCTCGGTCTTAAGAACGATAACAGGTAGAAACTTGAAATATTTACAAAATATTGTTGCGGAGATGCAAGCGGACCGTTAAATTCGAAAACTCTCTGGAAGCGGGGATTGGAATGATGTCAACTTCCAATGGAATTGTCAGAGCGTTCTAGAGATTTCCGATGGGAAACTTCCAACGGCGAACGTTCGAGATGGTGGACCGAGAGCTATATAAGCGCGAACACTCGCCCTCGACATTCATTCGGTTTGTGGTATAAAACAGCGTGTGACAAGTCGGTGTGATCAACCAAGGTGAAAAGAAAAGCTTTCAATAAAGGTTTGTGTATTGTGTAATAAAGTTTAAAGTGGATAGTATTGGATAATAAAGTTTAAAGTGGTGAAGCTACACAGATAATTGATCTGTGGTGAAAGAATTAAAAGTGTGTGTGTTTCAATTTAAATAAAGAGGACAATTGTAGTTTATCGCAATCCAGTGGTGCGAACCCTATTTGGTGTGGGGATTGAATAAATTCGTAACATTTGGTGTCAGAAGTGGGATTGCGAGTAAACGAGTGAAACTTTATTTGAGTTGTGAAGTGAATTATTGCAAAAGTGAAAAAATGGTGAAATTAGATAAGTTGACCATTGAACAACTGAAAAAACAGCTGGATGCTCGGGAATTATCCACAGTGGGAAGTAAAGCTAACCTGGTGGAGAGACTGCGATCGGCGTTGCAGGAAGAAGGTGTCGACTGGGAGAGTTATGAATTCCGGGTGGAGAAGCCGTCGACATCCACTGAGCCAGCGTTCGATATGCAGCAAATTCTCGCGGCTCTTAATGCTATGAGTCAAAAGATGGAGGAAAACTCAACTTCCCTGAGCCAGAAACTAGATCAAAAGCTGGAGGAAAATTCCATCTCCCTGAGCCAGAAACTAGATCAAAAGCTGGAGGAAAATTCCACTTCTCTGAGTCAGAAACTGGAGGAAAATTCCACTGCCGTAAGTAGGAAGTTGGAGGAAAATTCCACTTTCCTGAATCAGAAGCTGGAAGAGATGCTAGAGAACACTCGAGAAAGCTTGAGAGACATCCAGCAAGCTGTCAACGATCGATTCCAAGACGTGGAAGAGAAAATCGAGACCCTGGACAAGAAGGTTCTCGATCTGGAAAGTAACCAGGAAAAGGTAATCGAGACACTAGAATCGAGGTTCGACAAGAAGGTTCTAGATCTCGAAAACAATCAAGAAAAGATAATCGAGACACTGGGATCGAGGTTCGACAAGAAGGTTCTGGAACTCGAGAAAACTATCCAGAACGTACAGCATCAAGGAATCGTCGTACCGACTGCAGCATCAAAATTCACAGCTCCCAATTTCGACGGCAAGAGCGCTTTTAACATCTTTAAGCTCCAGTTCGAGACAACAGCGGAACGGAATCAATGGGGAGAGGAAGATCGTGTGGCTGCCCTAGTAATTTCCCTTAAAGGTGAAGCAGCTGACGTTCTACAGACCATCCCGGAGACCCAGAGAAGGAGCTACACAGTGGGATGCTCTTCATCGAAGATACGGCAGTGAGCACATGCAGGAAATGCACAAGCTGGAACTTAAAGGGCGCAAGCAGCGTTTAAACGAGACCATCCAACAGTATGCTGCTGACATCGAGAGGCTATCCCATCTTGCCTACGCGGATGTTCCAGTTGATGTGGTGGAAAAACTGAAAACGGATTCTTTCATCCAAGGGCTAAGGGACCCCGATACGCAACGAAGCCTGATTCTCCTGCCGAAGACATCTTTCAAGGAGACAGTTGCCAGCGCCCTCGCATGTGAAACATCGCTCTTGATATGCCGACCTTCCATCAAACTACGGCGCATATCTCAAGACCAGAATAGTTCCAGAACAACAACAGCGAGTAGAAGTGGTGCATTCCCGGGTAGATGCTACATCTGCGACCAGCAGGGCCACATTGCGAGAAACTGCCGTCTACGGAGAAAGCGTTCCTCCAGCAAATTGCGACGTAATTGCAGAGCAACGGCAGTGAGTAGGAGTCGCTGGTTCCCAGGTAGCTGCTATATCTGCGACCAGCAGGGGCACATTGCAAAAGACTGTCGCCTGCGGAGAAAGCGTTCTTCCAGCAAATTGTGGCGTAGTTCCAGAGAAACAACGGTGAGTAGGAGCTGCCCGTTCCCAGGTAGATGCTATATCTGCAACGAGCAGGGGCACATGGCGAGAAATTGTCATCTGAGAAGAAGGCGTTCGAAGTTTGATTCGCGAAAAGGAGAACAAGCGAGAGCACGCGAATACCGGAAGGGAAGCAGCCATGGAAATGCGGATGCATTATCGAGGCGGTCTTGCGATGTTGAATGCAAACATTGTTCACGCGCCGAGACCAAGGAACAGGTCACCGACATCCGTTGTTTCCAGGTGCTGCCAGAAGATTCCTGCACTGTCGAGAAGGTCGGAAGGAAGCAGCGAGAAGATGCCGATCTGGCAGTCATCATCGACTACCAAGAACGAGGTTTTCGACCAAGTTGGCAGCAAATATCCAGTAAAAGCCCAATCGTGAAAGCTTACTGGGCTCAATGGCAGAGTTTGAAGCTGAAGAACGGTTGCCTCTACCGCAGTTGGGAGAGTGAGGACGGGAACATTGTAAACGATCTGCTGGTAATACCAAAAGGGCAAATCGACGAGGTCATCCGAGAATACCACGAGGGACCAAGCGGGGGTCATCTTGGTGTTAACAAGACTGTAGAAAAGATCAAGAGACGTTTCTACTGGGTAGGATGCCATGAGTCGGTTACGCGTTTCATTCGCAGGTGTGAACAGTGTGCGAAGGCAAAGGGTCCAGTTAGGAAAACTCGAGGAAATATGCAGCAGTACAATGTTGGAGCACCGTTCGAACGTATCGCAATGGACATTGCAGGCCCATTCCCAACGAGCAACGCTGGAAACAAGTACGCGCTAGTGGTGATCGATTACTTCAGCAAGTGGCCTGAGGTGTTTTGCATCCCGAACCAGGAAGCCAAAACCATTTCGGATGCATTCGTGAATAACTGGGTTTCGCGTTATGGAGTACCAATGGAACTGCACTCAGACCAAGGGAGAAACTTCGAGTCGTCGGTGTTCAAAGAACTCTGCGACATGCTAGGTATCAGAAAGACGCGGACAACACCATTACATCCACAATCTGATGGCATGGTCGAAAGGTTCAACCGGACGATGGAGGAATACCTGAGAAAAGTCGTCGTCGGAGATCAGAAGGACTGGGATGAACATCTTCCCCTTTTCTTAATGGCATACCGTTCGGCACAGCACAATTCAACGGCAACAACACCCGCCGAAGCCATTTTTGGAACTGATCTCCGACTTCCATCGGACTTGAAGTTCGGCGTGGTACTACCGACAACTAGCGGCAGGGAAGACTTCGTAACCGAAAAGAAAGAACAGCTGAACTCTATCCATCAGTTCATCCGGGAGCGACTGAACTTGGTCAGCGATAAAATGAAGGCGCGATACGACTTGAGGGCGAATACTTCTGGATTCGAGACCGGACAATTGGTATTGCTGTACAACCCACAACGGAAAAAAGGCTTGTGCCCCAAATTGCAATCAGCCTGGGACGGACCATATGAGGTAATCAAGAAACTCAATGACGTGGTATACCGGATACAGCAGATGGGAAACAGACGGGCGAAGTATAAAATTGTCCACGTAGAGAGGTTAGCACCATATTACGGAGAAGGA
Organism: Eumerus sabulonum; assembly: GCA_951905685.1. Classification (NCBI taxonomy): domain Eukaryota; kingdom Metazoa; phylum Arthropoda; class Insecta; order Diptera; family Syrphidae; genus Eumerus; species Eumerus sabulonum. The sequence continues at coordinate 180,592,099 of OX645060.1, forward strand.
TCCAATCGCTTGTTCGAGGACGAACAAGTTTAGGAGGAGGGCAGTGTTGCGGAGATGCAAGCGGACCGTTAAGTTCGAAAACTCTCTGGAAGCGGGGATTGGAATGATGTCAACTTCCAATGGAATTGTCAGAGCGTTCTAGAGATTTCCGATGGGGAACTTCCAACGGCGAACGTTCGAGATGGCGGACCGAGAGCTATATAAGCGCGAACACTCGCCCTCGACATTCATTCAGTTTGTGGTATAAAACAGCGTGTGACAAGTCGGTGTGATCAACCAAGGTGAAAAGAAAAGCTTTCAATAAAGGTTTGTGTAATAAAGTTTAAAGTGGATAGTATTGGATAATAAAGTTTAAAGTGGTGAAGCTACACAGATAATTGATCTGTGGTGAAAGAATTAAAAGTGTGTGTGTTTCAATTTAAATAAAGAGGACAATTGTAGTTGATCGCAATCCAGTGGTGCGAACCCTATTTGGTGTGGGGATCGAATAATTCGTAACATTTGGTGTCAGAAGTGGGATTGCGAGTAAACGAGTGGAACGTTTATTTAAATTGTGAATTGCACAAAGTGAATTGTTAAGACATAGAAAAAAATGGTGAAATTGGAAAAGTTGACAATCGAACAACTGAAAAGAGAGCTGGATGCTCGGCAATTATCCACAGTGGGAAGTAAAGCCAACCTGGTGGAGAGATTGCGATCAGCGTTGCAGGAAGAAGGTGTCGACTGGGAGAGTTACGAATTCGTAGTGGAGAAGCCGTCGACATCTACTGAGCCAGGGTTCGATATGCAGCGAATTCTCGCGGCTATGAACGCTATGAGTGCTTCCATGAGCCAGAGACTAGAAGCAACCATACATCAAAAGTTGGAGGAAAATTCCACTTCTCTTAGTCAGAAATTGGAGGAAAATTCCACTTCCATAAGCCAGAAACTGGAGGCGACCGTACATCAAAAGTTGGAGGAAAATTCTGCTGCCGTAAGAAGAAAGTTGGAGGAAAACTCAACTTCCATAAGCCAGAAACTAGAGAAACTGGAGGAAAATTCTACTTCTCTGAGCCAGAAGCTGGAGACGGTAGAAGAGATGCTAGAGAACAACCGAGAAAGCTTGAGAGACATCCAGCAAGCGGTCAACGATCGGTTCCAGGGCGTCGAAGAGAGAATCGATAAACTGGATAAAAAGGTTCTGGATCTTGAAAATAACCAGGAAAAGAGAATCGAGACACTGGACAAGAAGGTTCTAGATCTCGAAAATAATCAGGAAAAGATAATCGAGACCTTGGAATCGAAGTTCGACAAGAAGGTTCTGGAACTCGAGAAAACTGTCCAGAACGTTCAGTGTCAAGGAATCGTTGTACCGACTGCAGCATCGAAATTCACAGCTCCCAACTTCGACGGCACGAGTGCATTTAACATCTTTAAACTTCAGTTCGAGACAACGGCGGAACGGAATCAATGGGGAGAAGAAGATCGTGTGGCCGCTCTAGTAATTTCGCTTAAAGGCGAAGCAGCCGATGTACTACAGACCATCCCGGAAACCCTGAGAAGGAACTACACAGCCATATGAGAAGCTCTTCATCGAAGATACGGCAGTGAGCACATGCAGGAGATGCACAAGCTGGAACTTAAGGGACGCAAGCAGCGTGGAAACGAGACCATCCAACAGTATGCTGCCGACATCGAGAGGCTATCCCATCTTGCCTACGCGGATGTTCCAGTTGATGTGGTGGAAAAACTAAAAACGGATTCTTTCATCCAAGGGCTAAGGGACCTCGACACGCAACGAAGCTTGATTCTCCTGCCGAAGACATCTTTCAAGGAGACAGTTGCCAGCGCTCTCGCATGCGAAACATCGCTCTTGATATGCCGACCTTCCATCAAACTACGGCGCATATCTCAAGACCAGGATAGTTCCAGAACAACAACGGCGAGTAGGAGTGGTTCATTCCTGGGTAGATGCTACATCTGCGACCAGCAGGGGCACATTGCGAGGAACTGCCGTCTGCGAAGGAAGCGTTCGAGGTCTATTTCGCCGAAAAGAGACCAAGGGAGTGAACGTGACCGTGGAGGTGCAAAAGGTGCACCTAACAATCCGTTAAACTAAAACGAGTCAGTGCAGAGGGGCATGCGCTGGCTCCCATATTGGAGTGCCCCAGCATCCTCGTATCCCGAATCTGTAGGTGTGCAACCAGCCTAGTCATCGAGGGAACAATGGACGGGCGACGATATCTGCTGACGTTGGACACGGGCGCAACTCATTCAGTCATCCGAAGCGGATTGGTTTCTGACATCGAACCATTTTCCGAGGTAAGGCTTCGTACAGTAACTGGTGAGAAGGCGGAAGTTAAGGGAAAGGTCCAGAAAAGAATTACGATGGGTACCGTCGAGTTTCAGCATGATTTCATAGTTGCGGACATCACTGATGACATCATAATCGGCGTCGACTTCATGATTAGGCATGGCTTCACATTGGACCTCAACCAAAAAGTGATGAAGTATGGCAACTTGGAGCTCCCATTAACAATGGATAATGGACAAGGTAACAAGGTCAGGAGAATAGTCGTGCAAGCGCGCCAAACAGTTCCCCCGAATGCAGAAGCTGTGGTTTGGGCAAAGATAGGGAAGGATGCGGGGACAAGCCGAATGTGGGTGGTCGAACCCGACAAAAGAAATCGACCCAGCGATATAGTTGTTGGAAGGGCTCTCGTGGAACCCCGACAAGACCAATTGGTTCCAGTACGAGTCCTGAATCCTGCCAGTACACCTAGGATGATACACAAGGGAACAACGATCGCTCAATGCCAAGAAGCTGCCGCTATTATGAACTGCGAAGATCAGAAACACCGGGAAATCCAGACCAACAAAGCCTTCTTGAAAACTATGGTCAGAGAATGGACGCAACATCTAGTGGAGAAGCATAAAAGCAAAGCACTCTCCCTGCTTCGTAAATATTGGACAGTTTTTGCAGATGGTAAGAACTGTGGAAGAACATCAATTGTGAAGCACAGAATGGACACAGGGGACTCTAGACCGATCCGGCAACCACCGAGGAGGGTACCTTTGGCGAAAGAAGGCGAGGTGGTCAAACTAATCGACGAGATGGAAAAGGAGGGCGTGATCGAACCATCTGCAAGCCCATGGAGTTCTCCAGTAGTGCTAGTTAAGAAGAAGGATGGAAGCACCCGATTCTGCGTGGACTATAGGAAGCTCAACGACGTCACGAAGAAGGACAGCTATCCTTTACCGAGAATCGACGACACCTTGGACACACTATCTGGTGCAAAGTGGTTCTCGACGCTGGACTTGCAAAGCGGATACTGGCAAATAGAGCTTGACCAGCAAGACAAGGAAAAGACCGCGTTCACCGCCGGGGGAGGGTTGTGGCAATTCTCTGTGATGCCCTTCGGTCTTTGCAATGCGCCAGCCACCTTCGAAAGACTAATGAACCGGGTACTAAGAGGACTTCACTGGAGGACTTGCCTTGTCTATCTGGATGACATAATTGTCATGGGCAAGGATTTCGACGATCACCTTAAGAAGCTTGAAGAGGTACTGGAACGTATTCAAGCAGCCGGATTGAAATTGAGCCCGAAGAAATGTTCGCTCTTCCAGAACGAGGTGAAGTACTTGGGACATGTGGTGACTGCAGAAGGAGTCCATACAGATGAAGAGAAAATCTCAGCGGTTAAGGAATGGCCGCGGCCGAAGAATCTTCATGAGTTAAGGTCATTCCTGGGACTTTGCACATATTACAGGCGATTCATCCCAGGATTTGCAAACGTTGCCAGCAGTTTGCACGAGCTCACCAAAAAGAATCGGCCATTCAAGTGGGAGAAGCCGCAGGAGGAAGCGTTCATTCACCTGAAGGAATTGCTCTGCAGTGCGCAGATTCTTGCATATCCTGTCCCGGGAGAAAAGTTCATTTTGGAGACAGATGCGAGCGGACATGGAATCGGAGGAGTACTCTCTCAAACGATTGACGGACGAGAGCGGGTCATCGCTTACTACAGTAGGATCCTATCGAAGCCGGAGAGGAACTACTGTGTAACTAGGAGGGAGCTTTTAGCCGTGGTCGACTGTGTCAAGCATTTCCACAAATATCTCTATGGCCAAGCTTTTCATCTTAGGACGGACCACGCAGCGTTGAGATGGCTGCTGCAGTTCAAAAACCCGGAAGGCCAGCTTGCTAGATGGATAGAGAGAATCCAGAGTTATGACTTCAGTATCGAACACCGGAAGGGAAGCAGTCATGGAAATGCGGATGCATTATCGAGGCGACTTTGCGATGTTGAATGCAAACATTGTTCACGCGCCGAGACCAAGGTACAGGTCACCGATATCCGTTGTTTACAGGTGCTGCCAGAAGATTCCTGGACTGTCGAAGGTCCAGGAAGGAAGCAGCGAGAAGATGCCGATCTGGCAGTCATCATCGACTACCAAGAACGAGGTTTTCGACCAAGTTGGCAGCAAATATCCAGTGAAAGCCCAATCGTGAAAGCTTACTGGGCTCAATGGCAGAGTTTGAAGCTGAAGAACGGTTGCCTCTACCGCAGTTGGGAAAGTGAGGACGGGAACATTGTAAACGATCTGCTGGTAATTCCGAAAGGACAAATCGAAGAGGTCATCCGAGAATACCACGAGGGACCAAGCGGGGGTCATCTTGGTGTTAACAAGACTGTAGAAAAGATCAAGAGACGTTTCTACTGGGTAGGATGCCATGAGTCGGTTACGCGTTTCATTCGCAGGTGTGAACAGTGTGCGAAGGCAAAGGGGCCAGTTAGGAAAACTCGAGGAAATATGCAGCAGTACAATGTTGGAGCACCGTTCGAACGTATCGCAATGGATATTGCAGGCCCATTCCGAACGAGCAACGCTGGAAACAAGTACGCGCTAGTGGTGATCGATTACTTCAGCAAGTGGCCTGAGGTGTTTTGCATCCCGAACCAGGAAGCCAAAACCATTTCGGATGCATTCGTGAATAACTGGATTTCGCGTTATGGAGTACCAATGGAACTGCACTCAGACCAAGGGAGAAACTTCGAGTCGTCGGTGTTCAAAGAACTCTACGACATGCTAGGTATCAGAAAGACGCGGACAACACCATTACATCCACAATCTGATGGCATGGTCGAAAGGTTCAACCGGACGATGGAGGAATACCTGAGAAAAGTCGTCGTCGGAGATCAGAAGGACTGGGATGAACATCTTCCCCTTTTCTTAATGGCATACCGTTCGGCACAGCACAATTCAACGGCAACAACACCCGCCGAAGCCATTTTTGGAACTGATCTCCGACTTCCATCGGACTTGAAGTTCGGCGTGGTACTACCGACAACTAGCGGCAGGGAAGACTTCGTAACCGAAAAGAAAGAACAGCTGAACTCTATCCATCAGTTCATCCGGGAGCGACTGAACTTGGTCAGCGATAAAATGAAGGCGCGATACGACTTGAGGGCGAATACTTCTGGATTCGAGACCGTACAATTGGTATTGCTGTACAACCCACAACGGAAAAAAGGCTTGTGCCCCAAATTGCAATCAGCTTGGGACGGACCATATGAGGTCATCAAGAAACTCAATGACGTGGTATACCGGATACAGCAGATGGGAAACAGACGGGCGAAGTACAAAATTGTCCACGTAGAGAGGTAAGGACCATATTACGGAGAAGGGTCCAATCGCTTGTTCGAGGACGAACAAGTTTAGGAGGAGGGCAGTGTTGCGGAGATGCAAGCGGACCGTTAAGTTGGAATTTCGCTGTCGAAGTTCGAAAACTCTCTGGAAGCGGGGATTGGAATGATGTCAACTTCCAATGGAATTGTCAGAGCGTTCTAGAGATTTCCGAAGGGGAACTTCCAACGGCGAACGTTCGAGACGGTGGACCGAGAGCTATATAAGCGCGAACACTCGCCCTTGACATTCATTCAGTTTGTGGTATAAAACAGCGTGTGACAAGTCGGTGTGATCAACCAAGGTGAAAAGAAAAGCTTTCAATAAAGGTTTGTGTATTGTGTAATAAAGTTTAAAGTGGATTGTATTGGATAATAAATAAAAGTGGTGAAGCTACACAGATAATTGATCTGTGGTGAAAGAATTAAAAGTGTGTGTGTTTCAATTTAAATAAAGAGGACAATTGTAGTTTATCGCAATCCAGTGGTGCGAACCCTATTTGGTGTGGGGATCGAATAAATTCGTAACAATATTGAATGGTCTTTCCAAACAAAGTTGTTGGTCCAATATAACACCTAAATATTTAAAACTGTCCACGTGTTCAATCAAGAAGCAATTTTCAAACATTCTTGATTGTTGAATACTATATCTTCAAGAACAAATCGATTACACAATGGTGCATGATAATATAAGGGAAGGTCTCTGAAAACTCTACCATTGATATTAAATATCATGTACTTCGTTTTGTTGCTAATTATTAGTTTATGATAATTAAACCATCTCCTTAACATATCTAGGTCATTATTAACATCTGCAAAACTATCAATTAAGTTAGTGTCTAAGTGGAAAAGGTTGTAAATTTTGCCTTTTAAAAGGTTGTAAGAAAAACGAATTAACATAAATTAGAAAAAGGATTGGGCCCAATACTGCTCCTTGGGGAACATCCATATTTAAGAAGTCTATAGAACTGTAAACATTCCTAATTTTCACAACTTGATAACGGTTGGATAAATAGGAAGAAAACCATTTATAAATGGAGCCTCTGAAACCCGCTTTGTAAAGTTTATCGAGTAGCAAAGTATGATTAACCATATCAAAGACCTTACTGATATCAACAAATAATGTTGATGGTGTTTGAGTAGTGTTTAGACTATTATATATTTCACCAGTTAATTTCAATAAAGCAGTTTCAGTCGATTTGCCACGTCTAAACCCAAATTGGCAATCACTCAAAAAATGAGTATTTTCTAAAAATTACAACATTCTAGATTTTAACCATTCGAAAAGTGAGAATAAAATGTCACTGATTATGTAATTCTGTTGCTGCTTTAACAACAAATACTTAGACAGAATATAATAAATTTATGTATAAATGGGGCTCCCATACAACAGACATGCTTTTTTTGCCGTTTTTATACATAATAGTACTCGTGCGCGAGTCCGACTCGCACTTGGCCGGTTTTTCCTTCTCAGAAGCGTATGCTCCCCCTCCTTTTCTGTTCATAGAGCTCGAGGGCAGCTCTCGTCCCTCGATGCAATGTGGCCATGTATGCATTCTGTTTCTCTACATGGGCCTGTCTGCACTCATCATCAAACCAGGGGTTTCTCGATGGTGGTGGCTCGAAACCGAGTATATCTGAGGCGGCCTCTCTAATAGCTTTCTGACAACGACTCCATTGCTGTTCTATGGTTTCTGCAGATTGCATCGGGACCTGAGAGAGCTAGAGGGAGACTTGATCGGCGAAGGTCCTGGCGGTCTCCTGCGATTCCGAGAAATTCCGAGAAATTCGCATCCGTACCTTGGCTGCAACAAGGTAATGATCCGAGTCGATGTTGGCTCCTCGAAAGGTTCGGACATCTAGGATGCTGGAGGAGTGTCTGCCGTCGATCGCAATATGATCAATTTGGTTCGTGATCGATTGATCGAAAGACCGCCAGGTCCCCTTATGGATGTTAAGGTGTGGGAATCGTGTACTTGCTACTACCAGGTTATGTCCCGCCATAAAGTCCACTAGCCTTAGTCCGTTTTCTGACGTGCTGTGCTTTCCAATCTCCTCCTCCAATCTCCTAGAACGATTTTGGTGTCACAGCTGGGACATTGCGCATACGTTCTGCCTAGGAGATCATAGAAGTCGTCTTTATGTCGGTCATCTTTCTCCTCTGTGGGGGCGTGGACACATAGTAAGCTTATATTGCCGAGATTGGCCTTGATGCGGATAGTTATGAGGCGTTCGCTTACATACTGGAAGCTTAAGACTTTTTTCCTGAGTCTGCCTCGAACAACAAATCCGCATCCGAATAAGCGTTCTTTATTTTCTCTGTAGCAGTTTCCATAGTAGATATAACAGATTTTAATCCGCTTTTTGCCTATCCCATCCCATCGCACTTCTTGGTGCGCGGTAATGTCTGCCTTATAGCAGTCCAAAGAGTTGACCAGTTGTTCGGCTGCATCTGGTCTGTTGAGGGACCTTACGTTCCAGGTGCAGAACCGAAATTCGTTTCCTTTTTGACGTTTGCGGGGGCCGTTAACATGTAATCCGTCCATATCCGAGGCTGTCGGTTGTCTCTGAACAAAATGTTTTAAGCGATAGGGATGTTAGCCCTAAGCGCAACCCCCAACCTGGAGGGCCAGGTTCCTCTTTCCCCAGGAACAAGGGGTCGGGTCGCTGCACACATTGGAGTTAATATCATAGAGCATTGATTTGATCCGTAAGCAATGTAAACAAGCTGCGGTCAAATCACATGCCAAATATTAGGGAGACCAGGAGGTGCGACCGATTTTTGTTGACACAGCTGCGGCTTAATGGCAAAATGCTTTTAGTCGAAGTCTAGTACTTGCAGCTGCGTCGGCAGATTCGTGCGTGATTTATGGTCTAAGTCCAAAGTCCAGCAAAGGGACGCTGCCGTAGAGCAGCATAACGCTTAGTATATAAGTTAATCTAAGTTCAGCCCAACTTTAGTTCATCATCAACATCAGAGGACTCAGCAGTTCATCATCGACATCAGAGGACTCAGCAGTTCATCATCAACATCAGAGGACTCAGGTTGAGTTCGTCATCAGAGGACGCAACAAGGTTCAAAAGCAGCACTCAGATCGAGTGCTTGGGTGTTTAAGTAAATTTAGCTAAGTAAAGTAGTGTATTGAAAGTGAATTAATAAAAGCATAGCTAAACATATCTTTTTAAAAAACTCCCGTGTCGCGTAAAATAATCAATTTTGGTTCACTACCTGGCGGGTGCCAGTATAGCTATCCAGGGGAGGCCACGCGGAGGCTGTGTGTCAACTTGGATTGAGCAGGGACAGAGATCGAAGCTGGCGTGTGCCAAGTTAAACGCGATCAACTTCTTTGCTCTGTTTGTTCACTCCCTTCTCCCCTAACTGCAGGATTCAAAAGGAGAGATAATAAAATTTCTAATAAAATGTCAGACTATTTCTGTCGACTCCTGCGCAGACCCTTCACATTTTCGCGTACCAGTCCCCAATCGTAACCATTCGAGAAGGAAATGCCTGGGTTACAAACGGATGTTTTAAAATATGTCGTCTCTGTTTCCAATCTTAATAAGTAAAGCGCCCTTTTACATAATGCTAAACAATTGACGCAAGACCTTGTAAAAGACAAGAGGACACGACTTGTACTGGATTACTACCTTAATCAGATAGAGAACATAGAGACTCGAGAATGGGACGAACTAAATCAATCAAGTGGATCGGAACCGCTTGAAAATAGGTGGCCGGTTCTCCTGACGCAACTGACTGAAATGACTTATTGGACGCACAAACGGACGTTATACAGAACAATAATGAGCAAAACAGGATCAACAGGAAACACATTAGTGATGTCTGAAGAAAGTTTATTTACGAATTTGTCTGCTAAGTCTGATTGATCTTCATTAGCAAAATTTTTAGCGATGACGTCATTCAGGTTAGTAGTCTTTTTGCCTATTATCGAGTTCACGATCTTCCAGGTTTCTTTAGGGTCTTTATTAGCTATCCTAAATCTTTGTTTGTAATATTTTGTCTTCTCTATTTGTATCTTTCTGTTTAGACAGTTACGAAATTGTTTATAATGTCTTTCATAATCTTCGTTATTAGGGTTGTTTTTAAACTTTCGATATAGTGTGTCTCTGATTTTGCACTCTCTCCTTATATCATTGCTTTTCGAATTTTTTTCGTTCTTTCTATATTTAGTTGTTCTTATTTCTGTTACTTGTTTAGTTAGTGTGGTCATGATACCGCTAAATTTGTCATATAATTCGTTAACATTAGTGCACTCATTTAATCTGCTGCAGTCATATACTCTGATACTATGTGCAAGACGTTTGTTGTCGATGTATTGGACTTGTCTATTTGTGGGAGCCTGGGTTTGATTTTTTGTTATGATAGCGGTGTATATGCCATAGTGGTCAGATATATTTAGTTCAGCTACCTCAGATTTAATTTCTGCGTTCTTATGACGAACCAAGCAGTGGTCAATCAGTGTTCCTGAATTTTTTGATATCTCAATTCGTGTTTCTGATTTTATTGTATTTGTTAGTCCTTTCGAAGATATCATGGAAAGGTATTTGGTGACAATGCGGTCTTCCTGGTTCTTTACGTTTATGTTCCTGTCACCTATTATAATTAATGTTTTTTTATTGTCAATTTTATCAATATTGTCACTGAGTTCATTTATAAAACGAGGAGTATTTAAATCGATCTCTGATCCCGACGAATTGCTCTATGAGTTCAAGAAGTTCAAGAACGATGGCCTCAGCTTTGTGGGAATCAGGCCATCGGCCACGTTGAGGTCCTGGAGGGAGAGGCGGAGGCTGCCTTTCTTCCTTGTACAACTCACTCCCAAGTTTAACCACGAACCACGACTTGGAGAACAGAGCCCTGCTAAACCACTTCTACCTACGAAAGGATATCGAACATTGGCGATGCGAGAACGTTGATTTCACCAGGACAATTTCATGGCAAACAATGCCGTTACCAATGAAGAGGCTAACCCACTATTCATTTCGACGGAGGATCTTCAGTTGAACGTCATGTCACTCAAAAAGAAAAAAAATTCGCGGGTACTGATGGTATATCCAATGTTGTGCTTAAGTATATTTTACCAATGGCTATAGGGAAGTACACCATCCTGCATATTATCCAGTGCATGGGAAAATGACGGAGGTCTAATCAATCCCTAAGAGAGGCAAAGACACCTCTAACCCGGCAAGTCTCCTTCCGAGTATCAACAAGGTCTTCGAGAAGGTGATCCATAGAGCTCTGTCGAAATGGACTGAAGATAAAAACATAATTCCGGATAACCAACTAGGTTACATGCGGCGTCGAAACTGATCTCAGATATCCAATGGCATAAATGCAAATCAATGCACGGGTGCTTGCCTGATTGACTTGGAAAAAGCCTTTGGCACCGTATGGTTAAAAGGACTTAATCAGTTGGGCATAAATAAATCATTGATATTGTTGCGGGCACGAACCAACGGTGGAACGTCTGACGGCGAACATTCGACAAAGTGGACCGAGGGTTATATAAGCGCGAACGTTTGCCCTCCGGAAGTTTCTAGAACGCTCTGGCATTCAGCAGTATGCCGCTGAAGGTTACCATCATTTCCATTTCAGCTTCACCAGAGCATTCGAACTTCGACAGCGAAAATCGAACATAACCATCGGTTCGTACCCGCAACAATATCAATGATTTACTTATGCCCAACTGATTAAATCCTTTTAACCATACGGTGTCAAAGGCTTTTTGCAAACAAAAGAGTTAGGTGGGCCTGCCGCAAACGTGAATCTTATTTTATGGATATGTTGACGGTCAAGCCTTACAAAATACAAAAGTTTTAAGACCTTACACATGTTAGAAAAGCATTTTTAATACTCTTATAATGTTTATCACACAACCTGAACGGATTGCAGTGGTTTGGATCGTAGATGTTCGTTCACTATTCTCCAGGGGTGGTTGTCCTAGATAGGAGGAGAAGAACTGATCGAATTTTCACGTTGGTTGTAATTCTCAGCAACTGTTCCATACACTGATGCTGTTTTATTAGAACTGCACACACAGAGTATGAATTTAAAGTGACCATATACTGTGCGTGTTATGCTTCTCATTCACAACAGCTGTGTTGGATACTTTTTTCCGCATAGGAATTGTTTTTTCCTGGCTATGGAACGACTGCTCCAAGGTTCGATGGCTTTGAAGCATCGACGTGTTCACGGCTTGTTTACTGATGAGAAGGTGTTCAGTGTACAGCAGTTTGTAAACAGCAAATAATTTGGTTATCTGAACGGCCATTTATGAATTTGGATCATTTGCGGACATTTCGACGTCTAAAATCAGCGTCCATGAAGTTTTGGGCCAGATTACCGGGACTGGATGCCCATTGCGCGTTGAATTCTTAAAACATGAAGTCCACGAATGGAACAAAATTCCGCAGAGTGACATTCGAGACACATCCAATTAGTTGCGTACTTTAATCCTGTTCAAAGGTGCAAAATCAAAAAGTGATTTGAATTTGATTTTTCGGGCCTACAAGACAAACAGTTCTGAGGAAAACCGAAAAAAGTACATACGAGCCAGAAATGACTGCAACACCCACATTCGACGGGTTAAATTCCAATCCGACCAAAAATTAAGGCGTAAAATCCTTCAATGTCCCAAAGGTAGCAAAAGTTTCTGGTCGTTTGTAAAAAACGTAAAAAACTCAACTAAGTCGTCTATACCGACGCTCACCCACAATGACATTCCAGCTGTCACTCCCTTAGACAAAGCTAAACTGCTTGCTGCCCATTTCGCAACCAGTTCTCAGCTGCCAGCTTGTACTTTGTCTCCACCAAAGGCGAATCATCTTCTCCCTCCAACTACCGACCCATTGCGCTAACGTCCCTTCTTTCCAAGGTCATGGAAACGCTGATTAACCGTCGATTATGAAATATCTTGAATCACGGAAACTCCTCAATGACCGCCAATACAGTTTCCGCAGCAACAGATCCACTGGTGATTTGATGGCATATCTCGCTGAAAAGTGGAATCACTCGCTTCACCAAGCAGGTGAAAGCAAAATTGTTGCACTGGATATTTCGAAAGCATTTGATAGGGTTTGGCATGAAACCCTTTTATCGAAAATGCGTGCTTTTGGGATCGATGAATCTCTTTTTCAATGGATTAGAAGCTACCTTTCGAATCGTTCACTTCAAGTTGTTTTGGACGGATTCAAGTCTGATACTCACTTTGTAAATGCCGGTGTTCCCCAGGGTTCCGTTTTGTCTCCGACACTCTTTCTTATTTTTATCAATGATCTCTTGTCTGTTACTTCTAATCCAATTCACTCCTTCGCTGACGACAGTACCCTCAGCTTCTCATATTCGTTCACCAGTTTACGACCCTGCACTTCGGTTGTAGATAATGAGCGGCAGCGTATGTTAAGCTCATTAAATTCCGATATCGACAGCATTATCCAATGGGGTAAAAACAGTAGAGTGGAATTTAATGCATCCAAAACACAATGCTGTCTCTTGTCGTTAAAGCGTATAACTAACCCGCAGCCATTATCCATGAATGGCACTTGCATCTCAGAAACTGAAAAGCTTTCCATCCTGGGTATGAGTGTTGCTCACAATCTTAATTGGAGCGACCATATATTCAGTGTCGCCAAGAATACTGCGAAATACCTAGGCTTCTTATATAGATGCAAGAAATATTTCTCACCCTTAGATCTGGCTACAATCTATAAGGCGTTCATTCGCCCCAAATTAGAGTTTAACGCTCATGTCTGGTCCGGTGCCTCTAAGACCTCATTGCACCTACTAGACAGAATACAAAAACGAGCCATAAAACTGATTGGTGACTCCAGCATTACCAAAACGTTAGACTCGCTGGAACACCGCAGGAATGTTACCTGCCTCTCCCTGTTTTATCGTTACTACCACCAAAAATGCTCCGATGCAACATGCCATTCCTTTCTACCTTCTGTCCGCACTGTGTCGCCGACATAATAAGGTTATTAGACCTTGAGTGAACAATGCGAACAAGCCCATGCAGCAAAACAAGAGGCATATGAAGCCATGCTGCAACGACGGACGAGAGCTGCTCGCGAAATCTATGAGCAGAAGAGAAGAGAGGAACACACGCTTTTCAGAAGAAAGAAGAGAGAGCACGGAAGGCGTGAGATCGAGGAGATGGAGAGATGCTTCCGCAGGAATGACGCCCGTAAGTTTTACAACAAGGTAAAACGAACATGCCATGGCTACAAAGCCAGAGTGGCGGCCTGCAGGGATGAAAATGGAGAACTGGTAGTAGAGTCGCAGTCGATGCTGAGGATTTGGAAAGACCACTTCTGCAGATTGTATAACGGCGATGATAGACAAGATGGACCACGAAGTAACAGAATTCAGTCCACCCGACCTAGACGAAGTCAAAATAGCGATATCAAGACTTAAGTCTAATAATGCCGCTGCTGAGCTTTTTAAGGCGGCTGGAGATGAGCTGGTAAGGTGCATGCACCATCTCTTCTGTAAGGTATGGTCGGAGGAAAGCATACCCGACGAATGGAATCTCAGCATCGTTTGCCCGGTCCATAAGAAAGGAGACCCCTATAACTGCGCCAACTATAGGGGAATAAGTCTCCTTAACATCGCATATAAGATCTTCTCCGGCGTATTGTGTGAACGCCTGAAACCGTTTGTGGATAACCTGATCGGCTCTTATCAGTGTGGTTTCAGGCCAGGTAAGTCCACAATAGACCAAATATTTACGCTACGGCATATCTTGGAGAAGACCCAGGAATACCGAATCGACACTCACCACCTCTTCGTCGATTTCAAGGCCGCGTATGACAGCGTATATAGAGACGAGCTGTACAAAGCCATGTCTAGTTTTAACATCCCTGTCAAACTCGTCCGACTGTGCAGGATGACAATGGAGAATTCTCGCTGCTCCATTAAGGTCGGTAATGAACAAACCGAGACCTTTGATGTTAAAAAAGGATTTAGGCAGGGCGACGCGCTGTCGTGCAACTTTTTCAACATCGTGCTTGAAAAGATCGTGCAAGAGTCACTGGCCAACACAAGAGGTACGATTTATTTCAAGTCTACGCAATTGCTTGCGTACGCCGACGATATTGACGTAATTGGACGAAAACAGCAAGACGTCAATGAGGCTTTCGTGAGCATTGAGGTAGAAGCGGCTAAGATGGGTCTCAAGGTTAATGAGGGTAAAACCAAATATCTGCTTTCATCTAAAAGAGACGGACAACACCGACGTATTGGCCAGAACGTCACCATGGGCGGATATAACTTTGAAGTGGTCAAGGAATACGTCTACCTTGGCTCACTGATGACCAGCAACAACAACACCAGCGCTGAGATAAAACGCAGAATCACTCTTGGCAACCGCTGTTTCTTTGGGCTCAAGAGGCAATTGAGAAGTAGAGCCCTCTCTCGGAAAACCAAGGTGACACTATATAAGACCTTGATCATCCCAGTCCTCCTTTACGGCGCAGAGGCTTGGACCTTAACAAAAGCGGATGAAGATGCCCTTGGTCTTTTCGAGAGGAAAATTCTGCGCATTATCTACGGTCCCGTTTGTTCAAACGGTGTATGGAGGAGAAGATATAACGAAGAACTGTACGGGTTGTACAGCGACATCGGCCTGGTACGACGTCTACGGATACAGCGTCTAAGGTGGCTAGGCCATGTAGAGCGCATGGAAGATACAGCTCCGACCCGAAAAGTCTTCGGATCCACTCCGGAAGGAAGGCGCGGCAGAGGACGGCCGCCTCAGCAGTGGCGCACGCAGGTGGAAGGGGACCTCAACTGGGCGTGCGGCACTGGAAACAGCTGGCCAAAGACCGTGCCAGCTGGAGATGCTTGTTGGTTGAGGCCCAGGTTCACCACGGACTTTAGCGCCACCTAAGTAAGTAAGTAAGTAAAAAAAATCAATTTTGAAGGGAACTTTCACAATTTAAAAAAAAAAAAAATGAAAAATAATGAAAATGAGTCCACAATTAAGTCTCCGTATCTTTTTGTCCCTAGATGGTATTGGTATCCAAATATTATGTTGCGCTATTCCCGTTCTATCAAGCCGCTCGCTAGTTTGAAAGGTGGCGTTTCAAATATCCAACGCTAGTGATCATGGTCAAAGGCCGGTAAACCTCCACAAACGACTTCAAAGACTGGATTGACGGCAAACAAGGTGATGGCGAGTGTTTGGTGGAATCAGAGGGAACTCGTTCATTATGAGTTGCTACAACCTGACGAAATGATTAATTCGGTCCTCTCCTATACAGAATAACGGCCAATATATACTAGAATAATTTGGTTTTCAATAAAGAACTTTTTTTGATAAAAAAATTACAAAAAAATAACTGCAGAGACTCGTAACTTTTAACTGGAAACTCCAGTTATGTTTTAACTCACAAAGCCAACCGAAGGTTTTTAACACTGAAGTGAGTCAAGGGTAAGTTCAGTCATCTATGAAATGATGGATGCTATTCGACCAGTTGCAGCTGGTCTGGGAAAAATCTCACGAGACCAGATGTATTCCAGATCAAAGATCAACAAAACTTTACTTCTCAATCAAGCTTGCGAAGAAAATATAATAACTTAACTTTGTTAAATAGTTTCCCCGACGCCCAGGTACCTAACACCTGTCTACACAAATGCACACGACACCCCTCGTTGCCATCATTACATGCTCGCAAATTCGACGACATGATTTATTGGCGTCTACTTCGTCCTATGCGTCCATTTGACAACCATCACACACAAGTTAAAATCTAATCCGTTTTATTTCCTCATGATTACACTGGTTGCTCGCAATCATTGCGTCATAACGTTGTTATTACATGAACCCACATCGACTGTATCCGGAACGAAACTCATATACGAGTCCGCTATTTATCCTATGATTTATGACAACTTTTTAGCGTAACTGATGTATCGGGGTTTCGGCGAATTCAAACATCGCTAGTTGTCGGATAGATCAGGTTATTCGTCACATGGTAAACAAGTTCCGTTCTTATCTTCACTAACGTTGGATATTTATGGTGTTCAAATGAGCGAGAGAGGGGGGCTAATGGGAATGTAAAGGAATCGAGATTTATTACGTGCGTATCAAACGTTCATAATTCGTATGTCGGCATGAGGAGGAATGTAGGCGTGTTTTGCGAACCTTTTTATAGCTTCATTGTCCATATATTTTACAATATACAATAGTTAGACAGTAAGTATTTAGTAATAATAGTAATTTAGCTGGACTTGAGGGTGTCTTCGATTTCAAATGGCCTTTGTATTTTCTTGTTTGCCTTTGTGTTGCCTGTAATTTTAACCAAGGGTCGATTGGAACGATCTCCTCCTTGCTGTATATGGTCCATAAAAAAATCCAATAAAACGTCACTTAGGTTAGTGTTTTTCTAACGTACATACATGTGTAGGTAAAATAACATTGAATGCAATATCATAACTTTTAATTTCGCCGCCCTATGCGGCAAACGATTCAACAGGTATCCTTGTGCCATAGATGCTATGAAAACAATAAGAAAAGCCACCAGGAGAGTTAAGGGGCGGAAAAAGAAAACTGGTTTTATTGCCAACTTTTTGCTGTAAAACTAATTCAAGCCGCACGCCCTCATGCCTTCTAGGAAACCTCAGTATTAGTGACAGACACACGAATGTGGGCTGTGCATCCTCGTATGAAGGAGCAAGCAAGTTGTTGGCGAGAGTATCGCATGTCAAAGTTGTTCGGTAAATTGTTTAATTGCGACTTGGGACGAAAAGTTTAGATTAAGAAGACAATTGGTTATAATTGATGAGCGATTTGAGCCATTAGTATACGAGTATACGAGAATGTCCCGAAAAAAGGGTGGATAAATAATTGGACTATGAGTATCTTTGCGTTGTTGACATGTGAGGTACCTTTAGCTTTAGAATACATAGTAATAGTTGAGAAACATAAGTAGTTGTGGTTAAGCGGGTAACTTTATTTCAAAGCTGTGGGCCGTAAAATAGGCCATGACCTCGGGTAACGGAAGCCGGAATAAATTAGGAAGCAAATTAGTTATAATACGGGTCATAATTAAAACAAACGATTTCCTGAGATGCAGTCAATCTTTGGTTTTCATATCTATTTTCAAATATACTGCATAAACCTAAGGCAACAACTAACAAGTTTTATATGTTGAACCTATTGAGATTCTAAAATTAATTGTGTTTATCGATAGCAAGAACACTTTCTCTATTTCTCGAACATCTCCAAACTATATGTTTCATTTGCGAATGTAAATTGCGTGACAGGTAGCCGTGAGAGAGTAGGTGACCTACGAGACCAAGCTTCACACCCTTTACCTGTCACTGGCATTATTAAAGTTCTAAAATGATGTATTTCAATATTACGTGGCATTATCAGTCTTAAACAAATCCTTCATTGCGAAGAAGTACATACGCATTGCCTTTTGCTTCTTATGATATTTTGTTTCTGGGGATACTTGTATTGATTTCAACTTTCCTGGCGTTTCCAATTTTGCCAGGACGTAATACAATTTCTTTTGCTTATGTTTATGGTGGTTGTAGAGTCTGCCTTAAAATGTAGTGCATGAGCTAGTAGGAATGGAGTGCTTTTTTTTACATATTCCCTTTGAAGATCACTTTCGCATGCATTTGAAGCAATTGTTGACGCACCTTTTCCGCTCCGATTGAGAAAATTTAAAACATTTGATTTGAACGCATGAACCCGTCAATGTTTTGAGTGCTCAAAAAGTCATTTGGTTGAACCAATTAGAGGGAGCTTGCGATATCATAGCGGTTATTTTTCTAAACACTTTTGTTAAACAAAGTCAAGTGGTAGACTTGATCAGAACAGAGCGTTCTACGATAGTCCTTTTCAACGGTTCGACATGTTCAATTCTTCTTCTTCCTAACGGGCGCTACAGTTCGTGGTGAACCTGGGCCTCAACCAACATTGCCATTGCCGCACAACCAGTTGGCTGAGGTCCCCTTCCACCTGTGTGCACCATCTTAAGTGCGGCCGTCCTCTGCTTCTTCGTCCCTCGGGGCTGGATTCAAAGACTCTACGGGCTGGAGCTGTGGCGTCCATTCGCTCTACATGGCCCAGCCATCTTAGGCGTTGAATCCGTAGACGCCTGACTAGACGCCACTAAAGTTCGTGGTTGAATTTTTTCCTCCATCCCCCTTCGGCCTTTATTGGCCCGAAAATCACGCGCAAAATCTTTCTCTCGAACCGACCAAGGGCCTCCTCATCCGCTTTTCATAATGTCCATGCTTCTACGCCGTATAACAGGACCGGGATGATAAGGGTCTTATATAGAGTCAACTTTGTCGTTCGGGAGAGGGCTTTATTACTCAATTGCCTCCGGAGCCCAAAGAAACAGCGATTGGCAAGAGTGATTCTGCGTTTGATTTCGGAACTGATGTCGTTGTTCCAGGTCACTGCGGTGGCAAGGTAGACGAAGTCCTTAACTAGCTCGAACTTGTATCTGCCTATACAAACGTTCTGGCCGAGACATCGGTGGTGAGCGTCCTTTTTTGATGACAGCATATATTTAGTTTTGCCCTCGTTTACCGCCCAAGCAATTTTCGCCGCCTCCATCTCAATACTCGCAAACGCCTCATTGACATCTCGCTGTGATCTACCTATTATGTCAATATCGTCGGCGTATGCAAGGATTTGTGAGGATTTGAAATAGATTGTGCCTCTCGTATTGGCCAGTGATTTTTGCACAATCATTTCCAATATGATGTTGAAGAAATCACACGACAGCGCATCACCCTGCCTAAATACTTTTTTGACATCAAAATCATCACCGATTCGAATGGAGCAGCGATCATTCCCCAAAGTCATCCTACATAGTCTGACGAGTTTAGCAGGTATTTTAAAGGTACACATAGCGTTGTATAGCTCGTCACTAATTACGCTGTCGTATGCGGCTTTGAAGTCGACAAATAGGTGGTGAGTGTTGACTTGAAATCCTAACCAGGTCATCCCCAGCTGCCTTGAAGAGCTCAGCAGACAGTCCGTCTGCGCCAGCAGCTTTATTCGACTTGAGTTTCGATATGGCGGTTCTACTACTAGGCAGGCTTCCGTTCTGGCCTTATAACCTTGGCATGTTCGCTTTATCTGTCGATAAAACTTTCGAACGTCACGCCTGCAGTAACACCTCTCCAAATCCTAAATCGCGCGCTTCTCGTGCTGTTCCTTCTTATGCTTATGCTCCTCGTAGAGCTCACGAGCTGCTCTTGTTCTTTTATGCAGTGAGTCCTTATATGCATCCTGCTTCGCTGTATGAATCCTCCTGCACTCGTCATTGCACCAGGTGTTTCTTCGTGGTGGAGCCTTGAAACCCAAAACTTCGGATGCAGAGCTTTTCATGGCTTATTTGCAAAGGCTCCACTCCTGTTCTATTGATAGTGTGGAGGATTGAGGTGTATTGGAGAGCTTAAGGGAGACGCGATCGGTAAAAGCACGAGCGGTTTCTGGCGATAGTAGCTTTCCGACGTCATAACTTTGTATTCTTACTCTACTCCGTTGCGTTCGTGATATCCGTAAGCGCATCTTGGCTACTACAAGATAGTGGTCCGAGTCGATGTTAGCCCCTCGGATAGTTCGAACATCAAGAATGGTGGAGGAGTGTCTGACGTCGATCGCGATGTGATCAATCTGGTTGGTAGTCGATTGATCAAAAGACCGCCAGGTGCCTTTGTGTATATCGAGGTGCGGGAAGCGCGTACTGGCTAGAAGGAGATTTCGCCCCGTAGCAAGATCAATCCGCCTGTGTCCGTTATCGGAGGTGGTGTCGTGTAGGCTATGTTTGCCGATGACTCGTTCAAAGATGCTTTCCTTACCCAGCTTAGCATTGAAGTCTCCTAGTACAATTTTGATGTCATAGCTGGGACATTGGGCGTACGTTCTGTCTAGGAGATCGTAGAACTCATCTTTGGCTGAGTCGTCCTTGTCTTCCGTGGGGGCGTGGACGCAGATCAGGCTAATGTTAAAAAATTTTGCCTTGATACGGATTGTTATGAGGCGTTCACTCACATGCCGAAAGCTTAGGACTTTTTGCCTTAGTCCACCTCGAACAACAAATCCGCATCCAAACAATAGTTACCCTCTCTCCCTATAGCAGTCGCCGTAGTAAATATCGCAGTTTTTCATCCGCTTTATACCCGGTCCATTCCATCGCATTTCCTGGATGGCGGTGATGTCCGCTTTATAGCGGTCTAGGGCGTCCGCAAGTTGTTCGGCAGCATGTGGCCTGTTTAGGAACCTAACATGCCACGTAAAAAGCCGAAGATCATTGTCCTTTTTTCGTTTTTTGCAAGGGTCGTCAACATAAATCCGGTCCGTTATATCCGAGGCTTGTGGTTGTTTCGGAGTTTGTGTTTTTTTACGGTTACGGCTTACTAGGCCGTAGCCCAACCGACTTATCCTGTTTTTTGGCGCAGGAGGCTCGCCATTCGCCCTTCCCCGTCTGCAATTTCTGTAGGAAATCTCCAGATGGCACCACGAGGAGGTGGGGTTAGGACTTACTAACAGTGCCGCAAGATGTTCGACTGCGGTGGCTCTTCTCGCTTTTTAGCAGGCCAGCATCCGTGGGATAGATGCTACCACTACGAGGCCTTTGTTAGTCCTTTGCAATCCCATACCATACGTATCCAGCGTATTTCCTGGACCGCAGTAAAATTAAAAGTCCAGTCAACTCAAAACCTATGAAAATGTAACCACCCGCATATAAGCACTAAGGTTCGTGGGTACTACAAATACATATTGTCAAAACTTTTAAATGAATAACATCTTATGAAAATCTTAAAAAGAAAAAAAAAAAAAAAAAAAAATACAAACAGAGGACGCTATTGTAAGACTTTTTCAATCAATAGCATTAAAGCTTACTACACGTTCAATACGAAGGAGCAAGGTAAATCAGAGAAACAAGGCGACGAGTAGGAAAGAACATTTTCTATATTACCATGCCCTTATACAAGTTTCATGCGTTTGATTGATTGAACAAGATTTCTTGATATTGTGGTACAAAAAGGCATATGATGCAGAAATTAACAATTTGTACAGATTATACATCTTCTAATTTGAGGTGAGAAAAAACGCAAGAAGATATGAAACCCATGTACTTCCTTTTTTGCTTACAATTCTAGTTTCGTCTAATATAATGTTGTCCTCCTAAAGTTTAGATTATTTAGAACTAACTCCAAACCCTTCCAACCCGTTTTTTCACTCCACTTTTCCTCGAAAATCATTTTAAAATACCGATTTTCTACAAACATATGTATGTACATATACGAGCATAACCTTCCCATTAGTCCTCGTATGTATCTATCTACATATATCACAAACAACCCACTAACTCAGCTTGTTGTCATCGTTATAACTCGACAGCAACAAGTACTTGCTGCTGACCCTTACCATCGGCGATACTCAAATACAAAAAAAGAAAAAATAAAACATGTACAAAGCATCATAAAGGACAATTATTCCGCCAGCAAATTATCTTCGAATCAAATGACACTGATGCTGAGAACAAAACTCATTTAACTTGTCCACGAACATAATTGTCCGGTCATTTGATGGTGTTGCCTCAGCTACCGACGACGCCGACTTGGACATGAAAATACGGACAAAAGATGTCCTTTGGCCAAGTGTCTTTTCAAAAGATGTGTTTCTTGACAATCACAACAATATCGTGTACGCGCGTTAATTAATTCAACAACGAGCAAGAGCAACAGGAACAAACACAACAATCCTAATGACGATTCGCTCAATAGAGCGGTTCTATGTTGTGTTGTGCTCTGTCGTGTTTGAACGGACTGAATGGGTGGAAGGAAAACGCATGTCCGCAAAAGTCAAAAAGCCACACACAAATTCAAAAGTCGAGGGTCGAGTGTCCCTCTGCAACGAACAACAGCCTGTTGGCAATGTATGCGTGTTTTGTGGGTGGTTTGGGTGGGTTGGATCGGTGACGCCGACAGGCAGAATTGCTTTTCTGCCAACTTGTTACACATTGATAGTACCACAACGACGCCAGCCGTTCCGTTTATTTCAGCTGATTGTTTTGTTGTTGTCGCTTTTGTTGGTGAAAAAGGCGAATACGATTATGATGACAACAATAATAATGATGATAATAGTAGAGGGATGAACCGAAGATGACTTTGTCCCAATATAAAGGAAGAATTCGAATAGAGGTAGTTTTAAACGTCAACGAACAACTGAGTCGAGTGCACAACAGCGAGCACAATAAGAAGCCACCAAGTGAGTGTAGCTTCGTAGTGAAATTGCCATTCCTACCGTTGCTTTGTACTAAATAAGTGGGTAGAGCGTTCAAAGAAGTGTCGAGCCGTTTTAAATATTCTACAAGAAGTTGCAAATCGCCTAAAAATAGTGTGAAAAAGATTATTAAATTTATTTCTTCATAAATTGATTCGAAAAAAAATAAAAAAATAAATTGAAAATCACAGTGATTAGAAAAGAAGTTTCATTTCTTGAAGAAGTGACAGAAAAAAAATCGAAAACAAAAATTGTGTTAGTGCTGGTAGCGTTTTTCCAATTTCTGCAAATTCCTTTCTGGTGAGTTTTTCTGTGTATTTAAAAAAACAAAGTCTTACATTTAACTAATAAAAATAAATTAGTTGAAATCAGTGTCTGGAATCTGTTTCGGAGGAAAAAATAAGCAAATAGTCATTGTATAGTAATTAGTTATCATTATTACGAGTACGCACACCCGTGGAGAAAACCTGCTACTTTCATAAATTTAATGAATAGGAGTATTCTAAAAAATAGAAACGAGCTCAAGCTATTTCCTTAATTAAAAATGTGCTTACAATCCGTGATTATATTCGACTAAAAGTACCAGAACCTTAGGGATAAGGATTCATTTTTCTTCTAGAAATACATCATAGACTACAAAAGCATAAAAAAGTAATATTAGCTGTTCAAGTAAAAATTCTATTCATGGGTCAGTACTTTATTGTACTTAAAATTGTCCTTAGGGGAAGGAAGATATTATCATTTTTTATTTCAGTCCAAAAAAGGCAAAACCAACCAAATAGCTTTATATTGCTCCATTATGTTCTTTTTAATGTGCCTTTGAGGCAAACAGAAAGTTCCTACGATAAGATGACAAGCTGTCTACTGGATTAACGCTTAAGCCTTGGTGTGGTGACTTAATTTAAAATACTGTTTACCATTTTCTTGTTTTTGTTTGAATCTGGTTTTATACCGCCTATTGGTCACGGGTTTTTTCATTTTTAAATTCATATCAGATTAAGCGACGTATTAAGAAATATATTTAAGTGGGCACGTAACTTGGGTTTTTCTTCGGGCGTCATTACCTTCTACTCCGAATTAACTGAATGCCCCCATAAGTTGTAGTTGTTTTGAGTACAATTACAAGCCCCTCAATATCATATCACTTCAAATCATATTATCCTGCTATATCATACAACTTGACAGAGTTAAATACAAAACAACAATTCTGTTGTCTTTTGTATTATTTCCCCCTTCTCCGCCAGTGAACCTGGCCGAAGACTCTCTGGTTGACTGTAAAAGAGAACTATCATCGTTAAAAAAGTTGCAGCCGCCTTCATTGCAATTTTTAAAAAGCAATGTTGTCAGTTCCAAATCTGTGTTCCATACTACGCATATGGATATATCCCAGCTGGCTGGCGATCTTTCGTGTCCATCTTCTTCTTTTGATGGCGTTACAGCCCATGAAGGACCAGAGCCAAGCTTCTCTCAATGACCCATGATGTGTGTGATTTGTTTTTCCCATAGGTAAAAGGGACCTACAGTTTAATGCCGACAGATCTTCGAATTTATAAACAAATGAAGCAAAAGATTTTGAAACTATTACTGGTGGCATATCCATTATTTTTGATTACCGCAGTACATCGACGAGGCATTGAGGTAATTATATTGTCAAAAATAACATTCATTGGGATGTTATCCCAGACAATTTGTGCTTGTCATAGCAGTGAATCTAAATTATTGAATTTCGTGCGATATATCCTTTGATCTACGATTTTCCATAGATTCTCTATAGGGTTGAGAGCAGGGGATTGCGCTGGTCACTTCGTTAAAGTTATCTTGCCTTCCTTAAGCCAATCCTTGACAAATTTAGCGGTATGTCTAGGCTCGTTGTCTGTTGGAAGAACCATCGTAACGGCATATTCTCCTCGGCATAAGGAAGCATAACGTTTTGGAGGATATCCGGGTAGACGGAACGACCCATTATACCACTAATCTTACGAATTGGCCCGACTCCATGACCAGACAAACATCCTCACACGATAATAATGCCACCGCCGTGTTTCACTGTACCCTTGGTAAATCGTGAATTTAGGCGTTCGCCTTCCGGGCTGCGCACCGAATGAAATCCATCAGATCCCTTTAAACTGCATTTGGTTTCGTCAGAAATAATACAGCTTTCCATTTTTTCTGCGGTCCAGTTAAAGTGTGCCTTTGCAATTACAATTCTCAGGCGTCGATTTTTTAAAAGAAATAAGTGTTTTTTTTATATGACGATATGACTCTGAGCCACTATTAAGCGCTCTTCACCGAACCATCCTATCTCAGACCTCAAAGCCCAGTTCATTTTGTAAACATTTTGAGGATATAAATAAGCCTTATAATGCTTTTATCCTCGCGACTGGTGGTTCTTCTACAGCCAGTATGCGCCGTTTGGACATTTCCCCGAACACCGAATGGCTTATAGCAAATTTGTTGGCAAAAAGTCCTACTGATTTTTCGCTTTTAAAATTAGAAACTTCTTCTTCTTCTTAATGGGCGCTACAGTTCGTGGTGAACCTGGGCCTCTGCCAACATATCCCTCCCACTAGCACGATCTTTTGCTAGCCTTTTCCATTGCCGCACACCCAGTTGGCGGAGGTCCCCTTCCACCTGTGTGCGCCATCTTAAGTGCGGCCGTCCTCTGCTTCTTCGTGTCTCTCGGGGTTGGATTCAAAGACTCTCCGGGCTGGAGCTGTGGTGTCCATTCGCTCTACATGGCCCAGCAATCTTAGGCGTTGAATCCGCAGACGCCTGACTAGGCTCATGTCGCTATATAGCCCGTAAAGTTCGTGGTTGAATCTTCTCCTCCATCCCCCGTCTGCGTTTATAGACAAAAAAAAATCCCGCGCAAAATCCTTCTCTCGAACCGACCAAGGTTCCTCATCCGCTTTTGATAGTGTCCATGCTTCTGCGCCGTACAACAGGACCGGGATGATAAGGGTCTTATATAGAGTCAACTTTGTCGTTCGGGAGAGGGCTCTATTACTCAATTGCCTTCTGAGCCCAAAGAAACAGCGATTGGCAAGAGTGATTCTACGTTTGATTGCGGAACTGATGTCACTGTTCCAGGTCACTGCGGAGCCAAGGTAGACGAAGTCCTTAACTACCTCGAACTTATATCTGCCAATACAAACGTTCTGGCCAAGACGTCGGTGGTGAGCGTCCTTTTCTGATGACAGCATATATTTAGTTTTGCCCTCGTTTACCACCAGACCAACTTTCGCCGCCTCGAACTCAATACTCGCAAACGCCTCATTGACATCTGGCTGTGATCTACCTATTATGTCAATATCGTCGGCGTATGCAAGGAGTGGCGAGGATTTGAAATAGATTGTACCTCTTGTATTGGCCAATGATTTTTGCACAATCATTTCCAGTATGATGTTGAATATGATGTTGACGTCCAGGCCTTCTTTCTCCAGTTTGATTAGTGGTTCGTTTACAACTACGTTCCAGAGAAGAGGTGGGAGGACCCCACCTTGCAGGGTTCCCTTGGTAACTACTCTGGTAGTTACTAGGCTTCCCCACTTAGAGTGTATCTTGCGCGTTAATAACAACTCGCTGAACAGCTCTATCGGAGTCCTCTCCACCTTTAGCTTTTCTAGCCCTTCTATTATTGCTTTCGGAGTGACGTTGTTAAAGGCGCCCTCTATGTCTAGGAAGGCTGTTAGAGTATATTCGTTTTCTGGGTCCACAAAGCCAAATTTCTGAACACTTCTTTTCAAATTTTGTCTTAAGATATCCAGATAAACTTCCTTGTCATTATTCCATCGATCATTTTTAACTCACCAACAACTTTGCTTGAGAAACAGCCCCATATCATCACTGACAATTTCCCGAATTTTACTGTTGGGATGATATTCTTGTTGTCGATGGCTGTAAGCGGTTTTCGCCGTACTCTCGGCGGTCCTGCATGGTAGTACAGCTTTATGCTAAACTCGTCACAAAATACAACATCGTTCCAATACTCTACCGGAAGACAAATGTGCTTTGTTGCAAAATTGATTCTTTTGCAAATATTCAACGGTGAGAGTAATGGTTTTTTTCTAGCGACTCTTGATGTGTACTTGTGCCTGAGTATAGTTTTTCTAACTGTCTCATGAGACACTTGAACTCCGTAACCGTTTCTTAAGTTCGTGGCTAATATTCTGGTGCTGGTATGAGGGTTTTCTTCAATACGTCTTACCATTTTTTTTCGTCCCTGGCTGTTGGTTTTTTGGTCTGCCTGTTGACTGGTTCAGATCTAGCCTGCCTTCTTTTTCAGTACGGCTTATAACTTTGTACACAGTTCCTAATTTTATACAAAACATTTCAGTCAATTCCCTAGCGGATTTTCCTTTGTGGTAGTTATAATAGACCAATTGTATTACATCATCACTTAAAAGATTACTTTTTTTAAATTTTCTGGACCCTATGAAATCGTTAATGACTAACAAACTGACACACAACTCCAGAACGCAATGAAATTACAGCTAATGTGACGGATTCCTTTTTCTTTTATTAGGGTTCCGTACCCAAAGGTAAAACGGAACCCTATTACTAAGACTTCGCTGCCCGTCCGTCCGTCTGTCACCAGGCTCTATCTCATGAACCGTGATAGTTAGGGAGTTGAAATGTTCACAGATGATGTATTTCTGTTGCCGCTACCACGACAAAAACAGAACAAAATGAATATTTAAGGGGGGCGCCAATACAACAGACATGATTTTCATCCAAAAAATCCCCTTGGTCACATACTGAACTAAGGTTAGTCGACAATATGTTTGTGTCTTTGATGAATTAATCCTAGCTGCAAACCCTTTCCCCATATTTATTGTTATTCGCCTTTTCACATCGTTGCTGTCAAGTAAGATAGTTGATTTGAATTCAATCGACACTTTGATGATCAACTACATATATCTCATCATGAAGATTTTTGATTATTAAAGTAATATGCCGATAACCTGCCTGCAACCAAGATGTGTCATCATACGAAAAATGTGATTTAATGTGATGACTGATGAGGTAACATACATAGTCTCTTTCATATTTATATATACAGATGGTACGGAACCCTTCGTGCGCGAGTCCGACTCGCACTTGGCCGGTTTTTTATTATTAACGAGATTTCTCGGACTGTATGCTCTTTTGCAAAGAATTATTTAACAGTGAAAACAGCATTGGATATGTTTTGTTTTGTTTTCTGTTGGTTTTGGGTTACATTTGCCTTTTTGACATGATAACGCCTTATTAATCGATGAACACCGGTTGCACGTACGAAAAAGTATGACTCATTGTCACGTTCCGCCTGAGCTGAGCATGCAAGCGATAGAAAGGCATTTATTTTGCCTATGGAATACAATTTTGTTTGCATACTTGGGGGAATGAACAAATTTTACGATGTCGTAGGCATACTTCTGGGAGTAGTCAGTAATCCAGGTGATACATATGTACAACATGCATACATACACCGTAATTCTGTTTTTACACGACAAATACGATTCTGAAGAACTCAAGTGAAAGTCTGGACTTTGTTTGAAAAAAAATGCTCACAGCCAATTACTCATGAACGCGTGCGTTTAATAAATGCTCGTTGGGTAGCGCACACTCACGTGCAGCTCATGAGTGTTTGCGTTTGCTTACCAAACCACAACACTGTCCGAGCAATCTCATATGTATCGGCTGTGGTCCGAACACCGTAATCAACCAACGTCGGGTGCGGTTAGTACTTAGATGGTGGACCGCTTGGAAACACCGGGTGTTGTTCATTTTTCATCAATGTTTTCTAATGACGTTATCACGTAAAATAATCGTCCGTAAACCGACTTTACAGACAACCAAAATATTTTTTAAAATGGATTAGATATAAAAAAAATAGCTCATTTGCTGTCTTCTTGGTAAATATATGCTTTTAAGTCATTTTATTTTATTTTTACGTTTTGCCAACATTTTCCTGACAAGCTGTACATATATAATTTACGTTCCTGTTTTCATTCTTTGCTTTTGACATTTTAATTTTAAGCAATGATTAAAAGCTCAAAAAGAAATATTTTCAGGAAAAGAAAAGAGAAATCAATTAGGGAAACATGTTACAACCTAATTTTTCAAAGACGAAAGTCGCTAATTAATCATTTGAGATATTCTTCGTGGGGATGATTTTTGACTTTAAAATGAAAACCAGATGGGAAAAATACATACATATGGCTAGGACTTAGTTTTTAAATAATATTCTCTGCGTTTTTTACTTTATTTTGGACGGATAAACAGAGTTTAGAAAAGGTTTTGTGCAGCGACAGGGCAAAGCATAAATGCTATCTAGCTCTATATAAAAGTGAACGTGTTACGTGAGTACTTTAACAAAAGGAGTTAAACATTTGTACATATGAGATTGCTCGGACAGTGTTGTGGTTGGTAAGGAAACGCAAACGCTCATGAGCTGCTCGTGAGGGTGCGCTACTCAACGAGCAATTATTAAACGCACGCTCTCGTAAGTAATTGGCTGTTAACATTTTTTTCGAATTGGAAATGGGCACATACATATGTATGTATGTATGTATATCCCACATACAACCTCCAGACTTTTTCACACGGATTCCTCAAAATCGTATTTGGCGTGTAAAAAAAAATTTTCAAAATCCATACACGATTTCGTACTTTAGCTTTTAGCTTTCTTGAAAGAAGAGATCACAATCAACCAATGACTTACTGGTACCATTCCGGGGACGACGAATGCTATTATACCTTGACGTACAGCTGTAGATTTTATGAATTTTCAGTAAAACTGACTAAACGTTATGTGTGGAGAAGAAAATACAATCCGTAGGGACTTGTAATTACTTACTTACTTATCAGGCCTGCGATCCATGGAGGATCTGAGCCTGAGCCATAGCTGCCTTCCATCCTTGACGGTCCCGGGCACGCTGCTTCCAATTGTCAAGACCAAGATGTCTTACACCCGCGATTACTTGGTCTTTATACCGGAGGTTCGGTCTTCCTCTTCTTCTCGAACCAGGAGGCTCGGAGTCGAAGGCCCTCTTAGCCGGAGCGTTGATGTCCATGCGCTCGATGTGGCCCAGCCAGTGTAGTCGACGGATCCTTGCCTTCCGGACTACATCCACATCTTGGTACAGCTCGTAGAGTTCGCGGTTGTGTCTTCTTCTCCATTCACCTTCCTCACAGACAGGACCAAATATCCGGCGCAGAATTTTTCTTTCGAAAGAACCCAAAATCAGCTCCCCTGTCCTGCTTATCGTCCAGCTTTCGGCTCCGTACAGCAAGACTGGCAGAATGAGCGTTTTGCAAAGCATGACTTTGGTCTTTCGAGTGAGGGGTTTTGACCCCAGTTGTTTGGACAAGCCGAAGTAGCAGCGGTTGCCAAGGGCGATTCTATGCCGGATCTCCACTGTGGTGTCATTCGTGGAATTTACGTTTGCCCCGAGGTAGACAAACTACTTAACTACCTCGAAATTGTAGCTGTCAATTGTTATATTTTGTCCCAGGTGGTGAGCGACGGATTGGTTTTTGCTTGACAGCATGTCTTTCGTTTTGTCCTCATTGATCTTAAGACCAACTCGTTTCGCCTGTTCTTCAATCGCCGTGAATGCTTCCACAATGCCACGGCGAGAACACGCGATGATGTCGATATCATCCGCGTATCCTAGCAGCTGGATGGACTTGTAAAAGATAGTGCCTTCCCTGTTGACGCCTGCCCGTCGCACTATCTGCTCCAGCTCCAGGATGAAGAAGTTACATGACAGCGCATCTCCTTGCCGAAATCCGGTGCATGTTTCGAATGGTTCCGAGGTCCTAGAACCGAGTTGCACGGTGCATCGCGTGTTTTTTAGAGTGGCACGACACAACTGGATCAGTTTTACCGGGTCCCGAATTCGGCCATCGCCCCAAACAGTTCTTCACGATGAATGCTGTCGTATGCGGCTTTGAAATCGATGAAAAGATGGTGTGTATCGATTCGAAACTCGTTGGTCTTTTCCAGGATTGGTCAAAGTGTGAAAATTTGGTCTATAGTTGATTTGCCGGGCCGGAAGCCGCACTGGTAGCTGCCGACTTGTAATAGGTTCTCTTAAATAGAATGATGATCAAGAGACAATTCCGATAAGAAAGTTCCTTTCGCTTCTTGTATTGATTTTAGAAATAATTAATTTTACCAAAAAAAAAGAGCTGAGTTAGCAGCTTTCCGCAGTCTGCAGTTGCGCTGTCTCTTGGCATCCGATTTCCTTACAGCTATCGCCTGTAAGGAGTACTGGATGCTGCTATACGCTGTCGGTATTCACTTTGTTTCTGTGCCTTCGATTTTGGAGCAGCGATTGTTGGTGGCTCAGCGAATGACGTTGCAGAAGTGAATGCGGCAGCATCTTGCGCCTCCGTGAGTACATTACTCCTTGAAGGTAGTGGCAGATCCGTGAGATCCATAGGTTCGTCAGGTTGGTCTGCCAACAAATAGTAGCTGTGAGATATAAATCAGAAATGTTGCGTATAAACCGTTGGTTACTATCCTTACCAAGTTCCATTCTGGAAAATGAATAGGAAATATATTTTTGATATGTACTTTTGACAAATACTGAGCGATTGAAATAAATGAACAAAAAGGCTGTGACTACCTTTTAAATAGTCGCCTCTCTATAGCGGCGTTCACACTGTACGATTTTTTTGACAACCAACAGTACGCAGCGTTCCCACTATACTGCATGTTTGATAGACTTCATTAGTGAGAGAGAATTTGTGTTGTGAATATCATTACGCCTGTCGTAAGAGGCGAGGCGCTGGAGTGCTGCCTTGCTCCAAAGTTGGGAGTTTTTCTAGGGCGAGGTGCCAGACCTCGAGCTTTGCGGGACTCATCTGGAAGTGACCTTACGGTCGCAAAGCTCCACCGGTAGCTATAATCTGGTACCACGAGAAACAGGAGCCCCCGCAACTGGCAGTCGGTACCTTACGTCTGTCCCGGCCTGTCTATGAGGTAGGCCCCCTAGTGGGAGTATCGTGGTGGTGTGTAGTGGATAATATTTTTGGAACTATATCCCCACGATTTAGAGTTTTGCTGACCACTACCAATTTAAGTAGACACCAATCCCTCTAACAGTAGTCTATTATTACATCTACAAGCTTGGAAATGCCATAACTTGTCACTAAATCTGTCGTCATATCGCCGTTGTTCGCTGATGTTCACCCTTCGAAATCACAAAAAAAGTGAAAAGCGTATGGAAGTAAAATTTCTGACTTTTACATTTACACGGGCACCCACACAAGCAAGGTAAAAAGTCGAAAATTCTGAACTTCATGGTACAAATCGTATCGACTTGCAGTCTTGACACGAGTCATCAAGCAAATCGTACAGATAAATCGAACAGTGTGGACGCCGCTTAGCGCTTGTTTCGCTCAGGCGGAACGTGACAATGAGTCATACTTTTTCGTACGTGCAACCGGTGTTCATCGTTTTATAGGTTAGGTTAGGTATATGGGTGCACTATTGACATAAAGTCGAGGCTCTCGTAGACTACGCTGAGTCCATTGTGCCCACTTGTTTTGTTCAACCCGTTGATACCTAGATACATTTCGGGCTGAACCAGCCAGACGAGGATAAAAATCCCAGTATTCTGTTCAGCCCAATATTACCTACCTCTTCTAGTCCCGAAAGGAAGTATCTTCCCAGGAATATATTCCTTTTTTGGGCTAGCGCCGGACATTCGCACAGCAGGTGACGAACGGACTCAATTTCCTCTTCGTCCCTGCAGCTTCTGCAAAAGTTATTGTAGGGCTGGCCTAGTCGAGCTGCATGGTAGGATAGCATGCAGTACCCGGTGCACCGACTGCCAGTCGAATGTTCCCACGATTGAACTTCAGCAGATATTCCGCTCTTTTCTTATCATAGACGGGCCAAGTCGATCTCGCCGTTGCGCATGTATCTAAGCGACACCATCGCTTATTGGCTTTCACCAATAGCTCCGTCTGTATCTCCCTGTAGAGCGCACTGAGTGGTGCTTTGGCCTCAGCTAAGATCTGCGCAATGTTAGCACCTGATCCCACCTTAGCCAGCTCGTCCGTCCTCTCGTTTCCAGAGATATTCATATGACCAGGTAGCCAGCAAAGGGTCACCTCATTTACATTGGATATCTCTTCTAATTTCTCCTTGCAGAGTTTGACGAGTTTGGATCTTATCCATGCTGCCTGCAGAGCCTTAATGGCTGCCTGGTTGTCAACATAGATGCTGATCCTTTTTCCTGTGATATTCTCTTTGCTGATCAGGTCCGCCGCCTGCTTGATAGCGAAGACCTCAGCTTGGAAGACACTGCATCCATCATCGAGCCTGTAGGAGCGATGCATATCCCGAGACTCAAAGTAGACTCCAGCACCTGTGCCAACATCCATTTTGGATCTGTCGGTGTAGAGTGCCAGTTCACTTTCCGTGCGTACCAAATCACCGGTCCATTCCTCCCTGGAGAGAATTCTAGTAGAGAATCTCCTCTCCCAGGAAGGAAGTCGGGTGACATAGTCCATTACGGTTCTGAATCTCGAGACGGCCCATCGATCCAAGACTGATGCATGTCCGTGAGGACTCCTTTTCCAGAGACCTGATTCCTGTAATCTTAGCGCAGTTCTGGTTGCGGCGCTCTCGCAGTACATATCCAGAGGTGGGAGGTTCAGCATGACTTCAAGAGCCGCCGTTGGTGTGGACTTCATAGATCCCGTCACCGCCAGACAGCCTGCTCTTTGAACCTTTGACACACTCTGAAGATGACACTTTTTTTCAAGTGCTTTCCACCAGACAACCGAGCCATAGACTAGGATAGGTCTTACCACCGCAGTGTACAACCAATGTACTAACCTCGGTTTGAGGCCCCATGTCTTTCCAAAGGACCTTTCGCTCGACGGCCGATGATGTTAACCTCTGCACCACAGCCACCCCCATATATATATCTAACTTCATTGGAATATGTAGTAAATTATGCAAGCCTCATAATTCAGTAGTTCATATATCGTTCTCAGAGAAAAGATCACAATGCACAAATTCCGTATGCGATAGATTCACTTTGTTGTAAGCAGTTCACATGTGCATTAGTACAACCATAGCAAGATAAAAATCGAATTCATTAGGAACACATGGGGCTTACATTACATTAAATCATCACTAATATAAGGTACATACAGCTCACAAAGACAAAGTTTAACTTACTCCAGGACTTAATTGACACGACCATCTATTGAACACCATTTCCAATTAGATGACACAACGATTGGTGACTATGACATGCTGCCTCTGTAAAACCGAAAACTACCCGCGGGTAAGGTTTCGTTAGATTCCAGAATATCCAATTACACGGCAGCCAAGAAGGAAACTTGAATATCTGCCGGCCAAACTATACTCGTCTTTTAGATATTTGAATCGCAGGGATATCAGTTCGTAATTTAAGACTTCTCTAACGACTAATACAGGGATAGTGTTAGACAAACAAGAACAACAGAGGAAATATGCAAATGCATTTTGAAAGGAACTACTGCAAGATGCAATCATTACATCGGGGAAAGGTCAACGGAACTTAGAGTCGCTCGAGGTTGAAACTTCTCAGTAACCTTTAAATATCAACAAATCGTTCGATAATTAAACCCTTTACTGCGGTTGTTGACAGTGTTTGCTTTTTATATTCTATTTATGTACATCGGACTTAAGGGACATAATAGAATAGAATCGTTCCCAAACCCATTTGAAAACAAGTGTCAGTGCTGCTAAATTCCATGTTGATAGCAAAATCCTAATATTCTCATTACACCTATGTATTTGCAGGTACGTTCTCCTTCCGTTTTAAACTGGTTTAAAGCGAGTTAATAACTTCGAAGTTTGTTAATTTTGTTAAAAATCTATTTTTGTATGCATCTCTCTTGAAAATGGGGTCGATTTGATTGAAGTTTATACCCTACCGAGTGGATTCGCTTTCGCTTTTGCAACACTTTTCTGATACTTATTCGTATCTTCCTTCGAAAGAATGATTTATTCCTTCTACAAAGAGTAATATTTCACGCCTGATTGTGCATATGTTATCTGGGTGATTACCAATTGGGCATGATGCTAACTTTAATTTAATTTGGCAAGCATTTTAAAGTGAGCAAGCTTCTTAGAAGAAAGAACAAAGAGCACGAGAAGCGCGCGATTGAGGATTTGGAGAGGTGTTACTGCAGGCGTGACGTTCGAAAGTTTTATCAACAGATAAAGCGAACATGCCAAGGTTATAAAGCCAGAACGGAAGCCTGCAGGGATGAGAACGGACACCTAGTAGTAGAACCACAGTCGATGCTGAGAATATGGAACAACCACTTCTGCAGACTGTATAACGGCGATGTTAGTCAATATACCGCTGTCAGGCAGAATGATCCATTTCTAATCGACGGAGACCGCAGAGAATTCTGTCCCCCTGACCTCGACGAAGTTAAGATTGCCATATCGAAGCTCAAGTCGAATAAAGCTGCTGGCGCAGACGGACTAACTGCTGAGCTCTTCAAGGCAGCTGGGGATGACCTGGTTGGGAGCATGCACCAGCTCATCCGTAAGATATGGTTAGAGGAAAGCATGCCCGAGGAATGGGCAGCATCGTATGCCCGATCCACAAGAATGGAGACCCCTCTGATTGCGCCAACTATAGAGGAATAAGTCTCCTCAACATCGCCTGCAAAATCTTCTACGCCGTTTTGTGTGAACGCCTGGAGCCTTTTGTGAATAAGCTGATAGGTCCTTATCAGTGCGGATTCAGGCTAGGGAAGTCCACCATCGACCAAATCTTCACACTACGGCAGATACTGGAGAAAACCAATGAATTTCAAGTCGACACTCACCACCTATTTGTCGACTTAAAAGCCGCATACGACAGCGTAATTAGAGACGAGCTATACAACACTATGTCTACCTTTAACATACCTGCTAAACTCGTCAGACTATGCAGGATGACTTTGGAGAATGCTCGCTACTCCATCCGAATCGGTGAACACCTTACCGATAGTTTTGATGTTAAAAAAGGATTTAGGCAGGGCGATGCGCTGTCGTGTGATTTCTTCAACATCATATTGGAAATGATTGTGCAAAAATCACTGGCCAATACAAGAGGCACAATCTATTTCAAATCCTCGCAACTCCTTGCATACGCCGACGATATTGACATAATAGGTAGATCACAGCGAGATGTCAATGAGGCGTTTTCGAGTATTGAGTTCGAGGCGGCGAAAGTTGGTCTGGCGGTAAACGAGGGCAAAACTAAATATATGCTGTCATCAAAAAAGGACGCTCAACACCGACGTCTCGGCCAGAACGTTTGTATAGGCAGATATAAGTTCGAGGTAGTTAAGGACTTCGTCTACCTTGGCTCCGCAGTGACCTGGAACAACGACATCAGTTCCGAAATCAAACGCAGAATCACTCTTGCCATTCGCTGTTTCTTTGGGCTCAGGAGGCAACTGAGTAATAGAGCCCTCTCCCGAACGACAAAGTTGACTCTATATAAGACCCTTATCATCCCGGTCCTGTTGTACGGCGCAGAAGCATGGACACTATCAAAAGCGGATGAGGAGGCCCTTGGTCGGTTCGAGAGAAAGATTTTGCGCTTGATTTTTGGGCCTATAAACGCAGACGGGATGGAGGAGAAGATTCAACCACGAACTTTACAGGCTGTACAGCGACATGAGCCTAGTCAGGCGTCTACGGAATCAACGCCTATGATGGCTGGGCCATATAGAGCGAATGGACACCACAGCCCCAGCCCGGAGAGTCTTTGAATCCAACCCCGAGGGACGAAGAAGCAGAGGACGGCCGCCCTTAAGATGGCGCACACAGGTGGGAGGGGACCTCAGCCAACTGGGTGTGCGGCAATGAAGAAGACTAGCGAAAGATCGTGCTAGATGGTGGGGCATGTTGGTTGAGGCCCAGGTTCACCCCGAACTGTAGCGCCCACTAAGAGGAAGAAGAAGTTCTACGTTAAGTTACAATCAAAATTCGTTGAAATTAATGAAATACATATGTGCATACGTCAGATGTTTCAGTGCAATAGAAAAAACTGAAGAATCCTTGGTAGAAAGGTTCGTATTACAATTTTCCTAATTAGTCAATAGTCCTGAAAAAATCGCTAAAATGTAATGGACTGTACAGCCAGTCGAACGCTTGCATTATCCGTATAAACGAATTTAATGTCACAATAAGGTTGAATTGAAATTTTTTAGGACGTGAAACCCGGGCACACGTTTTTGTCAATCACCCGTGATGCGTGAAGTTTACCTATTTTCCAGGTCAAATGCCTTTCTGACGACAAGCTTCCACTCACGAAAGACACCACAAACATCAAGATTGAATTCAATGTCATTGGTATCAAACACCAATACATCACGAAACGTTCTTCTTTAGGAAATGTCTGTACTATTTTAATTTTTTTTAAGGAACTCCTGAAAATCATGAGCTACCTTTCTCTTATGATGCTTACTTACTTTGATGGCGCTACAGCTCGGGGTGAACCAGGGCCTCAACAAACAAGGCTTTCCAGCCGGCCCGATCTTTGGCCAGCCGCTTCCAGTGCCGCACGCCCAGTTGGTTGAGGTCCCTTTCCACCTGTGCGCGCCACCTTAAATGCGGTCGTCCTCTGCTGCATCGTCCCTCGGGGTTGGCGTTGAAGACTCTTCGGGCCGGAGCGTTGATGTCCATTCGCCGACATGGCCTAGCCATCTAACTAGGCCGATGTCGCTGTACAGCCCGTACAGTTCTTGGTTGAATCTCCTCCTCCACTCTCCGTTTACACAAACGGGACCAAAGGCTGTACGCAGAATTTTCCTCTCGAAACGCTCAAGAGCCTCTTCATCTGCTTTTGAAAACGTCCAAGACTCAGCGGCGTAGAGGAGCACCGGGATGATTAAGGTTTTCTAGAGGGATACCTTAGTTTTTCGAGGGAGGGCTCTACTACTCAATTGCCTCTTGAGCCCAAAGAAGCAGCTGTTGGCAAGAGTTATTCTGCGTTTTATCTCAGCGCTGGTGTCGTTGCTGCTTGTCACTATCGAGCCAAGGTAGACGAAGTCCTTGACTACTTCAAAAATATAGCTGCCGAAGATGAGGTTCTGACCAAGGAGTCGGTGTTGCGCGTCTTTCCTGGATGAGAGAATATATTTGGTCTAGTCCCCATTTACCCTTAGACCCACTTTAGCTGCTTCTGCTTCAATGCTTGCGAACGCCTCGTTGGCGTCTCGCTTTGTCCGTCCAATAACCTTAATGTTATCTGCTTAGGCACGGAATTGTGTGGACTTGAAGTAGATCGTACCTCTTGTATTGGCCGCAGAGTCCCGCACGATATTTTTAAGAATAGTGTTAAAGAAATCACATGACAGTGCGTCACCCTGTCTAAAACCATTTTTAACATCAAAGGGGTCGTTAGTTCACCTCCGACCTTAATAGAGCAGCGAGAGTTCTCCATAGTCATCCTGCACAGTCTGACGAGTTTGGCAGGAATGTTAAAACATGACATGGCTCTCTATAGCTCGTCTCTATAAACACTGTCATACGCGGCTTTAAAGTCGACAAAAAAATTAGTGCGTGTCGACCTGATATTCATGGGTCTTCTCCAAGATCTGCCGTAGTATAAATACTTGGTCTATCGTGGATTTTCCTGGCCTGAAACCATACTGGTAGGAACCTATCAGATTGTCCACGAACGGTTTCAGGCACTTGCACAGTACGGCAGAATCTTGTACGCGATGTTCAAAAGGCTTATCCCTCTGTAATTGGCGCAGTCATAGGGGTCTCCTTTCTTATGGACCGGGCAAACGATACTGAGATTCCATTCATCTGGCAGGCGTTCTTCCGACCATATCTTGCAGATGAGATGGTGCATGTTCCTAACCAGCTCATCGCCAGCTGCGACGGGGAGTCCGTCTGCTCCAGCAGCTTTATAAGCCTTTAGTTTCGATATCGTTATCTTAACATCGTCTAGGTCGGGTGGACGGGGTTCTCCTTCGTCTTCGTCCATTGTGAATGGTTCGCTCTGCCTGACGGCGGCATTTTGACTATCATCGCCGTTATACAGTCTGCAGAAGTGGTTCTTTCCACAATCTCAGCATCGACTGTGACTCCACTTCAAGTTGTCCATGCTCATCCCTGCAGGCTTCTGCTCTGGCTTTATAGCCTTGGCAAGTTCGTTTTACCTTCTGGTAAAATTTTCGAGCGTCGTTCCTGCAGTAACATCTCTCCATCTCGAACCTCGAAAGGTTCGGACATCTAGGATGCTGGAGGAGTGTCTGCCGTCGATCGCAATATGTTCAATTTGGTTGGTTGTCGATTGATCGAAACATCGCCAGGTCCCCTTATGGATGTTGAGGTGTGGGAATCGTGTGCTTGCTACTACCAGATTATGTCCCGCCATAAGGTCCACTATCCTTAGTCCATTTTCTGACGTGGTGTTGTGGAGGCTGTGCTTTCCAGTGACCTGTTCAAGGATAGCCTTCTTACCTAGCTTCGCATTGAAATCTCCTAGAACAATTTTGGTGTCATTGCTGGGTCATTGGGCATACGTCCTGTCTAGGAGATCATAGAAGTCGTCTTTATGTCGGTCATCTTTCTCCTCTGTAGGGGCGTTAACACATAATAAGCTTACATTGCCGAGAGTGGTCTTGATGCGGATAGTTATGAGTTTCTCTTATGATGGATTCCTTAAATTTTTATTTCCAATCTTCCACAAAAAGTCAACCCTGCTTTGAAGGACCATCGATAAACCCACTTTTAATGGTTGGATGTTACATCATATTTCCTATGATAAGTGAGTTAATTTCTTCCACAACCGACAAAGAAAAACAACAACAAATCAGCAAACAAATAAAGCGCCAGGCTTAGCGGTTTTATCTAGTATTTCATTTGTCCTAGATGTATAGAGTTCAAAAGGTAATACAGTACACTCTCGGTAGAGTGAACTAATAAAAACCAGGCCTGTTCATACCAGCGAGATAGTTCACATTACCGAGCATTCAAATTTTAAGGCATTCTTTGTCAAAAGATTTGGCTTTTTGATTTTTTTTGTCAATACTGTTCAACATTTTACTTGAGAAGATGGTGCGAAACGCAGGTGAACACTAGAGGCACAATTTTCCAAAAGTTCTGCTGTCATAAAGAAAGGACATCAACATCAACATATTGGACAGAGCGTCACAATGGACAGCAAAAACTTTCAGGTAGTACCTCGGCTCCGCAGTCATTATTTCTTTGCGCTCAAGAGGCAATTGAGAGACCAAGTTGGCATGTAACACTTTAATCATGCCTGTCCTGCTCTATGGCGCAGAAACATGACGCTATTGAAAGCGGATGAGGAAGCTCTTGGTCTTTTCGAGAAAAAAATCCTGCGTGCGATTTTTCATCCTGTTTGCATTGATGGCATATGGAGAAGAAGATTCAATAACGAACTGTACGGGTTATAGAGCGGCATGTGCCTAGTCAATCATCTACGAATACAACATTTAAGATGGCTAGATCATGTAGAGGGCGCCGTGGCGCAGTAGTTAGTGTGTTGGGCTTTGACGCACGATGAGCGAGTTCGGATCCCGATAACACCAACGCCATCGAATGTTTATTTCGCGGCGTCCCTCCTCGGCGGGGTACTGGCAAAACCCTCCGTAGTAAACTTGGAGGGCATGGGCTCGGACATACAGGGTAAAGTTGTTGATTGCTCTCAACCTGGCGAGATGCCAGCAACGATCCCTGTTTAAATGCCCGGGTCAAGTTGACATACGGCCTCCTCGCGGCGCCCTCTGGATAGCCTCTTCAACAACCGTTGGGAGGTGAACAAACGTATGCAGCGAAGAAAACCCCGACCAGAATGGCGGTTGTGCGGCGGGCTAACAATCCGCCCACGTAAAAAAACCCAAAGTTACGAATGAGCAAGATGCCTCGGATACACGGACGGATACTCGACGACGACAACGCACGAAAAAGGAACACGATTTGCGAGTATGCTCCTGGAATGTCAGAACCCTGTACACTCCCGGAGCTGCTCATAAACTAGAAGGAATCCTCACGCAGTACAAGGCGGATATTACTGCGGTCCAGGAAATACGCTGGATAGGAAACGGTATGATTAGGAAGAAAAATTGCGACATTTATTACAGCTGTCACAAAAGGTTGCACTTACTGGGATGCGGATTCGTCGTGGGAAAGCGGTTAAGGTCGAAGGTCATCGACTTTAAACCTATAAGTGATCGCCTGGCTGTGATCCGCATCAAAGGCAGATTTTATAACATCAGCCTTATATGTGCACACGCCCCTACCGACGAGGCTGAAGACCCTATCAAGGAGGACTTCTATGACCTCCTGGACAACGCCTACGGAGCTTGTCCGGAGTACGATGTAAAAATCGTGCTCGGGGACTTCAACGCCAAAATCGGAAAGGAAAACACCCTTGGCGGAGTGATCGGAAAGCACAGCCTCCACGATACAACAACAGATAACGGCTTCCGACTCGCTGACTTTGCGACAGCTCGTAATGCGGTGATAAGTAGCACAAGATTCCCTCGCAAGCGAATCCACACAGCAACCTGGCGATCTCCGGACGGTCGAACCGCCAACCAAATCGACCATGTGCTCATTGACGCAAGGCACGCGTCAAACATCCTGGATGTGCGAACATTCAGAGGGGCAAATGTCGACTCTGACCACTTCCTCGTAGCAGCAAGATTCAGAGCTCGACTGTCCAATGTCAGAAAGCTGCACCAGCCCATCAGGAGGAGGTTCGACATTGGGCGCCTGAGCACACCGGAGGTTGCCAGAGTCTACAGGGAGC
Source organism: Eumerus sabulonum (assembly GCA_951905685.1). Lineage (NCBI taxonomy): Eukaryota > Metazoa > Arthropoda > Insecta > Diptera > Syrphidae > Eumerus > Eumerus sabulonum. The sequence continues at coordinate 180,633,841 of OX645060.1, forward strand.
AGCTGAGCGAAAGACTCTACGGTATGCCTACGTCGAACACAAATGCCAATAATATGTGGCTGCATTGCCGCTCAGCCATTCAGGAAGTAGCCGAAACCACCTTAGGATACCTACCACCCCCGACAAGAAACCCGTGGTATGATGGCGAGTGTGAGCAGAAAAAGGCAGCAACCGACGAGGCGTACCAAAAGGCGCTGCAGAGGAAAACCAGGGCAGCGCGAGAAGAGTACCGAGCCAGAAGAAGGGAGGAGAAGAAACTACTGCGACAAAAGAAAAGAATCTTCGCAGCCTCCCAGCTCAAGGATATCGAGGAGTCTAGGGATAGACATAAAATACGAGCCTTCTACAAGAAAGCCAAAGGCCTTGCAGGAGGCTTCAGAAAGGGCACCCTGGCTCTTCGAAACTGCGAGGGTAATCTTGTCACCGACCCGCAGGGAATAGTGGATGTATTTAAGCAGCACTTCCAGCAGCTGCTTAACGAGCATGACCAAGAGAGAGTGGTAGGGAATGAGGAAATCCCAACTCCAGCCGCTGAAGTAGTCCTCCCACCCAGCATAGAAGAAGTCGGCACAGCTATTCAGAAGCTGAAGAACAACAAGGCCGCAGGCTCAGATGGCTTGCCATCAGAGCTCTTCAAGGCTGGCGGCGATGTTCTGGTAGGGAGCATGCACCAGATCATCTGCAGAATTTGGGAAGATGAGAGCATGCCCGACGACTGGAATACCAGCTCTATATGCCCCATCCACAAAAAAGGCGATCCTACCTCTTGTAAGAACTATAGAGGTATATCCCTGCTCAATGTCGCATACAAGATCCTGTCCAGCGTATTGTGTGAACGTCTAAAACCATTTTGCACCGCACTAATCGGCAGCTACCAGTGCGGCTTCCGGCCCGGCAAATCAACTATAGACCAAATTTTCACACTTCGACAAATCCTGGAAAAGACCAACGAGTTTCAAATCGATACACACCATCTTTTCATCGATTTCAAAGCCGCATACGACAGCATTCATCGTGAAGCACTGTTTGGGGCGATGGCCGAATTCGGGATCCCGGTAAAACTGATCCAGTTGTGTCGCGCCACGCTAAAAAACACGCGATGCACCGTGCAACTCGGTTCTAGGACCTCGGAACCATTCGAAACATGCACCGGATTTCGGCAAGGAGATGCGCTGTCATGTGACTTCTTCAACCTGGTGCTGGAGCAGATAGTGCGACGGGCAGGCGTCAACAGGGAAGGCACTATCTTTTACAAGTCCATCCAGCTGCTAGGATACGCGGATGATATCGACATCATCGCGTGTTCTCGCCGTGGCACTGTGGAAGCATTCACGGCGATTGAAGAACAGGCGAAACGAATTGGCCTTAAGATCAATGAGGACAAAACGAAATACATGCTGTCAAGCAAAAACCAATCCGTCGCTCACCACCTGGGACAAAACATAACAATTGACAGCTACAATTTCGAGGTAGTTAAGGAGTTTGTCTACCTCGGGGCAAACGTAAATTCCACAAATGACACCACAGTGGAGATCCGGCGTAGAATCGCCCTTGGCAACCGCTGCTACTTCGGCTTGTCCAAACAACTGGGGTCAAAACTCCTCACTCGAAAGACCAAAGTCATGCTTTACAAAACGCTCATTCTGCCAGTCTTGCTGTACGGAGCCGAAAGCTGGACGATAAGCAGGACAGCGGAGCTGATTTTGGGTTCTTTCGAAAGAAAAATTCTGCGCCGGATATTTGGTCCTGTCTGTGAGGAAGGTGAATGGAGAAGAAGACACAACCGCGAACTCTACGAGCTGTACCAAGATGTGGATGTAGTCCGGAAAGCAAGGACCCGTCGACTACACTGGCTCGGCCACATCGAGCGCATGGACATCAACGCTCCAGCTAAGAGGGTCTTCGACTCCGAGCCTCCTGGTTCGAGAAGAAGAGGAAGACCGAACCTCCGGTATAAAGACCAAGTAATCGCGGATGTAAGACATCTTGGTCTTGACAACTGGAAGCAGCGTGCCCGGGACCGTCAAGGATGGAAGGCAGCTATAGCTCAGGCTCAGATCCTCCATGGATCGCAGGCCTGATAAGTAAGTAAGTAAGTAGTAAACTTGCCATGAAAAAGCTTCTCGACTCACGCTGTTCGGAATCGGCATTAAACTGTAGATACCTTTCACCTGTGGGAAAAAATAAATCACACACACCGTGGGTGATTGAAGAGAAGCTTGGCTTGGCTGGTCCTTGATGGGCTGTAACGGCACCCAAAGAAGAAAGAAGAAGAAAGATCATGTGGAGCGTATAGACAACACAGCTCTGGCCCGAAGAGTCTTTGAATCTGAGCCATGGGGACAATGAAACAGAGGACGCCCTCGATTGAGATTGCGCACACAAGTAAAGAGGGCCCTCAACCAACTTAGTGTGCACAATTGGAGGCTGATGGCAAAAGATCGTGCTGGCTGGAGAGGTTTGTTGGTTGAGGGCCAGGTCCATCGCAGACTGTAGCGCCACATAAGAAATATAATGCAAAACGTAGACTGACATACAAAATTCACAAAACAAACGTTAAATTTGCTCGATAGACTGTGCATTCGTGTTTAACTGGGTTAAAAATATAGGTTCGCCTTAAAGAAGTTCACTTATTCGCTCTGTAGAGTAATCTGTATGAAATGTTGTGTGTTCACTCTATTGGATTGTTCACTCAAACGATGTTCACTTTAGCGAGAGTGTACTGTATGTACAATAAAAAAGGTAAAGTGAAATCGAATACAAGCAGTTGGGCGTCGAAACAGTGGGTGTGTGGTACTTAACGACTTACTGCTATGTTTTTTCGTTCGATAATTTTGCTGCACCTCTCTTTTTGCCTAGCCCGCCGGTAGGATTATCTTAATTTCCTTATGTAAAGGATGTAAACGCTTTTTTCCCATTGATCTAGTGTTGCATTTCACAACATTTGTTTCACTCATTAGGGTTGCTGTACTATAGATCAAGAGATTTATTTTCTCTTGAAAGATAGCGAAATATGAAACTTTATGTCCCCAGTTTTCATACTAATCCTTGCTTCACTTCTGGATAGGGTTAATGAATGTTGTTTTTTGATTAATTGACATCAGGGAAAGTTTAATTGCGTAGTAAAACAAATTTGCTTTTTCTTAAAGATCGATTATACTGCTTATGATGGTAGCATTGTACTATTCTTACTAGCACAAACATATGGAGGAAAAATCATTTCCACCAATATTAAAGGTTTTCAAAATTGAACCCGTTCTTATAAGAAACACTCAAACTTAGTGCAAAAAGGAATCTCAAAATTAATGCGAAGAGGAATTTCTTATAAAGCACTACAGTTTTTTAATACGACATTTTTTAGTTAGTTAAAAAAATGGAACAGTTCGCTGGCCTATTCGTACTTTTTGGTCATATAGGGTCATCCATTTTATTAGTTCCCAGTAGTAAAATAAAAAATGTTGGTTGTCTGTAAAGTCGGTTTACGGACGATTATTTGACGTGATAACTCATTAGAAAACATTGATGAAAAGTGAACAACACGCGGTGTTCCCAAGCGGTCCACCTAAGAACTAACCGCACCCGACCCTGGTTGATTACGGTATTCGGACGACAGCCGATAGTTCTGAGATTGCTCGGACAGTGTTGTGGTTTGGTAAGGAAACGCAAACACTCACGGGCTGCTCGTGAGTGTGCGCTACCCAACGAGCAATTATTAAACGCACGCGTTCATGAGTAATTGGCTGTGAGATTTTTTTTCGATTTGGAAATGGGCACATACATATGTACATATGTATGTATGTATATATGTATATCCAACATGCAAACTCCAGACTTTTTCACACGAATTCTTCAGAATCGAATTTGTCGTCTAAGAACAGAATTAGGGTGTACGCATGTATGTATGTATGTGTGTATGTATGTATATATGAATCACCTGGATTACTGATTACTCCTAAATGTATGCCTATGTCATCGCACAATTTTTTCATGCCCCCAAGTATGCGAACAAAATTATATCCCATAGGCAAACTAGATGACTCTCTATCGCTTGTATCGCGCTCCCGCTTGCACGCTCAGCTCAGGCGGAACGTGACATTGAGTCAAACTGTTTTGTATGTGCAGCCAGAGTTCATCGATTTATAAGACGTTATCACGTCAAAAAGAATTCACTATCCAAAAAGAAAATGAAACTCCAATCCGAGGATTCGAACACCCGTGCCGAGATTACTCTAATCAGCGACTTAGTCCGCACCGCCAGCAGTGACTCCAGTGATAATTGGTTCAGTATACGTATATATGTTGTTTTAAACAGATGCCTCTCTATCGTTTGTTTCGCTCAGGCGGAACGTGACAATGAGCCATACTTTTTCGTACGTGCGGCCGGTGTTCATAGATTTATAAGACGTTATCACGTCAAAAAAATGTATGTAGGTTTAAATTGATATCAAATATATCTTCTTCTTCTTAATGGGCGCTACAATTCGGGTTGAACCTGGGCTTCAACCAACATGCCCCTCCATCTAGCACGATCTTTTGCTAGCCTTTTCCATTGCCGCACTCCCAGTTGGCTGAGGTCCCCTTTCACCTGTGTGCGCCATCTTAAGTGCGGCCGTCCTCTGCTTTTTCGTCCCTCGGGGTTGGATTCAAAGACTCTCCGGGCTGAAGCTGTGGTGTCCATTCGCTCTACATGGCCCAGCCATCTTAGGCGTAGAATCCGTAGACGCCCGACTAGACTCATGTCGCTGTACAGCCCGTAAAGTTCGTGGTTGAATCTTTCCCTCCATCCTCCGTCTGTGTTTATGGGCCCGAAAATCACGGGCAAAATTTTTCTCTCGAACCGACCAAGGGCTTGACATCAAAACTATCGGTAAGGTGTTCACCAATTCGGATGGGGCAGCGAGCATTCTCCAAAGTCATCTTGCATAGTCTGACGAGTTTAGCAGGTACGTCAAAGGTAGACATAGCGTTGTATAGCTCGTCTCTAATTACGCTGTCGTATGCGGCTTTGAAGTCGAATTCAATGGTTTTTTTCAGGATCTGCCATAGTGTGAAAATTTGTTCGATGACGGACTTCCCTGGCCTGAATCCGCACTGATAAGGACCTATCAGCTTATTTACAAGAGGCTTCAGGCGTTCGCACAAAACGGCAGAGAATATTTTGTAGGCGATGTTAAGGAGATTTATTCCTCTGTAGTTGGCGCAATTAGAGGGGTCTCCTTTCTTGTGGATCGGGCATACCATGCTGAGACTCCATTCCTCGGGCATGCTTTCCTCTGACCATATCTTACAGATGATCTGGTGCATGCTCCTAACCAGGTCATCCCCAGCTGTTTTGAAGAGCTCAGCAGACAGTCCGTCTGCGCCAGCTGCTTTATTCGACTTGAGCTTCGATATGGTAATCTTAACTTCGTCGAGGCCAGGGGGACAGAATTCTCTGCGGTCTTCGTCGATTAGAAATGGATCATTCTGCCTGGCAGCGGTATATTGACTAACATCGCCGTTATACAGTCTGCGGAAGAGGTTTTTCCATATTCTCAGCATCGACTGCCATTCTACTACTAGGTGCCCGTTCTCATCCCTGCATGCTTCCGTTCTGACTTTATAACCTTGTCATGTTCGCTTTATCTATTGATAAAACTTTCGAACGTCTTCTTCTGAGAAGCTTATGCTCCTGCCTTCTTTTTAACTCGTAGAGCTCTCGAGCTGCTCTGGTTCTTTTATGCAGCGAGGCTTTATATGCATCCTGCTTCGGTGTAAGAATCCTCCTGCACCCGTCATCGAACCAGGTGTTTCTTTGTGGTGGAGCCTTGAAATCCAATACTTCGAATGCAGAGCTTTTCAGGGCTTGTTTGCAAAGGCTCCACTGCTGTTCTATTGACAGCGTGGAGGATTGAGGTGTATTGGAGAGCTTAAGGGAGACGCGATAGGTAAAAGCACGACCGGTTTCTGGCGATAGTAGCTTTTCCGACGTCATAACTTTGTATTCTTACTCTACTCCGCAGCGTTCGTGATATCCGTAAGCGCATCTTGGCTACCACAAGATAGTGGTCCGAGTCGATGTTAGCCCCTCGGAAAGTTCGAACATCAAGAATAGTGGAGGAGTGTCTGACGTCGATCGCGATGTGATCAATCTGGTTGGTAGTCGATTGATCGAAAGACCGCCAGGTGCCATTGTGTATATCAAGGTGCGGGAAGCGCGTATTGGCTAGAAGGAGATTTCGCCCTGTAGCAAGATCAAGTACCCGGCCGATGTGGCTGTACAACCCGTACAGTTCTTCGTTATATCTTCTCCTCCATACACCGTTTGAACGAACGGGACCGTAGATAGTGCGCAGAATTTTCCTCTCGAAACGACCAAGGACATCTTCATCCGCTTTTGTTAAAGTCCAAGCCGTTGCGCCGTAAAGGAAGACTGGGATGATCAAGGTCTTATATAGTGTCACCTTGGTTTTCCGAGAGAGGGCTCTACTTCTCGATTGCCTCCTGAGCCCAAAGAAACAGCGGTTGGCAAGAGTGATTCTGCGTTTTATCTCAGCGTTGGTGTTGTTGTCGCTGGTCATCAGTGAACCAAGGTAGACGAATTCCTCGACCACTTCAAAGTTATATCCGCCCATGGTGACGTTCTGGCCAATACTTCGGTGTTGCCCGTCTCTTTTAGACGAAAGCAGATATTTGGTTTTACCCTCATTAATCTTGAGACCCATCTTAGCCGCTTCTACCTCAATGCCTACAACGGCCTCATTGACGTCTCGCTGTGTCGGCGTACGCAAGCAGTTGCGTCGATTTGAAATAAATAGTACCTCTTGTGTTGGCCAGTGACTCTTGCACGATCTTTTCAAGCACGATGTTGAAAAAGTTGCACGACAGCGCGTCGCCCTGCCTAAATCCTTTTTTAACATCAAAGGTCTCGGTTTGCTCACTACCGACCTTAATGGAGCATCGAGAATTCTCCATTGTCATCCTGCACAGTCGGACGAGTTTGGCAGGGATGTTAAAACTAGACATGGCTTTGTATGGCTCATCTCTATACACGCTGTCAAATGCAGCCTTAAAATCGACGAAGAGGTGGTGAGTGTCGATTTGGTATTTCTGGGCCTTCTCCAAGGTCTGCCGTAGCGTAAATATTTGGTCTATTGTGGATTTACCTGACCTGCAACCACACAGATAAGAGCCGATCAGGTTATCCACAAACGGTTTCAGGCGTTCACACAATACGGCAGAGAAGATCTTATATGCGATGTTAAGGAGACTTATTCCTCTATAGTTGTCGCAGTTATAGGGGTCTCCTTTCTTATGGACCGGGCAAACGATGCTGAGATTCTATTGTCGGCCATAGTTTCCTCCGACCATACCTTGCAAATGAGATGGTGCATCCACCTTACCAGCTCATCTCCAGCCGCATTAAGGAGCTCAGCAGACAGGCCGTCTGCGCCCGCGGCTTTATTAGACTTAAGTCTTGAGATCGCTATTTTGACTTCGTCTAGGTCGGGTGTACGGAATTCTGTTACATCGTCGTCCATTACGAATGGCTCCTTCTGCCTGACAGCGGTATCTTGTCTATCATCGCCGTTATACAGTCTGCAGAAGTGGTCTTTCCAAATCCTCAGCATCGACTGCGACTCAACTACCAGTTCTCCATTTTCATCTCTGAAGGCCGCCGCTCTCCCTTCTCGATCTCATGCTATCCGTGCTCTCTCTTCTTTTTTCTGAAAAGCGTGTGTTCCTCTCTTCTCTTCTGCTCATAGATTTCGCGAGCAGCTCTCGTCCGTCGTTGCAGCACGGCCTTATATGCCTATTGTTTTGCTGCATGGGCTGGTTCGCATTGTTCATCGAACCAGGGGTTTCTAGGTGGTGACGGTTCGAAATCCAGCACCTCTGAGGCAGCGTCTCTGGCAATGCGCCCATTCCTATTCTATTCTATTTTTTGGTCTGCTGTGGGCGGATTTTGAGAGAGCTTCGAGGAGATACGATCGGCAAATATTCTGGCAGTCTCTTGCGATTGTAGCTTTCCGACGTTAAACTTACGTAGTCCTACTCGACTCCTAAGCATTCTGGATATCCTCATTCATACCTTGGCTACAACAAGGTAGTGGTCCGAGTCGATGTTGGCCCCTCGGAAGGTTCGTACGTCGAGAATACAGGAGGAGTGTCTGGCGTCGATCGCAATGTGATGAATCTGGCTGGTGGTCGATTGATCAAAAGACCGCCAGGTACCCTTGTGAATGTTGAGATGGGAGAATCGCGTGCTTGCTACAAGGAGGTTACGCCCCGCTAAGAAATCGATTAGCCTAAGTCTGTTGTCGGATGTGGTGTTATGGAGGCTATGCTTTCCTATGATCGACTCAAATATGTCCTCTTTGCCCAGCTGGGCCATTGGGCATATGTTCTGTCTAGGAGATCGTAGAATTTTTCTTTGAGTCGATCGTTCTTTTCTTCTGCTGGTGCGTGAGCGCATATCAAGCTAATGTTTCCAAAATTAGCTTTGATGCGGATTGTTATGAGGCGTTCGCTTATATTTCGGAAGCTTAAGACTTTCTGTCGGAATCTTCCTCGAATAACGAATCCGCACCCGAATAGGCGCCGTTTGTTCTCCTTGTAGCAGTTCCCGTAGTAGATGTCGCAGTTTTTCATCCGTCTTTTGCCTGGTCCATCCCATCGCACTTCTTGGAGTGCGGTTATATCTACTTTATAGCAGTTGAGGGTTTGCTCCAATTGATGGCCTGCACCCGGTCTGTTAAAGGACCTCACAATCCAGGTGCAGACTCTCAAGTCCGTTAGTCATTTGCAGGGGTCGTCAGCTTTGTATCCGTCAGTATCCGAGACTTGTAAGTAAGTTTTCACGTGATAGGGATGTCACCCCTAAGCACAACCCCCAACCTGGAGGGCCAGGTTCCTCTTTCCCCAGGAACAAAGGTTTGGGTCGCTGCACACATTGGTTCACCACCTGGCGGGTGCCAGGGTAGCTATGCAGGGGGGGCCACGCGGAGGCTGTGTGTCAACTTCGATTGAGCAGGGACAGAGATCGAAGCTGGCGTTTGCCATGTTAAACGCGATCAACTTCTTTGCTCGCTCCTGCTGTTACAAATATAACAGCTCAAAGAAAAAACCCGTGTGTTCTCAAAATCTCTCTTTAAATCAAGGGTGATTTTTCAAACAGAAGTTGGTTTAACTTTACACATTGAGGGTGTACCCCTGTCTCAAACGAAAGGAAGTAGAAATGCGTACCTCTGTATAAGAGACCAACGTCTTGTTTCTAATTTAATTTTTTTTTTTTAATTTTTCGTGCAAAACCCGATACCTCTTTTTTCACAAAAAAATAAAAATCAAGTTCACATTTCAGTGAATACGAATCGAAGGTATAATTTACAAACAATTATTAAAAGAAGAGAAGGTATTCTCGTATTTCAGAACGACACTATGTAGACGATATAATGGCGTCATTATCGTGCTCCCTTTTTATTTTAAGCTCGCACATATACATAAATACATTCACTCACTGGCACAAGGATTCTATTGGTAAATACGAAAAGTTTTCACATCCGGTTAGAAGTTCCACAGGCAATACTCGTAAAGTTCTGCGGTTATTGACAGCACACCAGTCTTAAGACCTGTGCTTAAATGGGTTACTTCCGTTCAATTTCAATTTACTACCCGTAAATTGAAAACTGAATAAATTGGAAACTCTCAGCATTTCCTTTTTTGCGCTCTTTTGGATTTAACACGTTTTTAATGAAATTAACCCATAGAACCCCTTCAAACTGTGCCGCATTCTTTCAAAGTTTGGGAAAGTAGTTATATCCTTACGGGCAATAAGTTTATATTCAATATAAACGGAAAATGTTCAGAACCTGCTCATATGATGTAAATGCTTCCTTAATGTAAATTAATCAGAAATTCATAGTAAAATGAAATTAAGAGTTTCGAAATGGCAACTTACTTAGGTGGTGCTACAGTGTAGTGTGGATCTGGGCCTAAACCAGCAAGAGTCTCCAACTAGACTCCAACTGGGCCTAAACCAACAAGAGTCATAGACTAGAATAGGTCTTACCACCGCAATGTACAACCAATGTACTAACCTCGGTTTGAGGCCAAAAGCTATCTGCTACGTAGGCCTTTTTGATTCTTTCCTCAATATTTTCTCTCCATCTAAGCTGGGAGTCCAAGATTATGCCAAGATATTTGGCAGATTTTACAGGGATCAGATCTATACCATTCAGGTGTATCTTGATACAGATATTTTCCTTGTAAAGAGTGCTACCTCTGTTTTCGGCGGATTTACCAATATTGGTCCCATTTTATTGGCAGTTAAATTTGGTTACATGAATAGTTGAGGCGCATAGCGGGTAGCACTAATCCGATTCCGCCGAAACGAACGCGTATTTCAAAGGTAACATTACAGACATTTGCCTGCAAAGTTTTGTGATCCGTCATATGCGAACATATCATAGGAAAGCATAGCCTCCATAGTACCACATCCGACAACGGACCTAGGCTAATCGATTTCCCAGCGGGGCGTGACCTCCTTGTAGCAGGCACGCGATTCCCTCATCTCAACATCCACAAGGGTACTTGGCGGTCTTTTGATCAATCGACCACCAACCAGATTGATCACATTCCGATCGACGCCAGACACTCCTCCTGTATTCTCGATGTATGAACCTTCCGAGCGGTCAACGTCGACTCGGACCACTACCTTGTTGTAGCCAAGGTACGAATGAAGATATCAAGAATGCTTAGAAGTCGAGTAGGACTACGTAAGTTTGACGTCGGAAAGCTACAATCGCAAGAGACTGCCAGAATCTTTGCCGATCGTGTCTCCTCCAAGCTCTCTCAAAATCCGCCCACAGCAGCACAAACAAAAGAACAGGAATGGGCGCATTGCCACAGCGCCGTCAGAGACGCTGCCTCAGAGGTGCTGGGTTTCAAACCGCCACCACCTAGAAACACCTCGTTCGATGAACAATACGAACAAGCCCATGCAGCAAAACAAGAGGCATATAAAGCCATGCTGCAACGACGGACAAGAGCTGCTCGCGAAATCTATGAGCAGAAGAGAAGAGAGGAACACACGCTTTTCAGAAGAAAGAAGAGAGAGCACGGAAAGCTTGAGATCGAGGAGATGGAGAGATTCTTCCGCAGGAATGACGCCCGTAAGTTTTAAAATAAGGTATAACCAGCATGCCATGGCTACAAAGCCGTAGCGGCGGCCTGCAGGGATGAAAATGGAGAACTGGTAGTAGAGTCGCAATCGATGTTGAGGATTTGGAAAGAACACTTCTGCAGACTGTATGACGGCGATGATAGACAAGATACCGCTGTCAGGCAGAACGAGCCATTCGTAATGGACGACGATGTAACAAAATTCAGTCCACCCGACCTAGACGAAGTCAAAATAGTCTGTCTGCTGAGCTTCTTAAGGCGGCTGGAGATGAGCTAGTAAGGTGCATGCACCATCTCTTTGCAAGGTATGGTCAGAGGAAAGCATGCCCGACGAATGGAATCTCAGCATCGTTGCCCGGTCCATAAGAAAGGAAACCCCTATAACTGCGCCAACTATACGGGAATAAGTCTCCTTAACATCGCATATAAGATCTTCTCTGCCGTATTGTGTGAACGCCTGAAACCGTTTGTGGATAACCTGATCGGCTCTTATCAGTGTGGTTTCAGGCCAGGTAAATCCACAATAGACCAAATATTTACGCTACGGCAGATCTTGGAGAAGACATTGATGTGATTGGACGGACACAGCGAGACGTCACTGAGACGTTTGTAAGCGTTGAGGTAGAAGCGGCTAAGGCGAGGCGCGAATTGAGACACGTATAGCGCGTGTGAGGTGGCGCAGCGTGGCGAATTTTTCTTTGTAAACTACTGAATTCAATAGAACGGCCCAAATTGGTAAACACGTGTGACGTGTCGCGACCCGCGCTAGCCGACCGACGCGCAGCGCAGTAGTCGAGACACAGTTTAACGTGCCATTTTCTCGCGTGTGGTTCTTGGTTTTGGAGAAATGACAGAAGAAAAATAAATAGAGGCAGTTAAGGCTCATAAAGAACTATATGATACCCAATGTGACAACCATATGAAGACGAAATTATGAATTGACCACTCTTATGCGTTCGATCTGCGAGTACCTGCGTCTCAATTTGCGGATCACCATGCTACGCGTTTGGCACGTACGCGTCATGGCACTCGTGTCATGTTACCTCACGCGCGCTATACATACGTGTCTCAATTTGCGCCTGGCCTAAGATGGGTCTCAAGGTTAATGAGGGTAAAACCAAATATCTGCTTTCATCTAAAGGGAGGGACAACACCGACGTATTGGCCAGAACGTAACCATGGGCGGATATAACTTTGAAGAGGTCAAGGAATTCGTCTACCTTGGCTCACTGATGACCAGCGACAACAAAACCAGCGCTGAGATAAAACGCAGAATTATCTTGCCAACCGCCGTTTCTTTGGGCTCAAGAGGCAATTGAGAAGTAGAGCCCTCTCTCGGAAAACCAAGGTGACACTATATAAGACCTTGATCATCCCAGTCCTCCTTTACGGCGCAAGGGCTTGGACCTTAACAAAAGCGGATGAAGATGCCCTTGGTCGTTTCGAGAGGAAAATTCTGCGAACTATCTACGGTCCCGTTTGTTCAAACGGTGTATGGAGGAGAAGATATGACGAAGAACTGTACGGGTTGTACAGCGACATCGGCCTGGTACGACGTCTACGGATACAGCGTCTAAGATGGCTAGGCCATGTAGAGCGAATGGAAAATGCAGCTCCGAAGTCTTCGAATCCACCCCGGAAGGAAGACGCAGCAGAGGACGACCGCATCAACGGTGGCGCACGCAGGTGGAAGGGGACCTTAACCAACTGGGCATGCGGCGCTGGAAACAGCTGGCCAAAGACCGTGCCAGCTGGAGACGCTTGTTGGTTGAGGCCCAGGTTCACCACGGACTGTAGCGCCACCTATATAAGTACGTATTTATACCCATTTATCGTTCAACTTACTTACTTACTTACTTATCAGGCCAGCGATCCATGGAGGATCTGAGCCCGAGCTATAGCTGCCTTCTAGGCTGCCTCATCAAGACCAAGATGTCTTACATCCGCGATTACTTGGTTGTATCTTCTTCTCCATTCACCTTCCTCACAGACAGGACCAAATATGCGGCGCAGAATTTTTCTTTCGAAAGAACCCAAAATCAGCTACGCCGTCCTGCTTATAGCCCAGCCTTCGGCTCCGTACAGCAAGACTCGCAGTATGAGCGTTTTGTAAAGCATGACTTTGGTCTTTCGAGTGAGGAGTTTTGACCCCAGCTGTTTGGACAAGCCGAAGTAGCAGCGGTTGCCAAGGGCGATTCTATGCCGGATCTCCACTGTGGTGTCATTTGTGGAATTTACGTCTGCCCCGAGGTAGACAAACTCCTTAACTACCTCGAAATTGTAGCTGTCAATTGTTATATATTGTCCCAGGTGGTGAGTAACCGATTGGTTTTTGCTTGACAGCGTGTACTTCGTTTTGTTCTCATTGACCTTAAGACCAACTCGTTTCGCCTGTTTTTCAATCGCCGTGCATGCTTCCACAATGCCACAGCGAGAACACGCGATGATGTCGATATCATCCGCGTATCCTAGCAGCTGGATAGACTTGTAAAAGATAGTGCCTTCCCTGTTGACGCCTGCCCGTCGCACTATCTGCTCCAGCACCAGGTTGAAGAAGTCACATGACAGCGCATCTCCTTGCCGAAATCCGGTGCATGTTTCAAACGGTTCCGAAGTCCTGGAACCGAGTTGCACGGTGCATCGCGTATTTTTTAGCGTGGCGCGACACAACTGGATCAATTTTCCCAGGAGCCCGAATTCGTCCATTGCACCAAACAGTCCTCCACGATGAATGCTGTTGTATACGACTTTGAAATCGATGAAAAGATGGTGTGTATCGATTCGAAACTTGTTGGTCTTTTCCAGGATTTTTGCGAAGTGTGAAAATTTGGTCTATAGTCGATTTGCCGGGCCGGAAGCCGCACTGGTAGCTGCCGATTAGTGCGTGCAAAATGGCTTTACACGTCCACACAATACGCTGGACAGGATGTTGTATGCGACATTGAGCAGGGATATACCTCTATAGTTCTTGCAAGAGGTAGGATCGCCTTTTGTGTGGATGGGGCAAATAGAGCTGGTATTCCAGCCTTCGGTCATGCTTTCATCTTCCCAAATTCTGCATGCTCCCTACCAGAACATCTCCGCCAGCCTTGAAGAGCTCTGATAGCAAGCCATCTGAGCGTGCGGCCTTGTTATTCTTCAGCTTCTGAATAGCTGTGCCGACTTCTTCGATGCTGGGTGGGAGGACTACTTCAGCGGTTGGAGTTGGGATTTCCTCGGTCCCTACCACTCTCTCTTGGTCATGCTCGTTAAGCAGCTGCTGGAAATGCTGCTTAAATACATCCACTATTCCCTGCGGGTCGGTGACAAGATTACCCTCGCAGTTTTGAAGAGCCTGGGTGCCCTTTTTGAAGCCTCCTGCAAGGCCTTTGGCTTTCTTGTAAAAGGCTCGTATTTCATGTTTATCCCTAGACTCCTTGATATCCTTGAGCTGGGAGGCTGCGAAGATTCTATTCTTTTGTCGCAGTAGTTTTTTTTTTTCCTCCCTTCTTCTGGCCTGGTACCCTTCTTGCGCTGCCCTGGTTTTCCTTTGCAGCGCCTTTTGGTACGCCTCGTCGGTTGCTGCCTTTTTCTGCTCACACTCGCCATCATACCACGGGTTTCTTGTCGGGGGTGGTAGGTATCCTAAGGTGGTTTCGGCTACTTCCTGAATGGCTGAGCGGCAATACAGCCACATTTTATTGGCATTTGTGTTCGGCGTAGGCATACCGTTGAGTCTTTCGCTCAGCTGCACCCTGTAGACTCTGGTAACCTCCGGTGTGCTCAGGCGCCCAATGTCGAATCTCCTCCTGATGGCTGGTGCAGCTTTAAGGCATTGGACAGTCGAGCTCTGAATCTTGCTGCTACGAGGAAATTGTCAGAGTTGACATTTGCCCCTCTGAATGTTCGCACATCCAGGATGTTTGACGAGTGCCTTGCGTCAATGAGCACATGGTCGATTTGGTTGGCGGTTCGACCGTCCGGAGATCGCCAGATTGCTGTGTGGATTCGCTTGCGAGGAAATCTTGTGCTACTTATCACCGCATTACGAGCTGTCGAAAAGTCCGTAAGTCGGAAGCCGTTATCTGTTATCGTATCGTGGAGGCTGTGCTTTCCGATCACTCCGCCAAGGGTGTTCTCCTTACCGATTTTGGCGTTGAAGTCCCCGAGCACGATTTTTACATCGTACTCCGGACAAGCTCCGTAGGTGTTGTCCAGGAGGTCATAGAAGTCCTCCTTGATAGGGTCTTCCGCCTCGTCTGTAGGAGCGTGTGCACATATAAGGCTGATGTTATAAGATCTGCCTCTGATGCGGATCACAGCCAGGCGATCACTTTTAGGTTTAAAGTCGATGACCTTCGACCTTAACCGCTTTCCCACGACAAATCCGCATGCCAGTAAGTGCAATCTTTTGTGACAGCTGTAATATATGTCGCAATTTTTCTTCCTCATCACACCATTTCCTATCCAGCGTATTTCCTGGACCGCAGTAATATCCGCCTTGTACTGCGTGAGGATTCCTTCTAGTTTATGAGCAGCTCCGGGAGTGTACAGGGTTCTAACATTCCAGTACCCCGCCGAGGAGGAACGTCGCGAAATAAACATTCGGTGGCGTTGGTGTTATCGGGATCCGAACTCGTTCATCGTGCGCCAGAGTCCAACACACTAACCACTGCGCCACGGCGCCCTCTTATGGTACAACTGCATTTCGTAATTTTTACTCTGTAGTCTTGTGTCGCCTATTTAATAAACTGCCTATCAACATGAAAATAGTCCATCTGGCACATTTGTTAAGCTTTTGAAATGCTGGCCTTTTTGAGTTTGAACATAATGACCTGGAGTCCACTTTGTACACCATGACTTAGTCCTTACTTTGATATTGTTGCGGAGACACAAACCGACGGTTAAGTTCGAATTTCGCTGTCGAAGTTCGAAAGCTCTCTTGAAGCGGAGATTGGAACTGTCAGAGCATTCTAGAGATTTCCAAAGGGGAACTTCCGACGGCGAACATTCGAGAAGGTGGACCGAGAGCTATATAAGCGCGAACACTCGCCCTCGGCATTCATTCAGTTTGTGGTATTGAACAGCGTGTGACAAGTCGGTGTGATCAATCGATAAAACAGTGGGAAAATAAAAGTTTTCAATAAAGGTTTGTTTGTGTAATAAAGTTTAAAGTGGATAGTCTTGGATAATAAAGAAAAGTGGTGAAGCTGCACAGATAATTGATCTGTGGTGAAATAAGAAAAGAGTGTGTGTTTCAATTCGGAAAACGTAGACAATTGTAGTTTTTCGTTTTTTTTTTTTTTTTAGAAACTCGCGCAGGTTCAAGAGTTTATATTCTCTTATGATGTGCCTATAGACACACAACCTGAACGGAGTGCGGTGGTTGGGTCGTTGATTCGTTGATTCGTTCCCTACTCTCAGGGGTGGTTGTCCTAGATAGGAGGAGAGCCGACCAAATTCCGGGTTGGTTATAGTCCGTACTAATTCGTTCGAGCATTTTAATATTGCATACGCAGAGGATGAATTTCAGTTGACCGTATACTGCGTATACTGTGAGTGTTATGCCTGCAGGCAGTACGTCTGGTCACTTTCCGTTCACAACTGCGTTGCATACTTTTTGTCCGTATAGGAATTACTTTTTCTTGGCTACGAAGCGAATTTGAACTATAGACCTTCCGCTTGGCGGTCGATGATGTTAACCACTGCACCACGGCCACCCCTAACAATTGTAGTTTATCGCAATCCAGTGGTGCGAACCCTGTTTGGTGCGGGATTGAATATTTCGTAACAATATTTTGCTTTTGTTTTAGTAAAGGGCCCGCCAAATAACTTTTTCTTTTTTTTTTTTTTGAAAATGCTATAAAAAAAACTACTGAACATTTTCTCAAATTTATTTTTTAAATTGAAACTACAATTCTCCCGGTTAATAATGGAAAACAATTTCATTCAAATGGCTGCCTCGGCTGGCCATGCAGTAGCCTACACGATCGGTCCAATTTTTAAGCACATCATCGATTGTGTGCAGCTGTATTTCACCAATGGCTTCACGAATATTGTCCTTTAAAGCGTCAATTGTCTCTGGCTTGTCGGCGTAACACTTATTTTTGACGGCACCCCACAAATAATAGTCCAACGGTGTCAAATCGCAGCTCCGAGGTGGCCAAACGACATCAGCTCTGCGGCTGATAATGCAATATTCAAAAACAGGGCGCAAAACATCGAGTGTAGCTTCGGCTGTGTGGCACGTAGCGCCGTCCTGTTGAAACCAAATGTTGCCAATATCCTCCTCTTCAATTTTTGTGAACAAAAGTTCGTTCAACATGGCCCGATAACGATCGCCATTGGTTGTAACGGCCACTCCTTGCTCATTTTCGAAGAAAAATGGCCCAATTATGCCTCTGGACCAAAATCCGCACCAAACAGTGGCTCGTTTTGGGTGCACCGGCTTTTCAATGTATGCGTGCGGGTTTTCTGTGCCCCAAATGCGACAATTTTGCTTGTTTACATACCCGCCAAGAACAAAATGAGCTTCATCTGAAAATATGATTTTTTTTTTTGGCAAAATCGGCATCTTGTGTAAGTCGATCGCAGGCCCACTTAGCGAAGCGAAAACGCATTGGATGGTCAGTTGGCTTCAACTCCTGAACCAATTGGACTTTGTGTGGCGTCATACCAAGGTATTTATGCAAAATTCGTCTCAATGATGTCTCCGAAATGTTCAATTGTTGAGAACGACGGTGAATTGATGTTGATGGCGCTTCACGCACACTTTCTGCCGCAGCAGCAATATTCTCGGGTGTACGCACTGTTTTTGGCTTTTCACGCTTTGGTTTATCGATGAGGATGCCAGTTTCTTTCACTTTTTTTCACAAAATAATGAACATACGGAGCTGACGGTGCTTCTCTTCTTCCAAAATCCGTACGCAATTTTCGCACACATTCTGCAATATTACCATGATTTTCAAAGTAATGTCGTAATATTTCCCAGCGTTGTTCAAGCGTATACACAACCATATTCGTTCAGCGGAAGGATACAACTAATTATCTGTCCAATCAGACATGAGCTAAGTGTTACCATTCACGAAATAAGCACTACTTGAAAAAAAAAAAAAACGTTAGATGGCGGACCCTTTAGTTGAAACACTTTTTTTTTAAAGGATCACCCATACTTTTAATATATACTGTCATATCTAACTGAAATGCCATTTAACTCTAATAATCCACTACGTCAACCATTAATCCTTTTTACCAAAAAACGTGTAACGTGCACTTTTCAATCTCTTAACTGTATTGAAACCTAAAAAAATGTTTATTTCGTAACGACCCAGCTATTATTAAAAAGAATCTACCCGTTGTTAAATTGCATAACCAAACTAGCTGTATTGGCTGTATCTTCGCTGACCTACCGACAGTTACGAAACAATATTTGTAGATCCAGGACATTGGTATCTCTTTTTTTAGCCCAATAAAATACTGCGGAATAAGAGAAAGGTGCAACATGAATAGATCATTTAATATCACATGAAATAGAATTATACACTATAAGCTCCTGAACAGTGTATCTACAATATAATAACCGTATTTAATGTAGAAAATGCGTAGGAGTACAACAGGTGAATTCGTATAGACACACATTAACATACTGATATAAAAGCCTTGGGCTTAGAAGCGTCAGGTATTCAAATTGGCTCGAACCAATACCGGCCTTTTTATGGATGCGAGTAATTGAAAATAGGGAAATATTTATGCTGGAAAGCATGTATGTATGTATAATAATCCTTTGTGGCTGGAGCTGATGTACGTACACGTGTATGCTGTTTTTGATGGGCGGTTATTAAATGTAGATTTTTGAATATTTTTTCTATTTGTGTTTGTAATGTATAATAAAGGGACGGTGAAGAGTGTGACGTAGACAACAAAGACCAGGGTGAATTACGGGCAGGAGATGCAAATGTTTATTGGAAATAAAAAAAAAAAGAGAAGAATGGAAAGTGGTTGATAGCATTCTAGGAATGAGTAGACAGCTCACAAGAATTGACAGCCTAGAAATTGATGGTGTAAGTTTGACTGATGCAGCCATTATTGCAAATAAGTATAATGAATATTTCACCGAAATTTCGGAAAAAATAAAGCCATCTGTAGAACCTTATGCACACTGCGACTGCTCCTTATCATCATACATAACCGAAATGAATATGCAGCCGAATAGCTTTGTTTTTCATTCTTTTTCTTCAGGTGAAATTTATAGAGCTATCATGTCTTTGCAAAATAAGCACTCTTGTACAAGCGATGATATATCGAGTATACTCTTGAAGAAAATCTGCCTGTATGTGGTTGACGTATTAAGGTACTTGTTTAATCTTAGTGTTCTAAGCGGCTGTTTTCCTAGGCACTTTAAATGTGCCGAGATTATACCACTTTTTAAAAAGGGCAATAGGAAGAGTACATCAAATTATAGACCCATTTCCTTGCTACCAACCTTCTCTAAAATCTTCGAAAAACTCCTCAAATCACGCATCGTATCTTTTTTTGATAAAAACAAATTCTTTAGTAGTAGTCAGTTGTATGAAAGCTTACTTACTTATCAGGCCTGCGATCCATGGAGGATCTGAGCCTGAGCTATAGCTGCCTTCCATCCTTGACGGTCCCGGGCACGCTGCTTCCAGTTGTCAAGACCAAGATGTCTTACATCCGCGATTACTTGGTCTTTATACCGGAGGTTCGGTCTTCCTCTTCTTCTCGAACCAGGAGGCTCGGAGTCGAAGACCCTCTTAGCTGGAGCGTTGATGTCCATGCGCTCGATGTGGCCGAGCCAGTGTAGTCGACGGGTCCTTGCCTTCCGGACTACATCCACATCTTGGTACAGCTCGTAGAGTTCGCCTTCCTCACAGACAGGACCAAATATCCGGCGCAGAATTTTTCTTTCGAAAGAACCCAAAATCAGCTCCGCTGTCCTGCTTATCGTCCAGCTTTCGGCTCCGTACAGCAAGACTGGCAGAATGAGCGTTTTGTAAAGCATGACTTTGGTCTTTCGAGTGAGGAGTTTTGACCCCAGTTGTTTGGACAAGCCGAAGTAGCAGCGGTTGCCAAGGGCGATTCTATGCCGGATCTCCACTGTGGTGTCATTTGTGGAATTTACGTTTGCCCCGAGGTAGACAAACTCCTTAACTACCTCGAAATTGTAGCTGTCAATTGTTATATTTTGTCCCAGGTGGTGAGCGACGGATTGGTTTTTGCTTGACAACATGTATTTCGTTTTGTCCTCATTGATCTTAAGACCGACTCGTTTCGCCTGCTCTTCAATCGCCGTGAATGCTTCCACAATGCCACGGCGAGAACACGCGATGATGTCGATATCATCCGCGTATCCTAGCAGCTGGATGGACTTGTAAAAGATAGTGCCTTCCCTGTTGACGCCTACCCGTCGCACTATCTGCTCCAGCACCAGGTTGAAGAAGTCACATGACAGCGCATCTCCTTGCCGAAATCCGGTGCATGTTTCGAATGGTTCCGAGGTCCTAGAACCGAGTTGCACGGTGCATCGCGTGTTTTTTAGCGTGGCGCGACACAACTGGATCAGTTTTACCGGGATCCCGAATTCGGCCATCGCCCCAAACAGTGCTTCACGATGAATGCTGTCGTATGCGGCTTTGAAATCGATGAAAAGATGGTGTGTATCGATTTGAAACTCGTTGGTCTTTTCCAGGATTTGTCGAAGTGTGAAAATTTGGTCAATAGTTGATTTGCCGGGCCGGAAGCCGCACTGGTAGCTGCCGATTAGTGCGGTGCAAAATGGTTTTAGACGTTCACACAATACGCTGGACAGGATCTTGTATGCGACATTGAGCAGGGATATACCTCTATAGTTCTTACAAGAGGTAGGATCGCCTTTTTTGTGGATGGGGCATATAGAGCTGGTATTCCAGTCGTCGGGCATGCTCTCATCTTCCCAAATTCTGCAGATGATCTGGTGCATGCTCCCTACCAGAACATCGCCGCCAGCCTTGAAGAGCTCTGATGGCAAGCCATCTGAGCCTGCGGCCTTGTTGTTTTTCAGCTTCTGAATAGCTGTGCCGACTTCTTCTATGCTGGGTGGGAGGACTACTTCAGCGGCTGGAGTTGGGATTTCCTCAGTCCCTACCACTCTCTCTTGGTCATGCTCGTTAAGCAGCTGCTGGAAGTGCTGCTTAAATACATCCACTATTCCCTGCGGGTCGGTGACAAGATTACCCTCGCAGTTTCGAAGAGCCTCCTGAAGGCCTCCTGCAAGGCCTTTGGCTTTCTTGTAAAAGGCTCGTATTTTATGTCTATCCCTAGACTCCTCGATATCCTTGAGCTGGGAGGCTGCGAAGATTCTTTTCTTTTGTCGCAGTAGTTTCTTCTCCTCCCTTCTTCTGGCTCGGTACTCTTCTCGCGCTGCCCTGGTTTTCCTCTGCAGCGCCTTTTGGTACGCCTCGCCACGGGTTTTTTGTCGGGGGTGCTAGGTATCCTAAGGTGGTTTCGGCTACTTCCTGAATGGCTGAGCGGCAATGCAGCCACATATTATTGGCATTTGTGTTCGACGTAGGCATACCGTAGAGTCTTTCGCTCAGCTGCTCCCTGTAGACTCTGGCAACCTCCGGTGTGCTCAGGCGCCCAATGTCGAACCTCCTCCTGATGGGCTGGTGCAGCTTTCTGACATTGGACAGTCGAGCTCTGAATCTTGCTGCTATGAGGAAGTGGTCAGAGACGACATTTGCCCCTCTGAATGTTCGCACATCCAGGATGTTTGACGCGTGCCTTGCGTCAATGAGCACATGGTCGATTTGGTTGGTGGTTCGACCGTCCGGAGATCGCCAGGTTGCTGTGTGGATTCGCTTGCGAGGGAATCTTGTGCTACTTATCACCGCATTACGAGCTGTCGCAAAGTCAGCGAGTCGGAAGCCGTTATCTGTTGTTGTATCGTGAAGGCTGTGCCTTCCGATCACTCCGCCAAGGGTGTTTTCCTTTCCGATTTTGGCGTTGAAGTCCCCAAGCACGATTTTTACATCGTACTCCGGACAAGCTCCGTAGGCGTTGTCCAGGAGGTCATAGAAGTCCTCCTTGATAGGGTCTTCAGCCTCGTCGGTAGGGGCGTGTGCACATATAAGGCTGATGTTATAAAATCTGCCTCTGATGCAGATCACAGCCAGGCGATCACTTATAGGTTTAAAGTCGATGACCTTCGACCTTAACCGCTTTCCCACGACAAATCCGCATCCCAGTAAGTGCAACCTTTTGTGACAGCTGTAATAAATGTCGCAATTTTTCTTCCTAATCATACCGTTTCCTATCCAGCGTATTTCCTGGACCGCAGTAATATCCGCCTTGTACTGCGTGAGGATTCCTTCTAGTTTATGAGCAGCTCCGGGAGTGTACACTGTTCTGACATTCCAGGAGCATACTCGCAAATCGTGTTCCTTTTTCGTGCGTTGTCGTCGTCGAGTATCCGTCCGTGTATCCGAGGCATCTTGCTCATTCATAACTTTGGGTTTTTTTACGTGGGCGGATTGTTAGCCCGCCGCACAACCGCCATTCTGGTCGGGGTTTTTTTCGCTGCATACGTTTGTTCACCTCCCAACGGTTGTTGAAGAGGCTATCCAGAGGGCGCCGCGAGGAGGCCGTATGTCAACTTGACCCGGGCATTTAAACAGGGATCGTTGCTGGCATCTCGCCAGGTTGAGAGCAATCAACAACTTTACCCTGTATGTCCGAGCCCATGCCCTTGTTGTATGAGAGCATTAACTGCAATAAATCCACTATGGCTCTCTTTATCGACATGACAAAAGCGTTTGACATGGTCGACCACGACTTACTACTAAAAAAGTTATATAATGCTGGTTTTAAGGGAGTAATATACAAATGGTTCACTTCTTACTTGAAATGCAGAGAACAAAAAGTTAACATAAATGGAATTTTCAGTGACTCTCGTTTTATAAAAAATGGCGTACCACAAGGTTCAGTTCTCGGTCCCCTTCTGTTTTTAATATACACAAACTCTATTTTCGATCTGAATCTAAATGGTCAATCCACTGCTTTTGCGGACGACATTGCTCTCACTTATCAGTTTCGTACAAGACTCGAATGTATTGCAAAAATTTCGGAAGACCTGGAAACCTTGAGACTTTGGTTTACTGCGCATAAATTAACCATTAGCGAGAAAACATAACTGATGTCATTTAAAATATCAAGCAACACCTTATATGATTTTAATCTCTGTTTCCATGCACATGATTGTACAAAGTTTTGCCTACCTGTTCAAAGTTGTGGAAAAAGTAAATGTACAAATAGTTCTCAATGCTCTACTAATTGTTTTAAAATTGAGTCAGTGCAGCATTTTAAATACCTTGGAGTCGTGATCGATCCCAACCTAAACTGGAAAGAACACATCCAAACCATTAAATCCCACATATTGTTGGTGACGCGAAAGATGTACCTTATTAAACAATATTGCTCCAAAAAAGTTTTGAAGTTAATTTATTACGGGCTTGCTCACTCTAAGCTGCAATATGGAATCACAAGTTGGGGTGGTTCATATACTAGCTCTTTTGGACCATTGATGATAGCTCAAAAACATTTAATTCGGATTATATGTAATAAAAATCGTTTCACTCAGAGCTGGCCTATATTTAGAGATCTGCGTATCTTACCACTGAGGCACCTTTACGTATTTAAAGTACTATGAGAATTTTTAAAAAAAAGTGGAAATATTCCGAGCCGAAACTCTCAGATCTACAGCCTACGTACAAAAAACATGTATCTTGCTAACATACCAATCGCATGCAAAACCCGCTTTACTCATTTCTATACCATTACAGCCCCCACAATTTTTAATAAGCTACCGTAAAACGGGGCTAATTTGCTCCAGCAGGGGTTACTTTGCGCCACTGACGAAAAGTGTTTTCTTGTTGATTCACGCTCAGACATGTTACGTTGTATAGATCGAAATTACGGTAACGTATACACGCATATATTTATATTTGCAACGATGTGCCATTGATCGTTTACCTTTAGTTGATAAGAAGCAGTTGAGTTGTAAAGTTCAGTCCTTAAATTTGTGTTTTTTTTTTGTGTGGAAAATTTGGTGCGTGCAAATAGTGTAGTGAACTTTGAACAAGTAAGTACATTTTTTTTAGTTATAATTATGTTTTGTTATAATATTAATTTTATTTTTGTATGACCATATGCAGTTTTTTCTATTTTTGGGGTTACTTTGCCCCGGAGCAAGGTAGCCCCAATGAATAAAAATTTGCTGGTATTTTTATTAACTAGCATTTTTTTATATAGAAATGCCAAGAAACTATAAAAGGAAATTGGGATCAAGGAGATACGCCGATTACACGGAGGAGACCCTAAATAATTGTCTTGAAGAAATCGGAAGAGGCGAAATTTCCCATAGAAAAGCCGAAGAAAAATACAAAATTCCAAGGAGGACCATTTTTAATAAACTCAAGGGTAAACATTTACGAAAGGCTGAAAAACAACCTGTTTTCAATTCGGATGAAGAGGCCAAGTTTGTAGATTGCTTACTTTCCTTGGGAGAGTATAGTTTTCCTATAAATTCGGGAGAATTACGACACATAATTAAAAATTATCTCAACCGTTGTGGAAGGACAGTTAAAATATTTCCCAATAATTTTCCTGGCTTAGACTAGATAAAATCTTTTATATCTAGACACTCGGAAATTTCTGAACGCTTTGCGGAAAATATTAAACGTACTCGCGCGGCAGTGGATGAACCAATGCTATGAAGTTTCTTTGAGAACTTAGCAATTGAAATAAAGGACGTTCCTCCCAAAAACATCTGGAATTTCGACGAAACCAATCTGACGGACGACCCTGAAATGAAAAAAGTTATTGTAAAAAAGGGATGCAAGTATCCAGAGTTAATAAGGAACGCTTCGAAAACGTCCGTGTCTGTCATGTTTTGTGGAAATGCCGCTGGAGAACTACTGCCGCCATACGTAGTTTATAGGGCTAGTAAAATGTGGACAACATGGACCGAAAATGGTCCCAAAGACTGCCGCTATAATGTGAGTACATCCGGATGGTTCGATGCACATATTTTTACAGACTGGCTACAGCTTCAAATGATGCCCAGACTCAAAAAACTTGAAGGAAAAATTGTGCTACTTTGCGATAACCTGTCATCTCATATAACTGTGGATGCCCTTCAAATGTGTCGAGAAAACCAAGTGCACTTAATTTGTCTTCCACCTAATAGTACCCATCTAACGCAGCCGCTCGATGTTGCATTTTTCCGGCCATTAAAAATAGCTTGGCGAAAAGTGTTGTCAGACTGGAAGGACACTCCCGATGGTATTGATGAAGTTGATTGAAGTAAACGCTGAAGCTAATTTGAAGTCTGGCTTTAAAAAATGCGGCATTTTTCCTCTGAATGTCGAGGAAGTTTTAAATCGCATTCAAAGAAATACTTGCGATGTGGATGCAGTTCAGTCAGCGTTTCTTGAATCACTTGAGACTAGAAAGGAAAAAAACTACTGCAATCCGCAAAAACCGCAGAAAAAAAATAAACATTCCGGCTGGAAGAAGTGTTTGCGCTGCCGCGGATGATGATAAGGATCCGGCTTCAGAAGAGATTCCAGTTATTCAAAGTGACAAGGAAAATTCTACCATTTCACACTATGGGCAGGAGGATGATGACAATCAGCCCACTACATCTGAATTTAGGATGGAACAGGCCATGGTTTTCGATGACGACTCTTGCGATGATGTTAATTTCGAAAAAATTGCTAACGGGAAGAGGATGAAAACCGATTTGTCAACTTTTTAGAAGGCAACTCTGCAGCAAATCGTAGTGAAGTCGCATTTATCTACGAAGGAAAAATATACCCTGGAGAAATTGTCAAATTCGATGAAGAACACGTCACAATTAACTCTATGCAGAAGTCTCTAAAACTGTGGGAATGGCCTCCTAAAAGGGATGAGTTAAGATATTCTTGGAGAGGAGTTCTAGGCTCCATTCAACCACCAAAATTGGTTTCTAAAAGAGGAACTTTTGCCGTACAGGAACTTAATTCGATATTTGAATAATACCTTTATTTTATAATTTTAATTTATTGAATTCCATACCTATTGTTATGTTTTTATTGCTTAAAACCTTTTTGAATTACATTAAAAACGTTTCCCTTGTTCCTTATATTCGTAATATACCTATTGTAAGCTTCTCATAAAATAAAAATAAACTGTTTTGTTTTCTGTTAAAAAAAAGGTATTTTTTTTTGTATTTTTTTTCATAGATATGATCCTTGGAGCAATATTAATGAAAAGCTTTAATAACTTTGCTCCAATTCTTCAAATAAAGGCAGTATAGCAAAAAGTTTCGGATGGAGCAAAGTAACCTCGTGCCTTTGGCAACTTTGCCCCACTTTTCGACAAAAAAAAAAAACATTTAAACTTTCATTTAAATAGTTATCACACAATATATGCGTTATTTCATCTCTTTTTTATAACATAGACAAAAAAACAGTGTATTTAAATCATACTATAACCTTTTTTAAGGGATTTCCTACAAACGGTCCGAAAAGTGGTGCAAAGGAACCCCGTTTTACGGTATCCTTTTTTGTTCGTACAACTCGTAATTTTTATTCCTTTCTACGAAAAATTAGAAACTGGTTATTCACGCTCGACTATGATGGTGTCGAGTCTTGTCTGAGAAGTGTATCCCAATCATCAGCACAAAGTAGTGTTAAAGTTGTAAATATTGTATTGTTTGAAATGTTTCTTTATCCATTGCATTGTTTCTTCTTCCTTTTTCATTGCTTTTATATTTTATAATTTTCATTTTTTTTTTTTCTTGAAGTTGTATAATTTATGAATTTGAAATATTTATTTATGTAAACTGACACTCACCCCGCATCAGATGTCAAATTGTGTCTATATGAAAAATCAATTCAGGTGCTATTCCACACTAACTTATTAAGTTATAGAATTAACACTATTACATAACTCCGCTAATATTAAGTAATTTTGTAAGCTAACTTTAAGTTTAAGTTTCGGAAGAAAATAAATAAATAAATAAATAAATAAATAAGATAAAGGTAATGATTTTAGATACTACAATAACAATAGGATAGTGAGCTGGAAAATTGAAAATTAGGAAAGAAATTACTTTTTACCCTCGCATTCAAAGGTTTGATAAAAATTAAGAATAGGATTTAATTAATTAATAATTTGGAAAGATCTTCAGCATATTTGGGATAGTTAGGGATATCCTGAGATGGCAAAGGACTAACAAAGGCCTCGTAGGGGTAGCATCTATCCGACGGATGCCGGCCTGCTAAAAAGCGAGAAGTGCCACCGCAGTCGAACATCTTGCGGCACTGTTAGTAAGTCCTATTCCTATCTCCTCGTGGTGCCATCTGGAGATTTCCTATGGAAATTGCAGACGCGGAACGGCGAATGGCGAGCCTCCTGCGCCAAAAAACAGGATTAGTCGGTTGGGGTAACCACCTAGTAACCACAAGCCTCGGATATAACGGACCGGATTAATGTTGACGACCCTTGCAAAAAACGAAAAAATGACAATGATCGTCGGCTCTGTACGTGGAATCTTAGGTCCCTAAACAGGCCACGTGCAGCCAAACAACTCACGGACGCCCTAGAGCGCTATAAAGCGGACATAACCGCCATCCAGGAAATGCGATGGAATGGACCGAGTATAAAGCGGATGAAAAACTGCGATATTTACTACGACGACTGCTACAGGGAGAGAGGAAAACGATTGTTCGGATGCGGATTTGTTGTTCGAGGTGGTCTAAGGCAAAAATCCCTAAGCTTTCGGCATGTGAGCGAACGCATCATAACAATCCGTATCAAGGCTAAATTTTTTTAACATCAGCCTGATCTGCGTCCACGCCCCCACGGAAGACAAGGATGACTCCGCCAAAGATGAGTTCTATAATCTCCCAGACAGAACGTATGCCCAATGTCCGAGCTATGATATGGACTATGGACTTCAATGCTAAGCTGGGTAAGGAAAGCATCTTTGAACGAGTCATCGGCAAACATAGCCTACACGATACCATATCCGATAACGGACACAGGCTGATTGATCTTGCTACGGGGCGAAATCCCCTTCTAGCCAGTACGCGCTTCCCGCACCTCGATATACACAAAGGCACCTGGTGGTCTTCTGATAAATCGTCTACCAACCAGATGGATCACAGATGCGCCTACGGATGTCACGAACGCAGCGGAGTAGAGTAAGAATACAAAGTTAGGGCGTCGGAAAGATACTATCGCCAGAAATCGCTAGTGCCTTTACCGATCGCGTCTCCCATAAGCTCTCCAATACACCTCAATCCTCCATGCTATCAATAGAACAGCAGTGGAGCCTTTGCAAACAACTCCTGAAAAGCTCTACAACCGAAGTCCTGGGTTTCAAAGCCCCACCACGAAGAAACACCTGGTCCGATGACGAGTGCAGGAGGATTCACTCAGCGAAGCAGGATGCATATAAGGCCTCGCTGCATAATAGAACAAGAGCAGCTTGTGAGCTCTACGATCTAAAAAGAAGGGAGGAGAATAAGCTGCTCAGAAGAAAGAAGAAAGAGCACGAGAAGCGCGCAATTGAGGATTTGGAGAGGTGTTACTGCAGGCGTGACGTTCGAAAGTTTTATCAACAGATCAAGCGAACATGGCAAGGACGTAAAGCCAGAACGGAAGCCTGCAGGGATGAGAACGGACACCTAGTAGTAGAATCCTAGTCGATGCTGTCTGGTCGGTAGGAACATATTCACGATGAACGATGCCGTAGTACGAGAGGTGGCGGAAGCTCCTTCTACTGATTCACGGTCCTTCTTGAACCGCTTTGCCCATTCAAGCACACAAGCAGACGGTATAACGGCGAAGTTAGTTAATATACCGCTGTGAGGCAGAATGATCCATTTCTAATCGACGAAGAGCGCAGAGAATTATGTCCCCTTGACCTCGACGAAGTTAAGATTGGCGCAGACGGACTATCTGCTGAGCTCTTCAAGACAGCTGGGGGTGACCTGGTTAGGAGCATGTACCAGCTCATCCCCTAAGATAGGGTCAAAGTAAAGCATGCCCGAAGAATGGAGTCTCAGCATCGTATGCCCGATCCACAAGAAAGGAGACCCCAGTGAAATAAGTCTTCTTAACATCGCCCACAAAACCTTCTCTGCCGTTTTGTGTGAACGCCCGGAGCCTTTTGTAAATAAGCTGATAGGTCCTTATCAGTGCGGATTCAGGCAAGGGAAGTCCACCATCGGCCAAATCTTCACACAACAGCAGATCCTGGAAAAAACCAATGAATTTCAAGTCGACACTCACCACCTATTTGTCGACTTCAAAGCCGCATACGACAGCGTAATTGGAGACGAGCTATACAACGCTATGTCTACTTTTGACATACCTGCTAAACTCGTCAGACTATGCAGGTTGACTTTGGAGAATGCTCCCTGCTCCATCCGAATTGGTGAACACCTTACCGATAGCTTTGATGTCAAAGAAAGGATTTAGGCAGGGCGGTGCGCTGTCGTGTGATTTCTTCAACATCGTATCGGAAATGATTGAGCAAAAATCATTGGCCAATACAAGAGGTACAATCTATTTCAAATCCCCGAAACTCCTTGCATACGCCGACGATATTGACATAATAGGTAGATCACAGCGAGATGTCAATGAGGCACTTGCTGTTTGGGCTCAGAAGGCAATTGAGTAATAGAGCCCTCTCCCGAACGACAAAGTTGTCTCTATATAAGACCCTTATCATCCCGGTCCTGTTGTACGGCGCAGAAGCATGGACACTATCAAAAGCGGATGAGAGGGCCCTTGGTCGGTTCGAACGAAAGATTTTGCGGGTGATTTTCGGGCCTATAAATGCAAACGAGGGATGGAGGAGGAGATTCAACCACGAACTTTATGGGCTGTACACCGACATGAGCCTAGTCTGGCGTCTACGGATTCAACGCCTAAGATGGCTGGGCCATGTAGAGCGAATGGACACCACAGCTCCAGCCCGGAGAATCTTTGAATCCAACCCCGAGGGACGAAGAAGCAGAGGACGGCCGCACTTGAGATGGCGCACACAGGTGGATAGGACCTTAGCCAACTGGGCGTGCGGCAATGGAAGCGGCTGGCCAAAGATCGGGCCGGCTGGAGAGGCTTGTTTGTTGAGGCCCTGGTTCACCCCGAACCGTAGCGCCATCTAAGCAAAAGTGAGTATATGTATAATAATTTCTACGCAATTGTTTGCGTACGCCGACAACATTGACGTTTTTTGGCGGACACGGCGAGCGAGGCCTTTGTAAGCATTGAGGTAGAAGCGACTAAGATGGGTGTTTGAAATTAAAACAAAGACAGACGATTGATTTGGGTACAATTTATTTTGGTTGTTAAATGTTGCCAATCTGTACGGCGGCCAAGATCCAAGTGGACGAGCAAGTCACCCAGCAGCACCCATCAAGCCACCCACGCATTCTACCACATTTACAAGAGTTTAAGAGATAGAGAGAAGAGAATAGCGATCACGGGAGTGGTTCAATGGGAGCTACTGGGAAACCAGCCTTTTCTTGATTTTCTCTGATTTTTGGGATTCTCTATACATGCATCGGGTGATTACGAATGAAAAACCGAGCGAGATCAATAAACATGTTGCCGATGCATGTACAGAGAGTCACAATGTACATAATCAATAATTTAAAATAAAGATGAATGACAATAGTATGTAATAAAATAATGGTTTTCCAACATCCCGGCCCCCCTGGAACACGTTTCAGGACACAGGTAAAGCAGCTAGTTTTGAAATAGGTCGAATGAATGTTCCTGATGCAGTTCTTACAGTGGCGACCCGCACATGGTTATCCGCGCCAGGGTTGACCGATTGTATCCGACCCAGTACCCATTTAGTAGGTGGAAGATTAGGTTCTTTGATGACCACTAAATCGCCAGGGCTGAAGTCCTTCGTAGGTTTTTGCCATTTCGGACGTTCTTGAAGAGTTGTCAGGTACTCAGAATGCCATCGCTTCCAGAATCCTTGGACTATGCTTTGTATATGATTCCAACGCGATAAACGACTAGGCGAAGTGTCGATATAGCTCGGCTCAGGAACAGCTGTCAATGGTTCACCTATAAGGAAATGGGCGGGAGTTAATGGGTTCAGATCGAAATCGGACATAGAACACAGAGGACGAGAATTTAACACTGCTTCTATTTGTGCTAGGACGGTACACAACTCTTCGTATGTTAAAATCGAGTTTCCTAAGACGCGACGTAAATGCATTTTAACCGACTTTACGCCAGCTTCCCATAGCCCACCGAAATTTGGCGCTGACGGGGGAATGAAGTGCCATGCTATGTCATCCTTGGCGAGTGCAGCACGTATGGTGTCATTGTGGGCCTGGGTCAATACGAATTTATGCATTTCGGTAAGGCATCGTCGAGCTCCTTGAAAGTTGGTCCCATTGTCGCTGTATATGTTGGCACATCTACCACGGCGCGAGATAAACCGACGAAGGGCTGCGAGAAAGGCATCAGTCGTGAGATCGCTCACCAATTCCAGATGTATGGCTTTTGTGCACATACACACGAACAAGGCAATATATGCTTTTGAAGTCTTCGGTTTGCGGCAACGTGATAACTTGATGGTCAACGGGCCGGCGTAATCACACCCAGTATTGCTAAATGGACGGCTTGGCTGAATACGATATGACGGAAGATCCCCCATGATTTGTTGACTAGTGAGCTTACGTTGCATGAAACACTGTTTGCAGTTGTGGATAATCCGTCGAATCAGGTTTCTGCTGCCCATTATCCAATATTGTCGTACAAAAGCAAAGGTTTCAGATACGCCTGCATGCAAGAAGCTTTGATGTACATCTGTAATGATGAGGACAGAAATAATAGAAGATTTAGGTAAAATAATAGGATGCTTTATGTTAAATGATACGCTGGCGTGTTTTATGCGTCCACCGATACGGAGTAGTCCCTCGCTGTCCAAAAAGGCTGAGTACCTCCAAAGCTTGGACTTACAATGCAATTGGTTGTTCGCTTGTAAATGTTGGATGTCATCTTTGAAGGAGGTGTTTTGTACAAATTTTAGGATTGCGAACCTTGCTTGTCTTATCTCCGCGTAAGACAGTCCAGTAGTTACACGACTGGGTTTACCGACACGGCAATTGAACTGGAATCGAATACAATAAGCGACGATTCGTTGTAATTTGTACCACGACGAAATTTTTCCGATTAAAGTATGTAAGACATGATCATCGACCGACGTAACGAATGCATGTTTTGAAGCGCGTTTTTCCTCAAGTCTTGCGAACTTAGATTCAGATAAAGACAGGTTCGCTGTTGGCCAATGTTCCTTAGGTAGTGACAACCAGGGCGGTCCATTCCACCAAAGATCATGACTAGAAAGTTTAGATGGGGGAAACCCTCGCGAGGCACAATCAGCTGGATTCGATTCAGAACGAACATGACGCCAGGAGAATCTAGGTATAGTTTCTAAGATCGCGGCAGTACGGTTTGCGACAAATGTTGTCCACCGACGAGGAGGCGACGACAGCCAATGAAGAACAATCTCCGAGTCGCACCACGCGAATATATTTGGGATTTCGCCAACAAAACTCGATTTCACTCGCGTTAACAACTGAGACAACAGCAATGCTCCGCAGAGCTCTAATCGTGGAATAGAGATGGGTTTTAATGGGGCCACTTTAGTTTTTGCCGCGACAATTGTAACAGATATATCACCGGAAGGGCTCATCGATCGAGCAAAAACGACGGCACAATAAGCCAACGACGAAGCGTCCGAAAACCCGTGAAGTTCGATAACTTCCTCAGACCGAAATACATTACGCGGAATACGAATTTGTTCAAATGATGGTAGTTGTTGACGATAAAGTAACCATCTCTCAGCGATTTCAGGCGGTAACGGATCGTCCCAACACAATTTCAATTCTGACGACCAAAGCTCCTGAAACATAATTTTAAATAGAACAGTCGAGGGTGCAAGGAGCCCTAATGGGTCAAATATACGCGCGATCTCCGATAATAGCATTCTCCTTGTTAGCGAAGGGCATGGATTTGTTAGGTTGACCCGGTATGAAAACATGTCGGTTGCGGGATTCCAATACATTCCCAGTACCTTGAGGAACGATTCGGATCTGTCTGGGTCCACGAACGAATACTCACATTCTTCAGAGGTTTGGTTTGAAAGAAGAGCACAGCAATTAGAACTCCATTTACGCAGCTGAAAGTTAGCCCTTGATAGCAATGTGATTAAGTCAGACTGCAACCTTAACAATGTGTCAATTGAATTTGCTCCGGTCAACACATCATCCACGTAAACGTCATTAAGCAAGACCCGAGCAGCATTGGGGTAGATCGATTGATAGTCTTTAGCAACTTGTTGCAGAACGCGAACCGATAAAAATGGGGCCGACGCGGTACCATACGTAACAGTTCGCAAACGATAATGTTGAATTTGATCATTAGGGTCCTCGCGCCAAACGATACGCTGAAAATCAGTGTCCTCTTTGTGGACCCATATCTGCCGAAACATTTTCACTATATCGGCCGTGAACACAAACCGATGCTGTCGAAATCGCAAACAAACGCCTATAAGATCACGTTGTATTGGTGGACCTATTAATAGATGGCTGTTAAGGGATATGCCACTCGAGTCTTTTACCGAGCCATCAAACACTACGCGAAGTTTTGTCGTCGAACTATCGGGCTTCAATACTGCGTGGTGTGGTAAATAAAATTGTTGTGAGGGGTTATTATCAATTTGACTTTCAGGGACTAATTCCATATGTCCGAGTTCTAGGTATTCCTGCATGAAATTCGAATACATTCGCTTCAGATCGGGATTTTTTCGAAACTTGCGCTCCATTGCATGTAATCGCGAAACTGCTGCCGGCAAGGTATCGGCGAAGCTTGGTGTAGGTGTCTTAAATGGAAGCCGTACGATATACCTTCCATCCGATGTGCGGGAAAATGTTTTCTGAAAGTGAACTTCCGCAGGATCGTTTAGAATGTCGAGTTTTTTATAAGTACTGACTTCCTCTAATTCCCAAAATCGCTTAAGAGAATCATCGATATCTATGGTGGAGTGAAATGAAGAGATTTCTTTACTATTGGAATTTGAATCGAAAGTCTCTCCGGAAATGACCCAACCAAATGTTGTATTTTGAGCCATGGGTCGGCCATGAGGACCCTGTATCTGTTCGGGACATAGGATGGACCAGACTTTATCAGCTCCGAGTATAATGTCAATAGAACTAGACTTATTGAATAAAGGATCCGCAAGGTCTAGGGTTCGAAGATAATCCCAGTCTGATACATCAAACGATGTTGATGGCAGTGTCGATGTTAATTTACCTAGGACAAATGCATCGACCGATAAATTGAATGAGTTAAACCGAGAAAAAAGTTTTATCGACACGTATCCTCTTGTTAGTCCAGCATCTTTGGAAGATAGCCCTATTACTGGAATCCGTGCATGCCTTCTAGGATATCCAAGTCGTTGGGCAAACGATTCAACAATAAACGTTGATTGAGAACCTGTGTCTATCAGAATACGACAGTTTAGGATATGCCCCCGATTATCCTGAACTTTGGCCACGATTGTAGGCAAGATTGTTTGCCTTTGAAAACCAAATTCAAGCGAGTGATTGTTTATCAGTGGGGGTGCATTCGAAGTGGAAGGGATTTCTGATGATTGACGATTTAAAGATATTACCGACGGCGACAGAGATGCAAAATTCGAATTTGGGGATACCTGCACGTGCCCAACCTTTGGGTCATCCTGGTGAACCAGAGTATGATGGCGGGATTTGCACGCGCGACAACGAAAAGAAGATCTGCACTTACTAGATGAATGGCCTGGCCGTAGGCAATTAAAACACACCGACTGCGTTTTCGTAAAGTTTCTTCGCGATATAATGTCTAATGCGAGGAATTGCGAGCACCGTGTTAAGCTATGATCACCCTTACACATGATACATTGAGAAACGTTTTCCGAAGCTTTAGCTACATGGGCTCGAATTTGTTTCATGTTTCTACATCGCGTTGAATTCGATTTATTAAGAGTCTGGCACGATTCCAATGCATCGCACCTTCCTTCGAGAAACTGAATAAATTCGGTGATTGTGGCATCATCACGAGAACCACCATCTTCTGCCCAAGCATGTTTTATTTCATCGTCTAGCTTAGTTAGTAAGAGCAAAATTAACCAAGGATCGCGAGAATTTTTCCCTAGTGCACTTAGTCCACGAATCACCTCATCTGCACCGTCCGTTATCTTTCGTAAAGTCTGAACGTTCGATCCATTCATAGACGGGAGCGAAAGGAACGTTTGAACGAATGATTGCACAATAAGATTGACTCGATCGTACCGGCTTTCTAGCTTTTCCCAAGCTTCGAGGTAATTTGTGTCCGATATTGGGATGTGTTTTACAAGATTGGCCGCATCCTCACGTAAGAACGATTTCAGATAATGAAATTTTTGAGTTGCCGTCAACTCGGGTTTATTATCCACCGAACCTGTGAATAAGTCGCGAAAGGATGGCCAATCTTTGTAATTACCGGAAAAGGGGGGTATAACAATCGCAGGTAGATTCACTGTTGCACGCGCGTCTTTGGACGACCCGATATTTTTCAGAAGGTTTTCTTGTTGACTGGCGATTAGTTTAAGCACCGACGCATCTGAATTAGCCGTTTCTGAACTTTGTCTGTCGCGAATTGCCCGTTTTAACCCGGAATGAGCTTCAAAATATTTCGATTCGTACACCGCGAAATCATTTTCGTACTCCATAACCTCATCACCCTCCACATGCTTTAGGCATTCATAATGCAATGCCGAGAATTCGTTCCAAGTCTCGATTACCCTGCTAAGTCGAATTTCTAGCATCTCGAGTGTGGTTGTGTCCTGTATAGATGCTAGAAAATCGACCGCACGCGTTAAACCTGCCTTCGCATTTCCACGTTTTTGCTTATTAGCATTCATCTTACGTGTCACTTATATTAGTATGAATATATAGTATATATTTTAATAACGTGCACTCTGAATGTATTGATTTAAGTTCTCTCGAATAATTATCATGCAATATATAATTTTGAGAGATAAAAAAACAAAAATATCAAAAAATGTTACCAATGCTTTGACCACGCGGTTTAGGTTATATGTGTATACATACGCACAATCAGTTTTTCATCTATGTAGATCACCATGCACATGTAAGTCAAACCCTTTTTTTTTCGTTTTTTGGGTAATTTTCAGGAATAATCGAACCTCCAAAGAGGATCCGGTTTGAAGGACCAGTAATTTGTTATGTTTGAAATTAAAACAAAGACAGACGATTGATTTGGGTACAATTTATTTTGGTTGTTAAATGTTGCCAATCTGTACGGCGGCCAAGATCCAAGTGGACGAGCAAGTCACCCAGCAGCACCCATCAAGCCACCCACGCATTCTACCACATTTACAAGAGTTTAAGAGATAGAGAGAAGAGAATAGCGATCACGGGAGTGGTTCAATGGGAGCTACTGGGAAACCAGCCTTTTCTTGATTTTCTCTGATTTTTGGGATTCTCTATACATGCATCGGGTGATTACGAATGAAAAACCGAGCGAGATCAATAAACATGTTGCCGATGCATGTACAGAGAGTCACAATGTACATAATCAATAATTTAAAATAAAGATGAATGACAATAGTATGTAATAAAATAATGGTTTTCCAACAATGGGTCTTAAGGTTAATGAGGGTGAAACCATATATCTGCTTTCATCAAAAACAGACGGGCAACACCTACGTATTGGTCAGAGCGTTTCCATCGGCAGATATAACTTTAAAGTGATCAAGGAATTCGTCTACCTTGGCTCACTGATGACCGGCGACAACAATACCAGAGATTAAAAACGGAATCACTATTGCCAACCGCTATTGGCAATTGGGAAGTGGAACCTTCTCTCAGAAAACCAAGATGACACTATATAAGACCTCGTTTACGGCACAGAGGCTTGGACCTTACCAAAAGCGGAAACGCGGAAAAGATGCCGCTTCGAGAGGAAAATGCTGCGCTCTATCGATGGTCCCGTTTGTTCAAACGGAGTATGGAGAAGCGGATTTAATGAAGAACTGTACGGGTTGTACAGCGACATCGGCCCGGTATGACGTCTACGGATACAGCGTATAAAGTGGCTAGGCCATGTAGAGCGCATGGAAAATACAGCTCCGACCACCCGAAGAGTCTTCGAATCCCCGGCGGAAGGAAGGCGCGGCAGAGGATGGCCGCATCTATGGTAGCACACGCAGGTGGAAGGGGACCTTAACCAACTGGCCGTGCAGCTCCGGACACAGTTGGCCAAAGGACGTGCCAGCTGTTGAGGCCCAGCTTTACCACGGACTGTAGCGCCACCTAAGCAAGTAAAGTAATTGAATGAGGGAACCATATTTCAAATTATGAATTAAAAAAAAAAAAAAAAAAAGTGCTGACATAATGCCACGCTGGTGAGGCCAAAGCTTAATCTTAGACGACATTTATGAATTATTCATGAGGAAGGACATTTTCCTGCCTCGGTTGTTTGACTTTCTTCAGTCCGACGTATTCGTGTTCTCCTTGGATCTGTTCTACAATAGAGTTTACTATCCTAATTGTATTTAATTAAAACTAATTGTTTTTTATCGCCCTGGAGCAGGCTGCGCCTACGTGAATATTCGCTTTAAGCAATTATAAAGTACTCAAAGGCTAAGGATGTCACTTTTGTTTACTTTTTGATTATACAATAAGTAATTTTAATCGAGTATTGATTTCATCATCCTCTCGTATTGATACTGCTTCTGGTGTTCGTCCTCGGACGAGATGTGACGCTGAATGATTAATTAGACGCGTAGGTATGACAATATAATCGCACCATGTTACCCATGTAAAGTCATTTTGGTGCGTGTCTTGTTCAAAGCCATGCTGAACGTCTTACACTCATCTGCCCCTTTTCGACGTGCATGGGACAAAATGAGTTGGCGTTCGGTACTCAGCATCCTTCGGTGAATGTTCGGTGCTTGACATGCTAATTAACATACAGGAAAAGCCGAGATAAATTACCAAAGCATTTTTAATGTTAATTACTGCTCGAACATGTTCTCGAAATAAACGGAGAAGGGTTACTTGGGAAATTCCATCATACGTGTTTAGAACTTCATTGACAATCCTCCAATGATTTGATTCCCATATGATACATATATACATACATATTTATGTTGCGGGTTAATTCTCAGTGCGTAGAAATGATTTGGAAATAGGTACTTTGACTATGGAAAAGTTGCTAGGCTAGGCTAGACTTGCCTAAGTCTGTTCGAAATGCGTGGGTCTCGCGATTCGAATTAATTAGATCCTTCCCATGGGGTAGTGTGATTTTAAGATTTCTTGATATTAATGCGGATGGAGGTGATGACATTGATATTTCTGTGTTGGGAGAAAAAGTTACTGCCTTTAAAACTCAGTCGCACCTCTTTCCTATATGGTTCCGAGATTGTTATTGAATTACCACTTAACATCCTTAACCCTAGAAGGGTAACCTTCGTCGATTCGACGAACATGAATTTTATTTTTTTAGTTTTCTCCTTAGTCCTCTCACTGATAGGATCCTCTTTTCGTGTAGCCCTAGCCATTTCTAAGTGCTTTAAGTGTGTGAACGTACGATAGTGTACCTGCTTGGGTAAGTGCATTTTTTATTGAAAAACGGCGCGAATGTTCGTCGAAACGACGAAGGTTACCTTTTATGTAACTTTCAGTGCACGATCAGATTTTTAATAAGCAAGTTAACGCCATGACTGGTGACGACCGGGCTGGCTGTCGCAGCCACCTTCCAGATCGCCGTTTATGTGCAACATTGCGTTGATAATGCAATATACTGCACATTGTGTTTCTTGCAAGGGCATCATAAAATGGTGAAGATCGCCTTATTATGCGAAACGGGCAGTAGAGTTAGGCCAGGCGCAAATTGAGACGCGTATAGCGCCTGTGAGATGGCGCAGCGTGAGACATTTTTTTGTAAACTACAGAATTCAATAGAACGGCCCAAATTGGTAAACACGTGTGACGTGCCGCGACCCGCACTAGCCGACCGATGCGCGGCGCAGTAGTCGAGATACAGTTTCACGTGCCATTCTCTCGCGTGTGGTTCTTGGTTTTGGAGAAATGGCGGAAGAAAAATAAAAAGAGGCAGTTAAGGCTCATAAAGAACTATATGATACCCAATGTTTTTTTTTTTTTTTTTTTAGAAACTCGCGCAGGTTCAAGAGTTTTTTATATTCTCTTATGATGTGGTAGACACACAACCTGAACGGAGTACAGTGGTTTGGTTCGTTGATGTTCGTTAACTCTCAGGGGTGGTTGTCCTAGATAGGACGAGAGCTGACCGAATTCCGCGTTTTTGGTTGTAGTCCGTACTAATTCGTTCAAGCACTTCTTAGTATTGCATACGCACAGGATGAATTCCAGTTGACCATATACTGTGAGTGTTATGCCTGCAGCAGTACATCTGGTAACTTTCCATTCACAACTGCGTTGCATACTTTTGTCCGTTGAGGAATTACTTTTTTCTTGGCTATGAAGCGAATACCCAATGTGCCAACTATGTATGTATATGAAGACAAAATTATGAATTGACCACTCTTATGCGTTCGATCTGCGAGTACCTGCGTCTCAATTTGCGGATCAGCACGCTACGCGTTTGGCACGTGGGTACGCGTCATGGCACTCGTGTCATGTCACCTCACACGCGCTAACGTGACTCAATTTGCGCCTGGCCTTAGGACTATTCTTTAGCAGTTAAGTTCATCCGCATTTGAACCGGCACCGAAATAAAGCGAAGGTATTTCCGTAAATATAATAGAGGGAAAACTTGTAGTACCATGGATGAAGAAACGGTTAAAAGCACCAATTTTACCCACTAATATTAGATCTTGTATTGAAAAAAATATCCTCGAAAATAAAGAACCGTTAAGGGAGCACAACGTTAGTGTAACAAAAACAAAAACAAGAAAAATTTGCAAATATTGTCCGTACACACAAGTACACATGACTAAGTCAACGTGCAATAAATGTAATGTAAGCAAATGTGGGAGCATAAAGTTGAACTCTGCAGTAAATGCTCGAAATAATTTTGTTTATTTTTTATTTTTATTATGTTTTGTTATACCAACAATTATCTGTTAAGTCCCTACTTGTTTTCATTAAAAAATATATTTATAATAACAAAAAATGAAAAAACGTAAACAAGCCATCTCAAAAATGCAAGCTCATGAAGAGCATAAAGTTAGTTGACCTCTGCAACAAATGACCAAATACTTTATTTTCGTTTTTTATTTTTAATGTGTTCTGTTAATTAGTGAATAAACTTGTGAGTTCCCTCTTCTTTTTACAAAAAAAAAACAAAAACGCATTTTTATTAAAAATTGAAAAAGCCGGTGATCTCAAAAACAATGGCTCCAAAGACTGTTTTGAAAATAAGAACTCAAGAATTAAAAAACCCGGCCAAGTGCGAGTCGGACTCGCGCACGAAGGGTTCCGTACCATCTGTATACATAAATATGAAAGAGACTATGTATGTTACCACATCAAATGACAGAACTTGGTTGCAGGCAGAATTTTTTGGATGAAAATCATGTCTGTTGTATGGGAGCCCCCCTTAAATATTCATTTTGTTCTGTTTTTAGTATTTGTCGTGAAAGCAAGAGAAATACATCATCTGTGAAAATTTCAACTGTCTAACTATCACGGTTTATGAGATACAGCCTGGTGACAGACGGACGGACGGACAGCGAAGTCTTAGTAATAGGGTTCCGTTTTACCGTTGGGTACGGAACCCTAAAAAGACATTTTTTTTACGTTTTCTTAATAAACAACACCTAATAAACAAAAATTATTTTATTTCACTGGAATAACTTAATAACTTTTCTTTAAAAACGAAGTTAAATAGCACTTCGTCGAATCGACGAATGGTTACCTGTTACCATTAACTATGGTTAATGTCAGTACAATGGGATTAAGAAATGGTTTCATATTGAAAATTGATATTTGATGTCTAAAGTGTGACCTTTACAGTGAACTATACTATTGGACAATGAACTGCAAATATCAAGTCTTGAGAGACAAGTCTTATTCAAGAATTTTTTTGTTATTCACGAGTTTTTTGTTTGTAAAGGCGGACATCAACCTTTCACTAATGGTGTAGATCTTACCTGTTCAGTCGACAGCGGAGGAGGTTTTAATACTTTTAAGGAGCCCATTTCAACGGTAAGATATGTAAGTGCTCGGTTTACAAATACAAATAAGCATGATCTGATCCTATGCTAGACCCCATGTATCTCAAGTAACGTATCAAAAACTGCTACAGTTGGGATTTAAAATTGCCCCGCTTCTACCGCACTCTAATGAGGTTTCTCCAACGAAATATTACCTCATTCGCAATCTGGAGTCCGAAGCTGAAAGAATTTGATGACTTTATGACACAAGAATCAAGTTTTCTATAAAAAGGGTATAATGGGCAATCACGGTTCATATTTGGACTAAATATTATGAACAAAAGATTGGCTTTAAATGTTTACTTAAGTGGTTAAAAGACTATCTTTAAAGTTGTGAATTTTATGTTAAGCATTATAGAGGAGTATAGTAAGCCGTAAACTTAAAAAAAACCACAAACTCTGAAACAACCACAAGCCTCGGATATAACGGGCCGGATTTATGTTGACGACCCTTGTGAAAAACGAGAACGGACAATGATCTTCGGCTCTGTACGTGGAATGTTAGGTCCCTAAACAGGCCACCTGCAGCCAAACATCGCGGTCGCCCTAGAGCGCTATAAAGCGGACATAACCGCCATCCAGGAAATGCGATGGAATGGCCCGGGTATAAAGCGGATGAAAAACTGCGATATCTAGTACGACGACTGCTATAGGGAGAGAGGACAACGATTGTTCGGATGCGGATTTGTTGTTCGAGGTGGACTAAGGCAAAAATCCCTAAGCTTTCGGCATGTGAGCGAACGCATCATAACAATCGGTATCAAGGCTAAATTTTTGAACATCAGCCTGATCTGCGTCAACGCCCCCACGGAAGACAAGGATGACTCCGCCAAAGATGAGTTCTACGATCTCCTAGACAGAACGTATGCTCAACATCGACTCGGACCCTTATCCTGTAGTAGCCAAGATGCGCTTACGGATATCACGAACGCAACGGAGTAGAGTAAGAATACAAAGTTATGACGTCGGAAAGCTACTATCGCCAGAGACCGCTCGTGCTTTTACCGATCGCGTCTCCCTTAAGCTCCCCAATACACCTGAATCCTCCACGCTATCAATAGAACAGCAGTGGAACCTTTGCAAACAAGCCCTGAAAAGCTCTGCATCCGAAGTTTTGGATTTCAAGGCTCCACCACGAAGAAACACCTGGTTCGATGACGAGTGCAGGAGGATTCATACAGCGAAGCAGGATGCATATAAGGTCTCGCTGCATAACATGCATCTTGTCAATGTTCCAATCGCTCACAAAACCCATTTTTCACACTTTTACACTGTTATAGCTCCTTCAATGTTTAATAAGTTGCCATTTTCTGTTCGGACATCCTCACACTTCAATTCGTTCTTAAAAAAGGTTAAAGACTGGTTATTCACTATCAATTATGACTCCCTTGAATCGTTACTTTAATGTGTTAAGTCATTGTTATTTCTTAATAATATATTTTCGAATTGTATTTTATTTTATTGTACTAATTGCTTTTGTTTCCTGAATTGTTACATGAATAATTTTTTATTTTTTTTTTATGAAATCCGAAAAGAACAATTTTGTAAATGTTACCCCCACTTCAGATCCATTTTTTGTTAATTTGTTAATTAATTCGCTGTGTCATTCCACACTAACTTTCAAGTTACGGATTGATACATATTTTTTTCGCTATATTCTGTAAAAATGTATATTAGTTATGAAGAATTATATAAATAAATAAATAAAAAAAATAAAAGAACAAGAGCCGCTCGTGAGCTCTACGAGTTAAAAACAAGGGAGGAGCATAAGCTTCTTAAAAGAAAGAAGAAAGAGCACGAGAAGCGCGCGATTGTGGATTTGGAGAGGTGTTACGGCAGGCGGGACGTTCGAAAGTTTTATCAACAGATAAAGAGAACATGCCAAGGTTATAAAGCCACAACGGAAGCCTGCAGGGATGAGAACGGACAACTAGTAGTAGAACCGCAGTCGATGCTGAGAATATGGAAAAACCACTTCTGCAGACTGTATAACGGCGAGTTAGTCAATACACCGCTGTCAGGCAGAATGATCCATTTCTAATCGACGGAGACCGCAGAGAATACTGTTCCCCTGACCTCGACGAAGTTAAGATTGCCATATCGAAGCTCAAGTCGAATAAAGCTGCTGGCGCAGACGGACTGTCTGTTGAGCTCTTCAAGGCAGCTGAGGATGACCTGGTTGGGAGCATGCACCAGCTCATCTGTAAGATATGATTAGAGGAAAGCATGCCCGAGGAATGGAGTCTCAGCATCGTATGCTCGATCCACAAGAAAGGAGACCCCTCTGATTGCGCCAACTATAAAGGATAAGTCTCCTTAACATCGCCTACAAAATCTTCTCTGCCGTTTTGTGTGAACGCCTGAAGCCTTTTGTAAATAAGCTGATAGGTACTTATCAGTGCGGATTCAGGCCAGGGAAGTCCACCTTCGACCAAATCTTCACACTACGGTAGATCCTGTAAAAAAACCAATGAATATCAAGTCGACACTCACCACTTATTTGTCGACTTCAAAGCCGCATACTTACTTACTTAGCGGGCGCTACAGTTCGGGGTGAACCTGGGCCTCAACCAACATGCCTCTCCACCTAGCACGATCTTTCGCTAGTCTTTTCCAATGCCGCACGCCCAGTTGGTTGAGGTCCCCTTCCACCTGTGCGCGCCACCTTAGGTGCGGCCGTCCTCTATTTTTTCGTCCCTCGGGGTTGGATTCAAAGACTCTACGGGCTGGAGCTGTGGTGTCCATTCGCTCTACATGGCCTAGCCATCTTAGGCGTTGGATCCGTAGACGCCTGACCAGACTCATGTCGCTGTACAACCCGTACAGTTCGTGATTGAATATTCTCCTCCAACCCTCCTCTGTGTTTATGGGACCGAAAATCGAACGCAGAATCTTTCTCTCGAAACGACCAAGGATTTCCTCATCCGCTTTAGATAAAGTCCATGTTTCTGCGCCGTATAACAGGACCGGGATAATTAAGGTCTTATATAAGGTCAACTTGGTCGTACGAGAGAGGGCTCTACTTCTCAGTTGCCTCTTGAGCCCAAAGAAGCAGCGGTTGGCAAGAGTAATTCTGCGCTTGATTTCGAAACTGGTGTCGTTGTTCCAAGTCACCGCGGAGCCGAGGTATATGAAGTCCTTAACTACCTCGAACCTCGGTGGTAAATGTCCTTTTTCGATGACAGCAGATATTTAGTCTTGCCCTCATTAACTGCCAAACCAATTTTTGCCGCCTCCATCTCAATACTCGCAAACGCCTCACTGACATCTCGCTGCGATCTACCTATTATGTCAATGTCGTCGGCGTATGCAAGGAGTTGCGAGGATTTGAAGTAGATTGTGCCTCTTGTATTGGCCTGTGATTTTTGCACAATCATTTCCAATACGATGTTGAAGAAATCACACGACAGCGCATCGCCCTGCCTAAATC
Organism: Eumerus sabulonum; assembly: GCA_951905685.1. NCBI lineage: Eukaryota > Metazoa > Arthropoda > Insecta > Diptera > Syrphidae > Eumerus > Eumerus sabulonum. The sequence continues at coordinate 180,678,732 of OX645060.1, forward strand.
CTTTTTTGACATCAAAACTATCGGTGAGGTGCTCACCGATTCGGATGGAGCAGCGAGCATTTTCCAAGTATTGAGTTCGAGGCGGCGAAAGTTGGTCTGGCGGTAAACGAGGGCAAAACTAATTATATGCTGTCAACAAAAAAGGACGCTCACCACCGACGTCCTGGCCAGAACGTTTTTATTGGCAGATGTAAGTTCGAGGTAGTTAAGGACTTCGTCTACCTTGGCTCTGCAGTGACGTGGAACAGCGACAACAGTTCCGCAATCAAACACAGAATCACTCTTGCCAATCGCTGTCTCCCGAACGACAAAGTTGACTCTATATAAGACCCTTATCATCCCGGTCCTGTTGTTGGAGAGGAGGCCCTTGGTCGGTTCGAGAGAAAGATTTTGGGCGTGATTTTTGGGCCTATAAACGTAGACGGAGGATGGAGGGGAAGATTCAACCACGAACTTTACGGGCTGTACAGCGACATGAGCCTAGTCAGGCGTCTACGGATTCAACACCTAAGATTGCTGGGCCATGCAGAGCGTATGGACACCACAGCTCCAGCCCGGAGAGTCTTTGAATCCAACCCCGAGGGGCGTAAAAGCAGAGCACGGCCGCACTTAAGATGACGCGCACAGGTGGAAGGGGACCTCAGCCAACTGGGTGTGCGGCAATAGAAAAGGCTAGCAAAAGATCGTGCTAGGAAGGGCATGTTGGTTGAGGCACAGGTTCACCCCGAACTGTAGCGTCCACTAAGAAGAAGAAGATTATAGGGGAGTGTTATTAAACTCATGCCATTCAATTCTAATTTTTAATGTCCCTTTTTGATTAGTTTACTGCATTTTGAAATGTTGCTCGTAAAACATCAGGTTCCAGAGCGGTGGTTCCTTTTTTCATTTTAGCTTCCAAGACCTGCGAGGTTTGTGGTTTATTGTGGCAAACATGAGGTTTCAAAAAGTCTCGAAGGAAGATGTCTCTTTTCAGTCAAATCTGGCGATCAGTTTAAATCACCGAAACTGGAGCTCACATGGTCTGAAAATAAGTTGTTCAAAATCTTCATCATTGCTCAGCCTGTGCGAGGTGTAGCTTAATTTTGCTATAACGGTGAGCAACTTGCGACACTACGCGTTTGACTTCAACATCCCTGCCAAGAAGATTTCTTCTTTGCAGGACTCAATTCTGCCAAGTTAATTTCCAATGACACGCATCTGGTAATAAGTCTTATATTCCACATGAAAGAGTCAAAAATCAGTAGATTGTGGGCGCCGTGGTTAATGTGTTGAACTCTGACGCACGATGAGCGAGTTCGGATCCGATAACACAAACGCCATCGGATGTTTATATCGCGGCATCCCTCCTCGGCGAGGTACAGGTAAAACCCCCCGTAGTATGCATGCCTTTATGGGCTGTAGTACCATCAAAGCAGAAGAAGTGTGCATAAACACACTTTTTTGCATAGTCCTACAAAGAGAATCCAACGGTGAGAAATCACACTGTCTTGGTGGCCAGTTTACAGTATTAAAACGCGAAATAACTCGCACCGGAAGTTTTTCTTTTAATAAACCGGAAACGAATGAATGTGTCATCGTCGTGTTGAAACCACATGTCTTCGGCATCCACATGCAATAAGCATTTGACGATAACGTTAGAACTTTCCATATGTCATACCGAACTTATTATGGCTGGAACGGTTTCTCGAGAAGGCTTTAAGGCATCATAGTGTCATAACCTTGGCAATGTGGGCGCGAGGTAGAAACAATCTATCAAATTATCAACTCCTTGCATAATGGTACTAGTTGGGATACATTATTACTCCATTACTGGGCTAAACAGTACTATATTTATACGACGTCTTTACTTTTTTTCAAGCCTTCTAGGTAACCCAACATGTTACTACAATTAACCTACTACCTTGAATTTCATATCCCAATTTGTCTACCAATCAACCACAAAAAATCTTCAAGAAAAACCAAAGTAAAAAGAACATAAGTTATAACTATTCGGATTCGGCTTGCCCCTTAATTGATATGTGACCCATTGGTCCTCTCACTTCGCCTAGTAATATACACGTCAATCTGAAACTCCCTTGGGACCAAATCAAAGTCATGTCATATAGTAGTGCCATAAAAGATACTTGTCTCCCATCAATCTTGATAAGTGGTACAGACAATTTTGAGGACTCTTCGTATCAGTTCAAGATTGCGCCCACAAAGCCACTTCTTGATAGAAGAGTTAGTCGATTATTGATAAATCGAGAGAATAATACCTAACCGAACAGAACCAGCATTTTCTGTTTCAGACACAAGACAAAGTTATCGAAGGACATAGTAAAGAATTTTTCGGATGAGTACGTACATAGCCTTTGTGTTATGGTTGAAGATAATTTCCTTAATAAATCTGTGAAATATATGTATGCATGTTCGTTAGTACTTAGTGGCGTGGCCCTCATTTTTCAGTACTAATTCACACCGATGTGGCATAGAATCGACAAGTTTTTGGCATGCATCCACTGAGATGTTCTTCCATGCTTCCTGCACCTCTTTCCATAAATCCTCAAGATTTCAAAATTTCTTATTTGCAATAATACCCTTAACCTTATTCCAAAGATTTTCGATAGGGTTAAGGTCCGAAGATTGGGGTGGCCATTACATAACCGAAACACCATTGTCGCTCAACCATTTCTTTGCTTGTTTTGATGTGTGTTTCGGATCATTGTCTTGTTGCAATGTCCAAATCAAAGGCCTTTCGTATTCGGCGTAAGGCAGCATGGTATTTTGAAGAATGCCAACATAGGTATCTGCTGTCATTGTTCCCTCTATACGGCATAAAGGCCCTACTCCATGCCAGGAGAAACATCCCCATACCATCAGACTACCTCCGCCATGTTTGACGGTTTTTCTTGTATGACGAGGGAGTAGTTCTGTGTTGGGTGGCCGTCTAACAAATGTCTTTCCGTCTGGACATTTTAAGTTAATCTTTGTTTCGTCCGTCCAGAGGATGTTTCGCCATTGTACTCCAGTCCAATCAGCATGTGTTTTCGCATATTGGATTCTCTGCGTTACATGTCTAGGTTTTAAAAAGGGAACTTTCCTCGCGATTCTGCCAAATAAATTTGCCTCATTCAACCTTCTCTGCACTGTTCTAACGCTGATGTTTTCTTCTATTTCCTTCACAATGTCTCTAGAAGACTTAAAAGGTTCAGCCTTTGAGAGTTGAATTATTCGTCGGCCAGTTCTTGTTGACGTTTTTCGAATTTTACCCCGTTTATCATCCAGTTTTTTCGGCTTTAGTGCATTTGTAATCATATTCTGAGAGCATATCATTAATTTTGCAATCTCGGAATATGTTTTATTTTCGGCTCACAACTGTAGAATCAATCTTCTTTCTTGTTCGGAGCAATGTGGCCCGCGTCCCATTTTAACTGCAAATTATCTTAATGACTTAGTGTAAATATGAATATTCCTTCAGTAGATGAACGAGTAATGAGAGTACCGTGGCGCAGTGGGTAGTGTGTTGGCCTCTGACGCCGATGACACGGGATCGAATCCCGACACATCCATGTCATCGAACGTGTTTTCACGGTGTTTCTCCTCAGTGGGGTTCTGACAAAACCCCTAGTTTTTTGTCAATTACACATGTTGGGTGTGATTTTATTCTCCCATAGTTAACCTTAAGGACCTTTTGTTCAACTATCACGAGTTTCTTTCCATGACCACCAAAAAGTATCAAATCACATCCTCCTTTAGCACAACAGAGCTGACCATCATAGGCTCTTTCGTTCATAACTTCTCTTGCCTCTCATAGACTCTGCCTACATCTCCCTCTTACTGTGTTATCAGAATATGAGGCCTATTTGCTCAAAAGCACAAACAATTTTTCAACAGTCACGCATTCTATTTCAATCCAAGACGATTCCCAGCATAAAAAACACGACATTGTTCCCATCGTATTTAGGTCGATGACGACCTCAATCGACCTGTTGATAGAAGCCCTTGTCGAAGCATTCTACTAACCGTCCTAATTCCTCGTATACCTACTGACATTGTTTCAATTAATATTGTACTTCCCTGAAAGTCGGCCTATGTTATGCGGTTTTATATGCATGCAGCCCTCGCAAGCTGTGAAGCCTTTAGTCTTACCATTTGACTTACGAGATCCCTAAGACCCTGTCAAGGAGGGCTTCTATGACCTCCTGGACAACGCCTACGGAGCTTGTGCGGAGTACGATGTTAAATTCGTGCTCGGGGACTTCAACGCCGAAAACGGTAAGGAGAACACCCATGGCGGAGTGATCGGTAAGCACAGTCTCCACGATACAACAACAGATAACGGCTTCCGACTTACAGACTTTGCGACAGCTCGTAATGCGGTGATAAGTAGCACAAGATTCCCTCGCAAGCGAATCCACACAGCAACCTGGCGATCTCCGGACGGTCGAACCGCCAACCAAATCGACCATGTGCTCATTGACGCAAGGCACTCGTCAAACATCCTGGATGTGCGAACATTCAGAGGGGCAAATGTCGACTCTGACCACTTCCTCGTAGCAGCAAAATTCAGAGCTCGACTGTCCAATGTCAGAAAGCTGCATCAGCCCATCAGGAGGAGGCTCGACATTGGGCGCCTGAGCACACCGGAGGTTGCCAGAGTCTACAGGGAGCAGCTGAGCGAAGGAATCTACGGTATGCCTACGTCGAACACAAATGCCAACAATATTTGGCTGCATTGCCGCTCAGCCATTCAGGAAGTAGCCGAGACCACCTTAGGGTACCTACCATCCTCGACAGGAAACCCGTGGTATGATGGCGAGTGTGAGCAGAAAAAGGCAGCAACCGATGAGCCGTACCAAAAAGCGCTGCAGAGGAAAACTAGGGCGGCGCAAGAAGAGTACCGAGCCAGAAGAAGGGAGGAGAAAAAAACACGAGCCATTTACAAGAAAGCCAAAGGCCTTGCAGGAGGCTTCAAAAAGGGCACCCAGGCTCTCCGAAACTGCGAGGGTAATCTTGTCACCGACCCGCAGCGAATAGTGGGTGTATTTAAGCAGCATGTCCAACAGCTGCTTAACGAGCATGACCAAGAGAGAATGGTAGGGACCGAGGATATCCCAACTCCAGCCGCTGAAGTAGTCCTTCCACCCAGCATCAAAGAAGTCGGCACAGCTATTCAGAAGCTGATGAATAACAAGGCCGAAGAATAACAAGCCTCTTCAAGGCTGGCGGCGATGTTCTGGTATGCATGCACCAGATCATCTGCAGAATTTGGGAAGACGAAAGCATGCCCGACGACTGGAATACCAGCTCTATTTGCCCCATCCACAAAAAAGGCGATCCTACCTCTTGCAAGAGCTATAGAGGTATGTATATCCCTGCTCAATGTTGCATACAAGATCCTGTCCAGCGTATTGTGTGAACGTCTAAAGCCATTTTACATCTCATTAATCGGCAGCTACCAGTGCGGCTTCCGGTCCGCACTTTTCACACTTCGACAAATCTTGGAAAAGACCAACGAGTTTCGGATCGATACACACCACTTTTTCATCGATTTCAAAGCCGCATACGACAGCGGCGACAGCGACAGTTCGTTCGACAGAACTGTTTGGTGTGATGGCCGAATTTGGGATCCCGGGAAAACTGATCCAGTTGTGTCGCGCCACGCTAAAAAACACGCGATGCACCGTGCAAGTCGGTTCCAGGACATCGGAACCGTTTTAAACATGCACCGGATTTCGGCAAGGAGATGCGCTGTCATGTGACTTCTTCAACCTGGTGCTGGAGCAGTTAGTGCGACGGGCAGGCGTCAACAGGGAAGGCACTATCTTCTTCAATTCCGTCCAGCTGCTAGGATACGCGGATGATATCGATATCATCGCGCGTTCTCGCCGTGGCATTGTGGAAGCATTCACGGCGATTTAAGAACAGCCGAAACGAGTTGGTCTTAAGGCAATGAGGACAAAACGAAGTACATGCTGTCAAGCAAAAACCAATCAGTCGCTCACCACCTGGGACAAAATATAACAATTGACAGCTACAATTTCGAGGTAGATAAAGAGTTTGTCTACCTCGGGGCAAACGTAAATTCCACAAATGCTACTTCGGCTTGTCCAAACAACTGGGGTCAAAACTCCTCACTCGAAAGACCAAAGTCATGCTTTTCAAAACGCTCATACTGCCAGTCTTGCTGTACGGAGCCGAAAGCTGGACGATAAGCAGGACAGCGGAGCTGATTTTGGGTTCTTTCGAGAGAAAAATTCTGCGCCGGATATTTGGTCCTGTCTGTGAGGAAGATGAATGGAGAAGAAGATACAACCGCGAACTCTACGACCTGTAGAAAGATGTGGATGTAGTCCGGAAGGCAAAGATCCGTCGACTACACTGGCTCGGCCACATCGAGCGCATGGACATCAACGCTCCAGCTAAGAGGGTCTTCGACTCCGAGCCTCCTGGTTCGAGAAGAAGGGGAAGACCGAACCTCCGGTATAAGACCAAGTAATCGCGGATGTAAGACATCTTGGTCTTCCTTGGACCGTCAAGGATGGAAGTCAGCTATAGCTCAGGCTCAGATCCTCCATGGATCGCTTGCCTGATAAGTAAGTAAGTAAGAAAGATCCCTATGATGAAATCCTTTTCTTCGAGGACTTCGTTGTGTAGTGTATGTATGTTGGCGTTACAGTCCATGAAGGGCCAAAGCCGAGCTTCTCTCAATCACTCATGTTGTGTGTGATTTTATTTTCCCATAGGTGAAAGGGACCTACAGTTTGTTGCATGGCGAAATTCGAGAAGCTTTTCTTGACAATTATACTACAGGGTTTTTGTCAGTACCCCGCTGAGGAGAAGCACCGTGAAAAACACATTCGATGACATGGCTGTTGTCGGGATTCGACCCCGTGTCATCGGCATCAGAGGCCAACACACTACCCACTGCGCCATGGCGCTTCTTCATGTCACTTATGTCGTTACTGAAGGTCACTTCTTAGATCGCAAAATAGATTCGAGACCCAGTAAGTGGCATCTCATTTTTCATGGCTAACCAGCTGGACCGTATTATGTCCACTGATCACTTCCATTCCTTATTAGTAAAATTTTGCCAAACCTTCTATCTCACTTCTGACCCTCTCGCTTTACTATAAACGCAGGCTTCCACTTGAGAAACAGACGAAACAAACAGTGGTTGATTTTCCTTCGTATCAACTCCACCAATGATATTTCTAACCATATAGGTTCCCATCTGCAATTTACCGACTTATCTGCATAACTCTCTCTATCAACGCTGTTTAACCGAAGCGCAAACCAATCTTATACAGGGTGGGCCAAATACAAATTTCTTTTTAAAATTGCAATAAAATGAACAAAATTAAATTTCTTCCATGTATTATGACTTTATTACACATTCCCATTAATTATGAAATACAACGTCGTTCAATGGCTGCCTCGGCTGGCTTCGCAATAGTGCATTCTGTCACCCCAATTTTCCAAGACCTTGTTGATGGTTTCGGGCTGTAGCTCATGCATTGCTTGAATGATAGTGGCCTTAAGGTCCTTCATGGTTCCCCAAACCTAATCGCAGCTCCGAGGCGGTCAATTGACATCACCAAGACGGCTGATAACACGATTTGGGAATTTGGTACGCAAAAGATCGATTGTGGTATGGGCCACATGTCTTCAATTTCATTAAAAAAAAAGTCGGTTAAGTCTGTAACGCCGTTGACCGGAGCATTGTTCCCAGCCTAATTTTTGAAGAAAAATCGTGCCACCACTCCACAATTCGCGCCAAACTGTCACTCTCTGTTAATGCATTGGCTTCTCGACAGTAACGTGCGGGCTTTCCGAGCCGCAGATTCGGCAATTTTGTTTGTTAACGTAGCCGCCGAGATGAAATGCGCCTCGTCAGAAAAGATAATTTTTCGCCTTAAATCGTTGGCCAGTTCAAGCTGCTCTAAGGCCCAAACTGCGAAGCGATAACGCAGCGGATGATCGCCCGCCTTCAATTGCTAAGTCAATTGGACCTTGTAAGCGAATAATCCGAGATCTTTGTGCAGAAATCCCCTCAGGCTAGTGCGTGAAATGTTGAGCTGTTGAGATCGATGACGAGTTGATGTTCGTGAATTGAGTCTCACACTTTCGGCCACAGCTACCACATTTTCATCTGTGCGCACCGTTTGACGACGGGGACCTTGAGTGTTGTCCACTAGTATACCAGTCTCACGAACTTTTTGCTCAAACTTGCGTAGAGCAGTCGCGGTGGGTGCTTCATTTCGGCCAAAACTTCTTTTAAAAAAATGCACCGTTTGGGCTACACGGCACCCACTTTGGAAATAAGTTTTCAATATTTCCCAACGTTGTTTAGCATAAAGCGATTCATTTCGTTCGAGTGGGAAACAGCTGTCGGTGTCAAAATAACCTATGATTTAAAATAGACCCACTAAATGACCCACTCTATAAATCATCCGTCTTTTTAGGGTTCCGTACCCAAAGGTAAAACGGAACCCTATTACTAAGGCTTCGCTGTCCGTCCGTCTGTCACCAGGCTGTATCTCATGAACCGTGATAGTTAGGGAAATGAAATTTTCACAGATGATGTATTTCTGTTGCCGCTACCACGACAAATACTAAAAACAGAACAAAATTAATATTTAAGGGGGGCTCCCATACGACAGACATGATTTTCATCCAAAAAATCCCCTTGGTCACATACTGAACTAAGGTTAGTCGACAATATTCCACAACCAGTAGCAAAATTCCCAGTTTTGATCTCGTTTGTGTCTTCGATGAATTAATCCTAGCTGCAAACCTTTTTCCCATATTTCCCATTATTGTTATTCACCTTTTCACATCGTTGCTGTCAAGAAAGATAATTGATTTGAATTCAATGGACACTTTGATGATCAAGTGTATCTCATCATGAAGATAGTACATACATAGTATCTTTCATATTTATATACACAGATGGTACGGAACCCTTCGTGCGCAAGTTCGACTCGCACTTGGCCGGTTTTTTTTCAAATTTGTCAACTTTTCAATGATGAAACAACAAACAACCCCAATATTATCAGCAAAGTTTTCGAAACCTTGTATGTTACAGCTTATGGAGAACCTAATCGTAGCTCTCTCAATCAACCATGTTATGCGTTTATTGCCGATTCGTAATGACTAATTTCGAGAAGCTCTTCATGACAATTATACTATAGGGGGTTTTGTCAATACACCGCTAAGGAGAAGCACCGTGAAAAACACATTCGATAACATGGTTGCTGTCGGGATTCGATCCCCTGTCATCGGCGTCGGATATCAACTTAAATATGTACATATGTACATGTATAAGAGCAGTTCAAAGAAGTTTTTAAGAAGTGATAGAAGCAGAATAAATGTTAATGCTCCATCCCTTTTAAGCAAATCACGTTCAGAGCTCACATCGCATATTTCATAACAAATTTTGGATGCTTGATTATGGTCATTATAAAAATGACCATTTTTACGGGATAATACTTAATAAAATGATATGTACTCTGCCTACAGAATAAAACACAGACATCCTTGTAAATTCCCAGTCATATTTCCATCAACACTTCACGCTCCTTCCATTCCCTTTTCACATTGTCCTTCTGCCGCAATTCCTACGTTCCATTACTTTCATACAAGTCGAAAAATAATTCGGATAGAGCATCTACTAGACAAAACAGCCCCACTAGCCCAGAATGACGATAATATGTAGCCCCCGCAGAAATACAAGTCCAATACCGCGGCATCATCAACTACGCAATGAAATTCCGGCATTAGACCCAGGCGTTCTCGAGACGACGACGACGGTGACATTGAACCATATAAAATATAGCTCCTATCTTACACACATACAACTGCGCTAAACCCTTCTACACCTTTGGTTTCCCCCTTGCGGATATGAGAAATCTGAAAAGAAATATTACAATCAGCTCATTGCTGGATGTCTTTAGCTGGTAGGCAGCCGACGCCACCGAACAGAAGAGGACATCTGTAGGTGGACTCGTTGACATCTGTACAGATTACTTTCTATACCGTTGGACTGAACAAGAGCAATAGCAACATGCGCCAAACCGGAACAAAACTGAACAGATAACCCGTGGAAAATCGCAAAAATCCGTATAATACCATCGTTACCGTGACGTACACTACGCTCACCTTCATCAGGATAAACAATTTGATGAGATTTTATCTTTCATTCGGAGTTTACGGAGTTTACGGTGCTGTGTACGCGAAATAGACGAAAGAGCAACAGCTATCTGGTTTGAAAGGAGGCAATGAGACGATGAGAGGTGGCTGCATTGCGTTGGTTACAGGAGATTAGATGTAGAAACGTTAGCGACAGCAACATTGATTCGTCCTTGTTTCCAGTCAAAATACTTAAATCACTCACTGGTGACGTTGTGTGTGTTTGGTTGCAAGACGAAATTACCCTTTTTATGGTGTTTGGTTTAATTTAACGCGTATTGTGGTCGACTGGAGGAGGAACGAGACTGGGTCATTGGTGGTTGTTGTAAAAACTAATTTTATATGGAAAAGTGTTGTTCAGCAGTTGGCGCGATGGATAGATGAAACGTGTGTTTAATTAGTTTGGCAACACATTATAAGAATGTATTCTTCTTCTTCTTCTTTGGTGGTGTTACAGCCCAGAAAGCACCAGAGCCAAGCTTCTCTGAATCACCCATGTTGTGTGTGTTTATTTTTCACACAGGTGGAAGGGACCTACAGTTTAATGCCGATTCCGAGTGGCGTGATGCCTGTTTCACAATGCTACTACACGGCGACGTGACAGCGCAACTACAAACGCCGTAGCTGTCAAATCCATATTCATTCAATGGAATTATATGGAGTAAGTCACATAGGAACTTATGTAGTCGTGTTGCCCTGCACACTCCTTGTGCAACGAGCCGATGGCGATCTGATTTCCCAGGAAATGAGTCTGAAGCAGTAAACTAAAGGGCTAACCAGAATAGGCAGAAGCGAGCATATGCAAGCAGAGGGGAATGTCTTTTTACATGCAAAGCATATGACATGCCCATAATGGGAATATACGAGGATTCGCTAAATGTTCGTTAACTGATGCGAGCAGACGGAAGCTCTTCATGAAAGAAGAAGACATTCCGGCAGGTGACGTTTGGTGAATTTGCAAACCGAATGAAAACAATTCGACAGTTCCTTTCCTTCTGCTCGCTTATGTTCATTGTGGGTAACTTGACCAGGAGTATGCCCTTAAGAGTATCCGCTTTTAACTCAGTAAAGGTACCATCTGATTTTTTGAGTGCTTTGTCGATTTTCCCCATTGAGGACTTTAACCAACTTGCTAGTCGCACTCAAAGACTTGATCTCTTCGTAGAATATTTTATAAAAATCATTTTTCGATTTACGAATAAGCTTCTTATATTCTTTCTGCTTCGACCGATACCTGTTCCAATCATCTTCCGAATGTATATTCAGGAGTCTTCTGGCTTCCCTGCGAAGACTTTGGAGCTCAGCATTCTACCAGGGAACCAATTTCCAGAAGGGAGGTTTGCTGACAAGACATGCGAGTTCAAAACAATTGGTGATGGCATTATACAGGTTATGAACGACGGTCTCCACCAATTGTTTCGTTCTAAGTTAAGGTAGGACCTAAATGGATTTCTCGAGCTCATCTTGAAACCGTACCCAGTCCGTCTTTCGCGGATTCCGTGTGAGTTTCAAAGAAGAGATCCGACAGGGTAGCATCAGGCAAGACTCTCCAGTTAGTGATGTTCTTCACGTATCTGTTGGATAGGGTCATGTCAATCACCTCCTGTCGTCTCGCCGTAACAAACGTTGGTTGAGAGAAGTGTCCGTTTCGCGCCATGGGTCAACAGAAAGCTATCACCGCGGAAACACCAATCTTGGTCATAATTCAACAACAGCCGATCGAGGACACCTATGTATGTATTTTCCTTGGTAAGATGTAAGGTCAGACACATATATGTATGTCCGAGAGGGCATGGACATACAGGGTAAAGTTGTTGATTGCTCCCAACCTGGCGAGATACCAGCAACGATCTCTGTTTAAATGCCCGAGTCAAGTTGACATACAGCCCCCTCGCGGCGTCCTCTGGTTAGCCTCTACAACAACCGTTGAGAGGCGAACAAATGTATGCAGCGATCGCCCTAGGCAAGAGGGCGCAACAATACCCCAACCAGACTGGCGATTGTGCGGCGGACTAACAACCCGCCCACATAAAAAAACAGCAAGTTATGGAAGAGCAAAATACCTCGGTCGATGGTTGAAGGTCATCGACTTTAAAACTAAAAGTGATCGCCTTTCTGTGATCCAGATCAAAGGTAGTTTTTACAATATCAGCCTCATAAGTGCACACGCCCCTACCAAAGGGGCTGAAGACCCCATCAAAGAGGACTTCTAGGATCTCTTGGACAACGCCTACGGAGCTTGTCTGGAGTACGATGTCAAAATCGTACTCGGGGTTTTCAATGCAAAAATCGGTAAGGAGAACATCTTTGGCGTATTGGTCGAAAAGCAAAGCCTCCAAATGAATAACGGCTTCCGACTATTGGCACAAGATTTCCCCGCAAGCGAATCCACACAGCAACCTGGCGATCTCCAGATGGGCGACCGGCCAACCAAATCGACCATGAGCTCATTGACGCAAGACAATAGTTAAACATCCTGGATGTGCGAACATTTAGGGGGGCAAACGTCGACTCTGACCATTTCCTCGTAGCAGCGAGATTCAGAGCTCGACTGTCCAATGTGAGAAAGCTGCACAAGCCCACCACGGAGGTTCGACATCGGACGTCTGAGCACACCGGAGGTTACCAGAGTCTACAGGGAGCAACTAAGCGAAAGGCTCTCCAGTATGCCTACGTCGAGCACAAATGTCAACAGTATGTGGCTGCATAGCCGCACAGCCATTCAGGAAGTAGCCGAGAACACCTTAGGTTACCTACCACCCCCGACGAGAAACCCGTGGTATGATGGCGAATGCGAACAGAAAAAGGCAGCAACCGGCGAGGCGTACCAAAAGGCGCCGCCGCGAAAAACCAGGGCAGCGCGAGGGGAGTACCGAGCCAGAAGAAGGGAGGAGAAAAACTGCTGCGACTAAAGAAAAGAATCTTCGCAGCCTCCCATCTCAAGGAAACCGAGAAGTCTAGAGACAAACATAAAATACGGGCCATTTACAAAAAAATTAAACGCCTTGCAGGAGGCTTTAAGAAAGGCACCCAGGCTCTTCGAAAGCTGAACAGTTGACGAACAACAAGACGGCAGGCTCAGATGGCATGCCATCAGAACTCTTCAAAGCTGGCGGCGATGATCTGGTAGGGAGCATGCACCAGATCATCTGTAGAATTTGGAAAGATGAAAGCATGCCCGACCAGTGGAATATCAGCTCTATTTGCCACATCCACAGGCGATTCTACCTCCTGCAAGAACTATAGAGGTATGTCCCTGCTCAATGCCGCATACAAGAACCTGTCCAGCGTACTGTGATGAACGTCTAAAGCCATTTTGCACCGCACTAATCGGCAGCTACCAGTCCGGCTTCCGGCCCGGCATATCGACTATAGACCCAATATTCACACTTCGACAAATCCTGGAAAAGACCAACGAGTTTCGAATCGACATACGACAGCACGGTTCCAGGACATACACCGGATTTCGGCAAGGAGATGCGCTGTCATGTGACTTCTTCATCCTGGTGCTGGAGCAGATAGTGCGACGGGCAGGCGTCAACAGGGAGGGCACTATCTTCTACAAGTCCGTCCAGCTGCTAGGATACGCGGATGATATCGATATCATCGCGTCTTCTCGCTGTGGCATTGTGGAAGCATTCACGGCGATTTTGTTCTTAAGGTCAATGAGGACAAAACAAAGTACATGCTGTCAAGCAAAAACCAATCGGTCACTCACCACCTGGGACAAAATATAACAATCGACAGCTACAATTTAGAGGTAGTTAAGGAGTTTGTCTACCTCCGGCATAGAATCGCCCTTGGCAACCGCTGCTACTTCGGCTTGTCCAAACAACTGGGGTCAAAACTCCTCACTCGAAAGACCAAAGTCGTGCTTTACAAAATGCTCATACTGCCAGTCTTACTGTACGGAGCCGAAAGCTGGACGATAAGCAGGACAGCGGGGCTGATTTTGGGTTCTTTCGAAAGAAAAGTTCTGCGCCGGATATTTTGTCCTGTCTTGGTCTTATTCAAAAATGGAATAAGATCCTACCAAGGCCGAAGAAGCGGCGTGAATCGTTCGCATATTTCAAAGTCGCGGAAGAGGTATCATCCATCCCTACAACCAGAGTAGAACACTCTTTTTTCAGAGAGCCCTTACTCTCCTTGTAGGAATAGATAATAGCCCTCATGTTAGGTCCTGGATTCTGTGAGCGTAAACGCGTCAGCACATCCAACTCATTCCCAGGCTTCCCCGGAATCCGGCAGGTAAGTCCAAGTTCCCAGAGAAGGGAGCGTGCGTAATACAAGAAGACGAACCCGAGGGAAGGCAGAGGTTCATACAACTTGATCGTGCTTGATCGTCATTTTGCCGTCCGGGTCGCTATCATCTATGATTGCGACCTTTAGGCACTCCCTCGCAACCTCACCGAAAGGCTTTAATAGTTTGGCCGGTGCTCCCACCCTAGCCTTCTTAGCCTTCCGTTTCGGTTCCTCGGGAAACGATCAGTGCCTCTTAACTTTATCTTAATACTGGGCCAGAATTCCTGTAGCCCAGGCGACCGACTCTTTGACTTCGGCTTCTCCCACTTAAATGGCCGACTCTTTTTGGTGAGCTCGTGCAAACTGCTGGCGACGTTTGCAAATCCTGGGACGAATCGCCTGTAATATGTGCAAAGTCCAAGGAATGAATTAACTCATGAAGATTCTTCGGCCGCGGCCATTCCTTAACCGCCGAGATTTTCTCTTCATCTGAGTGGATTCCTTCTGCAGTCACCACATGTTCCAAGTACATCACCACGTTTTGGAAGAGCGAACATTTCGTCGGGCTCAATTTCAGTCCGGCTGCTTGAATACGTTCCAGTACTTCTTCTAGCTTCCCAAGGTGATCGTCGAAATCCTTGCCCATGAAAATTATGTCATCCAGATAGACAAGGCAAGTCCTCCAGTGAAGTCCTCTTAGTACTCGGTTCATGAGTCTTTCGAATGTGGCTGGCGCATTGCAAAGACCGAAGGGCATCACAGAGAATTGCCACAACTCACCCCCGGCAATAAACGCGGTCTTTTCCCTGGCTTACTGGTCAAGCTCTATTTGCCAGTATCCACGAAGCAAATTTTTTAGTGAATGTCAATCTGGGTTTCATTCTGGTTATTCAACTGAATTTCTCTCTTGAATTTCTACACTGACATTTACAATGGCATTAATAACAAAAAACTAACTACTGTCCATGGAGTATCGCATAACTGGCTCAGTTCCTACCTAACTGTTAGAGGACAAAGGGTTAAAATTAATGGACAACTCAGCTCAAAAAACGCATATCTTTGGGAGTTCCTCAAGGTTCTGTGCTTGGTCCAATCCTTTTCCTAATCTTTATTAACTCACTTTTTTTACAAAATACCGCAGTAAAGTGAATTCGTTCGCTGATGACATCACATGTGCCTTTCACAACGACTCTGCCCTGGATATTTCGGCAGATATTAATCATGACCTAGAAATCTTAAGCCACTATTTCAAAATGCATAAAATGGTATTAAGTGACAAAACCAAAGTTATGTTCTTTAATGTATCTGATATGAATGTAGACTATGGATCATTCTTTTTTCATTGCGTAGCGGACCAGCACCAACCGGTGCTTCTAATGAAGCGATGGAGTTGAGGTATAGTTTGGTTTGCTAGCTCACTTAGACTGACAAAGAAGGGCGCACCGAGGTAGATCCTCTTGCGATTCGCAAAAGAGCGGCATAAGCAGAGGAGGTGGTGTATTGATTCCTCCTCCTCCTCGTCCATGCACACGCGACAGAAGTCATTGGAGGGTAGCCCTAATCTGGCGGCGTGTTTCCGATGATACAGTGACCTGTAATGACACCCACTAGAGTACTTAAAGTTGCCTTTTGGTTGTCACAATTGTTTGGTGATAAAGCCAATATTGCTCTCATTCCATTGGAGGTTGGTCTCCTCTAAGGTTAGAAGTTTTATCATGTGCTTAACCGTACTTATTGGTGTATATATGTACCCGAGGGTAGGTAGGCTGAGTGTGCTTGACCCTAACTTTGCGAGTTCGTCGGCCACGCAGTTTCCTGGAATATCCCTATGCCCGGGAACCCACAGTATTTTAATATTGAACTGTTCAGCCATCTCATCTAGAGATAGGCGACAGTTAAGAGATGTCTATGATTTGTGGGTTACCGCTGCCAGGGACTTTATCGCAGCTTGGCTGTCCGTGCAAATGATAATATCCTTAGCGGATATTACATTGATCCTGAGCCATGCAAGAGCCTCTGTTATCGCTGTTAATTCTGCCTGATACACACTGCAGTGATTTGGGAGTCTGAAAGATAGGTTGAGGTTAAGTTCCTTGGAGAAGACCCCACTACCTACACCCGACTCCATTTTAGAGCCATCGGTATAGAGGGAGATCGACTCCTTTGGTATTACTTTCCCTTCAGCCCATTCCTCCAGGGTGGAAAGACAACTTCGAAGTTCCTAGTGAACTCATTCTGCGGGATGATGTAGTCCGTGTCCGTGGGTACTTTGAAGTAATTTAGAATGGTAGTATGGCCTTTTTGAGATGTGGGCCATTTTCTTATGCTCCTCAAGGGCCGCGTAGGCAGCAACTTGCTTGCTGAAAAGGTTCAATGGTTGAAGATGTAATAGAATGCTTAGGGCCTCCGTGGGGGCTGATCTGATCGGTCCGCTTATGCATAAGCTGGCCGAACTTTGTACCTTCCCCAGAAGGCTTCGATTGACTGCCTTGTCCAGAGCAGTCCACCAGACTACAATGCCATACAGGAGGATGGGCCTTATGACTGCTGTGTAGAACCAGGGCATAATGCTTGGTTGGAGACTGGGGTCTGGCCTTCCTGCCCACCACTTTCTTACAGCTGTATAGGGCAGTAGCATTGCGTCATTGGAAAGCACAGCCTACACAACACCACGTCAGAAAACGGACTAAGGCTAGTGGACCTTATGGCGGGACATAATCTTGTAGTAGCAAGTACACGATTCCCACACCTCAACATCCATAAGGGGACCTGGCGCTATTTCGATCAATCGACAACCAACCAAATTGATCATATTGCGATCGACGGCAGACACTGCTCCAGCACTCTAGATGTCCGAACCTTTCGAGAAGCCAACATCGACTCGGATCATTAGCTTGTTGCAGCTAAGGTACGCATGCGAATTTCTCGGAATCCACGGAGTCGAATAAGAACACCAACATTTAACGTCGGAAAGCTGCAATCGCAGGAGACCGCCAGGACCTTCGCCGATCAAGTCTCCCTCTAGCTCTCTCAAGTCCTGATGCAATCTGGAGAAACCATAGAACAGCAATGGAGTCGTTGTCAGAACGCCATTAGAGAGGCCGCCTCAGATGTACTCGGTTTCGAGCCACCACCGTCGAGAAACTCCTGGTTTGATGATGAGTGCAGAAAGGCCCATGTAGAGAAACAGAATGCTTACATGGCCACATTGCATCGACGGACGAGAGCAGCCCGCGCGCTCTATGAACAGGAAAGGAGGGAGGAGCATGCGCTTCTCAGAAGGAAAAAGAAGGAGCGCGAGAAGCGCGAGATCGAGGAGATGGAGAGATGTTACTGCAGGAACAACGTTCGAAAATTTTACCAAAAAGTAAAACGTACATGCCAAGGCTATAAAGCCAGAGCAGAAGCTTGCAGGGATGAGCACGGACAACTGGTAGTGGAGTCACAGTCGATGCTGAGATTGTGGAAGGACCACTTCTGCAGACTGTTTAACGGCGATGATAGTCAAAATGCCGCCGTCAGGCAGAGCGAACCATTCACAATGGACGAGGATGAAGGAGAATCCCGTCCACCGACCTAGACGATGTTAAGATAGCGATATCGAAACTTAAGTCTTATCAAGCTGCTGGAGCAGACGGACTCCCCGCGGAGCTGTTTAAAGCAGCTGGCGATGAGCTGGTCAGGAACATGCACCAACTCATCTACAAGATATGGTCGGAAGAACGCATGCCCGATGAATGGAATCTCAGTATCGTTTGCCCGGTCCATACGAAAGGAGACCCCTATGACTGCGCCAATTACAGAGGGATAAGCCTCCTGAACATCGCGTACAGGATCCTCTCTGCCGTACTGTGTAAGTACCTGAAACCGTTCGTGGATAATCTGATAGGTTCCTACCAGTGTGGTTCCAGGCCAGGAAAATCCACGTTGGACCAAATATTTACACTACGGCAGATCTTGGAGAAGACCCATGAATTCCAGGTCGACACGCACCATCTTTTCGTCGACTTTAAAGCCGCGTATGACAGTGTTTATAGAGACGAGCTATACAGAGCCATGTCATGTTTTAACATTCCTGCCAAACTCGTCAGACTGTGCAGGATGACTATGAAGAACTCCCGCTGCTCCATTAAGGTCGGAGGTGAACTAACCGACCCCTTTGATGTTAAAAAAGGTTTTAGACAGGGTGACGCACTGTCATGTCATGTGATTTCTTTAACATCATACTTCAAAAGATCGTGCGGGACTCTGCGGCCAATACAAGAGGTACGATCTACTTCAAGTTCACACAATTGCTTGCCTACGAAGATGACATTGACGTTATTGGACGGACAAAGCGAGACGTCAATGAGGCGTTCGTAAGCATTAAAGCAGAAGCGGCTACGGTGGGTCTAAGGGTAAATGGGGACAAGACCACATTTATGCTGTCATCAAAGAAAGACGCGCAACACCGACGTCTTGGTCAGGACGTCACCATCGGCAGCTATATTTTTGAAGTAGTCAAGGACTTTGTCTACCTTGGCTCGATAGTGACAAGCAGCAGCGACACCAGCGCTGAGATAAAACGCAGAATAGCTCTTGCCAACCGCTGCTTCTTCGGGCTCAAGAAGCAAACTAAGGTTTCCCTCTACAAAACCTTAATCATCCCGGTCCTCCTCTATGGCGCTGAGGCTTGGACGTTATCAAAAGCGGACGAAGAGGCTCTTGGGCGTTTCGAGAGGAAAATTCTGCATGCAATCTTTGGTCCCGTTTGTGTAAACGGAGAGTGGAGGAGGAGATTCAACCAGGACTTGTATGGGCTGTACAGCGACATCGGCCTAGTTAGACGTCTTCGGATCCAATGTCTAAGATTGCTGGGGCATGTAGAGCGAATGGACATCAACGCTCCGGCCCGAAGAGTCTTCGACTCCAACCGCATTTAAGGTGGCGCGCACAGGTGGAAAGGGACCTTAACCAACTGGGCGTGCGGCACTGGAAGCGGCTGGCTAAAATCGTGCCGGCTGGAGAGGCTTATTGGTTGAGGCCCTGGTTCACCCCGAACTGTAGCGCCATCAAAGTGAGTAAGTAAGTAAGTAATAGACAGGGGAAAGGTCGGCAACATAGAATTTAAAAATGAAAGGGTCGCCTCCGAACAATAATTCGAACCTGTCTATACAGGGAAAGCAGTTATTTACTTTGGACTCATTTAGATTTACTGTTTAATTGGTTATCCCACATGTTTTGACATCTTGTCTTTATGAAGCTGTTTATAAGAGATAACCTTTTGCTTAAAAACGTCAATTTACCCTATACGTGGTATCTCGTTTTGCTTATAGCTTATACCATGGCTAGAGATAATCTTTAAAGGATGCCTAGCTTGGAGTCACATTCCAGAAAAGTGGAAGTGCGCAAAGGTAATTTTCATCCCCAAGGTCGGCAGGAATTCTCACACTTCCCCCAAGGATCTAAGGCCTATCTGTCTATCATCCTTCGCTCTAAAAACTTTAGAAAGGCTGATAGACCTACACATACGGCACAGCTTGGATCCCTCCCTAATTTCTAAGGCACAGCACGCCTACTGTAAAGGTAGATCGGTCGAAACAGCTCTTCACACATTAGTGAGGAAAATCGAAAGATCAATCCATCTCAAAGAATATACTCTAACAGCCTTCCTAGACATAGAGGGGCTTTTAACAACGTCACTCCGAAAGCAATAATAGAAGGGCTGGAAAAGCTAAAGGTGGAGAGGACTCTGATAGATCTGATCAACGAGTTGTTATTAACACGCAAGATTCACTCTAAGTGGGGAAGCCTAGTAACTACCAGAGTAGTTACCAAGGGAACCCCGCAAGGTGGGGTCCTCTCACCTCTTCTCTGGAATGTAGTTGTAAACGAACTACTAATCAAACTGGAGAAAGAAGGCCTGGACGTTGTTGCCTACGCCGATGATGTTGCCATCACAATCTCAGGTAAATACCTATCTACACTGAATGACCGCATGCAAACGGCATTCTCACTTCTGTGCAAATGGGGGCATAGTAACGGGCTCAGGATTAGCCCACAGAAAACGTGCTTTTTACCAAAAAGCACAAAATCCCGGAAAACTGCCCTATCACTATGTGCATTACCGGGGCCCTCAGGTCCACACCAACGGCTGAGCTTAACTTGATACTAGATCTTACACCACTCGATATTTTCGGTAAGCAAATTGCCACACACACGGCCATAAGACTGAAAGCCAACTCGAAATGGGCGAGCTATGTCACTGGCCACTCCTCCATCCTGCAAAACAGGATAACTATGACAGAAAACCTAGACTACACAGAACCCAACATAGTCTTGGACAAAAACTTTACGATGATCTATCCGGACAGGAAGAACTGGACCCGCCAAACTCAACCGCGCAGAAACTGTGTGGATTTCTACACTGACGGGTCAAAAACCAAAGACGGGGTGGGCAGTGGAGTTTTCTGCAAACAACTCAAGCTACATAAAGCTCTAAAACTACCAGATCACTGCAGCGTTTTCCAGGCGGAACTGTTGGCAATAAAAGAGGCTTTGTCTTGGCTGAAGTGGAACGTAATATCCACCACGGATATTCGCATTCTCACAGACAGTCAAACAGCCTTAAAGTCGCTGGAGTCCTATGTGTACACATCAAAATCTAATCTCGACTGTCGCAGATCTCTTAACGAGATGGCAGAACAGTTCAACATACAGCTTATCTGGGTACCAGGACACAGCAACATTACAGGTAATGAAAAAGCCGACACACTCGCCAAACTAGGAACGATGCTACAATCAATCGTGGCTTGTGAGGGAATACCCCTTACAGCCATTAAACATAATCTGACCAATCTCGCCAGGACCGAGACGAACCTGAGATGGACACAGGGACATACCTGCGTCATCACCAGGCAAATCTGGCCTCGGCTTGACAGTCAACGCACAAGGAGTATAATCTCCCTAAAACGAACTGACATCTACAAAGTCATCGGTGTCATCACAGGACACTGCCTCATTGGCAGTCACGCACAAAAACTAGGAATAGTTCCGTATGATTTCTGCAGAAGCTGTCAGGACGAGGAGGAGGTTGAATCCATTCACCACCTTCTCTGCGCCTGTCCAGCTCTCTGCAATTTCAGGAAACGTTACCTAGGCTCTTAGTTCCTTAACGGTCTGACAGATGTTCAGAAAGTAGGGATATTTGATCTTCTTAACTTCTTAAGAAGCACAAAATGGTTCCACGAATAGGGGGGTAAAACCCCCTCGTAGCTGCACAACGGGCCTCTCTGGCGTATGTGCATTCTTCTCAACTCTGGGAAGGCTACGACCCTACCTGCCTACCTACCTATAGCGCTTTCAATATGAAATTATTATTTAGGGCAATAGTACAACAAAACAGAAACCTAAGTAAATTCCTGTTTTTCACAATTATGAGTTGAAATTGGGGTGACATGATAGAAAGGTATCAAGACTTCTATGCCATTATTAAGCTGCCTTATTTCCTCTCCTTTTTGCAATATAATTAAAGGTAAAGAGCAAAATCAATATTTACACAGAAATATTCGGGTACAATTACAATTGAAATTAAAACGCCACTATGGACGAGACAAAAGACAATCAATCCACGGTAATTACTTTACGGCCACAGAATGATTTATCCTCTAACAGTAATTCTTATCTACTTCATTGGTCAAGAGCTGTGAAGAAAAAGTTTAATTAAAACTTAATTGAGCGGTACCAATGCGAACATAATTAGAGAACTTCTTTCTGCTTCACCCAACCCAGATACTCAGAGTAGAAAGTGTCCCTTCCATCGGGATAGACACATTTTGCTTTTGTTTCCAATTCATAACCTTGTCTCAATGGCAAGCGTAGGCCTCGGTTTGCCGGCCACATCGAAGTATTAAACAAATAACTTTTCGGCTAGTAGGAAGCTGTGAGGTGGTATACTGTTTTGGTATTTCGGGTTGAATGGTAATCTAGGTCTTATTACTTGGGGACAAACAGTTATGCCGGATTTCTGGTGGGATTTCTGAAGAATGTTTGATTCAAATTGACTAGGATGATTACAGTGCATAGTCGGTTTACTGATAGCCAATGGAGATTCCGTGATTCTACATTTTTCATTATGTGTTGTCTCCCATTAGAACAAAACGAGATTCTGCAGAATACGTAAACACAACCCCGAAGACAAACATTGACTGTTCCTTTAATTTGAGAAGGATTCAATTATACTCGTGTGCGCTCCTTGTTTTATTTTTCAATTTTGTTCCTGAAAGCATTTTTCTCACTTCATCTCGGTCTTGGTTGCAACCGTAACGTCCGTTCGAGTGTTTGATTTCAATGAAATTGTCCATGTAATTGAATACACAACACTGTGAGCATTGTTCAGCAGTTCTTCCATAATATCATTGATGTAGCATTGGTATGTTGAAAGACAATAGAGGACAACAACGTTTGAATCAAGCATCCTCAGGATAGACATTTGGCCGTAGTATCATATCACAAGTTCCGTGCAAAACTCGATTGACATTCTTTCAATAACGCGAATGCAATGCAAGTCACGTTCTAGCTTCGCAGTTCATATTCTCAACAGTTTACTATCAAAGGAGTCGTTTTCCTTTTGTTTCTCCATATCCACAACATGTCACTGCTTCAAGTAGTCGTGATTGGTCCCTCCCACTTGGATCACCGGATCAATCATTCATTTTTCCTTAGCAAATGGTTGAATCCCAACGGTAACTACGGTTGTGAATTTACGCTTCAAACTCTTTCTTCCACTTGGACATACCATTGAACTGCAGTCACGTCAACCTTTATTACCCTAAGCCACATAATCCCCATAAGAGATAGAGGATTGCGAGTTGATTACGAGGTGGCATAATCATCTGCCCAAGCCTCTACTTGTTGTGTCACTGGAACCCATTGTACATTGATGCCGCCAATTTACCAAATGGCTAAGGATATTGCAGCACTAAATACTCGTTACGAAATGAGAATAACAGCAGAATCAACAGAAGGACATACGAGGACGTGCTGTGTGGACAGACACTTGTTGATTTTACCGACTTACTGAACGTGCCACGGCAGCGAACTAACTTTAGTCTTTTGCTTGTGTGAATTGAATTGAATTTGTAACGATTGAAATCGAACACGAATTCGTGCTATTGTGCTACATATTTTCAAGCAGAATTTTTTGAATTGAATTCAGTTCAATGGACTGATGATGGGAAAATGTTTTCTTTCAAAGAGGTTCAGGCGAGAGTTCTTCTTCTTCTTAGTGGGCGCTACGGTTCGGGGAGAATCTGGGCCTCAACCAACATGCCCCTCCATCTGGCACGATCTTTCGCTAGCCTTTTCCATCGCCGCACAACCAGTTGGCTGAGGTCCCCTTCCACCTGTGTGCGCCATCTTAAGTGCGGCCGTCCTCTGCTTCTTCGTCCCTCGGGGTTGGATTCAAAGACTCTCCGGGCTGGAGCTGTGGTGTCCATTCGCTCTACATGGCCCAGTCATCTTAGGCGTTGAATCCGTAGACGCCTGACTAGGCTCATGTCGCTTTACAGCCCGTAAAGCTCGTGGTTGAATCTTCTCCCCCATCTCTCGTCTGCGTTTATAGGCCCAAAAATCACGCGCAAAATCTTTCTCTCGAACCGAACAAGAGCCTCCTCATCCGCTTTTGATAGTGTCCATGCTTCTGCGCCGTACAACAGGACCGGGATGATAAGGGTCTATTACTCAATTCCCTCCTGAGCCGAAAGAAACAGCGATTGGCAAGAGTGATTCTGCGTTTGACTTCGGAACTGATGTCGTTGTTCCAGGTCACTGCGGAGCCAAGGTAGACGAGGTCCTTAACTACCTCAAACTTATATCTGCCTATACAAACGTTCTGGCCGAGACGTCGGTGGTGAGCGTCCTTTTTTGATGACAGCATACAGTCGAGAGCACTGTGGCGCAGTGACGCCGATGACACGGGATCGAATCCCGACACAGCCATGTCACCGAACGTGTTTTTCGCGGTGTTTCTCCTCAGCGAGGTTCTGACAAAACCCCCTGTAATAAAATTGTCATGAAAAGCTTCTCGAATCTCGCCGATCGGAACCGGCAATAAACTGTAGGTCCCTTTCATCTATGGGAAAAATGTTACTACTTGACATTGAAACGGCATTTGGTACTGTGTGGCATCGTGGCCTTGTTTACAAGCTAATGCAATTCAACTTATCCCCATATTTATGTAAAATTGTGCAAAGTTTTTTGTCCAATCGTCGCTTTAGAGTGTTTGTCAATCAGGCTGCTTCTGGTCCATCTTATTTTTACGCAGGTGTGCCGCAGGGTTCGGTCCTGGGACCTGTTTTGTACAATATATATATCTCCGATATTCCCCAACTGCCAAATTGCGTGACAGCATTATATGCTGATGACACAGCCATATTATCGTCGGATGAATTCAGTCTTAATATTGAGACGAATCTTAAACATTCGACTGAAATATTGCTATCTTATTACAACAAGTGGAAAATAAAATTGAATGCTGAAAAAACGCAAGCTATCTTTTTCACGCGAAAAAGGAAAGCTTGTTTCCTTCCAGCTAATGCTTTAACAATAAATGGCCGACAAATACTTTGGGACACGTGTGTAAAATATCTCGGCATTTACCTGGACTCCAAGATAACTTTTAGAGAGCACATTGCTAAAATTCTAAAAAAAAGCAAATATAGGAATTAAGCTCCTTTATCCCTTGATAAATAGAAAATCTAAGTTGTCAAGTACTAATAAAATGATTATTCACAAAACTATCTTTCAAGCTATTCTTCTATATGGGTGTCCAGTTTGGGGAAAATGTGCTAAATGTCATGCTAAAAAATGACAAATATCACGAAACAAGTTGCTTAAAATGATGCTTAATCTCCCATGGCACCATTCTACGAGAGACCTGCATAAAATCGCTGACGTTGAATTGATCTCCGATAGAATACAAAAACTTCGTTCAAATTTTATGAGTAGATGTGATAACTCTGTCAATCCTTTGTTAATCCAACTTTATTCGAATTAAATATAAATTGTCATATATTTTTCTATTATTTGTCTTATCTTGTCTTTGGTTAACTTGTTTATTTAACTAATGATTTATCCATTTATTTATTTATATTTATTTATTTATATATTTATTTATTTATTTATTTGTTTGCTTATTTATTCTCTTAATCACTTATTTATTATGTATTTATTATATATTTATATTAATATCTATAAATTTATATATTTATATGTTGCTCTTATACAATTTTGCTTTTTCTTTTGTAAATTGTAGCGACATTTTAATAAATTGTTTATGATTATTATTTTTGTCATCTTTTCCTTTGTTATTTCAATTTTTCCACTTTTAACCAAACTCTTAAACGAAAAAAAAAAAAAAGAAGAAAAAAAAAAAAATAAATATGCGAAAAATAAAATCTCACACAACATGGGTGATTGAGAGAAGCTCGGCTCAGGTCCTTCATGGACTGTAACGCCAACATACATACATACAATGTAATGAAGTTCTTTTGAATAATTTCAATCAGAAAATACTCGTACATATTATCGTAAAGTTAGCTTTTGCACCCTCACTACTTGATAAGCGTATAACATACTATATTAACATGCCCATCTTATGTTTTTCTGTCAAAAGTCATAATTATCGTGTTGACGAACGTCAATTATATAAAATAATGGAGCAAAGTAAACACGTCTGCATTTTGTCAGAGTCCTTCCAATAAAAGCCTTCATACCAGCGACAGATGATGACATCGAATGATATCCTTCATCAGGTGATAACTTTATGTTGGCCTCTTTCAACGAATAGCACCTGTCAGCAAGGTTACCATTTCTCACTATAAACGCTATAAACTTAGTGATGCGAATGTTATTACCGTAACATTCACAAACATGAACAATCAACACACTGAAGACCAACCGCCGATGAACGAGTGGTATGTATGACAACGGTTGTGTGTCAAGTTCCGACGTCAATTTCGTTCACTTCCACCGGATATTGTAGCAAACACTTGTTGCCGGTCCCATTTCACCACGTATGTGCGTTTGACCAACTCACAACCAACAGGTAGACAGGGAATAGCGCTTTATGGAATCCAAACTAACCTTACTCAACCGGCGTTAAACCTGACACTCATTGTGGAATATTTCCAAGAGATCTTTCATAAATTACTACACATCGCTTGACGTTCCGGCCACATTACACTTTGGCAGGCTTTGCACCTTGCATGTGTTTCACTACTGAAATTTACAACCCATCTGGCACCGTATATGGATGGGTTCCACCAGCATTTGATGGTCGTTCTTTCTTGTGTTTTCCATTGTATTTCCAAATGGGGGTGGGTGAATGCTTTAAAATTTGTCCTTGATGTTTAATAGCCGTTCAGATAGTGGATGTGCGGACGTCAAGTGATTATTTATGGCGTGGAGGATGATTTGAAAACGGGTTCGAGTGCAGGTTAAGTATCGGTTGAGTGAGCTTATAATTATAGACCCAGACCAACCGTTCCTCGACAACCGCTTAAACAACACCACTCCATTACAGGCCAATCTATGGCCAGCCATCAATTGCAGAACTCTGTCCATCAAATTTCAGTGAATAATATCGTAATTAAGTTGCGAAATGTAGTGTCATCAATGTCATCGCGAAACGACCCCATCGAGTTTCTGTGGGAATAACCTTCAGAGAGCACTTGTTGCACTGTCTGGCACGAAGAACTTCTCAAAAAGATATAAATTACGTTCGCACAGATGCTAGAGAAACACTTCGCCGAGGGGTTGTCTAAGCAAATCTTTGCATAGATAATTTTAACCATTGCCCTTAGATATGACGAGATATTTTATCTCAGTCGCGTTAATTACGGCTAGATAGAGTGGCAAAACTGTTTGCCTTGCATTTGAAATTTCGGTGACATTTCACTGGCAGTCAAGTGATAAGTCCAATGAGTTTCTTGCCACCTCGTCACATTATGGATCCTTAAAATGAATTTTTCCCATTACCATTTCTGCCATTTTTGTAACACCATCCGTAACAGGGGAGAAAAGTGATTTCTACAAAAGACCTTTCCTTCTTTGGTTGTGATATGTTGCAATTGCAGTCAAATAAAGGGTTTTTACCTTGAAAGCAAAGAGTGGACGGACAGGAGATTCTTATTTTTATTTTCCTCTTTGATTTGTTTAATCGAGAAAGTGGTTGTGTCATTATCTGTCGCTTACAAGTGGGAAGAGGAAATTACAAGTTACTGGCAACTTTTGCTCTAGCTAGAGCTACCTCGGGCGATAAATAATTCTCCTTTGGAAATTGTCGAGAAGTTTACGTTCAAAAGGTATTTATGTTGTTGTTATTTGAATAGGACATAGACCATAGTATACAAAGGAGTTACGCTCCTAGAAAATGTTAACACTAGTAGACAGATTGTAGTTGTGGTGGGACTTTAGTTTAAAACGCTACGCAACGGAGCGTATGTACGTATTGTGTTGTAAACGTTTGACTCTTTTCATATGATTTATGAGATAGGTTCAGAAAGTAGTTTTAAAAACCATAAATAATCACTTTAGATTGCTTATTCCTTTATGGTAAGTTTAAGAAAATATGAAAAGTGCAAGTAATGGTCATAAAAAACACTATTTGGGATAGCCTCAATGTGGCCTCATCTTTGTCAATGATGGAATTCCATAAATTATTCTTAAATACTGTGCTGATACACTTTCCCATCCTCTATTAATTATATTTAATTGTTCCCTGTCAGAAGGTATTTTCCTTGATGACTGGAAAGAGTCGTTCTTAGTTTCTATACATAAATCTGGATCAAAGAACAATGTTGAAAATTACAGAGGCATATGCAAGCTGTCAGCTATTCCAAAACTGTTTGAAGGAATAGTCAAGAACAAACTTGACTTCTTAACTAAAGAGCATATATCAGAAGCCCAACATGGCTTCATCTCTGGTCGCTCGACAACTACCAACCTGTCAATCTTTTCCTCATATGTAATTAATGAAATGGAAAATAAAAATCAAGTAGATACAATTTAAGATAGCGATATCGAAACTTAAGTCTTATAAAGCTGCTGGGGCAGACGGACTCCCCGCGGAGCTGGTTAGGAACATGCAACAACTCATCTGCACGATATGGTCGGAAGAACGCATGCCCGATGAATGGAATCTCAGTATCGTTTGCCCGGTCCATAAGAAAGGAGACCCCTATGACTGCGCCAATTATAGAGGGATAAACCTCCTGAGCATCGCGTACAAGAACCTCTCTGCCGTACTGTGTAAGTACCTGAAACCGTTCGTGGACAATCTGATAGGTTCCTACCAGTGTGGTTTCAGGCCAGGAAAATCCACGATAGACCAAATATTTACACTACGGCAGATCTTGAAGAAGACCCATGAATTCCAGGTCGACACGCACCATCTTTTCGTCGACTTTAAAGCCGCGAATGACAGTGTTTATAGAAACGAGCTATACAGAGCCATGTCATGTTTTAACATTCCTGCCAAACTCGTCAGACTATGCAGGATGACTATGGAGAACTCTCGCTGCTCCATTAAGGTCGGAGGTGAACTAACCGACCCCTTTGATGTTAAATAAGGTTTTAGACAGGGTGACGCACTGTCATGTGATTTCTTCAACATTATTCTTGAAAAGATCGTGCGGGATTCTGCGGCCAATACAAGAGGTATGATCTACTTCAAGTCCACACAATTGCTTGCCTACGCAGATGACATTGGCGTTATTGGACGAAAAAAGCGAGACGTCAATGAGGCGTTCACAAGCATTGAAGCAGAAGCGGCGAAAATGGGTCTAAGGGTAAATGGGAACAAGCCCAAATATATGCTGTCATCCAAGAAAGACGCACAACACCGACGTCTTGGTCAGAACGTCACCTTCGGCAGCTATATTTTTGAAGTAGCCAAGGACTTTGTCTACCTTGGCTCGATAGTGACAAGCAGCAACGACACCAGCGCTGAGATAAAACGCAGAATAATTCCTGCCAATCGCTGCTTCTTCGGGCTCAAGAGGCAATGGAGTAGTAGAGCCCTCTCTCGAAAAACTAAGGTTTCCCTCTACAAAACCTTAATCATCCCGGTCCTCCTCTACGGCGCTGAGGCTTGGACGTTATCAAAAGCGGATGAAGAGGCTCTTGGACGTTTCGAGAGGAAAGTTCTGCGTGCAATCTTTGGTCCCGTTTGTGTAAACGGAGAATGGAGGAGGAGATTCAACCAAGAACTGTACGGGCTGTACAGCGACATCGGCCTGGTTAGACGTCTTCGGATCCAACGTCTAAGATGGCTAGGCCATGTAGAGCGAATGGACATCAACGCTCCGGCCCGAAGAGTCTTCGACTCCAACCCCGAGGGACGACGCTGCAGAGGACGACCGCATTTGAGGTGGCGCGCACAGGTGGAAGGGGACCTCAACCAACTGGTCGTACGGCACTGGAAGCGGCTGGCCGAAGATCGGGCCGGCTGGAGAGGCTTGTTGGTTGAGGCCCTGGTTCACCCCGAACTGTAGCGCCATCAAAGTAAGTAAGTAAGTAAGATGCAATTTATACAGATTTTAGTAAGGCGTTTGATTCTGTTCATCATTTAATATTGATAAACAAGCTGGAGGCTTTTGGATCTCACTCTCAGTTACTTCGTTGGATATCTTCTTTTCTTTTAGAACGAACCCAACGAGTTAAAATTGGGAATTCAGTATCGAAACCAATTAAATGTTACTCTGGCGTTCCCTAAGGTAGTCACTTAGGACCCTTATTATTTATATTATTTGTTAATGACATCACACTCTCGATTAAGCACAGTAAGTGTCTGCTATATGCTGACGATATGAACATTTTCAAGAGTATTAAAGATGTTAATGACTACAATTAGACTTAAACAGAATCTTTCAGTGGTGCACAATTAAGGGACTTAGACTTAATCTAGGCAAGTGTTACTCTATTTCTTTTACAAAAAAGTTCTTGATATAGAATTCAATTACACCATTAACTCATCATGTCTTTCAAAGGTCAATAGTATAAAAGACTTGGGTGTCATGCTCAGCTCTTCCTTTTCTTTTCATACTCATATTAACCATATATTGGCTAAAGCCAATTCAGCCGAGAGCACCGTGGCGCAGTGGGTAGTGTGTCGGCTTCTTACGCCGATGACATGGGATCGAATCCCGACACGGCCATGTCATCGAACGTGTTTTCACGGTGTTTCTCCTCAGCGGGGCTCTGACAAAACCCCTTGTAGTAAAATTGTCATGAAGAGCTTCTCGAAATTCGCCGTTCGGAACCGGCAGTAAACTGTAGGTCCCTTTCACCTATGGGAAAATTAAATCACACACAACATGGGTGATTGAGAGAAGCTCGGCTCTAGTCCTTCATGGACTGTAACGCCAACATACATACATACAATTCAGCCGTAGGTTTCATTAAGCGTAATACAAAAGGGTTCACTGACCCATTTTCCTTGGTGGCACTTTACGCTGCCCTCGTCAGATCATTGCTTGAGTATGCTGTTGTAATATGGAATCCAGGGTTCATAACTCTCTCCGAACGTATTGAAAAGGTCCAAAAGCGTTTTACGAAGTTCGCAATCTTTAAACTGCATTGGAATTATTGCCCTGACTACAAAGCAAGGTGTCAATTACTTGGTTTGAAATCTTTGTCATGGGCTCGGACATACAGGGTAAAGTTGTTGATTGCTCTCAACCTGGCGAGATGCCAGCAACGATCCCTGTTTAAATGCCCGGGTCAAGTTGACATACGGCCTAGCCTCTTCAACAACCGTTGGGAGGTGAACAAACGTATGCAGCGAAAAAAAACCCCACAAGAATGGCGGTTGTGCGGCGGGCTAACAATCCGCCCACGTAAAAAAACTTAAAGTTATGCATGAGCAAGATGCCTCGGAGACACGGACGGATACTCGACCACGACAACGCACGAAAAGGGAACCAGATTTGCGAGTATGCTCCTGGAATGTCAGAACCCTGTACACTCCCGGAGCTGCTCATAAACTAGAAGGAATCCTCACGCAGTACCAGGCGGATATTACTGCGGTCCAGGAAATACGCTGGATAGGAAAGGGTATGATTAGGAAGAAAAATTGCGACATTTATTACAGCTGTCACAAAAGGTTGCACTTACTGAGATGCGGATTTGTCGTGGGAAAGCGGTTAAGGTTGAAGGTCATCGACTTTAAACCTATAAGTGATCGCCTGGCTGTGATCCGCATCAGAGGCAGATTTTATAACATTAGCCTTATATGTGCACACGCCCCCACCGACGAGGCTGAAGACCCTATCAAGGAGGACTTCTACGACCTCCTGGACAACGCCTACGGAGCTTGTCCGGAGTACGATGTAAAAATCGTGCTCGGGGACTTCAACGCCAAAATCGGTAAGGAAAACACCCTTGGCGGAGTGATCGGAAAGCACAGCCTCCACGATACAACAACAGATAACGGCTTCCGACTCGCTGACTTTGCGACAGCTCGTAATGCGGTGATAAGTAGCACAAGATTCCCTCGCAAGCGAATCCACACAGCAACCTGGCGACCACCGGACGGTCGAACCGCCAACCAAATCGACGATGTGCTCATTGACGCAAGGCACTCGTCAAACATCCTGGATGTGCGAACATTCAGAGGGGCAAATGTCGACTCTGGCCACTTCCTCGTAGCAGCAATATTCAGAGCTCGACTGTCCAATGTCAGAAAGCTGCACCAGCCCATCAGGAGGAGGTTCGACATTGGGCGCCTGAGCACACTGGAGGTTGCCAGAGTCTACAGGGAGCAGCTGAGCGAAAGACTCTACGGTATGCCTACGTCGAACACAAATGCCAATAATATGTGGCTGCATTGCCGCTCAGCCATTCAGGAAGTAGCCGAAACCACATTAGGGTACCTACCACCCCCCGACAAGAAACCCGTGGTATGATGGCGAGTGTGAGCAGAAAAAGGCAGCAACCGACGAGGCGTACCAAAAGGCGCTGCAGAGGAAAACCAGGGCAGCGCAAGAAGAGTACCAAGCCAGAAGAAGGAAGGAGAAAAAACTACTGCGACAAAAGAAAAGAATCTTCGCAGCCTCCCAGCTCAAGGATATCGAGGAGTCTAGGGATAAACATAAAACACGAGCCTTTTACAAGAAAGCAAAAGGCCTTGCAGGAGGCTTCAAAAAGGGCACCCCGGCTCTTCGAAACTGCGAGGGTAATCTTGTCACCGACCCGCAGCGAATAGTGGGTGTATTTAAGCAGCATTTCCAACAGCTGCTTAACGAGCATGACCAAGAGCGAATGGTAGGGACCGAGGAAATCCCAACTCCAGCCGCTGAAGTAGTCCTCCCACCCAGCATCGAAGAAGTCGGTACAGCTATTCAGAAGGTGAAGAATAACAAGGCCGAAGAATAACAAGCCTCTTCAAGGCTGGCGGCGATGTTCTGGTATGCATGCACCAGATAATCTGCAGAATTTGGGAAGACGAAAGCATGCCCGACGACTGGAATACCAGCTCTATTTGCCCCATCCACAAAAAAGGCGATCCTACCTCTTGCAAGAACTATAGAGGTATGTATATCCCTGCTCAATGTTGCATACAAGATCCTGTCCAGCGTATTGTGTGAACGTCTAAAACCATTTTACATCTCATTAATCGGCAGCTACCAGTGCGGCTTCCGGTCCGCACTTTTCACACTTCGACAAATCTTGGAAAAGACCAACGAGTTTCGGATCGATACACACCACTTTTTCATCGATTTCAAAGCCGCATACGACAGCTTTCATCGTGAAGAACTGTTTGGTGTGATGGTCGAATTCGGGATCCCGGGAAAACTGATCCAGTTGTGTCGCGCCACGCTAAAAAACACGCGATGCACCGTGCAACTCGGTTCCAGGACATCGGAACCGTTTTAAACATGCACCGGATTTCGGCAAGGAGATGCGCTGTCATGTGACTTCTTCAACCTGGAGCTGGAGCAGTTAGTGCGACGGGCAGGCGTCAACAGGGAAGGCACTATCTTCTACAAGTCCGTCTAGCTGCTAGGATACGCGGATGATATCGATATCATCGCGCGTTCTCGCCGTGGCATTGTGGAAGCATTCACGGCGATTTAAGAACAGCCGAAACGAGTTGGTCTTAAGGCAATGAGGACAAAACGAAGTACATGCTGTCAAGCAAAAACCAATCAGTCGCTCACCACCTGGGACAAAATATAACAGTTGACAGCTACAATTTCGAGGTAGTTAAGGAGTTTGTCTACCTCGGGGCAAACGTAAATTCCACAATTGACACCACAGTGGAGATCCGGCATAGAATCGCCCTTGGCAACCGCTGCTACTTCGGCTTGTCCAAACAACTGGGGTCAAAACTCCTCACTCGAAAGACCAAAGTCATGCTTTTCAAAACGCTCATACTGCCAGTCATGCTGTACGGAGCCGAAAGCTAGACGATAAGCAGGACAGCGGAGCTGATTTTGGGTTCTTTCGAGAGAAAAATTCTGCGCCGGATATTTGGTCCTGTCTGTGAGGAAGGCGAATGGAGAGGAAGATACAACCGCGAACTCTACGACCTCTACAAAGATGTGGATGTAGTCCGGAAGGCAAAGATCCGTCGACTACACTGGCTCGGCCACATCGTGCGCATGGACATCAACGCTCCAGCTAAGAGGGTCTTCGACTCCGAGCCTCCTGGTTCGAGAAGAAGAGGAAGACCGAACCTCCGGTATAAAGACCAAGTAATCGCGGATCTAAGACATCTTGGTCTTGACAACTGGAAGCAGCGTGCCCGGGACCGTCAAGGATGGAAGGCAGCTATAGCTCAGGCTCAGATCCTCCATGGATCGCAGGCCTGATAAGTAAGTAAGTAAGTACATATGTTTCAAGAAATATGTTGTTTTATTTTCCATGTTTGGTTCTACTTTGAATTCGCAACATTCATGGATTTACTAGTTCATAATCAATTAATGAATATTGATTAATGATTAACTCCAATAATCATGATTAAGACTACTTTTTTAATAGCGATTGTTTCAATCATGATTAATTTAATCTGACTAAAATTAATCAAATTAAGTAGTTGATTAAAAAATGAATCGATTAATGCCAACACTGATTGGGATCAGCGACCTTCTTAACAAAATCAAGCAATTTGCTCTGAAAAATACCCATTATCAAGCCCTCAGTTTTAATCATCATGCCGTCAAGTAAAACAGCCCGTAACCAACCGTGTTTCCCAGTTTGTTAGACGTGATGCTTTTGAAGGGCTTCAATTAGTCAGTGCCTATAATATGCCCTATCATCGGACTGAAATCGATGATTTTGGTTGATTTTGGTTTTATCTGACAAAATGACTCGTTTCCAGTCATATACCATTCAATCCTTATATTCTTTGCAGAACTGCAGCCTGGTCCTGATTTTTTTTTCTGAAAGCGTTTTGGCGACATACAGCGAACACATACTTTTGTTAAACGTTTTTGAGATCAGCGAACTAGAAAATTTTAAATTGTATGAGTACATAGGTATACCCTGGTTTGCTCGACATTGTATGTAAAGTACTTATGAAACTATTATTTAACAGGAAGTCCCATCTGATGGATTCATTTTAGTTTGATTTTCTTGAAAAATTAATCTAAAGTAATTGTGTTAATTTAATTGTGTCTTTTTTTGCTTTGACAATTTTTTGGTTTAGATATGTACGACACTTCTGCTATATGAATCTCTCGGCCTTTGTCCGCCAACTATGGTATATCTGTATCATTTTCTGCCTACAGTTTTATCACATCGCAATTGATCCCTAAATTTCAAAATTGTGTCAGGTCTAGTCTATAAAATTCCAATTGCCATTCTCTCCTCATTTATCATCGTGACAGACGAACCATTTGACTTCCGAAGAGATTATCCACTTAATCGTTCAGCCTGTCAAATGACACAATCAATATAAATTGATTTTTAATTTCTTCACGTCTGTTTGTTGTTTTAAATTAAAAGTCATTTAAGATATGTGTGCGTCCGCTTCATTAAACCTTCAAATAAGGAATGATATCAATCAAACCCAGTGTTGTTGAGTAGGCTTTTTTCAATTCAATAAATTGAATTACAATTTCTTAAGAGGTTAGGTGTTCATGTCTATATGTACACATGTATGACAAGTGTTGTGAGGGCCGATCAAGCACTTTAGTCTTTAGACGCGAAATATTTTTTGGAAATTTTGAAAGTCTTATCCTATCCACTCTTCAGGCGACATGACCAGACGGCAATCTATAGGAATTACAAGAAAGCAATCAAGACATTTTAAGGACGTACAAATGGACTCAACTTCCCGTGAAGCGTAAAGAAATACAATAGAAAGCTATTTTAATCAAGAATCCTTACAGTCCTTACGTACCACTCAAATGCTCTTTTCAAATGTTATATTTCAAGGTCCATCAAGTTCGGTCAGTGACGCCAGACAAGTGGTATCTTTCCATACACCCCAATCACATTTCGATTCTCACTATCAAATATTTGTTGTGGAAACTGGTTGACGAAGGATGAAGGAGGATACGATGAAATGTAATAAAAGTCCTTGTTGGTCAATTTGCAAATTTTCTCATAAATTCTGGAAAGCCAATTTCTCACATAAGGAAATTTCGTATAGCGCGTGTAGTGCAAGATGGTAGAAGCAATAAAGTAACCATCTAGCGATTAGCATAAACTGAGAAGCTGAGCAACGAGTTGAAAGATAAACGCGAGGAATACGTGAAAATATTCGCAGATTGAAATACCAGTCATAACGTATCGTCGCCAGCATCGTGGGTGAACGGATGCGTGCAGCTGGGTGACTTGTAGTCACTTCGTAGGTGGCACAATATCGTTTTGTGCTCTCCTTGTTGCGAATTTTTCAACAAGGTCTATTGGCAGTAAGACTATGTATTCTATAGTCGGCCTCTCTCTTAAGTCGTGTCATAGAACATATTAGAAATTCCAATTCATATGTTTTAGACGGGTACATGGTGCACTGCTGACTAGTGTAAAAATGCTGCCGAAGGGAAGGAGTTATATTATTGGTATTTGTGTATACTTTTACTCATAATATGTGAGCGATAGGAGAAACACACACGGTGTCATTTCTGGAGAATATGGTAATTACCCGATGATATCAATCACCATGATTGGTCGAAAAGTCGCTCATATGGATGAATTCGTGAGGTGGGTTATTATCGTTGTCCAAAATCCAAGAATTCGTTTGCCACAATTTCGGCCGTTTCGAGCTTACATATGTATATATTTCCTTCCCTACATATCAGGCTAGCGATCCAAGGAGGATCTGAGCCTGAGCTATAGCTGCCTTCCATCCTTGATGGTCCCGGGCACGCTGCTTCCAGTTGTCAAGACCAAGATGTCTTACATCCGCGAATACTTGGTCTTTATACCGGAGGTTCGGTCTTCCTCTTCTTCTCGAACCAGGAGGCTCGGAGTCGAAGACCCATTTAGCTGGAGCGTTGATGTCCATGCGCCGAGTCGATGTGGCCGAGCCAGTGTAGTCGACGGATCCTTGCCTTCCGGACTACATCCACATCTTGGTACAGCTCGTAGAGTTCGCGGTTGTGTCATCTTCTCCATTCACCTTCCTCACAGACAGGACCAAATAGCCGGTGCAGAATTTTTCTTTCGAAAGAACCCAAAATCAGCTCCGCTGTCCTGCTTATCGTCCAGCTTTCGGCTCCGTACAGCAAGACTGGCAGAATGAGCGTTTTGTAAAGCATGACTTTGGTCTTTCGAGTGAGCAGCTTTGACCCCAGTTGTTTGGACAAGCCGAGTTGGAAGCGGTTGCCAAAGGCGATTCTATGCCGGATATCCACTGTGGTGTCATTTGTGGAATTTACGTTTGCCCCGAGGTAGACAAACTCCTTAACTACCTCGAAATTGTAGCTGTCAATTGTTATATTTTGTCCCAGGTGGTGAGCGACGGATTGGTTTTTGCTTGACAGCATGTACTTCGTCTTGTCCTCATTGACCTTAAGACCAACTCGTTTCGCCTGTTCTTCAATCGCCGTGAATGCTTCCACAATTCCACAGCGAGAACACGCGATGATGTCGATATCATCCGCGTATCCCAGCAGCTGGGTGGACTTGTAAAAGATAGTGTCTTCCCTGTTGATGCCTGCCCGTCGCACTATCTGCTCCAGCACCAGGTTGAAGAAATCACATGACAGCGCATCTCCTTGCCGAAATCCGGTGCATGTTTCGAATGGTTCCGAGGTCCTAGACCCGAATTACACGGTGCATCGCGTGTTTTTTAGCGTGGCGCGACACAACTGGATTAGTTTTGCCGGGATCCCGAATTCGGCCATCACACCAAACAGTTCTTCATGATGAATGCTGTCGTATGCGGCTTTGAAATCGATGAAAAGATGGTGTGTATCGATTCGAAACTCGTTGGTCTATTCCAGGATTTGTCGAAGTGTGAAAATTTGGTCTATAGTTGATTTGCCGGGCCGGAAGCCGCACTGGTAGCTGCCGATTAGTGCGGTGCAAAATGGTTTTAGACTTTCACACAATACGCTGGACAGGATCTTGTATGCGACATTGAGCAGGGATATACCTCTATAGTTCTTGCAAGAGGTAGGATCGCCTTTTTTGTGGATGGGACATATAGAGCTGTTATTCCAGTCGTCGGGCATGCTTTCATCTTCCCAAATTCTGCAGATGATCTGGTGCATGCTCCCTACCAGAACATCGCCGCCAGCCTTGAAGAGCTCTGATGGCAAGCCATCTGAGCCTGCGGCCTTATTGTTCTTCGGCTGCTGAATAGCTGTGCCGACTTCTTCGATGCTGGGTGGGAGGACTACTTCAGCGGCTGGAGTTGGGATTTCCTCGGTCCCTACCACTCTCTCTTGGTCATGCTCGTTAAGCAGCTGCTGGAAATGCTGCTTAAATACATCCACTATTCCCTGCGGGTCGGTGACAATACTACCCTCGCAGTTTCGAAGAGCCTGGGTGCCCTTTTTGAAGCCTCCTGCAGGGCCTTTGGCTTTCTTGTAAAAGGCTCGTGTTTTATGTTTATCCCTAGACTCCTCGATTTCCTTGAGCTGGGAGACTGCGAAGATTCTTTTCTTTTGTCGCAGTAGTTTTTTCTCCTCCCTTCTTCTGGCTCGGTACTCTTCTTGCGCTGCCCTGGTTTTCCTCTGCAGAGCCTTTGGTACGCCTCGTTGGTTGCTGCCTTTTTCTGCTCACACTCGCCATCATACCACGGGTTTTTTGTCGGGGGTGCTAGGTATCCTAAGGTGGTTTCGGCTACTTCCTTAATGGCTGAGCGGCAATGCAGCCACATATTATTGGCATTTGTGTTTGACGGGGGCATACCGTAGAGTCTCGTAGAATCTTTCGCTCAGCTGCTCCCTGTAGAATCTGGTAACCTCCGGTGTGCTCAGGCGCCCAATGTCGAACCCCCTCCTGATGGGCTGGTGCAGCTTTCTGACATTGGACAGTCGAGCTCTGAATCTTGCTGCTACGAGTAAGTGGTCAGAGTCGACATTTGCCCCTCTGAATGGTCGCACATCCAGGATGTTTGACGAGTGCCTTGCGTCAATGTGCACATGGTCGATTTGGTTGGCGGTTCGACCGTCCGGTGGTCGCCAGGTTGCTGTGTGGATTCGCTTGCGAGGGAATCTTGTGCTACTTATCACCGCATTACGAGCTGTCGCAAAGTCAGCGAGTCGGAAGCCGTTATCTGTTGTTGTATCGTGGAGGCTGTGCTTTCCGATCACTCCGCCAAGGGTGTTCTCCTTACCGATTTTGGCGTTAAAGTCCCCGAGCACGATCTTTACATCGTACTCTGGACAAGCTCCGTAGGCGTTGTCCAGGAGGTCATAGAAGTCCTTCTTGATAGGGTCTTCAGCCTCGTCGGTAGGGGCGTGTGCACATATAAGGCTGATGTTATAAAATCAGCCTCTGATGCTGATCACAGCCAGGCGATCACTTACAGGTTTATATTTCCTTAACCGCATCATAATGCTTAGATGCAAGTAATATTGATAGTTCATTGTTCATTGTCATTTGATTAATTTGATTGGCACCAATGAACAAAGTACATATCGGTTCAAACAAGTTGTTCACGTATCATGGGGTATACTACTGTATTTGAAAAGTAGGGTGATTTCCAAAGAGTATCCCCGTCAGATGTTGTTCTTGCCGTGCAATCTATTAAATCTAACTCTATAATTGCATTACTACTTCAACTTTCCCTTCCGAATGGAATAAAGTTGAAATAGTTGATGTACCTAAAAACAGATCAAGAAATGCTGTTGAATATAGACCTATAGCAATCTTACCCTTTATATCCAAAGTCTTTGAAAAGTTGATCTTGCACCAAATGCGAAACCATTTAACCAGGAAAAACTTGCTCAGCAACAATCAGTCTGGCTTTCGACCTAAGAGAAGCTGTAATACAGCGCTATTACTAGTAGTTGAAGAAATCCGACAAGACTTGGACCAAAAGAAAGCTACTCTTCTAACTCTTTTCGACTTCTCAAAAACCTTCGACACAGTTAACCATACAATCTTGTGCAGTAAGATGCGGAATAACTTTAGGTTCT
The DNA here is from genome assembly GCA_951905685.1 of Eumerus sabulonum. Taxonomy (NCBI): domain Eukaryota; kingdom Metazoa; phylum Arthropoda; class Insecta; order Diptera; family Syrphidae; genus Eumerus; species Eumerus sabulonum. The sequence goes on from OX645060.1 coordinate 180,718,721, forward strand.
CTTCTCCTTCTACAAAGCTAATTTTGTCGTATCTAAATAGAACTAAACGCTCTTTAGAATGTTTACCGATTTATTTATTACGACTCCTCAGGTCGGCTGCTCGTTTCAAAGTAAAACATATTCCTATGATTATTCTAAGATTGTGTGTCGGATAGAGTGACGACACCACAGACAATCACTCTGTGTTCTCACGGTTAAGCAGACAGGAATGCGCTGACAGCGTACTTTTGCTTCAGCAGATCAAATTCGGTTATCTCATCCGAGTCGGATGCTACAGCATTCCGGACGACGCTGTTTGGCATATCTGCATTTACCCGTGGAGTAAGGTGAGAATCTATTGATATCGTAACTCGCGCTTCTCATGCTCTTTCTCTTTCCTTATGAAAAGCACAAGCTCCTCCGCTCATAGAACTCACGAGCCGCTCGTACATCGATGCAATGTGGCCATGTATGCATTCCGTTTTTCTACTTGTGCCTGTCTGCATTCGTCATCAAAGTAAGGTTTTCTCCTAATACATCAGAAGCAGCATCTCTAATTGCATTTTGACAACGTCTCTGTTGCTGTTCTATGGTTTGTGCAGTTTGCATCGGCTCATAAGAGAGCTGGAGGGAGACACGATCGGCGAGGTTCATGGCGGTCTCTTGCGATTGCAGCTTCCCGATGTCAAATTTTGATGGTCGTACTCGACTCCGCAGGGTTCCACATACGTACCCTGGTTGCAACGAGGTAATGATCCGTGTTTACATTGGCTTTCCTGAAAGTTCCGACATCCAAGATGCTGGAGGAGTGTCTGGCGTCGATTAACAGATAATTGATCCGGAGACCGCCAGCTCACATCTGAATATTGAGATGTGAGAATCTAGTGCTAGCTACTAGGAGATTACGCCCTGTCACAAAGTCGATTGGTCTTAATCCGTTTTCGGACGTGGTGTCGTGTGTAGACTGTGTTTTCCTACGACTCGACACAGCTTCGCGTTGCAATCTCCTAAAACAATCTTGGTGTTGTAGCTGAGACATTGAGCGTATATATGTTCTATCTAAGAGGTCATATAAGAGAGGTCGTGAATGCATATCAAGATAGATATAAGATAGCTTTGATGCGGATTGTTATAAGGCGTTCGCTCACATGCCGGAAGTTTAGGACTTTTTGCCTAAGTCCACATCGAACAACACATCCACATCCAAATAGATGTTGTTTGTTCTCCTTGTAGAAGTTTACGTGACAGTTTTTCATCCTTTTTTTACTCGGTCCATCCCATCGCACTTCTTAGTGTGCGGTAATGTCTGCTTTCTAGCAATTTAGAGTTTTTTCTAACTGTTCGGTGGCACCCGATCTTATTAAGGGACCTGTCCTTTTATAAGTCTGCGGGGGTCGTCGACATGAAGTCCGTCCGTTAAATCCGAGGCTTGTGGTGGTCTCTGAGTTTAATTTTCTTTTATAGTTACAGCCTATTAGGCCATAGTCCAACCGACTAAACTTCCTTTTTTGGCGCAGGAAACTCGCCATTAGCCCTTCCCCGAGATTTCCAGAGGAAATTCCAAGATGGCCCCCCGCGGAGGTGGGTATGGGACTTACTACTTACTTTTTTTGGTTTACTGCAGCACGCGGAATTAGTCATATTTCGTCTTATGAGAGGCCGATTTTTAAATCAAGCTTAAATTCGAGTGGTATTGCTATTGGTAGTGGGTAGTGTGTTGGCCTCTGACGCCGATGACACGGGATCGAATCCCGACACAGCCATGTCATCGAACGTGTTTTTCACGGTGTTTCTCCTCAGCGAGGTTCTGACAAAACCCCCTGTAGTAAAATTGTCATGAAAAGCTTCTCGAATTTCGCCGTTCGGAACCGGCAATAAACTGTAGGTCCCTTTCACCTATGGGAAACATGGCTCGGCTTAGGTCCTTCATGGACTGTAACGCCAACATACATACATACATTGCTATTGGTATGCCTCGATACTGAAGCTTCAAGTTTGGACAAGGATATACATACATATGTATGTACATATCATTCAACTAGAAGTTCTAATGAAGTACATACCTGGAAAGCGGGAAGTAAATCCGTTGTTGTGTCAGATTGACACAACAGCTGGGGTGCGCGCACTCAGTGCGCACATGGCTAGCTCCTGAGGTATGGGTTCGGGGAATCGGTACTCGGGATGTATAGGGCGCCACGTAGTTTTGTGAAAACTACGAAAACTAAAAGGGAAACGTCCAGCTTCTTTTAGAAATGAAGGGGGGGACACTTCATTGGGGTTTTCTTTTTTTCTTGTTAAATGCGGAGTGCTCGGCATCCGTAATGGGAGACGCGATTCCCAAAACGGGTCAGATCTTTAGGGGTTGGGGATTAGCGGGTAATTAGAGGGATGAAAAAAACAAATTAAATATATGGAAGAAATACTTCCCGGGGACTGGTGAATGCTTCGGCTACTCCTCCTTTTCACACGCTTCCTGTCTATTGCCTCCGTTTCACGCCTTTTATGTTCCTGTTATCTTCACTTCCTGTTTTTGTTGCCTCTGCCTTTTTTTTTGTTTTTCTTTTGTTCTGTCGCCTTTGTTCTTTTTCTCTCAGGTGGTGGCCACTATCCACTCTCTGTCTCTGTCTCTTTGCTTAGACAATTCTTTTCCAGAATTCGCCCCAGTCCATTTGGCTATCGCAACGAAGGGAATCACCTCCAGAGTTCCAATAGCCTCCACACTCACTTCATTCAGCTCCGGTTGGAAGAGGTTGTTGTCTTTGCTAACGGAAGCATTCACCACCCCGGTTGTACTAAAAGTTATTAAAGTTAAGGTTAAACGTCTCCCTCGAATAACCCGGTGGTCTAGGTGCACTCAAGCACTCTTTTGTCTTCGAGGGACTTGAAATTATCGAAGCCCTTGCCGAATGTCGAGCTACCCGCTCACAATTTAAATATTTACAATGTTTTTCTTATTTCCCTTAGAACATATACGGGCGAGACAACAGTTTACTCTTTGAGTTTACAATTCTTTTGGGGTTTCAACATTCATTCGCTTTTAGACGACACTTTACTAATTGGGGGTGACATTCTTCTTCTGCACAAATAATTATTTAGTTAGGGTGGGGCCTTCGCCCTTGTCGTGGTTGCTGGTCTCGATGGGGACCGTCCGTCCCTATTGTCGGCGTTTGGGACCGTCCGTCCCTGCTGTCAGTGTTGGGGACCGTCCGTTCCTGCTGTCGGCGTTGGGGACCGTCCGTCCCTGCTGTCGGACCGTCCGTCCGGTCTTACCTGCTTTGTTGCCCCCTCAAGAGAGTCGGACCACGATACCGCAAGATCCTCCTGATCCGCGTATGCACCGAGGCCACCCTCAAAAGAGAGCAACGGACCAAAATGACGGGTAGAAATACGGGAGAGGGAGGGATGGAGCGGAAAAGGTTTTTGGTGGGTATTTGTACGCAACACCGTAGATCAAATAACAGCTAATATATGTACATATAAGGTCGGGTTTAACTGTTACAGGTAACGATGCCCCCAAAGTAATGCATATAAGTTAATTTAAGTTCACATTGCGAAGTCACCGAATGAGCGTCTGACACAAATATTATTCTTAGGCCTAATACACACGGACCAACCGGAAAGAAACTAAACCGGTTAGCAACTCGAGTTACAAACCAGTTACGAAATCAGCGGAGACTTGAATTCACACACGAGGCAACTCATCACCGATCCAAATCTCAGCTGCCTCTAGGGAAGTATAGTCCCCAATTCGGTCGGTGGTGGGTGGAGGCACCTCAGCAGAAAACGAATAGCTACTCGTGGATGGGTATGAGGAGGGAGGACGCGTGGATTTGGCTGACAGTATGTCATCCACAACACCCAAGGTCTTCCTCTTGAATTGTCGCACTTCACGATCATCCATTTGCATGAGATCCGGAAGCATGCTAAGAAGGAACATTTTCAAGGCTTCCTTTCTGGGCTCTGTAGCCACATGCCTACCACTGGCCAATGAAGTCGCCATTTTACTTACTTACTTACTTACTTACTTATCAGGCCTGCGATCCATGGAGGATCTGAGCCTGAGCTATAGCTGCCTTCCATCCTTGACGGTCCCGGGCACGCTGCTTCCAGTTGTCAAGACCAAGATGTCTTACATCCGCGATTACTTGGTCTTTATACCGGAGGTTCGGTCTTCCTCTTCTTCTCGAACCAGGAGGCTCGGAGTCGAAGACCCTCTTAGCTGGAGCGTTGATGTCCATGCGCTCGATGTGGCCGAGCCAGTGTAGTCGACGGGTCCTTGCTTTCCGGACTACATCCACATCTTGGTACAGCTCGTAGAGTTCGCGGTTGTGTCTTCTTCTCCATTCACCTTCCTCACAGACAGGACCAAATATCCGGCGCAGAATTTTTCTTTCGAAAGAGTGAGGAGTTTTGACCCCAGTTGTTTGGACAAGCCGAAGTAGCAGCGGTGGCCAAGGGCGATTCTACGCCGGATCTCCACTGTGGTGTCATTTGTGGAATTTACGTTTGCCCCGAGGTAGACAAACTCCTTAACTACCTCGAAATTGTAGCTGTCAATTGTTATGTTTTGTCCCAGGTGGTGAGCGACGGATTGGTTTTTGCTTGACAGCATGTATTTCGTTTTGTCCTCATTGATCTTAAGGCCAATTCGTTTCGCCTGTTCTTCAATCGCCGTGAATGCTTCCACAGTGCCACGGCGAGAACACGCGATGATGTCGATATCATCCGCGTATCCTAGCAGCTGGATGGACTTGTAAAAGATAGTGCCTTCCCTGTTGACGCCTGCCCGTCGCACTATCTGCTCCAGCACCAGGTTGAAGAAGTCACATGACAGCGCATCTCCTTGCCGAAATCCGGTGCAAGTTCCGAATGGTTCCGAGGTCCTAGAACCGAGTTGCACGGTGCATCGCGTGTTTTTTAGCGTGGCGCGACACAACTGGATCAGTTTTACCGGGATCCCGAATTCGGCCATCGCCCCAAACAGTGCTTCACGATGAATGCTGTCGTATGCGGCTTTGAAATCGATGAAAAGATGGTGTGTATCGATTTGAAACTCGTTGGTCTTTTCCAGGATTTGTCGAAGTGTGAAAATTTGGTCTATAGTTGATTTGCCGGGCCGGAAGCCGCACTGGTAGCTGCCGATTAGTGCGGTGCAAAATGGTTTTAGACGTTCACACAATACGCTGGACAGGATCTTGTATGCGACATTGAGCAGGGATATACCTCTATAGTTCTTACAAGAGGTAGGATCGCCTTTTTTGTGGATGGGGCATATAGAGCTGGTATTCCAGTCGTCGGGCATGCTCTCATCTTCCCAAATTCTGCACATGATCTGGTGCATGCTCCCTACCAGAACATCGCCGCCAGCCTTGAAGAGCTCTGATGGCAAGCCATCTGAGCCTGCGGCCTTGTTGTTCTTCAGCTTCTGAATAGCTGTGCCGACTTCTTCTATGCTGGGTGGGAGGACTACTTCAGCGGCTGGAGTTGGGATTTCCTCAGTCCCTACCACTCTCTCTTGGTCATGCTCGTTAAGCAGCTGCTGGAAGTGCTGCTTAAATACATCCACTATTCCCTGCGGGTCGGTGACAAGATTACCCTCGCAGTTTCGAAGAGCCAGGGTGCCCTTTTTGAAGCCTCCTGCAAGGCCTTTGGCTTTCTTGTAAAAGGCTCGTATTTTATGTCTATCCCTAGACTCCTCGATATCCTTGAGCTGGGAGGCTGCGAAGATTCTTTTCTTTTGTCGCAGTAGTTTCTTCTCCTCCCTTCTTCTGGCTCGGTACTCTTCTCGCGCTGCCCTGGTTTTCCTCTGCAGCGCCTTTTGGTACGCCTCGTCGGTTGCTGCCTTTTTCTGCTCACACCCGCCATCATACCACGGGTTTCTTGTCGGGGGTGGTAGGTATCCTAAGGTGGTTTCGGCTACTTCCTGAATGGCTGAGCGGCAATGCAGCCACATATTATTGGCATTTGTGTTCGACGTAGGCATACCGTAGAGTCTTTCGCTCAGCTGCTCCCTGTAGACTCTGGCAACCTCCGGTGTGCTCAGGCGCCCAATGTCGAACCTCCTCCTGATGGGCTGGTGCAGCTTTCTGACATTGGACAGTCGAGCTCTGAATCTTGCTGCTACGAGGAAGTGGTCAGAGTCGACATTTGCCCCTCTGATTGTTCGCACATCCAGGATGTTTGACGCGTGCCTTGCGTCAATGAGCACATGGTCGATTTGGTTGGCGGTTCGACCGTCCGGAGATCGCCAGGTTGCTGTGTGGATTCGCTTGCGAGGGAATCTTGTGCTACTTATCACCGCATTACGAGCTGTCGCAAAGTCAGCGAGTCGGAAGCCGTTATCTGTTGTTGTATCGTGGAGGCTGTGCTTTCCGATCACTCCGCCAAGGGTGTTTTCCTTTCCGATCTTGGCGTTGAAGTCCCCGAGCACGATTTTTACATCGTACTCCGGACAAGCTCCGTAGGCGTTGTCCAGGAGGTCATAGACGTCCTCCTTGATAGGGACTTCAGCCTCGTCGGTAGGGGCGTGTGCACATATAAGGCTGATGTTATAAAGTCGCCATTTTACATTCCAAATATTCGATGAACGCTTTATGTATCCACATCATCATTCTTCGCAGCACGCTTCTTTTTTGGTATTGGCTGTTGGATTGGCTCTGACCTTGGAGGTGGTTGTGGGGATGGTGATGGAGTTTCAGATGGTGGGTCGTAATCACCCCATCATCCCATACGGAAAGTCCTTCTTCCTCCTCTTGTTGGGGCTGCGACAGATTTCTGGAAGGCTTTCCCAGTGCCCTGAGTCTACAGGGAGCAGCTGAGCGAAAGACTCTACGGTATGCCTACGTCGAACACAAATGCCAATAATATGTGGCTGCATTGCCGCTCAGCCATTCAGGAAAAAGCCGAAACCACCTTAGGGTACCTACCACCCCCGACAAGAAACCCGTGGTATGATGGCGAGTGTGAGCAGAAAAAGGCAGCAACCGACGAGGCGTACCAAAAGGCGCTGCAGAGGAAAACCAGGGCAGCGCAAGAAGAATACCGAGCCAGAAGAAGGGAGGAGAAAAAACTACTGCGACAAAAGAAAAGAATCTTCGCAGTCTCCCAGCTCAAGGAAATCGAGGAGTCTAGGGATAAACATAAAACACGAGCCTTTTACAAGAAAGCCAAAGGCCCTGCAGGAGGCTTCAAAAAGGGCACCCAGGCTCTTCGAAATTGCGAGGGTAGTATTGTCACCGACCCGCAGGGAATAGTGGATGTATTTAAGCAGCATTTGCAGCAGCTGCTTAACGAGCATGACCAAGAGAGAGTGGTAGGGACCGAGGAAATCCCAACTCCAGCCCCTGAAGTAGTCCTCCCACCCAGTATCGAAGAAGTCGGCACAGCTATTCAGAAGCTGAAGAACAACAAGGCCGCAGGCTCAGATGGCTTGCCATCAGAGCTCTTCAAGGCTGGCGGCGATGTTCTGGTAGGGAGCATGCACCAGATCATCTGCAGAATTTGGAAAGATGAAAGCATGCCCGACGACTGGAATACCAGCTCTATATGCCCCATCCACAAAAAAGGCGATCCTACCTCTTGCAAGAACTAAAGAGGTATATCCGTGCTCAATGTCGCATACAAGATCCTATCCAGTGTATTGTGTGAACGTCTAAAACCATTTTTCACCGCACTAATCGGCAGCTACCAGTGCGGCTTCCGGCCCGTCAAATCGACTATAGACCAAATTTTCACACTTCGACAAATCCTGGAAAAGACCAACGAGTTTCGAATCGATACACACCATCTTTTCATCGATTTCAAAGCCGCATACGACAGCATTCATCGTGAAGAACTGTTTGGTGCGATGGCCGAGTTCGGGATCCCGGGATATGCGCTGCCATGTGATTTCTTCAACCTGGTGCTGGAGCAGATAGTGCTACGGGCAGGCGTCAACAGGGAAGGCACTATCTTCTAGAAGTCCATCCAGCTGCTAGGATACGTGGATGATATCGATATCATCGCGTGTTTTCGCCGTTGCATTGTGGAAGCATTCACCGCGTTTGAAGAACAGGCGAAACGAGTTGGTCTTAAGGTCAATGAGGACAAGACGAAGTGGATGCTGTCAAGCAAAAACCAATCCGTCGCTCACCACCTGGGACAAAATATAACAACTGTCAGCTACAATTTCGAGGTGGTGAAGGAATTTGTCTACCTTGGGGCAAACGTAAATTCCACAAATGGCACCACAGTGGAGATCCGGCATAGAATCGCTCTTGGCAACCGCTGCTACTTCGGCTTCTCCAAACAACTGGGGTCAAAGCTCCTTACTCGAAGGACCAAAGTCATGCTTTACAAAAAGCTCATACTGCCAGTCTTGCTGTACGGAGCCAAAAGCTGGACGATAAGCAGGACAGCGGAGCTGATTTTGGGTTCTTTCGAAAGAAAAATTCTGCGCCGGATATTTGGTCCTGTCTGTGAGGAAGGTGAATGGAGAAGAAGACACAACCGCGAACTCTACGAGCTGTACCAAGATGTGGATGTAGTCCGGAAGGCAAGGATCCGTCGACTACACTGGCTCGGCCACATCGAGCGCATGGACATCAGCGCTTCAGCTGAGAGGGTCTTCGACTCCGAGCCTCCTGGTTCGAGAAGAAGAGGAATACCGAACCTCCGGTATAAAGACCAAGTAATCGCGGATGTAAGACTTCTTGGTCTTGACAACTAGAAGCAGCGTGCCCGGGACCGTCAAGGATGGAAGGCAGCTATAGCTCAGGCTCAGATCCTCCATGGATCGCTGGCCTGATAAGTAAGTAAGTAAGTAAGTAGTTTTCTTTTTTTTCTTTTTTTGAATCGCAAACGAGTTTTCTTGATTACACAGGGTACGACTCAAAGCAAACTAGTTGCCAATTCGCATCGCTGATCTATTTCTTTCCGGTTGCTCCGTGTATATTGGGCCTTAGAATCGATGGAGCAACATCGAACCATGCCATGCCGCCGCACCCCAAAGTAATAAACTTGAAAGATTATTTCTTTATTACAACTTACTAAAAATATATATACTTTACTGAAAAAAAAGTGATTATTTATCTATTTATAATGGATTACGCTTCATTTTCAGCTTAATCCACATCCCCTTTTATCTCCAATCAATATGAATAAATTCTACACATCCGTCGTCCTTATTGCGATTAGTCTCACATACACTTACTGCGAGCCCTACTCTGATGATGCTAGCGACAATTCAAATTCCATCTCAAACACGCTCTTCGATGCCGACTCTGATGTCAGTAGCAACGATCCGAGCTACGACAAACGAGTGGAAAGGTACGCCTTTGGTCTAGGTCGACGAGCATACACATACACGAACGGAGCATCGGCGAAACGATTGCCAGTGTACAATTTCGGACTAGGTAAACGGGCACAACCGTACTCCTTTGGCTTAGGCAAAAGGATTGACTTTGAAGATGAACAATATCAGGACGATTTGGAGAACAATTATGAGCCCTCATACTACTATGGTGAGTACTTAATTTCACATAAAGGGTCCGCCAAATAACTTTTTGAAAATGCTATAAAAAAAAACCACTGAGTATTTTTTCAAATTTCTTTTTTTTTTGTTTGAAAGTACAATCCTTCCGGTTAATAATGGAAAATAATTTCATTCAAATGGCTGCCTCGGCTGGCCACGCAGTAACCTACACGATCGGTCCAATTTTTAAGCACATTATCGATTGTGTGCAGCTGTATTTCACCAATGGCTTCACGAATATTGTCCTTTAAAGCGTCAATTGTCTCTGGCTTGTCGGCGTAACACTTGTTTTTGACGGCACCCCACAAATAATAGTCCAACGGTGTCAAATCGCGGCTCCGAGGTGGCCAAACGACATCAGCTCTGCGGCTGATAATGCGATCATCAAAAACAGGACGTAAAACATCGAGTGTAGCTTCGGCTGTGTGGCACGTAGCGCCGTCCTGTTGAAACCAAATGTTGCCGATATCCTCCTCTTCAATTTTTGTGAATAAAAATTCGTTCAACATAGCCCGATAACGATCGCCATTGACTGTAACGGCCACTCCTTGCGAAGAAAAATGACCCAATTATGCCTCTGGACCCAAATCCGCACCAAACAGTGGCTCGTTTTGGGTGCACCGGCTTTTCAATGTATGCGTGCGGGTTTTCTGTGCACCAAATGCGACAATTTTGCTTGTTTACATACCCGCCAAGATCAAAATGAGCTTCATCTGAAAAGATGATTTTTTTGGCAAAATCGGCATCTTTTCTGTAAGTCGATCGCAGGCCCACTTAGCGAAGCGAAAACACATTGGATGGTCAGTTGGCTTCAACTCCTGAACCAATTGAACTTTGTATGGCGTCATACCAAGCTCTTTATGCAAAATTCGTCTCAATGATGTCTCCGAAATGTTCAATTGTTGAGAACGACGGTGAATTGAATTTCCGCAGCAGCAATATTCTCGGGTGTATGCACTGTTTTTGGCTTTTCACGCTTTGGTTTATCGATGAGGATGCCAGTTTCTTTCACTTTTTTCACAAGATAACAAACATACGGAGCTGACGGTGCTTCTCTTCTTCCAAAATCCGTACGCAATTTTCGCACACATTCTGCAACATTACCATGATTTTCAAAGTAATGTCGCAATATTTCCTAGCGTTGTTCAAGCGTATACACAACCATATTCGCTCAGCGGATTTCAAATCAGACATGAGCTAAGTTTTGCCATTCACGAAATAAGCACTACTTGAAAAAAAAAAAAAACATTGGATGGCGGACCCTTTATAAGCGACCACAAAAAAAAACTATTATTTCTCTCTCTCTTTCGGTAGCTGGAATAAAACGAACCAGACCATACAGCTTTGGATTAGGTAAACGCGATCCCCGGCCCAATGACCGATATGCCTTCGGATTAGGCAAACGCACGTCCCGATATGCCTTCGGACTTGGTAAACGCGAAGGACATAATGAGCGGTATAGTTTTGGATTGGGCAAACGTGAAGCAATCACTCCAACCGAATCCGGTACACGTTAAACCCATCAAGCCAAGGGCATCATTGAAATCTGACTCCCGAATCAATGGAAAAAACAATATTCATTTTGTAAATTTATTATTATGACTTGGCTCCCCGATATCGATTGTCGTGCACATTGTTTCAGTGATCTCTCTCCTCCCATCAGTCTAGTCTTATTTCATCCAGTCTCCAGCCGAGATCACTAGAGCACTGTTGCATACTTATATATACATTTACACACCACAGGCAACAACAATATATTCACACAACTAAATATATAAACTATTTGTATACTACATTTATACATAATATATACATTTATAAAGAAAACAAATGTTGTATAAAATAAAGCTATAAGTATGGCGTATTGTCCGACAAAAACAAATGAAATTGTATGTGCTTTCAAAAGAAATAAATGTTTATGTTATGTAACTATGTAACCAAATGGTAAATGATTTAACAAAAAGTCGATTGTGTAGGAATTAATTTAAAAAAAAAGCGAATAAAACAAAAAGAACATCAAACAATTAAACAAGCCTTCTGTTCATTACCTTGTGATTCCACCTTTCTTTTGCCGTTAAATTTAAATGTAATATTTAAAAAAATAACTGAAAATGGATATACATACACTGATGGACAAAAGTATTCGTAATGTGATGTTACTAACAATAAAAAGAGGAAAAGACAAGTTAAAAATGTTGTTATTTTGAAAAAGTTTTTTTATCTTATAGAGAAAGATATGTATATTCAACAAATAAAATAAAATTCATTACAAAAACAAACAGTAGCAATAAAAGTAACCAAACAATTGAGAATTTGGTTGGACAAAATTATTCGTAATTTCATGTTAATTCAAAACACACTTTTAATTACTTAAAATTTAGTAGTTGGTTGAATGCCTTTTGGCATAATAACAGTCTATTTGACAAGGAATGTGCCAACTTTTTGGTGAAGTCAGTACCTATTTTTGTCCATTCTTCTGTAGCAAGTCTATAAGTTGCTGTTTAGACCAGGGATAAAGAATGAGATACCAATCTATTGGCTTTGACAGCCACTTTGACAGCTTGCACCTACGAACGCGTTGTGGTTTGACGGCGTCTTGACTATGTCATTCTGCCTTGTTCCGACGTCTTGACTCTAAGTCAAAAGCGTCGTTTTTAAAGCGGCCTCTAGACGCTCAATATTACTGTGCGAAATATTGCACAATTTTATTGGCTTGCTGCCCCAGACGGTTCAATATTTTTCCCAATAATTTAGTTGACCGGTCATATATGTATTAAAAGTCAAAAGCGTTTTGATTTTCCGCAATATATCGCACAATCTTGCAATATTATCTACAGACGAACAATAATATTGTGCAATATCAATATATTGCTATATCAAATATTGCACAATATTATTAGGCGTCTAGGGGCCGCTTTAATTACAAAAGCAACAACCAACCCCTGCGGGGATCAACGGGCAGTCGAACGAAAGTTTGGTATCTCATTCTTTATCCCTGGTTTAGACGTTATGTTGTGTTGTTGCACCCGTTTATCCAACATATCCCATAGAAGCTCAATATGTTATATAATATCCACGATCGAACCATTTCAGCAGTGTGCCTTAGGTCGTTATGTTGCTAAGAGTAAAAATCGTTGCTCAGTGGCGTGGTGCAGTGGTTAACATCATCGACCGTCGAGCGGAAGGTCTATAGTTCAAATTCGTTCATAGCCCTGACTTCAGTAAAGCTTTCGATCGAGTTAACCATAAGCTTTTGCTTTATAAGCTTGAACGAATTGGTTTTCCGATCACTTTTCTCAGATGGCTATCATCCTTCTTAGTAAATAGATGCCAATTGGTGAAGTTTAGAAATCGTACTTCTGTACAAATGCAGGTAACTTCAGGTGTCCCACAAGGTAGCCACATCGGTCCACTCTTGTTCATCTATTTGTTAACGATGTTGTGAAATTTGTACCCCACTGCAATGTCTTAATGTTTGCCGACGACTTTAAAATTTACTCGGCATGTAATGATCTGATCAGCTTTCATCGCTTAAATGCTCACCTTCAAAAATTTGCTTTGTGGTGTTCTTAAATTCACTTGTCTCTTAATGTTAGTAAATGCTCGATCATTAGTTTTTCTCGCAGTTCTTCTCCGCATTTTTACTCTTACTCCCTTGATGGTAGTTCAATTCTGCGTACTTCCGTCGTTAAAGACTTGGGCATTATGTTGGATAGTAAACTATCCTTTAACTCTCATATTGAGTTCATCACTAATAAGGCTAACAGATTATTAGGAATATTAAAACGTTACGCTACAAGTTTTACTGATCCATTCGTTTTCAAAACCCTATTTGTATCGTTTGTTCGATCTCTGCTAGAATATGCATCCGTCGTTTGGTGCCCCTACTACCACACTCATATTGCGAGAATTGAATCGATACAAAAGCGCTTTTTAAGATTTTCTCTCAGACGACTTCCTTGGTCTGATTTTAACGAATTGCCTCCTTGTCAAGATCGATTGAGACTGATTAGACTTGATTTACTCGATACGAGGAGAAAGGTGACAAAAATAATTTTTTACATAGAGTACTTATTGGGGAGATTGACTGTCCAGAAATGTTAAGTCTCCTGAATATTAACGTTCCTCCCGTCAACTTACGTACTTCTCGATTTTTCATTTTAAAGCACTTTAAAACTGACTACGGCCGTTCCTCTTCTTTAAATGGTTTGCTGCTATTATACAATGATTGTGCGCCGCTAATAGACTTCAATATGTCAATACCCTCCATTAAAGCAATTTTAATAAACTTTTTTCAGTCATAATTGTCTAGCTCAAGGGTCCATTATAAAATATTTTCTTTGTTAATATTTTTTTTTTTTTTTTTGTTATTATGGTATTATCTAAAGGTCTTAGAAAGTCTATGCACTTTATTGACTAAAAGTAAATAAATAAAAATAAGAAAAAGTACAATAATTCCTACACGGACAAAAAGTATGCAACACAGAGGTGAATGGAAAGTGACCAGACGTACTGCTGCCGCCATAACACTCACAGTATATGCTCAACTGAAAATTCATCCTCTGCGTGGGCAATACTACTGACTATAACCAACGCGGAATTTGGTCGGCTCTCATCCTATTTAGGACAACCACCCCTGAGAGTAGTGAACGAACATCAACGACCCAAACCACTGCACTCCGTTCAGGTTGTGTGCCTATCACATTATAAGAGAATATAAACTCTTGAACCTGTGCGAGTTTCTACAAAAAAAAAAAAAAATTAAAAATGTATTGATGTGAATCATTATCACTGATCTTTAAATTTTCCTTCCAGATCTTAAGGTATTCTTCTTTTTTCATGATTTCGTCGATGAATACAAGCGTCCCTACACCAGAAGCTGCCCTACATCCCCATACCATGACTCCACGACCTGTTTGACAATTGATTGAACATTTTTTGATCTAATTCGGTGCCTGCTTTCCTCCAAGTCGAAACTCGTCCATCCGATCGGTAAACACAAAATTTACTCTAATCGGAGAACAAAACTTTCTTCCAAAACGATTTTGGTTTGCCCGAGAATTCTTTTGCAAAATCCAGTCTCCTCCTTTTGTTCACCTTAGTAATAAGAGGCTTCCCTCTGCAAGTTCTAGCCCTATACCCCTCATATCTGAGTACTCTTCGGACTGTTCGAGGGTCAAGTACGGGAGGTCTCTTTTATTTCTGAGGCAATTTTGGAGGACGGTGTCTCAGGTCCCTTCTTTATCATTAAAAGAATTTTCCTTTTATCCCTCAGAGTCAGTTTACCCGGACGACCACTCCTAGGCTTTTATTTAAGTCCGATGAATTTTTCAAACGACTTGTAATATCATATGTAGTTGCGTAACTCTTTTTCACTATGTCACTAATTTTTTTCCTTATTCACCACTTTAAAAAGATTTCAAATTATCTTTCGCTCTTCAGAAGTAGTTTCTTTACTTTTACGTACCATCCTGCTCATATCAGTAAATTGTACTTTGCTGTATCATAGCTGATATCAAATTATAACAGTAAATACCTAATAGTTTAAAATATACTCGTTCAAGCATTGTATTTTGTTATTGTGTTTGGAAATATTGCATGCTATTTAGAAATTACGAATACTTTTGTCCAACCAAATTCTAAATTGTTTAATTACTTTCATCGCTACTGTTTGTTTTCGTTACGGAATTTATTCTATATATCTTTCTCTATAAGACAAGAAAAACGTTTTCCAAATAACAACTTTTTAAAAGTGTTTTTTCCGCTTTTTATTGTCATTACGAATACTTTTGTCCATCAGTGTACATATCTTAATACAAATTAATGGATGTCGCATACAATGCAATTCCATATACCTTTCTCAAAAAATAATAATAATAACAAAGCATCAAGGAGTAATAAATGAGTGACAAGTACATAATTATATTTATTAAAGGCTACAAAATGGCAACAAAATAACGCAATTGTTGTTTTAAAAATTAATAAAAAAAAACTATATACAAACCTACATATATATACGCATTATACACAAAAAATAAAAAAACAAATTTAAGATAGACAGAAGAAAATAATAATTATTGCATTCGTTGTAAAGCAAATAACAAATAAATATTTTTTGAATTAACCTCTCCGTTGTAATATATTGTCTAAGTTCGATTTATTAAATAGACATTTGTTAATTACTTTTCCTTGATTTTAATTTGGTTTGTATAGTTTAAATAAAACTTAATGAATTTATGGTCAGTTTTTCTTCTTTAAAATTTGTTCGGAAGAAAGTTCGTCTTTATTGTATGGTGGCTGAAAAGGATGTGATCGCTGTGATCGAACCGAGCACAACGTCCCAAACTGCCAATCCACAACGCATTCACAATAGATAGTAAATTTACATATTCACAATAAAATTAATTAATCTTACAGCGCGCCGTGGCGCAGTAGTTAAGGGTCAGTCACATAGAACGCGTCCGTGCGTGCGTGCTTTGACAGCCAAGTAGAATACACACTAGAGATGCGCAAAATAGTTCCAACCGCGGAACGAACATGGAACCGTTCTTTTCCTGATCGGAAAAAATCAGTAGTAGTAGTTCCTCGGAACTACAATACATATGTATGTACATATGTATTTAGCTTTTTTGTTACTGAATTCAATGGCAAAATGAAAAGTTACGATAGATTTTTTAAAAACATGTTTTATTATCATTTCAAACCAAAAGCAACCATAAACAATTAGTTTAGTTTATTTCATTTATTCATTTTATTTATTTGTTTCAGAAACTGAGAAAATAACAAATAAAATATGTACATAAATCATGCATGCATACTCGCACCGATATGGAACCAGCAAACCATGTCCATGTCCAGACCTGAATGCATACTCATTACTCGCACCGATATGGAACTAGCAAAAACATGTCCATGTCCGGAACTAAATGTAAACTCGGACCTATCGGAACTATCAAAAACATGTCCATGTCCGGAACTAAATGTAAGTTAACGCAAAATAAATTCGTTGACCC
This sequence comes from Eumerus sabulonum, assembly GCA_951905685.1. Taxonomy (NCBI): domain Eukaryota; kingdom Metazoa; phylum Arthropoda; class Insecta; order Diptera; family Syrphidae; genus Eumerus; species Eumerus sabulonum. Next base: position 180,735,224 of record OX645060.1, read on the forward strand.
ACTTTAATTGCATTGACACCAGAACCAACTCAGCACCAATCAATGCGATTAACCGACATCAAGCAATTCAGCACTAATCGATGCAACAAGCGAATATCACCTGCGATTGCGACAGCGGCTGAATCATCAACATTCATACTATAAATGCATGGGGAGTAAATCGTTTAAATCAGTCTTTATTTAGTTTTATTATTGGTATCAATTTTCAGTCATTAATAAAGGTTAGGCAAACTGCCTAATAAAATATTTTTTTTGTAATCGCGTGTTGTCTTTCATTAACTGGCGCCCGAGCAAGCAGGGACAGTGTTAACACTAGTAAACAAGTTTAGTTTAAATACAAACCAAGTAAAAGTTTAGTGCGATAACCAAGCGCTAAATACAAACCAAGTGTAAAGTGTAGTGCGATAACCAAGCGCTAAATACAAACCAAGTGTAAAGTGTAGTGCGATAACCAAAGCGCTAAATACAAACCAAGTGTAAAGTGTAGTGCGATAACCAAGCGCTAAATACAAACCAAGTGTAAAGTGTAGTGCGATAACCAAGCGCTAGAAACAAAACAAGTGTAAAGCGAAGTGCGATAACCAAGCACAATAGCTAGTGTAGTGAAAGGGAAAAATAAGGCCCCTTAGTAGCCCTAACCAAAAGGACAAAAGGAGTTCCAGAAGTGAACAGCCGCCCTATCCAACAACACCGTCCCATACCCACCGTACCCAACAACATTTTAAATGGAAGCAACAAGAACAACGATTACACTGTAAGTCAGGAAATTTTTTTAGAATTATAAAATTAAATAGAGACTCATATCAAATACTCTTAAGTTGTTACCCATAAAATCCAAAATGTCTAACCCAAATAATTTGATTCGACCGGCTAGATTAGAAGTTAATGCCCCTGTTCCCCCAGTCGCACCCTCCACTTCCTCCCAAAACTCTATTGACAACAACATGATAGAAATGATTACCAGACTAGTGACAGACACCCTACGAATTCAAGGACGACAAATTTTCAATTCAATAATGAACCCCGCGTCCGAAATAAATAACGACACTGACCAAACTATTAACCTCCCAGACAACAGAGATTTATCCGACATGGACAGGATACCAGATGTGGTAAAAAGCCTCCGGGAATTCACAGGTGTGCCCCAAGAATTTAATTCTTGGAAAAAGAGCGTTGAACGCATCTTAAATATTTACGATCACCTAAAAGGTACACCAAAGTATTACGGCATCCTGTCCGTTATTAGAAACAAGATTACCGGACAAGCGGACATTGTATTAGAATCCTACAATACCCCACTACAGTGGGAAAAAATATCTAAATGTTTAACACTACATTATGCAGACAAGAGGGATCTAGGAACCCTCGAATATCAAATGACAACTTTGGTACAAGGCAATGGAACCATAGCAGAGTTCTACCAAGCAGTGTACCATCACTTATCCCTAATATTGAACAAACTGGGATCTATGGAAATGAGCCACGAATCCCTGAATAACATGACACAATGTTATCGGGACAAGGCTCTGGATACCTTTGTTAGAGGATTAAGAGGTGACCTACCTAGGCTCCTAAGTATAAGGGAACCTGCAGATCTACCTCAGGCTTTGCATCTTTGTTTAAAACTTCAAAATATCGACTTCCGAACTCAGTATGCGAACAACTCCCAAGCTAATGCTCGCAAATCTTTCCAAACACCACCAGTCCCTCCTAGAAGAAATTTTCTATCCAATCCAACGCCAATTCCTGCTCCAAGACATGAATTTTATCCTCAATTACTCCACAATCCCTACCAACCGCAGCCGCCCCAACACCAAAGACCCCGATATCAACAAATGCCACCTCCAAATCAGCGTCCGCTCCCGCCTAAGCCGATGGACATTGATCACTCAATAAAGTCAGCGAAAGTTAACTACCAAAACAGACCTAGAAATCAACCAATTCCCCAAAAAAGACATCATACTCAATCCCAACAAGTCCACCAGCCATATAAGACACAACGAATCTACCACATTGAACCAAACACAGACTGTAGAGAAACGGATGAAAACACAACAGACTTAAACGACCAAATACCCCAAACTAACTATTATGAACACGAAGATGACAATACCCCTCTCGATGAACCCGAAAACCTTGATGAAATCTATTTCTTTAGAGTAAGGCGCTCTTCGCTTCCTTACTTTGAGCATGTTGCGAAGAGCGGGCAGAAGCTCAAATTCCTTATAGATACAGGCTCGAGTAGAAATTACATTCAACCTCGACTTATAAGAAACCCCATTCAAAACGAGAGAAGCTTTTATGCAAACTCCATAGGTGGAAACATCAAAATCACTCACCATAGCTACATTCAACTTTTTCCCACAATAGACAAAATTAAATTTTTTATTCTTCCTAGCCTAATTTCCTTCGATGGTATCATCGGTAATGATACATTAAAAGAACTTAACGCTGTTATTCACACACATAAAGATCTTATGACCATTAACTCTCACACTTCTATACCATTAAAACAACACACCACAGAAAACATAAACAACGTAAATATAAGAGCTTCCCACTTATCCAAGGAAAATTTTTCTAAGCTTTCCAAAATTATAAACAATTTCCCCAACCTCTTTTCCGATCCTGACAAAAAACTGACTTACACAACAACGGTTAAAGGTGAAATTCGCACAAGCTCTAATGACCCCGTTTACTCTAAGTCCTATCCATATCCAAGAGCTCTAAAGGAAGAAGTCGAAAAGCAAATTAACGAACTTCTACAAGATGGCATTATCAGACCATCAAAATCGCCATACAATTCTCCGGTATGGATCGTCCCTAAAAAAATGGACGCATCAGGAAAAAAGAAATATCGCATGGTGGTCGACTATCGAAAATTGAATTCGGTTACAGTCGCAGATAAATATCCCATGCCTGAGATTGGAGAAGTTCTAGCCAACCTTGGAGATAACAAGTGGTTTACAGTGATCGATCTGAAGAGCGGATTCCACCAGATCAAATTAAAAGAATCTGACGTGGAAAAAACCGCATTCTCCATTAATAACGGGAAATTCGAATTTACTCGTCTCCCGTTTGGTCTCAAGAATGCACCAGCTATTTTTCAAAGAGCTCTCGACGACATCTTGAGAGAACATCTTGGAAAACGCTGTTACGTCTATATAGACGACATTATTATCTTCGGCAAAGACACAGAAGAACATTTTGCAAACCTAACAGCTGTGCTTGAGACATTGGAAATGGCCAACATGAAAATTCAGTTGGACAAATGTGAATTTTTCCAAGAGGAAGTTGAGTTCTTGGGTTTTGTTATAGGTAAAGACGGCATCAAAACAAATCCGAACAAAGTTAAAGCCATTTCCCAGCTACCCATTCCCAAGACTCTCAAAGACCTACGATCGTTTTTAGGTATGTCAGGCTATTATCGGCGTTTCATTAAGGATTACGCGAAAATAGCTAAGCCTCTGACAAACCTTTTAAGAGGGGAAGATGGACGAGTGTCCAAACATTCTTCCAAGAACAAAATCATCGAACTCGACGTAGACGCTATTCAAGCTTTCGAAAAAATTAAAGAGTCACTTACATCCAAAGAAATCACCCTTACCCATCCAGATTTTAATAAACCCTTTGAACTTACTACAGATGCCTCCAACTTCGCCATAGGTGCCGTATTAGCTCAAGATGGTAAACCTATAACATTCCTATCGAGGACGTTAAACAAAACCGAGGAGAGTTACGCCACTAACGAGAAAGAGATGCTCGCCATTATATGGGCTCTCAACTCGCTTAGGAGTTTTCTATACGGTTCCAAAAAAGTAAACATCTTTACAGACCATCAACCTTTAACCTACGCTCTGAGTAATAGAAATACTAATCATAAAATGAAGCGTTGGAAATCAATCCTGGAAGAGTATAATTATGAACTCAAATATAAACCGGGAAAGGCAAACGTGGTAGCAGATGCCCTTTCAAGACTCCCTCAAGTAACCGAAATTAACTCAATGACAATGACTGAACACAGTGACGACAGTTCCTCACACAACCTAATCCCAACAGTTGAAACCCCTATCAATGTCTTCCGAAACCAACTTATCCTCAAAAATGCAAATAAACAGAATTACACCTTTTCCATTCCATTCCCTACTTATCATAGACATACAATCACACAACCACACTATACTGACCAGGATATAATAAGCATTTTTAAAAAATACCTTAATCCAAGCACAATAAATGGATTATTAACGAATGAGGAAACAATGGGTCGGATCCAGAACATTTATCCATTATACTTCTCTAATTTTAAAATTCGTTTCACCCAAACGATAGTCGAAGACCTGCAAAACGAAGTTGAACAAGAGGAAAAGATCCTTAAAACCCACAAAAGGGCACATCGTAACGCGGAAGAAAATCGACAACAATTAATAGAAAACTTCTATTTCCCTAAAATGTCCCATAAAATAAAGAAAATAATAGCAAATTGCAAAACCTGCAAAGAAAACAAATACGAACGTCACCCAAACAAACCCATAATCCAGCCAACTCCCATTCCAAATTATCCCGGACATACTGTACACATTGACATTTTTTCAACAGAAAAACACTTAGTCCTTACGGCCATTTGTAAATTAACAAAATTCGCAAAAACAAAAATTATAGGTTCTAAAGCCATAGCCGATATTAGACAGCCTCTGCGTGATCTTCTATTTGCCTACTGTGTTCCCGAAAACGTAGTCATAGATAATGAGAAAGCTTTAAACTCAGCTACTATCACATCTATGATGGAGGACGAATTAGGAATTTGCATATTTAAGACACCACCGTACAAAAGTGAGGTCAATGGGCAAATTGAACGTTTCCATTCTACCCTCACGGAAATCATGCGGTGCATCAAGGCAGAACAGAACACGCGATCATTTGAAGAACTTCTAGACAAAGCGACAAACGAGTACAATTTTACAGTACACTCAACATTCAACAACTGGTAAGAAACCTGTGGAACTATTTTTTGGCCGATCTCCTAGATTCACACCTGAAAATTTCGAAAAAAACCGTAAACAAAATATCGAGAAAATTAAGAAAAAACAAAAGCAAGACATAGAATATCATAACAAAAAAAGAGAACCGATAAAAAATTACAACCCAGGGGACATCATTCACGTAAAACGCAATAAAAGACTAGGATCCAAATTAACGCCCAGATATCAGGAAGAGGTAGTTCGCGAAAATAAAGATACAATAGTAATAACCGAGTCAGGGAAAAAGGTTCACAAAAGTCACATAAGAAATTAATAGCTTTCATTCCTTCCTCTTTACAGACACTTACTTACACTCTGCGCCATAAAAGCCGACATTCAAATCCTCGACTTCTCTAACACACAATTTGTCTCACTTCACACTGGACAAGTTAAGGTGCAGAATGGAAATTTTAAGCTCATTCACGAAATCGATCTAGATCGTTATGAAAGACTTTTAGCCGACATTACACCAATTCTCGACATGGACGAAATAAAAAAACATTCCCTATTTTTTTATATATTTCACGAATATCAACAGATCCAGACCTTAACTTCTAACCTAAAGCCAATTAAAGTAAAGAGATCTTTGGATTTTATAGGTTCTACGTGGAAATGGATAGCAGGAAATCCAGACCACGAAGATTTTGTAATAATAAAGAAAAAAATGAATAATTTACTAACCAATACAAATAACCAAGTCATAATAAATAAATTGCATAATGAACGAATCAACAATCTAACGAAGATTACAAATGAAATTGAATTAATGTTAAAAGAAAATAAATTTGTCAATACAGAAATTGTATCCGATTTACAATATAAATTCAAAATTATCAAAGAAGAATTGCAAAATGTTAATTTAGCCATACATTGGGCAAAAGTAGGAATTGTAAACTCCTTAATTTTGTCAAAAGAAGAAGTAAAGTTAGCTATAGAAACATTAAAAAAGGACAATGTACCATTTACAACAATAGAAGAAGCTCTCAATTTTTCAGAAATCAAAATTATAACTAATTTAAATTCTATTCTTTATATTGTAAACATACCACTCGTTGACCTTAACACATACGAAAAAATATTAATTAAACCAGTTAAGAGAAATGGAGTAGTTATAGACATAGATTATAAGGAAATTGTTAGAAGTAAGGAAGATGTTTTTGGAATAATAAATAAATGTAAATTAGTTGATAATATTTCAATCTGTAATAAAAATAATCTCGTTAACATTGTAAACTCCACATGCATTTCAAAATTATTAAAAAGCGAAACAGCAACTTGCAAACGTATAAACAGCCAGCACATTCCAACAATCGAAGAGGTGTCACCTGGAATCATTCTGCTCAACGATTTCAATGGAACCATCCTAGTTGATTCTATGCCACGAAATCTCAGTGGGACCTTCCTCATTAAATATGCAAAAACGAACATAACCATCGATGACAGACTATTCTCAGCACAAGAAGCAGCCCTACACACAGTACTTCCAGCCATTCTTCAACTAACCCCCAAAGAAAAGGAATTCCGCAAACTGTTATCTCTCGAAATGATTGGAGAACTTCATATTAACAACACGAAGCAAATCCAAGAACTTCAGCTAGAACGGGACACACAATCTTATATCAATTACGGAACAATAGGCATCGCCGCAGTTATGATTATGGTCCTAGTAACCTGTAAGATCTCAGCCAAGCAAGGAGGAACAGAAGTCATCATCCAACAACCAGAACAAAAAAATACAGAAACTATCTCATACGTGGGCAAGTTACCTGAAACAGCAAATTCACTTCCATATCGCCCAAAATTCAACGACCTACCATACTTCTAAGCGACAGAGGACCATCGCATTTAAAGGGGGAAGAGTTAACGCAAAATAAATTCGTTGACCCACTTTAATTGCATTGACACCAGAACCAACTCAGCACCAATCAATGCGATTAACCGACATCAAGCAATTCAGCACTAATCGATGCAACAAGCGAATATCACCTGCGATTGCGACAGCGGCTGAATCATCAACATTCATACTATAAATGCATGGGGAGTAAATCGTTTAAATCAGTCTTTATTTAGTTTTATTATTGGTATCAATTTTCAGTCATTAATAAAGGTTAGGCAAACTGCCTAATAAAATATTTTTTTTGTAATCGCGTGTTGTCTTTCATTAACTTGTATACTCGGACCGATATGGAACCAGCAAACCATGTCCATGTCCGAACCTGTATTCGTACTCGCACCGATATTGAACTAGCAAACCATGTCCATGTCCGGACCTGAATGCATACATATGTACATGTATGACATTCGTTCACGAAATGCGGTGCGGGCATTATATTCTTTCATTTCTTTTCTTCATTTCAGTTCCAGTGTGCTGTACAGTGTACACCAACTGTTCGAGCTTTATCGCCACATCTCCATACTTTTGGGTTTCGTGAAAACTACGGGGTATAACTCATACCGTATGAGAAGCATGTTCGTTGTATTTATGTTTTTTTTTTTTCGTCTTGTACATATGTGATTGATGAATAAGGGTTGAATGGAACTATGGAACTATTTTCGTTCAATTTGCGGAACGAGAGGACATGTGTCCGAGAGAGGACATAGTTCCGTGAACTATACATGTCCGGAACTACCCAACTCTAATACACACTAGGGTGGAGTGAAAAAAAAAAATGTTTGATTATCGGTGTCTAATGGTAAAAAAGGTGCCTTATAGCCTGTAATGCCTGATCCACAATACTGCGTTAGTGCTAGCTGAGACATCCCACACAAGCAATTCAATGGGGTAGTCCAAAATACTGCGTTTGCGTTGTCGAGCTTACGTTCATTAAAAAATGAGAGGAAATAAGAAAAAATGAGAGCGAGAGAAAACGTAAGCTCACGTAACCAAAGGAGACAAAAGTCAAACACGTCGGAAATTTCTGTGCGTTTGAACGACTGTTGCTGTGTATTGATGTGTATGCTGTATCTGTGTATTTTATGGTTTGTATTGTGTACGTTTACGTCAGTGTTTTGACCATAGATAAATTAACGAGATGGCAATCTCGATGGCTTTGACAGGCATTTTGACAACTAGCCCCTACAAACTCGTTTCGATTTGACGGCGTCTTGACTATGTCATTCTGCCTTGTTCCGACGTCTTGACTCTGAGTCAACAGCGTCGTTTCTAAAGCGGCCCCTAGACGCTCAATATTATTGTGCAAGATTTTGCACAATTTTATTGGCTTGCTGCCCCAGACGGTTCAATATTATTCCCAATAATTTAGTGGACCGGTCATATTTGTATTAAAAGTCAAAAGGGTTCCGATTTTCCGCAATATATCGCACAATCTTGCAATATTATCTACAGACGAACAATAACATTGTGCAATATCAAATATTGCACAATATTATTAGGCGTCTAGGGGCCGCTTTAATTACAAATACAACAACCAACCCTTGCGGGGATCACAGGGCAGACGTACGAAAGTTTTCCATCTTGTTAATTTATCTATGGTTTTGACATTGAACAGCTGATAAGATTGAAGTAAGCATTCGTCGAAGCGCTTCTCGTAACACGTAAAGTGTCTCGCACCAACGCAGTATTGTGGATCAGGCATAAGGCCGCATGCGACAGCATTCATCGTGAAGAACTATTTGGTGCGATGGCCGAATTCGGGATCCCGGTAAAACTGATCCAGTTGTGTCGCGCCACGCTAAAAAACACGCGATGCGCCGTGCAATTCGGTTCTAGGACCTCAGAACCATTCGAAACATGCACCGGATTTCGGCAAGGAGATGCGCTGTCATGTGACTTCTTTAACCTGGTGCTGGAGCAGATAGTGCGATGGGCAGGCGTCAACAGGGAAGGCACTATCTTTTACAAGTCCATCCAGCTGCTAGGATACGCGGATGATATCGACATCATCGCGTGTTCTCGCCGTGGCATTGTGGAAGCATTCAATCCGTCGCTCACCACCTGGGACAAAATATAACAATTGACAGCTACAATTTCGAGGTAGTTAAGGAGTTTGTCTACCTCGGGGCAAACGTAAATTCCACAAATGACACCACAGTGGAGATCCGGCATAGAATTACCCTTGGCAACCGCTGCTACTTCGGCTTGTCCAAACAACTAGGGTCAAAACTCCTCACTCGAAAGACCAATGTCGTGCTTTTCAAAACGCTCATACTGCCAGTCTTGCTGTACGGAGCCGAAAGCTGGACGATAAGCAGGACAGCGGAGCTGATTTTGGGTTCTTTCGAGAGAAAAATTCTGCGCCGTATATTTGGTCCTGTCTGTGAGGAAGGTGAATGGAGAAGAAGACACAACCGCGAACTCTACGAGCTGTACCAAGATGTGGATGTAGTCCGGAAGGCAAGGATCCGTCGACTACACTAGCTCGGCCACATCGAGCGCATGGACATCAACGCTCCAGCTAAGAGGGCCTTCGACTCCGAGCCTCCTGGTTCGAGAAGAAGAGTAAGACCGAACCTCCGGTATAAAGACCAAGTAATCGTGGATGTAAGACATCTTGGTCTTGACAACTGGAAGCAGCGTGCCCGAGACCGTCAAGGATGGAAGGCAGCTATAGCTCAGGCTCAGATCCTCCATGGATCGCTGGCCTGATAAGTAAGTAAGTATCCTAAAACTTGTGTGGCTTCGAGGATTAACTTTTTACCGGATTTTTGTCCAGGAAGCCTATTTTAGCCTTTATCAATGTCAGGCTGTTTTTACTATTTTTTTTTCGACGTATTTTTGTTGCACCGTCATATTGGCACAGTGTGCTCGTTATGCTTTTCATTGTATTTTTGTAACCTATTGGGAAAGAGGCACTGCGCTCATCGCAAAATAATAAAATCTATTGCAATACTAAGGTAGGTTCGGTTAACGTGGTAGGCATAAGCCACACGTAGGCCGAAGTCGGCCCATTGTGATGCCACCTGGATCAAATTACCCTGATCCGCTACCTGAGAACCAGCCGCTGCTTCTAATGAAGCGATGGAGTTGAGCTATCTTTTGGTTTGCTAGCTCACTTAGATTGTCAAGGAAGTGCGCGTCGAGGTAGATCCTCCTGCGATTCGCAAGAGGGTTATGAGCAGAGGAGGTGGTGTATTGATTCCTCCTCCTCCTCGTCCATGCAGCCGCGACAGAAGTCATTGGAGGGTAGCCCTTTTCCGATGATGCAGTGACCTGTAATGACACCCACTAGAGTACTTAAAGTTGCCCTTTTGGTTGCCACCAGATCCCTGGTTCGTCCTAGGCTTAACTTAGGCTACAATTGTTTGGTGATAAACCCAATATTGCTCTCATTCCATTGGAGGTTGGCCTCCTCTATGGTTTGAAGTTTTATCATGTGCTTTATCGTACTTATTGGTGTATCTATGTACCCGAGGGTAAGTAGGCTGAGTGTGCTTGACCCTAACTATGGGAGTTCGTCGGCCGCGCAGTTTCCTGGAATATTCCTATGCCCGGGAACCCAGAATATTTTAATATTGAACAGTTCAGCCATCTCATCTAGAGATCGGCGACAGTTAAGAGATGTCTTTGACTTGTGGGTTACCGCTGCCAGGGACTTTATCACAGCTTGGCTGTCCGTGCAAATGATAATATCCTTAGCGTATATTACATTGATCCTGAGCCATGCAAGGGCCTTTGTTATCTGGGCTGGAATCGGCTAAGGTGATAGTCACTTTGGTGACAGACATTTGTGACTATCACCATCTTTTGGTATCGGCTAAAATTATCACAAAAAAAGTTTAGAAAAGGGGCAACACTTGCTTTTTCGGAGTTGATGACAGGTAAGAAAGCTGTCAAATGATGAAAAAAATTCAAATTTAAATTCAATTCAATAAATTTAATAAATACCTGGAAAATGTAAGTAAATTACATATTAGAAATGCAATAATATAGTACAATTCATTTATTTTAGGTCGCAAGCTAATGAAGTTCAGTCAAATATATTAATTGAATACATGGAAGCAAATACCAATTTGGCACGATCATTTTCGCCAACAGCGCAAGGGAAAGCCAGCCAAAAAATGCAATGGGAGCAGCTAAAATCGCGTTTAAATGCAAATGGACCCCCAATGAAAAGTGTGACGGAGTGGAAACGAGTAAGTGTTTGTTTTGCTACATGTACATACTTTGAAAATACTAGTATTATTTTGATTTTCAGATTTGGACTATTAGGAAATATAATGCCAAAAAAAAAACTCGTTTTCAACAAGGCATCTTCCAAGCAAACGGGCGGGGGACCTTGCACACTAAAACCGCTGGATGAAAATGACGTATCCATAGTCATGGCGTGTGGATTGGAGGCTACAGTGGGTGGCATAATCGGCGCGAAAACTTTTGGCAGCTCGGACAATAGTAAGTGTTCCAGCGCAGTCAATTTAATTTTTTGTATTTTTTCATATACTTTTAAATAGATGAGATTGAAGATCTTTTCGAAGGATACACCTCTTCCCCCAGCTACGACCCGGCTCCCATCATTTCCCATCCTATTCCAAGCTCCTCTTAGTCCACTCCCGCTCCCAGCGGTTGTATTCCCACATCATCGGAGCCACAGATAAGATCGTCAGCGAAAAGGGACGATATGCTGGAAGAACACCTCAAACAGCAACGGTCTTTTAATGAGGCGATGCAAGGAGTAAAGAATGCGATTCAAGAATTGTGCGCTGAGAAAAAAAAGGAGCGGGAGACAATCAGGCAATCCCTGGCAGAGGTCCGGGATGTTTTAAAAGACCTGTGCGCGCAAAAGAAACGCGATCGAGAGGCTCAAGCCTATTCTAAGCGGCAGGAGCTCGAAATTAAAAAAATGGAGTTGGAGATTGCAAAAAAAGCAAACGAGCTGAAGACCCTTGAGCTGGGGTACTTGAGGAAATAATAATATGAAAGAACTGAAGACCCTTGGCCTGGAGAGCTGGAGGAAATATGAAGTGAATTCCTCATTTTTTTTTTACGTTTTGTTTTGTTGTTTGTGATATTATCCATAATTTAATTCTATTTGTGATGTATTTCATAATTTTATTTTTTTGTGAATATGGATATGATTTGTGATATTTTTTCAAATCTTTTATTTTGTGCTGCAATAAATTACATTTGTTGCAAAATCGTTGCTTTTTTTTTACATTAGATTGTCTCTAAGAGCATCACGAATTCTCGCCGCTTCTCTGTTGGATGGTTGGAGGTCTTCTGGCATATTGGATTGGTGGGTGAGATTGGTTGGTGGTTGGGCAATGTCACCTTCATCCAACGGTACATTCAAATCGCAGCAAATGTTGTGCAGCGCAACACAAACATTAATTATTTGAACTACACGTTCCGGTGCGTATCTACACTTTCTTTCCTCCAGAAGTATACGCCATCGAACTGAAATAGATACATACATATTAAATAGCATAGCATAAAATAAGTATGTATGTATGTATGTTGGCGTTACAGTCCATGAAGAACCTGAGCCGAGCTTCTCTCAATCACCCATGTTGTGTATGATTTCATTTTTCCCATAGGTGAATGGGACCTACAGTTTATTGCCGGTTCCGAAGGGCGCATTTCGAGAAGCTTTTCGTGACAATTTTACTACAGGGGGTTTTGTCAGAACCCCGCTGAGGAGAAACACCGTGAGAAACACGTTCGATGACATGGCTGTGTCGGGATTCGATCCCGTGTCATCGGCGTCAGAGGCCAACACACTACCCACTGCGCCACGGTGCTCTCGCATGTATAAATTAGACCTTTTAATATTCCGATACACCGTCCAACGATGCTCCTGGCCTGGGAATGTACTTACTTACTTATCAGGCCTGCGATCCATGGAGGATCTGAGCCTGAGCTATAGCTGCCTTCCATCCTTGGCGGTCCCGGGCACGCTGCTTCCAGTTGTCAAGACCAAGATGTCTTACATCCGCGATTACTTGGTCTTTATACCAGAGGTTCGGTCTTCCTCTTCTTCTCGAACCAGGAGGCTCGGAGTCGAAGACCCTCTTAGCTAGAGCGTTGATGTCCATGCGCTCGATGTGGCCGAGCCAATGTAGTCGACGGATCCTTGCCTTCCGGACTACATCCACATCTTGGTACAGCTCGTAGTAGAGTTCGCGGTTGTGTCTTCTTCTCCATTCACCTTCCTCACAGACAGAACCAAATATCCGGCGCAGAATTTTTCTTTCGAAAGAACCCAAAATCAGCTCCGCTGTCCTGCTTATCCTCCAGCTTTCGGCTCCGTACAGCAAGACTGGCAGAATGAGCGTTTTGTAAAGCATGACTTTGGTCTTTCGAGTGAGGAGTTTTGACCCCAGTTGTTTGGACAAGCCGAAGTAGCAGCGGTTGCCAAGGGCGATTCTACGCCGGATCTCCACTGTGGTGTCATTTGTGGAATTTACGTTTGCCCCGAGGTAGACAAACTCCTTAACTACCTCGAAATTGTAGCTGTCAATTGTTATGTTTTGTCCCAGGTGGTGAGCGACTGATTGGTTTTTGCTTGACAGCATGTACTTCGTCTTGTCCACATTGACCTTAAGACCAACCCGTTTCGCCTGTTCTTTAATCGCCGTGAATGCTTCCACAATGCCACGGCGAGAACACGCGATGATGTCGATATCATCCGCGTATCCTAGCAGCTGGATGGACTTGTAAAAGATAGTGCCTTCCCTGTTGACGCCTGCCCGTCGCACTATCTGCTCCAGCACCAGGTTGAAGAAGTCACATGACAGCGCATCTCCTTGCCGAAATCCGGTGCCGGATCAGTTTTACCGGGATCCCGAATTCGGCCATCGCCCCAAACAGTGCTTCACGATGAATGCTGACGTATGCGGCTTTGAAATCGATGAAAAGATGGTGTGTATCGATTTGAAACTCGTTGGTCTTTTCCAGGATTTGTCGAAGTGTGAAAATTTGGTCTATAGTTGATTTGCCGGGCCGGAGGCCGCACTGGTAGCTGCCGATTAGTGCGGTGCAAAATGGTTTTAGACGTTCACACAATACGCTGGACAGGATCTTGTATGCGACATTGAGCAGGGATATACCTCCATAGTTCTTGCAAGAGGTAGGATCGCCTTTTTTGTGGATGGGGCATATAGAGCTGGTATTCCAGTCGTCGGGCATGCTCTCATCTTCCCAAATTCTGCAGATGATCTGGTGCATGCTCCCTACCAGAACATCGCCGCCAGCCTTGAAGAGCTCTGATGGCAAGCCATCTGAGACTGCGGCCTTGTTGTTCTTCAGCTTCTGAATAGCTGTGCCGACTTCTTCGATGCTGGGTGGGAGGACTACTTCAGCGGCTGGAGTTGGGATTTCCTCGGTCCCTACCACACTCTCTTGGTCGTGCTCGTTAAGCAGCTGCTGGAAATGCTGCTTAAATACATCCACTATTCCCTGCGGGTCGGTGACAAGATTACCCTCGCAGTTTCGAAGAGCCAGGGTGCCCTTTTTGAAGCCTCCTGCAAGGCCTTTGGCTTTCTTGTAAAAGGCTCGTATTTTATGTCTATCCCTAGACTCCTCGATATCCTTGAGCTGGGAGGCTGCGAAGATTCTTTTCTTTTGTCGCAGTAGTTTTTTCTCCTCCCTTCTTCTGGCTCGGTACTCTTCTTGCGCTGCCCTGGTTTTCCTCTGCAGCGCCTTTTGGTACGCCTCGTCGGTTGCTGCCTTTTTCTGCTCACACTCGCCATCATACCACGGGTTTCTTGTCGGGGGTGGTAGGTATCTTAAGATGGTTTCGACTACTTCCTGAATGGCTGAGCGGCAATGCAGCCACATATTATTGGCATTTGTGTTCGACGTAGGCATACCGTAGAGTCTTTCGCTCAGCTGCTCCCGGTAGACTCTGGCAACCTCCGGTGTGCTCAGGCGCCCAATGTTGAACCTCCTTCTGATGGGCTGGCGCAGCTTTCTGACATTAGACAGTCGAGCTCTGAATCTTGCTGCTACGAGGAAGTGGTCAGAGTCGACGTTTGCCCCTCTGAATGTTCGCACATCCAGGATGTTTAACGCGTGCCTTGCGTCAATGAGCACATGGTCGATTTGGTTGGCGGTTCGACCGTCCGGAGATCGCCAGGTTGCTGTGTGGATTCGCTTGCGGGGGAATCTTGTGCTACTTATCACCGCATTACGAGCTGTCGCAAAGTCAGCGAGTCGGAAGCCGTTATCTGTTGTTGTATCGTGGAGGCTGTGCTTTCCGATCACTCCGCCAAGGGTGTTTTCCTAACCGATTTCGGCGTTGAAGTCCCCGAGCACGATTTTTACATCGTACTCAGGACAAGCTCCGTAGGCGTTGTCCAGGAGGTCATAGAAGTCCTCCTTGATAGGGTCTTCAGCCTCGTCGGTTGGGGCGTGTGCACATATAAGGCTGATGTTATAAAATCTGCCTCTGATGCGGATCCCAGCCAGGCGATCACTTATAGGTTTAAAGTCGATGACCTTCGACCTTAACCGCTTTCCCACGACAAATCCGCATCCCAGTAAGTGCAACCTTTTGTGACAGCTGTAATAAATGTCGCAATTTTTCTTCCTAATCATACCGTTTCCTATCCAGCGTATTTCCTGGACCGCAGTAATATCCGCCTTGTACTGCGTGAGGATTCCTTCTAGTTTATGAGCAGCTCCGGGAGTGTACAGGGTTCTGACATTCCAGGAGCATACTCGCAAATCGTGTTCCTTTTTCGTGCGTTGTCGTCGTCGAGTATCCGTCCGTGTATCCGAGGCATCTTGCTCATTCATAACTTTAAGTTTTTTTTACGTGGGCGGATTGTTAGCCCGCCGCACAACCGCCGTTCTGGTCGGGGTTTTTTTTCGCTGCATACGTTTGTTCACCCCCCAACGGTTGTTGAAGAGGCTATCCAGAGGGCGCCGCGAAGAGGCCGTATGTCAACTTGACCCGGGCATTCAAACAGGGATCGTTGCTGGCATCTTGCCAGGTTGAGAGCAATCAACAACTTTACCCTGTATGTCCGAGCCCATGCCCTCAGTATGAAATATACACCGCTCCAAAAATGTGTACGACTAGGACAAGAAAACTCAATCGAACCTATTAGTTCGCATATATTAACAAGACTTAGTTGTACGAGTATAATGAAACCACAAAACAGGCGGTTAGTACAAAATAAAAAAACAAAAAGTTAACTCAATACGAAACTACAAATACATAACCGAATAACATTGATCAACAGATAATGATTCAGTATTTAGATACTATGAATGTCAATATTCAGCTTAGATAAAATTGTATCGAACGCATAGACGGACGAGATAAAAATGTATGGCTTGTGTCGTATTACTCCATAATCTGGTTCCAGGCCGGGTAGGGCTTTGTTTGTAAATGTAATTCCTTGTTGTTGCTTGCAACGAGCCGTGGTAATCGACGGTGGTGGTTTACGGATGTTCTGGCGCATTTTCTCCTTGCGAGCAACTAGTTTCTTGGTTTCTCGCACTAGGTAAATGGCTTCCGTAGTTGTCATGAACTCGCGGATTTTCTACAATCAGAAGATAAACAAATGGATTATTACAAATGACAATAGGGTCAGATCAGTAAGTACCCTGCGCTTTATGGGACAATGTGCAAACACCCAGATCAGTGTACAGAGTGTGTTGAATATATCACAGTCTTTGTCACACCATCGCAAAAGCATTTGAGCGATGGTGACTAGACCACTTTCCTGGAATGTGTTCGCTGTTGTGCTATTATAGCGCGCTAAATTCAATATAATACGGCCACACAACTCGATAATTTGCTTATCAACTTCTGAGCGTATTGCCTGAGCCATTATGCCATAGCAAAAAGTGGAAATGAAGTCCGAATGATCAATCAGCAGATGAGGTACTGTACGGGACATTCGGTCTAGAAGAAACAATAAAACAAAACAATTTCTATTTGAATTTTGAGGAAAAACGTTTCTTATTTACCCAAACGCGTAAGAACGTTGAAAGCTTCCGAAACGTTGAATCGTCCTCTCAAAATACGAACGGCGTCTTGAACTCTCGATCGAATCGTATTCAGCGAACTGCTTGTGTTTTTCAACAACTTGATATTGTTGCGAATCGTACGAAGACGAATGTTTTGCCAGCGTTTACGTACTCGATAACCTCGCCAAAAGCGCTGAATTACCGACGCTGCTTTCTTCTGTGCGATTAGGTGTTTCAGTTCAGGTGTCATTAGTGCTTGGTATCGTTTTCTGGCCAGGAAACCTCGCGCTGCGGTTTGCAGGCCCAGCACTGTTCTCTTAATCTGATAAAATTTCTGTTGTTCGAAGGTCGTTTGTAAGCGACCGCGGAATTTTTGCTGAATTAAGATAGCAGCTGCTTTCAGTTTTAAAAATTTCTCACGTTCAATCTCCATGAGTTTCTTCGCACGAAATTTGTGTTGAATGCAAATTACAAGCGATCGTATCAACAGGTATTGGCTACGTACTTTTAGTACTTGCAGACGGGCACGATAATGTCTTTGCAATACAATCGCACCATCCTTTTGACGTAGATAAATTGCCCTTTGTTGGCGCATAGCTAAAATCGCACGCCATCTCGTCTGGATAATAACAGTGGATTTCTTCATAAGAATATATTCGGTTCTAAGCTTTCGTGTTTTTAACTTAGCTCTCCAATGTTGCTGAATTACCACAACACTTTCTCGAGTACGAAGGAAACACGCTCTCTTCCGTCGCATCTCTAAAACCGATCTGAACCAAGTTTGAATGCAAATAACCGAAGCCCGCTGAATAGAAAACAATTTCCTTTGTTGCTTGGCTAGAATGTAAGATCTAAACTTCTGCTGAATTCTTATGATTAGTTTTTTGTACGTAACATACGACTCGCGAATTTGTATCATAAGGCGTTTAGCGCGGAAATGGCGCTGAATAACAACAGCCGCGTTTCGTTTATTTTCATACTCTTTCCTCAATTTCCTTGCCAATAGCTTAGACCTAAAGCGTCGCTGGGTGGCAATAATCAGATTTCGTTCTCTTTGATAGTTCGCTTGGGCAACTTTCATGGATTGTTTTGCACGCCAACGCTTCTGAGTGTGTATGATAATCTCACGGACTTTTTCAAACTGTATTTTAGACGTCTTCATCGCCTTCCATGCGCGGAACTTACGCTGAATTACTATTGCTGCTTGCTTATTATTCAAGAAGTTGGAACGTTCTTTTTTCATAAGCAAATACTCTCTGAAGCGCCGCTGAATACATATGGCTGCCATCGTGGTTGACTTCATGGTTTTCCATTCTCGGAACCTACGCTGTATTACTATCGCTGCTTGTCTCTTTTCCAAGAAGTCCCCGTGCAGTTTTAAAAATGATGCTTGACCTTCCGTGCCAATACTCTACGGCTAAATTGCATAAGAACTCTTAAACGCTAAACTCAACGCAAAATTTGTCGAACGCTGTGGGTACGCTGATAACCCTTTAGTGCATAATCTGTTTCCTTAATATGTATTGTTTTTTGGATTTCAATGATATTTGTATTATTCATTTGCAATACTATCATTTATTTATTTTATTCATACATATAGGTATTTACATTTGAATATGCAAGATTTTATCTTTTTATCCGTGTATCCGAGGCATCTTGCTCATTCATAACTTTAAGTTTTTTTTACGTGGGCGGATTGTTAGCCCGCCGCACAACCGCCGTTCTGGTCGGGGTTTTTTTTCGCTGCATACGTTTGTTCACCCCCCAACGGTTGTTGAAGAGGCTATCCAGAGGGCGCCGCGAAGAGGCCGTATGTCAACTTGACCCGGGCATTCAAACAGGGATCGTTGCTGGCATCTTGCCAGGTTGAGAGCAATCAACAACTTTACCCTGTATGTCCGAGCCCATGCCCTCAGTATGAAATATACACCGCTCCAAAAATGTGTACGACTAGGA
The DNA here is from genome assembly GCA_951905685.1 of Eumerus sabulonum. NCBI lineage: Eukaryota > Metazoa > Arthropoda > Insecta > Diptera > Syrphidae > Eumerus > Eumerus sabulonum. The sequence continues at coordinate 180,754,076 of OX645060.1, forward strand.
CAAGAAAACTCAATCGAACCTATTAGTTCGCATATATTAACAAGACTTAGTTGTACGAGTATAATGAAACCACAAAACAGGCGGTTAGTACAAAATAAAAAAACAAAAAGTTAACTCAATACGAAACTACAAATACATAACCGAATAACATTGATCAACAGATAATGATTCAGTATTTAGATACTATGAATGTCAATATTCAGCTTAGATAAAATTGTATCGAACGCATAGACGGACGAGATAAAAATGTATGGCTTGTGTCGTATTACTCCATAATCTGGTTCCAGGCCGGGTAGGGCTTTGTTTGTAAATGTAATTCCTTGTTGTTGCTTGCAACGAGCCGTGGTAATCGACGGTGGTGGTTTACGGATGTTCTGGCGCATTTTCTCCTTGCGAGCAACTAGTTTCTTGGTTTCTCGCACTAGGTAAATGGCTTCCGTAGTTGTCATGAACTCGCGGATTTTCTACAATCAGAAGATAAACAAATGGATTATTACAAATGACAATAGGGTCAGATCAGTAAGTACCCTGCGCTTTATGGGACAATGTGCAAACACCCAGATCAGTGTACAGAGTGTGTTGAATATATCACAGTCTTTGTCACACCATCGCAAAAGCATTTGAGCGATGGTGACTAGACCACTTTCCTGGAATGTGTTCGCTGTTGTGCTATTATAGCGCGCTAAATTCAATATAATACGGCCACACAACTCGATAATTTGCTTATCAACTTCTGAGCGTATTGCCTGAGCCATTATGCCATAGCAAAAAGTGGAAATGAAGTCCGAATGATCAATCAGCAGATGAGGTACTGTACGGGACATTCGGTCTAGAAGAAACAATAAAACAAAACAATTTCTATTTGAATTTTGAGGAAAAACGTTTCTTATTTACCCAAACGCGTAAGAACGTTGAAAGCTTCCGAAACGTTGAATCGTCCTCTCAAAATACGAACGGCGTCTTGAACTCTCGATCGAATCGTATTCAGCGAACTGCTTGTGTTTTTCAACAACTTGATATTGTTGCGAATCGTACGAAGACGAATGTTTTGCCAGCGTTTACGTACTCGATAACCTCGCCAAAAGCGCTGAATTACCGACGCTGCTTTCTTCTGTGCGATTAGGTGTTTCAGTTCAGGTGTCATTAGTGCTTGGTATCGTTTTCTGGCCAGGAAACCTCGCGCTGCGGTTTGCAGGCCCAGCACTGTTCTCTTAATCTGATAAAATTTCTGTTGTTCGAAGGTCGTTTGTAAGCGACCGCGGAATTTTTGCTGAATTAAGATAGCAGCTGCTTTCAGTTTTAAAAATTTCTCACGTTCAATCTCCATGAGTTTCTTCGCACGAAATTTGTGTTGAATGCAAATTACAAGCGATCGTATCAACAGGTATTGGCTACGTACTTTTAGTACTTGCAGACGGGCACGATAATGTCTTTGCAATACAATCGCACCATCCTTTTGACGTAGATAAATTGCCCTTTGTTGGCGCATAGCTAAAATCGCACGCCATCTCGTCTGGATAATAACAGTGGATTTCTTCATAAGAATATATTCGGTTCTAAGCTTTCGTGTTTTTAACTTAGCTCTCCAATGTTGCTGAATTACCACAACACTTTCTCGAGTACGAAGGAAACACGCTCTCTTCCGTCGCATCTCTAAAACCGATCTGAACCAAGTTTGAATGCAAATAACCGAAGCCCGCTGAATAGAAAACAATTTCCTTTGTTGCTTGGCTAGAATGTAAGATCTAAACTTCTGCTGAATTCTTATGATTAGTTTTTTGTACGTAACATACGACTCGCGAATTTGTATCATAAGGCGTTTAGCGCGGAAATGGCGCTGAATAACAACAGCCGCGTTTCGTTTATTTTCATACTCTTTCCTCAATTTCCTTGCCAATAGCTTAGACCTAAAGCGTCGCTGGGTGGCAATAATCAGATTTCGTTCTCTTTGATAGTTCGCTTGGGCAACTTTCATGGATTGTTTTGCACGCCAACGCTTCTGAGTGTGTATGATAATCTCACGGACTTTTTCAAACTGTATTTTAGACGTCTTCATCGCCTTCCATGCGCGGAACTTACGCTGAATTACTATTGCTGCTTGCTTATTATTCAAGAAGTTGGAACGTTCTTTTTTCATAAGCAAATACTCTCTGAAGCGCCGCTGAATACATATAGCTGCCATCGTGGTTGACTTCATGGTTTTCCATTCTCGGAACCTACGCTGTATTACTATCGCTGCTTGTCTCTTTTCCAAGAAGTCCCCGTGCAGTTTTTTCGTAAGCAAATACTCCCTAAAGCGTTGCTGAATACAGATGGCTGCCAGTTTTTTGCCTCTGAATTTAGCGCGATAAAATCGCATCTCGTAATGCGCTCGAAACCTTCGCTGAATTATAAGCGCTGATTCTCGGATTTGTTTGTACCGCAGTCTTTCAATTTTCATTAGCAGAATAGCGCGGAAACGACGTTGTAATTGGATAACGCAAAGACGTTTAGCTAAAAATTCATTACGGTCGATTCGACCTTGCCGAATGGCTCGGAACCGTTGCTGAATTAAAATTGTGTGGTAAGTCAACTTCACGTATTCAGCATGCATTCTTCGTGCGATGAAAGTAGCTCTCAATTTTCGCTGAATTTTCACTATGGCGCTGCGGGTTTTCAGGTACTCAGCACGATCGCATTTCATTTGTAGATTGGCACGAAAGCGTTGCTGAATTGAAATCGTACATTTACGAAGTTTAAAGTACTGCGCCCTTTGTGTAGCACACAGTTTGTTTGCTCTAAATCGAGTTTGGAGTTTGATTATGAGCGATCGCCATAGTTGATATTCAGCTCTCTGTTTTCTCATTAGCACTAGGGCTCGATACTGTCTCTGGATTAGAATAGCACTTGTTCGTTGAACAAGATAATGACGTCGAACTTCCTTCATTTCACTATAACTCCTCCAAGCACGCTGAATTGTGCTTACAGCGTCACGTTTCCGTTGAAATATGCGACGTTGCTTAAGCATGTGGAAGAAAGACTGAATCCTTGCGGCGCTTTTATACTGTATTTTAGATGTATTTATGGCACACACAATGTCCAATACAACCTTCTGAAGTTTGCGCCGCAAAAAAATGGATTTCAGAAAGCGCTGAATAACGATTGCCTTTCTGTGGCGTAACCTCGCCTCCGTTTGAATAGTATAAATAACTTCAGCAGCCTTAGAAATCTTTCGGGCAAGCTTCACACGCCTCAGCCAACGCTGAATGTATATAACACTATTCCTGAACTCAACAAATGCATGTCTGACTGCCGAACCATACTTGAACGCCCGATACCAGCGTTGAATGTGTACCACGCAATGGATAGTACGAACAAAGCGTTTCTGCACCAGATACCGACGGACGTATTTTTGTAAGCAAATAGCGGCAATTGTGCGCTCCCAACGGTATATCTTGACAAACTTCCGAGACATGAACCCCCGGAATGCGCTCTGGATGATCGTGGCAGCTACATTCCTTCGCTTTTCGATCTTTACTCGAATCCTGCGACGTATGCATACCGAAAGCCAGCTATTTCGCCACCAACGCTGAATGGTCGATGCCGCTGCATGGAATTTCGGCGATCGAAATTTATAGATTATCTGCCACAAGAGAGACAAGGTTTTTTCTCGATGTCCGTCAACAATGTCTGCGGACACGATGTCACCCCTCAACTGAAAATCTGCTTTCTCCAGCGCTCGAAGACTCAAATTAACGTTAAAGATTCTTTGTAGGCGAGAGATCGCTGGTACACGGAGCTGCTTACTCAAATCGTCCCGCATAAGAATGATTTCCATGACGCGTGCCAGTCGTATGCCATCCCGCAAATCCACTGCTAAATTGCTAAACGCATAGTTGAACTCATCGAGGAAGGTTTGTTTGTGGGTTAGTACGTAACCGATACGTCTTAAATCCTTGGTGATATCGCCCACGTTTCCCAGCATTTCAGAGGAAAATCGCAGTAAAATTTCCCTGACCTCCTTGTATGGAGACTTTTTAACGAACAGACATGGATTGTGCTTTATGATTCGTTTCGTTTTGGCCTTATCCAGAAAAAGGAGTAGAAACAGGACCTTCTGTAGAGTAAATTTTTTGATATAATCCCCATATTCATCAGAGAGCGTATAGGCCCTTGAGTACTTCTGTTCGATGTACTTATCCTTGAATAGACGATTCACAATGAAAGCGCTTAATCCCACGATATCCGAGCAAGAGTGAAGATGAATTTTCTCGGCAAAGACCACCTCTAAACCCAACCGTAACCAGAGGGGATTGAAGCACAACAAGAGTTCGAGTATATTGCGTTGCATCACAATGTCCAGATGCAAATCTCTGTCTTTCCGAATGCGAATTGCACTTTTTTGAACGTAGACAGCAACTTTTGAACATGGCACATGCATCTCCTCACTCATGAAGAATCGTACGGCTTCATGTCGCAAATTCTCTAGTCGATGCTTTGTAAGGTAGTGCATAGACTGTTCCTCCTTGGTGGGAGCTAAAATAAGTTCTTTGGTACGTGCCTCGTTAAATAGGCGTCCAACGTCGATTTTCTGATTGCAGTCCGGGTCCAGTTCGGCTGGAATGGACACTAATGCGTTCAACCATTTTTTAAAAGCAATCCGATGCTTCTCCACAGACTGCTCGTCCAGATACATTGTGGAAGCTAAGAAGGGATCAACTGTTGTTGTCGCAGCGAATGGATCTGGATTGATGAACGACTGCATGTACATTTCGGAGTCGTAGAGCTTTACGATTTGTTCCTCTCGGAACTTTCGTGGTGTCACCGGTTTTTTGGCTAGCGAGAGCGTTTTTGAGAGCCTAAGCGTCTTGGGCTGAACCTGGGACCATATTCCACTGCTTGCGCTATTGGGATAGCGATAAACCGATTCGTTTTCTATTTTCGCACGTTTTGGAGGGGATACACTAATCACATTGGTCCTTGGACAATGCAAAGTGGATGTATCGCTTCCCGGTGAATCTAACATCGATATATCTCTGTATCGTTTGTTACCAACAATATTAACCGGGCTGCCGATAAGCTTTTTGCTGGATTTCGTTGGTGTTATTCGCCTTTGATTTAAGGGAGGTGGCATAGCGAGCGGACTGCTTTTGAGTGTTTTTTTTCCGATCTCGTTCAGGTTGAAACGACTTGATTGTGCGAGAATTTCATTCTGATTGAATAGAAGATCGACTTGCGACGAACAGCTTACGAAACTAGCATTAGAGCCATCAGAGTCGTCCAGAGAAATGGACTTTGACCGCAAATAACTCTTTCGTTCTATGGTGGATGTCACTTTCTGAGTGTGGAAATAACGATTCTGTTCGATTGAACGTATGTTCTCCATTTCATTCAAATTTGGCATCGACCCTTGAATAGATAACTTGGACGATGGAGATTTCAGAGACAAATCCTTCATGGATTCGGAGTATTTACGCAGTGGAGTGCCAATTAGTTTTATGTCGCGTTTCAGATGCTCGTCAACCTTTGATATATCATAGGTTTTCTGCAATATATTTTGCGAACTGTGGGCTTCCTCCTCCTCGATCATCGATAAAGGACGTGATACAGCCGGTGTTAAAGTTGCGGTTTTATTCAGAATGATTTGTTTGGAAGCGTTTTCCAAATTCTCTTGGAAATCAGTGAAAGAGTCCGATTTATCAAGAATTTTTAATTCAAACGTTTTGTTGTTGATCACCTGAGTATGAAGGGAATCAAGATCTCCATCGATTTCAGACCTTTCCATCTCGATTACGGTTTTTGCGCAATTTGTTTTCGTTTTCACTCGAATATTCATTGGACTCAATTCGTCTTCGGACGATTCGACAGCAACTTTCAAACGTCTTGGACGAATCTCACGTATCAATTGTGCTTCATCGAGATGATTGCTGACTGTATTTCGACTGATTGGAGTGGGCAGGGACGAGAGGTAATCGATGTCATTCGCATCCTCCCTTTTGGGTTTAGTATTGGTGGCGGGTGTGAACTGCATGTTGTCGATAATGTCAAGAACGTTGTCGGGACTTAAGGGGCTTACGTTCTCCTTAAACACGTTCGAAAAAATCTGGGAACGAGAAGGCGGTTGGTGTGGCACGTCTGTCACATGGCTTAGGACAATATGCGGCACATTACGTTCGACTAGGGGTGAAATCTGGTTTTTTGGCTTGTTTATTTGACGAGAAATCGTGACGGGGGACAAGCGATCAGTCTTTTGGGCCTTGTAATTTGGCGATTGTCTATGGCGATTTGGTTTCGGACCGGTGGGCGATTTAAGTCGAAGTGTTTTAACGTGACTTGTGTTGGAGGATATAGTTGGGTAGCGTTTGATACTCTAAATAAAATTAAGTAGCATTTTCCGTTAATGTTCAAGGATTGCGGAGTGAAGCTTACCTTGGAAATGGATTTGTTACTAACTGACTTGAGGATGACCATAATATCTTTACGGAAATTTCGATTATCAATTAGTTGGAGGGTCTCTTTGCAGGTTATCTCAATGGTTGGATTCCAAATCATTTCCATTTCGACTTCATCCTCAGCTGGCACGATGTTTTTAGTCCAGGCCATTGAGATATTATGCTCAGCACGAATGGATTTTGTTACATTCACCTTTGAAAAATTATATAATAAATACATAATAGCATATAAAGACGTGAAACCTTAATTATAAGCAGGAGAACTGCCCCATTAGGTAAGCTCTCAAGGGCCGAAAAAGGTTAAGTAGGGCCATAGTCGTAGGCCGCCGGGCAGGATGTATAGCTTGGAAAGTTAGTACTCATGTGGGTATTGACACTCGTGTGCGTGTTGCCGAAACGAACCGTCGGCTATTTTCGAATTTCGCTGTCAAAGTTTGGAATGCTCTGATGCAGCCGAAGGGAAATTATGGTATCTTTCAGCGGCATACTGCTGAATGTCAATGTATGTATGTATGCTGGCGTTACAGTCCATGAAGGACCTGAGCCGAGCTTCTCTCAATCACCCATGTTGTGTGTGATTTCATTTTCCCATAGGTGAAAGGGACCTACAGTTTATTGCCGGTTCCGAACGGCGAATTTCGAGAAGCTTTTCATGACAATTTTACTACAGGGGGTTTTGTCAGAACCCCGCTGAGGAGAAACACCGTGAAAAACACGTTCGATGACATGGCTGTGTCGGGATTCGATCCCGTGTCATCGGCGTCAGAGGCCAACACACTACCCACTGCGCCACGGTGCTCTCTGCTGAATGTCAATGCCAGAACATTTTAGACACTTCTGAAGGGGAACGTCTGACGGCGAACATTCGAGAGATTGGAGCGGGGGCTATATAAGCGAGACCACTCGCTCTCAGGGGCATTTAGTGATCCAGTATTCATTCAGTATATAGTATTCAGTAATGCAGTATTCAGTGATCAGTCGGTAATGCAGTGTGACGGTAATCAAGCCATCTAGTGAGTTAGTGGACAATTACGTAACAGTTGTAGAGACAAAGATTGTAATAAAGGTGAAGCGCTCAGATAATTGATCTCAGGTGAAGTAATAAAATGTGTTTTGGATAAACAAGTACACAGTTGTAGTTTATCGCCATCCAGTGATCGAACCCTATTCTGGACTAGTAATTTTCGTAGCAATATGTACATACATATTGCTTAAGCTCTCCAATACACCTCAACCCTCCACGCTATCAATAGAACAGCAGTGGAGCCTTTGCAAACAAGCCCTGAAAAGCTCTGCGTCCGAAGTTTTGGGTTTCAAGGCTCCACCACGAAGAAATGCCTGGTTCGATGACGAGTGCAGGAGGATTCATACAGCGAAGCAGGATGCATATAAGGCCTCGCTGCATAATAGAACAAGAGCAGCTTGTGAGCTCTACGAGTTAAAAAGAAGGGAGGAGCATAAGCTTTTCAGAAGAAAGAAGAAAGAGCACGAGAAGCGCGCGACTGAGGATTTGGAGAGGTGTTACTGCAGGCGTGACGTTCGAAAGTTTTATCAACAGATAAAGCGAACATGCCAAGGTTATAAAGCCAGAACGGAAGCCTGCAGGGATGAGAACGGACACCTAGTAGTAGAACCGCAGTCGATGCTGAGAATATGGAAAAAACACTTCTGCAGACTGTATAACGGCGATGTTAGTCAATATACCGCTGTCAGGCAGAATGATCCATTTCTAATCGACGGAGACCGCAGAGAATTCTGTCCCCCTGACCTCGACGAAGTTAAGATTGCCATATCGCAGCTCAGGTCGAATAAAGCTGCTGGCGCAGACGGACTGTCTGCTGAGCTCTTCAAGGCAGCTGGGGATGACCTGGTTGGGAGCATGCACCAGCTCATCCGTAAGATGTGGTTAGAGGAAAGCATGCCCGAGGAATGGAGTCTCAGCATCGTATGCCCGATCCACAAGAAAGGAGACCCTTCTGATTGCGCCAACTATAGAGGAATAAGTCTGCTTAACATCGCCTACAAAATCTTCTCTGCCGTTTTGTGTGAACGCCTGAAGCCTTTTGTAAATAAGCTGATAGGTCCTTATCAGCGCGGATTCAGGCCAGGGAAGTCCACCATCGACCAAATCTTCACACTACGGCAGATACTGGAAAAAACCAATGAATTTCAAGTCGACACTCACCACCTATTTGTCGACTTCAAAGTTGCATACGACAGCGTAATTAGAGACGAGCTATACAACGCTATGTCTACCTTTGACATACCTGCTAAACTCATCAGACTATGCAGGATGACTTTGGAGAATGCTCGCTGCTCCATCCGAATCGGTGAACACCTTACCGATAGTTTTGATGTCAAAAAAGGATTTAGGCAGGGCGATGCGCTATCGTGTGATTTCTTCAACATCATATTGGAAATGATTGTGCAAAAATCACTGGCCAATACAAGATGCACAATCTATTTCAAATCCTCGCAACTCCTTGCATACGCCGACGATATTGACATAATGGGTAGATCATAGCGAGATGTCAATGAGGCGTTTGCGAGTATTGAGTTCGAGGCGGCGAAAGTTGGTCTGGCGGTAAACGAGGGCAAAACTAAATATATGCTGTCATCAAAAAAGGACGCTCACCACCGACGTCTTGGCCAGAACGTTTGTATTGGCAGATATAAGTTCGAGGTAGTTAAGGACTTCGTCTACCTTGGCTCCGCAGTGACCTGGAACAACGAAATCAGTTCCTTGCCAATCGCTGTTTCTTTCGGCTCAGGAGGCATTTGAGTAATAGAGCCCTCTCCCGAACGACAAAGTTGACTCTATATAAGACCTTTATCATCCCGGTCATTTTGTACGGCGGAGAAGCATAGACACTATCAAAAGCGGATGAGGCCCTTGGTCGGTTCGAGAGAAAGGTTTTGCGCGTGATTTTCGCGTGTGATTCGGATGGAGGAAAAGATTCAACCACATGAGTCTAGTCAGGCGTCTACGGATTCAACGCCTAAGATGGCTGGGCCATGTAGAGCGAATGGACACCACAGCTCCAGCCCGGAGAGTCTTTGAATCCAACCCCGAGGGACGAAGAAGCAGAGGATTGCCGCATTTTAGATGGCGCACACAGGTGGAAGGGGACCTCAGCCAACTGGGTGTGCGGCAATGGAAAATGCTAGCAAAATATCGTGCTAGTTGGAGGGGCATGTTGGTTGAGGTTCACCCCGAACTGTAGCACCCGTTAAGAAGAAGAAGAGAAATTGTCGATTTGAAGGAGGCGGTCGGTATTCGGTGCCATTATGCTAGTTCGAAGTGTCCGACTAAAGGATTTTTGTCCGAAGATTAGTGGGCAGCTTTTTTAATTTGTTGTGCTAAGTGCATTATGTGCGACACTTCCTTTCCTTCAACCTTAAATCCTTATTGGCGGCTACCCTAAAAGACATAAGATCCTTCACACCATGATCAAACTTTGCTTAGTAGATTAGAAGTGCTTGTATAAGCAAGTACATATTCAATATCTTGCTAATAACTTAAAGATATGTACAAGTAATGAATGTATTCTCAAGAAAGCACCAGCTACCCAGAGTCATAAGCACGTAGGTAGTACAAAACAAAAAAACACGCACGAACTGGTGTATCGATGAACATAACAAGGAAATCCATTCAACTAATGATTTTTCTAAAAACCATAGCTTGAATCCAAATAAAGACTCGATTTTATGTGAATTATTCTGAAAGAATGGAGTGATAAGAAAACATTGTAGCCAGTTGCATGGGACTTTTCGCGGCTGTTCCTGTTCACCCAAACGAATGTGGAAGGTAATGGCATTTCCTCTGACCGATTACATTTTGGCGATTTTTTTCAACCCTCCTTTGAGGTTTGTAAACTAGTCAGTCCCTATATCCCTTCATACATATGAATGTACATATGCCGTAACCGAAAAATGCCAATTTCTCTTCGCGGGCGTGCGATTCAAAGCAGTCTAATAGGATAAAGGAAAAACAAATCAAAGGGATTATACGGAATGTACCATTTAACCTAGTTATTTCTTTGTGCAATACAGCCCCTAACAATTACAAAATTATCGACCAAACTTTGCAACTCGCTTGTCGTCAGGGTCGACAAGATTACCCAACGCACACAGAAGCGTTAAACAGATTTTTTTCTTGTCACTCACCTCGATGGGTTCTTGAGAAGGATTGTATACTCGCAGAATTCGCTTGGCAGTCTTAGTTACAGGAACATCCTGGAATGTTACTACGGCTTTCGATGAAAATGGAGCCATGACGACTAGAGTTGGCTCCATGCCCTCCGAACGTTTACTTTTCAGCCTTACTGGCGTTATATTCACCTAAGCAGATATCCACATCAATCTACAGACAATCATTGAAAATCGCGTGGGACCCTTACCTCAAAGGCACTCATTATTCCAAAAAGCGAAGACTCCCTCTCCAATCGTTTAAACTTATTTGAAAAACAAAACAAAATACAAGCAGAAATGCAAAGAAAAACGAAACAAGACACGAAAATCAGCTTGAAAATGACGATTAACTCAAGTAGTAGTTTTGCTTTAAATCGAACACATTTGCTTGAGCATTTAAATATGGCAAAAAAGAAATATGAAGCAATTTGTTAACGCAATCGAAACTGAATTTAAAAACACATGAAAACACAAAAATATTGAAATATACTTGGCGGCTTGTTAACTGTGGTTAATTCTAATTCTAATGTGGAACAGTTGAGAGGCAAGCGTTAACCGTTTGCTTTTGATTTCTATTCGAAAATTCGTTGTGACATAAGCGACAGCTGTCGTGCGGAGTGTGTTCGGCGACACAAATGATTGGCTGCTGTTTGCGTTCAGTAGGTGCAGAAAATATTTAAATATTTTTATTTGCTACATAGTTAAAAATGGCAGTTACGTTGCAATTCCGCTTTAATAAAATTCGGTGGTAATTATATAATAATAACACACAACGAATATATTAAAGTGGCAGTAAATATAAAGGCAAAGGACTAACAATGGCCTCGTAGGGGTAGCATCTATCCGATGGCTGCTGGCCTGCTAAAAAGCGAGAAGAGCCACCGCAGTCGAACATCTTGCGCCACTGTTAGTAAGTCCTATCCCCACCTCCTCGTGGTGCCATCGGGAGATTTCCTATGGAAATTGCAGACGGGGAAGGGCGAATGGCGAGCCTCCTGCGCCAAAAAACAGGGTTAGTCGGTTGGGCTACGGCCTAGTAAGCCGTAACCGTAAAAAACCACAACCTCCGAAACAACCCCAAGCCTCGGATATAACGGACCGGATTTATGTTGACGACCCTTGCAAAAAACGAAAAAAAGACAATGATCTTCGGCTTTGTACATGGAACGTTAGGTCCCTAAACATGCCACGTGCAGCCGAACAACTTGCGGACGCCCTAGACCGCTATAAAGCGGACATCACCGCCATCCAGGAAATGCAATGGAATGGACCGGGTATAAAACGGATAAAAAACTGCGATATTTACTACGGTGACTGCTATAGGGAGAGAGGGCAACGATTGTTTGGATGCGGATTTATTGTTCGAGGTGGACTAAGGCAAAAAGTCCTAAGCTTTCGGCATGTGAGCGAACGCCTCATAACAATCCGTATCAAGGCTACATTTTTTAACATCAGCCTGATCTGCGTCCACGCCCCCACGGAAGACAAGGATGACCCCGCCAAAGATGAGTTCTACGATCTCTACAGAACGTATGCCCAATGTCCCAGCTATGACATCAAAATTGTACTAGGAGACTTCAATGCTAAGCTGGGTAAGGAAAGCATCTTTGAACGAGTCATCGGTAAACATAGCCTACACGACACCACCTCCGATAACGGACACAGGCTGATTGATCTTGCTACGGGGCGAAATCTCGTTCTAGCCAGTATGCGGTTCCCGCACCTCGATGTACACAAAGTCACCTGGCGATCTTTTGATTAATCGACTACCAACCAGATTGATCACATCGCGATCGACGTCAGACACTCCTCCACTATTCTTGATGTTTGAACTGATGGGTTTCAAGGCTCCACGACGAAGAAACATCTGGTTCGATGACGAGTGCAGGAGGATTCATACAGCGAAGCAGTGATTTACAGGCCTATAAACGCAGACGGGGAATAGGGGAAAAGATTCAACCACGAACTCTACGGGCTGTACAGCGACATAAGCCTAGTCAGGCGTCTACGGATTCAACGCCTAAGATGGCTGGGCCATGTAGAGCGAATGGACACCACAGCTCCAGTCCGGAGAGTCTTTGAATCCAACCCCGAGGGACGAAGAAGCATAGGACGGCCGCACCTAAGATGGCGCACACAGGTGGAAGGGGACCTCAGCCAACTGGGTGTGCGGCAATGGAAAAGGCTAGCGAAAGATCGTGCTAGATGGAGGGGCATGTTGGTTGAGGCCCAGGTTCACCCCGAACTGTAGCGCCCACTAAGAAGAAGAAATATAATGGCATTTAACATTCCTTACCATTCGACAGGTACTTTTGAGAACATAAGCTCGATATACATACGTTCGCAAAAGAACATTACATTTCAAACAAAATTCCTCTAAATGCACATATTGTCAGTTACTTTGTATTACTATCTGAACACAATGAGGTCGCGGTCGCGGTCGCTGTCTAGGTCGCGGTCAGCATTGCTGTCGCTAGGATTGGCAAAATCTCGCCCACAATGGGGTCGCCTTGTTATGCCAAATTTTAACAGCTGTTTTCACCTTTGTCCATATACAAGGTGTCTCAGAAGATAGTTTATATTTGTTTAGCTTATTGCGTGAACGCAACGAATCCGAGGGGTGCGGAGGTATTGGTGCATTTCTCGGGTGTACACCGCGCGTTGTGCGTGCGAGAGTTCTCCAAAAACGGTGATTCGGCGACTGTGGTGCCTAAAAAATTCTGCAATATTCGAGATGTACGCCATTTAAATGATGCGCCAAGCATTCCTCTCATTCGAAAATGGGTAAAAAAACTTTAAGAGGCTGACTCAACAATAGAAAAACCATGGTTGTCCTGTTGTTCAGGATGGAGGAGTGGCCAGTGACATAGCTCGTCCATTTCGAGTTGGTTGTTAGTCTAATGGCCGTGTGTGTGGCAATGTGCTTGCCGAAAATATCGAGTGGTGTAAGGTCGAGTATCGTGTTAAGCGCAGCCGTTGGGGTGGACCTGAGGGCCCGGTATTGCACATACACGCCAACCTTTGTACATTCTCGAGTTGTTTGTGGTATGTTGTCTTGTCCAGTGCAGTCCACCAGACTATCACTCCATACATTAGTATGGGTCTAACGACCGTGATGTAAAACCGTAGGGTGATCTTGGGGTTGAATCCCCACTTTTTCCCTATGGCTTTCTTGCATGTGTAGAGAGCTATATTTGCTTTTTTTTGCTCTCTCGGTTGTGTTGCTCTTCCAGGTGAATTTTCTATCTAGTATAATGCCAAGGTATTTGGCACTGGAGGAATAGGGCAGTGTGATAGGGCAGTGTTCCGGGATTCTATGCTTTTTGGTGAATAGCATGAGCTCCGTTTTCTGGGGATTCACCCTGAGCCCGTTGCTATGCGCCCATTTGCAAAGGATTAAGGATGCCATTTGCATACGGTCATTTAAAGTGAATAAGTATTTACCTGAGCTTGAAATGGCAACGTCGTCAGCGTAGGTAATAACGTCCAGACCTTCTTTCTCCTGTCTAATTAGTAGTTCGTTTATAACTACATTTCAGAGAAGAGGCGAGAGAACCCCTTCTTGCGGGGTTCCCCATTTGGTGACAATCTAGCGTGTTAATAATAACTCGCTGATCAACTCTATCAGTGTCCACTTTTAGCCTTTCTAGCCTTTCTATTATTGCTTACGGAGTGACATTGTTAAAGGCGCCCTCTATGTCAAGGAAGGCTGTTATAGTGTATTCCTTAAGTTGGATTGATCTTTCGATTTTCCTCACTAGTGTATGCATGGCTGTTTTGACAGATCTACCATTACAGGCGTGCTGTGCCTTAGAAATTAGGGACGGATCCAAGTTGTGGCGTATGTGTAAGTCTATCAGCCCTTCCAAAGTTTTAGAGCAAGGGATGATAGACATATAGGCCTTAGATCCTTGGGGGAAGTTTGAGAATTCCTGCCGGCCTTGGAGATGAAAAGCACCTTTGTCACTTGGTACGTGGTGTAGGATTTTGTTCCGTTTTATATTGCAAACTTCATTTTGATAATGCTAATTATCGGTGACAAATTTATCCAAAATCGACCAACTAGGATGCCAAAAACACTTTTAACAATTCACACCTAGTTCTAGACAAACAATATATGAAAATGAAAACACCTCCTTTCGAAACACATGTGTGCACACAAGTGTGAGGTCTGTGGGCCCTTTTAGATAAGGAAATGTCGAAAAGACTCACAGAGTAGCCATACGCGCGTTACTGTGCCAGTGTATTTCTGTTTCACTGACCCTATCTTTTGCACTTATTTCAATCTTTACCAAACTCGCGCCGTGTAATAACCGACTTACCAACAGATGACTTCATTAGCCTGTATCTCGCGTACGTCGGATGTGCACTAAATGCTGTTAGAAGGATGAGGCCTTGTATTGAAAAAACTTCTCTGGCAGTTTTGTGATTGGTTAACTTGGTTTTATTTGAACGTATGTCAAATGTATGATGAAGACTGACACACAAGTCAGACGCCATAAGTATGAATAGTGATTATGGTTCTGCTACTGTAATAGCTAATGACGGGCGGTTTTGGTTTCGTCAATTCCGTTTCCGAAATATCCATGTCAAAGATGCACCTCGTTTTGAAAGGAAAATTGTCGAAAATGTCCACAAAATCATGGAAATAGTAGAGTTCGATCGTTGAATAAGCTCAGCCCAGAAGCTATACAAAAGTATTACAGAAAACCCCGTTTGGAACCATTTGAATAAGACTGGGTACAAAAAGGATCTAAAAACTTCAAGTGCAAATAGTCATGGTTGAATTGCGATGATTCAGGACCGACAACCAGGAAGGTTTTCCTATGTGCTCGTGGAATAAGCAGAAAATCATCTGTCAACAATTAAACTATGTATGTGAAGGAGCGAGGTCTGGGAGTAAATCCGGCGAAAACAGAGGTAGTACTCTTTACAAGGAAAAGATCTGTACTAAGATACACCTACCCCCGTATGAATGGTATAGATCTGATCCCTGGAGAATCTGCCAAATATCTTGGCTCCAAACTTAGTTGGAGAGAAAATATTGAGGAAAGAATCAGAAAGGCCTAAGTGGCACTATATTCGTGCAACGTAGCCTTTGGAAGGACATGGGGCCTCAAACCGAGGTTAGTACATTGCTTGTACACTGCGGGGGTAAGACCTATCCCAGTCTATGGGTCGGTTGTCTGGTTGAAGGCGCTTGAGAAAAAGTGTCATCTTCAGAGTGTGTCAAAGGTTCAAAGGGCAGGCTGTCTGGCGGTGACGGGATCTATGAAGTCCACGCCAACGGCGGCTCTTGAAGTCATGCTGAACCTCCCATCCCTGGACATGTACTGCGAGAGCGCCGCAAACAAGACCTGCGCTAAGACTACAGGAATCAGGTGTCTGGAAAAGGAGTCCTCACGGACATGCATCAGTCTTGAATCGATGGGCCGTCTTGAGATTCAGAACCGTAACCGTATGTCACCCGACTTCCTTCCTGGGAGGAAGAGTCTCTATTAGAATTCCGTCCAGGGAGGAATGGACCGGCGATTTGGTATGCACGGAAGTGAACTGGCATTCTACACCGACGGATCCAAAATGGATGTTGGCACAGGTGCCGGAGTCTACTTTGAGTCTCGGGATATGCATCGCTCCTACAGGCTCGATGATGGATGCAGTGTCTTCCAAGCTAAGGTCTTCGCTATCAAGCAGGCGGCGGACCTGATCAGCAAAGAGAATGTCACAAGAAAAAGGATCAGCATCTATGTTGACACCCAGGCAGCTATTAAAGCTCTGCAGGCAGCATGGATAAGATCCAAACTCGTCAAACTCTGCAAGGAGAAGTAATAAGAGATATCCAATGTAAATGAGGTGACCCTTTGCTGGGTACCTGGTCATATGAATATCTCCGGAAACGAGAGGGCGGACGGGCTGGCTAGGGTGGGATCAAGTGCTAACATTGCGCAGATCTCAGCTGAGGCCAAAGCACTACTCAGTGCGCTCTACAGGGAGATACAGACGGAGCCAATAAGCGATGGTGTCGCTCAGATACATGCGCAACGGCGAGATCGACTTGGCCCATCTATGACAAGAAAAGAACGGAAAATCTGCTGAAGTTCAATCGTGGGAATATTCGACTGGCAGTCGGTGCCTCACCGGGCACTGCATGCTATCCTACCATGCAGCTCGACTAGGCCAGCACTACAGTGACTTCTGCAGAAGCTGCAGGGACGAAGAGGAAGTTGAATCCATTCGTCACCTGCTGTGCGAATGTCCGGCGCTTTCCCAAAAAAGGAATATATTCCTAGGAAGATACTTCCTTCCGGGACTAGAAGAGGTAGGTAATATTGGGCTGAACAACAGAATACTGGGATTTTTATCCTCGTCTGGCTGGTTCAGCTCGACGGTAAATGTATAGGTATCAACGGGTTAAACAAAATAAGTGGGCACAATGGACTCAACGTAGTCTACGTGAGCCGTGACTTTCCGTCAATAGGGCACCCATATACCTAACCTAACCTATGTATGTGAAGGAGGAGGAAGAAGAATTGTGTCCAACAGGGAAACGCCAGGCCACACACATGATAACTCAGCAAAAGCTCAGTAACCTTGGCTGCGACGTTCTTATCCGTTCATCTGATAGTCCAGAACTGACTTCCAGTTATTACCACCTATTCAAGCCAATGGCGAAAGAATTTGCTGCTGAATTTGTCCCAAAGGAGACTTGTGAAAACCGGTTGTCTCAGATTCCAATAGCGGCGAGGGTTTTTATGAATGAGGCAACAAGTTATGGAGCAAAGCATATATTTTTTGTGGTTATGGGCCGCTTTATAACAATGACGGATTAGTCACCCAATCATTCACAAATTAGTTACTTACTTATCCGGCCAGCGATCCATGGAGGATCTGAGCCTGAGCTATAGCTGCCTTCCATCCTTGACGGTCCCGGGCACGCTGCTTCCAGTTGTCAAGACCAAGATGTCTTACATCCGCGATTACTTGGTCTTTATACCGGATGTTCGGTCTTCCTCTTCTTCTCGAACCAGGAGGCTCGGAGTCGAAGACCCTCTTAGCTGGAGCGTTGATGTCCATGCGCTCGATGTGGCCGAGCCAGTGTAGTCGACGGATATTTGCCTTCCGGACTACATCCACATCTTTGTACAGCTCGTAGAGTTCACGGTTGTGTCTCCTTCTCCATTCACCTTCCTCACAGACAGGACCAAATATCCGGCGCAGAATTTTTCTTTCGAAAGAACCCAAAATCAGCTCCGCTGTCCTGCTTATCGTCCAGCTTTCGGCTCCGTACAGCAAGACTGCCAGAATGAGCGTTTTGTAAAGCATGACTTTGGTCTTTCGAGTGAGGAGTTTCGACCCCAGTTGTTTGGACAAGCCGAAGTAGCAGCGGTTGCCAAGGGCGATTTTATGCCGGATCTCCACTGTGATGTCATTTGTGGAATTTACGTTTGCCCCGAGGTAGACAAACTCCTTAACTACCTCGAAATTGTAGCTGTCAATTGTTATATTTTGTCCCAGGTGGTGAGCGACGGATTGGTTTTTGCTTGACAGCATGTATTTCGTTTTGTCCTCATTGATCTTAATACCAACTCGTTTCGCCTGTTCTTCAATCGCCGTGAATGCTTCCACAATGTCACGGCGAGAACACGCGATGATGTCGATATCATCCGCGTATCCCAGCAGCTGGGTGGACTTGTGAAAGATAGTGCCTTCCCTGTGGACGCCTGCCCGTCGCACTATCTGCTCCAGCACCAGGTTGAAGAAGTCACATGACAGCGCATCTCCTTGCCGAAATCCGGTGCATGTTTCGAATGGTTCCGAGGTCCTAGAACCGAGTTGCACGGTGCATCGCGTGTTTTTTAGCGTGGCGCGACACAACTGGATCAGTTTTACCGGGATCCCAAATTCGGCTATCGCCCCAAACAGTTCTTCACGATGAATGCTGTCGTATGCGGCTTTGAAATCGATGAAAAGATGGTGTGTATCGATTCGAAACTCGTTGGTCTCTTCCAGGATTTGTCGAAGTGTGAACATTTGGTCTATAGATGATTGGCCGGGCCGGAAGCCGCACTGGTAGCTGCCGATTAGTGCGGTGCAAAATGGTTTTAGACGTTCACACAATACGCTGGATAGGATCGCCATCCAGTCGTCGGGCATGCTTTCACCTTCCCAAATTCTGCAGATGATCTGGTGCATGCTCCCTACCAGAACATCGCCGCCAGCCTTGAAGAGCTCTGATGGTAAGCCATCTGAGCCTGCGGTCTTGTTGTTCTTCAGCTTCTGAATAGCTGTGCCGACTTCTTCAATGCTGGGTGGGAGGACTACTTCAGCGGCTGGAGTTGGGATTTCTTCGGTCCCTACCGCACTCTCTTGGTCATGCTCGTTAAGTAGCTGCTGCAAATGCTGCTTAAATACATCCACTATTCCCTGCGGGTCGGTGACAAGATTACCCTCGCAGTTTCGAAGAGCCTGGATGCCCTTTTTGAAGCCTCCTGCAAGGCCTTTGGCTCTTTGTCGCAGTAGTTTTTTCTCCTCCCTTCTTCTGGCTCGGTACTCTTCCTGCGCTGCCCTGGTTTTCCTCTGCAGCGCCTTTTGGTACGCCTCGTCGGTTGCTGCCTTTTTCTGCTCACACTCGCCATCATACCACGGGTTTCTTGTCGGGGGTGGTAGGTATCCTAAGGTGGTTTCGGTTACTTCCTGAATGGCTGAGCGGCGATGCAGCCACATATTATTGGCATTTGTGTTCGACGTAGGCATACCGTAGAGTCTTTCGCTCAGCTGCTCCCTGTAGACTCTGGCAACCTCCGGTGTGCTTAGGCGCCCAATGTTGAACCTCCTTCTGATGGGCTGGCGCAGCTTTCTGACATTAGACAGTCGAGCTCTGAATCTTGCTGCTACAAGGAAGTGGTCAGAGTCGACATTTGCCCCTCTGAATGTTCGCACATCCAGGATGTTTGGCGAGTGCCTTGTGTCAATGAGCACATGGTCGATTTGGTTGGCGGTTCGACCGTCCGGAGATCGCCAGGTTGCTGTGTGGACTCGCTTGCGAGGGAATCTTGTGCTACTTATCACCGCATTACGAGCTGTCGCAAAGTCAGCGAGTCGGAAGCCGTTATCTGTTGTTGTATCGTGGAGGCTGTGCTTTCCGATCACTCCGCCAAGGGTGTTTTCCTTACCGATTTTGGCGTTGAAGTCCCCGAGCACGATTTTTACATCGTACTCCGGACAAGCTTCGTAGGCGTTGTCCAGGAGGTCATAGAAGTCCTCCTTGATAGGGTCTTCAGCCTCGTCGGTAGGGGCGTGTGCACATATAAGGCTGAAATCTGCCTCTGATGCGGATCACAGCCAGGCGATCACTTATAGGCTTAAGGTCGATGACCTTCGACCTTAACCGCTTTCCCACGACAAACCCGCATCCCAGTAAGTGCAACCTTTTGTGACAGCTGTAATAAATGTCGCAATTTTTCTTCCTAATCATACCGATTCCTATCCAGCGTATTTCCTGGACCGCAGTAATATCCGCCTTGTACTGCGTGAGGATTCCTTCAAGTTTATGAGCAGCTCCGGGAGTGCACAGGGTTCTAACATTCCAGGAGCATAGTCGCAAATCGTGTTTCTTTTTCTTGCGTTGCATCTTGCTCATTCATAACTTTTCTTTTTTTTACGTGGGCCCACCGCACAACCGCCATTCTGGTCGGGGTTTTGTCGCTGCATACGTTTGTTCAGCTCCCAACGGTTTTTGAAGAGGCTATCCAGAGGGCGCCGCGAGAAGGCCGTATGTCAGCTTGACCCGGGCATATAAACAGGGATCGTTGCTGGCATCTCGTCAGGTTGAGAGTGATAAACACTTTTTACCGTCCATGTCCGAGCCCATCCCCTAACAAATTACATGATGCGAAACCCTGATAGTTGGGCCATGTGATTTCGGAGAGTAGTTCCGTCTCGTATAACACGCAGTTAAGTGCGGGAAGAGGGTTCCTTGCTAAATATTTTTGTTTAAAGTCTTAAAATGTACAAATGTTTTGAACACGACCAATGATATTTCAAAATCTAGCCCAACATCCCTCTAACTTGGATGAAAAATGTCGTTCTTGGTTCTGGTAGATGATAGCAGAAATTTCATGATTGGTTGCGAGAAATACTGCTTGAATTGGTTCGTGTATCCGATAACATAGATTTAACGATTCATATACTGAATTCGTCGAATTTCAAAAACAAAACGTTCGTAAAGTTTAAATTCAAATATTTATTTCGTTAAGAAAGGACAAACATATATTGTCCGTATCTCAACTTATTTTTCTTTGCACTATTTATACAGCTACTTAGATTACTTTTAAAATGTACAGAAAATATACAAGTTATTTACAAGTTTTGGAAGGATACTGACTATTGGATAGTATCCAGAAGATTTCATCCAACAATCTGTTGATCTGGATCAAACTTACGATGATTCTCATCGTAATCGTCATACTGATTGCTATCCGCCGCATAGTAGATGCTTTTCATATATCCTGGGAACGGTGTGACTGAGTCGAAGGCATCTCCCGATTCCTCGTCAGGCGGGTCGACCGAAACAAATGATACCGCGAAACCTCTCATGGAATTACTATCGTCCGTTTGAAAACGAATTAAGATCGTATCCGAGTACGACGTAACTGGTGGCGGTTTCTGCAATATGCATAAAACGAAAAAATTAATTTAGGAAGACAGAAGAAAAATAAAAGACAAGAAAATGTTGATTGCAGTTTAGTTCCATTGAGTATTTCTTTATGATGTAAGATGTACTCGTACCTACATCCATATGCACTCACCCGGTTCCCGCAGAATTTGCCGTGATTTGTATTCCTCATATAGCTGAGCTCCTCGCTTATTTCCACAGAGTCATAGTCGCATCTGTCCGAGTATTCTACTTCGAATTTTAGAAATGTAATCCTTACACTGCTCTCCGGGTCAGCTTGGATACGCCAGTTGCAGTACATGTTCTTCTTGTAATTTCGACTTCCATATCGAGGATGTGAATAGAACACCTGTGACTGGTTGGTGGCATGCAAATAACCTCCGCAAGCTACGTACGTAAGAAGATACAAACAGAGAATAAAAGAAATATGTATATACATATAACTAGAATGAACGCACATGTGTGATGCGATTATATAAATAGTTAGCTACTATGGGGGAAGCAGTGTCGTAAAACAAATAACCTCGACCTCAACCTTCTTGAGTGGAGATAACTAATCTGCTACCTACAATCTAAAAATGAAGGTCCGGCCTAGATGGAATGCATAAGCACAAGCAAGAGATTCAATATCTTTGGGGTTTTCCTTCCTATGACTTTACGCAAAATCAACATCATGCTCAAATAAGAAAAAAATAAATAAATGACTGTTCGTCTCCTTTCTTCTACTTGTGTACATATGGGTGTGCGTTAAAATGAAGGCAAAGAAAAGGATTACAGAATAACGTTTGGATACATAGATCCTTGAAGGGATATGAAGCAGAGCACCACAAGTAATAATGAGTTGGGTAAGATATGTGCATAAGTAGGTAGGTAGGTAGGGTCGTAGCCTTCCCAGAATTGAGAAGAATGCACATAGGCCAGGGAGGCCCGTTGTGCAGCTACGAAGGGGTTTTACCCCCTATTCGTGGAACCATTTCGTGCTTCTTAAGAAGTTAAGAAGATCAGGTATCCCTACGTTCTGAACATCTGTCAGACCGTTAAGGAAGTAAGAGCCTAGGTAACGTTTCCTGATATTGCAAAGAGCTGGACAGGCATAGAGAAGGTGGTGCATGGATTCGACCTCCTCCTCGTCTTGACAGTTTCTGCAGAAATCATTCGGAACTATTCCAGTTTTTGTGCGTGACTGCCAATGAGGCAGTGTCCTGTGATGACACCGATGACTTTGTAGATGTCAACTCTCTTTAGGGAGATTATACTCCTTGTCCGTTTACTGTCAAACCGAGGCCAGATTTGCCTGGTGATGAGGCAGGTATGTCCCTGGGTCCATCACAGGTTCGTCTCGGCCCTGGCGAGAAGTCAGATTATATTTAATGGTTGTAAGGGGTATTCCCTCACAAGCCACGATTGATTGTAGCGTCGTTTCTTGTTTGGCGAGTGTGTCGGCTTTTTCATTGCCTGTAATGTCGCTGTGTCCCGGTACCCAGATAAGCTGTATGTTGAACTGTTTTGCCATCTCGTTAAGAGATCTGCGACAGTCGAGACTAGATTTTGATGTGTACACATAGGACTCCAACGATTTTAAGGTTGCTTGACTGTCTGTGAGAATGCGAATATCCGTGGTGGATATTACGTTCCACTTCAGCCAAGACAAAGCCTCTTTTATTGCCAACAGTTCCGCCTGGAAAACGCTGCAGTGATCTGGTAATTTTAGAGCTTTATATAGCTTGAGTTGTTTGCAGAATACTCTACTGCCCACCCCGTCTTTGGTTTTAGACCCGTCAGTGTAGAAATCCACGCAATTTCTGCGCGGTTGAGTTTGGCGGGTCCAGTTCTTTCTGTCCGGATAGATCATCGTAAAGTTTTTGTCCAAGACTATGGTGGGTTCTGTGTGGTCCAGGTTTTCTGTCATAGTTATCCTGTTTTGCAGGATGGAGGAGTGGCCAGTGACATAGCTCGCCCATTTCGAGTTGGCTTTTAGTCTTATGGCCGTGTGTGTGGCAATTTGCTTACCGAAAATATCGAGTGGTGTAAGGTCTAGTATCATGTTAAGCGCAGCCGTTGGTGTGGACCTGAGGGCCCCGGTAATGCACATACATGCCATCCTTTGTACCTTCTCGAGTTGTTTGTGGTATGGTGTCTTGTCTAGTGCAGTCCACCAGACTATCACTCCATACATTAGTATGGGTCTAACGACCGTGATGTAGAGCTTGATCTTGGGCTAGAATCCCCATTTTTTCCCTAGGGCTTTCTTACATGTGTAGAGAGCTATTGTTGCTTTTTTTGCTCTTTCAATTGTATTGCTCTTCCAAGTTAATTTCCTATCGAGTATAATACCAAGGAATTTGGCACTAGGGGCTTAGGCTAACCTGGTATCGAGCAGAGTGATAGGGCAGTTTTCCGGGATTTTGTGCTTTTTGGTAAACAGCATGAGCTCCGTTTTCTGGGGGTTAATCCTGAGCCCGTTGCTATTCCCCATTTGCACAGAAATGAGAATGCCGTTTGCATGCGGTCATTCAGTGTGGATAGGTATTTACCTGAGACTGTGATGGCAACGTCATCGGCGTAGGCAACAACGTCCAGGCCTTCTTTCTCCAGTTTGATTAGTAGTTCGTTTACAACTACATTCCAGAGAAGAGGTGAGAGAACCCCACCTTGCGGGGTTCCCTTGGTAGCTACTCTGGTAGTTACTAGGCTTCCCCACTTAGAGTGAATCTTGCGCGTTAATAACAACTCGCTGATCAGCTCTATCAGAGTCCTCTCCACCATTAGCTTTTCAAGCCCTTCTATTATTGCTTTCGGAGTGACGTTGTTAAAGGCGCCCTCTATGTCTAGGAAGGCTGTTAGAGTATATTCTTTGAGATGGATTGATCTTTCGATTTTCCTCACTAATGTGTGAAGGGCTATTTCGGCCGATCTAACTTTACAGTAGGCGTGCTGTGCCTTAGAAATTAGGGAGGGATCCAAGCTGTGCCGTATGTGTAGGTCTATCAGCCTTTCTAAAGTTTTCCGAGCGAAGGATGATAGACAGATAGGCTTTAGATCCTTGGGGGAAGTGTGAGAATTCCTGCCGGCTTTGGGGATGAAAATTATCTTTGCGCACTTCCACATTTCTGGAATATGACTCCAAGCTAGGATGTGCATAAGTAGATTTACAGACATTAGAGATGCATAGATACGAGTATGTACGAAATGTTAATGTTCCTTTTTCTCGTTTTGTTAACTTTTTCAACACGGCCCACATGTGTTGAGGTAATGACTTAGTGGCGATTAAATGAACCAATCTTGAGGTTGAGCTCAGAGTTATTTTAATCATTGTATTGCACGTATAGATATTCGTGAACTTTAATTCCATGTGACTGGGACACATTTAAAGAGTTTTATTATTTAACATAATATTATCCTAGATACGCCAAGTGATCTACATAAATGAAGCTATTATGTATAGGGGGGAGCGAACGAGCAAACAGAGCAAAGAGGTTGATCGCGTTTAACATGGCAAACGCCAGCTTCGATCTCTGTCCCTGCTCAATCCAAGTGGACACACAGCCTCCGCGTGGCTCTCTTGGATAGCTACCCTGGCACCCGCCAGGTAGTGAACCAATGTGTGCAGCGACCCAACCCCTGGGGAAAGAGGAACCTGGCCCTCCAGGTTGGGGGTTGTGCTTAGGGGTAACATCCCTGTCACGTAAAAACCTACTTGTTCCGAAGCGACAACAAGCCTCGGATACGACGGATACAAAGCTGACGACTCCTGCAAACGACTAACGGACTTGAGAGTCTGCACCTGGAATGTGAGGTCCCTTAACAGACCGGGTGCAGGAAATTGGAGCAAACCCTCAACTGCTATAAAGCACTCCAAGAAGTGCGATCGGATGGACCAGGCAAAAGATGGATGAAAAACTGCGACATCTACTACGGGAACTGCTACAAGGAGAACAAACAGCGTCTATTCGGGTGCGGATTCGTTATTCGAGGAAGACTCTTAAGCTTTCGATATATAAGCGAACGCCTTATAACAATCCGCATCAAAGCTAAATTTGGAAACATTAGCTTAATATGCGCTCACGCCCCAACGGAATAGAAGGACGATCGGCTCAAAGAAGAATTCTACGATCTCCTAGACAGAATGTCCCAGCTATGACACAAAAATAGTTCCAGGAGATTTTAATGCAAAACTGGGCAAAGAGGACATATTTGAGTCGATCATAGGAAAGCATAGCCTCCATAACACCACATCCGAC
The DNA here is from genome assembly GCA_951905685.1 of Eumerus sabulonum. Taxonomy (NCBI): domain Eukaryota; kingdom Metazoa; phylum Arthropoda; class Insecta; order Diptera; family Syrphidae; genus Eumerus; species Eumerus sabulonum. The sequence goes on from OX645060.1 coordinate 180,779,614, forward strand.
AACGGACTTAGGCTAGTCGATTTCCTAGCGGGGCGTAACCTCCTAGTAGCAAGCACGCGATTCCCCCATCTCAACATCCACAAGGGTACCTGGCGGTCTTGTGATCAATCGACCACCAACCAGATCGATCACATTGCGATCGACGCCAGACACTCCTCCAGTATTCTCGACGTACGAACCTTCCGAGGGGCCAACATCGACTCGGACCACCACCTTGTTGTAGCCAAGGTACGAATGAGGATATCAAGAATGCTTAGGAGTCGAGTAGGACTACGTAAGTTAGACGTCGGAAAGCTACAACCGCAAGAAACCGCCAGAATCTTTGCCGATCTTGTCTCCTCCAAGCTCTCTCAAAATCCGCCCACAGCAGCAGAAACAATAGAGCAGGAATGGGCGCATTGCCAGAGCGCCGTCAGAGACGCTGCCTTAAAGGTGCTGGGTTTGAAACCGCCACCACCTAGAAACATCTGGTTCGATGAACAATGCGAACAAGCCCATGCAGCAAAACAAGAGGCATATAAAGCCATGCTGCAACGACGGACGAGAGCTGCTCGCGAAATCTATGAGCAGAAGAAAAGAGAGAAACACACGCTTTTCAGAAGAAAGAAGAGAGAGCACGAAAAACGTGAGATCGAGGAGATGGAGAGATGCTTCCGCAGGAATGACGCCCGTAAGTTTAACAATAAGGTAAAACAAACATGCCATGCCTACAAAGCCAGAGCGGCGGTCTGCAGCGATGATAATGGATGATGATTTGGAAAGACCACTTCTGCGGACTGTATAACGGCGATGATAGACAAGATACCGCTGTCAGACAGAAAGAGCCATTCGTAATGGACGACGATGTAACAGAATTCAGTCCACCCGACCTAGACGAAGTCAAAATAGCGATATCCAGACTTAAGTCTAATAAAGCCGCGGGTGCAGACGGCCTGTCTGCTGAGCTTCTTAAGGCGGCTGGAGATGAGCTGGGGACGAATGGAATCTCAGCATCGTTTTCCCGGTCCATAAGAAAGACGACCCCTATAACTGCGCCAACTATAGGGGAATAAGTCTTCTAAACATCGCATATAAGATCTTCTCTGCCGTATTATGTGAACGCCTGAAACCGTTTGTGGATAACCTGATCGGCTCTTATCAGTGTGGTTTCAGGCCAGGTAAATCCAAAATAGACCAAATATTTATTCACTTAGAGATGAGCTATACAAAGCCATGTCTAGGTTTAGCATCCCTGCCAAACTCGTCCGACTGTGCAGGATGACATTACCGACGCTCCATTAAGGTCGGTAATGAGCAAACCGAGACCTTTGATGTAAAAGGGGATTTAGGCAAGATGACGAGCTGTCATGCAACTTTTTCAACATCGTGCTTGAAAATATCGTGCAGGAGTCACTGGCCAACACAAGAGGTGTACGATTTATTTCAAGTCTACGCAATTGCTTGGGTACGCCGACGACATTGACGTGATTGGACGGACACAGCGAGACGTCATTGAGGCCTTTTGTAAGCATTGAGGTAGAAGCGGCAAGGATGGGTCTCAAGGTTAATGAAGGTAAAACCAAATATCTGCTTTCATCCAAAAGAGACGGTCAACACCGACGTATTGGCCAGAACCTCACCATGTGGGAAAATATAACTTTGAAGTGGTCAAGGAATTCATCTATCCTGACTCACTGATGACCGGCAACAACAACACCAGCGCTGAGATAAAACGCAGAATCACTCTTGCCAACCGCTGTTTCTTTGAGCTCAAAGGCAATTGAGAAGTAGAGCTCCCTCTCGGGTATGACACTATATAAGACTTTAATATCCCAGTCCTCCTTTACGGCGCAGAGGCTTGGATCTTAGCAAAAGCGGATGAAGATGCCCTTGGCCGTTTCGAGAGAAAAATTCTGCGCACTATCTACGGTCCGGCTTGTTCACCCGGTGTATGGAGGAGAAGATATAACGAAGAACTCTATGGGTTGTACAGCGACATCGGCCTAGTACGACGACTACGGATACAGCGTCTGAGGTGGCTAGACCATGCAGAGCAAATGAAAAATACAGCTCCGAACCGAAGAGTCCTCGAATCCACCCCGGATGGAAGGTGCGGCAGAGGATGGTCGCATCAACGGTGGCGCACGCTGGTGGAAGGGGACCGTAACCAACTGGGCGTGCGGCACTAGAAACAGCTGGCCAAAGACCACGCCAGCTGGAGACGCTTGTTGGTTGAGGCCCAGGTTCACCACGGGCTGTAGCGCCACCTAAGTAAGTAAGTAAGCTACGAATGGCACCACAGATTACATCTGACTGTAGGAAAGTGAGAGAAAATCGGGATCAAAAGATTTACATATTTATAAGTTTTTGAGTCAGCTAGCGTTCGCAGCAACTTGGATGCAGTTTTTAATTCCAAAACGGTAATCCAGATTGGTGCCGTTTTAGGCATGTTAAGTGAGCATGTATGTGCTTATAAGGAAAAAAGGTACCTTAAAGGCTTTTGTGCACAGCAAGACACTGAAACTATTATTAAGGAAATGCTACGAACTTTCAGATAGACAGTTTTTAGATATGGCAACACCAGTGTGAATATGTCAAGTCTGTCATCGTAGAGTTTACAGTTTACAGGTCACAAGCCACCCTGTTTCTCTGGCTTTCCGAATTCAATTGTGGTCGCACTTCCCTTCAGGACGAACTTCGTGAAGATTATTGAGGTTTAAATAAGCATTAGTTCCATTGGCATCCATTCAAAGAAGTCGATATCAAAACTTAAGGCTATCTCAAGGCTTAAGTAGCAACCTACATAGAAGAGTTCGGATAGAGGAAAACGGAATGAAATAATGCAAAACTCAGAATAAAAACCGTTGTGTCCTAGACTCTTAATAACAACACTTACTAATCCTCGACACATTTTTAAATCCTATTTTTTAGGCTTCCGTAAAACGACACCCTATTACTAAGACTCCGCTGTCCGTCCGTCTGTCACCAGACTGTATCTCATGAACCGTGATAGTTAAACAGTTGAAATGTTCACAGATAATGTATTTCTGTTGCCGCTATAACAGCAAATACTAAAAACAGAATAAAATAAATATTTAAGTGGGGCTCCCATACAACAGACATGATTTTTTTGCCGTTTTAATATATAATGATCCGGATTTCTTCGTGCACGAGTCCGACTCGCACTTGACCAGTTTTTGACGTGATAGCGTCTTATAAATCGATAAGCACCGAGAGCGCGAAACAAGCGATAGTGATGTATCTATTTTGCCTATGGGATAGAAATTTGTTTGCATACTTGGGGGCATGAAAAAATTGTGTGATGACGTAGGCATACTTTTAGGAGTAATCAGTAGTCCAGGTGGTACATTCATACATGCGTACACCCTAATTCTGTTTTGAGACGACAAATACGATTCTGAAGAATTCGTGTGAAAAAGTCTGGAGTTTGTGTGTTGGATATGCATATACGCATACATATGTACATATGTATGTGCCCGAACGAAAAAAATTCTTATAGCCAATTACTCATGAACGCGTGCGTTTAATAATTGCTCGTTGTGGGGGGGGGGGGGGGGGGGGGGTAGCGCACACTCACGAGCAGCTCATGAGTGTTTGCGTTTCCTTACCAAAACCACAACACTGTCCGAGCAATCTCATATTGGCTGTCGTCCGAACACCGTAATCAACCAGCGTCGGGTGCGGTGAGTACTAAGATGGTGGAGCGCTTGGAAACACCGCGTTTTTTTCATTTTTCATCAATATTTTCTAATGACCTTATCACCTAAAATAATCGTCCGTAAACCGACTTTACAGACAACCAAAATATGTTTTTTTTTTTTTTTACCATAATATTGCTTTCACAACTACTGTGCTTACCTGTTGAATACGTTGCCATGAATCCCTTCTTCTGTAGTCCTGCATCAGTTTTCAATACCATAAACATTTCATTAGTCGACGCTAGCACGACGTATGGTTCCCTTCCGCCACAATACACTCCCAGTGTTGAGCTATTTTCGGATCCACCGTCATGAATGGCAACTGAATCATAAATGCATTCCTAAATAACCAAAAGAGCGGAAAAAACACATTATGAATATAACGAACTTTATTGGATATCGGGCAATCCTCTAGGAGTTGTATCGGTCGCAGTAGCTTACCTGGTGACTCTCCACATCGAATTCGTGGAAAGTTAACTGAATACGATGGCCGAGTTGAGTGGAGAAATGCCAAAAACAATATGTGTTCCGGGGATAGTCCTTTGGGTAATTGGGACTATAGATGACCCCAACCGGATTTTTTATTTCATATTTGCATTTCGTTTCAGTACAATTGTGGCCATCGGCATCCAGGGTATAGCCCATCCGGCAACTGCACTTGTACGAGCCTAGTGTATTCTCGCAATAATGCTGGCAACCGGCATTGTCTACCCCGCACTCGTCCTTATCTGTGTGAGTGACCAAAAATAAAAGCAAAAAAGATGTGAATGCCAGTTTAACAAAAAGAGGGCATGCGACTTGTATGCACATACCAATGTGGAATGATGCCGAGAATCCGGTCCTCTGGACCGATTTATCTGAGAAAAATTCCAACCTCAGGATATTTTGTTCAGAATGTATGACCGACGGGATATCGTGCCCACAATACACGCCAATCTTCTTCAGGCGATTATCCTTAAGCTTCGAATAGACGCCAAGATAGTCGTAATTGCATTCGCTAAATTGATATCTCGTCCCTTCCAAGTCAAAGTGAGTAAAATTAAGGAACACGCTGTGATTCTGGGGTGCTATCACCTCCCACACACACACTTTCTCGAGCGGGTACACGTCGGGGAACTGGGGCGATGTTAGGGTTCCATTTTCCGTGGTTGCATTGATTATTCCACCACATGCGTCTGCAAAACGTTAACATTTTATTCGTGAGGATACAACAATTCCATTTCTATCTATCAATGAATGTAATTACCTTCGCATGATTTGCCGTCCGATTGCAGTTCATAGCCAGCAAAACAGCCGCACTGATAACTCCCCAGGGTGTTGATGCATTCGTGCTGGCATCCGTGATCAGTGTACTTGCATTCGTCCACCTCTTGCATGAAGAGCGCTGAAAATCCGACTTTTTGCACGGAGCTATCGGACACGAATTTCACATACATCTGATTTGAATTGGTCCTGCAGGGATAATTTCACACGTAGTTTTACAGATCCATATGTACAAATACACGTATAGAAAATGGATTAATGCATAGATATATGTATGTACATGTACATATGTACATAGGCTGATACCTGAACCGATTGCCTATTGGATTATTCAAGTATTCGGGTATTTGGGATATTGGGATTCGGAATTTGTGTTCTGGGATTTAGTATTTTACATTACGGTTCTCGACATGTACTCACTTAATATTAGGCGGCAACTTGTAGCCGCAGAAGACTCCAATTAGCTCTGAATCGGATCGATTGCCATCGCGTATCTCAACATAGTCGTAAATGCAGTTGTCGTGGTTTTCAATTACGAACGATTGGAATTTGAGAGCCACCTGGTAGTTCTCTGGAACAGTAATTTTCCAAATGCACTCCTTGTCGGGCAAATACTCGGCGGGATAGTTGGGCGAGTCGATGCGTCGTTGCTCGTTGAGTTGGATATCACCACCGCAAACAACTGCAATTGAAGAGAGAGAGAGAGGTTTTCAATTAGCTGGGAAACAATTTGGCGAATTGTTGTGATTCGGCGGGATTAGACCGTAAGGTTTCGAATCAATTTCATGTAAAATGTTCATAAATGTGTTATAGATGGTTTGTCGATGCTGTATCTGATAAAGTTTGAATGCTACTGAGGATGTCAAGACTCGCTCATGCGAATTCCACAGGTTGTTATAAGACTGACTTATGGCAGAACTTTGAACTGAATTCGAAACAGACCACAACCATTGTTTTTTTAGATTTGCGCAGGTTTTCCTGCTAGTACTGAGCCAGAAGAAGTGAGGAGAAAAAACTACTGCGACAAAAAAAAAGAATCTTTGCAGCCTCCCAGCTCAAGGATATCGAGGAGTCTAGGGATAAACATACAATACGAGCCTTTTACAAGAAAGCTAAAGGCCTTGCAGGATGCTTCAAAAAGGGCACCCTGGCTCTTCGAAACTGCGAGGGTAATCTTGTCACCGACCCAACTCCAGCCGCTGAAGTAGTCCTCCCACCCAGCATCGAAGAAGTCGGCACAGCTATTCAGAAGCTGAAGAACAACAAGGCCGCAGGCTTAGATGGCTTGCCATCCGAGCTCTTCAAGGCTAGCGGCGATGTTCTGGTAGGGAGCATGCACCAGATCATCTGTAGAATTTGGGAAGATGAAAGCATGCCCGACGACTGGAATGCCAGCTCTATTCGCTCCGTCCACAAAAAAGGCGATCCTATCTCTTGCAAGAACTACAGAGGTATATCCCTGCTCAATGTCGCATACAAGATCCTGTCCAGCGTATTGTGTGAACGTCTAAAACCATTTTGCACCGCACTAATCGGCAGCTACCAGTGCGGCTTCCGGCCCGGCAAATCAACTATAGACCAAATTTTCAACTTCGACAAATCCTGGAAAAGACCAACGAGTTTCGAATCGATATACACTATCTTTTCATCGATTTCAAAGCCGCATACGACAGCATTCATCGTGAAGAACTGTTTGGGGCGATGGCCGAATTCGGGATCCCAGTAAAACTGATCCAGTTGTGTCGCGCCACGCAAAAAAGCACGCGATGCACCGTGCAACTCGGTTCTAGGACCTCGGAACCATTCGAAAGATGCACCGGATTTCGGCAAGGAGATGCGCTGTCATGTGACTTCTTCAACCTGGTGCTGGAGCAGATAGTGCGACGGGCAGACGTCAACAGGGAAGGCACTATCTTTTACAAGTCCATCCAGCTGCTAGGATACGCGGATGATATCGACATCATCGCGTGTTCTCGCCGTGGCATTGTGGAAACATTCACGGCGATTGAAGAACAGGCGAAACGAATTGGCCTTAAGATCAATGAGGACAAAACGAAATACATGCTGTCAAGCAAAAACCAATCCGTCGCTCACCACCTGGGGCAAAACATAACAATTGACAGCTATAATTTCGAGGTAGTTAAGGAGTTTGTCTACCTCGGGGCAAACGTAAATTCCACAAATGACACCACAGTGGAGATCCGGCGTAGAATCGCCCTTGGCAACCGCTGCTACTTCGGCTTGTCCAAACAACTGGGGCCAAAACTCCTCACTCGAAAGACCAAAGTCATGCTTTACAAAACGCTCATTCTGCCAGTCTTGCTGTACGGAGCCGAAAGCTGGACGATAAGCAGGACAGCGGAGCTGATTTTGGGTTCTTTCGAAAGAAAAATTCTGCGCCGGATATTTGGTCCTGTCTGTGAGGAAGGTGAATGGAGAAGAAGACACAACCGCGAACTCTACGAGCTGTACCAAGATGTGGACGTAGTCCGGAAGGCAAGGACCCGTCGACTACACTGGCTCGGCCACATCGAGCGCATGGACATCAACGCTCCAGCTAAGAGGGTCTTCGACTCCGAGCCTCCTGGTTCGAGAAGAAGAGGAAGACCGAACCTCCGGTATAAAGACCAAGTAATCGCGGATGTAAGACATCTTGGTCTTGACAACTGAAAGCAGCGTGCCCGAGACCGTCAAGGATGGAAGGCAGCTATAGCTCAGGCTCAGATCCTCCATGGATCGCAGGCCTGATAAGTAAGTAAGTAAGTAGGTCTCCTGCTATCATGTTTGTCACACATCCTTGGCAGAGTGTAGATGGTTTGGGTCGTAGATGATCGTTCACTGCTCTTCGGGGGTGGTTGCGCTTGATAGGATTCGAGAGAAACTCAACCGAATTTTTACGTTGGTTGAGGTTCTCAGCAAATGTTCCATGCCATTATGGTGTTATCTTAGAACTGCATACACAAACTATGAATTTGAAATGACCGTATATTGTGAGCCTTTTGCCTTCATCAGTATTGTTACGAGAATTATTTCGAGTTCGAATAGGATTCGATCACTGGATTGCTATAAGCTACAACTGTTTACTTATAATTCAATACACACAATTTATTTATTATTACAACCTCTGACATTCAGCAGCATGGCGCTGAAAGTTACCAATATTTCCACTTCAGCGTCACCAGAGCATTCCAAACTTCGACAGCGAAATTCGAACATAAAAATTAGTTCGTGTCCGTAACAGTATTTTTATCACTTCCCCTTTACAACAACTGTGTTGCACAATTTTTCCGTAAAGGAATTGTATTTCTTGGCTTTGGACCGACTTTGAACTACAGATCTTCCGCTTGCCACCCCTAAGTGACAGAAATTATGAATTGGCTTTACGTGGACAACTGCCAGATTACGGCTTAATTCCACGGTGGGCCTACCCCAGAGTACGAATACACTGGTTCATTGGTGGACATGCTTGGGGACATGTTCACTACCCTGATGGAGGCCAAGGCCCATCTAACATCTCTTGCACCAGACTCCTCTAGGATACCTGAGTGCCGCACGTTCCCGCGATGTTGAGATAAACACAGCCACCACGATGCTCCCACAAGGGGGCCTACCTCACTTGACAGAACCGGAGCGAATTTCGCCTAATGAGTGTGCATTGCTTGCTACTATCACCGACTTTGTATTGACTCGGCATTAGTCAATTTTTCATCATTGGCACTATGTGCCTCTTTTGCTGTGTTTCGTTTTAGTTCAGTCACACACTCACTCACCTAGTTCACTAAGGGGGCTTCCCGTCCCCGTGGTACCAATTATTTTTAAAGTGCTTTGGTTTGCACTCCGCAACTAAACCAAGTCACTTTCAGTTAAGCTTCCCCAAAAGCTTAAGCCTGACAACTTACCTCCTTTCTATTCTGAGTGTGCTTGGATTTTAGAACACTCCGACCGGAATCTTATCTACTTTTTATAACTATTCATTATTGTAGATCTCTTAGATGCCGGCGCCGGATTTTAGTCGCCTTTTACGACAGGCATGCCTTACCACGGGTATATTCTAACCCCTACCCGGAGCGGGGCCCCTAAGTGACTTTAAGATCTGCAAATCTGATGAAAACGTGGACCGTAACAATAAGGTCTTTTGTCAGAGAACATGCTGAAATAATACTGCACATAAGCCGAGGAAGCCAGTGCAGATCTGATGGGATACTTATTACTTACAAACCTTGCTTTTTTGGGTGGCAGACTTGTTTTCATATATTGAAAATACATACTTTTTTTAACAATATTTGATAGCTTCAGATCCTTTCTGCTTTAGTCCTAGAATTTATTTCTAGAGCTGGTCAGGAACATGCACCAACTCATCTGCAAGATATGGTCGGAAGAACGCATGCCCGATGAATGGAATCTCAGTATCGTTTGCCCGGTCCATAAGAAAGGAGACCCCTATGACTGCGCCAATTACAGAGGGATAAGCCTCCTGAACATCGCGTACAAAATCCTCTCTGCCGTAATGTGTAAGTGCCTGAAGCCGTTCGTGGACAATCTGATAGTTTCCTACCAGTGTGGTTTCAGGCCAGGAAAATCCACGATAGACCAAATATTTACACTACGGCAGATCTTGGAGAAGACCCATGAATTCCAGGTCGACACGCACCATCTTTTCGTCGACTTTAAAGCCGCGTATGACAGTGTTTATAGAGACGAGCTATAAAGAGCACCGTGGCGCAGTGGGTAGTGTGTTGGCCTCTGACGCCGATGATTCGGGATCGTATCCCGACACAGCCATGTCATCGAACGTGTTTTTCACGGTGTTTCTCCTCAGCGGGGTTCTGACAAAACCCCCTGTAGTAAAATTGTCATGATAAGCTTCTCGAAATTCGCCGTTCGGAACCGGCAATAAAAACTGTAGGTCCCTATCACCTATGTGAAAATGAAATCACACACAACATGGGTGATTGAGAGAAGCTCGGCTCAGGTTCTTCATGGACTGTAACGCCAACATACATACATATACAGAGCCATATCATGTTTTAACATTCCTGCCAAACTCGTCAGACTGTGCAGGATGACTATGGAGAACCTTGCTGCTCCATTAAGGTCGGAGGTGAACTAACCGACCCCTTTGACGCACTGTCATGTCACTTGAAAAGATCGTGCGGGACTCTGCGGCCAATACGAGAGGTACGATCTACTTCAAGTCCACACAATTGCTTGCCTACGCAGAGGACATTGACGTTATTGGACGACCAAAGCGAGACGTCAATGATACGTTCGCAAGCATTGAGGGTCCAAGGGTAAATGGGGACAAGACCAAATATATGCTGTCATCCAAGAAAGACGCGCAACACCGACGTCTTGGTCAGAATGTCACCTTCGGCAGCTATATTTTTTGAAGTAGTCAAGGACTTCGTCTACCTTGGCTCGATAGTGACAAGCAGCAACGACACCAGCGCTGAGATAAAATGCAGAATAACTCATGTCAATTGCTGCTTCTTCGGGCTCAAGAGGCAATTGAGCAGTAGAACCCCCTCTCGAAAAACTAAGGTTTCCCTCTACAAAACCTTAATCATTCCGGTCCTCCTCTACGGCGCTGAGGCTTGGACGTTATCAAAAGCGGATGAAGAGGCTCTTGGGTCCCGTTTGTGTTAACGGAGAGTGGAGGAGGAGATTCAACCAGGAACTGTACGGGCTGAACAGCGACATCGGCCTAGTTAGACGTCTTCGGATCCAACGTCTAAGATGGTTGGGCCATGTAGAGCGAATGGACATCAACGCTCCGGCCCGAGGAGTCTTCGACTCCAACCCAGAGGGACGACGCAGCAGAGGACGACCGCATTTAAGGTGGCGCGCACAGGTAGAAAGAACTCAACCAACTGGGCGTGCGGCACTGAAAGCGGCTGGCCAAAGATCGTGCCGGCTGGAGAGGCTTGTTGGTTGAGGCCCTGGTTCACCTCGAACTGTAGTGCCATCAAAGTAAGTAAGTACTACTATACTGTTGCGGACACGAACCGACGGCAATGTTCGAATTTTGCTGTCGAAGTTTGGAATGCTCTGTTGCAGGTAAAAACGAAATGATGGTAACCTTCAGCAGCATACTGCTGAACGTAAATGCCAGAGCATTCTAGAGACTTCTGAAGGGGAATGTCTGACGGCGAACATTCGTAAAAGTGGACCGAGGGCTATATAAGCGGGAACATTCATCCACGGGGGCATTCAGTTTGCGGGATTCAATAACGAGTGATCCGTCTGTAATCAAGCCATACAGCGAGATGTAAAGACAAACGTTGTAATAAAGGTGAACCGCCCAGATAATTGATCTGGGGTGGAGTAGTAAAGTATTTGTAAGCAATAGAGTGTAAAGTGGGTAAAAGCTTGTAGTAAAGGCGAAGCGCCCAGATAATTGATTTGAAAATGTAATTATAAATAAAGTGTGTATATTGAATAAAAAAAGGTAAACAATTGAGTTTATCGCAATCCAGTGATCGAACCCTCTTCGGGCTCGTAGTAATTTTCGTAACAACATTATTCTAAGGACTTTTGTAGTACTGACCATCACTTTCCATACCATTTTTCTGGGTGATATGACCTAACTCCAAGCGCCTCCAAAAATTATTCTATGCCGTACTGAGAGGGGATCGTTATAGATCGTTATCATACCTACTTTGTAAATGTCAATTTGTATCCGCCTTTGGAAAAAAGGGCACAAGATCAAAGTGGCCAAATGTATTCTTAAAATTAAGGGATCAGAATAAACTGAGGTCATTGAAGTCTTCGGGGTCATTGAAAGGTTTTGAGCTTATTGAAATCTATGCAGGTCGTTGTAGTCTTTAAAACCATTGAAGTCTTTCAAGTCGTTTTAATCTTTAACGCCATTGAAGGGGCTACTAAGTCATTGAAGATTTTTTAAACATTTTTGAGATCATTGAAATCTTAGAACCATTAAAATCTTAAAAATAACTTAAGTTTTTACGGCGTCAAGTCTTTGATTTAATTGAAGACATAGATTTTATAAAAAAAAAACTTTTTCGGAATACTGAAGTCTTTACGACCAATGAGTTTTTTGAATCGATTGGAGCCTTTCAGCCAAATAAAGTCTATTAGGGCAATTGACGTTTATGAAGTTAATTAGATAACCAACATTTTTTAATACTTTATTCCTCGATGTAATTTTATAAATCAACTCTAAGGTTCCGGCACATACATAGTATCCGGCAATCTGCTGAAGTGTTGTCCGTCGACTGACAGCTTGATAGAATCTACACGCTTTTATGGAAAGCGAACCATACTCTACTTTTTGCAAAAAAAAAAAATTCTAGTCTTAATTCGCGTTCGATGGGGCCATAAAACCGACTTGCCAGAAAAAGCCAAAGAGTCGGTAGCCTGGGCGACAGGAATCCTGGCCCAGGAAAAAGAAAAAGCCAAGAGGCCCAGATCGTCCCCCGAGGAACCAAAGCGGGAGGCTAAGAAGGCTAGGCTAAGAGCACCGGCCAAGCTATTAAAGCCTTTCGGTGAGGTTGCGAGAGAGTGCCTGACGGTCGCAATCATAGACGATAGCGACCCGAACAGCAAACTGACGACCGAAAAGTGGAAGGATATCGATCAAGCGTTAACAGCAAACTTCCTAAGAATTGCTAGGAAGAACCCTGGACCACCGCCCTTCTGCGACGACGCTGGATGGTACCAAGGCAGGGTCAAACTACTAAGCTGTGCCAACGAAAGATCCGTTGATCTTCTGAAGGCTACAGTTGCCGAAATAGGGGAAATTTGGGAGGGAGCTAGGCTCAAGGTCGTTACTAAGGACCAGGTCCCTAAACGACCGCGAGCTAGGAGCTGGCTCCCGTTGGCACCAGACAACCCCCTCGAAATAGACTGCAACCCCAATCTCCCATCAAGAGATTGGAGAGTGGCGAGGCTGGAGGAAACGAAATGCCGATCAAGACAGGCAATCATTGTACTGAACTGTGAAGCCTTGGAACCTCTGGCCCAATGCGACTACCATATCACGTTTGGCTTTAAGAAAGTCAAACCCAACATACATATATAAAAAGGATGAGGAAATGCCACTATCCGGCAACGAAGACACGGCTAACACCGAGGTCAGTAGCGGAAGCTCTACGGAGAAGGAACCCCCAATCACCTCAGGGAGCAAGGGGCCTGCGCCGGTAGAGGCTGAAACCCCAGCAACATCCCTGGTCATTAAAGATCAGGAATCATTGCTCGACTCCGGAAGCGAGGACTATTCCACTAGCTCGCCGATGGAAGACGATCTTCTGGACTTAGATCTGGAAGACCTCAACACCACCGTGATGGAGGCTGATCGAATTGATAACAGCTATGGTGCTGAGATTAAATCAGATTAACCTCCATTACTAGAAAGCGGCAACCGCTTTCTCAGGCTGGCCAAAGGACAAGAAGACATAGCCTTAATCCAAGAACCGTGGGTGCATGAACACAATTACAACAACCTACAACCTATTTTCATTACAAAAAGAAGGTAAGCTTGCATACTTGCAAAGAAATCTCTAAACGCTTACCTTCTTCCAAATTACAGCTGTCCTGACAACACAGGGATTGCAATACAATCACCCGGAATCAAACTATAGATAGCCTCTACATACATGGCGCAGGAAGAGTCCATTCCATCGGACGAAATCAAAAGACTGGTCAGAGACTCGTCGGATCATCAAGCTGGGCTCCTTATCGGTGCAGATGCGAATGCACATCACACGATTTGGGGCAGCAGCGATATAAACGAAAGAGGTGTGTGGCTCATTGAATTCATTCTAACCTCTAATCTTTTTATTTGCAACAAGGGGCATACACCCACATTTAATACAAAAAATCGTAGGGAGGTAGTAGACTTAACTCTAGCATCCTCCTCTCTCATCGACAGAATAAGAGAATGGAGGGTTTCTGAGAAACACTCCTCAGATCATTGACACCTGGTGTTCAACCTAGCCTTCACTGTAGTAAATAGGACCTCTGACACCCCGCGGTCCACGTTAGATATAGACAATATGGTCGATACTCTAACAATCACATTGGGCAACGCAAGGGCCAACATCTGCGTAATCCACAAATCAAGTAAAAAATCTTACCCCTTCTTGGCGGATCGCAGATCTAAGCAAGCTCCGCAAAGCCTGTCGAAAACTCTTTAATAAAGCAAAGAGTACAAGAAACGACAGAGACTGGAGCCTGTACAAAGATTCACTCAGAGTGTATAGACAAAACCTGAGGAAAGAACAAAGGCTGTCTTGGAAACTCTTCTGCAATAACATGGAGATAATTTCAGACGCCTATAGATTGAGGAAAATACTCTCGAAAGATCCAAAATCTCCGAACTGCCTCATAGCAAATGGAGTTTGGACAACGTCTGAGGAAGAAACTCTAAGTTTTCTCCTCGGCACGCACTTCCCAGGCTGCTCTGAATCGCAAGACTCAGTGCACTCGCGAGGAACTCATATCTCCTCTGGGCATTAAAAAGTTTCAAGCCCTGCAAATCGCCGGGTCCAGATGAAATTTACCCTATCGAACTCACACAAACTATGGAATGGACTATACCATGGCTAGAGATTATCTTTAAGGGATGCCTAGCTTGGATTCATATTCCAGAAAAGTGGAAGTGCGCAAAGGTACTTTTCATCCCCAAGGCCGGCAGAAACTCTCATACTTCCCCCAAGAATCTAAGGCCTATCTGTCTATCATCCTTCGCACTATAAAACTGATAGACATACACATACGCCACAGCTTGGATCCCTCCCTAATTTCTAAGGCACAGCACGCCCAGTGTAAGGGTAGATCGGTCGAAACAGCCTTGCACACACTAGTGAGGAAAATCGAAAGATCAATCCGTCTCAAAGAACATACTCCAACAGCCTTCCTATAAGTAGAAGACGCCTTTAACAACGTCACTCCGAAAGCAGTAATAGAAGGGCTTGAAAAGCTAAAGGTGGAGATGACTTTGAAAGAGCTGATCAGCGAGTTGTTATTAACGCGCAAGATTCACTCTAAGTGGGGAAGCCTAGTAACTACCAGAGTGGTTACCAAGGGAACCCCGCAAGAAGGGATCTTCTCACCTCTTCTCTGGAATGTAGTTGTAAACGAAGTGCTAATCAAAATGGAGAAAGAAGGCCTGGACGTTATTGCCTACGCTGATTGCCATTTCAGTCTCAGGTAAATACCTATCCACACTGAATGACCGTATGCAGTCGGCATTCTCAATTCTGTGCAAATGGGCGCATGGCAACGGGCTCAGGATAAGTCCCCAGAAAACGGAGCTCATGCTATTTACCAAAAAGCATTAAATCCCGGAACATTGCCCTATCACTTTGCTTGATACCAGGTTAACCTATTCCTTCAGTGCCTAATACCTTGGCTTTATACTAGATAGGAAATTAAAGAGCAACACAACTGAAAGAGCAAAAAAAGCAACAATAGCTTTCTACACATGTAAGAAAGCCCTAGGAAAAAAATGGGGATTCAACCCCAAGATCACCCTATGGCTCTACATCACGGTCGTTAGACCCATACTAATGTATGGAGTGATAGTCTGCCACAAACAACTCGAGAAGGTACAAAGGATGGCATGTACATATGTTCATTACCGGCCCTCAGGTCCACACCAACGGCTGCGCTTAACATGATACTCGACCTTACACCACTCGATATTTTCGGCAAGCAAATTGCCACACACCCGGCCATTAGACTAAAAGCCAACTCGAAATGGGCGAGCTATGTCACTGGCCACTCCTCCATCCTGCAAAACAGGATAACTATGGCAGAAAACTTGGACCACACAGAACCCACCACAGTCTTGGAAAAAAAAACTTTACGACGATATATGTATCCGGACAGACAAAACTGGACTCGCCAAACTCAACCCCGCAGAAACCGCGTGGAGTTTTACACTGACGGGTCTAAAATCAAGATCGGGGTGGGCAGTGGAGTATTCTGCAAACAACTTAAGCTACAAAAAGCTCTAAAATTACCAGATCACTGCAGAGTTTTCCAGGCGGAACTGTTGGCAATAAAAGAGGCCATGTCTTGGCTGAAGTGGAACGTAATATCCACCACGGATATCCGTATTCTCAGGGATAGTCAAGCAGTCTTAAAGTCGTTGGAGTCCTATGTGTACGCATCAAAATCTAGTCTCGTCTGCCGCCTATCTCTTAACGAGATGGTAGAACAGTTCAACATACACACAACTTATCTGGGTACCAGGGCACAGCGACATTCCAGGAAATGAAAAAGCCGACACACTCGCCAAACAAGGAACGACGCTAAAATCAATCGTGGCTTGTGAGGGAATACCCCTTACCATCATTAAATATAATCTGATTAATCTCGCCACGGCCGAGACGAACCTGAGATGGACCAGGGACATACCTGCCTTATCACCAGGCAAATCTGGCCTCGGTTTGACAGTCAACGGACAAGGAGTATAATCTCCCTAAAGAGAATTGACATCTACAAAGTCATCGGTGTCATCACTGGACACTGCCTCATTGGCAGTCACGCACAAGGAATAGTTCCGAATGATTTCTGCAGAAGCTGTCAAGACGAGGTGGAGGTCGAATTCATTCACCACCTTTTCAGCGCCTGTCCAGCATTCTGCAGTATCAGGAAACGATACCTAGGCTCTTACTTCCTTAACGATCCGACAGATGTTCAGAAAGTAGGGATATCTGATCTTCTTAACTTCTTAAGAAGCACAAAATGGTTCCACGAATAGGGGGGCAAAACCTCCTCGTAGCTGCACAATGGGCCTCCCTGGCCTATGTGTATTCTTCTCAATTCTGGGAGATTATACATGTATACGAATACTTAGCGAATATCAAATGGATTTACTCTTCGATTTATGTACATATTCCGTTACTTTTTTGACAAGGATACAGAAGAAGAGGCGAGCAGACAAAATGTGGCTAAATGATGATTACAACGCAACTAACTTAAAAAGTCGGAAAGTGCTAATTTTGCTCATTTTCCGTCCATTAACTCCATGCCCATATTAGAACCAATTTACCAATTTTCCGAAACAAATCACTTACTTAAACCTATACTAGATAGATAGATAGAGGGCGTCGTGGCGCAGTGGTTAGAGTGTTGGACTCTGGCGCACGATGAGCGAGTTCGGATCCCGATAACACCAACGCCATCGAATGTGTATTTCGCGGCGTCCCTCCTCGGCGGGGTACTGGCAAAACCCCCCGTAGTATACTTGCCATGAAAAAGCTTCTCGACTCACGCCGTTCGGAATCGGCATTAAACTGTAGGTCCCTTTCACCAGTGTGAAAAATAAATCACACACAACATGGGTGATTGAGAGAAGCTTGGCTCTGGCCCCTCACGGGCTGCATCGCCACCAAAGCAAAGCAAGACAGATAGTTGTAACCAGTAGCCAACAACCACTGGCTATACAAAACCATTCAAAAGTGCTGCCCAACTAGCCAGCAACGCTCCCATGAAATTGAAATTTTAATAAATTTTCCAAAAAACAAGATTTAATTAAAATCTCCTTCGCCAATATTACCTAACACATGCATACATATGTACGAATTACATGCCGGCATCCCAAATGTGTTCGACAAGCATTGTTTCCGCACAACCGAACAATGTAAACGATACCGTCCACATATCGGCACAATACGAGGTAGGACGACCGATGGCAGAGCACTGAAAGCAACACTCATCCGAGTAATATTAGTTGCACCATGACACCATCAATAACCAATGTTACCATAATCATAAATTGGCATTTTAGGTCGTTGTCGGTTGAGTAGGGTCTGGATAGGGGAGCCTGAGGTGTTCGGGATGAATAGAAAAAAGCAGTCAAGTCCTGCAGAGCCCACCGAACTGAATGGCAATTGGGAACACATTTGGTCATTTCTTGTGTCGATTTTTTCCTCTTTGCTTTCTGCCGGATCATGCGAGAGTGCACACTTGTTATTGCCCCTTTTATCCTTGTTCCGAACTCTAATGGGCCTTTGACTGAAGAATCGACTTCCGGGGAAAGTCGCACATTCAGCAAAAGGTGCATCATTGGACAATGACTTTGCTAATTCGGTCGTTTTGTGCGTGGTCATTTGTATTCGCGGATAAAGACTATTGTAATAGGGTTGGATGCCTTTACCCTGTTTTGGTGTAAATTGTTGCTTTTATGTATGAGTTCGCGCAGGATATACATAGGAATAGGCATTTTAGAAGGATAGTGCTAATAGTTTATTGAGTTTGCTAGACAGATAGCAGAAGTTACGATCAAAGTCCACTATCATAACCTTTAAGGCAATTAAGTTTTCGACAACCTCACAAAAGTGATTGAGGGAAAAGTATTTATGGTAACGGGTTTTCCAATAGGAGCGGATGGATTTCGATAGCGGCGAAGTTGTTTTCCTTGTTACTGTTGTTTTTTAGGATTCCCTACCCAAAGATAAAACGGGACCCTATTACTAAGACTTCGCTGTCCGTCCATCCGTCTGTCACCAGGCTGTATCTCATGAACCGTGATAGTTAGACAGTTGAAATTTATTACAGATGATGTATTTCTGTTGCCGCTAAATGAAATGAATATTTAAGGGGGGCTTCCATATAACAGACACGATTTTCATCCAAAAAATCCCCTTGGTCACATACTGACCTAAGGTTAGTCGACAATATCCCACAACCAGTACCAAACTTCCCAGCTTCCAAACTTCCCATAGGGATCAACTTTTGTGTCTTTGATGTATTAATCCTAGCTGCAACCCTTTTTTCTATAATTACGAACAACCAATAATAAATACCCTCTAAGCTTTGATGATCCCTATTGTGTCACTGCTAAGTTAATCCTTGCTGCAAACCCTTTCGTACAATTGCCATTACCCTCCTTTTCCATCCTGATAGGTTAAGATATCAAATGTTGCAACAAATTAACTTTCGATCATATCCCACAACCAATAAAACACTTCCAAGCATTTATCCCTATTGTGTCCTTGATATATTAATCCCAGCTGCAAACCTTTTTCCCATAATTATTGTTATTCACTTTTTCACCTACTTGCTGTCAAGTAAGATAATTGATCTGAATTCAATGGACACTTTGATGATCAACTATCTCATCATGGAGACTTTTGATCATTAAAGTAATATGCCTATAACCTGCCTGCAACCTAGATCTGTCATCATGCAAAAAATCATTTCACACGGATAAGCCGTTTTAATGTGATCACTGATGAGGTAACATACAACGTCTCTTTCATATTTTTATATACAGATGGTAAGGAACCCTTTCTGCGCGAGTCCGACTCGCACTTGGCCGGGCTTTATTTTTGTTTTGTTTTTGATTTTCCAAAAATTAAAGACACACCAACCCATCACTATGGCAAGTAACACCGTCGAAAACTACGTGCAAAAGATGAAACTTTATTATCAGGCTGAGTATTCTGTTGTTGGAACGACGTGCCCGTTACATCCCTTTCACGGTTGATATGGTCATCTTCCCCAGTCTAGACTTAGTCTGTGAGCCGGCTGCATCAACGGTCCATACCTAGCCAAAAGTGACGATGGTTTCCGATCATCATCAACGGAGAGCGTTACCGATCGATGATAACCAGGGAAAAGTTGGGCGATATGGACTTGAGCGGCAAGTGGTTCTTACAGCTATTTTTCTTACGGCAATTGTCCTTACGGCAATTGTTGAGGGCGACTCCAATTCCGGAAACTACAAAACCCTCAACGTTCGAGGACTTCGCGGAAGCGTGGCACAAAAGTACTCCACTACACAACGTTCGGGAACTTCGTGAAAGCGTGGCACAAAAGTACTCCACACACAACATTGGTCACTTCGCGGAAGCGCGGTGACGGCATCGCTTCTATGTAGTAACACACAACATGTTGGGCTTCGAGGAAGCTCGGCAACGGCACCACACCACACGACACAGCATTTTTAAGGATTCCAAAACTCTTAACATTTTTACTGACGAGCACGGAATACTACGAGTGGGAGGCAGACTACAAAACGCAAATCTCCACTATAACCAGCGACATCCCATGCTTCTAAAAGCCACACACCACTATACTAAACTGGTCATCGCGGATGCCCATGAAAAAACTCTTCACGGAGGAGTACAGAAAATGGCAAAGATTCTGGATATGTGGTATCGAAAACGTCGTCAAGCAACATGTCCATCGGTGTAACATATGTATGTATGTATGTTGGCGTTACAGTCCATGAAGGACCTGAGCCGAGCTTCTCTCAATCACTCATGTTGTGTATGATTTCATTTTCCCATGGATGAAAGGGACCTACAGTTTATTGCCGGTTCCGAACGGCGAATTTCGAGAAGCTTTTCGTGACAATTTTACTGCAGGGGGTTTTGTCAGAACCCCGCTGAGGAGAAACACCGTGAAAAACACGTTCGATGACATGGCTGTGTCGGGATTCGATCCCTTGTCATCGGCGTCAGAGGCCAACACACTACCCACAGCGCCACGGTGCTCTCCGCCGCATACGACAGCGTAATTAGAGACGAGCTATTCAACGCTATGTCTACCTTTGACATACCTGCAAAACTCGTCAGACTATGCAGGATGACTTTGGAGAATGCTCGCTGCTCCATCCGAATTGGTGAACACCTTACCGATAGTTTTGATCTCAAAAAAGGATTTAGGCAGGGCGATGCGCTTTCGTGTGATTTCTTCAACATCATATTGGAAATGATTGTGCAAAAATCACTGGCCAGTACAAGAGGCACAATCTATGTCAATGAGGCGTTTGCGAGTATTGAGATGGAGGCGGCGAAAATTGGTCTGGCGGTAAACGAGGGCAAAACCAAATGTATGCTGTCATCAAAAAAGGACGCTTGCCACCGACGTCTTGGCCAGAACGTTTGTACAGGCAGATATAAGTTCGAGGTAGTTAAGGACTTCGTCTACCTTGGCTCCGCAGTGACCTGGAACAACGACATCAGTTCCGAAATCAAACGCAGAATCACTCTTGCCAATCGCTGTTTCTTTGGGTTCAGGAGGCAACTGAGTAATAGAGCCCTCTCCCGAACGACAAAGTTGACTCTATATAAGACCCTTATCATCCCGGTCCTGTTGTACGGCGCAGAAGCATGGACACTATCAAAAGCGGATGAGGAGGCCCTTGGTCGGTTCGAGAAAAAGATTTTGCGCGTGATTTTTGGGCTTAAAAACGCAGACGGGGGATGGAGGAGAAGATTCAACCACTAACTTCACGGGCTGTACAGCGACATGAACCTAGTCAGGCGTCTACGGATTCAACGCCTAAGATGGCTGGGCCACCATAGCTCCAGCCCGGAGAGTCGAAGAAGCAGAGGATGACCGCACTTAAGATGGCGCACGCAGGTTGAAGGGGACCTCAGCCAACTGGGTGTGCGGCAATGGAAAAGGCTAGCGAAAGATCGTGCTAGTTGGAGGGGCATGTTGGTTGAGGCCCAGGTTTACCCCGAACTGTAGCGCCCACTAAGAAGAAGAAGAAGTTTCATTTAGCAAAAAGACGAGGCAAAATTCCAAAATATTGTTTTGCATACGCGAAGAGAAAAATTCTTGCGTTACAATTGGCCAATATATTATGTTCAATAATCAAAGATTCCTGTGGTCGGGGTCGCGTACATGAACTTTAATTTTAATTTAGGGTTTTCTTAAAAAACTATTCCAATACGTCGGAGCACTAAGGCTACGCGCACAGTGAAGCGATTTTCGATGCGATTCTCGCAAGCTTCTCGCACACAAACTCTTCTGATCACTTTTTCAAGCGATTCTGTGCGAGTAGTATCCATTGTTGTTGTTGTTCTGATGCAATTTCATTTGTTTAAATGTTTCCTAATACAAATGGTTCAATTTGTCCAAAATGTGGTCAAATATTTTGAACGACATTCTTGTGAATTCCAAGAATTTTCTTTCGTAATTCTCTCAATAACAAGTCTAGTGCAAAAGTTAGAGCCTACACATTCGTTGTGTGATATTGCCGTGTCAGCGAGACAACAGGTATCGCTGGCGTTCGGGCGTCCGTAGCAAACGATCCAAATCAATCAATTGCACAGCGTTCTCAAGAATTAACGCGTTTTTTGCGTAAGGATCTTGGTTTCCACCCATACAGGATCAAGCTTACTCAAGAATTGAAGCCGATGAACCATTTGAAGCAACGTACGTTCTCCAATTGGGCTCTGGAGAAGATGCGCCAAAATGATGAATTTCATCGTAAAATCATCTTCAGTGACGAAGCTCATTTTTGGCTCTATGGGTTCGTCAATAAGCAAAATATGCGTTATTGGTCGGGTGAAAATCCATATGTGCTTCATGAATCACCACTTCGTCCACAAAAAAAAAAAAAAAACTGTTTGGT
Source organism: Eumerus sabulonum (assembly GCA_951905685.1). Lineage (NCBI taxonomy): Eukaryota > Metazoa > Arthropoda > Insecta > Diptera > Syrphidae > Eumerus > Eumerus sabulonum. Next base: position 180,801,916 of record OX645060.1, read on the forward strand.
GCGGTTTGCATGCCGGCGGCGTTATTGGGCCATATTTTTTCGTTGACGATAAGGATCGTCACTTACTGTGAATAGCCAGCGTTATCGCGCCATGATTGCCGATTATTTTTGGCCCGAATTGGAAGATATGGACTTGGACGACAGGTGGTTTCAACAGGATGGTGCCACACAGCACACGTTACAATCGATTTATTGAAGAGTAAGTTTGATGAGCGTGTTATCTCAAGAAATAGGTCAGTCGAATGACCGCTCTAGAATATTTTCTTTAGGGCTGCGTTAAGTCATTGGTTTATGCCAACAAGCCGACGACGTTGGAAGAGTTCAGAGCCAATGTGTGGCCCAGTCATCGAAAATTGGGTCCAACAAATCGACCGCTGCAAACGTGCCCGCGTTGGCCATATGAACGGAGTCGAGTTCCATTCATAAACGTTTTGATTGAACTTCAAGCCGATAGTAAAGTTCTTGAAATGTCTCAAACGGTTTGTGTTTTACTTAAAAAAAAAGTTGTCAAGTCCTTATTGGAAAACCCGATAAATATAAACTTTCATTTAAAAATTATTCGCCTGATGACGAATACATCGCAATAGAAGAGTACAGAGCAGCTACCACTGTGCGCACCATATCGCATCTCGCATCGCATCTCGTATCGCTTCTCGTATCGCTTCCCGAATCGCATCTCGCATCGCATCGCATCTCGCATCGCTGTGCGCGCAACCTAAGCATCTAACCTATTCAAAGTCATCGAAAATTGCCTCGAATGAACCCATTTTAGAAAATCCATGTTCTTCCATTTCACTAATTGTAATTGTTCGGTTTCTCTCTCCCAGACGAATTCATTATTTAGTTAGACGACGCAGTTTTGGATTCCTGAAACTTTTCCCTTATGTTCAAATAACTTCATATAATGAAAACATTCTATATAACATAGGGATTTTAAAGATTCCATTACCAGGATTGTCTCAGAATTCAGAAATTAGTTAAACTTTAAGCTCACTTTGCTGTGCGAAGTTCCTTACCGTCTACGAGTACCATACCCATGCGAGAAAAAAGAAAATCCTTCCCAAAGCCTCTCCCAAAGTCACACAAATTAGGACATACATACATATATACGTAATTAAGCCAACTTTAAAACTTACCTTCAAAATCACCGATGAATCCTTTAAATCCTTTAATCACATTATGATTCACATAGTTGATGAGCATTCGACTTGAATCACTTCTAATCACTTCCGATGTCGCATTACCGCAAATCCTTTTAAGAACGGGTGATTTGTACCAATAACCATCACGTATTTCCAAATAATCCCTTTCACAGTTGGTTGATTCCATCAGGTTCTGCTCACACCCCCCACAAGAACATGAAAGGAAATGAAGTAGAAAAAAAGATAAAACAAAATCCCCCCAAAAAAAAAACAACTGTCTTCGTTGGAGGCAAAGTCACCTTCATTCAAAAGGCTGGAATGACAACAGGGAAGGATAGAAACGAAATGAGAATCTTACCAACTGATGAATCCTGAAAATAATCCTCTCGCCGTTGGTTGCGGTTATACGCCATTCGCAACGTTCTACTTTTGTTTGGCTAACACCATTAACCAGCCCGTCTTCATTTTCCTCATCTTCACCCAATGCGATGGCACGTTCGTTTCCGTAATAGAATTGCGGTGACACTATGTCACCGGAATCCTGTTGAAATGTCCTGCCACACGCAGTGCACTTGTACAACAAGTTAGCCTGCGCAATATCACCACGACTCAATTTCAATCTCTGGCCCATTTCGACACGATCCTCGGTGGCCAAGCCAATTGGCAGTATTGTGTCCAGATATAGGCTTTTCGAGAATGTGTTCTTGGCATAGTGCATAATTGAATTGTAGTCATATGGTTGACCCAATGAATCAACGTCCTCAGGTGTAAGTACCTTGAAATTGTACTCCTGACCCTTCAGGATGTTCGCACGATTTATGATTATGTGTTTGTCGCGGTCGGTGCGGGTGTGCTCGTGCCAAAATCCAATCACATGACCCAGTTCATGTACGACAATGCCGAACTTTTCGCAATTGCGGCCAATCGAGATGTCCTGACGTCCATTGCCACGCTTGCCAACGAACGAACAGCAGCTGTAAATGAAGAGCCAAACAAGTTGTGTACGAATATAATAGAAGTTGTTGTTGCGGTTTCTATAGTTGTGTAGAAGGCGGAGGGAAGCTTACCCGCAGTTCTTTACGGTAAAGTAAATGTAATTGGGATGTAGTTTGGGGTCACGTTCGACGAATTTGATGCAAGTGGAGTTCTCCCAATGTCGCATGGCTTGCTTGAAGAGCCCTTTGTGTGAGGTGCTGAAGATGCGGTCGATTTCATACGGAATGACTCCATAGTCCCAGACGCGGTCCTTCTTCGCTGTAACGGCACGAGTTCTACGTTGAAGCTTCTTGCTCGTCGGCGCGTGGTTTACTCTGAAAGGACAATAAGAACAAACGAAGGTAATGGGGCTACGTTTTGAGGTAGTAGATATTTAAATGTTTCAACTTACATTGGTTTGTTGCGCTGAGAGTTTGTTTTCGTTTTCGAAACTTTTTTGGGCTTTGTGGAGTGACGTTTTATCAATCGTCTCTTATTTCCTTTCTTTGGGCGTCGTCTAAAAAACAGAAAATAAGTTTTTTGATGACAGAGAGTTGGGAAATCGACCAGGAAGTCAAAGTGAGCAAAAAGCGTGAACATTTGTTTGGTCATTTCGTTTAAAGCAAGGGTGCAGCTCGATACACCTAACTTTGTATGTAATTTAACTAAATTTTAAGGTTTATTTCCTTACAGAAGAAACAATTCAGAATATAAGTGGATGCTGTGCGGACAGACACAAATGGCTGATGATTTCGGAAAAGCAAAAGAGTAATGTCATATACATATGTTAGCACACCGATATTCACCGCATTACCTATTTCAAACTTACATATGTACAATGCAAATACGCTTATTGTGCGTCTTTCCGTTAATGTGACCCGGTCACGAGCGTTTCCCATTACTAGTGCATGCTCCTAGTTGTTCCCCGTCACATGGGTCAACGTACACGCGTTTCATATGATAACGCTGATCCAACACCTTTCACCTTTCACACCTTTCTTAAATACCAGGCAATAGTGTAAGAAACTAATATTGGCTAAGTAAGTGATTTCCTAGGGGGGAGGGAGCGAGCAAACAGAGCAAAGAAGTTAATCGCGTTTAACATGGCAAACGCCAGCTTCGATCTCTGTCTCTGCTCAATCCAAGTTGACACACAGCCTCCGCGCGTGCCCCCCCCCTGGATAGCTACCCTGGCACCCGCCAGGTAGTGAACCAATGTGTGCAGCGACCCAACCCCTTGTTCCTGGGGAAAGAGGAACCTGGCCCTCCAGGTAGGGGGTTGTGCTTAGGGGTAACATCCCTATCACGTAAAAACTTACTTGTTCCGAAACAACAACAAGCCTCGGATGCGGACGGATACAATGCTGACGACCCCTGCAAACGACTAATGGACTTGAGGTACCTGGAATGTTAGGTACCTTGACAGACCGGGTGCAGGCGATCAATTGGAGCAAACCCTCAACTGCTATAAAGCAGATATAACCCGCACTTCTTGAAGTGAATGGAACGACCCGGCAAAATACGGATGAAAAACTGCGACATCTACTACGGGAACTGCTACAAGGAGAACCAACAGCGCCTATTCGGGTGCGGATTCGTTATTCGAGGAAGACTCCGACAAAAAGTCTTAAGCTTCCGAGACATAAGCGAACGCCGCATAACAATCCGCATCAAAGCTAAATTTGGAAACATTAGCTTAATATGCGCTCACGCCCCAACGGAAGAAAATGACGATCGACTCAAAGAAGAATTCTACGATCTCCCAGCTCTCTCAAAATCCGCCCACAGCAGCACAAACAATAGAGCAGGAATGGACGCATTGCCTCAGAGGTGGTGGGTTTCAAACCGCCACCACCTAGAAACCCCTGGTTCCATTAACAATGCGAAGAAGCCCATGCAGCCAAAACAAGAGGCATATAAAGCCTTGCTGCAACGACGGACGAGAGCCCCTCGCGAAATCTATGAGCAGAAGAGAAGAGAGGAACACACGCTTTTCAGAAGAAAGAAGAGAGAGCACGGAAAGCGTGAGATCGAGGAGATGGAGAGATGCTTCCACAGGAATGACGCCCGTAAGTTTTAAAATAAGGTAAAACGAACATGCCATTGCTACAAGGCCAGAGCGGCGGCCTGCAGGGATGAAAATGGAGAATTGGTAGTAGAGTCGCAGTCGATGCTGAGGATTTGAAAAGACCACTTCTGCAGACTGTATAACGGCGATGATAGACAAGATACCGCTGTCAGGCAGAACGAGCCATTCCTTTTGGACGAGATGTAACAGTAATCTATACACCCGACCTAGACAAAGTCAAAATAGCGATATCAAGACTTAAGTCTAATAAGGCCGCGGGCGCAGACGGCGTGTCTGCTGAGCTTGTTAAGGCGGCTGGAGATGAGCTGGTAAGGTGCATGCACCATCTCATTTGCAAGGTATGGTAGGAGGAAAGCATGCCCGACGGATGGAATCTCAGTATCGTTTGCCCGGTCCATAAGAAAGGAGGCCCCTATAACTGCGCCAACTATAGGACAATAAGTCTCCTTAACATCGCATATACTCCGTATTGTGTGAACGCCTAAAACCGTTTGTGGATAACCTAATCGGCTCTTATCAGTGTGGTTTCAGGCCAGGTAAGTCCACAATATATCAAATATTTACGCTACGGCAGATCTTGGAGAAGACCCAGGAATACCAAATCGACACCCACCACCTTTTAGTCGATTTCAAAGCTGCATATGACAGCGTGTATAGAAATGAGCTATACAAAGCCATGTCTAGTTTCAACATCCCTGCCAAACTCGACCGACTGTGCAGGATGACAATGGAGAATACTCGCCGCTCCATTGTGGTCGGTAATGAGCAAACCGAGACCTTTGATGTAAAAAAGGATTTAGGCAAGGTGACGCGCTGTCATGCAACTTTTTCAACATCGTGCTTTAAAAGATCGTGCAAGAGTCACTGGCCAACACAAGAGGTACGATTTATTTCAAGTCTACGCAATTGCTTGCGTACGTCGATGACATTAACGTGATTAGACGGACATAACGAGACGTTAATGTGACATTTGTAAGCATTGAGGTAGAAGCGGCTAAGATGGGTCTCAAGGTTAATAAGGGTAAAACCAAATATCTGCTTTCATCTAAAAGAGACGTCAGTGTTGACTGACGCATTGGCCAGAACGTCACCATGGGCGGACATAACTTTGAAGTGGTCAAGGAATTCGTCTACCTTGGCTCACTGATGACCAGCGACAACAACACCAGCCCTGAGATAAAGCGCAGAATCACTCTTGCCAACCGCTGTTTCTTTGGGCTCAAGAGGCAATCGAGAAGTAGAGCCCCCTCTCGGGTGTGACACTATATAAGACCATAATCATCCCAGTCCTCCTTTACGGCGCAGAGGCTTGGATCTAAACAAAAGCGGATGAAGATGCCCTTGGTCGTTTCGAGAGGAAAATTCTGCGTACTATCTACCGTCCCGTTTCTTCAAACGGTGTATGGAGGAAAAGATATAACGAAGAACTGTACGGGTTGTACAGCGACATCGGCCTAGTACGACGTCTACGGATACAGCGTCTGAGGTGGCTAGGCCATGCAGAGCAAATGGAAAATACAGCTCCGACCCGAAGAGTCCTCGAATCCACCCCGGATGGAAGGCGCGGCAGAGGATGGTCGCATCAACGGTGGCGCACCCTGGTGGAAGGAGACCTTAACCAACTGGGCGTGCGGCGCTGGAAACAGCTGGCCGTGACCGTGCCAGCTGAAGACGCTTGTTGGTTGAGATCCAGGTTCACCACGGACTGTAGCGCCACCTAAGTAAGTAAGTAAGTGAATTATATGTACAAATAGATGGAAAATAAAAGTTTGGTTCGACCATCCGAAGTTAATTGTGTGCGAACTCGTAACTCGCGCCCGAGCTACACCAAAAAGTGTAGCTTAAAAGTGCGAGCATTAAAAGTGTTAAAAAACCAAAAGCGTGGCCCAAAAGCGAGCATTCAATACAATTCCTGATCAATACAGGGCAAATAAAAACCTTGTTTCTAAAAGGATAATTTATAACAGTAAACCAGTGAATTCTCCATTTAAAGTGCAATCCTCAGTAGGACAGATAGAAATAACCCGTAAAATCTCCAGCCCGTTTTTCAAAAGTATAGGCAATAACACTATTCTTGATTTCTTTGTTCTACCCGGATTAATGACATTCGACGGCATCATAGGGGACGACACATTTAAGAAGCTTGAGGCTGTCATTGATAGAAAAAATAACATTCTCCACCAGCCCCAATACTAAAATTAAACTTAAGGAAAAAGAATCCAAACAAGTGAACACTCTTCGGACAAATTCTGATCTAGATACTGAGATAAGGGAAGTTCTTGGTAAGAATAAAATATTATTTGGACCTATTTCCAATAGTGGAACCATAGATACCAATGCCCGCGTATACGAAATCGTATCCATATCCTGCAAATCTTAGAGGTGAAGTCGAAAGACAAATAGGAAAAATGCTTGTGGATGGAGTAATCAGACCATCCGAAAGTCGTCATAATTCACCGCTGTGGATCGTACCTCAAAAGGCAAACGCAGGGGGTGAAAAGCAATACAGGCTGGTTATCGTTTTTAAACGGCTAAATGCGATTACAGTTCCTGACGCTTACCCTTTACCGGACATTGCAACCACACTAGCAAGCCTGGGAGAAAGCAAGTACTTCACCACACTCGATCTGAAATCCGGCTTTCTCCAAATCAAAATGAAAGAAAGCGACACCCCTTAAACAGCGTTTTCAACATCTAATGGTAAATTTGAATTTACCCGATTACTATTTGGGCTGAAAAACGCGCCAGTTATCTTTCAACGAATGATCAATGACGTATTAAGACCTCTCATTGGAAAAACGTGCTACGTCTATATAGACGATATAATCGTCTGCGGAAAAACCAAAAAAGAGCACATTTAAAACATAGACGAAAACGCAAACCTTAGGGTGAACCTAGAGAAGTCTAAGTTCCCTAAAACTGAGGTCGACTTTTTAGGGTACATAATTACACAAACAGGTATTCGTGCGGATCCAAAAAAGATTGCCGTAATACAATCAATTCCACCACCACGTAATCTAAAAGATCTGAAACGCTTTCTAGGCCTTGCCTCATACTATAGGAAGTTCATTAGAGACTTCGTAAAAAAAGCGAAGCCACTAACGAATCTAACCAGAGACTCACTTGACCAAATAAAAGCGAACCAACCTAAGAAAACAGGAATTCATCTGATCGAGAATTCCGAGCATTCCGGGACCTCAAGGAAATACTGATGTCATCAGATATTCTAATATTCCTCAATTTCAGTCAGCCATTCATTCTCACAACGGACGCCTCTAACTTCGCAATTGGAGCCGTCCTTTCACAGGGCGAAATCGAAAGGGACAAGCCCGTGACATATACATATATCAAGACCATTAACAAAAACGGAAGAGCAATATTCAACTATCGAAAAAGAAATGCTGGCTATTGTTTGGTCATTAGACAAACTTAAAACATACCTATACTGTGCTAAGTGTATTAAGAACCTTACGGACCATCAGCCTCTCACTTTCGCCTTGAGCAAACGAAACAACAACAACGTTCAGCTCAAAAGGTGGAAAGCGAGGATTGAGGAATTTAAATACACCTTCGATTACAAGCCAGGCAAAACCAATCTGGTTGCTGACGCTCTTGCTCGACTACCAGCTGAACTTAATGTTCTTCGTACATCATAATCAGGAACGCAACATAGTGCCGATAAAGACAGCAGCGACCTCATCCCACATTGTGAGGCCCCTCTAAGCATTCTCAAAAATCAGCTCGTCTTCTCTGAAGGGAAGGAAATGAATTGCTACGAAGAACCTCATCCGAAATACCAGAGACATTATATCAGGTTACTTACTTAGTTACTTCCTTAGGTGGCGCTACAGTCCGGTGTGAGCCTGGGCATCAACCAACAAACTTCTCCAGCTGGCACGATCTTTTGCCAGCTGTTTCCAGCGACGCACTCCAAGTTGGTTAAGGTCCCCTTCCACCTATGTGCGCCACCTTAGACTCGGTCGTCCACTGCTGCGTCGTCGCTCAGGGTTGGACTCGAAGACTCTTCCGGTCGGAGTTGTGTTTTCCATTCGCTTTACATGGCCTAGCCATCTTAGACGTTGGATCCGCAGACGTCAAACCAGGCCGATGTCACTGTACAGCCCGTATAGTTCGTCGTTGTATCTTCTCCTCCACTCCCCGTTTATATAAACGGGACCGTAGATTGAAAGCAGAATTTTCCTCTCGAAACGACCAAGGGCCTCTTCGTCCGCTTTCGTTAAAGTCCAGACCTCTGCGCCATAGAGGTGGACTGGGATGATTAAGGTTTTGTACAGCGCAACTTTGGTCTTTCGAGAGAGGGCTCTACTTCTCAATTGCAACTTGAGCCCAAAGAAGAAGCGGTTGGCAAGAGTCATTCTGCGTTTGATCTCAGCGCTGGTGTTATTGTCGCTGGTCACTACTGAGCCAAGGTAGACGAAGTCCCTGACCACTTCGAATCTGTAGCTGCCAGCTGTAACGTTCTGGACGAGGCGTCGGTGTTGCGCGTCTTTTTTGGTTGACAGCATATATTTCGTTTTACCCTCGTTAACCGAAACACTCATTTTAGCCGCATCTGCTTTAATACTTTCGAAAGCTTTATTGACGTCCCGCTTTGTTCGTCCAATTAGGTCAATGTCATCCGCGTACGCTAGCAATTGCGCAGACTTGAAATAGATCGTACCTCTTGTGTTGGCCAGTGAGTCTCGTATGATCTTTTCAAGCACGATGTTGAAGAAATTACTTGACAGTGCGTCACCTTGTCTAAATCCTTTTTTAACATCAAAGGTCTCGGTTAATTCGCTACCGACCTTAATAGAGTAGCGAGAGATCTGTATTGTCATTCTGCACAATCTGACGAGTTTGGCAGGGATGTCAAAACTAGACATGGCACTATATACATAGCTCGTCTCTATGCACACTGTCATACGCGGCCTTGAAATCGACGAAAAGGTGATGCGTGTCGATTTGGTATTCTTGGGTCTTCGCCAAGATCTTCCGCAATGTGAATACCTGGTCTATTGTGGACTCCCCTGGCCTGAAACCACGCTGATAAGAACCTGTCAGATTATCCACAAAGGGTTTCAGGCGTTCACAGAGTACGGCAGAGAAAATCTGGTATGCGATGTTAAGGAGACTTATACCCCTGTATTTACCGCGGTTGTAGGGGTCTCCTTTCTTGTGGACTGGGCAAACGACGCTGAGATTCCATTCGTCGGGCATGCTTTCCTCCGACCATATTTTACAGATGAGCTGGTGCATGCGTCCTACCAGATCATTTCCAGCCGCTTTAAATATCTCGGCAGACAGCCCGTCTGCGGCCGCGGCTTTATTGTTCTTGAGCTTAGAAATTACTAGCATAATTTCATCCAGGTCGGATGGACGAAATTCTCTTACATCTTCGTCCGTTGGGAATGGATCATTCTGCCTGATAGCGGTATTAGATCTTTCTTCGCCATTAAACAGTCTACAGATGTGTTCTTTCCATATTCTCAGTATCGACTGTGACTCCACTACTAGCTGTCCATCTTCGTCCCTACAGGCTTCTGCTCTGGCTTTATAGCCCTGGCATGTTCGTTTTAGGTTTTCTTAAAACATGCGAGCATTAGTCCTGTGATAGCATCTCTCCATCTCCTCGATCTCACGCTTTTCATGCTGCCTTTTTTTCTTCCTCAAAAGTGTGTGCTCCTCTCTCCGTTTCTGCTCGTAATGTTCACGAGTGGCTCTCGTCCGTCAAGGTAACATGGCTTTGTAGGCGTTTTGCTTTGATACATGGGCTTGCCCGCGTTGTTCATCAAACCAGAGGTTTCAAGCTGACGATGGCTTGAAACTCAACACATCAAAGGCAGCGTCTCTGATGGCCCCTGGCAATGCTCCCACTGTTGTTTTGTGGGTTCTCTTCTTCTTCTTAGTGGGCGCTACAGTTCGGGGTGAACCCGCACACCCAGTTGGCTGAGATCCCCTTCCATCTGTGTGCGCCATCTTAAGTGGGGCCGTCCTCTGCTTCTTCGTCCCTCGGGGTTGGATTCAAAGACTCTCCGGGCTGGAGCTGTGGTGTTCATTCGCTCTACATGGCCCAGCCATCTTAGGCGTTGAATTCGTAGACACCTGACTAGGCTCATGTCGCTGTACAGCCCGTAAAGTTCGTGGTTGAATCTTCTCCTCCATTCCCTGTCTGCGTTTATAGGCCCAAAAATCACGCGCAAAATCTTTATCTCGAACCGACCAAGGGCCTCCTCATCCGCTTTTGATAGTGTCCATGCTTCTGCGCCGTACAACAGGACCGGGAGGATAAGGATCTTATATAGAGTCAACTTTGTCGTTCGGGAGAGGGCTCCATTACTCAGTTGCCCCCTGAGCCCAAAGAAACAGCGATTGGCAAGAGTGATTCTGCGTTTGATTTCGGAACTGATGTCGTTGTTCCAGGTCACTGCGGAGCCAAGGTAGATGAAGTCCTTAACTACCTCGAACTTATATCTGCCTATACAAACGTTCTGGCCAAGACGTCGGTGGTGAGGTAGACATAGCATTGTATAGCTCGTCTCTAATTACGCTGTCGTATGCGGCTTTGAAGCCGACAAATAGGTGGCGAGTGTCGACTTGAAATTCATTGGTTTTTTCCAGGAACTGCCGCAGTGTGAAGATTTGGTCGATGGTGGACTTCCCTGGCCTGAATCCGCACTGATAAGGACCTATCAGCTTATTTACAAAAGGCTTCAGGCGTTCACACAAAACGGCAGAGAAAATTTTGTAGGCGATGTTAAGAAGACTTATTCCTCTATAGTTGGCGCAATCAGGGGGGTCTCCTTTCTTGTGGATGTTTTGTGGGTTGCTCCGGTGTTATTGGAGTTTGCGGGAGGTGTAAAAATCGTTCTCGGGGACTTCAACGCCAAAATCGGTAAGGAAAACACCCTTGGCGGGGTGATCGGAAAGCACAGCCTCCACGATACAACAACAGATAACGGCTTCCGACTCGCTGACTTTGCGACAGCTCGTAATGCGGTGATAAGTAGCACAAGATTCCCTCGGAAGCGAATCCACACAGCAACCTGGCGATCTCCGGACGGTCGAACCGCCAACCAAATCGACCATGTGCTCATTGACGCAAGGCACTCGTCAAACATCCTGGATGTGCGAACATTCAGAGGGGCAAATGTCGACTCTGACCACTTCCTCGTAGCAGCAAGATTCAGAGCTCGACTGTCCAATGTCAGAAAGCTGCACCAGCCCATCAGGAGGAGGTTCGACATTGGGCGCCTGAGCACACCGGAGGTTGCCAGAGTCTACAGGGAGTAGCTGAGCGAAAGACTCTACGGTATGCCTACGTTGAACACAAATGCCAATAATATGTAGCTGCATCGCCGCTCAGCCATTCAGGAAGTAGCCGAAACCACCTTAGGATACCTTCCACCCCCGACAAGGAACCCGTGGTATGATGGCGAGTGTGAGCAGAAAAAGGCAGCAACCGACGAGGCGTACCAAAAGGCGCTGCAGAGGAAAACCAGGGCAGCGCAAGAAGAGTACCGAGCCAGAAGAAGGGAGGAGAAAAATCTACTGCGACAAAAGAAAATAATCTTCGCAGCCTCCCAGCTCAAGGATATCGAGGAGTCTAGGGATTAACATAAAACACGAGCCCTTTACAAGAAAGCCAAAGGCCTTGCAGGAGGCTTCAAAAAGGGCACCCAGGCTCTTCGAAACTGCGAGGGTAATCTTGTCACCGACCCGCAGGGAATAGTGGACGTATTTAAGCAGCTGCTTAACGAGCATGACCATGAGAGAGTGGTAGGGACCGAGGAAATCCCAACTCCAGCCGCTGAAGTAGTCCTCCCACCCAGCATCGAAGAAGTCGGCACAGCTATTCAGAAGCTGAAGAACAGCAAGGCCGCAAGCTCAGATGGCTTGCCATCAGAGCTCTTCAAGGCTGGCGGCGATGTTCTGGTAGGGAGCATGCACCAGATCATCTGCAGAATTTGGGAAGATGAAAGAATGCCCGACGACTGGAATACCAGCTCTATATGCCCTATCCACAAAAAAGGCGATCCTACCTCTTGCAAGAACTATAGAGGTATATCCCTGCTCAATGTCGTATACAAGATCCTGTCCAGCGTATTGTGTGAACGTCTAAATCCATTTTGCACCGCACTAATCGGCCGCTACCAGTGCGGCTTCTGGCCCGACAAACCAACTATAGACCTAATTTTCACACTTCGACAAATCCTGGAAAAGACCAACGAGTTTCGAATCGATACACACCATCTTTTCATCGATTTCAAAGCCGCATACGACAGCATTCATCGTGAAGAACTGTTTGGTGCGATGGCCGAATTCGGGATCCCGGTAAAACTAATTCAGTTGTGTCGCGCTACGCTAAAAAACACGCGATGCACCGTGCAATTCGGTTCTGGGACCTCGGAACCATTCGAAACATGCACCGGATTTCGGCAAGGAGATGCGCTGTCATGTGACTTCTTCAACCTAGTGCTGAAGCGGATAGTGCGACGGGCAGGCATCAACAGGGAAGACCAATCCATCGCTCACTACCTGGGACGAAATATAACAATTGACAGCTACAATTTCGAGGTAGTTAAGAAGTTTGTCTACCTTGGGGCAAACGTAAATTCCACAGATGACACCACAGTGGAGATCCGGCATAGAATCGCCCTTGGCAACCGCTGCTACTTCGGCTTGTCCAAACAACTGGGGTCAAAACTCCTCACTCGAAAGACCAAAGTCAGGCTTTACAAAACGGTCATTCTGCCAGTCTTGCTGTATGGAGCCGAAAGCTGGACGATAAGCAGGACAGCGGAGCTGATTTTGGGTTCTTTCGAGAGAAAAATTCTGCGCCGGATATTTGGTCCTGTCTGTGAGGAAGGTGAATGGAGAAGAAGACACAACCGCGAACTCTACGAGCTGTACCAAGATGTGGATGTAGTCCGGAAGGCAAGGATCCGTCGACTACACTGGCTCGGCCACATCGAGCGCATGGACGGCAACGCTCCAGCTGAGAGGGTCTTCGACTCCGAGCCTCCTGGTTCGAGAAGAAGAGGAAGACCGAACCTCCGGTATAAAAACCAAGTAATCGCGGATGTAAGACATCTTGGTCTTGACAACTGGAAGCAGCGTCCGTCAAGGATGGAAGGCAGCTGTAGCTCAGGCTCAGATCCTCCATGGATCGCTGGCCTGATAGGCAATAAGTTATTATTGGCGCCTCACAGAGAATTATTTAAGGAATTTGTTAAAACAGGAACACAGCGATTGATAACCAATATTGTTCATAAAACGACTGAAGCTTACGTTGCGACTGCTTATTCTAGCGCCGAGATTGAACAAATGGACCAAGAAGACAATGAACATAATATTTCCGGTGTTAACAATGCTCTTGCACTTCTTTTGGCAGACGGCGCTAACGAATAGAACGTTCATATAATAACTACATAATGCTTGTACCTTTGAACTAATATCCTTTTTGCTTTCAACAATAATTCAGTTTATTATAGCATCCTGTACAATTTGATGAGATGATAAGCGTAAGAAAGATAAAATTGCAAGGAATATTCATTGGGTTATTGTATTACTTGTGCTAGTCTGAACCCAATCTTTTGTTCCTCATATATGTAAATATGTACGTACATGCATACAAACTCCCGATTTTTTTTTACACGAATGCTTCAGGAACGTATATGTCGTGTAAAAACAGAATTAGGTGTATTGCCATTATTGTGCAGTTTTCAGTTGAATACAATTCAATAGCGATTAATGGCAAACATCAAACTAACAAAGTGATATCAAATGAAAAAAAAACGACCAAGTGCGAGTCGGACTCGCCCACAAAGGGTTCCGTACCATCAGTATATATAAATATGAAAGAGACTATGTATGTTACCTCATAAGTCATCACATTAAATTACATTTTTTGTATGATGACAGATCTTGGTTGCAGGCAGGTTATAGGCATATTACTTTGATAATCAAAAATCTTCATGATGAGATATACATAGTTGATCATCAAAGTGTCCATTGAATTCAAATCAATTATCTTACTTGACAGCAAAGGGTGAATAACAATAATGGGAAATATGGGCAAATGTTTGCAGCTAGGATTAATACATCAAAGACACAAAAGGGATCAAGGCTGGGAAGTCTGCTACTAGTTGCGGGATATTTTTTTTTTGTCGACTAACCTCAGTTCAGTAGGTATGTGACCAAGGGGATTTTTTTTCAATGAAAATCATGCTTGTTTTATGGGAGCCCCCCTTAAATATTCATTTTGTTCTGTTTTTAGTATTTGTCATGGTAGCGGCAACAGAAATACATCATCTGTGAAAATTTCAACTGTCTAACTATCACGGAGATACGGCCTGGTGACAGACGGACGGACAGCGAAGTCTTAGTAATAGGGTTCCGTTTTACCTTTGAGTACGGAACTCTAATACATACATGTATGTATGTATGTATGTTGGCGTTACAGTCCGTGAAGGACCTGAGTCGAGCTTCTTTCTTAATCACCCATGTTGTGTGTGGTTTCATTTTCCCATAGGTGAAAGGGACCTTAAGTTTATTGCCGGTTCCGAACGGCGAATTTCGAGAAGCTTTTCAGAGCCCCGCCGAGGAGAAACACCGTGAAAAACACGTTCGATGACATGGCTGTGCCGGGATTGTATCCCGTGTCATCGACGTCAGAGGCCAACACACTACCCACTGCGACACGGTGCTCTCCGTAACGTAAGTAACGTCTTTGTCAAATTGACGATTACTTTTCTGCACCTAACTAGGTCAACTCTTAGTGTAATGTATGTATGTACATGTACATATATGTAGGTAATGTACTGGATAAATTTAAATTGTTGATGTCTTCCGACCGAGTATAATTAATAGGTACAATAAAATTAGTTTCAATAGGAATACATATACTTCTTTGGTGGCGTTACAGCCCATGAGGAACCAGAGCCAAGCTTCTGCGCCACGGCGACTGATCCATTACCCTCTCCAAAAAAACACCACAAGATAGAATAACAACAAGACAGAATAATACAGTCTCAAGCAATGGCAACTATAAGATCATGACCTCACCCAAAAACAAAAATCCGCACGCACATGCGCACATACATACGTAAACCTTGAATTTGGATTCTGGTGACCGTGAAACGTGGAGATATGTTAAAATTTGGAAAAAAACTTACTGGCCATTATTGAAAGCAAGGACTGAGGAGAAGCAACCAAAAAATGTAAGCGAACTGAAATACTGCATAAGCATGTTACGGCCGCATGCCCTGCAGATTAGCATCCATGTCATGAAGCAATCGCGTGTATGTTCATATTGTCTGTAAAAGTGCTTGGAAGCATTCTTTTGCGGCGATTTTTTTAAATTTTTTCCGATTTTGTTTTGTTTGTGTTTGTTCATTAACACCTAATTTTAAATATAATGAATATAGTGAAACAATGTCATCATTCTTCTTCTTTGGTGGCGTTACAGCCCATGAAGGACCAGAGTCAAGCTTCTCTCCATCACCCATGTTGTGTGTGATTTATTTTTCACACAGGTGAAAGGACCTACAATTGAATGCCGATTCCGAACGGCGTGAGTCGAGAAGCTTTTTTATGGCAAGTTTACTACGGGGGGTTTTACCAGTACCCCGCCGAGGATGAACGTCGCGAAATAAACATTCGATGGCGTTGGTGTTATCGGGATCCGAACTAGCTCATCGTGCGCCAGAGTCCAACCCACTAACCACCATTTGTAATTATCACATGTCGACCCCCTTACTATATAGAATGTGTAATGGTAATTATACAAGAGAAGAGAGGAACACACGTTTTTCAGAAAAAAGAAGAGTGAGCACGGAAAGCGTGAGATTGAGGAGATGGAGAGATGCTTCCGCATCTCTCCACGGAACTTACGGAATGACGCCCGTAAGTTTTACAATAAGGTAAAACGAACATGCCATGGCTACAAAGCCAGAGCGGCGGCCTGCAGGGATGAAAATGGAGAACTGGTAGTAGAGTCGATGCTGAGGATTTGGAAAGACCACTTCTGCAGACTGTATAACGGCGATGATAGACAAGATACCGCTGTCAGGCAGAATGAGCCATTCGTAATGGACGACGATGTAGGAGAGCTTCTTAAGGCGGCTGGAGATGAGCTGGTAAGGTGCATGCACCATCTCATTTGCAAGGTATGGTCGGAGGAAAGCATGCCCGACGAATGGAATCTCAGCATCGTTTGCCCGGTCCATAAGAAAGGAGGCCCCTATAACTGCGCCAACTATAGGACAATAAGTCTCCTTAACATCGCATATACTCCGTATTGTGTGAACGCCTAAAACCGTTTGTGGATAACCTAATCGGCTCTTATCAGTGTGGTTTCAGGCCAGGTAAGTCCACAATATATCAAATATTTACGCTACGGCAGATCTTGGAGAAGACTCACCACATTTTCGTCGATTTCAAAGCTGCATATGACAGCGTGTATAGAGATGAGCTATACAATGCCATGTCTAGTTTTAACATCCCCGCCAAACTCATCCAATTGTACAGGATGACAATGGAGAATTCTCGCTGCTCCATTAAGGTCGGTAATGAGCAGACCGAGACCTTTGATGTTAAAAAGGGATTTAGGCAAGGTGATGCGCTGTCATGCAACTTTTTCAATATCGTGCTTGAAAACATCGTGCAAGAGTCACTGGCCAACACAAGAGGTACGATTTATTTCAAGTCTACGCAATTGCTTGCGTACACCGACGACATTGACGTGATTGGACGAACACAGCGAGTCGTCAATGAGGCCTTTGTAAGCATTGAGGTAGAAGCGGCTAAGATGGGTCTCAAGGTAAATGAGGGTAAAACCAAATATCTGCTTTCATCTAAAAGAGAGGGACAAAACCGACGTATTGGCCAGAACGTCACTTTGAAGTGGTCAAGGAATTCGCCTACCTTGGCTCACTGATGACCAGCGACAACAACACCAGCGCTGAGATAAAACGCAGAATCACTCTTGCCAACCGCTGTTTCTTTGGGCTCAAGAGCTAATTGAGAAGTAGAGCCCTCTCTCGGAAAACCAAGGTGACACTATATAAGACCTTGATCATCCCAGTCCTCCTTTACGGCGCAGAGGCTTGGACCTTAACAAAAGCGAATGAAGATGCCCTTGTTCGTTTCAAAACGAAAATTCTGCGCAGGAGAGGAGAAGATATAACTAAGAACTGTACGGGTTGTACAGCGACATCGGCGTGGTACGACGTCTTCGGATAAAGCGTCTAAGGTGGCTAGGCCATGTAGAGCGCATGGAAAATACAGCTTCGACCCGAAGAGTCTTCGAATCCACCCCGGAAAGAAGGCGTGGTAGAGGACGGCCGCATCAGCGGTGGCGCACGCAGGTGGAAGGGCACCTTAACCAACTAGGCGGCGGCGCTGGAAACAGCTGGCGAAAGACCGTGCCAGCTGGAGATGCGTGTTGGTTGAGGCCCAGGTTCACCACGGATTGTAGCGCCGCCTAAGTAAATAAGTAATTATAGAACTCAGAACGTGACATTAAATGGGTACTGGCAAAAAAAAACCCATTATGACCCATAGTTGTTTTTTTGTCGTTTTGGATTAGGCATGTGAATGAAAATTTGTTGCCAGATATCACATGAAAGATACGAAATCGAAGTAGCTAAGTAGTAGATACTTTCCGAATAAAAATATTATTTTTACATCCGTAGTAAGCTGTAGCATATACATATGTATGTACATCAAAAACAAAAAGCAATTTTAGTTCAATATTCTGATTTTCGCGAATTTTAAATTAGAATGAGCAAAAAATGGTCGCAGTGGTTATTCTATAAAAGCAAACATCCGTCTCTAATTTTTCATATAGCATTGTGCATTCAAGTACATAATCCACGCATTTAGCAAAGGGTTAAGTGACTGAACTTACGCTCAGCCATAAACCGAATACACCTTCTGGCGACTAGTTTTATAGTGTACGATTTGTCCTCGACCTCAGGCACTCGACTCATACAATAAAATTAAAGAAAAAGGAAACCAAATTCCTTTACTTTTTTTTCATAATAGATTAGCTACAGGTAGATATTGGGCATTGAGCTCTGCTTACATTCATAGAACTTCTGGGAAAACCCCAATAAATCCTGAATGACCTCTTTACGTCCGGCTAGGACACTTGCATGAATTCGGGATTTGAAAGAAATAGACTAACTGATGCACTTGAACACATATTGCAATAGGGTGAGACATAACGATGTAGATATTCAAAAATCTAAGAAAAAAAAATCGAATAACAGAACAAACACTCGTACGAGTCGGATGAAAGATGAATAATTTACAATAATAGTCTATACTAACCGGCGTAGCAGCTTCTCCTTGTGTACACCCTTCGAATTGTCACCCTTGTTGCTCTTATTATCGCTAAGCGGATCCATCTCGGCACGTAGTTTACTATCCATCGGCAACGTTGGTTCCACAATGATGTTGCGCTCATAAACAAAATTATTCCCGGAATCATGTTCTATATTCTTGGCATTCGATTGAATCTTATTCAAATTGGAGTTGAAGAGGAACGCCGGCAATCGATTATTGGATTTCTTCAGCCCTTTCACAAAGTAATCAGAATCCCCGATTGTATCCAAGAGTTTGAAGTTATTGCCTCGTGGGTTGTTACCGGGTCCTTTTAGATTTGGATTCTAATCAAACGGGGGTTTCATATATTATATTATCCAATGATATGTACATTCATATTTTTAGATACTTACGAAAGCTCGCGGCAGGTCAATAACTTCAAAGAAACCCTCTTCCTCGACCTGTAAGTCGTCGTCGCCGTTCGGGTTAAGCTTTTCCAAACTGCTCGTCATGAATATCATCATGAAGATAAGTGATGCTATTAACGTATCTCTTGGCGACCACATTTTACTATCACTTAGCCAGCGAGTACGCGATTAAGTCCGTAAAAAAATGAATAAATAAAGATGAATGAAAGAATTGAGGGAATTTCCCAAACGTTAAAATATCGCTAGCGCCGCCGTTGTATCTATGCTACGCTACGCACACACCGTCCTGCGCAAAAACAAAGCACTTACTGAGGACCTTCACAGACCTCAAGCCAACATATATATGAAGCTGTCAGCGACATGATGATCGGACGGATGGATGGACGGAACGGATCAACTACCACCAGCATCAAAGGCAAGAGCAGCAGTAAAGAAACGGCAATAGCAGCATCAAGGTATTTATCAAGAGAGGTAATCAGAAGAAGCTGAAGATCATCCCGCGTCCAAGGAATGCTGTTGCCTGCTTTTCTATTGTATAGCGATTGATGAGATACTTTTTCGTTTTCTATCTCTTTATTTTTTACTTTTTGTTTTTGGTTTGCTCTCCTTGTCTCCTTGTCCTCTC
Source organism: Eumerus sabulonum (assembly GCA_951905685.1). Taxonomy (NCBI): domain Eukaryota; kingdom Metazoa; phylum Arthropoda; class Insecta; order Diptera; family Syrphidae; genus Eumerus; species Eumerus sabulonum. The sequence goes on from OX645060.1 coordinate 180,821,506, forward strand.
TGGTCTTGGGTGCTCGATTGGTGTTTTAGTTTACCTGACCAGGGTCTTGATTTTTTTCAGTACATTAAGGTAGAGTCAGTTATCGTACACATGTACATATGTACATATGCTCATGCATATACAGATACTTTCGGTATCTCAATGTCTACTCGACTCGGGTTTTGTATTCTTCCTTTCTCCGCAGGGATTTACCTAGAAGTAAAGAAGAGACACAGACAAAAAATATTTAAAGTCTCTTATAATGCTTATTTCCTTTTTTTCTATGTATTTTTTGTTACTCTGGTGGTAGGACACATGGTCGGATGTCTTCACCTTCAACCTTGCACCTGTCTATAGACAACATAAATCTTGGCCATATTAGATATACCCGTAAACATAAGCAATACCGAACATACATAATCGGTTCTTGTTACAATAGGTGCACTTAAGGCCGCACATCAACCACAGGAATAGTATGAAACGCAGCACACTACAGTAGTATCGCTCGCATGCTAGTATAGCGTGTACATATACTGATTGGGATGCAAGCTAACGAACTTAATAATGAAAAATCAGCTCCTGACATCGACGGGCGTGAGAGAGAGTCTTCAAATAAAAGGAAAAGTATTTTAAAGCGCCATCCATCGTTTGCAACATGAGAAGGGTCCCGAATGGGTGTCAAAAGATTTTTTTTAATTTTATTTTTTTTTTGTTTTTTTCTTTTTATTTTCAAGACAAGATGGTGATGAGATGTAACATAACCATTGTGAAGCAATGGACCATAAGAGTGGACAAAATTAAGAAAGTCAATGACTTTAAGGTCCATTAGACATCTGGTATTCTCTTAGGAGAGGAATTAAACGGTAGAAAAAGTGATTAAATAAGTAAAATAGAAATGAATGGTGTAGAACCAACAAATTGGATGACGTTATGGTAGTGTCTCTGGGAGGGAGGGAGCGAGCAAACAGAGCAAAGAAGTTGATCGCGTTTAACATGGCAAGCGCCAGCTTCGATCTCTGGTCAATCCAAGTTGACATACAGCCTCCGCGTGGACCCCCTGGATAGCTACCCTGGCACCCGCCATGTAGTGAACCAATGTGTGCAGCGACCAACCCCTTGTTCCTGGGGAAAGAGGAACCTGGCCCTCCAGGTTGGGGGTTGTGCTTAGGGGTAACACCACTATCACGTAAAAACCTACTTGTTCCGAAACAACAACAAGCCTCGGATACGGACGGATACAAAGCCGACGACCCCTGCAAACGACTAACGGACTTAAGAGTCGGCACCTGTAATACGAGGTTCTTTAACAGACCGGGTGCAGGCGACCAATTGGAGCATACCATTAACTGCTATAAAGCAGATATAACCGCGCTGCAAGAAGTGCGATGGGATGGACCACGCGAAAGACGGATGAAAAACTATGACATCTACTACGGGAACTGCTACAAAGAGAACAAAAAGCGCCCCTTCGGGTGCGGATTCCGAGATATAAGCGAACGCCTCATAACAATCCGCGTCAAGACTAAATTTGTAAACATTGGCTTAATATGCGCTCACGCCCCAACGGAAGATGAGGACGATCGACTCAAAGAAGAATTCTACGATCTCCTAGACAGAACCTATGCCCAATGTCCCAGCTACGACACAGAACCAGTCCTAGGAGATTTTAATGCAAAACTGGGCAAAGTGGACAACGGACCTAGGCTAATCGATTTCCTAGCGGGGCGTAACCTCCTTGTAACAAGCACGCGATTCCCTCATCTCAACATCCACAAGGGTACCAGGCGGTCTTTTGATCAATCGACCACCAACCAGATTGATCACATTGCGATCGACGCCAGACACTCCTCCTGTATTCTCGACGTACGAACCTTCCGAGGGGCAAACATCTACTCGGACCACTACCTTGTTGTAGCCAAGGTACGAATGAGGATATCAAGAATGCTTAGGAGTCGAATAGGACAACGTAAATTTGACGTCGGAAAGCTACAATCGCAAGAGACTGCCAGAATCTTTGCCGATCGTGTCTCCTCCAAGCTCTCTCAAAATTCGCCCACAGCAGCACAAACAATAGAACACGAATGGGCGCATTATCAGACCCATTCGTAATGGACGACGACGTAACAGAATTCAGTCCACCCTACCTAGACGAAGTCAAAATAGCGATATCAAGACTTAAGTCTAATAAAGCCGCGGGCACAGACGGCCTGTCTTCTGAGCTTCTTAAGGCGGCTGGAGATGAGCTGGTAAGATGCATGCACCATCTCATTTGCAAGGTATGATCGGAGGAAAGCATGCCCGACGAATGGAATCTCAGCATCGTTTGCCCGGTCCATAAGAAAGGAGGCCACTATAACTGCGCCATCTATAGGGGAATAAGTCTCCTTTACATCGCATATAAGATCTTTCTCTGCCGTATTGTGTGAACGCCTGAAACCGTTTGTGGATAACCTGATCGGCTCTTATCAGTGTGGTTTCAGGCCAGGTTAATCCACAATAGATCAAATATTTACGCTACGGCAGATCTTGGAGAAGACCCAGGAATACCAAATCGACACCCACCACCTTTTTGTCGATTTCAAAGCTGCATATGACAGCGTGTATAGAAATGAGCTATACAAAGCCGTGTCTAGTTTAATATCCCTGCCAAACTCATCCAATTGTACAGGAAGACAATGGAGAATTCTCGCTGCTCCATTAAGGTCGGTAATGAGCAAACCGAGACCTTTTATGTTAAGAAAGGATTTAGGCAAGGTGACGCGCTGTCATGCAACTTTTTCAACATCGTGCTTGAAAAGATCGTGCAAGAGTCACTGGCCAACACAAGAGGTACGATTTATTTCAAGTCTACGCAATTGCTTGCGTACGCCGACGACATTGACTTGATTGGACGGACACAGCGAGACGTCAATGAGGTATTTGTAAGCATTGAGGTAGAAGCGGCTAAGATGGATCTCAAGGTTAATTAGGCTAAAACCAAATATCGGCTTTCATCTAAAAAAGACGGGCAACACCGACGTAATTGCCAGAACGTCACCATGGGCGGATATAACTTTGAAGTGGTCAAGGAATTTGTCTACCTTGGCTCACTGATGACCAGCGACAACACCAGCGCTGAGATAAAACGCAGAATCACTCTTGCCAACCGCTGTGTCTTTGGGCTCAAGTGGCAATTGAGAAATAGAGCCCTCTCTCGGAAAACCAAGGTGACACTATATAAGACCTTGATCATCCCAGTCCCCCTTTATGGCGCAGAGGCTTGGACCTTAACATAAGCGGATGAAGATGCCCTTGGTCGTTTCGAGAGTAAAATTCTGCCCAGGAGAGGAGAATGTATAACGAAGAACTGTAGGGGTTCTACAGCGACATCGGCCTGGTACGACGTCTATGGATACAGCGTCTAAGGTGGCTAGGCCATGTAGGGCGCATGGAAAATACAGCTCCGACCCGAAGAGTCTTCGAATCCACCCCGGAAGGAAGGCGCGACTGAGGACGGCCGCATCATCGGTGGCGCGCGCAGGTGGAAGGGGACCTTAACCAACTGGGCGTGCGGCGCTGAAAACAGCTGGCCAAAGACCGTGTTTGTTGGTTGAGGCCCAGGTTCACCACGGACTGTAGTAAGTAAGTATACGGAAAAATTGTCCAACACAGCTATTGTGAATCAAAACACTAATGCAAGCATAACACCCACAGCATATGGTCACATCAAATTCATACTCGGTGTGTGCAATTCTAATATAACTCCAAAATGGCATGGAACATTTGCTGAGAACTACAACCAACGTTAAGATTCAGTAAAGTTCCTCTCGGATCCTATCTAGGACATCCGTCCCTGGGGAGCAGTAAACGAAAATCTACGGCCCAAATCATCTGCATTCCGCCCAGGATACAACGTCCAAGATGGCTAGGCCATGTAGAGCGAATGGACACCACAGCTCTGACCCGAAGAGTCTTCGTCTCCAACCCCAAGGGACGACGTTGCAGAGAACTGCCGCATCTAAGGTGGCGCATACAGGTGGAAAGGGTCCTAAACAAATGGGGCGTGCGACAACTAGCAAAAGATCATGCGAGCTGGAAAGGCTTGTTGGTTGAGGCCCGGGTTCACCTCGAACTGTAGCGCCACCTAAGTAAGTAAGTATATCTTCCGGTCCACCAAAATTCGACGCAATGTATTTTGTGTATCTTGTCTTTGGCCATAATAGTGATGTTATAGGCCGAACGAGCAATACGGGTCAAGCTGATAGTGCGTATCGCAATACCTTATTCAAGCTCGAAATTGTAATTGCTTAGTTACATGCGTTTTCTAGTAAAATAAACGAACGCCACATACATAACCCTCGTCCGGGCTGGAAAAGAAGTTCCATTTTTAACGTATGCATATGATAAAGGTACATAAATGCCTCAAGGACCTAGCGAAAATCACGTATTAATGTTTCAACCGACCGACGTAGAGCTTCAATTAAAATATAAGTCACAAGCGATTTGGGGCAAAACCAGGAATAATTAATGCAATAAACGATATGTTCAGACAAGTCTCAAGCTTTAACAATCGTTCAGTATGAAACAATTTATACAAACCTCTAATTTATGAGGTCATCACCCGTATCGATGAAGGTAAGGGGTACGACATTATGAAGCACTACACAGTTGATTTAAAACCTGCACAATTCGCCCGCGTAGGCCAATGACATTGAGGTTACTGCACGCCGTCAGTAAAACATTTGTTTTTATTCAAATGTAAGCGGCTAAAATGGACAGACGGTAGGTACACACACCACTGATGCCTTATCCAAAACGTCTCTATTGCTAGAGATAGTAAATGATTCGTCTGCCTTGACGTGACAATTAAAAGGTGTTTGACTTAAAATTCATAAATTCGTAGAGTCCAGGTCCAAATGATGATCAACTTTTTGATTTCTTATTTTCAGAAACTACCACCAGTAGTGAAAAATGGCCAATAGCTTCATTGACCAAAATGCGTTTTCTCACGTACACTATTTCACTTACGATGTGAGTATTCCCAAAAGGAACACGTGATTGTTGCACACGCAGTTGTCACACAATCCACTGCATTAGAATCATTCCCAAATCAGTTAGTATGTGTATCTCAATTGGATTCGCTCAAATAGAAATTAGAGAAAACCAGTCTAATTGCCCCGTCAGATTACGCACTATTTAACTTGAATTTTCACAAACACCCGCCTAGCATCGATAATTCCAGAAGCAATCAACAAACTGAATTGTTCACTCACCAATGCTTACCGAATTGCCAATAATCTCCTAACTTAAATTCACCAAATTCACCAAATAACTGCTTGCCACTTCCCTCATTATACAGATCCACTAAACAATCACGGAATGCGAGCGTTCAAGTTCACGAAAAATCCTGAGCGGGTCAAAACCGAAACTGAAATCAAGAAAACAGGGCCCACATGAAAGCACTCGCCTTCAAGCTCACCCACCTTTCGAATGGAAGTTTAAAAATAGTATTGTTTGTAAACAGATTTGCACTGTAGGTAGGAAAGTAGAAAAAGCAGAGTAGATCTCCCAAATGGCACGATGCGATCCAGTCGATACGACTTTCAAAGTGAGGGAGATCACTTCATCACATAAACTCTGCACTCCGGGGGACGCCATAGATATTGATCAATTTGTTGGCAGGCTGTTGGATGCGTTAGGCTATGTAGTATTTGATTGCTTTTATTGTTCCTTGTTTGGCGTCATATTTAATAGGCCTTGTATGGAGGGGGAGTACACATTTGTTTACATACAAATGTGTATGATCGTGCGAGCGAAGATCTCGGCGTGAGCTTTCATTCATTTTTGTTATCAATGAATCCCTTGCTAGATGCGGGCGAGCATTATGGACCAGATGGCAAGCATATCGTCATGCCGATATGGGCTGCTATGGAATGAAATGGGCACGGAGTGGTGGTGGAGTAAGATCACCATAAACGTTGATCGTAATCAATCATAATTATGTTGCGTGAGAAAAGAGAAATATTTTTGTGAAAATCTTTTATGAGCGCATTGTGCATTAATTCGTTGATGTGGCTGGCTGCTGAGCTGATAATGGATTCGTAAATTTTTTGTTTGTTTCGATGGACATGTGTGTAGATATTAATGACGAGTTGATGGATAGTACTTGATGAGGGTTTAGTGGTATTTCTTAATTCATATTTCGAAAGATAATTTCAAAAAAGTCTATTTTCTATTAATGACTGCGCATTTGTCGTATGCCTGATTCTTCTTTGGTGGCGTTACAGCCCATGAAGGACCAGAGCCAAGCTTCTCTCAATCACCCATGTTGTGTGTGATTTATTTTTCACACAGGTGAAAGGGACCTACAGTTTAATGCCGATTCCGAACGGCGTGAGTCAATAAGCTTTTTTATGGCAAGTTTACAACGGGGGGTTTTGCCAGTACCCCGCCGAGGAGGAACGTCGCGAAATAAACGTTGGTGTTATCGGGATCAGAACTCGCTCATCGTACGCCAGAGTCCAACACACTAACCACTGCGCCACGGCCCCCGTATGCCTGATTAGTAGGAAGTAAATTTCGAAGACTGTCTATGTATCTTTTTGAAGGTGCCAGGGATTCTTTGTTATTGTGCCATTATAAAGGCTTTCTCAAAGATGGCCAAATAGTCCCGTCAACTAAATCTGTTTTTAATTAATCATGTCTACGTAAGTACGTAGTGGATGGTAAAGGACTAACAAAGGCCTCGTAGGGGTAGCGTCTATCCGGCGGATGCTGGCCTGCTAAAAAGCGAGAAGAACCACCGCAGTCGAACATCTTGCGGCACTGTTAGTAAGTCCTATCCCCACCTCCTCGTGGTGCCATCTGGAGATTTCCTATGGAAATTGCAGACGGGCAAGGGCGAATGGCGAGCCTCCTGCGCCAAAAAACAGAATTAGTCGGTTGGGCCACGGCCTAGTGAGCCGTAACCGTAAAAAAAAACCACAAACTCCGAAACAACCACAATCCTCGGATATAACGGACCGGATTAATGTTGACGACCCTTGCAAAACACGAAAAAAGGACAATGATCTTCGGCTCTGTACGTGGAATTTTAGGTCCTTAAACAGGCCACGTGCAGCCGAAAAACTTGCTGACGCCCTAAACCGCTATCAAGCGGACATAACAGCCATCCAGGAAATGCGATGGAATGGACCGAGTATAAAGCCCATGAAAAACTGCGATATTTACTACGGCGACTGTTATAGGGAGAGAGGACAACGATTGTTCGGATGCGGTGGATTAACATCAGCCTGATCTGCGTCCACGCCCCCACGGAAGACAAGGATGACTCTCCTAGGCAGAACGTATGACCAATGTTCCTGCTATGACATCAAAATTGTACTAGGAGACTTCAATGCTAAGCTGGCTAAGGAAAGCATCTTTGAACGAGTCATCGGCAAACATAGCCTACACGACACCACGTCCGATAACGGACACAGCCTGATTGATCTTGCTACGGGGCGAAATCTCCTTCGAGCCAGTACGCGGCGCTTCCCGCACCTCGATATACACAAAGGCACCTGGCGGTCTTTTGATCAATCGACTACCAACCAGATTGATCACATCGCGATCGACGTCAGACACCCCTCCACTATTCTTGATGTTCGAACTTTCCGAGGGGCTAACATCGACTCGGACCCCTATCTTGTAGTAGCCAAGATGCGCTTACGGATAGCACGAACGCAACGGAGTAGAGTAAGAATACAAAGTTATGACGTCGGAAAGCTACTATCGCCAGAAACCGCTCGTGCTTTTACCGATTGCGTCTCCCTTAAGCTCTCCAATACACCTAAATCCTACACGCGAACAATAGAACAGCAGTGGAGCCTTTGTAAACAAGCTCTGAAAAGCTCTGCATCCGAAGTTTTGGGTTTCAAGGCTCCACCACGAAGAAACACCTGGTTCGATGACGAGTGCAGGAGGATTCATACAGCGAAGCAGGATGCATATAAGGCCTCGCTGCATAAAAGAACAAGAGCAGCTCGTGAGCTCTACGAGTTAAAAAGAAGGGAGGAGCATAAGCTTTTTAGAAGAAAGAAGAAAGGGCACGAGGAGCGCGCGACTGTGGATTTGGAGAGGTGTTACTGCAGGCGTGACGTTCGAAAGTTTTATCAACAGATAAAGCGAACATGCCAAGGTTATAAAGCCTGCAGGGATGAGAACGGACGCCTAGTAGTAGAACCGCAGTCGATGCTGAGAATAGGGACAAACCACTTCTGCAGACTGTATAACGGCGATGTTAGTCAATATACCGCTGTTAGGCAGAATGATCCATTTCTAATCGACGGAGACCGCAGAGAATTCTGTCCCCCTGACCTCGACGAAGTTAAGATTGGCATATCGAAGCTCAAGTCGAATAAAGCTGCTGGCGCAGACGGACTGTCTGCTGAGCTCTTCAAGGCAGCTACAGTTCGGGGTGAACCTGGGCCTCAACCAACATGCCCCTCCAACTAGCACGATCTTTTGCTAGCCTTTTCCGTTGCCGCACACCCAGTTGGCTGAGGTCGCCTTCCACCTGTGTGCGCCATCTTAAGTGCGGCCGTCAGTCGCGAGTTAAGTAATATCAAATCCAGATATAGGCATCGCTTTTAGGAAACGACAGACTATCCGTTGAGACCAACTTGAGTTTATATTTAATGTTGTGCAGGGGCCACCAATGACTTAGTAAAAAGCCTCTTGTGTTGGGAACATTATTGCCCCAATCACTCTGCAATGAAGATATTGGGCAGAGGTGCTTCAGGCCGCATAGGCCGGTACTATTTATATCCTCCTTTCTGAAGGGACACATGCCTCTAGCACTTGAAACCTCCGCACTTCACCGCTATATATGATTTTATATTTAATATTTTTTTCCAGAAGATCGCGACACCTCCGTCTTGAGTGGCATTAGGTCGGTCTCTTCTTATTATATTATAGGAATTGTGCCAAATGTTGTGCTTCGCTAGCCAGAAACACATCAGGGCTTTATTCCTGCAACAGGTTAAGAAGAACGGCACGTCGCTCGATTCTAATCAATGAATTCACATTCACAGCCAGGATCTTTAAGAGACCTTCTACCGGAATACCCATTACGACCGTGGAGTCGCTAAGTTCGGCAGAGACGAGTAGATCCTGTCCACTCGTCTCGCCTGCTCTGTGATCTGCTGTTGGAGCTTGCCGACCAGCCCTGGAATGGTGAGCAGAGTCGATAGCAGGTCCGCCTCGGCCTCCGGTGAATTAGGGACAGGCACTGGGGCTTTGAGAACAGCCTTCGGTGCTTGTACCGCTTTGCCCTGATCTGCCGCAATTTGGGTGTAGGTCAATTGGGGTGTGACGGCTAAAGTTTGCTTACCCCTCTGATTTCTCCAATCGCACGACCTGGGTGTCTATTGTTGCGATTTTCCTTAGCTGCTGTAGGCTGCTGTTGGGTGTCATCTGGGCCAGTAAGAAGTGTAATGATCGCTTCTCCCGTTTGACCCGTATTGTGGTAAAGGGCTTGACGTCCACGAATTTCAGATCATCGCTCCCGAACTTTTTGAGCTCTGAGAGCAATTCTTTGGGGTCATTTATGGACTCCACGTCTCTAAGGAGCATTCTCTGCAGCCTCTCGACTTTTGGAGTGAACGTGTAGAATTCCGTAATGGAATTCCTTAACAAGGACCTCATTTTCTTGTGTTTATCTAGTGTTTTGCACTGGATCACTTCCCACTCAAAACAGATGTGTTGCACAATTTTTCTGTATCGGAATTGTACTTCTTGACTATGGACAGGCTATGAACTACATATCTTCCACTCCATGGTCGGTGATGTTGACCACTGAAACAATAAATACGCTTAGGGTATCATATCTGAAATCATATATTTTTGGATCATCCTATTGTTGTACAGGATTTATTGCTGTTTTCCAATGTTCCGATCGTCTTATGTTTCATTGATTACTCTGGTCAGTTATGAAATGAAAACTTTCCAATATCCTGAAATGGGAGGCCTGTAAGGATGAGAACGGACACCTAGTAGTAGAATTGCAGTCGATGCTGAGAACTTGGAAAAACCACTTCTGCAGACTGTATAACGGCGATGACAGCCAACATACCGCCGTCAGACAGAATGATCCATTTTTTAACGACGAAGATCGCAGAGAATTCCGTCTCCGAAGTTGAGATTGCCATGTCGAAACTCAAGTCGAATAAAGCTGCTGGCGCAGTTGGACTGTCTGCTGAGCTCTTCAAAGCGGCTGGGGGTGAGCTGGTTAGGAGCATGCACCAGCTCATCTGTAAGATATGGTAAGAGGAAAGCATGCCCGAGGAATGGAATCTCAGCATTGTTTGTCCGATCCACAAATAAGGAGACCCCTTGGACTGCGCCAACTATAGAGGAATAAGTCTCCTTAATGTCGCATACAAGATCTTCGCTGCCGTTTTGTGTGAACGCCTGAAGCCATTCGTAAACAAGCTGATAAGTCCTTATCAGTGTGGCTTCAGGCCAGGGAAGTCCACCATCGATCAAATAACACACTACGGCATATCCTGGAGAAAACCAATGAATTTCAAGTCGATACGCACCATCTATTCGTCGACTTCAAGGCCGCATACGACAGCGTAATTAGAGACGAGCTATATAACGCCATGTTTATTTTTGACATCCCTGCAAAGCTCGTCAGACTATGCAGGATGACCCTGGAATATGCTCACTGCTCCATCCGAATCGGTGCAGAATTGACCGATAGCTTCGAAGTCAAAAAAGGATTTAGGCAAGGCGATGCGCTGCCGTGTGATTTCTTCAACATCATATTGGAAATGATTGTGCAAAAATCAATGGCCAATACAAGAGGCACAATCTATTTCAAATCCTCGCAACTCCTTGCATACGCCGACGATATTGACATAATAGGTAGATCACAGCGAGATGTCAATGAGGCGTTTGCGAGTATTGAGATGGAGGCGGCAAAAATTGGTTTGGCAGTTAATGAGGGCAAGACTAAATATCTGCTGTCATCGAAAACGGACATTTACCACCGACGTCTTGGACAGAACGTGCATATTGGCAGATATAAGTTTGAGGTAGTTAAGGACTTCATATACCTCGGCTCCGCAGTGACTTGGAACAACGACACAAGTTTTGAAATCACGCGCAGAATTACTCTTGCCAACCGCTGCATCTTTGGGCTCAAGAGGCAGCTGAGAAGTAGATCCCTCTCTCGTACGAACAAGTTGACCTTATATAAGACCTTAATTATCCCGGTCCTGTAATACGGCGCAGAAACATGGACTTTATCTGGACCTTAGAGAAGGACTCTGCGTGCGATTTTCGGTCCTATAAACACAGAGGGGGTTTGGAGGAGAAGATTCAATCACGAGCTGTACGGGTTGTACAGCGACATGAGTCTGGTCAGGCGCCCACGGATCCAACGCCTAAGATGGCTAGGCCATGTAAAGCGAATGGACACCACAGCTCCAGCCCTTAGAGTCTTTGAATCCAACCCCGAGGGACGAAGAAATAGAGGACGGCCGCACCTAAGGTGGCGCGCACAGGTGGAAAGGGACCTCAACCAACTGGGCGTGCGCCATTGGAAAAGACTAGCGAAAGATCGTGCTAGGTGGAGAGGCATGTTGGTTGAGGCCCAGGTTCACCCCGAACTGTAGCGCCCGTTAAGTAGAAGTAGTAGAAGTAGTAGTAGAAATGTATTTTAGAAGATATTCTGTATCTACAGAATTTTGAATTGTCCACATGAAAATCGTTTAAATCTGCAATTTAAGATCACACTTGTCAAACCAAAGGATGAACACTTCATGATAAGTGGTATTTCCCTTCTATTCGTCCTCAACCTCTACATACACATTTGAGAATCAACTATCTTTATACCTGAATCAATCCATTTCCATCCACCAGCTGCCTGAGCGCATATGAAAAATCACACATCCGAAAGTATTGTACACATCTATCTAGTATGTCATATCCATTGAGGATTATTTGGGATTTCCCCACATTCCATGAATGGGAAAAAAAAACTGAGAATTTAAATGTCCACATGTAATGCTACAAGGACTCCTTATAAAAGGATTAAAGGCAATCGCTGCACACTTTCGGACTACTGAAATAATAGGAAGTTCCTATGTACATATTAGGAACCATCAACTGCTGTGCATTTATTGTATTGTATTCGGACTTTCCAACATCAATCGCTTTGACGTGGAAAAACTGCGTAATGAGTGATTATGGTAATGCTAGGACAGTAAATCAGAATGTTCAGAATACGAGGACAAGGGTACGTGTTTATTCAAATTTTGGGAATTCGACATGATTGTTTGAATGGAATTAAGTAGACTACACAGTGCTGGTTATTATTCATTGAATCGATTATGATGGAAAATGTCCTTCGATTTGGAGTGGAGTGTAATTAGGACAATTTCCAGTTTCCTGTGTTCGAATTGCTCAATCGCTGGTGGTTGCGTGATTGATTCCCGTGTAATTTAATTTTAATGGAATATATGTATATATATATATATATATATATATATGTATACATATGTCTGGTTTTTGGAAAAGCATTTCCTAAAGCTAAATAAGAAATATACAATTTTGTGGTTGAGTTTATTTCTGCAGCGCTTTATTGATTAAAGTGCTTACCCTTGCATTGTGTTTTTAATCGTATGACCTCTTTCTTCTTCTTCTTAACGGGCGCTACAGTTTGGGGTGAACCTGGGCCTCAACCAACATGCCCCTCTAACTAGCACGATCTTTTGCTAGCCTTTTCCATTGCCACACACCCAGTTGGCTAAGGTCTCCTTCCACCCATGTGCGCCATCTTAAATGCGGCCGTCCTCTGTGGTATCCATTCGCTCTACATGGCCCAGCCATCTTAGGCGTTGAATCCGTAGACGTCTGACTAGGCTCATGCCGCTGTTCAGCCCGTAAAGTTCGTGGTTGAATCTTCTCCTCCATCCCCCGTCTGCATTTATAGGCCCGAAAATCACGCGCAAAATCTTTCTCTCGAACCGACCAAGGGTCTTCTTATCCGCTTTTGATAGTGTCCATGCTTCTGCGCCGTACAACAGGACCGGGATGATAAGGGCCTTATATAGAGTCAACTTTGTCATTCGGGAGAGGGCTCTATTACTCAATTGCCTCCTGAGCCCAAAGAAACAGCGATTGGCAAGAGTGATTCTGCGTTTGATTTCGGAACTGATCTCGTTGTTCCAGGTCACTGTGCCAAGGTAGACGAAGTCCTTAACTTACCTACTTACTTACTTACTTAATTACTTACTTAGGTAGCGCTACAGTCCGTGGTGAACCTGGGCCTCAACCAACAAGCGTCTCCAGCTGGCACGGTCCTTGGCCAGCTGTTTCCAGCGCCGCAAGCCCAGTTGACTAAGGTCCCCTTCTACTTGCGTGCGCCACCGTTGATGCGGCCGTCCTCTGTCGCGCCTTCCTTCCGGGGTGGATTCGAAGACTCTTCGGGTCGGGGCTGTATTTTCCATGCGCTCTACATGGCCTAGCCACCCTAGACGCTGTATCCGTAGACGTCGTACCAGGCTGATATCGCTGTACAGTTCTTCGTTATATCTTCTCCTCCATACACCGTTTGAACAAACGGGACCGTAGATAGTGCGCAGAATTTTCCTCTCGAAACGACCAAGGGCATCTTCGACCGCTTTTGTTAAGGTCAAAGCCTCTGCGCCGTAAAGGAGGACTGGGATGATTAAGGTCTTATATAGCGTCACATTGGTTTTCCGAGAGAGGGTTCTACTTCTCAATTGCCTTTTGAACCCAAAGAAGCAGCGGTTGGCAAGGGTGATCCTGCGTTTTATCTCAGCGCTGGTGTTGTTGTCGCTGGTCATAAGTGAGCCAAGGTAGACGAATTCCTTGACTACTTCAAAGTTATATCCGCCCATGGTGACGTTCTGGCAATTACGTCGGTGTTGCCCGTCTTTTTTAGATGAAAGCCGATATTTGGTTTTAGCCTAATTAACCTTGAGATCCATCTTAGCCGCTTCTACCTCAATGCTTACAAATACCTCATTGACGTCTCGCTGTGTCCGTCCAATCACGTTAATGTCGTCGGCGTACGCAAGGAATTGCGTAGAGTTGAAATAAATCGTACCTCTTGTGTTGGCCAGTGACTCTTGCACGATCTTTTCAAGAACGATGTTGAAAAAGTAGCATGACAGCGCGTCACCTTGCTTAAATCCTTTTTTAACATCAAAGGACTCGGTCTGCTCATTACCGACCTTAATGGAGCAGCGAGAATTCTCCATTGTCATCCTGCACAATCGTATGAGTTTGGCAGGGGGCATTTTCGTAATGCATTCACTCAACTCATTCTCCACACGTTGGTCAAAAGGCAAGAAACTTAAAAAAAATTGATTCGCTTTTGTCGGAGTCTACACGAGGGCTATCTGACGAGGGCTGAAATAAGTGCAAAAGTCGTAAGTGAAACAGGAATACATTGGCATAGTCACGCGCGGGTATCTACTTCGTGGGTTTTTTGACATTTCCTTATTTCCTTTTCTGTGTTTTGCGATATCGCTTCACTCCTGTTCCTGACTTCGAAGTGTACGTTTGGATACCATTCTTACGTTTCAATCATCACCACAGGTTAACGAAATTGAAATGTGAAGCGAAATGTCAAAAAAACAGGCACGCGCAGAAAAGCGTGTGGACGCGTCCTCAAATTGGAACGTAGGTTCAAAAGAAAAAGGCGCAAAAAGAAAGCCCTCGTCTAGACTTCGACTTTATTTTGAGATCTGAGTTAAGAAAGCGAAATAATGGAATGCCTAGCTGTTGTGCATTCTAGGCATTTTTTGAGAGGCATTTTTGTTTGAGCATTATCCGAATATTGGTTAGTGATGTTGTGTATTTTCGGTTAGCTTGGGGTAGAAGGAGGACTTCTATGACCTCCTGGACAACGCCTACGGAGCTTGTCCGGAGTACGATGTAAAAATCGTGCTCGGGGACTTCAACGCCAAGATCGGTAAGGAAAACACCCTTGGCGGAGTGATCGGAAAGCATAGCCTCCACGATACAACAACAGATAACGGCTTCCGACTCGCTGACTTTGCGACAGCTCGTAATGCGGTGATAAGTAGCACAAGATTCCCTCGCAAGCGAATCCACACAGCAACCTGGCAATCTCCGGACGGTCGAACCGCCAACCAAATCGACCATGTGCTCATTGACGCAAGGCATTCGTCAAACATCCTGGATGTGCGAACATTCAGAGGGGCAAATGTCGACTCTGACCACTTCCTCGTAGCAGCAAGATTCAGAGCTCGACTGTGCAACACATTCGACATTGGACGCCTGAGCACACCGGAGGTTGCCAGAGTCTACAGGGAGCAGCTGAGCGAAAGACTCTACGGTATGCCTATGTCGAACACAAATGCCAATAATATGTGGCTGCATTGCCGCTCAGCCATTCAGGAAGTAGCCGAAACCACCTTAAGATACCTACCACCCCCGACAAGAAACCCGTGGTATGATGGCGAGTGTGAGCAGAAAAAGGCAGCAACCGACGAGGCGTACCAAAAGGCGCTGCAGAGGAAAACCAGGGCAGCGCAAGAAGAGTACCGAGCCAGAAGAAGGGAGGAGAAAAAACTACTGCGACAAAAGAAAAGAATCTTCGCAGCCTCCCAGCTCAAGGATATCGAGGAGTCTAGGGATAAACATAAAATACGAGCCTTTTACAAGAAAGCCAAAGGCCTTGCAGGAGGCTTCAAAAAGGGCACCCTGGCTCTTCGAAACTGCGAGGGTAATCTTGTCACCGACCCGCAGGGAATAGTGGATGTATTTAAGCAGTATTTCCAGCAGCTGCTTAACGAGCATGACCAAGAGAGAGTGGTAGGAACCGAGGAAATCCCAACTCCAGCCGCTGAAGTAGTCCTCCCACCCAGCATCGAAGAAGACGGCACAGCTATTCAGAAGCTGAAGAACAACAAGGCCGCAGGCTCAGATGGCTTGCCATCAGAGCTCTTCAAGGCTGGCGGCGATGTTCTGGTAGGGAGCATGCACCAGATCATCTGCAGAATTTGGGAAGATGAAAGCATGCTCGACGACTGGAATACCAGCTCTATATGCCCTATCCACAAAAAAGGCGATCCTACCTCTTGCAAGAACTATAGAGGTATATCCCTGCTCAATGTCGTATACAAGATCCTGTCCAGCGTATTGTGTGAACGTCTAAAACCATTTTGCACCGCACTAATCGGCAGCTACCAGTGCGGCTTCCGGCCCGGCAAATCAACTATAGACCAAATTTTCACACTTCGACAAATCCTGGAAAAGACCAACGAGTTTCGAATCGATAAACACCATCTTTTCATCGATTTCAAAGCCGCATACGACAGCATTCATCGTGAAGGACTATTTGGTGCGATGGCCGAATTCGGGATCCCGGGAAATCTGATCCAGTTGTGTCGCGCCACGCTCAAAAATACGCGATGCACCGTGCAACTCGGTTCTAGGACTTCGGAACCGTTTGAGACATGCACGGATTTCAGCAAGGAGATGCGCTGTCATGTGACTTCTTCAACCTGGTGCTGGAGCAGATAGATGGAGCGATTGAAGAAAAAGCGAAACGAGTTGGTCTAAAGGTCAATGAGGACAAGATAAAGTACATGCTGTCAAGCAAAAACCAATCCGTCGCTCACCACCTGGGACAAAATATAACAATTGGCAGCTACAATTTCGAGGTGGTGAAGGAATTTGTCTACCTTGGGGCAAACGTAAATTCCACAAATGACACCACAGTGGAGATCCTTCATTGAATCGCCCTTGGCAACCGCTGCTACTTCGGCTTGTCCAAACAACTGGGGTCGAATCTCCTCACTCGAAATACCAAGGTCATGATTTACAAAAGGCTCATACTGCCAGTCTTGCTGTACGGAGCCGAAAGCTGGACGATAAGCAGGACAGGGGAGCTGCGCCGGATATTTGGTCCTGTCTGTGAGGAAGGTGAATGGAGAAGAAGACACAACCGCGAACTCTACGAGCTTTACCAAGATGTGGATGTAGTCCGGAAGGCAAGAACCCGTCGACTACACTGGCTCGGCCACATCGAGCGCATGGACATCAACGCTCCAGCTAAGAGGGTCTTCAACTCCGAGCCTCCTGGTTCGAGAAGAAGAGGAAGACCGAACCTCCGGTATAAAGACCAAGTAATCGCGGATGTAAGACATCTTGGTCTTGACAACTGGAAGCAGCGTGCCCGGGACCGTCAAGGATGGAAGGCAGCTATAGCTCAGGCTCAGATCCTCCATGGATCGCTGGCCTGATAAGTAAGTAAGTAGTGGTGTAGAAGGGTATTTTGAAATTGAGTTAAGAAGGCCATAATAAGGAACGCATAAGTGTGACGCATTTTAATAATTTCCTTGAGATAAACCATTGTACATAAATAGTGGACCTACATATGTATGTATGTATATTGGCGTTACAGTCCATGAAGGACCTGAGCCGAGCTTCTCTCAATCACCCATGTTGTTTGTGATTCCATTTTCCCATAGGTGAAAAGGACCTACAGTTTATTGCCGGTTCCGAACGGCGAATTTCGAGAAGCTTTTCATGACAATTTTACTACAGGGGGTTTTGTCAGAGCTCCGCTGAGGAGAAACACCGTGAAAAACACGTTCGATGACATGGCTGTGTCGGGATTCGATCCCGTGTCATCGGCGTCAGAGGCCAACACACTACCCACTGCGCCACGGTGCTCCAACACATATGTATGTTGAGCATTCTCATTTGGTTTGCAGTTGAATGTAAATAGCTGAGAAATCATGATTTTCTTTAGTAATTTGGGTAAAATATGACAATGTTCTCAGAATGAATGATGATGTTTCTCATTTTTCTACGCTACTAGTCCATCAAAATATTCGCAGCATTAGGAAAAACTTTGATTTCTTTATAACACATATAAACACATTCATTTCCAGTGCAAAATTCATTGTACTCACTGAGATATGGGTTTATGACTATGAGGTATCCAACTACTGTATTCCAGGATATGAACCTTATTTTAACTGTAATAATTCGTATAGCTCAGGAGGTGTCGTTGTATTTATTAAAAAAGACCAAGAAGGTGACTGTATAGTAGAGATAAATAGTGTGTCTAGTGCTGATATCATAAAAATCACTTGTCGCATATGTAACGAAATATTTACGATATTGTGTATATATCGTCTGAATCGAAATCACGCAAGTATTGATGCTTTTTTAGAAGAATTTAATGGGATACTTAAGGATATAAAGACAAAGAATGTATTGGTAGTAGGCGATATTAATATTGATATTTTGAAAAAAAACAATGATTCATATAACTACCTATTTTTAATGTCTTCTTTCGGTTTAAAACCACTGGTAACGGAACCAACTCGTATAACAGATAATACTCAAACATGTATCGATCATATATTCGTTAGGTTAGACTCTAACTTTAAACACAAGCTATCTGGGGAGGTACTTGATTATAAAATCTCAGATCATTGCATGACGAACATAAACATAGAAACGTTTCAAAACTATTCAGATAGATATATTCCTTTTAAAACAAAAAATAAAATCAATTACAAAAAATTAGTAGAGTACTTAAAGTACGAATTCTGGGAGCCAACTTACGAAGAAAATAATCCATCCCTAGCATATGATATCTTCCTAAAAACTCTCAGAGACCATATAGAGAAAAGCAGTGTAATTCACAACCTAGATAATTCAAGTTTTAAACGTCTTAGACCATGGATCAACAAAGCACTACTTACAAAAATTACTAAAAAGAATGCACTGAGAAAGAAATGTAAACGTCATCCGTGTAATCAAGCGATGAAAAAACTTTACCTGAAAATGAATCAAGACTTAAAAAAGGAAATTAAAATATGTCGGGATTCATATTTTGCATCAAAACTAAGCAATTGTAGGGGCAATATAAAAAGTGAATGGAGAGTGGTGAACAGCATTTTAAACAAAGGCAAAGAAAGATCAGATATTCCAAAGATTGAAGTGAATGGCATTATGATCACCGATCCAATGGACATTGCCAATAATTTTAATTTATACTTCACTTCTATTGCCGCAGATTCAAACCCGTCTTTTACCCAATACAGTTGCAGTTGCAATATGTTCCCAGACTTAGTTGACGATACTTCGATAAGCAACAGCTTTGTCTTTCAGCCTTTTACACCTGTCGAAATCCACAAATGTATAATGTCACTCGACAATAAGAGCTCTTGTACCTCGGATGGCATCACCAACTGTCTTCTAAAATGTATCTCGTTCTACATAATTGATGTACTGTGTCACCTGTTCAACTTAAGTGTCAATTGTGGTATCTTCCCGTCTGCGTTAAAAAGTGCTGAAGTCATTCCCCTATTTAAAAAAGGAAACAGAAATTTGATAACCCAATATAGGCCTATCTCTTTGCTTCCAAGCTTTTGTAAATTATTTGAAAAGTTGATGAAAGTTCGTATTGTGTCATTCCTTAATAAAAATCACTTTCTACGAAATGAACAGTTCGGTTTTCGACAAGGTCGATCAACTGAAGATGCCATTCTAAAATTATGCACCGAAATTCATGATAGCTTCAATAATGACAATCATAATATGACATTGTTTATAGATATGACCAAAGCCTTTGATATGGTCAATCATGACACTCTACTAAGTAAGTTACACAAGGCTGGGATAAGAGGTACGGTTCACAAATGGTTCTCATCGTATTTATCTTGTAGGACTCAGAGAGTAAAACTGGGAGAAATCTTCAGTAACCAGTTACAAATAAAAATTGGGGTACCGCAAGGTTCAGTTTTGGGACCACTACTGTTTTTAATATATGTTAATTCACTCTTCCACCAAAATCTTTGTAGCAGAATTACTGCTTTTGCTGATGATATGGCATTAACCTATGACAATAAAAGTATCTTCGACTCTGCAATTCAGCTACATATGGACTTAAATATCTTACGGCAATGGTTCACCAAACATGACCTAGTAATCAGCAGCAAAACTAGGCTTATGATGTGTAGTTTAAAAGGGTCACTTCCACTTGACTGTGACGCCATCTTCCATACAAGCTCTTGTCAAAAACTGTCTTTATCTGTCCATACGTGTGGTGAATATAACTACAACGAAAACTTAACGTGTAATTCAAACTGCTTTAAGATTCAAGGGGTTGAGAACTACAAATATTTAGGCTTGCTAATAGATAGAAATATGACCTGGAAAGCTCACGTTGAAGAGCTAAAACAATATATGTTATCTGTTACACGTAAAATGTACCTTCTAAGATATCACTGCTCCAAAAATATACTGCTCATGTTCTACTACGGCATTGCGCACTCTAAGCTACAGTATGGTATTGCTAGTTGGGGTAGTGCCTACAGTAATACGACTGAACCTCTTGCTGTAACTCAAAAAAAAATAATTAGGTTAATTTGCAGGAAAAACCCACCTTCCCATAGCTGGCCACTTTTTCTAGCTTTACGTATACTTCCAATGCAACATCTTTATATTTTTAAGGTACTTAAGATCTTTTTCCTTCGAAGCGGATATAGTGCGACTCTAAGGAGTTCAGATATATATAACCTTAGAATTAACAATATGACTATCTCGACTGTGGCGATTTCTAAAAAATCTCGCTGTTTCAAATTCTACACGACGGCAGCTCCTAGGTTTTTTAACAAGTTACCAATTGAAATTAGGCAAATAAGTCAACCCAATCTATTTCTTAAGGAATTAAAGAAATTTCTTTTTAGTATGGATAGCTCTACAGTCAAAACCTTTCTCAGTTAAAAAAATAAAATAATCTTCACATTAATATTACAGTTGCTACTTTTCACCCTTATTTATGTATGTATTTAAATCTCCTAACTTGTTCACTCTTTACTTAAATACTATTAAAATAATTTGCTAATTTCTGTAAAATAATCATTCCACTTATATATTTTTTTATCTTTTGAATTTACCCCACATCTCATCTCATTAAACACATATTGAGTTATAATATTAAATAGAAGGATCATTCGC
Organism: Eumerus sabulonum; assembly: GCA_951905685.1. Classification (NCBI taxonomy): domain Eukaryota; kingdom Metazoa; phylum Arthropoda; class Insecta; order Diptera; family Syrphidae; genus Eumerus; species Eumerus sabulonum. The sequence continues at coordinate 180,842,491 of OX645060.1, forward strand.
CTCTAGTCCCTTATGGGCTACAGAGTGATGCCACTTTCCTTTTCTTGAATAATGTAACTATGTCTATTCTATTTTCAAATACCATGTACTATTTTATGTATTCAAGTAAATGAATTTAAATAAAAAAAAAAAAAAAAAAAAAAAAAATTTAATTTACAAAATAGATTAAAAAACCGGCCAAGTGCGAGTCGGACTCGCGCGCGAAGGGTTCCGTACCATCTGTATATATAAATATGAAAGAGACTATGTATGTTACCTCATCAGTCATCACCTTAAATCACATTTTTTGCATGTTGGCAGATCTTGGTTGCAGGCAGGTTATAGGCATATTACTTTGATAATCAAAAATCTCCATGATGAGATAGTTGATCAGCAAAGTGTCCATTGAATTCAAATCAATTATCTTACTTGACAGCAAGGATGTGAAAAGGTGAATAACAATAATGGGAAATATGGGCAAAAGGTTTGCAGCTAGGATTAATTCATCAAAGACTAACCTTAGTTCAGTATGGACACCAAGGGGATTTTTTGGATGAAAATCATCACCCCTCTTACGTTTGTCGGGAGTCGAAAACGACTTGAGTCGGGTGTCGAGTCGGAATCTAGATTCCGTAGTTTATTCGACCGACTAGACGTGTACTAGATTTTTTTCGACTGGTTGTACATATTTTTTTTTTTGACAGCTGACAATCGAAATATAAATTCCATGCACGAAGAAACTTCTGAAAATCAGACGGCAGTTAACATAAGGAATGAAATCTTAGAAAATTTTGTTTTACTATAAAAATGTATTTCCATTTCAGTATTTAAATAAAATAAATAATAGAAAATAAGAACTTCATTATGGCCTCATTATGGCTAAAATTGCACATTGCAAGAAAAATAAAACTAAAAAAAAAGGAAATTCTTCACTCGAACACAGTTTGTCTCACATGTGTACATCTTCACTATTTACACTAGCAGTTTCTTCGTTTCTCTTTTCCCAAAGAAGTCTTTGCTCCATTATGTCCATTTCTCTTTTTTATTTCTAAGCTCAATTTCATTAGTTCATTTTTCTCAGCTTTTCCTTTTTCTTGCTTTCTGAGCACTGGTAGCATGTCTTCTTCAACACGAAGTCTTTTTTTGTTAACTCTCGTGTTTTCAGGAAGACAATTTTCGATATTGTTGAGTTTATCATTAACTTCCTTTATTGATTTTTCCTGGCATAATAGTTGCCTCTCCAGCAACTGTTCTTTGGGCTTCAATTTTCTTTTTGGCACCACAGCTTCCTCCACAGCAGAAAGAGCTTCTTGGTCAAACGGACCTCCACCCGTCGCTTGTTTCTTCAATTTGTTTTTGACCACCTTCTTTTTTGTTTTATATTTGAAGTCGCTCCACACCTATGATCAAAAGATATTTTAAATTTCAACTTTTTTTAAAAACTTAATTCAAACCTTTTGCCAACCGTCACCATCTCTTGATGGAGGACCTAAACTATTTAACTTAATAGCGATCGAACTCCACTCATCCTTCACATCAACTTTATTTATTCCTTTTGAAAAGCCCCTTGCAAGGTGAAGCCTTTCTTGCATAAATGCAATCAAAACTTCAAATTGCCTTTTATTTGTTATTTTCATTCTCAACTAAATTTATATATACATATGTAGTCGTATATAAAACGTACTTGAAAACAAACAAACGATTTACTTACTTTCTTTAGGCGGGAGTAGTCGTTCACGTTTTTGTTATCGACTTGAAATGGCATTTGTCCGCCCGCCAGCCGCCAAACAGAATACCAGTCGAAGTCGAAAATATGTTCTAATCTACTACAAAATGCAAATCCGACAAATGGAATTCGCTACATCCCGAGTCGGTCGAAACAAAGTCGATTGAGAGTCGAAACCGACAAACGTAATAGGGGTGTATGTCTGTTGTATGTGAGCCCCCCTTAAATATTAACTTCGTTCTGTTTTCAGTATTTGTCGTGGTAGCGGCAACAGAAATACATCATCTGTGAAAATTTCAACTCTCTAACTATCACGGTTCATGAGATACAGCCTGGTGACAGACGGACGGACGGACAGCGAGGTCTTAGTAATAGGGTTTCGTTTTACCTTTGGGTACGGAACCCTAATAAAAATGGATAAGTAGATTATATGAATAATATTTTGATTATATTATTCATATACCTATAATGCAACTTTGAATTGAATTCCTTGCTAGGTGCGATTTTTTGAAATGGATCAACGGAAGCACTCATTCCACTCAATATATGGTCCCTGGTGCTCACGTAAAGCGAATGTTCATGATCTGTACTTACGTTCACAATTAACAGACAATTAAAACGCAATCTGTTATTGTCTTACATTAACATGTTTATGATTTATTTATTTGTCATTCCATAAATATGGTCGTATATATAGTATATATACATATATGTATGTATGTATATTAAAATTACAACTTTATTCTCTATTAAATCACCCAACGGCTATATTTCACCTAAAAATTATTATTTTTATTATTGTTTTTCAATAGTCTGAACGAGTTTATTGTTGTTGTAGTTATTGTATTGTATGATACTTTAATCAAAAGGATATGATGTTTCCGTCTTTATATTATAAAGTTTTATTCTCATATGCACACAAGTCTTAGTCTAAACGAAACGCAGTTTTGGTTTTGTGTTTTTTTGTGATTTGTTTTTCTGAAACTTAAACCATGTACTTACGTACACGTTCTACTGATTTAATTCACCTAATATCAAAGACCTACGAATTAGTTATTGTATTCAGAGTCCCATGTATACGTCTACAATATGCAAGTATTAGTGCATCTAATGTTTTGATAAAGTACACTCTTTTCAAAAAATATCTTATAAATGAATGATGGCAAAGTAGTAACGAAGGAGATTGCACAGAATGTCTGTATTCAGTATTCAACATTCAAAGGGATATGTTGAATGTTCCATGTCCCAATGCCACAATGTCACTGCATCGTGTCGATTAGATACATCTCTACACTACAACTTGCTTTATTTTTGTTCTTTGATATGACACATAGAGTACACGCCCCAGGAGTAGTGTGGTAACACAAATCAAGAAAGTCATTTAGAAACGATTCTTGTATCGATTTCGATTCCTCAGACGATTGTGAAGTAGCAGGTGATTCTCACTGTAGTCGTTGTATTCGTCATACTCCTCGGTATCGGTTTTATAGATGCTTTTCAGATATCCTTCGAATGGTGTCACCATTTCCGAGCTATCCGAGTTGAGATCTTCGTCGCTGGTTTCAAATGGATCAACGGCAACGTACGATGCCGAGAATCCTTTCATTGTAACACTGTCGTCTGTCTTCAGACGGACTAGAAGTGAATCTGTCAGTGAGATTATCTCTTGAGGTACCTACATATGGCGCGAATGTAAACTCAAATAAGGAATGAGGCTGTGATTTAATTGATATGGCTTACCGAGCTGCCACAAAATCGTCCATAAAGTGGACCACTGGTATCCTCCATGCCGGAGTATACTTCGACGTAATCGTAAGTGCAATTTTCATTATATTCCAGGTCGAATTCGAGGAAAAAGAGTTGAACATTGCTACTGGGTGGCGCTTGGATTGTCCATTCACAGTCCATGTTCTCGTCGTAGTTGGCGTCGGCGAAACGTGCATGCGAGTAAAACTGTTGAATTTGATTTGTGGCAAGAAGATAGCCACCACAAGCTGCGGAAGATAATCAAATTACATTTACAGTTCGTTTGTGTTGTTGTTTTTTTATCAATGGAATTTGGATTTACCTGTCGAATGGGTTGCTGTGAATCCTTTGTATTGATTGTTGATATCCGCCCGCATAATCATGTACATCTGATTGGACGATGCTGATATGGGATAGGGGGTCTTTTCGCCACAAAATTTTCCTAAGCAACCACTGTTCTCTGAGTCGCCATCGTATAAAGTAATGTTGTCATAGCCGCATTCCTAGAATCAATGTCAAGCAATAGAACTTATTTGGAAGAATGTGTTCTTTGGACCTACCTGGTGTGGTTCAAAGTCAAATTCGTTGAAAATCAGTTTGATACGATGGCCAGGAGTGGTGGTAAAGTGCCAGACACAGTTCATATTGGGCGGATAGCGATCAGGGTAGTTGGGACTGTAGATAATTCCGATAGGAGCGGTGATTTCGTACTTGCATTCTCCCTCTTTGCAGTCATGTCCATTTTCGTGTAGTTTATATCCATTGCGGCAGTAGCAGTAATATGATCCAATAGTGTTTTGGCATTCATGCTGGCATCCTCCATTGTTTGAGGAACACTCATCCTCATCGGTAAAGTAATTGAGGGCGAAGCCTGTTTTCTCGACTGACTTATCGGAATGAAATTCAATGCGAATAGCATTGCTCTCTGAGGTAAGTGTTGGAGGTTTCTCACTACCACAAAAGGTGCCAATGCGTTTGAGACGATTTTCACTGAGCTTTGAGTAGACGGTTATGGAATCATATGCACAGTCCGCATGCTGGCTGGAAGTGCCCTCGATGTCGAAATGAGTAAAGTTGAGTGAGATTTTGTGCCTAGGTGGGGCAGTAATTTCCCAAATGCATTCCTTCAGGATAGGATAGGTTTGCGGAAATGATGGTGATGTGATTGTACCATTTTGTAGGTCTATCTCTCCGCCACAGGCATCTGTAGGAGGAAATGACAAGTGCATGAATGTTTCAATTTTCATTGAACTAATATCGCTAACGTATGGATTGCGTAAGCTTACAATCGATATGACGAAAAATGTGATCTGATTACTTAAAATCCCAATAGTGGGTCAATCGCTAAAATGAACTGCTCGCACATAGTTTTGGCCATCTGCTGAAGGGGGCTTACCTAATTCCAAGTAATATGATTCCCTAAGTTCTCTTCTTCAACTAGCTTAGTATAATATGTATGTATATGCAGATGACGAGGGGACGGTATATAAAACGAGACTAGCGGTTTGAATTGAATCTTTATTTCACAGGTTTATCCACCAGTTAGACTTACTTAACAGGCCGGCAATCCATGGAGGATTTGAGCCTGAGCTATAGCTGCCGAGTATGGTCCTGGAATGTGAAAACCCTCTACACTCCTGAAGCTACTCATCATCTAGATAAGACCCTCAAGCAGTATAAGGCGGATATTGCTGCGATCAAGGAAGTACGCTGGGTAGGACAAGGAACGGTAAAAAAAGAAGGAGGGCGACATTTTTTACAGTTGCCACCAAAAGCTGCCCTTATTGGGATGGGAATGGTTCGTGGGAAAAGGCTTAAGACGAAAGTCATTCGATTTTAAGCCAATTAGCCAGATTCTATAAGATCAGCTTCATCTGTGCACCCGCCCCTACCGAAAAGGTTGAAGAACCCATCAAAGAGGATTTCGATCACCTTTTTCACGACGCCTACGGAGCTTGTCCAGAGTATGACAATAAAATGATACATACTAGTGCGACAAATCCTAGAGAAGATCAGCAAGTTTCAGATCGATATCCACCACCTCTTTATCGAATTTAAGGCCGCACATGACAGTATTCGTCGCAAAGTCTTATTTAACGCGATGATGGCCAAATTCGGGATCCCGAGAAAACTGATCCGGATGTGTCGAGCCACGCTAACAAACACTCGATGCACTATGCAGTTCGGCTCCAGAACCTTCGAGCCGTTTGAAGCCTGCCCCGGATTTTGGGAAGGAGATGCGCTGTTAAGCGACTTCTTCAATATCGTGTTGGAACACAGTCCGGCGGGCCAACTTCAACACAGAAGGAACTATCTTCCACAAGTCGGTCCAGTTGCTGGGCTACGCACACTATATTGATATTGTCGCAAGTTCCCAGCGCACCATTGTGGAAGCGTTTATGACGATTGACAATCAGGCGCAGACGAATTATATGCTGTCAACAAAAAAATTGGTCGGCCGTCACCCAATAAATAGGCCCAAATATAACGATCAGCAGTTATATTCCGTACTGTCTGCGAGGAAGGCGATTGGAGGAGAAGACATAGCTGCGAACTCTATGAGATGTACAAAGATGTGGATATGCTCCGGAAAACAATAAACCGTCGATTACAATGGCTCGGCCACATCGAGTGCATGGACACCAAAGCTCCAGCTAAGAGGGTGTTCGAATCCGAGTCTCCTGGTTTGAGAAGAAGGGGGAGTCCGGACCTCCGGTATAAAGACCAAGTAATCGCGGATGTAAGACATCTTGATCTTGATAACTGGAAGCAGCGTTCCCGGAACCGTCAAGGATGGAAGGCAGCTATAGCTCAGGCTCAGATCCTCCATGGATCGCTGGCCTGATAAGTAAATAAGTAAGTAAATGACATTGGATGCCCTTTCCACATTTTCCCCGTGAACGGCCCGCCACGGGAAACAAGCTCGTGCAGCAATTTTTAAACGTTTCTGAGGAGAAACACCGTGGAAAACAAGTTCGATGACATGGCTGTGTCGGGATTCGATCCCGTGTCATCGGCGTCAGAGGCCAACACACTACCCACTGCGCCACGGTGCCTTCCAAATGATTGTGCAAAATGTTACGAAGTTTTTCCCACCTCAATCTCTTTCAAGCAAAACTCGATTCGGCTCGTTTTTTTTACTTAGGTATTTGTAGCCTAATAAAATGGGACAACTTGATCTAAAGACATGATGAAGCTAAATTGTTATAATCTCATTTGTGGTAACAGCATCCACCAGAATAGCCCGTCAAAGAGTCGTTAACCTACATGTTTTAACACTTATCATCAATCATTGTTGTCCAGATTCGAATGGATCTATAGATAGAAATGAAAATTTAGATAGTTGTAGTAACTAGTAGGACACATTGTAATTACCAACATGCATGTGACAGCTCTTAATATAGAAATCAAGCATTATAAAAAGAACACTCAAAACCTAAACAAACCTGACATTCATCTGCAGTCGTTCCATACAGCAAAAGTATTCAACTCATCAATATTCCGAACTCAACACCCCAGTCTACATTTGGGTACTACGATAACTACATAGTATATCCGCTCACATCATAGTAAGGACAGAAATAAGAGCGGACGAAACACACTCACCTTCACAATGTTTTTTATCACTATGCAGCTCATAACCTATATGACAACTGCACTCGTATCCGCCCAATGTATTGATGCAGTCGTGTTCGCATCCATGATTCTGAGTCTCGCATTCGTCCACCTCCTTCATGAACATTGCCGAGAATCCGGCCTTCTGTACCGAACTGTCCGAAACGAATTTCACAAACATCGTATTGGAACTTGACCTAAATCCATCGGGCAACGTGAAAAAAGAAAAGAAGGGAAAGCAAATTCAATCATTTTGCCATTGGTCTAGGTAGAACCAAGCCAATGATTCTTATTCTGATACTGACTTCATATTCGGTGGTGGTTTGTATCCACAAAATACTCCAATCAAACTTGACTCGGCACTGTCGCCGTCATGGACTTCTACGTAATCATATACACAGCTGTCGTGGTTTTCCACTTCGAATGATTGGAATTTGAGTGCCACTTGATATCCTTTTGGTACTGTTATCCTCCAGATGCATTCCTTATTCGGTAAATACTCCAGTGGATAGTTGGGCGATTCCAAACGTCCCTCTGCCTCGTCTACGTACAGTTCTCCACCACAAATTGCTAGAACAAGACAACAACAAAGATGTTGAGGAAAAAACCAAACAATGTATGGGTCTGAAGGAATGCACAAAGAAGGAAATTCCTCCCTTTAGTAGTGTATTCGTTTCGATGTTCATGTTCTATGTATTGTTGTATGGTGGGGTGGTACGGTGGGTGCTGGTGGTATGCACGGTTGACAGGACTACTTGTACGAGCATCGAGGACAGTGGATGCATACGAGTAGTGTCCTAATTCTGTTTTTCTTTCACGTTTCTCGTGTCCCATGTAAGGATTTGAATTTTTCTGTTTTGTGGGATTTCACAGGCGTTCACTACATTTCCTGGATGGTTAGATAGGAGAGAGCTAGAGAGTAAGAATAAACAAGTGTGAATGTTACTCGTACATTTTGGCATGCACACGAGAGTTGTTTTCATTAAAGGATAATTGTATATAGAACGAAGGCATTGCTTGAGAATCGTGGAGTTGTTGTTGGGAACGAGCCACCAGCATTAGTGTGGTAGTTATTAGAACGCGTCGTTTTGAAAGGTAATTCATATGTTGGTTTCAACAGGAACTCAGCGAAGCATGAATGATACTTTAAATTGTTAAATTTATCATAAGGCTATAGTGTCAGATTTCTCGAAAAGTTTTGAGGTCTGGAAGGCCTTAGAAACTTAAGAGAATGGTATTTAATTAGAGGTGTGAAATAAGGGTATTCAATGTAACATGCTCTTGCATCAATCCCTGTCCTTTTCAAGTTAATGAAAAAAGAGAAATTAGCTTGGTTGCTTGCATTTTAGTTACAATTTTTCTGGCACATGTGCATGCTACTTCACCATGTCACCATAAGCCCAATACATCCAAATGCAAAACCTAAAATAAATGTCCACCCGTACCACACCACTTTCTTCTAACCCAAATCTAGGGAATTACCTTCGAAATCAGCTTTGAAGCCACGAAAACCTGTGTTACGATGACTGTTCACATACGTGAGCAGCATCCGGCTACTAGCAGTGGTCACCACCTCTTTGGCCACCTTCCCACAGAATCGGGCAATTAGTGGTGACTTAAAATAGTAACCGTCACGTATCTCCAGGAAGTCAGTCTGACATTTCTCCGATTTAAATATGTTCTGCAAACAATCAAACCAAATAAGCTCTAGTGAATAAGATCACAACAGTATCGTACCAAGTTCTCAAGCCGAAGGACAATGTGTTCGCCATGTGTAGCTGTAATTCGCCACTCACATCGTTCTGTTTCATTTACTGGCTGTGTCGAATAATATGATGGACTGGTGAAGCTGCCAGTGTTCTCCTGAAAAGTTCGTCCACATTTCGGACATCTGTAGAGGAGTTTTGCTTGCGATATGTCACCAGAACTCAATCGTAGTCGCTGTCCGATTTCAGGACGTTTTTTCCCTTTCACCTCAATTGGCAGTATCGTATCAAGATAGGTGCCCTTAGAGAAGGTATTCCTCGCATAATGCATAATAGAATCATAGTCATAGGCCATGCCTAGTGAGTCGACATCATCTGGTGTCAACTTGTTAAAGTTATAGTCTTGACCCTTCATGATGTTATTGTGTTCGATGACAACGTGCTTCTCTCGATCCGGACGGGTGTGTTCGTGCCAGAAGCCGACAACATGACCGAGCTCGTGGACCACAATGCCGAACTTATCGCAATTCCTTCCTATTGAAATTGCTTGTGGGCCGTTGCCCCTTTTACCCACGAACGAGCAGCACCTGAAACGAGACAAAAGCGAGTAAATGATGAGGAAATAAATCAGCAACTGAAGGACTTGAAAAGCCTGGAGAATGTCTGTAACTACAATATGGGAATGGTAAAAAGTGCTTTAATATACGGGTAGTGCTTATATAGTACTCGCATGCATGCTTATGGTACGGATTGTTCGATTTTAGAAGAGTGAAAGGAGGATTGATAGTCGGCTGAGTTTGGTGTTTGCTGGATGGCACCTACCCGCAACCCCGCACCGTAAAAACAATGTAATTGGGATGATTCTCTGGCTCGCGCTCCACGAATTTAATGCAGGTGAAGTTCTCCCAATGGCGCATTGCCTGTTTGAAGAGTGCTTTGTGTAATCCACTAAAGTTGCCATCAATTTCATACGGAATGACGCCGTAATCCCAGACACGTTCCTTTTTGGCAGTAACTGCCCGCGCAATCCGATGATGGTGCTCCAAATGCTTTAAATGCCTGCCAAGGTAATATAAACAAAAAAAAATTGTTACATTTTTATATAGGGCAATGGCAAAATGTTGTAGATACAATGAGTAATGGATGAATTTTTAATCTGTCTCGGATTATCTCAAAGCGGAGGGTAGGGGCCGAATGTTTTCGCGAGGCTAATTGCTCGTTCGGATTTTTTTTTTTTTCTGATTTGGAGTATTCAGTCTGGTGAAATTGTGGAGCAATACGGTTGGGAGCAGCCGACTGTTAAAGAATTGATTAAATAAATGCATAAAACCAATAGCTTTAGCACAAACTACGGAAAATTGTGCGTTTTCGGATGGTTTGTTTATTGTTTTATTGCAATTGTTTGGTTGTCAATTTTGTACATTTTATAACCTGTGCTAATTTCAATAAAGGCCTTAACACTTAATCAATGACTAAGTGACAGTTAATAATGCATGTAATATAGCCTTCCAAGCCTGGTTGATGCTGGCGTTTCGGCATAGACGAGTGATTTGACACATTCTCATAAAAACTATCGAAAGGTAGGTAATAAGTCGCATGACCTAACCGGCCAACAGATCTTGCAGTCTTGGAAGAAAATACTTACTTACTTACTTAGGTGGCGCTACAGTCCGTGGTGAACCTGGGCCTCAACCAACAAGCGTTTCCAGGTGGCACGGTCTTGGCCAGCTGTTTCTAGCGCCGCACGCCTAGTTGGTTAAGGTGCCCTTCCACCTGCGTGCGCCACCGTTGATGCGGCCGTCCTCTACCGCGCCTTCTTTCCGGGGTGGATTCGAAGACTCTTCGAGTCGGAGCTGTATTTTCCATGCGCTCTACATGGCCTAGCCACCTTAGACGCTGTATCCGTAGACGTCGTACCAGGCCGATGTCGCTGTAGAACCCGTACAGTTCTTCGTTATACCTTCTCCTCTCCTGTGCAGAATTTTCCACTCGAAACGAACAAGGGCATCTTCATCCGCTTTTGTTAAGGTCCAAGCCTCTACGCCGTAAAGGAGGACTGGGGTGATTAAGGTCTTATATAGTGTCACCTTGATTTTCCGAGAGAGGGCTCTACTTCTCAATTGCCTCTTGAGCCCAAAGAAACAGCGGTTGACAAGAGTGATTCTGCGTTTTATCTCAGCGCTGGTGTTGTTGTCGCTGGTCATCAGTGAGCCAAGGTAGACGATTTCCTTGACCGTTTCAAAATTATATCAGCCCATGATGACGTTCTGGCCAATACGTCGGTGTTGACCGTCTCTTTTAGATGAAAGCAGATATTTGGTTTTACCCTCATTAACCTTGAGACCCATCTTAGCCGCTTCTACCTCAATGCTTACAAAGACCTCATTGACGTCTCGCTGGGTCCGTCCAATCACGTCAATGTCTTCGGCGTACGCAAGCAATTGCGTAGACTTGAAATAAATCGTACCTCTCGTGTTGGCCAGTGACTCTTGCACGATCTTTTCAAGCACGATGTTGAATAAGTTGCATGACAGCGCGTCACCTTGCCTAAATCCTTTTTTAACATCAAAGGTCTCGGTTTACTCATTACCGACCTTAATGGAGCGCGAGAATTCTTCATTGTCATCCTGCACAGTCGAACGAGTTTGGCAGGGATGTTAAAACTAGACATGGCTTTGAATAGCTCGGCTCTATATACGCTGTCATACGCGGCCTTGAAATCGACGAAGAGGTGGTGAGTGTCGATTTGATATTCCTGGGTCTTCTCCAAGATCTGCCGTAGCGTAAATATTTGATCTATTGTGGATTTACCTGGCCTGAAACAACACTGATAAGAGCCGATCAGGTTACCCACAAACGGTTTCAGGCGTTCACACAATACGGCAGAGAAGATCTTATATGCGATGTTAAGGAGACCTATTCCCCTATAGTTGGCGCTGTTTTAGGGGTCTCCCTTCTTATGGACCGGGCGAACGATGCTGAGGTTCCATTCGTCGGGCATGCTTTCCTCCGACCATACCTTGCAAATGAGATGGTGCATGCACCTTACCAGCCCATCTCCAGCCGCCTTAAGAAGCTCAGCAGACAGGCCGTCTGCGCCCGCGGCTTTATTTGACTTAAGTCTGGATATCGCTATTTTGACTTCGTCTAGGTCGGGTGGACTGAATTCTGTTACATCGTCGTCCATTACGAATGGCGTCTCTGACGGCGCTCTGGCAATGCGCCCATTCCTGCTCTATTGTTTGTGCTGCTGTGGGCGGATTTTGAGAGAGCTTGGAGGAGACACGATCGGCAAAGATTCTGGCAGTCTCCTGCGATTGTAGCTTTCCGACGTCAAACTTACGTTGTGCTACTCGTCTCCTAAGCATTCTTGATATCCTCATTCGTACCTTGGCTACAACAAGGTAGTGGTCCGAGTCGATGTTGGCCCCTCGGAAGGTTCGTACGTCGAGAATACAGGAGGAGTGTCTGGCAACGATCGCAGTGTGATCAATCTGGTTGGTGGTCGATTGATCAAAAGACCGCCAGGTACCCTTGTGGATGTTGAGATGGGGGAATCGCGTGCTTGCTACAAGGAGGTTACGCCCAGCTCTGAAATCGATTAACCTTAGTCCGTTGTCGGATGTGGTGTTATGGAGGCTATGCTTTCCAATGATCGACTCAAATATGTCCTCTTTGCCCAATGCTGGGGCATTGGGCATATGTTCTGTCTAGGAGATCGTAGAATTCTTCTTTGAGTCGATCGTCCTTTGCTTCCGTATTAAGCTAATGTTTCCAAATTTAGCTTTGATGCGGATTATTATGAGGCGTTCGCTTATGTCTCGGAAGCATAAGACTTTTTGTCGGAGTCTTCCTCGAATATCGAATCCGCACCCGGATAGGCGCTGTTTGTTCTCCTTGTAGCAGTTCCCGTAGTAGATGTCGCAGTTTTTCATCCGTTTTTTTCCTGGTCCATCCCATCGCACTTCTTGGAGTGCGGTTATATCTGCTTTATAGCAGTTGAGGGTTTGCTCCAATTGATCGCCTGCACCGGGTCTGTTAAGGGACCTAACATTCCAGGTGCAAACTCTCAAGTCCGTTAGTCGTTTGCAGGGGTCCTCAGTATTGTATCCGTCCGTATCCGAGGCTTGTTGTTGTTTCGGAACAAGTAGGTTTTTACGTGATAGGGATGTTACCCTAAGAACAACCCCCAACCTGGAGGGCCAGGTTCCTCTTTCCCCAGGAACAAGGGGTTGGGTCGCTACACACATTGGTTCACTACCTGGCGGGTGCCAGGGTAGCTATCCAGGAGGGGGGGGGGGGTCAACTTGGATTGAGCAGGGACAGAGATCGAAGCTGGCGTTAAACGCGATCAACTTCTTTGCTCTGTTTGCTCGCTCCCTCCCCTCTGGAAGAAAAAGAAAATACTACGCGTCCTAATTAGCGAGATTTTACGAGGTGTTGCAATTAAATAAAAAGCTTCTCGAAATTCGCCGGTCGGATCCGGCATTAAACTGTAGATCTCTTTCACCTATGGGAAAATGAAGTCACACACAACATGGTTGATTGAGAGAAGCTCGGCTTTGGTCCTCTAGGGACTGCAATGCCAACATACATACATACGTGCAGTTAAGTTCCGGGAATTGAGTCATAACTCGTGAGCTGACAACACTGTAACGTTCGTCAACATCTATTTCGAAATGGGGGCCTTTTCTTAAATTTTTTACCCAAGGCTTAATTTAACAGCCCGTTTTGTCTTTGTATTGTGCGTATTTTGTGATTCAAAATTTAGTGAAATCTTTCCTTTTTTTTTCTTTTTTTTTTTATTCCAACAGGTCCAAGAGTCATACTCTTATTATGTTTGTGACACAACCTGGGCGGAGTGCAGATGGTTTGGGTCGTAGGTGTTCGTCCTCTCCAGATGTGGTTGCCCTAGGTAGGATTCGAGAGAAATTCAACTCAATTTTCACGTTGGTTGTAGTTCACTGTAAATGTTCCATGCCATTATGGTGTTACATACATATATTAGAACTACACATACATATTTTGAAGTGACCGAATGGCAAATGATGGCAAGGGACTAACAAAGGCCTCGTAGGGGTAGCATCTACCCGACGGATGCTGGCCTGCTAAAAAGCGAGAAGAGCCACCGCAGTCGAACATCTTACGGCACTGTTTGTAAGTCCCACACCCACCTCCTCGCTACATTTTTTAACATCAGCCTGATCTGCGTCCACGCCCCCACGGAAGACAAGGATGACTCCGCCAAAGATGAGTTCTACTATCTCCTAGACAGAACGTATGCCCAATGTCCCAGCTATGACATCAAACTTGTACTAGGAGACTTCAATGCTAAACTGGGTAAGGAAAGCATCTTTGACCGAGTCATCGACAAACACATCCGATAAAGGACACGGATGTGGTGTCGTGTAGGCGACGATTGAGAATTTGGAGAGGTGTTACTGCAGGCATAACGTCCGAAAGTTTTATCAACAGATAAAGCGAACATGCCCAGGTTATAAAGCCAGAACGGAAGCCTGCAGGGATGAGAACGGACACCTAGTAGTAGAACCGCAGTCGATGCTGAGAATATGGAAAAACCACTTCTGCAGACTGTATAACGGCGATGTTAGTCAATATACCGCTGTCAGGCAGAATGATCCATTTCTAATCGACGAAGACCGCAGAGAATTCTGTCCCCCTAACCTCGACGAAGTTAAGACTGCCATATCGAAGCTCAAGTCGAATAAAGCTGCTGGCGCAGACGGACTGTCTGCTGAGCTCTTCAAGGCAGCTGGGGATGACCTGGTTGGGAGCATGCACCAGCTCATCCGTAAGATATGGTTAGAGTAAAAAAAAGCATGCCCGAGGAATGGAGTCTCAGCATCGTATGCCCGATCCACAAGAACGGAGACCCCTCTGATTGCGCCAACTATAGAGGAATAAGTCACCTTAACATCGCCTGCAAAATTTTCTCTGCCGTTTTGTGTGAACGCCTGAAGCCTTTTTTAAATAAGCTGATAGGTCCTTATCAGTGCGGATTCAGGCCAGGGAAGTCCACCATCGACCAAATCTTCACACTACGGCAGATCCTGGAAAAAACCAATGAATTTCAAGTCGACACTCACCACCTATTTGTCGACTTCAAAGCCGCATACGACAGCGTAATTAGAGACGAGCTATACAACGCTATGTCTACCTTTGACATACCTGCTAAACTCGTCAGACTATGCAGGATGACTTTGGAGAATGCTCGCTGCTCCATCCGAATCGGTGAACACCTTACCGATAGTTTTGATGTCAAAAAAGGATTTAGGCAGGGCGATGCGCTGTCGTGTGATTTCATCAACATCATATTGGAAATGATTGTGCAAAAATCACTGGCCAATACATGAGGCAAAATCTATTTCAAATCCTCGCAACTCCTTGCATACGCTGACGATATTGACATAATAGGTAGATCACAGCGAGATGTCAATGAGGCGTTTGCGAGTATTGAGATGGAGGCGGCGAAAATTGGTTTGACGGTAAGCGAGGGCAAAACTAAATATATGCTGTCATCAAAAAAGGACGCTCACCACCGACGGTCCTGTTGTACGGCGCAGAAGAATGGACACTATTAAAAGCGGATGAGGAGGCCCTTGGTCGGTTCGAGAGAAAGATTTTGCGCGTGATTTTCGGGCCTATAAACGTAGACGGGGGATGGAGGAGAAGATTCAACCATGAACTTTACGGGCTGTACAGCGATATTAGCCTAGTCAGGCGTCTACGGATTCAACGCCTATGATGGCTGGGCCATATAGAGCGAATGGACACCACAGCTCCAGCCCGGAGAGTCTTTGAATCCAATCCCAAGGGACGAAGAAGCAGAGGACGGCCGCACTTAAGATGGCGCACACAGGTGGAAGGCGACCTCAGCCAACTGGGTGTGCGGCAATGTAAAGGCTAGCGAATGATCGTGCTAGATGGAGGGGCATGTTGGTTGAGGCCCAAGTTCACCCCGAACTGTAGCGCCCACTAATAAAGAGAAGACTTAATTACATAAAATTTTGAAAAAAATTAGTTCGAAATTTTTTTTTTTCAAAATTTTGAGTTTGAAAATTAATTTCTCTAAAAACTGTTCCTTAAAAGAGCTTCGTTTAAGAACAAGATGAAAGAAGAAGTTTCTGGCTTTACAAAAAAGTATACGAATTTTTTCTTGTTTTGACCAGACCTACATGCTCTAGCTTTTTGGCACACTGTTCGTGGAGCACCCTGTACACATATAATGGTAATTCCAAAATGTTCATCTGCGTTCAACCGAAATGACGCATTCCATCTTTCAATGCTCGCACAACTGACTTGGATTCCATTCCAAAAACAATAATTCGCATACAAAAATGTAGTATCCCATCATCACAGGGGGATTTTCAAACCAAATACAAAAGAACCAAAAAAAATATCAAAAAAGTTAGATCCCCTGTTGCTACAAGTAAACTAATCCGCCACTGCTATCATACAGATTTATGCCGAAAGTTGCGAATTATTTCCAATTTTAACTAACTGCTGCACATTTTGTACTATCGGACATACATACATATGTATATAGATACAAAGCATCCGCCTCGCAGGCCAGCACAAGCGAATACGATGGCAAGGCAATGGATGCTTGGATGGTTCTGCATCGCCACTCCCTATGTACATACATACTCGTACATACTATGTACATTTTACTTGGCTAGAAAAAAAGGCGGAGTATTTCTGGATGGCCAGATTGCTGGATTGTGAATGGATCGGCTCAAAAATACACAAATAGTTAAAATGCAATAAGGATATGGAGAAAAAAATTCAACAAATCCCAAATTGGAAACTTACTCCTCATTTCGTAATTGCATTTCGAGAGATGTGCTCACTTCGTCATTGATTGCATCCATCGTTGACTTCCTTTTAGTGAGGACGTCCAGTTCATCCGTGTTTTCGGACGTGTAATTAAAACTTTTAGGAGATATGAATTTTTGATGAGACTCTACTGGTGTCGGTCCTGGTGCAGTTGCTGCAACGATGGCTCCTTTGTCCGGCGCCGAGGTTGTGGGCGAGGATGGTTGGTTTGTGCCTTTCTTGAATGCAGTTGATGAGGTTGAGGGCAGTTTTTTGCTTGAATGCAAGGCGTCTGGGTGTTTATTATGAATGCGCTTGTGAAGCTTGGCTATGTCGTCGGTGGTGCGGACAGGTCGATTTAATTCGGCTTTTAGTCGCTCGAGGCGGGCACTGTAGTCATGGGCCGGTTCGGAACTGCGCCTGGTAGTGAGAAGAGAAAAAAAAAAAGAAAATTATCAATTGTGTCTACTTTCGTTTTGTGTATAGTGTATACATATTTCATTAATTGGAAGTCCTTTATGCAGCTACAATTGTATGTGTGTAAGGCGTCTTGTTATAGGTAATTGTAGCGTGCCGGCTACCATTCGACTGATTGTGACATAACTTTAATATACACAGGTTCTTCTTCTTCTTTGATGGCGCTACAGTTCGGGGTGAACCAGGGCCTCAACCAACAAGCCACTCCAGCCGGCCCGATCTTTGGCCAGCCGCTTCCAGGGCCGCACGCCCAGTTGGTTGAGGTCCTCTTCCACCTGTGCGCGCCACCTTAAATGCGGTCGTCCTCTGCTGCGTCGCCCCTCGGGGTTGGAGTCGAAGACTCTTCGGGCCGGAGCGTTGATGTCCATTCGCTCTTCATGGCCTATCCATCTTAGACGTTGGATCCGAAGACGTCTAACCAGGCCGATGTCGCTGTACAGCCCGTACAGTTCTTGGTTGAATCTCCTCCTCCATTCTCCGTTTACACAAACGGGACCAAAGATTGCACGCAGAATTTTCCTCTCGAAACGTCCAAGAGCCTCTTCATCCGCTTTTGACAACGTCCAAGCCTCAGCGCCGTAGAGGAGGACCGGGATGATTAAGGTTTTGTAGAGGGAACCCTTAGCTTTTCGAGAGAGGGCACTACTACTGAATTGCCTCTTGAGCCCGAAGAAGCAGCGATTGGCAAGAGTTATTCTGCGTTTTATCTCAGCGCTGGTGTCGTAGCTGCTTGTCACTACCGAGCCAAGGTAGACGAAGTCCTTGACTACTTCAAAAACATAGCTGCCGAACGCGACGTTCTGACCAAGACGTCGGTGTTGTGCGTCTTTCTTGGATGACAGCATATATTTGGTCTTGTCCCCATTTACCCTTAGACCCACTTTCGCCCCTTCTGCTTCAATGCTTGTGAACGCCTCATTGACGTCACGTTCGTCCAATAACGTCAATGTCATCTGCGTAGGCAAGCAATTGTGTGGACTTGAAGTAGATCGTACCTCTTGTATTGGCCGCAGAGTCCCGCACGATCTTTTCAAGAACCATGTTGAAGAAATCACATGACAGTGCGTCACCCTGTCTAAAACCTTTTTTAACATCAAAGGGGTCGGTTAGTTCACCTCCGAACTTAATGGAGCAGAGAGAGTTCTCCATAGTCATCCTACACAGTCTGACGACTTTGGCAGGAATGTTAAAACATGACATGACTCTATATAGCTCGTCTCTATATACACTGTCATACGCGGCTTTAAGGTCGACGAAAAGATGGTGCGTGTCGACCTGGAATTCATGGGTCTTCTCCAAGATCTGCCGTAGTGTAAATATTTGGTCTATCGTGGATTTTCTTGGCCTGAAACCACACTGGTAGGAACCTATCAGATTGTCCACGAACGGTTTCAGGTACTTACACACTACGGCAGAGAGGATCTTGTACGCGATGTTCAGGAGGCTTATCCCTCTGTAATTGGCGCAGTCATAAGAGGCTCCTTTCTTATGGACCGGGCAAACGATACTGAGATTCCATTCGTCGGGCATGCGTTCTTCCGACCATATCTTGCAGATGAGTTGGTGCATGTTCCTAACCAGCTCATCGCCAGCTGCTTTAAACAGCTCCGCGGGGAGTCCGTCTGCTCCAGCAGCTTTATCAGACTTAAGTTTCGATATCGCTATCTTAACATCGTCTAGGTCGGGTGGACGGGATTCTCCTTCGTCTTCGTCCATTGTGAATGGTTCGCTCTGCCTGACGGCGGCATTTTGACTATCATCGCCGTTATACAGTCTGCAGAAGTGGTCCTTCCACGATCTCAGCATCGACTGTGACTCCACTACTAGTCGTCCGTGCTCATCCCTGCAGGCTTCTGCTCTGGCTTTACAGCCTTGGCATGTTCGTTTTACTCTCTGGTAAAATGTTCGAACGTCGTTGTTGCAGTAACATCACTCCATCCCCTCGATCTCGCTCTTCTCGTGCTCCTTCCTCCCCCCTTTTCTGTTCATAGAGCACGCGGGCAGCTCTCGTCCGTCGATGCAGTGTAGCCATGTATGTATGCATTCTGTTTCTCTACATGGGTCTGTCCACATTCGTCATCAAACCAGGGGTTTCTCGACGGTGGTGGCTCGAAACCGAGTATATCTGAGGCGGCCTCTCTAATGGCTTTCTGACAACGACTCCATTGCTGTTCTATGGTTTCTGCAGATTGCATCGGGACTTGAGAGAGCTTGAGGGAGACTTGATCGGTGAAGGTCCTGGCGGTCTCCTGCGATTGCAGTTTTGCGACGTAAAATTTTGGTACTCTTACTCGACTCCGTTGATTCCGAGTAATTCGCATCCGTGCCTTGGCTGCAACAAAGTAATGATCCGAGTCGATGTTGGCTCCTCGAAAGGTTCGGACATCTAGGATGCTGGAGGAGTGTCTGCCGTCGATCGCAATATGATCAATTTGGTTGGTTGTCGATTGATCGAAAGATCGCCAGGTCCCCTTATGGATGTTGAGGTGTGGGAATCGTGTACTTGTTACTACCAGGTAATGTCCCGCCATAAAGTCCACTAGCCTTAGTCCGTTTTCTGACGTGGTGTTGTGTAGGCTGTGCTTTCCAATGACCCGTTCAAAGATAGCTACCTTACCCAGCTTCGCATTGAAATCTCCTAGAACGATTTTGGGGTCATAGCTGGGACATTGCGCATACGTTCTGCCTAGGAGATCATAGAAGTCGTCTTTATGTCGGTCATCTTTCTACTCTGTGGGGGCGTGGACAGATAGTAAGCTTATATTGCCGAGATTGGCCTTTATGCGGATAGTTATGAGGCGTTCGCTTACATATTGGAAGCTTAAGACTTTTTTCCTGAGTCTGCCTCGAACAACAAATCCGCATCCGAATAAGCGTTGTTTATTTTCTCTGTGGCAGTTTCCGTAGTATATATCACAGTTTTTCATCCGCTTTTTGTCTGGCCCATCCCATCGCACTTCTTGGAGCGCGGTAATGTCTGCCTTATAACAGTCCAAAGAGTTGACCAGTTGTTCGGCTGCACCTGGTCTGTTGAGGGACCTAACATTCCATGTGCAGAACCGAAATTCGTTTCCTTTTTGACGTTTGCGGGGGTCGTCAACATTAAATCCGTCCGTATCCGAGGCTATTGGTTGCCTCTGAACAAAATTTTTGTTTTAAGCGATAGGGATGTTATGCGCCCTATGCGCAACCCCCAACCTGGAGGGCCAGGTTCCTTTTTCCCCAGGAACAAGGGGTCGGGTCGCTGCACACATTGGTTCACTATCTGGCGGGTGCCAGTATAGCTATCCAGGGGAGACCACGCGGAGGCTGTGTGTCAACTTGGATTGAGCAGGGACAGAGATCGAAGCTGGCGTTTGCCAAGTTAAACGCCATCAACTTGTTTGCTCTGTTTGTTCGCTCCCTTCTCCCCTTTACACAGGTTATTAGGTTCAAATTGATACCTGTTGTGAACTTGTAATGTAACTATGTCTTTGACGACCAAATTTGAGTAAAGTGAATTGAATTTTCTGTAAGAGCACTTTAAGGGCTAGAATGTGTGTGGTAATAAAGTTAGTTGTAGGTGTTAAGACAGCCTGTGGGCGGGTTGCTCGTATTAAATGGAAAATCAGTCAACCAACCAGTTGGAAGTACTAATTCGGGGATCTGGACGATATGAAGCGTTCATGGCCATCTGTTGCCGTTTGGATAGACCGTTAGAATAATCCCCAATTTTAAAGTAGAAACAAAAGTTTTTATTTTCTGAAAGTATTTTTCGTTTTATTTAAAGATTTTTGTTTCTCTCGTAATGCCGGAGGGATTTTGTGTTAGTTCCATGGAAAATAAACCACGCTGAGTACCTAATATAGAGTGGTGTTGATAACACGTTAAAGCTATGTTAAGTCGTTTTCTGGTAAACATTTCCTCGCACAGTCTACGTTTAGAGGAAAGTAACCAAATATGGAATAGTATCCCTAAAATGGAATACCGTCATTTCCCGGAAACGAATACTCCTATTTGCGAAATACAGTTATCTTCTAAGTATATCTTTCTATCATTATACTCGCGTACAGCTTACGACTTGTCAGTCGGCGAACGCTGTGGCCCCGGTGAGAGATGAGAGTGTTTTTTTTTTTTTGGCGCTGTAAGGAAAGATTGTAAGGTATCTATGTAAAACTAAAAATTTCTCAAAACGTGATAGGAAATACATAATATTGTGTATTACGACTATGCATCGATTACATGTTTGTTTGATTGTTTTAAAGGCTTTTTCTTGCCTGATACATATATGTACGTATTGATTAGTTTAAAATGTCCGAGATGGACAGTCCGTGGGGTCTAACTATGGAATATTCCATATTTGGATACCAAAATATCATCTGGCTAGATTTCAAATTTAATATTTTGGTTTTAGAGTGGCGTCTTCGAGTTCAAAAGGTCAACGAAAAGAATGGAACACAGATTATATGACAGAAGCTATATGAATCGTTAGAGAGAAAAAATGGGTTATTTAAAAGCAGCAAAACACTTTGATGTACCAAGAGCCACTTTGTTTCGATTGTGTCAGAAAAATGAGCTACCTCCAGAAGAAGCTGCAGCCACTTAATTACGAAGAAAATCTGCTTTAGGTGGAAACTCTACTGGTAGAATATATTGAAATGCTTAAACAAGAGCAAGTTTTATGGTTTGACGAGGAATGATGTTCGTAGAATTGCGTATATATTGACCAAACGCAATCGTTTGGAGAATCCGTTAAGTGAGTCCAGATTGGCTGGAAAAAAGTGGCTAAAGCTATTTTTAAACCGTCGTAAGGAAAAATTTTCGGTGAGAATACCCACAGGCACGTCGTTTGCAAGAGCTTTTGGTTTTGCTAAAAAACAGAAGAAGTATAAACTAAGAGTAAGTATACTCCGAATCACATATATATATGTACATATAACGTCGACGAATCTGGGCTTACAGTGGTTCAAACAAGATACCCCAAGTTATCGGTCACAAAGGAAAACGACAAATAGCTTTACTTACCTCAGCTGAAAGAGGCTCATTATTTATTTATTTATTTATTTATTTATTTACATCAATTAGTGGTGTTCACTTATAGACTAGGAATAATAAAATAACAATCCATTTCGATCAATTCATGTTCATCAAACAAATTTCAGCAAATAAAATAATACGTGTTTTTTAAAAGTATATCTAGAACAGGATTCAAAAAAGTCCAAATCATTACAAGCTAAGTTGGCCTCATGCACACAACGCGATAACGGTTCGTTTCTTCCATAGTTAGTACGATGAAAAGTCGTTTTAAATAGAACCCGATGGCGTGGATTTGTGGAAGGGACATACAAATTAAGCTTATGCAAAAGAAAAGAACAGTCAACACGATAAGTAAGAATATCTCTAATAAACATTATGGCGAAATATCTACGACGAACATGAAGAGGAATTATATTAAAAAGAAGACACCTAGTCCTATAAGACGGTGTTTCTATATTCCAATTTAGTTTGAAAAAGAGGTACCTCGTAAATTTGCGTTGTATTCTCTCGATCCTATCAGTTGCATTAGAGTAGCAAGGATTCCAGATGGTGCAACAATAGTCTAAAGAGGACCGAACTATTGCGAAGTATAAACATTTAATCGTAAAAATGTTAGAGAATTCAGTGGTATTCCGTTTTATGGAACCGAACATTTGATTAGCCTTGGTTGTGATGAGATCAACATGAGGAAGGAAACTCATATTGTGGTCTAGGATGACACCAAGGTCTTTAATTTGCTTGACTTTAGTCAAATGGATATCGTCAAGTTTATAGCAAAATTCAATACAGGTATTAGATCTGTGACAAGAGAACAGGTAACATTTTGATACGTTGAGATTGAGCGAATTTAATTCGCACCATTGGGATAGGCGTGTGAGATCACGCTGTAAAAGTACACAGTCTTCGGAGCATGAGATTTTTCTATAAATTTTAAGATCGTCTGCATAAAGCAGACATTTAGAGAATTTAAATATAGAAGGTATATCATTAATGAACAATAGAAATAACAATGGACCCAGATGACTACCTTGTGGGACACCTGACGTTACGGAGATAGATTGCGATAAACAATTTTTAATCTTTACCATCTGCGTCCTATCAGTTAAGTAAGATTCAATCCACTTTAAGAGGTTGGAATGAAAGCCAAGATATGATAACTTTAAAATAAGAATTCGATGATTAACTCTGTCAAATGCCTTAGCAAAATCTGGGTATATAACATCGGTTTGACTATTATTCTCCAAGTTGGTGACTAAATAATTTGTAATTATAAAGAGATTTGTAGAGGTTGATCTCCCCGAGACAAACCCGTGCTGAAAGGGAGATATATGGGCACTGACGAGAAATTGTAGTTTTTCATACACAATTTTTTCAAATATCTTGGGAATAATGGACAGTTTACAGATAGGTCTGTAATTTACAATTTCCTGTTTGTTTCCAGATTTGAAGATTGGGGATAAGAACGAAATTTTCCATTCATTTAGAAAATCTCCACTGCTAAGGGATAAATTAAAAATAGAACTTAGTGGCTTTGCTAATGCAGCAGCGCAATTTTTTAGTGGGAATGGTGAAAATCCATCGGGACCAACTGATTTTCCAGCGTCAATCAGAGATAAGGCATTGAGAACATCTGATGATAATAGTTATTGCTATGAACGTTACTGGTCATTTTGTGCCTCCATACATCATTTAGATAGATGGATAGATAGATTGTCATCGGCGTTAGAGGCCAACACACTACCCACTGCGCCACGGTGCTCTCATAGCAATAGCAGCATTACAGTTTGGTAGTTGAGGGAAATCCGAGGTATGAATGTTGTATAAGATTGGACCAATCATAGAACCTTGGGGGACACCACTACTGTACGTTATTATGCTGGAAACACCACAGTTAACATGAACCTTAAAACGACGATTGGATAAAAAACGTCTAACTATTTCACAGGTATGGGACGGAAAATTGAGGTTAATCATTTTGTATATCAGACCGTTGTGCCAAACAGAATCGAAGGCTTTCTCGATGTCCAATAGTACCATTCCAGTCGATTTTCCAACAGTACGGTTTGCTTTCACATGATTGTATATTCTTAGCACCTGATGAGAGGTATTATGGTGTTGTCTAAAG
Organism: Eumerus sabulonum; assembly: GCA_951905685.1. Lineage (NCBI taxonomy): Eukaryota > Metazoa > Arthropoda > Insecta > Diptera > Syrphidae > Eumerus > Eumerus sabulonum. The sequence goes on from OX645060.1 coordinate 180,866,717, forward strand.
CCAAATTGTTCTTTAGGATATATGTTGTTATCACAGATATGGTTAAGCATTTGTTCCTTAAGAACATTCTCTAATATTTTACTTAGGCTACTGAGCAAGCCAATTGGTCTATAACTTTCAGGACTATCAGATGGCTTACCAATTTTGAAAACCGGGACAATTTTTGCTAACTTCCAAGCATCAGGAAAATATCCTGACAGAAGCAAGAATTGACAACAAATGTAAGATATTTTATTCCAGACTTTGGTAAATGTTTCGTGGTGTTGACGATATTCTCTGTTTCTCTATCACCTAAGTTTTTTTGAGATATCGTGGCTCTCAGCAAAATTCAGTGCCAGTACATTTGCTTTATCAACATCTGAAAAATAGGTATTTACAGAGTCCTTTAAATATGCTAACTGTTGCTTTTAGGGTTCCGTACCCATAGGTAAGACGGAACCCTATTACTAAGACTTCGCTGTCCGTCCGTCCGTCCGTCTGTCACCAGGCTGTATCTCATGAACCGTGACAGTTAGACAGTTGAAATTTTCACAGATGATGTATTTCTGTTGCCGCTACCACGACAAATACTAAAAACAGAACAAAATGAATATTTAAGGGGGGAAGTACCTGTAAAGGCCGAAAAAAAGGACTTTTTCGCGATTTATTTTCAGGAAAATGAAAATGGCGCAAATAAAAATTATATTACATATATTTAGAGTAATGTTTAAAGATGAAAAAAAAAAAAACATGTTTTACATTATGAAAAAGAAAAACTTCATTCACTTGTGGTGGCTCCTGTATGTCGTGTCGCCGCAGACATCGAAATCTGCGTAAATTCTCCCGAATACAATTTTCATCTAAAATCGTAAAACTAAATGTTATTTCACTCAAGAGGGTTTTTTATCCTAGATGAACTAGGATCTTTGGGAAATTCGAACATTAACGATAAAAATGAGGGTCTCAAAAAAAATGTTGGCTTTTTTGCGAAAATGTTCGATTATTTTTGCGTTAAAAACGGTCTAAAAATAATTTTTCCTCCATGTCCGTAGTTCATCTAGAGTAGTTTTTTATGCCCTTTAAGAAAATAGCTAGATTATCAAAATCGGTTTACAGCTTTTTTCGTAATCGTTTACGCAAATTTGAAAAACATGGTTTCGAGAAAACGCAGTCTGAAAAACTGACGAAAAATATGCAAGTTGGAAGAAGAGAAGGGGAACAGGGTATTCTGAGAAATATCGATCTTTGGACTAAAATTCGTAACTCGCACACATTTTGAGAAAGTCGCATTATTTACACTAAGTTTTTGGAATCCGGACCGCGCAGCAGCGATACTTGACGCGAGGCGCCGGCTCGGTGCGAACTACTTTCAAGTGGCATAACTTCCATAATTTTCAAGATAGGTCGCAACGATTTTCTTAGAACATATACCTATCGATTAAGACAATAAAAAAAATCGATTTTTCAAAACGTCTTGAGGTACTTCCCCCCTTAAGGTGGGCTCCCATACAACAGACATGATTTTCATCCAAAAAATCCCCTTGGTCACATACTGAACTAAGGTTAGTCGACAATATCCCACAACCACTAGCAAACTTCCGAGCCTTGATCTCGTTTGTGTCTTTGATGAATTAATCCTAGCTGCAAACCTTTTTCCCATAATTCCCATTATTGTTATTCACCTTTCCACATCGTTGCTGTCAAGTAAGATAATTGATTTGAATTCAATGGACAGTTTGATGATCAACTATGTATATCTCATCATGAAGATTTTTGATTATCAAGGTAATATGCCTGGAACCTGACTGCAACCAAGATCTGTCATCATACAAAAAATGTGATTCAATGTGATGACTGATGAGGTAACATACATAGTCTCTTTCATATTTATATATACTGATGGTACGGAACACTTCGTGCGCGAGTCCGACTCGCACTTGGCCGGTATTTTTTTTTATTATTTACTATCTTCACGATATTCCAAAAAGGTTTTGCGTTCTTTTGGAGATTGTTTAGTTTCTTATTCCACCCTTTATTGCGATTAAGCCACATGTTTTGGGAAATAAGTTTATTTAAGCTTGCTACCTCATATTTATAGAAAGGATCTCGATATCGCTGCCATCTCTTCCTATAAAGGTTTCTTATCTTTATCAGTTCCAAAATATGAAGAGGAATTTTATTGGAAATCTCTTTTCTAATTTTCTTTGGTATGCTGCTTTCGGCAGCATTGAATATGGTTGACGAGGAATGATTCAATAATAAATCGGTATTTTCCTTACTGGACATATTTTCTCCTTCTACTGGGAAATAACGCAACATAGTATTGATTTCCGAACGAAAACGACACCAATTAGTCCTGTTCAAATCTTGAATGTATTGTTGTTGTTTTCCCCTGACCAGGGAAGTTCACAAAGAACGGGCATGTGATCAGAACTAAGGTCATTCATAGCAACGGGTTGGGTTATAAGGCCAATAGCATTAGTAACGAACAAGTCGAGGACAGATGGTTGACCACGAGTACTTGGAGAAAAATAGGTAGGACTAGGCGGAAACATTACACGTATTGGCAAAAATTGACAAGACCTGAAAGTATATTGCCCCAGGAGTTAGCTCTTATGCAACCCCAATCTCTATGTCTACAGTTAAGATCCCCCCCAACAGGAACATCTCCATTTACGCTAAATATTCTACGAAAATCATTTTTAACAGCAACGATCTGCAACCACGCCGCCACGGAAGACAAGGATGACTCCGCCAATGATGAGTTCTACGATTTCCTGGACAGAACGTATGCCCAAAGTCCCAGCTATGACATCAAAATTGTACTAGGAGACTTCAAGGTTAAGCTGGGTAAGGAAAGCATCTTTGAACGAGTCATCGGCAAACATAGCCTACACGACACCACCTCCGATAACGGACACAGGCTGATTGATCTTGCTACGGAGCGAGGTCTCCTTCTGGCCAGTACGCGCTTCCCGCACCTCGATATACACAAAGGCATCTGGCGGTCTTTTGATCAATCGACTACCAACCAGATTGATCACATCGCGATCGACCCTCCACTATTTTTGATGTTCGAACTTTCCGAGGGGTTAACATCGACTCGGACCACTATCTTGTAACAGCCAAAATGCGCTTACGAATATCACGAACGCAGCGGAGTAGAGTAAGAATACAAAGTTATGACGTCGGAAAGGTACTATCGCCAGAAACCGCTCGTGCTTTTACTGATCGCGTCTTCCTTAAGCTCTCCAATACACTTCAATCCTCCACGCTATCAATAGAACAGCAGTGGAGCCTTTGCAAACAAGCCCTGAAAAGCTCCGCATCCGAAGTTTTGGGTTTCAAGGCTCCACCACGAACAAACACCTGGTTCGATGACGAGTGCAGAAGGGTTCACACAACGAAGCAGAATGCATATAAGGCCTCGCTGCATAAAAGGACAAGAGCAGCTCGTGAGCTCTACGAGTTAAAAAGAAGGGAGGAGCATAAGCTTCTTAGAAGAAAGAAGAAAGGGCACGAGAAGCGCGTGATTGAGGATTTGGAGAGGTGTTACTGCAGGCGTGACGTTCGAAAGTTTTATCAACAGATAAAGCGAACATGCCAAGGTTATAAAGCCAGAACGGAAGCCTGCAGGGATGAGAACGGACACCTAGTAGTCGAATCGCAGTCGATGTTGGGAATATGGAAAAATTACTTCTGCAGACTGTATAACTGCGATGTTAGTCAATATACCGCTGTCAGGCAGAATGATCCATTTCTAATCGACGAAGACCGCAGAGAATTCTGTCCCCCTGACCTCGACGAAGTTAAGATTGCCATATCGAACTCAAGTCGAATAAAGCTGCTGGCGCAGACGGACTGTCTGTTGAATTCTTCAAGGCAGCTGGGGATGACCTGGTTAGGAGCATGCACCGGCTCATCTGTAAGATATGGTCAGAGGAAAGCATGCCCGAGGAATGGAGTCTCAGCATTGTATGCCCGAACCACAAGAAAGGAGACCCCTCTGATTGCGCCAACTACAGAGGAATAAGTCTCCTTATCATCGCCTTCAAAATCTTCTCTGCCATTTTGTGTGAACGCCTGAAGCCTTTTGTAAATGAGCTGATAGGTCCTTATCAGTGCGGATTCAGGCTGGGGAAGTCCACCATCGACCAAATCTTCCCACTACGGCAGATCCTGGACAAACCAATGAATTTCAAGTCGACACTCACCACCTATTTATCGACTTCAAAGCCGCATACGATAGCATAATTAGAGACGAACTATACATCGCTATGTCTACCTTTGACATCCCTGCTAAACTCGTCAGACTATTCAGGATGACTTTGGAGAATGCTCGCGGCTCCATCCGAATCGGTGAACACCTTACCGATAGTTTTGATGTCAAAAAAGGATTTAGGCAGGGCGATGCGCTGTCGTGTGATTTCTTCAACATCATATTGGAATTGATTGTGCAAAAATCACTGGCCAATACAAAAGGCACAATCTATTTCTAATCCTCGCAACTCCTTGCATACGCCGACGATATTGACATAATAGGTAGATCACAGCGAGATGTCAATGAGGTGTTTGCGAGTATTGAGATCGAGGCGGCGAAAGTTGGTCTGGCGGTAAACGAGGGCAAAACTAAATATATTCTGTCATCAAAAAAGGACGCTCACCACCGACGTCTTTGCCAGAACGATTGTATAGGCAGATATAAGTTCGAGGTAGTTAAGGACTTCATTTACCTTGGCTCCCCAGTGACCTGGAACAACGATATCAGTTCCGAAATCAAACGCAGAATCACTCTTGCCAATCGCTGTTTCTTTGGGCTCAGGAGGCAACTGATTAATAGATTCCTCTCCCGAACGACAAAGTTGACTCTATATAAGACCCCTATCATCCCGGTCCTGTTGTACGGCGCAGAGGCATGGACACTATCAAAAGCGGATGAGGAGGCCCTTGGTCGTTTCGAGAGAAAGATTTTGCGCGTGATTTTCGGGCCTATAAACGCAGACGGGGGATGGAGGAAAGATTCAACCACGAACTTTACGGGCTGTACAGCGACATGAGTCTAGTCAGGCGTCTACGGATTCAACGCCTAAGTTGGCTGGGCCATGTAGAGCGAATGGACACCACAGCTCCAGCCCGGAGAGTCTTTGAATCCAACCCCGACGGACGAAGAAGCAGAGGACAGCCTCACTTAATATGGCGCACACAGGTGGAAGGGGACCTCAGCCAACTGGGTGTGTGGCAATGGAAAAGGCGAGCAAAAGATCGTGCTAGTTAGAGGGGCATGTTAGTTGAGGCGCAGGTTCATCCCGAACTGTAGCGCCCATTAAGAAGAAGAGGAAGAGTATGAGCATAAAATTGTTTGATTTTACTTATTTTTGCAACAGACAATAAGTTCAATTGGCGCCCTTTTGCGTTATTAACGCCACTTATGATAAGATCTTTTCTCTCGTCTTTTGTGGGAAAAGTCATATATAAAAGAGACGCTATCGCACTCATAAGATCTCGAGCATTGATGAATTCTATCACTGCTGCCATGTTTTTTTTAAATCACTTTCACTTAATTACCGTTAAATAACTTCGTTACCATCTAGCCACAATTCTTCAAACAATTGCCCGCCAGGAACTAACCTAATCCAATTTAACACTCCCTTACCCCCACATACCTACACGTATATGCAATCGAACTTCCATTAACTTACCGATTCTTTCGTCCCCTCCTGTGACGACGCCTGACAACACCCTCTGCATGCAGGAACTCCACATCGTCCAATTTCATTCCATTGCCTCCGGCATTACTATAAACATTCGGTAGAGTCGATCTCGATACGGGTATCGACGTTGGTAATATGATAACCTTTCGTTCCGATACAAAATTGTTTCCCGAATCGTCTTCGATGTCCTTCGTATTCGATTGTATCTTTCGCCGGTCGACATTTCGTATAGTATGATTCGTTGTCGACGATTTATTCAATTTCTCTGCTTCGGCTGTTAGCTGCAATTGTCGACGTTGTTCCACGGTTGCACTCAGTAAATCGCCAGGTGCAATGTTGTTGTTGGAATTGTGGTTTGTATTGGTATTACTGTTGGTCAGTTTATTACCATTGTCTTCATCGATGATAATCGGCTTTTCTCGAATCGAAACTTTCGGCTCGAAGTTCTCGACTTCCAAAGTATATGGAGTCTCCTTCGTTTGACTGGTAATAATTTGGTTTTTTAAATTCTTTATTGGATAATCGTAGGGCGAGTAGCCGGTTGAATGGAGTTTAACTGGCTCATTGGCTGACTGAAAATAGAGTTAGCGCATCGAAATCAAAATTTAAATTTAATCTGTCTATGTGTAGATGAGTGCATATGGAGTAACAAGAGATGTTGGCGGATGTAGTCGAATGCGGATAATTTTTTATTATAAAGGATGCCAAGGTGATCCCCACAGGAGTCATAACTTCACTGAGAAGGATACGCTTCCTAAGATGGCAGAGAGCAGCACACTCACATAGTATGTGTTCCGCCGTCTCTTCGTCCTCGAGACAGAGCCGACACTCAGTTTCGGACGAGAGGGTAATTATGTTTTGATGATATCTCAGACCGCAGTGTTCTGTTAGTCGGGGCAAACTAACATAATTTTAATCAGAATACGGAAAAATAGAAACCAGAACTAGCCAAACGGGAAATGGTTGGGGGGGTTACTAACATGAGAAAAAAAATAAATGCAGTTACTGACCTTGGGGACTAACTTAAGGGGGTGGGGTAAAGTGAAAAAAATTCAAGGTCAATAGTTTGGATGCGTATTACGAGAAAATTTGACGTCGGAGATAAATTTGTTCAACAGCAAAGTTGTAGGTAACAAAAAGATCTTTCTTTTTTGTTAAGGGCACTTTTCATCATAACCTCAATATTATCGAGGAATTTAAAAATTTTCCAAAAAATGATATAATTTTCGTTTTTATATTATAACTTTTATAGAAGTTAATGAATTGTTATGAAACTTGGTGAAAAGATACCTTTATATATAATAAATAACCAAAAAAAAATTCAAAAGATAATAATGGAAAGTTTCTGATTTAGAATTTTTTCCAAAAAAAAAAAGTCCTTTTTTCAAACGAAAATTGTACGGTGGAAAATCACCGTAAATAGATTTTTCAAATCTCATTTTGTTTGTTTTTTCGTCTACTTTTTGATGGATTAGAGACACAATATAGCTTCTATTTAAGAATATGCTAAAAAATGCAAAAAACGAAAGAAGTCAATTTCGAAAAAAAAAAATTCAGTAATTGTTGATAATCTTGTTTAAATTTCAAAAAAATGTTAAAATTAATTGCACCAAACGATTCTACGTGAAAAAATACTTAAGAAACTGTAATTTGTTGTTAAAATTACTCCAATGTTTAGGGGTGGTAAAGGGCTGCTTCTGGAGGGTGAATAAAGTAATGATCGCTCTCATGCAATTTTCGGCTAAAATTGACGTTAAACAAAAAATTAGTAATCAATAAAAGTTGTAGATTTTGAAAAATTCTTCAGGTTTTGTAGAGGTCATTTTTACTTTAACCTCGAAATTAAAAAAAAAATGCAAAAAAATGCATTTTCTTACATTTTTTACTATTTTAAACTTTCTTATTATTTCTTTTCTTCTTATTTTTGTGTACTTAGTAGACAAAATGTGTGGATGAATAAAAGTATTACAGTAATGATATTAGAAAACTTTAAAAATTAGAAAAAATATACGGAAAGATGAACGCGCATGATCAGAACTACAGACAGTACACCTATCTCTCAATCATAGTGGCGGGGGAACGCAGCATTGTTATAGAGTCTATTTTCAAATCCGAACGTGGCTTGGAAACAAACTTTATCCAACCAAGTGAGGTTAGAGAGAAGTTATTCACTCTAATTGTAAATGATTAGTGCCTCGCTTTACGGAAATGCCAATTATACCAGAAATCTTGTTAAAAACAGTCTCTTGCAGTTGGAAAACGACTTGTTCTACGAACAGATGCGGATGTAGAAAAGTTGGTTTACAATGTACAGATCTCTGCACGGGTTGTCAAGATTCTGGTAAGCGATGGTGAAGACAAAGAGCCAAGTCCTCAAAATAATATAAACAATGAAGAAGTCGAAGATGATTATGAAGAAGAGATTGAGTGTGAAGATTCGCAGTTTTTGTCTACTAAGTACACAACAATAAGAAGAAAAGAAATAATAAGAAAGTTTAAAATAGTAAAAAATGTAAAAAAATGCATTTTTTGCATTTTTTTTTAATTGTGAGGTTAAGGTAAAAATGACCTCTACAAAACCTGAAGAATTTTTCAAAATCTACAACTTTTATTGATTACTAATTTTTTGTTTAACGTCAATTTTAGCCGAAAATTGCATGAGAACGATCATTACTTTATTCACCCTCCAGAAGCAACCCTTTACCACCCCTAAATATTGGAGTAATTTTAACAACGAAATACAGTTTCTTAAGTATTTTTTCACGTAGAATCGATTGGTGCAATTAATTTTAACATTTTTTTTTGAAATTTAAACAAGATTATCAACAATTACTGAAAATTTTTTTTTTCGAAATTGACTTTATTCTTAAATAGAAGCTACATTGTGTCTCTGATCCATCAAAAAGTAGACGAAAAAACAAACAAAATGAGATTCGAAAAATCTATTTACGGTGATTTTCCACCGTACAATTTTCGTCTGAAAAAAAGGACTTTTTTTTTTTTTTCTTAAATTCTAAATCAAAAATTTTCCATTACTTTCTTTTGAATTTTTTTTTTTTTTTTTTTGGTTATTTATAATATACAAAGGTATATTTTTACCAAGTTTCATAACAACTCATTAATTTTTATAAAAGTTATAATATAAAAACGAAAATTATATTATTTTTTGGGAAAATTTTTAAATTTCTCGATAATTTTGAGGTTATGATGAAAAGTACCCTTAAAAAAAAAGAAAGATCTTTTTATTACCTACAACTTTGCTGTTGAACATTTTTATCTCCGACGTCAAATTTTCTCGTAATACGCATCCAAACTATTGACCTTGCATTTTTTTCACTTTACCCCACCCCCTTAAGTTAGTCCCAAGGTCAGTAACTGCATTTATTTTTTTTCTCATGTCAGTAACCCCCCCAACCATTTCCCGTTGGGCTAGTTCTGATTTCTATTTTTCCGTGCTCAAATTTAGTTTGCCCCGACTATGTTAGGTAGCCGACTATTCTTCTGATATTCACCCTATTGAGTTTGAGTATGTCACTAGAGTGTTTGTTCAGGGGTCGTATGAGTCGTTTAGATTGACGGAGTCCCGGAACGCTGTTCCAGAAGGACAGGTGTTGCAATTTTTCCCACTTGTCTAAGAAGACATTTATCTTAGACCCGGGAATGCCGCAAATGGTTCCGGATCTACATATTTATCGCTGGAACCTTTCCTCCAAAGTTGGTCGGCAATTTCATTGCCCTTGATACCTTTATGTCCTGGCACCCACCAAAGTTTAACATTGTTTCTTTTGGCGAGATCATGTAGGGCGTCATGGCATTCCTTGACGGTTTTTGAGTTCGTACTGTACGAACCCAGCGCTTTGAGCGCTGCTTGGCTATCAGAGAGTATGTTGATGGTTACTCCTCTAATGCCAGTCTCCAGATTTAGATTGATGCATGTAAGGATGGCATGCAGCTCTGCTTGCAGCCGAGCTTCTCTCAATCACCCATGTTGTGTGTGATTTAATTTTCACATAGGTGAAAGGGACCTACAGTTTATTGCCGGTTCCGAACGGCGAATTTCGAGAAGCTTTTCATGACAATTTTACTACAGGAGGTTTTGTCAGAACCCCGCTGAGGAGAAACACCGTGAAAAACACGTTCGATGACATGGCTGTGTCGGGATTCGATCCCGAGTCATCGGCGTCAGAGGCCAACATACTACCCACTGCGCCACGGTGCTTGGAACATGCTGGGACTTATTCCCAGGGCCTTCGAGATCTTGCGTTTTGGTCCAAAGATGCCGGCGCCAACGCCGGAAGCCATCTTGGAGCCATCCATGTACCATCTAAGGCCTTTGACATTTAGCAGGGGATCACTGTTTTCCCATGCTGAGCGATTTGGGATCAGTATCTCAAATCTCTTGTCAATGGTGAATGTGTGCGGCAATGCATCCGAGACCGTAGTAATCATATCCTGCTCGGGAGGTGTTGTAATATGGACATGTGGCCTACGGGTCTACGTGGCATATTTGTTCCCGAGCAGAGGATTCTGATTGCACTGCACCAGCATCGAAGAAGTCGGCACAGCTATTCAGAAGCTGAAGAACAACAAGGCCGCAGGCTCTGATGGCTGGCGGCGATGTTCTGGTAGGGAGCATGCACCAGATCATCTGCAGAATTTGGGAAGATGAAAGCATGCCCGACGACTGGAATACCAGCTCTATATGCCCCATCCACAAAAAAGGCGATCCTACCACTTGCAAGAACTATAGAGGTATATCCCTGTTCAATGTCGCATACAAGATCCTGTCCAGCGTATGGTGTGAACGTCTAAAACCATTTTGCACCGCACTAATCGGCAGCTACCAGTGCGGCTTCCGGCCCGGCAAATCAACTATAGACCAATCTTTCACACTTCGACAAATCCTGGAAAAGACCAACGAGTTTCGAATCAATACACACCATCTATTCATCGATTTCAAAGCCGCATACGACAGCATTCATCGTGAAGAACTGTTTGGTGCGATGGCCGAATTCGGGATTCCGGGAAAACTGATCCAGTTGTGTGGAGCCACGCTAAAAAACACGCGATGCACCGTGCAACTCGGTTCTAGGACCTCGGAACCATTCGAAATATGCACCGGATTACGGCAAGGAGATGCGCTGTTATGTGACTTCTTCAACCTGGTGCTGGAGCAGATAGTGCGACGGGAAGGCGTCAACAGGGAAGGCACCATCTTTTACAAGCCCATCCAGCTGCTAGGATACGCGGATGATATCGACATCATCGCGTGTTCTCGCCGTGGCATTGTGGAAGCATTCACGGCGCTTGAAGAACAGGCGAAACGAGTTGGTCTTAAGATCAATGAGGACAAAACGAAATATATGCTGTCAAGCAAAAACCAATCCGTCGCTCACCACCTGGGACAAAATATAACAATTGACAGCTACAATTTCGAGGTAGTTAAGGAGTTTGTCTGACTCGGGGCAGACGTAAATTCCACAAATGACACCACAGTGGAGATCCGGCATAGAACCGCCCTTGGCAACCGCTGCCACTTCGGCTTGTCCAAACAACTGGGGTTAAAACTCCTCACTCGAAAGACCAAAGTCATGCTTTACAAAACGCTCATTCTGAAAGTCTTGCTGTACGGAGCTGGACGATAAGCAGGACAGCGGAGCTGATTTTGGGTTCTTTCGAAAGAAAAATTCTGCGTCAGATATTTGGCCCTGTCTGTGAGGAAGGTGAATGGAGAAGAAGATACAACCGCGAACTCTACGAGCTGTACCAAGATGTGGATGTAGTCCGGAAGGCAAGGATCCGTCGACTACACTGGCTCGGCCACATCGAGCGCATGGACATCAACGCTCCAACTACCGAACCCCCGGTATAAAGACCAAGTAATCGCGGATGTAAGACATCTTGGTCTTGACAACTGGAAGCAGCGTGCCCGGGACCTTCAAGGATGGAAGGCAGCTATAGCTCAGGCTCAGATCCTCCATGGATCGCTGGCCTGATAAGTAAGTAAGTAAGTCAGCCGTGCTAGATACGATTTAGACACCTTTTACACAAGTTAAGGCACTTTCTAATGACAAAAGGGCAATTAAATCCTCAGTTTGAGGACAAGAACTGGCTTGTTAACCTTGTTTTCTCTGTAACATTAAGCAGAAATTGAATGAAGTGAATTTGCAATTGCAAGGAAAGGGAAAAACTTTAATCGACAGCATAGGTGTGGTAAAGACTTTCAAGGAAAAACTGTCTACGTGGATTAAAATATTTTAAAAATATGGCAGAAGAATGTGCCAATGCACAAGATACAAGGTATGACCAGTATGCCGATCATATCGCTATGTTGCTTGAAGAGTTTGATGGACGGTTCAAAGATTTTTGTAAGCTAGAAGATTTTATCGGATGGTAAAGGACTAGCAAATGCCTCGTAGGGGTAGCAACTGCCGACAGATGCTGGCGCAGAATTACTCTTGCCAACCGCTGCTTCTTTGGGCTCAAGAGGCAATTGAGAAGTAGAGCCCTCTCTCGTACGACCAAATTGACCTTACATAAGACCTTAATTATCCCGGTCCTGTTATACGGCGTAGAAACATGGACTTTATAGAAGCGGATGAGGAAATCCTTGGTCGTTTCGAGAGAAAGTCGTGCGATTTTTGATCTCATAAACAGAGAGGGGTGTTGGAGGAGAAGATTCAATCACGGGTTCTACAGCGACATGAGTGTAGTCAGGCGTCTACGGATCCAACGCCTAGGATGGCTAGGCTATGTGGAGCGAATGGACACCACAGCTCCAGCCCGTAGAGTCTTTGAATCCAACCCCGAGGGACGAAGAAATAGAGGAAGGCCGCACCTAAGGTGGCGCGCACAGATGGAAAGGGACCTCAACCAACTGGTTGTGCGGCATTGGAAAAGGCTAGCGAAAGATCGTGCTAGGTGGAGAGGCCCAGGTCCACCCCGAACTATAGCGCCTGTTAAGTAAGTAAGTAAGAAGATTTTATCAAGTTTATGTTATTTCCATTTGAAGGTGATATCAGTGTGGAAGACTTAGCAGTGAAGTTTGAAAAATTGAAAAATTTTTGACACTAAAATGCGATAATTTACTGAAATCAAAAGCTTTAACCGTGAACAGCTTTTGGGGCCTAGTTTGTAAGGAAAACTATCCACATGTGTAGAAAGTTGCAGCTCATCTCACTTCGTTTTTTGGATCCACATTCCTGTTTGAATCAGCCACATGAATTGTTGGTACATACCTACATATTGTATAATACATTTTTTTCCAAGTCAGAAAAATGGGTAGAACGCGTAACCAATTTCGGCGAAGAGTCGACCACATAGTCTGCAAGTTTGGCCACCCCTGATATAGGGGATTCCCTTTAGAAATAAAAAGAACATTTTAAAGGCGTCTGAAAGGTATAAGCCACCACAGTAGCTACGAGTATGCACATGTCTATATATGCATGTTCTGTGTACCGTGCAAAAGAAAAAGGCTAATTACCAAATATCACCTGTCTTCCTCCTCTCTAAAATCAAAGGAAGACATTATTGGTAAATAAATCAAAGGCGTTTCTTAAATATATCACTTAATTAAACCGATCTCTTCAATCGAAGAGCGTCCCCATTCACTGGAAAATGTTATATAAATATAAACTAAGATCTTAGCAAACGTAAGCATTTACCAGTATCTGAGGAATTCATTTGAATGGCAAAGGACTAACAAAGGCCTAGTAGGGGTAGCATCTATTCGACGGATGCTGGCCTGCTAAAAAGCGAGAAGAGCCACCGCAGTCGAACCTCTTGCGGCACTGTTAGTAGTAAGTCCTATCCCCACATCCTCGTGGTGCCATCTGGAGATCCGTATGGAAATTGCAGACGGGGAAGGGCGAATGGCGAGTCTCCCGCGTAAAAAACCACAAACTCCGAAACAACCACAAGCCTCGGATATAACGGACCGGATTTATGTTGACTGCGGTATTTACTACGGCGACTGCTATATGGAGAGAGGGCAACGATTGTTTGGATGCGGATTTGTTGTTCGAGGTGGGCTAAGGCAAAAAGTCCTAAGCTTTCGGCAGTGAGCGAACGCCTCATAAAATTCCGTATCAAGGCTAATTTTTTTAACATCAGCCTGATCTGCGTCCACGCCCCCACGGAAGACAAGGATGACTCCGCCAAAGATGAGTTCTACGATCTCCTAGACAGAACGTATGCCCAATGTCCCAGCTATGATATCAAAATTGTACTAGGAGACTTCAATGCTAAGCTGGGTAAGGAAAGCATATTTGAACGAGTCATCGGCAAACATAGCCTACACGACACCATCTCCGATAACGGACACAGGCTGATTGACCTTGCTACGGGACGAAGTCTCCTTCCAGCCAGTACGCGCTTCCCGCACCTCGATATACACAAAGGCACCTGGCGGTCTTTTGATCAATCGACTACCAACCAGATTGATCACATCGCGATCGACGTTAGACACTCCTCCACTAATCTTGATGTTCGAACTTTCCGAGGGGCTAACATCGACTCGGAGCACTATCTTTTAGTAGCCAAGATGCGCTTACGGATAGCACGAACGCAACGGAGTAGAGTAAGAATACACAGTTATGACGTCAGAAAGCTACTATCGCCAGAAACCGCTCGTGCATTTACCGATCGCGTCTCCCTTAAGCTCTCCAATACACCTGAATCCTCCACAGTATCAATAGAACAGCAGTGGAGCCTTTGCAAACAAGCCCTGAAAAGCTCTGCATCCGAAGTTTTGGGTTTCAAGGCTCCACCACGAAGAAACACCTGGTTCGATGACGAGTGCAGAAGGATTCACACTGCGAAGCAGGATGCATATAAGGCCTCGCTGCATAAAAGAACAAGAGCAGCTCGTTGGCTCTAAGAGTTAAAAAGAAGGGAGGAGCATAAGCTTCTTAGAAGAAAGAAGAAAGGGCACGAGAAGCGCGCGATTGAGGATTTGGAGAGGTGTTACTGCAGGCGTGACGCTCGAAAGTTTTTTCAACAGATAAAGCAAACATGCCAAGTATATAAAGCTAGAACGGAAGCCTGCAGGGATGAGAACGGACACCTAGTAGCAGAATCGCAGTCGATGTTGGGAATGTGGAAAACCCAATTTTGCAGACTGTATAACGACGATATTAGTCAATATGCCGCTGTCAAGCAGAATGATTCATTTCTAATCGACGAAGACCGCAGAGAATTCTTTCCCCCTGACCTCGACGAAGTTAAGATTGCCATATCGAAGCTCAAGTCGAATAAAGCTGCTGACGCAGACAGACTGTCTGCCGAGCTCTTCAAGGCAGCTGAGGATGACGTGGTTGGGAGCATGCATCAGCTCATCCGTAAGATATGGTTAGAGGAAAGCGTGCCCGAGGAATGGAGCCTCAGCATCGTATGCCCGATCCACAAGAAAGGAGACCCCTCTGATTGCGCCAACTACAGAGGAATAAGTCTCCTTAACATCGCCTACAAAATCTTTTCTGCCGTTTTGTGTGAAGGGCTGAAGCCTTTTGTAAATAAACTGATAGGTCCTTATCAGTGCGGATTCAGGCCGGGGGAAGTCCACCATCGACCAAATCTTCACACTACGGCAGATCCAATGAATTTCAAATCGACACTCACCACCTATTTATCGACTTTAAAGACGCACACGACAGCATAATTAGAGACTAGCTATACATCACTATGCCTACTTTTGACATACCTGCTAAACTCGACAGACTACACAGGATGACTTTGGAGAATGCTCGCTGCTCAATGCGAATCGGTGAACACCTTACCGATAGTTTTGATGTCAAAAAAGGATTAAGGCAGGGCGATGCGCTGCCGTGTGATTTCTTCAACATCATATTGGAAATGGTTGTGCCAAAATCACTGGCCAATACAAGAGGCACAATCTATTTCAAATCCTCGCAACTCCTTGCATACGCCGACGACATTGACATAATAGGTAGATCACAGCGAGATGTCAATGAGGCGTTTGCGAGTATTGAGATGAAGGCGGCGAAAATTGGTTTGGTAGTAAACGAGGGCAAAACTAAGTATATGTATGTATGTTGGCGTTACAGTCCATGAAGGACCTGAGCCGAGCTTCTCTCTCAATCACCCATGTTGTGTGTGGTTTTATTTTCCCATAGGTGAAAGGGACCTACAGTTTATTGCCGGTTCCGAACGGCGAATTTCGAGAAGCTTTTCATGACAATTTTACTACAGGGGGTTTTGTCAGAACCCCGCTGAGGAGAAACACCGTGAAAAACACGTTCGATGACATGGCTGTGTCGGGATTCGATCCCGTATCATCGGCGTCAGAGGCCAACACACTACCCACTGCGCCACGGTGCTCTAAGTATATGCTGTCATTAAAAAAAAAGACGCTCACCCCCGACGTCTTGGCCAGAACGTTTGTATTGGCAGATATAAGTTCGAGGTAGTTAAGGACTTCGTCTCCCTTGGCTCCGCAGTGACCTGGAACAACGACATCGGATCCGAAATCAATCGCAGAATCACTCTTGCCAATCGCTGTTTCTTTGGGCTCAGGAGGCAATTGAGTAATAGAGCCCTCTCCCGAACGACAAAGTTGACTCTATATAAGACCCTTATCATCCCGGTCCTGTTGTACGGCGCAGAAGCATGGACACTATTAAAAGCGGATGAGGAGGCCCTTGGTCGGTTCGAGAGAAAGATTTTGCGCGTGATTTTTGGGCCTGTAAACGCAGACGGGGGATGGAGGAGAAGATTCAACCACGAACTTTACGGACTGTACAGCGACATGAGCCTAGTCAGGCGTCTACGGTTCAACGCCTTAGATGGCCGGGCCATGTAGAGCGAATGGACACCACAGCTCCAGCCCGGAGAGTCTTTGAATCCAACCCCGAGGGACGAAGAAGCAGATGACGGCCGCACTTAAGATGGCGCACACAGGTGGAAGGGGACCTCAGCCAACTGGGTGTGCGGCAATGGAAAAGGCTAGCGAAAGATCGTGCTAGATGGAGGGGAATGTTGGTTGAGGCCCTGGTTCACCCCGAACTGTAGCTCCCCCTTAGAAGAAGAAGAAGAGGAATTCATTTTCTTTATAGAACATTTAAAGGGAATCTCTAAAATGAAAACACATTCCCCATTCTAAGTTACTAACCATCGAAGCTACAAATCAACAGTACAACCATTCACCAATGGATACCATGCCCTTTAAGCAAACACCTATTTATCCGAGCGCCCATTCTGACTTCGAAGCACAAAACATCTGTTAACCCTTTGTTGACCAAGCTATCAAAAAAGCAGTATAAGATTATTTTTTTTTGATAATTCTTGATTTAAGAATGTTATTAGATGGAAAATTCATGTTTTGATTTCTCAAGGACTCTCAAGGTCGAATACTGATGGTGGTACTCAAAAGTACCGTTGGGCTGTCGGAACACATTTTTTTGAGAAAATATATTTATATTCTTTTGCTGACGAAGTTGTTATAAATTAAAAAGAAATAGCTTTTTTTGTTTATTATATTTAATTTTAAGGTGTCTTATGAAAGATACCTAATTGTAGATTTTCAATGCACATTTTAGCACGAAAAGAAAACTGAATGGTACTGTTTGGCCCAAGGATAAAAAAAAATTCTAGTTAACAAATTCAAGTTATTTTTTTATTTGTATTTGGAACTTATAATATTACAAATATAAAGTACATATTAAAAATGTATTCCGTGATACAAAGGAAAGCAGTTTTTTTTGTCATTGCAACAGAGGTATATATTACAATGACTGCATTTTGAAAACGGCTTCGATTGGATTTTGTTGATGCTGCATAGTTCGCACCTTCCGCGTGACTTAACAAATTTTGGCCAGTGAACTCCCAGGTTGCCCAATCGAACATCTTTTGAAACGGACTCTCCTTTTCCCCTTGTTTTTTTGCTAGATTGTGGGGATTCACTCAGTAATGTCCTTTTAAGGCTTCGTCTGTCAACAGCTAAATCCTTTTGTGATAAAAGTCCTAAAGTTACACGTCTTTTATACTCGAGAAGTGGTACCTCTTCATGCATTTGGGTGTAAACGATGAACGAATTAACAAAAAGTATTTCTATCATTCCCCAAAAAAGGCGATGCCACCACTTCTTTGACCTACGATCCAGGCCATATGCAGACCTTAGTTGATCAGCATGATCTACTCCTCCCATAAATGCATTATAGTCTTTGACAACTGTAGGACAATTGACATCATGTTGCGCTCCTGACTTGTCTCTTCTGGAAACAGATGATGCCTCGTTGCCATGGTAGTTGGAAGCCAAAAGCACAGTTCTCGTATCTTTCCACTTAAAAAAACTGATCCCATCCATCGAAGATCGATAATCAAAATCGCCTCTATTCATTTTCTTATCATCTCTTAGGTTCTTCGGATTGCCTTTTCTATTTGCTCTTATCGTACCACACGCTAAAGTTTTCTCCGTTTTTAATTTCTCGAGCAGTCTCACCGATGAAAAATAATTGTCGAAAAAGATCATTTTTTGTTTACCCCATTCTTTTTCAGTCATTGATAAGACAACTCTTTCGCCAAGACCATAATTTGCGTATTTGGTTTCAAGATGCTCATCCTTTCCCTGATAAATAGAAAATTTCTTGATGTAGCCCCGTTGATCAGCTAAGCACCATAGTTTATAGCCCCTTTTAATGGGCTTCATGGGGTTATACTGTTTCATGGAGTTTCTGCCTTTAAAAAGAATCATGGATTCATCAACAGAAAGCTGTCTTGTCCCATGGTAGGAAGAGCTGAATTTCTCATTCAAACAATCAATCATTGGACGAAGCTTGAAGAGTCGATCTTGATTATCTCTTGGAATAAGGCTGTTATCGTTTACATGAAGATTACTCAAAATAGCGTCAAATCTATTGCGGCTCATGGTTTTGCCCACTAACGGAACTCCCAAGTCCTCACTTTCACTCCAAAAGTGTCTCCAGCTGGGTAATTGATGGTATCCCATAAGAGAGTTGATTCCTATAAAGGCCAAGAATTCACTTTTCTTCAAATCCAGCACCTTATTTTTTTGAATAGCGTAAAGATTAGATTGATATACTATGTTATCGACCACAGTTTCAAGAAAATTTATGAAAAAATCTGTTGGACTGATACAACTCGCAAACACATCCTCAACGGGTCCATCGGGCAACAAAAATTCAGGAATAACTGACTCATGATCCTTTGCTCTCCAGTGGCGATTTGGTTCTTCTTCGGGAATTTTTTTCTTCGACAAACTGCATTCTGGACGATCATCCGAAACATTTTCTTCATCGTCCAACAACTCGTCAAGCTTCGCTTGAAACAAAGTTTCATCTTGTTCCTGATTCATCTGGGTGATATCTCTTGTTCCTGATGGTAATGTAGGCAAATCTATTTCATCGTCAGATTCAATATCGGTGTCTTCTTTATTGTCCAAAGGTAAATCTTCAAGCATCGCCAAAATCTCATCATCCTTTAACAAAAAGGTCCTCACAGCCGACATAATGCACTATCACTTTATTTTACAAAAGATGTACACTCACTGAGCACTAAAAAAAGAATGACAAAAAAATTGCTAAAATTGTAATTGCAAATAGAAAAACTAACATAATCAGTAATCGTATGATAAGTTAAGTCGTTTGACCTGCAACAGATTTTATTGCTTTTATGAATAACTTGAAAAAAAGGGATGGAATGAGGAAAAGGATATGGGTAATAAAAACATTGATAGCCATAAGTAATAAAAAAAAACAATAAAATGAAATAAAAAAATAAACCGAACATTTTACAACTTTGTCTATCGTACAATGAATTATGTCGGCCTCTGTATATTCACAGAACAAACAACAAAAATAAATCACACTGTCCTAACACCCACAGTAAAAAAAAAAAAAAAAAAAAAAAAAAAAAAAAATCGACGACCACAGGGCCCAGCGGTACTTACCAGTCCACTTTAGTTTTTCAATGAAAATATATGAAAAATTCTTATTACTTCAGGTAATTTCGTGTTTTTTAAATAGTTAAATATGCCAATCAACTATAAACCGAAAAAAAGTTAAGCAAATTTACTATAGCTATTTATTACGACAAAAATAAAAATCAACTAAAATAGATCTCTTCAAAGCCTAAGGTGCTGTCAAAAAAAATTCGTTAAAACTGTTAAAAAGACCAATCTAAGTAAATATGCAACAGAAAACATGAAGATAATATGCTAATTAAAAGTACCATTGGTCGCAAGTAACAAAACATTTTCGTTTATAGGTTTTATTTGAACTTTAACATGGTGGTACTTGTAAGTACCGGTGGACGACAAAGGGTTAAATTGCCTAAATCTACCACCAAATAAATTGAAACAACTTATTACATCTCCGCACAAAAGTTAACATTAGCAAAGGCTAGTATTTGCAAAGAATTTCATAAGAATTCGCAGCCTTAAGTCAAACAGCGGTTCCTACCACCCATCTATTAAAGTCCATTGACGGGGTTGTAAGGATAAAAAATACAATTTACAAAATGCAATGCTAATTAAAAGTAATTTTCGTTTCTATTCAATTACGACAAAGGTAAAAGGCGGAAACGATAGTAACCATCAGTCTCATCTTTACCTGCGTGCCCAGGCTGCTTGGTACGAAAGGTGTAAAGCAACGAGCTGCCAATAAAGCCCAACGAGTGCGCGAACATAACAATCTTATAATTAAACGCGAACCTAATGAACGATAAAGTCATTATTCTCGTCCTGTCTATCAGTTAGGAACGAAAAGCTGGAAAAGGCGGAAGGCCTAGGTATCGCCCACTATTTTAAAGGCGGTCTACCCTTCTAGCACCAAGTCATGCACATTGCGAAATCACTCTTTGGCAAAAGGAAAAATAAGAAAATGAAAATTGGAAAGAACCAGATACAGTTCTTTCAGAAACTTTATGTCTAATTTTAAACTTTGGCAGCATTGTGATTATTGTCCGGTCGTCAGCAGGTTGCCAGCCTACCAAATGGCCTATTATCGGCGGGCAAGGATAATGAAAATATTCTTCGCCTGGCATTTGTTGAGAGCACGTGAACTATAATGGCAAACTGTTGGCAAAGGTATTCGTATATACTACATCCACCCACCATTATTACTTGGTTGCGTTCTTGTTCGAATATACGGATGTACTCACCAGAGCTGGATCGTTACGGCTTCGCTCGTTTAAGTTCTCATTATTAGAGCTGGGCAGTTTTGTTTTCTTCCTAATTATATCGGTGAGACCTTCTTCCTCTACCTGCAGTCCTTCGTTATATACTTCTTGTTTGAGCAGCTCGAGCTCCTGTTGAAATGTTTTATTGAATTTTCGATCGGTTGGCTTCCAGTCACCAATGGATATGGGCGCAGCAGCCGGTGTACGAGCAACAATTGGATCTGTACGGTAATCTACGTCGGGCAGAGCGATGTCGCCCATAAAACCACCTGAAACGGAAGGGAAATGTTTGCTAAATGAGTTTTCTTTTTTTTTTTTGTATATGACCATACATATGTATCTTGGTTTTTTGGTTTTACTATGTACAATTTCTATTGTTGTTGTTGGTAGTTTCCATTAGGAGCAAATTAGCCCCACAATTGATATGATGTTGCGATAAGTTAACGAGGCCCGGGTCCGATTTAAGTTTGCGAGGAAAGGCAAGATGTAATTGAAGGGAAATGCCACCGAAATGGACCGGAAAAGTACGTTTTTTTTCCCAAAAATAAATTAGGGCTTTATTTCCTTAGCAATAATCAAAATGCAGAAAGGAATTCCGGAATATCTAAGATACGTAGCATAAGCGGGACTAGTGTAGCATCCCACATTCTTTATAGGGCAAAGTATTTCAGTGTTAATTAAAAATGAATGTTTTTGCATCGCTTAAGGGAACATAAACATTTTTAACGACGTTGAATATGTAGTTACAGTGGTGTTCAGATAAATAGCACACCCGTAATTTCTCATACATTATGTTGTGCCAAAAGTCTAAAAAGAGGTTCAGATTTTTTTGTTTTACAACTGATGTGCATTTATAGGTACTTTATTAAAAAACACATAAAACCTTTAAATCAACTCAAAAATAATAATTCAAAATGGGACAAAATGAAAAAGTGGTTTTTCATTTAGGGGGAGAAGTGAGCGAACAATCAGAGCAAAGAAGTTGATCGCGTTAAACTTGGCAAACGCCAGCTTCGATCTCTGTCCCTGCTCAATCCAAGTTGACACACAGCCTCCGCGTGGCCTCCCCTGGATAGCTATACTGGCACCTGCCAGGTAGTGAACCAATGTGTGCAGCGACCCGACCCCTTGTTCCTGGGGAAAGAGGAACCAGGCCCTCCAGGTTGGGGGTTGCGCTTAAGGCTAACATCCCTATCGCTTAAAACAAACATTTTGTTCAGAGACAACCAATAGCCTCGGGTACGGACGGATTACATGTTGACGACCGCCTCCAACGTCAAAAAGGAAACGAATTTCGGTTCTGCACCTGGAACGTTAGGTCCCTCAACAGACCAGGTGCAGCCGAACAACTGGTCAACTCATTGGGCTGCTATAAGGCAGACATTACCGCCCTCCAAGAAGTGCGATGGGATGGGCCAGGCAAAAAGCGGATGAAAAACTGTGATATCTACTACGGAAACTGCTACAGAGAAAATAGACAACGCTTATTCGGATGCGGATTTGTTGTTCGAGGCAGACTCAGGAAAAAAGTCTTAAGCTTCCAATATGTAAGCGAACGCCTCATAACTATCCGCATCAAGGCCAATCTCGGCAATATAAGCTTACTATGTGTCCACGCCCCCACAGAGGAGAAAGATGACCGACATAAAGACGACTTCTATGATCTCCTTGGCAGAACGTATGCGCAATGTCCCAGCTATGACACCAAAATCGTTCACGTCAGAAAACGGACTAAGGCTAGTGGACTTTATGGCGGGACATAACCTGGTAGTAGCAAGTACACGATTCCCACACCTCAACATCCATAAGGGGACCTGCCGGTCTTTCGATCAATCGACAACCAACCAAATTGATCATATTGCGATCGACGGCAGACACTCCTCCAACGTCCTAGATGTCCGAAGCTTTCGAGGAGCCAACATCGACTCGGATCATTACCTTGTTGCAGCCAAGGTACGGATGCGAATTTCTCGGAACCAACGGAGTCGAGTAGGAACACCAAAATTTTACGTCGGAAAGCTGCAATCGCAGGAGACCGCCAGGACCTTCGCCGATCAAGTCTCCCTCAAGCTCTCTCTGGTCCCGATGCAATCCGCAGAAACCATAGAACAGCAATGGAGTCGTTATCAGAAAGCTATTAGGGAGGCCGCCTCAGATATACTCGGTTTCGAGCCACCACCGTCGAGAAACCCCTGGTTTGATGATGAGTGCAGACTGGCCCATGTAGAGAAACAGAATGCATACATGGCCACATTGCATCGACGGACGAGGGCTGCCCGCGAGCTCTATGAACAGAAGAGGAGGGAGGAGCATGCGCTTCTGAGAAGGAAAAAGAAGGAGCACGAGAAGCGCGACATCGAGGAGATGGAGAGATGTTACTGCAGGAACGACGTTCGAAAATTTTACCAGAAAGTAAAACGAACATGCCAATGAGCACGGACAGCTAGTAGTGGAGTCACAGTCGAGGCTGAGATCGTGGAAAGACCACTTCTGTAGACTGTATAACGGCGATGATGGTCAAAATGCCGCCGTCAGGCAGAGCGAACCATTCACAATGGACGAAGACGAAGGAGAATCCCGTTCACCCGACCCAGACGATGTTAAGATAGCGATGTTTATAGCAGCTGGCGATGAGCTGGTTAGGAACATGCACCAACTCATCTGCAAGATATGGTCGGAAGAACGCATGCCCGATGAATAGAATCTCAGTATCGTTTGTCCGGTCCATAAGAAAGGAGACTCTTATGACTGCGCCCATTACAGAGGGATAAGCCTCCTGAACATCGCCTACAAGATCCTCTCTGCCGTACTGTATAAGTACCTGAAACCGTTCGTGGACAATCTGATAGGTTCCTACCAGTTTGGTTTCAGGCCAAGAAAATCCACGATAGACCAAATATTTACACTACGGCAGATCTTGGAGAAGACCCATGAATTCCAGGTCGACACGCACCATCTTTTCGTCGACTTGAGGTACGATCTACTTCAAGTCCACACAATTGCTTGCCTATGCAGATGGCATTGACGTTATTGGACGAACAAAGCGAGTCGTCAATGAGGCGTTCGCAAGCATTGAAGCAGAAGCGGCGAAAGTGGGTCTAAGGGTAAATATGGACAAGATCAAATATATGCTGTCATTCAAGAAAGACGCACAACACCGACGTCTTGGTCAGAACGTCACCTTCGGCAGCTATATTTTTTAAGTAGTCAAGGACTTCGTCTACCTTGGCTCGATAGTGACAAGTAGCAACGACACCAGCGCTGAGATAAAACGCAGAATAACTCTTGCCAATCGCTGCTTCTTCGGGCTCAAGAGGCCATTGAGTAGTAGAGCCCACTCTCGAAAAACTAAGGTTTCCCTCTATAAAACCTAATCATCCCGGTCCTCCTCTACGGCGCTGAGGCTTGGACGTTGTCAAAAGCGGATGAAGAGGCTCTTGGACGTTTCGAGAGGAAAATTCTGCGTGCAACCTTTGGTCCCGTTTGTGTGAACGGAGAATGGAGGAGGAGATTCAACCAAGAACTGTACGGGCTGTACAGCGACATCGGCTTGGTTAGACGTCTTCGGATCCTACGTCTAAGATGGCTAGGCCATGTAGAGCGAATGGCCCGAAGAGTCTTCGACTCCAACCCCGAGGGACGACGCATCAGAGGACGACCGCATTTAAGGTGGCGCGCACAGGTGGAAGGGGACCTCAACCAACTGGGCGTTCGGCACTGGAAGCGGCTGGCCAAAGATCGGGCCGGCTGGAGAGGCTTGTTGGTTGAGGCCCTGGTTCACCCCGAACTGTAGTGCCATCAAAGTAAGTAAGTAAGTTGTTCATTTAAATAGCACAGTCAGCGGAATACTCAAAAAAATTAATAAATGCTCTAAAAAACTGAATGTATAAATAAATGTTTTATTAATATTTTGTAGGATATTCCATGTTCCTTATCACTCTTGACAACGTTTTTGCAAACTCTTTATTAAGCGCTTACATTTCTGGGCAGGTTTAGCTTGCCCAAGCAGCCTTCATGGTTTGCCGAAATTCTTTTAATTTTCTTGAGCTGGAGTCTTTAAGAAGTGAGTCAACATTAGTCCAAAGATTCTCGATAGGATTCAGATCGGGATTTTGGGCCGTCCAATCAAGCAGGAAAATTTGTCGCGCCGAACGCCAATTCTTCACTATCCGCGAAGTATGCTTTGTATAATTGTCATGCATAAAAATCCGTGATACAGGCATAGAGTCGTCGGTATATGGCTCCATTTGGTTCTCCAGGACTAGCTTATATTGATATTGATTCATAATGCCATTTATTTTCACAATTGGTCCCACGCCATGCCATGGCATCGCCGCCTCACCATTATGCTCCCACCGCCATGCTGAGCAGTCTTAACGGTGTATCTGGGATGGTACTCTTGGTTCGTTGGCCTTCGCACATATTTTTTTCCATCTGATCTCAACCTGTTGAACTTATTTTTGGCGCTCCACAACATATTTTTCCAAAAGGACAAAAGTTTGTTCTTGTGAACGTTTGCGAAAATAAGTCTTCTCTTTCGGTCTTGACAGACAAGAGGTGTTTTTTCGGGCGATTCTTCCATGAAGCTGGAAGCTACAGTCACGGCTGATATTTGGACATTGTGTTGACCAGATAGATGTTGCTTTATCTCCCGGGAAGTTAAGAAAAGGTCGTTGCAACTGATTTTGTGGATACTTCTGTCAGTCACTTCTGAAGTTTTTCTTTTTTTTGTTTTTCCATGATATGTGTTATTTATATGAACACCCAATTTGCAATGATCACTAGCTCTAACGAATGCAAAACCAGGTAAACCTAACGGGATCTTCTTTGTAGTATGTTTTCATATTCATAACGGTACTACCTTGGGATATTATGGCATTACTCCTGTGCAGCTTGTAAGTACAGTGTGTATTGCAAGCAAATACACATTTGAATAAGGGTGTGCTATTTATAGGAACACCACTGTACTTGAACGGAAGCTGCGATTGACGCATCCACCTGAGAAGGAACATTTTTCCGGTTCGGTGATGCAAGTGTCGTTCATGGATAGCTGCTGGGTCATAGATTTTTGCTATCAAGATAGAAGACAGCATTGTATATTGATAGCATCAAACTCCACGCGGTTATTATTTCTCTATTTAACTATGGTGTCTATTTAACTCGATCCTATTTAAGGCGATCCTACCTTTTGCAAGAACTATAGAGGTATATCCCTGCTCAATGTCGCATACAAGATCCTGTCCGGCGTATTGTGTGAACGCCTAAAGCCATTTTGGCCACTATGGACCAAATTTTCACACTTCGACAAATCCTGGAAAAGACCAACGAGTTTCGAATCGATACATACCATCTATTCATCGATTTCAAAGCCGCATACGACAGCATTCATCGTGTAGAACTGTTTGGTGCGATGGCCGAATTCGGGATTCCGGGAAAACTGATCCAGTTGTGTGGAGCCACGCTAAAAAACACGCGATGCACTGTGAAACTCGGTTCTAGGACCTCGGAACCGTTTGAAACATGCACCGGATTTCGGCAAGGAGATGCGCTGTCATGTGACTTCTTCAACCTGGTGCTGGAGCAGATAGTGCGACGGGCAAGCGTCAACAGGGAAGGCACTATCTTTTACAAGTCCATCCAGCTGCTAGGATACGCGGATGATATCGACATCATCGCGTGTTCTCGCTGTGGCATTGTGGAAGCATTCACGGCGATTGAAGAACAGGCGAAACGAGTTGGTCTTAAGATCAATGAGGACAAAACGAAATACATACTGTCAAGCAAAAACCAATCCATCGCTCACCACCTGGGTCAAAATATTACAATTGACAGCTACAATTTCGAGGTAGTTAAGGAGTTTGTCTACCTCGGGGCAAACGTAAATTCCACAAATGACACCACAGTGGAGATCCGGCATAGAATCGCCCAACTAGGGTCAAAACTCCTCACTCGAAAGACCAAAGTCATGCCTTACAAAACGCTCATTCTGCCAGTCTTACTAAACGGGGCCGAAAGCTTGGCCATAAGCAGGACAGAGGAGCTGATTTTGGGTTCTTTCGGAAGAAAAATTCTGCGCCGGATATTTGGTCCGGTCTGTGAGGAAGGTGAATGGAGAAGAAGATACAACCGCGAACTCTTAGAGCTGTACCAAGATGTGGATGTTGTCCGGAAGGCAAGGATCCGTCGACTACACTGCCTCGGCCACATCGAGCGCATGGACATCAACGCTCCAACTAAGAGGGTCTTCTACTCCGAGCCTCCTGGTTCGAGAAGAAGAGGAAGACCGAATCTCCGGTATAAAGACCAAGTAATCGCGGATGTAAGATATCTTGGTCTTGACAACTGGAAGCAGCGTGCCCGGGACCGTCAAGGATGGAAGGCAGCTAAAGCTCAGGCTCAGATCCTCTAAGGATCGCTGGCCTGATAAGTAAGTAAGTAAGCAAGTCTATTTAACTCGTGGTGCCATCTGGACATTTCCTTACAAGGGAAATTACAGACGGAAGAGGCCGAATGGCGAGTATCCTGCGCCACCAAACTGGATTATTGTCGGTTGGGCTTTGGTCTAACAAACCATAAACGTAAAACCACTGATTGCTCAGAAGCAAAAAATCAGCCTCGGATGGAAAAACGGAACAGACCTATGTTGACGACCCTATAATAAAACAAAAAACAAACAAGGACCTTCGGTTCCGTACGTGGAATATTAGGCCCCTAAACAGACCACGTGCGGCCCTAGACCGCTATAAAGCAGTCATAACCGCCATCCAGGAAATGCGATGGAATGGACCGGGTAAAAAGCGGATGAAAAATTGCGACATTTACTACGGTGTTGTTAGAGGTGGACTAAGATATAAAGTCTTAAGTTTCCAGTATGTGAGTGAACGCCTGATAACGATCCGCATCAAGGCAAATTTCTGTAACATCAGTGTCCATGCCCACTCGGAAGACAAAGATGACTCCATCAAAGATGATTTCCTTTATCTCCTCGACAGAACATATACCAAATGCCCCAGCTATGATACCAAAATCATACTAGCAGATTTCAACGCTAAACTAGGTAAAGAGAGCATCTTTGAACGGGTCATCGGCAAACACAGCCTACAAGACACCACATCCGATAACGGACACAGGCTGATCGACCATGCCTTGGGGCGAAATCTTCTTTTAGCCAGCACACGATTTCCCCACCTCGATATACATAAAGGCACTTGGCGGTCGCCAGATCAATCAGTCACCAACCAGATTGATCACATCTCGATTGACGTCAGACACTCCTCCACTATTCTTGATGTTCGCCCTTTCCGAGGAGCGAACATCGACTTCGACCACTATCTTTTAGTAGCCAAGATACGTCAACGCATAACACGAGCACCGCGAATTACATACGTATCCACCTTTAAGCAATTCAGTGCATCGAAACGGAGGAACATAGATGAGCACAAGATCCTTTCATTAACACCGCTAAAAAAAGCGCGCGTGCAAAGGCACGCTATCGCTGATTGGTTGCGAATTATATACTAACATGAATCAGATGAGGGATCGTATGACTAGAAAAAACCGGTATGATGGGACGCTTAGTCTTGTCGTACATGAAAGGAGGAATGTGTTTCATTTCTAACCAAAAATAAAGGGATAAAATTATAAAACTCACGAGGTAGAGCTAGAATACCAAGCTATGAAGTCGGAACTCTGTTATCGCCGGAGATCGCCAGTGCCTTTGCCAACCGCGTCCCCCTTAAGCTCTCCGATACACCTCAATCCACCACTCAGTCAGTAGAGCAACTATGAAGCCTGTGCAAACAAGCCCTGAAGAGCACAGCAACGGAAGTGCTGGGCCTTAAAGCTCCACCTCGACGAAACACCTGGTTCGATGCGGAAAAGCAGGAGGCATACAAAGCCTCACTACACAAAAAAACAAGAGCGGCTCGTGAGCTCTACGAGCTTAAAAGAAGGGAGGAACTTATGCTTCCCAAGAAAAAAAAAAGAAAGAGCACGAGAAGCGGGCGACTGAAAACTTGGAGAGGTGCTATTGCAGGCACGACGTTCGAAGATTTTATCAACGGATGAAACGAATGTCTCAAGGCTATAAAGCCCGAACGGAGACCTGTAAGGATGAGAACGGACACCTAGTAGTAGAATCGCAGTCGATGCTGAGAATTTGGAAAAACCACTTCTGCAGACTGTATAACGGCGATGACAGCCAACATACTGCCGTCAGGCAGAATTATCCATTTTTTAACGACGAAGATCGCAGAGAATTCTGTCTCCCTGACCTCGACGAAGTTGAGATTGCCATGTCGAAACTCAAGTCGAATAAGGCTGCTGGCGCAGATGGTTGGGGGTGAGCTGGTTAGGAGCATGTTAGGAGCAGAAGTGGACCAAGATCCATCAAATGGCATTCGACAAAGTCAAGTCATTGTTGTCATCAGACAGCGTTCTTATGCCTTTCAATGACAAATTGCCTGTCGTATTGATTTGCGACGCTTCGCCATATGGAGTTGGTGCAGTGTTAGCGCATGTACTACCAGATGGATCTGAACGACCAATATCTTACTATTCAAGAACTCTCAAGCAATCGGAGCGTAACTGTGCGCAAATTGACAAATTGACACTCTGGCAATTATTACAAGTATTAAGAAGTTTCATGACTACTTATATGGCAGACATTTCGTGATATACACAGATCACAAACCATTGTTGGGTCTGTTTTCTCCTGGCAAACCTACACCAAATACTCTTTCTAGAAGCATGCTGCGTTCAAACATTTTTTTAAGTGCCTACAACTATGATCTTCAACACAAAGCCGGGAAAGACATAGCACATGCTGACGCGTTTAGTCGCCTACCAGTTAGCAATCCAAACGATTATTATAAAGACGACGAAGAAGAAGTAGTCTTGATGATAGATTAACTTGATTCTTCACTAGTACAGGCAAAGGATATTGCAAATGACACTAAAAAGGACAAAGTTTTATCACGCGTTTTATATTGGACGTTGAGAGGATGGCCAACTATCGCTGAACCAGAATTTAAGGCCTTTTTCGACCGAAGAAACGAGATTTCGTCCATCAAAGGATGCTTGGTATGGGGTCAGCGAGTGGTGATACCAACAATTCATCGACTGAAACTTCTAGCAGCTCTTCGTGCAAACCACCCTGGAATAGTTCGCATGAAAGCATTGGCCAGGAGTTACGTGTGGTTGCCAAAAATTGATGCAGACATCGAACAGACAGTGAAGCGGTGTAATGTCTGCCAACAGATGCGTCTCGATGTTTCTCCTGTCAAGGGATATACTTGGGAAGAAGAAAAAAATCTCTGGCGCAGGATTCACATAGACTTCGCGGGGCCATTTAAAGGAAATCTTTTCTTTTTGGTGGTGGATTCGTACTCCAAATGGTTGGAGGTCCATCCAGTTCCTGCCACATCGGCATCTTGTGCTATGTCAGTTTTAAGACAAATTTTTGCAACACATGCACTATCCGATGTCATCCCTTCTGACGATGGATCGGCGTTTACATCCCAAGATTTTAAATTATTTTGTAACAATAACCTAATCAAACATATCTTTTCAGCTCCATTCCATTCATCTATGAATGGCCAAGTGGAACGAATGGTGCGCTCAACAAAAGACTATTTAAAGAAGTTTCGGAATGGAGATATCAGACTTCGTTTAGCTCGATTTTTGCTGGATCAACATGTAACACCACATACTTCTACTGGTCGTTCGCCCGCAGAGTTACTCTTTAACCGCCGACCTCGCACATATTTCGACAAACTTCACCCTGAATCAATTCCGATTCAAGTAGAAGTTGCTTCACCAAAGATGTCCAATAATAAATACTTCGATAGTGGTGAACCCGTGTGGTATCGAAATTATACTGCAGGGCCCAGATGGTTACCCGGCCACATTTCAGAAATAAAAGGACCAGTTTCGGTTGTCATCGAGTCAGAAGGCGGTCAGGAGGTCCATCGTCACTCTGATCAAGTTCGTCGTAGATCAGTAGAGCAGGCCATCTCCAATCCTGAGGATACTGCTCCGAAAGAAACAGCCCCGATATCAACTCCAACCATTCCTAAGCCGAGATCGAATCAGCCCGAAGTTCGACGTTCGGAAAGAATTCGCAACAAAGCTGCAGGGTCCGGGGCAGTTTCATCCGTGAGCGAAGGAGTGTTACATATCACCCTGTAACTCAACAGCTGAACTGCTGCCGGCCGGAAAACTCTCTCTTCCGGCCGACCAAGTTGGAGTGTGCACACATATATTTCTTCAATCAAATCCAATCCAATCTAATTTCATTATACATATTAAATAAAGTAACTTATGTATGTTGGTACATACTTGTGATTTATTTAAAATACAAAAGATGATGAAAGAATGGACACCACAGCCCCAGCGCGTAGAGTCTTTGAATCCAACCCCGAGGGACGAAGAAGTAGAGAACGGCCGCACCTAAGGTGGCGCGCACAGGTGTAAAGGGACCTCAACCAACTGGGCGTGGAGCATTGGAAAAGACTAGCGAAAGATCGTGCTAGATGGAGAGGCATGTTGGTTGAGGCCCAGGTTCACCCCGAACTGTAGCGCCCGTTAAGTAAGTAAGTGTCGAGGTTGGAATTGAATGAGCTTAACATACGCAACCGCTTTAGTTCCACGGCCGAAGCGCAGGGCGTGAATCTAAAAATGAATACGAAAAGCTAAGAGCACTGTCGTCGACGAAGAAATAAATTGGATTAGTAGTAACAAGCAAGAAATCAATGATTAATATCAAGAAGAGAGTTGTTGACAAAACAGAGCCTTGTGATACACTTCCGTCCAAAACAACTTAAATTTAATGGTTCGAAAGGCAGTTTTTTATCCATTGAAAAATTGATTCATGGACCACATAACCATGCATTTTCGATAAAAGAGCCTCATGCCAAATTCTGTCAAATGGCTTTGAAAAATCAACTGCAACAATCTTACTTACATAGGTGGCGCTACAGTGCGGGGTGAACCTGGCCCTCAACCAATAAGCCTTTCCAGGTAGCACGATCTTTTACTAGTTGTTTCCAGTATCGCACGCCCAGTTGGTTGAGGTCCTTTTCCACCTGTGTGCGCCACCTTAGATGCGGCTGTCCTCTGCAACGTCGTCCTTACGGGTTATAGTCATAGACTCTTCGGGCCGGAGCTGTGATGTCCATTCGCTCTATATGGCCTAGCCATCTAAGACGTTGTATCCGTAGATGTCGTACTCGGCCGATGTCACTGTACAGTCCAAGTGCCTCTTCATCTACCGCTGTGGAGCACGACCGGGATGGTTAAGGTTTTACAGAGGGTTACATTTGTTTTCTGAGAGTTATTCTGCGTTTAATCTCAGCGCTGGTGTCGTTGCCGACGTAGACAAAATCATTGACTACGTCAGAGCTGTAGCTGCTAATAGTGACGTTTTGGCCAAGACGTCGGTGTTGTGATGTGCGGTGTTGCGCGTGTTTCCTTCTTTGTCGACAGCATATGTTTGGTTTTTCCCTCGTTTATTTTCAGGCCCATTTTAGCTGCTTCTGCTTCAATGCTCACAAAAGCTTCATTGAATTCTCGCTGCGTTCTCTCAATTACGTCAATGTCATCAGCATAAGCGAGCAATTGTGCAGACTTGAAGTAGATCGTGCCTCTTGTATTGTACACTGAATCCCGCCTGATCTTTTCAAAGATGATGTTGAAAAAATCACACGACAGTTCGTCGCCTTGTCACCTTAACGGCCTCGTTAACTCCTTACCGACCTTAATGGAGCAGCGAGAATTCACCGTTATCATCCTGAACAGCCTGATGAGCTTGGCTTAAAATCGACGAAAAGGTGGTGTGTGTCGACCTGCAATTCAGGGGTCTTCTCCAAACTCTGCCGGGGTGTGAATATTTGGTCTATCGTGGATTTTCCTGGCCTGAAGCTACATTGATAGGATCTTATCAAATTGTCCACGAATGGTTAGAGGCGTTCACATAGCACGGCAAAAAATATCTTACACGCGATGTTAAGGAGACTTATTCCCCTATAGTTGGCGCTGTTCTATCGTTTGTGCAGTTTGCATCGGCTCTTGAGAGAGCTGGAGGTAGATACGATCGGCGAAGTTCCTGACGGTCTCTTGCGATTGCGGCTTCCCGACTCCTATTCGACTCCGCAGTAGTCGCGATATGCGCATACGTACCTTGGCTGCAACAAGGTAATGATCCGAGTCCACATTGGCTCCTCGAAAATTTCGGACGTCCAGGATGCTGGAGGAGTGTCTGGTGTCGATCGCAGTATGATCGATGGGAATCATGTGTTAGCTACTAGAAGATTACGCCCCGTCAAAAAATCTATTATCCTGAATCCGTTTTCGGAGGTGCTGTGGTGTAGGCTGTGCTTTCCTACGACTCGTTCAAAGATATCCTCCTTACCCAGCTTCGTGTTGAAATCTTCTAGAACAATCTTGGTGTCGTAGTTGGGACATTGAGCGTATGTTCTACATATCTAGGAGGTCATAGAAGTCTGTGGGGCGTTAACGCAAGCTGATGTTCCCTAATGTAGCTTTGATGCAGATTGTTACGGGGCGTTCGCTCACATGCCGGAAGCTTATGACTTTTTGCCTAAGTCCACCTCGATCAACAAATCCACATCCAAATTAGCGCTGTTTGTTATCTTTCTAGCAGTTTTCCTTGTATATGTCACAGTTTTTCACCCTCTTTTTACCCGATCCATCCCATCGCACGTCTTGGAGTGCAATAATGTCTGCTTTATAGCAGTCTAGGACGTTTTCTAACTGTTCGGCCGCACCCGATCTGTTAAGGCACCTAACATTAAAGGTACGTTTGTCAACACAGGTACGTTTGGGGGTCGTCAACATGTAGTCCGTCCGT
This sequence comes from Eumerus sabulonum, assembly GCA_951905685.1. Lineage (NCBI taxonomy): Eukaryota > Metazoa > Arthropoda > Insecta > Diptera > Syrphidae > Eumerus > Eumerus sabulonum. The sequence continues at coordinate 180,900,428 of OX645060.1, forward strand.
TACATCCTAGTGGTTGTCTCTGAGCATGTAGTTTTCTTTTACGGTTACGGCTTACTAAGGCGTAGCCCAACCGACTTATCCTGTTTTCTGGCGCAGGAAACTCGCCATTCGCTCTTCCCCTTCTGTAATTTCCATCTCCAATCTCCAGATGGCACCACGAGGAGGTGGGGATGGGACTTACTAAAAGTGCCGCAAGATGTTCGTCTGCGGTAGCTCTTTTCGCAACAATCTTGCTTTCACCAAAATTGTACAGAGACTGATTCCACTTTTCGCTGAGACATGCCATAAAATGACCAGTGAACGGGTTATTTCATGAGCTGGCGATTTATCAGGGTTTCCCTGATCTTGGAAAGAAGGGACCGCATCTTTGTGCCATCGTTCAAATACAACCTGATCTATTCGCCAGGGTCACTGAAAATTCGACCTCCCGGATGCGTAACATGCAGAGAAACTTGCATCCTATCTCACTTATGACTGCTCGTTGTATTCAGTTTTTTAGTTTACCGAAATTACGAACCCCACGGCTTAGGCATCCATCTGATAATAACATCAAATCAGTCGAATTGGTGTCGAGCATATTGCAACCGCTCGTCGAGGCAATGAACTAGCGACTATCAATGGATTGCTAACCGAATGCCAGCCAAATACCCTCCTTAACGACGCAAGCAATCCCATTAACTCAGCATGGGTATTGTTGTAAAAATTAAAATTATTTTCCATAAAACGATGAAATAAAATCACGTTTTTTCCTTCCAACATAGTAGTCATTTGCTTATCTGTTTCTTTTTTTTTTTATATCTCATGGTGTCGAGCAAAAAATCCAGCATTCGTCCCTAATGGGAAGTTTCGACAAATCGGTCTCTGGTGTAAAGTAATACATTACTAGGCAGAAGCGCGATAAACGAGCAAGTAAAGAAGTGGTTATTGCCGCCACATGGTGTGCAATTTAGGGCTGTCATTAATTTTTAAGTCCTCGAGGACCGGACTAAATGGATCTTCAAGTGGAGGTGACTTTCGGTATAATTACTATCCCATTACACATTCATTTTGCAATAGTAGTTATTAACATCTAATTACGGGCAATTTATAAGTACTTAATGAACGAATGAATGAATGAATGCGTGTATGCAGATTTTCAATTCTCCGCGATGGAGCTCTGGAGTGTGAGAGCTTATATAACAAATGTCCATGGTGAAGCATCCTTCCTTTCAATTACATGACAAACGCAATCCACTGGGCGGAATCGACATTAATCTACATATCGCACTTGCAGCGCACCGTGCACATGTGAACAGCAAGGCATCCTAACCGACACCTTCCCTTTCTGAGGAAGATTTACACGCATAGGTACAAACCTACACATATAATTATTTGTATGGACGACATTTCCAGTGAGCTCCACCAGAAAGGACTGACAAAAACAAATGTATAAATCTCTCACTTTAATTAATCGCATCTGATTATTGAATAATCCGTGCAGCAATAACATACATATGTATGTATGTATGTACTTCTGCCGCTGTGCTATGCATGCTTTCCTGATACGAGGGCGGTGCTGTAGATATGGCTTTGTAAGCTTTTGGTCTCAAAGCCAGCTTAACTATGTACATACATACATACATGGAAACATTTGTGAACAGATAAAAAACAAGAGTGAGTAATGGAAGTAACTACAACAACGACGACGACAACTTGCAGGATTTATTTTGGCTCTGGTTCACATGAGCATAAATTAAACGAAAAGGATATACAAAAGTAGTCCTCCGGATTTGCCATTATACCAAAGAAAAGATACACAAGCGCAATATGTTATCCTTTGGCATAACAACCGGAATACATTTATCGTCATTGTCTAGTTACATGGTGCACATTAAGAAACAAGGAATAAGTATTCTTTCTCTTTGTAAACATTTCTTTGCTTTAATTCGCTTTAAATCTTGCAGTGTTATCCCTTCTTCAACTACAGGTGCATAGGTGTGACACCTTCAGGCCAAAAACAAAGCTCTGTTTATTGAAAATATTCACTGGTCATGACCCCTTGAAATAGTTGAGACAATCATCTATTGCAATCCCAATCTCCCAACAAGAGATTGGAGAGTCGCGAAGCTGGAGAAACCGAAAGGTCGATCAAGACAGGCAATTATTGTACTGAATTGTGAAGCCTTGGTTCCTCTGGCCCTATGCGACTACCATATCAGGTTTGGCTTCAAAAAAGTCAAACTAAATATATACAAAAAGGATGATGAAGTGCCACCATCCGGCAATACAGACACGGCTAACACCGAGGTCAGAAGCGAAAGCTCTACGGTGCAGGAACCCCCAACCCCCTCGGGGAGCAAGGGCCCTGCGCCGGCAGAAACTGAAACCCCAGCAACATCCCTGGTCATTAAAGATCAGGAGTCATTGCTCGACTCCGGAAGCGAGGACTATTCCACTAGCTCGCCGATGGAAGACGATCTTCTGGACTCAGATCTGGAAGACCTTAACGCCACCGTGGTGGAGGCAGATCGAATTAATAGCAGCCATGACGCTGAAATTAATTCAGATTAACCTCCACCAGTCTAAAGCGGCAACTGTAAACCTTCTTCTCAGGCTGGCCAAATGAGAAGAAGACATAGCCTTAATCCAGGAACCGTGGGTGCACGAACACAAGGATTAAGAAACCCAGCCTACCCAGCCCGCACTTGCATACTGGCAAAGAAATCATTAAACGCTTACCTTCTTCAAAATTACAGCTGCCCCGACACCACAGTGATTGCAATCCAATCACCCGGGATCAAGCTATGGTTAGCGTCTACGTACATGGCGCAGGAAGAGTCCATTCCATCGGACGAAATCAACAGACTGGTCAAGGACGAAAGGTAGCAATACTTAAATGAGACTGCAAATTCGTTAGAAAGTTATTATAATCGAGAGAAGCATCACTTTCAATATAAACAGCCTCCCAGTTTTCGAACCGAAGTATGGAGTTAAGTGAATTAAAACTTACTTTTGCTACCATACAGATAGGAACCCATGGGAGCAGTTGATCCTTATCACTCAATAGTCAATATTTTTGATGATTTCTTTCAACAGAATCGCTTTCATGGTATTTACAAATCTCGGCAGTGATTTTGTGTTTTAGGGCTTGAATGGTGACTGACCTATCAACGTACATTTTGCTTTTCAAAAATCCCCAGTCACTCTTTGGGAATGCATCAGTTACTCTTGGAGAGCTTATGTGTTCTCCTCAGTCTAATTCTAGCATTTTAACCTATTCACCTCATCGCTGAAGATAAATTTTGATAAAAATTGGTCATCAATTCCAGGGTTTTGTAAGAGCCATCGGTGAGACGACTCGAGCGCGACGGTCAGGTGGCTTAAACTCATGTGTTCCTTAAATCTTTTATTCATTTCATTTCCAGACCTTGTGCAATATTCGCAACAAGTAGTCTCTTAATTATTTTGGATCATCTTTCACACATTACTTTACAACAGCGATATTATCTGGTATGCAAATAGTTTGGCGTCTGTCGGACTTTGGTGCATCTCACACAGAACCCGTAACCTCGTACAGAACGTACAAAAGATTGTATATACTTACATCCGCGATTACTCGGTCTTTATACCGGTGGTTCGGTCTTCCTCTTCTTCTCGAACCAGGAGGCTCGGAGTCGAAGACCCTTTTAGCTGGAGCGGTGATGTCCATGCGCTCGATGTGGCCGAGCCAGTGTAGTCGACGGATCCTTGCCTTCCGGACTAGATCCACATCTTGGTACAGCTCGTAGAGTTCGCGGTTGTGTCTTCTTCTCCATTCACACTTCACCTTCCTCACAGACAGGACCAAACATCCGGCGTAGAATTTTTCTTTCGAATGAACCCAATATCAGCTCCGCTGTCCTGCTTATCGTCCAGCTTTCGGCTCCGTACAGCAAGACTGGCAGAATGACCGTTTTGTAAAGCATGACTTTGGTCTTTCGAGTGAGGAGTTTTGACCCCAGTTGTTTGGACAAGCCGAAGTAGCAGCGGTTGCCAAGGGCGATTCTATGCCGGATCTCCACTGTGGTGTCATTTGTGGAATTTACGTTTGCCCCGAGGTAGACAAACTCCTTAACTACCTCGAAATTGTAGCTGTCAATTGTTATATTTTGTCCCAGGTGGTGAGCGACGGTATGGTTTTTGCTTGACAGCATGCATTTCGTTTTGTCCTCATTGATCGTAAGACCAACTCGTTTCACCTGTTCTTCAATCGCCGTGAATGCTTCCACAATGCCACGGCGAGAACACGCGATGATGTCGATATCATCCGCGTATCCTAGCAGCTGGATGGACTTGTGAAAGATAGTGCCTTCCCTGTTGACGCTTGCCCGTCGCACTATCTGCTCCAGCACCAGGTTGAAGAAGTCACATGACAGCGCATCTCCTTGCTGAAATCCAGTGCATGTTTCAAACGGTTCCGAAGTCCTAGAAGCGAATTGCACGGTGCATCGCGTATTTTTTAGCGTGGCGCGACACAACTGGATCAGTTTTCCCGGGATCCCGAATTCGGCCATTGCACCAAACAGTCCTTCACAATGAATGCTGTCGTATGCAGCTTTAAAATCGATGAAAAGATATTGTGTATCGATTCGAAACTCGTTGGTCTTTTCCAGGATTTTTCGAAGTGTGAACATTTGGTCTATAGTTGATTTGCCGGGCCGGAAGCCGCACTGGTAGCTGCCGATTAGTGCGGTGCAAAATGGTTTTAGACGTTCACACAATACGCTCGACAGGATCTTTTATGCGACATTGAGCAGGGATATACCTCTATAGTTCTTGCAAGAGGTAGGATCGCCCTTTTGTGGATGGGGCAAATAGAGCCGGTATTCCAGTCGTCGGGCATGCTTTCATCTTCCCAAATTTTGCAGATGATCTGGTGCATGCTACCTACCAGAACACCGCCGCCAGCCTTAAAGAGCTCTGATGGCAAGCCATCTGAGCTTGCGGCCTTGTTATTCTTCAGCTTCTGAATAGCTGTGCCGACTTCTTCGATGCTGGGTGGGAGGACTACTTCAACGGCTGGAGTTGGGATTTCCTCGGTCCCTACCACTCTCTCTTGGCCATTCTCGTTAAGCAGCTGCTGGAAATGCTGCTTAAATACATCCATCATTCCCTGTGGGTCGGTAACAAGATTACCCTCGCAGTTTCGAAGAGCTTGGGTGCCCGTTTTGAAGCCTCCTGCAAGGCCTTTGGCTTTCTTGTAAGAGGCTCGTGTCTTATGCTTATCCCTAGACTCCTCGATATCCCTGAGCCCCTCTGAATGTTCGCACATCCAGGATGTTTGACGAGTGCCTTGCGTCAATGAGCACATGGTCGATTTGGTTGGCGGTTCGACCGTCACCACAAAATAATAGGAGAGGGAGGATGGGTTACTGTGCGGGACTTGCAGGAATACGAGTTAATACAAATTAAGCGTTGGGCTAAGCGTCCCCTCTAGAAATGTGACAAGAAGTGGTCGGCGTATTGCTCGTTACGCTCACAATACCACTGCTGAGGCCCAGAACGTCTGATAGACGACGAGGTAACTATGACATTTCGTAAAAAACCTGAAGATGTTTCCTTACAAAGTGCAAACCGTTCACCAATTGTTATCTGCTAACCGTCAATTGAAATGTGCATTTCTGGACTTAGGGAAATCCATATGAAATGCATAAAGGGTCATTGTGACTCATTGGTGCGGCGTTTGCTTTGGTTTTTACTTCTTTGAAGACGCGCGAGCGCTACATGAGATAGTTCCTGGATTGGTTTTAATATGACGCAGAAACTGGTTACACATCTCGGTCAACGATTACAGCGTGATCTCCCATTTTAACGTTTTAAACTCACTGACAAAATGTCAAATCGAACATGGGCAGACTTTCAGGTTTTTGAAATGTCTGAAGTAGAAATCACCAACCTGGAACCAAATGCTTTGCGAGCAACGCAAATATGTGCCTCTTCCAGAACTGATCATTTGACCGATGTCATTAACATTCGCCTTTTATCGTTAGATAATTTACGTACAGAGTTCAGTTTTTTAATTTCTAACAATGGCAATCACATAATGACTTTACTTTTGCCCCACCTTAGATGTACATATGTATGTGAAACCCTCAACATCGGTGATCATACCCAGATATGGGCCAGCAGACGCAGTAAACGACGAAGTGATGAACATTGTTTGGATATGTTCAAATTAAGCCCACGGTTTTCGTTTTTGCAAAGAAACAAAGAGAAACTCTAACCACTATCATCATAATTCATGGAGGGATGTAACATAATTACTCACTCACTTAGGTGGCGCTACAGTCCGTGGTGAACCTGGGCATCAACCAACAAGCGCCTCCAGCTGGCACGGTCTTGGGCCAGTTGTTTCCAGCGCCGCACGCCCAGTTGGTTAAGGTCCCCTTCCACCTGCGTGCGCCACCGTTGATGCGGCCGCCCTCTACCGCGCCTTCCTTTCGGGGTGGATTCGAAGACTCTTCGGGTCGGAGCTGTATTTTCCATGCGCTCTACATGGCGTAGCCACCTTAGACGCTGTATCCGTAGATGTCGTACCAGGCCGATGTCGCTGTACAACCCGTACAGTTCTTCGTTATATATTCTCCGCTATACACCGTTTGAACAAACGGGACCGTAGATAGTGCGCAGAATTTTCCTCTCGAAACGACCAAGGGCATCTTCATCCGTTTTTGTTAAGGTCCAAGCCTTTGCGCCGTAAGGGAGGACTGGGATGATTAAAGTCTTATATAGTGTCACCTTCCGAGAGAGGGCTCTACTTCTTAATTGCCTCTTGAGCCCAAAGAAACAGCGGTTGGCAAGAGTGATTCTGCGTTTCATCTCAGCGCTGGTGTTGTTGTCGCAGGTCATCAGGGAGCCAAGGTAGACGAATTCCTTGACCACTTAAAAGTTATATCCGCCCATGGTGACCTTCTGGCCAATACGTCGGTGTTGTCCGTCTCTTTTAGATGAAAGAAGATATTTAGTTTTACCCTCATTAACCTTGAGACCCATCTTAGCCGCTTCTACCTCAATGCTTCCAAAGGCCTCATTGACGTCTCGCTGTGTCCGTCCAATCACGTCAATGTCGTCGGCGTACGCAAGCAATTGCGTAGACTTGAAATAAATCGTACCTCTTGTGTTGGCCAGTGACTCTTGCACGATATTTTCAAGCACGATTTTGAAAAAGTTGCATGACAGCGCGTCACCTTGCCTAAATCCTTTTTTAACATCAAAAGTCTCGGTTTGCTCATTACCGACCTTAATGGAGCAGCGAGAATTCTCCATTGTCATCCTGCACAGTCGAACGAGTTTGGCAGGGATGTTAAAACTAGACATGGCTTTGTATAGCTCATTTCTATACACGCTGTCATACGCAGCTTTGAAATCGACAAAGAGGTGGTAAGTGTTCATTTGGTATTCCTGGGTCTTCTCCAAGATCTGCCGTAGCGTAAATATTTGGTCTACTGTGGATTTACCTGGCCTGAAACCACACTGATAAGAGCCGATCAGGTTATCCACAAACGGTTTCAGGCGTTCACACAATAGGGCAGAGAAGATCTTGTATGCGATGTTAAGGAGACTTATTCCCCTATAGTTGGCGCAGTTATAGGGGTCTCCTATCTTATGCACCGGGCAAACGATGCTGAGATTCCATTCGTCGGGCATGCTTTCCTCCGACCATACCTTGCAAATGAGATGGTGCGTGCACCTTACCAGCTCATCTCCAGCCGCCTTAAAAAGCTCAGCAGACATGCCTCCTGCGCCCGCTGCTTTATTAGACTTATGTCTTGATATCGCTATTTTGACTTCGTCTAGGTCGGGTAGACTGAATTCTGTTACATTGTCGTCCATTACGAATGGCTCGTTCTGCCTGACAGCGGTATCTTGTCTATCATCGCCGTTATACAGCCTGCAGAAGTGGTCTTTCCAAATCCTCAGCATCGACTGCGACTCTACTTCTTCTTCTCCTTCTTAGTGGGCGCTACAGTTCGGGGTGAACCTGGGCCTCAACCAACATGCCCCTCAAACTAGCACGATCTTTCGCTGGCCTTTTCCATTGCCGAACACTCAGTTGGCTAAGGTCCCCTTCCACCTGTGTGCGCTATCTTTAGTGCGTCCGTCCTCTGCTTCTTCGTCCCTCGGGGTTGGATTCAAACGCTCTCCGGGCTGGAGCTGTGGTGTCTATTCGCACTACATGGCCTAGCCATCTTAGGCGTTGAATCCGTAGACGCCTGACTAGACTCATGTCGCTGTACAGCTCGTAAAGTTTGTGGTTGAATCTTTTCCTCCATTCCCCGTCTGCGTTTATAGGCCCAAAAATCACGCGCAAAATCTTTCTCTCGAACCGACCAAGGGTTTCCTCATCCGCTTTTGATAGTGTCCATGCTTCTGCGCCGTACAACAGGACCGGGATGATAAGGGTCTTATATAGAGTCAACTTTGTCGTTCGGGAGAGGGCTCTATTACTCATTTGCCTCCTGAGCCCAAAGAAACAGTGATTGGCAAGAGTGATTCTGCGTTTGATTTCGGAACTGATGCCGTTGTTCCAGGTCACTGCGGAGCCAAGGTAGACGAAGTCCTTAACTACCTCGAACTTATGTCTGCCTATACAAACGTTCTGGCCAAGACGTCGGTAATGAGCGTCCTTTTCTGATGACAGCATATATTTCGTTTTGCCCTCGTTCACCGCCAGACCAACTTTCGCCGCCTCGATCTCAATACTCGCTAACGCCTCATTGACATCTCGCTGTGATCTACCTATTATGTCAATATCGTCGGCGTATGCAACGAGTTGCGAGGATTTGAAATAGATTGTGCCTCTTGTATTGGCCAGTGATTTTTGCACAATCATTTCCAATATGATGTTGAAAAAATCACACGACAGTGCATCGCCCTGCCTAAGTCCTTTTTTGACATCAAAACTATCGGTGAGGTGTTCACCGATTCGGATGGAGTAGCGAACATTCTCCAAAGTCATCCTGCATAGTCTGATGAGTTGAGCAGGTATGTCAAAGGTAGACATAGCGTTGTATAGCTCGTCTCTAATTACGCTGTCGTATGCGGCTTTGAAGTCGACAAATAGGTGGTGAGTGTCGACTTGAAATTCATTGGTTTTTTCCAGGATCTGCCGTAGTGTGAAGATCTGGTCGATGGTGGACTTCCCTGGCCTGAATCCGCTCTGATAAGGACCTATCAGCTTATTTATAAATGGCTTCAGGCGCTCACACAAAACGGCAGAGAAGATTTTGTAAGCGATGTTAAGGAGACTTATTCCTCTGTAGTTGGCGCAATCAGAGGGGTCTCCTTTCTTGTGGATCGCGCATACGATGCTGAGACTTCATTCCTCGGGCATGCTTTCCTCTAACCATATATTACGGATGAGCTGGTGCATGTTCCCAACCAGGTCATGCCCAGCTGCCTTGAAGCGCTCAGCAGACAGTCCGTCTGCGCCAGCAGCTTCATTCGACTTGAGCTTCGATATGGCAATCTTAACTTCGTCGAAGTCAGGGGGACAGAATTCTCTGCGGTCTCCGTCGATTAGAAATGGATCATTCTGCCTGACAGCGGTATATTGACTAACATCGCCGTTATACTGTCTGCAGAAGTGGTTTTTCCATATTCTCAGCATCGACTGCGGTTCTACTACTAGGTGTCCGTTCTCATCACTGCAGGTTCCGTTCTGGCTTTATAACCTTGGCATGTTCGCTTTATCTGTTGATAAAACTTTCGAACGTCACGCCTGCAGTAACACCTCTCCAAATCCTCAATCGCGCGCTTCTCGTGCTCTTTCCTCTTTCTTCTAAGAAGCTTATGCTCCTCCCTTCTTTTTGATTCGTAGGGCTCACGAGCTGCTCTTGTTCTTTTATGCAGCGAGGCCTAATATGCATCCTGCTTCGCTGTATGACTGCGACTCTACTAGAGGGATGTAATATACAAGACTTAAATTGTATATTTTAAAAGCGGTTAACATTTTTCTGACAGGCAGATGTCTTTGGTTTAATAGCTCTATCGTGGCAGATGAGGGTCTATTTTATATCGACCTTGTCGCGGTCGATATCAGAATCACACATATATAAATCCGGGTATTAGATACTGCAATATTAGCCAAGTGCATACTATTTAAATAAACTAATAAATATTCGATTATTCGATTAACTCTTTAGCTACTTGATGTTGCTACCTCTTTATAAGAATTCATAATTCATTCTCAACCCTCATTAATTCCAGCCCAATCGAGTAATAGTACTAGTCTGGAAAAGCAAGCACGCTTCCCATCCTAACTACTCGCATAAGATCCTCTTAGTCCCAGTCACAGCTTTTTTTTTTTTTTTTACTACAAAATTCGCAAAACGAAAACAAGGAAAATGAAGTAATAAAATGTAAAAGATAGAATGCATTAGCAAGCCACCGTGATTTAATACGGATGAAACCCTTTAGGACCCGCCTGCCATCCATGACCCAACCGCATCATTTAAAAGACTCGGGTCAAACGCTGTATACATTCGCTAAATAAATTATAGCTTCACACCTCTATCCCAAAGTCTCCTCATCAGTCTCTCTCACAAGTAGTTTCGCTAGCATCCCACATCCCAGTACCACTGCTGCTGCTCCAGTAAATTTATGTGTAAATAATTAACCCACTTTCAGTTGGCCTTCTGGAACCGTCTCTACTTATTAAAGTCCATCCGCACTTTCAAATGCGCAAGAGTCGACAAATCTGTCCTGCACCCATTGGAGAAAGCCGCACTTCAATCTGGTGGAGGGTGAATATTTTAAAATGTCGTATTGGTCTATACAAATTCGTTTAAAAGGTAATCACAATTCGTCTGTTGTTTGTTGCTTTACATGTGTTTCCTTCTAGGTCATACGTTGTTGGTTGAGCAATAAAAATTATCTTTTACCTTTGCATCAGATTTTTTCTGAAAATGAGAATGGTAACCCTTATGACGTAGATACGTGTCCTCAAACTGTTTTGGGTGATTAACGTGTGATTATGAAGATATGTGCCGGAATAGTTTGACAGCTTTATGTGAGGGCTTAAGGGTAAACTGTCGAGTATGTTGTTGTTCATTTTATTCTATTTACTTTAAACAGTGGCGATGCCAAATAGCCGTATTATATCAGCCACATCCGCAGAAGTCTCGGTGACAAAACGGGCGGCTCTGGTCGATAATTAATGACGACCTACTCCACAAGGTAACCAATCTTGGCTACGAGGTCATCGGATACGCCGATGACCTAGTGGTAATTGTTACGGGCAGGTGCGAAATATCTGTCTGTGAACGCACGTAGCTTGCGCTTCAGTCCATCTCTGACTGGCGTGGCACAGAGAGTCTGTCTGTGAACGCACGTAACTTGCGCTTCAGTCCATCTCTGACTGGCGTCGCACAGAGGGCTTATCGATTAACCCAAGTAAAATCAATCTTAGAGGGTTTACAAAGGGGAAAAGGATACAGACTTGTTCCGTCTCCCTAAATGGTATAAACATAGGATTTTCAGACGAAGTTAAGTATCTAACTATTGACCATGATCGCAAATTTAACTGGAATTCCAACATCAAAAACAAACTCATAAGGGCGATTAAGGCACCTATCGACGCACTTACGATGAAGCTGGGAATTAAAAACTAAGTTAATCCACAGGTTATATACCGTGATAGTAGGACCTATGTATCGCCACCTACGCGTTCGCAGTATGGTGGACAAAAGTTGAAGAAAAACGCCTTCAGAGACTAGCGTGTCTCGGCATTGCAGGCGCCCTACGGCAGCTCATGTAATACTGATTGGACTTACTCCACTGCACCCTTTTATTAAAAAAGTTGAATTACGCAGTGTAATCAGAATTTTTCGCCCGGATCTATGTAGACCAATGGCCACATAGCCACATGTCCATCCTGCAACATTTTCCACGGACTCGGTCGCATTACCACCTACCCCCACTTTTGACAAGAGATTTGAGTTATTGATCCCAAACCAAACTTGGGAAACCAGTGATCCCTTGCCATCAAAGATTTTAGGTGGTACACTCATGGTTTCAAGATGGTTTCTGGCGTTGGCGCCGGCATCTGTGGACCAAATCGGAAGATCTCGGGGGCTGTAGAAAGAGGTGACTTCTTCCAAGCCAAATTATACGCCACACCTAATCTTAGAGACTGTTATACGGGAGTAACTATCAACATACTCTCTGATAGTCAAGCAGCGCTCAAAGCGCTGTGTTCGTGTAGCATGAACGCAAAATCCGTTAAGAAATAAGGTCAAACGTTGGTGGACGCCAGGGCACAAAAGCATTAAGGGGAACGAAATCGCTGATCAACTCCTTATGGAACAGCGTTCAAGGATTCCGCCAATCGAAAAGATTCATACGGCCCCTGAACTTCTTCATCTTAATGGGCGCTACAGTTCGGGGTGAACCTGGGCCTCAACCAACATGCCCCTCCAACTAGCACGATCCTTTGCTAGCCTTTTCCATTACCGCACACCCAGCTGGCTGAGGTCCCCTTCCACCTGCGTGCGCCATCTTAAGTGAGGCCGTCCTCTGCTCCTTCGTCCTTCGTGGTTGGATTCAAACACTCTCCGGGCTGGAGCTGTGGTGTCTATTGGCTCTACATGGCCCAGCCATCTTAGGCGTTGAATCCGTAGACGCCTGACTAGGCTCATGTCGCTGTACAGCCCGTAAGGTTCGTGATTGAATCTTCTCCGCCATCCCCCGTCTGCGCTTAAAGGCCCTAATTCACGCGCAAAATCTTTCTCTCGAACCGATCAAGGGCCTCATCATCCGCTTTTAATAGTGTCCATGCTTCTGCGCTGTACAACAGGACCGGGATGATAAGGGTCTTATATAGAGTCAACTTTGTCGTTCGGAAGAGGGCTCTATTACTCAGTTGCCTCCTGAGCCCAAAGAAACAGCGATTGGCAAGAGTGATTCTGCGTCCACTTCGAAACCAAGGTAGACCAAGTCCTTAACTACCTCGAACTTATATCTGCCAATGCAAACATTCTGGCCAAACGTCGGTGGTGAGCGTCCTGTTTTGATGACAGCATATATTTAGTTTTGCCATCGTTTACCGCCAGACCAACTTTCGCCGCCTCCATGTCAATACCCGCAAACGCCTCATTGACATCTCGCTGTGATCCACCTATTATGTCAATTTCGTCGGCGTATGCAAGGAGTTGCGAGGATTTGAAATAAATTGTGCCTCTTGTATTGGCCGGTGATTTTTGCACAATCATTTCTAATATGATGTTGAAGAAATCACACGACAGCGCATCGCCCTGCCTAAATTCTTTTTTGACATCAAAACTATCGGTAAGGTGTTCAACGATTGGGATGGAGCAGCGAGCATTTTCCAAAGTCATCCTGCATAGTCTGATGAGTTGAGCAGGTATGGCAAAAGTAGACATAGCGCTGTATAGCTCGTCTCTAATTACGCTGTCGTATGCGGCTTTGAAGTCGACAAATAGGTGGTGAGTGTCGACTTGAAATTCATTGGTTTTTTCCAGGATCTGCCGTAGTGTGAAGATCTGGTCGATGGTGGACTTCCCTGGCCTGAATCCGCACTGATAAGGACCTATCAGCTTATTTACAAAAGGCTTCAGGCGTTTACACAAAACGGCAGAGAAGATTGTGTAGGCGATGTTAAGGAGGCTTATTCCTCTGTGGTTGGCGCAATCAGAGAGGTCTCCTTTCTTGTGGATAGGGCATACGATGCTGAGACTCCACGGCCCCTGAACAAACACGATTGATATCCTCAAACTTGATAGAGTAGATATCAGAAGACTGGTCTAGTAAAATGTATGTATACCGCTATGCCAAAAAAAGGAAATTATTATGGTTTCAGTTAAATTAACAGAAACAAAAAAAAACTTTTTTTGTTTTTTTTTATAGCCACACCCGCACTCAAGGCTAAGGGCCTTACATATAACCTTTAACGTTTTGCGAGCGAAGGTAACAGGGAGAGGGAGAGTTTCGCGCAGGTTCAAGAGTTACGTACTCTTATGGTGCTTTGAATGTTTGACACACACAGCCTGAACGGAGTGCAGTGGTTTGGGTCGTAGATGTTCGTTCAATACTCTCAGGGGTGGTTGACCTAGATAGGACGAAAGCCGACCGAATTTCGCGTTGGTTATACATAATTCCCAACAATTGTTTCATGCACTTTTGGTGATATATTGCATATGCAGAAGATACATTTTCCCAACAGTATTGCATAGTTTTTTCCGTATAGGGATTGCTTTATCTTGGCTTTGAAACGACTTTGAACTATAGTCCTTCGTCTCGATGATCGATGATGTTAACCAATGCACCACGGCCACCCCGTATTTATTTCATTATTATGATTTTTCTCCTTTTTAATTGCGAAGGTCTCAATCGGATAGACATTAACAGATCATTGTGATTTCCATTGGGACAACCATGGCAAAAATGGGCAAATCGTGGTCCTTGGTAGTGTCCGCAGTCTTTCAATGGGAACTAGTAGCTTAACGGAGTGTCTGCCATCGATTGCAATATGATGATAATGAGATATTGAAATTGTGTTGTTGGTGAGGACGCCATGGCGCAGTGGTTCGTTTCCATGAAGGACCTAAAGTTTATTGCCCATTCCGCACTGCAAATTTGGAGAAGCTTTCTCTTGCGATTATACTAGAGGGGGTTTTATCAAAACCCGTGAAAACCAGAGGCCAACACAATACCCATTGCGCAGTGGCGCAGATTAATTAAAAACGTCTGCATTACTTTTGTAGTAACGACAACGAGCATCTTTCTTTCTTTTGGTGGCGTTACAGCCCATGAAGGAGCAGAGCCAAGCTTCTCTCAGTCAACCATGTTGTGTGTGATTTGTTTTTCCCATAGGTGAAAGGGACCCACAGTTTAATGCCAATTCCGAACGGCGTGAGTCGAGAAGCTTTTTCAAGGCAAGTATACTACGCGGGGTTTTGCCAGTATCCCGCGAAATAAACATTCGGTAGCGTTGGTGATATCGGGATCCGAACTCGCTCATCGTGCGTCAGAGTTCAACACACTCACCACCACCATCTAGATGTAGATTTTTCAGCCTCCTTCTCCGCTAAATTCTGCTAACTACGTCATGCTGCAGCTTGAGTGACTTTCCTTTATATGGACGTCGGTTGGAATTCCCGCGCTGTTTTTCTCGTGTCGTATCTGGTAATTTTCCGATAGCTGGCTGTATTGATCTTTGTTCCAATCCTTTGGTGGTCGTCGATGATTTTTTTTTTGAGGGTTGTCACAGAGTCTACACAATATTTAGCTCGGGTATTTAAGTAAGGGTACATTACCATAAAAAATAATTTCGGTTGAATTCATCATCTCAGTAGAACACTAGGAAATTGGTATAAGCCAATCCCATTCCCATTGTTAGCCGCCTACTAGTTTTCAAGGATATTATTTTAGCATCCATCTGCGTATAAATGGAGTGAATACGGGCCTCAAGTCTTCATGTCACGTTATTTGACATCATTCCTTATACCGAGCTAGCAAAATCAGTGCTTTATATTCTCCATTGTCTTAAATACTCCCAAATGACATCCTGGAACGCCTAGAAACCTTGAGCCCGGGACAAGAGGGCGCATTCTGAGTATTTTTTTGTCTAGCATTTTCCATTTTGTGCTCTGAATACTTTCAGATTGGGCCTTTATTGGCAATATCATTTATGTCTTTTTCCTGTGATCCTTTCATACTAGTATGGGCTCAATGTCCGGTTCTGTATTCTAACCAAACCATGGTTCGACTCTCCTTCTTTAGATGAAAACAAACACTTGCAAGCGATTTTATACGGGATTTTACACCACGTTCGTGGTAGAATGCATCTCCGCGAATGCTGTGTATGTTGCTCCTGTTAAATGCTTCGCCATTACATCTTTCATTATATTTGCCAATGTGGACAACTTCCGTTTAGTGGCAGTGCAGTAATTGGCCGTCTAGATCGCGCAATCATGCCTTTGGACTATTTTGGCGCCAATTGCAGTATTGGAAGATAGCATTACACGTGTTATTATCGAGATGCCACCCAATATGCTCGAAGAAAGTGGCCCAAAATTGGACTGTCCGTATGAACCAATTAAAATGTGATCGTAAGTAACATTTACACAATATAACATTTTAAGGGTAAATGGCCAGTTTTCAACTTCAAACGCTTAAGAAATCAAACGATGTATTTTCCTCATGCGTTGAATACTCTAAGAAGTCTGATCTGTCAATGTGAAAGCTAAATCAATATACCACTTCTATTGAAGTTACCATCGGCAATGGCCTAAATATAAGTGTTGTAACTGTTGAAATGTTATATTTTAGAGTTGAGTGCCTCTGCACGCACTTTCCGGCTCTCCTAACATAGGTATATTCCTGTTGATTCAAAGCGTCTTCCCATTCGTGCTCGAGTTTCCCGTTCAAGTTTGTAATGACGGTTCCTAATTGCTGGTTAAATAGTTCTCAATATTTTTCTTCTTACAACTCTCTTATACACATGTATCTACACACATGAGGATTTGGAAAACCACTTCTGCAGACTGTATAACGGCGATGATAGACAAGTTACCGCTATCAGGCAGAATGAGCTATTCGTAATGGACGACGATGTAGGAGAATTCCATCCACCTGACCTAGACGAAATCAAAATAGCGATATCAAGACTTAAGTCTAATAAAGCCTCGGGCGCAGACGGCCTTTCTGCTGAGCTTCTTAAGGCGGCTGGAGATGAGCTGGATGAGCAGACGAATGGAATCTCAGCATCGTTTGCCCGGTCCATAAGAAAGGAGACCCCTATAACTGCGCCAACTATAGGGGAAAAAGTCTCCTTAACATCGCATATAATATCTTCTCTGCCGTATTGTGTGAACCCCTGAAACCGTTTGTGGATAACCTGATCGGCTCTTATCAGTGTGGTTTCAGGCCAGGTAAATCCACAATAGAATATTTACGCTACGGCAGATCTTGGAGAAGACCCAGGAATACCAAATCGACACTCACCACCTCTTCGTCGATTTCAAGGCTGCATATGACAGCGTGTATAGAGATGAGCTATACAAAGCCATGTCAAGTTTGAACATCCCCGCCAAATTCGACCGACTGTGCAGGATGACAATGGAGAATTCTCGCTGCTCCATTATGGTCGGTAATGAGTAAACCGAGACCTCTGATGTTAAAAAAGGCTTTAGGCAAAGTGACGCGCTGTCATGCAACCTTTTCAACATCGTGCTTGAAAATATCGTGCAAGAGTCACTGGCCAACACAAGAGGTACGATTTATTTCAAGTCTACGCAATTGCTTGCGTATGCCGACGACATTGACGTGATACGACGGACACAGCGAAGCTTCAATGAGGCCGTTGTAAGCATTGAGGTAGAAGCGGCTGAGATGGCTCTCAAGGTTAATGAGGGTAAAACCAAATATATGCTTTCATCTAAAAGAGACGGTCAACACCGACGTAACTTTGAAGTGGTCAAGGAATTCGTCTACCTTGGCTCACTGATGACCAGCGACAACAACACCAGCGCTGAGATAAAACACAGAATCAGTCTTGCCAACCGCTGTTTCTTTGGGCTCAAGGGGCAATTGAGAAGTAGAGCCCTCTCTCGGGAAACCAAGGTGACCCATTCCTCCTTTACGGCGCAGAGGCTTGGACCTAAACAAAAGCGGATGAAGATGCCCTTTGTCGTTTCGAAAGGAAAATTCTGCGCACTATATACGGTCCCGTTTGTTCAAACGGTGTATGGAGGAGAAGATTTAACGAAGAACTCTACGGGTTGTACAGCGACATCGGCCTGGTACGACGTCTTCGGATACAGCGTCTAAGGGGGCTAGGCCATGCACAGCTCCGACCCGAAGAGTCTTCGAATCCACCCCGGAAGGAAGGCGCGCCAGAGGATGGCCGCATCTACGGTGGCGCACGCAGGTGGAAGGGGATCTTAACCAACTGGGCGCTGGAAACAGCTGGCCAAAGACCGTGCCAGCTGGAGACGCTTGTTGGTTGAGGCCCAGGTTCACCATGGACTATAGCGCCATCTAAGTAAGTAAGTAAGTATCTACAGACATATTTTGTTCCTCGAATTTATTACTTTGCTAATGGGACCTTGTTGTGAGCAGCTTCATTAATGACATGTCGGTGAGTGTACCTCCTCGACTTCAAACAGCACAGCTTTAGGGTCTATATCGTCTTCTTGGATGGCATTCTAAAGCCTGTAATTCTAAGTCGGAGATTTATAATGCCAAAGTTCGAAACGGCTGACGAGGAATGATAGTTTAGGGTCCTTCTAAGCACTTTTAAGGTCAACAAAATGTTTCGCGGAATAATTTTGAGATGTGACAGTTTCTTAAATTCTCTTGTTAAGATTCATAAACGGGTTGTGTAAGTTCTGATGATCCATAAACTGTCAGCGTTTCATAGCAGTATCACTTCATGCATCGGCAAGAACCGGGTTCGTAATTTATTTCTGTTAACCAATAAGCCAAGCCCACAAGTTAGAAATGAAATATCTCCACATCGAATTCAAAAGCTAACCACATACATATGTATCTTTCACATCCACCGATGTGAAGGAATAACAAATCCATCAATACTCTCATTCACTAATCCATCAAGATCAATTTACTTGAATCATTGTCTTCGGAATGGAGCATCGATGGTATCCGAGAGCATTATGTCCAATTAAATCTACACTACATATCCACTGTGCTTTTGCGGCCTGTCTTTCTCTATCTTCATAGACATTTGCTTTCAGCTAGTCGCTTGGATTTGTATGCAAACAATGATGTTATATTTAGAAAAAAGATACACCACACAAGATACATATGGTGGCTTTGAAGAAGGACGTAACAAGCCGAAAGAGGTTCAATGTTGTTATTGTAGTGACATAGCTCAGTGAACGTGAAGAATCATTTTCAAAGAGTTTATGACTTTGTAGGCTGATTGACGGCAACTCATGCAACGAGCGATGTTCCCATCGAACGCTCATTGTTCGCCTTTGAGAGCTGTATTAGGTACATTGTGTTGCTTGTGTGGAACCCAAGGGAGGCTCCCTTGTGTCTTGTTGTATTTAATGTGGTACTGGGAACTGGGAGCTAATTAGGAAGTTAATGCAGTTGTAGGGTATGTCAATCGGTCAGTCGAGAATATATTAATCAGTTGGATGAATGGGAAAAATTGGAACTTGGATATGAAGGAACAGATGTTCGAGTTCGCTAGAACTAGTGTGAGTGTATAGTAAAGGAGTGAGTCTAAGGAAAACCATTCTTTAGAATGGGAAAAACCATCCTCATATGGAGCAGAACTTGAAAATATAAATTGGTTATATGAAGGGGCGGCAATTTCATTCTGGATGAAAGTAGATATTGAACGTCAATTGGTGTGATGGCGTTCAAACATTTAGTGGGAAATCGAGGCTGACATTCTTTGCATTTATGTATATACATCAAATAGTACACAACTACGAGGTAATAGCAAAGATACATCATAACCAGATGGACAATAAACCAATTTTTTCAGTTCTGAATCCGCATGAATGCCTACCTCTCTCATTCATCTTCGCCTGAAAATGTGTATGAGGATGCCGTGGGGCAGGGATTGGTTTGTTGAACTCTGGCACACGATGAGTGGGCTCGGATCCTAATAACACCAAAGCTATCGAATGTTTTTTTTCGCGGCATTCCTCTTTGGAGGGGGAGTGCCATGAAAAAGTTTCTCTACTAACGCCGTTAGGAATCGGCATTAAACTGTAGGTCCCTTCCACTTGTGTAAAAAAATAGACCACACACAACATGGGTGACTGAAATAAGCTTGGCTCTGACCCTTCATGGGCTGTAACGCCACAATGGCAAAGAAAATGTGTATGAATAGTGGTTGTGATCCAGAAATTGGAACAATCAATCACGCGCAGAATTGGTTTCGTCGATTCCCTTTGGGTAATTTCGATGTTAAAGATATCGCCCGCTCTGGAAGTCCAAATGTCGAAAATGTCGATAAATCATAGAAATCGTCTGGTCTGACATGTTAGCATTATTTTGATTATTCACGAGCTAAACGTTGCTCCAAGAACCATTTGAAACTATTTGGATAGACTAGGTACAGAAAGAATAGCAACAAATTGGACCGATTTCTGAAGCAGATTTTGATTGGTGATGAAATAGAAAACTAGATCGAATTGCAGTGAGCCTTCGCAAATAAGCGCCACGAAGGTCTTGCTGTATTTAATGGGATTGGAGTTGTTCGCCTACAGCAAAACTCTTATCTCAGACTCGTACTGCCCGCGATTGGATCCTCCAACGAAAGACCACACATCATCAGAAGCTTCGACAGCTTAATTGGGAGATTCTTTTCCATCTATCTTATAGCCCGCACAAGGCACCAAGCGTTTATCACCTGTTCTTTTGCAAAGCGAACGACTTTGCTGCTCCCTCAATCACCCATGTTGTGTGTGATTTCATTTTCCCATAGCATAAAAGAACAAAAGCAGCTCGTGAGCTCTACGAGTTAAAAAGAAGGGAGGAGCATAAGCTTCTTAGAAGAAAGAAGAAAGAGCACGAGAATCGCGCTATTGAGAATATGGAGAAGTATTACTGCAGGCGTGACATTCGTAAGTATTATCAGCAGATAAAGCGAACATGCCAAGGTTATAAAGCCACAACGGAAACCTGCAGGGATGAGAACGGACACCTAGTAGTAGAATCACAGTCGATGCTGAGCATATGGAAAAACCACTTCTGCAGACTGTATAACGGCGATGTTAGTCAAAATACCGCTGTCAGGCAGAATGATCCATTTCTAATCGACGAAGACCGCAAAGAATTCTGTCCACCTGACTTCGACGAAGTTAAGATTGCCATATCGAAGCTCAAGTCGAATAAAGCTGCTGGCGCAGACGGACTGTCTGCTGAGCTCTTCAAGTCAGCTGGGGATGACCTGGTTGGGAGCATGCACCTGATCATCTGGCATGCCCAAGGAATGGAGTCTAAGCATCGTATGCCCGATCCACAAGAAAGGAGACTCCTCTGATTGCGCCAACTATAGAGGAATAAGTCTCCTTAACATCGCCTATAAAATATTCTCTGCCGTTGGGTGTGAACAAAAGGATTCGTAAATAAGCTGATAGGTCCTTATCAGTGCGGATTGAGGCCAGTGAAGTCCACCATCGACCAGATCTTCTCTCACCACCTATTTGTCGACTTCAAAGCCGCATACGACAGCGTAATTAGAGACGAGCTATACAACGCTATGTCTACCTTTGCCATACCTGCTAAACTCATCAGACTATGTAGGATGACTTTGGAGAATGCTCGCTGCTCGATCCGAATCGTTGAACACCTTACCGATAGTTTTGATGTCAAAAAAGGATTTAGGCTGGGCGATGCGCTGTCGTGTGATTTCTTCAACATCATATTGGAAATGATTGTGTGAAAAGATCACTGGCCAATACAAGAGGCACAATCTATTTCAAATCCTCGCAACTCCTTGCATACGCCGACGATATTGACATAATAGGTAGATCACAGAGAGATGTCAATGAGGCGTTTGCGAGTATTAAGATGGAGGCGACGAAAGTTGGCCTGGCGGTGAACGAGGGCAAAATGAAATATATGCTGTCATCAAAAAAGGACGCTCACCACCGAGGTCTTGGCCAAAACGTTCGTATTGGCAGATATAAGTTCGAGGTTAGTTAAGGACTTCGTCTACCTTGGTTCCGCAGTGACCTGGAACAACGACATCAGTTCCGAAATCAAACGCAGAATCACTCTTGCCAATCGCTGTTTCTTTGGGGTCAGGAGTAATAGAGCCCTCTCCCGAATGACGAAGTTGACTCTATATAAGACCCTTATCATCCCGGTCCTTTTGTACGGCGCAGAAGCATGGACACTATCAAAAGCGGATGAGGAGGCCCTTGGTCGGTTCGAGAGAATGATTTTGCGCATGATTTTCGGGCCTATAAACGCAGACGGGGGATGGAGGAGAAGATTCAACCACGAACTTTACGGGCTGCACAGCGACATGAGTCTAGTCAGGCTTCTACGGATTCAACGCCTAAGATGGCAGCCCGGATAGTCTTTGAATCCAACCCCGAGGGACAAAGAAGCAGAGGACGGCCGCACTTAAGATAGCGCACACAGGTGGAAGGGGACCTCAGCCACCCAGTTGGCCACCCAGTGCGGCAATGGAAAAGGCTAGCAAAAGATCGTGCTAGTTGGAGGGGCATGTTGGTTGAGGCCCAGGTTCACCCCGAACTGTAGCGCCTATTAAGAAGAAGATAGGTGAAAGGGGCCTACAGTTTATTTCCGATTTCGAATATCGAATTTCGATAAGTTGTTCTTGACAGGGATTTGCCAGTACCGCGCTGAGGAGAAACATCCTGAAAAACTCATTCGAAAACATGGCCGTTGTTGAGATTCGATCCCGTGTCATTGGCGTCAGAGGCCAACACACGTTGCTCTCCCATTCTTCCTACATACTACTATAAAAAAAATCTATTTTACTACACCATATACCCAGACGACCCCATAATTCCACAGGAAATCGAATAATTCAGAGAGGAAATTTGTAGCTCCCGACACATTTTTCGCTTGAACTGTATAATGCTCCATCACTTTCATTGACAACAAAATCCAATGGAGATAGGACTCCTTATCTGTCATCACCTTCAATTAGTTGAACGACCTGCACAGATAACCGCACAGAGTCGTTTCCAATTCCTGCAAATGCAAATTCCCATAAATTAACTTGTTGACCTTCGTCATGTATGACATCATACAGCGTAAATTAAATATTCGTGCAAACCACCTATTATGACCATCATCGGCAATCAATTCGGGGCTTCCGTATGAACCGAACGGAGAAGTATTTCATTCCGTATACAAATACTCCTTCAGCAAATAGCTGACAAATTTTGTTGTCAAAATCCAGTATAATGCCTGGCAAACAAAATTACTCGCTATAGCTTGCAATTTAATACCTACTTACAATGTCTGACAATTTGGGCATAAGAAGGATAACAGCAACGCAACAATGGGTGGGTGAATGGATCCAGCGCCTATCCTGTTCGATTCACACTTGGTAAATATTTCTAGTGAACTTGTATTTGTTGTTTAAACACACCAATCTTGGGATAGGAGTCGCCTATAAACATCCACCGGCATTTCAGCCCAAAAGTTAAACACAATCCATGAAACGAGGAGATGAGTGGTACTGAGGGTATCATGCTAAGTTCAATATTTTATATCATTGCAAGGAGAAGCAACAAACAACAAAGTGCAGCCTGTGAAGAGATAGGATACAGAACGTAAAGGGTGTAGGGTATAAACCAAAACCCCAACGATTCGACAATGTCTTCCAGCTTAGGTCTGGATTCATATGCAGTGTCATTCGGACGGATGAAATGCCAAAGCAAGATAAGCAGTCAGCATTCAGATACTCTCTATCTCTGCATCGTCTACATAGTATGAAACGTTCTCCTTGCCCGGAGCATAACTTTTCTCATATCCATGTAAATGATGGAGAAAGGCAATTGGTGTCAGGATGTGGCAATTGTGGGAGTTGTGGAAGACATACTGACTGTCCAGAATGAATCCAGAAAACCTCAGAATATAAAATACGAGCACAACCGACTGATAAAACCAGTAGCAATAGAGCAGCAGAGGTTCTGGTCTGGGTGATATGGACATATTTCTATTTAATTTTGAGTTGAACGGGTGATGAATTGTATCAAATGCCGCTGATAAATAAATTCAAGAGGATGATGTAGTTATGTTGTGAATGGTGTTTATTTTCATTATTCTTTGCACCATGGGCGGTTTGATTTCAAAACCTACAAATATTCCAGGTCATGCCAGTTGTTCTAGCTCAATTGTGTTGGCCTCTGACGTCGACGACACGGGACCGAATCCCGACAACAGCCACGTCATAGAACGTGTTTTAACGATGCTTCTCCTGAGCGGGGTTCTGACAAAACCACCTGTAGTAAAATTGTCATGAAAAGCTTCTCGAAATTCGCCGTTCAGAACCGGCAATAACTGTAGGTCGCTTTCACCTATGGGAAAATAAAATAACACACAACATGGGTGATTGGGAGAAGCTCGGGGTTAAGGGCCAGTCACATAGAATGCGTCCGTGCGTGCGTGCCCTTTCTTATGGGAAAGAGCACATAGCCGACGGACGCATGCACTTCGACGCACAGAGTGGAGCTACTTTCTACTTTTTGATGCGCTGACAGTGCATCCATTATCCATCATATTGGAGCTTACACATTTACAATTTGAAGTTCACATATAGATAAATTGAGAGTAAGCACGTTCATTTGTGGATGCATTGAGAGAATGTTTAGGAACTCTCTCGCAATGAGAGAAACTTCAAATTCGGTTGACATTTCAAGGTACTACTCGATTTGATGTCACAAGAACGGGTGGTTAGTTGGTGTTCCGTCACTGGCAATTTGCTTCCACTCTGTTTTATTCGGGACTGACAAATATATGTATATGGCCGAGGTTATTCCAGAGGAATAGAGAGAGCTGCGTCTCCCTATCCTTCATCCCCAGCAAGTGGAAGGAAACCAAAGTCATTTTCATACCCAAGGCAGGCAAAAGCTCCCACCCGTATGCAAATGACTTGAGGCCTATCAGTCTTACTTCTTTTCTATTTAAAACACTAGAGAAGATTTTAGACGCACACATTCGGTACAGCTGCATCTCAGGAAGGCTGTCGGATAACCAACATGCCTATAACAAAGGAACATCGGTGGAAACAGCACTCCACTCACTGGTCAGTAAGATAGAAAGGTCACTAGATAGCAAGGAATATACTCTAGTCGCCTTTCTCAACATTGCTATTGCTGTCACAGGTAAATATCCCAACACTCTATGCGATCTTATGCAGAGTGCATTACATACAGTAGAAACCTGGACGCAGTACTGTGTTCTTGGGGTGAACCCCAAGAAGACCGATCTAGTACTGTTTACTAACATATACAAAATTCCGCCTCGAACCCACCGAGGCTGGGTGTATCCCAACTAACAATCAAAGAGCAGGCTAAATATTGGAAACGCAATATTCTTGATCACGTCAAGAAAGCAACTACTGCGCTCTACAGCTGTAAGAAAGTGGTGGGCAGGAAATGGGGTCTCCAACCAAGCATGGACGCAGTACTGTGTTCTTGGGGTGAACCCCAAGAAGACCGATCTAGTACTGTTTACTAACATATACAAAATTCCGCCCCTGAACCCACCGAGGCTGGGTGTAACCCAACTAACAATCAAAGAGCAGGCTAAATATTGGAAACGCAATATTCTTGATCACGTCAAGAAAGCAACTACTGCCCTCTACAGCTGTAAGAAAGTGGTGGGCAGGAAATGGGGTCTCCAACCAAGCATTATGCACAGGCTCTACACAGCAGTCATAAGGCCCATCCTCCTGTATGGCTTTGTAGTCTGGTGGACTGCTCTGGACAAGGCAGTCAATCGAAGCCTTCTGGGAAAGGTACAAAGATCGGCCGCTTATACATAAGCGGAACGATTAGATCAACCCCCACGGAGGCCGTAAACCTTCTATTACATCTTCCACCTTTGGACCTTTTCAGCAAGCAAGTTGCTACCTGCGCGGCCCTAAGGATGAGGGCCGTGGGTTCCCGGGCATAGGGATATTCCAGGAAACTGCGTGGCCGACGATCTCGCAAAGTTAGGGTCAAGCACACTCAGCCTACTTACCCTCGGGTACATAGATACACCAATAAGTACGGTAAAGCACATGATAAAACTTCAAACCATAGAGGAGACCAACCTCGGATGGAATGAGAGCAATATTGGCTTTATCACGAAACAATTGTGGCCTAAGTTAAGCCTAGGACGAACCAGGGACCTAAGGGCAACCTTAAGTACTCTAGTGGGTAATAACCACCGGATGAACCCTCGTCATACCGTCCGATATGCTTGCTCGACAAACTGGGTAAAATATTGGAGCGGATTATATGCAACCGACTGGAGGTGGCAATTCATGAAGCCGGAGGACTCTCGAACCAGCAGAATGGATTTAGAAAGGCTCGATCTACAATAGATGCTATTCGGAGGGCAACTGCGATCTTAGAAGAAGCTATTCAGGGCAGAAGATTAAAAGGAGGTGCAAAAAATATGGTGCCGTGGTAGCATTGGACGTTAAGAATGCGTTCAACTCCGCGAACTGGGGTCTGATAGTGCACTCTCTTAGAGCAATGATGGTGCCGTGGCCTCTTATAAAAATTACGATAAGCTACTTCGAGAATCGGTTGCTGCTCTACGACACCGATGATGGAGTAAAGCAATATCATATAACTGGCGGAGTCCCACAAGGATCGGTATTAGGACCTCTCCTATGGAACATCATGTACGATGGGGTCCTAAGGCTTCAAATCCCAGATGAGGCCAAATTCATAGGCTTTGCTGATGATCTAGCAATTGTTGTGGCAGCGAAGCACCTGGAAGAAATCGAGGACATCTGTAATGAATGTATCCAAAAAGTGAGGCGGTGGATGGCAGCAGCTGGACTAGAGCTCGCAGAACAGAAAACAGAAGCAGTACTAATAAGTATTCGCAAAGAAAGAGAGACATTCACAATCAGGGTAGGTGATCATAACATATTATCGAAGCCGGTCATCAGATATCTAGGTGTGATGATCGACGCAAGGCTCACCTACAGGGAACACCTTGAAGGAATGTGTGACAAAGCTGCAAAGGTGCGTGCTGACCTATCCAGGATAATGATCAATATTGGAGGGCCCAGACAACAAACAAGACTAGTTCTGTCAAGGGTAGTGCAATCAATCTAATGTATGCAGCACCAATATTGGCCAAAGCTGTGAAAGTGAAGTCCAATACTAAAAAGATTAACCGCGTCAACCGACTTTGTGCACTGAGGGTTTGCTGTGCATATCGGACAATATCCGATGACGCTATATGTGTCATTGCAGGAATGCTACCAGCAGATATATTGGCCAGCGAGCTACAGAGAACCTACGACGCCAAAACTTGGGCAAAATATATAAAAATAGATGAAAAGCAGCGAAGCATGAGAACATGGCAGGAAAGATGGAACGAGTCCACAAAGGGAAGATGGACCTATCGGCTTATACCCGATATTCGCAAATGGACGGAACGTGACTACGGGGAAGTGGATTTCTAATTATACCAGCTTCTATCAGGACATGGCTGTTTCCAAGGGTACCTGAACAGGTTTGGTTAAAAGGAATATCCCCTCTGTTTAAACTGCGGGCAGACAAATAGAGGAAAGATTTGGAGAAGCACCAACCCCCGAGAACATAGTAAACCACATGTTAACATCGAGCGCAGCATGGGATGTGGTGAAACAGGTAACAGCAACAACTATGAAGGAACTACGACGGTTGGAGAGAGTCAGAGAGAGTGAAAACCAAACTCATATGATACATCTCTTACAACAAAGGACAGCAAACGCAGGATCCAGCGTCGAACCAGCGAGCAGAGGAAGAAGAGCATGAAATGCTAACCAGCCTCATGAAGTAATACCTGATGGTAGTCCCGCGGGGAGAGTGGTTGAAGTGTGCAGGGTGTGGTTTAGTACGTAGGCGCATTTCTAAAACAACGAACTGTTGGGTTTGCGAATCATGCATACTGGTAACCCGGGTTTATGGTATGGTATGAAAAAAAAAAAAAAAAAGTACTCTAGTGGGTGTCATTACAGGTCACTGCATCATCGGAAAACACGCCGCCAGACTAGGGCTACCCTCCAATGACTTCTGTCGCGGCTGCATGGACGAGGAGAAGGAGGAATCAATACACCACCTCCTCTGCTCATGTCCCTCTTTTGCGAATCGCAGGAGGATCTACTTCGGCGCGCCCTTCTTTGACAATCTAAGTGAGCTAGCAAACCAAAAGATAGCTCAACTCCATCGCTTCATTAGAAGCTCTGGTTGGTTCTTAGGTAGCAGATTAGGGTAACATGATCCAGGTGGTATCACATTGGCCGACTTCGGCCTGCGTGTGGCTTATGCCTACCACATTAACCTAACCTAACCTATTCCAGAGAACATCGCAGATTTCGCATACAATATTCTTAACAATCGACAGTCCCATTTTGAACGCCATTGAGAACATTTGCTTGCTCCCTCCATGTGCCAAATATCTATAAAGATAAGACAAGAGTCAGAAACAAACTGCATTTTGCAGATATGACCGGCCTGTTTGAATGTTTGGTTGGGTTTTCTTTTACCAAAGGGGTATTGAATACTTCCCTATTCATACGCACCGCCGGGTATCAAAATTTCTGGCGAAAAAGCCGTGAATGTCCCGGTCCTCGTACAACGGACGAACCCAAAATTCGCGATTGCACCCCATTATTATTTCGTTCATCTCAAATGTTTGCGACAAAGTACATATAAATATGATTGTCGGAATAAACTCGTCCATATTTTTACGTTTTATTTAACAATTAGGAATGTTTTTCAGTTGAACGCACAACACCAATTAATAATGTCATTGAATTATTTGACATTCAATTCTGACAGACGGACGGATGGACGGATTCTATGTGCCGATGCTTGCCTGCCACACGTTGGCGCTCAATGAAAATTAACGCACGGACGCATTCTATGCGACTGTCCCTTTAGTGCTAAATCACAATAATACGTTAGTGATTTACGTTTTTACGTTACGAGAGAAATGCTTCAAACATGCGTTGAACCGACATTTCAAAATTATCAGCTGTTCACATGTCAAAATTCGCAAGAATAAACAAACGTAATCTAATCGATTTCCTAGCGGGGCGTAATCTCCTTGTAGCAAGCACGCGATTCCCCCATCTCAACATACACAAGGGTACCTGGCGGTCTTTTGACCAATCGACCACCAACTAGATTGACCACATTGCCTGCGAGGGGCCAACATCGACACGGACCGCTACCTTGTTGTAGCCAAGCTACGAATAAGGATATCAAGAATGCTTAGGAGTCGAGTAGGACTACGTAAGTTTGACGTCGGAAAGCTTCAATCGCAAGAGACTGCCAGAATCTATGCCGATCGCGTCTCCTCCAAGCTCTCTCAAAATCCGCCCACAGCAGCACAAACAATAGAGCAGGAATGGGCGCATTGCCAGAGCGCCACCAGAGACGCTGCCTCAGAGGTTCTGGGTCTCAAACCGCCACCACCTAGAAACCCCTGGTTCGATGAACAATGCGAACAAGCCCATGCAGCAAAACAAGAGGCATGTAAAGCCATGCTGCAACGACGGACGAGAGCTGCTCGCGATATTTATGAGCAGAGGAGAACAGAGGAACACACGCTTTTCAGAAGATTCACACGCCCGGAAGTTTTACAATAAGGTAATACGAACATGCCATGGCTACAAAGCCAGAGCGGTGGCCTGCAGGGATGAAAATGGAGAACTGGTAGTAGAGTCGCAGTCGATGCTGAGGATTTGGAAAGACCACTTCTGCAGACTGTGTAACGGCGATGATAGACAAGATACCGCTGTCAGGCAGAACGAGCCATTCGTAATGGACGACGATGTAACAGAATTCAGACCACACGACCTAGACAAAGTCAAAATAGCGATATCAAGACTTAAGTCTAATAAAGCCGCGGGCGCAGACGGCCTGTCTGCTGAGCTTCTTAAGGCGGCTGGAGATGAGCTGGTAAGGTGCATGCACCATCTCATTTGCAAGGTATGGTCGGAGGAAAGCATGCCCGACGAATGGAATCTCAGCATGGTTTGCCCGGTCCATAAGAAAGCAGACCCCTATGACTGCGCCAACTATAGGGGAATAATAGTGGAGACACACTGCTAGTATTGATACCATGGTATGAATGCCATGGTATAGTGAATACCATATACCCTGACAGACAGCGTTTCGTAGTACAAGCATGACGTTTGTGTTGTCGACGTGTACATGCAAATGTGGATGTAGAGAAAGAAAATATTTCGAAGTGTTCGGTCTGTTTACTTGGTTTGAATTGTCAAAGAGCTTTCAAGGATTCGGCAATTGAGAGAAAGTTGCGCTGCAATCAGTAAGTTGATGGTATACTAGCAAAAATGTACGAATCTCAATACCAACTATGCTTCGTGGTATACTAGCTTTAAACGTGGTTTTGGGGTGACAGACATGTGGTATAGAAGGTAGTATTGCTGTACCATGGTATCAATACCAGCAGTGAGTCTCCACTATAAGTCTCCTTAACATCGCATATAAGATCTTCTCTGACGTATTGTGTGAACGCCTGAGACTGTTTGTGGATAATCTCTTATCAGTGTGGCTTCAGGCCAGGTAAATCCACAATAGACCAAATATTTACACTACGACAGATCTTGGATAAGACCCATGAATTACAGGTCTACACGCACCATCTTTTTGTCGACTTTAAAGCCGCGTATGACAGCGTATATAGAGCCGAGCTATTCAAAGCCATGTCTAGTTTGAACATCCCTGCCAAACTCGTCCGACTGTGCAGGATGACAATGGAGAATTCTCGCTGCTCCATTAAGGTCGGTAATGAGCAAACCGAGACCTTTGATGTTAAAAACGGATTTAGGCAAGGTGACGCGCTGTCATGCAACTTTTTCAAGTGCTTGAAAAGATCGTGCAAGAGTCACTGGCCAACACAAGAGGTACGATTTATTTCAAGTCTATGCAGTTGCTTGCGTACGCCGACGACATTGACGTGATTGGACGGACACAGCGAGACGTCAAGGAGGCCTTCGTAAGCATTGAGTTAGAAGCGGCTAAGATGGGTCTCAAGGTTAATGAGGGTAAAACCAAATATCTGCTTTCATCTAAAATAGACGGGCAACACCGACGTATTGGCCAAAAGGTCAACATGGGCGGATATAACTTTGAAGTGGTCAAGGAATTCGTCTACCTTGGCTCACTGATGACCAGCGACAACAACACCAGCGCTGAGATAAAACGCAGAATCACTCTTGCCAACCGCTGTTTCTTAGGGCTCAAGAGGCAATTGAGAAGTAGAGCCCTCTCTCTGAAAACCAACGTGAGACTATATAAGATCTTGATCATCCCAGTCCTCCCTTACGGCGCAGAGGCTAGGACCTTAACAAAAGCGGATGAAGATGCCATTGGTCGTTCCGAGAGGAAAATTCTGCGCACTAGTCACGGTCCCGTTTGTTCAAATGGTGTATGGAGGAGGAGATATAACGAAGAACTGTACGGTTTGTACAGCGACATCGGTCTGGTACGACGTTTACGGATACAGCGTCTAAGGGGGCTAGGCCATGTAGAGCGCATGGAAAATACAGCTCCGACCCGAAGAGTCTTCGAATCCACCCCGCATCAACGGTGGCGCACGCAGGTGGAAGGCGACCTTAACCAACTGGGCGTGCGGCGCTGGAAACAGCTGGCCAAAGACCGTGCCACCTGGAATCGCTTGTTGGTTGAGGCCCAGGTTCACCACGGACTGTAGCGCCATCTAACTAAGTACGGAGGGTTGACCAAATAGGGCGCGGAAAAGTAAACGCAAATAAGGACTATCAATATTTACTACTGAATCAGTATGACCACTTTGAAAATTCACTGACGCCACTTATGCATAGGAACGTTTCTGAGGCATTTATCGAAGTCCCGAGTATTGACTGGTCTATCAGTCTATCAATGCACACTTTGTGGTTCAAACATTTTTATAAAAAATGAATGCCAAGAGGGTCCTATTTGGTCAAATTGTGTGGTTTTTAAAGAACTCACACGCATGAGAATCGTAGTGTGGCAAGTTTTTTCTTTATAGTTCGCGCAGGTTCAAGAGTTCATACTCTTATAATGTTTATCACACAACCGGAACGGAGTGCAGTGGTTCGCACGCCAATATTTGGCGTGGTCTGTGAATCTTAGGTAAGCCCCATTGTGTTTTGGAGGAGATATTTGAGGTATCTACCGTATTGTTGTGAATAAAACTATTTTTGTTTTGGAGGGATATATTTCAAGCCCGAGTTACGTGTACACACACCAATTGCACATCAGTGGACCCAAGACACAAACCACACACCGATCGCAGCTCTTTGTACAACAAGTTCTGGAGAAAGAACATTCCCGCCAATTAGTTGAGCTTGGGAACGAGACTCGCGCCCAAAACTAACTTGGGAATAAATAGGGAAATAAAGTACCTTGCCCCCCGGTGAGATCAGTCTAAAGACAACAGTAGACCAATTAATAAAATTAAATTGTTAAGTGAAATTGTTAATTAAATTATCGTCAGACCATTAGGTAAGGTTAGGTAGGTACATGGGTGCCCTATTGACGAAAAGTCAATGCTCACGTAGACTACGTTGAGTCCATTGTACCCAATTGATTTATTTAACCTGTTGATACTTAGACATTTACCGTTGAGCTGAACCAACCAGACGAGGATAAAAATCCCAGTATTCCGTTCAGCCCAATATTACCTACCTCTTATAGTCCCGAATGGAAGTATCTTCGTAGGAATAATTCTTTATTGGGCTAGCGCCGGACATTCGCACAGCAGGTGACGAATGGATTCAATTTCCTCTTCGTCTCTGCAGCTTCTGCAGAAGTCATTGTAGGGCTAGCCTAGTCGAGCTGCATGGTAGGATAGCATGCAGTACCCGGTGAGGGCACCGACTGCCAGTCGAATATTCCCACGATTGAACTCCAGTAGATTTTCCGTTCTTTTCTCATCATAGACGGGCCAAGTCGATCTCGCCGTTGCGCCCGTATCTAAGCGACAGCATCGCTTATTGGCTTTCACTAATAGCTCCGTTTCTGAGAGCACCGTGGCGCAGTGGGTAGTGTGTTGGCCTCTGACGCCGATGACACGGGATCGAATCCCGACACAGCCATGTCATCGAACGTGTTTTTCACGGTGTTTCTCCTCAGTGGGGTTCTGACAAAACCCCCTGTAGTAAAATTGTCATGAATAGCTTCTCGAAATTCGCCGTTCGGAACCGGCAATAAACTGTAGGTCCCTTTCACCTATGTGAAAATGAAATCACCCACAACATGGGTGATTGAGAAAAGCTCGGCTCAGGTTCTTCATGGACTGTAACGCCAACATACATACATACAATAGCTCCGTTTCTATCTCCCTGTAGAGCACACTAATTGGTGCTTTGGCCTCAGCTGAGATCTGCGCAATGTTTGTACTTGATCCCACCCCCTAGCCAGCTCGTCCGCCCTCTCATTTCCAAAGATATTCATATGAACAAGTACCCAGCAAAGGGTCACCTCATTTACATTGGAGATCTCTTCTAACTTCTCCTTGCAGAGTTTGACGAGTTTGGATCTTATCCATGCTGCCCACAGAGCCTTAATGGCTGCCTGGCTATCAACATAGATGCTGATCCTATTTCCTGAGATAATCTCTTTGCTGATCAGGTCCGCCGCCTGCTTTATAGCGAAGACCTCAGCTTGGAAGACACAGCATCCATCATCGGGCCTATAGAAGCGATGCATATCCCGAGACTCAAAGTAGACTCCGACACCTGTGGCAACATCAATTTTGGATCCGTCGGTGTAGAATGCCAGTTCACTTTCCGTGCGTATCAAATCACCGGTCCATTCCTTCCAGGAGGGAATTCTAATAGAGAATCTCCCAGGAATAGGAATTTCCCAGGAAGGAAGTTGGGTGACATAGTCCGTTACGGTTCTGAACCTCGAGACAGCCCATCGATCCAAGACTGATGCATGTCCGTGAGAGCTCATTTTCTGTTTGACTCTGTCTGGCGGTGACGAGATCTATGAAGTCCACACCAACGGCGGCTCTTGAAGTTATGATGAACCTCCCACCCCTGGACATATACTGCGAGAGTGTCGCAACCAGAACTGCGCTATGACTACAGGATTCGTTAGACCCTTAAAGACACATATTGTTAAATCGTTTTTCCTTTTCTGTTAACTCCCGCAGTTCTTTGCTCATTTGGCAAATTTGCCTAGGCCTGTTTCTATCAAATCTCAGATTGTTGGGAGGTGTTTCACCTTGCTTGAAAGCATTTCTTTGATCCAAAGTATTATATTACCATTTGCTTCTAGCTTGCTTAATGCATTGGTGATGGCTAGTGGTTTAGTTTTGTTAAAAGCCCCTTCAATACCAAGGAAGGCAATGATTGTGATTGTATGTAGAGCTATATCTACTGGTTTTCCCTTGCAAAAGGCATGCTGCGAATGTACCGGTCCACTAGTCTCTCCAGCGAAGAATGGAGGAGAGACTGATAGGTCTGCAGTCTATGGCAGTTGTGTGGGAGGTTTTTCCCACTTTAGGTATACATTTTACCTTAGTCCCTTTCTAGAATAGTGGTATGTAACCCCAGTCTAGGTTCTCTTCTAGCCTAGACGGTAGCTTTGGGTACTGCGGTTCGAGAATGCCAGAAGTACGTTGCATCTCTACCGAGTAGAATCCATTTGAGCCAGCAGATTTGTATGAAAGGAACCTATTTACTATTTGAGGTTATGTGAAAAAGTGACTCAAACTAGGATTCTTAAAACGTAGCCCTAGTCAACATTTACACGCAGTAGTCTTTGTAAATTGGATGGCAAAGGACTAACAAAGGCCTCGAAGAGGTAGCATCTATCCGACGGATGCTGGCCTGTTAAAAAGCGAGAAGAGCCACCACAGTCGAACATCTTGCGGCACTGTTAGTAAGTCCTATCCCCAACTCCTCATGGTGCCATCTGAAGATTTCCTAAGGAAATAGCAGACGGGGAAGGGCGAATGGCGAGCCTCCTGCGCCAAAAAACAGGATTAGTCGGTTGGGCTACGGCCTAGTAAGCCGCAACCGTAAAAAAAACACAAACTCCGAAACAACCACAAGCCTCGGATATAACGGACCGGATTTATGTTGACGACCCCTGCAAAAAACGAAAAATGGACAATGATCTTCGGCTTTGTACATGGAATGTTAGATCCCTAAACATGCCACGTGCAGCCGAACAACTTGTGGACGCCCTAGACCGCTATAGCGCGGACATAACCGCCATCCAGGAAATGCGATGGAATGGACCGGGTATAAAGCGGTGAAAAACTGCGATATTTACTACGGCGAATGCTATAGGGAGAGAGGGCAACGATTGTTCGGATGCGGATTTGCTGTTCGAGGTGGACTAAGGCAAAAAGGCCTAAGCTTTCGGCATGTGAGCGAACGCCTCATAACAATCCGTATCAAGGCTAATTTTTAACATCAACCTGATCTGCGTCCATGCCCTTGCTACGGGGCGAAATCTCCTTATAGCCAGTACGCGCTTTCCGCACCTCGATATACACAAAGGCACCTGGCGGTCTTTTGATCAATCGACTACCAACCAGATTGATCACATCCCGATCGACGTCGGACACTCCTCTACTATTCTTGATGTTCGAACTTTCCGAGGGGCTAACATCGACTCAGACCACTATCTTGTAGTACCCAAGATGCGCTTACGGATATCACGAACGCAACGGAGTAGAGTAAGAATACAAAGTTATGACGTCGGAAAGCTACTATCGCCAGAAACCGTTCGTGCTTTTACCGATCGTGTCTCCGTTAAGCTCTTAAATACACCTCAACCCTTCACGCTGTTAATGGAACAGTAGTGGAGCCATTGCAAACAAGCCCTGAAAAACTTTGCATCGAAGTTTTGGGTTTCAAGGTTCTACCACGAAGAAACACCTGGTGGTTCGATGACGAGTGCAGGAGGATTCATACAGCGAAGCAGGATGCATATAAGGCCTCGCTGCATAAAAGAACAAGAGCAGCTCGTGACCTCTACGATTTAAAAAGAAGGGAAGAGCAAACGCTTCTCAGGAGAATGAAGAAAGAGCCCGAGAAGCGCGCGATTGAGGATATGGAGAGGTGTTACTGCAGGCGTGACGTTCGAAAGTTTTATCAACAGATAAAGCGAACATGCCAACGTTATAAAGCCAGAACCGAAGCCTGCAGAGATGAGAACGTACAACTAGTAGTAGAATCGCAGTCGAAGCTGAGAATATGGAAAACCACTTCTGTAGACTGTATAACTGCGATGTTAGTCAATATACCGCTGTCAGGCAGAATGATCCATTTCTTAACGACGAACACCGCAGAGAACTCCGTCCCCCTGACCTCGACGAAGTTCAGATTGCCATATCGAAACTTAAGTCGAATATAACTGCTGGCGCAGACGGACTGTCTGATGAGCTCTTCAAGGCAGCTGGGTAAGACCTGGTTAGGAGCATGTTCCAGCTCATCTGTAAGATATGGTCAGAGGAAAGCATATCCGAGGAATGGAGTCTCGCATCGTATGCCCGATCCACAAAAAGGAGACCCCTCTGATTGCGCCAACTACAGAGGAATAAGTCTCCCTAACATCGCCTACAAAATCTTCTCTGCCGTTTTGTGTGAACACCTGAAGCCTTTTGTAAATAAGCTGATAGGTCCTTATCAGTGCAGATTCAGGCCAGGGAAGTCCACCATCGACCAAATCTTCACACTACGGCAGATCCTGGAAAAAACCGATGGATTTCAGGTCGACACTCACCACCTATTTGTCGACTTCAAAGCCGCATACGACAGCGTAATTAAAGGCGAGCTATACAACGCTATGTCTACCTTTGACATACCTGCTTAGAAGAGAATGCTCGCTGCTCCATGCGAATCGGTGAACACCTTACCGATAGTTTTGATGTCAAAAAAGGATTTAGGCACGACGATGCGCTGTCGTGTGATTTTTTCAACATCATATTGGAAATGATTGTGCAAAAATCACTGGCCATGACAAGAGGCACAATCTATTTCAAATCCTCGCAACTCCTTGCATACGCCGACGATATTGACATAATAGGTAGATCACAGCGAGATGTCAATGAGGCGTTTGCGAGTATTGACATGGAGGCGGCGAAAGTTGGTCTGGCGGTAAGCGATGGCAAAACTAAATATATGCTGTCTTCAAAAAAGGACGCTCGCCACCGACGTCTTGGCCAGAATGTTTGCATTGGCAGATATAAGTTCGAGGTAGTTAAGGACTTCGTCTACCTTGGTTCCGAAGTGGACGCAGAATCACTTTTGGCAATCGCTGTTTCTTTGGGCTCAGGAGGCAACTGAGTAGTAGAGCCCTCTCCCGAACGACAAAGTTGACTCTATATAAGACCCTTATCATCCCGGTCCCGTTGTACGGCGCAGAAGCATGGACACTATCAAAAGCGGATGAGGAGGCCCTTGGTCGGTTCGAGAGAAAGATTTTGCGCGTGATTTTCGGGCCTATAAACGCAGACGGGGGTTGGAGGAATAGATTCAACCATGAACTTTACGGGCTGTACAGCAACATGAGCCTAGTCAGGCGTATACGGATTCAACGCCTAAGATGGCTGGGCCATGTAGAGCGAATGGACACCACAGCTCCAGCCCAGAGAGTCGAAGAAGCAGAGGACGGCCGCACTTAAGATGGCGCACCCAGGTGAAAGGGGACCTCAGCCAACTGGGTGTGCGGCAATGGAAAAGGTTAGCAAAAGATCGTGCTCCATCTAGGGCATGTTGGTTGAGGCCCAGGTTCACCCCGAACTGTAGCGCCTGCTAAGAAGACGAATAAGTCTTTGTAAAGTGAATGTAAATGGCAAACATTGATTGACAATTTTGCGTTGTTTGTGACCATTAAAAATCAGAAATCATAGAAACCATTCAGCAATTTCTACTTAAAGGGGATTCGATTAATGATTCGCTTCATTACACAAAGAACGAAATGAATAGTTCGCGTTGGCTCATCAATTAGTCGCATTGAATTCATCTATTTCGCCTGTTCACGGTATAATTGTTCACTTCCCGTGCAAGATACTTCATTTCAGCGCGCGACCGAACATTTAACCGCCTCCTCCTCGCCCGCACCCAGTCAGCATACATTTAGCAAGTTACCAATCTGCAATTAAAACCGCTTAAAGAGAAATGTTTCAATAGACTGAAAGGATTGCTGTGTCAGACGCATTCACCCATAATTGCGTCCTCATTCCATAGTTTTTCTGCTCTTCAAGACGTTCCAATTGAGTTAGGCGAACGAGAACCATTGTTGGAAGTCCTGTCGTCGAAGACACAGATGTCTTGTGCAAATCATCGTCATCGCTGGCAATTGTATCTATTGTGGAAACGCTATGTCACATGGAATTTATTTCGTTGAACAGCAGAAAACGGAGAACTGCTCGTGCCACTGTCCTAGTGAAAATCGTTCCGTATTTGCCGGTAATTTAGCCAAGTCTCGTTGTATCAAACCACTTGCCAAGTCTTATTGTCGTCGTAGCAGGTGAATTGGTACTTGAAAGAAGAAATGATGAGTCGCAGTCGAAGAGGTGTTGTGCTTTAACAAGATAGATGATGGGCTTGGCGTGGAAAAGTGGATGAGTGCCACTTGGTTGCAGTGCACCTGTCTAATTTCGTATTTCTTGATTGCTAAAAAGTGAATTCCGTTGTAGCGCTACTGTTCGAAAGATGTCTGAAGCAGTCATGGGCGGCCGACACGACTTAATGTCATCTTCGTCGAGATTGAAGTTGGCATCGAAGACGTGCTATTGTCGTCGTAACTTTGTCTCTCACTTGAATGGATACGTACGTAATCACATTCGAATATTCAATTGGAAGTTAGAGTGCTATATCCGAGGTCTGGCTATGTACGAGTACGAAATATAAGAAAAAAAAAAAAAACGGGATTTAGTTCTCTAATAGGTCTTCTCACAGAAATACATAGAGAAAATGAAAAATAGCAAACAGGGAATGAGCTATCCCTGTGGATTGGAATATGAACGTCTGAGTAATAGCAGGGTTTGAGTTAACATGCATAAGTATGATTGTTAATGCTCTTAAGGGCGCTGTATATAGAGGAATGATGATAGCAGCCCATGGACATGTGTAGTGGCATATGGATGGAATTACGTAAAGACAATTTGAGATGGGGCGATACTGACCACTGGAATTTGAGTAATTCAAGCTATCTCGAACAATAATGTCCTTGGGGTAGTTTATTAATTATTTATCATTGTGCAAAGGCAGCAATTACGTGAATGATTTTGATGAACGTTCTCCTAGACCAGGGATGGCGAACCTATGACCCGTGGGTCAGACACCGACCCACGCAAATTTTTAACTGACCCACGATTGCTAAGCAACCATTTAGATTTTCTAATTTGGGTGGATAATTTATATTCATGTCTGTTATTCTCGATAGTTGTGCTAGAGTAAAAATCAGTAGAATCGGTAACGTACCAGCGAAACTAAAGATTCTTAGAACCAACCGTTCTTAGATACAAGTTCCAGGCTATATCAAGCCGAATAGTTTGATAAATCATACAACGGACACAAGCTGATTAATCCTGCTACTGGGCGAAATCTCCTTCTAGCCAGTACACGCTTAACGCACTTCGATACATACAAAGGCACCTGGCGGTCGCCAGATCAATCAATTACTAACCAGATTGATCACATTGCGATCCACGTCAGACACTCCTCCATTTCCTCCTATTCGTGATGTTCGAACTTTCCGCGGAGCTAACATCGACTTGAACCACTATCTTGTAGTAGCCAAGATGCGCCTACGCAGGGGAGTAGAATAAGAATACAAAGTTATGACGTCGGAAAGTCGCTATCACCACAAACCGCTCGTGCTTTTACCGATCGCGTCTCCCAATACGCCTTAACCCTTCACGCTGTCAGTAGAACAACAGTGGACCCTTTGCCAACAAGCCCCGAAAAGCACTCCATCTGAAGTTTTGAGGCTTCAAGGCTCCACCACGAAGAAACACCTGGTTCGATGACGAGTGCAGGAGGATTCACACAGCGAAGCAGGATGCATATAAAGCCTCGCTCCATAGAAGAACAAGAGCAGCACGTGAGCTCTACGAGTTAAAAAAAAAAGGGAGGAGCATAAGCTTCTCAGAAGAAAGAAGAAAGAGCGTGAGAAGACCGCGATTGAGGATTTGGAGAGGTGTTACTGCATCAACAGATAAAGCAAACATGCCAAGGTTACAAAGCCATAACGAAAGCCTGCAGGGATGAGAACGGACACCTACTAGTAGAATTGCAGTCGATGCTGAGAATATGGAAAAACCACTTCTGCAGACAGTATAACGGCGATGTTAGCTAATATGCCGCTGTCAGGCAGAATGATCAATTATTCAACGACGACGACCGCAGGGAACTCCATCCCCCTGACCTCGAAACTCAAATCGAATAAAACTGCTAGCGCAGACGGACTGTCTGCAGAGCTCTTCAAGGCAGCTGGGAATGACCTGGTTAGGAGCATGCACCAGCTTATCTGTAAAATATGGTCAGAGGAAAGCATGCCCGAGGAATGGAGTCTCAGCATGGTATGCCCGATTCACAAGAAGGAGACCCCTCTGACTGCGCCAACTACAGAGGAATAAGTCTTCTTAAAATCGCCTACAAAATCTGCTCTGCCGTTTTGTGTAAACGCCTGAAGCCTTTAATAAATGAGATGGAAGGTCCTTATCAGTGTGGATTCAGGCCAGGGAAGTCCACAATCAAAATCTTCACACTACGGCAGATACTGAAAAAAAAACCCATGAATTTCAGGTCGACACCCACCACCTATTTGTCGATTTCAAAGCCACGTACGACGGCGTAATAAGCGACGATCTATACAACGCTATGTCTACCTTTGACATCTCTGCTAAACTCGTCAGAATATGTAGGATGACTTTGGAGATTGCTCGCTGCTCCATCCGAATCGGTGAACATTTTACCGATAGTTTTGATGTTAAAAAAAGGATTTAGGCAAAAAATGCTAACTGAGCATTCTGAGCACTTTGGTGCAAATGAGCGTTAGTGACCCACGAGCTAGTAATGAAAAAAATATTAACAAAAGTTGACCCACGTCTTAAAAAGGTTCGCCATCCCTGTCCTAGACTTAATGTAGTAAATAAATTATTTATGGGTGACTTGCAATTTGTGGTGAACTGGGCTAAACAAATATTAATGGCACTTGTCTTCTATGTGCTATGTAGTAGGTAGGTAGGCAGGTAGGATCGTAGCCTTCCCAGAATTGAGAAGAATAGACATAGGCCAGCGAGGCCCGTTGAGCAGCTACGAGGGGTTTTGCCCTTCTATTCGTGGAACCATTTTGTGCTTCTTAAGAAGTTAAGAAGATCAGATATCCCTACTTTCTGAACATCTGTCAGATCGTTAAGGAAGTAAGAGCCTAGGTATCGTTTCCTGATACTGCAGAACGCTGGACAGCCGCAGATAAGGCGGTGAATGGAATCAACATCCTCCTCGTCTTGACAGCTTCTGCAGAAATCATTCGGAACTATTCCTAGTTTTTGTGCGTGACTGCCAATGAGTGATGACACCGATGACTTTGTAGATGTCAGTTCTTTTTAGGGGAGTATACTCCTTGTCCGTTGACTGTCAAGCTGAGGCCAGATTTGCCTGGTGATGAGGCAGGTATGTCCCCGGGTCCATCTCAGGTTCGTCTCGGCCCTGGCGAGATTAGTCAGATTATATTTAATGGTTGTAAGGGGTATTCCCTCATAAGCCACGATTGATTGTAGCGCCGTTCCTTGTTTGGCGAGTGTGTCGGCATTTCATTTCCTGGAACGTCGCTGTGTCCCGGTACCCGGATAAGTTGTATGTTGAACTGTTCTGCCGTCTCGTTAAGAGATAGGCGACAGTCGATACTAGATTTTGATGTGTACACATAGGACTCCAACGACTTTAAGGCTGCTTGACTATCCGTGAGAATACGGATATCCGTGGTGGATATTACGTTCCACTTCAGACAAGACAAGTCCTCTTTCATGGCCAACAGTTCCGCCTGGAAAACGCTGCAGTGATCTGGTAGTTTTAGAGCTTTATGCGGCTTAAGTTGTTTGCAGAATACTCCACTGCTCACCCCGTTTTTGGTTTTCAGACCCGTCAGTGTAAAAATCCACGCAGTTTCTGCGGGGTTGAGTTTGACGAATCCAGTTTTGTCTGTCCGGATATATCGTCGTAAAGTTTTTTTTGCAAGACTGTGGTGGGTTCTGTGTGGTCCAAGTTTTCTGCCATAGTTATCCTGTTTTGCAGGATGGAGGAGTAGCCAGTGACATAGCTCGTCCATTTCGAGTTGGCTTTTAGTCTAATGGCCGGGTGCGTGGCAATTTGCTTGCCGAAAATATCGAGTGGTATAAGGTCGAGTATCATATTAAGTGCAGCCGTTGGTGTGGACCTGAGGGCCCCGGTAATGCACATACATGCCATCCTTTGTACCTTCTCGAGTTGTTTGTAGTATGTTGTCTTGACCAGTACAGTCCACCAGACTATCACTCTATACATTAATATGGGTCTAACGACCGTGATGTAGAGCCATAGGTTGATCTTGGGGTTGAATCCCCATTTTTTTCCTAGGGCTTTCTTGCATGTGTAGAGAGCTATTGTTGCTTTTTTTGCTCTTTCAGTTGTGTTACCAAGTTAATTTCCTTTCTAGTATAATGCCAAGGTATTTGGCACTGGAGGAATAGGTTAACCTGGTATCGGGGCAATGTTCCAGGATTTTATTCTTTTTGGTAAATAGCACGAACTCCGTTTTCTGGGGATTTATCCTGAGCCCGTTGCTATGCGCCCATTTGCACAGAATTGAGAATGCCAATTGCATACGGTCATTCAGTGTGGATAGGTATTTACCTGAGACTGAAATGGCAACGTCATCAGCGTAGGCAATAAC
Source organism: Eumerus sabulonum (assembly GCA_951905685.1). Lineage (NCBI taxonomy): Eukaryota > Metazoa > Arthropoda > Insecta > Diptera > Syrphidae > Eumerus > Eumerus sabulonum. Next base: position 180,943,030 of record OX645060.1, read on the forward strand.
GTTCAGGCCTTCTTTCTCCAGTTTGATTAGTAATTCGTTTACAACTATATTCCAGAGAAGAGGTGAGAGGACCCCTCCTTGCGGGGTTCCCTTGGTAAACACTCTGGAAGTTACTAGGCTTCCCCACTTAGAGTAAATCTTGCGCGTTAGTAACAACTCGTTGATCAGCTCTATCAGAATCCTCTCCACCTTTAGCTTTTTTAGCCCTTCCATTACTGCTTTCGGAGTGACATTGTTAAAGGCGCCCTCTATGCCTAGGAAGGCTGTTAGAGTATGTTCTTTGAGATAGATTGATCTTTCGATTTTCCTCACTAGTGTGTGCAAGGCTGATTCGACCGATCTATCCTTACAGTAGGCGTGCTGTGCCTTAGAAATTAGGGAGGGACCCAAGCTGTGGCGTATGTGTAAGTCTATCGGCCTTTCCAAAGCTTTTAGTGCGAAGGATGATAGACAGATAGGCCTTAGATCCTTGGGGGAAGTATGAGAGCTCCTGCCGGCCTTGGGGATGAAAAATACCTTTGCGCACTTCCACTTTTCTGGAATATGACCCCAAGCTAGGCATCTTTTAAAGATAATCTCTGGCCATGGTATAGTCCATTCCATAGTTTGTGTGAGTTCGATAGGGTACATTTCATCTGGACCCGGCGATGTAGTAAACCAAAATAATTTGTTTTGTCAAGATTACTTAATGTTTTTTCTTATAGTTCGCGCAGGTTCAAGAGTTATACTCTTATGACGTTTGTCACACAACCTGAACGGAGTGCAGTGGTTTGGGTCGTAGATGTTCGTTCACTTCTCTCCAGGGGTGGTTGTCCTAGAAAGGATTTGAGAGGAACGAACTGAATTTCCACGTTGGTTGTAGTTCTCAGCAACTTTTCCATGCACTTGTAGTGTATGAGGGTCGGTGATGTTTACCACGGCATCCCTTTTCGTAAAAAGTATTTTGAAGGACCGTAATATTGATTTACAATAACGAAATTATTTGAATGGATTTGGAATAAAGTCTGTAAAGCTACAAGACTCACACTTTCTAGACCCTGTAGGTCGTTGGATAGCTCATGCTGTGTTCTGAAAAATATTATGTGATTTTTTGGGTGTGACGTACTCGTAGTTGCCACAAAGGTACACGCTCCCTAGAAGACACTGAAAAATTGCCGATTATATTTAGCATTCGACTCATTCAAATCGTTGAGTTCGATAAATGGAACTAACATATAAGCAATGCTGACCGTGCCTGGTACTGAGTGAGCCGTAGCCAAGTGGATACTATGTTGACTTCTGTGGTCAGACACCGGGTTCGATTACATGAACTTCATCGAATGTTATATCAAAGCATTTTCCTTCAGAGGAGTGTTGACAGAGTCCCTGTGCAACATACTAGATCAACAATTTTTAAATGAAAGTGTTGGGCCTGACACTCTTAGAGTTTTAACGCAACTATTCGTATATTTTTTTTCAAAGCACTGGCTAATTGGGCTCAAATTTGTTGGAAGATTACAGCCTATTGCTCAAGACATGCAAGTCTACTGAGTCTAAGGTATACCTCAAAAAGCAAGTTAACATGAGCTTTCTGCAGATTCCACAACTAAAAACTAAAAGGGGCTGACTGAATCATCGAAACGAGTTGGGTGTGTTTTCATGCACCAGAAACTAATCAATTTGATCACATTGTGTTCTAGGTATAGAGTCCCTATTCCATAATTCCCTTTCTGGGTGAAAAGTCAAAGTAGCCTGCCTGTAAGATTGGCAAAGACATCTATCATCTCGCCTAAAACTTCATACATATTAGCTTGGTTTGTATTCTACCGAAGGTTTTGAAAAGACTGCTTAACTGTTCGTTTTCAAAGTTGTTTGTTGAATTTAATTTCTATCTGAGATGAAATAAGATAAGACTGGGCCTATAAATCTTATGTAGTTAGGAGAATTGAGCCTACTCTCTGTACGAAAATAAGTACATACTGGATGTGAGTGCATGGTGGTTACATGTATCCCTGTTCAATGTTTGTAATGTCTTTAAAATGTACCCATAAGCTATCGATGCTTGGGTGAGACATCGAATGTAAGCGGTCATAGCCAAAAACCGGCGGCCCTTCGTAAACGATCTTAAAGCCTGGATTGATCGCAAATAGTGATGCTGTGTGTTTATTTGAATTGGGGGAGAATTGCCCATTATGAGATGCTCTAACTTCCGCTATGCATAGGCTTATTCCAGGTCACACACGTTAATGACGAAACTTGTTTAGGCAGTTCTGATCTATTCATCGTATAGCTCGAACCTTGTCCCGTCTGACTACCATTATTTTCGGCCAAAAAGCCAGTGATAATCACCAACATTTACAAAAAATCAGCGGAGACCTTTTATATCACATATTATTGATTCGAGAGCACTGTGGCGCAGTGGGTAGTGTGTTGGCCTCTGACGCCGATGACATGGGATCGAATCTCGACATAGCTATGTCATCGAACGTGTCTTACACGATGTTTCTCCTCAGCGAGGCTCTGACAAAACCCCCTGTCACAAAATTGTCTTGAAAAGCTTCTCGAAATTCGCCGTTCGGAACCGGCGGTTCCGTTATGTGAGCCGCACGAAAAAAAACCTTTTAAGGTCAGAAACCATTTGTACGAAAACATATTCGGGTGTGTCCTATCCTGATGTTATGTTAAATTTTCCTACAACTGGAACTTCAGTTCAACCCAAGTAAATGCATTCAGCAATTTTAATTTCTTTAAAACACACCTTCCACTAACTTCCTTATTACAGGTCCCATGTTCCAAACTACATTTGCATTTAATTACATCTTTTGGCTGCACTGCTTCATACAACTGTCTGTGGGCCTCCTGCATTTATTCAGTATGTTGTATGCATTCATTCACCGAAAACAAAGTAAATCCTCTTCATGGGAGCATTAAACCCACGTATACATTCCGCAAATCCTTTCGAAACCAAAACCATAATAGTCGCAGTAAGAACAGTATTTTCCCATTCCCCACTTCACCAGCAGTCACATTCCGAACTCTTAACATCATTTGAACAAATATTTCTCTGTACACAGTGGCCCTTTCACCTCATCGTGTTTACTCAAAGTCTGCGGATTGCCCAAGGACTGAAGTCTTCCGCCCGATACTGCGTGGAGCGTTCTACACTGTCGGTTCACCATAATGAGGACGAATTATGGATAAATAAGTACTATCTACACACAAATCCACCTCCCAAGTGATTCATCTATGGTTTAGGTTGAACACAGTCCTTTCGTGATGTCGAGAAGCGAGCTTAGTCATAGAATATTCATATTTAGTAGGTGAACACTTCCTACTTGTATAGAGAGGATATGAAGCGGGAAGGTGAGAAAAAAGGATTTTTCGCTGAATAGTTAGATTCATTGTTCTATCTCTTAGCGCTTCTGGCTTCGCAAGAGGTGGGGAGTTTGTTTGCCATAGAAGCATTTTGAGGTCGGTTGAAGGTAAATACGAACGTATTCGTCGGCGATGATGGTAGACAGAGGGTGATGGCGAATAGAAGGAGACAATTGAATGTGAACTCAAGCTTGAGATACATGTGAATGTATGTACATATGGCTGCGAGTGCAATCGCAATTGTTATGTGAACACTTGCATTCGTGACACATCGAAGTTCAGTCACTCATAGACGAGAATAATTGTACGAGTAGAGCGTACTTATAATGAATGTTGATAAATGTAGATTGAAGAGTGATGACATATGTACATACATACATAGATTCACGTGAATATTCTACGTAGTGGGCACCCACTTGAGGCGACCATTATTGATAAAGTACGTACCTATACGCTCCCAAAAGGTTTGCTCGTATCGCTCGCGATTCTATATTTTTTGTTTCTTTCTATGACGTATGTGGAACAAAATCACATGCGAATTATAACTAACTAACGATGGAATGGAGATGAAAGAGGCAATACATGTGCATAGCTGGGATTTCCGATGCCCCAATTAGTTGAATTCAATTGAAAAGTCTGAAGAACAGACGACAGCAGCAATTATTATTTGTCTTTCTGCATTTCAATTAAAATAAAAGTGATCAATGCATCTATGTACATACATACATATACATATGTATCTGCAACCTAAATTATTTGACGAAGCTTGATAGGACTATGAAACCCGATCATTTGTGGGGCATTTTTGCTGATGATAGATGCAATCAACCATAAATAGAAATAGAAACTTTGTATATTATAGGCATACACTTTCTAGGGATAAAAGATAAAAAAGTACATTTATGACATACATATGATAGATAGTTATTTTTATTCGGTGTGAAATAGACGAGATTTGTCAGCGACAAATATAAATGTAAGACGTGCTTTGTTGTGGTTTTGTGTGAAAAGTAAAATTAAGTCCTGCAACGCACTTGTATTTGAGTAGTCTACTCTAGGAGTAGCATGGGCTCGGACATACAGGGTAAAGTTGTTGATCGCTCTCAATCTGGCGAGATGCCAGCAACGATCCCTGTTTAAATGCCCGGGTCAAGTTGACATACGGCCTCCTCACGGCGCCCTTTGGATAGCCTCTTCAACAACCGTTGGAAGGTGATCAAACGTATGCAGCGACAAAACCCCGACCAGAATGGCGGTTGTGCGGCGGGCTAACAATCCGCCCACGTAAAAAAAGAAAAGTTATGAATGAGCAAGATGCCTCGGATACACGGACGGATACTCGACGACGACAACGCACGAAAAAGGAACACGATTTGCGAGTATGCTCCTGGAATGTCAGAACCCTGTACACTCCCTGAGCTGCTCATAAACTAGAAGGAATCCTCACGCAGTACACGGCGGATATTACTGCGGTCCAGGAAACACGCTGAATAGGAAACGGTATGATTAGGAAGAAATATTGCGACATTTGTTACAGCTGTCACAAAAGGTTGCACTTACTGGGATGCGGATTTGTCGTGGGAAAGCGGTTAAGGTCGAAGGTCATCGACTTTAAACCTATAAGTGATCGCCTGGCTGTGATCCGCATCAGAGGCAGATTTTATAACATCAGCCTTATATGTGCACACGCCCCTACCGACGAGGCTGAAGACCCTATCAAGGAGGACTTCTATGACCTCCTGGACAACGCCTACGGAGCTTGTCCGGAGTACGATGTAAAAATCGTGCTCGGGGACTTCAACGCCAAAATCGGTTGGCGGAATGATCGGAAAGCACAGCCTCCATGATACAACAACAGATAACGGCTTCCGACTCGCTGACTTTGCGACAGCTCGCAATGCGGTGATAAGTAGCCTAAGATTCCCTCGCAAGCGAATCCACACAGCAACCTGGCGATCTCCGGACGGTCGAACCGCCAACCAAATCGACCATGTGCTCATTGACGCAAGGCACTCGTCAAACATCCTGGATGTGCGAACATTCAGAGGGGCAAATGTCGCATGCTACGTTAGATAGATAAGATATTTAAGATAGGTTTAAGCGTTTTACCTAGAATAAGTTGTTTGGAAAAATATTAATAAAATGCTTTTAAAATGTAAAAAAAAAAATGTCGACTCTGACCACTTCCTCGTAGCAGCAAGATTCAGAAAGCTGCACCAGCCCATCAGGAGGAGATTCGACGTTGGGCGCCTGAGCACACCGGAGGTTGCCAGAGTCTACAGGGAGCAGCTGAGCGAAAGACTCTACGGTATGCCTACGTCGAACACAAATGCCAATAATATGTGGCTGCTTTGCCGCTCAGCCATTCAGGAAGTAGCCGAAACCAAATTAAGATACCTACCACCCCCGACAAGAAACCCGTGGTATGATGGCCAGTGTGAGCAGAAAAAGGCAGCAGCCGACGAGGCGTACCAAAAGGCGCTGCAGAGGAAAACCAGGGCAGCGCAAGAAGAGTACCGAGCCAGAAGAAGGGAGGAGAAAAAACTACTGCGACCAAAGAAAAGAATCTTCGCAGCCTCCCAGCTCAAGGATATCGAGGAGTCTAGGGATAAACATAAAACACGAGCCTTTTACAAGAAAGCCAAAGGCCTTGCAGGAGGCTTCAAAAAGGGCACCCAGGCTCTTCGAAACTGCGAGCAGCTGCTTAACGAGCATGGCCAAGAGAGAGTGGTAGGGACCGAGGAAATCCCAACCCCAGCCGTTGAAGTAGTCCTCCCACCCAGCATCGAAGAAGTCGGCACAGCTATTCAGAAGCTGAAGAACAACAAGGCCGCAGGCTTAGATGGCTTGCCATCAGAGCTCTTCAAGGCTGGCGGCGATGTTCTGGTAGGGAGCATGCACCAGATCATCTGCAGAATTTGGGAAGATGAAAGCATGCCCGACGACTGGAATACCAGCTCTATTTGCCCCATCCACAAAAAAAGGCGATCCCACCCCTTGCAAGAACTATAGAAATCCCTGTATATCCCTGCTCAATGTCGCATAAAAGATACTGTCCAGCGTATTGTGTGAACGTCTAAAACCATTTTGCGCCGCACTAATCGGCAGCTACCAGTGCAGCTTCCGGCCCGGCAAATCAACTATAGACCAAATTTTCACACTTCGACAAATCCTGGAAAAGACCAACGAGTTTCGAATCGATACACACCATCTTTTCATCGATTTCAACATACGCATACGACAGCATTCATCGTGAAGCACTGTTTGGGGCGATGGCCGAATTCGGGATCCCGGTAAAACTGATCCAGGTCTGTCGCGCCACGCTAAAAACACGCGATGCAATTCGGTTCTAGGACCTCGGAACCATTCGAAACATGCACCGTATTTTGGCAAGGAGATGCGATGTCATGTGACTTCTTCAACCTGGTGCTGGAGCAGATAGTGCGACGAGCAGGCTTCAACAGGGAAGGCACTATCTTTTACAAGTCCATCCAGCTGCTAGGATACGCGGATGATATCGACATCATCGCGTGTTCTCGCCGTGGTATTGTGAAAGCATTCACAGCGATTGAAGAACAGGCGAAACGAGTTGGTCTTAAGATCAATGAAGACAAAACGAAATACATGCTGTCGAGCAAAAACCAATCCGTCGCTCACCACCTGGGACAAAATATAACAATTGACAGCTACAATTTCGAGGTAGGAAAGGAGTTTGTCTACCTCGGGGCAAACGTAAATTCCACAAATGGCACCACAGTGGCGGTTTGGCAACCGCTGCTACTTCGGCTTGTTCAAACAACTGGGGTCAAAACTTCTCACTCGAAAGGCCAAAGTCATGCTTTACAAAACGCTCATTCTGCCAGTCTTTCTGTACGGAGCCGAAAGCTGGACGATAAGCAGGACAGCGGAGCTAATTTTGGGTTATTTTGAAAGAAAAATTCTGCGCCGGATATTTGGTCCTGTCTGTGAGGAAGGTGGAGAAGACACAACCGCGAACTCTACGAGCTGTACCGAGATGTGGATGTAGTCCGGAAGGCAAGGATCCGTCGACTACACTGGCTCGGCCACATCGAGCGCATGGACATCAACGCTCCAGCTAAGAGGGTCTTCGACTCCGAGCCTCCTGGTTCGAGAAGAAGAGGAAGACCGAACCTCCGGTATAAAGACCAAATAATCGCGGATGTAAGACATCTTGGTCTTGACAACTGGAAGCAGCGTGCCCGGGACCGTCAAGGATGGAAGGCAGCTATAGCTCAGGCTCAGATCCTCCATGGATCGCTGGCCTGATAACGAACGAACGAACACTAGGAGTAAACAAAAAACAAAAACGCTCATATGTAAGTGGTACAACCTCTTCACAGAAAGCCGACAAAATGATAATGATTATGCCCACCCTGGATGCCTTAGTACATCAATAAGGGATAATACTGTTGTGTTCGAATTTCGCTGTCACAGTTTGGAATGCTCTGTTGCAGCCAAAAAGGAAATGGTGGTAACTTTCAGCTGCATACGACTGAATGTCAATGCCAGAGCATTCTATAGACTTCTGAAGGGTGACGTCTGACGGCGAACTTTCGAGAGATTGGACCGAGGGCTATATAAGCGGGAACACTCACCTCCGGGGGCATTCAGCATTCAGTTTTCTTAACAAGTGATCAGTCGGTTGTAATAGTAACTGAAATCATGGGTCATTTGCGCGAATCAATATGAAGAAAATGTCCGGAAGAAAGGCCTGTTGCATCACGATAATGCACCTGCTCACTCAATGTTCGTTTGTGTGTAATTTTTTACCACGATCATGCTTCAACCATTGTAGCTACCGGACTTAGTCACCTTTGACTTTTCTCTTCTCTGAAATGGCGCAAAGTCATATCACGATACAACAGAATATAAACATTTTAACCCTTCCCTTTGCTGTATGATCTCCAAAAGGAGTTTAACAACATTTTTATATAGTTAGTCTCACCACTTATTGTGCACTATACGTAGTGTTAACTTAATTAAGTTCCGGGAATTTGGTCATAACTCGGGAACTGGCAACACTGCGTTGTTCGCCAACATCTGTTTCAGTTTTCATCCAAGGCTGAAGTCGACATCAATTTTTTGTTTATGTGTTGTGCATGTTTTTTGAAAAAAAAAACCAAAAAACTTTGAACTGAAAATTAAATTATTAGTAAGATCTGGCGATAGGTCCTCGGAAATCCACCGAGGAGACCCTTTGATTGCGCCAGGTATAGAGGAATAAGTCTCCTTAACATCGCCTACAAAATCTCCTTTTGTAAATAAGCTGATAGGTCCTAATCAGTGCGGATTCAGGCCAGGGAAGTCCACCATCAACCAACTCTTCACACTACGGCTGGAAAAAAACAATGAATTTCGAGTCGACACTCACCGCCTACTTGTCGACTTCAAAGCCGCATACGACAGCGTAATTAGAGACGAGCTATACAACGCTATGTCTACCTTTTCCATACCTGCTAAACTCATCAAACTAAGCAGGACGACATTGGAGAATGCTCGCTGCTACATGCGAATCGATGAACACCCTACCGATAGTTTTGATGTCAAGAAGGATTTAGGCACGGCGATGCGCTGTCGTGTGATTTCTTCAACGTCATATGTGTGCCAAATTCACTGGCCAATACAAGAGGCACAATCTATTTCAAATCCTCGCAACTCCTTGCATACGCCGACGACATTGACATAATAGGTAGATCACAGCGAGATGTCAATGAGGCGTTTGCGAGTATTGAGATGGAGGCAGCGAAAATGGGTTTGGCGGTAAACGAGGGCAAAACTTAATATATGCTGTCATCAAAAGAGGACGCTCACCACCGACGTCTTGGCCAGAACGTTTGTATAGGCAGATATAAGTTCGAGGTAGTTAAGGACTTCGTCTACCTTGGCTCCGCAGTAACCTGGAACAACGACATCAGATCCGAAATCAAACGCAGAATCACTCTTGCCAATCGCTGTTTCTTTGGGCGGGCTCAGGAAGCAATTGAGTAATAGAGCCCTCTCCCGAACGATAAAGTTCACTCTATATAAGACCCTTATCATCCCTGTCCTGTTGTACGGCGCCGAAGCATGGGCACTATCAAAAGAGGATAAGGAGGCCCTGGGTCGGTTCTAGAGAAAGATTTTGCGCGTGATTTTCGGGTCTATAAACGCAGACGGGGGATGGTGAAAACGGTTCAACCACGAACTTTACGGGTTGTACAGCGACATGAGTCTAATCAAGCATCTACGGATTCAACGCATAAGATGGCTGGGCCATGTAGAGCGATTGGACACCACAGCTCCAGCCCGGAGAGTCGAAGAAGCAGAAGAGGGCCGCACTTAAGATGGCGCACACAGGTGGAAGGGGACCTCAGCCAACTGGGTTTGCGGCAATGGAAAAGGCTAGCAAAAGATCGTGCTAGTTGGAGGGGCATGTTGGTTGAGGCCCAGGTTCACCCCGAACTGTAACGTCCGTTAAGAAGAAGAAGTATGGAGACGAGTGAGTGAATGAGCAAAGCTCTTCAAGAATGGCCGTAAACCCGTAGAAGGTAATCCAAGTGCAGGAGCTCCCGTTATCTCTCAAACAGTGACTGGACACTTCTATGTGGGTGTCGGGAAGAGTCTGCGAGCAAGACAACAATGCGCCGACCCGTTCTCGTTGATTATGCAAAAGTCAATATTACTTTTGATAAAGTCACACCTCAAAGGAGCTTATCATAACGGTGTTCAGAAGTTCAAGGCGACTGTAATGGGTTTGAGCCTGAACGAGTTATATCAAGGGTGTTTCGAATAGTGTTAATAACGTTGGAATCGTTGTGTAGAGTTAGATGGGGACTATTATGAAAGTCGATAATAAAATTTTGCGCCAAACTTAGTTTGCGTGTTTTTTGCTTACAAATTTCGGGAACTTCACTGCCACACCTCGTATACAAACATGATCCACTTGTGGCCATTTACTTTTTCGATAATTCCCCAACAAGGATACATTTGGATTGCTTTGGTGGCGTTACAGCCCGTGAAGGGGCTGTTGAATGCCGATTTCGAACGGCTTGAGTCGGGAAGCATTTTTATGGCAAGTATACTACGGGGAGTTTTACCAGTACCCCGCCGAGGAGGTACGCTGCTAAATAAACATTCGATGGCGTTGTTGTTGTCGGGATCTGGATTCGCTCAGCGTGTGTCAGAGTCCAACACACTACAACCACTGCGCCCTACAAGTGGACCAAGTGAGGTGCAGAAAAGTAAACGTCGATTCGACAGGAACACTATTTTTTTTTTTTTTCGTATTTAGTTAGGACTGCGATTAGCCACTTAGGAGTCGTATTCAATTGACGCGATCTTGTATCAAGGTAATCAAGAACACCACAAAATGGTGAAAAATAAAACTAAGTTTTGCGCACATCACGAATATATTGGTTGCCATAACCGCCCAAATGAAACAACCACGGGTTATTTGGCATGCAAATATGAGATCATGGGTTCTATAAGAGATCCATTAAATGTGAAAGATGTTCCGAAAGAATCAACAAGGTGTCGATCAATTGAATTGATCTTATCTATCTTAAGCTAGGTGACCAATATTCGTGTCGTATGTTCACCGATTGGCCCTCAGTTATGAGGAGGATGTCAAGTTGATAACCCACGTCGATCTCAAGCTAATGAAGAAACTGTTTGGTGAGGCACTGTGGGCTTTGCAAAGGCGAAATGGACGTTATGGAATGGGCAAGCTATCTTAGACTTAAAAACCAACATCACTAGCAAGATATGTAAGTGCCACAGACACGTTCCTATTGCAAGATATCATCGAAAATATTGACTTCAAATCGTTGTTTGTACATTAATAATTCACCGAACTTGATAAAAATATAAATACTAGTAGGCATGAGAGTCTGCACCTGGAATGTGAGGTCCCTTAACAGACCGGGTGCAGGCGATCAATTGGAGCCAACCCTTAACTGATATAAAGCAGATATAACCGCACTCCAAAAAGTGCGATGGTATGGACCAGACAAAAGTCGGATGAAAAACTGCGACATCTACTACGGGAACTGCTACAATTCGGGTGCGGATTCGTTATTCGAGGAAGACTCCCACAAAAAGTCTTAAGCTTCCGAGATGTAAGCGAACGCCTCATAACAATCCGCATCAAAGCTAAATTTCGAAACATTAGCTTAATATACGCTCACGCCCCAACGGAAGAAAAGGACGATCGACCCAAAGAAGAATTCTACGATCTCCTGGACAGAACCTTCGCCCAATGCCCCAGCTACGCCACAAAAATAGTTCCAGGAGATTTTAATGCAAAACTGGGCAAAGAGGACATATTTGAGTCGATCATAGGAAAGCATAGCCTCCATAACACCACATCCGACAACAGACTTAGGCTAATCGATTTCCTATCGGGGCGTAGCCTCCTTGTAGCAAGCATCTTAACATCCACAAGGATACCTGGCGATCTTTTGATCAATCGACCACCAACCAGATTGATCACATTGCGATCGATGCCCTACACTCCTCCAGTATTCTCTACGTACGAACCTTCCGAAGGGCCAACATCGACTTGGACCACTACCCTGTTGTAGCCAAGGTACGAATGAGGATATCAAGATTACTTAGAGGTCGAGTAGGACAACGTGAGTTTGACGTCGGAAAAATACTGAAGACTGAAAGAATCTTTGCAGATCGTGTCTCCTCCAAGCTCTCTCAAAATCCGCCCATGGCAGCACAAACACTAGAGCAGGAATGGGCGCATTGCCAGAGCGCCGTCAGAGACGCTGCCTCAGAGGTGCTGGATTTCAAACCGCCACCACCTAGAAACCCCTGGTTCGATGAACAATGCGAACAAGCCCATGCAGCAAAACATGCTGCAATGACGGACGAAGAGAAGAGGGGAACACACGCTTTTCAGAGGAAAGAAAAGAGAACACGGAAAGCGTGAGAATAAGGAGATAGAGAGATGCTTCCGCAGGAATGAAGCCCGTAAGTTTTACAATAAGGTTATACGAACATGCCATGGCTACAAAGCCAGAGCGGCGGCCTGCAGGGATGAAAATGGAGAACTGGTAGTAGAGTCGCAGTCGATGCTGAGGATTTGGAAAGACCACTTCTGCAGACTGTATAACGGCTATGATCGACAAGATACCTCTGTCTGGCAGAACGAGCCATTCGTAATAGACGACGATGTAACAGAATTCAGTCCGCCTGACCTAGACAAAGTCAAAATAGCGATATCAAAACTTAAGTCTAATAAAGCCACGGGCGCAGACGGCCTGTCTGCTGAGCTTCTTAAGGCAGCTGGAGATGAGCATTTGCAAGGTATCGTCGGAGGAAAGCATGCCCGATAAATGTAATCTCAGCATCGTTTGCCCGGTTCATAAGAAAGGACTGCGCCAACTATAGGGGATGAAGTCTCCTTAACATCGCATATAAGATCTTCTCTGCCGTATTGTGCGAACGCCTGAAACCGTTTGTGGATAACCAGATCGGCTCTTATCAGTATGGTTTCAGGCCAGGTAAATCCACAATAGACCAAATATTTACGCAACGGCAGATCTTGGAGAAGACCTAGGAATACCAAATCGACACTCACCACCTCTTCGTCGATTTCAAGGCTGCATATGACAGCGTGTATAGAGATGAGCTATACAAAGCCATGTCTAGTTTGAACATCCCTGCCAAACTCGTCCGACTGTGCAGGATGACAATGGAGAATTCTCGCTGCTCCATTAAGGTCGGTAATGAGCAAACCAATACCTTTGATGTTAAAAATGGATTTAGGGAAGGTTACACGGTGTCATGCAACTCGTGCGAGAGTCACTAGCCAACACAAGAGGTACGATTTATTTCAAGTCTATGCAATTGCTTCCGTACGCCGACGACATTGACGTGATTGGACGGACACAGCGAGACGTCAATGAGGCCCTTGTAAGCATTGAGGTAGAAGCGACTAAGATGGGTCTCAAGGTTAATGAGGGTAAAACCAAATATCTGCTTTCATCTAAAAGAAACGGACAACACCGACGTATTGGCCAGAACGTCACCATGGGCGGATATAACTTTGAGGTGGTAAAGGAATTCGTCTACCTTGGCTCACTGATGACCGGCGAAAACAACGCCAGCACTGAGATAAAACACAGAATCACTCTTGCCAACCGCTGTCTCTTTGGGCTCAAGAGGCAATGGGGAAGTAGAGCTCTTTCTCGGATAGTATATAAGACCTTAATCATCCCAGTCCTCCTTAACGGCGCAGAGACTTGGACCTTAACAAAAGCAGATGAAGATGCCCTTTGTCGTTTCGAACGGAAAATTCTGCGCGCCATCTACGGTCCCGTTTGTTCAAACGTTGTATGGAGGAGAAGATATAACGAAGAACTGTATGGGTTGTACAGCGAAATCGGCCTTGTACGACGTCTACGGATACAGCGTCTAAGGTGGCTAGGCTATGTAGAGTGCATGGAAAATACAGCTCCGACGGCCGCATCAACGGTGGCGCACGCAGGTGGAAGGGGATCTTAACCAACTGGGCGTGCGGCGCTGGCCAAAGACCGTGCCAGCTGGAGACGCTTGTTGGTTGAGGCCCAAGTTCACCACGGACTGTAGCGCCACCTATGTAAGTAAGTAAGTAAGGTAAAGTAAATTCTATTAATCAAGCATTAAGGAAAGCAGTTCATAATATGTATTTAATTATTACCAGGAATTACTTGAAATGAGGGTCAAAGTCTGGGCTACTTTCAATCACTAACCGCGTACAAGAACATTTTCGAGAAGCTTTCGATGTATTTGAAGAGATACACCGCGAAACACACATTCGTTTTCTCATACTGCAGGCGGCAGATACAAATACACTACGAGCGGGTTCATGGTGCTTCTCCACCAGCTATTCTAACTAAAACGAAAGTTGTCAGAATGTAAATGGCTCTTGCTCTTCAAAAAGTTAATGAACTTCTCTATCATAGTTTGCTTCACGTGTAGCCAAAATATTGCTGTTTTTCGGGTGAAGGCATTCATGCTATGACCTTCATGATCCCCCATTATAATTCCAAAATGTCCAACAACTTATTTCTGAAAATCTGCTACTGAAATCTCCAACATCCTGCTAAAGGATTAAACAAACTTTCAATTTATTCATATGTATCTGTCCCAAAAATAAAGGATATTAAACCAACAAAAAAGCGAAAGACAAATATACAGTCCAACAGACCTTTTCGGATTTTAATTGACACTCGAATGAATATAAAATTCCATTTCACTTTGCCCGAGCAATAAAATCCAGAAACACAGGCCAACTCTCGCTCAACAACCATGAGGGTGTCTCGAGTACTATGTACGTATGGGCACATTGGCTCTACTGCCATATTTTACATCTGGAACACATACTCCAACCGACCCCGGCAATCTGCTCATTGAGATTTTACATTTTCATTTCTGGAAAATGTTTGCCTCCGATGGAACAGCCTTGGAAACCGATTAACTTGACCTGTGACTCAAGCCGAGGATGTATTTAAGAGGAGCCAAAAATGAGACAAATGTTATTCATTATCCACTGTCGTTTCAAGGGGGTCCTCCCTTGGGATGATATCAATTTCTATGATACAACCTTCGATTCGACGTTCAGCTTGGTAGATGAACACAACACAAATTGCAACAGTAGAGCACCCCATCGACAGATCCATGGCCCCAGCAATGGGAATAAAAAAGAAAAACGAATTATTGCCTCACTTTTGTAGAGCGATATCATGGTTCTTGTGGTTTATTTATCGAAGCGGAAATTATCGAATTAACATGAAAATGAAAACGAAGAAAACAACACAACAACAATACAGGCAGTCTGAGGCACGACATGCACCGAATGTGTGCTACAATAAGTGAGTAATGACGCTTTATTCAATCGCCTGTGATGAATGCGCTTTTATCAAGCGTGAAAATTGAATTTCGATACACACAGTCAGCCGCAGCACAGGCTTCAGACTCAGGCATAGTCAATTCTACTATAGCCAATGGCAGTGGCCCTAAAGGCTTTCAGTCGTGTTCTGCTTCTGATTGTGAACGAGTTGACTTGGTTAAGTGTTGGCGTGCGGTTAACTTGCCATCGTCAAACACCAAGTGTGTAACGAAAAATGAAAGCTCATCGAATTCAGTTGGAATTCAGTGAACATGGTCCTGCATCCTTTACATGTTCAGCCAGATCACCGGCAACGATGAGGCCGGTTAATCAAATAGATATGTGATCGGATATGATATTCGGTTATAAGTGGGCCTCTTAGATAAAAAAAACCGATTTTTTATTTATTACCTCGCTCAACGTAAATCATCGTTGGCTATCAACAGGGCAACCCAGTGGCACTGGTCATGATGGTGTTCTACATTACAAAATTATTGGAATAAAAAGTATATCGAGGCTATAATTACCGTTACACAACCGTCGCGGTTTTCGCGTTCATATTGTAATTTTTTTGTTATTTGATTCAATTTTATCTCATCATGCATTCCCCATTTACTGGGAATAACTTGTAATTTCCTCGATATGCATTTGGATACATCTCACTGAGAATATTTTGAGAAACATTCACTTACAGTAACTCTAAAGGAGCCCCACTTGGAGTGACACATTCGCATTACCTCCCACTACTCAGTTAAAATACTTCAAGTTTTGGAATGAGAAGAGCTGACACATGGGTGTGTATGAAAGGGTTTAAATAGGAAATTTCCTTTCGGACTGGCATCTGAGGAAATCAAATTCATCCGATGTAACTGAGATGGCGGATAAAGGTACTTTAATATAGTCCTCATATCCTTAGGGTTTGCGTAAGTATATATGTACGTGGCATTAGTTCTTATCTACGTTGCGTACGTTAATAAGTTGAATGTGAAAAGGGCTTGAGAAAAGGGTTAAGCTCACTGATTCTGGACATGTAACTGTGGGTAATTGGATGTAAGCCTTCTAATAATCTAGGATTCTCTTTTCGTCATTTTTTTATCTAGATCGTGAGTGTTTCTATCAGTTTTGTGTCTGTCACGATGAAAGGGATTTTTGTTTTATGATAAAAGGATATTTATGAGCGAAAAAAGTAAGATATATGTCAACCTAGTTCTTTGGATTTCCTCGGTCCTCCGGTTTTTTTGGCCGTGGTCCCCAGACAAATCAATGGGCGAAAAAGATTAGATTAGAGTTACCGTCGTCGTTATGTATTGCTGAAAGAAAAACTTGTTTTGCAAAGAGTGACCTTTAAAGAGGAACAGCTTGATACTGGTCTATGTAGACTAAGCGGATGAATTTGACTTTTTCGCATTTTGTGTGCAAATTTTAGAATATCTTATCTTCTTTTTGTTTTAAGAATAAATTAGTTATTAGTTTGACTGTTCTGTTCTGGACATTCAATTTGGTAAAAACGATGTGGCTCATCCAATATGGACAAGCTTAAGTTTCAATTGGAAACAACTGATTGGCATTCATTGCTATAGAAAAACATTTATGCCGGTAATCAATAGCATCTAAGACATTATCCTCTGATCCCGTTTGTCCTCATCTCTTGAGAAAATATTCGAGAGCATTCACATGCAAGAGGGGAGAGGGGAGCGAGCAAACCGAGCAAAGAAATTGATCGCGTTTAACTTGACAAACGCCAGCTTCGATCTCTGTCCCTGTTCAATCCAAGTTGACACACAATCTCCGCGTGGCCTCCCCTGGATGGCTATACTGGCACCCGCCAGGTAGTGAACCAATGTGTGCAGCGACCCGGCCCCTTGTTCCTGGGGAAAGAGGAACCTGGCCCTCCAGGTTGGGGGTTGCACTTAGGGGTAACATTCCTATCCCTATCTTTGGATTTCTATAAGGCAGACATTACCGCGCTCCAAGGAGTGCGATGGGATGGGCCAGGCAAAAAGCGGATGAAAAACTGTGATATGTACTACGGAAACTGCTTCAGAGAAAATAAACAACGATTATTCGGATGCTGATTTTTTGTTCGAGGCAGACTCAGGAAAAAAGTCTTAAGCTTCCAGTATGTATGCGAACGCCTCATAACTATCCGCATCAAGGCCAATCTCGGCAATATAAGCCAAATATGTGTCCACGCCCCCACGGAGGAGAAAGTTGGCCGACATAAAGCCGAATTCTATGGTCTCCTAGGCAGAACATATGCCCAATATTCCAACTATGACACCAAACCGTTCTAGGTAATTTCAATGCGAAGCTGGGTAAGGAAGCTATCTTTGAACGGGTCATTGGAAAGCACAGCCTACACAACACCACGTCAGAAAACGGACTAAGGCTAGTGGATTTCATGGCGGGACATAATCTGGTAGTAGCAAGTACACGAGTCCCACACCTCAACATCCATAAGGAGACCTGCCGGTCTTTCGATCAATCGACAACCAATCAAATTGATCATATTGCGATCGACGCCAGACACTCCTCCAGCATTCTAGATGTCCGAGCCTTTCGAGGAGCCAACATCGACTCGGATCATTACCTTGTTGCAGCCAAGGTACGGATGCGAATTTCTCGGAATCAACGGAGTCGAGTACGAAAATTTAACGTCGGAAAGCTGCAATCGCAGGAGACCGCCAGGACCTTCGCCGATTAAGTCTCCCTCAAGCTCTCTCAAGTCCCAATGCAATCTGCTGAAACCATAGAACAGCAATGGAGTCGTTGTCAGAACGCAATTAGAGAGGCTGCCTCAGATGTACACGGTTTCGAGCCACCACCGTCGAGAAACCCCTGGTTTGATGACGAGTGCAGACAGGCCCATGTAGAGAAACAGAATGGATACATGGCCACATTGCATCGATGGACGAGAGCTGCCCGCTTCTGAGAAGGAAAAATAAGGAGCACGAGAAGCGGGAGATCGAGGAGATGAAAAGATGTTACTGCAGGAACGACGTTCGAAAATTTTACCAAAAAGTCAAATGGACATGCCAAGGCTGTAAAACCAGAGCAGAAGCATGCAGGGATGAGCACGGACAACTAATAGTGAAGGCGCAGTCGATGCTGAGATTGTGGAAGGACAACTTCTGCAGACTGCATAATGGCGACGATAGTCAAAAGGCCGCCGTCAGGCAGAGCGAACCATTCACAATGGACAAAGACGAAAGAGAATCCCGTCCACCCGACCTAGATAGCGATATCGAACCTTAAGTCTTATAAAGCTGCTGGAGCTGACGGATTCCCCGCGGAACTGTTTAAAGCAGCTGGCGATGAGCTGGTCAAGAACATACACCAACTCATCTAGAAGATATGGTCGGAAGAACGCATGCCCGATGAATGGAATCTCAGTATCGTTTGCCCTCTCTCGAAAAACTAAGGTATCCCACTACAAAACCTTAATCCCATCCCGGTCCTCCTCTACGGCGCTGAGGCTTGGACGTTATCAAAAGCGGATGAAGAGGCTCTTGGGCGTTTCGAGAGAAAAATTCTGCGTGCAATCTTTAGTCCCGTTTGTGTAAACGGAGAGTGGAGGAGGAGATTCAACCAAGAACTGTACGGGCTGTACAGCGACATCGGCCTAGTTAGACGTCTTCGGGTCCAACGTTTAAGATGGCTAGGCCATGTAGAGCGAATGGACATCAACGCTCCGGCCCCAAGAGTCTTCGACTCCAACCCGTGGGACGGCGCAGCAGAGGACGACCGCATTTAAGGTGGCGCTCGTAGGTGGAAAGGGACCACAACCAACTGGGCGTGCGGCACTGGAAGCGGCTGACCAAAGATCGGGCCGGCTGGAGAGGCTTGTTGGTTGAGGCCCTGGTTCACCCCGAACTATAGCGCCATCAAAGTAAGTAAGTAAGTTGGTGTGGTAGGTGCCCATTATCCTCGGTATGGGTTAATAGATCCCGTCGAGTTTTATGGAAAGGCATATTTTCATAGACTCCCCCTTTGGGTAGGGGTATCGTAAGAGGCGACTAAAATCCACCGTTAATTCTACTAAGTCGCCAACGTTAACGTGCTTTCCGTTTCGAGCGGCGTGAGTCAAGAAACTTTTTCGAGGCAGGCTATACTATAGGGGGTTCTTCCAGTTACCCCCCGAGGACGGGGAGGGACGCCGCGAAATAAACATTCGATGGCGTTGGTGTTATCAGGATTCGAACTCGCTCATCGTGCGTCAGAGTCCAACTTACTAACTACTGCGCCACGGCGCCCTTATAAGGGTATCATTCTTCGTTACTATAATAGGTGAGAGCTCTGAGGAAAGGTCAAAACTATCTTCGACTTTGATGTTGCTATCAGAAATACCCTAGGCAATAAAGAAATCGATAAGATCAAGTATTTTTGCAAGGTCCGTCGGCCAATACGTCGGCTTCCCAGTGGAATAAAAGTTACAATCGCATTCCATATAAGCATCGTAAAGCGTTTTGCCTCGCTTTGAAATGCATATTGAACCCCAAGTCGTGGGTTTAGCGTTAAAGATCCACTGGTGATTTGATGGCATATCTCGCCGAAAAGTGGAATCACTTGCTTCACCAAGCAGGTGAAAGCAAAATTGTTGCACTGGATATTTCGAAAGCATTTGACAGGGTTTGGCATAAAGCCCTTTTGTCGAAAATGCGTGCTTTTGAGATCGATGGGTCTCTTCTTCAATGGATTAGAAGCTACCTTTTGTATCGTTCAATTCAAGTTGTTTTGGACAGATTCAAGTCTGATACTCACTTTGTAAATGCTGGTGTTCCCCAGGGCTCCGTTTTGTCTCCGACACTCTTTCTTATTTTAATAAATGATCTCTTGTCTGTTACTTCTAATCCAATTCACTCCTTTGCTGACGACAGTACCCTCAGCTTTTCATATTCGTTCACTTCTTTACGACCCTGCACTTCGGCTGTAAATAGTGAGCGGCAGCGTATGTTAAGCTCATTAAATTCCGATACCGACAGCATCATCAGCATTGGGGTAAAAACAATAGATAGGAATTTAATGCATCCAAAAAACAATGTTGTCTCTTGTCGTTAAAGCGTATAACTTACCCGCAGCCATTATCCATGAATGGCATTTGCATCTCAGAAACCGAAAAGCTTTCCATCCTGGGTATGAGTGTTGCTCACAGTCCTAATTGGAGCGACCACATATTCAGTGTCGCCAAGAATGCTGCGAAATGGCTAGGCTCCTTATACAGATGCAAGACATTTTTCTCACCCTTAGATCTGGCTACAATCTATAAGGCGTTCATACGCCGCAAATTAGAGTTTAACGCTCATGTCTGGTCCGGTGCTTCCAAGGCCTCATTGCAGACAGAATATAAAAACATTAGACTCGCTGGAACACCGCAGGAATGTTACCTGTCTCTCCCTGTTTTATCGTTACTTCCACCAAAAATGCTCTGATGAAACAGCCAGTTGCATTCTGCCCCTTCAACATTTCTCCCGCAATACACGTCTCTCTAGGAATGCTCACCAATATACCCTGAAGCCCGCTTTCGGACGTACTGTCAAATATAGAGAATCTTTCATTAACCGAATCTGGAACTCCCTGCCGGACATTTAAGATCAATGTCCATGATGTCGTTGTTCCAGGTCACTGCGGAGCCAAGGTAGACGAAGTCCTTAACTACCTGGAACTTATATCTGCCTATATGTACAAACGCTGTGGCCGAGAGGTCGATGTTGAGCGTCCTTTATTGATGACAGTATGTATTTAGTTTTGCCCTCGTTTACTGCTAAACCAATTTTCGCCGCCTCCATCTCAATATACGCAAACGCCTCATTGACATCTCGCTGTGATCTACCTATTATGTCAATATCGTCGGCGTATGCAAGGAGTTGCGAGGATTTGAAATAGATTGTGCCTCTTGTATTGGCCAGTGATTTTTGCACAATCATTTCCAATATAATGTTGAAGAAATCACACGACAGCGCATCGCCCTGCCTAAATCCTTTTTTGACATGAAAACTAACGGTAAGGTGTTCACCGATTCGGATGGAGCAGCGAGCATTCTCCAAAGTCATCCTGCATAGTCTGACGAGTTTAGCAGGTATGTCAAAGGTAGACATAGCGTTGTATAGCTAGTCTCTAATTACGCTGTCGTATGCGGCTTTGAAGTCGACAAATAGGTGGTGAGTGTCGACTTGAAATTCATTGGTTTTTTCCAGGATCTGCCGTAGTGTGAAGATTTGGTCGATGGTGGACTTCCCTGGCCTGAATCCGCACTGATAAGGACCTATCAGCTTATTTACAAAAGGCTTCAGGCGTTCACACAAAACGGTAGAGAAGATTTTGTAAGCGATGTTAGGGAGACTTACTCCTCTACAGTTGGCGCAATCAGAGGGGTCTCCTTTCTTGCGGATCGGGCATACGATGCTGAGACTCCATTCCTCGGGCATGCTTTCCTCTAACCATATCATATGGATGAGCTGGTGCATGCTCCCAACCAGGTCATCCCCAGCTGCCTTGAAGAGCTCAGCAGACAGTCCGTCTGCGCGAGCAGCTTTATTCGACTTGAGCTTCGATATGGCAATCTTAACTTCGTCGGGGTCAGGGGGACAGAATTCTCTGCGGTCTCCGTCGATTAGAAATGGATCATTCTGCCTGACAGCGGTATATTGACTAACATCGCCGTTATACAGTCTGCAGAAGTGGTTTTTCCATATTCTCAGCATCGACTGCGGTTCTACTACTGGGTGTCCGTTCTCATCCCTGCAGGCTTCCGTTCTGGCTTTATAAACTTGGCATGTTCGCTTTATCTGTTGATAAAACTTTTGAACGTCATGCCTGCAGTAACACCTCTCCAAATCCACAATCGCGCGCTTCTCGTGCTCTTTCTTCTTTCTTCTAAGAAGCTTATGCTCCTCCCTTCTTTTTAAATCGTAGAGCTCACGAGGCCTTATATGCATCCTGCTTCGCTGTATGAATCCTCCTGCACTCGTCATCGAACCAGGTGTTTCTTCGTGGTGGAGCCTTGAAACCCAAAACTTCGGATGCAGAGCTTTTCAGGGCTTGTTTGCAAAGGTTCCACTGCTGTTCTATTGGTAGCGTGGAGGATTCAGGTGTATTGGAGAGCTTAAGGGAGACGCGATCGGTAAAAGCACGAGCGGTTTCTGGCGATAGTAGCTTTCCGACGTCATAACTTCGTATTCCTTCTCTACTCTGTTGCGTTCGTGCTATCCGTAAGCGCATCTTGGCTACTACAAGATAGTAGTCCGAGTCGATGTTAGCCCCTCGTAAAGTTTGAACATCATGAATAGTGGAGGAGTGTCTGACGTCGATCGCGATGTGATCAATCTGGTTGGTAGTCGATTGATCAAAAGATCGCCAGGTGCCTTTATGTATATCGAGGTGCGGGAAGCGCGTACTGACTAGAAAGAGATTTCGCCCCGTAGCAAGATCAATCAGCCTGTGTCCGTTATCGGAGGTGGTGCTGTGTAGGCTATGTTTGCCGATGACTCGTTCAAATATGCTTTTCTTACCCAGCTTAGCATTGAAGTCTCCTAGTACAATTTTGATGTCATAGCTGGGTCATTGGGCATATGTTCTGTCTAGGAGATCGTAGAACTCATTTTTGGCGGAGTCATCCTTGTCTTCCGTGGGGGCGTGGACGCAGATCAGGCTGATGTCAAAAAATTTAGCCTTGATACGGATTGTTATGAGGCGTTCGCTTAGATGCCGAAAGCTTAGGACTTTTTAGTCCACCTCGAACAACAAATCCGCATCCAAACAATCGTTGCCCTATCTCCCTATAGCAGTCGCCGTAGTAAATATCGCAGTTTTTCATCCGCTTTATACCCGGTCCATGCCATCGCATTTCCTGGAGTTCCTGAAGTTCTTGGTGGAAAAATATATTCCAGTGATCAGCCACCCCAGCTTGTCACCAGACTTAAGTTCTTCTATTTCCAAAGTTAATAAAGGAGTTAAAAGAGAACCATTTTGATTCAATTTAAGAGATTCAAGGAGTTGTCAGAAGGACGACTTTTGAAAGGTTATTGAAAAGTGGGAAGAACGTGCCAATAGGTTAATACAAAATGATGGAGACAGCCTTATTATTAATGGGATGGTTAAAAATCAATCAAAGGTTAAAAACCAATAAAGAAGATAAATTCTGATGGAATGGCCTGAATTTCGTGTAAAGAAATACCCTTATATATGTACATACATATATGGTCACTGACTCTGGTTTTCTTCCAATTGTACTAGCAACTTTCCTTTCAGCAACATTTAACCTCTATCCAGGCCTAAACAAATAAAGGAGAAAAAGAAAACCAAAATAACAACTTCCACCAGGCCAAAAGTGTACCACTCCTAAAGCATATAACCCGACATGGTCTCAAAAAATTCCAAGCCAATCATTTCGGGCACATTACTCGTAGCCTCTTCCTCAGTTTGCTTTCTCATTATTCCCATGAACGGCAAACCGTATCCATACGAATTGATTGGAGCGAGATACTCAACGAAAGATAAAGTCATTCCTAGGAAATTATCCTCCTATATTACCGTACCTAAAACCTATTGAACGAGTTAACGTTAACGACCCACTCCATTGGACATGCTTAAGTAAAAATGACAAAAAAAGGAGCAAGAAAAAGATAGAGGAAAAACTAGATGAAAGGAGATTGTTCAAAAGGACAGAAGAACAATGCTTCTCCATCGCTTTGGTATAACAAGGGTATCGGTCTTTGCTTGCCGGCGCTTTGTATCTATCAGCTTTTTTTTTTTTGGCTCCTCTTTCCTGCGATTTTCGGGATAAGCGTCGGATCCTTTCAAGTATATGAAATGACACACTATGCACATTCTTTTGTATGTGTACCAAAAAAAATATGAGGAAAAGGATTACTTCATATAGTACGTCCAAGGGTAAGGTGCAGATAGAGCTATGTAGAGTATGTAGATGCTCCAACTAGAAAAGTGCGAGCGCCTCCGGGATGCTTGTTTTTGTTTCTCAGCTGGTTATTTGTTGGTTATTCATTGTAAGGTTGTCATAATGGCGACAGCGTGGCAATCTAGCTGTCTATGATGCATCAGACTATGGGCTTTAAACTGGTGTTCACAAACGTACATATATACGGCATGATGATGAATTAGTACCCTTTCCCGTAAATGGATTACGGAATGAATACGAAGAGACAAGAAACTCCTGAATTGATTGACGATGGAAATGTGAAGGAGCAACTGCTCAAGGCCGGATTACGTTATTTGGCAATATTAAATTGATTGCCCTCATTCTTCGTTGACGTTTCTCTAGGGCAAGCGTAAGCATATTTGGCGGTGTAAAGGATCAACATACGTATGTATTGAGAGGAAGACCGGGAGGGTTAGGAATTCAATTTGATAGAGGATTCTTCTGGGATGTGAAATGAAGATGACAAATTGTGTGTGCGAAGACCAACAAGTAGTTGAGGATATGTGCAGCGAGTTTAATTTCGAAACTTTATACAAAACTTTCCTTTTGACAGAAACAATATACATATGTATGTATGTATGTACATAATTCCTCTTAGTTCCACACTCTTAAGTGTGTTTAGTAAGGGTTCTTTCTTTTGGTTCGTTTTTGTTGCTGTGTTTTCTTCTTGTGAATTTGCTTTGACGTCTATCCAAACGCACTGTCAGCCTGAATTGAGTGAAATCAAGAAAAATGTTCTTATTGTGCTCTTTTCCGGAACTACGATGGAGCGGCAGAGGCTGTCAATAACATACATATACATATGTATATCAAAAGTGAGTCATTTTGTTTTGGAATAGTTGTTAATCTGTGATTGTGGCCAGAATGGAAGCACCCTTCAATCAGAAGATGTAGTCTATTAGACTGGAGGAAGTAGAATGTGCCAATGGTGGAATCATGAGTCAGCAGGCTTGTTTTTGGAAATATTGGTAAGAGTTTGTAATGCGTAAATAACGATGTACCTACATACATTCCAAAATTGCGAACTTCTTTAGTGCATTCAAGGGGGGAGGGAGCGAGCAAACAGAGCAAAGAAGTTGATCGCGTTTAACATGGCAAACACCAGCTTTGATCTCTGTCCCTGCTCAATCCAAGTTGACACACAGCCTCCGCGTGCCGACCCCCTGTTCCTGGGGAAAGGGGAACTTGGCCCTCCAGGTTGGGGGTTGCATTCCTATCCCTGTCCGTAAAACAAAAATTTGTTCAGAAACAATCAACAGCCTCGGATACGGCCGGATTACATGTTGAAGATCCCCGCAAACGTCTAAAAGGAAACGAATTCCGGATCTGCACCTGGAACGATAGGTCCCTCAACAGACCAGGTGCAGCCGGATAACTGGTCAGCTCTTTGGACTGCTATAAGGCAGACATTACCGCGCTCCAAGAAGTGCGATGGGATAAGCCAGGCAAAAAGCGAATGAAAAACTGTGATATATACTACGGAAACTGCTACAGAGAAAATAAACAACGCTTATTCGGATGCGGATTTATTATTCGAGGCAGACTCAGAAAAAAGACTTAGGCTTCCAATATGTAAGCGAACGCCTCATAACTATCCGCATCAAGGCCGATCTCGGCAATATAAGCTTAATATGTGTTCACGCCCCCACGGAGGAGAAAGATGACCGACATAAAGCCGAATTCTATGATCTCCTAGGAAGAACATATGTATGCCCAATGTTCCAACTATGACACCAAAGTCGTTCTAGGAGATTTCAATGCGAAGCTGGGTAGGGAAGCCATCTTCGAACGAGTCATAGGAAAGCACAGCCTACACAACACCACTGCACTGTACCTTGTTGCAGCCAAGGTACGGATGCGAATTTCTCGAAATCAACGGAGTCGAGTAAGAATACCAAAATTGAACGTCGGAAAGCTACAATCGCAGGAGACCGCCCGACGTTCGCCGATCAAGTCTCCTTCAAGTTCTCTCAAGTCCCGATGCAATCTGCATTTTACCCCATTGGATGATGCTGTCGATATCGGAATTGAATGAGCTTAACATACGCTCCCGCTCACTATTTACAGCCGAAGTGCAGGGTCGTAAAGAAGTGAACGAATATGAAAAGCTGAGGGTACTGTCGTCAGCGAAGGAGTGAATTAGATTAGAAGTAACAGACAAGAGATCATTTATAAAAATAAGAACGAGTGTCGGAGATAAAACGGAGCCTTGGGGAACATCAGCATTTACAAAGAGAGTGTCAGAGTTGTCAAAGAAGAAGAAGAAGAGCTTCGTGCCAAACTCTGTCAAATACTTTCGAAATATCAAGTGCAACTACTTTGCTCTCACCCGCCTGGTGGAGCGAACGATTCCACTTCTCGGTGAGATATACCATCAAATCACCAGTGGATCTGTTGTTGCGGAAACCATACTGCCGGTCATTGAGGAGTTTCTGCGACTCGAGATATTTTATTAGCTGACGATTTATCAGCGTTTCCATGACCTTGGAAGAAGGGACGTTAGAGCAATCGGACGGTGATTGGAGAGACAAGAAGATTCGCCTTTTTTGGGAATGGGCTGGACAAGTGCAGTTTTCCACCTACTCGGGTAGAGCCCAGAAGAGTAGGAAAGGTGAAAAAGCTTACGCAGTGGTTTTGCCAGCGTAGAAGAACACCTCTTCAGAGTTATTGGGGAATTACCATCTGCACCAGCGGATTTGTGTATGTCAAGTTCTAATAGAACCCTTGCAACTGCACGAGTACGGAAGTGAATTTGTCTCATGGTGGAATTAACGTACTCCAGATCAGACGGTGACAAGGATGATTTGGGGAGCTTCGAGTTCGCTGCGAAGTGGGCATCAAGCAGATTAGCTTTGTCTAAGGGTTTGACAGCTGGAATGTCATTGTGGATAAGCGTGGACATAGACGACGAGACGGAGTTCTTGATGTTTTTGACGAAAGACCAAAAACTTCTGCTACCTTTGGGACGTTGTAGGATCTTAGGCATCAGTTTTTGGTCGTGTAAAAATTTAGCTCGTCGAATGTGGGAGTTGCAGTCATTTCTGGCTTGTATATATCTTTTTCGGTTTTCTTCAGTGTTGTTTGCCTTATAATTCCGAAATAAGCTTTCTCTTAACCTACTAACCTCTTTACAACTCAAGTCAAACCACGGATTATCCTCCGACTTAATACTTTTTAGCTTATTGGGGAAAAAAGTGGTTATGCCAGTATGGATAATGTTTGTGATCATATCAGCTGCGCCGTCCACGTCGTCGAGGAAGCACAAATACCAGTTAAAGCTCCGAAAGAAGTTGTTAAGGCCGCACCAATTAGCTTTCTTATGTCTCCATACTTTTCTTTTTGGAGCTTTTTCTTTAGCTGTGTGGAATGAATATGGGTATTTAGCTGATATGACACAGTGATCGGACGAGCCTAGAGGAGATAATACATTCAAAGTGTATTTATCAGGTTGAGAGGTAAGATACAAGTCCAGGGTGTTGGCGGGATGACTGGCAACTTCCGGGATACGAAATGGCTCATTCACAAGCTGGGTTAATTGATTCAACTCAGCGAAAATTTCGACATACCTTTCTTCAGGTGTTGTCTGTCCAGAATGTCGAAGCCACTGAGAATTGTGAACATTGAAAAAGACCGTTATAACGATTTCAGTGCGAGGAAACAGGGAAGCAATTCTTTGGATGGAGTTGGACAGCGCATCAAACGAGTCAAACGTGACGTCTCTGTCCAGGTTTGGGCTTCTGTAAAGAAAACAGACGTGAATTGTGTGCTTAAGAAAAGTGAATTTGAGCCATAAGAAATTAAATTCCGAGGTGGATGTTTGGCTATACTGCGGAAGCAGCTGGTAAGCGATATCATTACGGACATAGATGGCACATGCACCAACTCAGCTGCAAGAAATGGTCGGAAGAATGCATGTCCGATGAATGGAATATCAGCATCGTTTGCCCGGTCCATAAGAAAGGACCCGGTCTGCCCTTGCTTACAAAATCCTCTCTGCCGTACTGTGTAGGCGCCTGAAACCATTCGTGGACAATCTGATTGGTTCTTGCCAGTGTGGTTTCAGACCAGGAAAATCCACGATAGACCAAATATTTACACTACGGCAGATCTTGGAGAAGACCCATGAATTCCAGGTCGACAGGCACCATCTTTTTGTCGACTTTAAGGCCGCGTATGTCAGTGTTTATAGAGACGAACTATAAAGAGCAATGTCATGTTTTAACATTCCTGCCAAACTCGTCAGACTGTGCAAGAAGACTATGGAGAATTCCCGCTGCTCCATTAAGGTCGGAGGTGAACTAACCGATACCAACGATGTTAAAAGAGGTATTAGACAGGGTGACGGACTGTCATGTGATTTCTTTAACATCATACTTGAAAATATCGTGCTGGACTCTGCGGCCACTACAAGAGGTTCGATCTACTTCAAGTCCACACAATTGTTTGCCTACGCCGATGACATTGACGTTATCGGACGGAAAAAGCGAGACGTAAATGAGGTGTTCGCAAGCATTGAAGCAGAAGCGGCTAAAGTGGGTCTAACGA
Organism: Eumerus sabulonum; assembly: GCA_951905685.1. Taxonomy (NCBI): domain Eukaryota; kingdom Metazoa; phylum Arthropoda; class Insecta; order Diptera; family Syrphidae; genus Eumerus; species Eumerus sabulonum. The sequence goes on from OX645060.1 coordinate 180,971,745, forward strand.
TAAATGGGGACAAGACCAAATATATGATGTCACCAAAGAAAGACGCGCAACATTGACGTCTTGGTCAAAACGTCACCTTCGGCAGCTATATTTTTGAAGTAGTCAAGGACTTCGTCTACTCTGGCCTCATAGTGACAAGCAGCAACGACACTAGCGCTGAGATAAAACGCAGAATAACTCTTGCCAAATGCTGCTTCTTTGGGCTCAAGAGGCAACTGAGTAGTAGAGCCCTCTCTCGAAAAACTAAGATATTCCTCTACAAAACCTTAATCATCCCAGTCCTCCTCTACGGCGCTGAGGCTTGGACGTTATAAAAAGCGGATGAAGAGGCTCTTGGGCGTTCCGAGAGAAAAATTCTGCGTGCAATCTTTGGTCCCGTTTGTGTAAACGGAGCGTAGAAGAGGAGATTCAACCAAGAACTGTACGGGCTGTACAGCGACATCGGCTTAGTTAGACGTCTTCGGAATCAACGACTAAGATGGCTGGGCCATGTAGAGCGAATTGACATCAACGCCCCGGCCCGAAGAGTCTTCATTTAAGATGGCGCGCACAGGTGGAAAGGGATCCCAACCTGGGCGTGCGGCACTGGAAGCGGCTGGGCAAAGACCGTGTCGGCTGGAGAGGCTTGTTGGTTAGCGCCATCTAAGTTAGTATGTAAGTAAGTATCTGAAAGAAGGTTTTATTAGAAGGCAGTCTTTTGTTCGCAGCCTGATTAATAATAAAACTTTTGTTCGTACATATCATTCCACCTACACGTCCAATATTATCATTAACATTGACATTATAAGTAAGGAAATCAAGAATATGGATCTAACTCTATCTTAACGGCTTTGCTACTTCCATCGCATGTTCTTATCAAACATTATATTGTAAGCGAACAGTTTGTGGACGACATAAGAGAGAGTAGAGTATGCGCATTTCTCTTGCATATTATACAATTTCTTCAACTCATCTTACGAAAGTTCTCTTCTGAAAAAAAAAAAAAAACATTGGACTTATAATGATATATAGGTTACCAGTTTTAAGAAGGCCATGAATGCCCTTAACACGTAATGACTCTTCTTTCAGCACGTCACTTAAAACGTTTCCATAATTAGTCTAGTAGATTCCAGCGTACAGATAATCAACTCCTAGACATGATTAGACTTTACCTTGGTCGCACCTAAACCTGTCTACCATAGTCGTATACCATTTTTTGTTTTAATCCTTTTCAAAGAAGGATAAGTATTATGCGTACCCTGTCATTCTATATTGCAATTAGGACAGTCGGCGTAGAGCACTAACGTGCACATACCAGCACAACAGGCCAGACAAGCGTAATACAAAACTTTAAAAGCATTTCCATCCATTCACTGTACACCTCGTTTCGCCATAAAACAATTTCCAGCAATTCATTCATAAATTGCAAACCACTTATGCGTCCCATCCGGCTCTGTAGTGTTTAACACAAAAAAATTGGAAAGAAAAATGCGAAGCAAAAAGCAAACGCAATCCGTAAAAAGAGTAAATGTGCTGCCACTGAAGGATTCTTTGCGTAGCCACTGAACGCGCTGTTTAACACTTGAGCGGCAAACATCTCAATTCCTGTACGTGCGACTGGGTGATGATGGGCTGCTGGGTTGCTTCTGTGGATCCTTTGTGCATGAGCTGTTTCAACGCTTACGCATTATTATGCAATGAAAACAGAGCCTCTTAAAAAGTTATCCATCGTCTTCAAGCAAAGTCTTATGGATCTTGAATGACTTGAATGCCTTTAGGATCTTGAACGTCCTCGGTGGCTTTAGTGATTTGAGTGTGGCTACGATGAATCGCTATTGTCGTTGTCAGCAGACAAAACATGAAGACTCTTGATGGTCAGAAATAACAGAACACCACTGATGCTGCTGCCCACTTAAATCGGAGTTACATACTACGGATACAACTCGTTCTACAGGCACTGCAAGAACGAGTATCTTGGTTCTATATACATAAATACGTATACTCTGTGGTAGGGATGACTACTTCTTTGGTGTGTTTTTCAGTGTTTATCGCATTCCCTAAATGGAAGAATCAATGCATTTGTCGACAATCCTAAGAGGCGACACTTGGCGCTGGCGCTCTTGATGACTATTTATGTATGGAGGATGACTATCTGTGTATAGATATGTTGCAGCTGGATACACCATAGTCACGGTACGATAGCGTGGTTCTCATAATTCAACATGCATACACCTGTCTCAAGCCTCCTTGGGTTGTTGGTTTTATTTTTATTTGAATTTGTGCGCATACAGTCTGTGGTTTCCTAGTGTTGCAGATTATTTTATAGGCATGTATGTATGTTAGCGTTACAGTCCATGGAGGACCTGAGCCGAGCTTCTCTCAATCACCCATGCCGTATGTGATTTAATTTTCCCATACGTGAAAGGGACCTATAGTTTATTGCCGGTTCCGAACGGCGAATTTCGAGAAGCTTTTCATGACAATTTTACTACAGGGGGTATTGTCAGAACCCCGCTGAGGAGAAACACCGTGAAAAACGCGTTCGATGACATGACTGTGTCGGGATTCGATCCCGTGTCATCGGCGTCAGAGGACAACACGCTACCCACTGCGCCACGGTGCTATTTTATATTTTATTATTGAATAAAATCAGACAAATAATCTACGGTTGCTCTATTTGCTTGTGTCCAAATCCAAAAAATTAAAGAAAGTAAAACCATACCAAGCCACTCCTGTGTTCTGTTCGGGGAGAACCACGCAGTCGACTCTCCTGTCACTTTTATAGGGCACTTACTTACTTATTTAGGTGGCGCTACAGTCCGTGGTGAACCTGGGCCTCAACCAACAAGCGTCTTCAGCTGGCACGATCTTTGGCCAGCTGTTTCCAGCGCCGCACGCCCAGTTGGTTAAGGTCCCCTTCCACCTGCGTACGCCACCGTAGATGCGGCCGTGCTCTGCCGCGCCTTCCTTCCGGGGTGGATTCGAAGACTCTTCGGGTCGAAGCTGTATTTTCCATTCGCTCTACATGGCGTAGACACCTTAGACGCCGTATACGTAGACGTCGCACCAGGCGGATGTCGCTGTACGACCCGTACAGTTCTTCGTTATATCTTCTCCTCCATACACCGTTTGAACAAACGGGACCGTGGATAGTGCGCAGAATTTTCCTCTCGAAACGACCAATGTCATCTTCATCCGCTTTCGTTAAGGTCCAAGCCTCTGCGCTGTAAAGGGGGATTGGGATGATCAAAGTCAGTGTCACCTTGGTATTCCGAGAGAGGGCTCTACTTCTCAATTGCCTCTTGAGCCCAAAGAAACAGCGATTGGCAAGAGTGATTCTGCGTTTTATCTCAGCGCTGGTGTTGTTGTCGCCGGTCATCAGTGAGCCAAGGTAGGCGAATTCCTTGTACACTTCAAAGTTATATCCACCCATGGTGACGTTCTGGTCAATACGTCGGTGTTGTCCGTCTCTTTTATATGCCCTTGAGACCCATCATAGCCGCTTCTACCTCAATGCTTACAAGGCCTCCGTGACGTCTCGCTGTGTCCATCCAATCACGTCAATTTCATCGGCGTACGCAAGCAATTTCGTAGACTTGAAATAAATCGTACCTCTTGTGTTGGCTAGTGACTCTTACACGATCTTTTCAAGCACGATGTTGAAAGAGTTAAATGACAGCGCGTCACCCTGCCTAAATCCTTTTTTAACATCAAAGGTTTCGGTTTGCTCATTACCGACCTTAATGGAGCAGCGAGAATTCTCCTTTGTCATCCTGCACAGTCGGACGAGTTTGGCAGGGATGTTAAAACTAGGCATGGCACGCTATCATATGCAGCCTTGAAATCGACGAAGAGGTGGTGAGTGTCGATTTGGTATTCCTGGGTCTTCTCCAAGATCTGCCGTAGCGTAAATATTTGGTCTATTGTGGATTTACCTGGCCTGAAACCACACTGATAAGAGCCGATCAGGTTATCCACACACAGTTTCCGGCGTTCACACAATACGGCAGAGAAGATCTTTTATGCGATGTTAAGGAGACTTATTCCCCTATAGTTGGCGCAGTTATAGGGGTCTCCTTTCTTATGGACTGGGCAAGCGATGCTGAGATTCCATTCGTTGGGCATGCTTTCCTCCGACCATACTTTGCAAATGAGATGGTGATGCACCTTACCAGCTCATCTCCAGCCGCCTTAAGAAGCTCAGCGGACAGGCCGTCTACGCCCGCGGCTTTATTCGACTTAAGTCTTCATATCGCTATCTTGACTTCGTCTAGGTCGGGTGGACTGAATTCTGTTACATCGTCGTCCATTACGAATGGCTCGTTCTGCCTGACAGCGGTATCTTGTCTATCATCGCCGTTACACAGTCTGCAGAAGTGGTCTTTCCAAATCCTCAGCATCGACTGCGACTCTACTACCAGTTCTCCATTTTCATCCCTGCAGGCTGCCGCTCTGGCTTTTTAGCCATGGCATGTTCGTTTTATCTTATTGTAAAACTTACAGGCGTCATTCCTGTGGAAGCACCTCTCCATCCCCTCGATCTCACGCTTTCCGTGCTTTCTCTTCTTTCTTCTAAAAAGCGTGTGTTCCTCTCTTCCCTTCTGCTCATAGATTTCGCGAGCAGCTCTCGTCCGTCGTTGCAGCATGGCTTTATATGCCTCTTGTTTTGCTGCATGGGCTTGTTCGCATTGTTCATCGAACCAGGGGTTTCTAGGTGGTGGCGGTTTGAAACCCAGCACCTCTGAGGCAGCGTCTCTGACGGCTCTCTGGCAATGCGCCTATAGCTGCTCTATTGTTTGTACTGCTGTGGGCGGAATTTGAGAGAGCTTGGAGGAGACACGATCGGCAAAGATTCTGGCAGTCTCTTGGGATTGTAGCTTTCCGACGTCAAACTTACGTAGTCCTACTCGACTCCTAAGCATTCTTGGTATCCTCATTCGTACCTTGGCTACAACAAGGTTTTGGTCCGAGTCGATGTTGGCCCCTCGGAATGTTCGTACATCGAGAATACAGGAGGAGCGTCTGGCGTCGATCGCAATATGATGAATCTGTTTGGTGGTCGATTGATCAACAGACCATCAGGTACCCTTGTGGATGTTGAGATCGGGGAATCGATTAGCCTAACTTCGTTGTCGGATGTGGTGTTATGGAGGCTATGCTATCCTATGATCGACTCAAATATATCCCCTTTGCCCAGTTTTGCATTAAAATCTCTTGGAACTATTTTTGTGCCGTAGCTGGGACATTGGGCATAGGTTCTATCTAGGAAATCGTAGAATTCTTTTTTGATTCGATCGTCCTTTTCTTCCGTTGGAGCGTGAGCGCATATTAAGATAATGTTTCGAAATTTAGCTTTGATGCGGATTGCTATGTAGGGAAAGTGGTTCGTCTCCAGAAGAACACATAGCTTTTGAACTGTCCGGGTGCGTGTACCGTTCGCCGTCTTGAAGGTGACTTTCCAGAACAATCCGTCGCCGCCAACTTATCATCGGGATCATCATGGAGCGGTGTGAGCGGGCGAAAATTAAGGCACGCCTCAATGCGCGCTGCTAATGTCTGGAGCTGGTTGTGCCAAAGAACTTGTGTCCCCACTAAACGAACCAAATGATGTTTAGCGGACTACACCGCTGCCTCCCAGAGGCCACCCTGATGTGGAGCGCTGGGTGTGATGAAATGCCCCCTCGTTCCTGTGTTAGCTAGCGCTTGTTGAGTGTGTTCGCTCTGTCGGGCTCTGAGATTCTCTTGAAGTAAACGGTTCGCTCCCACGAAAGCTGTGCCATTTTCACTGTACTGGTCCCCGCCTACTGACGAATCTCGTGAATGCATCCGAAAAAGCTTGCGCTGATAAGTCCTCAACTACCTCAATATGCACTGCCCTTGTCCCATACAGACAAAAATTGTCAGGTACGTCTTAACAGTCGTTCGAGACCGCTTTATTCCAATGCGGAGAATGAAGGGTCCACAATAATCTACGCCTGATGCCAAAAAAGATCGCGCTGCATTAACCCGATGTCTTGGTAGAGATGCCATTTGTTGAACCAATCTCTGCTTGCGTTGACGTCGACAAATAACACAATTGTGGATGTAGCTCCGTACAGCTTGTTGCGCGTTTAGGATCCAAAACCGTTGGCGAATAGTGTGAAGCATAAGCTGGGTGCCACCGTGCAGTTTGCTGATATGTACTTGCTTGATAATAATTAGCCAAACCAAAGCTCCCTCTTTCGGTAAGATAGGGTACCGATGCATTTCTAATTCGGCCACCTACTCGCAAGAGATCTTTGCCATCCAAGTATGGGTTAAGCGGAAGCAGGCGGCTTGAGTTCGGTAGACTGGAAGAATTTCGAAGTTAATGAATATCAGTTGCAAAGCGTTTACCTTGTTCCATGAGAATTAAGATTTCCAAAGCTTCATCCAATTCTTCAGGGCTAATTATAACCCTTTGTCGGATGTGCCGTCGGGTAGGCAACCAAGCCTGACGCGCGTAACTGAAGCGCTCGATTAATGGGATGACTTTCCCATCACACCTTCGCGTTGTAAGTTCAGGAACGACTGTGCCCAACAGTACACACAAGGAATCTCTTTCTTCATTACGCGCGGCAGCCATCTCCTCTCCACTGAGTGTTGTGCCAGCGTTGCCGTCTGAGGTGAATTTGTCATTATCTCTCAACCACTCTGGACCGTGGAACCATAGATGATGTTTCAACAGTGCCTCTGCCCGTATGCCACGACTGGCGCAATCCGCTGGATTCTCAGCAGGCCGAATGTGGTACCATTTTGGGTGATGTTATCTCTTGAGCCTTCCGAACCCGATTTGAAACGAAGGGTTTTAGTATTGAAGGATGTTTGTGTAGCCAACGTATTACAATGTTAGAGTCCGACCATGAGGGCGCCGTGGAGCAGTGGTTAGTTAGTTGGACTCTGGCGCACGATGATCGAGTTCGGATCCCGATAACACCAACGCCCATCGAATGTTTATTTCCCGACGTTCCTCCTCGGTGGGGTACTGCCAAAACCCCCCGTAGTAATACTTGCCATGAAAAAGCTTCTCGACTCACGCCGTTCGGAATCGGCATTAAACTGGGTGATTGAGAGAAGCTTGGCTCTGGTCCTTCTTTGTCTGACAGTTTCCGATGGCCCATAAGCGTCTTGAAACAGTTCAGCGAAAGATGAGAGAGAACGTAAACTCCGCTACCACCTACAAGTCGATGGTTCGAAGCCACTTTAAAAACGGATATGCTCGAAAGTTAAAGCCAGCCGAAGCCCCCGTCAAGGATCCAAAGACCTGGTATTTCCCACACTTTGGAGTCGTCGACTCCAACAAACCACAAAAAATGCGCATTGCATTTGACGCTGCCGCCGAAGTGAAGGGAGTCTCACTTATGTACCTCTTACTTGTTGAAAGGATCACAGGAGTACTAACCGTTGCCATTAATCCTTTTTAACTTCCGGAAGGGAGTCGTCGCGGTATGCGGAGATATCAACGTTTATTCCAAATTCGAGTTCGTTGCGAGGACAGGTATGTTCAGAGGTTCCTGTGGAGAGACGGTAACGAAAGTAAGTCGTGGGACATACACGTGATGAATGTCATGACGTTCCTCCTGCTACGCCAATTATGTCAAGATCAAGTATGCATTAGAACAGAGCGACTTCTATGACGCACGTGCCATCAAGGCAATTACAAATTTCCACTACATTGACGACTTCGTTGGCAGTATCTAGGTATGCATATCTAGACATATCACCTGAGAAACTTCACGTCCAATTCAGAGGCACTCGTCAAAGCTTGACCTACTACCTGTAGAAGAGGGGCTTTTTCCAGCTGAAAAGATTTTGGGTAGGTTCCGGCAACCTTCCAGTGACAATTTTCTGTACAAGGTTCAATTCCAGCGTGTGCCCAAAGACGTTCTGACCGGTCTAAGACGTCCAACTAAACGAGAGCTGTTGAGCATAGTTATGTCAGTGCGCAAACCGTTGGGATTCTTGAGCCCTTTCGTTGTTGCCGCGAAGATAATAATGCGCGAAGTCTGGCGCCGTAATCAATTACGAGGACGAACTTTTAATATTCTTAACGATAAGCCAACAGTTCGTACTACTCTTTGGACTTTGTAGTATTTCTTGTTATCATTTTTGGCTGTTTGTCATTTGTCATTTCTGGTATCCACATCGTCGATATCGACGGAACCATGTGTTGATCATCAACTATATTTTCACGACTATTTTTAAAACGCTACGGGATACCCACGCATCGCTATATGCTTGTCCTCATTAACTGAAGCGTTTCGGTACAATTTTACCAACTTGATGTTGGCTCGTGGTTCGATACTCATATTTACACTGATTCAACAATGACGCTCTTAAATGTTTTGGTGGCCTTACAGCCCATGAAGGGCCAGAGCCAAGCTTCTCTCAATCACCCATTTTGTGTGTGATTCATTTTTTATACAGGTGAAAGAGACCTACAGTTTAATGCCGATTCCAAACAGCGCGAGTCGAGAAGATTTTCATGGCCAGTATACTACGCCTCAACAAGTATACTAATGTCAGAACGCCATTAGAGAGGCCGCCTCAGATGTACTCGATTTCGAGTCACCACCGTCGAGAAACCCCCTAGTTTGATGACGAGTGCAGACAGGCCCATGTAGAGAAACAGAATGCATACATGGCTACACTGCATCGACGGACGAGAGTTGCCCGCCAGGTCTATGAACAGAAAAGGAGAGAGCAGCATGCCCTTATGAGAAGAAAGAGGAGGGAGCACGAGAAGCGCAAAATCGAGGAGATGGAGAGATGTTGTTGCATGAATGACGTTCGAAAATTTTACCAGAAAGTAAAACGAACACATGTAAGAAAGCCCTAGGAAAAAAATGGGGATTTAACCCCAAGATTACCCTATGGCTCTACATCACGGTCGTTAGACCCATACTAATGTATGGAGTGAAAGTCTGGTGGACTGCACTAGACAAGACAACATACCACAAACAACTCGAGAAGGTACAAAGGAGGGCATGTATGTGCATTACCGGGGCCCTCAGGTCCACACCAACGGCTGCGCTTAACATGATACTAGACCTTACACCACTCGATATTTTCGGTAAGCAAATTGCCACACACACGGCCATAAGACTAAAAGCCAACTCGAAATGGGTGAGCTATTTCACTGGCCACTCCTCCATCCTGCAAAACAGGATAACTATGACAGAAAACCTAGACCACACAGAACCCACCATAGTCTTGGACAAAAACTTTACGATGATCTATCCGGACAGGAAGAACTGGACCCGCCAAACTCAACCGCGCAGAAACTGTGTGGATTTCTACACTGACGGGTCTAAATCCAAAGACGGGGTGGGCAGTGGAGTTTTCTGCAAACAACTCAAGCTACATAAAGCTCTAAAATTACCAGATCACTGCAGCGAATTCTAGGCGGTACTGTTGGCAATAAAAGAGGCTTTGTCTTGGCTGAAGTGTAACGTAATATCCACCACGGATATTCGCATTCTCAAAGACAGTCAAGCAGCCTTAAAGTCGCTGGAGTCCAATGTGTACGCATCAAAATCTAGTCTCGACTGCCGCAGATCTCTTAACGAGATGGCAGAACAGTTCAACATACGGCTTATCTGGGTACCAGGACACAGTGACATTACAGGTAATGAAAAAGCCGACACTCTCGCCAAACTAGGAACGACGCTACAATCAATCGTGGCTTGTGAGGGAGTACCCCTTACAACCATTAAACATAATCTGACCAAACTCGCCAGGGCCGAGACGAACCTGAGATGGACACAGGGACATATCTGCGTCATCACCAGGCAAATCTGACCTCGGCTGGACAGTCACCGCACAAGGTGTATAATCTCCCTAAAAAGAACTGACATCTACAAAGTCATCAGTGTCATCACAGGGCTCTGCCTCATTGGCAGTCACGCACAAAAACTAGGAATAGTTCTGAATGATTTCTGCAGAAGCTGTCAGGACGAGGAGGAGGTTGAATCCATTCACCACCTTCTCTGCGCCTGTCCAGCTCCCTGCAATTTCAGGAAACGTTACCTAGGCTCTTACTTCCTTAACGATCTGACAGATGTTCAGAAAGTGGGGATACTTGATCTTCTTAACTTCTTAAGAAGCACAAAATGGTTCCACGAATAGGGGGGTAAGACCCCCTCGTAGCTGCACAATGGGCCTCCCTGGCCTATGTGCATTCTTCTCAACTTTGGGAAGGCTACGACCCTTCCTACCTACCTACCTAAAACGAACATGCGAAGGCTATAAGCCAGAGCAGAAGCCTGCAGGGATGAGCACGGACAACTAGTAGTGGAGTCACAGTCGATGCTTAGTTTGTGGAAGGACCACTTCTGCAGACTGTATAACGGCGATGATAGTCAAAATGCCGCCGTCAGGCAGAGCGAACCATTCACAATGGACGAAGACGAAGGAGAATCCCGTCCACCGACCTAGATGATAGTAAGATAGCGGTATCGAAACTTAAGTCTTATAAAGCTGCTGGAGTAGACGGACTCCCCGCGGAACTCTTTAAAGCAGCTGGCGATGAGCTGGTCACGAATATGCACCAACTCATCTGACAGATATGGTCGGAAGAACGTATGCCCGATGAATGGAATCTCAGTATCGTTTGCCCGGTCCATAAGAAAGGAGAGGGATAAGCCTCCTGAACATCGCGTACATTCGTGGACAATCTGCTAGGTTCCTACCAGTGTGATTTCAGGCCAGGAAAATCCACGATAGACCAAATATTTACACTACGGCAGATTTTGGAGGAGACCCATGAATTACAGGTCGACACGCACCATCTTTTTGTCGACTTTAAAGCCGGGTATGACAGTGTTTATAGAGACGAGCTATACAGAGCCATGTCATGTTTAAACATTCCTGCCAAACTCGTCAGACTGTGCAGGATGACTATGGAGAACTCTCGCTGCTCCATTAAGGTCGGAGGTGAACTAACCGACCCCTTTGATGTTAAAAAAGGTTTTAGACAGAGTGACGCACTGTCATATGGTTTCTTTAACATTATTCTTGAAAATATCGTGCGGGACTCTGCGGCCAATACAAGAGGTACGATCTACTTCAAGTTCACACATTTGCTTGCCTACGCAGATGACATTGACGTTATTGGACGGACAAAGCGAGACGTCAATGAGGCGTTCGCAAGCATTGAGGCAGAAGTGGCTAAAGTGGGTCTAAGGATAAATGGGGACAAGACCAAATATATGCTGTCATCCAAGAAAGACGCGCAACACCGACGTCTTGGTCATAACGTCACCTTCGGCAGCTACATTTTTGAAGTAGTCAATGACTTCGTCTACCTTGGGTCGATAGTGAAAAGCAGCAATGACACCAGCGCTGAGATAAAACGCGGAATTACTCTTGCTAGCCGCTGCTTCTTCGGGCTCAAGAGGCAATTGAGTGGTAGAACCCTCTCTCGAAAAACTAAGGTATCCCACTACAAGTCCTTAATCATCCCGATCCTCCTCTACGGCGCTGAGGCTTGGACGTTATCAAAAGCGGATGAAGAGGCTCTTAGGCGTTCCGAGAGGAAAATTCTGCGTGCAATCTTTGATCCCGTTTGTGTAAACGGAGAGTGGAGGAGGAGATTCAACCAAGAACTGTACAGGCTGTACAGCGACATCTGCCTAGTTAGACGTCTTCGGATCCAACGTCTAAGATGGTTAGGCTTTGTAGAGCGAATGGACATCAACGCTCCGGCTCGAAGAGTCTTCGACTCCATCCCCGAGGGACGACGCAGCAGAGGACGACCGCATTTAAGGTGGCGCGCACAGGTGGAAAGGGACCTCAACCAACTGGGCGTGCGGCACTGGAAGCGGCTGGCCAAAGATCGGGCCGGCTGGAGAAGCTTGTTGGTCGGGACTCCTGGTTCACACAGAACTGTAGCGCCATCAAAGTAGGTAAAGTCAGTATAGTACGCGAGGTTTTGCCAGTACCCCGCCGAGAAGGGACGTCGCGAAATAAGCATTCGATGGCGTTGGTGTTATCGGAATCCGAACTCGCTTATCGTGCGTCAGAGTTCAACACACTAACCACTACGCCACGGTGCCGTTTTTCATATCCCGTGGAAAAGAGTATTCTCAAAATAATTGACGAAACTTGCGATAGGAAACCAAGTGAGCGAAGTAGTTAAGGTCAAAGGCATATTCCAAAATACGTGTGCACTGTTTTCAGTTCTGGTCAAAAAATTGCGTATAAAGGAAAAATGTCGCCAAGATGGGATACTCTTTTGTTCTAAGTGAAAAGGCTAACTTGCGATATTTTCTGTGTCAATATGTAACTGTGGTTGGATCGCAGATACACAAAGGAGCCGTCAAAAAGGTGGGTTCTTAAAGACGGACAGGTTCCGAAAAAGGCTAATGCGGTATAATCGGCTGGTAGGATGATTGTCACGATTTTTCGAGGTGCTTGTTACTTGAAAAAGGGAAAAACAAAAATTGGAGAGTAGTAATCGTCGTTATTTTACCGGCCAAGATTTGGCAATGAAAAGATATATGTTCCTTCATCCAGTGTCGGTTTTTCAACTTAAAGAAATCATGCCAAAATTATTAAAGATTTTCGAAACCGTTAGCCAGGGCAGCCAGGATATGTATGTACATATGTTGGCGTTACAGTCCATGAAGGACCAGAGCCGAGCTTCTCTCAATCACCCATGCTGTGTGTGATTTAATTTTCCCATAGGTGAAAGGGACCTACAGTTCATTGCCGGTTCCGAACGGCGAATTTCGGGAAGCTTTTCATGGCAATTTTACTACAGGGAGTTTTGTCAGAACCCCGCTGAGGAGAACCACCGTGAAAATACGTTCGATGACATGGCAGCCAGGATATAATAGCTGAGATTTACATTTTCTAGCTAACTGAATATTTAGCAATTAATGTTCATTTTTGGCTGGACGAATAACGGTGTTTTTATTATGGGTGGATATTATCGGTTGAATGGAGGGTAGGGTCTGAGCATGTAGGGCAAAGTTGCTGATTGCACTCAACATGGGGAGACGCCAGCATCAATCCCTGTTGATGCTCAAGTCAAGATAACGTACAGCCTCCTCGCGGCACCCTCTGGATAGCGTTCTCAACACCTGTGAAGGTGAACTGATGTATGCAGCTACCGCCGTAGGCAAGAGTGCCCGACCCGACCGGGATGGCGGTTTTGCGGAGGGCTAACAACCAGTCAATGTAAAAAAAAGAAAATGTTATGAATGATAATAAAACTACGTTGTGATGCACTTGAAAGAAACGAATTGGGCATGGATGCAATTCTCTTCGGAGTTCCCCTACTGCCGGAAGAAAATTTGAAATCTATATTGCACCACCTATGCCATTCCATTGACTGCAAACTGCCATCCTTAACATCTATTTTCCGTGCCCACCAACGAAACAGTCCCAATGATCCACCAATAATAATAAAATTTGGGTCAACACACGACCGTAGTTTAATTTTAAAATCATCGGCACTCTACCGCAAAACTCACGGGAGGCAACTGTGTTTGAGTGATGTTGGTTTGGACTCAAACAAGCACATTTACCTAAATGAGAGTCTCACTGCTAAAAATCGATCCCTCCTACACCTCGCCATACATATGAAACGCCAAGGTCAGCTGGGCTCTGTGTTCACCAAACACGGATCAATCATCGCTAAGGAACGAGGAACTACTAGCAACATAATAATCAATGACAAAGAGATACTAGACACAATTGCCGCGAGATGGTCATCAGAAGGAAGAACAAATCAACAAATACGACAACAACAAACAAATTGAAGTTCTTCTATCAAAGAGTAATTTCTTTCTTTTTTTTTTTTTTTTTTTAATTTGTCCTTTTAATTGTTCATCATCTGTGTTTATTACAAGCATATTACTTTTGTTGTTATTTTAAATGACTTCTGTTTTGCATTCATGGGGCAACTCCTTTGTCGAACCAAGAATATTGCTAAACATTTTAAGCAAACAATACTGCGGTGTTCGTAATTGTCATTTGAATGTGCAAAGTTTAAAAAATAAGATCGATAACTTGCGGTTTTTTTTTTAAATAATAACTTAATTGACGTGGTATGTCTATCAGAAACGTGGCTAAAACCGGAAATGTGTTCTGACCTTTTTAAGATTGGTTATTTTCGATTGATTAGGGCTGATAGGGAAAAAAGCGTAGGTGGAGGTATAGGTATATACATAAGAAAATCCATGAAATTCAACATAATAAAAAGGTCATCTGCAGATGATTCTATTGAATACTTGTTCATTGAACTTATTATTAGTGATGCTACAATATTGCTTGGATGCATTTATATGCCTCCACATGTAGCTAACTCGTTCCTTAATAACAGTGTACTAGAGTCGCTAACGCCCCTATATACAGACGTGATTGTGTGTGGTGATCTCAATCTTAATTTACTAAACGACAGAAACCGACCTTTTAAGAGCTCCACGCAACCTCCACATTTCAAACCAAATTGTTCCCCGTTCTTAATTGACACCTGACATCTAATAAAAACCTCATACTTCTCTATGACCAACTCCCTGCACCCGCGTTTTCATTCCATGATTTATTATTTATCGCACTAAACGTTTACTCGCATCCTGCAAAGGATAAAAACGTGCAATATCACAGCTTAAAGACACCAATGTACCTGATCTATTCGCCGGCTATCTATGCATTGACTGGGCTGGAATCGGCTAAGGTGATAGGTGATCGTCACTTTGGTGACAGTCATATGTGACTATCATCATCTTTTGGTATCGGGTAAGATTATCACAAAAAAAGTTTAGAAAAGGAGCAACACTTGCTTTTCGGAGTTACTGATAGATAAAGGTAGCCCTAAACGGCGAACATGTTCGCCGAATCCGTTCGTTTGCGTTACTCTCTACACGGCGAACACATTTGGAGAACATTCATTTCGTGCTGATTCTTCAGAGGCTAAACATGTACGATAAATAAGCACAAGTGGTTGCGCTTATGGTTATTTATTTATGTTTACTCGGCGACATTCACAGCAAATTCACGAACAAAATCGTCGAACATGTTCGCCGTGTAGGGCTGCCTTAAGACAGCTGTTAGATAGTTAAAAAGAAATTTTGAAATTAAAATCAGGACCGTTGTCACCGATTGTTTTGCACAAATACTGGGAAAAGTAAATAATGTACATATTAGAAATGCTATTATTGCATTCAATTCATTTATTGGCCAATTATACATTTTGTCGGCGTACAGGGATGGGAAACCGATTTCTCAAATTCTTCCTGAGAATTCTAACTTCCGTCAATGTCTCATTGAGCTCTTCATCTTCGCTTAAAAATAGTTCCAACCACGGAAACATACATATTTTATAAAACACACAAAAGCACAAACAGCCATATCAAACGCACAAAACATAGGAAATTGATAGCTAAATAGCTGTCACCAGAAAACTGTCACAAAAATGTGACAATCACAGTGACTATCACCTTACACGATACCGAAACCGAGAATGTGACTGTCACTTGTCGCAAATCACCTTAGCGGATTCTACCCCTGGTCTCCATTTTATACTACAAATGATGTTAACGTTCAAGTGACCTTTTTAAATAAATGTATTGCTAGTTTTTTTGAAAAGCATGTACCTATCATAACCAAAAGAAAGAAATCGCGCATTCCCTGGCTAACACAGGAGGTTATATCTCTTATGAAGTCTAGGGACTTGTTATATTCAAGATGGAAGAAATACGGATGTTCGTAGATTTATATTGAGTTCAAAAAATTACGCAACTCCGTTACGGCCCTTATTCGTAAAAACAAGAGGCAATATTATAAAACTCGGTTCAGGGACTGTGGTTCAAGCTCTAGTTTCTGGAAAAACATTCGCCAGATAGGCATTCAGTCAAATAACGAGTCGACAACGGATGAAATAGATGTAGACGCGTTAAACTCAAATTTCGTGCATCGCCCATTAAATGCACCAGCTGTATCAAAAAATATGTCGCCTGCAATGCCCCCTTTCACTTCCCCTAACAACGATCCAATGTTTTCTCTTTCGCTTGTGTCGACGAAATTACTGTTGGTAATTGCATTTTAAGTATAAAATCGAAGGCAAAAGGATCGGATACTATCCATCCGGACTTTGTAAAAATACTACTTCCGTTCGTGCTCCATCCTATTACATATATGTTCAACACCATTCTCACGACCTCAATTTTTCCTGATAGCTGGAAGGCCGCAAAAATTATACCATTACGCAAAACATCTGCTTCGAGGAAAATCGAATGCCGTCCTATCGCCTTACTCCCATTCCTAAGTAAAGCTTTTGAATGTATTGTGAGTCAACAAATAAAAAAAAAACATCTGGCTCGCTCGAACCTAGTCACTGAGTTTCAGTCGGGTTTTCGCGCCAAGCACAATTGTACAACCGCTTTACTTAAAGTGTCTGATGACATCCGGGCCGGTTTTGACCGTGATATGGTGGGAATAATGGTGTTCCTGGACTTTTCAAATGCGTTCGATTGTGTTGGTCATGGCATACTCCTGTCAAAACTAAGAACAGAATTTCAGTTTCAAAATTCCTCCTGTAAACTAATCAGCTCATATCTCTGTAACCGTTCGCAATATGTGAACTTTAATGGTAATTGTTCTGCACGTTTATCAGTTGTATCAGGTGTCCCGCAGGGTTCTGTCCTAGGTCCCCTTCTAGTTTCTTGTTTTATTAACGACATCTCAAGATGTTTTATACACTGCAATCACCACATCTATGCTGACGATGTTCAAAAATATTTTATGTTTCCTAGACCACATTACTCTCAGGCAATAAATCGCATAACATGTGAACTAAATATGGTCCACATGTGGTCTAAAGCCAATAGATTAGGTCTTAATCTATCAAAGACGAAAGCATTAATCATGAACAGTAGTCGGCAACCATTCATTATCCCGCCATTGTACATGGATGGATCTCCAATTGAATTTGTTGATAGTTTCAAGAATCTAGGTATACATTTCACTTCCAATCTTAGCTGGAGC
Source organism: Eumerus sabulonum (assembly GCA_951905685.1). Lineage (NCBI taxonomy): Eukaryota > Metazoa > Arthropoda > Insecta > Diptera > Syrphidae > Eumerus > Eumerus sabulonum. The sequence continues at coordinate 180,988,734 of OX645060.1, forward strand.
CTTCATATAAATAAAGTCACCTCCAAAGTTTATGGCGCTCTCCGTGGACTGAGCCCTACGGCTCAATTCATACCAGTAAATGTCAAACGTAGACTTATAACGACATATATTTTACCAATTATACTATATGGCTGTGAACTTTTTTCAAGTATGGACTACGATTCTGAACGAACACTGACAGTGGCTTTCAATTGTTGCGCAACATATGTATATGGCATAAGTAGATATGAGCACATTTCCGAATACACAAGAAAAATAGCTGATTGCCCTTTAATAGAACTATTAAAATATCGAACTATTTTATTATTACATAAAATTATGACCCCAAAAGAACTTGCGTATCTTAACCGAAAATTAAATTTTGCAATAAGTAATCGATCTCTACACCTTATATTGCCAAGGTACAAATACTGGAAGTACCCGTCAGTTTTTTGTACATGCAATTCGACTTTGGAACTCATTGCCCCTACACATCAAGCTAACGAATAACCCAAATGATTTTAAACGTAAAGTTTTCAATTTTGTTGCTAATAACCGCTACCAATAAGGACTCACTAACACTCAATTGTTTATATCCTTTTTCTAATCTATTTTTTTGTACCTTTCATATCTTTATCTCTTGTTTAATGTTACTGTTATGCCAAATCATCATGTCAGTCTATACAGACATACATAAAGTTTGTACATCCTTAGAAGACTATGCTTGTCTTATCTGTACATTGTGTTATTAATAAATAAATAAATAAAATAAAAATATGGGTTTGGATACTCAACGACGACACAGAAAGAAAAAGGACTACGATTTGCGAGTATGCTCCTCGAATGTGAGAGTTCTCTGCATTTCTGGAGCTACTCATCAACTTGAAAAGATCCTCAACCGGTATAAGGCCGATATTACTGAAAAACAGAATCACACACAACATGGGTGATTAAAGGGAAGCTTGGCTCTGGTCCTTCATGGGCTGTAACGCCACCAAAGAAGAAGAAGGATTCATCGTGGGAAAAAGGGTAAGATCGAAAGTCGTCGATTTTAAGCCAATAAGCCTAGCTTTCATCCGCTTCCAAGGCAGATTTACACGATCAGCCTCACCTGTGCAGTCGCCCCTACATACGGGGCCGAGGAATCCATCGAAGAGGATTTCTACGACTTCTTGGACGACGACTGCGGAGCTTGTCCGTAGTATGTCATCCAAATCGTTTTTTTTTTCTTTTTTTTTTTTTTTGTTGGAGGCTTCTGCTATCTGTTGGGACACTCAGACGCATGTACTGGTCCATTGTACTCCAGACAGATACCTTACATTACTGTATTTCCCCCGTTTCCGGAGAAAAATGAGAAGAAGCTTTAGTGATGTAGAGTTAAGAGATTCGGCACACAACACGTCGACCCCGAGGGTAAGCCACCATGCGCGAGCAAAGGCGTCACAGAGAAAATTCTCTGCAGTGTCATCCTCCTCGAAACATGCAGCACAGATAGGCATCTCGCTTATGCCAAGCACGTAGAGATACTTGGCAAACGTGTAATGGCCCGTGATAACTCCCCCAAGCCTTCTGCAGTCGACTCTCCTTAAAGACAGGAGGAATGCTGCAGATTTCTTGCAGACATCAGGGCATACGCCCTTTGTCATCCTGCATCCTGGACAATTCCTCCATCTACGGTTGTGTGTATTAAACACCCAGTTGTTAATGTGGGAATTAACCGTGGCTGTAGGTAGACCTAGAGCGGGTTCAGGTCCTGAGAAGCTCCCCTTTGAACCCATTCTGGCGAGTTCATCAGAGATCTCATTTCCTGGGATCCCTGAGTGGCCTGGAACCCATACAAGCCTTAATGAATTTAGTCTACCGACTCTGTTCAAGAGGGACTTGAGTTCAAGCACTAATTTAGAGATAGTTAAGGGGTTGAACACAGCTTTGAGTGCAGCTTGGCTGTCACTGCCGACGCATATGCTTTTCCCCCTCAACCTGTGCTTCACAACATAGTGCATGGCTATTAGGATTGCGTATATCTCTGATTGGAAGACAGACGCATTTTTTCCTAACGAGAAATGCTGTCGGATGTTTTCGCGTTCAAAGAAGACCCCAGCACCGGACCCCCGCCCAGACCTGGAGCCATCCGTGAAAATGCGAAGACTATCCTTTCCAGGTTCAATATCCAGCCAGAGCCATGGAAACTCGACTGTGAAATTAAGGCGCAATAGGATAACGGCGGTCGTCAGTGCGTCAGAAGGCATGCCCATGAGACACGGGTCGCAGGACAATTCTTGCGCAAGCACCCTGTTATTCCTATGCGAGTTGTACCAAAAGCCATTTGGCTTTCAGAGCACACCCTTTGATAAAGCCCCCCGGCAGTTGAACTCCTCGCGGTGGGGGGCGGGCAACAGGTTTGGGGTGTGTGAATTGATTTTTATACAGCTCAAACCTGGCTAACGAAATCCATTTAGACATGTTTACTGCCAATAAACATGTGACACCCCAGAAATACTCAGATCCTCGCAGCTCTACCAAACCAATTTTAAGTATTCATCTTTACCTTAAGATTGCGACACATTCAATTCCCTCCAGACATGCAAATATCGAATTCTATTGTAAATAGATTTAACCTAATTTGTTTGGGTATGGCTTTCTGTATCGTCGTTTCTGTTATTATTCTGTCCAGGGAAAAGGAATTCTATCCCCTTTCAATCATGATCCCACATTTTTGCGTGCGCCCTTCATTGTGTTGGAATATCTACAGTCACCTGCACCACATGTAATTTCATATCAATTTCAATAACTGGATTTATCTGCAATACTATTTCGTGAGAGCCCCCGGAGACATTATCATCATTGGGTTAGAGCCAACAAAAAAATAGTTATCCTTCAAATATTGGGTTAAAGACCCAACCATCCCATCCTTGAAGCCGCAGCCACTATACACTCTCTTCCACTTTCGACAACATTTAACGAAGTCAGCTTGTTTTCACATCATCCAACGTCCAAAGACCTAAGCGAAAGAATACAAAGAGGAAAAAAACTCTGAATGATAGCCAGCAGCCTTGATGGGAGTTTACCAATGCCAAAGGGGGATAACGTCGACGGAAAAACACTGCGACCAGACAGTGTGGCGCACTTTTCCCCATTTTCTGCTTCCATGGATGCACCCAAAGATGACAACCTACCTGCAAAACGTAAATCACTAAGTTCGTAACTGCACTGTTCTACTATTGAAGCAACCCTTCTGAATCGCAGCCAAATAGTGCCCTTCGGTCTTGTGCAACCAAATCGAACCGAACAGAATTGCATCGACCATTTACCAAAATGAATGGTTAATATTCTACAGCCGCGAATCTAACCGAGACAGCTGAAAGCTCACTGTCCATCACGAAACCGCGAAACGTCTATTTGTCCCATTGTCATTCCCACCATTGAAAACGACGCAACCAGCAACAACAACGTAAGACCTATTAGTGCCAAGTTTTCGTGCTACCAGCGTCCAATCGCTGTGCGTCTATCGCCCGAACATACATTGGCCATCGCCATCGTCCTCCTTATTGTACTAGCTTTGCATTCCGCGTAATTTATTACGTTCCTTGCTTTTCGTAATGGAATTTTGAAAATTTTTATTTAATTTAGCAAACAGCATACAAGATCGATGTTCTGCCCACCTCCTAGACCAGGCGGCAAGTTGCGAATTCTATTTTTGCCTTGTGTGCCATAGCCACAGCCCGTGTCTAGCAATGGCCAGTGCCAAGCACCAGCCAACAGCCACCAGCCACTTATTAGACATTATAAATGCATTTCGTTCGGCCACAAATGTTGTGTAGCGCTGAATAGTGCTGAATAGGACTCTCCGCTAACTTTAATTTGCATATAAATTATGCGCCTTTGCGGTTGCGGAGTTATTGCATCTGTGGGCCGATGGCGGTGGCACCCGAGAACGGCTGGTGGCTGGCCGGCTGTTTAAATGATGGTTGGAAGTGTCAACGCATATTTTGTGCCCGACAACATGATGGATTCACTTTTGCGGTTGCTTTTTGAAATATTATTGTAATTTGTGTTCGGGATGATTCTTGGGGGTCGTCACAACGAATATATACATACATATGTATGTGGTGGGACTGGAAGACTGGAGGAATATGTTTCGAAGGCAATGGGGTGTAAGCATGCCGACTCGTTGCTGGGCTAAAAATAGTCGGAATGCAGTCGTGTGGCGGTAGTGTCTGGTTGGCGGATGATTTTTGATGAGGAACTACTGGCACCAGAGTAAATGGCTTTGCGGATGACTTTGTAACTAAGTGATTCGCTACAATTGCTTTGAGGTTAATTACAGAAGTTTGAGCGGGAAAAGCATCATTAGCTATGAAAAGCATTAGGATTACAAGTTTGCTTAGCACGAATAAGATTTTTACGAAGAAATGGTTGAGAGACAACTTATTGCGGTGTTGCCCCAACGGAGGGATCAACGGAAGTCTCGTTTAAAATCAGAACCTCCTTTCAATAATTGTTCAAATCAAATAAAGTGTGAATCAAGTGATTCCGTCGCATATCCCAACTTCTCTAGTTTTTCCACAAGCTCTCTGTATGGTCAACAGAAATCCGAAAGCAACCGGTGGAAGTTGAGCGAGATGGGCCACGAGATCTTGCTTCATTCACAGTTCTTGGAGGATCTTTCCGACTACCGACTACAACAACCTGGGCAAAAACCTTTAAGGATTTCAACGACGCCAAAAAATGTCTCCAGAGAATTTAAAACCTCAAGAAAATCTGGGTTGGGCTGGGTTCAAAGTCAAATGCCGACATATATGCAAAGAGTTTTCCAATAGGGAATTGACAACTATAAATTCAATTTGTGAACGCACCCTTTCCCTAATCAACTTACTGTCGCTGTCAATTTATTCAGTAAACTCAACATTTTCATCATGGTAAAGTACACCAACGGACACAGGCTGATTGATCTTGCTACGGGGCGAAATCTCGAAATCTCCTTCTAGCCAGTACGCGCTTCCCGCACCTCGATATACACAAAGGCACCTGGTGGTCTTTGATAAATCGACTACCAACCAGATTGATCACATCGCGATCGACGTCAGACACTCCTCTACTATTCTTGATGAGCGAACTTTCCGAGGGGCTAACATCGACTCGGACCACTAACTTGTAGTAGCCAAGATGCGCTTAGGGATATCACGAACGCAACGGAGTAGAGTAAGAATACAAAGTTATGACGTAGCAAGGCTACTATCGCCAGAAACCGCTCGTGCTTTTACTGATCGCGTCTCCCTTAAGCTCTCCAATATACCTCAATCCTCCACGCTATCAATAGAACAGCAGTGGAACCTTTGCAAACAAGCCCTGAAAAGCTCTGCATCCGAAGTTTTGGGTTTCAAAGCTCCACCACGAAGAAACACCTGGTTCGATGACGAGTGCAGGAGGATTCACACAGCGAAGCAGGATGCATATAACGCTACGCTGCATAAAAGAACAAGAGCAGCTCGTGAGCTATACGAGTTAAAAAGAAGGGAAGAGCATAAGCTTCTCAGGAGAAAGAAGAGAGAGCACGAGAAGCGCGCAATTGAGGATTTGGAGAGGTGTTACTGCAGGCGTGACGTTCAAAAGTTTTATCAACAGATAAAGCGAACATGCCAAGGTTATAAAGCCAGAACAGAAGCCTGCAGAGATGAGAACGGACACCTAGTAGTAGAATCGCAGTCGATGCTGAGAATATGGAAAAACCACTTCTACCACTACCGCAGTCAGGCAGAATGATCCATTTCTATTCGACAAAGACCGCAGAGAACTCCGTCCCCCTGACCTCGACGAAGTTAAGATTGCCATATCGAAACTCAAGTCGAACAAAGCTGCTGGCGCAGACGGACTGTCTGCTGTGCTCTTCAAGGCAGCTGGGGGTGACCTAGTTAGGTACTACTCATCTGTAACATATGGTCAGAGGAAAGCATGCCCGAGGAATGGAGTGTCAGCATCGTATGCCCGATCCACAAGAAAGGAGACCCCTGTGATTGCGCCAACTACAGAGGAATAAGTCTCCTTAACAACGCCTGCAAAATCTACTCTGCCGTTTTGTGTGAACACCTGAAGCCTTTTTTAAATAAGCTGATAGGTCCTTATCAGTGCGGATTCAGGCCAGGGAAGTCCACCATCGACCAAATCTTCACACTAAGGCAGATCCTGGAACAACGACATGAGTTCCGAAATCAAACGCAGAATCACTCCTGCCAATCGCTGTTTCTTTGGGCTCAGGACGCAACTGAGTAATGTAGCCCTCTCTCGAACAACAAAGTTGACTCTATGTAAGACCCTTATCATCCCGGTCCTGTTATACGGCGCAGAAGCATGGACACTATCAAAAGCGGATGAGGAGGCCCTTGGTCGGTTCGAGAGAAAGATTTTGCGCGTGATTTTTGGGCCTATAAGCGCAGACGGAGGATGGAGGACAAAATTCAACCACGAACTTTACGGGCTGTACAGCGACATGGGCCTAGTCAGGCGTCTACGGATTCAACGCCTAAGATGGCTGGGCCATGTAGAGCGAATGGACACCACAGCTCTAGCCCGGATAGTCTTTGAATCCAACCCCGAGGGACGAAGAAGCAGAGGACGGCCGCACTTAAGATGGCGCACACAGGTGGAAGGGGACCTTAGCCAACTGGGTGTGCGGCAATGGAAAAGGCTAGCAAAAGATCGTGCTAGATGGAGGGGCATGTTTGTTGAGGCCCAGGTTCACCCCGAACTGTAGCGCCCGCTAAGGAGAAGAAGAAGTTACCAACGAGTAACGTCTGCACATCATCAAAATTTTCTGCCGAATTTCGGAGTTGGTGACCGCAACTTTAAGAGCGTTAACTCCAATTTTCGGTCGTAATTCTCGCCCTAGTAGACAGGCAAAAAGAAGTCTAGTGTAAATATTAGAGTCTTCATATTCGTTGTGTGATGTTGCCATGTCGGTGAGACTACAGGTTGGTCGAAGTGTCGAAAATATCGCTGCCGTTCGGGCTTCCGTAGCAACCGATCCAAATCAGTCAATTCCACGGCGTTTTCAAGAATTGGGCATCGCTCAGACCACATTATGGCGTATTTTGCATAAGGATCTTGGTTTACACCCATACAAGATCAAGCTTACTCTAGAATTGAAGCCGATGGACCATTCGAAGAGACGTACGTTCTCCGATTGGGCTCTAAAGAAGATGCGCCAAGATGATAAATTTCATCGCTAAGTCATCATCAGTGACGAAGCTTATTTTTGCCTCGATGGGTTCGTCAATAAGCAAAATATGCCTTATTGGTCGGGTGAAAATCCACATGTGCTTCAGGAATTACCACTTCATCCACAAAAAATAACTGTTTGGTGCGTTTTGCACGCCGGCGGCGTTATTGGGCCATATTTTTTCGTCGACGATAACGATCGTCACGTTACTATGAATGGCCAGAATTATCGCGCTATCGCGCCATGATAAGCGATTATTTTTGGCCCTAATTGAATGACATGTGGTTTCAACAGGATGGTGCCACATGAAGCAAAGAAGTGAAAAGGTAAATAACAATAGTTATGAGAAAAAGGTTTGCAGCTAGGATTAATATATTAAGGACACAATAGGGATCAAAGCTCGAAAGTTTGCTACTGGTTGTGGTATATTGTCTACTAACCTTACGTCAGTACGTGACCAAGGGGATTTTTTGGATGAAAATCATGTCTGTGGTATGGGAGCCCCCTTAAATATTTATTTTATTTGTTGTTATAGCGGTAACAGAAAATTTCACCTGTCTAACTATCACGGTTCATAAGATACAGCCTGGTGACAGACGGACGGACAGCGAAGTCTTAGTTTTACCCTTTGGGTACAGGACCTTAAAAACATTCCGTGAACATTCTGTGAACATTCAAAGTGCCCAATGGTGTTCATATCGAATTCTAGTTAGCCCATAGTACGACTATTATATAAAGTGCTTACTAGAGTGGAAAGATTTTATAGCTATCGAACTGGGAATGTTCTGGGAATGCTTCTTTTTACATAAAAGAGATCAAAAATCATTCCAGGTATTTAAAAACAGAAACCTCAATGGTCGCTTTGGGCCAAGTCTAAGTGCACACATGCACGTTAAAGTATCAAAGCATCTTTTGTACCAAACTTCATCAGTATTAAGGAAACGATAAAATCGCCAAGGGCCACAACTATGCACTGAATATTTGAGTTGTTCACATGAGACCCCACATCTGCATAACGGAGTCAGTGAAATCCGTCAACTATTCATAATCCCTCAAATACCCTCTGGTCTCATATAAACTTAAATAACCTTACACCCAACACTAACGTTAACATAACGACCCCAAAGCGTCTCGTGTCCCGACGAAGCCGCCTACCGGCCCATAAGACCATGCATCATTAAAACACTCCCAAATGAGGAATTAATTTTCCACCATTAATAAATTACAACACCATATTTACAACAGTATACACTTACCTGCTTTACATGGATCCATATCCACGTCGTTGGACGTTTTAGTCTCATACTTTGTATGGAATAGTTCCTCCACGGTGAACTTGCTTCGATAGCGACGCTTTTCGACCGGTTTCACAATGAATTCATATTCACCGGCTTCCTCGTCGTGGTTATGATGATGGCTATGATGTTGTGATGACTGGTGAAGCTGCGAAAATGAAGGATCTACCGTCAACTTATCGTGTAATGGTAGGGTAAGATGTTCCAAACGATGCCGGTGGTGATTATGATGTAAATGTCGATGGTGGTGTGGATGTGGATGATGATGATGTTGGTGCTCGTGATTACTCTGCGTATGCACATGATGCTCTTGCGGATTATTAGGAAGCTGTCTACCGTCAGCCTCTAGGGCGTTTACACTTTGATTTAAATAAGCACACTGCACAATACACTGCATCTGAATAAGCGCTACAAGCAGCAAGGTGAGCGAATAGCTGCTGCAAAACAAGGAACGAGGCATATTTGAAAATTCCCGAATGAAAGCCATTATGCAGGTTTGCGAACTGTTACTGAACTGTGCAATAAAATTGGACGTAAACACGATGATCGGACAAAAGCCTCGCGGTGACACAAAAGAGAAACGCTTTTTCCTGATTCTGATTTTCCTTATTCGTTTCAGTCGTGTAGGTTCCGCGCGAGATGGGCTTTTGTTTTGTACTTTACTTCATCTTAATTCTGATAACCGACAATAACAATCGTATTCGTAGTAATTAAATGCGAATCATTTACAATTGGTATTGCGACGCGGATGCATTGCAGCGAGGTTGTATAGCTGCTGTGTTGTTTTGTTCGCTGATATCACGGTATCTCCTGAGTGACGAGAAAGAGAGCAGGCGATTCCGAGTGGCAAATAGGTATATATGTACATATGTATGTACTCGTACTCGTGGTCATATGCACCGATAAGTAGTATAATGTGCACCACGTTTTTGCACTTTTCGATACGTTTTAATCAGGATGCATTGTTGTACTTTCCACTGATTATTCCCGAGCTCTGAGGGCCAAATTTCTACATAAATAGAAAAAAAAAAAAAAAAAACAGCTGCAGTTATTCTTAGAAATATTGTTGATATTTTTATAGATAATTAAAATGGTCAAGGCGATACAGCGATGGGGAGCTATGCACAAAGCAAAAACACAAGGCAAAAGACAACTGACTACGTAAGTTAAGACTATGAAATCTATCTTAACAATTTACGTACGTTTTTAAATTGATTACCTTGCAATATGTGAGAGCACCGTGGCGCAGTGGGTAGTGTGTTGGCTTCTGACGCCGATGACACGGGATCGAATCCCAGCCATGTCAGCCATTCGCCATGTCATCGAACGTGCTTTTCACAGAAATTGATGTGTGTACCAAATTTCAACTTAATCGGTCCAGTAGATCCGGAGATAATTGACTGTGAGCGACGGACAGACGGACACACGAGTGATCCTATAAGGGTTCCGTATTTTTTTCGGACGCACGGAACCCTAAAAACATTATTTTTCGAAACTAATATAGTGGGTTTTCATTTATTTACAGAAAAAATACCTCAATGTTTGTTTGTTTAGTTTTAGAAAAAGCGGATTTGTTTTGGAATCTTGTCTGTAAATCAAACAAAATTTGAACAGCCCCACGGTCATTTTCTTGGCCGCAAATATTTTTAAGCTTTCAATAGCAGCGTTAGCTTCTTTTCTTCTTCTTCTTAGCGTTCGCTACAGTTCGGGGTGAATTTGGGCCTCAACCAACATGCCCCTCCATCTAGCACGATCTTTCGCTAGCCTTTTCCATTGCCGCACACCCAGTTGGCTGAGGTCCCCTTCCACCTGTGTGCGCCATCTTAAGTGCGGCCGTCCTCTGCTTCTTCGTCCCTCGGGTTGGATTCAAAGACTCTCTGGGCTGGAGCTGTGGTGTCCATTCACTCTACATGGCCCAGCTATCTTAGGCGTTGAATCCGTAGACGCCTGACTAGGCTCATGTCGCTGTACAGCCCCGCACGAAGGGTTCCGTACCATCTGTATACTGTCATCAAATGGTTTCAGGCAGGATTTTTTGGATGAAAATCATGTCTGTTGTATGGGAGCCCTCCTTAAATATTAATTTTGTAGCGGCAACAGAAATACATCATCTGTGAAAATTTCAACTGTCTAGCTATCACGGTTTATGAGATACAGCCTGGTGACAGACGGACGGACGGACAGCGAAGTCTTAGTAATAGGGTTCCGTTTTACATTTGGGTACGGAACCCTGAAAAACAAAGCATGTATTATATCTTTGACCGCGCTTTGTATGGACGGGTACCAACTGTGCAACGGTAGGTCTGAAGTAATCGACTGAACTGGCTTTGTAAGCGAATGGCAACAAAATTCATTGCCAGGAGGCAACCTTCTAACATCACGTCCTGCATCCGAATCATTCGGTATATGGTCACACAATCACTAATGTTAAGCGAAATACATACATACATGCATATGAACATACATATGTGTGTGTACCTCGAATCAAGAGAGATCTCCTAATGACCTTTGATTGAAATTGAATGCCGCCATCAGACGAAATTAATTGACACCACCGGCAGCATTCTGAGAGCAACAGAAGCAATTTAATCAATTCACCTAATTGGCCTCGTTACATCTCGAGGCCCGTCAACCCAAGGTTCATTTAAAGTATCAACACAATCCATCTTAAAAAAGACAGCGGCAATCGGTAAAATGCGGACAAAAACTCAAAAGAGCCAAGGTGTCGACAAAAGAACGAAGCAGACGACGAAGAAGATGGTAAAATGCTGTACGATACGAGTAGAAGAATAATGAAAAGTTCCATTTGTATTGATACATTTAACTCTGCATCGAACGTTTCAAACGTTACAAATTAGAGGATACCTTCTTGTTTCTTCTACAACATTTTCACAGCAATTATGTGTTCACTTGCAAATCGTTTTCCACCTGCCTACTGCCTTTGCTGGGTGGAAAGGAGGAAACTCATTGCCTTGTCGCCTTAAATTAATAATTTCACAAAACATCAAAAGCATGCTCCTCCATCATCACTTAAAAATTGTAGACAATTAATTTACTATTGCACCGGGTAAGGGCCTCATGTACATCCGGAAGCTTGAGGGAAATGTACCGGAATGTATGCATCTCGGTAAAAGGACCTTAATGTTCATGCATATATAGATATTCTTTAAAGAAAGTAAAAGTTTGTCCTGCCTTCAGTCGATGGGCGAAATATGTTTTATGGATTTGGGATAGTCAGTTTGCTGGTTCTTTATACTTCAAGTTAACTTTGTGGGGAAAAGTTTTCGAATGGTCTTTGTTTTGGCATCCAGTTGAGAATAGTTTCATTGTTACTTTAGAAATGTTTAGCTTTTATGTGTTGGTGAGAAACTAAAGATTTTGAAAAGTTTTTAATTTATTTTTGGATTAACAGGAAGCTAGGGATAGGATTAGCGTAATGGTAGAATTAAAGGACAACATTGCGAGGTTGGAGTTTTCTGTCGAATTTGATCGTTTAAATCTGTTAAGAAATACTTGTTTTTAAAAAGTGTGGGTGAAGAAAATGTCTTTAGAGTCATTAGATTGCTTGGAATTTTTATTAGAAGATCATGAGAAAATATGAGATTGAAGGAATTTAGAAAATTGTGTTAGAGCTTCGTAATACTTAGGTCCGGAATTCAAATTGCGATGGAAAATATGGTTGATACCAAGAGCTTCAAGTTGCCCGATATAAAGAATAACACAGAAGGAAAAAGAACATTTAAATTCTTCGGAATGTTGTCCACAAAGTAAGAAGACATTTTAATTTACACTGCGCACGCAAATGGATTTAGGGAATCCTTGCATTGGTAGGACTGCCTCTGGCTTTGACATACATAGGTGCCAGGTTTCACATCAAAATTTTCATAAGGGTTTTAGACAGCATTTGTCCAGCCTATACCCAAAAAAGGCGAATCATCTTCTCCCTCCAACTACCGATCTTTCCAAGATCATGGAAACGCTGATTAACCGTCAGCTTATGCAATATCTTGAATCACGAAAACTCCTCAATGACCGTCAATACGGTTTCCGCAGCAACAGATCCACTGGTGATTTGTTGGCATATCTCGCTGAAAAGTGGAATCATTCGCTTCACCAAGCAGGTGAAAGCAAAATTGTTGCACTGGATATTTTGAAAGCATTTGACAGGGTTTGGCATGAAGCCCTTTTGTCGAAAATGCGTGTTTTTGGGATCGAGAGAATTCTTCGAAGGCAAACTAACAAATCTAAAAAAAATGGAACTTGGACCCAGTGGAACAAGTTATGCAACATCTGAAAAAAACGCAGAGAGCGTCGTTTAAAATATCAAAACTGATTGCCAAATCCAATCCTTGTAAGCTAAAAGCAGAAGAAAGCAGAAGAGCTATTAGGGCAGGAAGCTCAAAAGAAAATTCTTGATATACGACTTTCAAACGACACAATGAAATCGCGCATTTAAAAAATGTCAAATGATATTGAAGAACAAGTTGTTGACAAAATAAAATGTAGCCCTTATTTTGCGCTAAAATGTGATGAATCTACCGACGTGTCACAATCTTCCCAATTACTTGTAGTTATTCGATTTTTGAATGACAATAAAAAGTATGAGGAGGAGTTACTATTTTCTCAAGAACTTGAAACGACTTCGAAAGATGCAGATATTATGGATGTACGGACGGTGCTCCTGCAATGCTTGGTTCCCGCTCTGATCTTGCAACGTTGATAAAGACAAAATATCCAGCTGCAATTACGACACACTGCGTTATTCATCGTCACGCACTGGCTGTCAAAAAGGTTTCCAGAATGCTTCGCTATTGCGATTAAAACTGCTATAAAAGTAGTTAACTTCATTAGAAATAGTGCACCGAATACTCGTCTCTTCAAACAATTGTGCTCTGATACGAATTCTGAACACGAAGCTCTACTTTTTCACACGGAAGTGCTATGACTTCCCAAAGGAAACAAGCTGTCAAGGTTGTACGAACTAAGAGAGGAAGTAAATACAAGCATTCTTAACTGATAAGAACAAAGAGTTGCTGAATCAGTTCTGTGAGTTCAAATTTCAAATACGTTTTGCTTATTTGGTAGATTTATTCGCACAAATAAATAAATTGAACCTTCAACTGCAACAGTCAGGAAATTTTACGTTGCAAGGCACCAACAATATATTTTTATATGAAGATCAAATCAGTGCATTTATCGCGAAAACTGAGCTATGGATCAATAAAGTCGAAAGAGACAATCAAGTTATTGACAGACAGTGTGCTGAGATTAAACGAGAAATACAGAATAATAACGCACTTCATTTGAAAAACTTAAAAAGTGAATTCAATCGCTATTTCCCTGACTGCGAAGACAACGGTCGGTATTCGGAAACTGATCCGCAATACTTTCATTGTAAACATTTCTGAGGTGTCTGATGAATTTCAAGAAGAAGTGATTGAAATGCAACACGAAAGTAACTTGAAAGATGTATTCGAGACAGGAATTAATCTTGAAGATTTTTGGAGCCCAAAGGCAATTTCTTTTCCAAAGATTCGAGAAATTAGGAAATATGTCACCTAACTTTGTTTTCATCGACATATCTATGCGAGCAGGTGTTCTCGGCACTTCTGTTAATTAAAAACGAGCGCCAAAGTCGCACCGACATACATTTGACTTTAAGTATCACTGAACCAAGGTTTCAGAAGTTAGTAAAGAACATGCAGTAAAGAACAAAAGTCTTATTAAAATAATATACTTATCTCATTTATATTTACTCCATTTTACCTCTAAACAGTTGGTGGTCCATGGCAGGACAGACAATTTGTCAAATGGTCCCTCATCACTAAAGGGTTAAGAACCACTGGTTTTGATTGACAGCGTCTCAACTTTCAGCTTCTTCTGATTAGAACGTATGAAGGTATGTCTTTTTGTTTCAATTTTTGCATACACATCGACAATTGTCTGTAGTAACTCAAATGATTGTTTTTTGTAATCATTAATCGATATTCGTTTGTTATGAAAAGAGGATTCCACTTTTAAAAAATCCCCTTGGTAACATACTGACCTAAGGTTAGTCGACAATATCCCATAACCAGTAGCAAACTTCCGAGCTTTGATCCCTATTGTGTCCTTGATGTATTAATCCTAGCTGCAACCCTTTTATTCTGTAATTGCGAATGACCAATAATAAAAACCTTTTAAACTTTGATGATCCATATTGTGCCAGGGGGGAGGGAGCGAGCAAACAGAGCAAAGAAGTTGATCGTGTTTAACATGGCAAACGCCAGCTTCGATCTCTGTCACTGCTCAATCCAAGCCAAGCCTCCGCGTGGCCCCCCTGGATAGCTACCCTGGCACCTGCCAGGTCGTGAACCAATGTGCGCAGCGACCCAACCCCTTGTTCCTGGGGAAAGAGGAACCTGGCCCTCCAGATTGGGGGTTGTGCTTAGGGGTAACATCCCTATCACGTAAAAACCTACTTGTTCCGAAACAACAACAAGCCTCGGATACGGACGGATACAATGCTGACGACCCCTGCAAACGACTAACGGACTTGAGAGTCTGCACCTGGAATGTTAGGTCCCTTAACAGACCGGGTGCAGGCGATCAATTGGAGCAAACCCTAAAGCAGATATAACCGCACTCCAAGAAGTGCGATGGGATGGACCAGGCAAAAAACAGATGAAAAACTGCGACATCTATTACGGGAATTGCTATAAGGAGAACAAACAGCGCTTATTCCGGTGCGGATTCGTTATTCGAGGAAGACTTCGACAGAAAGTCTTAAGCTTCCGGGATGTAAGCGAACGCCTCATAACAATCCGCATCAAAGCTAAATTTGGAAACATAAGCTTGATTTGCGCTCACACCCCAACGGAAAAAAAGGACGATCGACTCAAGGAAGAATTCTACGATCTCCTAGACAAAACATATGCCCAATGCCCCAGCTACGACACAAAAATAGTCCTAGGAGATTTTAATGCAAAACTGAGCAAAGAGGACATATTTGAGTCGATCATAGGAAAGCATAGCCTCCATAACACCACATCCGACAACGGACTAAGGTTAATCGATTTCAGAGCTGGGCGTAACCTCCTTGTAGCAAGCACGCGATTCCTCAATCTCAACATCCACAAGGGTACCTGGCGGTCTTTTGATCAATCGACCACCAACCAGATTGATCACATTTCGATCGACGCCAAACACTCCTCCTGTATTCTCGACGTACGAACTTTCCGAGAGGCCAACATCGACTCGGACCACTACCTTGTTGTAGCCAAGGTACGAATGACGATATCAAGAATGCTTATTATTCGAGTATCACAACGTAAGTTTGACGTCGCAAAGCTACAATCGCAAGAGACTGCCCAAATCATTGCCGATCGTGTCTCCTCCAAGCTCTCTCAAAATCCGCCCACAGCAGCACAAACAATAGACCAGGAATGGGCGCATTGCCAGAGCGCCGTCAGAGACGCTGCCTCAGAGGTGCTGGGTTTCAAACCGCCACCACATACAAACCCCCGGCTCGATGCTGCAACGACGGACGAGAGCTGCTCGCGAAATCTATGAGCAGAAGAGAAGAGAGGAACACACGCTTTTCAGAAGAAAGAAGAGAGAGCACGGAAAGCGTGAGATCGAAGAGATGGAGAGATGCTTCCGCAGAAATGACACCCGAAAGTTTTAAAATAAGGTAAAACGAACATACCATGGCTACAAAGCCAGAGCGGCGGCCTGCAGGGATGAAAATGGAGAACTGGTAGTAGAGTTGCAGTCGATGCTGAGGATTTGGAAAGACCACTTCAGCAGACTGTATAACGGCGATGATAGACAAAATACCGCTGTCAGGCAGAACGAGCCATTCGTAATGGACGACAATGACACAGAATTCAGTCCACCCGACCTAGACGAAGTCAAAATAGCGATATCAAGACTTAAGTCTAATAATGCCGCGGGCGCAGACGGCGTGTCTGCTGAGCTTCTTAACGCGGCTGAAGATGAGCGGGTAAGGTGCATGCACCATCTCATTTGCAAGGTATGGTCGGAGGAAAGCATGCCCGACGAATGGAATCTCAGCATCGTTTGCCCGGTCCATAAGAAAGGAGACCCTATAACTGCGCCAACTATAGGGGAATAAGTCTCCTTAACATCGCATATAAGATCTTATCTGCCGTATTGTGTGAACTCCTGAAACCATTTGTGGATAACCTGATCAATAGACCAAATATTTACGCTACGGCAGATCTTGGAGAAGACCCAGGAATATCAAATCGACACTCACCACCTTTTCTTTGATTTCAAAGCTGCATATGACAGCGTGGAGGGCGCCGTGGCGCAGTGGTTAGTGTGTTGGACTCTGACGCACGATGAGCGAGTTCGAATCCCGATAACACCAACGCCATCGAATGTTTATTTCGCGGTGTCCCTCCTCGGCGGGGTACTGGCAAAACCCTCCGTAGTATAACTTGCCTGGAAAAAGCTTCTCGACTCACGCCGTTCGGAATCGGCATTTAACCGTAGGTCCCTTTCACCTGTGGGAAAAATAAATCACACACACCATGGGTGATTGAAGACAAGCTTGGCTCTGGTCCTTCATGGGCTGTAACGCCACCAAAAGAAAAAGAAAGAATATGACAGCGTGTATAGAGATGAGCTATACAAAGCCATGTCTAGTTTTAACACCCCTGCCAAACTCTACCGACTGTGCAGGATGATAATGGAGAATTCTCGCCGCTCCATTAAGGTCGGTAATGAGCAAACCGAGACCTTTGATGTTAAAAAAGGATTTAGGCAGGGTGACGCGCTGTCATTCAACTTTTTCAACATCGTGCTTGAAAAGATCGTACAAGAGTCACTGGCCAACACAAGAGGTACGATTTATTCCAAGTCTACGCAATTGCTTGCGTATGCCGACGACATTGACGTGATTGAACGGACACAGCGAGACGTCAATGAGGCCGTTGTAAGCATTGAGGTAGAAGCGGCTAAGATGGGTCTCAAGGTTAATGAGGGTAAAACCAAATATCTGCTTTTATCCAAAAGAGACGGACAACACCGACGTATTGGCCAGAACGTCACCATGGGCGGATATAACTTTAAAGTGGTCAAGGAATTCGCCTACCTTGGCTCACCGATGACCAGCGACAACAACACCAGTGTTGAAATAAAACGCAGAATCACTCTTGCCAACCGCTGTTTCTTTGGGCTCAAGAGGCAATTGAGAAGTAGAGTCCTCTCTCGGAAAACCAAGGTGACACTATATAAAACCTTAATCATCCCAGTCCTTTATGGCGCAGAGGCTTGGACCTTAACAAAAGCGGATGAAGATGCCCTTGGTCGCTTCGAAAGGAAAATTCTGCGCACTATCTACGGTCCCGTTTGTTCACACGGTGTATGGAGGAGAAGATATAACGAAGAACTGTACGGGTTTTACAGCGACATCGGCCTGGTACGAAGTCTACGGATACAGCATCTATGGTGGCTTGGCCATGTAGAGCGCATGGAAAAATCAGCTCCGACCCGAAGAGTCTTCGAATCCACTCCGGAAGGAAGGCGCGGCAGAGGACGGCCGCCTCAGCGGTGGCGCACGCAGGTGGAAGGGGACCTTAACCAATTGGGCGTGCGGCGCTGGAAACTGCTGGCCAAAGACCCTGCCAGCTGGAGACGCTTGTTGGTTGAGGCCCAGGCTCACCACGGACTGTAGCGCCACCTAAGTAAATAAGTATCCATATTGTGTCACTGCTTAGTCCTTGCTGCAAACCCTTTCGTATAATTTCTATTCCCCTCCTTTTCCATCCTGATAGGTTAAGATATCAACAATTCAATTGTTGTGAAATTAACTTTCGATTATATCCCACAACCAATAACACACTTCCACGCTTTGTGTCCTTGATATATCAATCCTAGCTGCAAATCTTTTTCTATAATTATTGTTGGGGAATTTAATCCCACACCGAATAGGGTTTGCACCATTGGATTGCGATAAACTACAATTGTCCTTTTTATCCGAATTAATTAAAACACACACATTTTTCTTGCTTCACCACAGATCAATTATCTATGCAGCTTCACCTTTATTCACCTTTATTAAAAGCTTTTATTTTCCCACTGTTTTATCGATTGACCACACCGACTTTCAGACGCTGTTCAATTCCACAAACTGAATGAATCCCGAGGGCGAGTGTTCGTGCTTATATAGCTCTCGGTCCACCTTCTCGAATGTTCGCCATCGAAAGTTCCCCTTCGGAAATCCCTAGAATGATCTGACAATTAGCATTACGCCGTTGACAGTTGACATCATTGCAATCTCCGCTTCAAGAGAGCTTTCGAACTTCCACAGCGAAATTCGAACTTAACCGTCGGTTTGTGTCTCCGCAACACTGCCCTCCTCCTAAACTTGTTCGTCCTCGAACAAGCGATTGGACCCTTCTCCGTAATATGGCACTAACCTCTCTACGTGGACAATTTTATACTTCGCCCGTCTGTTTCCCGTCTACTGTATTCGGTACACCACGTCGTTATGTTTCTTGATGACCTCATATGGTCCGTCCCAGGCTGATTGCAATTTGGGGCACAAGCCTTTTTTTTTGTTGTGGGTTGTACAGCAATACCAATTGTCCTGTCTCGAATCCAGAAGATTTCGCCCTCAAGTCGTATCTCGCCTTCATTTTATCGTTGACCAAGTTTAGTCGCTCCCGGATGAACTGATGGATGGAGTTCAGCTGTTCCTTCTTTTCGGTTACGAAGTCCTCCCTGCCGCTAGTTGTCGGTAGTACCACGCCGAGCTTCAAGTCCGATGGAAGTCGGGGATCAGTTCCAAAAATGGCTTCAGTTGGTGTTGTTGCCGTTGAATTGTGCTGTGCCGACCGGTACGCCATTAAGAAAAGGGGAAGATGTTCATCCCAGTCCTTCTGATCTCCGACGACGACTTTGCTCAAGTATTCCTCCATCGTCCGGTTGAACCTTTCGACCATGCCATCAGATTGTGGGTGTAATGGTGTTGTCCGTGTCTTTCTGATGCCTAGCATGTCACAGAGTTCTTTGAACACCGACGACTCGAAGTTCCTTCCTTGGTCTGAATGCAATTCCATTGGTACTCCATACCGCGCAACCCAGTTGTTCACGAACGCATCCGAAATGGATTTGGCTTCCTGGTTCGGGATGCATAACACCTCAGGCCACTTGCTGAAGTAATCGATCACCACCAGCGCATATTTGTTTCCAGCGTTGCTCGTTGGGAATGGGCCTGCGATGTCCATGGCGATACGTTCGAACGGTGCTCCAACATTGTACTGCTGCATATTTCCTCGAGTTTTCCTAACTGGACCCTTTGCCTTCGCACACTTTTCACACCTTCGAATGAAACGCATAACCGGCTCATGGCATCCTACACAGTAGAAACGTCTTTTGACCAAGATGGCCCCCGCTTGGTCCCTCGTGGTATTCTCGGATGACCTCGTCGATTTGTCCTTTTGGAATTACCAACAGATCGTTTACAATGTTCCGGTCCTCACTTTCTCAACTGCGGTAGAGGCAACCGTTCTTCAGCTTCAAAATCTGCCATTGAGCCCAGTAAGCTTTTACGATTGGGCTTTCACTGGATATTTGCTACCAAGTTGGTCGAAAACCTCGTTCTTGGTAGTCGATGATGACTGCCAGATCGGCATCTTCTCGCTGCTTTCTTCTGACCTTCTCGACAGTCCAGGCATCTTCTGGCAGCATATGGAAACGACGGATGTCGGTGACCTGTTCCCTGATTTCGGCTCGTGAACAATGTTTGCATTTAACATCGCAAGGTCGCCTAGTTAATGCATCCGCATTTCTATGACTTCTTCTCTTCCGGTATTCGCGTGCTCTCGCTTGATCTCCTTTAGGCGAATCAGACCTCGGGCGCCTTCTTCCCAGACGGCAACTTCTCGCCATGTGCCTCTGCTGGTTGCAGATATAGCATCTACCTGGGAACGGGCGGCTCCTACTCACCGTTGTTTCTCTGGAACTACGCCGCAATTGGTGGATGAACGCTTTCTCCGCAGACGGCAGTTTCTCGAAATGTGGCTCTGCTGGTCGCAGATGTAGCATCTACCCGGGAATTAACCACTCCTACTCGCCGTTGTTGTTCTGGAACTAACCGTCGGTTTGTGTCTCCGCAACATTATTGTTATTCACCTTCTTGCTGTCAAGTAAGATAATTGATTTGAATTCAATGTACACTTTGACGATCAACTATCTCATCATGGAGATTTTTGATCACCAAAGTAATATGTCTACATATAACCTGGAGAAGAAGTATTGTGCAGTAATTACGCTTGACATAAAAAACGCTTTTAACTCGGTTAGCTGGACGCATATACAAAAGTCTTTAATTGACATGAGTACCCCCTCCTATTTATTAAGGATTGTCATCGACTACTTTAACATCAGGAGGCTAAGGTACAATACCGATGAAGGCGTAAAATTCTACCAAGTAACGGCGGGTGTCCCTCAAGGATCAGTCCTTGGACCTCTCCTGTGGAACATCATGTACGATGGCGTTCTACGACTACCGCTTCCCGAAGGAGTACGAATCATCGGCTTCGCCGACGATATTGCCATCGTCACAGTGGCTAAGCATATAGAAGAAGTAGAGGCTACTGCGAACGCAGCTATCGCTAAAGTGAAAGATTGACTCTCAATTGCCGGTCTGGAAATAGCAGCCCAAAAAAACGGAGGCTGTGCTTATAACAAGCCGTAAAAAGGCGGAATATGCGAGCTTCTTAGTCGGAGATCGGGCGATAAGGTCCAAGAAAGCAGTCAAGTCTAGAAGTCATCCTAGACAACAGGTTTTCTTTCAGGGAACACATACTGTATGCCAGCGAGAAGGCATCACACGCACAACGAGCTCTTTCGCGAATGCTTCCGAATATAGGCGGTCCCGGATATGCACGCAGAGTGCTACTCTCACGGGTAGTCAGCTCAGTCCTACTCTACGCTGCTCCCATTTGGGCGGAAGCCCTTGCAGTAAAAGGACTAAAGCGGATATTGGATTCAGTCTATCGACTGTGCGCAATAAGAGTAATCTGCGGGTTCAGAACCATATCAGATAACGCAGCGTTCGTGATAGCAGTAATGCTACCCATCGATATATTGGCAGACGAGGTCAAAAGGGTATACCGCAGGCGAACACCAGACCGGCAACAGACCAGGCTTATAAAAGCAGAAGAGCGGGCAGAATCCATGGCAATGTGGCAAATCAGATGGGTCACTTCCACAAAAGGAAGATGGACGCACAGGCTCATTCCCGTTATCGAGACATGGACATCAAGACTGGCAGGAGACTGCAATTATCATCTTTCGCAGTTTTTGTCTGGACACGGTGGCTATCGAAAGTATCTGCAAAGATTTGGATATGATAGCTCGCCCTTTTGTCCACAATGCCCAAATTCCGAGCAGGACGCAGAACACACAGTTTTCGATTGTAGTCGCTTTATGCAGGACAGGCAAAGGCTAAATGTACCGAGTCCTGAAAACTTGGTCCCCTATATGATGAACTCGGTGGAAAATTGGAACCAAACATGCTCGTACATTGCATCAGTACAAATAACGCTGCGGCAAGCCGAAGCAGAAAGAAGAACCCAAGAGGTTTCTACTCGAGATACAGCGTAAATCGCTAACCAGCCCCGCGAAGTAATACCTAACGGCAGTCCCGCGGGGAGAGTGGTTGAAGTGTGCAGAGGTGTGGTTTAGTACGTGGGCGCGTGGAAAAGGAGAATAATATCCCGCGAATCGTGCATGCTGGCAACACGGGTTACCAGTATCTGTTGAAGATTCCACATCATTGGCCGCAACCACAACAAAAAAAAAAAAAAAAAAAAAAAAAAAACATATCACCTGCCTGCAACCAAGACCTGTCATCAAGAAAAAAAAAATAATTTCAAACGGATTATCCGTTTTAATGTGATGAGGTAGCATACAACGTCTCTTTCTTTTTAGGGTTCCGTACCCAAAGGTAAAACGGAACCCTATTACTAAGACTTCGCTGTCCGTCCGTCTGTCACCAGGCTGTATCTCATGAACCGTGATAGCTAGACAGTTGAAATTTTCACAGATGATGTGTACTAAAAACAACAAAATGAATGAAAATGAAGGGGGGCTCCCATACAACAGACATGATTTTCATCCGAAAAATCCTGCCTGCAACCAAGATCAGTCATTTGATGAGGTAACATACATAGCCTCTTTCATATTTATATATACAGATGGTACGGAACCCTTCGTGCGCGAGTCCGACTCGCACTTGGCCGGTTTTTTTTTTTTTATATTTACAGATAAAAGGGGCAGTAAATAATTCAAAATTAAAAAAAAAAACTTAACTTAAATCAGGAAAATGGCTTGTATCCCTAGGCCGTAGCTAGAGCGCGGGGTCGAAACGAGAGCAGTAGTGCAAAATCTTAGCGTAATACTCGTAAACTGTCTCCGAAACAAGAAGCCTGTGTACTGGTGCCCTATATTTGCACTACTCGCAAAGAGACAAACAGTCTTACAATTCCAACATTACAATAAATTGGTCCAGACAATGCTTTCAGTGCTTGTAAGACAATAGACATTTGTTTACGAAGTCATCAGCCCCATGGACTGGTATGGGTGCCCATAGCACAGACGCTATATTGCGTATCCATAAAGTAATGGTATTCCAATGCAACGCCATATCTCCGCAAACAAGGCACCAGAACGCAGTAAAAAGCAACAGTACAGAAACAAGCAATTAACACTTTATAGTGCGTTTCCGTCTGCTCTTGTCATTGTTTATTTCTATCAACGTTACTGTGACAACCTATACTCTTGCTGAATATCATCCGGCTCACGAAACTGTTGCGAATGTGTGCACAAGTACATCCATATATATGTATGTATGTATGTTCTTCGAGTAACTACTAATATACAAACGAGAATGAAAATCATTGAATCGAAGATAACTTTTCAATTAGTTACTAGGCCTCCAAAGTGCAAAAATGTAGCGTAACAGCACCAAAACTGATTAGCATCTTGAGTCTGAAGCAGAGCAAAAACATACAAGTGACCTAAATCTAATATTTAATTAAGTAAATCGACCAATTTCCGGAGTCACTTATCAAGCGAATGAATCTCCTGCTAGGAATAGATACGCGCACTCTATTACGATTATCGTCATCGTCGTTGCCGGTAGCAATTGCGGAAGGATGCTAGACCGTAAGTAAGAGTTAGAAAGATTGCCGAAATTCCCGTGCCTAGCATAAATCACAATGGTAAAAGCTAATTAATCCGGGACTTTGAGAATCAGAGTACTTCAGGTAGACATCTGTAGATAGGAGAGTTGAATAAGTGGAAATCGGACACACGTTAAATACTCAGATTGATCATTCAATCGACAGTCCATTCGCAGTACTACTACCATGACGAGAGTACTATCGGGGGAATAACAACATCCCAATGGTTATCTCGTTCCAAGGCAGATTAATCGTCAGTTGGCTACCAAAGGTCTAGGTTACCGAATATAATTTTTTTTTTTATTGTTGCCGTTGAAATGCTATTTCAAATTTGAGTATACGTACTCGAACGTTGTCGTACAGGCATACTTTTACACATGTAGGCGTACTTGGGTGTTTTCAACGTCAAACTGCTTTCTTATGATTTATAGGTTGAAGTGATTTTACTGTGTATGCCGGGTACTTCACCACCGGTCGAAAAGAAATCGTCTTTTCAAAAGATTTTATACTTAACCAAAACCGAGAAAATTCATAGGCAAAGCTCTCTTTTTACTTTTTTGGAAAACTCATTTTACAATTTACAATTTTGCTTATTCATACAATTATTAAACTTAATTCAAGCTGCTAATAGACTGATACACTAGATTAAATACAAACTAACTGTATTCACGATGGTTCCCATGAATAGCACGTACATATATATGTAGCTCCCAAGGGGTTTGAGTTTACCTATAATTGCAAGCTTTTCGCATTAACTCGTTAATTAAAAATATTCTTATTGGCACGTGGTTATTAAAAAAAGGTTTAATAGAATTAATTGCAGTTTTATTTAATTTTATTTGTTTCAGCACACGAAAAACAAAAACAACAAAACATACGAAATTGTTCTCTGATAACCTTTTGAATTAATCGAGTAAATAAGCCTACGGGAGCAAGTTAGCTTATCAGTACTCGAGGTGCTGCCAAATTGGGATTGGATTTTGTTTACTATGTTCACCCATGTTCGCCCATGTTGGGTATGATCTTATTATTCCTTAGGTGAAAGGGACCTACATCGATTTAAATATGTAGACAGTTTTTCGGAAACTAACAGGTTTATGCTTCAATAGTTGGTGCTGAAGGATGGCAAAGGACTAACAAAGGCCTCGTAGGGGTAGCATTCATCCGACGGATGCTGGCCTGCTAAAAAGCGAGAAGAGCCACCGCAGTCGAACATCTTGCGGCTCTGTTAGTAAGTCCCATCCCCACCTCCTCGTGGTGCCATTTGGAGATTTCCTATGGAATTTGCAAGCGCGGTAGGGCGAATGGCGAGCCTCCTACGCCAAAAAACAGGACTAGTCGGTTGGGCTACGGGCTAGTAAGCGGTAACCGCAAAAAAAACTACAAACTCCGAAACAACCACAAGCCTCGGATATAACGGACCGGATTAATGTTGACGACACTTGCAAAAAACGAAAAAAGGGCAATGATCTTCGGCCTTGTACGTGGAATGTTAGGTCCCTAAACAGGCCACGTGCAGCCGAACAACTTGCGGACGCCCTAGACCGCTATAAAGCGGACATCACCGCCATCCAGGAAATGCGATGGAATGGACCGGGTATAAGGCGGATGAAAAACTGCGATATTTACTACGGCGACTGATATAGGGAGAGAGGACAACGATTGTTCGGATGCGGATTTGTTGTTCGAGGTGGACTAAGGCAAAAAGTCCTAAGCTTTCGGCATGTGAACGAACGCCTCATAACAATCCGTATCAAGACTACAGTTTTTAACATCCGCCTGATCTGCGTCCACGCCCCACGGAAGATAAGGATGACTCCGCCAAAGATGAGTTCTACGATCTCCTAGACAGAACGTATGCCCAATGTCCCAGCTATGAAATCAAAATTGTACTAGGAGACTTCAATGCTAAGCTGGGTAAGGAAAGCATCTTTGAACGAGTCATCGGCAAACATAGCCTACACGACTCCACATCCGATAACGGACACAGGCTGATTGATCTTGCTACGGGGCGAAATCTCCTACTAGCCAGTACGCTATTCCCGCACCTCGATACACAGAAAGGCACCTGGCGGTCTTTTGATTAATCGACTACTAACCAGATTGATCACATCGCGATCGACGTCAGACACTCCTCCACTATTCTTGATGTCCGAACTTTCCGAGGGGCTAACATCGAGTCGGACCACTATCTTGTAGTAGCCAAGATGCGCTTACGGATATCACGAACGCAGCGGAGTAGAGTAAGAATACAAAGTTTGGACGTCGGAAAGCTACTATCGCCAGGAACCACTCGTGCTTTTACAGATCGCGTCTCCCTTAAGCTCTCCAATACACCTCAATCATCCACGCTATCAACAGAACAGCAGTGGAGCCTTTGCAAACAAGCCCTGGGTTTCAAGGCTCTACCACGAAGAAACACCTGGTTCGATGACGAGTGCAGGAGGATTCACACAGCGAAGCAGGATGCATATAAGGCCTCGCTGCATAAAAGAACAAGAGCAGCTCGTGAGCTCTACGAGTTAAAAAGAAGGGAGGAGCATAAGCTTCTTAGAAGAAAGAAGAATGAGCATGAGAAGTGCGCGATTGAGGATTTGGAGAGGTGTTACTGCAGGCGTGACGTTCGAACGTTTTATCAACAGATAAAGCGAACATGCCCAGGTTATAAAGTCAGAACGGACGCCTATAGGGATGAGAACGGACACCTAGTAGTAGAATCGCAGTCGATGCTGAGAATATGGAAAAACCACTTCTGCAGACTGTATAACGACGATGATAGTCAGGCAGAATGATCCATTTCTAATCGACGGTGACTGCTGAGAATTCTGTCCCCCTGACCTCGACGAAGTTAAGATTGCCATATCGAAGCTCAAGTCGAATAAAGCTGCTGGCGCAGACGGACTGTCTGCTGAGCTCTTCAAGGCAGCTGGGGATGACCTGGTTATGAGCATGCACCAGCTCATCTGTAAGATATGGTCAGAGGAAAGCATGTCCGAGGAATGGAGTCTCGCATCGTGTGCCCGATCCACAAGAAAGGAGACTCCTCTGATTGCGCCAACTAAAGAGGAATAAGTCTCCTTAACATCGCCTACAAAATCTTCTCTCCCGTTTTGTGTGAACGCCTGAAGCCTTTTGTAAATAAGCTGATAGGTCCTTATCAGTGAGGATTCAGGCCAGGGAAGTCCACCATCGACCAAATCTTCACAGTATGGCAGATCCTGGAAAAAACCAATGAATTTCAAGTCGACACTCACCACCTATCTGTCGACTTCAAAGCCGCATACGACAGCGTAATTAGAGACGAGCAATACAACGCTATGTCTAGCTTTGACATACCTGCTAAACTCGTCAGACTATGCAGGATGACTTTGGAGAATGCTCGCTGCTCCATCCGAATCGGTGAACACCTTACCGATATTTTTGATGTCAAAAAAGGACTTTGGCAGGGCGATGCGCTGTCGTGTGATTTCTTCAACATCGTATTAGAAACGATTGTGCAACACAAGAGGCACAATTTATTTCAAATCCTTAAAAGCAAAAGTCCTCGCATACGCGAGGAGGACATTGACATAATCGGAACAACAACGCGAGATGTCAATGAGGCGGAGGTGACGATTATTGTGGCGGAGGCGGCGAAAGTTAAGAACTTCGTCTACCTTGGCTCTGCAGTGATATGGAGCAACGACATCAATTCCGAAATCAAACGCTGAATCACTCTTTCCAATCGCTGTTTCTTTGGGCTCAGGACGCAATTGAGTAATAGAGCCCTCTCCCGAACGACAAAGTAGACTCTATACAAGACCCTTATTATCCCGATCCTGCTGTACGGCACAGAAGCATGGTCACTATCTAAAGCGAATGAGGAGGTCCTTGGTCGATTCGAGAGATAGATTTTGCGTGTGATGTTCGATCCTATAAACGCAGATGGAGGATGGAGGATGGAGGAAAAGATTCACGATTCGCGAGCTTAACGCGCTGTAC
The DNA here is from genome assembly GCA_951905685.1 of Eumerus sabulonum. Taxonomy (NCBI): domain Eukaryota; kingdom Metazoa; phylum Arthropoda; class Insecta; order Diptera; family Syrphidae; genus Eumerus; species Eumerus sabulonum. Next base: position 181,016,405 of record OX645060.1, read on the forward strand.
AGCGACATGAGTCTAGTCAGGCGTCTACGATTCAACTCCTAAGATGGCTAGACCATGGGCAATACAGCTTTAGCCCGGAGAGTCTTTGAACCTAAGACCATGTTCTGCTAGGCACCATAAGAGACTAAAGTGACCACGAAAACACATAGAGCTACGAGCAATTAATTAGAAACGATGCAAGCGTAATGAAGAATTTACCCTAAAATTATACATGTACAGTTATTTTTGAAGTGAGAACTACTTTAGCCGCGTTGGGCACTTTTTAGTAGGAGATAATCCTATGGGTTCGCGTCACCGACATGCTCGCATACATATACCATATGTACATGTGAGCGTTATACGCTTTTTGGATGGGTGAAATCTCGTGTGATCGCGTCACTGCTTATAGCAGTATATCTGTAGCTATACAGATAACGTATTGTGCAAAAATCGGTAGACGAAAAACATATGGGTTCGCGTCACCGACATGCTAATGTTAATAATTTTAATTTACTATTTAAAAAAATTAAATTCCTGATACTACAATTAATTAAAAAGAGAAAACTGTTATTTTTAGCTTGAAGTTTTCACTTCTGTCAGCAGTCCCACGACTGCTTCTCTTGTTGATCTGCTTGACTCGGATTACACTTATTGTTTCGGCAAAACTAATTTATTAAATTAATATTTTGGTGAGTACAAGTACGCAACAACACTTTGATTGTTTTTCAGTTTGCAAAGTCTGTTAAAATGGGAAACACTGCCAGCAGCTGGTCTGGTGTGAACGGCGCTTATGAATCCAACCCCGAGGGGCAACGCGGTCGAGGACGGCCAAACTTAAGGCGGCGCAACCAATTGGAAGAGGACCTTAACCAACTAGGCGGTACTGGAGACTGCTGGCGAAAGACCGTGCCAATTGGAGAGGTTTTTTGAAGGAGGCACAGGTTCGCGATGAACTGTAGCGCCAAAAGAAGAAGAAGAATTGTATCCTACTACTGTCGGCTGTGGATTTTTGCATAGACACGCAGTCACTGCCCAGATCGATGAATGCTAGGACCTTGTCCCCGTTCACTTTCACTTCCTTTTCGTACTCGCTTCTTTCTTCCCGAATCAGCAACTGTCGCGGCCTATTCCCCACACTCGATCCACCCGGTTGGTTTCCATTGCTCAGTGATGGGCAGTTTGGGCTAATATGCCCTATTTGCTGGGACCGATAGCATTTCGTTCTCCCTTCAACAAGCCCTCCCATTGTGCCTGAACAGTTTACTGGCCTTATCGATCCATTTGATCGGTGCTCGTGCCTGCTCCTCAGTCCGGTAATCCAAAGCAACTTCTTGAGCAAATCCCGCACCGACTCCGGTTGGGATGCTTTAAATCCATCCTTGCACTCTGCGTCGATCAGTCCTTGGGTAATGTATTTGATAAGAGATGACTGTTGTATATGTCATCGAGCCGCAATGGCCTTCATTTCAAATACATATTCATCTGCTTCTTCGTCGTATCTCTGTCTGCGGTTTCGCAATTGTTCGTAAATGTCGACATCGTCTTCTGTAGTGGGGAAGGTTTCGCACAATTGTTTTATAAAAAATGCAATTATAACGGAGTGATATGTTCGTTTCTAATTAGTTGCCCGTAGCTGTATACATTCATCATAATCATAAAGTATGCATAATATTACTTCGAATCTATTTTTACAAATCTTATTTTCACAGGAGGGCATGGGCTCGGACATACAGGGTAAAGTTGTTGATTGCTCTCAACCTGGCGAGATGCCAGCAACGATTCCTGTTTAAATGCCCGGGTCAAGTTGACATACGGCCTCCTCGCGGCGCCCTCTGGATAGCCTCTTCAACAACCGTTGGGAGGTGAACAAACGTATGCAGCGACAAAACCCCGACCAGAATGGCGGTTGTGCTGCGGGCTAACAATCCGCCCACGTAAAAAAAAGAAAAGTTATGAATGAGCAAGATGCCTCGGATACACGGACGGATACTCGACGACGACAAAGCACGAAAAAGGAACACGATTTGCGAGTATGCTCCTGGAATGTCAGAACCCTGTACACTCCCGGAGCTGCTCATAAACTAGAAGGAATCCTCACGCAGTACAAGGCAGATATTACTGCGGTCCAGGAAATACGCTGGATAGGAAACGGTATGATTAGGAAGAAAAATTGCGACATTTATTACAGCTGTCGCAAAAGGTTGCACTTACTGGGATGCGGATTTGTCGTGGGAAAGCGGTTAAGGTCGAAGATCATCGACTTTAAACCTATAAGTGATCGCCTGGCTGTGATCTGCAGAGGCAGATTTTATACGATCAGCCTTATATGTGCACACGCCCCTACCGACGAGGCTGAAGACCCTATCAAGGAGGATTTCTATGACCTCCTGGACAACGCCTACGGAGCTTGTCCGGAGAACGATGTTAAAATCGTGCTCGGGGACTTCAACGCCAAAATCGGTAAGGAGAACACCCTTAGCGGAGTGATCGGTAAGCACAGCCTCCACGATACAACAACAGATAACGGCTTCCGACTCACGGACTTTGCGACAGCTCGTAATGCGGTGATAAGTACCACAACATTCCCTCGCAAGCGAGTCCACACAGTAACCTGGTGATCTCCGGACGGTCGAACCGCCAACCAAATCGACCATGTGCTCATTGACGCGAGGCACTCGTCAAACATCCTGGATGTGCGAACATTCAGAGGGGCAAATGTCGACTCTGACCACTTCCTCGTAGCAGCAACATTCTGAGCTCGACTGTCCAATGTCAGAAAGCTGCACCAGCCCATCAGGAGAAAGTTCGACATTGGGCGCCTGAGCACACCGGAGGTTGCCAGAGTCTACAGGGAGCAACTGAGCGAAAGACTCTACGGTATGCCTAATAATAATATGTGGCTGCATTGCCGCTCAGCCATTCAGGAAGTAGCCGAAACCACCTTAGGATACCTACCACCCCCGACAAGAAACCCGTGGTATGATGGCGAGTGTGAGTAGAAAAAGGCAACAACCAACGAGGCGTACCAAAAGGCGCTGCAGAGGAAAACCAGGGCAGCGCAAGAAGAGTACCGAGCCAGAAGAAGGGAGGAGAAAAAACCACTGCGACAAAAGAAAATAATCTTCGCAGCCTCCCAGCTCAAGGATATCGAGGAGTCTAGGGATAAACATAAAAAACGAGCCTTTTACAAGAAAGCCAAAGGCCTTGCAGGAGGCTTCAAAAAGGGCACCGAGGCTCTTCGAAACTGCGAGGGTAACCTTGTCACCGACCCGCAGGGAATAGTGGATGCATTTTCAGCAGCTGCTTAACGAGCATGACCAAGAGAGAGTAGTAGGGACCGAGAAAATCCCAACTCCAGCCGCTGAAGTAGTCCTCCCACAAAGCATCGAAGAAGTCGGCACAGCTCTTCGGAAGCTGAAGAACAACAAGGTCGCAGGCTCAGATGGCCTGCCATCAGAGCTCTTCAAGGCTGGTGGCGATGTTCTGGTAGGGAGCAAGCACCAGATCATCTGCAAAATTTGGGAAGATGAAAGCATGCCCGACGACTGGAATACCAGCTCTATATGCCCCATCCACAAAAAAGGCGATCCTACTTCTTGCAAGAACTCTAGAGGTATATCCCTGCTCAATGTCGCATACAAGATCCTGTCCAGCGTATTGTGTGAACGTCTAAAACCATTTTGCACCGCACTAATCGGCAGCTACCAGTGCGGCTTCCGGCCCGGCAAATCAACTGTAGACCAAATTTTCACACTTCGACAAATCCTGGAAAAGACCAACGAGTTTCGAATCGATACACACCATCTTTTCATCGATTTCAAAGCCGCATACAACAGCATTCATCATGAAGGACTGTTATGTGCGATGGCCAAATTCGGGATCCCGGGAAAACTGATCCAACTGTGTCGCTCCACGCTAAAAAATACGCGATGCACCGTGCAACTCGGTTCTAGGACTTCGGGCAGGCGTCAACAGGGAAGGCACTGTTTTCTACAGGTCCGTCCAGCTGCTGGAATACGCAGATGACATCGACATCATCGCGTGTTCTCGCCGTGGCATTGTGGAAGCATACACGGCGATTGAAGTACAGGCGAAACGAGTTGGTCTTAAGATCAATGAGGACAAGACGAAATACATGCTGTCAAGCAAAAACCAATCCGTCGCTCACCACCTGGGACAAAATATAACAATTGACAGCTAAAATTTCGAGGTAGTTAAGGAGTTTGTCTACCTCGGGGCAAACGTGAATTCCACGAATGACACCACAGTGAAGATCCGGCATAGAATCGCCCTTGGCAGCCGCTGCTACTTCGGCTTATCCAAACAACTGGGGTCAAAACTCCTCACTCGAAAGACCAAAGTCATGCTTCACAAAACGCTCATTCTGCCAGTCTTGCTGTACGGAGCCGACAGCTGGACGATAAGCAGGACAGCGGAGCTGATTTTGGGTTCTTTCGAAAGAAAAATTCTGCGCCGGATATTTGGTCCTGTCTGTGAGGAAGGTGAATGGAGAAGAAGACACAACCGCGAACTCTACGAGATGTACCAAGATGTGGATGTAGTCCCGAAGGCAAGGATCCGTCGACTACACTGACTCGGCCACATCGAGCGCATGGACATCAACGCCCAAGCTAAGAGGTACTTCGACTCCGAGTCTCGTGGTTCGAGAAGAAGAGGAAGACCGAACCTCCGGTATAAAGACCAAGTAATCGCGGATGTAAGACATCTTGGTCTTGACAACTGGAAGCAGCGTGCCCGCGACCGTCAAGGATGGAAGGCAGCTATAGCTCAGGCTCAGATCCTCCATGGATCGCTGGCCTGATAAGTAAGTAAAGTTCATATCTACATCCAAAAAAATTTTCATTATTTGCGTTATTATTTTCATTTTTTTTAACAAAACATAAATAATTAATTCATTGTAGTCTAAAAAAGATGAATCCCTGATGAGAATAATATCTAATCTTTCGTAAAAAAGCGAGTAATTTGTTTCAGGCGAGTATCAATCTGTTCCAATAATATAGCAGAAACCATGCTCACTTTGTCAATAATAAAGACTTTAATTTACATATTTGAACAGATTTCTATGTTGATTAGCTTTTTCAGCCATCTACAGCAGCAGCAGCCTTTACAGTTGATGCACTATAGTGCATCTTGAGCTACTTGTGTAGCTCAGGAATGAACTAGTTCAAAAAATAGCTCTTACAAGTGAGCGAAAGGAGCTAGCTCACAATGTAACATTTTTTTTAGCTCAGAGCGCTCTCTGATACACATGTTACAGATCGAATGGATCGGTTAAGATGTTTGCAGATCGGCTCTGTGTGGTTGACCTAGTTCAGCGTTGTGTTCGTATGGAAATTGGCCTGTAAGGGATGTTTTTGTTTGACAATCGCAGCATAAGGAAACCGAGCATCGAATCGAATGTTTGTACGATTGAGTAAAGTAATTCATATATATGTAGTTTTCCTTAACTCAAATTAATTAAACTTACTTAACCAGTTGAAATGAATACCTATCAATAATTAATTTGTTTTGTATTACGTGTATAGTTTTGATTCATATTGTTCCTTCCGTTAGTTTGGAAGTAATATCGCTGTAATTTATAACGATAGTATGATGAGGTACAAGTCTCAATATGCAGCAGTAAACCACATTCTTCTTCTTCTTCTTAGTGGGCGCTACAGTTCGGGGTGAACCTGGGCCTCAACCAACATGCCCCTCCATCTAGCACGATCTCTCGCTAGCTTTTCCATTGCCGCACACCCAGTTGGCTAAGGTCCCCTTCCACCTGTGTGCGCCATCTTAAGTGCGGCCGTCCTCTGCTTCTTCGTCCCTCGGTGTTGGATTCAAAGACTCTCCGGGCTGGAGCTGTGGTGTCTATTCGCTCTACATAGCCCAGCCATCTTAGGCGTTGAATCCGTAGACGCCTGACAAGGCTCATGTCACTGTACAGCCCGTAAAGTTCGTGGTTGAATCTTCTTCTCCATCCCCCGTCTACGTTTATAGGCCCAAAAATCACGCGCAAAATCTTTCTCTCGAATAGACCAAGGGCCTCCTCATCCGCTTTTGATAGTGTCCATGCTTCTGCCCCGTACAACAGGACCGGGATGATAAGGGTCTAATATAGAGTCAACTTTGTCGTTCGGGAGAGGGCTCTATTACTCAGTTGCCTCCTGAGCCCAAAGAAACAGCGATTGGCAAGAGTGACGAGACGTCGGAGTTGAGCGTCTTTTTTGATGACAGCATTTATTTACTTTTGCCCTCGTTTACCGCCAAACTAATTTTTGCCGTCTCGAACTTAATACTCGCAAACGCCTCATTGACATCTCGCTGTGATCTACCCATTATGTCAATATCGTCGGCGTACGCAAGGAGTTGCGAGGATTTGAAATAGATTGTGCCTCTTGTATTGGCCAGTGATTTTTGCACAATCGTTTCCCATATGATGTTGAAGAAATCTAGGCAGGGCGATCCTGATGTCCTTTTTTGACATCAAAACTATCGGTAAGGTGTTTACCGATTCGGATGGAGCAGCGAGCATTCTCCAAAGTCATCCTGCATAGACTGACGAGTTTAGCAGGTATGTCAAAGGTAGACGCAGCGTTGTATAGCTCGTCTCTAATTACGCTGTCGTATGCGACTTTGAAGTCGACAAATAGGTGGTGAGTGTCGACTTGAAATTCATTGGTTTTTTCCAGGATCTGCCGTAGTGTGAAGATTTAGTCGATGGTGGACTTCCCTGGCCTGAATCCGCACTGATAAGGACCTATCAGCTTATTTACAAAAGGCTTCAGGCGTTCACACAAAACGGCAGAGAAGATTTTGTAGGCGCTGTTGAGGAGACTTATTCCTCTATAGTTGGCGCAATCAGAGGGGTCTCCTTTCTTGTGGATCGGGCATACGATGCTGCTCCTGCACTCGTCATCGAACCAGGTGTTTCTTCGTGGTGGAGCCTTGACACCCAAAACTTCGGATGCAGGGCTTTTTAGGGCTTGTTTGCAAAGGCTCCACTGCTATTCTATTGATAGTGTGGAGGATTCAGGTATATTGGAGAGCTTAAGGGAGACGCGATCGGTAAAGCACGAGCGGTTTCTGGCGATAGTAGCTTTCCGACGTCATAACTCTGTGTTCTTACTCTACTCCGTTGCGTTCGTGATATCCGTAAGCGCATTTTGGCTACTACAAGATAGTGGTCCGAGTCGATGTTAGCCCCTCGGAAAGTTTGGACATCAAAAATAGTGAAGGAGTGTCTGACGTGGATCGCGATTTGATCAATCTGGTTGGTAGTCGATTGATCAAAAGACCGCCAGGTGCCTTTGTGTACATATATCGAGGTGCGGGAAGCGCGTACTGGCTAAACTGGTAAACTACATTGAACTACATAAACGACCTAGAAGAACGAACTAGTTCAGTAAACCGATTTTCCATAGGTGAAAGGGACCCACAGTTTATTGCCGGTTCCGGACGGCGAATTTCGAGAAGCTTTCCATGATAATTTTACTACAGGGGGTTTAGTCAGAACCCCGCTGAGGAGAAACACCGTGAAAACACGTTCGATGACATGGTTGTGTCGGATGTACAATGTAAATGGTAAAAATAAATTAACCACTTTTACATACATATGAACATACATACGTACATATAAAATGAGCAAAGAACGAACCGTGCTCCCAATCACCCAATCACATTATATTATAAATAAATTATGCTACATATCTGATGTAAATGCATCTAGTTAGAAACAGACGCCAAGTTCAAACACGACCCAACATTCGCCTGCAGAGGGATTAGATAGCTGGAGATTCCGTACACACTCCATACTTCCTAATGAATGCTTTGGAACCTTGACATCTCGTTGAATCCTTTAAATCCTTTCGTAAACAAAACTTGAAAGAATAAACAGTAAAGGAATCGATGAAGAGTTTAAAGCTTCAAGTTAGCACTTTAGTTGGGTACTGTTAATCGGCTATAGATAAGTACATACTACATTTAACTGCCGCGGGTGCCACACAAACGTCCCATCAAAGGACGAAATCATTAATACCCAACATCACAGCAAGATCGAAGGAATGAAGAGCTCAACCGAATGTCCTGCGGGGAACAAAAATAAACCGCAATCCCGAAAAACATAAGAAACAAATTATCCCACATAATTGACGTGAAAAATCGCTGCACAACGAAAATAGAGTTCCAGCTAAACATACCACTGCAGGATATCATTTACACAGTCCTTTGGATTTCTGTGAATAATTTAGCAATGAATTCAGTGGATGAAGCACGGGATATATAACAAAATATCGGCGCCCGCCAAAGATTTCCCCATCAAATTCCAAGCACCCGCAAATTGAAAGACAAAAGAAAATTGAAAAAAACAAAAGAAAACTAACACCGACAGTAAAGCTTGCAAAACACCAAATGACAAGAGCCCTGTGACCAAGCGGCAAGACGTACAGTAGAACCAAAGGGAAAACACAGAAGCAAAAATGAAGCATAACAACACGAACCAAGATACGAAACCACCCCTAGTGCGGTGAAGTATCGAAGGATTTTTATCCGTCCAAACAATTAAATAGTGAAAGAACGGAGGAATTTAAAATCTCATTAGTGTGATAAAAAATATCTACGCGGATTCATTGCAAATACACTTTCCAGTAAATTTACTCATTTCGTCATTACATCCTTGTGTCCTGATCCCCGTGGGCGGTTAGCTTGACGTTGCGGACGTCTTCCTTATTTCACTTTTAAGCTATTCTTTTTTTGTGGTTCATCCTTTTTTTTTTTTCTCAATTCTACTATCTTACTCAGATCGGGTGCGTTCTGAATTCTTTCATCTCCTGCTTACTCTGTTCAGTTTCTCTGCCGATCTCATTAAAAGATTCAACAAATCATTAATTTCATTCCTCCGTGGCATATTCCTTCTCCTGCAGAGGAAAGTAATCCGCTCAAGGCCACAAAAGCAGCAACGAAAGTAACACCGCTGGAAAAAAAAAAAACAAGTCTACCAGGCTAGGAAGTGGCAAAAGCATAAAAAAAATGACGAATGTAGAGAAGTGCGCTCACATTTCACTATCATGGTCACAGTTGGTAACCCAGCTGAGGGACTTCGAAACGAGAGAAGGCAACAATCGAATAAATTATAATTATTTGACGTTAACCTTTTTCATTAACGTTATCTTAATTCTCCAGTTGGTGTTTTCGCCGAAACAAAAAACATCACGAAAAAATAACCGAAATATTGCATACGCAGTCAGCTTCGGATTAGACGGGCGTCATTCCATCTCTCACGAACGAAATCTGGATAAAATCACGAATAATAATCGCTCCTAGCACGAGTACAAGTATGGGAATCGTGAAAGATGCAAGTAATTACATACCTTAACAATAAGAATCAAGCGTGCTTAATGGCCCTGGATACCGGCCACCTCACAGAACCGTTCGTTTTCAATCCTCGCGGCCAGCACTTACAGCCCCAATGAGAGTGAGACAGGGGCAAAAGCGCAAAGTGGATTTTCGGTGGCAAACAAAAGGATCACGTGGATTTAAGGAGATTTCACTTGAACAACGAGATTGTCTTCACTTCCTTTTAAACCAAAGCACTTGGATACACTTCCACTATCCACCGAACCGTAAGACGAAAGGTAAAATTGCCGACTCTAATGAAAAGTAGATAATAAGCGTTGCAGAATTAAATATAACGTTAGCACCGCGGAATAGTAGTTCAACAAAAGTTTGTAATATTCTCTGACGCAAGTACATATAAATTAAAAAACAAAAAAAAAAAAAAACCCAGCGAACGAAAGTAAGGGAGGAAAAAGCAATCAGTTGCAAGTGTATCTTTGTATATCTCAGTGCACTATAACTCGCATATAAATCTGTACCCGTGTCGTAATGAACGAAATAAAATCCGTCACCGTTATCTCGCTAACTTCTTTGTTGTCGTCTACCACGGTTGGTAGTTTGAACTCAACTGAATGATGTAGCTGAGAATAAAATTCTATCTGATGCCGTGCCGATGTGTCTCAACAAATACTCGTACCACTGCTTGCTACTCCTACAGATGCTGCTCATGCCGCTGGCTGGCTCGCTACCATTGCTCTTGTACTGCTCTCTGTTTGGTGTTATCTTTTTTAACTTTTTCGAAATGAAAACGAAACTGAACAACGTATGAATGAAATATGTATGTAAAGCAAACGAACATACGACAGACAACATGTGCTGTTGAGAATATTCGTATTCGTGTATCTACTCGTAAGTGATGATACCTCACTGCTTCGGATGCTGTGGCACGACTGCTACAGCTAACTACTGTTGCTGTTTCTGTTATCTCTCGTGTAACGAGGAATATTGGGCCATGTCATCGCCGTCCTCATGGACCACCATCACCATCACCATTGAGTATTTAACCGTAGCCAATCTGCGCAGGAAGAAGTATCGAGCAGAACAAGTGAATGTTGTTTTTGTTTAATTTTCTTCTTTTTATGTAAATGACAAAGGCACATCCAACAACGATAACTGCTACTACCATTCTTCTGGTAATTTGATGTGAGATGCAATTGAAAAAAAAAAAACGAAAAGAAAACTGAGATACAGATATGGCAATACGTGTTGATATTATTACCACTGTTATTTAAGTACAGTGTACGTACAAGTCGTATATCTGAGGTTGAAAGGTTTCCGCGTGTATCGGTGGGTTTGTTTTCTAATGAATATTCTTACAGATTCGTTATTCCAGACTAGTTTGCTGTTACGCATGTTGATGTGATTGCTCTTTACTGTGGAGTTTCTAGTGAGGGTTTTACCAACTCTACCATAAGATACTCGAGCATATGGGTCTAAATTTTATTCAGCCGTTGTTTTAAATATCCAAAATACAGGTAAAAAAAATACTATTTATGAATTGCCAACATGGTTGAGATGCAAATCTCTTTACTAGTACACAGGTAGGCAAAAGGCCTTCAACATAACCACATTGACTGACTATTTAATTCAAATTTATTTTCTTCCAGTCTTTTTAGACAGTTTACAACAACCCATTCAGCTGTAGGATTGTTGATCAATGACGTCGCTGTGTCAAAGCGAATTCGTTGTATTTTTAACTTTTTCCTGCCGAATTATATGCCTCACGAGTCACGTTCAAGGAAACTTAGCCTGCTTGAATATGCGTTCTATTTCTGAAAACAGATCTTCAAAGATGTCGTCTCGATTCCTTTAGTATTTGGTTTAAAAACTTAAGGGGCCTGGATGATTCCATTATCGCGGGTGCAACATTTATAAAAAATAATAAACATTTTGAATAAAATTATTCTTTGAAGGGTAACATTTTCAACTTTAATTTTTTTATTTGTTAATAAGATTCTCAGTGAAATGTTTACATAGCCAAGAGGGGCGTTCAAAGCGCTATTGCGGGTGCAACCGAATCGGCCCCACCTTTTCAGATCTTAGCACGAAAACACAAAATTCTGTTAATTATAAAACTTTTATTTAATAATGCCTTTATATTTTAAAAGACTACAAATCAAACGACAATTCAGTAACCAAAAATTAAAGAAAACAAAAATAATTAATGAATTATTGACTTTTTAAGAGATCGCGGGTGCAACGTCAAATAATCGCGGATGCAACCCATCTAAAATCGATGAACATAAACGAGTATTACGAGTACAGAAATAATAAAAATAATGAATAAGACGATATGACTTACTAACTAGTACAATTATTTGTCACTTAAGGACGTTACATTGTGGAAGATTCATCACCTGAGTCGCTGTAAACATCGGAAATACGCAATTTTGTCCTATATGGTGTGTTGGAATTTCTCTGATCCGATACTGAAGGCACAGATACAGCAGGACACAATTTTTTCTGAAAGAGCTTCCAAATCTTCATCTTCCCAGTCACTTTCTATTTCGGTGGCCGTTTTCAAAACCAACGTACTCTTGAAAAGAGAACGAGAAGTTCGCGCCACAGAAATGCTGTTGCCCCCTTCAGATTTGAAGAAATGTTTTGTTTGAATGCCAGGTATATTTTTTAGGCCTTCCCACTTTGCATCTAACATGGCTCTCTTTTCTTCAACTTGTTGTTTTGAAATGAATATAAAATAAATGTTTGTAGAGACTGCGTGCCAAGTCAAAGAATTCTTGGGCACTATTAACTATTGCTCTTCGGGACTTAACAGCTATCCTCACGGATCTTTTGACGCTTCCACCGATTCCGCCGACGGCACCTTTGCCATGTGAAGCAGCAAAAAAGTTCCATTCGATGTGAGTAAATCCGTGTTCGATTTTGAATTCATTTATGCTTACCATTACATATCGATTCTTAAATTGAGCTGCGCAATTGTCACTGAAAACATATATGGATGTGCATTTGCCTGCTTATATCATCCCTATCAAAGAAATCACGAATCCGTCTTTTGACTTGATCTGTCAGTTTCCGAGGCAGAGCCTTAGCTGAGTTATTTTTGTCGAATACATCAAATTGGAGCTCAGCAGCTATTTTTTTGACTACTTCAACTGCCATAGAAGGACTGGCAGGTAAATTACGCTTGACTATTGCCACTGCCTTTCCCAATGTGCGAGGGCTGCTGTATGTAGCACTTGCACCTTTAATCTGCTCTTCTTTGCGACGCTTTCTAGTCAGACGCATTCTCTCTTTTGATCTGATTCTAGCCAGGTTTTTCAAATCAGCATCTGCATTAATTTAAATTTTCATTTCTTCTCTCCGTCTCGTATCACGAGCCCTTTCTCGACGAAGATATTCTGAATGAAGTTCAGCATTTTCTTTCACTTTTCTCCTATATTTCTGTAAAGCAGTCTCTGTTTTTTGTTCTTCTGTCATTTTACTCAATTTTTCAATCAAAACAGAACAAGATATTGAATTGATGTCGAAAATCGTCTATAGCGGAATCGCCCGCCTACAGTTTATAGCCGGTTCCGAACGGCGAATTCCGAGAAGCTTTCCATGACAATTTTACTACAGGGGTTTTTTTCAGAACCCCGCTGAGGAGAAACACCGTGAAAAACACGTTCGATGACATGGCTGTGTCGGGATTCGATCCCGTGTCATCGGCGTCAGAGGCCAACACACTACCCACTGCGCCATGGTGCTCATCGGGGCCTTAGCCAACACAAATATACGTAAGGGTGGTCTTCTTCTGCTATATCGTCCTTTAGAATTGGAACGCAATGTATCTCTTACTTTTAACGTAGTCTCCATTTTAGCCATCTGAGACGTTTAATAAGTAGACAGTCAAAGAGACTAATGTCGTCAGAGCACTGATTTTGTAACTGCTATTTGCTTTCATTAAGGTCCAATTCTATCCCTCGGAAAAGACGACTGGGATACTAAAAGATCTTAAGTGCTACCTCCTTTTTTTTTGGAAAAGGTGCTCTACGTCGGTGTCGAATCCATGATTACTTTCAATGCGGGGTGGACGTTTTTGTAAATTTAAATATGCATTTTTTATGAAGTCAATTCTGATCGTTATTTGTCAATAAAGCTGGTCGATGGCAATTATGTATGTATAAGTGGAATTCAAACTCATTCATATATGTAGTCACCAGGGATTCTATTGCAGTAGGTCGTACTGGTCATTGACAGGCAATGAAGTCGCTAGCTCATAGCCCAGTTCTTACAAAAAAACCTTTTGGAAATGCATTACTTACTTACTTACTTGATGGCGCTACAGTTCGGGGTGAACCAGGGCCTCAACCAACAAGCCTCTCCAGCCGGCCCGATCTTTGGCCAGCCGCTTCCAGTGCCGCACGCCCAGTTGGCTGAGGTACCTTTCCACCTGTGCGCGCCACCTTAAATGCGGTCGTCCTTTGCTGCGTCGTCCCTCGGGGTTGGAGTCGAAGACTCTTCGGGCCGGAGCGTTGATGTCCATTCGCTCTACATGGCCTAGCCATCTTAGGCGTTGGATCCGAAGACGTCTAACTAGGCCGATGTCGCTGCACAGCCCGTACAGTTCTTGTTTGAATCTCCTCCTCCACTCTCCGTTTACATAAACGGGACCAAAGATTGTACGCAGAATTTTCCTCTCGAAACGCCCAAGAGCCTCTTCATCCGCTTTTGATAACGTCCAAGCCTCAGCGCCGTAGAGGAGGATCGGGATGATTAAGGTTTTGTAGAGGGATACCTTACTTTTTCGAGAGGGGGCTCTACTATTCAATTGCCTCTTGAGCCCGAAGATGCAGCGGTTGGCAAGAGTTATTCTGCGTTTTATCTCAGCGCTGGCCTCGTTGCTGCTTGTCACTATCGAGCCAAGGTAGACGAAGTCCTTGACTACTTCAAAAATATAGCTGCCGAAGGTGACGTTCTGACCATGACGTCGGCGTTGCGTGTGTTTCTTGGATGACAGCATATATTTGGTCTTGTCCCCATTTACCCTTAGAACCACTTTAGCCGCTTCTGCTTCAATGCTTGCGAACTGCCCATTGACGTCTCTCTTTGTCCGTCCAATAACGTCAATGTTATCTGCGTAGGCAAGTAATTGTGTGGACTTGAAGTAGATCGTACCTCTTGTATTGGCCGCAGAGTCCCGCACGATCTTTTCAAGTATGATGTTAAAGAAATCACATTACAGTGAGTCACCCTGTCTAAAACCTTTTTTAACATCAATGGAGTCGGTTAGTCCACCTCCGACCTTAATGGAGCAGCGAAAGTTCGCCATAGTCATCCTGCACAGTCTGACGAGTTTGGCGGGAACGTTAAAACTTGACATTGCTCTGTATAGTTCGTCTCTATAAACACTGTCATAAGCGGCTTTAAAGTAGACAAAAAGATGCTGCGTGTCGACCTGGAATTCTTCCCCAAGATCTGCCGTAGTGTAAATAATTGGTCTATCGTGGATTTTCCTGGCCTGAAACCACACTGTTAGGAACCTATCAGAATGTCCACGAACGGTTTCAGGCACTTACACAGTACGGCAGAGAGGATCTTATAGGCGATGCTCAGGAGGCTTACCCCTCTGTAATTGGCGCAGTCATAGGGGTCTCCTTTCTTATGGCCCGGGCAAACGATACTGAGATTCCATTCATCGGGCATGCGTTCTTCCGACCATATCTTGCAGATGAGTTGGTGCATGTTCCTGACCAGCTCATCGCCAGCTGCTTTAATCAGTTCCGCGGGCAGTTCGTCTGCTCCAGCAGCTTTATATGACTTAAGTTTCGATATCGCTATCTTAACGTCTTCGTCCATTGTGAATGGTTCGCTCTGCCTGACGGCGGCATTTAGACTATCATCGCCGTTATACAGTCAGCAGAAGTGGTCCTTCTACAATCTCAGCATCGACTGGGACTCCACTACTAGTTGTCCGTGCTCATCCCTGCAGACTTCTGCTCTGGCTTTATAGCCTTGGTATGTTCGTTTTACTTTCTGGTAAAATTTTTGAACGTCGTTTCTGCAGTAACATCTCTCCATCTCCTCGATCTCGCGCCTCTCGTGCTCCTTCATTTTCCTTCTCAGAAGCGCATGCTCCTCCCTCCTTTTCTGTTCATAGAGCTCGCGGTCAGCTCTCGTCCGTCGATTCAATGTGGCATGTATGCATTTGGAATTGCATTAGCTGTTCATAATTCTCATATGAGTTTTCCGTTCCCAGATGCAAACATCTTGTTTATTTACGAATCCATCCAAAAATATGATTCGCAAGGAAATGTCACGGATGACCATGGGGAAGTGGTCAACATCATCGACTGTCGGGCGGAAGCCAAAGTAATTCCTATACGGAAAATTGCAACACAGCTGTTGTGAATGGGATTTATTCAAAAAATACTGTATGTGCAGGTCCAATATAATATCTTAATGGCATGGAACATTTGCTGCGAACTATAACCAACGTGAAAATTCGGTCGAGTTCCTCTCGAATCCTATCTAGAATAACCACCCCTGGAGAGTAGTGAATGAACATACATTCCGCCCAGGTTGTGTGACAAATACAATAAGAATACAACACTTGAACCTACGCGACAAAAAAAAAAAAAAAAAAAACAAAGCAAAAAAAACGGAAGCATCACGAACTATCCATTTTCGTAATAAATTTATTTAAAGCCAGTGATGGAGTTTCTAAAACGCCAAAACTGTTCTTGTTTTTTGTCAACAAACAAGCCTCACTGCATTCATTAAATGACAGTAATTGACAGCTAACATGGACACCATCTGTTGACTAATCCTTCATTTGGCCTCGTCGACATTTACCATCAGACCTACTTTAGCCACTTCCATTCCATTGCTTCCGAAATTCGCACACATATGTACCGTGTCTCACCGTGTTATTCGGCGTTTATAGCAATTGTGTACTAGACTTGAAATAAGTCTTTCATTCATCAGTGAATACTTTTGAATCCTTTTCAGCGAAATCTCGACCGTTAAGCCGTTCAGCCGGTAAAATTATTTATGAATCATCTAAGCGTCAGGATATCGTATAAGTTAATCTTTCCCCTACATATATGTAGGTAACTTAGAAAAGCTCACGGACCATCGCTAACTGGTATGGTATGGAATGTACAAAGCTCATGTTACTCATTGGCTGTTGAGGGAAACTAATATCATATTGTTTGACGCCCCCTCGGTAAGAAACGCCACTGTTACACAAGTACTCGGTTACTGATAAGAAGCAACCATGAGGATTGAATTACGTCTCAGCTGTTACTCTGGTACACTGTGTACTCACACCCACATGAATACAAATTTTCGGCTCTGTTGAATATCTACTCGTAAAAAAAAACATAAACAGAGAGGACATTTCGAAATCGTTCTCTCAACACCACACATTGCGCAGGAATCATATTTCAGTTAACTCACACTCATCTTACCTCTCTTGCAGTGATTCCTCCAAGTGCCATTGTCATCGACAGCATCACTTATAGCCGTTGCATGCCTCCTTCACACAACACTGACACTTGGCAATAATGTAATTGATAACAGTGTCAACAGAGTGATAAAAACGAATTAGAGGCTGGACAAAAGACTTGTGTTCATACATATGTACATCAATCACATAGGCCAACACTGAGGTTACCTCGAGACGGTGTTTGACACTCTGGTTTATTTGGATACAGATTTTGCAGATGCCTTGTGGAATCATGTCCTCTCGCTTGATGAGCGGAGTTGAGTGGCATATTGTGTCTGTATACTTTCACGATTGCGTGCGTGTTTTTTTTTAATCTTTGCTTGGTGAGGTTAACTTTCCATTGGGTATTTATGCAAATATGTATCTACGTGGGTTCATTTTGTTAATAGGTTTAGAAGGTTTACTTGATGTTACTTTGAGGGAAGGAAGTTTGGTCGGAAGTTTGAGTTTTTGTCAAGAATAGTTGAGGGTAGTTATTTGATACTTAATGAGCATGTATTTCCAAAACTGGGATGGCCATCAGGTGTAGTACTTCTTCTTCTTCTTCTTCTTAGTGGGCGCTACAGTTCGGGGTGAACCTGGGCCTCAATCAACATGCCCCTCCTTCTAGCACGATCTTTCGTTAGCCTTTTCCATTGCCGCACACCCAGTTGGCTGAGGTCCCCTTCCAACTGTGTGCGTCATCTTAAGTGCGGCCGTCCTCTGCATCTTCGTCCCTCGGGGTTGGATTCAAAGACTCTCCGGGCTGGAGCTGTGGTATCCATTCGCTCTACATGGCCCAGCCATCTGAGACGTTTAATCCGTAGACGCCTGACTAGGCTCATGTCGCTGTACAGCCCGTAAAGTTCGTGGTTGAATCTTCTCCTCCATCCCCCGCCTGCGTTTATAGGCCAAGAAATCACGCGCCAAATCTTTCTCTCCAACCGACCAAGGGCCTCCTCATCCGCTTTTGATAGTGTCCATGCTTCTGCGCCGTACAACAGGACCGGGATGATAAGGGTCTTATATAGAGTCAACTTTGTCGTTCGGGAGAGGGCTCTATTACTCAGTTGCCTCCTGAGCCCAAAGAAACAGCGATTGGCAAGAGTGATTCTGCGTTTTATTTCGGAACTGATGTCGTTGTTCTAGGTCATTGCGAAGCCAAGGTAGACGAAGTCCTCAACTACCTCGAACTTACATATATCTGCCAATACAAACGTTCTGGCCACGACGTCGGTGGTGAGCGTCCTTTTTTGATGACAGCATATACATATTTAGTTTTGCCCTCGTTTACCGCCAAACCAATTTTCGCCGCCTCCATCTCAATACTCGCAAACGCCTCATTGACATCTCGCTGGGATCAACCTATTATGTCAATATCGTCGGCGTATACAAGGAGTTGCGAGGATTTGAAACTGATTGTGCCTCTTGTATTGGCCAGTGATTTTTGCACAATAATTTCCAATATGATGTTGAAGAAATCCCATGACAGTGCATCGCCCTGCCTAAATCCTTTTTTGACATCAAAACTATCGGTAAGGTGTTCAGTTCACAGATTCGGATGGAGCAGCGAGCATTCTCTAAAGTCATCCTGCATAGTCTGACGAGTTTATCAAGTATGTCAAAGGTAGACATAGCGTTGTACAGCTCGTCTCTAAGTACGCTGTCGTATGCCGTACTTCCAGGATCTGCCGTAGTGTGAAGATCTGGTCGATGGTGGACTTCCTGGCCTGAATCCGCACTGATAAGGACCTATCAGCTTATTTACAAAAGGCTTCAGGCGTTCACACAAAACGGCAGAGAGGATTTTGTAGGCGATGGTAAGGAGGCCTATTCCTCGGTAGTTGGCGCAATTAGAGGGGTCTCCTTTCTCGTGGATCGGGCATACGATGCTGAGACTCCATTCCTCGGGCAGGCTTTCCTCTGACCATATCTTACAGATGAGCTGGTGCATGCTCCTAACCAGGTCATCCCCAGCTGCCTTGAAGAGCTCAGCAGACAGTCCGTTTGCGCCAGCAGCTTTATTCGACTTGAGCTTCGATATGGCAATCTTAACTTCGTCGAGGACAGGGGGACAGAATTCTCTGCGATCTTCGTCGATTAGAAATGGATCATTCTGCCTGACAGCGGTATATTGACTAACATCGCCGTTATACAGTCTGCAGAAGTGGTTTCTCCATATTCTCAGCATCAACTGCTATTCTACTACTAGGTGTCCGTTCTCATCCCTGCAGGCTTCCGTTCTGGCTCTATAACCTTGGCATGTTCGCTTTATCTGTTGATTGAACGTTCGAACGTCACGCCTGCAGTAACACCTCTCCAAATCCTCAATCGCGCGCTTCTCGTGCTCTTTCTTCTTTCTTCTAACAAGCTTATGCTCCTCCCTTCTTTTTAACTCGTAGAGCTCACGACCTGCTCTTGTTCTTTTATGCATCCTGCTTCGCTGTGTGAATCCTCCTGCACTCCTCATCGAACTAGGTGTTTCTTCGTGGTGGAGCCTTGAAACCCAGGGCTTGTTTGCAATGGCTCCACTGCTCTTATATTAATAGCGTGGAGGATTGAAGTGTATTGGAAAGCTTAAGGGAGACTCGATCGGTAAAAGCACTACCGGTTTCTGGCGATAGTAGCTTTCCGACGTCATAACTTTGTATTCTTACTCTACCCCGCTGCGTTCCTGATATCCGTAAGCGCATCTTGGCTACTACAAGATAGTGGTCCAAGTCCATGTTAGCCCCTCGGAAAGTTCGAACATCAAGAATAGTGGAGGAGTGTCTGACGTCGATCGCGATGTGATCAATCTGGTTGGTAGTCGATTGATCAAAAGACCGCCAGGTGCCTTTGTGTATATCGAGGTGCGGGAAGAGCGTACTGGCTAGAAGGAGATTTCGCCCCATAGCAAGATCAATCAGCCTGTGTCCGTTATCGGAGGTGGTGTCGTGTAGGCTTTGTTTGCCGGTGACTCGTTCAAAGATGCTTTCTTTACCCAGCTTAGCATTGAGGTTTCCTAGTACAATTTTAAGTTCATAGCTAGGACATTGGGCATACATTCTGTCTTGGAGATCGTAGAACTCATCTTTGGCGGAGTAATCCTTATCTTCCGTGGTGGCGTGGACGCAGATCAGGCTGATGTTAAAAAATGTAGCCTGATACGGATTGTCATGAGGCGTTCGCTTACATGCCGAAAGCTTAGGACTTTTTGCCTTAGTCCACCTCGAACAACAAATCCGCATCCAAACAATCGTTGCCCTCTCTCCCTATAGAAGTCGCCGTAGTAAATATGACAGTTTTTCATCCGCTTTATGCCCGGTCCATTCCATCGCATTTCCTGGATGGCGGTTATGTCCGCTTTATAGGGGTTTAGGGCGTCCGCGAATTGTTCGGCGGGACCTAACATTCCACGTACAAAGCCGAAGATCGTTGTCCTTTTTTCGTTTTTTTCAAGGGTCGTCAACAAAAATCCGGTCCGTTTTATCCGAGGCTTGTGGATGTTTCGGAGTGGGTGTTTTTTTTTTACGGTTACGGCTTACTAGGCCGTAGCCCAACCGACTAATCCTGTTTTTTGGCGCAGGAGGCTCGCCATTCGCCCTTCCCCGTCTGCAATTTCCTTAGGAAATCTTCAGATGGCACCACGAGGAGTTGGGGATAGGACTTACTAACAGTGCCGCAAGATGTTCGACTGTGGTGGCTCTTCTCGCTTTTTAGCAGGCCAGCATCCGTCGGATAGATGCTACCCCTACGAGGCCTTTGTTAGTCCTTTGCCATCCAGGTGTAGTACTGGTGCATGATAATATTGATCCAAAGCGCACAGCTGGCACAACTGGAGGTTGGTTGATTTGGAATAGAAAAAAAGTGTGGTCTGTATTGGAAAAAGTAAAAATATAGCACACAAATCGTCACACTTTACCTTGAAGAGGCGCATTTGTACATAAATACATATGAATATACCACACCACTTATGGAGTTCACACGGCGCTTCACGAAATTGCGGGCCACGTAGAAGATTAGTGAGACAGGTTCTTAGAACACCCGAATCATTTCCACCAAATGCTGACATTATACCAAGCGAAAGATATTGATATTCACCAGAACAGCATCTATGTTAGTACAGTTTTTTTTTATTAAAATACGGATAATGATCCACTCAAACTCCAAGCTATCTGACTACATTTCTACCTGGCAGTGGACATCAGTCCGGAAACTTGGTATACACGGACTTATAATTCCGAAGCCCATGTTTAGTGAAAGGGTAGTCAGAAAAAAGCTCTATACAGGGTGCCCCACGAGCAGTGTGCCAAGAGCATGTAGGTCTGGTCAAGACAAGAAAAAAAAAAACGTACGGGAGGGGGGTCTCCCTCCCGTTTAGCCGGGAGGGGCAATTTTTGTAAAAAAATTGACTTAATTTGGAAAAAAAAATATTAAAAATCAACGGTTACACCCGCAATGCCGTGAAGTACTTTTTTGTAAAGCCAGAAACCTCTTCCTTCGCCTTGGTCTTAAATGAAGCTGTTTTAAGGAAAAGTTTTTGAGAAATAAATTTTCAAACTCAAAATTTTGGAAAAAGAATAAAACAATTTCGAACTAATTTTTTTCAAAATTTTATGTAATTAAGTACTCATTTTTTTTCAAGAATTCATTTCTGTTATTAGTTTTAAGTTAAAAACAGAAAGTTGAGTTGAGTTATCCAACCAGCGATCCATGGAAGATCTGAGCCTGAGCTATAGCTGCCTTCCATCCTTGACCATCCCGGGCACGCTGCCTCCATTTATCAAGACCAAGATGTTTTACATCCGCGATTACTTGGTCTTTATACCGGAGGTTCGGTCTTCCTCTTCTTCTCGAACCAGGAGGCTCGGAGTCGAAGACCCTCGATTACTTGCGCTCGATGTGGCCGAGCCAGTCTAGTCGACGGATCCTTGCCTTCCGGACTACATCCACATCTTGGTACAGCTCGTAGAGTTCGCGGTTGTGTCTTCTTCTCCATTCACCTTCCTCACAGACAGGACCAAATATCCGGCGTAGAATTTTTCTTTCGAAAGAACCCAAAACCAGCTCCGCTGTCCTGCTTATCGTCCAGCTTTCGGCTCCGTACAGCAAGACTTTCAGAATGAGCGTTTTGTAAAGAATGACTTTGGTCTTTCGAGTGAGGAGTTTTGACCCCAGTTGCTTGGACAAGCCGAAGTAGCAACGGATGCCAAGGGCGATTCTATGCCGGATCTCCACTGTGGTGTCATTTTGTGGAATCTACGTTTGCCCCGAGGTAGACAAACTCCCTAACTACCTCGAAATTGTAGCTGTAAATTGTTATATTTTGTCCCAGGTGGTGAGCGACGGATTGGTTTTTGCTTGACAGCATGTATTTCGTCTTGTCCTCATTGATCTTAAGGCCAACTCGTTTCGCCTGTTCTTCAATCGCCGTGTATGCTTCCCCAATGCCACGGCGAGAACACGCGATGATGTCGATGTTATCTGCGTATCCCAGCAGCTGGACGGACTTGTAGAAAATAGTGCCTTCCCTGTTGACGCCTGCCCGTCGCACTATCTGCTCCAGCACCAGGTTGAAGAAGTCACATGACAGCGCATCTCCTTGCCGAAATCCGGTGCATGTTTCGAATAGTTCCGAAGTCCTAGAACCGAATTGCACGGTGCATCGCGTGTTTTTTACCATGGCGCGGCACAACTGGATCAGTTTTACCGGGATCCCGAATTCGGCCATCGCACCAAACAGTTCTTCACGATGAATGCTGTCGTATGCGGCTTTGAAATCGATGAAAAGATGGTGTGTATCGATTCCAAACTCGTTGGTCTTTTCCAGGATTTGTCGAAGTGTGAAAATTTGGTCTATAGTTGATTTGCCGGGCCGGAAGCCGCGCTGGTAGCTGCCGATTAGTACGGTGCAAAATGGTTTTAGACGTTCACACAATACGCTGGGCAGGATCTTGTATGCGACATTGAGCAGGGATGAACCTCTATAGTTCTTGCAAGAGGTAGGATCGCCTTTTTTGTGGATGGGGCACGTAGAGCTGGTATTCCAGTCGTAGGGCATGCTTTCATCTTCCCAAATTCTGCGATGATCTGGTGCATGCTCCCTACCAGAACATCGCCGCCAGCCTTGAAGAGCTCTGATGGCAAGCCATCTGAGCCTGCGGCCTTGTTGTTCTTCAGCTTCTGAATAGCTGTGCCGACTTCTTCGATGCTGGGTGGGAGGACTACTTCAGCGGCTGGAGTTGGGATTTCCTCGGTCCCTACCACTCTCTCTTGGTCATGCTCGTTAAGCAGCTGCTGGAAGTGCTGCTCAAATACATCCACTATTCCCTGTGGGTCGGTGACAAGATTACCCTCGCAGTTTCGAAGATCCTGGGTGCCTTTTTTGAAGTCTCCTGCAAGGTCTTTGGCTTTCTTGTAAAAGGATCGTGTTTTATGTTTATCCCTAGACTCCTTGAGCTGGGAGGCTGCGAAGATTCTTTACTTTTGCCGCAGTAGTTTTTTCTCCTCCCTTCTTCTGGCTCGGTACTCTTCTTGCGCTACCCTGGTTTTCCTCTGCAGCGCCTTTTGGTACGCCTCGTCGGTTGCTGCCTTTTTCTGCTCACACTCGCCATCATACCACGGGTTTCTTGTCGGGGGTGGTAGGTATCCTAGTTACTTTTATAGCGATGACACCTTACTTGAGGCCAACCCCCAAATGGAAAGTTTTTTCTTTTATGAGTTTACACCCCTAGAAATTCAAAAAAATATAATGTCACTCAAAACTACCTCCTCTACTTCAATTGATAATATTTCAAGCAAAGTCTTAAAAAACATTTCTTTCCAAATTTCAGATGTTCATTGTTTTATCTTTAATGCTTGTGTACGAGTTGGTGTTTTCCCAGACTCTCTAAAAACGGCAGTAGTAATACCTATACACAAAAAAGGTGATACCAGGGCATTAAATAACTACCGTCCCATTTCCCTTCTATCAGTTTTTTTCAAAAGTATTTGAAAAAGGGATAAAACGAAGAATGCTTGCCTTTCTAAACAGGATTAATTTCTTTAACGACTCCCAGTTTGGCTTTATAAGTGGTAGATCCACTGAAGATGTTTTGCTAAAGCTTACGGGTGAAATATACGATCGTTTCAATAGCTCTCAAATTCCTGATAGATATAACAAAGGCTTTTGATATGGTAAATCATACCTTACTATTAAACAAATTATTTGCCGCGGATTTCAGGGATTTCATTCATAAGTGGTTTACGTCTTATCTGATGAATCGAAAGCAAGTAGTAAAAATAATAAAACCGGCCAAGTGCGAGTCGGACTCGCGCACGAAGAGTTCCGTACCATCTGTATATATAAATATGAAAGAGACTATGTATGTTACCTCATCAAATGACAGATCTTGGTTGCAGGCAGGATTTTTTGGATGAAAATCATGTCTGTTGTATGGGACCCCCCCTTAAATATTAATTTTGTTCTGTTTGCCGTCGTGGTAGCGGCAACAGAAATACATCATCTGTGAAAATTTCAACTGTCTAGCTATCACGGTTCATGAGATACAGCCTGGTGATAGACGGACGGACGGACGGACGGACAGCGAAGTCTTAGTAATAGGGTTCCGTTTTACCTTTTGGGTACGGAAACGGATGTATAAAATCTGCGTCTGATGCGGATCACAGCCAGGCGATCACTTCTGGGTTTAAAGTCGATGATCTTCGACCTAAACCGCTTTCCCACGACAAATCCGCAACCCAGTAAGTGCAACCTTTTGTGACAGCTGTAATAAATATCGCAATTTTTCTTCCTAATCATACCGTTTCCTATCCAGCGTATTTCCTGGACCGCAGTAATATCCGCCTTGTACTGCGTGAGGATTCCTTCTAGTTTATGAGCAGCTCCGGGAGTGTACAGGGTTCTGACATTCCAGGAGCATACTCGCAAATCGTGTTCCTTTTTCGTGCGTTGTCGTCGTCGAGTATCCGTCCGTGTATCCGAGGCATCTTGCTCATTCATAACTTTTCTTTTTTTTACGTGGGCGGATTGTTAGCCCGCCGCACAACCGCCATTCTGGTCGGGGTTTTTTTCGCTGCATACGTTTGTTCACCTCCCAACGGTTGTTGAAGAGGCTATCCAGAGGGCGCCGCGAGGAGGCCGTATGTCAACTTGACCCGGGCATTTAAACAGGGATCGTTGCTGGCATCTCGCCAGGTTGAGAGCGATCAACAACTTTACCCTGTATGTCCGAGCCCATACCCTCTGTATCGTGTGATCACGCATTTTAAATTGTCAAAGAAAAACACTGAAAATTGCAAAGGCGTATACAGTTATTATTTGCGATTATGTTTTAATGGAAAAGTCCAATTTCAGTCACTTTTTCGAGCATATTGGCTAGTATCATGCTGTAATTGGGAAAGCAAAAATTAGCCTAAAGGGGTCTAATTGCACAATTTAGCCGGTCGACACATCGTTCAAAAACGAGAAGTAAGTTACAGTCGATACTTTAAAATGGTCGAAGTGGGCAAAAGACAGTCTTCATAGAGAATTTTAATAATAATGGGTAGTGTGTTGTCCTCTGATGCTGATGACACGGGATCGAATCCCGATAGTAGCCAAGTCATCGAAAGTGTTTTCATGGTGCTTCTCCTCAGCTGGGTTCTGACAAAAAAGTTTCTCGAAACTTGCCGTTCGGAATCGGCAATAAACTGTAGGTCCTTTTCACCTATGGGAAAATAAAATCACGACATGGGTGAATGAGATAGCTCGGCTTTGGTCCTTCAAACATAGATACAACCTTGGGTAAAGTGCTGAAAATGGACATTATTTTCTTTTTTACCAAGACAACTATTGCCGTTCGCTTCATACAATCAGTTGCGGATTGTATCCATCCTTCTGTAAACGGGTAAACCGTTCTTGTGTTCAATACTTAGCCAATGTTGATATTGCTGAAATGCCTATCTTGGCCTACTTCTTCCAATATTTCAATTCGTCTTTGCCATCAAAATTGCCACCACGAAGGCGAGTCAAGCAGTTTTGGGCTGCGTATTATGTGCGTATTTTTTTTTTTAGAGTCACACGCGCACTCAAGGCTAAGGCCTTATAACGACGGACGTTGTGCGAGCAGAAGGTAGCAGGGAGAGGGAGAGGAGCTGCCTATTGACATTGGTCTTAAATGTCTGCATATTGTATTGAGGGGGGAAGACCGAACGAGGTAGCGCGTTCTACATTCGTGTGGTTCGGTTGAGGAAAGAATTTCTATATTTGACAGTACGACCGAAAACGGGCTTCAAAGTGAATTCATGCGCATTCCGGGAGAGGCGTGTATCGCGGGAGAAGTTGTGAAGTGGCGGAATGCAACTGGCTATTTCGTCAGAGCATTTATGATGAAAGTAACGATAAAACAATAAAAGGCAGGATACGTTCCTACGATGTTCCAGCGAGTCTAGTGTTTTGGTAATGCTGGGGTCATCTATCAGTTTTATCGCGCGTTTTTGTATTCTATCTAGTAGGTGCAATGAGGTCTTAGATGCACCAGACCAGACATGAGCGTTGAACTCCAACTTAGAACGAATTAACGCCTTATAAATTGTAGCCAGATCGTGGGTGTGTGTGACCGAAAACGGGCTTCAAAGTGAATTCATGCGCATTCCGGGAGAGGCGTGTATCGCGGGAGAAGTTGTGAAGTGGCGGAATGCAACTGGCTATTTCGTCAGAGCATTTATGATGAAAGTAACGATAAAACAATAAAAGGCAGGATACGTTCCTACGATGTTCCAGCGAGTCTAGTGTTTTGGTAATGCTGGGGTCATCTATCAGTTTTATCGCGCGTTTTTGTATTCTATCTAGTAGGTGCAATGAGGTCTTAGATGCACCAGACCAGACATGAGCGTTGAACTCCAACTTAGAACGAATTAACGCCTTATAAATTGTAGCCAGATCGTGGCTGGGTGTGAAGAATTTCTTGCATCTGTATAGGAAACCTAGGCATTTCGCGGCATTCTTAGCGACACTAAATATGTGATCATTCCAACAAAGGTTGTCACTGATGCACATACCCAGGATGGAAAGCTTTTCGGTTTCCGAGATACAAGTGCCATTCATGGATAATGGCATTGGGTCAGTGTTACGCTTTAACGACAGAAGACAGCATTGTGTTTTGGAAGCATTAAATTCCACTCTATTGTTTTTACCCCATTGGATAATGCTGTCGATGTCGGAATTTAATGAGCTTAACATACGCTGCCGCTCACTATTTACAGCCGAATTGCCGGGTCGTAAAGAAGTGAACGAATATGAGAAGAAGGGTACTGTCGTCAGCGAAGGAGTGAATTGGATTAGAAGTAACAGACAAGAGATCATTTATAAAAATGAGAAAGGGTGTCGGAGACAAAACGGAGCCCTGGGGAACACCAGCATTTACAAAATGAGTGTCAGACTTGAATCCGTCCAAGACAACTTGGATTAAACGATTCGAAAGGTAGTTTCTGATCCATAGAAGAAGAGAGTCGTCGATCCCGAATGTACGCATTTACGACAAAAGAGCTTCGTGCCAAACTCTGTCAAATGCTTTCGAAATATCAAGTGCAACTACTTTGCTCCCACCCGCCTGGTGGAGCGAATGATTCCACTTCTCGGTGAGATATACCATCAAATCACCAGTGGATCTGTTGCTGCGGAAACCATACTGCTGGTCATTGAGGAGTTTCTGCGACTCGAGATATTTCATTAGCTGACGATTTATCAGCGTTTCCATGACCTTGGAAAGAAGGGACCTTAGTGCAATGGGTCGGTAGTTGGAGAGAGAAGAAGATTCGCCTTTTTTGGGAATGGGCTGGACAAATGCTGTTTTCCACCTACTCGGGTAGAGCCCAGAAGAGTAGGAAAGGTGAAAAAGCTTACGCAGTGGTTTTGCCAGCGTAGAAGAACACCTCTTCAGAATTATTGGGGAAATACCATCTGGACCAGCGGATTTGAGTATGTTGAGTTCATTAAGAACCCTTGCAACTGCACGAGTACGGAAGTGAATTTGTCCCATGGTGGAATTAACGTACTTCAGAACAGGCGGTGACAAAGATGATTTGGGGAGTTGCGAGTTGGCTGCGAAGTGGGCAGCAAGCAGATTAGCTTTGTGAATGAGCGTGGGTATAGACGACGATACGGAGTTTTTTTATGTTTTTAACGAAAGACCAAAAACTTCTGCTACCCTTGGGACATTGTAGCATTTTACGCCTCAGTTGTTGGTCATGTAAAAATTTGGCTCGTCGAATGTGGGAGTTACAGTCATTTCTGGCTTGTATATATCTTTTTCGCTTTTCTTCAGTGGTGTTTGCCTTATAATTCCGAAAACTTATCTCTCTCAACCTGATAACCACTTTACAGCTTCAGTCAAACCACGCATTATCTACTGGCTTTAGACTTTTTACCCTATTAGGGATAAAATTGCTTATGCCAGTGTTAATAATGTAATGCGACATCCACGTCGTTGTCGAGGAAGCGCAACGACCAGTTAAAGCTCCGAAAGAAGTTGTTAAGGCCGCACCAATTAGCTTTCTTATATTCCCATATTATTCTTTTGGGAGCGTTTTCTTTAACTGAGTGGAGTGAGTATGGGAATTTAGCTGATATGACACAGTGATCAGACCAGCCTAGAGGAGATAATACATCCAAGGTGTATTTATCAGGTTGAGAGGTAAGAAACAAGTCCAGGGTATTGGCGGTGTGACTGACAATATCCGGGATACGGGATGACTCATTCACAAGCTGAGTTAATTGGTTCAACTCAGCGAAAATTTCGACAAACCTTCTTTCGGGTGTTGTCTGTCCAGAATGTCGAAGCCACTGAGAATTGTGAACATTGAAATCGCCCGCAATAACGATTTCAGTGCAAGGAGACAGGGAAACAATTCTTTGGATGGAGTCAGACAGTGCATCAAACGCGTCGAACGTGATACCTCTGTCCAGGTTTGGGCTTCTGTAAAGAAAACAGCAGTGAATTGTGTGCTTACGAAGAGTGAATTTTAGCCATAAGAAATTAAATTCAGAGGTGGATGTTTGGCTATCCTGCGGAAGCAGCTGGTAAGCGATATCACTACGAACATAGATGGCGAGACCGCGGTGAGAAACGAATAATGGCACTAAGCTATATCCAGGAAGACTAAAAGCCGAAGGATCAGATTTTTCATCAACCTGTGTTATGTTATGATCTTGTGTACGGATTTTACACTTTTCGGGGACAAAAAAGATGACAGTTTGATCAGAAATTACTCTTTGATTGCACTAATATTCTAATCGTATCACTATCTGACATCTTTCCGTAATTTAAATAAGCATTTAAAGACCAATTTATTCTCAGATGTACTGCTATTCCTCCATATTTTGAACATTTCATTGCTGGTCCAACTTTGGATCTAAATAAGGTTAGAAGAGAACCCAATTGTGAGAACCCATCGATACGAGTAGAACCTTTGACAAATTTTCGACTTTCATTCATATCATGTCGCACCAAAACGTGTAATGTTGAATTCTTGTTTTATCGTAGGTACTAAAGTAAATACCCGAATCATAGAATATTGTTAGGTGAAAATACCATAGACAAATGTCATATGTTTAAGAACTCCCTTAGGTAATACTCAAAAAAGATTCACTAGAGGAATCGCAAGGTTATTTTGCCCTTCAGTAAAACATACCTGCAATTCCAAGAGATTCATTTAGCTTCCCAACTTTGCAAATAAGTAGTTCAGCATCGGCAGGTGTCATCGTAAAAGTTCGCCCTTTTCTTCGACATTCAACACCAAATGAGCAAACTTCAACTCTTAACTTCATCACAAATTAATATAGATATTCATGAGTAGTTTCGTTTCGAATTAAACCATATGTAGGTATGCAGCTCAATTAGTTCCGTACTCATCAGTGTCCTTTTTTTCATCGCCCTCAGCTACACGTGCTACGTGTACTCATGCTCGAAATGTGCGCTCCATCTAGCTTCAATATTACTTTAATTACTTTCCTATGCTCCGCTTGCAACTTGAACTTTCCTCGGATTCTATCTCAAGCCTTAAGACCAATTCTTACCGTACACACCCGCGCACTTATACGTGCACGAATTCTAGTTTAGCAGAAACAGTTTTACAGTTCCACTGAAGTGTTATTTCCAAGTTATGCTCTGCCATCTTCAGTCTAAAGTTTGTGTGTCGAAAAGCGCCAATTTCCGTACGTATCGCAAAACTTCAT
The DNA here is from genome assembly GCA_951905685.1 of Eumerus sabulonum. Taxonomy (NCBI): domain Eukaryota; kingdom Metazoa; phylum Arthropoda; class Insecta; order Diptera; family Syrphidae; genus Eumerus; species Eumerus sabulonum. The sequence goes on from OX645060.1 coordinate 181,046,407, forward strand.
AATTAAGAGTAAACATTCTAATTATGAAATGGATAAAGATTTTTCGCTCCACTTATCTTCCCTTCACGGAAATTTTGTATTTCTCGTGATTTTTCATCATCCATCTCGGGCGGCATCCACGCGATGCCAACGCTAGCTTGCTAGCATTGTTCCGAGTAGCAGTAATCGCCAATCAAGCTATTCCATCGTTAGATTTAATTTTACCTTTCAACCCATACCCGGCCAGTGGCTGCTTATATAACCTCAATTCCATCGTTACTACCAAAGCACCCCCGCCCACAATTGATTTGAGGCAAACAAGATCTTTAACTACTTTATGATGGAGACATTATCCATGCATGAGTTTCATGTATCCGTTCTGGAGATGTGAAACTCGAAGAACGGAAGGAAGACAACCTGATGCTCCGAAAACCCAATTAAAGTTGGAATGTGTATGAGGCGGATGGACGGGAGTGAGTGCCTTCTATCGTTCTGCACATACATATTTCGCATTTTAATCGAGGACACACTTCGAACGTTTTTTTTTTCCCTATTCTCCCTCTTTCAGCTAGTCAAGCGTCTCATATATTACGAATCTAAGGATATGGGTCGGGGAGAGCGGGTGTCTTATAAAAGTTTTCAATTTAATTTTCTATGCGGAAGGAAATTCTTCATTCACTCCTTTTTTAACATATACATAGATGTATTCTCGAACGTGAACCCATTTCGGAACTTTGCAGAGCTTCGCATATGGGATGGGCGTGCGTCAGGATATGGAGACGATATGTGCTCGATTAACTTGGAGACTCGTATCGGATGGAGCTGGAGGGGATATAATATATAATTAAAATTATGTTACTTATCTACGAGATAGTTTTTAGCATATGTGCGGCAACTAAAGTGGCATTTTGTTGGTATCGCACGATTACTGTATGAATGTCTTAGACCCGAGTGACATAGAACAAAGGACGTTCTTTCATTGAAAGTTTTGGGTTTTGTTTTTCTAGAAAATGTTGATTTCGTCTTTTTGGGTGAGATGGGATGGAAAAAAAGAAAAAAAGTTTTAATTAAGTGCATTGTGCTCGTTTTTTTTTTTGTTTTTCAGTGTTCGGTTGAATAACAAGGACAACAGAAAGTGAAAGGAAGTAAAGTTGTGATGCAGTTCTTGTTACTTGGGTATATCGGCATTTTTCTTCTGACTATTATTTGCCTAGGAAGACGTAAAAGTTTTCGCAATTTGATAGGAATCTTGGTATGAAATGGAAAAGTTTTGAGCAAAGTCGATATCTTGATGAGCATATCCTATATCAAATGTGATTCTAAGGCAAAGTAACTATCAAGAAGCTTAATGAGCGGGACTGAGGAAATGCAATATTCACTACCATATAGGTGGGGGTAGGCGGGGAATGTTTTACTTCCTTTTTTAAAAACTTCCTCCGACGGTGTTAATGTAATACCTACATCTTCTTCTTCTTCTTAATGGGCGCTACAGTTCGGGGTGAACCTGGGCCTCAACCAACATGCCCCTCCAACTAGCACGATATTTTGCTAGCCTTTTCCATTGCCACACACCCAGTTGGCTGAGCTCCCCTTCCACTTGTGTGCGCCATCTTAAGTGCGGCCGTCCTCTGCTTCTCCTTCCCTCGGGGTTGGATTCAAAGACTCTCCGGGCTGGACCTGTGGTGTCCAATCCCTCTACATGGCCCAGCCATCTTAGGCGTTGAATCCGTCGACGCCTGACTAGGCTCATGTCGCTGTACAGCCCGTAAAGTTCGTAGTTGAATCTTCTCCTCCATCCCCCGTCTGCGTTTATAGGCCCCAAAATCACGCGCAAAATCTTTCTCTCCAACCGACCAAGGGCCTCCTCATCCGCTTTTGATAGTGTCCATGCTTCTGCGCCGTACAACAGGACCGGGATGATAAGAGTCTTATATAGAGTCAACTTTGCCGTTCGGGAGAGGGCTCTATTACTCAGTTGCCTCCTGAGCCCAAAGAAACAGCGATTGGCAAGAGTGATTCTGCGTTTGATTTCGGAACTGATGTCGTTGTTCCAGGTCACTGCGGAGCCAAGGTAGACGAAGGCCTTAACTTCTTCTTCTTTGGTGGCGTTACAGCCCATGAAGGACCAGAGCCAAGCTTCTCTCAATCACCCATGTTGTGAGTGATTTATTTTTCGCACAGGTGAAAGGGACCTACAGTTCAATGCCGATTCCGAACGGCGTGAGTAGAGAAGCTTTTTCATGGCAAATTTACTACGGGGGGTTTTGCCAGTACCCCGCCGAGGAGGAACGTCGCGAAATAAACATTCGATGGCGTTGGTGTTATCGGGATCCGAACTCGCTCATCGTGCGTCAGAGTCCAACAAACTAACCACTGCGCCACTGCGCCCTCACAACTTAACTACCTCGAACTTATATCTGCCTATACAAACGTTCTGGCCGAGGCGTCGGTGGTGAGCGTTCTTTTTTGATGACAGCATATATTTAGTTTTGCCCTCGTTTACCGCCAAACCAATTTTCGCCGCCTACATCTCAATACTCGCAAACGCCTCATTGACATCGCGCTGTGATCTACCCATTATGTCAATATCGTCGGCGTATGCAAGGAGTTGCGAGGATTTGAAATAGATTGTGCCTCTTGTATTGGCCAGTGATTTTTGCACAATCGTTTCCAATATGATGTTGAAGAAATCACACGACAGGCAGGGCGCTAAATCCTTTTTTGACATCAAAACTATCGGTACGGTGTTAACCGATTCGGATGGAGCAGCGAGCATTCTCCAAACTCATCCTGCATAGTCTGACGAGTTTAGCAGGTATGTCAAAGGTAGACATAGCGTTGTGTAGCTCGTCTCTAAGTACGCTGTCTTATGCCGTACTTCCAGGATCTGTCGTAGTGTGAAGATCTGGTCGATGGTGGACTTCCCTGGCCTGAATCCGCACTGATAAGGACCTATCAGCTTAATTACAAAAGGCTTCAGGCGTTCACAAAAAAGGGCAGAGGAGATTTTGTAGGCGATGGTAAGGAGGCTTATTCCTCGGTAGTTGGCGCAATTAGAGGGAACTCTTTTCTTGTGGATCGGGCATACGATGCTGAGAATCCATTCCTCGGGCATGCTTTCCTCTGACCATATCTTACAGATGAGCTGGTGCATGCTCCTAACCAGGTCATCCCCATCTGCCTTGAAGAGCTCAGCAGACAGTCCGTCTGCGCCAGCAGTTTTATTCGTCTTAAGTTTCGATATAGCAATCTGAACTTCGTCGAGGTCAGGGGGACGGAGTTCTCTGCGGCGTTCGTCGTTAAGAAATGGATCATTCCGCCTGACAGCGGTATATTGACTAACATCGCCGTTATACAGTCTACAGAAGTGGTTTTTCCATATTCTCAGCATCGACTGCGATTCTACTACTTGTTGTACGTTCTCATCTCTGCAGGCTTCCGTTCTGGCTTTATAACCTTGGCATGTTCGCTTTATCTGTTGATAAAACTTTCGAACGTCACGCCTGCAGTAACACCTCTCCATAACCTCAATCGCGCGCTTCTCGGGCTCTTTCTTCTTTCTCCTGAGAAACTTTTGCTCTTCCCTTCTTTTTAAATCGTAGAGCTCACGAGCTGCTCTTGTTGTTTTATGCAGCGAGGCCTTATATGCATCCTGCTTCGCTGTATGAATCCTCCTGCACTCATTATCGAATCAGGTGTTTCTTCGTGGTGGAACCTTGAAACCCAAAACTTCGGATGCAAAGCTTTTCAGGGCTTGCTTGCAAAGGCTCCACTGCTGTACTATTGACAGCGTGGAGGATTGAGGTGTATTTTAGAGCTTAAGGGTGACGCGATCGGTAAAAGCACGAGCCGTTTCTGGCGATAGTAGCTTTCCAACGTCATAACTTTGTATTCTTATTCTACTCCCCTGCGTTCGTGATATCCGTAAGCGCATCTTGGCTACTACAAGATGGTGGTCCGAGTCGATGTTAGCCCCTCGCCACATCAAGAATAGTGGAGGAGTGTCTGAAGTCGATCGCCATGTGATTAATCTGGTTGGTAGTCGATTTATCAAAAGACCGCCAGGTGCCTTTGTGTATATCGAGGTGCTTGAAGCGCGTACTGGCTAGAAGGAGATTTCGCCCCGTAGCAAGATCAATCAGCCTGTGTCCGGTATCGGAGGTAGTGTCGTGTAGGCTATGTTTGCCGATGACTCGTTCAAATATGCTTTCCTTACCCAGCTTAGCATTGGAGTCTCCCAGTACAATTTTGATGTCATAGCTGGGACATTGAGCATGCGTTCTGTCTAGGAGATCGTAGAACTCATCTTTGGCGGAGTCATCCTTGTCTTTCGTGGGGAGGTGGACGCAGATCAGGCTGATGTTAAAAAATGTTGCCTTGATAGGGATTGTTATGAGGCGTTCGCTCACATGCCGAAAGCTTAGGCCTTTTTGCCTAAGTCCACCTCGAACAGCAAATCCGCATCCGAACAATCGTTGCCCTCTCTCCCTACAGCAGGCGCCGTAGTAAATATCGCGGTTTTTCACCGCTTTATACCCGGTAAATTCCACCGCATTTCCTAGACGGCGATTATGTACGCTTTATAGCGGTCTAGGGCGTCCGCAAGTTGTTCGGCTGCCCGTGGCCTGTTTAGGGACCTAACATTCCAGGTACAAAGCCGAAGATCATTGTCCTTTTTTCGTTTTTTGCGAGGGACGTCAACATTAATCCGGTCCGTTATATCCGAGGCTTGTGGTTGTTTCGGAGTTTGTGGTTTCTTTTTACGGTTACAGCTTACTAGGCCGTAGCCCAACCGATTAATCCTGTTTTGTGGCACAGGAGGCTCGCCAATCGCCCTTCCCCGTCTGCAATTTCCATAGGAAATCTCCAGATGGCAATAGGAGAAGGTGGGGATGGGTCTTACTAACAGTACCGCAAGATGTTCGAGAGCGGTGGCTCTTCTCGCTTTTTACCAGGCCAGCATCCGTCGGATAGATGCTAACCCTACGAAGCCTTTTTTAGTCCTTTGCCATCCTCTGCGACATGCTAGGTATCAGAAAATCACGGAAAACACCATGTGATGCCATGGTCGAAAGGTTCAATCGGACGATGGAGGAATACTTAAGAAAATCGTCGTCGGAGATCGGAAGGAATGGGATGATCGGCACAGCACAATTCAACAGCGATAACACCAGCTGAAGCCGTTTTTGGAACTGATCTTCGACTTCCATCGGATCTGAAGTTCGGCGTGGTACTACCCACAACTAGCGGTAGGGTGGACTTCGTAACCAGAAAGAAGGAGCAACTGAACCCTATCTATCAGTTCATCCGGGAGCGCCTGAACCAGGTCAATGATAAAATGAAGGCGAGGTATGGCTTAAGGGCGAACACTTCTCGATTCGAACCACCACAATTGGTATTGCTGTACAACCCACAACGACCCCACAGCCGACGGGAAACAGACGGGCGAAATGTATGATTGTCCACTTGGAGTGGCTAGCGCCATACTATGGAGATGGATCGAATCGCTTGTTCGAAAACTAACAAGTTTAGGATGAGGGCAGTGTTGCGGACACGAACCGACGGTTGTGTTCGAATTTCGCCGTAAAAGTTTGGAGTGCTCTGTGCCAGCTAAAAAGTAAATGGTGGTAACTTCCTGCTGAATGTCAATGCCAGAGCACAAAGCATTCTAGAGACTTCTTAAGGGGAACGCCTGACGAACAACATTCGAGAGAATGGATCGAGGGCTATGTAAGCGGTAACACTCGCCCTCGGGGGCATTAAGTAGTAGTTCAGTATTCAGTATCAGTGACTCAGCCTCCAGGGTTCAGACTGTAATCCAATGTGAAAATAACACATAATAAGTGAAGCGCACAGATAACTGATCTAAGGTGGAATATTAAAGTGTGTCGTGGATAAACAAGGAAACAGTTGTTGTTTATCGCAATTCAATGGTCGAACCCTGGACTGACTATTCTGGACTATTCATTTCCGTTGCACTATGTTTCCGTACCAAATCATAATTCAAGCCCGAACGGAGAGAGGTTGTTGGATTTTTGCTGTGCAAATGGCATGTCCATTATGAACACCTTCTTTCCGCACAAAGACATTCATAAATATACGTGGTATCGTCGGAGTCTTCAACAGAAATGTTGATAGATTTCTTTGTGGTACCATCGTGTGTGAAACGGATGGTTTGTGACGTTCGTGTGTTGAGAGGGGCTGAACTGTCAACTGATCATCACCTGGTGTTGTGTAAGCTGTATCTTAGTGATAGAGTACCTCGTCTGCCAAGGCGGAAACCAAAAGTGGTTACACGCATACGGTGGGAGAAACCACAGAGCAGTAAGGTGCGGCAACACTTCGCACGACACATATCCGAAAGGTTTGAGCAAATTCCAACTGTTCCATCGCATGTAGAGGAAGAATGGCGACTATTTTCAACAGCTGTCATTGCCTCTGCAAGTGATGTTTGTGGAGGGAAGCGGCTTGGTGTGGCGGCTGATGGTGAGAAAGGAACTGCGTGGTTTAAAACACCCGGAGTTCAAGAAGCCATCAGAGAGAAGAAGAAGGCCTACAGAGACTGGATTCTCTTGGGGGACTCTCAGCCCTATTCTGGCTGTGATGTGGTCACAACTCACAAACCTCTGTGATGCTAAAATTGTGATGTCTCTCTTGTGAGGTTTCTTGTGAGTAATCAGCTGTTTGGTATTCTGGCAAACACCTCACAAGAAAACACAGAATAATAGTCACCACACTGTGGTGAATGTATTAACATGCATGAAATTTACTTTTTTTGACAGCTATCACTTTCAATCAATCGAGCAGTCAGTAAAGAACAAAAAAAAAAACAAAAGGAAAACGAAATTGTTACCTTTGTACAAGGGAAACAATAAACAATAGTAATAACAACAAGTATCTGAAACGAGATTTCAAGACAAACAATTTTTCTGAAACAGCTATCATGAAAATGGGTTATTTCTTTCCCGTTGATGTTGTATTCTTAAAACCAAAAGAAATATTTATAAATTTGTATATTGTCCAACAAGACATAAATATAAGAAGCAAAAGCAAAAATTCTTCCTCCATCTTATCTCTTGTGATCGACTTGTGAGCTGCTCAATCGGACATCACAATTTTGACAGTTACTGTGATGCTCACAACTTGTGAGGTTTTGGTTAGAATACGAAAACCTCACAAGTTGTGACTCACCACACTCTTGTGAGGTTGTTGTGACTTATGAGGCATCACTGAGGTATGCCAGAATACGGGCGTCTGCTTCTCGTGACCGATACACTGTGGCGCGAAGAACTTGCAAATTAGCTGTGCGAGCAGCGAAAGAGCAGTCCTGGAAGGAGTTCGGCGAGAAGTTGGAAGCCGACCATAGATCTGCGAAAAAGGTGTTCTGGCAAACCATTCGCCGGCTCTGAGGATGGAATTCATCGAAGGAGTTAAATCCAAAGATGGTGTGTTCCTTTCCAATGAGATGGACATCTTACGCAGATGGAGCGAGCACTTTTCGGAGCTGCTCAATCCCGAACAGGGCACTGAGGGGGACAGACTTATAGTCTTGCGTGTGGCGGAGAACAGTCCAATGGTGGAGGAAGTCATTTTAGCGACTGAATCGCTAAAAGTTGGCATATCCGCCGGTGTGGATGAAATTCGGCCAGAAATGCTTAAGGCAATGGGTAAAGAGGGAGTATTATGGCTCTCTCGTGTCATTAAGGTGGCCTGGGAATGCGGTGAGACACCTAGCGATTGGCAAACTGGGGTGATTGTTCCTCTTTTCAAAAAGGGGGATAAAAAAGAGTGCTCCAACTATAGGGGCATATCTCTTTTAAATGTCCCCGGTAAGGTCTACGCTAAGGTATTAGAAGCGCGTTCTAGAGCTGTGGTCGAATCCAGGATAGGGGATGAACAGTGCGGATTTCGTCACGGCAGAAGCACAACCGACCAGCTTTTCACTCTAAGAATGGTACTCGAGAAGGCTTGGGAATACGCCAAACCAATCTACAGCTGCTTTGTAGATTTGGAAAAGGCGTATGACCGAGTTCCTCGAGGTAAACTCTGGAGTGTTCTGCAGGAGTATGGGATTGATGGTCCTCTGTTGAGGGCCTTTCAGTCTCTATACACAAACTGTAGCAGCTGCGTTCGGGTTAACGGTAGTAAATCAATACCTTTCACCGTGAGCGTTGGACTTCGCCAAGGGTGCATCTTGTCACCTCTCCTTTTCATTATATACATGGACTGGATGTTGCAGCGCAGTCGAGGCGAGGAGTGTTTCACATTGGGAGAGTTGAGGATAAGTCATCTTCTTTTTGCAGATGACTTAGTTTTCATCACATCCTCCCAGATGGAACTTCAGCGCGCGCTAGATAGGTTTGTGGCCGTATGTGCTGATGCTGAAATGAGAGTCAACGTGGACAAATCCGAGGTTATGGTTATTTCCAGAACACCTGTCCAATGCACTCTACATGTTAGTGGAGTCCCATTGAAGCAGGTGGAGAAGTTTAAGTATCTCGGGGTCTTCTTCACGAGTGATGTGAGGAGTAATACTGAGCTTTCCTGCAGGATTGGCCAAGCTGGGTCAATTTTGAAACAGCTTGGAAGATCTGTAATCAGGAAGACCGAGCTTGGTGTCAAGGCCAAGTTAGCGGTTTGTAACTCAGTATTTGTTCCAACTCTCACCTATGGTCATGAAATTTGGATATTGACCGAAAGAATAAGATCGCGAATACAAGCTGCCGAAATGAGATTTCTTCGTGCTGTTGTGGGAGTTACTCGCCGGGATAGGGTGAGAAACACGGCAGTGCGCGGGGAGCTTAATGTTGAGCAGCTGCTTCTCCGAGCGGAAAGGGCTATGCTTCGATGGTTTGGTCACGTGAGACGAATGTCGCCATCATCACGACTTCCGAAACGTGCCTTGGATGCAATACCATCAGGCAGGCGACCGCTTGGCAGACCCAGGACGAGGTGGTTAGACCAAGTCCAAAAACTCGCCTGGGTGCGCTTGGGGATAGCTCCTGATGAGTTAGAGTCGATGGCTGAGGATCGAGTGGCCTGGAGATCCCGCGTGCGCGCATTACCCCCGCGACTCTTTTAGTGGAACATGCGGGCCACTGAAAATGATGATGATGATGATCATAATTCAAAACTAACTTGACCCCGTATCTTTCAATCGTTTCAGGTTCCATCTGTTGCCAGTTTGGCATCTTTCCCGTAATATAAAAGCATAACAATAGGCTGAAAGCATTTTAGATAACTGATTGTCATGTAATAAAATCTAAAAATCACAATTAAAAGAGCGGTACCCTCGTTGAACAGAAATTCGTACAATATTCTGTGAATGGTGAATGTTCCAGTTCTTACACAATTCTATCGGCCACTACTGTGTCCAGTAGTTGTTGCAACGAGTGCAACAGTTACCACAAAATCTTAACCTCTCATCTGTCAGAATTATCATCTGACGTTTAATCATCTTCGTCGCCGGGGAAAAACAACCAAAGCGCATCAGGAAAAGTCTATTTATATTCATTTCAGTATCTAAATTGATCCAAATCGTTAGCCACGAGGGGGTATAATGACGCACAAGTGCACAACGCCGAATTGCGACAATGTGGCCACACTTCAATGTCCAAGTTGCTTGAAAATCGGCATTCAGGGCTCGTATTTTTGCTCGCAAGCCTGCTTCAAAGGTTATTGGAAAGAACACAAGGTGATTCATGCCTTAGCAGGTAATTTGTAATTCTATTTCCTGTCGCTTCTAATGATTATTATTTTCGGGTATTGTGTTGCAGAGGTTTCGGCCAAACCGAAGGGCGATACTGAATCGAACGGTTACAATCCGTGGCCACATTACCGATTCACCGGGAAACTTCGTCCGTATCCGCAAACGTCGAAACGGACGGTGCCAGAGTCCATTCAACGTCCAGACTATGCCGACCATCCGGAAGGTCGAGCCGTATCCGAGGAAGCAATGCGTGGAAATACGACAATCAAGGTGCTCGACGATGAAGAGATCGAGGCTATGCGGGTTGCGTGCAGGTTGGGTCGTGAATGCCTAGATGCGGCTGCAAATGCATGTGACGTGGGAGTGACTACCGACGAGCTGGATCGTCTCGTTCATGAGGCCGCAATCGAACGCGATTGCTATCCATCACCGTTGAATTACTACAAGTTTCCGGCTTCATGCTGTACTTCGGTCAATGAGGTAATTTGCCATGGTATCCCGGACACCAGACCGTTGCAGGACGGTGATATTTGCAATGTAGACGTGACCGTCTACCACCATGGTTTCCATGGTGACCTCAACGAAACATTGTTCGTTGGCAATGTGTCGGATAAGCACAAGAACCTGGTCAAAGTGACGTACGAGGCGCTTTGCAAGGCAATCGAAATTGTCAGGTAAGTGAATTGTCATGGACAATATTATCAACTGCATTACATCAATTGGTGTTTGTTAGACCTGGAGTTAGATATCGTGAGATCGGAAATGTCATTCAGAAGCACGTGCAGCCGCATGGGTTCAGCGTGGTAAAGAGTTATTGCGGTCACGGCATCCACCGCTTGTTCCACACAGCACCGAATGTGCCTCATTATGCCAGTAAGTCAGAATGGACGCTGATAGGTGCCCTTATCGATTATCTTGAACTCTTTTTCACAGAGAACTCGGCTGTTGGAGTAATGAAAGCCGGACACAGCTTCACCATCGAACCGATGATATCTGAAGGCGTCGGAAAGAGTGAGCAATGGCCGGATGATTGGACTGCTGTCACCGCTGACGGATTATGGTCAGCACAATTCGAACAGACTTTGCTGGTCACTGACAACGGTTGTGAGATTATGACACGTCGTCGCGAGAACAATGGTCAGCCGCATTTCATGGATAAAATGTAGACGCACCCCGAGTGGCTGCCAAATGTGTTTTAAGATTTTTTCAGACAACATTTTATTTGCAAACTAACTTCATTGGTTTTATTCACTAAATTACATTTCTAAGGAGATGATGTTCTGGTTTTGTATGTTTACTTTTCCAGTGGCGCGTAGTTGAGAAGTTTCTCGATAAGGTCGACGTGGCCTAGTAACATTCTGCGGCAGCAATACCTCTTCAGTCCTAGAGCATCCAAGGCATCACTAAAGGAAGAAATCGAAAATTATTTGCAAACCCCCGAATGATTTTTGCCGCTGCTTCTTACCCTTCGGTGTATTCGGCTTGAAGCAGACCGAGGTAGGACTCCCACTTGTTACCAATAACCTTTCCACAGGTGAAACAACGGATAGGAATAATCATTTTGATGCAATTATGTACTTAACACAAAGAATTGTGGAAAAGTGCTGGAGGATTCGCGACTCTTCTGTTTTTATTTTCAACACGGAGAGTGTAACCCGTCAGTTTTGGCGAATTTGTAGCGTTCAGACAAACGCTCATTGTAAGTGCAACGAGTGCATTCAGTTAGCAAATGTCAAAAGTAGTTTGCGGCGCTAGTGTCGCTTAGGTAAGAATTCTTAAGTAGCCACCAGATGGGCTATTAATTCGAAACAATTGGCATAAAACGCAGAAAATTGTAATGTAAAAGAGGAAATTATGTATATTGTTACGAAAATTAATTATCCAAAGTAGGGTTCGGGGAGATTCCGATTACCGAGGTAGAGCATGTTGAAAATATTATTTTTTTCTGCAGTAGGATAGGATTTTGTTTGCATACTTAGGGGCACGAAAAAAATGTACGATGACATGTTGCGGCCGAACTCCGATAACCGAGGTAACGCATGTTGAGAACACAGTTTTGTAGATCTCGATGAAATAAGCACAAAAAATTAAGTACCAATTTTCTCGTTTTTACCTAGTTTAGGAGATATTAAGGTTTAAAAATTAATTTTTTCTTATGGATTTCTCAAAAAGTATTATTTTTTTAGCCTTTGAGACAGAATTTTGTTCGCATACTTAGGGGCATGAAAAAAAAATTTGCTATGACGTGTTGATGCATGAAGTTCTTCTTCTTCTTAGTGGGCGTTACAGTTCGGGGTGAACCTGGGCCTCAATCAACATGCCCCTCCATCTAGCACGATCTTTCGCTAGCCATTTCCATTGCCGCACACCCGGTTGGCTGAGGTCCCCTTCCACCTGTGTGCGCCATCTTAAGTGCGGCCGTCCTCTGCTTCTTCGTCCCTCGGGGTTGGATTCAAAGACTCCGTGCTGGAGCTGCGGTGCCCGTTCGCTTTACATGGCCCGGCCATCTTAGGCGTTGAGTCCGTAGACGCCTGACCAGGCTCATGTCGCTGTACAGCCCGTAAGGTTCGTGGTTGAATCTTTTCCTCCAACCCCCGTTTGCGATTATAGGCCCAAAAATCACGCGCAAAATCTTTCTCTCGAACCGACCAAGGGCCTCCTCATCCGCTTTTGATAGTGTCCATGCTTCTGCGCCGTACAACAGGACCGGGATGATAAGGGTCTTATATAGAGTCAACTTTGTCGTTCGGGAGAGGGCTCTATTACTCAGTTGCCTCCTGAGCCCAAAGAAAGAGCGATTGGCAAGAGTGATTCTGCGTTTGATTTCGGAACTGATGTCGTTGTTCCAGGTCACTGCGGAGCCAAGGTAGACGAAGTCCTTAACTACCTCGAACTTATATCTGCCTATACAAACGTTCTGGCCAAGACGTCGGTGGTGAGCGTCCTTTTTTGATGACAGCATGTATTTAGTTTTGCCCTCGTTTACTGCTAAACCAATTTTCGCCGCGTCCATCTCAATACTCGCAAACGCCTCATTGACATCACGCTGTGATCTACCTATTATGTCAATATCGTCGGCGTATGCAAGGAGTTGCGAGGATTTGAAATAGATTGTGCCTCTTGTATTGGTCAGTGATGTTTGCACAATCATTTCCAATATGATGCTGAAGAAATCATACGACAGCGCATCGCATTGCCTAAATCCTTTTTTGACATCAAAACTATCGGTAAGGTGTTAACCGATTCGGATGGAGCAGCGAGCATTCTCCAAAGTCATCCTGCATAGTCTGACGAGTTTAGCAGGTATGTCAAAGGTAGACATAGCGTTGTGTAGCTCGTCTCTAAGTACGCTGTCGTATGCCGTACTTCCAGGATCTGCCGTAGTGTGAAGATCTGGTCGATGGTGGACTTCCCTGGCCTGAATCCGCACTGATAAGGACCTATCAGCTTATTTACAAAAGGCTTCAGGCGTTCACACAAAACGGCAGAGGAGATTTTGTAGGCGATGGTAAGGAGGCTTATTCCTCGGTAGTTGGCGCAATTAGAGGGGTCTCCTTTCTTGTGGATCGGGCATACGATGCTGGGACGCCATTCCTCGGACATACTTTTCTCTGACCATACCTTACAGACGAGCTGGTGCATGCTCCTAACCAGGTCATCACCAGCTGCCTTGAAGAGCTCAGCAGACAGTCCGTCTGCGCCAGCAGCTTTATTCGACTTGAGCTTCGATATGGCAATCTTAGCTTCGTCGAGGTCAGGGGGACAGAATTCTCTGCGGTCTCCGTCGATTAGAAATGGATCATTCTGCCTGACAGCGGTGTATTGACTAACATCGCCATTATACAGTCTGCAGAAGTGGTTTTTCCATATTCTCAGCATCGCCTGCGGTTCTACTACTAGGTGCCCGTTCTCATTCCTGCAGGCTTCCGTTCTGGCTTTATAACCTTGGCATGTTCGCTTTATCTGTTGATAAAACTTTCGAACGTCACGCCTGCAGTAACACCTCTCCAAATCCTCAATCGCGCGCTTCTCGTGTTCTTTCTTCTTTCTTTTTAGTAGCTTATGCAACTGCCTTCTTTTTACATGCATAAAATGCAGGCATACTTCTAGGACTGGTTAGTAATCCAAGTGATACATACATACATTCATGCATACACCTAATCCTGTTTTTACATGACATACGTTCGTGTGATAAAAATCTGTATATAGATACAGTGGTGTTCAGAAAAATAGCACAACTGTAAGTTCTCATACATTGTGTTGTGCCAAAAGTCTAAAAAGAAGTTCAGATTTTTTTTGTTTTATAACTGATGTGCGTTTTTATGTACTTTACTAAAAAAACACGTAATTCCTTTAAATCAATTCAAAAATAATAATTCAAAATGGGAAAAAATAAAAAAGTAGTTGTTCATTAAAATAGCACAGTCAGCGGCATACTCAAAAAAATTAATAAATACTCTAAAAAAATGAATGTATAAGTAAATATTTTATTAATATTTTGTAGGATATTCCATGCTCCTTATCACTCTTGACAACGTTTTTGCAAACTCTCTACTAAGCGCTTACATTTCTGGGCAAGTATAGCTTCCCAAGCAGCCTTTGCCGAAATTCTTTTAAATTTTTTGAGCTGGAGTCTTTAACAAGTTAATCAACATCAGTCCAAAGATTCTCGATAGGATTCAGATCGGGATTTTGGGCCAGCCAATCAAGCAGGAAAATTTGTCGCTTTGGATAATTGTCATGCATAAAAATCCGTGATACAGGCATAGAGCCGTCGGTATATGGCTCCATTTGGTTCTCCAGGATTAGCTTATATTGATGCTGATTCATAATGCCATTTATTTTCAGAATTGGTTAAGCGCCATGCCATGGTATCGCCGCCCCACCATTATGCTTCCACCACCATGTTGGCCAGTCTTAATGGTGTATCTGGGATGGTACTCTTGGTTCGTTGGCCTTTGCACATATTTTTTTCCATCTGATCCCAACCTGTTGAACTTATTTTCGTCGCTCCACAAAATATTTCTCCAAAAGGACAAGAGTTTGTTCTTGTGAGCGTCTGCGAATATAAGTCTTCTCTTTCGGGGTTTTTTTTTTTTTTTTGGAGACAAGAGGTTTTTTTCTGGCGATTCACTGGTCGCTGCCACTGATTTTGTGGATAATTCCGTCAGCGACTTCTGACGTTTTTCTTTTTTTGTTTTTCCGTACGGGATTTGTGGAAGATTGGCTGCACCGTATGACCTTCATTGCATTTTGAACAAGCTTCCTAGAGCACCTTAATGTCCTTGCCACCTCTGAAATAGTCTTTCCATCCTGTATCATGGTACCGACTATTTGCCTCCTTTTCTCCGTGCAACGCTTTCCTCTGCCCATTTTAAATATTCCTTTTTGTGTAAGAAATGAGTGTAATTGTGGCTATCCTTAAAAAGATTCAAACTAACATCACTTAAATCACTGAAAAATATTTTTTTTTCTGATACACCATGATATGTGCTATTTATATGAACACACAATTCCCAATGATCACTAGCTCTAACGATTGTATAACCAGGAATCTTCCGGGATCTTCCTTGTTGTATGTTTTCATTTTCATAACGATGGTACTGTTACGTAATAATTCCTTCTTTTATCCCATTATGAAACACCTTGTACTTTATTAAAAATATTAGTCAATGACGCCAGAAAAATATGTCACTCACTTAATTACTTCCGGGCTGTCAAAAGTTTTGATTATTAAAAAAGTCATCTTTGTAAGAGGAACAACGTGTTTTTCATTTTCTCAAATATTTAAAGCCTTTTTCTCTCTCGCCAACTTTGAAACTTATACCATTATAATTTCGCATAAACATTTGGAGGCCCCGGCGAGATAAGGTCTTTGAATATTTATAAGAAAATCCCATCCTTTTATTTTGCGTGCATTGTGTAATCACATGAAATGTCAGAAGATGAACGCGATATGGGCACCAAGCCCACTCGATCTAAGACCGCCAATCCGGAGGAAATTGAACCTGGGAAGAAATCGGATAAGGTGTTATCTACCTTAAAAGCTCGGCGTTCCGTATGCGAGCAGCAGATGAAACGTATAGAGGAGTACCTGAACCGCGTTCGAATTAATCCGCTTTCTACTTCTATTGCGGAGATGAATATTCGCGCCGAAGCATTGGACTCAGCATTTCATACTTTCCAAAGTGTCCAAGGAAAAATCGAGGAAAAAGATTTCGATGAAATTTCAAAACCTAATAGACCAACCTACGAGGAGATGTACTACCTAGCAGCTTCAGCTTTAAAGGTATTCATTGCAAAACAAGATGAGCTAGAAAATAGTTCCAATAGAATCAACACGATGACAGCAGATCGGGATGAACGGTATGACTCGATTAAATTACCTAAAATTGAACTTCAGGAGTTTTCAGGTGATGTTACCACATGGATCAGCTGGTATGACGAATTTGATTGTTTGGTTCATCGTAACGAAAACCTTACGAAATTCGCCAAACTACGATATTTAGTTTCCAAACTCAGTCCTAATGCCAGAGCTCCAATTGCAGGTTTGAAAATTATTGCAGAGAACTATGAGGTAATATTAGACAAATTAAGAGAACGCTTTGAAAATAAAAAAGTGATCGGAAAAGAGCACATAAAACTAATTTTTCAATATCCCAAAATTCTTAAGGCAAACGCTGCTGATCTGCGTGGTCTGATGGATAACATGAACAACCACCTTACTGGATTAAAGAACATTAATCGGCCTGTTGATGGTTGGGATGACCTTATAGTGTACATTATAACCTCAAAGCTTGATTCAGAAACAGCACTAAAATGGAATGAAGAATCACCTGTTGATAGATTACCTACACTTGCAGAGCTTATGTCGTTTTTGAAGAAAAGATGCCAAGTTATCGAAGGTAACGTAATTTCTCATTCATTAACACCAAATTCAAATAGAAATGATAGTGGTAGCTCAATTAAGAATCATAAATCAAAATCATTTATGACTGTCAAAAATGCATGCAACTTCTGCAATAAGCAAGGTCACCTCATTTATCGCTGCATTGCCTTTTTAAACCTGCCTGTCTCAGAGAGATATAACAGAGTCAATTTACTTAAACTCTGTCCAAATTGCTTAAAGATAAATAATCACTCTATTATTGACTGTCCATCGAAAAGCTGTTGTCATACTTGTGGTAATAAACACCACTCATTGCTCCACCAGAACCAAACAACATTACCCAACTCGACCACTTCATCTTTAGCTCTAGGTAGTGCTTTTTCCTCAAACCAATTTATACCAAAACGGAACTTTCACCCACATAATGAGACTACTTCACATAATGCTCCGTCCGTTTCAAATCATGTTCACTCTCTTCATAACAATTCAGGAGATAATAATATATTAGGAACCGCCATTGTTTACCTAATCGGAAAAAACAATCAATACGTCCCGTGTCGTGTTCTATTAGATGGTGGCTCTCAGCTTAATATGATTTCCGAACGCATTGTCCGTATTGCAGGTATTAAAAGACGGTTTGCAGCGACAGATTTCATGTGCGTGAACGATAGCTTGGGCAATTCAAAATTCAAGTGTTCCATTACAATAAAATCGTTGTTTTCCTCATTTTCTACGACACTGGAAACTCTAGTCATGAGTCGAATAACGGGAAGGCAACCAGATGTCAAGGTAAACATCGATGGCTGGAATATTCCAAGCCACATTCAGCTATCGGATTCTAATTTTAATTACCCACAACGAGTTGATTTGCTCTTAGGAGTGGATATTTTCTACGACATTTTGGAAGTGGGAAAGATAAAACTTGGCCCAAATCTACCTACGCTTGTCAATATTTTGCTGGGATGGGTTGTGGCTGGAAGGTTGCCAGTATCATCAACTTCAAAGAGCCTCAGTAAGTGCAACCTTTTAGAAGTTGCTGACCTTTCTAATTATGAAAATACCCTTAATAATACACTAAAAGCCTTTTGGGAAATTGAAAATTTCGAGTCATCAGAAGCAAAACTATCAAAAGAAGAAAAGGATTGTGAATTGCATTTTTGTACAAACGTTGCTCGTTTAGAATCTGGTCGGTATCAAGTGAGGTTACCTTTCAAGAAAACTCCGTTCAACTTGGGAAGCTCATATGAAATTGCACTTAAGAGATTTCTGAGCCTTGAAAGAAAGTTTCACAAAAATGAAGAATTCAAAACACAATATTCTCAATTCATGAATGAATTTATCCAGCTATCGCACATGGAAAGAATAGAATATCTCGACTTTCAGCAACCTCATTACGTAATACCCCATCATTGTGTATTTAAAATGTCTAGTTCTTCCACGAAACTTCGTGTTGTCTTTGATGCCTCATCAAAGACAAGTTCTGGCATGTCACTTAATGAGCTTTTGATGGTGGGTCCTGTCATCCAACCTGATCTATTTACAATTATATTGAGATTTAGGTTCCATAAATATGTATTTACATCCGACATTACGAAAATGTATCGTCAGGTAAGTTTACATCCAGATGACCGACGATATCATTGCATTCTTTGGAGATCAAACTCGAATGAACCAATTCAAATGTACCAACTTACAATGGTAACCTATGGTACGGCACCAGCTGCATTTCTATCCACTCGAGCACTCAAGCAGTTATCCAATGATGAGGGCCCTCATTTCCCTTTGGCCTCTGTGTCAATCAAATCGGACTTCTATGTTGATGACATATTGTCAGGTGCCAACACATTAGAACAAGCAATAGAGCTACAAAAACAATTATCCGATATGCTAGCAAGAGGTGGATTTACTCTGAAAAAATGGTGTGCTAATCACACTGAGTTATTGAAGGACATACCCGATGAGAATCGAGAAACTTTGTTCAAAATAAGAAGCTCGAATGCAATCAAGGCCTTAGGGCTATTATGGAACCCTGCTTCCGACAGATTTTTATTCGAAGTAAACACTAACTTTCACAAACTAATAACAAAGAGAACTGTTTTATCAGAAATCGCACAATTTTTCGACCCTCTTGGTTCAATTAATCCAGTCATTGTATTAGCAAAAATATTTATGCAGCAATTGTGGCGCTTAAAGTTAAATTGGGATGATCCACTTCCGCAAGAATACCAAGAGGCTTGGATTAATTTTAGAAATCAGTTGCAAGGGTTAAATGACTTGGAAGTAGATCGTCTTGCGTTTTCGAATTCTTCTCGCTATGAAATGCATGCATTCTCAGATAGCTCTGAAAATGCATATGGAGCATGCATTTACATTCGATCTGTTTACCTCGCCAATGAGATAAAGGTTCATTTGTTATGCGCAAAATCAAGGGTTGCACCAGCGAAAAAATGTTCACTTCCGAAACTCGAACTTTGTGCTGCAGTCATTATGGCCCGACTTGTCAAGCGCGTTAAAACTATTTTCAACTTTGTGAACTTCGAAAACGTTACCTTTTGGATAGATTCTACAATCGTTTTAAGCTGGATTAAGGAGGAACCATCCAATTGGCAGACCTTTATTGCAAACAGGGTATCAATCATTCAAGAAATTTCCACGCCTTGCCAGTGGCGACACATACCGACGAAAATTAATCCTTCAGATCTTCTTTCTCGAGGTATGCATCCGTTAGATCTCATTGGTTCAAACCTTTGGTTCAACGGTCCTGCATTTTTATCATCGCCCTCAACAAATTGGCCAATATTTGCGTTCAACTTAGAAAGTGATGAAAGAAAATTGGATAGAAAGAGGATTAAAATAGTTCTACACAACAATATTGTGCCCTATGACTCACATTTTATTACTATTATTAAATATTACAATAATTATACTTCTTTACTTCATGTTGTTGGATATATTTTACGCTTTAAAAACAACTGCATCCAGAGGAATAAAACACTTCGCATATGTGGGCCCTTAAGACCTGATGAGATTGCAGAATCACTTACTACTGTCGTGAAAATAGTGCAAAGGACGTCGTTTACTACAGAGATTCTTACTTTAGAAAAGGGAAAGACTCTTTCTCCAAAGAGCCACATTCAATCTCTTGCACCTTTCATTGATGACAGAGGTGTATTGAGAGTCGGTGGGCGATTAAAATATTCTGCATTGGATTATAATAGCAAACACCCTATGCTGCTACCAAAAAAGCACTCCTTTACATATGCTCTTCTACGACATCTTCACATTGTAAACCATCACGTAGGTCCCCAAGTTTTATTGAGTATTGCTAGGCAAACATTCTGGCCTATTCATGGAAAAATAATTTGTCGATCTATTTATCACAAGTGCATTACTTGTTTCCGAGCTAAACCCATCAAACAAGAACTTCTTATGGGTGACCTACCCGAACTTCGTGTTCAGCAAGCGCGGCCTTTCAGTGTCATAGGCATTGACTTTTGCGGTCCATTTCAAGTATATTTTAACCGCCGTGGGATTTCATCTACGAAGACCTATATATCAGTATTTGTTTGTTTTTCAACGAAGGCCATTCACTTGGAGTTAGTCGAGGATCTTACAACAGCGGCATTCTTGGCAGCCTTAAGACGTTTCATTGGTCGTCGTGGTTTGTGTTCTACCATATACAGTGACAACGCTACAAACTTCATAGGCGCAAGGAACGAGCTTCATGAATTGCATAAACTTTTTCAAAATCAGCAGCGTTTTAACAATATCTTCAATACCTGCTCATCTATGGGTATAACATGGAGAACAATTCCTGCACGTTCGCCTCACTATGGTGGCTTATGGGAAGCCGCCGTCAAATCGACAAAGTTTCACCTCAAAAGAATTTTACAGAATGCAAAGCTAAACTTCCTTGAATTCAACACTCTAATCATTCAAATTGAGTCTGTTCTTAATTCCAGGCCAATCACACCGGTCCCTGAAAGTACTAATGACATTCCAGCCATAACTCCTGGACATTTCATAATAGGTACAGCTATGAACGCCATCCCTGAGCCAGATCTACAACTAACAAATGTTAACCGATTACAACGCTATCAAAAGTTACAGTGGTACTTGCAACAATTTTGGAGCCGATGGTCGACAGAGTATTTGCAGAGTTTACAGCGGCGATCTAAGTGGGCGAAACATGGCGAGTCATTATGCATTGGGGACGTTGTGGTCCTAGAGGAAGAAAACTTGCCTCCTTTGAAGTGGCGATTAGGTCGAGTCTCAAGCGTTCATCCGGGCAAAGATGGAGTTGTCAGATCTGTAACAGTCAAGACCTTGAATGGAGAAACACAAAGGGCAGCGGCAAAGGTTAGACGACTTCCTATTGATCAGACTTGGTCCTCTCAAGGTGGAGAGAATGTTACGTAATAATTCCTTCTTTTATCCCATTATGAAACACCTTGTACTTTATTAAAAATATTAGTCAATGACGCCAGAAAAATATGTCACTCACTTAATTACTTCCGGGCTGTCAAAAGTTTTGATTATTAAAAAAGTCATCTTTGTAAGAGGAACAACGTGTTTTTCATTTTCTCAAATATTTAAAGCCTTTTTCTCTCTCGCCAACTTTGAAACTTATACCATTATAATTTCGCATAAACAGGTACCTTGGGATATTATGGCTTTAATCCTGTGCAGCTTGTAAGTACAATGTGAGTTGCAAGCAAATACACATTTGAATAAGGGTGTGCTATTTATAAGAACACCACTGTATGTACATATGTGCCCATTTCCAAATAAGGCCAATCAAACAAACAGGATATTGTTAAAATTCATTCAAATCTGTCCAGCGGTTTTCACGCCATTAGGTAACAGATAAAAAACCCTAGAGTTTTACTATACAGTTGCTCTCAAAATCGAGCGTACACCAGGAAAACAAAAATATTTAACTTCTGTTGATATAAAAAAATCTGACTATGGATTTAGCTAAATCCACCCAAAATAAATCGAAAATAGTAAATAACATTTTTCGATATCTCGCTTCGTTTTCGAGATATCGATATTTTAAATTATTTTTGGATAAAGTTCCGAATAGTCCTCATCTCATCGTTTTTATAAGTAAATCGCAGTAAAATATATAAGGTGGGGCATGCTGACCCAGCCCCCCTGCTTTAGCTCACGGTAGGATTTGGAGTGAGTGCAATGATGGGTATATCCAAAGTATAAGCGAGAGCACCGTGGCGCAGTGGGTAGTGTGTTGGCCTCTGACGCTGATGACACGGGATCGAATCCCGACACAGCCATGTCATCGAACGTGTTTTCATGGTGTTTCTCCTCAGCGGGGTTCTGACAAAACCCCCTGTAGTAAAATTGTTATGAAAAGCTTCTCGAAATTCGCCGTTCGGAACCGGCAGTAAACTGTAGGTCCCTTTCACCTATACTTACTTACTTAGGTGGCGCTACACTCCGTGGTGAACCTGGGCCTCAACCAATAAGCGTCTCCAGCTGGCACGGTCTTTGGCCAGCTGCTTCCAGCGCCGCACACCCAGTTGGTTAAGGTCCCTTCCACCTGCGTGCGCCACCGATGATGCGGCCGTCCTCTGCCGCGCCTTCCTTCCGGAGTGGATTCGAAGATTCTTCATGTCGGAGCAGTATTTTCCATGCGCTCTACATGGCCTAGCCACCTTAGACGCTGTAGCCGTAGACGTCGTACCAGGCCGATGTCGCTGTACAACCCGTACATTTCTTCGTTATATCTTCTCCTCCATACACCGTTTGAGCAAACGGGATCGTAGATAGTGCGCAGAATTTTCCTCTCGAAACGACCAAGGGCACCTTCATCCGCTTTTATTAAGGTCCAAGCCTCTGCGCCGTAAAGGAGGACTGGGATTATTAAAGTCTTATATAGTGTCACCTTGATTTTCCGAGAGAGGGCTCTACTTCTCAATTGCCTCTTGAGCCCAAAGAAACAGCGGTTGGCAAGAGTGATTCTGCGTTTTATCTCAGCGCTGGTGTTGTTGTCGCTGTTGACGAATTCCATGACCACTTCAAAGTCATATCTGCCCATGGTGACGTTCTGGCCAATACGTCGGTGTTGTCCGCCTCTTTTAGATGAAAGCAGATATTTGGTTTTACCCTCATTAACCTTGAGGCCCATCTTAGCCGCTTCTACCTCAATGCTTACAAAGGCCTCATTGACGTCTCGCTGTGTCCGTCCAATCACGTCAATGTCGTCAGCGTACGCAAGCAATTGCGTAGACTTGAAATAAATCGTACCTCTTATGTTGGCCAGTGACTCTTGCACGATCTTTTCAAGCACGATGTTGGAAAAGTTCCATGACAGCGCTTCACCTTGCCTAAATCCTTTTTCAACATCAAAGATCTCGGTTTACTCATTACCGACCTTAATGGAGCAGCGAGAATTGTCCATTGTCATCCTGCACAGTCAGACGAGTTTGGCAGGAATGTTAAAACTAGACATGGCTTTGTATAGCTCATCTATATACACGCTGTCACATGCCGCCTTGAAATAGACGAAGAGGTGGTGAGTGTCGACTTGGTCTTCTCCAAGATTTGCCTTAGCCTAAATATTTGGTCTATTGTAGATTTATCTGGCCTGAAACCACACTGATAAGAGGCGATCAGGTTATCCACAAACGGTTTCAGGCGTTCACACAATACGGCAGAGAAGATCTTGTATGCGATGTTAAGAAGACTTATTCCTCTATAGTTGGCGCAGTTATAGGGGTCTCCTTTCTTATGGACCGGGCAAACGATGCTGAGATTCCATTGGTCGGGTATGTTTTCCTCTGACCATACCTTGCAAATGAGATGGTGCATGCACCTTACCAGCCCATCTCCAGCCGCCTTAAGAAGCTCTGCGGACAGGCCATCTACGCCCGCGGCTTTATTAGACTTAAGTCTGGATATCGTTATTTTGACTTCGTCTAGATCGGGTGGACTGAATTCTGTTACATCGTCGTCCACTACGAATGGCTCGTTCTGCCTGACAGCGGAATCTTGTCTATCATCGCCGTCATACAGTCTGCAGGATTGGTCTTTCCAAATCCTCAGCATCGACTGCGACTCTACTACCAGTTTTCCATTTTCATCCCTGCAGGCCGCCGCCGCTCTGGCTTTGTAGCCATGGCATGTTCGCTTTACCTTATTGTAAAACTTACGGGCGCCATTCCTGCGGAAGCATATCTCCGTCTCCTCGATCTCGCGCTTTCCGTGCTCTCTCATTTTTCTCCTGAAAAGCGTGTGTTCCCCTCTTCTCTTCTGCTCATAGATTTCGCGAGCAGCTCTCGTCCGTCGTTGCAGCATGGCTTTATATGCCTCTTGTTTTGATGCATTAGCTTGTTCGCTTGCTACAAGGAGGTTACGCCCCGCTAGGAAATGGATTAGCCTTAGTCCGTTGACGGATGTGGTGTTATGGAGGCTATGCTTTCCTATGATCGACTCAAATATGTCCTCTTTGCCCAGTTTTGCATTAAAATCTCCTAGGACTAATTTGGGGCGTAGCTGGGGCATTGGGCATATGTTCTGTCTAGGAGATCGTAGAATTCTTCTTTGAGTCGATCGTCCTTTTCTTTCGTTGGGGCGTGAGCGCATATCAAGCTTATGTTTTCAAATTTAGCTTTGATGCGGATTGTTATGAGGCGTTCGATTACATCCCGGAAGCTTAAGACTTTTTGTCGTAGTCTTCCTCGAATAACGAATCCGCACCCGAATAAGCGCTGTTTGTTCTCCTTATAGCAATTCCTGTAGTAGATGTCGCAGTTTTTCATCCGTTTTTTGCCTGGTCCATCCCATCGCACTTCTTGGAGTGCGGTTATATCTGCTTTATAGCAGTTGAAGGTTTGCTCCAATTGATCGCCTGCACCAGGTCTGTTAAGGGACCTCACATTCCAGGTGCAGACTCTCAAGTCCGTTAGTCGTTTTCAGAGGTCGTCAGCTTTGTATCCGTCCGTATCCGAGGCTTGTTGTTGTTTCGGAACAAGTAGGTTTTTACGTGATAGGGATGTTACCCCTAAGCACAACCCCCAACCTGGAGGGCCAGGTTCCTCTTTCCCCAGGAACAAGGGGTTGGGTCGCTGCACACATTGGTTCACTACCTGGCGGCTGCCAGGATAGCTATCCAGCTTATCCAGCCAACCTGCAGATGCTTTAAAATCTGTGACTTTTAAATGACTGGACGGGACTGGACTGGACGGGGCTGGCCTGGACTGGACTGGACGGGATTGGGCTGGACGGCACTGGACGGAACTGTACTAGACGGGACTGGACTGGACGGGGCTGGACTGGACGGGGCTGGTCTGGACCGGACTGAATGGGATTGAACTGGGTAGGACTGGACTGGACGGGACGGGACTGGACGGGGCTGGCCTGGACTGGACTGTACGGGATTGGGCTGGACGGCACTGGACGGAAGTGTACTAGACGGGACTGGACTGGACGGGGCTGGACTGGACGGGGCTGGTCTGGACCGGACTGAATGGGATTGAACTGGGTGGGACTGGACTGGACGGGACTGGAATGGACTGGACGGGGCTGGTCTGGGCCGGATTGGAGGGGACTGGACTGGGTGGGACTGGACTGGACGCAACTTTACTGGACAAGACTGGGCTGGACGGGGCTGGCCTGAACCGGACTGGATGGGACTGGACTGGGTGGGACTGGACTGGAAGGAACTGGACTGGACAAGACTGGGCTGGTCTTGACTTGACTGGACGGGATTGGGCTGGACGAGGCTGGTCTGGACCGGACTGGATGGGACTGGACAGCGTGGGACTGGACTGGACGGGACTGGACTGGACAGAGCTTGTCTGGATCGGACTGGATGGGACTGGACCGGACGGAACTGGACTGGACAAGACTGGGCTGGATGGGACTGGCCTGGACTGGATTGGACTAGAATGGACGGGACTGGACGGGTCGGGGCTGGTCTGGACGGGACTGAACTGGACGGGACTGTTCTGGATCGGACAGGGCGGGACTGGACTGGACAAGACTGGTCTGGACTGCGGCTAGTACAAATTTGAAAGAAGAACTCCACTCAAATCTAGAATCTGGTAGGACACTTGGGACAACTAGATATGGTACAACCATTGATGCAATGTTTTCACGAATGAGTATAACTTTATAGAAGAAGTGTATGTATGTATGTTGGCGTTACAGTCCATGAAGGACCTGAGCCGAGCTTCTCTCAATCACCCATGTTGTGTGTGATTTCATTTTCCTATAGGTGGAAGGGACCTACAGTTTATTGCCGTTTCCGAACGGCGAATTTCGAGAAGCTTTTCATGACAATTTGACTACAGGGGGTTTTGTCAGAGCCCCGCTGAGGAGAAACACCATGAAAACACGTTCGATGACATGGCTGTGTCGGGATTCGAAGAAGTAGAACATCAAATAAATGCTGTAAATAAAAAACAAAATTTATTCATGCGGCTAGATACCTCGAAATGATAAGTGGTAAAGGCCTGCAAAATGTTGTTCAAACAAGTACCAGAGTAGACTTGAACAGAGGTTCTAGTACAGCAATCGATCATTGTTTGGTACGATCTGAGTGTAAAACAATCTTTGCAGCTACTGTGGAATCGAACGTATCGGATCACTACACGCTAATGTACGGAATACCCAAAGATCCTAGAACAAAGAGCAAAGTAACGACAAGATCAGTGCTAAAGCGGCCTACACACACGCTACGGATCGAATGGATCGGTTGCGATAGTTTGCTACAGATCGCAAATTTTCAAATGAGTTTGATATTCTTGCATTCGGTAGTGTGTGTGTGGCGCGGTTGAAAATGTTGCGATTCAAACAGATCGTCGTGTGTGTGGCACAGTCTGCTACAGATCGCAAGTTATCAAATGAGTTTGATATTCTAGCGATCGGTAGCGTGTGTGTGGCGCGGTTGACGATGCCTAGGAAACGTCCACCCGAAGTTGTTAGAGTGCATCTATCCAGTCTGTTTATATGTTTATGATTGTATTTATGATTCGTATGTGCACAAATGTATGTTATAAAACTGTGAACATCGAATCATAAAATGAAATAAGCAATAAACACTCGCAGGCAATAGGCAATAGAATTATGAGACCCTCATTCACATATTTGTGAATGCATGTATCTATATATGAATAAATTATTAGGATCAGAAACCACTCCTGCATCCACAGTGAACGTTTCTTTTTCATTATCCCTTCTTTTCTTTTTCCACACAAATAAACACCACACAACAAAATTATTTTTTCTCCGCGATCCATCCTTACTCGACGGCGAAGAGCCTGAAATGAAGAACGTATACCGATCCACAAGTGTGTGGCGAAATGAGTTCAAACAGATCCATTCAATCCGTAGCGTGTGTGTAGGCCGCTTAAGCGAAAACAAAGTACATGAACATCTGGCGAGAGTTAACTGGAACCTTCTGAATAATGAGAACACAGATGATGATTTCTACGATAAGATGGTTGATATAATCAATTATGTGTATGAAAAGTCCTACGTAAATATTAAGGTAAAGGAAAGAGATATACCAAATCCATGGATAACAGCGGAAATACTAGCTCTCTGTAAGAAAAGAGAAACGCTGTATAATAAATGGAAACACAACAGACAGTGCCTGAGTTTCGAAAACCAGTACAAATATTTCCGAAACTACGTAAATAAAAGGATAAAAATTATAAGATCGGAATACTACAAACATAAATTTGTAGAGTATAGAAAGGATGCGAAGAATACCTGGCGATTGATAAACAATTTACTAGGAAAAACAACAAATAACATCGATGAAATGATCAGCAGAAACTTCCCATTGGCCGCAAATACAACAGACATAGCAAATAGATTCGCTACACAGTTCACGGATGAAATAAAATCTATTACACATAAATGCAACATAAAAACCTATATGGGTAGAGAAACTACCACAACTCAATCGATGTTCCTTGGGCAAGCATCAGAAACCGAAATAAAGAACATCTTAAACAAAATAAACGTGATATTATCTATATCAGGGCTAAGGATCTCAAACACAACTTGAGTATCTTGGCACCAACAATCACCCAACTGGTAAATAAATCCTTGGAGGAAAGTCAATTTCCGAACAAACTCAAAATTGCCATCGTACGACCTATCTATAAGTCCGGGAAAAGAAACGACGTTTCGAACTACCGCCCTATCTCCATCCTATCAGTAGTTGACAAAGTGTTAGAAGAAGTAATGGCGAGAAGATTACAATAATATATTGGCAAATACAAAATCATAAACAAGAACCAGTATGGTTTCCTAAGAAACCGAAATGTTAATCAATTACTGAGAGAATTTGCCAATAATAGTAGTAGTAATCTTTTTTTTTAAAACTGATTTTTTTTTCTTTTTTTTGCGTAAATATTTTGCATAGTGTATCCTCCATTGAGTAACTTACTTAGAACTCAAAATCGTGCATATTTGTATTTATAAAATGAGGATGTTTTACTTGACCTAGGTTTGTACGTAAAATTATTCTCATGAGTGTAAACAGCAGCCTGAACCAGAACCTACACTCGCTGGTGATTTTTGTAGACTTCAAGAAAGCTTTGCTAGAGAAGATAGGCGTTCGTGGTCGAATATTGGATTGGTTTGCGAGTTACCTTCGCAATAGAGGTTTTATGGTGAGACTCTCGTCCTGCTGTAGCAATCTGCAAAATATTGAGCTGGGTGTACCTCAAGGATCTATTCTTGGGCCTCTTCTCTTTATTATATACGTTAATGACATTGTTGCGGAGACACAAGCCGACGGTTAAGTTCGAATTTCGCTGTCGAAGTTCGAAAGCTCTGGTGAAGGGGAAATTGGAATGATCGAAACTTCAATCGGCGTGATGCCGAATGTCAGAGCATTCTAGAGATTTCCAAAGGGGAACTTCCGACGGCGAACATTCGAGAAGATGCACCGAGAGCTATATAAGCGCGAACACTCGCCCTCGACAGACATTCAGTTTGTGGTAATGAACAGCGTGTGACAAGTCAGTGTGATCAAACAGTGGAAAATAAAAGCTTTCAATAAAGGGTTGTTTGTGTAATAAAGTTTAAAGTGGATAGTATTGGATAATAAATATAAGTGGTGAAGCTACGCAGATATTTGATCTGTGGTGAAACAAGAAAAGTGTGTGTGTTTTAATTCGGATAAAAAGGACAATTGTAGTTTATCGCAATCCAGTGGTGCGAACCCTATTCAGTGTGGGATTGAATATTTCGTAACATTTGGTGTCAGAAGTGGGATTGCGAGTAAACGAGTTAAACGTTTATTCAAAGTGTGAATTGGACTATTAAAAGTGAATTATTAAAAGAGTGAGAAAATGGTGAAATTGGAAAAGTTGACCATCGAACAACTGAAAAGAGAGCTGGATGCTCGGCAATTATCCACAGTGGGAAGTAAGGCCAACCTGGTGGGGAGACTGCGATCAGCGTTGCAGGAAGAAGGTGTCGACTGGGAGAATCACGAGTTCGTGGTGGAGAAGCCGTCGACATCCAGTGAGCCAGCATTCGATATGCAGCAAATTCTCGCGGCCATGAATGCCTCTCTGAGCCAGAAATTAGATCAAAAACTGGAGGAAAATTCGGCTGCTGTAAGCGAAAAGGTGGAGGAAAATTCCACTTCCCTGAGCCAGAAACTAGATCAAAAGCTGGAGGAAAATTCCGTTGCCGTAAGTAGAAAGCTGGAGGAAAATTCCACTTCCATAGGGCAGAAACTAGAGAAGCTAGAGACATTAGAAGAGATGCTAGAGAACAATCGGGAAAGCTTGAAAAACATCCAGCAAGCCGTCAACGATCGTTTCCAGGGGGTCGAAGAGCGAATCGTTACACTGGACAAGAAAGTTCTAGGTCTCGAAAATAATCAAGAAAAGATAATCGAGACTCTGGAATCGAGGTTCGACAAGAAGGTTCTGGAACACGAGAAAACTGTCCAGAACGTTCAGCATCAAGGAATCGTTGTACCGACTGCAGCATCGAAATTCGCAGCCCCCAGCTTCGTCGGCACGATCACGATACGTTGAGTGTGAGTTGTCGGGCCGTCCGTTAGTTAACACTCCCCACTCGCGATTTATTGGTAATCTTATGTAGAGAGTTTAAATGCTACTTAGGGCAGTATGATTCAGAGTGGCTGTACCAAGTTTGGCAATTTCGCCAACCTAGCAATCTTCTGGAATATCCCTATGCCTGGATACTCACACAAGTTAAATGCTCAATTAAGATAGATAAGAATGTAGGGAAACCATCCCAAGGGATTTATTTGCAGCTTGATTGTCTGTGCAATGAGTAAAATATCTTGTGGATATTACAATGAGTTCGAGCCAAGCTAAGGTTTCCTTTAACGTTATTATCTTGGCTTAATTTGCTTTGCTGTAGTCCAATAACCTGATTAACCTTCTGTTTGGACCAGTAAGTATAGAGGCTTACCGAATTTGGCGACAAACCCCACCTTCTACCCAATACAATATTTGAGCTACCCTTTCGAAAATGATACATACCGTCTTGGCGGGTATGAAGGCGCAAGCGGTGACTTGTTCAATGAGTAAGTTCCGCTGCTGTGTTGGCCCATTCCTTGAATTACACCGCTGGATGCGCTTATCTAGAGTATATCACGGCCCTTCTTGATCCGAGCAAGATTGTTGGACTTCCAGTGGAGTTTCTTGTTTGCTATTGGACCCAGGCATTTTGCTTAATGCGAGAGCACCAGTTTGGATGGTGAAATGGTGGGCTTTTTGGTGTGTTCTTGAGACCAACACCAGAGTCACAGGTCCCTGCCCACCTAAGAAGTAAGCATAAAGCACCTTGTGCAATGGGCGATTTCTGTAACCGATGTACGGCATTGATAGTAGATAGTTTATGTCAGACATACTGGACCCTTGTGTGAAGCTCAAGGAGTTTTCACATCGACTCTCGGCTGCCTGCATAAGGAAACAATCCACTTCACATTCTTTCGACACAACCCTAAATAATAAGTTTAGTAAACCTAAGATCAAACCTCACGTCTTATTGAGAAAGGATAACATTTTATTAACCTAAGCTTACGTGAAAGTTAGACATTTTGATACATTTAGTATTTTCTCATGTAGAATCCACAAAAACTACTCGAATATTTTCTAACCTAGAGTCAATAAATAATATGCATTTCTACAGAAACCAGTGTGACCTGCTTGGTCTACTGCTTTTGATCCTCATTGGAGACTTTGACCGACGACGACACAGGGAATGACCTGTCCTTGGAATTGTTATTCTCCGACGACCCATCATCTGATCGTTTTTTAAGTTTTTGACGCAGATTTACAGAACCGTCATCCTCGGGAACAAATATTCTTAGAGGTTGTGGTCCCAGTTGCTTCTGTACCAATCTCTGATGTTCTTCGAAAGCAGCAGTTGCTGGATCCACTGTGGTTTGAGTATGGGCAGCAGCTTGAGCTGCCAAGAACTGTTGCTGTTGCAAGTCGTATTGTTGTTGTTGCTGATGTAGTTCGTGTTCATGGTTGTGTTGCTGTTGCAAGAGTAGGTGTTGTTCTTGCAGTTGACGTTCATATTCCAATTGAGCTTGCTGCTGGTTGTCGGCTAGTTCACGATGAGCTTCATCTTCGGCGAAAGCTTGGAGAAGTTGTGTGTTGGCTGGAGCATTTCCAAAGGCACTGGAGACTACAAAGCCGTTTGTTTGAGCAGCTGCAACATTTGCTAGCTGGAATGGAGCACGTTCTTCAGTATGAACTGCATGAGCGGTTGATGCTGGCGGGGCTGCGATTAAGGCGGCGAATTGAGGAGCTGCATTAAGAGCTATGTCGGCAACTGTGAAGTCAGAATGTGGATCCTTGGCGGCTTGTAGAATCTGTCCATTACTAGCAACTTCTTGCGTCAAGTCAGCATTGGCATATGCGGGCTTGAAAAGTTCTTGCTGATGTTGTTGAAAGAGCTGGTTGGATTGGGCGACCAGATAGGTTGGATTCTGTACTGCGATTGGAGCCAACTGAATGGGCTGACTAACGTATTGGAGGCCGTATAACTCAGGCAGTTGTTGTTGCGGCTGTTGCTGTGATGTACTTACTGCTTGGGTGAGAGCCTGAGATGGTGGCAAGTAGTTGGTCTGAATGTCAGCGGGCAGGGGTTTTCCATTGCTAGGCGTGTTAAATGGCTCTGTAGCGGGACGGATCTTGCTAGTTGGTAAAGATGGATCCGGATCCGGTGCGAATAGTTTCTGTTTGCCAGAAAAGGGATCTATTATTGTTTGGTCATTGGTTTGATCCTCGTTGACCTGGTACTGGTTGGAGTGGTACGGCTGTGGCTCAGGGGGAAGATACTGCTCTGCTTGATAAATATGGTTGTCTTGAACTCCTAGATTGGGTGCAGGAATTGTGTGAATGGGGGTAAAGTGGTCCGATACAAAGAGTGGATTGCTTTCAAGCTGAAAAAAGAAAAAATTATTTTTTTAAAGATCCCAAGTCTTTGAAAAGAAAACACTTGTTTGCTTACGGGAAGCTTTTGGACCTCGGAAACGAGCTGATACGGCTGCTCATAGTGATAGGGTTTTTCGAAGTGCACTGGCTTGGCACTTGGTAGTTTGATTTTCAGTACACTTGTCGGCTTGCGTCCAGTAAGTTTTACATTCAGCAGAGGGCCAGACTTCAAGATGATCTTGTGCGGTCGTCCAATAGGACGTTGCACCAACGCTTGTTGATGTGGCGGTCGTTTGAGTACAATTGGTACAGGCTTATCACTACGTATTTGAAGGACAAGTGTTCGCTTCCCCCCGGGGTTACGGCCAATGCCAGTTTGTTTAGCGCTTTTCGGAGGCCAAGCTGAATATATGAGTGGTCGTTTCGATACCTGTAATTCGCATGCTGACAGCGCGACTATGGTGCATGTGAAGACAATATGAAAGAACTGGAAAACAGAAAAGAAAACAAATCAATGGAATTACGTAAATAAATTAAAATAAAAATAAAATTCATGAGAAAGTTGCTTGCATTATAAGTGAGTAGACGCATATGTATGTATGTTACCAATTGAAACGTCCAATGCGTATTTAGGTGCCAAGTGTACGTCAATCAGGTAGGGGAAGACTTAAGGAATTTTAATTTTATTTATATAGATTGGAAGGCATTCACGTACTTTTGTTGTAATTGCCAGTTCAATTGTTTACGAGAAATGGACATGTCTGAGAGTTAGTCGCCAAAGCTAGGAATTATGAAATTCTTTAGCTACATAGTAATTGATTCACACACGTAAACATACTTTACTATAGACGAAGTGTGAGATAAGTGTCAGCAATTGTGTACCTTACAATAAATGTATCGCACACAAAATTTATGTGCCTGTCACTATCATCTAATTGTTATTATCTTTTAAACAGGATTTCAGTATGCCTAAGTCCATTGTGGCTTTTCGTTCACTTACTTAGGTTTATCATAGTTGAGCTTTACGAAACGAGGTGTTTTTAATAGCTACATACATACATACGTATGACTGCTTGTCGCTTTAACATTTCAAGTTACGTTTTTATTCTTGGGACCTCATCGCGGCAAATTGACCACTACAATTGACGTAGAAACTAAGATCGTAAAATTCACCCAAAGAAACAGCGATTGGCAAGAGTGATTCTGCGACTGATTTCGGAACTGATGTCGTTGTTCCAGGTCACTGCGGAGCCAAGGTAGACGAAGTCCTTAACTACCTCCAACTTATATCTGCCTATACAAACGTTCTGGCCAAGACGTCGGTGGTGAGCGTCCTTTTTTGATGACAGTATTTATTTGCCCTCGTTTACCGCCAAACAAATTTTCGCCGCCTCTATCTCAATACTCGCAAATGCCTCATTGACATCTCGCTGTGATCTACCTATTATGTCAATATCGTCGGCGTATGCAAGGAGTTGCGAGGATTTGAAATAGATTGTGCCTCTTGTATTGGCCAGTGATTTTTGCACAATCATTTGCATTAGGATGTTGAAGAAATTACACGACAACGCATCGCCCTGCCTTAACCCTTTTTTGATATCAAAACTATCGGAAAGGTGTTCACCGATTCGGATGGAGCAGCGAGCATTCTCCAAAGTCATCCTATATAGTCTGACGAGTTTAGCAGGTATGTCAACGGTAGACATAGCGTTGAATAGCTCGTCTCTAATTACGCTGGCGTATGCGGCTTTGAAGTCGACAAATAGGTGGTGAGTCTCGACTTGAAATCCATTGGTTTTTTCCAGGATCTGCCGTAGTGTGAAGATTTGGTTGATGGTGGACTTCCCTGGCCTGAATCCGCACTGATAAGGACCTATCAGCTTATTTAACAAAGGCTTCAGGCGTTCACACAAAACGGCAGAGAAGATTTTGTAAGCGATGTTAAGGAGACTTATTCCTCTGTAGTTGGCGCAATCAGACGGGTCTCCTTTCTTGTGGATCGGGCGTACGATGCTGAGACTCCATTCCTCGGGCATGCTTTCCTCTGACCATATCTTACAGATGAGCTGGTACATGCTCCTAACCAGGTCATCCCCAGCTGCCTTGAAGAACTCACCAGACAGGTCAGGAGGACGGAGTTCTCTGCGGTCTTCGTCGATTAGAAATGGATCATTCTGCCTGACAGCGGTAATCTGGTTGGTAATCGATTGATCAAAAGACGCCAGGTGCCTTTGTGTATATCGAGGATGTGTACCTACACTTACAAAATTATCCACACAAAGAAATTACAATTGAATAAAGGTAATTTTTTAGGGTTCCGTACCCAAAGGTAAAACGGGACCCTGTTACTAAGACTTCGCTATCTGTCCGTCCGTCCGTCTGTCACCAGGCTGTATCTCATGAACCGTGATAGTTAGACAGTTGAAATTTTCACAGATGATAACGACAAATACTAAAAACAGAATAAAATTAATATTTATGGGGGGCTCTCATACAACAGACATGATTTTCATCCAAAAAATCCCCCTGGTCACATACGAGGGCAAAACTTAATATATGCTGTCATAAAAAAAAACCGGCCAAGTGCGAGTCGGACTCGCGCACGAAGGGTTCCGTACCATCTGTATATATAAATATGAAAGAGACAAAAGATATTGTCCACTAACCTTAGTTCAGTATGTGACCAAGGGGATTTTTTGGATGAAAATCATGCCGGTTGTATGGGAGCCCCCCTTGTCGTGGTAGCGGCAACAGAAATACATCATCTGTGAAAATTTCAACTGTCTAACTATCACGGTTCATGAGATACAGCCTGGTGACAGAAGGACGGACGGACGGACGGCCGGACAGCGAAGTCTTAGTAATAGGGTTCCGTTTTACCTTTGGGTACGGAACCCTAAAAAGGACGCTCACCACCGACGTCTTGGCCAGAACGTTTGTATTGGCAGATATAAGTTCGAGGTAGTTAGGGACTTCGTCTACCTTGGCTCCGCAGTGACTTGGAACAATGACATCAGTTCCGAAATCAAACGCAGAATCACTCTTGCCAATCGCTGTTTCTTTGACGGGGGGCGGAGGATGAGATTCAACCACGAACTTTACGGGCTGTACGCAGACATGAGGCTAGTCAGGCTTCTACGGATTCAACGCCTAAGATGGCTGGGCCATATAGAGCAAATGGACACCACAGCTCCAGCCCGGAGGGTCTTTGAATCCAACCCCGAGGGACGACGAAGCAGAGGATGGTCGCACTTAAGATGGCGCACATAGGTGGAAGGGGACCTCAGCCAACTGGGTGTGCGGCAATGGAAAAGGCTAGCAAAAGATCGTACTAGTTGGAGGGGCAAGTTAGTTGAGGCCCATGTTCACCCCGAACTGTAGTGCCCATTAAGAAGAAGAAGAAGAAGAAGTTACATATGTACATACATATGTAGTTAGTCAACAAAATTTTAATTTTTACATAATTTTTAGATAGGCCGATAGGCCCTCAAAAGAAAATTTGTATTCTCAATTATATCTTATATTTTACATTACAACAACAAGGATTTTGCATTACAATAACATTGGTACGAATATTAATTTGGTTCAAAAGCCATCAATCATGTAGAGCGCTAATACAATGACCACAGCAATCAATCTTAATTATTAGTCTTTATATTTACTAGCATGCATTAGGCTTGATTTACGCAGTGCCATAATGTAATCAATTCGACAAGTTTCAGACTTACATACATACATTTGTATGTATGGGTGTACATTCGCCAATAATAAAAAACAGAAAAATAATTCGTAATACTCTCCGAGCATTTAAAGCAATTATGATATGTAGGTATATCGATGTAAGAGACAAAATATCTTTGCAACGAATTTAACAATACAGAAGCCAGAAGAAAGGAAAAATTAACTTTCCATTTTGATTTTATATGTATGAATGTAGTTCCAATAAAATCACCGTCACTTTCTTAATCCTCCTGAACCTAATCAATGAACATCACTGAGGTAATAGATACAAATTAAGTTTTTTCTAGTTAAAAAAACCTTAAGAAAAAATATTTTTATTTATTTACCTCTATTTGGGCAGAGGTACCCCTTACAACTGGTAAAGAACTGGATACAGAATTACTTATCCACTACCTTAAATACTAATGCTGCGACGCTCGAACGGAAGCTGCAAGTGTCAAGTGCTCTGGATTCCAACGATGGCATCAGGTATCGCTGCCGTTGTTGAGGTGCATCGGTTGTTGTCGCGAAGTAGACGCGATGCCAGCAAATATTATCACGTACGGTGTCGTATCTTGAGCGGAGGAAGGTATTCATATGTTTCAGTGGGAAACAATTTGTCGCGTTAACTCCTCCCTCCTTAAATGCAAACGCCCCCGTTTGCTGATCGAATTAAAAGAGAGGTATTTTGCTGATTTGACATATCTTGGACGATGACGTCCGAGATTGACTGACCGGGATGGTAGCTTGTGAGTTGGGTGGCATTATTTCTGCTGGTACTTCCTCTGTCTTGGTATTTCCTTGTGAATCAGCTGGCTGCCGCATCTTCCTTATACTGAGGGCTATAAGCGTTCCAGATATTATGATAAGCAGCACAAGGGTGAGGTTGATAGTGATGTTGGGTAAAGCCTGATTGGAATGGATTCGCGTTCGTATTCGGATTTTGTGATGTTGTGGCATCTTGCCTACGAAATGGAGGATTGAAGTGTGGAACATGTGGCTTCCTCTGAATGCTCTGTCCCATGTAATTTGCTCTAAAGCTTTGATTCTCGAGCTTCATGCAAAGGTGCAGCGCTTGAGGTAGATCATAGGGCTCTCTAATCCCTATCAATCTTGGTAGGTCGCCCTTCAGGCCTCGGATAAAGGTGTCCAAAGCCTTTTCCCTGTATGTTTGGGTCAACAATCTCATCGATTCGGCCGATATATCCATACAGGATATTTTATTAAGGATAAGGGTCAGGTAGGAGTATACAGTTTGGTAAAAGGTTTGGATCGAGTTGTTACCTTGCACGAGGGAGGCCATTTGGTGCTCCAATGTGCTAACGTCTCGCTTATCGGCATAATGCATCGTCAAACATTGGCAAATACTCTCCCAATTAAGCGGAGTATTATACGCTTCGAGAGCTGCATCTGCCGATCCAATCACCTTGTTCCTGATTACGTTCAGGATGCCATAGTATTTCGGCGTACCCCTTGTATGTTCGTAGATTTGAAGAACGCGTTCGACGCTCTTTTTCCAGGAGGAAAAGTCGCTAGCGTTTCCGGAGAATTCTCTTAGGCATCGCACTACATCGGGGATCTTATCGAGATCGTCCAACTTGTTGCGATACTGCGGGAGTATGGTTTGGTCTTCTCCGCTGAAACGTTGTGCATTTGGGTTTAAAATGTTCTGAATAATATCCTGGCCTTGCTCGGTGAGCACCTGACGTACAATAGATGACACTAGAGAACTGAATTCAGGAGTTGATTGAGCCTCCGAGGTTTCACGAATAGGAGTAACGCGAGGTGGAGCGTTAGTGTTTGTGTTGCCTGGCATGTCAGCAGCCGGCCCACCATTTGACTGGTTAGCTGGAATGGAGCGGAATGAAGCGTTAGCGTTCATGCTGCCTAGTATGTCGGCACATCCAATTGTGGATTAGATGCTTGAGATCTGGTCAATGGCATTCTTACTTTGGGATTTCTTTACTATTTTCGTACTGGTATAAATTTTATTTATCTTTATTTATCTTATTATCTACAATTCTTAATTCTTTTCCTATGCTACTATAACGTTAAGTTTCTATTCTATTCTATTCTGAGTTTTTTCACGACTTACGCTACGATATCGTTTTAAGTTTTCGTTTCAATATTTGATTTGAAATTTCTTCATATATCTTTATGTATTTTAATTCATCGATTATTAAAATTCTTAATTTGCTACAACTTACGCTACGACCGGTAACATCTTCATGTCGGTGCCTTAGATTGTTCCCTTTTTTCCTGTGCCGATGACTCGGGCTCCTCGGACACACACTTACACAATCGACTAGAGGCGTTCTTAGGACCTTCTAGCCACCCTAGGGGGTTTCATCCTCCCTAGAGGATGCACTGGGGTTCTATTCACTTTTTATTCTTTCTTACTGCTTTTTATTTATATTATTATTTTAACTGCACTTGCACTATTTCTTCATATACATATTCTTAATTTCACTGTTTCTACACTTTCCCCTTTTTTTACAGTTATTTTTGTTCCACTTTTTCGGTTACTGTCTCGGACCAGTGGGATTTCGGACGAGATAGTGTTTTCGATCCACCCTTTTATTCGGGGTTACGTTGCGTTTATTTCTGTGGGCACGAAAGCTACTTGAGGTTACTGGCTCCACTACACGGACGCGTACGCAGACCGCTAAGGACGCGGAAGCTACTTGAGGTTACTGGTCCTATACGCAACGGATGCACTGGATTTACTTTTTACACACTACGCGTCGCGATCACCACCGGTCCCTGCTCGGGCGCCAATTAAGTTTTTTCTAGTTAAAAAACCTTAAAAAAAATATTTTTATTTATTTACCTCTATTTGGGCAGAGGTACCCCTTACAACTGGTAAAGAACTGGATACAGAATTACTTATCCACTACCTTAAATACTAATGCTGCGACGCTCGAACGGAAGCTGCAAGTGTCAAGTGCTCTGGATTCCAACGATGGCATCAGGTATCGCTGCCGTTGTTGAGGTGCATCGGTTGTTGTCGCGAAGTAGACGCGATGCCAGCAAATATTATCACGTACGGTGTCGTATCTCGAGTGGATGAAGGTATTCATATGTTTCAGTGGGAAGCGTGGGAGCGAAACAATTTGTCGCGTTAACTTACATAATTGTATGAATTACAATACTATAAATCAACTCGGGCTCGGCTCAGGTCCTTCATGGAGTGTAACGCCAACATATGTATGTATGTATGTATGTAAATCAACTGTTTCTCTCTCGCTCTCTATTCTGCATCACCGCCTGATGATAGTCGGTTATGGCTGTAACAACTGTTTACGGAACTACTCTAACGACTATCTTTCACGAAAAACAAAAACCAAAGTACGTACTTACCCAATTCCGCAATAAGATAATTTGTATCGAATCAGTGCGACTATTCACATCCACCGAGATATGTATGTATGTATGTAAGTGATGCAGAATAAATTAATTAAATTTGATTAAGCCTGGACTTAATTTCATTGATTTTCATTCGGACCGATTCGTATTCTTACATTTCCGAGTATGGCCGACTCGGAACTCGGCGATTGAATTAGCTATTCTACTCACGAACAGACAATTTACGTTTCACTTATGCGCCACTCTGTCGTACCCATCCGTATACATAGATACATATGCTTTGAAACGTATTTCTGTAACTTATTTTCTTTTTTCAGTTACGATTTGAAATTGTTTTAGGGGTTAGTGAAATTCATACAGAAAATCAGTAGAGGCCGTACATTTTGTTGGAGCCAAAGTGGATCGACCAATCGATCGATAGGCAATTGACTAATCTACTTTCGATTTCGTAGCCAGATACAAATTCTTTTAAATCGCACTTGAAGAAAGGTGGGCAAATATAAGCACGTACCATTCATAAACAACGGTTTTAATTCGATTGTCTACGAGAACGAGTGACTCCTTAAAAATGTAGAAAACTTTTTTTTTTTTTTTTTTCACGCAATCGTTTTGCTGCAACGATAAGCAGCGGTGTGTGTTCATGATGGAATTATTAATTTGCCGTACGAATATGTACATTGGTACTTGTGGCGATAATAAACGATCGACGGATGTTAAGTCGGTTATTAAAAGCGTGAATGCGATTCGAAGACGAGGAGAAATTCTGACGTGCAATAGACGGTCGAGTGACGAGCTGTGGTTAATTGGGTCGTTGAGGTAGACCGCAACACATGCTGGAATCAAGTGGAGAGCTTAGATATTATAGATACGAGTAAACTCTCTTTACTCTTCGTTTATCTGTATGGTTAGATTCAATTGAAGAGTAAACTAGTAATGAAATTCTTTTTCTTTTCACTTTACATTTTTGTAAAGTCTTTCTTTTTTTTACATTTACATATTTCCGGCGGCATTATTAACGGATATGACGGTAAGCAAGAGCGATAAAAGCGAGACTGAGTTGATGACAGATGCCTGATTGCCTGCAACCAAATACATACATACATACATAAGTACGGCCTTGATTTTCTTTCCTTCGCTTAGTGGTAATAGGAATTTTGATTATAATTGGCATCGCCAAAATGTGTGACGAATCTCGGCAGATTAGTGGAATTGTGAATGCTTATCAAATTAGCTGCTTGCATTGGTGGCGTTACAGCCCATGGTGGGCCAGAGCCAAGCTTCTCTCAATCTCAATCACATATGTTGTGTGTGACTTTTTTTTTTTTTTTTGTTTATAGTTTAATGCCGATTCTGAACGGCTTAAGTCGAGAAGCTTTTTCTTGGCAAGTACATATACTACGGGGGTTTTGCCAGTACCCTGCCGAGGAAGGACGCAGCGAAATAAACATTCGATGGAGTTGGTGTTATCGTGATCCGGACTCGCTTATCGTGCGCCAGAGTCCAACACACTAACCACTGCACCACAACGACCTAAATTAGTGATTACTATAAATTAGCGCTGAAAATTAAATACTGTGCTATGCTAAAGCAGAAACAAAGGACTAAAGAAAATGTTCACAATGTTTATATGCAAACATGCATTTAGAAGATGTTCGTGTCAGTTCCTATAATATTCAAGTTTCCCCTTGATTAAAATTGAGCTACAATTGCTCAGAAAATGATCGGCATAAGAAAAAGCAAAACAGTGGAATTAAATCGTTTTCGTTAACTAAAATTAGAATCTAAATCTGACAATGAGTCGTAGAGCAGTCAAAGGAAAAAATAAAACATAATTCATACGCGTTAGGAAGCCAACGAAAAATGTACCTCAATAAAAGGCCAGCAATTCATGGAGGATCTGAGCCTGAGCTCTAGCTCTAACTTTTCTTCTCGAACTAGGAGGCTCGGAGTCGAAAGTGTTCATGTGCTCGATGTGGCCCAGCCAACGTAGTCGACGGACCTTTGCTTTCCGGACTATATCCACATTTTTGTTCAGCTCGTAGGGTTCCCGATTATGTCTTCTCCTCCATTAACCTTCCTCACAGACAGGACCAAATATCCGGCGCAGAAATTATTTTTCGAAATAACCCAAAATAAGCTCCCCCGTCCCGCTTATCGTCCAGATTTCGGCGCGGTACAGCATGATTGGCAGCATAAGCGTTTTTTAAAGCATGACTTTGGTTCCTCGAGTGAATTGTTTTGACCCAAGTTGTTTGGACAGACCGAAGTAACAGCGGTTGTGAAGGGCGATTCTATGCCGAATCTCCACTGTGGTGTCGTTTGTGAAGTTTACGTTTGCCCCGAGGTAGATAAACTCCTTAACCACTTCGATATTATAACGTTCACACAGAATGGCAGAAAAGATTTTGTAAGCGACGTTAAGAAGACTTATTCCTCTATAGTTGGCGCAATCAGAGGGGTCTCCTTTCTTGTGGATCGGGCATACGATGGTGAGACTTCATTCCTCATTCCTTACAGATGAGCTGGTGCATGCTCCTAAGCAGGTCATCCCCAGCTGCCTTGAAGAGCTCAGCAGGCATTCCGTCTGCGCCAGCAGCTTTATTCGACTTGAGCTTCGATATGGCAATCTTAACTTCGTCAAAGTCAGGGGGACAGAATTCTCTGCGGTCTTCGTCGATTAGAAATGGATCATTCTGCCATAACAGCGATATGCTGATTAACATCGCCGTTATACAGTCTGCAGAAGTGGTTTTTGCATATTCTCAGCATCGACTACGATTCTACTACTAGGTGTCCGTTCTCATCCCTGCAGGCTTCTGTTCTGGCTTTATAATCTTGGCATGTTCGCTTTATCTGTTGATAAAACTTTCGAACGTCACGCCTGCAGTAACACCTCTCCAAATCCTCAATCGCGCGCTTCTCGTGCTCTTTCTTCTAAGAAGCTTATGCTCCTCCTTTATTTTTAACTCGTAGAGCTCACGAGCTGCTCTTGTTCTGTTATGGAGCGAGGCCTTATATGCATCGTTCTCCGCTGTGTGAATCCTCCTGCGCTCATCATCGAACCAGGTGTTTCTTCGTGGTGGAGACTTGAAACCCAAAACTTCGGATGCAGAGCTTTTCAAGGCTTGTTTGCAAAGGCTCCACTGCTGTTCTATTGATAGCATGGAGGATTGAGGTGTATTGGAAAGCTTAAGGGAGACACGATCGATAAAAGCACGAGCGGTTTCTGACGATAGTAGCCTTCCGACATCATATGTAACTAGCTCATTTATTTTTTGAGACAGATTTATTGCAGCAGCTCAACCAACAAGTTGGATAAATACCTCGAATTCATTTCGAAGAAGATTTCGCTAACAGTGGCGTCCATGCAATTTGTAATGTGGAACAGAATGGAAATACGATTCCCTGCACTCGTATATCATAAGTAATGGAATTATTGCCACTGTTGCATAAACTAAAAACAGTGAAAGGCTCACTGCATTTGTTGTTTTCCCTTTAAAAATGCTTCTGCTTGTTCGGAGGGAATATTTTCAAATGTAGGCTAATTTAGCCACAGTTCTAGTCAGATCGCTGTGGCGCAGTGGGTATTGTGTTGGTCTCTGACGCCTATAACACGGGATCGAATCCCATCTCCTCAGGCGAGATACTGACAAAACCCCTGCTGTAGGTCCCTTTCAACCATGGGAAAAAAAATCACACAGAGCCATGGGTGATTGAGAGAAGTTAGGCTTAGGTTCCCTATGAGTTATAACATATGTACATGCGTAGACACATACAGATTGACAGTTCGACTTATGAAAGATGTAAAAATACAATTATTTCAAGATGAAAAAGGTGCTATAGCATAAACTCTTAATATCCGCTACGAGAGATCATCAGATAACTTTCGCGGAAATCTGTTTTCAGTAGAGCCTTTGAGCTGAATTATTTTAAATGCCATTGTAAACTGGAAACTCTAGGAACATTAAGCATTGTCCAAGCGAGGTACAGTACAGTACCTCGGTTCGATATTTGCGAACCGGAAAATATCGCTGTTGTGAGGCAAAATTAAAAAAAAAAAAAACGGCCAAGTGCGAGTCGGACTCGCCCACAAAGGGTTCCGTACCATCTGTTTATATAAATATGAAAGAGACTATGTATGTTACCTCATTAGTCATCACATTAAATCACATTTTTTGTATGATGACAGATCTTGGTTGCAGGCAGGTTATAGGCATATTACTTTGATAATCAAAAATCTTCATGATGAGATATAGTTGATCATCAAAGTGTCCATTGAATTCAAATCAATTACCTATCTTACTTGACAGCAAGGATGTGAAAAGGTGAATAACAATAACGGGAAATATGGACAAAAGGTTTGCAGCTAGGATTAATCATCAAAGACACAAAAGAGATCAAAGCTGGGAAGTTTGCTACTGGTTGTGGGATATTGTCGACTAACCATAGTTCAGTATGTGACCAAGGGGATTTTTTGGATGAAAATCATGTCTGTTGTATGGAAGCCCCCCTCAAATATTCATTTTGTTCTGTTTTTAGTATTTGTCGTGGTAGCCGCAACAGAAATACATCATCTGTGAAAATTTCAACTGTCTAACTATCACGGTTCATGAGATACAGCCTGGGGACAGACGGACGGACAGCGAAGTCTTAGTAATAGCATTCCGTTTTACCCTTGAGTACGGAACCCTAAAAAATGATCTGAATCAATAAACAACGCGTCTTCTACTTGAATCAGGCATTGCACACGATTCATTTGACACAAGAGCTCGTATGTTTACCGATTGGTTCAAATAGCACCCTACAATCAATGACCATCTGACGACGATGACACGAGACGTGTTATCAAAAATGTTGACATGGCATCGACGTTTATAAAACCAATCGTAATGAATATATGTATGAGTGATATAATTTTTGTTGTTGATGTTGATCGCTCTCAACCTGGCGAGATGCCAGCAACAATCCCTGTTTAAATGCCCGAGTCAAGTTGACATACGGCCTCCTCGCGGCGCCCTCTGGATAGCCTCTTCGATAACCACGTAAAAAAACATAAAAGTTAGGAATGAGCAAAATGCCTCGGATACACGACGACGACAACGCACGAAAAAGGAAAACGATTTGCGAGTATGCTCCCGGAATGAAC
Organism: Eumerus sabulonum; assembly: GCA_951905685.1. Classification (NCBI taxonomy): domain Eukaryota; kingdom Metazoa; phylum Arthropoda; class Insecta; order Diptera; family Syrphidae; genus Eumerus; species Eumerus sabulonum. Next base: position 181,090,629 of record OX645060.1, read on the forward strand.
CAGGAACCTTGTACACTCCCGGAACTGCTCATAAACTAGAAAGAATCCTAACGCAGTACAAGGCGGATATTATCTACTGCGGTCCAGGAAATACGCTGGATAGGAAACGGTGTGATGAGAAAGAAAAATTGCGGCATTTATTACAGCTTTCACAAAAGATTGCACTTACTGGGATGCGGATTTGTCGTGGGAAAGCGGTTAAGGTCGAAGGTCGTTGACTTTAAACCTATAAGTGATCGCCTGGCTGTGATCTGCATCAGAGGCAGGTTTTAAAACATCAGCCTTATATGTGCACACGCCCCTACCGACGAGGCTGAAGACCCTATCAAGGAGGACTTATATGACCTCCTGGACAAGGCCTATGGAGCTTGTCCGGAGTACGATGTAAAAATCGTCTTCGGGGACTTCAGCGCCACAATCGATAAGGAGAACACCCTTGGCGGAGTAATCGGAAAGCACAGTCTCCACGATACAACAACAGATAGCGGCTTCCGGCTCACGGACTTTGCCACAGCTCATAATGCGGTGATAAGTAGCACAAGATTCCCTCGTAAGCGAATCCACACAGCAACCTAGCGATCTCCGGACGAACCGCCAACCAAGTCGACCATGTGCTCATTGACGCTAGGCACTCGTCAAACATCCTGGATGTGCGAACATTCAGAGGGGCAAATGTCGACTCTGACCACTTCCTCGTAGCAGCAAGATTCAGATCTCGACTGTGCAATGTCAGAAAGCTGCACCAGCCCACCAGGAGGAGGTTCGTAGGGGTAGCATCTGCCGACGCATGCTGGCGCGACAAAAAGCGAGTAAGAGCCCCTGCAGCCGAACATCTTGCAGCTCTGCTAGTCAGGTCCTACTTCCACCTTCTCGTGGTGCCATCTGGAAATTTCCTTACAAGGGAAATTACTGACGGAAGAGGCCGAATGGCGAGTATCCTGCGCCACCAATCAGGATTAGTATCGGTTGGGCTAAGGTCTAGAAAACCATAACCGTAAAACCACTGATTGCTCAGAAACAAAAAACAGCCTCGGATAATCAAACGAAACGGATCTATGTTGACGACCCTTTAAGAAAACAAAAAACAAACAAGGACCTTCGGTTCTGTACGTGGAATGTTAGGTCCCTAAACAGACCACGTGCGGCCGAACAACTTGCAGACGCCCTAGACCACTATAAAGCGGACATAACCGCCATCCAGGAAATGCAATGGAATGGACCAGGTAAAAAGCTGATGAAAAACTGCGTAATTTACTACGGTGACTGCTATAGGGAGAGAGGACAGAGACTATTTGGATGCGGATTTGTTGTTCGAGGTGGACTAAGACATAAAGTCCTAAGTTTCCAGTATGTGCGTGAACGCCTCATAACGATCCGCATCAAGGCAAATTTCTGTAGCATCAGCCTCATATGCGTCCATACCTCCACTCAGTCAGTAGAGCAACAATGGAGCCTCTGCAAACAAGCCCTGAAGAGCACAGCAACGGAAGTGCTGGGCCTTAAAGCTCCACCACGACGAAACACCTGGTTCGATGACGAGTGTAGAAGGATTCATGCGGAAAAGCAGGAGGCATACAAAGCCTCACTATACAAAAAAACATGAGCGGCTCGTGAGCTCTACGAGCTTAAAAGAAGGGAGGAACATAAGCTTCTAAAGATAAAAAAAAAGGCCAGAGAAGCGGGCGATTGAAAACTTGGAGAGGTGCTATTGCAGGCACGACATTCGAAGATTTTATCAACGGATAAAACGAATGTCTCAAGGCTATAAAGCCCGAACGGAGGGTTGTAAGGATGAGAACGGACACCTAGTAGTAGAATCGCAGTCGATGGTGAGAATTTGGAAAAACCACTTCTGCAGACTGTACAACGGCGATGACAGCCAACATACCGCCGTCAGGCAAAATGATCCATTTCTTAACGACGAAGATCGCAGAGAATTCCGTCTCCCTGACTTCGACGAAGTTAATATTGCCATGTCGAAACTCAAGTCGAATAAAGCTGCTGGCGCAGAAGGACTGTCTGCTGAGCTCTTCAAAGCGGCTGGAGGTGAGCTGGTTAGGAGCATGCACCGGCTCATCTGTAAGATATGGTCAGAGGAAAGCATGCCCGAGGAATGGAGTCTCAGCATCGTATGCCCGATCCACAAGAAAGGAGACACCTCTGATTGCGCCAACTATAAAGGAATAAGTCTCCTTAACATCGCCTACAAAATCTTCTCTGCCGTTTTGTGTGAACGCCTGAAGCCATTCGTAAATAAGCTGATAGGTCCTTATCAGTGCGGATTTAGGCCAGGGAAGTCCACCATCGACCAAATCCTCACACTACGACAGATCCTGGAAAAAACCAATGAATTTCAAGTTGACACTCACCACTTATTTGTCGACTTCAAAGCCGCTTACGACAGCGTAATTAGAGGCGAGCTATACAACGCTATATCTACCTTTGCCATACCTGGTAAACTCATCAGACTATGCAGGATGACTTTGGAGAATGCTCGCTGCTCCATCCGAATCGGTGAACACCTTACCGATAGTTTTGATGTCAAAAAAGGGTTTAGGCAGGGCGATGGGCTGTCGTATGATTTCTTTAACATCATGTTGGAAATTATTGTGCAAAAGTCACGGGCCAATAAAAGAGGCACAATCTATTTCAAATCCTCGCAACTCCTTGCATACGCCGACGACATTGACATAATAGGTATATCGCAGCGAGATGTCAATGAGGCGTTTGCGAGTATTGAGATGGAGGCGGCAAAAATTGGTTCGGCAGTTAATGAGGGCTAGACTAAATATCTTCTGTCATCGAAAAAGGACATTTACCACCGACCGACGTCTTGGACAGAACGTGCATATTGGCAGATATAAGTTTGAGGTAGTTGAGGACTTCATATACCTCGGCTCCGCAGTGAATTGGAACAACGACACCAGTTTCGAAATCAAGCGCAGAATTACTCTTGCCGACCGCTGCTTCTTTGGGCTCAAGAGGCAACTGAGAAGAAGAGCCCTCTCTCGTACGATCAAGTTGACCTTATATAAGACCTTAATTATCCCGGTCCTGTTATACGGCGCAGAAACATGGACCCTTTCTAAAGCGGATGAGTATATCCTTGGTCGTTTCGAGTGAAAGATTCTGCGTGCGATTTTCGGTCCCATAAACACAGAGTGGGGTCGGAGGAGAAGATTCAACCACGAACTGTACGAGCTGTACAGCGACATGAGTCTAGTCAGACGTCTACGGATCCAACGCCTAAGATAGCTAGGCCATGTAGAGCGAATGGACACCACAGCTCCAGCCCGTACAGCCTTTGAATCCAACCCCGAGGGACGAAGAAATAGAGGACGGCCGCACCTAAGATGGCGCGCACAGGTGAAAAGGGACCTCAACCAACTGGGCGTGCGGCATTGGAAAAGACCAGCGAAAGATCGTGCTAGGTACCAGGCCCAGGTTCATCCCGAACCGTAGCGCCCGTTATGTAAGTAAATCGTATGGCGTCTTTCATACTTTAGTACGATCTTTATAGTTAGTCACACGACTGGAGTAATCTCTACCTTTTTGGTAAAAATATTATGACTCAGGATGTGCTAGGGTGAAGGTTTTGCTGAGTAGCATATAAGTCTGTTAAGTGCGAGATGAGTGACACAGAAAATGCAAGGTTGGGCAACAGCAATGCTACGTAAACTTTGTAAATATTATTTATATTGTAAATAGAATGAAAATAAATTGACAATAAGTTATACAGCAACACAAGCCTAAAGACCGTCAAATTATTGTTACTGCTTATGTAATCAATTTCCGATCTATTGTTTTTAACCCAGTATGAATTCCGTTGTCGATTTCCTGCATCTTCTTCTTTGGTGGCGTTACAGCCCATGAAGGACCAGAGCCAAGCTACTCTCAATCACCCATGTTGTGTGTGATTTATTTTTCAAACAGGTGAAAGGGACCTACAGTTTAATGCCGGTTCCGAACGGCGTGAGTCGAGTAGCTTTTTCAAGGTAAGTATACTACGGGAGGTTTTGCCAGTACCCCGCCGAGGAGAAACGCCGCGAAGTAAACATTCGATGGCGTTAATATTATCGGGATCCGAACTCGCTCATCGTGCATCAGAGTCCAACACACTAACCACTGCGCCACGGCGTCCTCGTTCCTGCATCATGTGCGTAATATATTTGAGAGGCGTCTCATGCAAACTGGGTTCAGTGGCCGCCAATAGCCCCATATTAACCGTTCGGCCAGAGCATCAATGCTGTGGCCAAAGATGCTCGAAAGAGTTCACTTAGGATGAGCAGACTTTTGTTACCTCGGTTTTGTGAAAGACCTGAAGACGTTCCCTAATAAAATGCCGTTCATTCATTGGTGTCGTCAGCTGAGGTTACCTTCCATGCTCTGTTAGACCTGTTGTAAGAGAAGGTCGATTTCGTATTCAAAATCATAATGAGCGAGGAAGCACATTTCCGCTATAGTGGTTATGTGTTGTGTATAAACAACATTTGCATTTCTGGGGCACAGATAATTCACAAGAAATTCATGATAGTTTATTCTAGGTTTTAAAATAAACACGTGTTTGACCTCTATTTTTTGAAAACACGGACGACAAAACTTTAACTGTAGCGGGTGAGTGCCATAGACGTATGTATTTTAAAAAAGTTTTTACTTTTTTTTAAGTAAGTTGTTGAATTGAATTGAATTGTTGAATTTTTGTTCAGAGACAACCAATAGCCTCGGATACGGGCGGATTACATGTTGACGACCTCCGCAAACGTCAAAAAGGAAACGAATTTCGGTTCTGCACCTGGAATGTTAGGTCCGTCAACAGACCAGGTGCAGCCGAACAACTGGTCAACTCTTTGGACTGCTATAAGGCAGACATTACCGCGCTCCAAGAAGTGCGATGGGATGGGCCAGGCAAAAAACGGATGAAAAACTGTGATATATACTACGGAAACTGCTACAGAGAAAATAAACAACGCTTATTCGGATGCGGATTTGTTGTTCGAGGCAGACTCAGGAAAAAAGTCTTAAGCTTCCAGTATGTAAGCGAACGCCTCATAACTATCCGCATCAAGGCCAATCTCGGCAATATAAGCTTAATATGTGTCCACGCCCCCACAGAGGAGAAAGATGACCGACATAAGGACGACTTCTATGATCTCCTAGGCAGAACGTACGCGCAATGTCCCAGCTATGACACCAAAATCGTTCTAGGAGATTTCAATGCGAAGCTGGGTAAGGAAGCTATCTTTGAACGGGTCATTGGAAAACACAGCCTACACAACACCACGTCAGAAAACGGACTAAGGCTAGTGGACTTTATGACTGGACATAACCTGGTAGTAGCAAGTACACGATTCCCATACCTCAACATCCATAAGGGGACCTGGCGGTCTTTCGATCAATCCACAACCAACCAAATTTATCATATTGCGATCGACGGCAGACACTCCTCCAGCATCCTAGATGTCCGAACCTTTCGAGGAGCCAACATCGACTCGGATCATTACCTTGTTGCAGCCAAGGTACGGATGCGAATTTCTCGGAACCAACGGAGTCGAGTAAGAACACCAAAATTTAACGTCGGAAAGCTGCAATCGCAGGAGACCGCCAGAACCTTCGCCGATCAAGTCTCCCTCAAGCTCTCTCAGGTCCCGATGCAATCTGCAGAAATGGTTGTCAGAAAGCCATTAGAGAGGTCGCCTCGGATATACTCGGTTTCGAGCCACCACCGTCGAGAAACCCCTGGTTTGATGATGAGTGCAGACAGGCCCATGTAGAGAAACAGAATGCATACATGGCCACATTGCATCGACGGACGAGAGCTGCCCGCGAACTCTATGAACAGAAAAGGAGGGAGGAGCATGCGCTTCTGAGAAGCAAAAAGAAGGAGCACGAGAAGCGCGAGATCGAGGAGATGGAGAGATGTTACGACAGGAACGACGTTCGAAAATTTTACCAGAAAGTAAAACGAACATGCCAAGGCTATAAAGCCAGAGCAGAAGCCTGCAGGGATGAGCACGGCAAGTAGTAGTGGAGTCACAGTCGATGCTGAGATTGTGGAAGGACCACTTCTGCAGACTGTATAACGGCGATGATAGTCAAAATGCCGCCGTCAGGCAGAGCGAACCATTTACAATGGACGAAGACGAAGGAGAATCCCGTCCACCCGACCTAGACGATGTTAAGATAGCGATATCGAAACTTAAGTCTTATAAAGCTGCTGGAACAGACGGACTCCCCGCGGAGCTGTTTAAAGCACCTGGCGATGAGCTGGTTAGGAATATGCACCAACTCATCTGCAAGATATGGTCGGAAGAACGCATGCCCGATGAATGGAATCTCAGTATCGTTTGCCCGGTCCATAAGAAAGGAGACCCCTATGACTGCACCAATTACAGAGGGATAAGCCTCATGAACATCGCGTACAAGATCCTCTCTGACGTACTGTGTAAGTACCTGAAACCATTCGTGGACAATCTGATAGGTTCCTACCAGTGTGGTTTCAGGCCAGGAAAATCTACGATAGACCTAATATTTACACTACGGCAGATCTTGGAGAAGACCTATGAATTCCAGGTCGACACGCACCATCTTTTCGTCGTATAGAGACGAGCTATACAGAGCCATGTCATGTTTTAACATTCCTGCCAAACTCGTCAGACTATGCAGGATGACTATGGAGAACTCTCGCTGCTCCATTAAGGTCGGAGGTGAACTAACCGACCCCTTTGATGTTAAAAAAGGTTTTAGACAGGGTGACGCACTGTCATGTGATTTCTTCAACATTATTCTTGAAAAGATCGTGCGGGACTCTGCGGCCAATACAAGAGGTACGATCTACTTCAAGTCCACACAATTGCTTGCCTACGAAGATGACATTGACGTTATTGGACGAACAAAGCGAGACGTCAATGAGGCGTTCACAAGCATTGAAGCAGAAGCGACGAAAGTGGGTCCAAGGGTCAATGGGGACAAGACCAAATATATGCTGTCATCCAAGAAAGACGCACAACACCGACGTCTTGGCCAGAACGTCACCTTTGGCAGCTATATTTTTGAAATAGTCAAGGACTTCGTCTACCTTGGCTCGATAGTGACAAGCAGCAACAACACCAGCGCTGAGATAAAACGCAGAATAACTCTTGTCAATCGCTGCTTCTTCGGGCTCAAGAAGCAATTGAGTAGTAGAGCCCTCTCTCGAAAAACTAAGGTTTCCCTCTACAAAATCTTAGTCATCCCGGTCCTCCTCTACGGCGCTGAGGCTCGGACGTTATCAAAAGCGGATGAAGAGGTTCTTGGACGTTTCGAGAGGAAAATTCTGCGTGCAATCTTTGGTTCCGTTTGTGTAAACGGAGAATGGAGGAGGAGATTCAACCAAGAACTGTACGGGCTGTACAGCGACATCGGCCTGGTTAGATGTCTTCGGATCCAACGTCTAAGATGGCTAGGCCATGTAGAGCGAATGGACATCAACGCTCCGGCCCGAAGATTCTTCGACTCCAACCCCGTGGGACGACGCAGCAGAGGACGACCGCATTTAAGGTGGCGCGCACAGGTGGAAAGGGACCTCAACCAAGTGGGCGTGCGGCACTGGAAGCGGCTGGCCGAAGATCGGGCCGGCTGGAGAGGCTTGTTGGTTGAGGCCCTGGTTCACCCCGAACTGTAGCGCCATCAAAGTAAGTAAGTAAGTGTTGAATTGGGTGTCGAGCATTATTGGTTTAAGAAGAACGAAGCTCACACACCTCAGATTATGATGGGAATTTTTAATTATCAATTTTATTGGTGTTTTGCAAGTAAGATTTCAAAATGCCGTAAATGCTAAATTCAGATAAGTCCTCATCTTTTGACAATATACGTATGTATGTATCTATCGATAACGATTTAGTTACCGTATACCGTATGGTAAAATGGAAACATGATATTCTGGCACCTCCATAGAAGCTCTTGCTTAATAGTAAGGAGGTTTTCAGAATAGACATGGAAGAGCGGGCAACTTAAAATCATCATTGACCTTTTAACCTCAACATCACAAGAGAGAACCTTATGACAAGAATGCGTGAATGGCAGTTTTTGATAATGTAACTAATTCAAGTAATCAGTTTTACAATAATTGACACTTGACTTTCAAATTGGCATTGCAGATTGTGTACAATAAAATAGTACGAGCTTTGTTTTCTATTATTCCAGGACCTTGACTTTAATTAAACTATCTTCGTAGTCTTATGTCGTGTTTTCGATATTTACCTTCATTTTGAATTCAAACAGTCCTGTAATCCATAAACCGATGGAAGCCGTAAAGCCGCTCTTAGTGGTACACTCGACCCGATCCTTAACGTTCGCGGTCGCCAATATCAGTGCTAGACCAGATCTTCGTTTATATGTATTTTGTTGTGTACGTCGCTCGAGTTTTTCGACTTACTAAAAGTAAATGTCTGTCACATACAAATACAACCGACCCGCACAGTTAAGATATCCAGATTAGCTTTTAAACGAATGCACTATATCCGTCCCGTGAAAACCAGTTAGGATGGTGAGTTTCCTTCCTGGCAACCAATCACCCAAGAAACAGGAAACTAAGCAAATATTCCCGATTACCGTTAAATAGAAGAAGAAGAAAAAGAAAAACAAAACAGAACAGAAGAGAATATGGGAACGTAAAAAACCGAATTAAACTCGATCGAGAGCACCTAATTAAATGACTGGACAATTCCGATAGAGATTTCAATCCACACTGAAGCTCGAAGCGATCGAAGAATGTAACAATACCTCGATAGTGTGTTGTATCTTCCATCACACTAGTTATCGGCTAAAGAAAGTCGCTATCACTCTGCACCCCATTACCAAGTATACATACTACATACGGCAATGGCTTAAAGCGTACGAACATATAAATGCTACTACATATATACATACATGTGAAAACCATGATCGGGTGTAGTCAGCGGTATAACGACTATGAGTTGCTTGCCTAATATACGATCACTGATCGTGCACTTGACGGAGATACACATTCGAGCAACCGCCAGTATCTATTTCAAGACATGTTTTGCTTCAATTGAAGTTCAATTGCCGTCTTTCGATAACAGTTAAAAACAGTGCGATGGTTTGGTTGGCCGCTGTGGTCTGACTAGTCTTTGCCTTCGGTTACCATATCGAATGGCTAGCACATGACCATCGTAGTAGGGATTCAGCGAATTTGTTTTATATACTTGGTGTTTGAGCGGCTTCTAAACCTTCTACCAAATGAGCAGTGATAGGAAATAGCGAGAAAGTGTTAAGGCTGTACACCTACCAGTCTTTATGAGGTACAATTGAATGACGACGCCTTAGACTCCTGTACAACGTATTCATACCTACGCGTCTTCATGTTTGCTGCATTCAGTCCATTTGCCACCCTGACTGTTGGCTGTATATTATTTAACCTGTTGAGCTGGGTGTGACGCATTCATTTGGCTTTTAAAATTCATCTCATATTAAAATTTAATTAAGAGTCCACAAATTCGTTAGTTTTAATATTCAAAAGAGATGGTGCGTTCGATGTGAATATATTCGGTAGGCCTTATAGTTCCGCTATTTGGAGTGGGGATTTAGGTGGCACGCGTTCGAATTAGTATGTCGGAGCTGTACATTGCCGAAATAATTGCACTAACTAGTGAACTTTATCGGATTTCACTGCGAGCTCGAAACGCTTGGGTATTTATACATATGTTAGACATAAAATTTCCCGAGACTCTAAAGATATTGTACTTGTACAAGCTGTCTCTGATGATATATGGATTGCATAGTGGGGTTAATGTTTCCCCGTTGCACCTTCTACCACGAACTCTGATAAACTCTTCTGTTCATTCATTTATGGAGAACTGTAACAGACCAGAAATTGCTGTTTGCATCGTTAAGCTTGTTGACAAAGCTGCATACTGCAACGAAGCTTAAACGAAAAACAAAAATTTGAATGCAAGCATTAGCGAAGTGAAACTCTTCCTTACGAAAATGATAATAGTGTACGTAGATGTATTATGGAGATAATTTGAAAATATTTTTGAATAAATGCATAAAACATTTGCTTTTTCAAGCGGCAAAAGGTGGGCTTGAAAAATGTTCGGACGAAAATAATAATATTTGACTACATAGTGTAATAAGTAAGGAGATTAGAATGACAACACAACAGAAAAATGGAATCAGTGGAAGGCACTGAAGATGAAATCGCGATAAAAAGGATACGCTGAATTGGTTGACGCTAAGGAAGGATAGCTGTAATAACAATTCCCATACGCAACAAAAAACGCAACACAATTGTTGTGTATGAGAGGTGATCAAACATACTGATGAAGGTATAACACGTGCCCCTCCAACTAGCACGATCTTTTGCTAGCCTTTTCCATTGCCACACACCCAGTTGGCTGAGGTCCCCTTCCACCTGTGTGCGCCATCTTAAGTGCGGCCATCCTCTGCTTCATCGTCCCTCGGGGTTGGATTCAAGGACCCTCCGGGCTGAAGCTGTGGTGACCATTCGCTCTACATGGCCCAGCCATCTAAGGCGTTGTGTCCGTAGACGCCTGACTAGACTCATGTCGCTGTACAGCCCGTAAAGTTCGTGGTTGAATCCTTTCCTCCATCCCCCGTCGGCGTTTATAGGCCCGATAATCACGCGCAAAATCTTTCTCTCGAACCGACCAAGGACCTCCTCTTCCGCTCTTGATAGCGTCCATGCTTCTGCGCCGAACAACAGGACAGGGATGATAACGGTCTTATATAGATTCAACTTACCTCCTGAGCCCAAAGAAACAGTGATTAGCAAGAGTGATTCTGCGTTTGATTTAGCAACTTATGTCGCTGTTCCAGGTCACTGCGGAGCCAAGGTAGACGAAGTCCTTAACTACCTCGAACTTATATCTGCCAATACAAACGTTCTGGCCAAGACGTCGATGGTGAGCGTCCTTTTTTGATGACAGCATATATTTAGTTTTGCCCTCGTTTACCGCCAGACCAACCTTCGCCGCCTCGAACTCAATACTCGCAAACGCCTCATTGACATCTCGCTGTGATCTACCCAGTATGTCAATATCGTCGGCGTATGCAAGGAGTTGCCTCTTGTATTGGCCAGTGATTTTTGCACAATAATTTCCGATATGATGTTGAAGAAATCATACGACAGCGCATCGCCCTGCCTAAATCCTTTTTTGACATCCTAACTATCGGATGGAGCAGCGAGCATTCTCCAAGGTCATCCTGCATAGTCTGACGAGCTTAGCAGGTACGTCAAAGGTAGACATAGCGTTGTATAGCTCGTCTCTAATTACGCTGTCGTATGCGGCTTTGAAGTCGAAAAATATGGGGTGAGCGTCGACTTGAAATTCATTGGTTTTTTTCAGGATCTGCCGTAGTGTGAAGATCTGGTCGATGGTGGACTTCCCTGGCCTGAATCCGCACTGATAAGGACCTATCAGCTTATTTATAAAAGGCTTCAGGCGCTCCCACAAAACGGCAGAGCAGATTTTGTAGGCGATGCTAAGGAGACTTATTTCTTTATAGTTGGCGCAATCAGAGCGGTCTAATTTCTTGTGGATCGGGCATACGATGCTGAGACTCCATTCCTCGGGCATGCTTTCCTCTGACCATATCTTACAGATGAGCCGGTGCACGTTCCTAACCAGGTCGTCCCCAGCTGCCTTGAAGAGCACAGCAGGCAGTCCGTCTGCGCCAGCAGCTTTATTCGACTTCGATATGGCAATCTTAACTTCGTCGCCCGTTTTCATCCCTGCAGGCTTCCGTTCTGGCTTTATAACCTTGGCATGTTCGCTTTATCTGTTGATAAAACTTTCGAACGTCACGCCTGCAGTAACACCTCTCCAAATCCTCAAACGCGCGCTTCTCGTGCTCTTTCCTCTTTCTTCTAAGAAGCTTATGCCCCTCCCTTCTTTTTAACTCGTAGAGCTCACGAGCTGCTCTTGTTCTTTTATGCAGCGAGGCCTTATATGCATCCTGCTTCGCTGTATGAATCCTCCTGCAATCGTCATCGAACCAGGTGTTTCTTCGTGGTGGAGCCTTGAAACCCGAAACTTCGGATGCAGAGCTTTTCAGGGCTTGTTTGCAAAGGCTCCACTGCTGTTCTATTGATAGCTTGGAGGATTGAGGTGTATTGGAGAGTTTAAGGGAGACGCGATCGGTAAAAGCACGAGCGATTTCTGGCGATAGTAGCTTCATAACTTTGTATTCTTACTCTACTCCGCTGCGTTAGTGATATCCGTAAGCGCATCTTGGCTACTATAAGATAGTGGTCCGAGTCGGTGTTAGCCCCTCGGAAAGATCGAACATCAAGAATAGTGGAGGAGTGTCTGACGTCGATCGCGATGTGATCAATCTGGTTGGTAGTCGATTGATCCAAAGATCGCCAGGTGCCTTTCCGTATATCGAGGTGCGGGAAGCGCGTACTGGCTAGAAGGAGATTTCGCCCCGTAGCAAGATCAATCAGCCTGTATCCGTTATTGGAGGTGGTGTCGTGTAGGCTATGTTTGCCGATAACTCGTTCAAAGATGCTTTTCTTACCCAGCTTTGCATTGAAGTGTCCTACTACAATTTTGATAGCTTAGGACTTTTTGCCTTAGTCCACCTCGAACAACAAATCCGCATCCGAACAATCGTGGCCGTCTCTCCCTATAGCGGTCGCCGTAGTAAGCATCGCAGTTTTTCATCCGCTTTATACGCGGTCCATTCCATCGCATTTCCTGGATGGCGGTTATGTCCGCTTTATAGCGCTCTAGGGCGTCCGCAAGTTGTTCGGCTGCACGTAGCCTGTTTAGGGACCTAACGTTCCACGTACAAAGCCGAATATCATTGTCCTTTTTTTCGTTTTTTACAAGGGTCGTCAACATAAATCCGGTCCGTTATATCCGGGGCTTGTAGTTGTTTCGGAGTTTGCGATTCTTTACGGTTACGGCTTACTAGGCCGTAGCCCAACCGACTAATCCTGTTTCTTGGCGCAGGAGGCTCGCCATTCACCCTTCCCCGTCTGCAATTTCCATAGGAAATCTCCAGATGGCACCACGAGGAGGTGGGGATGGGACTTACTAACAGAGCCGCAAGATGTTCGTCTGCGGTGGCTCTTCTCGCTTTTTAGCAGACCAGCATTCGTCGGATAGATGCTACCCCTAAGAGGCCTTTGTTATTCCTTTGCCTTTGAGCTACCACCCATATTAAAAAAAATAACTGTATGATAGTTCAGATATTCCTTAATGCCATAGAATAAAAAGTGCATCAGAAATGTTACCATTTTAGCTTAAAAAATATAGTACTTCAAATGTTGCGTTAACGCAACCATGGGAATAAATGGGCTAAGTTACAGTTGGCTTGACCTTTAAGTTAGTACTTGACCTTTAAGTTAGTACTCATCAACACCAGCGACCGTCGAGCTGAAGGTCTGTAGTTCAAATCCGTTCCATAGGAAAGAAAAAAACAATTCCTATACGGAAAAAATTACGCAACACAGTTGTTGTCAATGAGAAGTGATCAAACATACTGATGAAGGCATAACACTCACAGTATATGCTCACTTTAAATTCATACTCTGTGTGTGCAATTCTTATATGACACGATAAGTGCGTGGAAAAGTTGCTGAGAACTACATCCAACGTAAAAATTCAGTCGGATTCTCTCCTCCTATCTAGTACAACCACCCCTGGAGAGTAGTGAACGAACATCTACGATCTAAATCATTGCACTCCATTCAGGTTGTGTGATAAACATTATAAGAGTATAAAACTCTTGAACATGCGCAAGCTTAAAAAAAAAAAAATATAAAAATGCAGTTCTTAACTATCGCTGTTTATTCTTCCTTCCCACAATAGACTAAACCGATACTATAAGACTTCCATTATCCCACGATAGAGGTTTTTAGGTTTTTTATTTCATCTTGAAACAGTTACCAAAGAGGGGTAATGTTATATAATATTTTTCCATTGCATTGTATTGTCGTCCTTTAGGAGCATGCCAATCATAAATAAATGTTACATTTATTTTTTTCTTTGCATATTTTATTTTGAAATATGATTTTTAACAATTATTTAAACATTAACAACATTGTTTCATTTTATTTTATACTTTTTTTGTTGACCTTTTTTTGTAATATTTTTATTTGTTTTTAATAAAAATTTTACTGCTTTTATGTTTTTGTTTTCTTTTTGTTTAAATTTCCATGTTTAAGGTTTAAATATATTTTTATTACTACATATAATCAATAATATGTATAAATAGCAAGTAAAAACTGAAATAATATAATACAAATACATCGTTATGTTTCTGTTTTGTTTTTTTTTTTTCTATTTTAGTTTAAATTGCAATTTATAATAATTTAAATTTAGCTCTGTTATTAGGTGCCATAAGTAAAGATTACAATTTCTTTGTTTATTCACCTCTTTCGGTGTTAATTATTATATTATATATATATGTATGTATACGCACATATATGCATAATATACTATATATACATGTTCTTTGATTTCTAATTAATTTTGCAAACGATACTATCTATAAAATAAAATACATCTACCTATGGTTAATTTTGCAATATGTATATTTAAAATTTAAAAATTACATTTACAAAACAATAGTACGCACCGCAATTTCTTATTTGCTTTTTGTTCTTTCTGTCGTGTTTTATAGTTAACCTATTTTCTGTTTAATAATGTGATGGATTTATCAACGTCTATCTTGATAAAATGATATACTATTTGCTGTTAATCTATGATTTGTTAATGTAAATAGAGTATGTTCGTATTATTGGATCGTCAGTTTAAAGTGCTTTCGTGTTGATTAATTGCAGAATCATTAAAAGAAAATATACATAATTCGTTAAATTCAAAACTATTAATTTTTTTCAGTTTGTATTAGATATTCATTTTAAATTTACACTTCATTTTTCACAACATCAAGAGTTTATTTAACATTTCGTTTAAGTTTCTTATTTAATGGATACTTTAGGTTGTTTCGTTTTAATTTTGTGTTAAGTGAATTTTTTTTTTTTTTTAATTTGGTTTTAATTTTTTTGTATTTTTAACTATTTTTTTATTATTTTAGAAAAAAAAAATTACTTTTGTTTTTAGTTGAAAATTAAAAAGTAATAAATTTGTTTCTCGACGCATGTTTAAGGTAAGTATGTATATTTAATTTCTGTTTTTGGCTTTTTTATAGTGTTGTCTTTTAAACATTCCTAAAAGTAAGTAAACATTGTTTTGTTTTTTTTTTTTTCTTGTTATACACTTATATAACGTTGAAGGCGCGTAATATTCACATTTCTTTTTTAATGAATCTGTATATATTTATATGTTTAGCTTTTACATTTTTACCTTACCTAAGTGTTTTAGGTTTTCTTTTAAATAAACACTTATTTTATTTTTACAATATTTATTTCATCAATTTGTATTCAAGCAATTTAAATTGATTTTGTTTAGGTTTGTGTCAATATTACTATGTGAAAGCTCGAATCGTATTTTTTTTTTTAGCAATTTACTTTACATATGAAAAAGAAAATTTAATAAGATACTTCGTATTTCATTGATTATCTATTTTTTATCATTTTTATTCACTGATATTTTATATAGTTATCTAAATGTTGATTGGTGTCATACAAGCTCAAATATCATCTCGGTATAAGCTACGCTATCATGATCGAATGAGAAAGGAAAATTCAACGCCTGACGTGATCTCGACGATAAATATTAACTGAATGGATACCAAAACTATATGTATTTGTATGTACATTTGGGATTTGCGATTTTGCTAGTTCAGCACAAAAGAATCAAAGACTTACGAGTCCAAGCGCAAACGATTCCTTACAATGCAAATTAGTCAAACAATAGTTTCCTCTCGAATTAATTAACTAAATAACTAATGGATGTTCTACAAAGAATCATATGCAAATGAGAATTACGCATATTCTAACCTATATCAGATACATATACCTATGTATGTGGATATATGACATACATTTTAATTTAATTTTGAGATTGTGCGGAATGTGCCAAATTAAATTGTAAGTATTTAGTACATACCATGTTGTGTAATTATTTAAAAAAAAAAAAAAAACGAACAAATTGAAACCTAAAAGGCAACAAAAAACAAAAGTGAAATTGAAAATGGTTTGTGAAATTTGGAAGAAAGCTGAACATATTTTCATGCACAATAGATTATGACAGATACTCATTTGGTTGTCGTTGTCATTGCTATTTCAGATGCATACTAATATATTGATTTATTAGTTTTTTAGCAAACAAGTGATCGAGTTAACCGTATGCAATGGTAAAAGATTTATATGAATATGATGGTTGATCGGGCAGTACACTTTTAGTATCGATGTTTAATCGATTGGATGAGTTTATATTAAATCTATTTACGAATGACATTATTTTATTTCATATTTATATTGTTCAGATGGAAACGTTAAACTTTGATCACAAGTTGCTGTTTAGAAGGCTATATAATTTCTTTAGGTGCAGAAGATAAGAAGAAAGGAATTAGTCACCGAATTTTTCTATCCGATTTTCCATAAACTGAAAAATTTAGAAAAATAATATAATAAGAAAAATAAAATATTAAAAAAATAATGTAATTGAATAAATATACAAAAAGAGGTGAAGTTTTTGGCTAACAGGGAGGATTAAACCTGAATTATTGGCAGTGTATGTAACTCATTTCTTCTACACTAGAAGAATTTTTAAAATAATAAGACCGGTCATTTTAGAAGTCATTGCAATATTTTCCTTAATTTTATATGAATAGGCATAACATACAGAAAAGAGGAGTCTTTCATTTTCATTTTCATTCAAAAATGAAGCGACATCACCTTAGCAATATCCTGTTATTAAGTACATAGTGCAAGTATAAAGTTAATAAGAGATTAGAAACTGCTTTGACCAATTTATATTTAATAAGCCTAATTTGTAGCCATAAAAAATCATAATTTTGGCCCTTGTAATATCAAAAATATTAACTGGTAGAGTAAGGTTAAGAAAATAAATAGGCAAAAACAGGGCTTATTTTGTATTCAGAAGTATTATATAACAAGTAAACAATATTTTCGAATACCCAAAGCGAAAATAAAAATAAAAACTAATTTAAATGTGTGTAAAAATTACACCGGCCTAGACAACCATCATTCAAAATTTCACAAAACCATACTGTCCTATTGATTTAAGTATTAAAATAAAATCTAAAAAAACTTATAAATTATAAATCGTATTGTGTACATTTTGTCTTTGTTGTTAAATGTGTCTATTTTTTATATGTGTTGCATTACAATAAAATTAAAACAATGCTCTATGGACTTGAACAAAATGTAATATTTTAATTCTTAAACAATATTAATAACTTCTCATGATTTGTACAACCACAGCGTCTAACCTTGTTCCCTGCTCTAACCTAATCGATTTTTTTTTGTCCCTAAAAACCATAAATAAACAGATGAGTAAGTGATTGTTTTCAGTGGTTTAGTATTTTATTTATGTTTGAATCTACTTTGTTTGTTCCTTCCTTGGCTTTGGCTAATTTATTAAATATTCGCATAATCTAACAGCTTTGATATAAAAAGACTTATTTAGTGACAATTTTCTTGTCGTGTTCTACGTATGTTTTTTTTTAGAAGATATTCGCGTACTTATTTTTGTTAGAAAAATCCGTTCGATATATATATATATATATATATATATATATATATATATATATATATGTATATATGTATATATAATATTTTGGATCCATTGTCAGGGAGAAAGCATTCAATTTCTAGTTGTTGTAATTTAAAAAGTTAAATGCGTTTTACATACTTTTCATTCCTACTAATTTGGTTTCAATTTTTCATTCGTTAGTGTTCAAAGCTCGGTCACTTCTAAGAAGGAATTGGTTTAGAGACTGTAGTTTTCCATACTGTAGTTTGTAGTATCAAAGCGATTGCAAATTTTCGTTACTTATATTTATATATATATATTCTATGGTGTACCTATGTAAAGTCAAGTTCGTAGCTAAATTTCGTTTATTTACTTTTTGTTTTTGTGTGTTCATGTTTTGTGTTTTTCTCTATTTTGTGTATATCCATTAAAATAGTTTTTATTTTACTATAAATCTCTTAATTTGTTTTCTATTTATGTTCGTCATATTTTCGTTTTTAGTTTAATGTGTAGCTTACCTTACTAATGGTTCCCAATTGCTTACGTCACACCATTAAGATGAATTAAAATTGCGTTTTGATGGTTTAAATTAAAACTAAATTTAGAAAAAAAAAAAAAAAAAAAATGCAACAATATCTTAAAAAGAATTGAAGAGAAATCAAACAAACGTACCTTATGCATAAGGCACAAAAAAAAAAATCAAAAAAATGAGTTGTTTGCCCTCAAAATGAGTCTAACACCGCTAAGGGAATAACTATGGATTTTAAAAATAATACTAAAAAAAGAAAAAGAAAGAACGAAACAAAAAAATCGATTTATTTTCTTTTTTAATTTTTATTGCATAAAACATACAGAAGGTAAACGCAAATGGAAATAAACATATTTAACCCATTGTGGAACTAAAGGTATTTAACAAATCAAAAAATATATATATATGAATGTAGGTAATATCCATATAACAATAAATAAAGTGCGTAATTTGTTAAATGAAATAAGACACAACAACAACAAAAATCAAAATAAAAACAAAAATTACAAAGGTTCTAAAAGGCATACGGAATGGTGTGGGAAGCAATCTTAAACAAATGGAAGATGGTTGGTTTTTATATTTGCAATGACACCTGTCGATGGAAATAAATTTGAATATCCTTTGATTGCAACAGGATAACATGCTTGGATAATCAAATGTTATTGCAAATATAAAAGTACAAAATAACGCATTTAATTCTTCGTTCTCTCTTTTAATATAATTTTCTGTTTGTTGTTTTATAATCATACGTGAAATCATTTTTTATTGTTTATGATAAATCTCAAAATTATACATGTGATTGACTGACATCTTATTTAAAAATACCGATAAGTAGAAAATAGTGTAAAAAATACTCGATTTACATGTACCTACAAAATACAATTGAATTGAAGTAAAATATTTTCGTTTCGAATGAATTTAATTTCTAAACGGATTAAAGATCAAAAGGAGTTTTTGTAAACATTTTCGAATTGTATGTTGCCATAAATGCGTTATTTTGTACAAGAGTGTTTTCTCCATCGTTCATATGTACGAATAAGGACCATCAGTTAAGGCGCTACACAGTAACAATCAAGAATTATCATCCTTATTAGAACCACCCCCACCAACCCCTGAGCCTTGTGTGTTGGCGTTGCGTCCACCAATTGGTGCCCGTACGGCTGGAGGCTTATATTCTAAGCCCGGATCAAATTGCATTAGAACGAATACCTACGAATAATGAAATGATACGCAATTGAAAAATTGCAAATTTTATGTTGATGTATAATATTACCTGATCTGTTGGCAGTAAGGAAAAGTCATCGGGTGGGTTTGTTATAACGTAACGCTTACTACTCGCATCACAACTTGAACTTGTATCTCGAAATCTGTAGAGACCAATGCATAGCATGCCATAGGATTTGAGCGCGGCGACAAAGAGATCTCCATATTTGCCACATTCCCCAAACTGGGCCAGCGGCCCATCGTACAAGGAAATTTGGCCTACTCGGCATCTGGGAAAAAAAAAAATTTCCAATATCATCTTTTAAACCAGATACAACCAGCATCTGAGTTTCTTTTCAATGACAAAAGAACAAAAAATAAAGTTACTGAATCTAATTCAGGTTTCCTAATCTTATTAAAAAGAAAAAAAAAAAAAAGAAACACGGAAAATGGATCCTGATGAATAAATCTCGATTGTTTTTTGAGAAGAATGGTTAGTAGTAGTCTGCCTACTTTCCCTACGACTCGTTACTACCTCCACCACCGAAGGAATTCTCTGAACTCGTAGAGTACTATGAAGCCAGAAAGATTGGTCTCATCTTGTGTTGCGATGCTAATGCCCAAAACACTGCTTGGGACCTTGGGACAGCAGCAAGTGTAACACAAGAGGGGACCGTCTTTTAGACTTCTTTCTCTCGTCTGACCTTACCATCAACAATGTTGGCTCTCAACCAACGTTTGTTACGACAAGACGACAGGAGGTGATTTACCTGACCCTATCCAACAGATATGTGAAGGACATCACTAACTGGCGAGTCTTGCCTGATGCTAAGCTTTCGGACCATACATACATATATCGAATTCCGATTAGGTTGTGGGATGTCTCCCTTGCAACCTAGACGGAATCCGAGAAGGGCGGAATGGGTACGGCTTAAAGAGGAGCTTGAGAAATCCACTCAGGCCCTACCTAAACTTAGAACGAAACAATTGGTAGAGAACGCTGTTCATAACCTGAATAGCGTCTTCACCAGTTGTTTTGAACTCGCATGTCCCGTCAGCAAACCTCCCTGAAGGAAATTGGTCCCATCGTGGAATGCCGAGCTGAAAAGTCTTCGCAGGGAAGCCAGGAATCCTCTGAATAGATCGCTCAAATCGAATTCGGAAGATGACTGGAACAAATATCGGTCGAAGCAGAAAGAATATAAGAAACTCATTCGTATATCGAAGAACGATTCTTATAGGAACTTCTGCGAAGAGATCAAGTCTCTGAGTGCGACAGGCAAGTTGGTTAAGGTCCTCAAACGGGGAAAACCGACAAAGCCGGATGCACTCAGAAAATCTGATGGTACCTTTACTGAGTCTAAAGCGGAAACTCTTAGTTTACTGTTTGAGACTCATTTCTCGGGAAATCAGATGGACATTGGCTCGTTGCACACTCCTTCAAGGGAAACTGCAACTGAAACGATGAAAACAACTCGGCGTAGCTGGTATATTGCGTCGCGCGTGGTTACGACCGAAGCTATTGAATTTGCTGTGGCATCCTTCGATGGCTTCAAATCGCCGGGCACCGCCGGGATATATCCTGTCATGCTGCAAAAAGGTATAACGCAGCTGCTTCCTACTCTGAAAAGAATTTTCACTGCTAGTCTAGCACTTGCTCACATAGCCATTCCTTGGCGCACAGTGAAAGTGGTCTTCATTCCCAAAATAGGAAAAGATGACTACTCACTTGCCAAGAGCTTCATACCAATTAGTCTAACATCCTTCCTGCTGAAAAGCACGGAGAGACTGGTAGAGTTGCACGTGCGCAAAGTTGCCCTTCGAATGCACCCTCTTTCGGAGATGCAACATGCTTACCAGCGCGGAAAATCCTGCGAGACTGCGCTTCAGAACCTAGTTCGGACAATTGAATGCGCGCTCGAAAGGAAAGAGTACACGCTGGGCATTTTCATCGACATTGAGGGAGCTTTTGATAACGCAACTTTTGACAGCATGTGCAACGCTGCCAGACATCATGGCGTAGATGAAGCACTGGTCCTTTGGATCAAAGCAATGCTCACGCACAGGACATTGACCGCTGATGCAGACTTCGACCAGTGTGTCAAATCCGGCGTAAACAGGGGCTGCCCGCAAGGTGGCGACCTGTCTCCGCTGTTATGGCGCATGGTGGTCGATTCTCTGATTGATGCTCTCAATGCCTCTGGTATCTATGCCCAGGCCTATGCGGATGACGTCGCCATTCATTCTGTCGGCTCATGTTTAGCGACTGTCCGACTCAAAGCACAGGCGGCGCTAAATGTGATCGATGATTGGTGTACTAGAAATGGGCTGCCAGTCAATCCTCTTAAGACCGATGTCGTTCTCTTTACGACAAGAAGGAACAATACTGACATGACTCAGCTGGTACTAAAAGGCACTTCCATCCCGATATCCAAGGAGGCTAAGTATCTAGGAGTCTTCTTAGATAGCAAGCTTCTATGCTCAAAGCATGTTGAGTCAAAAACCACCAAAGCGTTGTCAGCTTTCTGGCAATGCAAAGGAGCTTTTGGCAAAACATGGTGTTTATCACCGGCAAAGGTCGTCTGGATCTACACGGCAATGATAAGACCTATGGTCTCATATGCATCGGTTGTCTGATGGAACAGACTTAAACGCAAACACGTCGTAGCCTCTTTCACCAAACTCCAAAGAACGGTTTGTCTCAGCTGCACGGGGCCTTCCCCAGCACGCCGGGCGCTGTTCTAGATGCTATGATGAGCCGTCCACCTCTTGATATATTTATCAGAGGGTGTGCTCTGAAAGCCATGTCTCGTCTGAAGAGAAATGGCTTTTGGTATAACTCGCATAGGAATAACGGCGTGCTTGCGCGAGTATTTCCTGCGACCCCTTTCTCATGCCCTCTGACGCACTAACGCCCGTTATTCTACTGCGCCGTAATTTCACAGTCGATACTGAACCTGGAAAGGATAGTCTTCGCATTTTCACGAATGGCTCCAGGTCTGGGCGGGGGTCCGGTGCTGGGGTCTTCTTTGAGCGCGAAATCATCCGACTGCACTTCTCCTTAGGAAAATATGCGTCTGTCTTCCAATCAGAGATATACGCAATCCTAATGGCCATGCAATATGTTGTGAAGCACAGGTGGAAGGGGGAAAGCATATGCGTCTGTAGTGACAGCCAAGCTGCACCAAACGCTGAGTGTAACCCCTTAAATAGCTCTAAATTAGTGCTTGAACTCAAGTCCTTCCTGAACAAAGTCGGCAGACTAAATTCATCAAGGCTTATATGGGTTCCAGGCCACTCTGAGACCCCAGGGAATGAAATCTCAGATGAACTCGAGAAAATGGGTTCAGAGGAGAGCTTCTCAGGACCTGAACCCGCTCTAGGTCTACCTGCGTCCACGGTAAATTCCTACATTAACGATTGTGTATTTAATACACACAACAGTAGATGGAGGGATTGTCCAGGTTGCAGAATGACTAAGCGCGTATGCCCTGATGCCTGCAAAAAATCCTCCTGTCTTTAAGGAGAGTCGACTGCAGAAGGCTTGTGGGAGTTATCACGGGCCATTACACTTTTGCCAAGCATCTCTGCGTTCTCGTCATCAGTGAGACGCCTACCTGTTCTGCATGTGGCGAAGAGGAGGATGATACTGCAGTGCATTTCCTCTCTGATTGTCCCGCCTTTGCTCGCGCACGGTGGCGCACCCATGGAACCGACGTGGTGTGTGCCGAATCCCTTAGCTCTACATCACTGAAGCTCCTTCCGGTAAACGGGGAAAATATAGTAATGTAAGGTGTCTGCCTGGAGTACAATGGACCAGTGTTTGCGTCTGAGTGCTCCAGTGGATAGCAGAAGCCTTCAACAAAAAAAAAAAAAAAATTAGTCCTACCAAATTAAAATATGAATCTTGATGGTGCTACATTCCCAAGTCTCCAGCAGTCATTAGGGGTAAAGGCGTTCAATGCTAAAGAAAAGTTCACATAATGATGTGATACAATACTTTTAGAAGGAGTATATTCTTTCCTTTCTATTCTTTCCTTTCCGTTTTACCAGAGTAAAACGAACATGCCAAGGCTATAAAGCCAGAGTAGAAGTATGCAGGGATGAGCACGGACAACTAGTAGTGTAGTCACAGTCGATGCTGAGATTGTGGAAGGACCACTTCTGGAGACTGGATAACGGCGATGATAGTCAAAATGCCGCCGTCAGGCAGAGCGAACCATTCACAATGGACGAAGACGAAGGAGAATCCCGACCTGGACGATGTTAAGATAGCGATATCGAAACTTAAGTCTTATAAAGCTGCTGGAGCAGACGGATTCCCCGCGGAGCTGTTTAAAGCATCTGCAAGATATGGTCGGAAGAACGCATGCCCGATGAATGGAATCTCAGTATCGTTTGCCCGGTCCATAAGAAAGGAGACCCCTATGACTGCGCCAATTACAGAGGGATAAGCCTCCTGAACATCGCGTACAAGATCCTCTCTGCCGTAATGTGTAAGTACTTGAAACCATTCGTGGACAATCTGTCCTGACTGTCTTTAAGGAGAGTCGACTGCAGAAGGCTTGTGGGAGTTATCACGGGCCATTACACTTTTGCCAAGCATCTCTGCGTTCTCGTCATCAGTGAGACGCCTACCTGTTCTGCATGTGGCGAAGAGGAGGATGATACTGCAGTGCATTTCCTCTCTGATTGTCCCGCCTTTGCTCGCGCACGGTGGCGCACCCATGGAACCGACGTGGTGTGTGCCGAATCCCTTAGCTCTACATCACTGAAGCTCCTTCCGGTAAACGGGGAAAATATAGTAATGTAAGGTGTCTGCCTGGAGTACAATGGACCAGTGTTTGCGTCTGAGTGCTCCAGTGGATAGCAGAAGCCTTCAACAAAAAAAAAAAAAAAATTAGTCCTACCAAATTAAAATATGAATCTTGATGGTGCTACATTCCCAAGTCTCCAGCAGTCATTAGGGGTAAAGGCGTTCAATGCTAAAGAAAAGTTCACATAATGATGTGATACAATACTTTTAGAAGGAGTATATTCTTTCCTTTCTATTCTTTCCTTTCCGTTTTACCAGAGTAAAACGAACATGCCAAGGCTATAAAGCCAGAGTAGAAGTATGCAGGGATGAGCACGGACAACTAGTAGTGTAGTCACAGTCGATGCTGAGATTGTGGAAGGACCACTTCTGGAGACTGGATAACGGCGATGATAGTCAAAATGCCGCCGTCAGGCAGAGCGAACCATTCACAATGGACGAAGACGAAGGAGAATCCCGACCTGGACGATGTTAAGATAGCGATATCGAAACTTAAGTCTTATAAAGCTGCTGGAGCAGACGGATTCCCCGCGGAGCTGTTTAAAGCATCTGCAAGATATGGTCGGAAGAACGCATGCCCGATGAATGGAATCTCAGTATCGTTTGCCCGGTCCATAAGAAAGGAGACCCCTATGACTGCGCCAATTACAGAGGGATAAGCCTCCTGAACATCGCGTACAAGATCCTCTCTGCCGTAATGTGTAAGTACTTGAAACCATTCGTGGACAATCTGATAGGTTCCTACCAGTATGGTTTCAGGCCAGGAAAATCCACGATAGAACAAACATTTACACTACGGCAGATCTTGGAGAAGACCCATGAATTCCAGGTCGACACGCACCATCTGTTCGTCGACTATGACAGTGTATGACAGCGTATGACGGTGTTTATAGAGACGAGCTATGCAGAGCCATGTCATGTTTTAACATTCCTGCCGAACTCGTCAGACTGTGCAGGATGACTATGGAGAACTCTCGCTGATCCATTAAGGTCGGAGGTGAACTAACCGACCCCTTTGATGTTAAAAAAGTTTTAGATAGGGTGACGCACTGTCATGTTATTTCTTCAGCATTATTCTTGAAAAGATCGTGCGGGACTCTGCGGCCAATACAAGATCTACGATCTACTTTTAGTCCACACAATTGCTTGCCTACGTAGATGACATTGACGTTATTGGACGAACAAAGCGAGAAGTCAATGAGGCGTTCGCAAACATTGAAGCAGAAGCGGCGAAAGTGGGTCTTAGGGTAAATGGGGACAAGACCAAATATATGCTGTCATCCAAGAAAGACGCACAACACCGACGTCTTGGTCAGAACGTCACCTTAGGCAGCTATATTTTTGAAGTAGTCAAGGACTTCGTCTACCATGGCTCGATAGTAACAAGCAGCAACGACACCAGCGCTGAGGTAAAACGCAGAATAACTCTTGCCAATCGCTGCATCTTCGGGCTCAAGAGGCAATTGAGTAGTAGAGCCCTCTCTCGAAAAACTAAGGTTTCCCTCTACAAAACCTTAATCATCCCGGTCCTCCTCTACGGCGCTGAGGCTTGGACGTTATCAAAAGCGGATGAAGAGGCTCTTGGACGTTTCGAGAGGAAAATTCTGCGTGCAATCTGTGGTCCCGTTTGTGTAAAAGGAGAATGGAGAAGGAGATTCAACCAAGAACTGTACGGGCTGTACAGCGACATCGGCCTGGTTAGACGTCTTCGGATCCAACGTCTAAGATGGCTAGGTCATGTAGAGCGAATGGGCATCAACGCTCCGGCCCGAAGAGTCTTCGACTCCAACCCCGAGGGAAGACGTAGCAGAGGACGACCGCATTTAAGGTGGCGCGCACAGGTGGAAGGAGACCTCAACCAACTGGACGTGCGGCACTGGAAGCGGCTGGCCAAAGATCGGGCCGGCTGGAGAGGCTTGTTGGTTGAGGCCCTGGTTCACCCCGAACTGTAGCGCCATCAAGGAAGAAGAAGATATTCTTTCCTTTGAAATAGCAAAATATTGAGTAATAATGACTGCTTCCAAAGGAATTCCACAAAATTGCATTTGCCATAGATTGAACATCTAACACAATAGTACTGTACATCATATGATTGCTAACAATTTTATATATGGGAAACACTCTACGCAATATTGTCAGGCGAGTACTTGACAATATAGCGGAGTTTTTGTATCGAATAAGAATCATAGATACAAGAGACCACTTGCATCTATGTCAACCTATTGTTTAAGTGAAGATGTACAAAAGCAAAAATGGAAGAAAACAGGATATTTTCTTCTTTCAATTAATATTACGAAATACATACTTTAGGGCGCTCTATAATCTTCTAATAGAAAGGCTGACTTCCTTTTTTGTACACCAATGAAACAATTTTAAAGTAATTAAGACACATGCCATTGCTAAGAGGTTAATAATTTTTGAAAACTAAAATTGGGTTAGCCATTATTTTACTAAATTGATTTGTAAACTGCTTTTTTTCGAATCCGACTTGCTATTTTGTTAGTAATTTTTTAGTAGGATGGACAATAAGTTATTTATTCGAGTTGTTTACATTTCTTCCACTAGTATGTATGAGCGTTGGTTGTAATAAGTATGATGTGGCGACAGAAAGGTGATCTACCTAACTACACATGAGAACATTCATTTAAGAGAAAAACGTTTTATTTACAATAATATGTACGAATATGTCAAAAGAGAACTCACTTCTTATTTTTATTTTGTGCCTTTGTCTTAACTTACCTATCGCGATTACTCAAACTCTCGGCCGTACTGTATCCACCTCTAAGCCCAGCACCCTCAGCCAGGATCAACTCCAGTTCCGGCGTAGCACCACCCGTTATGAGTGATCGAATCAGTGTTAAGGCGTTTTGATTGAAATATGTCTACAACAAGTAATCACTTTAGGTGATAACGAATAGAATAACAGTATACTTACCGTTGACATCAATGAATCTAATACACTAACAGCGAATGCAGTACCACAAGCAAAAGGCTGAGTTAAATATAATTCTGTATCGGGATCATCGTCATCGTCTTGATCAAGAAACTGCACATTACTATCGTTCACCAGTTCTACAATAAACATGTCAAATTTCCACATATTATTCTTTTTGTTTTTGTTAATGTATGTAACCTGTAATCATGGGTACATTTGCGCCATAGACAGAACCTCTCCGTTGCAGAACAATTGGACTACCAGCTGTCGCTGACAGATTATCGAATTCTGGACCACGTTGACTTAACACCCCTATAGTATCATCGAATGTCATCGCTTTAATATTCAATGAAGCTAAAATTGCCTCCTTATCGGCTAACGTTGGATCATCATTACTAGGAACTTTGGCCGATAGAATACAACACATATCACATAGGTTCACATTGACCGCACGCAAATCAGCTCGACTTAACGGCGATCCGTTTAGCACTGAAATTTTTGGTAGATTCTGCAACATTTTCCACTCTCGTCGGATGTAATCGACTGAGCCAACTATTACGACATGTTTTAGCTCATGATAGTGAAAATTAGATGCCCGTAATGGCATTACTAAGTTACGTAGTCCTATCAGTGGTGAATCTGGATCGGCAAATAAACAGACCACAACGTGACCATTAAGAACTGTCATTGCCGCTTGATTTCGATCCTGAAAGAAAACAAAAAAAAAAAAACCAAAACACCGACACTTTGAAACTTGGGCTTAACCAGGGAAATCGGTTGTTATGTACCAGTATACAGTCTTCTAGGTTTCTCGCCGGACTCCAATGAAACATTCCGGTTGAATCGTATTTCATCTCGGTCTTTTCGAAATCGAAATCCTTTGACTGATCATCAGCAATACCAGCTGGCAATGTTACACCACCAGCTTGATTCTGGGCGCCAGTGCCAGAACTTCGACTTGTCGGCCTAGATTTCGTAGAAAAAATAACAAAACAACGAATCGTGTCAACATTTGTACAACAATTCAAAAATGCTATCGTTTGAAAAAACGTCTCTTGCAATTACGTATTTTCGAAAAAAAAATTAAGAAAAAAATGTTTACTAAATGCATTCTAGATTAAATCTGATACGATTCGAAAAATATTAAACGGAAAAAGAATAAGATACGAGTAGTATTTGTGTCGAATCTATGATAAAGGAAAATAGTTTATTGCAAAATATATATGGATCCAATCAACAAGACGAAAATGATCAGCTGAACTTCCAAAAAAAAAAAAAATCAAATGAAAACATGGACAATAAGAGGTAAACAGTTGTCTCCTTCTATAAAAAATAAAAGTAAAAAAACTAAAACAAAACGTTCCAACCATATGCAAGAGTTGTGTTTAATATTTGTTTTCGATGTTAGCTCTATAATTTCTATCAGTGTGCCGAAAATGTGCCGAGATGTGAGAAAACGGGTTTGGTGTCTTTCAAAATATCGAATTGTGTAACCAATATCAGTATTAAATGCTTACAAATGATGATGAATAGCTTTTTTGATTTGGATTGGTTAATTTTGAAAATTGTTTGATATAAGATAACTTGTGAAAATCAAGAGGCTGTTAAATGTGGCAGTTTCTGTGGTAAATTGTTGACGATGAATTTTTGTTGTTTGTATTCGAAAAGAAAACAAATAAATTTTCGAGCTGAAGAAGTTGATGATTCGAGTATGTTAAATGAGAATAAGAACATTTTTGAAAACAAAAAATGAATCATTCGAAAGCAGTACAAATGAATATCATTATCTTAGGTCGTACATTATACATACGTACGTTACTCTTCTGAACATATTTTTATTTTGACTTGTAGATACTAGTAAATATGAGTGGTTTTAAGTCTAAATTATCAATACTTGCCTTTACTATGAAAACCATACAAACAAAAAGCGAACATATTTACTCAAAATAAAAAATAAAAACAAAAAGAGAAGCATATTAGAGGCAGGTTAAGTAGATCAAGATGAAATCAAGTTTTTATAAAGGCCAATTGTTGGAAAAAATTTAAGTGCCGTCGACAAATATGATGTGAATAATATGAAGCGCCATATATGACCCCAATTGAGCAAAGAAGCGGTAGCGATTATATCTTTGAACTAAACAACCTTAGCTTAAAGCACCACAGCGGTTATTTTAAAATCAGTGGACCCTACATTCTAGGTCTTATTGCTAAGATGCGTTTTAAGTGAGCAAGTGAAACAATGCTTATATCATATAATTATATAATTACTGCAAATAGTTAAGCCAGGCTTTTCGACCATGCGTTACAATCACACTTAACTCCTATCTTCACAACAGACAATCTGTAAAGTTTTCTAGTTAAGTTCTGAACGAATATACATATTTTAAGATATAAAATTGATTGCAGTTTTATTATGCAATTTTTGCATGCAAGTCGTAAATCACATTTGAATACGTTTCGGCTTTCCATTTCCCTTATAAAGACGTTAATTAATGTAGTTACTTAATAAAAGACATAAAAGACCCCATTAAAAACAAAGCTAACTTCTATTCAATGGAACTAAATAAATCTTGTCAGAGAAAGCTTTTCGATTTAATATCGTTTAGCGCCGTGGCGCAGTAGGTAGTGTGTTGGCCTCTGACGCCGATGACACGGGATCAAATCCCGACAACAGCCGTGTTATCGAACGTGTTTTTCACGGTGGTTGCCCTCAGCGGGGTTTTGACCAAAACTCCCTGTAATATAATTGTCAAGGAGAGTTTCTTGAAATTCACCATTCGGAATCGGCAATAAACTGTAGGTCTCTTTCATCTATGGACAAATAAAGTCGCACACAACATGGGTGATTGAGAGAAGTTTGGCATTGGTCCCTCATGGGCTGTAACATTCGAGTACTTAGAAACTAATTTCTGCCAAGTTTTGGTATATTTGGGATAATAGTCGAAATTCACGAAAACGTTATCAAACATGTTTTTTTATTTATTTATTAGTTAATAGTACTTAGCACAAACTCGATTAAAACTGATTTAAAACCAGACTTTGGGCTAGTCCTCGATATTTGATGTTGTCAATCTTCCTTTGAAAAAATACATGTTGCGAATGAAGAAAATCAATACCTTCGCCATTATTGAAGAAAATGTATGCTCGGTTAATATTGAAAAGAGAAATTAGAAAACGTTAAATTTAATCTAATTTTCGAATAATAGGCGTAGTAAAAAGTATAAGATTATTCTATCTAATACTGTAACAGTCAATCGCCGATAGTTCTGGGTGGCCGTGGTGCAGTGGTTAACATCATCGACCGCCGAGCGGAAGGTCTATAGTTCAAATTCGCTTCATAGCCAAGAAAAAGCAATACCTATACGGACAAAAAGTATGCAACGCAATTGTGAATGGAAAGTGACCAGACGTACTGCTGCAGGCATAACACTCACAGTATATGGTCAACTGACATTCATCCTCTGCGTATGCAATATTAAAGTGCTTGAACGAATTAACGAATTACTACGGACTGTAACCAATGCGGAATTTGATCGGCTCTCGTCCTATCTAGGACAACCACCCCTGAGAGTTAACGAACATCATCGACCTAAGCCTCTGCAATCCGTTCAGGTTGTGTGTATATAAAAAAAAAAAAAAAAACAAAAACACACCATAAGAGAATACAAAAAACTCTTGAACCTGCGCGAGTTTCTAAAAAAAAAAGTTTCGATTTCGATGTCACCAATGCAATTCTGGTAGGCCAATTCAGGAAATCGTTGAGTCTGTAAACAGTCTTTCGATTGCTCATGAGCTAAACATTGCACAGAAAACCGTTCAGAACCATTTGAGTAAAGCTAGATATAAAAGTAATACCGATGTATTGGTGCCGCATGCAAACCTCACGAATCAAATTTTAATGTGCGAATCTCTGCTGAATGGCAATAAAGTTGACTCACTTCCGATGTGGATGGGACTGGTGGTTCAGGTATGACAACCTCAAGTGGAAACGGTCGTTGTCTACTTGCGGTGAACCGGCGCAAACGTTTCCAAGTCAGAATTGACCCTTAAGAACGTCTTGCTGTGTTTTCGGTCGAATTGGCAGGGAATCGTCTACTATAGGCTGTTTTCTTAGGCCAAAATTACTAGTTTGGATTTGTACTGACAGCGAATGGACATCTGTGGGATGCAATCGCCCAAAAGCGGTCAGTAGGATAGGAATTGTGCTCCATAAGGACAAAAACAGGTGACACAGATCGATCGTGAGTTATGACTTGCCTCAACATCCGGGTGCTTGGTTTAAACATTCTTATGTATTCATCAGAAGAGTTGAACCGGGATACATAAGTTAGATTACGTGATTACCGCACAATTTGTCTCAATACAGGCTTGTAAAAACAACTGTCACAGTTTTGCCTAGGGACAAGAGCTTATATAAGAAGAGCATAATGGAATGTCATGCAAAAATAATGGTATTCTTATTATAAATTGAAAAACTTGATAACTGGATCGGCATATCAATGATCCAGATTAAGCAAGTACAGTGGCCCTCAACTTAAATGATTCAGTCTAAATTTTCAGGATTGAAATTTCGGTGAAGACCAAAATTGGGAAAATAATATTTTTTTTTTCAAAATGTATGTAGTTAAAGAAAGGCTTTCTTCAAACACATATGCAATTGTTAAAAACCACCACAATCCACCTGCGACTACTAGAAATATGATTATATGCTGAACTGTACTTATATACGAACTTAATTTCTTAACATACGATTTTCGTCTGATTTATTTTACATAGAAAATGTGTATCAATTCAAGGATATTAATCCTTCCTTGAAAAGTAGGACATTAGACAAACCATAAAGGAGGAATGAGGAGACGAATTTTTCACTAATCGAATAGTATTGTTATGAGATGAGAGTCATTGCTAGACTTGGAAGAAAATATCTATTTTTATTCTGTTCAGATATATTTTTACCAGCTAGAAATTAGTCGTATTCCATTCCATGTAAATTGAAATAGAAAATATTCTCAACTCATTATCGGAATCATTAAGTCGGGACAAATATGAAGTAGACAAAAAAGTTAGCCAATCAAAAATCAGTCTGTTTGAAATTGAAAAAACCGGCCAAGTGCGAGTCGGACTCGCGCACGAAGGGTTCCGTACCATCTGTATATATAAATATGAAAGAGACTATGCATGTTACCTCATCAAATGACAGATCTTGGTTGCAGGCAGGATTTTTTGGATGAAAATCATGTCTGTTCTATGGGAGCCCCCCTGAAATATTCAAAATTTCAACTGTCTAGCTATCACGGTTCATGAGATACAGCCTGGTGACAGACGGACGGAAGGACAGCGAAGTCTTAGTAATAGGGTTGTTTTACCTTTGGGTACGGAACCCTAAAAAAAGCAGGCTTTTGTACCATAATTATCCATATGGCATTGACTTCTCTACATGAAATGACCAGATTCCCTCCCAACAATTGTTATAAAGTAGCTTTCTGTTATAGTAGGTGAGCCTAAGCGGGGATTTTGCGTGTTGCTCGAATGCGTCAGAAAATCATATGGGGAGAAACCTTGCACTCTGTAATGTACCCCGACGAAATATGAACCCTTAATA
Source organism: Eumerus sabulonum (assembly GCA_951905685.1). NCBI lineage: Eukaryota > Metazoa > Arthropoda > Insecta > Diptera > Syrphidae > Eumerus > Eumerus sabulonum. The sequence goes on from OX645060.1 coordinate 181,123,365, forward strand.
TAGGGGGGTGCGTTGAGGGCAGCCCGTCAGATTAGTAAAAAGGTACATCCTGAAAAGTGTATATTTCAATAATCTGACAGTTTGAGCGTGGCATAAGGAAATAAGGGAGTCGCAAAGTTGTAAAAAAAAACGTCGCCTCAAAATACTGGAGCGAGGTTAAATTTTTTTTTTATTTTGAAGGGAATTCTATCAGGATTACGAAAAACATATAATCTGACGGTTCACATGGGGCGAGATAGCTAAAACCATCGATAAGGCATGAGCGTACAGATGCTGATAGCTATGTATTCCCCACTCCAAGCCTCTCGTTGCTTCTCACTCTTTCCCAGTGTCTCACATTCAAAGTTTTTTAAATTGCAAGATTACCAACATTCCTTTACATAATTGTCAGATTATCATTTAGGGTGACTCTGACATCGAGTTGAACCGACAGTAGAAAAATCTGACGCGCTCGAGTATTTCAAGTTAACAATTTTTTTTAACATCTTCAAAAATCAGTCATGAGTGTAGGCCACGTCCAAATCGTCAGTAATTTAAATCGAACACTGTTTTAAGTTCACTAAACGCCCCCTTTGCAATATCTGACACGCTCGAATAATTTTTTTTGTTTTGCTTTTTTACCGCTCTTCTCAGCTACCCTCCAGTATCTAATCGTCAGATTAATATCTATCGGTTATCAGAAAGACGAAGCGAGTATACTCTATTAATATCTGACGCGCTCGAGTCTTTCAATGTGATTGTTGTTTTTTACATTTTTAAAAAAAAATACACGCTCTTTTCCCCACTAAAGTGGAAAACTTAACATATACTTTTTTTCGTTTTAGAACCTAATCTTCACAATCCAATAGGTCCCCATGACGCTCTAGTAACTGCGAATTTGTCATCCCAGGCTCCCCTACTATTATATTGTATTTGACAAACAAATTTTTGTTATAAAATTCGACATTACAAATTGGCAATTGCATTGGTTTGCATTGATGAGGGATTTCTGTGTGCAGTTCTGCAATATTCGTGGGTTACGGAAGAATTTCTTGGCCACGTATATCCACCTCTCTCGCCGCAAACCGGCTGTTTTGACACTTAGTGAAACACAGGTCGATGTAAAGTCTGATCCTTCGGATTTCAGTCTTCCTGGATATAGCTTAGTGCCATTATTCGTTTCTCACCGCGGTCTCGCCATTTATGTCCGTAGTGACATTGCTTACCAGTTACTTCCACAGTATAGCCAAACATCCACCCCGGAATTTAATTTCATATGGCTTAAATTCATATTCCGTAATCACTCGATTCACTACTGTTTTCTTTATAGAAGCCCCAATCTAGACAGGAATGCAACATTTGATGCATTCGACGCACTGTCTGATTCCATCCAAAGAATTATTTCCCTGTTCCCTCGCACTGAAATCGTTTTAGCGGGCGATTTCAATGTACACAATTCTCAGTGGCTTCGACATTCTGGACAGACAACACCCGAAGGAAGGTATATTGAAATTTTTGCTGAGTTAAATCAACCAACTCAACTTGTGAATGAGCCATCACATGTCCCCGATGTTGCTGGTCATACCGCCAACACACTGGACTTGTTTCTTCCCTCTCAGACTGACAAATACACGATCGATGTATTGGAACCCCTAGGCTCGTCTGACCACTGCATGATATCAGCAAAATTCTCGAACTCCCACCATCCAGTTAAAGAAAAAGCACCTAAGAGAACACTATGGCTATACAAGAAAGCCAACTGGTGCGGCCTTAACAACTTCTTTCGGATCTTTAACTGGTCGTTGTGCTTCCTCGACAACGACGTGGACGCCGCAACTGATACTATCGCAAACATTATCCGAATCGGCATGGCAAATTTTATTCCCAGCAAAATTAAAAGCACCAGGCCTAAGGATAATTCGTGGTTTGATTTGAGCTGCAAAGAGGCTATTAGGCTCAGGGAGCTAAATTTTTGGGCCTACAAGGCAAACAGTTCTGAGGAAATCTGAAAAAAGGACATACGAGCCAGAAATGACTGCAACAACCACATTCGACGGGTTAAATTCCAATCCGACGAAAAATTAAGGCGTAAAATCCTTCAATGTCCCAAAGGTAGCAAAAGTTACTGGTCGTTTGTAAAAAACGTAAAAAACCCAACTAAGTCGTCTATACCGACGCTCATCCACAATGACATTCCAGCTGTCAGCCCCTTAGACATAGCTAACCTACTTGCTGCCCATTTCGCAAGCAGTTCTCAGCTGCCAGCTTGTACTTTGTCTCCGCCTGTACTAGAGTGCGTCAAATCCACCTTGGGACTAATCCGCTTCCGCACTCGTACAGTCGCAAGGGTTCTTAAAGACCTCGACATACACAAATCCGCTGGTCCAGATGGTATTGCCCCAATAGTTCTAAAGAGGTGTTCTTCTACGCTTGCAAAACCACTGCGTAAGCTTTTTCACCTTTCCTACACCTCTGGGCTCTTTCCGAGTAGGAGGAAAACAGCATTTGTCCAGCCTATACCCAAAAAAGGCAAATTATCTTCTCCCTTCAACTACCGACCCATTGCACTAACGTCCCTTCTTTCCAAGGTCATGGAAACGCTGATTAACCGTCAGCTTATGAAATATCTTGAATCACGGAAACTCCTCAATGACCGCCAATACGGTTTCCGCAGCAACAGATCCACTGGTGATTTGATGGCATATCTCGCTGAAAAGTGGAATCACTCGCGTCACCAACCAGGTGAAAGCAAAATTGTTGCACTGGATATTTCGAAAGCATTTGACAGGGTTTGGCACGAAGCCCATTTGTCGAAAGTGCGTGCTTTTGGGATCGATGAGTCTCTTTTTCAATGGATTAGAAGCTACCTTTCGAATCGTTCAATTCAAGTTGTTTTGGACGGATTCAAGTCTGATACTCACTTTGTAAATGCCGGTGTTCCCCGAGGCTCCGTTTTGTCTCCGACACTCTTTCTTATTTTTACAAATGATCTCTTGTCTGTTACTTCTAATCCAATTCACTCCTTCGCTGACGACAGTACCCTCAGCTTCTCATATTCGTTCACCAGTTTACGACCCTGCACTTCGGTTGTAGATAATGAGCGGCAGCGTATAATAAGCTCATTAAATTCCGATATCGACAGCATTATCCAATGGGGTAAAAACAATAGAGTGGAATTTAATGCATCCAAAACACAATGCTGTCTCTTGTCGTTAAAGCATATAACTAATCCGCAGCCATTATCTTTCTTGCATCTCAGAAACTGAAAAGCTTTCCATCCTGGGTATGAGTGTTGCTCGCAATCTTAATTGGAGTGACCATATATTCAGTGTCGCCAAGAATGCTGCGAAATGCCTAGGCTTCTCATACAGATGCAAGAAATATTTCTCACCCTTAGATCTGACTACAATCTATAAGGCGTTCATTCGCCCCAAATTAGAGTTTAACGCTCATGTCTGGTTCGGTGCTTCCAAGACCTCATTGCACCTACTAGACAGAATACAAAAACGAGCCATAAAACTGATAGGTGACTCCAGCATTACCTAAACATTGGATTCGCTGGAACACTGCAGGAATGTTACCTGCCTCTCCCTGTTTTATCGTTACTACCACCAAAAATGCTCCGATGAAATAGCCAGTTGCATTCCGCCCCTTCAACATTTCTCCCGCAATACACGTCTCTCTAGGAATGCTCACCAATATACCCTGAAGCCCGCTTTCGGACATACTGTAAAATATAGAGAATCTTTCATTAACCGAACCACACGAATGTGGAACTCCCTGCCGGATTCGGTTTTCCCCCCTCAATGCAACATGCAAACATTTAAGATCAATGTCCATCGGCATCTCCTTTATTCCTCTTTCTTTCTACCTTCTGCCCGCACTGTGTCGCCGACATAATAAGGTTATTAGACCTTGAGTGCGCGCAAATTGTTTAAAAAAAAAATCTACAAGATACGGGGTATTTCGGCTTTTAAAGAGTATGATGAAGTTTCGATTTTCATGGGTTAAAAGGCCAACAAAATGCCTTGTCTCTTTTGAGAAGGCAGAGTAATGATGAATTGATATTGCTTCCTCATATATGTGATAAAAAAAAAAAAAACAACAAATAATTCCCTCTTAGGTTTTAAAAACTGGAAACAAAATTAATTTTCAAGTGATATGTATGTTAATTGAGGGAAATGTGCTATGTTTGTATAAATGGCAAAAGCTAAAAGATCTAGAATATGTTAACATTTTAAATTTAGAAAAGTACTGTCGCTAATGGAAAACTTTCAAAACAATATATCCATGTTTTTTTATAAGAAATAAATAGATATATCAATTAATAAGAAAAAAGAAAGAAAACAATTTAAATAGTACCGCATGCTTTATATGAAGCTAGGTAATTTCTAAAAAGAATTTCATTAAAATGTAAGTTAATTTAAAAACAAAAACTTAAAACCACTCAGAAATTGAATTGTGGAGGTGGTAAGAAAAACTGCCTAATATGCAGTATGTAGCTGCGATATTCATTTTACTGAGAATGTAGAGTACGATTAAACAAAACATCACAAGACAAATTGGATAACAAATTCTCTCGTGTTTTGAAAGATATGTAAGTACGAATACGAAAACGAATACCATTAACAAATTACAGATAACGAATTATGATTACAGTCTAGCAAGACAATGCATTAAACATGTAAACAACAAGTAACAAGAATTATGAGACATAGCACAAAGAACACGACATTAACATTTGTAAATGTTATTTTTTTTTCGTTTTAATGAGTAATACGAATATTATTGAATTAGTAATAATAGATATATGTAATTAGGTGGTGGTAGTGGTAGTTAGAATAGATTTTGTACAAATAGTAGCAGTAGTAGTACATAGTAGTTTATCATTACACATAAAACAAGACAACACAAAACAAAAGGAAATTAGACGCATACATGAGCTTTTTAACTTCGTAAGCAAGTTGATAGCCCGCATAAGGATTAGCATCGGTTTCTGTTGGCCTGAAATTAAATTTGATTTTAAGCAATATTTTGGATTTTTCTTCGTTTAGTAGTTGTTAGTTTGTTTTAGTTTGATTATATTAATATTTTGGGTTTAATATTAGGTAGGTTCCATTCACGTCAAATGTATAAGATTAATATTTGTTTTCTTTTGTCAATGCATTTTTGTTGGCTTTGTTATATTTTTTAAAACAGAATTATATAGAACGACAGCAAGGGTACGATAGGGTACATTAAGAAGAATAAGTTTGAACGAATCAGTCGTAAAGTGATGTTCGATGATATTTCAAATGGTCACCACATTTTCAGAAATAAATATAAGAAAAGAAAAATGAAGAACAACAGAGGAGGTGAAACCTATACGCATCAATTTCTAGATACGACTTCAATATAAGCAGATCCACCATTGCTGCTCTATCACCAAACCTACGCGACAAGTCTATCTACAGTGGAACCAAATACTTACCACAAGTGCTTAAAAAGAAAACTATAAAACAACTTAATTTATTCATTTCTTTTTTACTTTTTTTGTCTTTAACAAATTTAAGTGGTAATAAAAATAATAGAATACTGGGTGTTGGCATAAAGCAAAATAACCTTCAATCATATATTTTATGTATGTTCTTCTTCCTTTTCTATTGATTGGATTTCAATTTTATGTCGTTTTTTTTCAGGTAAATTAAATACATAAATTTGAAAAATCCTACCTGTTGTACGTTGATGGCGACATGAGCGTGCCTTCGATTTGGCCCCTATTTACGGTTGGCTTAACCTTGTTCACTTGTTTTGCGATGGAATTCATTTGTAACGTTGATCCACCATTGGTACCGTTTGGCCGGCGTCCATTTCGATTTATAACTAAAATAAAAATATGTATTTATGATCTTTAAGCTTATTGTAAGCTACTAAATCTAAAAAAAAAAAACTAAACTAGCTAATTTTAGGTACTTAACCTAAAAAAGAATAAGGTAGGACGACGAGCGGTTGATATTTCCAGCTAACAGTTTGTACACAAAAAAGATGTTGGCTTCTTCAAGGCGTACTGCAATCGATCTTCGTAGGGTGGTACCATGAAAACCCTTAATGCAAAATGCAAAATACCAACAGTGCACAGCTTCAATTTGTACAAAATGATGGCTAACGTACTATAGAGACCAGACATGATTAGCATATTTGAGGAGAGGTCTGACATACATAAGTGATATAGAGGGATCTGGTAAAGTAGCTTTTTCAGAGTTCTTTGGACCAATATTTTAAAAAGCCAATTTGCTTTTACCGACGTTAAGCTCCAGGAAGTGATTACAAGTGATTTGGAGGTGGCCGTGGTGCAGTGGTTAACATCATCGACCGCCGAGCGGAAGGTTTATGGTTCAAATTCGCTTCATAGCCAAGAAAAAGTAATTCCTATACGGACAAAAAGTATGCAACGCAGTTGTGAATGGAAAGTGACCAGAAGTACTGCTTGCAAGCATAATAAAAGTGCTTGAACGAATTACTTCTGACTATAACCAACGCGGAATTTGGTCGGCTCTCGTCCTATCTAAGTGTAGGACAACCACCCCTGAGAGTAGTGAACGAACATCAACGACCCCAACCACTGCACTCCGTAGTTATTATCCATGTCAGCGTTGATTGACAAATTGGAGTCTTTTATGATAAAGTCGATTTTAATAACGGTTAGGATAAAAATTATGAGGGAGGGAACGAGCAAACAGAGCAAAGAACTGGATCGCGTTTAACATGGCAAACGCCAGCTTTGATCTCTGTCCCTGCTGTGTGCAGGGACCCAATTGCGATAAAGCAGATATAACCGCACTCCAAGAAGTGCGATGGGATGGACAAAGCAAAAGACGGATGAAAAACTGTGGCATTAAGCGAACGCCTCATAACAATCCGCATCAAAGCTAAATTTGGAAATATTAGCTAAATATGCGCTCATGCCCTAACGGAAAAAAAGGACGATCGACTCAAAGAAGAACTCTACGATCTCCTCGACAGAACATATGCCCAATGGCCCCAGCTACGACACAAAAATAAGGATTTAGGCAGGACGATGCGCTGTCGTGTGTCAACATCATATTGGAAATGATTGTGCAAAAATCACTGGCCAATACAAGAGGCACAATCTATTTAAAATCCTTGCAACTCCTTGCATACGCCGACGATATTGACATAATAGATAGATCATAGCGAGATGTCAATGAGGCGTTTGCGAGTATTGAGATGGAGGCGGCGAAATTTGGTTTGGCGGTAAACGAGGGCAAAACTAAATATATGCTGTCATCAAAAAAGGACGCTCACCACCGACGTCTTGGTCAGCACGTTTGTATTGGCAGATATAAGTTCGAGGTAGTTAAGGACTTCGTCTACTTTGGCTCCGCAGAAACTTGGAACAACGACATTAGTTCCGAAATCAAACGCAGAATCACTCTCGCCAATTTTTGGGCTCAGGAGGCAACTGAGTAATAGAGCCCTCTCCCGAACGACAAAGTTGAGTCTATATAAGACCCATATCATCCCGGTCCTGTTGTACGGCGCAGAAGCATGGACACTATCAAAAGCGGATGAGGAGGCCTTTGGTCGGCTCAAGAGAAGAATTTTGCGCGTGATTTTCGGGCCTATAAACGCCGACGGGGGATGGAGGAAAAGATTCAACCACCAACTTTACGGGCTGTACAGCGGCATGAGTCTAGTCAGGCGTCTACGGATTCAACGCCTAAGATGGCTGGGCTATGTAGAGCGAATGGACACCACTGCTCCAGCCCGGAGAGTCTTTGAATCCAACCCCGAGGGATGAAAAAGCAGAGGACGGCCGCACTTAAGATGGCACACACAGGTGGAAGGGGACCTCAGCCAACTGGGTGTGCGGCAATGGAAAAGGCTAGCAAAAGATCGTGCTAGTTGGAGGGGCATGTTGGTTGAGACCAAGTTCACCCCGAACTGTAGCGTCCATTAAGAAGAAGAAGGAGAAATGAAGGAAGCTGATTCGAAGAAAATAAACGCAGTTATATTGGCGGGAAAAGCTATGGCCGTTATATTTTGAGATCCGTACAATGGTAAGACACCAAAATGACTCCGACACTTCTCTATAAGTATAAAACTTAGCAAGGTTCATCAAGATGCGAGGAAAAAAGGATTCAAAAACAATCTCTACGGACTCCATAGCGACTTAATAAAAAGTTTTTGGCGTAAAAAGTATCGCGTTTCATGACAACTTCGGATAACAATTCGTTGGAGGTTATACAACGATCCGTGCTCTTGACAAAGCAAGGGAAAGGCAAATCCACTGTTTTTTTTTTGGGATTTTTAAGGCATCAACTTCGCCTATGCTGATTTATTGAACTGGTTTAATGCTGATTTGATAAAGAAAGATTTAGCAAAGAAAAAAAGTGATTTTTCACAATGACAGCAAACTTGGTCGAATCACGAGCTTTTTCTATACTCGTATGTTTGTTTATTTTCAAACATATCAAACTGGCTCGGTGAAAAGCGATTAAGATTAAACAACGAAGCAATCGCCGCAACACCCGTATATTTGGCTCAGTACGAAAAACACGTCTTTTTTTGGATGGCTTAAAAAGTCAGAATATTGTTAAACTAAATGTATTGAGCCCAAAGGGAGACTGGCAGTCAAAGGCATTAGAATGAAATAGGAAATTCGGTAGATAAAAATCAAAGATGGAATGATTAGAATATTTTAAAAGGTACCCACGATTTTATTAACTTATTACATAAAAATAAATTCATCCCCCGTACAATACATTCACCTTATACTCTATATCAAATGTATAACTGAGATATTACTTACGCGTCATATCTTCGCGATCCCTCGTAATGTCACCTGCAACATGTAAAGCAATTGAATAAAAAATCACTTAAAATACGAGTATGTTTTAAACATAAGCATTTTTAATACAAATACTGTATTCGTTTTTTGATATTAAAAATTAAAAATTATTATTATGCTAACAGTTATGTATATTTATATAAAACTGAAAACAAATACTTGAACAACAAAAACAAACAAATCGTATGAAAGCAAACTAAATTGAATTAAGCAACGTAAATTCCAACGAAACACAGAAAACTAAAAGACACAGCACATGATATAAATTACCAATAAGTATGCAAATTATTATACAACAATTTCAACATTTATTTTTAAAATCGTATTCAGTTTGCAGAAACAAATTGAATATCAAATATAGTATATTTAGTAAAACATGCTTGAGATATATAATTTCTTTTGTTCATGGTCAAATCAAATTTTGGATCGAAAGGATACAAATAAAAATGTATAAGAAAGCCAATACAAGACAACTATAACAGAAGCCTTGAGAAATGATTAAATGTAATATTTGAAAATAAAAATTAAAGCAGATGGAATGTCGGAAATATGACTTAATTAGAAAAATAAACAGAAAAAAAAAATCTAATGTGGCACGTTGTTGTTGGGATTTTGCATTGAAGCAGAAATGCAATGCTTCGTAAGAAATCAAAACTAAAATTTAAATTATAAATATATTTGGGACATCATTTCTTGCTTATTGCTTAAATATTTTACTCATTTTCATTTTGTGTATCAATGTTTCACTATTATATTCTTTGTTTATGTAATTGTATTAGTAATCTTTTACCCGATGATGATCCACGCACATGCACCCTTTTGGGTAGTTCTGGAGGAGTAAATGTAGGTGCGGGATGATGGTCATCTGTAAAACATTTCACTTGATCAGAACCTCAAATCCACATTACGATTTAAAACAAAATTTCTTCTCTTCAGGATACAGTTTTGGGGTAGGAATAAATTAGTAATAAATAATACCAAATAAATAGCTGAGAAATATAATTTGTAGCTTTTTATTAGGAAACCTATAAATATTTGTTAATACTCAACAAAATCAAAATTTTTAAAACAAAAGATCTAGTGTTGAAGATAATTGGCGCAGATCATTTGTGTTTTAATACGGACCAAATATTTGCTTTAGATATCAAGAAAATCCCAACAATTTCATATAGTCGGTTATGCAAACAACGAATAAGTTCAGAAATTTAAAATATGAGTTTATATTTTCATAAGAAACAAACGTTTTCTTTTTTTTTCATTTAGTTAAGAAACAATACTTGAGTTCTTCAATAGCTCCAAGCGCTTCAACAAAAAAAAAAAATAGCCGTCGAATTCGCGCTCAATATTCGACAATAGAATTTATTCGATAACATTTGATTAGAACACTAAATAAACAGGTCGGAAACAAACTCATATATCTAAGAATTTAGAACTGGATATAGTAGAATAACTTTCAAAATCAAATAAATGAAACGGGATAACTTCGTCTGGCCAACTACCCCCTAATCTAATAAGTAACAAATTAATGTTTTAGGAAATATATCCTTAAAAACAAGAAAACAAAAAATATTTTGATTCTTAAAATAGTTATAAAATAAATACCAAACCACAAAAAAAAAAAAAAAAAAAAAAAAAAAACGAGGATATCGGGATAATTTTCTTCTAGGGAATATAAAGATATTTATTAATAGATACCAAAGCATGTTTTTTTCTTGTTTAATATTCTTTGATTGTTTAATGCATTCTATTCGTACGTTATAAAAATAGTGTAAAACATATTAAACTACCAACAATAATATTTAACACAATACAATGGCATGCAACTTGATCAAGTCAACTACTATTACCGTGCAATATGATTTTTACCAAATTCAACTTTTATGCCAAGATGCCAACAATATAGTAAAATAGACAGATAACTATTGTCGAGAGAAAGGGGTCTAGTAGTTTTAATTAACTTTAAAAGAAGGAAGATAAAAACAATTTGTTCAGAGTGCAAGGTTGAGTTTCGAAAAGCGTGTATTGTGTTTAGCTGCATTTAAATCAGGAACAGTGAAAAAGTACTAGATATTGTAAATGGCAAGATGATTATACGGGATACTTTCATTGTCGTATATAAAGTATTTCAATCGAAATACAAGAGTGTATTCGCGATCGAATAGGTATTTACTATGCTGATTATCTGATTTTTCTTTACAACTATACATTTTTGTTTATTTTAGTTATTAGCAGAAACTTAGCGCATCCTTTTTTAAATTATAGGAACTATCATACTCGTATCTAAGATAAGTGTTGCTTTCGTTTATCTTTTGACTACTATTAAGTATTAAGAAATGCTTTTTTATATGTATTTGTCTACATTATTCCTTTCTTCTATTACGGCTGGTTGGAAAATATTATATTTGATTTCTTTTTATTTTGAATCTACACTTCAAATTGCAACGTGATTGCGTTTATGCCCCTTTGTGCTTTTTTTTTATAATATGTAAATCAAAAAAGTGATTTTGTGAAAGTGCATTGCAAACATGTCTTGAATATTGTTGAATTTATTGTATTCCATTTTTGATGATATTTGCTTTCAGTGAAATGTGTTCTGATTTAAATTATGCTAAGTATTAATGTATTATTAGTATACCATATATTTTTTTAAGAAAATACATATAATTTAAGAAATATGCCTGCAATAAATGTCATATTTTAATACTAACAACAGAACTATAAAATAAAACAGACAAAATTTGAGTATTGTATTCAATGTAGAGTAAAAACAAAATTAAAAAAGAAAAAAAAAAAAAAAACAAGACAGATCTGATTGGGTTTGGTTCACACAGTATGCAAACATTTGAAATTGTTTTCATAAGCGTCGAAACACATAACCGGAACGAAAACAAGAAAAAAAAAAAAAATGAAATGGAAACAATTTTCGAACACCATTTCTGATAACTTACTTGTTAGCGAGTAGTCATCAGCTATGAAATCCATTTCATTGGAGATTATTTGATTTATTTATTGTATTTTAAATGTTTGTTTTGGGATTTGGTTTAAGATTGGTTTTAAATTTGATTTATACAAGTAAGTAAGTAAGTTTGTTGTGAATAGGTTAAAAAAAAAGAAAGAAAATTCGTTTATTACATTTCAAAAATGTCGAAGAAGGCTAATTATCGTGGAGCATTAGAAAACTAAACTATACTGCCGATAGTTGTTATTGTGTTATCACAACATATTTATATATGTAAAATAAAATAATAAATAATAAGAAAATGTTGTCTCGATTGATGTTTTAGAAAGGAGTGATAAAAAAGAAAACGCACAAACAACAGTATGAGTAAATGACACTCTCACTTATAGAAACACTCATTCCCAAATTTACACTAAAACATACATACATATCATATTTAACTAGGCATCTAAGAAATTGTTTACGAAATTTGAAACCATCAAAACGTTGGGCCAGAATGAAAAAAAAAAATTACATCTCTTTCCATTTTTTATCGTCGAACGATTGATGAACGATAGAAACTAGTAATACCGTCGAAATTAATGGAAATGGAATTATTTATTTCTATATAATCAATTCATTACATTTGGGCCTCCGAAAAATCTGTTCCCGCATTATTCGACACAAATTAACTGATGATATAAAATTGTTCACAATTTCAGCTGACTTTTTGACTAAAAATTGCATATTCGTTATTAACCACACGCTGTATTCGTCTGATCTAAAAGAGTGAACAATTAATTTACCGATGAAAGGAAAATGTTATGCTGAAGTGGAAACTATTCAAAATGCTTGGACTCAAGTCTGATGGAGACTATCTTGAATAAAATACATGTGTTTTGTTAAATCAATAAGTCTGTGCTCTTATTTGGAAAGAGTCATGTGTACCTACGCTCGCAGTTCGTATTGAGAATTTAAATATGGAATGAGATAGTCTTCATCGCTACCACGATTCGTCTATCAATTTGTTTTCAAAAACTCATCTACTGATCTGTCGAGCGAGGTATTTTGTTTTGTGATTTTGTGAATTTATCCATTAAAACCTGTCATTAATTCCCAAATATTTCAAATTTCAAAAAATAGCAATTCAGAACTACTAAAAACAAACAAAAAATTAAAAAAATTAAGATGTGTTGTCTTTTCATCTAATTTACTGACCCAACATTGTGCGTATTATTAAGAGTAAGAGAATTAATTTACTGAAACTTTTAACATCTGTATTTCAATCATGAAAATCAACCTCGTGTCAATTCTGTTTCATTAACATCCGTGTAAAGTTTATTGGAATTGATTTTATAACTGTGATGGCTACAGCATATATTTAAAATTCTGATAAAAGTTTAATCGATGTTATTAAGAAATAGAACTAGTTTAGGAAGAAGGAAATAGTATAAATAGTAAATAATTTATTAATTTCCAAAGGTAGTTCACATATCAAATTTCACTTATAAACTTGGAGAAATATCTCTAGTGAACTACAAGTATTACCAAAGATAAAAAAAAGCTAATGTAAATGATGTCTTAAAAATCTTCTTTGAAACAAATATTTTTGGAATCTAACAAATACAGTAAAGGGTTAAAATGACAACACCTATTAATTTAATAAGCCAAATACGTACACTCAATTTACGAGAAAATATTTTTAATCCAGAACAAAAAAACTATAGACACCTGTATAAAGGTGTCTATGTAAAAACGGAAAATTAGATAATATTTGAAGTGAACGAAAGAAAAAAGTAACATTTAATAATATCTAATTAATTACGACTATAATATTTTACGAAACGATCTACTTTGATAAAGTTACCGATAATCTTCAAGCTCTTCTTTCAATTAGATAAACGAAAACTCACAACCACTCACATTACGTACACACAAATGAGTAAAACACAAAACATATGATAATCATAAATCGAAAAATAAATACTTAGTCATTAAAACCAATGAATCATTTCAGAATGAGTTAATTTAAGTTAAATAAAATACATCTGTTAATCACTACAAAACTCAAATATGATCGTAAAATGTAAAAAAAACCATTCGAATTAAACGTAGTTTGTGGTTAATTCTCTTTTGTTACTTTGTAATAATGTTTTTTGTTTTATATTCATACGTACTTGCACGTCCTACCATTTGTACGGCACGGACGCCTTTCCTGAAGGTAGCCACTGTGGTCATAGAAACAAATTCATAGGGTTGTAAAATGGTAAATGAGGATTATGAAAAAAAAAAACATATATAGAAGTTAAGGATAATACCCAACAGAAAAAAAAAACAAAAAACACTTAGTATTTAAAGGATATTCTTTAAATATCTATTATATTTTCTCTCACCTTTGCGTTGGTAGAGTAAATACTTAATAATACATTATATTTTTCCAAATATTCTACTTATCACGGTTTGTAGATACGACACATTTATTTAAGATTCTGCTAATATTCACGTTACCTGTATCTGTATTTTTAATTTTATGAAGTGAAAACTGAACTTGTGGTCAATAGTTTTCTAAGTAAGGGAAACAGTACAAAACACGAATTAGGTAGTCTAAGTTATATAGTAAACTGCATACCCTGGGTCGAAAAACGCATCAAACTCTTCAGTGAAATATTTACAAATTTCTATCGAAATATGGTACATTATGACATGTATATATATATATGTATACATATATTAACCCTTGAAAAATTATAGGCATCACGACATACAAGACTATATGCACGATAAGTTACTTATACATGTACTACCCCCTAAAATATCGTTGAATTCCTAAAATAATTTAAAACTGTTTAATATACTGACATACAGACTTAAGCAATATTCGATAAATTGCTTTTTATTTACTTTCATTTATTTCCAAGTCCATTGAGGTATTTTATTCCACTTCTATCTTGCGTAGGTCATTTTATTTAAAAACCGAAATAGTAACACGTTATCAATACCTTTTTTTAACTGAATATACGTAGTCCTATAATGGTGATGTTTAAGATAAAACGTAAACTTTGCAAAGCTGTACAGTAGCATTTTGTGTATAAAGATATCTGTTGGTTTTCATAGTTAGCAAACTGGATTTTCATATCCCTTTCTAGTCCTCCGGCCACAATATGCAATTGAATATTATAATATTTTTAAAAAATTTAAATTGCATAATTTTACCCCTCTCTTGATTTTCTAATTAGTCTCATTATGTAAACTTATTACTTTATCAGCAAAACAAAATGTCAGTAATAAACCTTTGCAATTCATAACGATTATGATAATAAACATCATAATGAGTAATGTCATTACAAAGCTTGCATTGAGAATACGAACAAAAACCAAAATGGAAATATAGAAGAGGAATAATTGGAAGGCATTAGCAACAAAATAGTACAAAAATTCAAAATTGTTGTTAGCAAACGGTTACGGTTGATAAATTATTCATGTATTTATATTTTGCTTATATTTATATAGCAAAATAATATTAAATTTTCGAAATATTCAAAATCATAAAGAAATATAGCAGTTTTAGCGCATGTTAAAGAAAACAAATATTTTTTTGATTTTATTAAAAATTGGCATAACTTTTCAATTGTTAATGGAGCTAATTGTTTTAATTATTTTTTGCCTCTGTTACGAGTTTTTGGTTTTTTGAATAGCATTTCGTAGAAATTAACATTGAATATTCATTAATTCAAATATGCGAAAATATGGGTATATAGCAAAAAAATGCTACATAAATCATATATTTACGTGTAATGGGGTATTTGAATTTAACGGCTATATTAGCACATTATTTATAGGAAACTAAAAATATAGGTATAACGAATGGGAATTTTGCAAAAATTTTTCGTACCATCGAATTGATTAATGGCTGTGCTAAGACCTTGATTAACCATTCCAGTCTGCATCATAATCATGCCCACATCTGAAAATCGCACAATTATATACATGGAAAAAATAAAACAAAACCAAAAATGAAAACAAAAGTCAAACAAAATCTTCTTTTCTATTTCATCGTATGTGATTTAGAAAATATTGTTGATTTGTGATTATCTCTTCGTATCTTATGAATTTTCCTGGTCTTCTTGAGGTTTCATTTTTTTATTTTTTTATTTTGCCTTAATTAGATACCAAAAACTGGTAAATAGTATCGCAATTAATTTGATTTTTTCTTCGTTTTATTTTAAGCCTGGTTATGATTTCTGTTTGGTATATAGTGAAATGAAGCGGCAGTTTTTTGTAAAAATAAATACGTACTTTCTGATTTAAAGCCCTCATAATTCGCCTATTGGCTTTGCTACATACTTATCTAAATAAGTCGAATCTATTAAGTAAGACTTGTTTTGTGTAGTCAGTCTTGTAAAAAATACGAAAATTGCTTATCTCAATGTTCATCTCACCTAAGTTTTAAAATTTAATTTTACATATAATATCATTTTGAATTAAGACCGATATTTTATCATAAAAACTTGAATAACAAAATTGTATTGCATAAATATTAGTTATTGGATCACTTCACAAGCAAAATATAAAAAATGAGTGTTCGCGTCAAAAATCAAATAAAAATATATGTTTATCTTTAAGATATATAGTTCATAAAATCAATTGAAAAAAATGAGCAACATTAAAACACCCAGGGTATATCAGCAGTGCACCTACTCGTTTAAACAAATTCTTTCACTCTCTACCCTAATTAGTTAACGAAATATCTGAACTTCATTTATGTTGTCTGTGGATATATACACATGTTACATAACTACATGAATAAACTGGAACGTAGTATTGGTAATGATTTAATATAATTATTACATAACTTTGGGATACTCTTAACGAATATTATATTTTGGTGCAAATCATGCACTCATGATTAAATTAACGGTGCAGCAAAATCATATTCAAATACAAGTACGTACGTACTTTCAGGCAATTATTCTTAGTATTCTTTCTTTTGTTGGATTTTAGTTTAAGTATTTCTAAGGGAAAATCTACAGTGGACAGTTAATTTCAATATTGAGCACAAATACTTCATTTATACGTTGTACAAGTATATTGTTCTTATCAATGGTATTTATTATCTTTTTTTTTTACTCTTCGCGTCATTCGGAAGTTAGGAGTTCTTTCAATTGTGGGGCCGGTTTGAGTTTAAATGACATTATTAAATATATTACGAAATAAGGATTAGAAACAAGTAAAAAACATTATGGGCGAAGATGAATAAACGAAAAATGTTACAGGTCCATAGTTCGAGTCATAGCAATTCATATATATTTATATATGTATATAGTTTAAGACAGTCAAGGTGAAATTGAAAAGGTATTAAAGGAAATCGCAGGCTTAAGTTATTTGAAAGAGAAAATCATACAACCGTCGCTTACAATACAGTTTTAAGCACTTGAACAACGAAAAAATATAGATTTAAAACGAATCGTTAGGAAAACGATCTCATTAGAGATGAGAAATTAGAAATTGGATTATTACATCTAAACTAATACGTTCAATTCTTTTAATCAGCTCTTGAAGAAAGGGTTTATCTCGGGTTTATTTAGCTAAACAAAAAAATAAGTTTAGAATATTGTACAATATGTTTTATTGGATGCATGTTCGCACAAACATATATACAAGTAGAAAATAAGCCTTAAAATGTTTCGTAAGACATAAGGAAAGGACAAAATACAAGTCAGTACTTTTGAATAGGTATTTCTTTTTGCAGATTTAGGAGAAATTAAAAAAAAAAAAAAACAGTAACCAACACAAAGTTACAAAATTAAAGAAACGAAAAAGGCAAAAACAAAAATAGAATCAAATTGGTAATCACTCAAAAAGAAGATAGTCAACATTCAAGTTGTAAGTTCCATTAAATGTTGAAGTACGGAATGTGGGCATTTTATTTTAAACTAAAATTATTTTGTTTAAAAAAAAAAAAAATCTAATTCAATCAATCATATTTTTAGTGCATTAATATATTTTTAATTAACGTTAATCTATAATCCGCCTCATATTATTTTTAAAAAGTGGAACGTAAAACCAATGATTCAACTAAGAAACGTATGTACGAAAATATTTCATGTGTGGGTAGGGAAACTACAGAAATTTAAATAGAAATTCCAACGAACTAATCTGATTTTTGTTTCATCACCGCCTTTAAAAATATATTAATCACTTCATTTCCATTAATAAAATGAAATTCAACAAAACGAGAAAAAAGAGAATACGAATTTTCTAATAAAACATAAGTTAACAAAAAAAAAGTTTTGAGTCGACTAAACATTTGCTTTCTTTAATTTAATTTTGTTTATATATTTTTTTAGGGACCGTGGAGAAACAAATAAAATCAAAAACACTTGAAAAAACGTTCTGTAACTGATTTAGTAATAAAATATTTTTTTTCATTGCATTTTCCTTTACCTAAATCACCAAATTTGTTCCTTGGTTGTACTGTCACTGTATGAAAAATATCGTTTTCATGTTTTTTTTTGTAATTAATTCGTGTGAATTATTATTTTTAATTTTATTTAATACCGTCGCATCATTTTGAGAAAAAAATACAACAATATAGATTATAAAATTGCATTTGAAATAAATATTTATATTAAATATGTATTGTACATAAAATATGTATAGTTATACCCTCAAAGTCTATAAACATTTCTTAAATATATTTATACATTTTCCTCTTTTTTTTTTTTTTTGGTTATTTTACATTTTTTTAAATATTATAAATTTTATAAGAAATAAAATAAAAAATAAATAAAATAAATAAAAAAAAAGTTAAAATCAAAATTTCCAACAAGTACGATACTTACAATTTTTACATTTACACTTTTTGATAAGGGTTTCGTCCTTGATATCTTCATGACAAGCTTTACAGTAAAACCAAGCTCTAGGATTTAAAACGTACGGTAAAGATATAAAACTTTATATACATAAGTACGCTCTTATTACCTTTTAACTTCATCGGCACTCTGCGCAATGAAAAAGCCTTGAGTGTTCGCTTGAATTTTAGCACCACGGGGGTTTATAGAAATTTTACTATCGGCACCCTCTTCCGCTCCTTTGATTTCGATTGCCAACAGCAAAAGTTTCAGTTTGGTAAAACAAAGTCTAAAAGTGCAATTCATTATTTATTTTTTTTTTTTTGTATACTTTAATCTCTTTAAATTTATTGAAAGTCAGAATACAGTCAGTGGCCTGCGATGAGGAAAAACTGTCATTTTGCAATAGAGAGGCCATTGAAAAAAAAAATGGCAGGAAATCCTCACCGCAACACCAGTATGATAAATGTGAATATATATTTTTAAGAACACACATTTTTGCATTAACGTATAGAAGGATATTTTATGTACAGTCTATCTCATTCACATTTACAAAAGCAACGAATATGACATGCACTACAGCGAGTTCTACAAAGCGACGCAAGGACTAAACAGCCATCAAAATTATTAAACAAAATACACACAAATAATTTTTGAATTCCATATTGCAAAAAAATGATGTTGAAGTAAAAAATGTAAGAAAAAGTTGAAGTTGCAAAAACACATATTTTGGTTTTTCTATTTTACAAAAATTGCCATCCAAAGATGATTTTCTTTTAGTGAGTGACTTGTTTTATTTGTAGACGTGTTCAATGTTGACTGTGGGAGATGTGGTAAAATAACATACATTCCTGATTTGCTAATATATATATAAAATATAGGTATCGACAAAATGTTACAATTATAGTTGTTGTATCTAAATGCATTCATAATAAGTTGTAGTTCTTCTATTAGAGTTTGTGAAACTGCAATCGATCGCAGAAGATATGTACATAAATTGCAAGGGCACTCGCGACACTGTTATTGAAAATTAATAAGTCAAACACTCTTTTAGAGATTTTCAGAAACATTTCTTTTCATTTATCTGTTAAAGGTAATTATTTTATATAATTACGTACGACAACAATATTAACTTAAACGCTTTTAACCTTTTGCCTTATTACAATTTCCCTCCAAAACCAATGTTTGTAAGATGTTATGAGTCTCAAGTTCTTGCTAGTATGAACAGATAAAATATTTGGAATTTCAGTATTTAGGCAGATTGTCTACATTTGGCGATACCATGTGCTTTTCTTGAGGAATAATTAAATAACAGATGAATACATTCGTTAGTAGATTAGTTCTTACAAAAACAAATTACTTCTCCAAATATTTATAGCAAAGGAACACTCTATCAACTTCTCATGCAGATATGTTTCATTTGACAGTGCACCACATATTATTGTCATTAAAAAAAGAGAACATATCTTCAAAATATTAGAAAAAATGCAAAAGTCTGGTTCAAAACTTTACTGGATTACTGTGTATTAGTAAAGGATTTATTATTAAATAAAAAAACAGAGAAAAAACATTAAAAACAAAAAAAAAGAAAAAAAAAAAACTAACTAAACTAAACCCAACTGAAGGTATTACAAACAACAAACCAAACTTCAAATCTTCTCTCATGGCATTCTATTGAGTCAAGACAAAGGAGATGCTTTTCTCATGAGGTAGTGTTTACAAAACGATTATTATTATTATTACTTTCAAAGGGAATAATAGAGTGAAAAAAAAACAACAGAACAACATACATAGTAGTACAAAAAAGTCGTGTTATATAAATTGTTAACTATTTTTTTGCTTGTTATATCAGTTTTTTTATAGTTTTGTCGAATTAGAATCTTACTCGCTGGCTTGTGGGAATGTCATGCCGGTGAATGAAGGTGAAAGGGTTTCTGTATACATCTCACACCCTGTACCTTGCAGATAATCATTTTGCCAGGCCTGAGTATCTGGTGACTGTAAGATTAAAATGGTTTGTTTTTTGTTTTTTTTTTTTTTGTTGTAGGAATCTCACATATAAAGATTCAAAAATCGTTACAAGGTGCAAAGAATTTTCTTCATACTCTCTTCTGAGCATATCTTTTTTCTTATACCTAAACTGATAATACAAATTTGATACCTCACAAAATTGTATACTTCTGTCGGAATAGTTATAAAAAAAAAAAAATCAACAATTTTATTAACGACAAATTCCTAATTCTTTCATTGCCTGTCTTATACATTAGCATAAAGCATTTGTAATTGTTTTGCATAATTCAATAAAAGAACATAAATTTAAATGAATTAACTAAACGCACAGGAAAGCCACTGGAATTCGTTAAGAAATCAATCGAAACGAAAGAATACATATAACAAATCATACAAAAAATGTTAAACTATAAAAATGTACAACACTAAGAATTGCAGATGGCAACGATACGCATTTAACTCGGAACGTCCACAACATGAAAAGCTTTCTTTTATTTCTTGTGTTAAGTATTTATTGAATGCACGAGTATGTGTTCATATAATTGTTTATATTGTTTTTCATTTAATTTATATCGTATCTTTTGATGTATTGGAACTGAATGTTACTATGTATAAAGGACAAATAAGTATTAGAAGAAGAATGACTATGAACCCAACATAAAAAAATTTAAAGGAAAAATAACGAAGAATGAATCATGGTCAAATTTAGTTGACCCCATTATACTTTGTCCTATTTAATAGAACAAAGAAAAAAACTATGGGTAGAAACGATGGTTTGGGGGGAGGGAGCGAGCAAACAGAGCAAAGAAGTTGATCGCGTTTAACATGGCAAACGCCAGCTTCGATCCCTGTCCCTGCTCAATCCAAGTTGATACACAACCTCCGCGTGGTCCCCCCTGGCTAACTACCCTGGCACCCGCCAGGTAGCGGACCAATGTGTGCAGCGACCCAACCCCTTGTTCCTGGGGAAAGAGGAACCTGGCCCTCCAGGTTGGGGGTTGTGCTTAGGGATAACATCCCTATCACATAAAAACCTACTTGTTCCGAAACGGAAACAAGCCTCGGATACGGACGGATACAAAGCTGACGACCCCTGCAAACGACTAACGAACTTGAGAGTCTGCACCTGGATTGTGAGATCCCTTAACAGACCAGGTGCAGGCGATCAATTGGAGCAAACCCTCAACTGCTGAAAGCAGATATAACCGCACTCCAAGAAGTGCGATGGGATGGACCAGGCAAAAAACGGATGAAAAACTATGACATCTACTACGCGAACTGCTACAAGGAGAACAAACAGCGCCTATTCGGGTGCGGATTCGTTATTCGAGGAAGACTCCGATAAAAAGTCTTAAGCTTCCGAGACATAAGCGAACGCCTCATAACAATCCGCATCAAAGCTAAATTTGGAAACATTAGCTTAATATGCGCTCACGCCCCAACGGAAGAAAAGGGCGATCTACTCAACGAAGAATTCTACGATCTCCTAGACAGAACATATGCCCAATGCCCCAGCTACGACACAAAAATAGTCCTAGGAGATTTTAATGCAAAACTGGGCAAAGAGGAGATATTTGAGTCTATCATAGGATAGCATAGCCTCCATAACACCACATCCGACAACGGACTTAGGCTAATCGATTTCCTAGCGGGCGTAACCTCCTTGTAGCAAGCACACGATTCCCCCATCGAAACATCCACAAGGGTACCAACCAAATTGATCACATTGCGATCGACGCCAGACACTCCTCCTGTATTCTCGACGTACGAACCTTCCGAGGGGCCAACATCGACTCGGACCACTACCTTGCTGTAGCCAAGGTACGAATGAGGATATCAAGAAAGCTTAGGAGTCGAGTAGGACTACGTAAGTTTGAAGTCGGAAAGCTGAAATCGCAAGAGACTGCCAGAATCTTTCCCGATCGTGTCTCTTCCAAGCTCTCTCAAAATACGCCCACAGCAGCATAAACAATAGAGCAGGAACGGGCGCATTGCCAGCGCGCCGTCAGAGACGCTGCCTGAGACGTGCTGGGTTTCAAATCGCCACCACCTAGAAACCTCTGGTTCGATGAACAATGCGAACCAGCCTATGCAGCAAACCAAGAGGCATATAAAGCCATGCTGCAACGACGGACGAGAGCTGCTCGCGAAATCTATGAGCAGAAGAGAAGAGAGGAACACACGCTTTTCAGAAGAAAGAAGAGAGAGCATGGAAAGCGTGTGATCGAGGAGATGGAGAGATGCTTCCGCAGGAATGACGCCCGTAAGTTTTACAATAAGGTAAATCGAACATGCCATGGCTACAAAGCGAGAGTGGCGGCCTGCAGGGATGAAAATGGAGAACTGGTAGTAGAGTCGCAGTCGAAGCTGAGGATTTGGAAAGACCACTTCTGCAGACTGTATAACGGCGATGATAGACAAGATACCGCTGTCAGGTAGAACGAGCCATTCGTAATGGACGACAATGTAACAGAATTTAGTCCACCCGACCTAGACGAAATCAACATAGCGATATCAAGACTTAAGTCTAATAAAGCCGCGGGCGCAGACGACCTGTCTGCTGAGCTTCTTAAGGCGGCTGGAGATGAGCTGGTAAGGTGCATGCACCATCTCATTTGCAAGGTATGGTCGGAGAAGAGCTTGTCTAGCGAATGGAATCTCAGCATCGTTTGCCCGGTCCATAACTGCGCCAACTATAGGGAAATAAGTCTCCTTAACATCGCATATAAGATCTTCTCTGCCGTATTGTGTGAACGCCTGAAACCGTTTGTGGATAACCTGATCGGCTCTTATCAGTGTGGTTTCAGGCCAGGTAAATCCACAAAAGACCAAATATTTACATCACGGCAGATCCAGGAATACCAAATCGACACTCACCACCTCTTCGCCGATTTCAAAGCTGCATTCATATGACAGCGTGTATAGAGATGAGCTATACAAAGCCATGTCTAGTTTTAACATCCCTGCCAAACTCGTCCGACTGTGCAGGATGACAATGGAGAATTCTCGCTGCTCCGTTAAGGTCGGTAATGACCAAACCGAGACCTTTGATGTTAAAAAGGATTTAGCAAGATGACGCGATGTCATGTAACTTTTATGACATCGTGCCTGAAAAGATCGTGCAAGAGTCACTGGCCAACACAAGAGGTACGATTTATTTCAAGTCTACGCAATCGCTTGCGTACGCCGACGACATTGACGTGATTGGACGGACACAGCGAGACGTCAATGAGGCCTTTGTAAGCATTGAGGTAGAAGCGGCTAAGATGGGTCTCAAGGTTAATGAGGGTAAAACCAAATATCTGCTTTCATCTAAAAGAGACGCACAACACCGACGTATTGGCCAGAATGTCACCATGGGCGGATATACTTTGAAGTGGTCAAGGAATTCGTCTTCCTTGGCTCACTGATGACCAGCGACAACAACACCAGCGCTGAGATAAAACGCAGAATCACTCTTGCCAACCGCTGTTTTTTTGGGCTCAAGAGGCAATTGAGAAGTAGAGCCCTCTCTCGGAAAACCAAGGTGACACTATATAAGACCTTAATCGGGTTGTACGGGTTGTACAGCGACATCGGCCTGGTACGACGTCTACCGATACAGAGTCTAAGGTGGTTAGGCCATGTAGAGCGCATGGAAAATACAGCTCCGACCCGAAGAGTCTTCGAATCCACTCCGGAAGGAAGGCGCGGCAGAGGACCGGCGCATCATCGGTGGCGCACGCAGGTGGAAGGGGACCTTAACTAAGTGGGTGTGCGGCGCTGGAAACAGCTGGCCAAAGACCCTGCCAGCTGAAGACGCTTGTTGGTTGAGGCCCAGGTTCATCACGGACTGTAGCGCCACCTAATTAATTTAGTAAGAAACGATGGTTCAGTCAATTTGTAGACATAATACTGCGGTTGATATTAACTGGGTGATATTAAGAAGGTGAGATGGAGGAAGCAACCAACTGGAAAAAAATAAGTAAGTTTCAAGCCTCAATTGTTGAAAGAGAAAAAAGATAATCTTTTACAAATTTTAATGAGATATTCTCATTAAAAAAAAAAGGCTAAACATATAGCACAAGCTTAGTTAAGCAATTGCAATATTGTAATAGTGGACACTTTACATTAATTGTCTGTCTTTGCTGAAAATATTATAGTTGACGGCCCTAACCAAATAGCTTTTAACCCAATTTCTCAATAAGATAATGCGAAGAAAAAGTTAAATTATATGTACTATTTACCTCACCCTTTCTTTCTCTTAGAGTTATGTATTTATATTAAAAAAGGAAAAAAAAAAAAAAAAAAAAGAAGGGAACGATTAGGCATACAAAACTTAATAGATTACAAAAACTGCATAGCTATTTACACACATAAATGCATTCCGACGCGACATCAGTTGTAAATCTATGAAACAATCACATTTCAGAGAATAAATGGTAATACAAAACGTGAAAATAGACAGTGAATTCATTTTTTTTTTCAATTTTCCACAAAAAAACCTTTACTGTACAAATCCCATATATATATATATTCGGTTGTAGGAGTATAGCTCTTTTCACACAAAACTCAAGGAATGACAACATCAGGAAAAAGAATATGTTTTTGGAAAAAAATATGAGGAAAGGAATGTTTTTGACATGATATTGAACCAAAATAATTGAAAATACAAGTGTCCAACTGAAAAGGACCAAACTTAAAAAAACAAATCAATAAAAACAGGATACGAGTATCTCATGAGTAATGCAAGTACAAAATTATGCTTGTATGATATAACAGATTAACTGACTAATAATGATCAGAGATTACATGTATTGTATGCTATGGTTTATATGGACAGACTGTAATGTGTTGTTTTATGTTTAATTTCAGTTTAGTTTGTTTGATAGCTTTTCTTCAATTATAAACCAGAAGACTTACTCAGTAGCCTGAGCAAATGGTATTCCGATAAATGTTGGACTCAATGTTTCTGTGTACATTTCCATTCCAGTTCCACGAAGATAATCGTTTGTCCACGATTGCATATCTGCTGACTGAATGTTGATATTTTACATAAAAACAGTATTTTTTATTTATGTACGTTTCGAAAAAAAAGAAAATCGGCAAACAAATAATAAACAATTTCTGTGGCAATTTTAAATAAAAAAACAAATATATACATATACATATACATATGTATTTGTTTATCAAAAAAAAAAAAAAACAAAAAACTAAAAAATAAATGACTAAATTTCCTAATTGGTATATTGAAAACAGAAAATAATTCTAAATTATCTTGAACTTGATAGAAAATATTTTTTGCACCTGTTGACAACGCTGACCTTACTTTTAATTAAGCATAGTCATATTTATTATTTAAACTTTAAACTTTTCTCAAGAAGGTTCATAAAAAGGCAAACATATTAATACATACTGTTTTAAAGGATCGCATAGCGAAAAGATTCGCCATCATCGTTGAAAAACCCGGTGCCAGGCAACTCTGTGCTATAAAGCCAAGTTTTAGTTCGGCTAAGCAAATAACATCGTCCCCTTGCTTCCAGTCCCACGAAGGAATATTCAGCAAATATGCCTGCAAGTACAACGGTTTTAATGGTACTATACTAAACAAATAACTTTATAAAGCGAGAGCTTATCCAATCGAGGAGATTCTATTATTTTCATATTTCAATGCTATAGTGTCACACGAGTGTAAAAATCTTACCTTATTGTGATATTGCATTAATTGAATAATAACCCTAATATCGTCACTGTAATTTTTTATTGAGATAACTCTCATAATATTGGCAGCATCTTCGGCGTCTGGATCTTGGCAATATTTGTTTGCTAGAACCAAGCAGGCATCAGCTTCATGAACCTATTTAAGAGATGTTGGAGGAAAAGTATATTATCTGATTCATATAAATTTCCACAAATGTCATTTATTATTTCAGTGTCAATAAAATATTTACATATGATGTTTCATGATATGAGGAATTGGAACAATTAAATATTTTTTTCCGATTTCCAGCATAAAATAATTTTCAAGATATTTCGTTCAACGAAATCAGAAAAAAATATATATTGAAAGCGTTTGATGGCTATTTTAAGGATTATATAAAATAAAGAGAAAGAAAAAAAAAATTTCAAAAATAATACAAGTAAAAATATAAGAAGGAGTACAATGATAAGTAGTATATCATTTAAATCGAATAGAGGCATGAAATGGTAATTATATGTAAGCGAATATAAAATACAAGCAATCAATGAAGCATAAAGAAATATAGAACCAAACATATTGAACACTGGTTAAATTCAAAGATGTTTTAGAAATTATGCATAAAGAAAGTTAGCTGCATTACATGAAGTTACTACTATTGCTACTACGGAATATAAGAGGCATGCAAACGTCTATGTTGGAAACCAACATCACAATTTGATGGTATACTAACTACTATTTAGCAAGATATATCATAACTAGTTTGTTACTATTTCCCTTTTTTTCTATTCTTTTCGTCACTTAAATACCTTGCATGCATTTATCTTGTATGCCATTCGTCTTACTATAAGTAATGTTAACAAAAATGACCTCTATGATTTTTTGTATAACTAGCTCATTTTAATCCTTATTATGATATATTTCTCATCACTACCAACTATTGAATCCTGATTATAGTTATGCCATTCATTTTTGTTTCAATATTAGATCCTCATTTAAATTGTTTATATATTTAACACTGAAACATTTATTAGTTAAGGTATACAATTGATACTCTAGCAGCAATTACACACAAAAAGTCTTAAAACGAAAATAATCACATTGGTGAAAATGATTAGTTGAATGGTTGACTTTGGTAATTTAAATTTTCTTTCGTATAGTGAGACAATACTAACTTGTATATTGCGACATTACTTGCTAAAGTATTGTATATAACTATCTATCGATAAAATACAATATACTAGTACCGTTATTACTTATCAATCCTCTATACCAGGGGTGGCCAAGGAGTCGATCGCGATCGACTGATCGAACAAAAAAAAAAAACCAAACTTGCTCACTGATTTGAAAGTACCACTTTTTAAATTAGTCTCAATGACAACAGCATAAATGGATTTATAGCTCTATGTCAAAAGGAAGATGAATTCCCTGCTTTTTTGAGCTACCACCGCATAATTCACCAGCAAGTGTTAGCTAGCAAGAGATATGTTGGCGTTACAGTCCATGAAGAACCTAAGCCGAGCTTCTCAATCACCCATGTTGTGTGTGATTTAATTTTCCCATAGATGAAAGGGACCTACAGTTTATTGCCGGTTCCGAACGGCGAATTGCGAGAAGCTTTTCATGACAATTATACTACAGGGGGTTTTGTCAGAACCCCGCCTACAAAATCTTCTCTGCCGCCTTTTGTAAATAAGCTTATAGGTCCCTATCAGTGCGGATTCAGGCCAGGGAAGTCCACCATCGACCAAATCTTCACACTACGGCAGATACTGGAGAAAACCAATGAATTTCAAGTCGACACTCACCACCTATTTGTCGACTTCAAAGCCGCATACGACAGCGTAATTAGAGACGAGCTATACAACGCTATGTCTACCTTTGACATCCCTGCTAAACTTGTCAGACTATGCAGGATGACTTTGGAGAATGCTCGCTGCTCCATCCGAATCGGTGAACATCTTACCGATAGTTTTGATGTCAAAAAAGGATTTAGGCAGGGCGATGCGCTGTCGTGTGATTTCTTCAACATCGTATTGGAAATGATTGTGCAAAATTCACTGGCCAATAGAAGAGGCACAATCTATTTCAAATCCTCGCAACTCCTTGCATACGCCGACGATATTGACATAATAGGTAGACTACAGCGAGATGTCAATGAGGCGTTTGCGAGTGTTGAGATGGAGGCGGCGAAAATTGGTCTGGCGCTAAACGAGGGCAAAACTAAATATATGCTGTCATCAAAAATGGACGCTCAACACCGACGTCTCGGCCAGTACGTTTGTATAGGCAGATATAAGTTCGAGGTAGTTAAGGACTTCGTCTACCTTGGCTCCGCAGTGACCTGGAACAACGACATTAGTTCCGAAATCAAACGCAGAATCACTCTTGCCAATCGCTGTTTCTTTGGGCTCAGGAGGCAACTGAGTAATAGAGCCCTCTCCCGAACGACAAAGTTGACTCTATATAAGACCCTTATCATCCCGGTCCTGTTGTATGGCGCAGAAGCATAGACACTATCAAAAGCGGATGAGGAGGCCCTCGGTCGGTTCGAGAGAAAGATTTTGCGTGTGATTTTTGGGCCAATAAACGCAGACGGGGGATGGAGGAGAAGTTTCAACCACGAACTTTACGGGCTGTACAGCAACATGAGCCTAGTCAGGCGTTTACGGATTCAACGCCTAAGATGGCTGGGCCATGTAGAGTGAACGGACACTACAGCTCCAGCCCGGAGAGTCTTTGAATCCAACTCCGAGGGACGAAGAAGCAGAGGACGGCCGCCCTTAAGATGGCGCTCACAGGTGGAAGGGGACCTCAGCCAACTGGGTGTGCGGCAATGGAAAAGGCTAGCGAAAGATCGTGCTAGATGGAGGGGCATGTTGGTTGAGGCCCAGGTTCACCCCGAACTGTAGCGCCCACTAAGAAGAAGAAGAAGAAGTTCCCTTAAACACCGTCTCTTCCAACTGCAGCTCGATGAAGGGGAACCTGAATTATTGCTACATACCGATCTGACGTGGCTAAGCAGAGGTAAATTTTTGCAGCGATTTTGTGATTTATTTCCTAAAATTATAAATTTTCTTCACGAACATGATGGAAACTGTGAACATTTAAATGATGAAACTTGGCTTAGTGACTTAGCATTCCTCACAGATTTTACTTTAATATTAAGTCATTTAAATCTAGAATTACAAGGAAAAAATAAAATATTAATCGACATGATCAGCTGCATAGTCGCATATAAAACAAAATTTATTTTGCTAATGGAAGATCTGAAACAAAATAATCTGGATCAATATGGCGGACAACCTACAAAAACATAAAAATATTAGTTATAAGGTTGACAAATATATCGCTGATATCCAAAAAATAGTTCAAGATTTTAAGACAAGATTCCAGGATTTCGAAAAAATTATAGAAATTTATATCTTTTCTTTTTAAAAAGGATTTAAGTGTGAAACTTATTAGCCAACAAATTTCAGACATATTGCATATGGATCAAAGGGCATTAGAGATTGAAATTATAATTTTACAAACTGACTTAATCTTAAAAGCCCGAAAATTTGAAGAAGTTTTTTGGAAATATGTCAATCGAGAAAAATATCCCAGTATCACAAAATGTAGCGAATATATCTATTCTTGTTTCGGATCTACATACCTATGCGAATCGGTATTTTCGTACTTGAAAAAAACGAAAACTAAACACCGTTCTGTCCTGACTGATTCCCATACTAAAGGTTCATTATTATTATCTTTGTCAGGATATACTCTTATTATGATTCCTTGGTTAGAGACATGCAAAATCAATCTTCCCATTAATCTTAAGGCAAAAAAGAAAATTCTAAATGTTTCTTTTTCTGTAGATACATACTTTGAATTAATAAATATTCTTAATAATTATCCATGTTTTTTTAATTTTCCTGGACGTGAGATTTAAATAAATATCGTAAAGTCGCGAAAGTGAAATATTGAAATCAAATTATCATCCATAATGTGCATTTTTATGACAACTTGTTATATTTGTTATATTTACGAATAAATAGTACAACAACTCTTATGTACATACTGTAGTTGATAAAAATCTATTTTGAAAAGGTTTAGGAAAATCGAACCTTTTAGGTACTTCATGTACGCAATGTGTTATTAAAAGTTTGGTCTGGAAATTTATTTCCTCTATGAGCCTATGTCTCAAAAACTAAATGATTTAAAAAAAAAAAACACTTTTGAACATATATTTTACGTATCTACTCACACCAGGCTAGAGTGCACCTTATAGTGAAAAACAGGGAATAAACATATATTTCACACCCTTATGCCGCATTAGGCTACGCCTATGACAACAAGTCGATCGCAATACACCTTTCAGAAAAAAAGTAGATCTTATACATATACAGAAAAGTTGGCCACCCTTGCTCTATACAGGTCAATTGTCTCTTGGAAAGTCGATTAATTCTAGAGAGCGAATTCACTGGACTATCAGAAAACAAGAAATTAATTTCCTGTTAGAGGATTTAGAAAATCTTTGAACTATTACCTAATTATCTAGAGTACTAGATTGACTTTCTATATGTTAGTATGATGTATGAATAGTATGTGTCCATATTAAAATAAAAAATATTGACAAGGACAGCCGCAGATCCGTTCCGAGCAAATTTAGAAAAATTAAAAATAAATATGAAAAATTAAATTTGGGAGATAACTCATTTTTAGGGTTCCGTACCCAAAGGTAAAACGGAACCCTATTACTAAGACTTCGCTGTCCGTCCGTCTGTCACCAGGCTGTATCTCATGAACCGTGATAGTTAGACAGTTGAAATTTTCACAGATGATGTATTTCTGTTGCCGCACCACGACAAATACTAAAAACAGAACAAAATGAATATTTAAGGGGGGCTCCCATACAACAGACATGATTTTCATCAAAAAAATCCCCTTGGTCAGATACTAAACTAAGGTTAGTCGACAATATCCCACAACCAGTAGCAAACTTCCCAGTTTTGATCTCTTTTGTGTCTTTGATGAATTAATCCTAGCTGCAAACCTTTTTCACCTTTTCACATCGTTGCTGTCAAGTAAGATAATTGATTTGAATTCAATGGACACTTTTATGATCAACTATATCTCATCATGAAGATTTTTGATTATCAAAGTAATATGCCGATTACCTGCCTGCAACCAAGATCTGTCATCATACGGATGACGGACGGATGAGGTAACATACAACGTCTCTTTCATATTTATACTAACTTTTGCCCGCGGCTTCGCTCGCTTTAAATTCGGGGTATCACGATTCCCCTTTCCTGATTTAGAACACCAAAGAGAACTCGGAACAGAATGTTATTTTAATACGCTACTGTAGACGATATTATATGTCTTTCCATTTGGAGATAGAATGTAAAGATTCTGGGCATTGGACACACGCGAACATGCTACATACAATCGTCCATGGGAAAAGCACGGCTTTTCTAAGTTCATCCCAGACACATCTAATGTTTAACCTTGTGCTTTGTCAATGGTCATAGCGAAACTAAGATTAAGAGGAAATTGTAGCCTTTTAAACTGGAACGGGAGATCTGTGGGAATTATTGGGATTCGTGGGCTGATTACATTTTCACCCTTTTCTACGCCGGTTAAGATAGTGGCGCTAATGATATTGCGGCGAAGTTGTGTGACACGAAGTCTTGTCCCATTACATAATCTCGGGGCATCTACATTTCGTATAGGCATGACTGGGACGCTTAGTAGTCAAATTACAGAGTATAGGTACCGTATGCACTATATTGTGAAGCGCGGCCCGATGCCCGCACTTAAGTACAGATAGAGAGCAGACAACGTTAGCGCGTTTCAGAAAGATATCAGCGCCATCTATCGTAATTCAAGAGTAACACTTATTTATGTTTCGAATGTTGATTATTCTCTCAAAAGCTGATTGATTTATGGTTGTTTTAATTAAATTATTTTATTATTCGTTTGTATCATAGAACCTATACTAATTTTGAGGAGAGTCTCACACAAATTTCCATCCCCTACTGATTTTTTATTTTTTTGCTGCATACAAACTTCACGGGGGCTAGAAAGAAACAAAAAGCAGCCTACGTCACTCTCCATCCCTTCAGCTATCTCCACTTAAAAAATCACGTCAATTCGTCGCTCCGTTTCGCCGTGGAAGATAGACAAACAGACACACACACTTTCACATTTATAATATTAGTATAGTATAGATTTGTATAGATACATATGCAGATGGTACGGAACCCTTCGTGCGCGAGTCCGACTCGTACTTGGCCGATTTTTTCACCTTCCATAGTTTATTTTTCCTCAACATTTTTTGTCTACATATAGTGATGTTTCTAATAACCTAAGTGTTATGCTATATAGGTGATTCCGATAATTTTTTTAAGTTTTAAAATACTTTAAGTAAACTACTTGCTTTCAGAAGAATATATTTTAGAACCTACTTTCCTATAATATACTCTTGATGTTCTCTGTTATATGTGTTACAGGTTATTGTATCAATAATGATACCATATTTACATCGGATGTAACCTTCGAATTTTAACAAGTAACGAAAAAAAGTATGACTTAAAATATAAATGATTATCCTTGTTCACGCATAGGATTGAAAGGCTGGAAGCATTTCCTATCTCTAAACTGGAAATGTATGTGAGTACTCTCCGTCGTACCCAGTCCTATATTCTCAAGATTGTAAAATGATTGTAACTTTTAAACCCAAACCAGAGCTAATAGCCTTTAAATTAAAAAAAAATACTAATTCAGTGGTCAATAATGTGTACAACAGTTTTACGTATTAATATTTCTTATGACCGAACTAGTTATTTTGTGAACAATTTTCTTGCCATCCACCTAGAACAAACTATTTACTCTGACAAAAACTGAAACCTGCGCACCCTTAATAGTGATGACAGAAATGTTGATAAAACAGGCGACGGGCAGAAAACATCTTTTTGACGTGATAACGTCTTATACATCGAGGAACACCGGCTGCACGTACGAAAAAGTATGACTCATTGTCACGTTCCGCCTGAGTTGAGCGTGCAAGCGAGAGCGCGAAACAAGTGATAGAGAGGCATTTATTTTGCCTTTGGGATAGAATTTTCTTTTCATACTTGGGGGCATGAAAAAAATTTGCGATGACGTAGGCATATTTTTAGGAGTATTATCAGTAATTCGGGTGATACATACATGCATGCATACACCCTAATTCTGTTTTTAGACGACAAATTCGATTCTGAAGAATTCGTGTTAAAAAGTCCGGAGTTTGTATGTTAGATATACATACATATATACATAAAAAGAATATATAGTGGAGTAGATAGCAATAAAAACAGTTGGACTATTTCTCCAACTATCTAACAATAGCATTTGACCTAGGTAGCCATAACTTATTACTAGAAAAACTCAATAACGCTGGTTTTAGAAGCAATATGTCCGATTGGTTTAGGTCATACTTGTCTAATCGAAAACAGCGTGTAAAGATAAATGGGTTTGTAACCAGGGAAGAAATGTGTCCCAACACTGGTGTACCTCAGGGCTTAGTACTAGGGCCAATACTGTTCCCTGTTTACATAAATTCTGTATTTAATCTACCGGTCAACGGCAAGTTAATTGGTTATGCTGACGATCTAGCTCTATCATATTTGGATTATTCTTTAGCTACAATCCGCGACCAAATAAATTCAGACTTGCAATTAATCAGTATTTGGCTCAATAACCATCAACTCTTTCTTAGTGCAAAGTCCAAAGCTATGTATTTTTCATCATCTTATCCAAGTATAATAATTGGAGGTATCAACTCTCATCGTGTGCTTCGTGACAAACAGAATTGCACAAATAAATGTTTTGTCTTTGATCTAGTATCAAAGGGGTCATAATAGTATCTAGGGGTCATAATAGATAACAAATTGAACAGGAAGTCACACATAATGTCTCTAAAAAAAATACTACCAAATGTACAATGTACTACCAAAATGTGCTACCTTGTATCGCATAGGCTACTTTTAACTATATGTTACACAATGGTGCAATCAAGCTTCGAATGTGGTCTTGAATGTTGGGGTGTACTGACATCAGCAACCTGAGTCCTATTATTGCAGCAGAGAAAAAAAATTGTTCGAATCCTACTATGTAAAAACAGATTTGAGCCCTCAATGCCTTTATTTCAAGCAGCGAAAATACTACCACTTCGTTACTTGTATGTATGTTGGCGTTACAGTCCATGAAGGACCTGAGCTGAGCTTCTCTCAATCACCCATGTTGTGTGTGATTTCATTTTCCCCAAGCTGAAAGGGACCTACAGTTTATTGCCGTTTCTGAACGGCGAATTTCGAGAAGCTTTTCATGACAATTTTACTACAGGGGGTTTTGTCAAACCCCGCTGAGGAGAAACACCATGAAAACACGATCGATGACATGGCTGTGTCGGGATTCGATCCCGTGTCATCGGCGTCAGAGGCCAACACACTACGCACTGCGCCACGGTGCTCTCAACTTTGTTACTTATTTATATACAAAGCTCTCAAAATATTCTTTATTAAAAGTGGAAATATGTTCCAAAGCTAGTAAAGAGCACAATAGACGCTTGATAGCAACTATATAGCACCTTTCATTTACAACAAACTGCCATCTGATATATCCAATCTCCTGCCAAATAGTTATCAATTCCTAAAAAAACTTAGAACAAGGCTGCTCTCAAGATCTAAAGTGGGGTCCCTTCTTCAAGTATTATCTTAAGATACTTTTACATTATATAAAGGTGTAATTGTTATGCTTTCTTTTAATTTCAATAAGTCTTCATTTTTTATTTTTCATCTTTTATTGTTTATCTGCTTTGCTTGATAGAGATGATATTTTGCTTCTCATAGCATATAGTGGTTTTTCTTCTCGATACTCCTTTTTTCGGCTTAACTAGTTTAATTTAAATACTGAATTTTAATTGTAATCATGCACTTACCACTGGTTGTATTATACCACAAAGTGCACTATTAATATTTCATTTTCAAACCCAGAATTCTGTTTGAGTATTTATGAATTTCATATAAGAAAGTAACAAATGTAAGATGCATAATACTGAGACTCACTGTAATATCATTCATATGTGGATGCTTTATTGCATTTTTTAAATGAAATAAACTTTAACTTAAAACTTAAACATACAGCTGTGTTCAAAATAATAGTAGTGTCCTCTAGCAAAGAAAACAAATATTCCCAAAAAAGTACCTACCGTTAATATTTTTTTCTGTTAAAATGGTAGGAATACAAAACTTGATTATAATTGAATATTTTATATAAATTCATTATTTTCTAAACTAAATAAACAGAATTTAATAAAATAACAACTAAATTAGCATGGAAAATTCATTGTTCAAAAAAATAGTAGTACTAACATCATTTACACATAAAAGGCTTAAAATGGCATCAATCGAAAATCAAGATTATTTAAAAAGGCACTCGTTGTTAATATTTAGTTGTGAAACCCTTATTATTTAACACAGCTTCACAACGACGCGGCATAGAGTCCACTAAATTTTGACAACGCTCTTCTGAGATTTTCGTCCAAGCATCCTTCACTATCACCCAAAGCTCCCGATTATTTGATAGTTTCTCCTCCCTTACAATCCCTTCAGGGGACTATGCAGGCTCAGACATAACCTCGACTCGCATGCTTCAGATCGTTGTCCTGCTGGAAGACCCATTTCAAAGGCATGTCATACTCGGCGTAGGGTAGTACGGTATTCTCTAAAATACCAACATAGACTCGTTGATCCATTATGCAATCTATGAGGTGTATAGGCCCTACGCCGTAGTACGAAAAACATGCCCAAACTAATAATTTTGATCCTCCATGTTTGACGTTTTTACAGTGTATTTGGGCTGATGCACTGTATTGAGCGGACGGCGAATATACTGCCGGAACCCAGTGCCTCCAAAAAGAATAAATTTACTTTCATCGGTCCACAATACATTGCGCCACTCTAGGTGATTATTGGTGAATTCGATGCGACTCTTGATGTGTTTTTTTGTCAGAAGAGGAACTTTTCGTGGACTCCGTGCATGTAAATCTGTCTGGGAACCGTCACCGCACTTACAGGAAGCTCGAGCAATTTTTTATTTCGAAAGAAGAAGCACTAGGATGAAGCTTGGAGTATCGGACAATACGCCTATCGTCTCCTGCGTTCGTTTTTCATTTTTTTCCTCGAGTTTCCGCCTTTCTTCATATTTTAGGGCATTCGCTATTACTGTTGGAGTACAAGCTAACAACTTTTGTATTTCAGAGTACGTTTTTCCTTCTCTTCTGAGTTTTATAATGAGGTCACTCTTTCTCGGCTGCAATTCTTGCCTCTTCCCACTGTAGATATTTTTCGTCAAAAAAATTGTTGTTTTATTTCTAATTTTAAAAAAGCAAACAAAGTACTTACTTTTCTACTCAAAAAATAAACAATAAAAGTAAATTTTGTGATTTTAAAAAGTATTTCCAATATTACTACTATTTTTTTGAAAAGCGCTCTTTTCACCGAGATCACAACATCGACTGACGTGCATTGATCTCCAAGATATTTGCTTTGCATTTTATAGAAATTTGGTTTGACATATACTGTTAGTTTCTGAAAAAAAGATAACCAAATCTGCACATGCAAACAAGCCGAAATATTCGTTATGGAAGTGCTGTTATGTGCACTACTATTATTTTGAACACAACTGTATGTACATATGTATGCGCCCATTTAATAATCGAAAAAAATGCACACAGCCAATTAACTACTCCTGAACGCGTGCGCTTAATAATTGCTCGTTGGGTAGCGCACACTCACGAGCAGCTCATAAGTATTTGCGTTTCCTTACCAAACCACAACACTGTCCGAGCAATCTCATATGTATCGGCTGTCGTCCGAATACCGTAATCAACCAGCGTTGGGTATGGTTAGTACTTAGATGGTGGACCGCTTAGGAACATCGCGAGTTGTTCATTTTTCATCAATGTTTTCTAATGACGTTATCACGCAAAATAATCTTCCGTAAACCGACTTTACAGACAACCAACATTTGGAAAAAGGTCTTCATATTAAAGTGTGTGAGTATCAGGAGATAAAACTTGGATATATTTCACTCTTGGCTTTTTAAAGAAAACCAGTGATCTAATATAATTATGATGTTCTCTAAGCCATATAATTGGTTAATGAACACCACTTTGCCGAAGATTTGTAAAAATACAAATGGGTTCTGTGAATTTATTCAAATAGGTTTGCTAGTTCTAAGAAAACAGTGATTTACATATACACTATAGTGTAACCAGCAAAATAATTTTTTTTTAATTACCAAAGTCAAGTGTTCTGAAAGAATGTAATAGTATAGTGACACAATGTAGAATTCATTTTTAAATTATTAAAACAAAAAACTAAAATTAAATTTAAAGCATAGAGACGACGTCTTACACGAATATGTATTGCATAATGTTAGTGTATTATACATCAAATATTTAAATACATATTCCTCTGTTACAACAATTTAATGGAAACAAATGGTACACAAAGTGAAAATCCAAATCAAATGATGAGTTAGTCAAATGCGACATAAGTTTCTTGTAGAAAAATTTCAAAAATTTAGATTGCGTTGTATTTTATGTTGTTATTGTTATTTTTTTTTTTTAATGATAAAAAAATAAAAACAAATCATTAATAACACGAAGACGAAAACAAAATTACGGATTAATGTGAGCGTAAAAAGAATGAAATGTTGTTTACCTTCACCCTCTGCAGATCTATTGGATTCATAATAGTTCCCTGGAAGAATTCCACGGTGGTAAAATGACGTTTAAACAAACCCTCCAGTTCCAGATCGGGTGGTTTACTTTTTTATTTACATATATACGTATTTTCGGTATTATTTCAATTTGTTTAAATTACAATTAATCGTACAAGAGATCGTTGTTGAGTAGGGGGTTTGTTTGCGAATGCAGAGTTGCGGAATGCAAATTTAAAAATGAATTTTTCGTTTGAGTTTCAAAAGAATAACGGAGTGATGAAAATGATAAATATGCGTTTTTGTTTTATTTTTTCAAATTGTTCATATGTATGTAGAAATCATAATTTATAAAGGGAAAGAAAAAGAAAAATAATCATTTATTAAAATTACCAAATTTACTATAAAAGTAAACGTACGTTGAAAATGTGTTTCGTATTTCCTAAATGATTTTCTCAAATACTAAGGATTAATTCCCCTAAAGTCTTGTACAGGTAGATTGATATATTGCACAATACACTTAACAGCCAATACATACTACTTATGTACATACTTAACAATAAAATAAAATATTTTATTTTTAAATTAAATATCTACTAAATATGTATAATCAGTAGCTAAATAAAGTTAAAGCAGAAAAGACAAAGTATTTTTTTTCAACTTTGTTATAAATAGTATCGTTTAATGCATGTGTAAATAGTCAAAGAGAGAAAAAAATGCTACTTGAACGTTGAGCCTATGAAAAAAAAATATGCATATGTATATGCCAGAAAAATATACATATATAAAAAGTGTGTATAAATCATTTTACATTCCGTGTGCTTTCGTACGAAAAGTAATGAAACCTTAATAAAATTGGATGCATTTATTTCGCATTCCTTAAACGACTCTTAATCATCAAACGAACTATACCCAAGCTAATGTGGGAAAAACGAATAAATTTGTATATTGAAATCTAAAGCCAAGTGTAAAAGATTGATGGAACCAGTTTGTATATGCAACATATACTTATGCAATATGTCATTCTATTTTTTAGTTATTTTATTTTCTTTATTAAATAAATTTTATTAAGGTTTTCGATTTACTTTGTGTGCCCTGACATGAACAAATATCTTAAAACTATAATTTTTTTTAGACTTATTATTAGAGAAATGTAACTTTAAAATTAAATTTCAGTCTAGCTCTACAAAACAATTAAAAAGCTTTTCGGTTACAAGAAAAAAAAAATGATCTAATAAAGAAATTACATAAACGTTTTTCTTTAGAGAACCATTCTAAACTATTTTGTTGGAGAAAATGAACTTAAACTGTATTTGTACTCAAGACCAAAACGATATATTTCATTCCTTAAAGCAAATTGAAATTAACGAATAAGCTTAGATGTAATAAGTTCGAAGACCGAGTTAACAGAAAAAAAAAAAAAAAAAAATCGAAATAACGAAAATAAAGGGACTTGAAGGAAGGATCTTCCAAAAGCGAGCATATTTATTGAAGGGAACGAGCTTCAAAAAGCAAATGTAATTATTGAGGTTGATTGAAAAGTGAAAGAAATATTCGGGTAGGACTGGAAGCGGCAAAATAACCTTAATTCGGCTATATTGTCGATTAAATTAGGTACGGGTGAGGCTGGCAGTCAAAAAATTAACATAAAAAATGACACAAAATAATTATTTAGTTATTATATCTGAAGTGATATTGTTTTTAGTAAGATTGGTGTCGACTTTTTTATACTTTGGTTTTCTTTTTTGTTTTTTTGGTTTTTCGTTTGATTGTAATTATTTATTGTACCTTGACTCGCTCCAAATCGACAGCGTTCATCATAGTTCCCTGAAAAAACGCCACCGTCGTATAATGACGTTTTAATAGTCCTTCTAGTTCCAGGTCAGGCTCCTTGCTATT
This sequence comes from Eumerus sabulonum, assembly GCA_951905685.1. NCBI lineage: Eukaryota > Metazoa > Arthropoda > Insecta > Diptera > Syrphidae > Eumerus > Eumerus sabulonum. Next base: position 181,163,324 of record OX645060.1, read on the forward strand.
TATTTTGATTCATATATGTATACATTTTGCTTTTATAAATTTAGTTTTACTTAATCTTACAAAAAATAGCACGAGATATTAAACGATATTTTAATCAATCTACCTTAAAGATAAGCTTATCTATAATATGTACTTAAAAAGACGCGCTTACTTTTACATGTTTATAAAAAAAAAAATACAATATTATAGGAAATGTAAGTAAATAGGAAGGAAAAAATCATGACAACTTACCGATGTAAAAATACAACTTCGACGTCCACATCCTCTCTGTCTTCGTGTAGAAAATCCTTAAGGAAATGTGACACTGATTCGTACGTTATATGGCCACATACCACAATGTGTCTTAATTTCATTTAAATATATTTATTTATATTTTACCCCATTATTTCAATACGAGTTCGAATCAATTTCGAATCGAAATACAGAGAAATAACAGACAAAAAAAAAAGAAAAAGAATTATATTAGAAAGGACATAATAATATAATATAAATAATAATATTTTTCTAAAGACAGCTTATTAGTTAACGAATGATCAAGTGATTTTGATATACGAGTATGTTTAGTTTCGATGATGATCGTGTTCAATACGTACATATATAAATTGTATATTTTTAAGTGTAAGAGTGTTAGGTGTTAACTTAAAATCAATTGAAAGGAGCGTTTATTAAAGTTGATGTACTCCTTTAAATTAAAAAACAAAATTATAATTTAAAAATGTACATTAACTCGAAAAAAAAAAAAATAACAGAGAAGGCATAAGAACAAAAACAATTTCAAAAATAATATAAATATACCACGAATGTGTGTAACGTAAAATAAATATGTAGTACGAAACGAAGTAAAAAAAAATGTAGACTTGTTTTACTTGAATATAAAATGAAGGTAATTATTTAGAAGAGTAAATGAAAATTTCAGTACTTTAAAAAAGAAAAAGATTTTAGTCTGCTACCCCATAGTTTATGTACACAAAAAATTGCTATTTTCTTTTTTTTATTGAATCAAATGAGTAGAATCAGTTTAATGAGTGTTTCGATTTTTTGTAGTCGATTTGATTCAATAGTAATTGTTGTATTTTATATATAATAAACCAAAAAGGAAGTATAACTCTCATTACGAAACTACCATGCATTACACAAATTAAAAAAAAACATGTAAATAATAAGTAATTGTTTGCTTTTGAATTTAAAGTTACATAACAATAACAAAGTACGTAGCGCCAAACCTTATGAGCCAATGGTGTAGTGGAACAACTACATTAAAAGTAATTGATTAAATTGGTTTTCAATGCTTGCTACTAAGAAAAATTTCAAAAATACGACATAAATATAGTAAGTAAGTATTAAAATATTAAAAAACATACATGGAATCTAACAACTCATTCACTATCAACGCTACAACATTCCGGTGTTTTACTTGAGCAAGGGCTATGTAAATATGTAAGTAGTATAAGAATATGGATCATGCGTGCGCAAGTACAATGGATTATTGGATGCTGTCGCCTATGAAATTTCGAATAATTTTAGTGTTCGGCTTTATATTCCTTGGAAATTCTGGGGAAGTTTTGTGCTTTAATTTAAATAACTCGAATTTCGGGTGCCTGTTGGCAGTTCTTCATCAATTTTTGACAATGTATTTTCCTATTTTTAGCAACATTTGCATTTAGATGACCTAGAATATACAACTGCCCTTTCGGAAGACGAAGGTTTTATCCATGTAGACATTCGGATGTCCTCGATTAAACAAAAATTAAAAAATTACATCATAACATATTAGTTCTTTTTCATTTTCAGTAGAAAACACACTCATATCGGTCTGATATCTACAATTTTGCTAAGTTACTGGTAAAATTGATTTTCTTTTACATAAGATTTGTATAGCCTAATAGTATAAAAATGTATAACTTTATAAAATAAACTCGTAACATTGTACATAAGTATTACAACTCCAGAAATATTGCAACTACTCCGATATAATATGAATTGTCAAAAATCTCTCTTACCGACACCATTCTTTGCCAATTCTCAAATTATGGCCAATTCTTACAAACACGTTCCCTTCCCTGAATGCTCTTATTTTGGTCAGAGCCTTATGTGGTTAAAAAATATATACAACAAACCGACACAAACTAAACTTCACTATAATTTTGCTAAGGTTTAATAAAGATGTGTTTTTGTCTTCAAGTGATACGTTACCATAAAACCATTCTCGTGTTAAAATCATCGTTTCCTTGAGATTACATGACTGAGAAACCTACAGTTTTATGTATAAGCTAACAAAAGTCAAATGCGTTTTAAATTCTCAAATATAAATGAAACATCGGATATACATACATATATAAGTGATTTTTCGGTTAGCTTTTTTAGTGCAAAGAAGTGACAAACGTTGGTGTTTTTCGAATTATCCTTCTTCTGTTAATATTTTCGACTAGTCAAAAAATTAAATTAACGTACGAACATTAAAAAAAAATACTTTCGCTCCCACATAAAGCTCCGCAAAATAAACCAAAATTATTTCAACAATGGAAAATGCAAATGCTTGCAGTATATAAATACTCAATTTCAAAAATCAAACTGTAAGCACTAAAAGTATTTCTAAAATGAAATAAGAATAAAAAAAGAATCGGAACAAAACAAGAAACAAAAAACGTTTGGTGTTTACATAAACAAAAACAAAAAAATTTAAAATATGGATGCCTGGCCACGCATTTGAAGTAAATTTTTGATTTAGATTTTTTTTTTTTTTTGGGTTCTAAAAACTTTTAACACTTGTAGGTTTTGTGCTTATTTTTAAATTTTTTCTAATTCAATTTTCTGATACGAAATCCAATTTAATTTTTTTTTTTGAGAAGGGTGTAAGGGTTTTCTTTATGGTATATTTATTATATTGGTGCTTTTTGTATCTCATTACCAATCGTGCATTTTGTGGAAGAACGAGTAATATTAGACGAAGATTATTACTTTCTTTTTAAATTCATATGGGGAAAAGGATAAGGGATTTTATTCTTGATATTTGATCAACATCACTTGCAATAGTTTGTAAAGTAAACGGTCAATTTATAAATCAATATGGATTGTAAATAATATTCGCTGACTAAAAAAAAAATAAAATACTAAAAACAATAGGCACAAAGTAGATGTTTCTTTTTAATACTTGTTTTCTTTTGTACTTTTGATAAAATATTATACAGAGGACATTCACACTCATAACTGTTTACCACACACCCGAATCGGAATATAAATACCTAAGAGTACTTTACGACAAATAATGGTTTTAAATATAGTTTGGAGTGAAAGTGTATCTTGAAGACTTAACGCATATCTATATATACAAATAAGAAGAGCAATCCGGAAACAGAAATGTCCCCATCTGCCCATTCAGGCATCCTTATACAATAAATCTTCAAGTTAGCTGAGTAAACTAAGCATTTACCTAATATAGAGAAGTTCATTTTTTATTTTTAATATGAATTGTATAATCGACAGTGAAATTCCAACACAGGAGGAAGAATAATAAATTGTTTTGTTTCGGAAGAATAACGTACAGACACATACAGTAGAAACATTTTAAGGTATATGTAACAGTATAGTTTATATTTATAGACAAAACACGACAGATAAACACAAAACGACGTTGCTTTTACGACCTAAAAAAGACAATTCTAAATTGGCACACTTCAATTAAATAGTAATTCAAATAGTTTATTTTACTGGAAACAAAATAAATATGTAGTATATAGTATACATATATACGGAAACGAAAATTAAATCACAGAAGAAGAAGTAAAACAAATTAAATTTTCAATTTTTATTCTTTTATTTTTTCTTTTGGTAAAAATATATCAATTAAGGAAAGAAACTAAAAACAATGAGTAAGAATGGAGAAAGTAAGGAAGTAATTATACCGGAATTTGGTATTCACTAATTATCTAAGATACGAGAAATTTTGTTAGTAATTGAGATAGCAAAATTAAAACAGAAAGTATACTCCAAGTGTACTACAAAACAATTATGACACAAATTACGATTCCAAATAAGTATATAGTTTTGGTTTCAATTTGCTCAACAACTGCTATCGACACACAAATGTAATTACTAATTAGAATTTAGTAAAAAGAAAACTAAAGAAACATTAAAAATAAATGAAATAAGCATTGTACCGTTTAATAAATCGAATATTACATACATTTTATCACTTCGATCTGAACTACTGGATTTTTAATATTATGCGAAAAAAAAACTGTGGACACTATGCCAAATTATAAAGAGTTTTGTAAGGACGTTGAATAATGTTAATTATTTTGAATATTGTATTGAACGCCTGGTTTTTTTATATTTGTATTGTGTCAACAATGTGTGTCAATTAATAGAATAATTACTTAATAGTTTTATGTTTTTTATATCTATTAAAATATGAATGTGTTGTGTCATACTCAGTTAATACTATCGTTCAAATGTGCGCATCGTAAAGACATTCTGGACTGCCGAATGAACACCATGGGCTAAACTCTTTAGGAATGAATGGCTAAATTTAAAAAATCTCCGAGAGAAACTCATAACATAAAATTTCAAACCAAACATTTAAACCACAACATTAAATTCAAAGACAAACAATTCCAGTAGTTCCGATCGATTAGGATTTTATTTTATATTTTACTTTAGGAAGCCAACAAAATTTAATGAAAATACAACGTTATGTAAATTGATCAACACAGAACGACAAACAAACGAAAGATATGACAATTAATTTTATAATTATAATCACTTCGACTGGACACAGTATTAAAAGTATTATAGAACAATTAATGTAATAAACACCAATCTTTAGAGTTTTCTTAACCGTTGTTTTAGTATTAACAACTATTTGATCTTTTATAAAATCGTTTCATTTTTTAATGTTTCCAAAGGAAAATAAACACAAAGCGTGCAATATGAGAATGTTTCTTATTTCATAAATAAAAAATGAAAGTCAATGAACAAAAAATAAGAAATTCTTTTAAAAAGTTGTTTACGAGGCTTTTTTTCAATGTCGATACTAAAAAATGTCGAATTCTGTAGCTGATATTAATTGAAGATTTGTTTAAATCACTTCAAAATAAGTTAGGAATTTGAGTAAGAGAAATAAACGGGGTAAGCATATATGTATGAACAATTAAAATAAAAATTCATTTGTGTATAAAAATCTTTATGAATGTTATGTAGATAATTTTGCTTGAATTATATTAGTGTTCGCAACTGACTTGATTTGTTAGATCAAAACAAGGGGGAAAATCGTTGTATGAATGTGACGCAAAAGAAAACCAACGCATACAATAAAATTCATCAGTGTCGTGTTAGTTTCTTAGATTTTTTGATTTGGTGTTTATTTTATTATAATTTTTTTCTTTTTGATATTGCTTTTTTTTTAGTTTTTTTAAATATAGTTACTATTATCTTTTTTTTTTTCTAATTTATTTATTCTTTTTGTGCTAAATTATGATTCTTTGTTTTACTTCGAAATGAATTTCTTTTGTATTGTTTCTTTTTCTGGTTTTTCTTTTCCTTTTTGCTTACGTTACTTATGCTTTTTTTAAGAAAACAAATTTAATTTTTTCTCTCACCTTCGACCCCTTTCATTTTTTAATGTGCCCCCATATTTGGCTCTTGTTCCAATCAAGTCTATTATCTCAGGTATACAACTTGCAAATATCGCCTGTTTTCAATACGAGAAATAATAGTTTAGCATAATTTCGATAGCTTCTTAATTTTTTTTTTTTGTATTTTTTGATGGTTCTTTCGTTTACTCTGTTATCTGCTAGAAAATTTCGAAGAAAAAAAGGAAATCAAATTTGGAAAAGGTTCATTTTTACCCGAGGATTTTTTATATGTGACCTATTCCTCAAAAAAAAAAAACAAAAAAAAAAAAGCCCTTGAGAAACCTACAATCATTTTATAGAAACTGCAAAGGAGGGTTTAAACATTCGCGCCGTTGATGTATCAAAGCCGATGATTTTTGTGAAAATAGTAAAGGTTTATCTAGATATAACGCCGGTAGGAGAAATAATTTTTATTTCTTGTCGAGCGAGAATCCTTAGTCCAGTTTCGGTGAATATCGTAATAAATAATTGATATTGTTATTACGTTATATTTTTAAAATAAAGTTTAAATACTTATTTACATAAAATTAAGTACAGATACAAAAAATAATGGAAGTAAACTTAACAAAAGTATTAGTAAGTACACTTATCTTCACAGCATACCTACTCCCAGTTTCGTTTTGTTTTACATGCACCCACAGGTCAGAGTGAGTGCATTTTAATTTTTTACTAAATAAATCGAAAAAAACTAAACAAAAAATTAAATACGAAACAAAATTAATATAAATTCTTTACAAAAATAATCTACTCACAATATTCTCTTTCACACAATGGATGGAAACACAAATTTATTGGTTACTTTTCTAATTTCATCTGTTTTGCAAACATAAAATAAACAATAAATTATAAAAGGGTGTATTTTCTAAACATTGATATTGTTGCCGTGATCTCAATTAAATTAATTTTGATTAAGTCTTAGACTTTTTGTTACAACTAGGCTTCGATTTCTTGGGACATGGATATATACATATATTACTCTCTTCTCATTTAATATTAATGCGATATATATGTATATGTTCACTATAGTAGTTTTTTGTTTTTATCAAAACTTAACTCTTTGGATATATAACTCTCATTGAATTTTTGCTCATTCCTTTTGTTCAGGGGACATTTCGGGGTATGAGTTTATGTCTTGACAAAAATCGAGGAATTTTTTATTCTAATATTTTATTTTTCGATGAGAAAAATTTAAAATTAAGCAAGGTCTTGGGAATTTTATTGCTTAGTTTTACATGTCTGAGAAGAAGTGTTGAAGAAAAGAAAAAAAAAAAGAAAAACAAAATGGAATCGACCATAGACATTATCGAATCTAATATTAACGTTAAAAAGTAAAATAAATAAATAAAAGATTAAACAAAGAAGGGAGAACGTTTTTATATTTTTACACACTCGTTTTTTTTTTTTTTTAATGTCTTAATTGATCATTTTTCTAATTTATGCGTGGCTGCGGCATACAGGCTGTGCAAGCAAAAAACTTATTCAACTTTATTATTAAGTAATACTGTTAAATGTATCAAAAGTAAAGTTCTACGGAATAATTGTTCTTATATGATCTTTTTGGTTTATTAACTAAAGAGAAAAGCTAATAAAGTAAGTTCTAATAAAAGTTATTATTATGTTATTTATATATTCGTATATAATAAATAACAAAAGTTAAACTAAATGCAAAATACAAACCAAATGCGAACATAATAAATGAATGTAAGAAACTTAGAAATGTATTTAAATTAAAAATAAAGAAAATACAAATAAAACAAATAATCAAACTTGAGACCCAAACCAGTGGTGAGTGTATAAAACGAAAAAAAAATCACATTAACACTCTATGAGATTAATCTCGTCTAAGGAAAAGAAAAAACAAGAAACCAAACAAAACTTCAACTCGAACCCGTTTGCACTCTTCCAGCAAATTAAAAATAAACAATGTGAGAAAACAATTACTCATTGTACAAGAATGTATAAATAAGATACAATATTTATACAAATCCTATACAAGCAGGACAAAAATCAGTGTGCACAGTGCTTTTAATCTATTTAATATCCATACCGGGACTATTGGTCTTTAGTTGTGATTAATAAATTTCAAGTAAAACAGAAAAGAAATGATGTAAATAAAAGAACTAAAGCACTTTGCAAATTCTAATTGACATTTTACCTAAAAATGAAATTCATGGTTATTCATTTATCTAGTTTGAAATCCAATTGTTTCCTTTTTATATTTCATAGGGATTGTGCCAATGGACTGATTTTTGAAGTTTTGTTATTGTACTTTATTAGTTTGAGAAAACATTTGTCATGTGGTTGTATATGGGTTTGGATTTAATTTCTTTCAAAATCGACAGTCAAAAAACAAATTATATTTAAGAGTTTAAAGTTTTCAGGTTTTTATACTTTATTATTTCAAAAATTCATCGATTTCTGTTGAGCCGCATTAAACTTAAATATTTCATCACTTCTGTAAATTATACCAGGAAATAAAATGACGAAAAAAAACCAAAGAAAACGATACATAACGAAAAGCAAAAAGAAATCGAGAATAAAAACAAGAAAGCTAATTTGTAAACTAAACAAATAAAATAAACAAGCATGCATTTAGTAAAATTTAAAATATTGCTCTTTTAGAATTATGAAACAAGTTTATTTCCAAAATATTTTATGGCTTTTCATATAACTCAAAATATTAGAAGTATGTAAGTTATATTTCATATTTCATATGTTATGCTCTGCATTCCTACTGAATTGATTTGATTTGTTTTCTTGCTTTGTTGATTATTTCATATTAAACAATTTATCATAAATATGGAATAATTTACAGAAGGTAAAGAAACTAGATATATGTAGTTTCGTTTGTTAAATTGATCAGTGCGAGAAATAAGTCAATTTAAAAATATTTATCGATAAGTTAAATAATACAAAGAAAAAGTATATATGTATATTCTGTATTTGGATAATTTAAAGACCACGAATTAAATTGAGCTTAGACACATGCCGCCAAGAAACCAATGCCTTTTGAAAATCAACATATTTTATTCATTTTCGACTTTTTTAATTTTAGAAATGATGAAAGAAATCAAAATTATTAACTAGTGTTTCTTTTTAAAAAGCTGCTGTTCTGATTTTCTTTGGGATATGGTTTCCGAATTTGCAATTTAGAGTACTATTGTCACAAAAGCTGATCTTTATTTTGATTTTTAAGATTAAGAACCACAAAATGAAAGGTCTTACACTATATCCCAAAGTTGTACTTTTTAAATTAGGAATGACCAAAGATTGAAACTGAATATCGTAATCAATCTTTGTCAACGCTGGTTGTGTTCTGTTGTATTCGTGTAATGAATTGATGGTTTAACGCAAAAACATTTTCTTAAAAATGCAAATTCATCCGAAATTTATCTGACATTACTTCAAAAATTAATATTGAAATAAAGAGGTAAAAATAAAATCAAAATCCAAGCAAAGTGTTCTGAAATGCATTCGATAGCTTACATAAACAAAAAATAATTAATCAATAAAATTAAATTGATATACTATAATAATTAGTAACAGAAAACAAAAGTTGTACTCATAAACTAAAAACATAAAAACAATGACGGAAAACTAAATGAGAAAATAAAATAAGAAACAAATTAACTGGGTAAGAAAATATATTTTTCTTGTTAAAAGAGAAAACAAAACATGTTTTTTCGCTTCTGGTACATCGTGATGTGTACCTTTTTCTAGGATCCTTGCTATACGTCCCACCATATTTGCTTCTTTGGGCAGCCAGTTCAGTGATTTCTGGAATCCAACTAGCGAACACAGCCTAAATTTAACATACATACAAATATTTATACGACATTTTTGACTTTTTATTGATTTGTTTTTTTTTTTTTTTTGATGTTGCTATTTACTGTAAAAGTAATTGCTCCCTTACATTACCAGAAAAATAATTGATATCTAAAAAGAAACGTTGCGGCTAAGGTTCAAAGGAACATTCTTCCCTAAATTCTTGTGTCCTTTCCTCTTTTTTATTATTTTTACATACGACATAGAAAACCCTTATGAAAGTATAGTACATCGACAAACCACCATTCATTCACACACTATACATTTTCTTCACAATAGTTAAGTATATATAAATAATTTCCTAGCATACGAAATCATAAATAACTAGCTCTTTACCAGAATTAAGAGTTGAAATAAAGGCAAAACAAATATTTGCTAAATAATGAGTGAAAACAAATTAGATTAATTCAAGGGGTAGAAAAATTCCAGAATGAGAAAAAAAGAGTAAATCAAAAAAGATAAAACAAAAAATTAAAGGATAAGAGATTAAAGCATTTGAAACAACGTAAGGTATTCTGTTTTGACTTTCAATTGTATTGAGGTTTTTTATGTAAACAGTTTAAGGGATATTTGACGAAAAGGATTCAAGGATTTTTTTTTTTTTCGTTGTAATTTGTGTAATTCTCTTTTCATCATATGTTGACTATTTTTTTGTTCTGAATGTTTTTCCCTTACCCTAGCAATGTATTTTTTTACCAATAACAAATTCAAAAATGTTTACTTAAACACTTATGAAAAATTCAATTTCAATGAAACATATAGTACACCAATGCGTGACCGAAATTTAAATTTTGTGCTCTTCCTCCACTGTTTTTGTTTTTTAGTTCTTAAAAAGTATTTTTTTCTCATTATCCACACATCAATTAAACTTTACAAAACAAATAAATAAGGAATCATAAAGACAAATATAAGAAACACACATAAATATATTTAATATCTTACGTTGCTTGAAATAATTTTAATATGATTACTTTTTATTCAAAATTCTTACAACAAACAAAGGTAATCAAATTGAATAATTTTATCTAAGGCTAAAAGTTTTGCTAGAAAAAAAAAAATAAAAACTGTACCAACACAAAAATATATATGTTTTTATTACCAGTAGCATTACAAATCAACACATTAATATCATTTTGTTAAGGAAGTTAAACAATTTTCATAACAACAACTACTCAATAAAAAAAAAGTGTTTTTGATGACCAGCTTATTTGATTTTCTTTTGTTGTTTTGCCTCGCGATTTTTCGAAATCACCTCAATGTTAATTCAAAAGGAATCCTTACGCAAAACAACATGGTAGTTATGATAGATATAATAAAACTAAGGAATCGAAAACAAAATGAAAATAAAAGTAAAATAAAACCAGGATATTCACTTTTATTTATCTTCATTAAGTGTTATCAAATCTGGGATTTAGGGTTTCTGACTCGTTGTTTGAAAAGGTGACAAAATGATAAATCGTTGTACTTTTATGATGTTAGAAAAATAATATCAATGAAGGAATCAGAAAAAAAATATATCGTTCTCAAACAAAGAGGGTAACAGACTATTTTATGTATAAATTAGTGCTGAAACATTTTAAACAAAAAATTATTATAAAAGATATCTGAATAATTGGTTGTAAATCGAGCATATATTTTATAACCTTTTTATAACGTTTTTTTCTTTTTTTTGTTGTGTAACCATTGAATAAAAATAAAAGGAATACACGACGGTTTCTTGTTGTCAATAGTTTACATCTTTACTATGAAAGTACTTTGTACAAAAACGTAAAGTGATCACATAAAAGAAAATATGACGCACATTGTCTTATTCGCCTTTACATGAAGCAGAGACAAAAATCAAATGAAATAAGGGCGAAAAAAAATATGCGGAAGAAATAAATTAGTAAAATAAATTTAATTATTATTTTTATTTTTTTTTTTTTTTTGTTACTGTCTTTTCTTTTTTGTTTTTGTTTTTTTGTTAGCGTTAGTTGTCTACCTCTTTCCATGCTCTCTTTTCAGTTCACCACCATATTTATTTCCACTACCAACGAGTTCAATAATTTCCGGTATACTGCTGGCAAACATTGCCTAAAATTTTATTACATTGGGATGTTTTATAATCAAAAATAATATTTTTAGTCTCTGTTTTTTTAAATAAATAAAAGCGAAAATATTTTATTCGTATAACAACAAAATAGATATTGTAAAGAGTCATATATTCAATGATACGTTTGGAGAAAAATTTAGATTTTTGCTTTATATTCAATGCCGCAGTCGATTAACTTTAAAAAATGGTATTTCTGACTTTATATCTTTTTATAATTTCTAAAAAAAAAAACAGTTCCTTAAAATTTATTTTGCAATTTCAGTACAGGGTGAGAATTGGACTATTTTCGAACTCACTTTTAAGTCTCAAATAAGATGGTGAATGACACGCAACTGTAGTGAACAAAACCTAAGAAGCTATAAGGTTGTTGAATGTTTAAGGAACAATATATTATATTAATCTGCGTTTCTTGTTTAACAATAACAATAAGCTATGATCAGTGAAGTATTCAACATTCATTCATTCAAGATTTATCTAAATTTGCGATGTGTCATTGTACGTTTTTCTTTTTCGAGTATATTGGATTGGAATCGAATTTTGTGCAAAACTCTTATGAGTAATAGCTTGTACAGAAACGATATGTAAACTATATTGAGGTTGTCAGAAATTGACGGACAAGAAAATAAAATGAAATGCCAAATACCATTTTTAAAGCCCTTAGTCAAACCGTATGATATTAAAAAAAAATAAAAATGTATATACATACATATGTACATACATATTACTCATCATCTTTCTAAATAGAAACGAACTTATGTATATTACTTTTGTCGTTATGATTGGTCTCATATTTAATATTTATTCATGTAGTCGTATAGTATCGTTAGATTAGGTTATAGCTTTTCCGAAAAGCGGTTACACAATATGCAGCAGCCAGCATTTCATGCAAGAAACACAACCATTTATCAATTGGCAAAATAAATTCCATCAACTTTTGAAATTACTTTTGCCAAAATACAAACTTTCTCCTAAAAATACCACTCTCCTACATGTGATTTAAACGAAATAAATACATTATCTATTCCTACAATAAATCGAAAATAAAAAATATGATATTTAATTGAAATGAAGGGATTGCCTAACTTTAATCAAAGATAAACTATATGGAATGCATGCATGAAATTTGCTCAATTCCAAAGATCAAATTAAACAATAATCACTTAAAATACAGTAACACAAACAGGTTGTGCTGTTTGTTCTCGGAGAAGTTTCTTGCAACTTCCTTTTCTCTTATAGCAATGAAAAACAAATGATGGTTCCAACTAGGCAACAAAACAAAAATGTACTATCAATGAAGTAATCGCAAGTTATAGTTTTGCCCATCTAATTTATACTTCAATAAAATAAGAACGACAAATAATTATATGTAATTATTCGTTTTTGGTGCAATCACTTAACTAACGAAACAAAATAAGAAACGAAAATTTAACAGGTTACAATGTCTATATACACTTAAGTAACATTACTCTTTTAACAACTTCAATTATATTTTGTCTAAGGGAAATTTTGTTTTCATAACTCAATTTTTAGTAAACAAAAAAATCAACAACTAAAATATGAAAATAACTGAAAATAGTAACATTTTAATTTCATCAATACATTCACTCCACAAATATAAATATCCTACTTAAACCCTATGAATATTAAACTCTGTCGAATTCCTAGGTCCTAGCAACCTGTACAAAGCGGATATATGTAACTCTAAATAAAAGCTTGTATAAATTATAGAAATTGTATCTCTACCTTTACGACTAAAAAATTCCTGAAAGATGGATTTTCCCCTTAGGAAGGAATTTTGAATTGCATAGTAAATTATACATATTTTTCGTTTTTTTTTATATTGGCAGCATTGTCACTTGAAACTTATAAGTAAATTATAAATTATATTTTCATTTTAAAAAAGTGCATTTGATTTTTTTTTTTTTTTTTGCTTGCCTTATTAAAAAACATATTTGAAAGAAAAACACAAATTAAAAACATTTAAGAAAATTATATTCATAGAGATATATGAATTTAAAATACTAATATAGAGTGAAAGTAACAAGTAAAAAAAATGTAAGGAAAAAAACAACAAAATTGAACTTACCAAGCCGACGAGTAGAAAGAACACCAAAAACGTTCTTCCCAAAACAGTCTCACAGTAAACGTCACCATATCCTACCGTCGACATGGTCACAATTAGGAAATAGACACAGGTCCAATAGGATAATTGATGAGGATTTTTAAAATCTAGCGGATCGCCAGAGTTTTCCAGCTAGTTTTAAAATGTGAGACAATTAGAGCAAATCATAGAAAAATATATTTTTGTTTTATTGTCAATTTGAATTCAATTTTCAAAGTAAAAAGCTTGTCAGCGCAAATACAAAGCAAAATTTAGCATTTTTACAAATAAGAAAAAAACGATAACGAATATGCGTAAAATATACATACATATACATGTATGAAAGAACAAACTACCATACATACACAGTGCAATGCGATGCAAAGAAAGGATATTGATTTCTCTTACCAGATGTATTATGCCCGCTGCTGTTAACCATACTGATATAAAAATTGATACTAACTGAGCCAATCGTATAGAGCTCGATGTTTTTAGTATATTTAAATATTGTAAAATATCTGGGACAGTCATAAGACGAAGCGCTCGAAGAAATCGGAGACCTGTTATGTGGTGTTAAATAAATAAAATTTGGAAATTCCGTTTGAAGTTAGTATTTCAATTGTTAAATATCTTTTAATGAGGAACGTTTATGTTATCAACTACAATAGATGAACTGTATTGATGTATTCTTTTTAGTTAAAATTCTCAGCCTTAATTTATTATAAATAAAATAAAATCGCAATATTTTCTTTTTGGACACTTTTTGTTATTTTTATTGCTAAGTTTTAAAAGGGTTTGTAGACTAAATGCTAAGAGTGAGGTTTTACTGAATTTGTGAATTATTTATTGTCTACTACTTGTTTAATACTATTACTATATAACACTGCGATTGTGGTTTTTTAAGTCCTTTTCTTTTGGTAAATTCAGAAAACAACATTATGCCCAAGGACATTGGCTCGGACATACAGGGTAAAGTTGTTGATCGCTCTCAACCTGGCGAGATGCCATTAACAATCCCTGTTTAAATGCCCAGGTCAAGTTGACATACTGCCTCCTCGTGGCGCCCTCTGGATAGTCTCTTCAACAACCGTTGGGAGGTGAACAAACGTATGCAGCGACAAAACCCAGGCCAGTATGGCGGATCTGCGGCGAGCTAACAATCCGCCAACGTAAAAAACACAAAGGAGAACACCCTTGGCGGAGTGATCGGAAAGCACAGCTTCCACGATACAACAACAGATAACGGCTTCCGACTCGCTGACTTTGCGACAGCTCGTAATGCGGTGATAAGTAGCACAAGATTCCCTCGTAAGCGAATCCACACAGCAACCTGGCGATGTCCGGACGGTCGAACCGCCAACCAAATCGACCATGTGCTCATTGACGCAAGGCACTCGTCAAAAATCCTGGATGTGCGATCATTCAGAGGGGCAAATGTCGACTCTGACCACTTCCTCGTAGCAGCAAGATACAGAGCTCGACTGTCCAATGTCAGAAAGCTGCACCAGCCCACCAGGAGGAGGTTCGACATTGGGCGCCTGTCACACAGGCGTCACACAAATGCCAAGAATATGTGGCTGCATTGCCGCTCAGCCATTCAGGAAGTAGCCGAAACCACCTTAAGATACCTACCACCCCCGACAAGAAACCCGTGGTATGATGGCGAGTGTGAGTAGAAAAATGCAGCAACCGACAAGGCGTACCAAAAGGCGCTGCAGAGGAAAACCAGGGCAACGCAAGAAGAGTACAGAGCCAAAAGAAGGGAGGATAAAAAACTACTGCGACGAGAGAAAAGAGTCTTCTCAGTCTACCAGCTCAAGGATATCGAGAAGTCTAGGGATAAGCATAAAACACGAGCCTTTTACAAGAAACCCAAAGGCCATGCAGGAGGCTTCAATAAGGGCACCCAGGCTCTTCGAAACTGCGAGGGTAATCCTGTCACTGACCCGCAGGGAATAGTGGACGTATTTAAGCAGCGTTTTCAGCAGCTGCTTAACGAGCATGACCAAGAGAGAGTGGTAGGGACCGACTAAATCCTGACTCCAACCGCTGAAGTAGTCCTCCCGCTCAGCATCGAAGAAGTCGGCACAGCTATTCAGGAGCTGAAGAATAACAAAGCCGCAGTCTCAGATGGCTTGCTCTTCAAGACTGGCGGCGATGTCCTGGTAGGGAGCATGCACCAGATCATCTGCAGAATTTGGGAAGATGAAAGCATGCCCGACGACTGGAATACTCTCTATTTGCCCCATCCACAAAAAGGCGATCCTACCGCTTGCAAGTACTATAAAGGTATATCCCTGCTCATTGTCGCATACAAGATCCTGTCCAGCGTATTGTGTGAACTTCTAAAGCCATTTTGCACCGCACTAATCAGCAGCTACCAGTGCGGCTCCGGCCCGGCAAATCGACTATACACCAAATTTTCACACTTCGACAAATCCTGGAAAAGACCAACGAGTTTCAAATCGATGCACACCATCTTTTCATCGATTTCAAAGCCGCATACGACAGCATTAATCGTGAAGGACTGTTTGATGCGATGGCCGAATTCGGGATCCCGGGAAAATTGATCCAGTTATGTCGCGCCACGCTAAAAAATACGCGATGCACCGTGCAACTCGGTTCCAGGACTTCGGAACCGTTTGAAACATGCACCGAATTTCGGCAAGGAGATGCGCTGTCATGTGACTTCTTCAACCTGGTACTGGAGCAGATAGTGCGACGGGCAGGCGTCAACAGGGAAGGCACTATCTTCTACAAGTCCGTCCAGCTGTTAGGATTCGCGGATGATATTGATATCATCGCGTGTTCTCGCCGTAGCATTGTGGAAGCATTCACGGCGATTGAAGAACAGGCGAAACGAGTTGGTCTTAAGGTAAATGAGGACAAAACAAAGTACATGCTTTCAAGCAAAAACCAATCCCTCGCTCACCACCTGGGAATAAATTTACAATTTACAGCTACAATTTCGAGGTAGTTAAGGAGTTTGTCTACCTCGGGGCAAACGTAAATTCCACAAATGACACCACAGTGGAGATCCGGCATAGAATCGCCCTTGGCAACCGCTGCTACTTCGACTTGTTCAAACGACCGGGGTCAAAGCTCCTCACTCGAAAGACCAAAATCATGCTTTACAAAACGCTCATACTGCCAGTCTTGCTGTACGGAGCCGAAAGCTGGACGATAAGCAGGACGGCGGAGCTGATTTTGGGTTCTTTCGAAAGAAAAATTCTGCGCCGGATATTTGGTTCTGTCTGTGAGGAAGGTGAATGGAGAAGAAGACACAACCGCGAACTCTACGAGCTGTACAAAGATGTACAGCTCCGTCGACTACACTGGCTCGGCCACATCGAGCGCATGGACACCAACGCTCCAGCTAAGAGGGTCTTCGACTCCGAGCCTCCTGGTTCGAGAAGAAGAGGAAGACCCAAACTCCGGTATAAAGACCAAGTAATCGTGTCTTGGTAACTGGAAGCAGCGTGCGTGCCCGGGACCGTCAAGGATGGAAGGCAGCTATAGCTCAGGCTCAGATCCCCCATGGATCGCTGGCCTGATAAGTAAGTATGTTGGCGTTACAGTCCATGAAGGACCAAAGCTGAGATTTTATTTTCCCATAGGTGAAAGGGACCTGCAGTTTATTGCCGGATCCGAACGGCGAAATTCGAGAAGCTTTTCTTGACAATTGTACTACGGGAGGTTTTGTCAGTACCCCACTGCGGAGAAGCACCGTGAAAAACGCGTTCTATGACATGGCTGTTTTCGGGATTCGATCCCGTGTCATCGGCGTCAGAGGCCAATATACTACCTACTCCGCCACGGTGCTCTCTAAAACAACATTATTGCTCCATATTATCTTTTGCACGAAGTCTAAAATCTAAAGTCTCCATTAAGGTGAAACATGTGTAATTGAATAAAAATTTAAACAAAAACTGAGAAAGTATACGATTTGAAATGATCAACTTCGGAATTATTGTATTTGCTTGTAACCATTCACGTTAGGAATTCATTTATTGCGATTTTACGACTGAGAATAAAAAACACCAGCAATGTCAACAACTTACCGATCCATGTCCGATCTAAATATATTGATACAAAGGACGGGGGTATTGTAAAATAATCTACAAAACTGTACATTTCTAACATAAACCAAAGCTTGTCGGACGCCGCTATGAACTGCAGTGAAATGGTAAAAAAACGAATTCAATTTATTTCAAATATCTACAATGTACCAAATATATCATAACTTACTCGTATAAAAAAGTAAACCATAAAAAATATATTGAATGCGAGATCGATTTGTTGCGTAATGTTATTACTCCACTTTTGACATCGTTCAACTTCTTCGCTAGATGCGTCGATAAAATATATAATAAGAGATGCAATGCTGAGAATAAAAACGAGAACCACCTGAAAGACGAAAGGAATAGCAAAACGTTATTCTATTTAATTTTTAAAATAATCATTTTATACATAGTAACAATGATCAATCAATACAAACATAACTAATGTCTAATTTCTAACACACATACATAGACGCTGCATGTCAATCTATCTTTCACTTTAATGGACAATATTTAGCGAATATCTATCCGAAAGTTTTCGGATACATATTCACGCGTACATATATATGTAATATCACATGTACATAGCAAAATATAAATCATCCTCAAGTCTGCAATTAAAATCGAATTACTCCACTCACCGATAAAGACCAAAGATTGCATCTTGCACACTGAGGATAAATCGTTGAAAAATTGACAAAAAAAAACAACAAAGAAGGAAATTCGGGCACACCCGAATTTATAGGTTTAATCGAACTTCGTAAAGCATCGAAGGTTACACACACGCCATGGGAAGCCATGGAAACCTCAAAACTATTGGCAAAAACTCGAAAAAAGTTTTTTTTTTTTTTTTTTCGATAAAATACACACGACGACAATATGGAGCGAGCGTAGATCCCTTTTCGAAGAGGCTATCTCTGCCAACCATTCACCTGTGAAATTGCGCAACGTTTTGTAATTGATATTGTTAAGCCGAAATTGGCCCATATTGGATTGAATACATACATACATATATACGAGTACAATCGCATACATAAAACAACTCAGGAGAGTGGTGAGATTATGTCACAGTGCCAAAATGGGGGCAGATACTTAGCACTATGCCCTGACATCTATGGACTCGGTGACATCTGAATTATATTGGTCACAGTACGAAGTGACATTTTTATTTTATCTCTTCTTCATCCTGGAACACAAAAGAAGGTCGAAATTTCCATCGAAAAGCAGTCTAATGAATTAGTAAAATGGAATTGTAGAATGGACGAGTACTGGTGCAATCGTATTTGAGGAACTTGCTATTTTTTCTTTTGCCATTCTTTATCTCAAGCTCATGCCTTTCCGTTTCCGTTTGGCAATTCAAATAAGACACTTATATACATACATATATGTACGTATGTACATATGTATGTATGTATATCATTGATAGTTGGAAATTAGGTCTTCCTTCACGCGCGTAAAAAATAACCGCACGGGGAAGTGCTGGAATTGCAACTAATTAAAAAATAAACAAAAAAGCTCAATACTATAGTGCTCACATAAGCAAAATCTGAAGAAAAAGGTGAATGAGGCAACAATTCGACAAGTTTTGCTGGAGAACTATCATAGTGAAGGGAGACTTTCTTCCTTTGTCAATGTGCCCGTTTTATGATTTTATGAAATGAGCATCGAATCAGTCCAATAAAGCAACATAGTACTGTTCCGTCATTGTCCTTTTCTTCACCAAACAATCGAGGAAGATGAGGCCTCGCAAATCTAAAAAACATAAAAAAAACAGTGTCAATGACTCTTCGGCCAATTGAACCGTTTTCGCCCTCTTTGAAGTAGGCTTGCAGAGTAAAGTTCACTATTTTGACTGTTGTTCCATTTCTGTTGTGTAGTGATGGATCCCCGTTTTCCTAACAGTTTGTACTACTGGGAACGCCCATCTCGCTGATAACTTCCAAAAGTCTTCACTCAGTGGATTTTGCTAACCATATCCTTCGGAGTCACCTCAATTAAAGAGCTTGCGTGTCTAATTAATCAAAAACAAATATTCGGCCACGCCGATCTTCATGTTGCTTATAAATAGCAGGCAATTAGACACCTCTTTTCAACTAAACGAAAATGTCGGGTACTGCTCCTTCATCAAGGTTTTAAAGAAACACGAACTTGATGAATTTCAAAAGCTATCGAAACAATACTACTTGCAAATCTATCTAAAATGTTAGCGGCTCTTGTTTTAGAGATAACGCTCAATAATGGCAACCACTCAGTTAGTGTTAATGGTCCCCTCAGTAGTCAAACACGAACATATGTACATATGTATATAATCGAGACTGTATTAAAAGCTTTATTCAATATGGAAAAAAAGAAGTCTTTTCAGTTTTGGGAAGAGGAAAAAGTCGCAGGAAGGCAAGTTTAACCATAGAAGGGTAACCTTCGTCAATTCGACGAACGTGAATTTTATTTTTTTTGTTTTCTCTTTAGTCCTCTTTCTGATAGGCTGCTCTTTTCGTGTAACCCTAGCCATCTCTAAGTGCTTTTAGTGTGTGGACGTACGGTAATGTACCTGCTTGGGTAAGTGCATTTTTATTAAAAAAACGGCGCAAATGTTCGTCGAAACGACGAAGGTTACCTTTTATGTAACTTTTAGGGCGCGATCAGATTCTTAATATGCAAGTTAACACCACCAGTGGTGACGACCGGGTTGGCTATCACGGCCGGCTTCCGGTTCGCCGTTTATGTGCAACGTTGCGTTGATAATGCAATATCCTGCACATTGTGTTTCCTGCAAGGGTATCATAAAATGGCGGTGATCGGGGTGAGCTGGCTTACTATGCGAAACGGGCAGTAGAGTTAGGACTATTCTTTAGCATTTAAGTTCATTCGCATTTGGAACGGCACAGAAACAAAGCGACGGTATTTCCGTAAATATAATAGAGGGAAAACTCGTAGTACCACGGATGAAGAAACGGTTAGAAGCACCAATTTTACAAACTAATATTAGATCTTGTATTGAAAAAAATATCCTCGAAAATAAAGAACCGTTAAGGGAGCACAACGTTAGTGTAACAAAAAGAAAAACAAGAACAATTTGCAAATATTGTCCGTACATACAAGGACGCATGACTAATAAACGTGCAATAAATGTGATGCAAGCAAATGTGGAGAGCATAAAGTCGAACTCTGCAGTAATTGCTCGAAATAATTTTGTTTATTTTTTACTTTTATTATGCTTTGTTATACCAACAATTATCTTTTAAGTTCCTACTTTTTGGATTAAAAAAAAATGTATTTATGATAACAAATAAAAATGCAAGCTCATGTGAAGAGCATAAAGTTGACCTCTGCAACTAATTACCAAATACCCTATTTTCGTTTTTTATTTTTAATGTGTTCTGTTAACTAGTGAATAAACTTCTGAGTTCCCACTTCTTTTTACAAAAAAACACAAACGCCTTTTTACTAAAAATTAAAAAAGCAAGTGATCTCAAAAACAATGGCTCCAAAGACTGTTTCGAAAATAGAAACTCAAGAATTAAAAAAAAAAGACAATTTTTCTACGTTTTATTAATAAACAAGGCCTAAAATGTATCTGGCCTTATTCAAATGACCGAAACAGTGCTAATATGTACATACATACATATGTACAACTTTAGGACTTGACAACTTCCACGCATTAGCCTTCCAGTGTGTGGTGCATTTTTGACATTGAAATTACCGGAAAGGGATCGACGAAACCGAAACTGCACGTGATTGGCTGGTACAGTCACCTGAATTGTGTTTTTGACATAACAAAAATACTGTAAAATATGACGCATTTTTCCTTTGCGAGCACTCAAACAAAACTGATAGCCAATCACCGATATACATACATATTTGGCGCCAATTTTTCATTGTAGTAGTGACTCTTTCGCGTAGACTCGATAAATACGTTTCCGCACTCTACCTATAACGATTGAGTTTTGATATTGGATTATTTAAAACAAATTAAATTAAATTTATTACATTTCCATGTTCATTGAAATGAACGGAATGTTTCATTGGCTTAGTGTTCTAATAATAATGTTCACATCCGTCTAGCAAGCTGTCTTCGTTCGAACTCCTAGAACTTTTCATCACCTGTTTGCCTCGTAAACACACATACATACGCACTTTTCGATTTTCATTCCATCTCAACCGATTCATGTTTTCCTCGTATATCTTAACCGATTTCCTCAGTTGTTCTGAGTAAACAAATAAATCGTTTGATTCAGAAACAATAATGAAAATCATCACTAAAATGATAATTGGCCTCGCCCGTAATAAATTTACTAGCGAGAAGATGAATACATATAGACCGAGTACATAAATGAGTAAATAGTATATATGTACATATAAATAAGAGAGACTATGAAGACAGCAAACACTTAACCCTTTCGCGCCCGATTTTTTTGGGCACGGCAAACATTTTTTGTCGATATATTTGTGTCAATATACACACTAAATGTACATATGTACATTCATATGTTGGCGTTACAGCCCATGAAGGACATAAGCCTAGCTTCTCTCAATCACCCATGTTGTGTGTGATTTAATTTTTCCCATAGGTGAAAGGGACCTACAGTTTATTGCCGGATCCGAACGGCGAATTTCGAGAAGCTTTTCAAGACAATTTTACTACAGGGGGTTTTGTCAGAACCCCGCTGAGGAGAAACACCGCGAAAAACACGTTCGATGACATGGCTGTGTCGGAATACACACTAAATATGAACTGATATATGTATGTAATTTTCGAAGTCCTATCTATCATGGTTCCGGAAATATACAGTGAACTCTCATTGACTTGAACACGTACAAAACCAGGGTTGTTCAAGTTAATGGATTTTTCAAGTTACTGGACAAAAAGAAAAACCGGCCAAGTGCGAGTCGTACTGACTCGCCCACAAAGGGTTCTGTCCCATCTGTATATATAAATATGAAAGAGACTATGTATGTATGTTACCTCATCAGTCATCACATTAAATCACATTTTTTGTATGATGACGGATCTTGGTTGCAGGCATAGGGCATAGTACTTTGATAATCAAAAATGTCCATGATGAGATATGTAGTTGCTCATCAAAGTGTCCATTGAATTCAAATCAAAAAAGGTTTGCAGCTAGGAATAATTCATCAAAAACACAAAAGAGATCAAAACTAGGAAGTTTGCTACTGGTTGTGGGGTATTGTAGACTACCTAACCTTAGTTCAGTATGTGACCAAGGGGATTTTTTGGATGAAAATCATGTCTGGTGTATGGGAGCCCTCCTTAAATATTCATTTTGTTCTGTTTTAGTATTTGTCGTGGTAGCGGCAACAGAAATACATCATCTGTGACAATTTCAACAATTTCTAACTATCACGGTTCATCAGATACAGCCTGGTGACAGACGGACGGACGGACAGTGAAGTCTTAGTAATAGGGTTCCGTTTTACCATTGGGTACGGAACCCTAAAAAGTAGTCTTCTTTTTTTTTAAACATATACAGCTTAGTGTTTTTTTTTTTAAATAATAAAGCACACAATTTTTAAGACAAATTTGAAAAAAAAATGTTATTTTACATTGCTTACCTTTTGTAAAGCCAATTCTCAAAGACTCTGGAGAACTGTTAATTCCGAGAATGTTCTTTCGTTTTAAAAACTTCCAACGCAGATACAAAAAAAATAATTATGGGAATCCGCTTTTATGAATAAAAACTGCCAACACAGATACAAAAGAAATTGTATGGGAATCCCCTTTTATGAATACCGTTGAAGATTCAAATTTAAAACGATTTGGTTGTCACATAAAATTTGTTCAAGTTAAAGAGTTTTAAATTTTTTTCGATGTTCAAGTTACAGAATACATAATGAAAAAAATCAAGTCACCGAATATAAAGAACTATCTGTTCAAGTTGTAAGATAGCTACAGGGAAAAAATAGTATGTATGTGCATATACATGTTATTGGATTGTTCAAGATATCGTATGTTCAAGTTACCGAAACTCCTCTGTAGAATGTTGCCTATAGGCAACATTGGGCAATAGTGGTCAATTTAACACACATATGTAAATAAATTTCTTCTTTTTTTATTTAGACATTTTTATTGAATTTAAATATGATACTGCACAAAGCAATTCTTTTGCGGATTGCTACACAACTACATATACTTTGAAATTGCTTCACTTTGAGCGTGGAAAGCCAATTTGACACATCCTGCATCGTCCCTTTGAACCCCATTGTACCCAATGGCTAGTTTGATCAAACCTTTTACATATGTATGTTTGTCTATTATAACATTCAACTATACCTGGACGAGGGATCGATATATACTTTTTCTCTTTTCGGCACCATCGCTTACATTCATTCATCGGGTTTTTACCTATGTATGTATATAGTTTGAAAGAAGCTGTACAATCTTGTTATCATACCACCAACAAACAATCAAATTGTGTGCATTTTCAAGTTTGAAATAACTTGATTCTCGGCCGTTGAACTGAAAACTGAAAAGGAACTGCTTTTCAATTTTCAGTTCAAATTTTTTTAATCCGATTCGCTCTAATGCCCATATCACAATACTGCGTTAGCGCTAGCTTCGAGTGACGTTTAACATTCAACACAGGCAATTCAATTGGGCAGCCTTAAATACTGCGTTGGTGCGAGGCTCCTTACGATTGTCAAAAAATAAGAGAAAAATGAGAGCGAGAGAACACGTAAACTCACGTAACCAAAGCAGACAAAAGTCAAACACGTCGAAAATTTCTGTGAGTTTGACAGCTGTTGATGTCTTTTCTGATTGAAGTATATGCTGTAATAGTGCTTTTTGTGTTTTTTTGGAGAATAATTCGAACAAAGGTAAGTATTTATTGATTTTATTACTTAAAAACGGGCATTTAATAACAAAAACATTATTTCAGATGTCATTCGAAGAAAAATTGATTTCGATGGTGAGGGACGACGCATTCCTGTACAATACAAAATCAAAATTGTACAAAAATGTATTGAAGAGGAATGCGCGTTGGGACGAAATCGGAAAGGAGCTGAACAGACCAGGTATTTATCATGCAATATATGTGAATCTTTTCTTTTAAACTCAAATAAATTAATATTTCCTTTAGCTAAAGAATGTAAACAACGCTGGAGAAGTCTCCGAGATAGGTTTGTGAGGGAGAAAAGGAAGCTAGATCTCCCCTCGGGAAGTGAAGCTGCCGATGGGGAGAAATGGGAGTTCTATGATTCTCTGGAATTTTCAAATCCATCGCTCGAAAATAGAGTGTATGTACATTTACATATGTACATACATATATTAAAATGCACTTATGCATTTTAAATTTATTTTTTGGTTATTTGTAAAAAAATGTTTTTTTTTTTTTCATTTGCAGACAATTCGGAAACTTTCACAGCAGTCAAGAAGACTCCAGCAACACCAACGACCCATCATCTCCATTGGATCTCGGAGACTTCTCGTTTCCGGCGGTGCCAACACCAAGGAGAAGGCCAGCGGTGAAGCGCACTGAGGCAGCATTCTCCCAGTTCCTCGAGGAAGTCAAAGCAACCGTGAATGAGAACCTCGTCGTCCAGAAAAAAACTCCCATTCACGAGTTCATGCACTGCATGGCGAACCGTATGGTCCCACTTTCGCAAGCAGCGCAGTGTAGGCTGCAGAATTTAATTTGTAATGCCATTTCAGACGAGCTACTAAAAGAATTGGATCAATAAAGAGTTTCTTTGTATAAATGTTTCTTTTATTTCATAAATGTTAGATTTTGTTTGCATTTAAAAAAGTACTTATTTGTTCTCTCATCGCAAAAGCTATTCTGGATGAGTTGTGAGCACCTATTATGTCTGCTTGAGGAAGCGGTGTAATTTCATTTCGCCAAAGACCTCTGATAAGAATATCACCGTTCTCATCATATGAGTCGACGAACTCAGGTGTGCAATAGGCAGCTTCATTCAACTTGATGAAATTGTGTAGGACTGTGGTGGCTTTTACGATCTTGTCAGCATTTGTTGGTAGCATATGAAGTGTTGTTCGAAGTATACGCCACTTTGCTACCAATATGCCAAACGCGTTTTCGATAACACGGCGAGCTCGAGACAACCGTTTATTAAAATAATACTTTTCAGCATTAAAATTTCTGCCTGGATAAGGGCGCATTAAATATGGCTTCAAGGGAAATGCTGCATCTCCTACCAAGTAGTGGTTGCAGTAGAAGTCGGAGTTAGGAAGCAATTTTGGTGGAGGCAAATTCAAATTTCCGGACATAATTGTATGACCAAAGGGTGACTGTGAGAAAATACCACCATCACTCTGACTTCCGTACGCTCCAATGTCAACTGATGTGAACGTATATGAGGCATCACAGACAGCGAGTAGAACAATCGAATGATGCCCCTTATAATTGAAGTACTCCGATCCGGCACCGGGTGGACACTGTATATTTATATGTTTGCCGTCAATCGCACCCACACAGTTCGGAAGATTCCACAGCTGCTCGAAATCTTTTGCAATACTTTCCCAGTCGTTCTCATTTGGTGGAGATAGATAAAGGGACATCAACGATTCCCACAGAACGTCGCAGGTTTCATAGATTATTTTCAGCACTGTTGAGTATCCCATTCGAAACATCCACGCCAGGACTTGCTTGGGTACTCCTTGGGACAGATACCTAGAATTTACAATTGGTACAAAGTTAAGCTTATTAATTTTATAATGGAATACATACAGAAGAACCAAAAATAATCTGGCACTAGGTTCGATTGGTTTCCTCCATGACGACTTTACAAGACGAGGTTCAATCAGCGAGCGTAGAATTTCAAACGTTTGTGGAGACATTCTTGTTATTTTGTAAAAATGCTCCGGATCTCTTTCCATCATCTGATGGAAATTTGTTTCATAGAATCCATTTGACTCTCTGCAGAGATTAAGCTCGCGAATCCACCACCGTCTTTCTGTCGTTCTCTCCATTTCTTCAACCATTTCACATGCTTGATAGCAGTGGTAGGCTATTTTCACTGTCTTAATTGTTTTTTCAATTTTTTCCAATGCGATTATATTACTCATTTTTAATATTCTTTTGGAAATGTACACAAAACACGAAAAGGCGTTTGATAAAATTTGACAGTTTTGACTTGAAAACAGCTGATAAATTTAAAATGTCACTTTAACGCACGTTCGAACCATTTCCTCGTAACACGTAATGAGGCACTCACCAACGCAGTATTGTGATATGGGCATAATTCGCTCTAATTGTTCCGACAACTAAGATACCTCCAAAGCAACCATAAGACTGACCGAGGTGAACCAATTGTCCAACAATAATTTA
This sequence comes from Eumerus sabulonum, assembly GCA_951905685.1. Taxonomy (NCBI): domain Eukaryota; kingdom Metazoa; phylum Arthropoda; class Insecta; order Diptera; family Syrphidae; genus Eumerus; species Eumerus sabulonum. The sequence continues at coordinate 181,190,341 of OX645060.1, forward strand.
AAATTTCGATTACTTGGAATATTCGTCGATAAATAAAGAACTATGTCCGAGAATATTTCTAACCCATACGATGGGCATGTTCTTGTCTTTTTTTTTTTTTTTTTTGTTTAGAGACTCGCGCAGGTTCAAGAGTTTTTACATTCTCTTACACACACAACCGAAACGTAGTGCAGTGGTTTGGGTCGTTGATGTTCGTTCACTACTCTCAGGGGTGGTTGTTGACTGGTTGTGTTGAGCCGACCAAATTCACCTTTGGGTATAGTCCGTAATAATTCGTTCGAGCACTTTTAATATTGAATTTCAGTTGGCCATATACTGTGAGTGTTATGCCTGCAGCAGTGCGTCTGATCACTTTCCATTCATAACTGCGTTGCATACTTGTTGTCCGTATAGGAATTACTTTTACTTAAGACCTTCCGATCGGCGGTCGATGACGTTAACCACTGAACCACGGCCACCCCAAATGGACGGACGTTGAGCAACTTGTCATAACTAACATGTCCTTTTTGGGGTTGTTAAGCATTATCAATTATATAGTAACACTGCCTTAGTTTGTCAAACCGATTTCCTGAAAATGATTGTGCTATCGCTAGAAGCCTGAATTTTTGCGCCCATGTCATTTTTATTTGTGATATTTTCACTGAGGGCGCCGTGGCGCAGTGTTTAGTGTGTTGGACTCTGACGCACGATGAGCGAGTTCGGATCCCGATAACACCAACGTCCCTCCTCGGCAGGGTACTGGCAAAACCCCCCGTAGTATGCTTGCCATGACAAAGTTTCTCGACTCACGCCGTTCGGAATCGGCATTAAAATGTAGGTCCCTTTCACCTGTGTGAAAAATAAATCACACATAACATGGATGATTGAGAGAAGCTTGGCTCTGGTCCTTCATGGGCTGTAACTGAACCCAAGTACAGTAATACACCGAAGAATCTCTTTATTTAATAAAGTTCACAATTTAATTATACGCCATTCGTTTGCAAAGCATATTTGTTGGTTTCATCACTGATTTTTTGAATAATTTCACATCGAAAAACTGGACCAAATAAGCTAACGGTTCCTTGGGCTTACTACAGATGGAGATGACTTCGTCTTCCCAAACCGTATCGCCCTCATTCACCCCGGTACTTATCTCAAACTATATATGTAAGTAGGTACATTTTTTCAACCACCTCCTGCACTGTTTCCTCATTTTGCGTTTCATTACTAGGTTCTGTGACGTCCCCAGCAAGCTCCTCAATCGAACCAATCTCGTTTCCTCTACCATATTTTCTAACAACTCATCTTCTTCGTAATTTTCACCTACACTTTCATTAGCAGGATAATCCCAGATAAAATTGATCAATTTTATAATTTCCTGCTTTCCAAGCCTTTAGTTCCATTTCTGACAAAGAAAATATACATGAACATTATGGACCAATGTTGCCTATGGGCAATATTTTGTTTCTTTTATTTCATTCAGTTTTCAGTTTTACAGACGCTGTATCCGTAGACGTCGTACCAGGCCGATGTCGCTGTACAACCCGTGCAGTTCTTCGTTATACATATCTTCTCCTCGAAACGACCAAGGGCATCTTCATCCGCTTTTGTTAAGGCCCAAGCCTCTGCGCCGTAAAGGAGGACTGGGATGATTTAGGTCTTATATAGTGTCACCTTGGTTATCCGAGCGAGGGCTCTACATCTCAATTGCCTCTTGAGCCCAAAGAAACAGCGGTTGGCAAGAGTGATTCTGCGTTTTATCTCAGCGCTGATGTTGTTGTCGCTGCTCATCAGTGAGCCAAGGTAGACGAATTCCTTGACCACTTCAAAGTTGTATCCGCCCATGGTGACGTTCAGATATTTGGTTTTACCCTCATTAACCTTGAAACCCATCTTAGCCGCTTCTACCTCAATGCTTACAAAGGCCTCATTGATGTCTCGCTGTGTCCGTCCAATCGCGTCAATGTCATCGACGTACGCAAGCAATTGCGTAGAGGTAAATCATACCTCTTGTGTTGGCCAGTGACTCTTGCACGATCTTTTCAAGCACTATGTTCAAAAAGTTGCATGACAGCGCGTCACCTTGCCTAAATCCTTTTTTAACATCAAAGGTCTCGGTTTGCTCATTACCGACCTTAATGGAGCAGCGAGAATTCTCCATTGTCATCCTGCACATTCGGACGAGTTTGACAGGGATGTTAAAACTAGACATGGCTTTGTATAGCTCATCTCTATACACGCTGTCATATGCAGCCTTGAAATCGACGAAGAGGTGGTGAGTGTCGATTTGGTATTCCTGGGTCTTCTCCAGGATCTTCCGTAGCCTAAATATTTAGTCTATTGTGGATTTACCTGGCCTGAAACCACACTGATAAGGGCCGATCAGGTTATCCACAAACGGCTTAAGGCGTTCACACAATACGGCAGAGAAGATCTTATATGCGATGTTAAGGAGACTTATTCCCCTATAGTTGGCGCAGTTATAGGGGTCCTTTCTTATGGACCGGACAAACGATGCTGAGATTCCATTCGTCGGGCATGCTTTCCTCCGACCATACCTTGCAAATGAGATGGTGCATGCACCTTACCAGCTCATCTCCAGCCGCCTTAAGAAGCTCAGCAGACAGGCCGTCTGCGCCCGCGGTTTTATTATATATACGTACATATATACGTACTTATAAATGCATTCGTACATCACACCACTACCAATTTGGCAACGTCTACAACACATTCCTTCATAATCAATTTAAAATTGTTCATTTATATAAACAGTGTCGTAAGCCAACATCGTCCTAGATACATATGTACATACATACATATTATCACCTTATGTACTCGATCACAACAGGGGCATGAAATAATTATATACAGAGCTGCTTAACGGCATCCTTTACTCAACAAGGAACCGATTTGTTTATCGCAACGTCCTGCCTTATTAAGAGTGGCAGTTACATCATCCGAAAGTTTTCCTCGTTGTTCCTACTTTTTTGTTTTGTTTCTCTGTCATTCTTTATATCCGGTGAGTGTTGCTAGGACGTAACGATTTTACTCCTTGGCATACCAATGATAAATAGCCATGTACGGTTTGAAAAAAAAAATCGAATCTTAAGGTTAATAAACTGACAAGAAAAACTTCTCCATTTTGCTCTCCTCTTTATAGGATACTTGGGAAATGATACGCATTTGTATAACGCCATCATGGCGTCACTTTAACGACGTACCTGTGTCACTAGTGGGCGTCTTTTACATATAAAGAGGTTGTGTGTGCTTTCAAAGAATCTTGAACATTTTTATTTTACATTTTTTCCAGGAAGTTGCCATAAAAAGTGTTGTTTAACGTACTCTGGTGCTGCTAGGTTTAATGCACATTTAAATGGTCCTTATGGTGAACGAGATAGTATGCTATAAGTGTTTAAAAGTAGAGATGCCTATGCATGTTCCTGCAATATTTTTGTTTTCAGACGGTCTTACCCCGAGATTAGAGGCAAGCAACCTTCTAAATGTCGCATTCAATTTTATATTTTATGTAAAAATTGGTTAGATTCTATTAAAAAACAGGTCAGACCTTAGTCGGGTAAATAGGATCAATTCATTGTGCATAAAAAAAAATGTGCGTCCTAAGCATGTTGAATGACATATGTTTTCATTTAAAAATATGTTCACCGCCGACAGTTTAAAATGGTTTAAAGCAAACAAACCCTTGTCCTGTATCGTGATAGCGTTTTTTTTTTTTTTTTTATCTTTATCGGGAGAGTATCACAACTCTAAGCGATCTTCGATCGAAAGTGACGTTTTAGTTGAGTGTCACTCAAAACTGATAGTGTGTACATGTGAATGATGGTTTGACGATCAAAAGTGACGAGTTGCAAAAATGTTCGTGGTTGCATGACGATCAGCGGCCATGTTGGTTTTGATCGACAGTGTGTACATGAATTGTGTCATTCAAATTCAAAACTGATTCAAACGTTGGACATGGATGAGAGTGGATGAGAGCAGACAATTTCTCGAGGAATTTATAAATATTTACGAGTCACCACGGTGGGACTCTGGGACGTAATGTGTCCAGAATATACATATATGTACGTCAGGACAAAAAAGACGAAGGTTACCAGGAGCTAGTGAATTTAATGGAAAAATACAAATTCGCTGTCCATGGTGACTGCGCGAAATTATGTACTTGAATGATGTTTTGCGTGTCAAACAAAATCTATAGTGTGTACATGAGACACTTCACTCAAAACTGACGTCACTTTTAGTCGAAGCTGTGTACCGCACTTTAATGAGATAGGAAACCACTTCCGTGGTAGTCAGAGAACTACCGACAAACCCCCCAGTATTATTATATAATAGTCAGGAACAGCTTCTTGAAATTCGCCGCTCGGGGTAGGCAATAGACTGTAGATCCTTTTCACTTGCAATCACACACAATATAAGCGTAAAAGTACAAGGTATCTCAAAAGAAAGTTTTTATTTGTATAGCTTATTGCGTGGGCGGGCTAACAATCCGCCCACGTAAAAAAAAGAAAAGTTATGAATGAGCAAGATGCCTCGGATACACGGACGGATACTCGACGACGACAGCGCACGAAAAAGGAACATGATTTGCGAGTATGCTCCTGGAATGTGAGAACCCTGTACACTCCCGGAGCTGCTCATAAACTAGAAGGAATCCTCACGCAGTACAAGGCGGATATTACTGCGGTCCAGGAAATACGCTGGATAGGAAACGCTATGATTAGGAAGAAAAATTGCGACACTTATTACAGCTGTCACAAAAGGTTGCACTTACTGGGATGCGGATTTGTCGTGGGAAAGCGGTTAAGGTCGAAGGTCATCCACTTTAAACCTATAAGTGATCGCCTGGCTGTGATCCGCTTCAGAGGCAGATTTTATAACATCATGTGCACACGCCCCTACCAACGAGGCTGAAGACCCTATCAAGGAGGACTTCTATGACCTCCTGGACAAAGCCTACGGAGCTTGTCCGGAGTACGATGTAGAAAACGTGCTCGGGGACTTCAACGCCAAAACCGGTAAGGAGAACACCCTTGGTGGAGTGATCGGAAAGCACAGCACAAGGCCGCAGGCTCAGATGGCTTGCCATCAGAGCTCTTCAAGGCTGGCGGCGATGTTCTGGTAGGGAGCATGCACCAGATCATCTGCAGAATTTGGGAAGATGAAAGCATGCCCGACGACTGGAATACCAGCTGTATATGCCCCATCCACAAAAAAGGCGATCCTACCTCTTGCAAGAACTATAGATGTATATCCCTGCTCAATGTCGCATACAAGATCCTGTCCTGCGTATTGTGTGAACGTCTAAAACCATTTTGCACCGCACAAATCGGCAGCTACCAGTGCGGCTTCCGACCCGGCAAATCAACTATAGACCAAATTTTCACACTTCGACAAATCCTGGAAAAGACCAACGAGTTTCGAATCGATACACACCATCTTTTCATCGATTTCAAAGCCGCCTACGACAGCATTCACTGTGAAGAACTGTTTGGGACGATGGCCGAATTCGGGATCCCGGTAAAACTGATCCAGTTGTGTCGCGCCACGCTAAAAAACACGCGATGCACCGTGCAACTCGGTTCTAGGACCTCGGAACCATTCGGAACATGCACCGGATTTCGGCAAGGAGATGCGCTGTCATGTGACTTCTTCAACCTGGTGCTGGAGCAGATAGTGCGACGGGCAGGCATCAACAGGGAAGGCACTATCTTTTACAAGTCCATCCAGCTGCTAGGATACGCGAATGATATCGACATCATCGCGTGTTCTCGCCGTGGCATTGTGGAAGCATTCATGGCGATTGAAGAACAGGCGAAACGAGTTGGTCTTAAGATCAATGAGGACAAAACGAAATACATGCTGTCAAGCTAAAACCAATCCGTCGCTCACCACCTGGGACAAAATATAACAATTTTCATTTCATTTTTATTAGTAGCGAATAAAATACATTTCTTTTCTATAACTATATTGCACAATTTACAGAGATATGGTACATGTATGTTACCTTACTACTGAAATATTAATAACAATTTTTTTTTAAAATATATTGTTATCATAACCACTTATATCGTTCGAAGGAAAAGCTACTACAAAAAACCTTCACATAAAAAAAATATAACAATTGACAGCTACAATTTCGAGGCAGTTAGAGAGTTTGTCTACCTCGGGGCAAACGTAAATTCCACAAATGACACAACAGTGGAGATCCGGCATAGAATCGCCCTTGACAGCCGCTGCTACTTCGGCTTGTCCAAACAACTGGGGTCAAAACTCCTCACTCGAAAGACCAAAGGCATGCTTTACAAAACGCTCATTCTGCCAGTCTTGCTGTACGGAGCCGAAAGCTGGACGATAAGCAGGACAGCGGAGCTAATTTTGGGTTCTTTCGAAAGAAAAATTCTGCGCCGGATATTTGGTCCTGTCTGTGAGGATGGTGAATGGAGATGAAGACACAACCACGAACTCTACGAGCTGTACCAAGGACTACCGGAAGGCAAGGATCCGTCGACTACGCTGGCTCGGCCACATCGAGCGCATGGACATCAATGCTCCAGCTAAGAGTGTCTTCGACTCCGAGCCTCCTGGTTCGAGAAGAAGGGGAAGACCGAACCTCCGGTAGAAAGAACCGTGCCCGGGACCGTCAAGGATGGAAGGCAGCTATAGCTCATGCTCTGATCCTCCATGGATCGCTGGCTTGATAAGTAAGTAAGTAAGAACTTAAGAAGAAAGTTTTTAGGACTTTAAAACAATATAGGTGCCGAACAGGAAGAATATTCATATCACGGAACAAAAGATAACCGGGATGACGACGATTTTTACGGCATATTTTTCTTAAAACATTTTTTTGCAGGATCAAAAGAGGCATAATTTTATTCATATTTGTACCTCCCCAACACGTAATACCATATTGGAGCTTCGAATGGAAGATCCCATAGTAAATTACTTTTAGTAATTTTGTAGAGCAAACTTTTTTTAGATAACAGAAGTTCCGAAGGGTGCTGCGAAGATACTTCCTTAATCACTCAGTATGGTTTATAAGGCTCATCCTAGAATCTATAAAAAAGCCCAAGTATTTGAATTCGTCTAATTTCTCAACTGAAAAACGTAGAGAACGGTAAGGCGGGAATACAACTACAACTTGTAAGTTTGTATCAGGTGCATGAAAAACTACTTCAACGTTGTTAGATTTTGGTAGAGAGATCAAAATACATAATTTTTGTTTTGGAGCTAATATTTAATTTGTGCTCAAACCAGATCCTTTATGAATTTAGATCCCAATTGATGATGATCCATAAAAACAGGCTTCGTCATCAGCGAAGAGAGCTAAGCTTTAAAGCTTAGCTTAAATAGAGAGTCGATATAGACTAGGAACAAAATAGGTGACAAGACAGAACCTTCTGGCACTCCCAAATTAAAAAACAGCATTTCGCTCCTCGCTTCTTCGATCTTTACTCTTTGGGATCGTTCAGAAAGGTACGACCTAAACCAGTCGAGTGTGAATTCACGGAACCCAGCTTTTTCTAATTTAGTCAATAGGATGGCGTGGTTAACTATGTCAAATGCTTTTGCGATATCTACAAATAGGCTTCTAGTGTACTTTCTCGCGTCAAGGCTGGAAAAGATATGGGAGCAACAATTTCGAAGAGCATCTTCAGTTAATTTTCCCCCCTGAAAACCAAATTACACTGACCTGAAAAAATTAGTTTTACTTAGAAAGGACACTATCCTCTCCTTAGTGCGTGTTCACATTGGTGGAAGCGCAGCAAATTGCCTGAAAGAGAGGGAACGATTTTTAATAAGTGGAAACGAGAAGGGTTGCTTGCACCGAAAATCCATCTTAAAACTGGATTTTCGGGTGAAGCAAACCGTTCCATTCTAAATTCATTCCATTTTTGACAGTTTTTCTTCATTTATTCGTGACTGTTGGACATAAACAAGTTGATTCGGTTCGTGAAGATGACTTCTTTCGCTGGTAATAGAATGAAAATGACCCGATTCATGCGTTCCACTTGTCGAAAATTCAAGTGTGTAAATGTGAACACTATTTGCCTTCTTGCGCTTGTCCTTCCCGCGACAATGTGAACACGCTCTTACGGATTTTTTCAAAAACTCTGCTAAAAACAGGAACAAGAGAGATGGAGAAAATGCTGCGATTGCAGATAACAGCCAAAACATAACAACATGCTTTACAATCCTGTTCGAAATGCCATCAAATCCACATGCATTTGAATTCTTAAGGGATCCAATTGCCCTTAGTACATCGAGAGAGGTTATGGGCTCAAAGGCAAAACTATATCCCTGAACAGTTTGCAGAAAACGAACACAGGCAACAAAGAGGTTCGTTGGTTGGACTTGTTGAACTGTTCACTATTGAAGTAAAGTACCTGTTTAAAGCGTTTGCAATAATAAATTTATCCGAAACCATTTATCATTTACAGGATTAGCAGTCGGTATTTTGTTAACAGAGTCCTGGTTCAGAATATTCCCATTTGCAGACATGAGCCGTTCACGATAATAATTATCGCGGCAAATGCGAATATCTGTTTTAAGCTGAGAGCATAACTTCTTGTATTTACTTTTTAGATGTAGATTATTAGGATGCTTAGAACACTTAACTCTGAGCATATTTTTGATACGTACCTTGTCAACGAGATGATCCGTTATCCAAGGCTTGAGTCTTTTTTTAGATGTTTTTAAAAATTCAGTAGAGGTACAGTTAGGGGAACATAAGCTTCTCCAAACAAAAAAAAGGGAGCATGAGAAGCTCGCGATCGTAGAGATGGAGAGATGCTATCGCAGGAATGACGTTCGGAGGTTTTATCAACGAATAAAACAAACATGCCAGGGATATAAGATCAGAACGGAAGCCTGCAGGGACGAAAATGGAAATCTAGTAGTGGATTCACAGTCGGTCCTAAGAATCTGGAAAGACTACTTCTGCAGACTGTATAACGGCGATGACAAAAGCTGCTGGAGTAGACGGACTACATGCCGAGCTCTTTAAGGCAGCTGGAGATGACCTGGTTGGGAGTATGCACCAGCTCATCCATAAGATATAGTCAGAGGAATGCATGCCCGATGAATGGAATCTAAGCATCGTTTGCCCGATCCACAAGAAAGGAGACCCCTTTGTCTGCGCCAACTACAGAGGAATAAGTCTTCTGAACATCGCTTTAAAATCTTCTCTGCTGTTCTGTGTGAACGCTTGAAACCGTTCGTTAATAAACTGATTGGTCCATATCAGTGTGGTTTCACACTGCGGCAGATCCTGGAAAAAACAAACGAGTTCCAGATCGACACCCACCACCTGTTTGTCGACAAAGCCATGTCTAGTTCTGACATCCCTGCGAAACTCGTCAGATTGTGCAGGATGACTCTGGAGAACTCTCGCTGCTCCATCAGGGTCGGAAGCGACCTAACCGACACCTTTTATGTTAAAAAAGGTTTTAGACAGGGCGACACGCTATCGTGTGACTTTTTCAACATCGTCCTTGAAAGGATGGTGCAAAATTCACTGGTCAATACGAGGGGCACCATCTTTTTCAAGTCCATACAACTGCTCGCATTTAGCGATGACATTGACATAATTGGACGAAGTCACGAGATGTCATTGAGGCCTTTACGAGCATTGAGACGGAAGCGGCTAAGATGGAACTGGCGGTAAATGAAGGCAAAACGAAATATATGGTGTCGTCGAAAAAGGACACCAACCATCGGCGTCTTGGCCAGGATGCACATATTGGCAGGTATAATTTCGAGGTAGTCAAGGACTTCGTCTACCTAGGCTCCGCAGTGACATGCAGAAACGACATCAGTGCCGAAATCAAACGCAGAATAACTCTTGCCAACCGCTATTTCTTTGGGCTCGGGAGGCAATTGAAAAGCAGAGCCCTCACTCGAAAAACCAAGGTGAGCATATAGAAGATCCTTATCATCCCGTTCCTGCTCTATGGCGCAGAGACAGGGACCTCATTGAAAGCGGATGAGGAGGCCCTTGGTCGTTTTGAGAGAAAAATTTTGCGTGCGATTTTCGGCCCGACCTGCATAAATGGGGAGTGGAGGGGAAGACTTAACAGTGCACTCCACGGGCTGTACAGCGACATGAACATAGCACGGCGTCTTCGAATCCAACGTCTAAGATGGATAGGTCATGTTGAGCGTATGGAAAACACAGCTCCGGCCCGAAAGGTCTATGAATCCAACCCCGAGGGGCGACACGGTCGAGGACGGCCAAACTTAAGGTGGCGCAACCAATTGGAAGAGGACCTTCACCAACTAGGCGTGCGGCACTGGAGACTGCTGGCGAAAGACCGTGCCAGTTGGAGAGGTTTTTTGAAGGAGGCCCAGGTTCGCCATGAACTGTAGCGCCAAAGAAGAAGAAGACAGTTAGTTATGTGTTTGCTGAAAAAATCCATAAAGAGATTATAGGAAGCAGAGGCATCATTTTCTAAATATATGACTTGGACGCGATAGACAATAATTAATTCTTATAGTCGTTCTCACCAAGGCAATTACTATGAAATACTTTTCACCTGCCCTAGTTAAAATCTGCTAATTATTTTGCAACTCCAGTGCACCTAGTCAGGATGAATGCTCAATTGAAAGTCAGGAAAAATTCTTTAATTTTAAGGGCAATTTCTATTCTGCAATGAATAATTCACAAAAACGAAATAAAGAAATTGCTGAAAAAATCCCGCGCATCTATGGCATTAATTTATTTAATAAATACTATGTAACCGAAGCGTTTGCAATCCATTAGTGTCGACCAAATTATTGGCAACCAGCCATTGGCCAAGTGCTTGATTTTCGTTATTTCATTTTGGTTTTAATTTAAACTGACTCATCTGCACCACGCTTGTGATTTCTGTTAGACCTGAAACATTTGCTTGTCAACGTATCTAAACATGTATGGATACTTAGATATCAGGGTGGAATACTATGGGGTCAAAAACTCTGATATATGTATACTGTGTATTTGTGCGAATAATTGCGGAATGGAGTTTATGTTTCAAAATAAACTCACATTTCTTTGTGAGTGGATTGAGTGGGTCTATTTTCGGAAGACCACATGGTGTGGGGTTATTTATCCATTTGACATGACCAATCTTACATTGAAGATGGTGCTCTGGTGTTTATGTTTACTTCGAAGTACAAAGAGTAAAATGTTTCATTTGTATTTTCTATTTCTGCTATTTTTAGTTTTCTTTATTGCCTTCTAAAGAGTGTAATAAAAATCTAAGCATGACTGTAATTATATACAAGTGTATTTATTAGGACATTGCGGTTGACAAGTTATATGAAATTTCAATAGATTTTCCAGTCATAAGGAGATTATTTCCTCTCACGATGGGAAGGTTGACGAACTATCAAATATGAAACATTTGTTTAAATGTTATCTATTGCTATACTGCTATACTTTTTCACTAAACACCAGATGATTAATAATGAACGATCAATGCCCATAGTTGTGGATCCGATTTTATGAATCGGACAAAACATTTGCAACTCGAACAGAAACTGGGAAATTTCATAAAATTCACTAAATTTTTATTCGAAAACATACAATGTCTTCACATATTTTTAAAGCTCAATATTTAAGGAAAATAAAAACACATAATTCACAAAAATCCAATATATATTTCTTAAGTTACGATAAATTATGATAAGGAACTTAAAATTTTCTATCGTCAAAACAATTGCAACTGAAGTAATTGCAACGCTGAACAGTATATTTACCGTTAATCGCAGTCGTTTTCCATTATTTCTGAGTTGTGTCATATTGAGCACATGTCAAGGGTTCGTTGACTGAAGGCTCACTTACGTAAATATTTTTAAAAAGAGCAGGCTTCCATAAGAAAGGCGACTCCTATGACTGCGCCAATTACAGAGGGATTAGCCTCCTGAACATCGCGTACAAGATCCTCTCTGCCGTACTGTGTAAGTACCTGAAACCGTTCGTGAACAATCTGATAGGTTCCTACCAGTGCGGTTTCAGTCCAGGAAAATCCACGATAGCCCAAATATTTACACTACGGTAGATCTTGGAGAAGACCCATGAATTCCAGGTCGACACGCACCATCTTTTCGTCGACTTTAAAGCCGCGTATGACAGTGTTTATAGAAATGAGCTATACAGAGCCATGTCATGTTTTAACATTCCTGCCAAACTCGTCAGACTATGCAGGATGACTATGGAGAACTCTCACTGCTCCATTAAGGAGGTGAACTAACCGACCCCTTTGATGTTAAAAAAGGTTTTAGACAGGGTGACGCACTCTCATGTGATTTCTTCAACATTATTCTTGAAAAGATCGTGCGGGACCCTGCGGCCAATACAAGAGGTACGATCTACTTCAAGTCCACACAATTGCTTGCCTACGCAGATGACATTGAAGTTATTGGACGAACAAAGCGAGACGTCAATGAGGCGTTCACAAGCATTGAAGCAGAAGCGGCGAAAGTGGGTCTAAGGGTAAATGGGGACAAGACCAAATATATGCTGTCATCCAAGAAAGACGCACAACACCGACGTCTTGGTCAGAACGTCATCTTCGGCAGCTATATTTTTGAAGTAGTCAAGGACTTCGTCTACCTTGGCTCGATAGTGACAAGCAGCAAGAAACCAGCGCTGAGATAAAACGCAGAATAACTCTTGCCAATCGCTGCTTCTTCGGGCTCAAGAGGCAATTGAGTAGTAGAGCCCTCTCTCGAAAAACTAAGGTTTCCCTCTACAAAACCTTAATCATCCCGGTCCTCCTCTACGGCGCTGAGGCTTGGACGTTATCAAAAGCGGATGAAGAGGCTCTTGGACGTTTCGAGAGGAAAATTCTGCGTGCAATCTTTGGTCCCGTTTGTGTAAACGGAGAATGGAGGAGGAGATTCAACCAAGAACTGTACGGGCTGTACAGCGACATCGGCCTGGTTAGACGTCTTCGGATCCAACGTCTAAGATGGCTAGGCCATATAGAGCCAATGGACATCAACGCTCTGGCCCGAAGAGTCTTCGACTCCAACCCCAAGGGACGACGCAGCAGAGGACAACCGCATTTAAGGTGGCGCGCACAGATGGAAGGGGACCGATATAAGAAACCAAAGAAGTAGCTGTTGTGCATCGCGGCGGTCGACCACGTAAAACAAGCTCCCGAATGGACGCTTTGTTGGCCCGAACAGTTAAAATCGATCCCTTCATATCTGCGCCGAAATTGCTTCATGATTTCCAGCAAACAGTAAGTGCTAGAACAGTATTTCGTCGGTTGACCGAAGTTAATGTGGGCTCTTTTCGACCTGCCAAAAAACCAGTGATTTCGATCCGAAACCAGAAAAAGCGTAATCAATTTGCAAAAGAACATTTATTGTGAGACAGTCCTTTTTAGTGATGGGTCTAAATTCAATATCATGGGTAGCGATTGAATTGCGTATGTTAGGAGACCACTTGGCAAGCGACATCAAACTCGCTATTGCTTAAGAACTTTTAAGCATGGTGGAGGTAATGTGATGGTGCGGGTTGTTTTTCTACTGCTGGTTTGGGTCCATTGTCTCGCATAAATGGTATAATGGACCAACACGCATATGAAAACATCTTAAACGATGTTGGGCTACCATATGCGGAATGGAAAATGCCGTTGCTTTGAATATTCCAGCAGGATAATGACCCAAAACACACATCAAGGCTTGTCAAATCGTGGCTCAGTGATCAAAACATCACTGTTATGGACTGGCCTGATTTAAACCCAATTGAGAATCTTTGGGAAATTGTGAAACAAAGAATAAATCGGATTGATGTTCGAAATGCGGAAGATTTTTTCTCAAAAATAGAGAAAGCCTGGAATGAAATTACATTGAATATTTTAAAGAATTTAATTGAATCCACGCCATGGCGCTGCAAGGCAGTGACTGAAAATAGAGGATTTGCCACGAAATATTGAATATTTTTTAATTTTTCTGACTTGGATTAGAAGTTGCAATTGTTTTGACGCTAGAAAATTGTAGGTTCCTTATCGCATTTTATCGTAACTTAAGAAATATACATATATTGGTTTTTTGTGAATTATATGTTTTTATTTCCCTTTAATATTGAGCTTTAAAAAAATGTGAAGACATTGTTGTCGAATAAAAATTTAGTGAATTTTATGAAATTTCCCAGTTTCTGTTCGAGTTGCAATTGTTTTGTCCGATACTGTATATCATTCTGCATGGTATTTTGACATTATGAACTATCAAGCCTGGCCTGGCTAATAAAACCGAATAAGTTTTTTATCAAAAAATTTATTTATTTTATTCCTGAAATTTGCCTTTCTATCATTTAATCTACCGCATAGTTTCTTCCAGTAATTACGTTTTTATTTTTACCTTATTCTCTGCATATGAAAGTAGCAAAGATTTAAGTTGAATCATCTGTATTCTCGTATGATATTAACCTCAGTTAATGTTCTCAGATGACGTATAATAAGTTACATTCTGCTCAATCCAAATACCGAAAAAATACATCGTACATGAGCAGGACGAAGAAAAACGATCCAGTTTGTCTGCTACCCATGAAAGAGGAGCAGAAAATGGACACAAATCACTGATGAGGAAAACCTTAAAACTCTTCAAAGTTTACAATTGTTTAGAAAGCGGAATCGGAACCGAGATGTAATGGGCCAAATTATGCTTGCCAAGTCCAAAGTTTTAAAAAGTTTTAGCTCGAATATAATTATAGAGCTTGCCAGGAGTGTTGCGGACGCCAACTAGGTGTATCATACTGTCTACCAAAATTAACTGAAAGTTTTTCCAAGATAGTTTGTTATTAAAAGTCAACTGGTTCATTATAATCGGCCTGCCAAGAATTGGTCAGTGAGTATGCTGTGCAAACCGTGCTTATATACACTATGACAGGACTCTTTTGCCTACTGTATGTACGAGTATGTATAATACGTAAGACGTCCATTTTTTTTTTTTTTTTTTTTTTTTTTTTTTATAGATGAAAGCCATTTGATCCCTGTGACGCGTCCGAGTACCTTGAAATTTCTATTATATAACATCGCCACCATCAGGGTGTGACCATTAATCTTGGTTTTCTTTCGTTGTCTGAAGGATATCTGGGAGAAATATACAGTGGTGGAAAGATAAATAGCACTCATCCCTTATTTGTATTAAAATGTACTATAATAAAATAAGGAGTTATATGTCTTTATGAATACTTATTTTTTTTATTTTTGTTTGGAACATAAGATCACGTTTCATTAATTTTTTTTCTAAAAAATAAAGCACACGGCAATAAATACCAAAAAAATAGATTAAATTCTTGAAAAAGGCTGGAAATATAAATAGCACTGAAAGTAATAATGGAGATAAATTAAAAAATTACTTACTTTTTCTTACTGTTATGAGCTGTAAAAGTTGTATAGCTTTAATATTTAGTAGGATAACCTTTGTTCAATATGACTGCATTTAGTCGGCGGGGTAAACTTTCGACAAGTCTTTGGCAACGGGTTTGGGGTATGGAATACCAGCCTTCTTGAATGGATGTCCACAAATCGTCCAAATTTTTGCACATTTTCTGCTTTAAACGAGTGTCCACGTCGTTCCACAGATTCTCAATTGGATTGAGATCTGGACTCTGTGGGGGCCAACTTAAAACATTGATTTTATTCTCCAGAAGCCACTTTTTAACCGACTTAGCAGTGTGCTTCGGGTCATTGTCATGAACAAACTTCCAATTTATGGGCAAATTTTCGAATGCAAAGGGCTCCATATGAGTTGCTAATATTTCTTTATACTGATGTTGGTCCATCCTACCAGATATTTTTACTATGGGCCCAACACCATGCCAAGAAAAAGCTGCCCATACCATTATACTTCCGCCACCATGTTTAACCGTCTTCAGTGTGTACATTGGATTATTGTCTTGACCTTTTGGGCGGCGAACATAAACTTTTCCATCAGAACCAAGTCTATTAAACTTGGATTCATCGCTCCAAAAGACATTTTTCCAAAATTGAAGAGGTTTGTCCAAGTGCTCTTTCGCGAACTCTAAGCGCTTCTTAAGATTTTTTGTTGAGACGAGTGGTTTCCTTCGGGCAATGCAACCGTGCAACCCTGCTTCTGCTAGACGATAACGGACAAGCCTTGAAGTGATGTTAATGCCATAATCGTTTTCAATATCTTTTCTTATTTGGCTAGAAGTTATGAATGGGTCCCTCCTGCTTGACGCTACAATTGCCCTGTCCATGGCTTTTGTTGTCTTTCGACGTCGATCTTTTCTAGCGATATTCTCGAACTGTTTATGCTTCTTAATATGATGTAGGGCATTGTAAACCATCTTCTTTGAGCATTTGAGATCACTCGCAATATCACTTATTCGCCTTCCACTTTCAAACAAGTTGTACATTACTTCCCGTTTTTCCGCTGAACAATGCAATCCTCTTCCCATAATAAATTTTAAAATCTAATAGAATTTCAAACTTAATCGATAAATTATAATACTCAGTACATAACATAATAGAAAACTTACGCAACAAACGTTTTAAACAAATTTTTTCACTTAAAATATGTAAGGTGCTATTTATATTTCCAGCTGCTTTGCCAACGTAACTTACTCAAATGCGAACACAGATGTACATGTATTGACAAGGTAGAAAAAAATAACTGTTTTGAATACAGTAATGTTTTACTTAGAAACTGGCATTTAAAAAATGTTGCCAATTTTATTTTTAATAATGTAGTTTTGGATGTCGTATGATTTTTCGTAAAGGTGCTATTTAAGTTTCCACCACTGTACATCGGATTAAAATGGAAATCTCGTGTTGAAAGGAAAGATATAAATGGGAAAGTAGTAGATTTATTCATTTCTTTTTAATTCCATTTATGGTTTGAGAGACATAGGAACCTCAATGCAATTTGTTACTTTTGACGTTGACAATTGAATTATGCAACGATGGGATGAAAGCATTTGCTGTTACTTTACTTGAAACATTGCTTTGTGCTTGGAATAAATGAGTTACTGACGCATTGATAAATGGATGATAAGTTCTCTAGAGTGCATTTATGACAACGAGAGAGCACACGGCATAAGGACGAGGGCAAATGAAGCATTAAATCATAGGTTTCGACCACAATACATTACGAACCGCATCAGAGTACTTCAGATTCCCAATACATATGAAGGTGAGCTTGTATACGTATATGCATGTTACTTATGTACTTACTTAGGTGGCGCTACAGTCCATGGTGAACCTGGGTATCAACCAACAAGCGTCTCCAGCTGGCACGGTCTTTGGCCAGCTGTTTCCAGCGCCGCACGCCCAATTATTTAAGGTCCCCTTCCACCAGCGTGCGCCGCCGTTGATGCGGCCGTCCTCTGCCGCGCCTTCCTTCCGGAGTGGATTCGAAGACTCTCCGGGTCGGAGCTGTATTTTCCATGCGCTCTACATGGCCGTAGACGTTGTAACAGGCCGATGTCGCTGTACAACCCGTACAGTTCGTCGTTATATCTTCCCCTCCATACATCGGTCGTTTCTTCTCGAAACGACCAAGGGCATCTTCATCCGCTTTTGTTAAGGTCCAAGCCTCTGCGTCGTAAAGGAGGACTGGGATGATTAAGGTCTTATGTGTATAGTGTCACCTTCGTTTTCCGAGAGAGGGCTCTACTTCTCAATTGCCTCTTGAGCCCAAAGAAACAGCAGTTGGCAAGAGTAATTCTGCGTTTTATCTCAGCGCTGGTGTTGTTGTCGCTGGTCATCAGTGAGCTAAGGTAGACAAATTCCTTGACTACTTCAAAGTTATATCCGCCCATGGTGACGTTCTGGCCAATACGTCGATGTTGTCCGCCTCTTTTAGATGAAAGCAGATTTTTGGTTTTACCCTCATTAGCTTTGAGACCCATCTTAGCCAATTCTACCTCAATGCTCACAAAGGCCTCATTGACGTCTCGCTGTGTCCGTCTAATAACGTCAATGTCGTCGGCGTACGCAAGCAATTGCGTAGACTTGAAATAAATCGTACCTCTTGTGTTGGCCAGTGACTCTTGCACGATCTTTTCAAGCACGATGTTGAAAAAGTTGCATGACAGCGCGTCACCTTGCCTAAATCCTTTTATATGTATGTATGAATAGTAATTGTACTAACACAACATGGGTGATTGAGAAAAGCTCGGCTTTGGCTTTGCATGGACTGTGACATCAGTATATGTAAATGCTTAAACTCAGAACCAGTAATGCACAAAAGGACATTTCTTGAAATAACACATATACATACATACATACACTCGTTCATATATTTTCTCATTTTGCAAAAGATACTACGCAATAATCTAGAAATTTAATTCATCAATTTTGACGGCTAGTCATACCTCCGTAAATACCGCCATTCCATAATGAAGTAATATTTTCTGACGCCCGTAATAGGGCTCATAAATTCTGATAAAAATGCTGAACCGTGCCAACCGAACATTTTCCGCCGCCTAAGCTGTTGACCTGCATTGAAAACATACTTACTTACATCTGAATATCCTACATGAGTCATCGATTATTAATGACTCTCACTTTTGTCCCCTTCCCCGTTTCCATCCTGCATTTTACGCTTTAACCTCCACAGTAACACGACAGAGTTTCTTCGATCAAGCAGAGTCGCCCGAGATGTCGATGGCGATGACTGCAATCGAAGAACTAGGTCAATAACAGTTCAAAGGAATTTAATAACAACTTGTGTGCATCACGTAAAATTGTTTCATTTTACTACACAAGCACGTTATGGGCCACTGAACTAGAAGCGCCTAACAAAGTACGCTAAACATATGTATGTGATTGTTTGTCCTTTATGTTTCTCATTCTTTACTCTCATCTCATCTCTTTCTTAAGTACGAATCTAAATAAACGTGAAATTGCATCTCACAAAAAAAAAAAAAAAAACAGCAGTACATTTCAACTTGTGCATATCCTTACTTCCTTTATTCTCTCTTAGGCGCTTGCAGACATAATATTTAAAATCCTAACGTGGCAGGGGATGAATATGGTGGGGAAGAGAAAATATACTACTTGTAAGGTCCTTGTGCAGAAGCACTTCCTCATAGCACGTGGTATAACAACGAGAAAAAGACATATGACGGAAAGGTTGGATAGGAAGACTTTTTATTTCTGTAAAAATTATTCTTGTTTAAGTCCTTAATCGGTATCCTCCTATAACATGTGCTTTGCCGAGCTTATTGGTGTTTTAAAATTCCTGAGGGTTGGAGGACTGAGTGTGCTTGACCCTAACCTTGCGAGTTCATCGACTGAGCAGTTTTCTGGAATATCTCTAGTAGTTTTATAGTAGTTTTATAACGAACTGTTCAGCCAACCCGTCTAGAGATAGGCGGCAGTTGAAAGATGCCTTTGATTTGTGGGTTACCGATGCCCGGGATTTTATCGTAGATTGTCTATCAGTACAAATGATAATATTGTTACGTATTCACGAACATATCCCAAAGGACCGATGGCTGTTTGACAGGTGGCCGACTGGTGGGAAATAGAGAAGCCGTGACTTTTTTTTTTAATTATCGGCGTGTCTTCTTTTTCTTGAGTTGTGATTAAAAGCTGCCAATAAAAAGTACTTCGTTTCACTTTTGAGTTTTATTTGTAATTTTAAATCCACTATTTTCTCTGCCATCACTTCGCTTGATATAACCTGATCCCGGAAAACGTAACATTGGTGTCAGAAGTGGGATCGTCAACTCGAAATGGCAGAGCAATTATCGTAAAATCTGGAAAAAATGCTCAGGAGTTAAAGAGTTAAAGGCAATGACAGGAACGGCTTTCGTAAACAAAATCATTGAATGTTCCACTTCTGAAAACCGTGCATCAACAGAACAAGCGAAAATTCAAACCGAGGATCAGGTGACGGCGGGCCAGCAATCTTGTCACCAAAGCTCATTTTCAAACATGTGCAACCTCTTCCCACCACCTTCGATAATAGCACATGCTGGCGAAATCACCATTTGCAATTCGAGATCATCGTCGAAAGCAAAGGATGGACGCCGGAACAGAAAGTTTGGACACTGGCCGCTCTTCTCCTTAGGGGAAAGTATAGCAGTGCTTGCAAATGTGAAGGCTTCTGATCGTACTGATTATGAAAAATTTGTATCAGTATCAATAGATCGGTTGAATTAATTAACCCACCCATGAAATCTAACGGACACAAGCGTAGAAAGCCCCAAAGGTAAAGTCTCGGTGACAACGAAATTTCACCTACATCAGGAAACGACCAAGAGTCAGCTATGGGGGGTCAGCGCTGACTTCAACTACTCGACCCCAACTTTTCAATTTCGGCTCGCAAAAGCTCCAGAGTGGTTTTCCAGTTGCCGTGGAAGTCGGTTTGTGCCTTGCTGAATATTGGTGGATACCGGATCATCGATTATCTTGGTGTGTCGATTTGTTATTCCTCCCAATACCCACATGTCTGGCAATGTGAGTCTACAGACGATACGCCGCAAAACAATTCGAGTTTCTGATTGCTGGCGTACTTACATATATCTCACTTGGACCCTTGGGCAGTTCAAACGACGTGTTAAATTACCAATGGTTGATTTTCCCCTTCCCTTTGGCTGCCACGGCATACTGGGTGTGGATATTCTTCAAATTCTTCTTTGGTAGCGCTACAGCCCATGAAGCACCAGAGACAAACTTCTCTCAATCACCCATGTTGTGTGTGATTCTATTTTTCACACAGGTGAAAGGGACCTACAGTTTAATGCCGATTCCGAACGGCTCGAGTCGAGAAGCTTTTTCATGGCAAGTATACTAAGGGGGGTTTTTCCAGTACCCCGCCGAGGAGGGACGCCGTGAAATAAACATTCGATGGCGTTGGTGTTATCGGGATCCGAACTCGCTCATCATGCGTCAGAGTCCAACACACTAACCACTGCGCCACGGCGCCCTCTTCAAATTACGAAAGGAATATTAGACTTCAACTTTGGTAGGCAACCCATTCCTGTGGACTATGCGAAAGGATTATTGATCGGTAAATATGTCAACAAAAACTGCAACGGAATTGTATTTGTCCGTGTTGCTAATATAGTAGACCATTCTGTAATACTACCCCGTGACACTCCAGTGGCAATCTTCGAAGAAGCAGTCTCGCTGAACCTTTAGCAGACCTTCTTAAGCGATCAGTAGAATCCCCTGATCCCGCTGAACAGCTACCGGTAAAAGACCTCTTGTGGGAATTTCGAGATATATTTTCGACGGGTCCAGATGATTTGGGACGGACAAAAGTTGTGAAGCATCAAATCCATGTAGGCGATGCTAAACCTATTAAACAACCGCCACGTCGTCTGCCCTTTGCAAAGAAGGAAGACATGCTACGACGAAATACTATCGAGCCCAGTTCCAGTCCATTGGCTTCACCAATCGTAATGGTTAAGAAGGACAGGTCTACGAGATTCTGTTTAGACTATCGTCATCATAATTCGTCGACGATCAACGACTTTTTCCCTTTACTCAGGATAGAGGACACATACACATTCAGTACTCTTGATTGCTAATCTGGCTGATGGCAGGTGGAAGTCCATCCTGATGTCCGCGATAAAACTGCATTTGTTACTAGTGATGGCTTGTGGCAGTTCAAATAATGAGTTCCGGCTTAACGAACGCTCCCGCCACTTTCGAGCGGTTGATGTCGAACGTGTAGAGAGGATTGGCTTTAGAAGTTTGCGCGCCTTACTTGGATGACATTCTTGTACATGGTAAGACTTTTGAACATGTTTTAGGATTTCCCTAAGATTTCAATTGGATTTAAATCGGGGGGACCGTGAAGGCCAATCTTTAACGACCTTTGAGGTTTGCTTCGGGTCGTTATCTTGTTGAAATCTCCATGGCAAAGGCATCTCTTCCTCAGCGTATGGAAACATGACTGTGTCTAAGATGTCCTTATACACCAAGCGACCCATTATTGCCGTTATTTGGCGTAAATGACCATATGCTTGAGCCGAAAAGCATCCCCAAACCATAACGGAACTGCCCCTCATGCTTTAGACACTTCAGAGTAGCTCGGATGTTTCCTCGATCTAACCGTGTACCTGGCTCTCGACGAACGTAAGCAATACAATCGATAGAAAAGATTTTAAATTTGTTCTCATCGCCAAATAAAATGGATTTCCAATGTGTTAGTGACCAAGTTGAATATTTATGAGCAAATTGGAGCCTAATACTGGGAGATTAGAAGCAGGCTTTTATCAACCAAAACAACTACCTTTTTTGATGGTGTTTCAAGGCTAACAGAGGTTTCTTAGCAGCTCGATATGGCCTCAAATCACTTTCTAATACACGTCTACGAACTGTGCTTGCATTGATTGATAAGTTGAGGTCCTAAACGATTGCAGTTGACGACCGGAAAGGATCTCGCTGAATAATATTCATGATTTTTTGATCAGTTCGCATGTCTGTTTTTCGGGGACGACCACCAAAAGAAGCGTTGTAATTGATAAATTTTTTCGAAAATCCGGGAAACAGTCGATTCGTGAATATAGAATCGTTCAACTATCTTTCTTCGATTCAATCCGTTTTTAAAAGCCTCAATTACCAGCTCCTTTGTTCGGGTATAATACTTATTGCCAGCCATTTTTTACACGCAAATTTAGTGAAAACTGAAAAAAAAAACAAAAACCGGCCAAGTGCGAGTCGGACTCGCGCACAAAGGGTTCCGTACCATCTGTATATATAAATATAAAAAGAGTTGTCATCAGTCATCACATTAAATCACGTTATTTGTATGATGACAGATCTTGGTTGCAGGCAGGTTATAGGCATATTACTTTGATAATCAAAAATCTCCATGGAAAACAGGGTTGCAGCTAGGATTAATACATCAATGACACAAAAGGGATCAAAGCTGGGAAGTTTGCTACTGGTTGTGGGATTTTGTCGACTAACCTTAGGTCATTATGTGACCAAGGGGATTTTTTGAATGAAAATCATGTCTGTTGTATGGGAGCCCTCCTTAAATATTAATTTTATTCTGTTTTTAGTATTTGTCGTTATAGCGGCAACAGAAATACATCATCATCAACTGTCTAACTATCACGGTTCATGAGATACAGCCTGGTGACAGACGGACGGACAGACGGACAGCGAAGTCTAAGTAATAGGGTCCCGTTTTACCTTTGGGTACGGAACCCTAAGAACAGCCTATGAATACGATCTATATATTTGAGAAAGGACACTATTTTACTAACCCGATCTGAATATCTCGGAAATTAAAACAGGAATGAGGGAAAAATAAAATCCTTGGATAGCTGTATAGTTGGCAAGCTAACATTTTTCGCTAGAATAACTAACCTAACTGTACTTTGCTCCGGTTTTATTGCTGAGACCTAAGAACGTACTGTCAGTAAAAGACTTATTTTAAATTTTTTAAAATACTATTTTTCTTTGTACAGTTAATCAAACAAAATGTCAAGAGGAAAAAAACTTGCGAATGTTTTGTACACTACTGTACATACATATGTAATAGCTGTAGCTTTAAGTAAGTTAAGGTTAGCTGTCACATTGCATCTTAAATGCATCCAGTTTAAACGGATATGATAGTTAGTTTTCGTGATTAACTAATTACCGCTTATAACTAAGTGTTTTCCAACAACTTTTGTCTACTTAAGCATACATATTGTCTGACAGGAAAATAGTACTCGAGCTTTTTCGTTTGCATTTGCTCTAGGAAATGGTGTCTTAGTCAACCCAAGATTTTTTAATCAACGGA
The DNA here is from genome assembly GCA_951905685.1 of Eumerus sabulonum. Lineage (NCBI taxonomy): Eukaryota > Metazoa > Arthropoda > Insecta > Diptera > Syrphidae > Eumerus > Eumerus sabulonum. The sequence continues at coordinate 181,214,047 of OX645060.1, forward strand.
CTTTTTATACGTAAATGGTAGAGCATCGTTTCTTCAATACTTCTTACGCCGGAACAACATAAAATTATATCGTTGGGCTATTGTACCTATATATGTACATACAGATGTATGAGAGCACCGTGGCGCAGTGGGTAGTGTGTTGGCCTCTGACGCCGATGACAGGGATCGAATCCCGACACAACCATGTCATCGAACGTGTTTTTCACGGTGTTTCTCCTAAGCTGGGTTCTGACAAAACCCCCTGTAGTAAAATTGTCATGAAAAGCTTCTCGGAATTCGCCGTTCGGAACCGGCAATAAACTGTAGGTCCCTTTCACCTATGTGAAAATGAAATCACACACAACATGGGTGATTGAGAGAAGCTCGGCTCAGGTTCTTCATGGACTGTAACGCCAACATACATACATACATACATATGTATGTTGGCTTTTCAGTTGTGTGTCCATTTACCCATGTTGTGTGTCAGCACCTACCCCGCTAAGGAGAAGCACCGCGAAAAACACAGTCGATGGCATGACTGTTTTCGGGATTCTATCCGGGCCTTTACTTTACAATATACATATGCACATACATATGTATACTCAAATATATGTACATAAATATGTATGTACATATGTACATACATGCATATGCTTATGCTCTCAGATACTCAAATATCCGTGCGGACGGAATTCTCTTTCGTCTTCTTTCTTTGTGAATGGTTCGTTCTGCCTGACAGTGGTATATTGACTATCTTTGCCGTTATACAGTTCGCAGAAGTGGTATTTTCATATTCTCAGCATCAACTGTGGTAGGTGATAGGAGATGCCTTGTAACCTGACACATCAAAGGAAGTATCCCTGACCATAGCTATTCTATGGTTTGCGCAATTGGCATTAGATTTTGGAAGAGCTTGAGGGAGACACAATCGATAAAGATACTGGCGGTCTTTTGTAACTTCAGCTAAAGATATCTGTAACTTGTAATACCAGTACCAATTCTACTGATAAAGCTTCCACATAGTTTCCTTCTCGTGATTAGAAAAAACAACACAATACCCGCAAGTATTATTTCGATGACTAAACTAACCACAAATTTACCACCACTTCAAATTCAAGTGGGTCCTTCTATCCTATCTTCAAACAGTTGGATGAACATTTTGTGTTTCTGACATTCATTTCATTGCCAGAAGACACACACACACATCAATTATTTAAATTAACCCTACCGAACAAAAAATTGAGACAATGCATTACAAGGATAACCACAATTTCCATTAGTTAATAAAAACAATTCCCTCTGTGTTTAGTTCACTCCCCGGTGATGAAATACATTAGCTAAATAACCCTTTTTCCTTTTTCCATATGTAACAACATAAAAGATATCCCCATTTCTTCCTTAAATTAGCAAAAAAAAAAAAGTAATAATAAACAGAGTGTAAAAGAAAACAAAGAGCCCTTCTGCAATACTCGTAATAAAAAATGTGGGACCGGAAATCTAATCGAAAACATTGCCAATGACATAGACATTTTAAATTCCCGTCTTAGTCAAATGATTCAATTGGATTGTCTTTCCTTTTCATGATAGTCTTTCGCACAGTCTTATCATGCCAGCACCCTTAATAGGGATCATAAATTTCATTAGCTGACAGTGACACTCTATAAATTTGCATTAACTGACGAATGATGACAGCAGGACGACATAATACCAAGTCCGATGGTTGAGTTGCCAATTATTGGAGACACAATTCACTTTGACTAATGTCACCGGGAAATGTTGAAGATAAACGTAAAAAAAGCAGAGAGAAAATGCAAATTTCGCACAGTAATAAAAAACACTATCCATTATATGATTTTCAAATTAAACCTTCATTGCAACAGAACAGAAAGCGGTCTACATTTACAGACTGTAAGCACAGCGTTATATTATATTTCATTTCGGAATGAAATACCCCATGCAACGCGAATATGTATCTACACTTTTATTAACATTTTTATCCTTTTATTTCCTCCTTTTCCGTTGGGGAAATTTCGCATTGCGGATTCGTTATTCGAGGAAGACTTCGACAAAAAGTCTTAAGCTTCCGACATATAAGCGAACGCGAAAGAAGAGAGAGCACGGAAAGCGTGAAATCGAGGAGATGGAGAGATGCTTCCGCAGGAATGACGCCCGTAAGTTTTACAATAAGGTAAAGCGAACATGCCATGACTACAAAGGGATGAAAATGGAGAACTGGTAGTAGAGTCGCAGTCAATGCTGAGGATTTGGAAAGACCACTTCTGCAGACTGTATAACGGCGATGATAGACAAGATCGAGCCATTCGTAATGGACGACGATGTAACAGAATTCAGTCCACCCGACCTAGACGAAGTCAAAATAGCGATATCAAGACTTAAGTCTAATAAAGCCGCGGGCGCAGACGGCCTGTATGCAGCGGCAAAAGTCATTGGAGGGCAGCCCTAGTCTGGCGGCGTGTTTTCCAATGATGCAATGACCTGTAATGACACCCACTAGAGTGCTCAAAGTAGCCCTTTTGGTTGCTACTAGGTCCCTTGTTGGTCCTAGGTTTAACTTAGGCCAGATTTGTTTAATGATAAAGCCGATATTACTTTCATACCATTGGAGGTTGGTCGCCTCTATGGTTCGAAGTTTTATCATGTGCTTTACCGTACTTATTGGTGTTTCAAGGTACCCGTGGGTAGGACTGAGTGTGCTTGACCCTAACTTTGCGAGTTCGTCGGCCGCGCAGTTTCCTGGAATATCTCAATGCCCGGGAACCCACAATACTTTAATGTTGAACTGTTCAGCCATCTGGTCTAGAGATAGCCGACGGTTTAGGGATGTCTTTGATTTGTGGGTTACCGCGGCCAGGGATTTTATCGCAGCTTTGCTATCCGTGCAAATGATAATATCCTTAGTGGATATTACTTTGATCCTGATCCTGATCCAGGTTGTTAATTCTGCCTGATACACACTGCAGGGATTTGGGCTCGTCATACTCGAAGTGCACTACGTCTTCGATAGTGTAAGTTCCCAGATAGTCTACCAAAGTTTCGTTGATATTATTGTCTTCGGTTTCAACTACTTGTTGGTATTGTGCCATTTCAGCAACGGATGGTTCTGTAGTTGTATGGTAAGTTCTTTGTAGTTTTTGAGGGGGTACACCGTCCGGTGAACCGGTGGTTGGTCTCTTGGATACCGGTGGCCAATTCTTTTATGGAGGCCGATTCCGATAGTTAACTTGCCTCGGGTTGACAGAGAGATCTACGTCCATGGGTAAGGGTCGTTGGAACGTCTTTGGTTGAAATTGATTAGGGTAATTACATTGTTGAGCAAATGTTGGATGATTGCACTGGTATTGTTTGGGATGGGTTGGTTCCGAAAAAAGGGTTGTGGATTGCAAACAAAGGGTTGTGAATTGCAAGCAAAAGTATGTGGGAAAATCGGCCTAGGAAGCCTTTGGGGAACATGTAGTAGTTTTGGATAAAAGGAAATTCGTGGAATGTGAGGGAATGCATGGCTTGTTCGACGAGGGGTGTGTGGAGCGGGAATATTATTAGCGTGGTATGTGCAATAGTTCAAGTTAAATTTTTCCAGTTTTAGGGAAATATGCAATGCCTGTGGAAGGTCAACCGGTTCTCTCAATCCAAAGAGTCTTGGAAGATCTCCTTTAAGTCCCCTCACAAATGTGTCGAGTGCTTTGTCACGGTATGTTTTTACCAATACGTTCATTGTACAAATGTCTCTCTAATCCGCGTAATTACTATTTTTACTACTTATTTGGTCTTAACGGGCGCTACAGTTCGGGGTGAACCTGGGCCTCAACCAACATGCCTCTCCACCTAGCACGATCTTTCGCTAGACTTTTCCAATGCCGCACGCCCAGTTGGTTGAGGTCCCTTTCCACCTGTGCGCGCCACCTTAGGTGCGGCCGTCCTCTATTTCTTCGTCCCTCGGGGTTGGATTCAAAGACTCTACGGGCTGGAGCTGTGGTGTCCATTCGCTCTACATGGCCTAGCCATCTTAGGCGTTGAATCCGTAGACGCCTGACTAGGCTCATGTCGCTGTACAACCCGTGCAGTTCGTGATTGAATCTTCTCCTCCAACCCTTCTCTGTCTTTATGGGACCGAAAATCGCACGCAGAATCTTTCTCTCGAGACGACCAAAGATTTCCTTATCCGCTTTAGATAAAGTCCATGCTTCTGCGCCGTATAACAGGACCGGGATAATTAAGGTCTTATATAAGGTCAACTTGGTCGTACGAGAGAGGGCTCTACTTCTCAGTTGCCTCTTGAGCCCAAAGAACCAGCGGTTGGCAAGAGTAATTCTGTAATTGATTTCGAAACTGGTGTCGTTGTTCCAAGTCACTGCGGAGCCGAGGTATATGAAGTCCTTAACTACCTCGAACTTATATCTGCCAATATGCAGATTCTGTCCAAGATGTCGGTGGTAAATGTCCCTTTTCGATGACAGCAGATATTTAGTCTTGCCCTCATTAACTGCCAAACTAACTTTTGCCGCCTCCATCTCAATACTCGCAAACGCCTCATTGATATCTCGCTGCGATCTACCTGTTATATCAATGTCATCGGCGTATGCAAGGAGTTGCGAGGATTTGAAATAGATTGTGCCTCTTGTATTGGCCAGTGATTTTTGCTCAATCATTTCTAACATGATGTTAAAAAAATCACACGACAGCGCATCGCCCTGTCTAAACCCTTTTTTGACTTCGAAGCTATCGGTCAGTTCTGCACGGATTCGGATGGAGCAGCGAGCATTTTCCAGGGTCATCCTGCATAGTCTGACGAGCTTAGCAGGGACGTCAAAAGTAAACATGGCGTTATATAGCTCGTCTCTAATTACGCTGTCGTATGCGGCCTTAAAGTCGACGAATAGATGGTGCGTGTCGACTTGAAATTCATTGGTTTTCTCCAGGATCTGCCGTAGTGTGAAGATTTGATCGATGGTGGACTTCCCTGGCCTGAAGCCACACTGATAAGGACCTGTCAGCTTGTCTACGAATGGCTTCAGGCGTCCACACAAAACGGCAGCGAAGATCTTGTATGTGACATTAAGGAGACTTATTCCTCTATAGTTGGCGCAGTCCAAGGGGTCTCCCTTTTTGTGGATCGGGCAAACAATGCTGAGACTCCATTTCGCGGCATGCTTTCCTCTGACCATATCTTACAGATGAGCTGGTGCATGCTCCTAACCAGCTCACCCCCAGCCGCTTTGAAGAGCTCAGCACACAGTCCATCTGCGCCAGCAGCTTTATTCGACTTGAGTTTTGACATGGCAATTTCAACTTCGTCGAGGTTAGGGAGATGGAATTCTCTGCGATCTTCGTCGTTAAAAAATGGATAATTCTGCCTGACGGCGGTATGTTGGGTGTCATCGTCGTTATACAGTCTGCAGAAGTGGTTTTTCCAAATTCTCAGCATCGACTGCGATTCTACTACTAGGTGTCCGTTCCCATCCTTACAGGCCTCCGTTCGGGCTTTATAGCCTTGAGACATTCGTTTTATCCGCTAATAAAATCTTTGAACCTCGTGCCTGCAATAGCACCTCTCCAAGTTTTCAATCGCCCGTTTCTCGTGCTCTTTCTTTTTTCTCTTGAGAAGCTTATGTTCCTTCCTTCTTTTAAGCTCGTAGAGCTCACGAGCCGCTCTTGTTTTTTTTGTGTAGTGAGGCTTTGTATGCCTCCTGCTTTTCCGCATGAATCCTTCTACACTCGTCATCGAACCAGGTGTTTCGTCGTGGTGGAGCTTTAAGGCCCAGCACTTCCGTTGCTGTGCTCTTCAGGGCTTGTTTGCACAGGCTCCATTGTTGCTCTACTGACTGAGTGGAGGATTGAGGTGTATCGGAGAGCTTAAGGGAGACGCGGTTGGCAAAGGCACTGGCGATCTCCGGCGATAGTAGCTATCCGACGTCATAGCTTGGTGTTCTAACTCTACTCCGCGGTGTTCGTGTTATGCGTTGACGTATCTTGGCTACTTCAAGATAGTGGTCTGAATCGATGTTCGCTCCTCGGAAAGTTCGAACATCAAGAATAGTGGAGGAGTGTCTGACGTCAATCGCGATGTGATCAATCTGGTTACATACATACATATGTACTTACAAATTCTTTTTATTGAAAACTTAATTTAATTTTTTCTCTGATTCACTTCTTTATGTACTTTCTATTTCTCTGGCACTTTAGATATTTGAATTCTTTTTGAATTTAACTCGTCTTTTGATACACTTTTTCTATGTATGTATGTATGTTGGCGTCACAGTCCATGAAGAACCTGAGCCGAGCTTCTCTCAATCACCCATGTTGTGTGTGATTTCATTTTCCCATAGGTGAAAGGGACCTACAGTTTATTGCCGGTTCCGAACGGCGAATTTCGAGAAGCTTTTCATGACAATTTTACTACAGGGGGTTTTGTCAGAACCCCGCTGAGGAGAAACACCGTGAAAAACACGTTCGATGACATGGCTGTGTCGGGATTCGATCCCGTGTCATCGGCGTCAGAGGCCAACACACTACCCACTGCGCCACGGTGCTCTCTTTTTCTATACTTAGTTATATTATTTAATTTAGATAGAATACATTTCTTACATTACTACGAGTAACTGCATTTCCAGGTGGCGGTTAGTCGCTGCTAATTCCTTTTCGCTATCTGCTACTTGGGGGCCTCCTTCCCTGGAAACTGGAACTGCAACAGTTGATTTGCATTACACTTTATTTTAACAAATTTATTTATTTTTTATTTGTTTTTGGAATCCGTCGCGAGGCGTTACGCGATTTCTGTTTTCCCGTGATCTCCACTGCACTTTTTACTAACGTACTTTCTTACAAATGCACTTTTTCTCAACGTCGTGTCGGGTCCCTGCTCGGGCGCCAGTTCTTGTTTTTGAGTTTTTAAAAAATGCTCAACTTTATTGGTTGCCGTTCCAGCAGTTACTAAAGTACAAAAATGAATTCTTAAAACTAATGCGACAGAGGCGAATGGGATAGGAAAAGGAAAATATGAGAGGATCGGATTATTGCAAATTGCAGTCGTGAAGTTTGGTATCAGCACATCGCGTCCGGTGCAATGATCGAAGCGTTGTCGTCCACGAAAATAATTGTGTAAATTGTTGTAGTCCACGAAATTGATGAGGTCAGGTGTGCTGCGAGTGTGAAACTTTTGGGTGGAAACTGGGGTGTAGTGTGTCGGCATGTGTTGACGATTGGAGAATGGCTCGTGTAACTTATACAAAGCATAATCCGTACTCACTGTAAACCAATGACAAAGAAAAACTCGATTCCCTAGCAAAGAAACATATGTATAAGGCGAAGAGATGAAAAAAAAAAAAAAAAAAAAAAAAAATGGAAAGATATTCGTCCCAAAATCTAACCTTTCATTTCATTCATAAAAGATTGCCAATGACTGGCATTGTATGATTCACTCCCCATGCTTCTGTGCGATACCATGTGCCCGCATCCCATTCGAATGAGAATATATTATGTACATGTGGAGATATGTATATGCTTTAGAGTTAACCCCATTTTTCAAAGTGCAAGTTGTGTTACTTGGATTCCATTTGTCCTTGTACAGTCCTATAATTCCTTCGTCCTAATGTCATCCTGCCCGCATCACATTGCAATTGCAGGGATGGCACACTCGAACTCGAATTCGTTCATTATACATCGCTGGATATATTAGCATGTACATTGTACATATATACATATGTATGTATGGTGCCTTTGTCCGCTTGTGCCTTCTCCAAAGAGCAATGTAGTTCTCTATGAGGGCTTGCACGTACATAGGTATTTTAAGGCCTTTTCCTCCTCCTTCGTGTTGTACGTGTTTAACAATGAGTTGGTTTTGAGATACATTTTCTATACTTTTCCTAGTTTGTACGAGACGTTTTCTAAGAAATAAATTCCGCAAAAAAGAATGATATGTACGAAGGGAAGATGGAAACATGAGTTGGGAAAAGACACGTCCATACGTATGTACATACGTACGGCGTAAACGAATTCGAATAAAGTAGAACAGTGCAAAGTGAAAAGGAGTTGCACCAACAGTGCTGGGATGATGGGGTATAGGAGAGTGTAAGTCTACCCTTTAACAGTTGCACCAAGAAAAACGAGCAACTTTTAATGAGTCTGTTGTCAATACACTGCTCTGCTACTGTATTACACGTACTATGTACTTTACGGATCTGCAACGTGAAGAAGAGTGAAAACGAAGACAATTACGCGAGTGATGAAAGTAATACTTGAACCAATTCCAGAGCACAGCTGGAGTTCTATATACATATGTATGTACACATGTACGAGAGATAGCGTGTGCCAGGAAGGGGTGGTGAAGAAAGGCTTCAGATTTTATTTTATGATGTTACAGATTTCTTTGAAAGACGACGGGATTGTGTGTATTATACGATGTCGGACCTACTTAGAATGCAGTCGGAGTTCTATTAGGGTTGTTGCCTTGTAAGCATGTTAGAAGTCTGTTTGATTTATGCAACAGACATACATACATATGTCGTATATTGCGGTATTTATGTTACGTACATACATATGTATGTATACTGCTCAGGGTGTTGTGGCCCTAATACGACATGTAGTACGGGTATTTCGTTTCTGGGTTGGGCGGAAATTATGTAATTCATTAGGGATTAAATGCTTCTATAGATGGAAATGTCTTTCAATTGTGGGTCAATAGATGGCTTGAGTAATAGCGGTCAGAGCGTATCGAGAGAATTAGCCCCAAAGAGGCCCTATTACCATACCCCAGTATAGCGTTGATGAGGGCGCCGTGGCGCAGTGGTTAATGTGTTAGACTCTGATGCACTACGAGTGAGTTCGGATCGCGATAACACCAACGCCATCAAATGTTTATTTCGGGGCGTCCCTCTTCGGTGGCGAACTGGCAAAACCCCCCGTAGTATGCTTGCCTTGAAAAAGCTTCTCGATTCACTCCGTTCGGAATCGGTATTAGGCTAAGCGCAAATTGAGACACGTGTAGCACGCGTGAGGTGACATGACACAAGTGGCATGACGCGTACGTACCACACGCGTAGCCTGGTGATCCGCAAAGTGAGACGCAGGTACGTTTCGCGATCAAAGCAATTGATATTATTAAACCTAAGTTCCGAATCAGATTCAGATGAAGCTGAAGAGGAAAATTTGTTGTATTGCTTAATGAACCGAAAATTCAAATCACGTAATAAATACATATGGATGGCAAAGGACTAACAAAGGCCTCGTAGGGGTAGCATCTATCCGACGGATGCTGGCCTGCTAAAAAGCGAGAAGAGCCGCCGAAGTCGAACATCTTGCGGCACTGTTAGTAAGTCCCATCCCCATCTCCTCTTGGTGCCATCTGGAGATTTCCTATGGAAATTGCAGACGGGGAAGGGCGAATGGCGAGCCTCTTGCGCCAAAAAAAACAGGATTAGACGGTTGGACTACGGCCTAGTAAGCCGTAACCTCAAAAACCACAAACTCCGAAACAACCACAAGCCTCGGATATAACGGACCGGATTAATGTTGACGACCCTTGCAAAAAAATGAAAAAAGGACAATGATCTTCGGCTTTACACAAGCCACGTGCAACCGAACAACTTGCGGACGCCCTAGACCGCTATAAAGCTGACATAACCGCCATCCAGGAAATGCGATGGAATGGACCGGGTATAAAGCGGATGAAAAACTGCGATATTTACTATGGCGACTGCTTTAGGGAGAGAGGACAACGATTGTTCGGATGCGGATTTGTTGTCCGAGGTGGACTAAGGCGAAAAGTCCTAAGCTTTTGGCATGTGAGTGAACGCCTCATAACGATCCGTATCAAGGCAACATTTTTTAACATCAGCTTGATCTGCGTCCACGCCCCAACGGAAGACAAGGATGACTCCGCCAAAGATGAGTTATACGATCTCCCAGCCCAATGTCCCAGCTATGACATCAAAATTGTACTAGGAGACTTCAATGCTAAGCTGGGTAAGGAAAGCATCCTTGAACGAGTCATCGGCAAACATAGCCTACACGACACCACATCCAATAACGGACACAGGCTGATTGATCTTGCTACGAGGCGAAATCTCCTTCTAGCCAGTACGCGCTTTCCGCACCTCGATATACACAAAGGCACATCGCGGTCTTTTGATCAATCGACCACCAACCAGATTGATCACATCGCGATCGACGTCAGACACACCTCCACTATTCTTGATGTTCGATCTTTCCGAGGGGCTAACATCGACTCGGACCACTATCTTGTAGTAGTCAAGATGTGCTTGCGGATATCACGAACGCAGCGGAGTAGAGTAAGAATACAAAGTTATGACATCGGAAAGCTACTATCGCCAGAAACCGCTCGTGCTTTTACCGATCGCGTCTCCCTTAAGCTCTCCAATACAGCTTAATCCTCCACGCTATCAGTAGAACAGTAGTGGGACCATTGCAAACAAGCCCTGAAAAGCTCTGCAACTCAAGTTTTGGGCTTCAAGGCTCCACCACGAAGAAACACCTGGTTCGATGACGAGTGCAGGAGGATTCACACAGCGAAGTAGGATGCATATAAGGCCTCGCTGCATAAAAGAACAAGAGCAGCTCGTGAGCTCTACGAGTTAAAAAGAAGGGAGGAGCATAAGCTTCTCAGAAGAAAGAAGAAAGAACACGAGAAGCGCGCGATTGAGGATTTGGAGAGGTGTTACTGCAGGCGTGACATTCGAAAGTTTTATCAACCGATAAAGTGAACATGCCAAGGTTATAAAGCCAGAATGGAAGCCTGCAGGAATGAGAACGGACACCTAGTAGTAGAATCGCAGTCGATGCTGGGAATATGGAAAAACCACTTCTGCAGACTGTATAACGGTGATGTTAGTCAGTATAACGTTGTCAGGCAGAAAGATCCATTTCTAATCGACGAAGACCGCAGAGAATTCCGTCCCCCTGACCTCGACGAAGTTAAGATTGCCATATCGAAACTCAAGTCGAATAAAGCTGCTGGCGCAGACGAACTGTCTGCTGAGCTCGTTAAGGCAGCTGGGGATGACCTGGTTAGGAGCATGCACCTGCTCATCTGTAAGATATGGTCAGAGGAAGGCATGCCCGAGGAATAGAGTCTCAGCATCGTATGCCCGATCCACAAGAAAGGAGACCCCTCTGACTGCGCCAACTACAGTGGAGTAAGTTTTCTTATCATCGCCTACAATATCTTCTCTGCCGTTTTGTGTGAACGCCTGAAGCATTTTGTAAATAAGCTGATAGCTCCTTATCAGTTCGGGTTCAGGCCAGGGAAGTCCATCATCAACCAAATCTTCACACTACGGCAGATTCTGGAAGAAACCAATGAATTTCAAGTCGACACGCACCATCTATTCTTCGACTTCAAGGCCGCATACGACAGCGTAATTAGAGACGAGCTATATAACGCTATGTCTATCTTTGAGATATGTACCTACTAAAACCTGACGATTTCACGGCAAACAATGCCGTCACCAATGAAGGGGCTAACCCACTATCCGTGTCGACGGAAGACCTCCAGTTGGCTTGGAAAAAGCTTTCGATACCGTGTGGTTAGAAGGACTCTACCACAAGCTCAAACAGTTTCCCGTGTTCCGTTTGGTTCAATGTGAGTGCCAGCTTGACGGAAAGGATTCGAGTGTTTGAGAAACAATATCCAAGGGCTTGTCTCGGATTGCATAGAACACCAGAATCTGAGTACACAAAGTTTTATCCCAAGGAGGTCCTATACGATAGGGCAAGGATTGTACGGATAGACAATTATCTGACAATGATAACTTGGTCAATAACTTGATCTCTGGGGCTTACTACCCCAACAGTATGTACCATGAGCGTGTGCGACTTAGCGGCTTTGTCCCTCTAGCTGGTAAGAAATGGCAGCACCAATGGCATACATAGGGTAAACTGAAAAAAAAAAAGATATCGAACCTGACATAGTCATCATAAAGTTTGACTTTTCCAATGGACGTAATCAGAACGCTTTGTCATAGAAATCTTTTTTGTATTGTGTTGCAAACAATTATGTAAACTTGGGGAACCCCACGAACCTCGAAATTTATTTCCCAAAACAGTGTCTTCGGTAACAGTCTTCGTCCCACAATGTTGGCAATGAACCCCGGCTAGAGCTCTAGAGCAGGGAAATTAACAAGATCATTGAGATATTCATAAATCATAACCATAGGTTAATGAAGTTGACCAAGGCAATAGCCAAAAGGGAATATTCGCATTGGCTTTATCTTAGAGAAGTCTATACACATGTCCACATGTCCAAAGTTCTTTGGTTCGGTTTTTTGTTTTTCAAGCGAAGGAAGGTTTATTAATAACATGTCGCCTATTTGGTTAAGTTCATTTCCTGCGAAACTCTCTTTCATTATACGCTCATACGCATTCACTGTACATCTACGACTAGTGAATACAAGTTCTAAATTATTCTAACCCATGAACTACTTTTAAAGTAATTGCTTACACCGAATAGTATACGAGCGCATTTGCAATTTTCGTTGCTCCAATTTGATCAGAGATACATACATATGTAGATGCATTTATGCGCAATATATGTACATACATATGCACGTGAGTAAGAAAAAGTACTCGAGTACGTACTTTGTTCGTAACACGAGTACCTTTCCCCTTTGGTATTCTTGCTCACTGACGACCTTCTACGAGTTTTCATGAATTTTATTTTTCGCAGAATAAAACAGACATACGGACGTATGGTTGGCCGTTGAAGAGTTATTAACATATGTACGTTACGTACGTACATACATATGTATATGACATAGGTACCCGAATAATAGTAGCATAAAACAACTGACTCCGATGGACACAAACATACATACATAAGTACTGAATGAATATTTAAAACCTTCCTTACCGCCACAAATGCTCCTAACGTTTGTTTGGTGTGTTTTTTTTATTTTACTTACTTTATTGCGCTGTACACTCGTGAACAACATACATATGTGTGTATGTATGTAGCTTGATGGTCACACATAGTTTAGATATGTCCTACTTACGTAAGTACATCTCTAGCCATGACTAGGTACACAAATCTCGCACGTAACGATTTGGCGTTGGTGCACTTCAGTACAATATTTACCGGGTAAATAAATCAAAAAAAGAAACAATTTGGTCATGCAGCCACAAATTGAAGACTCGCTAGACCTCGCCACAAGGCCGCAAGTAGCGACTGACGCAGGAGGGAACAAGGCTCAACAAAAATAACTATATATGTATGTATGTATTTCTTTTCATCTTTTACTTTATTTGTTCTCTGCTTTTGAATACAAGATTTTTTTAATTACACTTTGTTCTCTCAGAACGAAAACAGTTATATGAAGGAGTTTGGATTCAGTTCACAGTGAAGTGTACATAAGAGTAGACTTAGATAGAACTTTAAGTACTATATACATACATACATATTAAATGTTATTTGAATGGCTCAAGCCTCGTGCGTAATAGCACTAAAGTCTTTAATGAGGTGGAAAATAAGAAAGGCCTACAAATACACACAAGAAAGTACGCACGTAATTGGTCTTTGGGCAATTATCCAGGTGCACAGGAGATTTGGTATCATGGAGACAAAATTAATGTTATATACATATTCCATTGTTCTAACATACTTAAACAGCTTCTTTAATCCAGTTCCATCGAAAGAAACCACAAGTCGAACCAGAATCATTGACATGTGATATGCTATTCATGTATGCAAATAAAAGTTATCCCTAAAGTGAAATCTCCTTATTATTACTATATACATATGTATATGTATATTCCTGGATGGCAAATGACTAACAAAGGCCTCTTAGGGGTAGCATCTATCCAACGGATGATGGCCTGCTTAACCCTCTGATGCATGGTGATTCCTATATGAATCGTTACATTTTTTTTAACGATTTCTATTGAACTACTAGCCAGAATGAAAAACGGTATTCTGTCTTTGATTCATTGAACTTTCTTCTCCCAAGTATGGTTATTTACAGATTCCGAGAACAAGCATTCCTTTTAATTTTCTGATAAGTTTAGTGCGTGGCGCATGCGGTGTGAATAAGTGAAAAACATATTCTTTGGGAGCAAAAAAAAAGTAATAATTTATTTAAAAAAGTGAGTTAAAAAATATGTTCATATTCTTTGGATTCTTGGCTGTTGAATTACTTTTATTGTTTATAGATTGAGAATTATGTATCTGTGCAATACTGATTTTTAGTAGTGATTCATATATGAATCACCATGTATTAGGAGGTGTTGGTTTTCTGTACTATTTTGTTGTTGTGCATTTGTGTTGCTATACAGTGTATTACATGCATTCTTACACGCCTTATTTATGCGTATATATGTATGTACAACCTGGTTATAGTAATTTTCTCTTAAAGATATTAATTTAAATTTTCAATTTGAAATACTTTGAGATCTGAGCTTTAAGTGTAACATTTATTTTATTTATTTCAACTTGTACTTTTTTTTTCTTCTATTTATTTTCCATGGAGTTTGTTCTTTCTTAGATAATTAATTACTTCCTTATTTTTTGAATCTATTTAATTTATTTAATTTTTAAGTTACTTATTACTCAATTTTGTCTTACTTTATACTTATTTATGAAAACAAAAAGAATTCCTGATCCAAAGACAAGATGGTCTTAATGCATGGTGATGCATATATGAATCACTACGTTTTTTCGTTTTTTTTAATACTAAATCTCAATCGTGTGAATTTTTCCAAAACAAACTTTGTTTTTTTCAGCGATTTCCTTTCCAGAAATATTTTTTATTTTGAAAAAAAAAAATAATCATGCATCAGAGGGTTAAAAGCGAGAAGAGCCACCGCAGTCGAACATCTTCCGGCACTGTTAGTAAATCCCATTCCCACCTCCTCGTGGTGACATCTGGAGATTTCCTATGGAAATTGCAGACGGGGAAGGGCGAATGGCGAGCCTCCTGCGCTAAAAAACAGGATTAGTCGGTTGGGTTACGACCTAGTAAGCTGTAACCGTAAAAGACCACAAACTCCGAAACAACCACAAGCCTCGGATATAACGGACCGGATTAATGTTGACGACCCTTGCAAAAAACGAAAAAAGGACAATGATCTTCGGCTTTGTACGTGGAATGTTAGGTCCCTAAACAGGCCGCGGGCAGCCGAACAACTTGCGGACGCCTTAGACCGCTATAAAGATGACATAACCGCCATCCAGGAAATGCAATGGACTGGACTGGGTATAAAGCGGATGAAAAACTACGATATTTACTACGGCAACTGCTATAGGGAGAGAGGACAACGATTGTTCGGATGCGGATTTGTTGTTCGAGGTGGACTAGGGCAAAAAGTCCTAAGCTTTCGGCATGTGAGCGAACGCCTAATAACAATCCGTATCAACGCTAATTTTTTTTACATCAGCTTGATCTGCGTCCACGCCCCCACGAAAGACAAGGATGACTCCGTCAAAGATGAGTTCTACGATCTCCTAGACAGAACGTATGCCCAATGTCCCAGCTATGACATAAAAATTGTACTAGGAGACTTCAATGCTAAACTGGGTAAGGAAATCATCCTTGAACAAATCATCGACAAACATAGCCTATACGACACCACATCCAATAACGGGCACAGGCTGACTGATCTTGCTACGGGGCGAAATCTCCTTTTAGCCAGTACGCGCTTTCCACACCTCGATATACACAAAGGCACATCGCGGTCTTTTGATCAATCGACCACCAACCAGATTGATCACATCGCGATCGACGTCAGACACACCTCCACTATTCTTGATGTCCGAACTTTCCGAGGGGCTAACATCGACTCGGACCACTATCTTGTAGTAGCCTAGATGCGCTTACGGATATCACGAATGCAGCGGAGTAGAGTAAGAATACAAAGTTATGACGTCGGAAAGCTACTATCGCCAGAAACCGCTCATGCTTTTACCAATCGCGTCTCCCTTAAGAACAGCAGTAGGGCCTTTGCAAACAAGTACTTAAAAGCTCTGCCTGCGAAGTTTTGGGCTCCACCACGATGAAACACCTGGTTCGATGACGAGTGCAGGAGGATTCACACACCGAAGCAGGATGCATATAAGGTCTCGCCGCATAAAAGTACAAGAGCAGCTTGTGAGCTCTACGAGTTAAAAAGAAGGGAGGAGCATAAGCTTTTCAGAAAAAAGAAGAAAGAGCACGAGAAGCGCGCGATTGAGGATTTGGAGAGGTGTTGCTGCAGGCGTGACGTTCGAAAGTTTTATCAACAGATAAAGCGAACATGCCAAGGTTATAAAACCAGAACGGCCTGCAGGGATGAGAACTGACACCTAGTAGTAGAATCGCAGTCGATGCTGAGACAATGGAAAAACCGCTTTTGCAGACTGTATAACGGCGATGATAGACAAGTAATGGACGTAATGGACGACGATGTAACAGAATTCTGTCCACCCGACCTAGACGAAATGAAAATAGCGATATCAAAACTTAAAGCCGCGGGCGCAGACGGCCTGTCTGCTGAGCTTCTTAAGGCAGCTGGAGATGAGCTGGTAAGGGGCATGCACCATCTCTCATCCCTATAACTGCGCCAACTATAGGGGAATAAGTCTCCTTAACATCGCATATAAGATCTTCTCTGCCGTATTGTGTGAACGCCTGAAACCGTTTGTGGATAACCTGATCGGCTCTTATCAGTGCCGATTCAGTCCAGGTAAGTCCACTATCGACCAAATCTTCACACTACGGCAGATCCTGGAAAAAAACCAATGAATTTCAAGTCGACACTCACCACCTATTTGTCGACTTCAAAGCCGCATACGACATCGTAATTAGATGTGAGCTATACAACGCTATGTCTACCTTTGACATACTTCCTAAGCTCGTCAGGCAATGCAGGATAACTTTGGAGAATGCTCGCTGCTCCATTCGAATCGGTGAACGCCTTACCGATAGTTTTGATGTCAATAAAGGATTTAGGCAGGGCGATGCGCTGTCGTGTGATTTCTTCAACATCATATTAGAAACGATTGTGCAAAAATCACTGGTCAATACAAGAGGCACATACTATTTCAAATCCTCGCAACTCCTTGCAAACGCCGACGATATTGACATAATAGGTAGACCACAGCGAGATGTCAATGAGGCGTTTGCGAGTGTTGAGATGGAGGCGGCGAAAATTGGTCTGGCGGTAAACGAGGGCAAAACTAAATATATGCTGTCATCAAAAAAGGACGTTCACCACCGAGGTCTTGGCCAGAACGTTTGTATTGGCAGATATACATAAATTCAAGGTAGTTAGGGACTTCGTCTACCTTGGCTCCGCAGTGACCTGGAACAACGACATCAGTTCCGAAATCAAACGCAGAATCACTCTTGCCAATCGCTCTTTCTTTGGGCTCAGGAGGCAATTGAGTAATAGAGCCCTCTCCCGAACGACAAAGTTGGCTCTATATAAGACTCTTATCATCCCGGTCCTGTTGTACGGCGCGGAAGCATGGACATTATCAAAAGCGGATGAGGAGGCCCTTGGTCGTTTCGAGAGAAAGATTTTGCGTGTGATTTTCGGGCCTATAAACGCAGACGGGGGATGGAGGAAAAGATTAAACGACGAACTATACGGGCTGTACAGCGACATGAGTCTAGTCAGGCGTCTACGGATTCAACGCCTAAGATGGCTGGGCCATGTAGAGCGAATGGACACCAGACCTCCAGCCTGGAGAGTCTTTGAACCCAACCCCGAGGGACGAAGGAGCAGAGGACGGCCGCACTTAAGATGGCGCACACAGGTGGAAGGGGACCTCAGTCAACTGGGTGTGCGGCGATGGAAAAGGCTAGCAAAAGATCGTGCTACTTGGAGGGCATGTTGGTTGGGGCCCAGGTTCACCCCGAACTGTAGCGCCCGTTAAGAAGAAGAAGAATATGTACATATATTTCTAAAAGACACCATTCCCATGGCTATCACTTTAGGCCGTATCGTCTTTATTATCAAACGTATGGCTGTAACGAATCAATATTTCCTCTGGGTTGTTTTTTATTTTGCCAATTTAATTAAAGACGCACTTGCGTGGGTGTGAAAAACCTCAGATAAGTCTTTCGTTATACCCTTGTTAACATTCAATGAATTTTCGACAATGCCACTCTACTAGTATTTTACAACATTGTCTTTTTTTAAATGCCAATGGCACTTCCAAATCTAAATCTATGTACATTAAGAGTTCCCATAAAAGGATATGTTTTCTCTATGAAAGATTGCTCAATTTTATTATGCTTGCCATTCAGAGCACTCAGAACATTATTCACTTCTCCAAATTAAGCAAAGTAGGTACATGGAAGCTTATCCAGTCAACAGGATATTTTTCTGCCTGCATTATCCTGATCGTAATGAAATAACACAAGAAGTATTAAATGAGTGGTCAGGAATATCGGGCCACTATCAAACCTAGCTTCGCTAAAGATCTACTACCACAACGCTAGTGGGATTCGAACCAAAATTTCCAGTCTCTTCGTAAACACCAGCAATGAATTTTACGACGTCATCATCATAGTCGAGTCATGGCTATATCCTGTAATTCTATCTTCTGAAATCATCGATCAACAACTCTACACGGCCTTCAGAATCGACAGGTGTAACTCATCAGAAGAACGTGGAGGTGGTATATTAGTTGCTGTACGGTCATGTTTAAATAGCAAAGAAATTGATCTTCCGTTTCCCGGCTTTGATCAAATTTGTTTATCGTTGACACTCAATAATACGAACAATGAACATTTGCTTTTACTTATAAGTTATGTTCCGCCTAGAAGTCCGCTTGAATTGTATGAAAAACACACCCTCAACATGGAATTTACTAATAATCTCTGTAGTGAACTCGATAATGTAATAATTCTAGGAGATTTCAATCTAGTTAATGTAAATTGGAGTTAGACGGATAACATGAATTTCCTATTACCTCATAATATTTCTCATGCCCATGAATCTCTTTTACTCGACTTTATAAATTCCCTAAATTTAAAACAGATCAATCCAGCAGTCAATTCACTTGGTTGGATGAACAATGCGAACAAGCACATGAGGCAAAACAGGAGGCATATAATGCTGCAATGACGGACGAGAGCTGCTCGCGAAATCTATGAGCGGAAGAGAAGAGAGGAACACACGCTTTTCAGAAGAAAGAAGAGAGAGCACGGAAAGCGTGAGATCGAGGAGATGGAGAGATGCTTCCGCAGGAATGACGCCCGTAAGTTTTACAATAAGGTAAAACGAACATGCCATGGCTATAAAGCCAGAGCGGCGGCCTGCAGAGATGAAAATGGAGAACTGGTAGTAGAGTCGCAGTCGATGCTGAGGATTTGGAAAGACCACTTCTGCAGACAAGATACCGCTGTCATGCAGAACGAGCCATTCGTAATGGACGACGATGTAGGAGAATTCCGTCCACCCGACCTAGACGAAATCAAAATAGCGATGTCAAGACTTAAGTCTAATAAAGCCGCGAGCGCAGACGACGTGTCTGCTGAGCTTCTTAAAGCGGCAGGAGATGAGCTGGTAAGGTGCATTCACCCTCTCATTTGCAAGGTATAGTCGGAGGAAAGCATGCCCGACGAATGGAATCTCAGCATCAATCATGCCCGGTCCATAAGAAAGGAGACCCCTATAACAGCGCCAACTATAGGGGAATAAATCTCCTTAACATCGCATATAAGATCTTCTCTACCGTATTGTGTGAACGCCTGAAACCGTTTGTGGATAACCTGATCGGCTCTTATCAGTGTGGTTTCAGGCCAGGTAAATCCACAATAGACCAAATATTTACGCTACGGCAGATCCTGGAGATCCTCTTCGTCGATTTCAAGGCTGCATATGACAGCGTGTATAGAGATGAGCTATACAAAGCCATGTCTAGTTTTAACATCCCTGCAAAACTTATCCGACTGTGCAGGATGACAATGGAGAATTCTCGATGCTCCATTAAGGTCGGTAATGAGCTAACCGAGACTTTTGATGTTAAAAAAGGATTTAGGCAAGGTGACGCGCTGTCATGCAACTTTTTCAACATCGTGCTTGAAGAGATCGTGCAAGAGTCGCTGGCCAACACAAGAGGTACGATTTATTTCAAGTCTACGCAATTGCTTGCGTACGCCGATGAAATTGACGTGATTGGACGGACACAGCCGGACGACAATGAGGCCTTTGTAAGCATTGAGGTAGAAGCGGCTAAGATGGGTCTCAAGGTTAATGAGGGTAAAACCAAATATCTGCTTTCATCTAAAAGAGACGATCAACACCGACGTATTGGGCAGAACGTCACCATGGGCGGATATGACTCTGAAGTGGGCAAGGAAATCGTCTACCTTGGGTCGCTGATGACCGGTGACAACAACACCGGCGCTAAGATAAAATGCAGAATCACTCTTGCCAACCGCTGTTTCTTTGGGCTCAAGAGGCAATTGAGAAGTAGAGCCCTCTCTCGGAAAACCAAGGTGACACTATATAAGACCTTAATCATCCCAGTCCTCCTTTACGGCGCAGAGGTGGCCGTGGTGCAGTGGTTAACATCATCGAACGCCGAGCGGAAGTTCTATGGGTCAAATTCGCTTCATAGCCAAGAAAAAGTAATTCCTATACGGACAAAAAAAGTATGCAACGCAGTTGTGAATGGAAAGTGACCAGACGTACTGCTGCAGGCGTAACACTCACATTATATGTATGTATCTTGGCGTTACAGTCCATGGAGAACCTGAGCCGAGCTTCTCTCAATTACCCATCTTGTGTGTGATTTCATTTTCCCATATTTTTGTTCTACGACTTCAAGCTCAATTATTTATATCTACTTACGAGTATCAGCACTAAGTACCAACGCAACACCTTATTCAAATGTATGTAAATGTAAGCTAAAACCAGATTGAAACATGTCCGAAAAACATTTAGCGCCCATGTATAGCAGTCGGCGCTATCAATTATTTTATATGGAAACATAAAAACAAAAGCATAAAAGCATCTACAAATCCAATTTACCCCCGCTTCAAAAACACCGCCCCAAACCAAAGCTCAACAAGAACAAAGAAACGCGTATATACGACCATTGCACTCGTATTCAATCTGGCTTGATTCAGCAAAATCAGAATTCATTGTACGTTCAACCACTCGCAAAAGCGGTCATTGAACGAAAAACTCAACCAGATATCATAAAACTCAGGTTTCTAAGCTTTTATTCCTTTTTACTGGTACATGTGCACTCATGAGCGCCACCGATTCTTATCCCTGTCCACCTATTTCCTCTCTTTCGTGTTTGTTTATTTCATTGCGATCTCATTCAACTGAAATTACATGCACATATGCATGCAAGACCGGCCCCTTAACAGCTCCTCAAGTTTCGCTTTATTCCTTCTTGTTTTTCCTATTGCAAATCTTGCCCTTCCTTCTCCACAACCACATCTTTTGAGTAAAAAGGAAATTTATATGAAACAAAGGAAAAATAAACTTTTAGCGAACGGCAAATAGAACCGAGAATAGAAAGAACAGAGGACAGAAATCCAATTCGCTATATGTATGTATGCACACTCATTCAACGGCTGCTGAAGATGCCTACCAGAGGTATCCACTCAGACCCACTTTATCGATTTTTTCCCTTTTTTCGAATATTTAATTATTCACAGGTCGATGCTCCAACAGGATAATAGAACCTTTGTGAGTAGACGAGTAATAGTTGCGTCGAATGGCCAAGAGTCCTTGGCTATTTCGGAGGTATGTAGTATAGATATGTAAATATACTGTGCACAGTGCTCGTGCTTTCGTTCTTCATCTACTGTATGTTGCTCGAGGGGATTGTAGATTCATTTCAGGATAGCCATTAGGATCTAGATTAATAATTACAGTCAATATTCGGTTCGGACGAGCATTTTGTAGCGTTGTTTGTTTTTGAAGTTGGTCTGCGGAATTTTAATTCTTGGTTTAAGTTAATTAGAGGATTGGCTATCACAGGTTCGATGATCGCTATACGTCTAAGAGTTTTTTTGTTTTCTGAAATTAATTAATTATACGAGTTAACGAGTAGTATTTTACGTGCGTTCTTTCAGTTTTCGAAAATATGAATATATAGTTTGTTTGAGCAAAGGGGTTCGTGATAATCGACATGCGATGATGGAATAGAACTTGAAATTAGCAATTATGAAAAAAAAGTTACATTTTACTTCAGAGTAGTATTCTCTTCATATCTAATTAGAACCTAATGCTAAATTGATTCATTCGTCTGTCAACACGACTAACAACACTACATATATAAGGTGATAGCGATCGAAAGGAATCGGACCCTACATAGTACACGTCTGTAGCGTTGACCTTTGCTTTGGTGGCAAAGGGTCTTCGACTCCGAGCCTCCTGGTTCGAGAAGAAGAGAAAGACCGAACCTCCGGTATAAAGACCAAGTAATCGCAGATGTAAGATGCAGATGCAGATGTAAACACCACCGGACTGTATATAAGCCGAGCTTATGCCAGTGCAAAGTCACTCAAGTTTAGCATTTTGCGACGACTAGTCGGGTTATTACCACTAGTCAGAAAAGTGTTACACTTGAGCACTAGCGCTAGCTCTAGCACTAGGTTTTTTTGGTTTTTTAAGTGTGTCTGGGTGTAGCATTCGACGGTCGAGTCTTTCCACCGCCAATGCTCATGCCTTTACCCGCTTAAGTAAGAGCACCTAATTTGTTTAGGTCAAATTTGTTTTGATAACTTTCTATTGCAATAAATTTTGAACGTTTGTATTCTCAAACAACCGACGTGTTGTCTTTTCTTTCGGTTCCACTCCCGCATTTGGGGTTTTAATACTTTTCATTTGCTTAACTGCCCGTTCAGCGTCTGCTGCGGTCCTCGGAGAGCACTCATCGCGGCGGAGAGTTGAGCAAAGCAGCGTGAGGACAGAAGAGCTCTGTCTACAAAGGCATATTACGCCTAACCGGAGAGAACCCGCTCTCCACTTCATTACGTTGCCAACCAACGTGTGACATCGCATTGACACGCAAAGTGTAGTATCACATTGACTACCAACGAGGCGCCTTATTACAGTGGAGCCCAACAGAGAGATCTCAGTACACTGGTACATCTCACCGATCTCTCTCTTATTACGACTGGCGACCAAAGTATAAATAGGGCTTCGCACGCGCACATCTATTACACCCTTATAATATGAGCAACCCTCATCCTGAATTAAATTAATTGTAATTTATAAAAAAAAGAACAATATCACGAGAATAATGGAATACATACAAGCACTGGAATACATTTGTCCATTACTCGTACAAAGACAATACATAGAAGGCCTTAATGGAGGGAGCTTTTCCTTGCTTTAGCTTGCTCTTTGGTAAACTGAGAACCGAACAGCAAACGAAATTCTTTGACTGATCTGGGTTCCTACTGAGTGTATGTACATACATACATATGTATGTATATCCTTTGAAAATGGGATGTTACATATTTTCTTTCTTTATCTGAATCCAAATATTTGTGCATCAGAAAGAGAGAAATTAAAATGTTTATACTCGTACACTACCTAGAGCCTTTTCAAAAAGAGGCCAGTTACACGATTTTCAAATAAAAAGCTCTGTGTGTAGTGTCAGTTTGTTTAAGCCGTTTCAGCTCATGTTCACTTACCATTCCATCGTTCCGTGAGCTAATCCAGTAGAACAGAGGAAGCACATAGGCCAGTTACTATAGACAATTCCTTAACTTCTGTTTAGTCGCATGTTTAAATGTCGTATAAATGTCGTTAAATATAAATAGCATTTCTGGGTAAACTGGGTGAGGAAACAAATACGACAGCATAGAGGAAAGTGAATGCCAGGAACAATGGAATGCCTTTCAGAGTTCAATTGCCCTGCGAACGGTGGTGTTGTGTCGCTTGTCTGTTGTTAAATCAATTTCTTGGATCGATTTTTGGGTTTGTTTTAGAAATTCGATAAAAGTTGGCTGTGCTCGTGTTCACACGAGGTGTGTCCTTTTCACATGATTCCTTTGGTTGTATGGTTCGAATTCGACGATTTCTGGCATTGTGTGGGAAACATGTAAATACAGTACCTAGATATGTATGTATGAATGTACATACATATGTACAATTGGTTGTCTTTGACGCATGCCGTTCTACAAACAAGGATGGGCGTTGCTAAGCTGACTCGCCATTTATGGTTCTGTTTCGTGTTTTTTTTTTTTTTTTTTTTCGAAAAAAAGGCGTCTACCGATTGGAAGGAAAACGTATACGACGTTTATTAGGAAGTCGTTTCAAAGTTATTAACTTTAGGTGTCATTAAGGGCGGTACCTGAATAGGATTGAGTCTAACTGCATTCAAAATATCTGAATGGCTTTCATTGACAATCGTATTCCTAACTTCCAATTGGAGCTTGCAGTAATCGGATAAAAAATATTAAAATATGTATCTCCCCAGCAAAGAACTGGTTTCACTATGTTCATCTCGGCGGTTTTTACCTAGAACGGCTCGAGAACAAACAAATATACTGACTCGAAATCAAATTCGAATCAAACCTAAAGTGGTATTAAATGTACTGACGTTCATTTCAAAGAGTATCCAATGGCAAGGAAGTCACACCTGTCGCACCTATAGTTATCCATTTAGCTAATTCCTCGATTAGTTCTAGATTAGTTCAGTATAACGTTCATCCCAACGTCAATGCAGATAGCCATAAAATCAACAATTACACAATAGAATACAGTATCGTCCAGAAGCACGGAACAATACACAACCAGCGCCAGGGCAACACCAACGGTTTAGGACGCTGATTTACCAACTGAAGGGCACTCTATCGAATATTACCGATACCCTTACAGGTAATTCCAGGACTCACTTTGGGGTTCTCCATGAAAGGCTTTCTACGAACTTATAGAACGAGTGCAGATGGGATTGACGAACACGTATCATAATTGGAGTGAATAATCAAGGTTAAAGCCATATTGTTTCTTCTTCCTTCAACAAAAGACTGTTTATTTAAGTGCTTGCGTCTACATAAAATGCGCACTGTATCAGCATTCCCCATTGACTCCTTCGACGAGATCGAATTTTTCCCTTCTTACTTTGGTTTCCTCAAGAACCCTGTCCGCAGGTCTATGGCCGCTTCCTAACTCCTGCGGGAATCATATATCTCTAAGCTTACAGCTAACTTGCACGTTTTTTTCCCTCGATGTAACGATTACGAGAAGGTAAGAACACCTCTTCCATCTTAACTCAAGCAGTCCACTTCAGAAGCAATACAATGACACTTCCTTCCTGTCGTGAAAATTGCTTTCGAATTTCTACATTCCATTACCAAATGTGAATCGAGTAATTTCGAAGCAGTAAACAAAGAAAAATAAGGATAAAAACGTCACAGACTAACGCTTACGTGAGCCCCTCTTTATATTGTCCCCAAGACTTAAGCAAGTTCCGAATAATTGTTGGGCCGTGCTCTATGTTAAATCACCACGTCTTAGCCTAACTTATCTTGGGACGGGAATAGGAATGTAAGCTGTAAGGTAATATTATACGTACATATGTCATCTTTCTGAACAGTCCTAAGTTGAAAAAACTAATATGGGCTTATTGCTTATTGCTTGTGGCATATTCTATGTATCTAAACTTTTTGAACACGAATTTGGGTATTACTTCCAAACTAATAACAAGAACGTCTATCAGACCTTCACTATGACCGTCTCGGACATTTATACACCAAACGAATGACTAACATTCACCTTGAACTTTTGATGTAATCAATCATGCTACCACCATGCCTGCGTCTCAAGCGAATGAACATATGTATGTTTTAGGTTTTCCCACCACAATACATCTGAAGGAAATAAGCCAAACCTATGTATATACTGACGTTCGAAGAGTACTTACCAAAATTCGACCAGTTGTCGTTTGACCGGATATAAGTTCACCAGCCCAGTCTTTTGCTTCTGTCATAAAAGTACCCTCAAACTCCTGTTTGTTTCTGGATGCCTTTTGCTCCTTCTGCTTGGGATCATTTGGTCCAAGTTCGGGCTCCTTGCGACAACATATGAACGCAAACGCCCGCCATAGCAGTACAACCAGTAATCCAGCGAGAAATGTAAAGATGCTGGACAGTAGGAAACACCAGTATTTTCGAACTTTGAGACAATCGTCATCTTCAAATGGTGAATCGGTTGCTTCTGCTGATACTGATTCAACTCCACTTTCGTCACACCGCGACATCCCCTGCAAATAATTAATAAAATTTCTTACATCAATTTGTATACCGTTATATTATGGAAGGAAAAACTTTCATAGAAACATAGAATCAAACACAACAAAGCTATAAATCACTAAACTTCATTTTGTTTACTAAATTTCATTGCTGTTCGAATTATCGGATTTAGTGAATTGCATGACCTCGCCGTTGTCGCACACAACACACTCAAGCTATAACAGCCAAGTCTTTCGTCATGTCCGCACTCGGCACGATTGCCTACCGCCAGAAATAGATCTAAGACTTATTTTTAATAATATGTAAGAACAAAACTACGAACCATTCCCCGACAAAGAGATATTGGAACGCTCGAGGAACAGCGAAAACAACAGATAGAAGCCACTGCAGGCTGAGATGATCTGTTGGCAATACGAGTTGTGGCTGAAACGAGAATAACCTGCCGTCGTCGTCAACTTGTCGCCTCGTAGTTCGTAGCGCAATAAAGGCGTACACGAGCGCATAAGCACCCCACGGCCCTAACGTAGAGTATCTCCTATTCGTAATAGAATAATTAATCACCTCAAAGTCCCACCATTGCCAGTTTTAAAGAATGCAACGAATGAATTGCATTCGTTTCGAGGGTGCTCTGGGACACATACTCATCGTTGTATGTGCGCTAGTGAATGACAAGGCGGTCGCATCAAGAGCTCTTATGTGACGATACTGTCAAGAGCTGGGCTACAAAGTGAAATAAGCAAT
Source organism: Eumerus sabulonum (assembly GCA_951905685.1). Taxonomy (NCBI): domain Eukaryota; kingdom Metazoa; phylum Arthropoda; class Insecta; order Diptera; family Syrphidae; genus Eumerus; species Eumerus sabulonum. Next base: position 181,240,944 of record OX645060.1, read on the forward strand.
TTCGCTTTGGCTGAATAACTGACTAGAATGACATCATGGTGACGCTTTGGGCGCACAAACAGCGTGAATCCCTGGAGTATCTTCTGTTTTGCTTCTGTTTTCTTTCAAATTTAAATTAAATTAAAAATTCCTTTTTTTTCCTCGTCCAGCTCTCAGGAGGAAACTAGGAAGCTACAGCGAAGCTTATCCGTAGTCTGGCAATAAGTAGTTGTTTCTCGCACTTCATTATCACTTCATCATTGAACTTGTTTCTTTGTTTGTAATTAATGCTGAAGGAGTGGGTGCTGCTAGGTCGTTGCATGTGTATGAACTCTTGATTGAGGGCAATTGCCCAAGTGCTTCGAGATCCATCAGGAATTCATGACGTTATAATCAAACTTAAGTGAAAAAATATTCATCAAATAAATGTGTTAGCATTTTTCACATTTTTGTTTTCATGTCAGTTTAAGGAAGACAATGACGATAACTTACACCGTAGATAATAGCTTTGAAGGTCATGTTTAATGTGTTTTAACTAGTAGATCGTTCCTGCAGATATATACTCATATATTCGCTTGGGCGAGAAATAATGGGCCTGTAATCAACGCTTCAAAGTGGAAAACATGCCAAACTCTACCTATCTGGTAAACAGACTTGTTCGGAATTGTATTTCCAAAACAACATTATGCTTCGATCTCTTTTACTTTATGGTCTTAAATTTCTTAGCGAAGTGGTGGACTTATTCAATACCAAACCTGCGTGATATTGACGACGTAGAAGTTTTCTAGTTACGCCTACTTAAGACGAAATCTCAATACACTCCATGCCGTTGTCAAAACAGTGGGAATTAACAACTTTACAAAATAAAACTGGATCGGGAATACCATTTGCCTAACAATACTTAAAATCCCAAGACAACTCAACTTAAGAAGGTGAGATCTTTTATTATGTACTACCGACACTTCACTGATTAGTTCCATTACATTGAGTGTAGGTGCACCTAGACGCATTTAGGGGTCCATTGTCAGACAAAAGGACAATGATCTTAGGCTCTGTACGTGGAATTTTAGGTCCCTAAACAGACCATGTGCAGCCGAACTTGCGGACGTCCTAGGAAATGCAATGGAATGGGCCGGGTATAAAGCAGATGAAAAATGACGACATCTACTACGACGACTGCTATAAGGAGAGCGGACAACGATTGTTCGGATGCGGATTTGTTGTTCGAGGTGGACTAAGGCAAAAAGTCCTGAGCTTTCGGCATGTGAGCGAACGTCCCATAACGATCCGTATCAAGGCTAAATTTTCTAACATCAGCCTGATCTGCGTCCACTCCCCAGACAGGGATGACTCCACCAAAGATGAGTTCTGATTATGCGGCCAGCCCCAAATCCACTCCAAACGGCGACTTTTTTGGGATAAATTGGACGTCATATACATACATACTCTTAGTTGTGTGAAAATGCCTAATTGTGTACCAAAGAATCATTATTTGCGGGATGTGTTGATTTTTCTGTCTTATTCTGAGAAAACCGAGTCCAAAGCACATCGAGAGCTCCAAAAAGTGTACGGAGATGTTTCTTTAAGTGAAACTACGTGCCCTGATTGGTTCTGTCGCTTCAAAGACGATAATTTCCATGTTGACGAAAATCATACGAAAACGCTGAATTGGGAGCATTGCTGTATGAGAATCCGTGCCAAACGCAAGAACAGCTTGCTTCAGTATTAGAATTTACCCGCCAAGCCATTACCAAGCGTTTGCATGCATTGGGAATGATTCAATAACTTGATTTGACGCCAAGGGATCTTGAGCGTCCTTTTTTCGCATGTGATCAACTGCTCCAGCAGTAAAAAGGGAAGGGTTTTCTTCATCGCATCGTGACGGGTAAAAAAAAATGGATTCATTACAACAACAAAAAGAAAATAACTTCATGGGGACTGCTGAGCCATGCGTCTACGTCGTCGCGACGGCTCGTCCGAATATTCACGCTGCGAAAGTTAAGCTGTCTATTCAGTGGGACTGGTCAGTGTTACTCTTATTTATTATGAACTGTTGAAACCCAACAGAGGGCATGGGCTCGGACGTACAGGGTAAAGTTTTTGATCGCTCTCAACCTGGCGAGATGCCAGCAACGATCTCTGTATAAATGCCCGGGTCAAGTTGACATACGGCCTCCTCGCGGCGCCCTCTGGAAAGCCTCTTCAACCACCGTTGGGAGGTGAACAAACGTATGCAGCGACAAGACTCCGATAAGTATGGCGGTTGTGCGAGGGGCTAACAATCCGCCCACGTAAAAAAAAAGAAAAGTTATGAACGAACAAGATGCCTCGGATACATGGACGGATACTCGACGACGACAACACACGAAAAAGGAACACGATTTGCGAGTATGCTCCTGGAATGTCAGAACCATGTACACTCCCGGAGCTGCTCATAAACTAGAAGGAATCCTCACACAGTACAAGGCGGATATTACTGCGGTCCAGGAAATACGCTGGATAGGAAACGGTATGATGAGGAATAAAAATTGCGATATTTATTACAGCTGTCACAAAAGGTTGCACTTACTGGGATGCGGATTTGTCGTGGGAAAGCGGTTAAGGTCGAGGGTCATCGACTTTGAACCTATAAGTGATCGCCTGGCTGTGATCCGCATCAGAGGCAGATTTTATAGCATCAGCCTTATATGTGCACGCGCCCCTACCGACGAGGCTGAAGACCCTATCAAGGAGGACTTCTATGACCTCCTGGACAACGCCTACGGAGCTTGTCCGGAGTACGATGTAAAAATAGTGCTCGGGGACTTCAACGCCAAAATCGGTAAGGAGAACACCCTTGGCGGACTGATCGGAAAGCACAGTCTCCACGATACAACAACAGATAACGGCTTCCGACTCGCTGACATTGCGACAGGTCATAATGCGGTGATAAGTAGCAGAAGATTCCCTGGCAAGCAAATCCACACAGCAACCTGGCGATCTCCGGACGGTCGAACCGCCAACCAAATCGACCATGTGCTCATTGACGCAAGGCACTCGTCAAACATCCTGAATGTACGAAAATTCAGATGAGCAAATGTCGACTCTGACCACTTCCTCGTAGCAGCAAGATTCAGAGCTCGACTGCCCAATGTCAGAAAGCTGCACCAGCCCATCAGGAGGAAGTTCCACATTGGGCGCCTGAGCATACCGGAGGTTGCCAGAGTCTACAGGGAGCAGCTGAGCGAAAGACACCACTGTATGCAAACGTCGAACACAAATGCCAATAACGTGTGGCTGCTTTACCGCTCAGCCATTCAGGAAGTAGCCGAAACCACCTTAGGGTACCTACCACCCCCGACAAGAAACCCGTGGTATGATGGCGAGTGTGAGCAGAAAAAGGCAGCAACCGACGAGGCATACCAAAAGGCGCTGCAGAGGAAAACCAGGGCAGCGCAAGAAGAATACCGAGCCAGAAAAAGGGAGGAGAAAAAACTACTGCGACAAAGGAAAGGAATCCTTGCAGCCTCCCAGCTCCCAAGGATATCGAGGAGTCTAGGGATAAGCAAAAACACGAGCCTTTTACAAGAAAGCCAAAGGCCTTGCAGGAGGCTTCAAAAAGGGCACCCAGGCTCTTCGAAACTGCGACGGTAATCTTGTCACCGACCCGCAGGGAATAGTGGATGTATTTAAGCAGCATTTCCAACAGCTGCTTAACGAGCAAGACCAAGAGAGAGTGGTAGGGACCGAAGAAATCCCAACTCCAGCCGCTGAAGTAGTTCTCCCACCCAGCATCGAAGAAGTCGGCACAGCTATTCAGAAGCTGAAGAATAACAAGGCCGCAGGCTCAGTAGGGAGCATGCACTAGATTATCTGCAGAATTTGGGAAGACAAGCATGCCTGACGACTGGAATACCAGCTCTATTTCCCCCATCCACAAAAAAGGCGATCCTACCTCTTGCAAGAACTATAGAGGTATATCCCTGTTCAATGTCGCATACAAGGTCCTGTCCAGCGTATTGTGTGAACATCTAAAGCCATTTTGCACCACACTAATCAAGAGCTCGACAAATCGAGCCCGGCAAATCGACTATAGACCAAATGTCCAAACTTCGACAAATCCTGGAAAAGACCAACGAGTTTCGAATCGATACATCTTTTCATCCATCTTTTCATCGATTTCAAAGCCGCATACGACAGCATTCATCGTGAAGGACTCTTTGGGGAAACTGATCCAGTTGTGTCATGCAACTCTGTTCCAGGACTTCGGAACCGTTTGAAACATGCACCGGATTTCGGCACCGGAGATGCGCTGTAATGTGACTTCTTCAACCTGGTGCTGGAGTAGATAGTGCGACGGGCAGGCGTCAACAGGGAAGGCGCTGCTACTTCGGCTTGTCCAAACAACTGGGGTCAAGACTCCTCACTCGATAGACCAAAGTCATGCTTTACAAAACGCTCATTCTGCCAGTCTTGCTGTACGGAGCCGAAAGCTGGACGATAAGCAGGACAGCGGAGCTGATTTTGGGTTCTTTCGAAAGAAAAATTCTGCGCCGGATATTTGGTCCTGTCTGTGAGGAAGGTGAATGGAGAAGAAGACACAGCCGCGAACTCTACGAGCTGGACCAAGATGTGGATGTAGTCCGGAAGGCAAGGATCCGTCGACTACACTGGCTCGGCCACATCGAGCGCATGGACATCAACGCTCCAGCTAAGAGGGCCTTCGACTCCGAGCCTCTTGGTTCGAGAAGAAGAGGAAGACCGAACCTCCGGTATAAAGACTAAGTAATCGCGGATGTAAGACATCTTGGTCTTGACAACTGGAAGCAGCGTGCCCGGGACCGTCAAGTATGGAAGGCAGCTATAGCTCAGGCTCAGATCCTCCATGGATCGCTGGCCTGATAAGTAAGTAAGTAAGTTGAAACCCAACGAAAGCATCACTGTGGAACCGTATCGACCTCAATTGATGTAATTGAGCCGAGCACTGCGCGAAAAACGGCTACAATACGAGCAGGAGCACGAAAAAGTGATTCTCCAGCAAGACAATACTCGGCCTCACGTTACCAAATTCGTTAAAACCCACCTGGAAACGCTTAAATTGGAAGGGAGCTCGGCCAAAAATATGGGAAAAAGTTGTAGCTAGCGACGGGCAGTAATTTAATGATTAATTTGTAACCATTTCCTCACAATATTTTTATAAAAAAAATATACAAAAAACAGCGATCATTTAGTTGCGCACCTAATAAAAGCGAGCATGTCATAAGGAATACATGCGTATATGTAACATCTCTATTTGAAACAACATATTCCATTTAAAAGATAACTTTGACAACTTTTATTACTTTATAATTACCTCTCAATTAAACTATGAATGCACTTCTAGGCATCATATTACCTACAATAAAGGTACCTAAGCAATCATTTTCGAACTCATTTACTATTGCATTGTCATGTGCGAACGTTTTGCCTACAAGAAACGAATGAATGTTGCACTTTCTTACGAGTTATTACATATATGTATGTAAGTCTTAATGATTTTTACCTTCAGCGATTGTAAGACGCAAGACGGAACTAAAGTACCTTAGACACCTATTCCGTTTGCACCTCATGGCTGATATTGATTTTTGGATTTTCACACACTTAATGGAAAGAGAAGTTCAAGAAAACTAGGCGGAGATGAAGGACCATCATGTACATTGTCAAGTATATATTCGGATACCTTGGAAACGGAAATAAACACTTGACTTTTACCTCGAGCCGAGCGTCCCAGGTAAAAATGGTTTCCAGTACTTAATATTGATCGAATTTATTATTGAATAATATGTCCCAAAATGAATTTAAGGAAGCCAAACATCTGCCATCAAGTAGGTCTATCGTTATCATCATAATTTTATAAACAATCGTACAATCACAAATGTATTTATGCCCACTGGTATTATTATACTTTTCATTTTATTGTACACAGTAGCTGAGTGTTTATAAATAGACCAAACGAACTCGGTGGGAGTGGCTGCTTTAGTTTTCGGATGCAATAAAAAATATTTGAGGGAAATCAGAAATCAAAAAAGTCGTTTGACGTTCTATAGATATTGCAGAATTAGAAAGAAAACGTAGATATATACATGCCATGTATGTATGCCTAGGTAGAGATGTATTTTAGTATAAAGATAAATATATCCCTTTTCACAGAACATTGAAGCTGTTTTGAATCATAGAAGCTAATCGCAAACATATTTGTATCTGTATAAACATATATCTATACTTATTGGTTTAAATATACACTGTTCTCTACTTGTAATGCAATTGTTACCACCGATAAGAGACTATGTTTCATTTGTCTTGAGCGGGAAAATTTCGAAGTTTTCCTTTGAATTTGTTCTTCTCATAAGGGATTGCTTCCGGAACTTTCGCCAGAGACCGATGTGTTTGCTTTCAGTTTTCAACTACCATGCATTGTAGATTTATGGTTCTTCCTTTTCTTTCCTTTTTGTTTTGCCTTTTGCCTACTGCTCTTAGGGAGGTTTACAATATTAAAGAAATGTAAAGACTGCCATATATGAAAATATTGTGTTCCCATCCGCAAAGTCGACCGAAATAGTCTATAGATACATATGTGCATACATACATAGTGGAGCAATCAATCTATGCAGATACAAAATGTATGAATGTACATACATACATATGTATGTATGTATGTTGCGTTACAGCTCTTGAAAACCTGAGCCTAGCTTCTCTCAATCACCCATGTGTGATTTTATTTTCCCATAGGCTAAAGGGACCTACAATTTATTGCCGATTCAGCTTTTTTATAACAAAGAGAAGCTTTTTCATAACAATTAAACTACACGGGGTAGTAGGAGAAGTCAGAACCTTTAAGAGGAGAAGCACCGTGAAAAACACTTTCGATACTTTCACCGTCAGAGGCCAACACACTACCCACTGCGCCACAGTGCTCTCGCAGATACAAATTACAACGACAATAATAAAAAATCCAAAAAGAGTGTATTATAGGTTCAGCTCCTGGAATAATAAGTAGAACGCATTGTACATATCTGATCTCGCCATAGTCGAGAAAGTAAAGTAGTGGCGGGAGGTGTAAAGTTTAATAGATACCCCGTTTACATGCGTAGTCAAAAGATCGAGTCGAAACTGAGTTGAAATTTCGACCCAGGATTTCCGCAACGCAGTCGAAAGATCAAAGAGTTCAAACGTATTTGAAGTGACAGATAGTATGTATGTACAGAGACAAAATGTCAGTTCGACTCCTCGACCCAGGTTTACATGCATTTTTTCAACTCGATCCAGGTCTGCTAGCTGGATCGAGTCGAGTCAACTCTATTTCAACTCGATCCGCGTTTATATGAATTTCGATCCTAGTTGAATCCGAATTCAACTACGCATGTAAACGGGGTAAGAGTCATGAACAGGATGAATCTAGTAATTTATACATATTTAACAAGTAGTTTAATGTGATACAATGACTACCCATTTCGCCACGGCGCTCTCATAATCGGTTGTTGTGCCAAAAAAAAAAAAAAATCGATGCTGTCCAGCAACTAATAGTGAATGATCGTCATTTGATATACAGTGAGATCGAGGCATGCTTGGGTATTATTTCACTCGCATACATTCAATATTCCAGTATCATGCTCTTGGGCCAATTCACATACAAGAGGTTCTAACCAAGGAAAAATACATAAAGATTATAAAAACGGTTGTGTGTCCTTTCATTGGCAATGTGCCTAGAAAACGAAAAACTGGTTTGGTTATATAAAGACCCAAGTTCTCAAATGGCCAGCACACTCCTCACTCTTTAATTCCATAAAAATTTTGTAGGCATTTGTTAAAAAGGAGCTAAGAAAGACCACCAAACCAAGTGAGATTCAACTTTGGCAAAATGTCCAAACGATTGGGTAAAATATTTGAAGAATATGTTATCAAAAGCTCGTAAGTTCTGCGCAGCGTAAATGTAAGGTTTCTTCTTCTTCTCATCGGACGCTACAGTTCGGGGTGAACCTGGGCCTCAACCAACATGCCCCTCCAACTGGCACGATCTTTTGCTAGCCTTTTCCATTGCCGCACACCCAGTTCGCTGAGGTCGTCTTACACCTGTGTGCGCGATTTTAATTGCGGCCGTCCTCTGTTTCTACGTCCCTCGGGGATAGATTTAAAGACTCTCCGGGCTGGAACTGGGGTGTCCATTCGCTCTACATGGCTTAGCCATCTAAGGCGTTCAATCCGTAGACGTCTGACTAGACGCATGTCGCTGTACAGTCCGTAAAGCTCGTAGTTGAATCTTTTCATCCATCCCTCCTCTGCCACATTTATAGGATCGAAAATCACACACAAAATCTTTCTCTCGAACCGACCAAGGACCTCCTCATTCGCTTTTGATAGTGTCCATACTTCTGCGCCGCACAGCAAGACCGGGACAATAAGGGTTTTGTATAGAGTCAACTTTGTCGTTCGGTAGCTAAAGAAACAGCGATTGGCAAGAGTGATTTTGCGTTTGATTTCGGAACTAATGTCGTTGTTTCAGGTCACTGCGGAGCCAAGGTAGACGAAATCCTTAATTACTTCAACTTATATCTATCCATACAAACGTTCTGGCCAAGACGTCGGTGGTAAACGTTCTTTTTTGATGATAGTATATATATAGTTTTGCCCTCGTTCACCGCCGAACCAATTTTCGACGCCTCCGCCTCAATACTCGTAAACGCCTCATTGACATCTAGCTGTGTTCTTCTGATTATGTCAATGTCATCCGCGTATGCGAGGTGTTGTGAGGATTTGAAATAATTTGTGCCTCCTGTGTTGGCCATTGATTTTTGTACAGTAATTTTTAATACGATGTTGAAGAAATCATACGACAGCGCATCGTCCTGTTTAAATCCTTTTTTGACATCAAAACTATCGGTCAGGTGTTCACAGATTCGGATGGAGCAGCGAGCATTCTCCAAAGTCATCCCGCATATTCTGACGAGTTTAGCAGGAATGTCAAAGGTAGTTATAGCGTTGTGTAGCTCGTCTCTCAATAGGCTATCTTATGCGACTTTGAAGTCCACTAATAGGTAAGGAGTGTCGACTTGAAATTCATTGTTTTTTTTTTTCAGGATCTGCCGTAGTATGAAGATTTGGTCCACCATCGACTTGCCTGGCTTGAATCCACACTGATAAGGACCTATCAACTTATTTACAAAAGGCTTCAGGCGTTCACACAAAACGGCAGAGAAGATTTTTTAGGCGATGTTAAGGAGACTAGTTCTTCTGTAGGATTAAGCAATGGAAAAACGCAAATCTGTGTGCAACTCAGGACAATGACATTCTCAAGTTATACACCTGCGTAACATTCGTCCCCGAAGCCGATGACCTTACCAAAGACACCTTCCCTATGCGCATAATGAGGCAAAATGCGAACATTAGCGCTAAAGGATGGAGAGTCTTTAGGATCGCAAAGGAAAAAAGCGGTGGGGATCAAGTAACCTTTGTCATTGATGAGGCATCCAAGGACGTCATCGTGAAGCAAAAGTTTATACTGTTCCTCAACTTCTCCCAGATTTTAATCAGGATCAAGGGAATTCCCAAGCAGGCAAAGATAAATGCGGACAACAAAACCAAGGACAGGGCACTAGCCCATCCGAAGTGCGATGCCCAAAGTACACCGGCCATGCCCAGGAAAGGAAGTGAGGAGCTCGGCGTGCATAAGCCAAGTTAGAGAGCAACAACCATTGCATCTGGTGATAGTGAACCAGCCAAAGAGGCAACGAAAGTACCCCAAACGTCAAGGCTGCCTGAAGAAACAACTCGGGCAACCAAGACTTCAGGGGTCAGCTGTATGGTTGTATCAGTCACTAACACTGGCAGCCCTGCCAGTATCTCGCTGAATCCACCATGCCGCGATTAAGGTGCATCCAAGTATATCTATAGCATGCAAAGGCCGCGTCTGCGGTACTGAGCCATAGATTTAACAAGGAGCACCTCGATATAGCCTTTATCCAGGAACCATACACGATCAAAGACCAGATCAAAATGACTATCAGGTGAGCTGCTCTACGACTCCACAAATGAAGGACGACCTAAAGCTTGCTTAATGGTTAATAACACCATTAAAGCCATTCCCATTTCAGAATGCGAATAAGGACCTGGCAGCTGCCATTACTCAGCTATCTACTGCAGAAGGTAGGTCAGATGCCGTAATTTGCTCAGCCTACTTCGCGGGCGACTCAACCGATCTCAGCTTCACACCACCGCAGGATCTTCTCGACTACTGTGGAAGAAGAGGCTCACAAATCATCATATGCTGTGACGCCAACGCCCACCACACAGCATGGGGAAGCTCGGGCATTAACAAAGGTGGTGGGTACCTGTTAGAATTCCTCAATACCATAAGCCGGGGAAATAGTCCCACCTTTATGAATAGAATTAGAGAAGAGGTACTAGACCTCATCCTAACCACTCTGTTCATAGGCAACTCTATCCTAAACTGGCATGTCTCAACAGAAACATCGATGTCAGACCATCGACAGATCTGTTTTGGCATAAAAGTAGGAGACATAATTACCAGAACATACAGAAAACCGAGAGCGACAGACTGGGACACATATAGCCTGGAAATCGCACAATCGATCGGAAACTGTCCCAACAGCATCAGAGACATAGACAGCCTCGAACTCAGCTGTGACAGCCTTAATGCCACCATCTGTCTTTCACAACGCTTGCCCATAGAAGGTCAAGTCAGGCAATCGTACCACTCCGTGGTGGAACAGCAATCTGGCCAAGCTAAGAGAACTGACCAGAAAACTGTTCAACAGAGCTAAGCGGACTGGTGACTGGACGCAGTACTGTGCCTCACTCACCAACTACAACCAAGAGATTAGGAGAGCCAAAAGAGACTCATGGAAAAAGTTCTGCAGTAGTCTATCAGGTATTCAGAGCTCGTATCCACAGAGTTCTCGCCAAAGAGCACAATTACCAAATTGGACTGTTGAGGAGAGCAGATGGCATTTACGCGGAAAATGGTACAGAAGTACTCAACATTTTAACCAGTATGCACTTCCCAGACTCCAACACTATTCCCTCCAATCTCTCTAACATACCTCCGCAGATCAGAGTTATTAGACCCAACAGCGAGGATTGGAAGAGAGCACGAACCATTTTTCACGGGAGAAGCATAAAATGGGCCATTAATTCATTTGACCCGTACAAATCCCCGGGGGAGGATGGCATCTTCCCAGCCCTCCTTCAGAAAGGAAGTGCGCAAATTAGCCCCATGCTTATCAACATCTTTAGAACCAGCTTTGCATGGGGAAACATAATAACGAGCTGGACAGAGGTAACTATAAAATTCATTCCCGAAGTAGGCCGTAGACCCACAGACCTGCCTAAGTCCTACAGACCGATAAGCCTTACATCTTTCTTCCTAAAAACAATGGAAAAAATCCTGAATAGGCATGTCAGGGACGGTGCCCTGAACCACCACCTCACAAAAACCAATATGCCTACTAGCCTGGTAGGCCTGGATCAACAAATCCCTGAGCGGCAAAGAAATTGCGATAAGTTGCTTTCTCGATATTGAGGGCGCTTTCGATAATACTGACTACAGCCAAATAAAACGTTGCACAGGGGTGGATGGCACCACATGCAATTGGATCCAACACATGCTTAGCAATAGGAAAATAAACACCTCACTAGGCAATGATAAGATCAGTGTAAATGCCGCGAAAGGATGCCCTCAAGGCGGGGTTCTCTCACCTCTCCTGTGGTCCATCGTAGTAAATGAACTGATTAACATACTCAGCAACAATGGTTTCTATGTCCAACGCTACGCTGACGACACAGTGATCCTGGTCAGAGGCAAATTCGAAGACACAGTCTCGGAACTCCTCCAAAGGGCACTAAACCTTGTTGCAAACTGGTGCATAAAGGTTGCGCTAAAGGTCAACCCTAGAAAAAGCAGTATAGTCGTCTTCACCAAAAGGAGGAATAGGCAACAACTTACCAAACCTACCCTCTTTGGTGAAGCGATAGAGTTCTCAAAAGAAGTCAAATACTTGGGGGTAACTCTAGACGAAAAGCTCACTTGGAACTCTCACATTACAAAGACCATTGAGAAAGCCAGGATCTCTTTATGGACCAGCAAAAGTCTCACTGGCACTGGCAAGACAAATATCAGTGCAAGCCAAGCTCAACAAATTGCAAAGACTAGCTTGTATCTGTATCACGGGAGCCATGAGAACAACCGCCACAGCAGCACTAGAAGTCATCACGGACCTGCCACCTCTTCATCTCCAACTGAAGAAAGAAGCAATGGTCTTCGCCCACAGACTAATCGCGGAGGATGACTCTAACCGTATGCTTTTTCACCCTGATATCCTTACCGAACTAAACAGGCACGAAATGCTAAAGATATCTCACACAGACAATTGTCTACCTAGATACAACTTCAGCCAAAACTACAAGGTCACATTCCCCAACCGACAAAACGGGGAACAGGATAGGCCTTCCTTCACGTGTGGTACACAGATGGCTCTGAAACGAAAGAAGGCGTTGGGGCTGGAGTATTCGGATCAAATACAGGCACATGCATCTACGTCAGCGTGGACCGACATAACTCCGTTTTTCAAGCAAAGATATTTGCTATAAAACTCTGCCTCAGAGAAAATATAAACAGAAGCGTATTCAACAAAAACATTTATATTCTCTCTGACAGCAAGGCTGCACTTCTGGCCCTAAAGAGCTATGAAATCACCTCCAAACTGGTACGGGACTGCCTACAGCTACTTCACCAGCTGGCCAGCACAAACAGAGTTCATCTCATTTGGATACCTGGACACAGCGGCCATACAGGCAACGAAAAGGCGGACCTACTAGCAACTAAAGGATCCGCATCACCATTTATGATGCCGCGGCCTTTCTGCGGCATACCCATCAGTACCACCAAGTGCTGCATAAAAAATTGGTTAAGAAACACGACGGACAAGCCAAGCCAAGTTGTTCCTCCCAGCTACATCTTTCAGAAGAACGAAACAATTCCTCATGATTTCGAGGAGTCAGATTCGCCTAATCACAGGTTTTCTTACTGGACACTGCCCAGTCAACAAACATCTCAAAGTAATGGGCATTATACAAGATGACACTTCAAGAATGTGTAATGACGTCGAAGAAACAGCAGAGCACATATTGTGCCATTCTAACTGCCTTGTCAGTACACGTCATCGTCACTTAGGCAAGTATTATCTTGAAGCAGAAGAAATCGCTGCTAGTTCGCTCAAAAGCAAACTAAGTTTTACCACGAACTCAGGATTCTTGAGTGAACTGTAAGTGGGGGACAACACAATAGGCTCACTTGTGGCCGCAGTGATCAGGCACTCTTTGTCCCACCCCTAATCCTCTCTATCTCTAACTCTAGGGACGCCGTGGCGCAGTGGCTTGTGTGCTGTACTCTGATGCATGATGAGCGAGTTCGGATCCCGATAACACCAATGTCCCTCCTCGGCAGGTACTGGCAAAACCCCCCGTAGTATACTTGCCCTGAAAAAATGTCTCGACTAACGTTGCGCCATTCGGACTCGGCATTAAACAGTAGGTCCTTTCTTTCATGTGATATGGCGCAGTGGTTAGTGTGTTGGACTCTGACGAACGATGAGCGAGTTCGATAATCTGGTAGTAGCAAGTACACGATTCCCACACCTCAACATCCATAAGGGGAACTGGCGGTCTTTCGATCAATCGACAATCAACCAAATTGATCATATTGCGATCGACGGCAGACACTCCCCCAGCATCCTAGATGTCCGAACCTTTCGAGGACCCAATATCGATTCGGATCATTACCTTGTTGCAGAGCCAAGGTACGGATGCGAATTTCTCGGAATCAACGGAGTCGAGTAAGAACACCAAAATTTAACGTCGGAAAGCTGCAATCGCAGGAGACCGCCAGGACCTTCGCCGATCAAGTCTCCCTCAAGCTCTCTCAAGTCCCGATGCAATCTGCAGAAACCATAGAACAGCAATGGAGTCGTTGTTAGAACGCCATTAGAGAGGCCGCCTCAGATGTACTTGGTTTCTAGCCACCACCGTCGAGAAACCCCTGGTTTGATGTGAGTGCACACAGGCCCATGTACAAAAACAGAATGCATACATGTCCACATTGCATCGACGGACAAGAGCTGCCCGCGAGCTCTATGAACAGAAAAGGAGGGAGGAGCATGCGCTTCTGAGAAGTAAAATGAAGGAGCACGAGAAGCGTGAAATCGAGGAGATGGAGAGATGTTACTGCAGGAACGACTTTCCAAAATGTTACCAGAAAGTTAAACAAACATGCCAAGGCTATAAAGCCAGAGCAAAATCCTGCAGGGATCAGCACGGACAACTAGTAGTGGAGCCCCAGTCGATGCTGAGATTGTGGAAGGACCACTTCTGCAGACTGTATAACGGCGATGATAGGCGAAATGCCGCCGTCAGGCAGAGCGAACCATTCACAATGGACGAAGACGAAGGAGAATCCCGTCCATCCGACCTAGACGATGTTAAGATAGCGATATCGAAACTTAAGTCTTATAAAGCTGCTTGAGCAGACGGACTTCCCGCGGAACTGTTTAAAGCAGCTGGCGATGAGCTGGTCAGGAACATGCATCAACTCATCTGCAAGATATGGTCGGAAGAACGCATGCCCCATGAATGGAATCTCAGTATCGTTTGCCCGGTCCATAAGAAAGGAGACCCCTATGACTGCGCCAATTGCAGAGGGATATGCCTCCTGAACATCGCGTACAAGATCCTCTCTGCCGTACTGTGTAAGCGCCTAAAATCGTTCGTGGACAATCTAATAGGTTCCTACCAGTGTGGTTTCTACTACGGCAGATCTTGGAGAAGATCCATGAATTCCAGGTCAATACGCACCATCTTTTTGTCGACTTTAAAGTGACAGTGTTTATAGAGACGAGTGACACAGAGCCATGTCATGTTTTAACATTCTTGCCAAACTCGTCAGACTGTGCAGGATGACTATGGAGAACTCTCGCTGCTCCATTAAAGTCGGAGATGAACTAATCGACCCCTTTGATGTTAAAAAAGGTTTTAGACAGGATGACGCACTGTCATGTGATTTCTTTAACATTATTTTTAAAAAGATCGAGCGGGACTCTGCGGCCAATACAAGATGTGCGATCTACTTCAAGTGCACACAAGTGCGCCTACGCTGATGACATTGACGTTATTGGACGGACAAAGCGAGAAGTCAATGAGGCGTTCGCAAGCATTGAAGCAGAAGCGGCTAAAGTGGGTCAAAGGGTAAATGGGGGCAAGCCCAAATATATGCTGTCATCCAAGAAAGACGCACAACACCGACGTCTTGCTCAGAACGTCACCTTCGGCAGCTATATTTTTGAAGTAGTCAAGGACTTAGTCTACCTTGGTTCGATAGTGACAAGCAGCAACGACACCAGCGCTGAGATAAAACGCAGAATAACTCTTGCCAACCGCTGCTTCTTCCGGCTCAAGAGGCAATTGAGTAGTAGAGCCCTCTCTCGAAAAACTAAGGTATCCCTCTACAAAACCTTAATCATCCCGGTCCTCCTCTACGGCGCTGGGGGCTGGACGTTATCAAAAGCGAATGGAGAGGCTCTTGGGCATTTCGAGAGGAAAATTCTGCGTGCAATCTTTGGTCCCGTTTGTGTAAGCGGTGAGTGGAGGAGGAGATTCAACCAAGAACAGTGCCGGCTGTACAGCGACATCGGCCTAGTTAGACGTCTTCGGATCCAACGTCTAGGATGGCTAGGCCATGTAGAGCGAATGGACCTCAACGCTCCGGCCCGAAGAGTCTTCGACTCCAACCCCGAGGGACGACGCAACAGAGGACGACCGCACTTAAGGTGGCGTGCACAGGTGGAAAGGGACCTCAACCAGCTGGGCGTGCGGCACTGGAAGCGGCTGGCCAAAGATCGGGCCGGCTGGAGAGGCTTGTTGGTTGAGGCCCTGGTTCACCCCGAACTGTTGCGCCATCAACGTAAGTAAGTAAGTAAGTAAATGT
Source organism: Eumerus sabulonum (assembly GCA_951905685.1). Lineage (NCBI taxonomy): Eukaryota > Metazoa > Arthropoda > Insecta > Diptera > Syrphidae > Eumerus > Eumerus sabulonum. Next base: position 181,256,932 of record OX645060.1, read on the forward strand.
CATGTCGCATGAAATCGTGTTCTGCTTTAAAAATGGTGAAAAATTAAAAAAACTCGTTTTACCTTCTCCGTAAACATTTTTGTCGTCATAACCACAGAAATGAAAACAATCATATGTATGTAGGTCGTTTGGTACTCAAATTCGAGGATACGGGTTCTGTGGGACACATACCAGAGTCTACCATTAACGCATCGATCACTGAAATTGGGCATTTGAACCACTTAAGTTTACACGCATACGTATACTTGGCTCTTACAGGACCATGCAGTTGATTACCAATTCTGATCAGAAATCATTACCAGCGATAAGGCGTATGTAGCGTCCCATTGCATAGAAAACTGACGCATTTGGACCAAAAACCAGCGCAAAAATCAAAAGAACCTGATGCAATCCCAAAAAGTGACTGGCATGTTTTGTGGTCAAAGGTTATTATGAAAATGCGGTTCGCATTGGAAGATGTCCTCAAAAATATTTTTTACCATCGGATCGACGCCTATAAAACCAACCGTTTTTCGTATGTACTTAAATAGACTTGTACGTAAGGGAAGAGATTGGGGATGGTTATCTGTCACAATCACACAACGCGTACATATGAGGAAAATCATTAGATACTGCTCTGCATAGGGTAGTCTATACGATAGAAAAATCGCTCAGTATCAAGGAATTCACTCTAGGTGCCTTCCTAGACATTGATAACGTTAGTACCGAGGCAATAGTGTCCAGCCTTCATATGGCCCAAATAAACCCGGGTGTATGCAGTTGGATTGAGCAAATGCGGGGTTCTCGTATAGTAAATTCGGCGATGGGGAGAGCATACGGAAGGGTGAGAGTAAATAAAGGTACACCACAAGGTGGCGTTCTGTCACCCCTCCTATGGCTCCTTGTGGTCGACGGAATGGCCAAGATTCTGGAGACGGAGGGTTTTAATGTCACAGCCTACGCCGATGACATTGCCATTTTAGTCCCTGGAAAATTTCCGCAGGTCCTCAGCGATAGACTAAGCTATGCACTGATGTTAGTGGATAGCTGGGTCAAGGGGCGAGGTCTGGGAGTAAATCCGGCGAAAACGGAGGTAGTACTCTCTACAAGGAAAAGATCTGTACCAAGATACACCTACCCCCGTATGAATGGTAAAGATCTGATCCCTGGAAAATCTGCCAAACTTAGTTGGAGAGAAAATATTGAGGAAAGAATCAAAAAGGCCTACGTGGCACAATATTCGTGCAAGGTAGCCTTTGGAAAGACATGAGGCCTCAAACCGAGGTGAGTACATTGATTGCACACTGCGGTGGTAAGACCTATCCTAGTATATGGCTCGGTTGTCTGGTGGAAAGCGCTTGAGAAAAAGTTTCATCTTCAGAGTGTGTCAAAAGGTCAAAGGGCAGGCTGTCTGGCGTCGACGGTGGCTCATGCTGAACCTCCCACCCCTAGACATATATTGCGAGAGCGCCGCAACCAGAACTGCGCTAAGACTATAGGAATCCGGTCTCTGGAAAAGGAGTCCTCACGGACATGCATCAGTCTTGGATCGATGGGCCGTCTCGAGATTCCGAACCGTAACGGACTATGTCACCCGACTTCCTTCCTGGGAGAGGAGATTCTCTATTAGAATTCCCTCCAGGAATGGACCGGTGGTTTGGTACGCACGGAAAGTGAGCTGGCATTCTACACCGACGGATCCAAAATGGATATTGGCACAGGTGCCGGAGTCTACTTTGAGTCTCGAGATATGCATCGCTCCTATAGGCACGATGATGGATGCAGTGTCTTCCAAGCTGAGGTATTCGCTATCAAGAAGGCAGCGGACCTGATCAGCAGAGAGAATATCTCAGGAAAAAGGATCATCGTCTAGATTGACAGCCAGGCGGCCATTAAGGCTTTGCAGGCAGCATGGATGAGATACAAGCTCGTCAAACTCTGCAAAGAGAAGTTAGAAGAGATATCGTATGTAAATGAGGTGACCCTTTACTGGGTACCTGGTCATGTGAATATCTCTGGACACGAGAGGGCAGACGAGCTGGCTAGGCCGGGATCAAGTGCAAACTGTGCGCAGATCTCAACTGAGGCCAAAGCACCACTCAGTGCGTTCAACATAGAGATAGAGACGGAGCTATTAGTGAAAGCCAATAAGTGATGGTGTCGCTTAGATACATGCGCAACGGCGAGATCGACTTGGTCCGTTTATGATAAGAAAAGAACGGAAAACCTGCTGAAGTCCAATCGTGGGAACATTCGACTGGCAGTCGGTGCGCTCACCGGGCACTGCATGCTATCCTACCATGGAGCTCGACTAGGCCAGCCCTACACTGACTTCTGCAGAAGCTGCAGGGACGAAGAGGAAGTTGAATCCCTGCCGTGCGACTGTCCGGCGCTAGCCCAAAAAAGGAATACATTCCTAGGAAGATACTTCCTTTCGGGACTAGAAGAGGTAGGTAATATTGGGCTGAGCAGGAAACTGGGATTCTTATCCTCGTCTGGGTGGTCCAGTTCAGAGGTAAATGTCTAGGTATCAACGGGTTAAATAAATCAATGGGGCACAATGGACTCTACGTAGTCTACGTCAGCCTTGATTATTCGACAAAAGGGCACCCATGTACCTAACCTAACCTAACCTAAATGGCGTTGATGAGTCTTTAAATAAGGTACCCACTTGATTCAAAAACAAATATTTGTAGTCTTAATTCACATTTAATTTTCACCTTCTTATTTAGTCAACCCTATACAAAGGACTGGAGTGACACAAAAAAAAGAAAAAAATTATGAATTTTAAGCAATCAATATATTGGCCTATAATACACTATGCACAACTCAACTGCTGAACACCTCATTCCTTATACCCGAATATACAAATTGGACTTCATAAGGGCCAATTGTTTATAAGCATTTCACTTCGTAAACAATCCACGTATCCCGTCCACGCATCAAACAATCATCACCATCTACATATGTACATGCATAAACAAAGCCATCACCTTCTCTTTAAGCGCATTATCCTCTCGTTTCTCGAAAACCAATAATCACCCATCAGACATTAATCACATTCAAGGTGAAGAATAGTCGGTTGGTAAAAAAAACAAAAAATTTAAATTAACTTACCTAGTACACGCTAAACCACCGAGGCACTCCAGGGTTGCCAACATTCACACTATAAAATGAAACATCTGTAAACACCATCCACAATTAAACCCGAAATATTTTCCTATATCCCTGTTTGCATTCAGTAATCCGCACTTACTTTTTTTCAATCTTTTGTTTTAATTTTTTGTGTTTAAGCTGTGCGTTTTGATTTTTATTTTTATTTTTTTTTTTTCTCTTTAATCACTTTTTTTACAAATGAACAATATTCAACTATTTTGTGCGTTAATTTACTCAATATTCTTGTTCAAATAAGGTGTTGGGAAAGGAGGGGTTTATTTTTTTTTATTCTTAATTGTTGCTTAAATTAATTTCGTTGCTATTCATTTTCTTTCTAACTTCTGCTCACATTTTTTTCTGCTACCGATGAAGTAGTATTTATATTGCGATATGTTAGATAAATTATTTTATTCACTACTCTTAATTATACACAAATAACGCACATCATTTATGTTACACTACATGAAATCAGAATACAGGCACATTGATTATATTACACATTTATATAAGATGATATAAATACATCTAACTTTACACATTTAATTAAATTATTAAGGATACGGCTTTAAAATTGTATTCTGCACTATATATATTCTTTTTCAAATTTGGGTTACTATTTGAATCATCTTGGAACCACTATTGTTGTTGTTTGATATATAGATACACACATGTCGTTTTAACTATTTTTATTTAGAATTTCTTTTGAAGAAAACAAAACAAAAGAGAAAGAATAAAAGGAGGAAATTGTTTTTGAAAATGCTAAACTGAAACTGAAACTTTGAAACTACTGGTTATAGGTTATGCTTATCGGTTTCGTTCTTTTTATATTTCTGAACTAAAGGAAAGTCAATAGATGGTCTCTATATCCTGTATCCATGGCACGTACGAGTACATACAAACAAATAACAACCGTGGAAAGACAACAAGAAATCGTTATTAGGACAAACAACTGACATCACATTTCAAATCTCACGTTTGCTCCCTTTCTCTCTCTCTCTCTCTCTCTCTCTTTCATTTTCCTGTTCTTTCTTTTAGTCCTTCTACTTTTGACGACAGTTTGAAGATAAATAAAGATAAATATAAATACAGAAGACACTACCTCCTCACGCGTCCACCTACAGGAATAGAATTATATGGTAACACTAACTCGTTAGGACAACGGCAACAGAAGCACCAGCGACCATAGGCCAAAGTCAGGAATAGAATCACATATATGGACATACGTCATGATGACAATAATGACCAAAAGGAATAACAACTAAACAGCGAGGCATATGTTACATACAAAGGTAGGTCACTGTGTTGTACATATGTGTTTTGGCCAAAAGAATATAGCACGAACGGCGGCGACAACGACAATGAGATCTGCCAAGAGCCATAAGCGTCGCGGAGAGTCGACAGTAACAAATAGAGCAAGTCGAGGAAAATACTGGAAACAAGTAAAAGGTAGAAAGCTTGCGCTCTATTCTCTCTCATTCTCGTCGATTCTCCTCGTTGCTCGTCCTGTCTCTGACAGGCACTGGCATTTGCTCTTGAATCATTTTGCTCTATAAGACTAGGCATAGGCTCATATATTTAAGCTCTCAGGTGCACGGTAATCAGCGTAATTTCCTTTCCACTTGTCTCAATTAAATGTATGTTTGTAGGACGATTTCGATTTTTTTTTTTATTCCTCTTAGCTTTTTTATCCTATTAACCTAACACAGATAACTTGGGCATTTTTCTTCGAATACAAAACTGTAAATATTGCGGAAAAAATGAGTGAAAACTCCACTTGAGGACCTACATAGATCAAAATTCAAAGATATCGTGTTCGTCCGTTGATGGTCGTCTCTTAGACATCGTGGTCGAGTCGACGCTCATACATGAAGCACAGTGCCCTAGTTTTTCCAACACGCACACCCATATACGTATCCATACACATCCACACATACATCCGTAAGAACCCGATTCTATATACACATTTTCGAATGGAGTTTCTTTTTTTTGCCCATTATCCTTGTTACAGAAAAAGATACATCATCAATAATCTATTCTATTTCGTTTGGTTTCGTTTTCCTTCCAATCGCCCGTCGGGGCCGCGATTTTATATATGAAAGAAAAGCACAATTTAAGGAAAGTTGATTTTCTTTTTCGAGGAGAGCAAAAACCAAAAAAAAAAAAACATAAAGGCACACGAAAGAATGGTACTCGTTTCGATTTGATGTAAAAAAATGTGTTATTTAACGGTCATCTTCATTTAATTTTTCTCTTTGATATGGCAAAAATCGAGTTAAACAGATGTGAATTGAACAGTAAACACTTTGATGAGATCTTTATTCGCGTTTTTCTTTTCCGTTTGTCTCGAAATTAATTTAAAAATATAAAACGAAAAATAAGAAAATTAATTTTCCTTTTCCTCACTGTAATACATATAGACTGTATGATTGTGTACACTTTGCTCTCGGACAACGAATGCAGTACACCAACGTTCCTCGATTAAAGCCGATACTACTCTGAGGAAAAGAAAACTTGTCGTTCGGTTGTTGTGAGTGAGAGGAGCAGTGCTTTGCTGAGCTGAGTGTCAGGTGCGGGACGCTATGGGAAAAGTTTTTCATCTTGCGACGACGGCGATTGGGAAAAGCTCAAAATCAATATACATATACATACATACATACATATGTATGTATCTATGTAGATGTCTTTGACTCGGTGATATGCACTGGCGCATGTGTGTTTAAATGGTCAGGTTGTGTTGGGAAATTTCGTCCGTTTTGTTTTGGTTTTGACTACATGTGGTGGTCTGGTTTTGTTTGTATTCACCCTAGATTATGACGATGCTGATGACGGTGGCGACGTTCAGAGGGATACAAAAACGGCCGAAAAACTTCCCTTTAGCTAAGTTAAGAGCAATTTCGTTTTTTCCTTTTTTTCAGTTACTTGTTTTCATTTTGTTGAGAATATGCGGAAAGGATGTCACAAGTTGGCGACAACACGCATATTTAGTCTAGGTTTTTTAGTTGGCGCTGTAATTATAGTATACAAAATGTACATACATTATGTACATATACGTTTATGTAGTATTCTTGTTTGTCGATCAACAGAGCAGTCAGCAGTGGTGTAGTGATGGTTGTGTTGCATGCAGTGACTGTGGAAATAGATTGGAAGGATAATATGAAATCGAGATGGCATGGTGAAAATTCACTCGATTTTATATATAATTTACCTCCTTGTGGAGGTTATTATACTGTTATTTTGGTGTAGGTTTGAGTGAGGCATTTCATCGATTTTTGTTTCTATGAAATTGGTCTCTCTTATCGTTGATGCCGTTTATTTGATTTCTAGCTTTTATAGTTTTGTCTGGTCTTTTAATTTCTCCGAGTTGAATGAATGGTCTCTAATTATCCTGCTGTTCGCGTGCATCGTTCAATATGACTAGGTACTATGCACTTGTTCGTTATATCTGGAATATGTACATACATATGTATGTACTTGTATAAGAAAATGTCGAGTATACGCCCCGTATTTGGACTAACAAAATCGAAATATTATTATTTTATTTTTATGAGAATCATGATCTCTGTTTTGATGTTACAATTTCGATTTACAGATGGACACAAGAATTACAAAAAAAAATAAATCAACATTTGGGCTATCATCTTTTCTCCCCCGCAAAACGGGCGACAACCTTTAAGTTGGATAAGTTTGATTTTATTATTTGTTTATATTTGTTTGTAAGGTATCGAACAACCATGCATAATATCCTGAAGTATGTATTAAATTTTTAGACTTCATTCTCTCGTCTGACCTTACCATCAACAATGTTGGCTCTCAACCAACGTTTGTTACGACAAGACGACAGGAGGTGATTGACCTGACCCTATCCATCAGATATGTAAAGGACATCACTAACTGGCGAGTCTTGCCTGATGCTACGCTGTCAGACCATAAATATATCGAATTCCGATTGGGTTGTGAGATCTCTTCCTTGCAACCTAGACGGAATCCGAGAAGCACGGACTGGGTACGGTTTAGAGAGGAGCTTGAGAAATCCACTCAGGCTCTACCTAAACTTAGAACGAAACAATTGGTAGAGAACGCTGTTCATAACCTGATTAGCGTCATCACCAGTTGTTTTGAACTCGCATGTCCTGTCAGCAAACCTCCCTGCAGGAAATTGGTCCCCTGGTGGAATGCCGAGCTCCAAAGTCTTCGCAGGGATGCCAGAATTCTTCTGAATAGATCGCTCAAATCGAATTCGGAAGATGACTGGAACAAGTATCGGTCGAAGCAGAAAGAATGTAAGAAACTTATTCGTAAATCGAAGAACGATTCTTGTAGGACCTTCTGCGAAGAGATCAAGTCTCTGATTGCGACTAGCAAGTTGGTCAAAGTCCTCAAACGGGGAAAATCGACACTCAGAAAATCTGATGGCACCTTTACTGAGTCTAAAGCGGAAACTCTTAGTTTACTCTTTGCGACTCATTTCCCGGGAAATCAGATCGACATCGGCTCGTTGCACACTCCTTCAAGGGAAACTGCAACTGAAACGATGAAAACAACTCGGCGTAGCTGGTATATTGCGTCGCGCGTGGTTACGACTGAAGCTATTGAATTTGCTGTGGCATCCTTCGATGGCTTCAAATCGCCGGGCGTCGACGGGATATATCCTGTTATGCTGCAAAAAGGTATAAGGCAGCTGCTTCCTACTCCAGCAGCTGCTTTCACTGCTAGTCTAGCACTTGCTCACATACCCATTCCTTGGCGCACAGTCAAAGTGGTCTTCATTCCCAAAATAGGAAAAGAGGACTACTCCCTTACCAAGAGCTTTAGGCCAATTAGTCTAACATCCTTCCTGCTGAAAAGCATGGAGAGACTGGTAGAGTTGCACGTGCGAAAAGTTGCCCTTCGAATGCACCCTCTTCCGGAGATGCAACATGCTCACCAGAGCGGAAAATCTTGCGAGACTGCGCTTCAGAACCTAGTTGAGCGAATTGAATGCGCGCTTGAAAGGAAAGAGTACGCGCTGGGCATTTTCATCGACATTGAGGGAGCTTTTGATAACGCAACTTTTGACAGCATGTGCAACGCTGCCAGACATCACGGCGTAGATGAAGCACTGGTCCTTTGGATCAAAGCAATGCTCACGCACAGGACATTGACCGCTGATGCAGACTTCGACCAGTGTGTCAAATCCGGCGTAAACAGGGGCTGCCCTCAAGGTGGCGTCCTGTCTCCGCTGTTATGGTGCATGGTGGTCGATTCCCTGGTTGATGCTCTCAATGCCTCTGGAATCCATGCCCAGGCCTATGTGGATGACGTCGCCATTCTTTCTGTCATTCATGTTTGGCGACTGTCCGTCTCAAAGCACAGGCGGCGCTAAATGTGATCGATGATTGGTGTACCAGAAATGGGCTGTGAGTCAATCCTCTTAAGACCGATGTCGTTCTCTTTACGAGAAGAAGGAAATATACTGACATGACTCAGCTGGTACTTAAAGGCTTTTCCATCCCGATATCCGAGGAGGCTATGTATCTAGGAGTCATCTTAGATAGTAAGCTTCTCTGGTCAAAACATGTTGAGTCAAAAGCCACCAAAGCGATGTCAGCTTTCTGGCAATGCAAAGGAGCTTTTGGCAAAACATGGGGTTTATCGCCGGCAAAGGTCCTCTGGATCTACACGGCAATGATAAGACCTATAATCTCATATGCATCGGTTTTCTGGTGGAACAGACTAAAATGCAAGTACGTCGTAGCCTCTTTCACCAAACTCCAAAGAACGGTTTGTCTCAGGTGCACGGGGGCTTTCCCCAGCACGCCGGGCGCTGCTCTAGATGTTATGATGAACCTTCCACCTCTTGATATATTTATCAGAGGGTGTGCTCTGAAAGCCATGTCTCGTCTGAAGAGAAATGGCTTTTGGTACAACTCGCATTGGAATAACGGTGTGCTTGCGCAAGAATTGTCCTGCGACCCCTGTCTCATGGACACGCCTTCTGACGCACTGACGCACGTTATCCTATTGCGTTGTAATTTCACAGTCGAGTTTCCATGGCGCCAGGATTGGCTATGGCTGGATACTGAACCTAGAAAGGATAGTCTTCGCATTTTCACGGATGGCTCCAGGTCTGGGCGGGGGTCCGGTGCTGGAGTCTTCTTTGAACGCGAAGACATCCGACTGCACTTCTCGTTAGGAAAGTATGCGTCTATCTTCCAATCAGAAATATACGCAATCCTAATGGCCATGCACTATGTTGTGAAGCACAGTTGGAAGGGGGAAAGCGTATGCGTCTATAGTGACAGCCAAGCTGCACTAAAAGCTGTGTGTAACCCCTTAACTAGCTCCAAATTAGTGCTTGAACTCAAGTCCTTCTTGAACAGAGTCGGCAGACTAAATTCATTAAGGCTTGTATGGGTTCCAGACCACTCTGGGATCCCAGGAAATTAGATCTCTGATGAACTCGCTAGAATGGGTTCAGAGGAGAGCTTCTCAGGACCTGAACCCGCTCTAGGTCTACCTGAGTCCAAGGTAAATTCCTACATTAACGATTGTGTATTTAACACACACGAGAGCACCGTGGCGCAGTGGGTAGTGTGTTGGCCTCTGACGCCGATGACACGGGAACGAATCCCGACACAGCCATGTCATTGAACGTATTTTTCACGGTGTTTCTCCTCAGTGGGGCTCTAACAAAACCCCCTGTAGTAGAATTGTCATGAAAAGCTTCTCGAAATTCGCCGTTCGGAACCGGCAATAAACTGTAGGTCCCTTTCACCTATAGGAAAAATGAAATCACACACAACATGGGTGATTGAGAGAAGCTCGGCTCAGGTTCTTCATGGACTGTAACGCCAACATACATACATACATTTAACACACACAACCGTAGATTGAGGGATTGTCCGGGTTGAAGGATGACTAAGCGCGTGTGCCCTGATGTCTGCAAAAAATCTGCAGCATTCCTCCTGTCTTTAAGGAGAATCGACTGCAGAAGGCTTGTGGGAGTTATCACGGGCCATTACACTTTTGCCAAGCATCTCTACGTGCTCGGCATCAGAGAGACGCCTACCTGTGCTGCATGTGGCGAAGAGGAGGATGATACTGCAGACCATTTCCTTTGTGATTGTCCCGCCTTTGCTCGCGTACGGTGGCGCACTGTTGGAGCCGACGTGGTGTGTGCCGAATCCCTTAGCTGTACATCACTGAACCTCCTTCAAATTTTTCTCCGGAAAACGGGGAAAATACAGTAATGTAAGGTGTCTGTCTGGAGTACAATGGACCAGTGTTTGCGTCTGAGTGCTCCAGCGGATAGCAGAAGCCTTCAACAAAAAAAAAAAAAAAAATTATTAAATTTACTTTATTTCTCTATTTTTAGTTTTTATTAAGTAACATAGACTTTAACATAAATTTGATATCGAACTCGTCAAGTGTTGAGACATTTCGATCTACTCTATCTTCTTTGGGTTTTGACACAGTTTTATCCGAACCTACCCGTACTGCCCTTTATAGTACTTCATGTTTAGATCATATTTCTATTAGACTACACAGAAGCAATCACCTAACTTTTAAATCTGCTGTTTACGACCTTAAAATAACCCATCATCCGCTGACAACTATTCAGTTTTCAACCAGTGTTGTTAAACACTCTCAGTATAATGCTTCTGTTATCAAGTCAATTAACTTTGTTGATTTACATAGATCCCTAACTTTCGAATCGTGGAATGATGTTATCATGGCAATCGATCCTTCTACAGCATTGGCTAATTTTCTTAGTAAACTTCAATTTCACATAGCTTCCTGTAGCAACACAATCAATAAAACAGTCCATAAATTGAAGTCTCTTAAACCTTGGATGACTCCCAGTCTACTAAGAAAAATCTCGCGAAAAAACAAAATGCGTATTCAGCTACAAACGCATCCAAGCAACTCTAGGCTAAAAGAAAATTATAAGAAGCTAAGCAGTGAATCCCTGTGGTGCCGTGAAATAACGCCGAGCGAAATAACGCCGAATTCTAAAATTCGGTTTTATTTCTGAATGACAAAGTGAAATAACGCCGAATATTGCTTGTGAAATAAAGCCGAATTCAGAGAGAAGGCTAAAAAGTTTTCAAAGCCAATTGTACTTGTTAGAAAAACAAGAAAACTTTAGCGCAATCAAGGTTTATTGTTTGCAACTCGATGTATAGCCATCTCATTAGTTATGTTTCCGCAAAAGTATAGTAAAAGCTTTCGGCCATTCTATTTATTTAAGCATTTAGAATTTGAGAAAAGAAAATTTAAAAATTCGCGCAAATTTTGAACTTTTATTTTCTCAAATTCTAAATGCTTAAATAAATAGAATGGCCGAAAGCTCTTACTATACCTTTGCCGAAACATAACTATTTATTCTTACATATATTTGTATGCTAAGGAAAAGCCCCCAGTTGTATCCATATTCAGGGTTCCTATGAGAACAACAAGCGCTGTTGAGGGTTACAATAGAAGACTAAGCCGGAAGATGGTAAAGGTTGAATTTTTTTTTAAGTTCGTAGACTGACTACTGGATGAAGATGTTATAAGTCCAAAGAATTTATAATGTCAATGAATGGCACCTTCCAAAACTTTGAACTGCCAAAGAAAAAATACAAAGACAGGGGAGAGCAAATCGAAGCGGCTTTAATTAAACTGGACAAAAAGCATATATCAATCCACGACTTTCTAAATCAAATGACAAATGAAAGCAACAATTTACTTTCTGAAGACTTATTAGTTGAAAGTGTAAGCAGCGATGAAATGAGAAGGATGCAAATCTAGATGAAGCAGAACCGTATTATTTTAATGTTGATAATTCATCTCTAGTGTGCATTATATGTTGTGAAAATGCTCGAAGTATCCTTCTACAACTTCAAGCTGGGGGTGGCCGTGGTGCAGTGGTTAACATCATCGACCGCCGAACGGAAGGTTTATGGTTCAAATTCGATTCATAGCCAAGAAAAAGTAGTTCCTATGCGGACAAAAAGTATGCAACGCTGTTGAGAATGGAAAGTGACCAGACGTACTGCTGCAGGCATAACACTCACAGTATACGGTCAACCGAAATTCATCCTCTGCGTATGCAATACTAAAGTACTTGAACGAATTACTACGGACTATAACCAACGCGGAATTTGGTCGGCTCTCGTCCTATCTAGGTATAGGACAACCACTCCTGAGAGTAGTGAACTAACATCAACGACCCCAACCACTGTACTCCGTTCAGGTTGTGTGTATCAACACATCATAAGAGAATATAAAAACTCTTGAACCTGCGCGAGTCTCTAAAAACAAAAAAAAAAAAGCTGTGTTTGAACTTTAATACAGGATTGTCAGATAAGTATTTTAAGTTCAGTAACCCAATTCTTTGAGAGCACCGTGGCGCAGTGGGTAGTGTGTTGGCCTCTGACGAGGGATCGAATCCCGACAAATCCATGTCATCGAACGTGTTTTTACGGTGTTTCTCCTCAGCGGGGTTCTGACAAAACCGCCTAAAATTGTAGTGAAAAGCTTCTCGAAATTCGCCGTTCGGAACCGGCAATAAACTGTAGGTCCCTTTCACCAATGGGAAAATGAAATCACACACAATATGGGTGATTGAGAGAAGCTCGGCTCAGGTCCTTCATGGACTGTAACGCCAATATACATACATACGTACAACCCAATTCTTTGTCCAAATTGAAGGGAAATTGTTCAAAGTATCACCAAGGTATATATTCTAAGCAGGTATTTTTAAACGTTGTTCTGTTATAAGTTATTAACATAGGTTACCGTATAGGCAACTTGAAATTAATTAAACAACTAAAACTTTATTAATTTTGTTTTTTTTTTTTAGAGACTCGCGCAGGTTCAAGAGTTTTTTTATATTCTCTTATGATGTGTTGACAAACACAACCTGAATGGAGTGCAGTGGTTGGGGTCGTTGATGTTCGTTCACTACTCTCAGGGGTGGTTATCCTAGACTTAGATAGGACGAGAGCCGACCAAATTCCGCGTTGGTTATAGTCCGAAGTAATTCGTTCAAGCACTTTTAGTATTGCATATGCAGAGGATGAATTTCGGTTGACCATATACTGTGAGTGTTATGCCTGCAAGCAGTACTTCTGGTCACTTTCCATAAAATTAAAATAAAATTAATGTTGAATGTGTTTGAAATATGTGTGAATCCATTCAACGGTACATTTTCAGAGGGCGCCGTAGCGCAGTGGTTAGTGTGTTGGACTCTGACGCACAATGAGCGAGTTCGGATCCCGATAACACCAACGCCATCGAATGTTTATTTCGTCCCTCCTCGGCGGGGCACTGGCAAAACCCCCATTTCCATATTCTCAGCATCGACTGCGGTTCTACTACTAGGTGTCCGTTCTCATCCCTGCAGGCTTCCGTTCTGGCTTTATAACCTTGACATGTTCGCTTTATCTGTTGATAAAACTTTCGAACGTCACGCCTGCAGTAACACCTCTCCAAATCCTCAATCGCGCGCTTCTCGTGCTCTTTCTTCTTTCTTCTAAAAAGCTTATGCTCCTCCCTTCTTTTTAGCTCGTAGAGCACATGAGCTGCTCTTGGTCTTTTATGCAACGAGGCCTTATCTGCATCCTGCTTCGCTGTGTGAATCCTCCTGCACTCGTCATCGAACCAGGTGTTTCTTCGTGGTGGAGCCTTGAAACCCAAAATTTCGGATGCAGAGCTTTTCAGGGCATGTTTGCAAAGGCTCCATTGCTGTTCAATTGACAGTGTGGAGGATTCAGGTGTATTGGAGAGCTTAAGGGAGACGCGATCGGCAAAAGCGCGAGCGGTTTCTGGCGATAGTAGCTTTCCGACGTCATAACTTTGTATTCGTACTCTACTCCGTTGCGTTCGTTATATCTGTAAGCGCATTTTGACTACTACAAGATAGTGGTCCGAGTCGATGCTAGCCCCTCGGAAAGTTAGTAGAGGAGTGTCTGACGTCGATCGCGATGTGATCAGTCTGGTTGGTAGTCGACTGATCAAAAGACCGCCAGTTGCCTTTGTGTATATCGAGGTGTGGGAAGCGCGTACTGGCTAGAAAAAGATTTCGCCCCGTAGCAAGATTAATCAGCCTGTGTCCGTTATCGGAGGTGGTGTCGTGTAGGCTATGTTTGCCGATGACTCGTTCAAAGATGCTTTCCTTACCCAGCTTAGCATTGAAGTCTCCTAGTACAATTCTGTTGTCATAGCTGGGACATTGGGCACACGTTCTGTATAGGAGATCGTAGAACTCATCTTTGGCGGAGTCATCCTTGTCTTCCGTGAGGGCGTGGACGCATATCAGGCTGATGTTAAAAAATTTAGCTTTGATACGGATTGTTATGAGGCGTTCGCTCACATGCCGAAAGCTTAGGACTTTTTGCCTTAGTCCACCTCGAACAACAAATCCGCATCCAAACAATCGTTGCCCTCTCTCCCTATAGCAGTCGCCGTAGTAAATATTGCAGTTTTTCATCCGCTTTATACCCGGTCCATTCCATCGCATTTCCTGGATGGCGGTTATGTCCGCTTTATAGCGGTCTAGGGCGTCCGTAAGTTGTTCGGCTGCACGTGGCCTGTTTAGGGACCTAACATTCCACGTACAAAGCCGAAGATCATTGTCCTTTTTTCGTTTTTTGCAAGGGTCGTCAACATAAATCCGGTCCGTTATATCCGAGGCTTGTCGTTGTTTCGGAGTTTGTGTTTTTTATGGTTACGGCTTACTGGGCCGTAGCCCAACCGACTTATCCTGTTTTTTGGTGCAGGAGGCTCGCCATTCGCCCTTCCCCGTCTGCAATTTCCATAGGAAATCTCCAGATGGCACCACGAGGAGGTGGGGATAGGACTTACTAGCAGTGCCGCAAGATGTTCGATTGCGGTGGCTCTTCTCGCTTTTTAGCAGGCCAGCACCCGTCGGAAAGATGCTACCCCTACGAGGCCTTTGTTAGTCCTTAGCTTTAAATACCTGGGAGTTATTTTGGACTACAAACTAAATTGGTCGTATTACACGTCCCATCTAAAAAATTATCTAAACGCAGTTGTCCGACAAATATATCATCTAAAGCTATGGTCAGATGATTGCCTGATCTGTAAATATTGTCAGGCTACAATTCTTCCGACAATAACCTTCAAATGAGCTGTCAATAAGGAACTACCATACATGCCAGTTCACACAGTTGCCATATTTTGTCACAAACTCTGGCAATTTCATTGTCAGATGATTTCCCTGACAATACGTTGCCTGGCATGTTTTCCCAGTGCTCCCCACATTTTTTTTTTTAGTTGCATTCTAGAAAATTCAGTTCGATTGCTGTACCATTTTATAATTATAATGGAAAATAAGTGCCACTTTGTTTGAAAACTTGTTGCCATTTTGGTGATTTCATTAGCCTTTCTTGAAGAAGCCCTCGTCCCTTTTGGGCATAAACTAAAACCATCGTTTTTCACAAAATCCCCCTGAAGCGATTTCTTCACCAAGAGAATCGTTCACTATGGACAAGAGCAGGTTGTAATCACTTGGGGCGGAATCCAGATTAAAAGGTTTATGTATTCAAGCTTCAAAATCTTCTTACTATCGATATGTATGGGCTGGCGTTATTCTGGAGGAAATATTCCTCTCCTGTTGGCTAAGCTGGCCGCTTCTAGGCCAAACCCGCCAAACACAGTGTAAAACTTTCTTGGCCGTCTATCCTGGCTTAGTCACTGTTTGCACCGGCTCACCACGATTCGACCATAACCGTTTTCCCATGAGATTCTAGTAAGTGATCCACTTTTTGACACCAGTTTGTTGCTATTCAGCAGCGATTCCCTGATGAAAATTCGTCTCATGGGTAACTCGTATGGCACCCACATATCAGGCTTCTTTTTGGATCCAGAGTTATTTTGTGCTAACTATATTGGGCGAATCCTCCCACAACACCAAAATAACTCACGACCTAACAAACAGAACTGCCACAGAGACTGCCATAATTGTTACTATCAGTACTGGTCATTGGTCTGTCGGCACTCCAACTGCCAAGTCAGGCATCCCATTTAACACCCACTGCTGAAGTTGCAAGAAGTCGCTGGAAAAGGAAACCCTTAACCATTTCCTTTGCTAATGCCCAGCGTTAGCTAGAACCAGAGAGCGCACTCTGGCAAAGCTTTCTTTGACGATCTGTCAGAATTCTCCAACATCATTCAATTTCTCAATTCAACAGGATGGATTTGAAACACACATCGACACACTAGGTCATTTGAGTGGTGGCATCAGAACGTCGCATACGCATTATTTGGGCAAGGCAACCAAGCGGCCGAGGGCGCCGTGGCGCAGTGGTTAGTGTGTTGGACTCTGGCGCACGATAGGCGAGTTCGGATCCCGATGACACCAACGCCATCGAATGTTTATTTCGCGACGTTCCTCCTCGGCGGGGTACTGGCAAAACCCCCCGTAGTAAACTTGCCATGAAAAAGCTTCTCGACTCACGCCGTTCGGAATCGGCATTAAACTGTAGGTCCCTCTCACCTGTGTGAAAAATAAATCACACACAAGATGGGTGATTGAGAGAAGCTTGGCTCTGGTCCTTCATGGGACGTAACGCCACCAAAGAAGAAGAACCAAGCGGTACTTACCTAAATTGGGCGATATAAAAAGTCTTTGCGGCTTTTTTACTCAGCCGGTCAATTTTTAACCATCAAAAGACGATCCCATCGGTTCATTCAGAGACACCATAGATGTGTGTAGTCTAATATTGTTATGAAGAACACAACGTCTTTTCTGTTAGCCGATTCTGCTCTTTTTTGATTGCTTCGTTCGAACAATTGAGCTGTGCAGAGTAATGGACTAAATTTATTGTTTCGCCAGATTATAGCTAAGACCAGATACTCAGTACCACCTTATTTGCTGTCTCAACAAACCTGGTCACCCGTCCTTGACCATTTTATATTTACCCCATTTTCCATCGCCCGTAATAATTCGTTTCAGGAATGATTCCATTTCATTGGGTTTTAGCAGTGTCAATCAAATTTCTTCACGTTGATTCATGAGACAATTTCATCGACTTTTTCAGTTATTGGTCTATCAAAGCAAGGGCATCTTGTCGTCTTTGAACTTCCGCACACAAATGTAGTCTGAAATATCAACTACCTATTGATAGCTGCTTAAGTTGGGAGTTACGTCGTTAACTGACGTTTTATAAGGGCAAAAATGAGTATCGAAATGTTTACTAAAATGCTGCAGTTGTCCGCGAAAATGATATACGATCAACCTTTTAGTCAATCGAAATTTAAAATAATCGAAGGATGTCCCTAAAACTGTGATTAAATACCTCCAAAAAAACAATTTATCGTATTTCAACCGAGAATTCGTGCCTCCGTAAAGTCTGTTCACGCTTTGTTCCGCAAAAATTGTCTATAAGTCGTATTTACCTAGTCTAGCACCACGGAACTTCTACCTTATGGAAAAGTGTAAAAGCGTTCTGCCTATATGGAGATTATTTAAAAGGCTTGCGACGACATTCTCTGGGTTATCTTTACAGACGACCTAAAATATTCATTCGGCATGCTCCTTGACTGTGCAAACCGCTGTATAGAGTCAAAATGAGACTACCTTAAATAAAATAAAGGACCAACTATATGTTTGTTGAAGGCTTCTGCTATCCGCTGGAGCACTCAGACGCAATCACTGGTCCATTGTAGTCCAGAAACTATATGTATACGTATACATATGTATATAGATGGCAAAGGACTAACAAAGGCCTCGTAGGGTAGCATATATCCGACGGATGCTGACCTGCTAAAAAGCGAGAAGAGCCACCGCAGTCGAACATATTGCGGCACTGTTAGTAAGTCCTATCCCCACCTCTTCGTGGTGCCATCTGGAGATTTCTTATGGCGAGCCTCCTGCGCCAAAAAACAGGATTAGTCGGTTGGGCTACGGCCTAGTAAGCCGTATCCGTAAAAAAAAAAAAACTCCGAAACAACCATAAGCCTCGGATATAACGGACCGGATTAATGTTGACGACCCTTGCAGAAAACGAAAAAAAGGCCAATGATCTTCGGCTCTGTACGTGGAATGTTAGATCCCTAAACAGGCCACGGGCAGCCGAACAAGTTGCGGACGCCCTAGACCGCTATAAAGCGGACATAACCGCCAACCAGGAAATGTGATGGAATGGACCGGGTATAAAGCGGATGAAAAACTACGATATTTACTACGGCAACTGCTATAGAGAGAGAGGACAACGATTGTTCGGATGCGGATTTGTTGTTCGAGGTGGACTAAGGCAAAAAGTCCTAAGCTTTTGGCATGTGAGCGAACGCCTCATAACAATCCGTATCAAGACTACATTTTTTAACATCAGCCTGATCTGTGTCCACGCCCCCACGAAAGACAAGGATGACTCCGCCAAAGATGAGTTCTACGATCTTCTAGACAGAAAGTATGCCCAAGGTCCCAGCTATAACATCAAAATTGTACTAGGACACTTCAGTGCTAAGCTGGGTTAGGAAAGCATCTTTGAACGAGTCATCGGCAAACATAGCCTACACGACACCACCTCCGATAGCGGACACAGGCTGATTGATCTTGCTACGGGGCGAAATCTCCTTCTAGCCAGTACGCGCTTCCCGCACCTCGATATACATAAAGGCACCTGGTGTTCTTTTGATCAATCGACTACCAACCAGATCACATCGCGATCGTCGTCCGACACTCCTCCACTATTCTTGATGTCCGAACTTTCCGAGGGGCTAACATCGATTCGGACCACCATCTTGTAGTAGCCAAGATGCGCCAAGTTATGACGTCGGAAAGCTACTATCGCCAGAAACTGCTCGTGCCTTTACCGAACGCGTCTCCCTTAAGCTCTCCAATACACCTCAATCCACCACGCTATCAATAGAACAACAGTGGAGCTGTCAGGCAGAATGATCCATTTCTAATCGACGAAGACCGCAGAGAATTCCGTCCCCCTGACCTCGACGAAGTTAAGATTGCCATATCGAAGCTCAAGTCGAATAAAGCTGCTGGCGCAGACGGGCTGTCTGCTGAGCTCTTCAAGGCAGTGGGGATGACCTGGTCGGGAGCATGCACCAGCTCATCTGTAAGATATGGTTAGAGGACAGCATGCCCGAGGAAAGGAGTCTCAGCATCGTATGCCCGATCCACAAGAAAGGAGACCCCTCTCACTGCGCCAACTACAATGGAGTAAGTCTTCTTAACGCCTGAAGCCTTTTGTAAATAAGCTGATAGGTGCGGATTCAGGCCAGGGAAGTCCACCAAATCTTCACACTACGGCAAATCCTGGAAAAAACCAATGAATTTCAAGTCGACACTCACCACCTATTTGTCGACTTCAAAGCCGCATACCACAGCGTAATTAGAGACGAGCTATACAACGCTATGTCTACCTTTGACATACCTACTAAACTCATCACACTATGCAGGATGACTTTGGAGAACTCTCGCTGCTCCATTAAGGTCGGAGTTGAACTAACCGACCCCTTTGATGTTAAAAAAGGTTTTAGACAGGGTGACGCACTGTCATGTGATTTCTTTAACATTATTTTTGTAAAGATCGTGCGGGACTCTGCGGCCAATACAAGAGGTACGATCTACATCAAGTTCACACAATTGCTTGCCTACGCAGATGACATTGACGTTATTGGACGAACAAAGCGAGACGTCAATGAGGCGTTCGCAAGCATTGAAGCAGAAGCGGCTAAAGTGGGTCTATGGGTAAATGGGGACAAGACCAAATATATGCTGCCATCCAAGAAAGACGCGCAACACCGACGTCTTGGTCAGAACGTCACCTTCGGCAGCTATATTTTTGAAGTAGCCAAGGACTTCCTCTACCTTGGGTCGATAGTGACAGGCAGCAACGACCCCAGCGCTGAGATAAAACGCAGAATAACTTTTGCTAACCGCTACTTCTTCGGGCTCAAGAGGCAATTGAGTAGTAGATCCCTCTCTCGAAAAGGGAGGGATACCTTAGCCTCTACAAAACCTTAATCATCCCGGTCCTTCTCTACGGCGCTGAGGCTTGGAAGTTATCAAAAGCGGATAAAGAGGCTCTTGGGCGTTTCGAGAGGAAAACTCTGCGTGCCATCTTTGGTCCCGTTTGTGTAAACTGAGAGTGGAGGAGGAGATTCAACCAAGATCTGTACAGGCTGTACAGCGACATCGGCCTAGTTAGACGTCTTCGCATCCAACGTCTAAGATGGCTGGGCCATGTAGAGCGCATTTAAAATACAGCTCCGACCCGAAGAGTCTTTGGATCCACCCCGGAAGGAAGGCGCGGCAGAGGACGGCCGCGTCAACGGTGGCGCGCACAGGTGGAAGGGGACCTCAACCAACTGGGCGTGCGGCACTGTAAGAGGCTGACCAAAGATCGTGCCGGCTGGAGAGGCTTGTTGGTTGAGGCCCTGGTTTGGATTTATTTCAGTTTATTTTCCAAAACCGCCGAGACAAATTGGAATGGACTTCACATGATAGTCTGGATCCCATTGCTTTGGTGTTTTCTCTTCAATCGATAGAGCATGCACGAAACACCCCCGAAGTTATGTTTTTACCAGTTCGTTAACTGACTGAGGCCGCTGTTAAGAGAACAACACAGTTAAAAGTCTAGAAAGAAACTGGAATCCATATGCAGGTGCCTTTATAAGAGGAAGATTCTCGAATTTGTCAGAAACCACCAAGGCTTTGAAATGAGACTGACTCTTTAGGCATATATGACTCGTTTATGATTTTCAAGTCCACCGGTGACAAATTCTCCGTCCAAGTCTCGCGATTCTATGGGCCTCGCCATGTTTGTGCATGCTCTTGAGGGCATTGCTAAAAAATACTTCTATAATGTCGACAGAAAGAAACGCGTATTTTCCTTCTTTACTAATCAATTGTCATTTTTCTGATTTTTCTCAAGCTTCTACTCAGTTCTACTATCACCTCGTTGTATGTTAGGGATTGTCAGTTCAGACACTATCCCTTAAACTCAGTTCTTAACCGCCAAATCAAATTGAAAGCTAAGATTAAGGCTGAATATGAAAGTGGGCTGACAAACGTTTCCGAAGCATGAATGAAAACTTGCTCAAATTAGCTAACAAACTAAATTACAACTTTGTTTATTGATTATTAGGGTCAGTTTTGACACTTTGTTGCGCTTTCCATTTTTCTGGTGTTACTGTTTCAATTGACAATGCATGTACTGCTCCAGTATCCAATTTTGCTTTCACTAGATCGGTAACTAGCCGGTGACACTATTGATAAAGACATGTAAGTGCACTTATAAATGATATATGTACATATATGCCGGTGTACCTTGATCAAAGAAAGGTTTGTGAATTTTTCTGATACAACTACAACTTGAAAGTGTGATTCCGAACCATTTGAATGATCAACAACTTCTAGATGTACGGGGTTGAGCTCTTTTGACAGCAGTTGACTGATCTCAGTAGCAATGGGCCCTTGTTTGGAGGTAAATGATCGCGCTGCTATTGCTGTTGAACAAACCAATTGCTTTATTACGTAAATGTATTATTATTTCAAATTGTTTTACCAGTTGCGAATTTTAAAAATACTTTCCTAAACATTATTTTAGAGTTAAATAACAAGTCAGCTGTTTGGTTCCTTTGACATATCGAATGGGGGCATTGATGCAGCGCACTACGCACATACATATCTGTACATTCACAATAGATGTGATAGGAATTTTAATTGAAATTAAACACATCGAGTAAGTATGAAATACATACCCTATCAATGAAACTTTCTTACGTTATCGATACTGATTTTCCACAGATTTTCCATTTATTATTCTGTGGTGGCAATTATAAAGCACGTTGCAATCAGGGATAAAGAATGAGATACCAATCTTTTGGCTTTGACAGGCATTTTGACAACTAGCCCCTACAAACGCGTTACGGTTTGACGGCGTCTTGATAATGTCATTCTGCCTTGTTGCGACCATTTTGCCACTCTACACATCGACGTCTTGAGACCATCATTGCGTTAGTCAAAAGCGTCGTTTTTAAACGGAGAATAACACGCATAGTATCGGTGTAATAAAAACAAAAAAAAAACAACCCCTGCGGGGATCAACGGGCAGACGTACGAAAGTTTGGTATCTCATTCTTTATCCCTGGTTGCAATATTGAAGATATCTAACTGTATCAATTAATGAAGCAGAACAGAACATGGCAGAAGAGTATATGTACATGAGTGAGAATCGTCAGATCAAGATAGAAAAGAATAGTAAAGCCTTAAGTTAGAAACACATACAGGCTTGCGCGCGCGCCGACTTTGACAGCATGAGTAGGACCAATGATTTACTATGAAGTAACACATAAAGTTAGAAACACATTCAGGCTTGCGCGCGCGCCGACTTTGACAGCATGAGTAGGACCAACGATAACCTATGAAGTAACACATAACGTTACCTCAACTTTTGCTCGACCTCATATCGTAAATATCGTAAAGTCGAGCAAAGCGCCGGAGTAGAGCTACTCTCTACTCGAACGTGCGTTTGACAGATGTATTTCATTGTGTAGTGAGAAATTTGTGAAAGTATGCTCTCTACATACAGCTGACTTGAAGCCAGATTGTGTGTTGCGAATTGTGGTTGCGTGCGTCTGACACACTATATCGTGAGTCGGTACAAAGCCTGTCAAAAGTCGGCGCGCGCGCAAGCCTGCATGTGTTTCTAACTTTAAAAACGACGTTTTTGACTTATCATTGGGTTACGGCCAAATCACAATGTCGCGTTCAAGCGGTCGCACTTTTGACAGCATGGATAGGACCAATGAATTCATATGGAGTAACACGGAATACGACCTCATGCGTTCCTTGGGCTAATATCGTAAATATCGTAAAATCGAGCTCAACACCAGAATAGAGCCAGACTATGCTTGTCATTTGTTTAATAATGATTTCTTCAAGAAATTTGCGCGTTAGGCACAAACTTATTCGATTTCAACGTCAAGGAACAAACACGCAATACATTTACATACTTACATATTTGTATGACATACTAAAGTTTTTTTTTGTTGCATGAACGACCAAGCGCCTGAAGCCACATTTCGTTATAGAAATTCCTAGGTCGCGCGTTTGACATATGTTTATCGTAAGTCGGTACAACTCCTGTCAAAAGCCCGACCTTTCGAACGCGACATTGTGATTCGGCTATAACTCTGCGGAGCGATCTGTACGTGATCTATTATTCTGCAAGAACGCAAAACAAGCCTGAGTGTTAATAGGTAGTAAATTTGATTGTTACAAATTGACAATTGCATTTCCGGCAATTTGCCTTCCAACATTGAAAAAATTTTACTGAAATTTCAAAGTTTGTCGTTGTGAACCCAACCAATCTCACCACCCTGCTCACCACACTTGACGAACGAAAGATTGTCATTTTGACGTTTAACATATCACTTAATAGAAAAAAAAGAGAAAAACATATAATTACAAGCACTTTTAACTCAATGTAATTAGATCGCAAAAAGCAGAAATAAGTCGGAAATTATCAGCACACTTAGCAATAGGATTGAACGACAATTGAAAATATGATAGCAACTGACTACTTGACAAGGCATAGCAAGGAATAAAACAACTCTTTTCGGAAGACACAGATGAGAAATGCCGGTTGTATTGGGCGCTGGAATAAGCGGCTTAGCATCCGCCTATTATCTGGTCCGTCGATTTGTTAATCCGGTCGTAATATTCGAAGCATCAAATCGTATCGGCGGATGGATTCGTTCTGAGCTATTTGCGGATAAGAATTTCGTCCTCGAAGCAGGTCCACGAACGATAAGGACCAAAGGACCAGCGGCTATAAATACGCTCAGCTTACTAGATGAACTGAATCTTCAATACGAAGTCTCCCCGGTATGTGAATCTCATCCCGCTGTCAAAAATCGTTTGATATACGCAAAAGGTAAACTAAAAACATCGAATTAGTTGTAAGTGGTGACTGATATGCGCATCTATTCGTATTGCAGGAGAATTATGCTTGCTTCCCAATAGTCTAACAAGCGTACTGAAGACCCAACCACCATTCACGAAGCCCTTGATATCGGCTCTATTCCATGATTTAAAAACAGCTGCAAAGAAGCAAAAACTGGACGACGAATCAATCTATGATTTTGTTGCCAGAAGGTTTGGGAGAGAAATCGCTGATTATGCAATAAGTCCGATGATCTGTGGAATTTGTGCTGGCGATGCCAAGCAAATAAGTGTTCGATTTCTTATGAACGATCTGTTCGAATGGGAACAAAAGTACGGCAGCGTTATCAAGGGACTGTTTCTGAGTAAAAAACCAAAACGAAAAATCCTGGAAACAGATGGGATACTTCAACGTTTAGCGAAAGAACAAAAATGGAACATTTTTTCTCTAAGACATGGTCTAGAGACGCTTCCCAAAGCACTAGGTAAAGCCTTAAAACAGAATGCGAATATCAAATTAAATTCTCCGTGTGAAAATATCACATTTAAAACGGACGGAACTGCGGAAGTTACCATCAAAGGCACGGTTCATACCACCGATCATGTCATAAGCACAATGCCAGCATTTAAACTGGCTGCTGCGGTTGAGGATCAACATCCAACTTTAGCATGTCTGCTTAGTACGATATCTTATGTCGATGTAGCTGTTGTCAACCTCCAATACAATACCCCCGATGTATTGCAATACAATGCTTTTGGATTTCTGGTGCCTCCAATCGAGAAACTACCCATTCTAGGTGTAATTTTCGACAGCTGTTGTTTCCAAATGAGAGGCAATACTGTGCTAACTTGCATGATGGGTGGACATTGGTTCGAGAGCATTTTCGGCAAGAACCCAACACAAAAAGAGGTCCTCGACACTGCTGTTAAAAATATACGCGACATATTGAACATTGAAAAGGACCCAAAGACCACGAGGGTTCATATATTACGCAAATGTATTCCTCAATACACTGTGGGGCATAGGATGCTTGTGGCGGAAATTAGAAACTACATAGAAAGGAATAGCCTTCCGTTGACAATAAGCGGAGCTGCATTTGACGGTGTGGGTGTAAATGATGTTATAATGTCCGCCAGAACACAAGTTGATCGTCTTGTTGGCTGTGCATGAAGCTATGTATTTTATAATAATATATATAATAAACATCATGTGCTAGTAAATTTGGTTATATTTCAGTCTATTTTCCAAAACCGCCGCGACAATTTGGACTAGGCTCTAGTTGATATGCTGCATCCCATTGCTTTGGTGTTTTCGCTTCAATCGATAGAGCATGCACGAACATTCCCTGAAGTTTCGTCTTTACCAGTTCGTTAACCATCCGATGCCGCTGTAATGAGAATAACGCTGTTAAGTCTATTAGGAATCTGCCGTATGTATGTAAATTTCTGCCTTTATAAGAGGAAGATCCTCGAATTTTTCGGAAACCACCAGGACTTTGAAATGAGACTCTGACCCTTTAGGCACATTGTGCATATACGACTCGTTTATGATCTCCAAGTGCACCGGTGACAAATTCTCCGTCAAAGTCTCACGGATTGCCGATTCTATAGGTCCTGTCATTCTTGTGCATAAGCGTCTTGAGGAAATGGCTAAAAATTACTTCCTTAATGTGGACAGCAAGAAAATCATATTTTTTTTTCCTTTACTCACCAGTTGTAACTTCCCGCAAAGCTCGGCCTATCATTTCACACTACTCTCGAGCGTTTAGAAAAACATCTGATTTTGATAATTTAAATGTCACTTATGGTTGTCAGTTCACGGTGAGCATATTATCCCTTAACCTAAGTTTTTAACTGAACATTAAATTAAGAAAAAATATACATAAATCGTTTTCGAAACATGAATGAAAACTTCCCCAAATTAGCTAACAAACTATACTACAACTTTGTTTATTAATTATTAGTCAGTTTTGACACTTTGTTGCGCCTTCCATTTTTCTGGTGTTATTGTTTCAATTGACAATGCATGCACTGCTCCAGTATCCAATTTTGCCTTCACTAGATCGGTAACTAAGCGGTGACACTATTGATAAAGACATAATGTAAGTGCATTTGTAAATGATAAATATGCCGGTGTACCTTGATCAAAGGAAGGTTTGTGAATTTTTCTGATACAACTACAACTCGAAAGTGCGATTCGGAACCATTTGAGTGATCAACAACTTCTAGATGCACGGGGCTGAGCTCTTTTGACAGCAGTTTTTTGATCTCTGTACCAATTGGCCCTTGTTTGGAGGCAAATGATCGCGGTGCTATTGCTGTTCAACAAATCAATTGCTTTAATATGCGAATATGTTATTATTTCAAATTGTTTTACCAGTTGCGAATTTTAATAATACTTTCCTAAACATTATTTTAAAGTTAAATAACAAGCCGGCTGCCTGGTTCCTTTGGCATGTCGAAAGGGGCATTGATATGACGTTTTGCGCACATGGGATGCACGTTCACAATAGGCGCTGGGATTCATATTTTTAATTATAAATTAATATTAAGTGTATTTGTAAGGGTTGCCTTTCATAAGCAAAGGGTTTCTCTAAGCAATCCAGTCAGACGTACATTGGAGTTGGCATAAGGTCATTCTCTTGGAAAAATATAGATTTTCTGTTCCTTCTTAGGTGGCGCTAATGCCTGATCCACAATACTGCGTTGGTGCGAGGCACTTTACGTGTTACGAGAAATGCTTCGACGCATGCTTACTTCAATTTTATCAGCTGTTCCATGTCAAAACACTGACGTAAACGTACACAACACAAGCCATAAAATACACAGATTCAGCATACACAGCAACAGTCGTTCAAACGCACAGAAATTTCCGACGTGTTTGACTTTTGTCTCCTTTGGTTACGTGAGCTTACGTTTTCTCTCGCTCTCATTTTTTCTTATTTCCTCTCATTTTTTAATGAACGTAAGCTCGCAAACGCAAACGCAGTATTTATGACTACCCCACTGAATTGCTTGTGTTGGATGTCTCAGCTAGCACTAACGCAGTATTGTGGATCAGGCATAACTGTCTCCATGTCCCAGGTCCAGTTGGTTAATTTTCCTTTCTACCCATGTGTGTCATGCCACTTCAGATTTGGTCATCTTGTTTTATGTCAATTCATAGGTTAGACTTGGCGACCCATCGTACTGGAACGGTAGTGAAAGCATTGTTCACCCATAAAGGCATTGAATCCATGTATGCATGACTAAGCCGATGTCGTTCCGTGATCCATACCATTCTTCGCTGAGTCTTTTCTTCCATTCCTTGTCTTCCATAGTCCAGAACGATATGTAGGCACAGGATTTTCTTTCAAAACCACCAAGGGTTTTTTATCCTCTATATGCTGATGCTTAACCAAGCTCTGTGTTTTCTAGTCGTTAAAACCCACAGGCATTTAAAACCAATATTTACCGATTTCTTATATTTCCTTCTTCCTAAATGTCAACTGCCTTCGGTGCTCTTTAGGGTTACGTACCCAAAGGTAAAACGGAACCCTATTACTAAGACTTCGCTGTCCATTAGTCCGTCCGTCCGTCTGTCACCAGGCTGTATCTCATGAACCGTGATAGCTAGACAGTTGAAATTTTCACAGATGATGTATTACTGTTGCCGCTACCACGACAAATACTAAAAACAGAACAAAAGGGAGAGGGAGAGTTTCGCACAGGTTCACACACAACCTGAACGGAGTAGATGTTCGTTCACTACTCTCAGGGGTGGTTTTTCCAAGATAGGACGAGAGCCGACCAGATTTTCGCGTTGGTTATAATTCGTAGTAATTCGTTCATGCAATTTTGGTGTTAATATTGCATACGCAGAGGATGAATTTCAACTGACCCTGTACTGTTAGTGTTATGCCAGCAGCAGTACGTTTGGTCGCTTTCCCTTCCCAACTGTGTTGCATACTATTTTCCGTATAGGAATTGCTTTTTTCTCGGCTATGAAACGAATTTGAAGGTGTCATAACTAGAGCATTGAACGTTGGTGTTATTTAGAAGAATGGCGAGCCTCCTGCGCCGAAAAACAGGATTAGTCGGTTGGGCTACGGCCTAGTAAGCCGTAACCGTAAAAAAAAAACACAAACTCCGAAACAACCACAAGCCTCGGATATAACGGACCGGATTTATGTTGACGACCCTTGAAAAAAACGGAAAAAGGACAATGATCTTCGGCTTTGTACGTGGAATGTTAGATCTCTAATCAGGCCACGTGCTGCCGAACAACTTGCGGACGCCCTAGACCGCTATAAAGCGGACATCACCGCCATCCAGGAAATGCGATGGAATGGACCGGGTATAAAGCGGATGAAAAACTGCGATATTTACTACGGCGACTGCTATAGGGAGAGAGGGCAACGATTGTTTGGATGTGGATTTGTTGTTCGAGGTGGACTAAGGCAAAAAGTCCTAAGCTTTCGGCATGTGAGCGAACGCCTCATAACAAACCGTATCAAGGCAACATTTTTTAACATCAGCCTGATCTGCGTCCACGCCCCCACGGAAGACAAGGATGACTCCGCCAAAGATGAGTTCTACGATCTCCTAGACAGAACGTGTGCCCAATGTCCCAGCTATGACATCAAAATTGTACTAGAAGACTTCAATGCTAAGCTGGGTAAGGAAAGCATCTTTGAACGAGTCATCGGCAAACATAGCCTACACGACACCACACCAAGATGCGCTGATGAGTAGAGTAAGAATACAAAGTTATGACGTCGGAAAGCTACTATCGCCGGGAACCGCTCGTGCTTTTACCGATCGCGTCTCCCTTAAGATCTCCAATACACCTGAATCCTCCACACTATCAATAGAACAGCAGTGGAGCCTTCGCAAACAAGCCCTGAAAAGCTCTGCATCCGAAGTTTTGGGTTTCAAGGCTCCACCACGAAGAAACCCCTGGTTCGATGACGAGTGCAGGAGGATTCATACAGCGAAGCAGGATGCATATAAGGCCTCGCTGCATGAAAGAACAAGAGTAGCTCGTGAGCTCTACGAGTTAAAAAGAAGGGAGGAGCATAAGCTTCTTAGAAGATAGAAGGGAGAGCACGAGAAGCGCGCGATTGAGGATTTGGAGAGGCGTTATTGCAGGCGTGACGTACGAAAGTTTTATCAACAGATAAAGCGAACATGCCAAGGTTATAAGGCCAGAACGGAAGCCTGCAGGGATGAGAACGGACACCTAGTAGTAGAACTGCAGTCGATGCTGAGAATATGAATAAACCACTTCTGCAGACTGTATAACGGCGATGTTAGTCAATATACCACTGTCAGGCGGAATGATCCATTTCTAATCGACGGAGACCGCAGAGAATTCTGTCCCCCTGACCTCGACGAAGTTAAGATTGCTATATCGAAGCTCAAGTCGAATAAATCTGCTGGCGCAGACGGACTGTCTGCTGAGCTCTTCAAGGCAGCTGGGGATAACCTGGTTGGGAGCATGCACCAGCTCGTCCGTAAGATATGGTTAGAGGAAAGCATGCCCGACGATGGAGTCTCAGCATCGTATGGCCGATCCACAAGAAAGGAGACCCCTCTGATTGCGCCAACTATAGAGGAATAAGTCTCCTTAACATCGCCTACAAAATCTTCACTGCCGTTTTGTGTGAACGCCTGAAGCCTTTTGTAAATAAGCTGATAGGTCCTTATCAATTCGGATTCAGGCCAGGGAAGTCCACCATCGACCAATTCTTCACACTCAGGCAGATCCTGGAAAAAACCAATGCATTTCAAGTCGACACTCACCACCTATTTGTCGATTTCAAAGCCGCATACGACAGCGTAATTAGAGACGAGCTGTACAACGCTATGTCTACCTTTGACATACCTGCTAAACTCGTCAGACTATGCAGGATGACTTTGGAGAATGCTCGCTGTTCCATCCGAATCGGTGAACACCTTACCGATAGTCTTGATGTCAAAAAAAGATTTAGGCAGGGCGATGCGCTGTCGTGTGATTTCTTCAACATCATATTGGAAATGATTGTGCAAAAATCACTGGCCAATACAAGAGGCGCAATCTATTTCAAATCCTCGCAACTTCTTGCATACGCCGACGATATTGACATAATAAGTAGATCACAGCGAGATGTCAATGAGAATGAGGCGGTTGCAAGTGTTGAGATGGAGTCGGCGAAAATTGGTCTGGCGGTAAACGAGGGCAAAACTAAATATGTGCTGTGATCAAAAAAAGACGCTCACCACCGACGTCTTGGCCTGACTGTTTGTATTGGCAGATATAAGTCCGAGGCAGTTAAGGACTTCGTCTACCTTGGCTCCGCAGTAACCTGAACATCGACTTCAGTTCCGAAATCAAATGCAGAATCACTCTTGCCAATCGATGTTTCTTTGGGCTCAGGAGGCAACGGAGTAATAGAGCCCTCTCCCGAACGACAAAGTTGACTCTATGTAAGACCCTTATCATCCCGGTCCTGT
This sequence comes from Eumerus sabulonum, assembly GCA_951905685.1. Taxonomy (NCBI): domain Eukaryota; kingdom Metazoa; phylum Arthropoda; class Insecta; order Diptera; family Syrphidae; genus Eumerus; species Eumerus sabulonum. Next base: position 181,287,437 of record OX645060.1, read on the forward strand.
TGTACGGCGCAGAAGCATGGACACTATCAAAAGCGGATGAGGAGGCCCTTGTTCGGTTCGAGAGAAAGATTTTGCGCGTGATTTTCGGGCCTATAAACGCAGTCGGGGGATGGAGGAGAAGATTCAACCACGAACTTTACGGGCTGTACAGCGACATGAGCCTAGTCAGGCGTCTACGGATTCAACGCCTAAGATGGCTGGGCCATGTAGAGCGAATGGAAACCACATCTCCAGCCTGGAGAGTCTTTGAATCCAACCCCGAGGGACGAAGAAGCAGAGGACGTCCGCACTTAAGATGGCGCACACAGGTGGAAGTGGACCTCAACCAACTGAGTGTGCGGCAATGGAAAAGGCTAGCGAAAGATCGTGCTAGATGGAGGGGCATGTTGGTTGAGGCCCAGGTTCACCCCGAACTGTAGCGCCCACTAAGAAGAAGAAGATACGCTGCCTTAATGCATCACCAAAGATATGAGGTGCCATTATTTCACTGTTTCAAGATCACTCGAGGTCTGCTCTGTGTAAAAATATTTACGTAAGTTACCTGTTAAGATGCTTAAATAACAGATATCAATACGACGTTTGTTGACCAAAATGAATAATGCTGTGGATTTCAGAAGTTTCCGAAACATATGATGTTACTATTAGAAAACTTAGAACCATAGATAAATGAACAAGATGGCAATCTGACGGCTTTAACAGGCATTTAGTCAATTAGCTCCTACAAACGCGTTGCGGTTTGACGGCGTCTTGACTATGTCATTCTGCCTTGTTCCGACGTCTTGACTCTTGCCTGTTTCACAATGCTACTACACGGCGATGCGACAGCGCGACTACAGACGCCGTAGCTGTCAAGTCCATATTCATTCAATGGAATTATATGGAGTAAGTGACATAGGCACGTGTATATTCGTGTCGTAGCGCTGTAATTTCGAAAATTCGAAAAACTGTCGCAACTACACGGCGTTGTGCCATTTCGAATTCGACATTGGAGGAATACGTTTGATAACTTGGTCGTACCCACCACCTTCTTCTGACTTTTGTTTTCGCTTTTAACTTTTTATACGCTAAAGCAGTCGCACATGTTAGCAATAATGTTTTTTTCAAATTGTTTTTATCCATTTATGAATTAATTGCAGTTTCAATCTTCGAATTTTTTACTGATGCCAACTTCACTCTATAGACTTCACCTCAAGCTTCACTCACAGAAGTAACCTCGCTGTCAAAAAAAATCGCCGATGAAGCGTTTGTAGTTTCGCTGTCGCATCGCCGTGTAGTAGCATTGTGACACAGGCATCTAAAGCGCGTTTCACATTGAACGATTTATAAATTGTGTATGCAAAACCAATGTGAACGCTCTAGTTACAAGTCGGTACGATTTGTAGTCAGGAAGTTGAAAATTTCCAACTTTTCGCTTGACAGCCGTGGTTGAACGATTTATCGTTAAGTGTAAACAGTTGTCGTACAACTTCACAGCATTTTTTCACTTTTGCTTGTGTGTTCAGAGAAACGACACCAACTTTGAGCGGAATGAACGATGTGACTTCAAACAAAGAAAAATCATTTTGGTTTGATTTTTTCATATGAGGAATTATTTTTCTTAGTAACTCATCATACGTTCCTAACGATTCGCAAGTAATTACGAAAATCCTTTGGCAAATTTTGGTGAAATTCTCTTAACAGTTACCGATGAGAAATTATTACGTTTTCCGACCCATGGTTTAATACACATTCGCTTTTTTTTCTTAATTTTCGAGTATTTCATCAATAATCATCCCTGTAACCAGAGCATGCGCGGCCATGTTAATACTTCGAAATTTCTATCGCAAGTGAAGTCGGTCAACAAGTTGTTTGGTGTGAACGATACGCAATATCAAATATTGCACAATATTATTAAGCGTCCAGGGACCGCTTTATATTACAAAAGCAACAACCAACCCCGCCGGGGTTCACAGGGCAGTCGTACGAAGATTTTCCATCTTGTTCATTTATCTATATCTATGCTTAGAACTAGACGACCGATTGTGAATTGTTCATTCAATGTCAAAAAACTCTGTCACAATGGTGGAGAGAGATAGCAATATATATCAAAGGCACCAACCACCACCCCTTGTCAATTATTCAACTTCGTTTACTCCGTTCATCGGAAGTTGCCATATTGCCATAACAATCGGACTATCACAACTGTCAACCAATTTGTTTTCTTTGTTTGTGTATTTTGAAAAAAAAAATCGATTTTTATTGTCTGTTAAATAATTTCATTCAGTTTAATTAATATCGCTGCAATGTATTAACACAAAATGTCTGCAAGGTTTTTCTATCGCGACGACAGTTTAGCCTCATCCGATTCTGATTCCGAATATCAGGAAGTGCAATATTCATCGAGTAGTGTCGATAGAAGTAGTATTGGTTCTATACCTTGGGCAGATGATGCCATAAAACAAAATCAACTCGACTGGGAGCGAGTAGAAAGATTGTTCTGCGGCCAAGAGGATTTAACCAATGCGGAACCGGAGTTGCGAAACGAGATACTTGAATGGCATAAGAAATTCCCGAGCATTGTTAAGCAACCACGACGCTCTGGAGAGTTTGGAAAGTTCTCAAGCCTTAGTTTTACATCCGATTATGAACAAGACTACGATGAGGTTGATGATGACGAAGATGATGATAATGATGGTTCGATAACACCTACGAACAATGGTCCAAATTCGCCCTATCGTTCGACTAGCCATCCAAAACATTCAGCAAAGTCTCTGGAACCTTTACCTGCCAAGCAAATAATAGCACACGAACAGCTCATCAAAAAACTTGCTAATGACCTTCGAATAAGTTCTGTACCAACGACTGAAAGGCGATTCAAAAATTTGCCGCGGGAACTGAAAATAAATGGTCGACATACAACGATTCGAACACGAAGTAATGCTGCTGTTGCTGCACCACTCCCAAAGTTCAGTGAAAATGGTAATAGCAGTACGTCGTCGAGCAACCACGAGCAGAACCTATCAAAAAACGGATTAAGTTCTGCAACATTTGCACGGATGCCTCCCATTTTAAAGGTAATCGAAGCAAAACGCACTTTCCGAGAAGTGCCTATGAAACACAAAAGCTTTGTTCAATTAACTGCCCCGAATCAGGCACAGTCAGCCGCAGTGACAACTCGACGAAGAAGATGGTTTCCTCAGCAAGTCACTGCCAATGGCCAAATCAATAAAAATACCATGATATTGCCGGCAATAAATTTACAACGAATTCACGAGACAGTTCCTCTGGTAGGACGTTCGATTTCTGCTGCTTTAAATCATCGCCAAATGAGCTGGGCTTATTTGCCATACACTGCTGCAAAGTTTAAAGTACCGAAATGAGGAAATAAGTGTGATGTAGTATTGTAACTATTTTGTGTATTATTTCGGGTCTTTATAGCTTCTCTGTACAAACTGGTGAGGAATACAATTCATGTATACAGAAAATAGATAAATTCGTTTTATTCCTTACGTAGAGCATCTGTAGTCGTGTTTTAGCATTCGTTTATCAACAAGCAGAAGCAATCATTATTTTTGGAACTATAGGTCTTCCCAACCTATAAGTGATCCGCATCAGAGGCAGATTTTATAACATCAGCCTTATATGTGCACACGCCCCTACCGACGAGGCTGAAGACCCTAACAAGGAGGACTTCTATGACCTGGACAACGCCTACGGAGCTTGTCCGGAGTACGATGTAAAAATCATGCTCGGGGACTTCAACGCCAAAATCGGTAAGGAGAACACCCTCCACGATACAACAACAGACAACGGCTTCCGACTCACGGACTTTGCGACAGCTCGTAATGCGGTGATAAGTAGCACAGGATTCCCTCGTAAGCGAATCCACACAGCAACCTGGCGATCTCTGGACGGTCGAACCGCCAACCAAATCGACCATGTGCTCATTGACGCAAGGCACTCGTCAAACATCCTGGATGTGCGAGCATTCAGAGGGGCAAATGTCGACTCTGACCATTTCCTCGTATCAGCAAGGTTCAGAGCTCGACTGTCCAATGTCCGAAATCTGCACCAGCCCATCAGGAGGAGGTTCGACATTGGGCGCCTGAGCACACCGGAGGTTACCAGAGTCTACAGGGAACAGCTGAGCGAACGACTCTACGGTATGCCTACGTCGAACACAAATGCCACTAATATGTGGCTGTATTGCCGCTCAGCCATTCAGGAAGTAGCCGAAACCACCTTAGGGTACCTACCACCCCCGACAAGAAACCCGTGGTATGATGGCGAGTGTGAGCAGAATAAGGCAGCAACTGACGAGGCGTACCAAAAGGCGCTGCGGAGGAAAACCAGGGCAGCGTAAGAAGAGTACCGAGCCAGAAGAAGGGAGGAGAAAAAACGACTGCGACAAAAGAAAAGAATCTTCGCAGCCTCCCAGCTCAAGGACATCGAGGAGTCTAGGGATAAACATAAAACACGAGCCTTTTACAAGAAAGCCAAAGGCCTTGCAGGAGGCTTCAAAAACGACACCCAGGCTCTTCGAAACTGCAAGGGTAATTTTGTCACCGACCTGCAGGGAATAGTGGATGTATTTAAGCAGCATTTCCAGCAGCTGCTTAACGAGCATGACCAAGAGAGAGTGGTAGGGACCGGCACAGCTATTCAGAAGCTGAAGAATAACAAGGCCGCAGGCTCAGATGGCTTGCCATCAGAGCTCTTCAAGGCTTGCAGCGATGTTCTGCTAGGGAGCATGCACCAGATCATCTGCAGAATATGGGAAGATGAAAGCACGTCCGACGACTGGAATACCAGCTGTATTTGCCCCAGCCACAAAAAAGGCGATCCTACCTCTTGCAAGAACTATAGAGGTTTATCGTATATCTGTTGCTCAATGTCGCATACAAGATTCTGTCCGGCGTATTGTGTGAACGTCTAAAGCCATTTTGCACCGCACTAATCGGCAGCTACCAGTGCGGCTTCCGGCCCGGAAAATCAACAATAGACCAGATTTTCACACTTCGACAAATCCTGGAAAAGACCAACGAGTTTCGTATCGATACACACCATCTTTTCATCGATTTCAAAGCCGCATACGATAGCATTCATCGTGAAGAACTGTTTGGTGCGATGCCCGAATTCGGGATCCCGGGAAAACTGATCCAGTTGTGCCGCGCCACGCTAAAAAACACGCGATGCACCGTGCAACTCGGTTGTAGGACCTCGGAACCATTTGAAAAATGCACCGGATTTCGGCAAGGAGATGCGCTGTCATGTGACTTCTTCAATCTGGTACTGGAGCAAATAGTGCGACGGGCAGGCGTCAACACGGAAGGCACTATCTTCTACAAGTCCGTCCAGCTGCTAGGATACGCGGATGTGGAAGCCTTCACTGCGATTGAAGAACAGGCGAAACGAGTTGGTCTTAAGATCAATGAGGACAAAACGAAATACTTGCTGTCAAGCAAAAACCAATCCGTCGCTCACCACCTGGGACAAGATATAACAATGGACAGCTGCAATTTCGATGTAGTTAATGAGTTTGTCTACCTCGGGGCAAACGTAAATTCCACAAATGACCCCACAGTGGAGATCCGGCGTAGAATCGCCCTTGGCAACCGCTGCTACTTCGGCTTGTCCAAGCAACTGGGGTCAAAACTCCTCACTCGAAAGACCAAAGTCATGCTTTACAGAACGCTCATACTGCCAGTCTTGCTGTACGGAGCCGAAAGCTGGACGATAAGCAGGACGCGGAGCTGATTTTGGGTTCTTGCGAGAGAAAAATTCTGCGCCGGATATTTGGTCCTGTCTGTGAGGAAGGTGAATGGAGAAGAAGACACAACCGCGAACTCTACGAGCTGTACAAAGATGTGGATATAGTCCGGAATGCAAAGATCCGTCGACTAGACTGGCTCGGCCACATCGAGCGCATGGACATCAACGCTCCAGCCAAGAGGGTCTTTGACTCCGAGCCTCCTGATTCGAGAAGAAGAGGAAGACCGAACCTCCGGTATAAAGACCAAGTAATCGCGGATGTAAGACATCTTGGTCTTGATAACTAGAAGCAGCGTGCCCGGGACCGTCAAGGATGGAAGGCAGCTATAGCTCAGGCTCAGATCCTCCATGGATCGCTGGCCCGATAAGTAAGTAAGGTCTTTCCAAAGATTCTGTTTATCAATAGATTTACTATTATCATCATAACAAATGAAACATCTTTATTAAAGTAAATATTTTGAAAGACATGATAAAAGTAATCTTGTCAGAGATTTTTCCACTTCCGCCATTCAGGCTTATACCTTATACCACTGCATCGCTTTATACGTGACAGTTATCCAATCTTAGTCGTCCACGATTCTCAGTTAAGAACAAGATATCAGCCAATGTTTGTTCGGTTATCAATTCTTCTACCCGATCATACAGCTAAAACCAAATTTTACTTAAAAGAACGACTCAATATTTGAATGCTAAGCTTACCCCTTTAGCGTCGTGCTCCACCAAAACCTCCGGATGCTTAAAATTCGGCCCAAAATTCACGCTCACCGTCGCACTCTTATATATCGATATCGTCGGGTAGTACGATCCGGCGTAGATGTCAGTAAAAGCAACACCTTGAGATTTTCCGTTCTTGAAAAATTCAATTTTACTCTCCGGGAGCGATTTGAAATTTTTTAGAGTTTCTTGCACCTTATCCTTGTCCTCATAGTATAAATGACTTTTAAACTTTACCAGTGGCTTAAGGAGAAATACCAAAACTTATTTTGATCTTCCATGGTGCCTAGGTGTTTAGCTTACCCTTTCTTTAAAAGTTGTTGGTAAGTAGTCAGTATCTTCGAGTTCGGGTAAGTCAATAAGAAAGCCTAGGGTATCTCCTTCTATGTACGCGTCGCTATAGTGCTTTCCATGGCTCTCATGGAATCGAGTGCCCTTTCGAGATCGCCACGAATAACCAAATTTGTCATAACCCAGTGGAGCCTGCAGATTTCCATATTCCTGACCCCAACCTAAGCGTGTGGCTGATCCTTCAGGCATCTCCTCAATGGTGATTTCATAGTACCACTTTCCTCGATTCACAGCTGAAAAGAGCATCATTCTGTTGTGCATTTAGGTTTTGAAGAATATATATTTAGTTTCTTACAATGCGTTGCTCGAACCATAGAGTAGCCCTTTTCGCCGGTTACAGCCAAACGATCTTCAGCTATTTTCAATTGCGGTGCTCTATCATGTAATGCTAGGAGTACTGAATTAGGAACGAGTGTTCGATATAACCATCCCGGAATTGGTTTTCCAGCCCAGTCGGAGCTTTCGTCGAATTCTTGACGAAATGGGGCGTGCGGGTCCGGCTCAGCCAGTATATACCGATAGCCGTCTTTATTAAACGGATGCTCCAACGGATAGCCGTGAGCTGGAAGTTTCAGATTCGCTGCTACATCTGCGCTTGGTCGTCCTTTTTTGGTTGTAGTGCCAGACTCACCGGTAGCTAGTTTCCTGCGCTGCCTGTTGTTCTTTGCGAGGGACGCTTAAAACATGTATATAAAGAAACAACAACAAATAAAAAATAAACCAAAAGTAAGGCAGTGAAAGTAAATGAATGTCAAGCACAATTAAATAAGAAGTAAAAATAGGTCGGATCAGAAATAAGTCCAGATATTTAGCCCAGACAAACGTCCACGAATTCATAGAGTAAAAGTCGCATGCTAGGGCTTCACTCTACAATTTATTTTAAGATGAGCCACTCTAGCCTTATATAAGTATTTGTTCCAACCGTATCATTTAAGAAAACCTGTTCAGGTATGCTATTGCAACATCTTCGATTTGTTTTTACAATCCGATACCAGAATTATTCCGGTAGAATGTGTCCATATCTTAAGACCATTCTGAAATATTATAGTAGGAATCGGGATAACATCTTACTTACTTACTTAACGGGCGCTACAGTTCGGGGTGAACCTGGGCCTCAACCAACATGCCTCTCCACCTAGCACGATCTTTCGCTAGTCTTTTCCAATGCCGCACGGCCAGTTGGTTGAGGTCCCTTTCCACCTGTGCGCGCCACCTTAGGTGCAGCCGTCTTCTATTTCTTCGTCCCTCGGGGTTCGATTCAAAGACTCTACGGGCTGGAATTGTGGAGTCCAATCATTTTCAATATGATGTTGAAGAAATCACACGACAACTCATTGCCCTGTCTAAATCCTTTCTTGACTTCAAAACTATCGGTCAGTTCTGCACCGATTCGGATGGAGCAGCGAGCATTTTCCAGGGTCATCTTGCATAGTCTGACGAGCTTAGGAGGGATGTCAAAAGTAAACATGGCGTTATATAGCTCGTCTCTAATTACGCTGTCGTATGCGGCCTTGAAGTCGACGAATAGATGGTGCGTATCGACTTGAGATTCATTGGTTTTCTCCAGGATCTGCCGTAGTGTGAAGATTTGATCGATGGTGGACTTTCCTGGCCTGAAGCCACAAGCTATCCTCCTTGTACTAAGGGAGGGAATACGTCGGACCAAATCCGAAATTTTTTCATCTAAGGTTGCTGATCCATCTGTAATTGATCTTCCACTTCTTCGATGCTCTCGCAGACGTTTGTAGGTGGTTTCTTGAAAACATGCTACGACTGTGACACCTCCGATTGGAATATCTTTCAGCGTAGAGTCTTTCGGCTTCACGATCTCGAAAAAAAAAAAGAAAACGAAAGAGAGGACTTATTTTCGCAAACGCTCACAAAAACCAACCCGTGTCCTTTTGGAAAAATATCTTGAGCGACGAAAAAAACAGTTCAACAGGTTGGGATCATATGGAAAAAAAGCATGTGCCAAGGCCAACGAACCAAGAGTACCATCCCAGATACACCATTGAGACTGTCAAGCATGGCGGTGGAAGCATAATGGTGGGGCGGCGATGCCATGGCATGGCGTTAGACCAATTGTGAAAATAAATGGCATTATGAATCAACATCAATATAAGCTAATCCTGGAGAGCCAAATGGAGCCATATACCGACGACTCTATGCCTGTATCACGGATTTTTATGCATGACAATTATCCAAAGCATACTTCGCGGATAGTGAAGAATTGGCTTTCGGCGCGACAGCTCAAAAAAATTTAGAAGAATTTCAGCAAATCATAAAGGCTGCTTGGGAAGCTATACCTGCCCAGAAATGTAAGCGCTTAGTAGAGTTTGCAAGAACGTTGTCAAGAGTGATAAGGAACAAGGAATATCCTACAAAACATTAATAAAATATTTACTTATACATTCGTTTTTTTAGAGTAGGTATGTGCTTATTAATTTTTTTTGAGTATTCCGCTGACTGTGCTATTTAACCCTAGAAAGGTAACCATATTTTTTAGTACGTTACAGGTAACCATTCGTCGAATCGACGAATGACGAGTGATGCTCAACTTCGTTTTTAAGGAAAAGTTATTAAGTAATTCTTGTAAAGTAAAATAATTTTTGTTTATTAGGTGTCGTTTATTAAGAAAACGAAAAAAAAATTGTCTTTTTTTTAGTTCTTGAGTTTTTATTTTCGAAACAGTCTTCGGAGCAATTGTTTTTGAGATCACTTGCTTTTTTAATTTTTGGAAAAAAGGCGTTTTTGTTTTTTTGTAGAAGAAGTGGGAACTCAAAAGTTTATTCACTAGTTAACAGAACACATTAAAAATAAAAAACAAAAATAAAGTATTTGATAATTAGTTGCAGAGGTCAACTTTATGCTCTGCACACGAGCATGCATTTTTGAGATGGCTTGTTTTTAGGGTTCCGTACCCAAAGGTAAAACGGAACCCTATTAATAAGACTCCGCTGTCCGTCCGTCTGTCACCAGGCTGTATCTCATGAACCGTGATAGTTAGAGAGTTGAAATGTGAGTTTCAATGAGAGTTGATGTATTTCTGTTGCCGCTACCACGACAAATACTAAAAACAGAACAAAATTAATATTTAAGGGGGGCTCCCATACAACAGACATGATTTTCATCCAAAAAATCCTGCCTGCAACCAACATACATAGTCTCTTTCATATTCATATATGGTACGGAACCCTTCGTGCGAGTTTCATTTAGTTAGGGAGCGGAAAAGTAAAAAAACACGTCTAATATATTCAGTGGTCAAGCCAAAACTGAAAAACACTTGACTGTACTTTATTAGCAACATAAAAGACTGCATCGTCCGATGATGTCCCGTTTCTATTTACCAACGAAACATACCGTTTGATGCACCTACATATTTGGTAGCTTAACAACTAGAGAACATAACATGAACATGAGTGTAACGCGTCATATATATATACATATATGGATATATATATATATATATATATATATATATATATATATATATATGTCGTGACGTTACTTGCGCGAGTCCGACTCGCACTTGGCCGGTTTTTTTTTTTTTTTTTTTTTGTTATTATAAGTATATTTTTTTTAATCAATAAAGTAGGAACTTAAACTTAAAAGATAATTGTTGGTAAAACAAAACATAATAAAAGTAAAAAACAAACAAAATTATTTTGAGCATTTACTGCAGAGTTCAACTTTATGCGCTCCACATTTGCTTGCATGACATTTATTGCACGTTGACTTAGTCATGCGTCCTTGTGTGTACGGACAATATTTGCAAATTTTTCTTGTTTTTATTTTTGCTACACTAACGTTGTGCTCCCTTAACGGTTCTTTATTTTCGAGGATATTTTTTTCAATACAAGATCTAATATTAGTGGGTAAAATTGGTGCTTCTAACCGTTTCTTCATCCATAGTACTACGAGTTACCCCTCTATTATATTTACGGAAATACCTTCGCTTTGTTTCGGTGCTATTCCAAATGCGAATGAACTTAAATGCTTAATAATAGTCCTAACTCTACTGCCCGTTTCGCATAGTAAGCCAGCTCGCCCCGATCAACGCCATTTTATGATACCCTTTCAAGAAACACAATGTGCAGGATATTACATTATCAACGCAATGTTGCACATAAACGGCGATCTGGAAGGCGGCCGCGACAGCCAACCCGGTCGTCAACACTGATGGTGTTAACTTGCATATTAACAATCTGATCGCGCCCTAAAAGTTACATAAAAGGTAACCTTCGTCGTTTCGACGAATATTTGCGCCGTTTTTCAATAAAAAATGCACTTACCTAAGTAGGTACACTACCGTACGTCCACACACTTAAAGCACTTAGAGATGGCTAGGGTTACACGAAAAGAGGATCATATCAGTAGGAGGACTAAGGAGAAAACTAAAAAAATAAAATTCATGTTAGTCGAATCGACGAAGGTTACCCTTCTAGGGTTAAATGAATAACTACTTTTTTATTTTTTCCCATTTTGAATTATTATTTTTGAGTTGATTTAAAGGAATTATGTGTTTTTTAATAAAGTACGTATAAACGCACATCCGTTATAAGACAAAAAAAGCTGAACCTCTTTTTAGACTTTTGGCACAACATAATGTATGAGAACTTCCGGGTGTGCATTTTATCTGAACACTCTGTTCCATCTCTAGCTAATTTTAAAATGAAAATATGTAGGTACATACATACATACACTCTTGATACGACACTTGATTACCTTATTTTCACTTCCTCTCGGCTACCTGAAGACTGAGCTGTAAAAAATTAAGGATAAAAAAAAGGAAATCGCCATTTTCCTTTATGAGTTTGTTTTCAACATTTGAAGCGCAAGGTCCTTTAAATTAAGTAAAACTTTGTTCTATTTTATTCCCACTTATTAGGTGTTTTTTATTATGCATCCGTATCAGTATCCGGATCATGGGCAAAATAAAACAGTCCGGATCATTGAGTAGCAGATCAACGAGTAGCGTTCTTGACATTTCATATCAGTCAGTTCTGTCAAAGATCTGACATTTGAAAACAAAATAAACAGAAAATAAACAAATTGGAAATGAACACGTTGATTGCCCACGTGTTTATATGTTAGTGTTTCAGTGTTTTTCAAACATGACCACCGGTGGGTCATGTGGCAGTCAATTTGAATTGTGTTAAAATTCATTTGTTTACATACATTATTTTGCCCGGCTGCCCCATTTCCACAAATAGTTTTTGACATTTAAGTGCGGAATTGCCATGCCAAAGAACATTTTTCTTTTCGTACAAATTTGATACGATTGATTTAAATGCTGATGATGATAATTTTTATCGATATACACTAATTGGGGGTAATATATCTCCAATTCACTCAAGGGTTTTACAAATTTAAATTAATACACACATTTTATAGTGTTATGAGTGCAATTAGTTCATACTGAAGGGAAAACATTTTAATCAAATCAGGGTCACAATTTCATATGTTCATCAGGCAATGACCTTCCTAATTTTAATGCGAACCCAACGGGAAATAGTGTGAACTAATTTTCGGATCACAAAAATTGATCCAGATAAAATTTGGATCACGTGTTGTTATTGTAATGTATGTAAATCGTGATCCGGATACTGATACGGATGCATAATAAAAAACACCTATTATTTATTAAAATTGTTTTTATTTAAGTTGCAATTTAGAAAAGATGGGTCGAGGTAAAACGCTAAAAAATTTAGAAATTGGCAAAATTCTTGCGCTCAAGCAAGAAAATTATTCCAACCGGGAGATTGCTAGTAAAATTGGTCGAGATCCATGGACAGTCAATAATTTTCTAAGAGATCCAGAAAATTATGGTAAAAACCGAAAAGGTCGCATAGCAAGAGCGACAACAGAACGAGATCGCATCACATTTACTTCAGCGTCATAGAGATCAGAGATTGGAATTCTGCCGGGCTCACATAAGCTGGAAGAAAGAATGGGAAACCGTAATTTTTTCCAACGAAAAAAAAATTAATTTGGATGGCCCTGATGGCTATCAGTATTACTTCCACGATTTGAGAAAATCGGAGATGTTCCTGTCACGTCGTCACACTGCTTTTGGTTCTGTCATGGTGTGGGCTGCAATTTAATTTCATGGCCCAATAGATCTGGTTTTCTTAGATGGTCGGTAGAACTCAGAGGATTACATCGAGCTTCTGGAAACGCAAATAATCAATTTTCATGAAATATTTGATGGTCAACGTTGGAGTTTATAGCAGGACAATGCAGAGAAAATGTGAAAGTTTTAGATTGACCGCCTCTTTCTCCCGATCTAAACATAATTGAAAATATTTGGGGATGGCTGTCGCGGAAAGTTTACGCGGAAGGAAGACAATTTAAAAGTAGGGAAGGTCTTATTAAGGCCATTGAAGACGCTTTCGAGGGGATTCCTGTAACCTATTTAAAAATTTATATCGATCTGTAGAGAATAGGCTTTTTAAAGTTATTCGCAGTAAGGGAGGACCTACGAAGAATTAGCAATAAACAAATATAGTAAAAACATTAAAGCAAATGTCGACTCTGACCACTTCCTCGTAGCAGCAAGATTCAGAGCTCGACTGTGCAATGTCAGAAAGCTGCACCAGCCCATCAGGAGGAGGTTCGACATTGGGCGCCTGAGCACACCGGAGGTTGCCAGAGTCTACAGGGAGCAGCTGAGCGAAAGACTCTACGGTATGCCTACGTCGAACACAACGAACACAAATGCCACTAATATGTGGCTGCATTGCCGCTCAGCCATTCAGGAAGTAGCCGAAACCACCTTAGGATACCTACCACCCCCGACAAGAAACCCGTGGTATGATGGCGAGTGTGAGCAGAAAAGGCAGCAACCGACGAGGCGTACCAAAAGGCGCTGCAGAGGAAAACCAGGGCAGCGCAAGAAGAGTACCGAGCCAGAAGAAGGGAGGAGAAAAAACTACTGCGACAAAAGAAAAGAACCTTCGCAGCCTCCCAGCTCAAGGATATCGAGGAGTCTAGGGATGAACATAAAATACGAGCCTTTTACAAGAAAGCCAAAGGCCTTGCAGGAGGCTTCAAAAAGGGCACCCTGGCTCTTCGAAACTGCGAGGGTAATCTTGTCACCAACCCGCAGGGAATAGTGGATGTATTTAAGCAGCACTTCTGGCAGCTGCTTAACGAGCATGACCAAGAGAGAGTGGTAGGGACCGAGGAAATCCCAACTCCAGCCGCTGAAGTAGTCCTCCCACCCAGCATCGAAGAAGTCGGCACAGAAGCTGAATAACAACAAGACCGCAGGCTCAGATGGCTTGTCATCAGATCTCTTTGTGGCGTGCTTCAACCCAGGCAATAAGAAAAAAAAAAAAAAATAGGAAATCAAAACAAAAATACCCACACCTCACCTAACACTGCCTAGAGGTAGTAGATCGACATAACTCCCCTTCCGACAGTTTTTTATGCCAGCAGAGAACTTGACGAACGGGTACGTTTGATATAAATATACCCGCGGAGAGTGACGAAAGTTCTCTTTTTCACAACTAGACACCACTTATCAGTTGACTGCGGACAGGAGTGGTCGACCTGTCCGAGCGAAAAAAAAAAAAAAAAAAAAAAAAGGAGAAGAAGAAAACTAGATAAAACCAAATAAAGAATACGAGTAAGCAGCAGATTATGCCATGGAATTCTTCGTCCTCTTGCTGGGCCTAGTGAAACACTCAAATTATGTCTGTTATTATCTTTTTCTGTTTTATTCTTATTTGTTCTTCAGTTTCTTCGTTTATTCTTCTTTGATTTCTTTGTCTATTTTTTTCTGTTCTAATTCTTCTCTGTTATTCAGTTTCTTCTTGTCTTCTTTCAATTATCTTCTGTCTTTTGTTCTGAATTTGTTCTTCTGTTCTATTCGCATACCATGACTGAGAGAGTATGAGAGAGACTGTGTGTGTGTGTGAGAGAGAGAGAGAGAGTATGAGCACATGTGCTTTTTGCTACAAACCAGGGATAAAGAATGAGATACCAATCTTTTGGCTTTGACAGCCATTTTGACAACTAGCCCCTACAAACGCGTTGCGGTTTGACGGCGTCTTGACTATGTCATTCGACGTCTTGACTATGTCATTCGACGTCTTGACTCTTAAGTCAAAAGCGTTGTTTTTAAAGCGGCCTCTAGACGCTCAATATTATTGTGCAAAATATTGCACAATTTTATTGGCTTGCAGCCCCAGACGGTTCAATATTTTTCCCAATAATTTAGTTGACCGCTCATATTTGTATTAAAAGTCAAAAGCGTTTTGATTTTCCGCAATATATCGCACAATCTTGCAATATTATCTACAGACGAACAATAATATTGTGCAATATCAAATATTGCACAATATTATTAGGCGTCTAGGGGCCGCTTTAATTACAAAAGCAACAACCAACCCCTGCGGGAATCAACGGGCAGACGTACGAAAGTTTGGTATCTCATTCTTTATCCCTGCTACAAACTCTAGCTTTAGATTGTACCGTTCTAGGTTAAGCGGCCTACACACACGCTACGGATCGAATGGATCTGTTTGAACTCGTTTCGCCACACACTTGTGGATCAGTATACGTTTTTCATTTCACGCTGTTCGCCGTCGAGTAAGGATGGATCGCGGAAAAAAAATAATTTTGTTGTGTGGTGTTTATTTGTATGGAAAAAGAAAAGAATGGATAATGAAAAAGAAACGTTCACTGTGGATGCAGGAGTGGTTTCTGATCCTAATAACTTATTCATATATAGATACATGTATTCACAAATATGTGAATGAGGTTCTCATAATTCTATTGCCTACTGCCTGCGAGTGTTTATTGCTTGTTTCATTTTATGATTCGATGTTCACAGTTTAAAAACATACATTTGTGCACATATGAGTCATAAATACAATCATAGACATATAAACAGACTGCATAGATGCACTCTAACAACTTCGGGTGGACGTTTCCTAGGCATCGTCAACCGCGCCACACACACGCTACCGATCGCAAGAATATCAAACTCATATGATAACTTGCGATCTGTAGCAGACTGTGCCACACACACGACGATCTGTTTGAATCGCAACATTTTCAACCGCGCCACACACTACCGAATGCAAGAATATCAAACTCATTTGAAAATGTGCGATCTGTAGCAAACTACCCCACACACAACGATCTATTTGAATCGCAACCGATCCATTCGATCCGTAGCGTGTATGTAGGCCGCTTTAGTGTGCTGGGTTAGGATCACAAAGAAAAACGTCTTTAATAATATGTTATGATACAAAAACGGGGGAACTGCTGTAATAACAGGAGAAAGGTAGGTGATTGAAATTATTTTGGGTGAAGTGCAGTGGACGGTGTTGTGTTTTTTTTTTTCATCTAATCAGAAACGGCAGCTAAAGTCGCAGTCCTCGGTGTCGACACCGAGGCAAAACAATCGTGGAGCGTCCCTTCTAATCCCCAGGGAATGGGATACATACATAGATGTCTTTTTATATATACATATACATATATATAAAGACACATTCTCTTTTATATATATGCACATACGCACGGGGGTGTACGTACGGTTGCAGGGACGAGTGGAGCAGGGATTTTAACGGCATCCCTGACGAGAATCGCAAGGCGGCTGACAACGCGGTTAACGGCGTGGGCAGCGACGTGGCTACCAACGCGGTTAACGGCGTGGTTAACGGCAGGGTTAACGGGGTGGTTGGTAGCGTGTACAGCAGCGGGAGCGGCTTCCTAAAGTAACAGGGCAAGATAACCGACAGAAAAATTTTTTTTTTTTTTAAAGTGCAGTGGTGGTGCGTTATTATTATTTTTTTGTGATACTTAAATCATAAAAAAAAAAAATATATATATATATACATAATTTTTTTTTACAATAACAGTGAATATATATACAAAAAAAAAAAAAAAAAAAACTTTAACGTTATCAACAGATTGTAAGAGTTCCTGGGATCAAGTGGGTTTGTGCACAAGCGCACATTTGAGATCAAATGTATATACTCAGTCATTTATCATACCTACTTAAATGTTAATAACAATTTTTTGAATGATTCTATTTTAAACATCATTTTTCCGTTACTATTTACCCATAAGCAACAGTATTACATTTTATACGGATTAAAGCATTTTATAATGAACCGCTAGTGTTCCTGTTTTTTTTTTGTTGAAACCGGTGTGTGAGTGTGTGAATGTGTGTGTGTGGTACAGTGGTAGGGGCTATCTCATCGACAATACGAGGAGAGATAGCTATGCTAGAGGGTTTGCCCCTAGAGCAGGGAGGGTTTGCCTCGGTGTTCGTCAACACCCGAACATTTGACCCCCGTCGCACTTCATGTGATCCATATCATCCATAATCCCCCTTTCAGCCTTCCATGCCTTATGTGTGGAATGACCATTCCCCCCCCCCCCCCCCCCCCCCTTTTATTTTTTTTTGCTAATTACCTAATGGCATGTGTTTTTATTGTGAGTGAAGTTGATACAGCAGCGAGATCCCCCCCATTTTGCACCGCACTAATCGGCAGCTACCAGTGCGGCTTCCGGCCCGGCAAATCAACTATAGACCAAATTTTCACACTTCGACAAATCCTGGAAAAGACCAACGAGTTTCGAATCGATACACACCATCTTTTCATCGATTTCAAAGCCGCATACGACAGCATTCATCGTGAAGAACTGTTTGGTGCGATGGAAGATCCCGGTGGATCCCGGTAAAACTGATCCAGTTGTGTCGCGCCACGCTAAAAAACACGTGATGCACCGTGAAACTCGGTTCTAGGACCTCGGGACCATTTGAAACATGCACCGGATTTCGGCAAGGAGATGCGCTGTCGTGTGACTTCTTCAACCTGGTGCTGGAGCAGATAGTGCGACGGGCAGGCGTCAACAGGGAAGGCACTATCTTTTACAAGTCCATCCAGCTGCTAGGATACGCGGATGATATCGACATCATCGCGTGTTCTCGCCATGGCATTGTGGAAGCATTCACGGCGATTGAAGAACAGGCGAAACGAGTTGGTCTTAAGGTCAATGAGGACAAGACGAAGTACATGCTATCAAGCAAAAACCAATCCGTCGCTCACCACCTGGGACAAAATATAACAATTGACAGCTACAATTTCGAGATAGTTAAGGAGTTTGTCTACCTCGGGGCAAACGTAAATTCCACAAATGACACCACAGTGGAGATCCGGCATAGAATCGCCCTTGGCAACCGCTGCTACTTCGGCTTGTCCAAACAACTGGGGTCAAAACTCCTCACTCGAAAGACCAAAGTCATGCTTTACAAAACGCTCATTCTGCCAGTCTTGCTGTACGGAGCCGAAAGCTGGACGATAAGCAGGACAGCGGAGCTGATTTTGGGTTCTTTCGAAAGAAAAATTCTGCGCCGGATATTTGGTCCTGTCTGTGAGGAAGGTGAATGGAGAAGAAGACACAACCGCGAGCTCTACGAGCTGTACCAAGGTGTGGATGTAGTCCGGAAGGCTAGGATCCGTCGACTACACTGGCTCGGCCACATCGAGCGCATGGACATCAACGCACCAGCTAAGAGGGTCTTCGACTCCGAGCCTCCTGGTTCGATAAGATGAGGAAGACCGAACCTCCGGTATAAAGACCAAGTAATCGCGGATGTAAGACATCTTGGTCTTGACAACTGGAAGCAGCGTGCCCGGGACCGTCAAGGATGGAAGGTAGCTATAGCTCAGGCTCAGATCCTCCATGGATCGCTGGCCTGATAAGTAAGTAAGTATAAGAAGCCTAGGCATTTCGCAGCATTCTTGGCGACACTGAATATATGGTCGCTCCAATTAAGATTGTGAGCAACACCCAGGATGGAAAGCTTTTCAGTTTCTGAGATGCAAGTGCCATTCATGGATAATGGCTGCGGGTTAGCTATACGCTTTAACGACAAGAGACAGCATTGTGTTTTGGAAGCATTAAATTCCACTCTATTGTTTTTACCCCATTGGATGATGCTGTCGATATCGGAATTTAATGAGCTTAACATACGCTGCCGCTCATTATCTACAGCCGAAGTGCAGGGTCGTAAACTGGTGAACGAATATGAGAAGCTGAGGGTACTGTCGTCAGCGAAGGAGTGGATTGGATTAGAAGTAACAGACAAGAGATCATTTATAAAAATAATGCTTTCTTCCGACCTTCTCGACAGTCCAGGAATCTTCTGGCAGCACTTGGAAACGATGGGTGTCGGTGACCTGTTCCTTGGTTTCGGCTCGTGAACAATGTTTGCATTCAACATCGCAAGGTCGCCTCGATAATGCATCCGCATTTCCATGACTGCTTCCCTTCCGGTGTTCGATACTGAAGTCATAACTCTGGATTCTCTCTATCCATCTAGCAAGCCGGCCTTCCGAGTTTTTGAACTGCAGCAGCCACCTCAACGCTGCGTGGTCCGTCCTAAGATGAAAAGCTTGGCCATAGAGGTATTTGGGGAAATGCTTGACACAGTCAACCACGGCTAAAAGTTCCCTTCTAGTTACACAGTAGTTCCTCTCCGGCTTCGATAGGATCCTACTGTAGTAAGCGATGACCCGTTCTCGCCCTTCAATCATTTGAGAGAGTACTCCTCCGATTCCATGTCCGCTCGCATCGGTGAACAAAATAAACTTATCTCCCGGGACAGGATATGCAAGGACCTGCGCACTGCAGAGCAATTCCTTCAGGTGAATGAACGCTTCCTACTGCGGCTTCTACCACTTGAATGGCCGATTCTTTTTGGTGAACTCGTGCAAACTGCTGGCGACGTTTGCAAATCCTGGGACGAATCGCCTGTAATATGTGCAAAGTCCCAGGAATGATCTTAACTAATGGAGATTCTTCGGCCGCGGCCATTCCTTAACCGCCGAGATTTTCTCTTCATCTGTGTGTACTTCACCTCGTTTTGGAAGAGCGAACATTTCTTCGGGCTCAATTTCAGTCCGGCTGCTTGAATACGTTCCAGTACCTCTTTAAGCTTCTTAAGGTGATCGTCGAAATCCTTACCCATGACAATTATGTCATCCAGATAGACGAGGCAAGTCCTCCAGTGAAGTCCTCTTAGCACCCGGTTCATAAGTCTCTCGAATGTGGCTGGCGCAATGCCGAAGGGCATCACAGAGAATTGCCACAACTCTCCCCCGGCGGTGAACGCGGTCTTTTCCCTTGTCTTGCTGGTCAAGCTCTATTTGCCAGTATCCGCTTTGCAAGTCCAGCGTCGAGAACCACTTTGCACCAGATAGTGTATCCATGTATCCAAGGTGTCGTCGTGGGTTTCTTTTGTCGGGTTCGAACACCCACATTCGGCTTGTCTCCGCATCCTCTTCTAACTTTGCCCAAACCCCAGCTTCTGCATTCGGGGGAATTGTTTGGCGCGCTTGCACGTCTATTCGCCTGACCTTGTTACCCTGTCCATTATCTATTGTTAATGGGAGCTCCAAGTTGCCATACCTCATCACTTTTTGGTTGAGGTCCAATGTGAAGCTATGCCTAATCATGAAGTCGACGCCGATTATGATGTCATCCGCAGTGTCCGCAACGATGAAATCATGCTGAAACTCGACGGTACCCATCGTAATTCTTTTCTGGACCTTTCCCTTAACTTCCGCCTTCTCACTAGTTACTGTACGAAGCCTTACCTCGGAAAATGGTTCGATGTTAGAAACCAATCCGCTTCGGATGACTGAATGAGTTGCGCCCGTGTCCAAAGTCAGCAGATATCGTCGCCCGTTCATCGTTCCCTCGATGACTAGGCTGGTTGCACCCCTACAGATTCGGGATACGAGGATGCTGGGGCACTCCAATGTGGGCGCCAGCGCATGCCCCTCTGCACTGACTCGTTTTAGTTTAACGGACTGTTAGGCAGACGGCAGTTCCTCGCAATGTGCCCGTGCTGGTCGCAGATGTAGCATCTACCCGGGAATGAACCACTCCTACTCGCCGTTGTTGTTCTGGAACTATCCTGGTCTTGAGATGTGCGCCGTAATTTGATGGAAGGTCGGCATATCAAGACCGACGTTTCACATGCGAGAGCGCTGGCAACTGTCTCCCTGAAAGATGTCTTCGGCAGGAGAATCAAGCTTCGTTGCGTGTCGGGGTCCCTTGGATGAAAGAATCCGTTTTTAGTTTTTCCACCACATCAACTGGAACATCCGCGTAGGCAAGATGGGATAGCCTCTCGATGTCGGCAGCATACTGTTGGATGGTCTCGTTTCCACGCTGCTTGCGTCCTTAAAGTTCCAGCTTGTGCATCTCCTGCATGTGCTCACTGCCGTATCTTCGATGAAGAGCTTCCCATATGGCTGTGTAGTTCCTTCTCAGGGTTTCCGGGATGGTCTGTAGTACATCGGCTGCTTCGCCTTTAAGCGAAATTACTAGAGCGGCCACACGATCTTCTTCTCCCCACTGATTCCGTTCCGCTGTTGTCTCGAACTGGAGCTTAAAGATGTTAAATGCGCTCGTGCCGTCAAAGTTGGGGGCTGTGAATTACGATGCTGCAGCCGGTACGACGTTTCCTTGATGCTGAACGTTCTGGAAAGTTTTCTCGAGTTCCAGAACCTTCTTGTCCAGTGTCTCGATTCTCTTTTCCTGGTTATTTTCAAGATCTAGAACCTTCATGTCGAACCTCGACTCCAGTGTCTCGATTCTTTTTTCTTGATTATTCTCGAGATCTAGAATCTTCTTGTCGAACCTCGATTCTAGTGTCTCGATTCTCTCTTCGACGTCCTGGAATCGATCGTTGACTGTCTGCTGGATGTCTCTCAAGCTTTCTCGATTGTTCTCTAGCATCTCTTCTAACGTCCCCAGCTTCTCTAGTTTCTGGCTTATGGAAGTTGAATTTTCTTCCAACTTTCTACTTACGGCAGCGGAATTTTCCTCCAGTTTTTCGTGTATGGTCGCCTCTAGTTTCTGGGATATGGAAGCACTCATAGCATTCATAGCTGCGAGAATTTGCTGCATATCGAATGCTGGTTCACTGGATGTCGACGGCTTCTCCACCCCGAACTCGTGATTCTCCCAGTCGAATCCTTCTTCCTGCAACGCCGATCGCAGTCTCTCCATCAGGTTGGCTTTACTTCCCACTGTGGATAATTCCCGAGCATCCAGCTCTCTTTTCAGTTGTTCAATTGTCAACTTTTCCAATTTCACCATTTTCTCTATTTCTTAACAATTCACTTTGTGCAATTCACAATTTAAATAAACGTTCCACTTGTTTAATCGCAATCCCACTTCTGACACCAAATGTTACGAATTATTCTATCCCCACACCAAATAGGGTTCGCACCACTGGATTGCGATAAACTACAATTGTCCTTTTTATTTAAATTGAAACACACACTTTTAATTCTTTCACCACAGATCAATTATCTGTGTAGCTTCACCATTTTTCTTTATTATCCAATACTATCCACTTTAAACTTTATTACACAATACACAAACCTTTATTGAAAGGTTTTCTTTTCACCTTGGTTGATCACACCGACTTGTCACACGCTGTTTTATACCACAAACTGAATGAATGTCAAGGGCGAGTGTTCGCGCTTATATAGCTCTCGGTCCACCGTCTCGAACGTTCGCCGTTGGAAGTTCCCCTTCGGAAATCTCTAGAACGCTCTGACAATTCCATTGGAAGTTGACATCATTCCAATCCCCGCTTCCAGAGAGTTTCCGAACTTCGACAGCGAAATTCGAACTTAACGGTCCGCTTGCATCTCCGCAACAATATGTACCTAATTCCTATGGGCTATGCTTTATATTTTTTTACCGTTTTAACGTTTTTTTTTTATCGAAAAATCAAAGCCTACTGTTTCGACATCGGTATACTGGATTCAAATGTGTTGTGTGAATTATTTTTATTTACATTTGTGTGCATTCAGATTGTGTTGGTTGCGTTTTTCCGTTCTAGCGGTAAGACGTTTTTTTAGTAATGGATAGACGAAAGGATCTTTCGCCGGCAAAAATATCGGAAATCAAAACTCTGCTATTGAAGACAAATTATTCGCAAAGGAAAATTGTATTAATTGCAGGAGTGACAAAGTCATCAGTTGACAAAATAAAATGAATGCAAATGTCGCCCTTTCTCCAATGAGAACCGGAAAATCTGGAAGAAAAAAAATGAGAACACCACGGGATGAGCGGAAAATAAAAGAAATATGTGTCCAAAACAGGAAGAAGCCAATGAAGATCCTCACAAACCTGATTCAGGAGTGAGGAATTAAAAATTTCTGACATGACAGTTCGACGTCGACCTAAGGATATGGGTTTTACTTGTCGCCGCCCCGCAAAAAAGCCACTTCTGACAAACACGATGATGGAAAAAGGTCTAAAATAGGCTAAAGCACATAAAGACTGGACGTCTGAAGATTCGTTGAAGGTAGCAACGCGTTCAATCGTCTTATTAATTTAATTTATAATAATTTCATGATTTTTCCGGTAAACGTTTTTCTTTCAGGTTTGTTTTTCCAATGAGTCGACAGTCCAAATTTTGTCGGATAAGGCCGATTAAAAAATATCTAAAAGTGTGCATAGTGGAACGGGTAAAACATCCGTTAAGCATTGTGGTATGGTCCATTATTAGTGGAAAAGGAACTGGGCGTTTGTACATTGTAGATGGAACCATGCACCAGGACCAGTACATTCAGGTCCTAAGAACAAAAATATTGCCACAAACTACGGAATGGTTCCCAAACGGCAATTTTGTGCTAATGCACGACTCTGCACCATGTCATAAAGACAAAAAAGTGACTGCCTTTTTGGAGGAAAAGGATGTAGAGGTATTGGAATGGCCAGGGAACTCTCCAGACCTGAATCCCATAGAAAATCTTTGGGAGTTTATGAAGAAAGAAATGGGGAAGAAAAAAATCACTAATAAGCGGGATTTAATAGAACGCCTAATAGAAGTCTGGTCTAGAAGTGAAGCAATAAAAAACAACTGCTTAAAATGCATCAAAAGTATGCCACAAAGGGTTAAGGCTGTTATATCCACAAGAAGAGGTGTAACAAAATATTATTTTTTTTTTTAAAAACTCTCCATTTAGAAGCGAAAAACTACTTTTTTTTATTAGTTTATAAGTATCTCCTTATACCGGAAAAAATGGTTTTAACAAAAAAGAACTCCAATTATTGGAGTCCCCTACAATGTTTGCCGGATAGCGACGTTGATGGTGATGATATGGACGAAAATGTGTTGCCAAATGCATCCGTTAAAGTAAAATTGTAATTACGTGCAGAATCAAATGAAAGATCTTAAGATAAGTGATTATTGTTTAAAAAAAATGTCAATCGGTATAAGGATTATGTGTGAAAGTATAGAATCTTATCGTTCCATACTTAATAAACTCAAATCAGATAATTGCCAGTTTTTCACCCATGATCTCAAAAGTGAAAAAGTTTTTAAAACCCTGTTATTCGGTCTGGACAAAGATGATCCAAATTAACTTAAAACTGAACTATTAAGACTAGGACTCAAGTGCACGGAAATCAAAATGATCCCCAAAAAGTATAAACAATACACAGACACTTTTTACTTAGTTTGCCTAGAAAATGGTACAATTAAGTTAAATGAACTACAAAAAAATATTCGGTCAATTTTTCACACTCAAATTAAGTGGAGTTATCAGCGTAAAAATAAGAATAAGTTGACACAATGTCGAAATTGTGAAATGTTTGGTCACGGCGAACGAAACTGCCATATAAAAACATACTGCTCTATATGCGCGGGTAATCATACAACTGCTGAGTGTAAAAATATCGGTGTGTTTAAGTGCGCGAACTGCAAAGGTAATCACAAGTCCTCAGACAATGCATGCATCAATAGAATAAAATACCTCGAAATGAGACAGAAACATTCGATCAAAACTAAACCCCTAAACATCACCAAGTGTCACAAACCTTGACAACTACAATAATAACATTCCCTTGATGTCAATGCATGAATTTCCCTCTCTCCCAGCACGCCTTACCACTAATGTAGTGCACAGAGAAAGTGAAAACAAGAAAGATTCTCGCCCGAGGACTCTGGATTATATTGTGCCTGGGTCAACACCATCGTCACACAACGTTACTGGTAGAACCCCGAGCGATGAAGAATTGTTCTCTTTGGACGAATTGAATACGCTTCTAATGGAGATGATAACACAGCTGAGTACTTGCAAAAGCAAAACTGATCAATTTAAGGTTATCGCACAATTAGCGTGTACATTTTTGTACAACAATAATGACAAGTAATAATAGTAAAAAGATCAATATTATAACATGGAATGCAAGAAGTATCTCTCATAAACATGTGGAATTTTTAGATTTTCTAATTAGGAATATAATTGATGTATCATTAATAACTGAAACGTGGCTAAAAGCTGATTGTCACATAGCATCGTCAGTGTATAAATGTTATCGTGTAGATAGAAACAATAGAAGAGGTGGTGGTGTAGCTATTCTGATTAGAAGATCAATACAACATAAGCTCTTACCTTGCATACAAACAAATTATGCAGAAATTGTAGGAATTGAAGTATTATTGGAAAATGATAGAAAGGTCCAGATATATAGTGTTTATTTCCCAGGAAAAATTACGGAACTCTCTTCCCCAGTTGAAAAGAGGCGTAAATTTGGGAGTGAACTAAAAAAATTGTTAAGTGTGAGAAATGAATTTATACTTGGCGGCGACCTTAACTGCAGGCATCGAGACTGGGGTTGTGTCAGAGCAAACTGTTGGGGAAATATTTTACATAATATTTCGATAGAGTTGCCAATATCTATTTTGTTTCCACCTAGCCCTACTTTTATTCCATCTAGTTCTCGTGGCAATCCGTCTGTTATCGACGTCTTTGTAACAAATGTCCCTGGTCTAATTTCTCAGCCACTTGCTTTAAATGAGCTAGGCTCGGATCATTATCCAGTCCTCTGTAATATTCGTTGGTCGGGAATAGAAAAAGTGCAATATTTTTCAGATATCAAAAATGCGAATTGAGCTAAATTTCGCAAACTCGTACAAAATAATTTTCGAACCATTCCCACTAACTTAGAAGCTATTACGGATAAACAGCAAGTTGATGATATTCTGCACCAATTCACTGAAAACATTAATGCTTTTGCTAAGAATTGTATTCCTCGTATTAAGAAAAAATGTTCATCTCTGAAATTACCAGTTCATATTTTGGAATTGATTAGAATTAGGAACTTGCACAGAAGAAATTGGCAAAGGTATCGTCAATCTGTTTCAAAAGTCCTTATGAAATACTTTAATAAATTAATTTGTACAAACATTCAGGCTTATAAAAATAAAGAGTGGAATAGTAAATTAAAAGATCTGTTAGGAATAAAAACAGGCAGAAACCCTGTCTCATTGATGGTTCCAATATTATCTACACCGATCGCGAAAAAGCTAATATTTTTGCTCTCAAATTTTCAGAAAATCATTTAGTATCGCAGCATTTAGGCGATCCATGTACTAACACACTCGTGGAAAATACTGTGGAATCATTCAATCTTGCTCTCAGTGAAACTCCGTCAAATGAATATATGTCCCAAACGGAATTGAAAATTAATCTCAACAACTTGAAAACACGAAAAACTTGCGGTTTAGATAATATTGAAAATGTTTACCTTAAAAGGTTACCTAAAGAGGGCATCAAATTTCTGACTTATATTATCAATTCTTGTCTTAAATTGCAATATTTTCCAGATGCGTGGAAAATTGCAAAAGTAATTCCATTACCAAAAGCAGGAAAACAGCGAAATGACCCTTTTGGCTATAGGCCAATAAGTTTGCTGAGTAGTATAAGTAAAATTTATGAAAAAGTCGTTAAGGACAAAATTGTAAAAATTATAGAAAATCGGAAAATATATCCTGATGAGCAGAAATGACAGATCTTGGTTGCAGGCAGGATTTTTTGGATGAAAATCATGTCTGTTGTATGGGAGCCCCCCTTAAATATTCATTTTGTTCTGTTTGTATTTGTCGTGGTAGCGGCAACAGAAATACATCATCTGTGAAAATTTCAACTCTCTAACTATCACGGTTCATGAGATACACCCTGGTGACAGACGGGCGGACGGACGGACAGCGAAGTCTAGTAATAGGGTTCCGTTTTACCTTTGGGTACGGAACCCTAAAAATGATGCTAAATTTGCCTTGGCATTACTCAGCACTACATCTACACACTATAGCTAATGTTGAATTGATCTCATTCAGGATTTGCGAACTTAATGATAGTTTCATGACTAAATGCGATATTTCAGACAATCCTTTAATCAACCAACTGAACCTGTTATAATGCAACACCTGTTTTTTTTTTTTTTTTTTTCGGCCAACTTTCATTTGAGGTTTTTGTTTTCATTTGTTTTCCTCAGTTTATTGTATTCTATCATTCTCACCATAATTTGTATAATATTTCAGTAGAAAGATATGAATCACATCTCTGTAAATCTATTAGGTAAATTGTGCGATAACACATTTTTTGTAAATTTTAAATGAAATAAATAAATATCTATCTATCTAAAAAAAAAATAAAAACGAAAATATTAAAAACAAAAATAATACATGTTTACATTTTAAAGTTATTTTATTTCTAGTGGCCATAATAATTGACCACCCACTGTACATTATGCTTAAGCACACGTTTCATACGTCCAACCATCAACTATTTGATCGGAAATGCATTGACCACACAAAATTTATTTATCCCTTTACAGATTGTATCAACGTACATATGTATGTACAGGCATTTGAATAAAAATTAAGACATTCTCTTCAAATAAGCGCATTTTCCGAAACGAAACACTGAACCCAAATGACCTACATATGCATTTATCGCGCAGTAACAGGTGGTGTGTCAAGGAGGAGAAGGTCAAACTATTATAATTTAACATTTCAACTTTAAAGTGTGATGTAATTTTCAAGTAGGTAATTTGCAAACCCCAGCAGTAATCGGAGGAGAAACTACGTGCCAGCGGACATGTCAGTAAAACCAAAGGAATAGGTATCATTAAGTATGTTTCATAGAACGTTTGGAATAATTGCAGGCAATAAATGAGTTAACATACCTTCGACTTCCGTGGAAGAGTTTTTCTCCATGCCGACGCTCGGTCGTTGATTTTTTTTATTTATCGCATAGACTATACACGTATTATTGTTATTTCCGTGTGCTCGTCAAACCAATTCAATTTAAGCTAATTATGTTCCTATTACATGCAAAATATAACATGTAAACTGGAATACAACTTGCTACTAGATCGTAGTAACCCGAAACTAAGTTCGTGCGCTTTTAGAAAATCAAATACACAACAACAAAACACAAATACAAAATTATAAATTATAAAAGTAAAAGAGAAAGACGAACGGGGAAGAAAAAATAAAATAAACTGCCAAGGAAAAACATCAATAAAAAAAAAAAAAATCAATGACAGAGTAACGCCGCGTCAAGAGAAGAGAATGAATGGGAAACGGGTGGGATAGACAGAGATTATGAGTAAAAACAAGGAAACTCTACTTGAACAGCTTAGGGCTGTTGTTTTTTTTTCTCTATTTGCATTCAGGCTATTATGAAAAACTAACTTTCTCATCGTAGATAAGCCCCAAGCAAGTTATCACCCGGTAACTATGGCCAATGCTCCAGTATACATATGCATGTACGTAACAAACACATGCCCATTCAAACGTTAGATTTGATTATAAAATACTTTATACACGCAAAACGAGAATGAACCACTTAGTCATTACTAAGTGTTCTACCTTCACCCCTACTATACACACTTGCACAAACGCTGCATCGGGTAAGATCTAAGGGGATAGTCGTTAGGTTTGTACAATTCCATAGATGACTAGTGTAACAAATAAATAAATATGTACATATGTACATAGTTATAATTGTGTGCGGAAACTGTTTTCTTCGTATTGGTATCATTTGCCTTTTTGCTGCTTTTCTTAATGTCAAGTACCGGGCCGCAATCATTAGAACCAGATTAGACCAAATCGTGCTGATTCAATAGCGTACAATACGATGACGACAGTGATGTGTGCGAGTAAAACGGACCAGAAGAAAGTGAACGAATAAAAAGTGAAAGATGACAAGAGAATCGAGAAAACAATATTTTGTTGATAACGAACACGAGCGCACGTACATTTATAAACAACATACATACATATGTACAAATGTCATTATTTACAAAAGCATTTTTATATCCCTGGGTGTAGCTTTAGAACTTTTCGTGCATCGTAGTTGAGTGTGTCAACCACTAATTCGTTGACCATGCAAATTGTATCCCTACCATATTATTGCGTTGTTTATCATGACTCCATATCAATTTGTTTGGAGAAGATTTTCCAAACAAATGGCAATTGTTGCTGCATTGTTAACCAAGTGCTCTATTTATAGAATGTAGCTTTTTGTAGGAAGATTAAATATGCGTTGAACAAACAGTGATTAGATAGTGCAACATAAAAAGCCACTTGTACCTAGGTACATACAGTACCTCACGAAATTGAGCATATCTACAACCATTAAAACTTCATATTTAAACTACATACAGTGGTGCTCTTATAAATAGCACACCCTTATTCAAATGTGTATTGGCTTGCAATTCACACTGTACTTACAAGCTGCCAGGAGTAAAGCCATCATATCCCAAGGTACTCTCGTTATGAATATGAAAACATACTACAAGGAAGATCCCGTAAGGTTTTCCTGGTTTTGCAATCGTTAGAGTTGGTGATCATTGCAAAATGGGTGTTCATATAAATAGCACATATCGTGGTGTATCGGAAAAATTTTTTTTTCAGTGATTTAAGTGATGTTAGTTTGAATATTTTTAAGGACAGCCATAATTACACTAATTTCTTACACAAATAGGAGTATTTAAAATGGGCAGGGGAAAGCGTTGCACGGAGGAAAGGAGGCAAATAGTCGGCACCATGATACAGGATGGAAAGACTATTTCAGAGGTGGCAAGGACAATTAGGTGCTCTAGGAAGCCTGTACAAAATGCAATGAAGGTCATACGGTACAGCCAATCTACTGCGAATCCTGTAAGGAAAAACAAAAAAAACAAAAAAGAAAAACGTCAGAAGTGACTGGCAGAATTATCCACAAAATCAGTGGCAGTAACCTTTTCATAACTTCCCGGGAGATAAAGCAACAACTACCTGATCAACACAATGTCCAAATATCAGCCGTAACTGTAAGTCGCCAGTTAAATGAATTCCAGCTTCATGGAAGAATCGCCAGAAAAAAACCTCTTGTCTCCACAAAAAAAAAAAAAAAAAAAAAAAAAAAAAAAAAAAAAAACACTCGCAAAAACGCAAACGCTCACAAGAACAAACTCTTGCCCTTTTGGAAAAACATTTTGTGGAGCGACGAAAATAAGTTCAACAGGTTGGGATCAGATGGAAAAAAATATGTGCGAAGGCCAACGAACCAAGAGTACCATCCCAGATACACCATTAAGACTGCCCACCATGGCGGTGGGAGCATAATGGTGGGGCGGCGATACCATGGCATGGCGTTGGATCAATTGTGAAAATAAACGGCATTATGAATCAACATCAATATAAGCTAATCCTGGAGAACCAAATGGAGCCATATACCGACGACTCTATGCCTGTATCACGGATTTTTATGCATGACAATTATCCAAAAAATACTTCGCGAATAGTGAAGAATTGGCTTTCGGCACGACAAATTTTCCTGCTTGATTGGCCGGCCCAAAATCCCGATCTGAATCCAATCGAGAATCTTTGGACTGATGTTGACTCCCTTGTTAAGGACTCCAGCTCAAAAAATTTAAAAGAATTTCGGTAAACCATGAAGGTTGCTTGGGAAGCTATACCTGCCCAGAAATGTAAGCGCTTAGTAGAGAGTTTGCAAAAACGTTGTCAAGAGTGATAAGGAACATGGAATATCCTACAAAATATGAATCAAATGTTTACTTATACATTCATTTTTAGGGTTCCGTACCCAAAGGTAAAACGGAACCCTATCGTGCGCGAGTCCGACTCGTACTTGGCCGGTTTTTTCAGAGTATTTATTAATTTTTTTGAGTATTCCGGTGACTGTGCTATTTTAATGAACAACTCCTTTTTTATTTTTTCCCATTTTGAATTATTATTTTTGAATTGATTTAAAGGAATTATGTGTTTTTTTAATAAAGGACATATAAACGCACTTCAGTTATAAAACAAAAAAATCTGAACCTCTTTTTAGACTTTTGGCACATCATAATGTATGAGAACTTACGGGTGTGCTATTTATCTGAACACCACTGTATATGGTTTTGGCTTCCAATTCTCCTCTCTTTAATTTCCGAATTAGTTTGCTCATTTCCACGATGGCAGTTAAATACGTGAAAGAGTAAAGCTCTATTGGAGCGCACTTCTTATACTAAATAATAACATATACAGTTTGTCAAGAAATTGTTTTGACAAAGGAAAAAAATGGTAACTGAGACAGTTTCTTTGTAAAAAAAAGGCTTCTTTGATGGTTTACTTCTTTTTTTTTTAATTCACGCTTATTTATTAATATACCTACTAACGAACAATAACAAAACATAATTCATTTTACAAGCAATAACAAAAATTAACAAGAAAAACAACAAAATACACAAAAATTACCCTGTCAAGAAATTGTTTTTACATAGATATGTTTTTATTAAAAATTATTACTTATATTAATTAATATTTCGTATGGCCACCTTTTGCGTTTATAACGGCTTGTAGTCTCCTTTTCATTGAATAGATTAAATTTTGTATGTCGTAATCGGCTGGAATTTTATTCCATTCCTCTTGTATGGCAGTTTTCAGTTCTGCTCTGCTTTTAGGGTGTCTCCTGGCAACTTTTTTTTTCAAATGGGCCCACAAATTCTCAATCGGGTTCAGGTCTGGGCTCTGAGCAGGTGTATCCAATACTTTGCTGCAGTTGAACAAAAGCCACATCCTTACCATATGCGCCTTATGCTTGGGATCATTGTCTTGGTAAAATTTAAATTGCAATTTATTGTCGTAATAGAAACCAAATTTAGCTGCGCTGTTAGCCAAATGACTCCTTAGTATGGTCAAATATTGTTGGGCATCCATGATGTTGTCTATAAAAACCAGATCTCCCACTCCTTTGCTAGAAATACACCCCCACACCATTACTGATAACTTACCGAATTTGACAGTCGGTATAATGTTTCGATTCTCTAAAGCTTTTAATTGCTGCCGCCAAACTATGTTGGGCCCATCGTTGTAATAGAGCATAATTTTAGTTTCATCGCAAAATATGACGTTGTCCCAGTAGTCATCAGCTTTGGCAATGTACTCCGTAGCAAAAGATAATCGCCTTTCAACATGTTGTTTTGAAAGCAGTGGCTTTTTGCGAGCAATTCTAGATTGGTATTTGTTGTTTTTCAGAACTTGCCTTATTGTTTCGTGGGAAACAGCAACACCATGTTCTTCTTTAAGTTCACTCGCAAGGGTTCTTGTCGAAATTTGTGGATTTTCCACCACTCTCCTTAGCAAAATGCGTTCTGAACGTGCCGATAATATGCGTGGGCGGCCGTTTGAAGATCTCAATTCCAGTCTATTTTCTTTTTTAGCACGATTTAAGACGTTATAGATAGTTTGTCTGGTTAATGAAAACATCTGCGACAACTCTTGAACGCTTTTCCCGATGCTGTGATTGTAATACACCAGCTGAGCCACTTCATACGATGATCTATTGCCAGGCATCTTATATGTAGCACAAATTAAGCACAACTGTTGTATTTTACGACCGCAGGACAAACGGTATTTCGGTTAATTTGAGACAAAAACGCACACGTGTGAAGAGAAACATGAAATTCACGGTAAATGCGTTCAACAGGCCGAGCGCAATTCCTTGTAAAAACAATTTCTTGACAGACTCATTTCTGTGTATTTTTTGTTTTTTCTTGTTAATTTTGGTCATTGTATGTAAAATGAATTTTGTTTTGTTATTGTTCGTTAGTAGGTATATTAATAAATAAGCGTGAATTAAAAAAAAAAAAAAGAAGTAAACCATCAAAGAAGCCTTTTTTTTACAAAGAAACTGTCTCAGTTACCATTTTTTTCCTTTGTCAAAACAATTTCTTGACAAACTGTACATACATCTATTGTAGCAATCTTTGAAATCGTAAAATAGTGGACGACAAAACCGAAAGCAAGAAACAGTAGCAGAAGTCGTTATAAAGGAAACTGTCTAGGAGATTTTAGAAAAAAACGTTTACAGATGAAATCTTAGCTTGGCTATCATAATTGATGGTCTAGGTCGGCTTATGCTAAACCATTTAAGCGAATACTCGTCATTTTCGGTACTTACTTCAAATCGCTTGGGCATTGACTTAGGAGATTTACTTATAATAAGGTCAAATCAATTTTTTTTACTCCTAGTAACCCGAATTCGTTTTTCTAATTTCAACAAGATTCGGATCAATATTCAGGTAGCAAAGCTGCATTCATATTCGCAAATCAATATCAACATAAAAATGCATTCAAGAAGGAAATTATTTCCAAAGAGTACAAATGCAACCAATTGCTCGCAGCTTGAACTTTGGTAAGCTCTGCTGTTTTGAATTAAGACTCTTTTTCTTCTGCACTCTCTGCTTTTGGAAGCTCATTGAAAAAAAGCTCATAAATGTTATTAAAATGCTTGTCATTCATTAAATACATGTATAGTTGGCGTCCACCTCGCTTACCTTGTGCGTAGCCGTCCTCAGTCAAACGGAGGGCACCAAGTTTCACCATTGCATCGTAATTAGGTTTGATTTTCGTGAGATCTGTGTCAAATAGCCCAAACATTGCACCATCGTCCACGGATTCCTCGTACGTGAACGCAATTTGAATGTCTTTCAGAAGTGCACGTTGTACAGTTGTGTGCCTAAGAAGCCCAAAACAGAATACTTTTAATACGGAAATAACGGTCAGTTGTATAGATAGTATTTTTACCAAGACTGAGTGATCCGACGAGGCATTGTTGTCATGGCCTCCCAATAATGGTCGATATATGGAATAATTTCCTTATCCTTGCTAAACAGCAACTTGTTCCTTCCTTCCTTGGCAGAATTTTGCTGCATATTTGCAATAGCAGTAACGCACATTTGGGGAATAGCTAGAAATAAAACAAAATTAATGAAAATATCCCACAAGACCATCAACTACTACATACATGCTTGCGTTTTGCGAAAATTCTCTAAACCACTGGGCGAGCAATTCTTACAAATAAAAACATAATTGGTCACAAATGGAACTAGACGGCCGAGTTGATAGCTAATGCAAGATTCATGATACCATCGATTACAATTTGCACAGAGCAATTCGACTATATTTAAATTACGATCTTTACCGCTAAAAACAAGAAAAAGAAACGCAAGTCTTAATTGTATAATAAACAACATCGGGTATAGAGAGATCTTTACCAGTAGCAGATGCCGGTCGGTTCTTCTTTACGTTTTTCCGTGTCCATCGATGGGAAGATGTCCATATTCGCCTTTTTTTCTAGAGGCGTTTGTTCCATTCTGTCGAGAGTTCTAAAACTGAAGCAGTGAATTTCAGTAATCTTTTGCTTAGTTGGATAAAATACCGGCGGGATGTGTTTTACCTAAATGCTATACAATTCATAAAATCTTTGACAGTTGTTGAGCAGAGCAGTGTCAAACGTCAAACCATTTGTGTCAAACACTACATTGGAAGCTGTTTAGTCGTTGAATGTGTTCAGTTCTCGTCTGAGTAACTTTCTCCTTAATGCGATGATTTGTCTGCTCTGCAATAGAATTTTAGTTTAGTTCTTTAGTTTTAGTTAGTTTTTATTATTTCACAAAATATTAATAACGTAAACAAGAATGATATGACATAAACAAATCGAAAAAGAAATAATAGTGACATTGGTATTTTAAAAGAAAAATAGAAGTCAAATAGAGTCGGACTCGCGCACGAAGGGTTCCGTACCATCTTCGTCTTCTTAGCGGGCGCTACAGTTCAGGGTGAACCTGGGCCTCAAGCAACATGCCCCTCCAACCAGCACGATCATTTGCTAGGCTTTTCCATTGCCGCACACCCAGTTGGCTGAGGTCCCCTGCCACCTGTGTGCGCCATCATAAGTGCGGCCGTCTTCTGCTTCTTCGTCCCTCGGGGTTGGATTCAAAGACTCTCCGGGCTAGAGCTGTGATGTCCATTCGCTATACATGGACCAGCCATCTTAGGCGTTGAATTCGTAGACGCCTGTCTAGATTCATGTCGCTGTACAGCCCGTAAATTTCGTGGTTGAATCTTTTCCTCCATCCCCCGTCGGCGTTTATAGGCCCGAAAATCACGCGCAAAATCTTTCTCTCGAACCGACCAAGGGACTCCTCATCCGCTTTTTATATAGGGAAAAATTTGTCGTTCGGGAGAGGGCTCTATTACTCAGTTGCCTCCTGAGTCCAAAGAAACAGCGATTGGCAAGAGTGATTCTGCGTTTGATTTCGGGACTGATGTCGTTGTTCCAGGTCACTGCGGAGCCAAGGTAGACGAAGTCCTTAACTACCTCGAACTTATATCTGCCAATACAAACGTTCTGGCCAAGACGTCGGTGGTGAGCGTCCTTTTTTGATGACAGCATATATTTAGTTTTGCCCTCGTTTATCGCCAAACCAATTTTCGCCGCCTTAAGTCGCAAACGCCTCATTGACATCTCCCTGTGATCTACCTATTATGTCAGAATCGTCGGCGTATGCAGGGAATTTCGAGGATTTGAAATAGATTGTGCCTCTTGTATTGGCCAGTGATTTTTGCACAATCATTTCCAATATGATGTTGAAGAAATCACACGACAGCGCATCACCCTGCCTAAATCCTTTTTTGACATCAAAACTATCGGTAAGATGTTCACCGATTCGGATGGAGCAGCGAGCATTCTCCAGATTATCTTGCTTAGTCTGATGAGCCTAGCAGGTATGGTAAAGGTAGACATAGCGTTGTATACCTCGTCTCTAATTCCGCTGTCGTATGCGGCTTTAAGGTCGACAAATAGGTGGTGAGTGTCGACTTGAAATTCATTGGTTTTTTCAAGGATCTGCCGTAGTGTGAAGATTTGGTCGATGGTGAACTTCCCTGGCCTGAATCCGCACTGATAAGGACCTATCAGCTTATTTACAAAAGGCTTCAGGCGTTCACACAAAACGGCAGAGAAAATTTTGTAGGCGATGTTAAGGAGACTTATTCCTCTATAGTTGGCGCTATCAGAGGGGTCTCCTTTCTTGTGGATCGGGCATACGATGCGGGAATGTTATAGATGAGCTGGTACATGCTCCCAACCAGGTCATTCCCAGCTGCCTTGAAGAGCTCAGCAGACAGTCCGTCTGCGCCAGCAATCTTTATTCGACTTGAGTTTCGATATGGCAATCTTAACTTCGTCGAGGTTAGGGGGATGGAATTCTCTGCGGTCTTCGTTGATTAGAAATGGATCATTCTGCCTGATAGCGGTATATTGACTAATATCGCCATTATGCAGTCTACAATGCGTTTCAAGTCGATACGCACCATCTATTCGTCGACTTCAAGGCCGCATACGACAGCGTAATTAGAGACGAGCTATATAACGCCATGTTTACTTTTGACATCCCTGCGAAGGTCCTCAGACTATGCAGGATGACCTTGGAAAATGCTCGCTGCTCCATCCGAATCGGTGAGCACCTTACCGATAGTTTTGATGTCAAAAAAGGATTTAGGCAGGGCGATGCGCTGTCGTGGGATTTCTTCAACATCGTATTGGAAATGATTGTGCAAAAATCACAGGCCAATACAAGAGGCACAATCTACTTCAAATCCTCGCAACTCCTTGCATACGCCGACGACATTGACATAATAGGTAGATCGCAGCGAGATGTCAATGAGGCGTTTGCGAGTATTGAGATGGAGGCGGCAAAAATTGGTTTGGCAGTTAATGAGGGCAAGACTAAATATCTGCTGTCATCGAAAAAGGACATTTACCACCGACGTCTTGGACAGAACGTGCATATTGGCAGATATAAGTTCGAGGTAGTTAAGGACTTCATATACCTCGGCTCCGCGGTGACTTGGAACAACGACACCAGTTTCGAAATCAAGCGCAGAATTACTCTTGCCAACCGCTGCTTCTTTGGGCTCAAGAGGCAACTGAGAAGTAGAGCCCTCTCTCGTACGACCAAGTTGACCTTATATAAGACCTTAATTATCCCGGTCCTGTTATACGGCGCAGAAACATGGACTTTATCTAAAGCGGATGAGGAAATCCTTGGTCGTTTCGAGAGAAAGATTCTGCGTTCGATTTTCGGTCCCATAAACACAGAGGAGGGTTGGAGGAGAAGATTCAATCACGAACTGTACGGGTTGTACAGCGACATGAGTCTGGTCAGGCGTCTACGGATCCAACGCCTAAGATGGCTAGGCCATGTAGAGCGAATGGACACCACAGCTCCAGCCCGTAGAGTCTTTGAATCCAACCCCGAGGGACGAAGAAATAGAGGACGGCCGCTCCTAAGGTGGCGCGCACAGGTGGAAGGGGACCTCAACCAACTGGGCGTGCGGCATTGGAAAAGACTAGCGAAAGATCGTGCTAGGTGGAGAGGCATGTTGGTTGAGGCCCAGGTTCACCCCGAACTGTAGCGCCCGTTAAGTAAGTAAGTAAGCAGTCTACAGAAGTAGTTTTACCATATTCTCAGCATCGACTGCGATTCTACGACTAAGTGTCCATTCTCATCCCTGCAGGCTTCCGTTCTGGCTTAATACCCTTGGCATGTTCGCTTTATTTGTTGATAAAACTTTCGAACGTCACGCCTGCAGTAACACCTCTCCAAATCCTCAATCGCGCACTTCTCGTGCTCCTTCTTCTTTCTTCTGAGAAGCTTATGCTCTTCCCTTCTTTTTAACTCGTAGTGCTCACAAGCTGCTATTGTTCTTTTATGCAGCGAGGCCTTATATGCATCCTGCTTCGCTGTATGAATCCTCCTGCACTCGTCATCGAACCAGGTGTTTCTTCGTGGTAGAGCCTTGAAACTCAAAACTTCGGATGCAGAGCTTTTCAGGGTTTGTTTGCAAAGGCTCCACTGCTGTTCTGTTGATAGCGTGGAGGAATCAGGTGGATTGGACAGCTTAAGGGAGACGCGATCGGTTTCTGGCGATAGTAGCTTTCCGACGTCATAACTTTGTATTCTTACTCTAATCCGTTGCGTTCGTGATATCCGTAAGCGCATCTTGGCTACTACAATATAATGTTCCGAGTCGATGTTAACCCCTCGGAAAGTTCGAACATCAAGAATAGTGGAGGAGTGTCTGACGTCGATCGCGATGTGATCAATCTGGTTGGTAATCGATTGATCAAAAGACCGCCTTTATGTATATCGAGGCGCGGGAAGCGCGTACTGGCTAGAAGGAGATTTCGCCCCGTAGCAAGATCAATCAGCCTGTGTCCGTAATCGGAGGTGGTGTCGAATAGGCTATGTTTGCTGATGACTCGTTCAAAAATGCTTTCCTTACCCAGCTTAGCATTGAAGTCTCCTAGTACAATTTTGATGTCATAGCTGGGACATTGGGCATACTTTCTTTCTAGGAGATCGTAGAACTAATCTTTGGCGGAGTCATTCTTGTCATCCGTGGGGGCGTGGATGCAGATCAGGCTGATGTCAAAAAAATTCAGCCTTGATACGGATTGTTATGAGGCGTTCGCTCACATGCTTTATCATCCGCTTTATACCCGGTCCATTCCATCGCATTTGCTGGATGGCGGTTATGTCCGCTTTATAGCGGTCTAGGGCTTTCGCAAGTTGTTCGGCTGCACGTGGCCTGTTTAGGGACCTAACATTCCAAGTACAAGGCCAAAGATCATTGCCCTTTTTTCGTTTCTTACATGGGTCGTCAACATAAATCCGGTCCGTTATTTTCGAGGCTTGTGGTTGTTTCGGAGTTTGTGATTTTTTTACGGTTACGGCTTACTAGGCCATAGCCCAACCGACTAATCCTGTTTTTTGGCGCAGGAGGCTGGCCATTCGCCCTTCCCCGTCTACAATTTCCATAGGAAATCTCCAGATGGCACCACGAGGAGGTGGGGATGGGACTTATTAGGTTAGGTTAAGTTGACGGTCCGAAACCGGCCAATTGTGATACCACCTGGATCAGGTTACCCTGATCCGCTACCTGGGAACCAACCGGTGCTTCTAATAAAGCGGTGGAGTTGAGCTATTTTTTGGTTTGCTAGCTCACTCAGATTGTCGAAGAAGGGCGCGCCGATGTAAATCCTCCTGCGATTCGCAAAAGAGGGACATAAGCAGAGGAGGTGGTGTATTGATTCCTCCTCCTCCTCGTCCATGCAGCCGCGACAGAAGTCATTGTAGGGTAGCCCCAGTCTGGCGGCGTGTTTTCCAATGGTGCAGTTACCTGTAATGACACCCACTAGAGTGCTTAAGGTTGCCCTTTTGGTTGCCAGCAGGTCCCTGATTCGTCCTAAGTTTAACTTAGGCCACAATTGTTTGGTGATAAAGCCGATATTGCTTTCATTCCATTGGAGATTGGTCTCCTCTATGGTTTGAAGCTTTATCAGGTGGGATTGGTTGGGTTTAAGTTGCAGGCTTTCGGAGGATTGTGGACTTGAAGTGATTTACATCTGAGCACTGAACATCTATCACACCGAAAGGAAACACCACTGTTTTAAAATATTCCACATCCTGCTGTTCGATGTTGACGAAAGACCCGTGAAAAAAACTTTTAGTCACCACATGAAATTTTTGAAATTGAGTTTCTCTCAATTTTCTCTGCACAAACTTGACAATTCACATTGCATAACCGTAACACTGCACTCAGCTTAATTCTTTAACACCCGCACTGTTCACTTGTCTATGAACGACTGAATATACATATGTATTTCATAAATTACCTGCAATACCAGCATAGACAAATAGACAAAAAGATCCTTATTCCCGAAATTCACATAAAGCATCTGGAGCAGTTTCAATTTCTTTTAGATGTATACTTTTTAAAACTAGAAATACTGAAAACACTTCAAGAAATCAAAGTACTCGTTGAACGCACCCAATCATTGTCACCAACCAAAAGACAGAAGCAAAAATTATTTACCATCGAACCCAGTTGTCAGGGTTGTCAGATTTGAAATTAAACCTCATTTACGGCATATTCTTTCATTATCTTAATATATCTATTTAATTCGTGTTTCATTTGATAAAGTATTAACTAACTTCTTATATACATTCAATATATTTATGCAAGCAAAATGGATCGAACCGTTATCGATACATGGAAAGCAGAAGAGAAAGAATTTAGCGAGAAGCTTTACAAGAAATTACTGGCATTGACCACAATGGTTTACCCAGCCACAGATGATTTTAAAAAGTGTTTATCGGACGATATGTTTTTGAAACCAAATCAAAAAGCATTTTTTCATGTGATGCATTATCTATTCACATTGTTCGACCCTGTGGAATTCAAGAAACGCTTCTACTGGCCCATTGCCGACAAAAAGTCCGAGGCAAACTTTCGCACGTCGACTGTACAATATTTGGCCCATCTTAACGAAAAACACAATCTACAATGGAATAACATAAAAAGTTATTTAGTTGTAATGCCTGGTGGTATGAAATTCATTCTGTTTGTCCTGGACTTGGTTGATTTTATCACGAAAGAACTCATTAGACAGCGAGAAAAGAGTTTTTCCGACGAAGACCAAATTCATGTCGTCAACTTCAATGTAAAACGGCTGAAAGAACAAAATAAAGTTCACAAGGAATATGCTGCACGGTACATCAAAGCCCTGGACTCACAAATTGCTAATGTCAAGGAAAATCTAGACACGCTGCGGAAACATATCAATAGCATTGCACTGCATGGTATTCAAATGTCGGATGTATTAGACGATGTATTTTTATCAGATTTTACTACAAATAATCGGCAACTATTCAAAGAGAATATTAAGCAAAGGGTAATAAAAGTTGCTTCAATTGAAGAACCACTTAAAAACTTGAAGGATGTCATAGATCGCTTCCAAACACACGAAGCCGGTGTTAAGTATGACACCGAAAAAGTGAAACATTCTCTACTAAAAGTCAAACAATCATATCCGGATCTTGATTTGGAAGTTATAACCCACGATATTGGTAACAACATACAGATGAATACTTTGTTGACAGTCTTCAGCCGTGTTTATCCTGATGTCGAGGGCAATATGAAGGTAGTAGATAAGCAGAACAATCAAGATGACTTCATCGCTAAAGAACTTAGTACTTTAAAAGCTGATATTTTTCAAATTGAAACTCAAATTTCCAGGTTCATGTCATTCATTGGTGATGACTTACGAACTGATCAGATAAAAACCACTCCAATTCGTTTCAATAATCATCCCCTTAGTAACGGCGGATCACTTTTTTCCAAATTCATCAATACTCCACCGATTCGTATTGATATGATGGACAGTAAAATCAATAATCCCCGATTGCCATTCCTAGATGATTTCACAGTTGAACGTTCGATCGAGTCATTATGCTTTGCCAATCAACAAAATACTATGTTTCCTGGTATGACAGTGCCGAAATCGGCCCAGAAACTTCATGATTCATCAATGAAACAATCCCAAAACACAACAACCAAATCGAAAATAGTTGATCCAATACGTTTGTTACGTTCTCTAAATAAGGACACATCGAAATCGAAGAACATATCCCGCAATCTATCATCGTTAGCATCGAAATGGAAAAAACACGAGAGCATGTTCCCGTCGGACGACTTGGATACATCACAAATCGACCAATGTCAGACTGTCGTCACAATGACTGTAAATTCGCCGTTTTGCTCAAACGAAAGAACTAAGGTCACTCGGCGACAATTGGACATATCTCTTACAACAAGTACCTTAGACTCGAGTTTTGTTTATTCACGAAAGATCTCTGCTGTTAAGAAGGTACAAAATGCTTCTATGAATTTCCAAAATCTCAGTACTAGCCCATCGGGTAGGTTAGAGCCGTTGGTGTCTTTCGATCCGAAGGAGTATCCAAAAATTCTATTGAACGATAAAACACTGCTCGATTCATCTATAAACAGAAGTAACCTACTGACCGTAAGGACAATTTTCTTATAAGTGTTTCCCTTTTTGATATTAATGTTTCCTTTTGCAGGAAGTTTGTACAGAAAACGACACTTTGTCCAAATGTGATCTGAATCAAGGTTTAACATCAAAAGTAGTGCCGGTAGCTGACGAAAATGACGCAAATGCATCGAATGTTTGCTTAGATTTTAAAGCAAAACTGGAAAACATAAGCTCAGACGCTCTATTCGATATAAGTGATAGTGTGCTGAGGGATATTACTATGTGAGCACTGTGTGTCGCAGTACATTTCAAAAGTGGCATCGCACAGTGCTCTATAAATCGTATTGTTATTCATATCATGTAATCTACATAATGTATAAGCGTACAACGTGCTAGAATTATTAGTTTGCTTCAAATATATGTATGTTATTAATTCTTATAAGAGTTGGGGTTTCAATGCGAGCCTGGGTAAAAAAGAAACCTCTGAATGACTTTCAGGAAAGCATAGCCAGCTTACATTTTCAACCAGTAACTGCCAATTCTTCCCCAGCACATCAGATATCCCAAACTTCTCAGAAACCAACATTGACTTAGGTTGTTGCATTGTAACTGTCGCGAGTGCGGCTATGACAGACTACAAAACCACAAAAATGCGCTTCGAAAATAAGAGTCGTAGGTCGTAATCGTTTACCGATCATGTCTCCCTCATGATCTCTCGATTTCCGCCCTCAGTTTATTCCCAATTTTGGTGCACAATCAAGCTAGTTTGGTTGTGATATCAAAACAGGAAAGAGACGTTAAAGCGACATACATTTTTTTCCTCTGTCCTCTTTTCCGTTGGAATTGTTGGTGATCAATCACCGAAGGCGGGAGCTGCACTCCAACACCCTCTCCTCTAAAAAGAGGATGCAAAGAACCGATAAATGTCGGTATAAATAGAATTCGTGCGGGAAGGGTTATAAAGACAGTGGTATGTCCCCTGAAGACTAAACAACGCGAGGATAATTAACCGGAGCTAGCTTAAGGAAGCTAAGTTTATCACGTTGGATCCGTAGACGCCGTACTAGGCCGATGTCGCTGTATAATTCGTCGTTGTATCTTCTTCTCCACACTCCGTTTATACAAATGGAACAATTTTTTTTTTAGTCAAGAGCTAGTGCTAACACGAGGCACTGCGACTTTTAATGATCTATTGTGCCTATTAGCCGAGGAGCTTCCCCACTTCCTTAGTGAAGTTGCGGATGCTTCTCCTTGGAGCTGAGATGGTCCCCTCAGAAGTCATAATTTCACTGAGAAGGATATGCTTCTTGAGATGACAGAGAGCAGCACACTCAATCAATATGTGCTCTGCAGTCTATTCGTTCTCAAGACAGAGTCGACACTCAGTTTCAATCGAGAGGTTAAATTTATTGAGATCAGACCACCGCGTCCCATCAGGTAGCTGACTAGGCTTCTGATATCTACTGTATATTTATAGAGTTTATTTATATGGAGTGCGCCGTGGCGCAGTGGTTAGTGTGTTGAAC
Organism: Eumerus sabulonum; assembly: GCA_951905685.1. Classification (NCBI taxonomy): domain Eukaryota; kingdom Metazoa; phylum Arthropoda; class Insecta; order Diptera; family Syrphidae; genus Eumerus; species Eumerus sabulonum. The sequence goes on from OX645060.1 coordinate 181,330,797, forward strand.
TCTGGCGCACGATGAGCGAGTTCGGATCCCGATAACACCAACGCCATCGAATGTTTATTTCGCGACGTTCCTTCTCGGCGGGGTACTGGCAAAACCCTCCGTAGTAAACTTGCCATGAAAAAGCTTCTCGACTCACGCCGTTCGGAATCGGCATTAAACTGTAGGTCCCTTTCAGCTGTGTGAAAAATAAATCACACACAACATGGGTGATTGAGAGAAGCTTGGCACTGGTCCTTCAGGGGCTGTAACGCCACCAAAGAAGAAAGAAGATATTTATAGAGTGTTTGTTCAGGAGCCGTATAAATCGTTTCGATTGGGGAAGTCCTTGAACGCGTTTCAAAAAAGGACAGGTTTTGCGGCTTTTCCCACTTGTCTAAGAAGAGGTTGATCTTAGGCTTGGGAGTGCCGCAGAAAGGTTCAGGACCCATGTACCTTTCGCTGGAACATTTCCTGGCGAGGTGATCGGCGATTTTTTTACTTACTTACTTACTACTTATCAGGCCTGCGATCCATGGAGGATCTGAGCCTGAGCTATAGCTGCCTTCCATCCTTGACGGTCCCGGGCACGCTGCTTCCAGTTGTCAAGACCAAGATGTCCTACATCCGCGATTACTTGGTCTTTATACCGGAGGTTCGGTCTTCCTCTTCTTCTCGAACCAGGAGGCTCGGAGTCGAAGACCCTCTTAGCTGGAGCGTTGATGTCCATGCGCTCGATGTGGCCGAGCCAGTGTAGTCGACGGATCCTTGCCTTCCGGACTACATCCACATCTTGGTACAGCTCGTAGAGTTCGCGGTTGTGTCTTCTTCTCCATTCACCTTCCTCACAGACAGGACCAAATATCCGGCGCAGAATTTTTCTTTCGAAAGATCCCAAAATCAGCTCCGCTGTCCTGCTTATCGTCCAGCTTTCGGCTCCGTACAGCAAGACTGGCAGAATGAGCGTTTTGTAAAGCATGACTTTGGTCTTTCGAGATGCTCTCAACCTGGCGAGATGCCAGCAACGATCCCTGTTTAAATGCCCGGGTCAAGTTGACATACGGCCTCCTCGCGACGCCCTCTGGATAGCCTCTTCAACAACCGTTGGGAGGTGAACAAACGTATGCAGCGAAAAAAACCCCGACCAGAATGGCGGTTGTGCGGCGGGCTAACAATCCGCCCACGTAAAAAAACCCAAAGTTATGAATGAGCAAGATGCCTCGGCGATTTTTTTGCCTTTGATATATTGCCAAGGCAACCAACCAGAGTTTGACTTTGTTTCTTTTGGCGAGATCTTGTGGGGAATTGTGTCATTCCTTAACGGATTTTAGTTCGTGTAGTACTAACTCAGCGCATTAAGGGTTGCTTAGCTATCTGAGAATATATTGGTGGTTACTCCTCTTATGCCAGTCTCTAAGTTTAAATATGCCATATAATTCTGCTTGGATGACACTAGGACTCATTCCCAGGGCCTTTGAGATCTTCTGATTTGATGCCGGCGCCAACGCCAGAAACCATCTTGGAGCCATCAGTAGGCCACCTTGGTCCACTGGTTTCCCAAACTGGGCGGTTTCGAATCAATATCTCAAATCTCATGTCAAAAGTAAAAGTGGGTGGTAATGCGTTCGAGATCGTGGTAATAATATCCAGCTCAAGAAGATGTTGCAGGATAGACATGTGACCCATACGTCTACATGGCCTGTTCCCGAGGGTAGAATTCTATTCGCTTTACGTAATTTCTTAGTAAGATGGCGCTACAGTTCGGCGTGAACCAGGGCCTCAACAAACAAGCCTCTCCAGCCGGCACGATCTTTGGCTAGCCGCTTCCAGTGCCGTGCGTCCAGTTGGTTGAGGTCCCTTTCCACCTGTGTGCGCCACCCTAGATACGGTCGTCCTCTGCTGCGTCGTCCCTCGGTTCTTGGTTGAATCTCCTCCTCCACTCTCCGTTTACACAAACGGGACCAAAGATTGCATGCTGAGTTTTCCTCTCGAAATGCCCATGAGCCTGTTCATTCGTTTTTGATAACGTCCAAGCCTCAGCGCTGTAGAGGAGGATCGGGATGATTAAGGTTTTGTAGAGGGATATCTTCATTTTTCGAGAGAGGGCTCTACTACTTAATTGCCTATTGAGCCCAAAGAAGCAGAGGTTGGCAAGAGTTATTCTGCGTTTTATCTCAGCGCTGGTGTCGTTGCTGCTTGTCACTATCGAGCAAACGTAGACGAAGTCCTTAAATACTTCAAAAATATAGCTGCCGAAGGTGACGTTCTGACCAAGACGTCGGTGTTGCGCGTCTTTCTTGGATGACAGCATATATTTGGTCTTGTCCCCATTTGCCCTTAGACCCACTTTAACCGCTTCTGCTTCGATGCTTGCGAACGCCTCAATGACGTCTCGCTTACGTCTCGATAACGCCAATGTCATCTGCGTAGTCAAGCAATTGTGTAGACTTGAAGTAGATCGTACAGCTTGTATTGCCCGCAGAGTCCCGCACGATATTTTCAAGTATGGTGTTAAAGAAATCACTTGAGAGTGCGTCACCGAAGGAGACGAAGGAGAATCCCGTCCACCAGACCTAGACGATATTAAGATAGCGATATCGAAACTTAAGTCTTATAAAGCTGCTGGACGGACTCCCCGCAGAACTGTTTAAAGCAGCTGGCGAAGAGCTGGTCAGGAACATGCACCAACTCATTTGCAAGGTATGGTCGGAAAAACGCATGCCCGATGAACGGAATCTCAATATCGTTTGCCCGGTCCATAAGAAAGGAGACCCCTATGACTGCGCCAATTACAAAGGGATAAGCCTCCTGAACATCGCGTACAAGATCCTCTCTGCCGTACTGTGTAAGGGCCTGAAACCGTTCGTGGACAATCTGGTAGGTTCCTACCAGTGTGGTTTCAGGCCAGGAAAATCCACGATAAACCAAATATTTACACTACGGCAGATCTTGGAGAAGACCCGTGAATTCCAGGTCGACACGCACTATCTTTTTGTCGACTTTAAAGCCTATTATGACAGTGATTATAAAGACGAGCTATACAGAGCCATGTCATGTTTTAACATTCCTGCCAAACTCGTCAGACTGTGCAGGATGACTATGGAGAACTCTCGCTACTCCATTAAGGTCGGAGGTGAACTAACCGACCCCCTTGATGTTAAAAAAGGTTTTAGGTAGGGTGACGCACTGTCATGTGATTTCTTTAACATTATTCTTAAAAAGATCGTGCGGGACTCTGCGGTCAATACAAGAGGTACGATCTACTTCAAATCCACACAATTGCTTGCTTACGCAGATGACATTGACGTTATTGGACGGACAAAGCGAGACGTCAATGAGGCGTTCGCAAGCATTGAACCAGACGCGGCTAAAGTGGGTCGAAGGTTAAATGGGGACAAGACCAAATATATGCTGTCATCCAAGGAAGACGCGCAACACCGACGTTTTGGTCAGAACGTCACCTTCGGCAGCTATATTTTTGAAGTAGTCAAGGACTTCGTCTACCTTGGCTCGATAGTGACAAGCAGCATCGACACAAGCGCTGAGATAAAACACAGAATAACTCTTGTCAAACGCTGCTTCTTCGGGCTTAAGAAGCAATTGAATAGTAGAGCCCTCTCTCGAAAAACTAAGGTTTCCCTCTACAAAACCTTAATCATCCCGGTCCTCCTCTCCGGCGCTGAGGCTTGGACGTTATCAAAAGCGGATGAAGAGGCTCTTGGGCGTTTCGAGAGGAAAATTCTGCATGCAATCTTTGGTCCCGTTTGTGTAAACGGAGAGTGGAGGAGGAGATTCAACCAAGAACTGTACGGACTGTACAGCGACATCGGCCTAGTTACACGCAAGGGTCGTCAACATAAATCTGGTCCCTGATAGTTAGACAGTTGAAATTTTCACAGATGATGTATTTCTGTTGCCGCTATAACGACAAAAAATAAAAACGGAATAAAATAAATTTTTAAGGGCGGTTCCCATACAAAAGACATGATTTTCATCCAAAAAATCCCCTTGGTCACATACTGACCTAAGGTTAATCGATAATATCCCACAACCAGTAGTAAACTTCTCAGCTTTGATCCCTATTGTGTCTTTGATGTATTAATCCTAGCTGCAACGCTTTCTTCTATAATTACGTACAACCACTAATAAATACCCTTTAAGCTTTAATGATCCCTATTGTGTCACTGCTAAGTTAATCCTTGCTGCAAACCCTTTCGTACAATTGCTATTCTCCTCCTTTTCCATCCTGATAGGTTAAGACAGCCATACACAACCTGCGGCCCGCGGGCCGCATGCCGCCCGCCAATCTATTATGTGCGGCCCGAAACACACTAATAGGGAACACAATTTTATCAAATTATTTTGTTTATTGAAAACATACGTTAAATAAAACGTTATGGTACGCACATTTTTCAGTTCTGACATCAAGACTCTCACAATAATTTTTTTAACTTTATGCAAAATATTCCGCCTAAATTCTCTGACGTGTTAATGTGGAAATATAATGCAAGACATCGCGTCGTGAATTTCGACCGATGCATTTCAATGGTGGCTGTTAAAATCAGGAATAAACAATGAGATATCGATCTTTCGTACGTCTGCCCGTTGATCCCCGCAGGGGTTGGTTGTTGCTTTTGTAATACCCGCCAATACTATACGTGTTATTCTCCGTTTAAAAACGACGCTTTTGACTAACTCAGTGATAGCCTCAAGACGTCGATGCGTAGAGTCAAGACGTGGCAAAATGGCCGCAACAAGGCAGAATGTTATAGTCAAGACGCCGTCAAACCGCAACGCGTTTGTAGGTGCAAACTGTAAAAGTGCCTATCGAAGCCAATAGATTGGTATCTCATTCTTTATTCCTGGTTAAAATGCCAGCGGGTATGACGCGATCGCTATCGATGCGATGCCTCATGACGCGGTTACTCTCAGCATGTAACATTTGATTTCGCAAAATGACAATTAACGCGATGCCTTGTTTTTTGTGACCAACGAACGCGACGCCTAATAACGCGATGCCTTGCATAATATGTCCAGCTTTATATGTGTCTCGCACTGGCATCGTAATGTTTATCTTTGTTTACTTACTTATCAGGCCAGCGATCCATGGAGGATCTGAGCCTGAGCTATAGCTGCCTTCCATTCTTGACGGTCCCGGGCACGCTGCTTCCAGTTATCAAGACCAAGATGTCTTACATCCGCGATTACTTGGTCTTTATACCGGAGATTCGGTCTTCCTCTTCTTCTCGAACCAGAAGGCTCGGAGTCGAAAACCCTCTTAGCTGGAGCGTTGATGTCCATGCGCTCGATGTGGCCGAGCCAGTGTAGTCGACGGATCCTTGTCTTCCGGACTACATCCACATCTTCGTACAGCTCGTAGAGTTCGCGATTGTGTCTTCTTCTCCTTTCACCTTCCTCACAGACAGGACCAAATATCCGGCAAAGAATTTTTCTTTCGAAAGGAGCCAAAATCAGCTCCGCTGTCCTGCTTATCGTCCAGCTTTCGGCTCCGTACAGCAAGACTGGCAGTATGAGCGTTTTGTAAAGCATGACTTTGGTCTTTCGAGTGAGGAGCTTTGACCTCAGTTGCTTGGACAAGCCGATGTAGCAGCGGTTGCCAAGGGCGTTTCTATGTCGGATCTCCACTGTCGTGTCATTTGTGGAATTTACGTTTGCCCCGAGGTAGATAAACTACTTAACTATCTCGAAATTGTAGCTGTCAATTGTTATATTTTGTCCCAGGTGGTGAGCGACGGATTGGTTTTTGCTTGACAGCATGTACTTCGTTTTGTCGTCATTGACCTTCAGACGAACTCGTTTCGCCTATTCTGCAATCGCCGTGAATACTTCCACAATGCCACGGCGAGAACACGCGATGATGTCGATATCATCCGCGTATCCTAGCAGCTGGACGGACTTGTAGAAGATAGTGCCTTCCCTGGTTGACGCCTGCCCGTCGCACTTTCTGCTCCAGCACCAGGTTGAAGAAGTCACATGACAGCGCATCTCCTTGCCGAAATCCGGTGCATGTTTCAAACGGTTCCGAAGTCCTAGAACCGAGTTGCACGGTGCATCGCGTATTTTTTAGCGTGACGCGACACAACTGGATCAGTTTTCCCGGAATCCCGCTGGATAGGATCTTGTATGCGACATTGAGCAGGAATATACCTTTATAGTACTTGCAAGAGTTAGGATCGCCTTTTTGTGGATGGGGCAAATAGAGAGTATTCCAGTCGTCGGGCATGCTTTCATCTTCTCAAATTCTGCAGATGATCTGGTGCATGCTCCCTACCAGGACATCGCCGCCAGTCTTGAAGAGCTCTGATGGCAAGTCATCTAAGCCTGCGGCCTTGTTATTCTTCAGCTTCTGAATAGCTGTGCCGACTTCTTAGATGCTGGGTAGGAGTACTACTTCAGCGGCTGGAGTTGAGATTTCCTCGGTCCCTACCGCTCTCTCTTGATCATGCTCGTTAAGTAGCTACTGGAAATGCTGCTTAAATACCTCCACTATTCGCTGCAGGTCGGTGACAAGATTACCCTCGCAGTTTCAAAGAGACTGGGTGCCCTTTTTGAAGCCTCCTGCAAGGCCTTTGGCTTTCTTGTAAAAGGCTCGTGTTTTATGCTTATCCCTAGACTCCTCGAAAAGGTCATCACCCAAAATGTATAATGTTGCGGCCCGCGTGAATCAGCAAACAAGTGAATGTGGCCCGAGGGAAAAAAAGGTTGAGTATGGCTGGGTTAAGATATCAAATGTTGCAACAAATTCAATTGTTGTGAAATTAACTTTCGATCATATCCCACAACCAATAAAACACTTCCAAGCATTGATCCCTATTGTGTCCATGATTTATTAATCCTAGCTGCAAACCTTTTCCCATAAATATTGTTAATCACTTTTTCACCTATTTGAATTCAATGGACACTTTGATGATCAACTATCTCATCATGGAGATTTTTGATCATCAAAGTAATATGCCTATAACCTGCCTGCAACCAAGATCTGTCATCATGCAAAAAATCATTTCAAACGGATTAGCAGTTTTAATGTGATCACTGGTGAGGTAACACACAACGTCTCTTTCATATTTTTATATACGGATGGTACGGAACCCTTCGTGCGCGAGTCCGACTCGCACTTTCCCGTTTTTTTGTATGCTGTCTAGAGCATCCGCAAGTTGTCGGTTACACATGGTCTGTTGAAGGACCTAACATTCCACGTACAAAGCCTAAAATCATATTTTTGTCCGTTTTTTATATCCAAGGCTTTTTTTGAGATACAGGTCTCATTCCTGTGAACGAAATGAACAAACAGATAACTAAAAACATTCCGAAAAAAGAATAACCATTTTACTACTCAAATACACGTATAAATATATTTAATATACACATTAGAGAAAAATCAACATTGATTGAAGGAAGAAGTTTTTGAAAAAAAAAATAATAATACGACAAACCCACCACCATACTATGGCATAAATTCTTGATAGAAAATAGACAAAATGTTAAATATAAAAAGGACGTAACCAGCACTGCCTACAATTAGAAGTTAAATAGCACTTAACTCCACTTGTCCAAGCCAAAACTGAAACCCTCTCCAACTAAATTCAAATAAAACAAAAGCATATGATGGGATGCGCTTCAAAATCTATTCTAATTTGATTTTACTCCGACGGTTTGAGTTAAAGTTTTGACAAGGCAGCAGCACTGGCGGCTAATTGTCAAGATGGGCAGTCAAGGCTCATAGTGTTGCTTGTGAGGTTATTGCTTGCTCTCCTGTTCGAAGCCTCACCATAGCGAATTACTAAGGTATTAGCATCTCCAGGCTGTTCTCGGTAGCCTAAGGATTTGTAGAACGATATTAATTTGTCCTTGCAGTCTAGTGACATTTTATAGCAGCCTATGTGCTCAGCAAGCAGGGACACTGTTACGACAATGCTGTAATTAAATTTAAATCAATAAGGGAATATATGTTTGACTCGAGCAGATGCTTACAGCTTTCCTAGTTGTTTTCCCCTATAGGTGCTGTTGACAACAACATCCTCAAGTCGTCCCCGCTGCAAATTAAGTGTAGATAGTTTACTAATGCAATGAATGTATATATTCTTACGAGAGCACATCCGTGAATAAACTTCCGCTCAACAACCAACGAAGCTGCGCCAATAATTTGATTGTTTCTTGTATCTTCAATAACAGTCACATAGTAATCACCATTCGTTTTCATCTGTAAGAACCTTTCTAAATAGAATCGATTATTAAGGATTGTTACCAAGAGATTAAGTGTAAAATATCTCACCCAGGAACTGTGTTCGGGTCACGATTCCCACATCCGTTAGTTGCGATAACAGCTGTAAGAAACCCCGATCATAGTCGCCGTTCTTCAGTGGGCGCACCTTCAACCATTGCTCGCCTGGCGCAGCAGCGGAAATAAACGGATCGAATTTCGCTGGACTTTTGTGGAAATCCAATTGCAACAAAAGTCTCGGGTCATATAAATACACGTCCTCCTGCAATTCGATCGAAATTTTGTTATTTTATATTGTAAAGTAGAGAGAAAAAGATACGTAAATCGTTAAGAATCGCTATCTCGTGGTCTTCCAACCGCAGTGATTTTTTTTTGTATAGTTTAAATCTTTACCACGTCTACAAACCTTACTGTATCCAACCATAGTACTGCGTACGTGCTGTGTTATCACACAAAGCTCACAAACTCGACTAAAGGCACTTTTAAAATCTCTTGAATTGGATGTAGTAACTATTCGAATACCGCTTTCTATTTATTATTCTTTGGCAGAACGAAACAAGATCAGAGACCGGTTTTCGTCAACATGAGGAATTTAAATGCATCAGACCAAAGACCAGAAATCAATTAAACCGGTAAAGTGTGTACGTCATTGAATGTCGCCCGACACCTCACTTGCCACAGCGCAAGTTTTAAAGAAATATTTCAAGATGCACTCTGAAACTGGACTGTTTATTGCATAGAATAAACATGAATAGTTCCACATGCGAGACCGCCAGTCTGTCTTGGTATTCATATACATCTCATACTTGCGACATAATTGAATAAACCAGTGGGTAGTGTGTTGGCTTCTGATGTCCATGACACGAGGTTGAATCGAACGTGTTTTTACGGTGTTTCTCCTCAGCGGGGTTCTGACAAAACCCCCCGTAGTATAATTACTATGAAAAGCTTCTCTAAATTCGGCGTTCGGGATCGTCAATAAACTGTAGGCCCCTTTCACCTATGGGAAAATAAAATCCAGGAATAATGATATAGATGCCAAACCTTCGTACCCGGTGATCCCGGAAGGGGGTTTTTGTTGCTTTTGTAACACCAACAAAAACGACGCCGTGGGACCTCACAGCTGTTCACGGAGTGAGCAGGCAATACATATGTAGGCTTTGGTCCTTCACGGACTGTAACGATAACATACAGTACAGAACGACATTGAATAGTTATTCAATTGGCACATCGGCTTATGGTTTTCATGGAGAGCCACCGATACTGCTACGCTCCCAAATTGCATGGTTATTATGTACATATATATGTATCTACTGAAGTCTGTTGCGTTATTGCGGAAAGAATGAAACTAGATACGTATGTACACTTCATTTCTCAAATTGTTCTCACCATTCCAAAAGTCAGCTAAATACTATACTTTCAGGAAACACAAGCAAATTTTGCGAAATCAAAACCGAATTAATGTAAATCAACAGCTTTTATCGAACCAACCAAATAAACTACTAACAACCGAATAGTTTACTGGCCCTTTTCTACATTTCGTCTATGCTATCGCATGTTGGCAATTTCTTTGCTAATTATTTAACACAGAACAAGTGTTTTGGTTGGTAATGTCAAAATGATTGCTAAGTGTCAGGCGGTGTTCGGTGAGTATTCTGCGTTTCCGGTAAGTATATGATACATCATTCAAAAAAGACGTTTAACGTAAGAAGGAAAACGTTTTTGGACGGAATATCTAATTTAGCACTTGGCACCTTTCACCGATGGATATATGTAAATATATTGTTTAACAATGCACTAAATGATAGCGGAAAACCGTTGTAGTGTAGTTAATCCCCAGGTAGAGTAAATATCTGTCCAACCCGGCGAATTGCATAAGTTTCTTACTGTCCAAATCGATTGTGGACCATAACATACTCCCGAATAACCAACTCGATTTTAAGGGGTAGAAACACAGGTCGGAAATCCAAAAGGCAGAAGGTCTTCAACACCGTGTGGAGAGAAGAACTTAAGCTTAACTAGCTAGGTACAAGGTTTGCTACTTAAATTTTGAGGTAGACAAGAAAAAAATTGTAATTTGAAAACAGCTTTATTGATCCTCAAAATAATCTCCACAATGATCAGTACGCTTTTGCATATGCTTAAAACAATTTTCGAATCACTCTTTTGACTCCGATTGAGGTACCTCTAATAAATGAGATTTATCGCATCAAACACTACTTCAGACCCGTCAGACATCAGTCGATTGATATTTAGTTTCGAATTCATACGCGCAAGTCCATGATTCGTCACCTGTCACGATCTTATAGACGTTTTTTGAAGCCTCGCAATTGAGTTTTTTCTATCATTTCTTTGCACCACTCAACACGAGCAGGTTGTTGGCAATCATCGAACAAAATTGTTGACGATTTAATTTGCGATCGGTGTCGCCGCAACTCTTTTGCAAAACGCGATTGTCTGGGGTCTCTATGTACACCAGAAAGATCTGGCCCAAGTTCTCCAATATTAGAATGGATAAAGGTCCATTATGAACTTAAGTGTAGATCAGTAATCATATTTTAATAAACAAATAGATGCTGCTATCCTATCTACGGCTCAGGTAGCTATCGCTCCTTGCCAACTTGACAGCAAGGTGATGATAACTTGTCACATAGCTTTAATCAGGTAAATTATTGCCTATATATATCCTATTTGGGTGGATGTGAGTGCTCACTTGATGGAAATAATTCGGGCGTTAGAAAGAAAGTATTTGATGACCTCTCTTGGATTGCACAGAACGCTATAGTCTAAGTACAAAACATTATATTCTTATAAAAAATTTGTGATCACACTAACTAGAGTCAAATGAATTTATTAATTACTTAATTATTTACAAAAAAATATAGACAAGATTAGATTAGGTTTGCTTAATAGCTTAATTTGGGTAGTTTTAACAATATTATCAGAATTTCCAACGTTTTTTTTCAATCAAGGTTTTTATTAGCTTCAAAATAGTTGAATATATGTATGTTACCGCAAATTATGATTATGCGGCGAAAGAGAGAATTTTGTTCAGAATTAAAATAGTAATATAATCTATCCTAATTTAAAGGTGAGTTACAATTCAGCGTAAACGTTCATTTGTGTCAGTTTATGATGTTCGAATCGTCGTTCAGGATTCTTCTTCTTCTTCTTAATAGGCGCTACAGTTCCGGGTGAACCTGGGCCTCAAACAACATGCCCCTTCAACTAGTACGATATTTTGCTAGCCTTTTCCATTGTCGCACACCCAGTTGGCTGAGGTCTCCTTTCACCCGTATGCGCCATCTTAAGTGCGGCCTTCCTATGCTTCTTCTTCCCTCGGGGTTGGATTCCAAGACTCTCCGGGCTGGAGCTGTGCTGGCCTTTCGCTCTACATGACCCAGCCATCTTAGGCGTTGAATCCGCAGATGCCTGACTAGACTCATGTCGCTGTACAGCCCGTAAAGTACGTGGTTGAATCTTTTCCTCCATTCCCCATCTGCGTTTATAGGCCCGGAAATCACGCGCAAAATCTTTCTCTCGAACCGACCAAGAGCCTCCTCATCCGCTTTTGATAGTGACCATGCTTCTGCGCCGTACACCAGGACCGGGATGATAAGGGTCTTATTAGAGTCAACTTTGTCGTTCGGGAGAGGGCTCTATTACTCAGTTGCCTCCTGAGCCCAAAGAAACAACGATTAGCAAGAGTGATTCTGCATTTGATTTCGGAACTGATGTCGTTGTTCCAGGTCACTGCGGAGCCAAGGTAGACGAAGTTCTTAACTACCTCGAACTTATATCTGCCAATACAAACGGTCTGGCCAAGACGTCGGTTGTGAGCGTCCTTTTTAGATGACAGCGTATATTTAGTTTAACCCTCGCTTACCTCTAGACCAACTTTCGCCGCCTCGATCTCAATACTCGCAAACGCCTCATAGACATCTCGCTGTGATCTACCTATTATGTCAGAATCGTCGGCGTATGCAAGGAGTGGCGAGGATTTGAAATAGATTGAGCCTCTTGTATTGGCCAGTGATTTTTGCATAATCGTTTCCAATATGATGTTGAAGAAATCACACGACAGCGCATCGCCCTGCCTAAATCCTTTTTTGACATCAAAACTGTAGGTAAGGTGTTCACCGATTCTGATGGAGCAGCGAGCATTCTCCAAAGTCATCCTGCATAGTCTGACGAGTTTAGCAGGTATGTCAAAGGTAGACATAGCGTTGTATAGCTCGTCTCTAATTACGCTGTCGTATGCGGCTTTGAAGTCGACAAATAGGTGGTGAGTGTCGACTTGAGATTCATTGTTTTTTTCCAGGATCTGCCGTAGTGTGAAGATTTGGTGGATGGTGGACTTCCCTGGCCTGAATCCGCACTGATAAGGACCTATCAGCTTATTTACAAAAGGCTTCAGGTGTTCACACAAAACGGCAGAGAAGATTTTGTAGGCGATGTTAAGGAGGCTTATTCCTCTGTAGTTGGCGCAATCAGAGGGGTCTCCTTTCTTGTGGATCGGGCATACGATGCTGAGACTCCATTCCTCAGACCATATCTTACAGACGAGCTGGTGCGTGCTCCTAACCAGGTCATCCCCAGCTGCCTTGAAGAGTTCAGCAGACAGTCCATCTGCGCCAGCAGCTTTATTCGACTTGAGCTTCGATATGGCAATCTTAACTTCGTCGAGGTCAGGGGGACAGAATTCTCTGCGGTCTTCGTCGATTAGAAATGGATCATCAGGATTAGAATCAAAAACTACTCTAGGAGCTGCGGTGTCCGTTATCATTGCACATGGCGTTTATTATGATAATCAACAGCAGGATATATTCTGTTGTTTCTGTCATACTGTCTGTAAAACTCTTTCTGGAACCCTACCAACGATTGCGATTATATTACTCTCAATCGTTGTTTTTTGATGAACCATTTGAAGGTTATTTTTCTGAAGGTAGCCCTCCTCCTCTTTCATAAAAGATTGTCGGCAAGATCAGAAGCTGGACAGAGCTGAAGGAATATTCCTATTCTGATTGTCGATATAAACAATTTCTCTAAAATTCACAAAGATAAATAGGTCTACTTAGTGGACCTACCCTCGGTCCAACTGCGAAATACTGGAAAAGCCCTATTTATCGCATGTATGATATACTTTCCCAAAAGGAAAGTGGTAAGGAGTGCTGATGAAAAAAAAGCGCGATAGTTGGAAGACTGGTAATCTTGTGAGAAAGTGTTTGAAGTATTTCAAGCGCCTGCCAAGTAGCTGAAAATGAATTTTTAAAATCACTTAATAAAGCCAAAGTCACCCTAAGCGGAATAATGTTCCAGCTGAGAATCCTTGAAATTGCTACTTCACTCGTACATTAGCAATTGCCAATTCTATAGAAAAACCTCCTATGACAATCAGTAAAATTCGCACAGGAGAGTCAGCGAAAGCAGTACAACTTCTACCTTTATAAGACTTCAAGGACCAGATGAAATCAAAGCAGATTTTACTCTCCTTTGTCCTGCAACAATTTTTGGAAGCCGTTTAACACTCTCCTACACACCGATTGTGTGGGCCAAATCGAATATATCCCAATAATGTGCTTTGCCGTCTGTGGTATTAATGTCAGTCCACTGGAAGTAGAAGTAATCATACTATCTGTAAAAAAGACACAATTCGATTTATTCAAAATCAATTTCAAACTGGACCAAGATACCAGGGCCTATACTGGAAACCCAGCATTCGAAAACGTATCAAGAAGACGACTACTGACCCTTACTGGTACAGTGGAGACAATCTCAATTTTATAACAGCAGTCATAAATTAATTTTACCGAATAGTGTTGTAGTTTGATTGGAAGGTCTAGAGTCAATCCAGGAATCAAAATCAATGGAACTGAAGGGTATAGAGGCTCAGTTCTCTCACGAAGAGCTTCAAGCGACTACGCCGTACAGTAAGGACGCGCATGCACATGCAGATGTAAAGAAAGTTCAATCAACCGGGCGTGCTCCACTGGGAATCAAATGATTAAAAACAGGTCGAAAGACTAATATGAGGGTGGCTACTTACGTTTAAGGATATACGTACTTAAGTATATCCAACATTTAACCTTGAACTAATTAGTATTCTTTCCACTCCGCCCTTCAGGCTCGTTATGAGAGACTCATTCGTACAGTGGATTATTGTTTTGTTTTGGATTCATTTGCATGGATCCATGACTCGTTGCCTATCATGATTTTATCGACGATTTTTTGAAGCACTCCGATATTTTTTTTTCAATATTTCATTGATCCAACCGACACGAGTTCATTTTTGAGCGACCATGTCAAAAATCGTCTTGAAAATGTTCAAGATGAATTTTTCAAATACCTGGAAACAAAACAAATGTGGCAAATTCTACGATTTAGATTGCTAGGTAAGGACGATCTAGATAAATTAAAATGAATAAGCTCTCTTCACATCTCTAACGGTTTTTTCGACCGTTTGGGAGTTGAAATTCGTTTTTTGTACATTCGGTGTAAGCCCAGAAGGGAACAGCTGTCTTATGGCCACTGACAGACAGTTTGCCACAATTGTCATTTTACGCCAAATGTCACTTGATTCCATAACACTTGATAACACTTCTTCGGGGTTAGATTTTCGGTTCTGTTCCTTGCGATCAAAATGACTATATTGTTGGCCAAAAAATGAATAGCTTACTGCGAAATTTCCCACGACTGCATTTAGCACAAAATATTTGCAAGTTTAGTCCGCCCGCTGCCATAAGTCCCCGGCATGATTTCCACACAACACCTGCTCTACCTGCTTTCTGGGAAAAAGAGAAAAAGGGTGGCTACCGAACTGAATTACCATTGCCATCGAAAAAGGAGCTCATTTTGGAGGGCCTAAAGGAGCTGCGTGGTGAGATTGCCCTTTGGAAACAAGAGATGAAAGAAAAATTTGAAAGCGATCCGCTGTTAGTCTTCCGACCAGGTTTGTTAAAAGGAAAAAAAAAAAATATAAAAAATGCATCAACTAAATCTAAATCGAATTTTTTCATACTTTGAAGGTGAAACTGATGTTGTTTTTCAGTTTAAAAGTCAAGAAGATATAGATAAATGGGTGGTGACATCTGACCAGGATCATAAAGAAGGGAAAAGCACGGCTGAGTTTCAAATTAGCAATGCGAATGCCGGTCTTTTTCATGGATACGTTAGTTCCGAATTTCTGAAGGATGGAAAAATCAAAAGAACGGGCTACGCCAACATTCGAACGAAACGTGTTAGGGTAGGTAAAAAGAGTTCTGATGGTTAATGATTGTCTTATTTCCTAACAACTTCAATTGGCTTGTAGAAATCCTTTAAACGAGAAACCACATACGACTGGACGCAATACAATATGCTTGTATTAAAAGTACGGGGGGACGGCCGGTCATACCTTATCAATCTACACACCGAAGGATATTTTGACCTTCTATGGAATGACGTATACCACTATGTGCTCTATACAAGGGGTGGCCCCCATTGGCAATATGTTAGGGTTAGTAATAGTCATTGCTTTTGAGACGTTTACCACAATATTAATTGAAATGTCTTTCAGATACCATTTTCGAAGTTTTTCTTCGCCTCAAAAGGTCGCGTGCAAGACAGGCAGAGTGCAATTGTCTTGAATCGCGTTACGCATATGGGTTTCACTGTCGGAGCTAAAGCTGGTCTCGATGGTCCCTTTAGCTTAGAGATCGCATATGTCGGTCTGGAGTATGATCCTGGCCATACAGAAGAGTTTGCTTATGAAATGTATAAAGCAAAAGACAAATATATACTTGCAACGTAGCCATGTCCTGGGGGTGGAAATAAATTGTTTTGTTTATGAAAAAGAAAAGCCGGTTGTTGTCAGTCATACAAATCTATTTGGAGTGGAATAGCAAAACAAATAAAAATTAATACAAAAAGAATAATATTGCCAATCATCCGCTCGTTGGGACTTAAACCTAGATACAGGGGTTGATGTTAAAAGCCTATGCTTGTTTTTTTAGAATCTTATATGTGTTCTTGTTAAAAATGTAGCTGAGGGCAGCAGCTACTGTCGTCGCACCGGTTAAATACCACAGGCCATGAAGGAACGAATGATCTTTTGGAAAGAAAAGTAATAAATGAATCGTGCAAAAGCACCAATGTTTATATCAAATGTATTGTTTTTACCGATATAATTCCAAACAGGAGCTCCTAGGCTTAATCCGATAGCTGTAAGCTGAACAAATGTATTTACTTTACTAATAAATGTCGGCTCAAGTTGGGCTGTTACATGGGTGGCATCAAAGTATCGCGAAAGTGTTTTCTGTCAAATAGTATAAGTTGGTTAAATTTCTACCGACTATACACAGAGTTCGAACTTAATTTTAACGTCAGAGAATGTCTGTCAATCACACTGGTGTATAATTTCGCAACTTACCGGAGGTGGCAGACTTATGTAACGAATAACAAAACCAGCGCCTAATAGAAAAACATCACGAAACAAAATGGTGCCAGCCAACCACAATGGCAGTAGATTGCAATATCCCATCGAAATAACTAACGATCCAACTAGCAACTTATCCGCCATTGGATCAAGAAACGAACCAGCTTTACTGGCCTGCGTCGGCCAATGCCTGGCAATCTGTCCGTCCAGCTAGAAAACACCTTTACTATTACATATTCAAACGGCAAATTGATTTTCCTATTTACCAAATCCGTGATACCCGCCACAGCTAGCAAGCCAATTGCTAAGTTAAAGTCTCCATCAACAATGACAAAACCAATGTAAGGGGAAAGAAATGCCCGTCCCATTGTTAACATGTTGGGTATGGTCATTATATTTTCCCTTTCAATGACTTCTTCCATCTTTTCACGGACTTTCTCCCGCATTTTGGACTTTTTCTCACGAATATCTTTGACCAGGACATTCTTGCGTTCGATAAAGCTTTCTCGCTTCTTCTCAATGACATTCTGGATAAGATCACGACTTTGAATCGTCTTTAAATGAATCGATTGCTTCTTCGAGTTGGCATACAATCGTAGCGACACAATATCCCATCGTTGGTAGTCTAGAAACGATGTCTTTAGGAGTCCAGTAGCAGCCGCATAACGATTAAGGCATGTACCCTCCCGGGTTGTGCGTAAAAGATCGGTGAGTCCTTTACACATACTCGGTCGGTACATTTGACGGAAGATTGTTGTTGGCAGCATTATTCTTTCTCACCGTAATTTTGGTTGTTCTTTTTGTTTACCTCTTATGTGGGTTACAACCACTGAAATGATATAAAAATTAAAGATCGTGTTAATTGGATCATGTATGCGTAATAGACGGAGGGAAGGTATATTCTAAAAATACTCACAACCTTTACTTACATACATATGTATGTACGTTCGCCAATTGAGGGTATTGATGCAAGAGACACATACATACATGAATAAAACCAGGTACTTACCATTGAATTTGTACGGAAAACCAATCGGTTTACTCCAGGTACTGGATTGGGCCAATTAAGACGGAGCTACCGATTGTTTGTTATTATTTCCCTGCCGTTGATATTGGGAGATGAATGCCGCTGGCAGTCATATGGAAAACTTCATGTTTTCTCTTTCGAAATGTCAGTCACAAGTCTTATCAGTTGAATTTATTGTAGTGGGGGACAGATGGCAGCAAATAATTCCGGAAGTTCAGTTGGTTGTCGATAATGTAGTGAGCAAATCGCACAATAATATTCATTGAATGAAATTTCAAAAGACACAAGTAAATCGCGTTGCTCGACATCAGTGCTTTCCTCTTATTTGTTGCGATCCAGAATCATCGTCGTATCTTTTTGGCTACCATATTATGTTGAGAAGGGGGGAGGGAGCGAACAAACAGAGCAAAGAAGTTGATCGCGTTTAACATGGCAAACGCCAGCTTCGATCTCTGTGCCTGCTCAATCCAAGTTGACACACAGCCTCCGCGTGGCACCCCCTGAATAGCTACCCTGGCACCCGCCAGGTAGTGAACCAATGTGTGCAGCAAGAGGAAGCTGACCCTCCAGGTTGGGGGTTGTGCTTAGGGGTAACATCTCTATCACGTAAAGACCTACTTGTTCCGAAACGACAACAAGCCTCGGATACGGACGGAGACAAAGCTGACGACCCTTGCAAACGACTAACGGACTTGAGAGTCTGCACCTGGAATGTGAGGTCCTTTAACAGACCGGGTGCAGGCGATCAATTGGAGCAAACCCTCAACTGCTATAAAGAAGTGCGATGGGATGGACCAGGCAAAAAACAGATGAAAAACTGCGACATCTACTACGGGAACTGCTATAAGGAGAACAAACAGCACCTATTCGGCAGCGGATTCGTTATTAGAGGAAGACTCCGACAAAACGTCTTAAGCTTCGAGATATAAGCGAACGCCTCATAACAATCCGCATCAAAGCTAAATTTGGAATCATTAGCTTAATATGCGCTCACGCCCCAACGGAAGAAAAGGACGATCGACTCAAAGAAAAATTCTACGATCTCCTAGACAGAACATATGCCCAATGCCCTAGCTACGACACAAAAATAGTTCTAGGAGATTTTAATGCAAAACTGGGCAAAGAGGACATATTTGGGTCGATCATAGGAAAGCATAGCCTCCATAACACCACATCCGACAACGGACTTAGGCTAATCGATTTCCTAGCGGGGCGTAATCTCCTTGTAGCAAGTACGCGATTCCCCCACCATAACATCCACAGGGGTACCTGGCGGTCTTTTGATCAATCGATCACCAACCAGATTTATCACATTGCGATCGACGGCAGACACTCCTCCAGTATTCTCGACATACGAACCTTCCGAGGGGCCAATATCGACTCGGACCCCTACCTTCTTGTAGCCAAGGTACGAACGAGAATATCGAGAATGCTTAGGAGTCGAGTAGGACAACGTAAGTTTGACGTCGGTAAGCTACAATCACAAGAGACTGCCAGAATCTTTGCCGATCGTGACTCCTCCAAGCTGTCTCAAAATCCGCCCTCCGGGGTGCTGGGTTTCAAACCGCCACACCTAGAAACCCCTGGTTCGATGAACAATGCGAACAAGCCTATGCAGTAAAACAAGAGGCATATAAAGCCATGCTGCAACGACGGACGATAGCTGCTCGCGAAATCTATGAGCAGAAGAGAAGAGAGGAACACACGTTTTTCAGAAGAAAGAAGAGAGAGCACGGAAAGGGTGAGATCAAGGAGATGGAAAGATGCTTCCGCAGGAATGACGCTCGTAAGTTTTACAATAAGGTAAAACGAACATGCCATGGCTACAAAGCCAGAGCGGCGGCCTGCAGGCATGGAAATGGAGAACTGGTAGTAGAGTCGCAGTCGATGCTGAGGATTTGGAAAGACCTCTTCTGCAGACTCTATAACGGCGATGATAGGCAAGATACCGCTGTCAGGCAGAACAAGCCATTCGTAATGGACGACAATGAAACAGAATTCAGTCCACCCGACCTAGACGAAGTCAAAATACCGATATCAGGACTTAAGTCTAATAAAGCCGCGGGCGCAGACGGCCTGTCTGCTGAGCTTGTTAAGGCGGAGATGAGCTGGTAAGGTGCATGCACCATGTCATTTGTAAGGTATGGTCGGAGGAAAGCATGCCCGACGAATGGAATGTCAGCATCGTTTGCCCGGTCCATAAGAAAGGGGACCCTATGACGGCGCCAATTACAGAGGGATACGCCTCCCGAACATCGCGTACAAGATCCTCTCTGCCGTACTATGTAAGTGCCTGAAACCGTTCGTGGACAATCTGATAGGTTCCTACCAGTGTGGTTTCAGGCCAGGAAAATCCACGATAGACAAAATATTTACACTACGACAGATCTTGGAGAAGACCCATGAATTCTTTTTGTCGGCTTTAAAGCCGCGTATGACAGTGTTTGTAGAGACGAGCTATACAGAGCCATATCATGTTTTAACATTCCTGTCAAACTAGTCAGACTGTGCAGGATGACTATGGAGAACGCTCGCTGCTCCATTAAGGTCGGAGATGAACCGACCCCTTTGATGTTAGAAAAGGTTTTAGACAGGGTGACGCAGTGTCATGTGATTTCTTTAACATTATTCTTGAAAAAATTGTGGAGGACTCTGCGGCCAATACAAGAGGTACGATCTACTTCAAGTCCACACAATTGCTTGCCTACGCAGATGACATTGACGTTATTGGACGGAAAAAGCAAAACGTCAATGGGGCTTTCGCAAGCATTGAAGCAGAAGCGGCTAAAGTGGGTATAAGGGTAAATGGGAACAAGACTAAATAAATGCTGTCATCCACGAAAGACGCGCAACACCGACATCTTGGTCAGAACGTCACCTTCGGCAGCTATATTTTTGAAGTAGTCAAGGACTTCGTCTACCTTGGCTCGATAGTGACACGCAGCAATGACACCAGCGCTGAGATAAGACGCAGAATAACTCTTGCCAACCGCTGCTTCTTCGGGCTCAAGAGGCAATTGAGTATTAAACCCTCTTTCGAAAAACTAAAGTATCCCTCTACAAAACCTTAATCATCCCGGTCCTCCTCTACGGCGCTGAGGCTTGGACGTTATCAAAAACGGATGAAGAGGCTCTTCGGCGTTTCGAGAGGAAAATTCTGCGTGCAGTCTTTGGTCCCGTTTGTATAAACGGAGAGTGGAGAAGGAGATTCAACCAAGAACTGCACGGGCTGTACAGCGACATCGGCCTAGTTGGACGTCTTCGGATCCAAAGTCTAAGATGGCTAGGCTATGTAGAGCGAATGGACATCAACGCTCCGCCCCAAAGAGTCTTCGATTCCAACCCCGAGGGACGACGCAGCAGAGGACGACCGCATTTAAGGTGGCGCGCACAGGTGGAAAGGGACCTCAACCAACTGGGCGTGCGGCACTGAAAGCGGCCGGCTGGAGAGGCTTGTTGGTCGAGGCCCTGGTTCACCCCGAACTGTAGCGCCATCAAAGTAAGTAAGTAAGTTACCGACATTTACTCACTTGCGCTTACAATGATGACAAAACAGAAAAAATTAGAGATTCTCCCGCCGTATTCAATGATCGGCAGGAATATATAGTTTTATCAATTGATGTTCACCCTAGCCATGTTTACCGGTTCGTATATTCGAATGGGACATTTGTTTTTTTAGCAAAATAACAAACAAACTAATCTTTGTGATTATATAATCATTTTCTAATGTTATCGCTTTCTAGTTTCCACTTCTGTAAAACAATAAAAACAACAAACACGTTTTTAATTTAATTATATTCGGTACACTTTAATTTTCAACAATTTAGGTATAAAAGATTTGACTGTCTACTTCATTAGCCCTGAATACAGTAAATAAATGCATTTTAATCATTTCAATAAAATGGGTAAAGGGTAAAGCCAATTCATACGTATAGGGTTTGATACTGCACTCCTTACTTAACAAAACCTCCTTCCTTCAATTTGCTAATCAGAGTGTCGACATCGGGGATAATTGAGCCAGCTTGACGAGTGGGGGGATCTTCAACCGACAACACCTCAATTCTTGGAGTTGTATCAACACCCAAATCTTTAGGTGCTAACTTCTTGATAGGCTTCTTTTTGGCTTTCATAATATTAGGCAATGTCGCATAGCGAGGAGTATTGAGACGTAAATCAGCGCTGACAACAGCTGGTGATTTGATTTTTATAGTTTCCAAGCCGCCGTCTATTTCCCGAACAATGTTGAGATCAGCATTTGTTTTCTCAATTTTGTTGCAGAATGTGCCTTGTGGCCAGTCCAATACGGCAGCTGTCATTTGCGCCGTCTGGTTACTGTCATCATCGATAGCCTGCTTCCCAAGTATCACCAAATCGACCTTTTCGTCTTGTGCTAATTTAGCAAGAATTTTCGAGATATGAATAGGTTGCAAGAGGTCATAGTCTTTGCCACTGATCTCGACGTGTATGCCACGGTCAGCACCCATAGCCAAGGCTGTTCGGATTGTTTCTTGAGATTGCGATGGTCCCACGGATACAGCAACTACTTCGGAAGCCAATTTTTTCTCCTTCAGCTTTACTGCCTCCTCGACGGCAATCTCGTCGAAAGGATTCATCGAGTGCTTAACGCCTTCGGTAACAACACCAGTCTTATCGGGCTTCACACGGACCTATTGCAAACATATATACATTTTTATTTTGTCGATTACGCAAAGCACTTGCAGTAAAATCCAAGTATATTAGCAACAAGTGGATTTTAACAGCAGTTAGCAAACATACCTTGACGGCATAGTCGATTACACGCTTTACTCCAACCAGCACACGAGCCATTTCTTTCGAAATTCAATTAAAAGCTGCTTGAATAAAAACTGATTATATTATATTAATAGAAACTGCAGCGAAATAACTTTACTTAAGAAGAAATCACTTCTCTTCTAAATAGACCAGTCCAAAGGTTAGAAAAAACTGACAGCAAGTGCTTTTGGTGAGGCGATAGGAACAGGTATGTTCGTTTTGAACACCAATTTGAGAGAAAAGAACAATCGTAATAATTGTCACATCTCGGTCGCCGTCGCAGTCGCAGGCATTGCCAACGATTTCGCCCACAATGCGGTCGTTTTTTTAAATCAATTTTAAAACAGCTGTTTTATTTCAAATTGTGCTTTTGCTGGAAAATTGTAAATTTGAGAAAATTAAAAGTCTAAAAATTAAAATGGATAAGCACAAAAACTTTGTTTCATTCCAATTTTTTTTTTAGACTCGCGCAGGTTCAAGAGTTTTTATATTCTCTTATGATTTGTTGTTACACACACAACCTGAACGGAGTGCAGTGGCTTGGGTCGTTGATGTTCGTTCACTACTCTCAGGGGTGGTTGTCCTAGATAGGACGAGAGCCGACCAAATTCCGCTTTGGTTATAGTCCGTAATAATTCGTTCGAGCACTTTCAATATTGCATACGCAGAGGACTGTGAAAATATGTTATTGGGCATAGAAATAGTTAAAAACAAAAAAAAAAAAAAAAAAAAAAACACGCCAGTAGTGGGTCCGTCTTTATATCAAAACAGAAAAAAACGAATGCTTTTTTGAAACAGCATTTACTTTCTTAAAACAAAACGATGCCGATTTGTTTTTTAAAACCATCAAAACGAAAAACATCAATAAGGAAAGCAATTAGTCCCGAATGCTGGCTGTTAGTTAAGGGTTGACCATAATAGACTTACGCGAACTTAAGCTTATGTCAGAATCGAACGAAAATCTCACTTTTGGTTTGATTATTTTCGGTGTGGTTGTACTTTTGGTTTCTTTCACTGTCAGCTGTCAAAATTGAGCGCGGAATATCTTTTTTCATTGAGACGTTCCATAAGCTCGCTTAAGTTAACGAACATTTAACGAAACCGCGCATATTCCCATTATGGGTATGCCATAGGCTTTGCATGTAATAAGACATTTCCGTAAGCTGGCGTACGCTCGCTTAAGTCTATTATTATTA
The DNA here is from genome assembly GCA_951905685.1 of Eumerus sabulonum. Lineage (NCBI taxonomy): Eukaryota > Metazoa > Arthropoda > Insecta > Diptera > Syrphidae > Eumerus > Eumerus sabulonum. The sequence goes on from OX645060.1 coordinate 181,354,442, forward strand.
GCGATCTAATATTTATTTCAATATATATAACGTTGGTAATAATACAAAATGGTTATCTGAGTATAAAAGTGACACAAGGTTTTGTTTCTTGAAACGCCTCGATCCTCCGCTGTTGCTCCTGTTCGTTGAGAGCAGGGATAAAGAATGAGATACCAATCTTTTGGCTTTGACAGGCATTTTGACAACTAGCCCCTACAAACGCGTTGCGGTTTGACGGCGTCTTGACCAGGGACAAAGAATGAGATACCAAACTTTCGTACGTCTGCCCGTTGAACCCCGCAGGCGATCGTTGTTGCTTTTGTAATTAAAGCGGCCCCTAGACGCCTAATAATATTGTGCAATATTTGATATTGCAATAATAGAGTGACGTCGGAACAAGGCAGAATGACATAGTCAAGACGCCGTCAAACCTCAACGCGTCTGTAGGGGCTAGTTGTCAAAATGCCTGTCAAAGCCAAAAGATTGGTATCTCATTCTTTATCCCTGGTCTTGACTATGTCATTCTGCCTTGTTCCGACGTCTTGACTTTAAGTCAAAAGCGTCCTTTTTAAAGCGGCCTCTAGACGCTCAATATTATTGTGCAAAATATTGCACAATTTTATTGGCTTGCTGCTCCAGACGGTTCAATATTTTTCCCAATAATTTAGTTGACCGCTCACATTTGTATTACAAGTCAAAAGCGTTTTGATTTTCCGCAATATACCGGACAATCTTGCAATATTATCTACAGACGAACAATAATATTGTGCAATATCAAATATTTCCGTAAGCTGGCGTACGCTCGCTTAAGTCTATTATGGTCAATCCTTTCCTTTGAGTGTTCAAAATTTTCACTTCTTTGCAGGTATCTCCAAATTATTTGGCTTGGTCGTTCCGGGTGGGTGTATCAATAGTACGCAAAATAATTGTTGAAGTGTGTAAAGCCCTTTGGGAAGTGCTGTACATGCTAGAATTTAACACCTCGGACTGGCAAAATATCAGCAGACAGTTTAACAATAAATGGGACGTGCCGAATTGCGTGGGCAGGATCGATGGTAAGCACATCGAAATAAAATGTCTGCCAAACACAGGATTAAAGTACATCAACTACAAGGGTTACTTCAGCATTGTTTTGATGACAATTTGTGACGCAATTTATACCTTCACGGCTGTCGATGTTGGGGCTTTTGCTAGCCAAAGTGATGCAGGAATTGTTCGTCACTCTATTATTGGGAAGCAAATTTATGACAATAACATCAATCGATCGCTCGAAGAGAACTTTAATAAACTACTTTCTCAACGAAGACAGAATAGCTTTCCAACCATTTGATGAAAACTTATTTTATTGAAGTGATAACGTCTTATAAATCGATGAACGCCGGCTGCACGTACGAAAATATATGACTCATTGTCACGTTCCGCCTGAGCTAAGCGTGCAAGCGAGAGCGCGAAACAAGCGATAGAAAGGCATCTATTTTACCTATGAGATAGAATTTTGTTTGCATACTTGGGGGCATGAAAAAGATCAGTAATCCAGGTGATACATACATACATGCATTCACCCAAATTCTGTTTTTAGACGACAAATATGATTCTGAAGAATTCGTGGGAAAAAGTCTGGAGTTTGTATGTTGGATATGCATATATACATATGTACATACATATGTATGCGCCCATTTTCAAATCAAAAAAAAAATGCTCACACCCAATTACTCATGAACGCGTGCGTTTAATAATTGCTCGTTGGATAGCGCACACTCACGAGCAGATCATGAGTGTTTGCGTTTCCTTACCAAAACCACAACACAGTCCGAGCAATCTCATTTGTACGTATCGGCTGTCGTCCGAGCACCGTAATCAACCAGCGTCGGGTGTGGTTAGTACTTAGATGGTGGACCGCTTGGAAACACCGCGTGTTGTTCATTTTCACGTAAATTATTCGTCCGTAAACCAACAAGTACACGCTTCCCGCACCACGATATACACAAAGGCACCTGGCGGTCTTTTGATCAATCGACTACCAACCAGATTGATCACATCGCGAGGGGCTAACATCGACTCGGACCACTATCTTGTAGTAGCCAAGATGCGCTTACGGATATCACGAGCGCAACGGAGTAGAGTAAGAATACAAAGTTATGACGTCGGAAAGCTACTATCGCCAGAAACCGCTCGTGCTTTTACCGATCGCGTCTCCCTTAAGCTCTCCAATACACCTGAATCCTCCACACTATCAATAGAACAGCAGTGGAGCCTTTGCAAACAAGCCCTGAAAAGCTCTGCATCCGAAGTTTTGGGTTTCAAGGCTCCATCACGAAGAAACACCTGGTTCGATGACGAGTGCAGGAGGATTCATACAACGAAGCAGGATACATATAAGGCCTCGCTGCATAAAAGAACAAGAGCAGCTCGTGAGCTCTACGAGTTAAAAAGAAGGGAGGAGCATAATCTTCTTTGAAGAAAGTAGAAAGAGCACGAGAAGCGCGCGATTGAGGATTTGGAGAGGTGTTACTGCAGGCGTGACGTTCGAAAGTTTTATCAACAGATAAAGCGAACATGCCAAGGTTATAAAGCCAGAACGGAAGCCTGCAGGGATGAGAACGGACACCTAGTAGTAGAAACGCAGTCGAGGCTGAGAATATGGAAAGACCACTTCTGCAGACTGTATAACGGCGATGTTAGTCGATATACCGCTGTCAGGCAGAATGATCCATTTCTAATCGACGGAGACGGCAAAGAATTCTGTACCCCTGACCTCGACGAAGTTAATATTGCCATATCGAAGCTCACGTCAACTTGCGCCAACTATAGAGGAATAAGTCTCCTTAACATCGCCTACAAAATCTTCTCTGCCGTTTTGTGTGAGCGCCTGAAGCCTTTTGTAAATAAGCTGATAGGTCCTTATCAGTGCGGATTCAGGCCAGGGTAGTCCACCATCGACTAAATCTTCACACTACGGCAGATCCTGGAAAAAACCAATGAATTTCAAGTCGACACTCACCACCTATTTGTCGACTTCAAAGCCGCATACGACAGCGTAATTAGAGACGAGCTATACAACGCTATGTCTACCTTTGACATACCTGCTAAGCTCGTCCGACTATGCAGGATGACTTTGGAGAATGCTCGCTGCTCCGTCCGAATCGGTGAACACCTTACCGATAGTTTTGATGTCAAAAAAGGATTACATTTTTTTTACATTTTAAAAGCATTTTATTAATATTTTTCCAAATAACTTATTCTAGGATTTAGGCAGGGCAATGCGCTCTCGTGTGATTTCTTCAACATCATATTGGAAATGATTGTGCAAAATCACTGGCCAATACAGGGGGCACAATCTATTTTAAATCCTCGCAACTCCTTGCATACGCCGACTATATTGACATAATAGGTAGATCCCAGAGATGTCAATGAGGCGTTTGCGAGTATTGAGATGGATCCATGTTGAGATGGAGTTGTTTCCGCGGACGAGATCATGCACGTTTCCCCCAATCGTACATGACCACAATAATAATTCAGATGCAGTGAGATGAGACAACTAACGTCATAAAGGGAGACACCTTCATAATTTCATACTCTTTTTTTTGCAACTCACGAACGTACATATTATACGCAGCAGCTTGGTATATTTTTCAAAACCACAATACACCACACTGTGAGGCACTGGCGATTCCACTTCTGAAGTTATTAACCGATAACAAGAAAGGAACTTTTTAAGGAAAATAAATTAAATAACTAAGCAGTCAACTCGGACATATGTCCATCGTTGTTGCGCGTCGATGTTGAAATCATACCTGTGTCACACGGCGATGCGACAGCGCAACTACAAACCAGGGATAAAGAATGAGATACCAATATTGGCTTTCACAGGCATTTTGACAGTTTGCACCTACCGTCGTCTTGACTATGTCATTCTGTCTTGTTGCGACCATTCTGCCACGTCTTGACTCTACACATTGACCTCTTGAGACCATCATTGTGTTAGTCAAAAGCGTCGTTTTTAAATGGAGAATAACACGTATAGTATCGGTGTGTATTACAAAAGCAACAACCAACCCCTGCCGGGATCAACGGGCAGACGTACGAAAGATTGGTATCTCATTGTTAATCTCTGCTACAAACGCTGCCGTTGTAAAGTCGTTCAATCAATACACATTGGAGTGAGTTTCATCGGCGTTTTTTTTTTTACACCGAGGTTACTTCTGTGAGTGAGGTTGGCATCAGTAAAAACTTGAAGAGTTAAATTAGTTAATTAGTTCATAAATGGCTAAAACAATTTGAAAAAAAAAAAAAAATTATTGCTAACATGTGTGGCTGCTGTAGCCTATAAAAAGTTAAAATCCTATAAAATGTCGAATTCGAAACGGGGCGCGACGCCGTGTAGTTGCGACAGTTTTTCGAAATTACAGCCCTGCGACATGACTACACACGTGCCAATGTGACTTACTCCATATAATTCCATTGTATGAATATGGATTTGACATCTACGGCGTTTGTAGTCGCGCTGTCGCATCGCCGTGCAGAAGCATTGTGAAACAGGCATGCTACTACACGGCGATGCGAGAGCGCGACTACAAGCGCCGTAGCTGTCAAATCCATATTCATACTGTTACGAAATATTCAATCCCACACCAAATAGGGTTCGCACCACTGGATTGCGGTAAACTACAATTGTCTACGTTTTCCCAATTGAAACACACACACTTTTGTTGTTTCGCCACAGATCAATTATCTGTGCAGCTTCACCACTTTTTTTTATTATCCAAAACCAACAACAACCTTTATTGAAAGCTTTTATTTTTCCCACTGTTTTATCAATTGATCACACTGACTTGTCACGCTCTGTTCAATACAACAAACTGAATGCATGCCGAGAGCGAGTGTTCGCGCTTATATAGCTCTCGGTCTTCGGAAATCTCTAGAATGCTCTGACAATTAGCATTACGCCGTTGACAGTTGACATCATCGCAATCTCCGCTTCAAGAGAGCTTTCGAACTTCGACAGCGGAATTCGAACTTAACCGTCGATTTGTGTCTCCGCAACAATACAATGGAATTATATGGAGTAAGTCACATAGGCACGTGTGTAGTCGTGTCGCAGCGCCGTAATTTCGAAAATTCGAAAAACTGTCACAACTGCACGGCGCTGTGCCACTTCGAATTCGACATTGGAGGAATACGTTTGATAACTTGGTCTAACCCACCACCTTCTTCTGACTTTTGTTTTCGCTTTTAACTTTTTATAGGCTAAAGCAGTCGCACATGTTAGCAATAATGTTTTTTTCTGGGAGATTCCGATTACCGAGGTAGAGAATTTTGACAAGTGTTTTTTTTTTCTGCTGTGGGATACAATTTTGTTTGCATACCTGTGGGCCTAAATAAAGTCTGCGTTGACATGTTGCTACGTAAACGTACGTGCATAAAATGTACGCATACTTTTAGGACTAGTTAGTAATCCAGGTGATGCGTACATTCGTGAAAACACCTAATTCTGTTTTAATTGAAAAAATGTTTGGATAAACTTCCGAATGGTCCTCTTTTCCGATTTATTTATTTATTTCTTTAGAAAGGGGCATTCATCAAGCTTGGGCGCTTATACTTTGTATATACCCAACACTGCACCAACTCAAAAACCTACAGTGAGCCTAAGCAGGGGGCAGCATTCCCCCCCATACATGTTTCACTGCGATTTACTTATATGTATTATTTTATCCAAAAATAATTTCAAATAAAACAGTAAAAACAGAATTAGGTGTATAGATATACATGAATGCATGTATCATCTGGATTACTAACTAGTCCTTAAAGCATGCCTGCATTTTATGCATGTACGTTCACGCAGCAACATGTCAACGCAGACTTTCTTTAGGCCCACAAGTATGCAAGCAAAATTGTATCCCACAGCAGTAAAAAATAATATTTCCTGAGAAATCCATAGGAAAAAATGAATTTTTAAACCTTAATATCTCCTAAACTAGGCGAAAACGAGAAAATTGGTACTTACTTTTTTGTGCTTATTTCATCGAGATCTACAAAACTGTGTTTTCAAAATGCCTTACCTCGGATATCGGAATCGTGCCTTTTTTTCAAATTGTTTTTATCCATTTATGAACTAATTTCAGTTTCAATCTTCGAATTTTTTATTGATGCCAACTTCACTCACAGAAGTAACCTCGGTGTAAAAAAAAAAACGCCGATGAAACTCACTCCAATGTGTATTGATTGAACGACTTTACAACGGCAGCGTTTGTAGCAGAGATTAACAATGAGATACCAATCTTTCGTACGTCTGCCCGTTGATCCCGGCAGGGGTTGGTTGTTGCTTTTGTAATACACACCGATACTATACGTGTCAAACCTCGTGTAACCTCGCTGTCAAAAAAAAAAAAAAAAAAAAAAACGCCGATGAAAGTCGCTACATTGTGTATTGACTGAATGACTTTACAACCACAGCAAATGGCAGCGTTTGTAGTTGCGCTGTCGCATCGCCGTCTAGTAGCATTGTGACACAGCATCAACAACCTCAAACACCCCACTCATATGCCCGAGCTACCATATTCCGTTTCCTAGCACTACTCAGTACTAGTACTAAGGGGTATGTTGTACCTTTCTTTTCTCGGTTTACGCATGTGATTACAACGTATTCAGAAAAATTGATTTGCCGAATATGAAGATGTAATACAATAAAGCAGCTTCGGTATGTCGGAGTCTACACGAGGGCTTTTTTTTTGCGCCTGTTTCTTTGGAACCTATGTTCCAATTTGAAGACGCGTCCACACGGAGCTTTTCTGCGCGTGCCTGTTTTTTGACATTTCGCTTCAAATTTCATTTTCGTTAGCCTGTGGTGATGTTTGAAATGTAAGAATGGTATCCAAACGTACACTTCCGAGTCAGAAACAGGAGTGAAGCGACATCGCAAAACAAAGAAAAGGAGATAAGGAAATGTCAAAAAAACCCACGAAGTAGCTACCCGCGCGTGAGTGTGAGTGTGCCAATGTATTTCTGTTTCACTTACCCTCTCTTTTGCACTTATTTCAGCCCTCGTCAGATAGCCCTCATGTAGACCCCGACAATATATTTTTGTTTCACTTACCCTCTCTTTTGCACTTATTTCAGCCCTCGTCAAATAGCCCTCGTGTAGACTCCGACTATGTTGTATATTGACCTACCGATTAAGTTATATTGAAAAATGTAACAATAATTTATGTTATTGAAAAATAAAAAGACTAAATTAGAAGCGAGAGATTTTATCAAAAATTGTAGGGATCCAGTTTGATTAAATAATAGTAAAGAGAGAGAGAGAGAGAGGAAGTTAACGATGGGCGTGATCCCGATTTTCAAGTCACTTTAATAACTCCTTCCAAACAGAGTGTAGTATTTCGGATTCCTGCTACAGTTCGGATGAATGCATTTATCGGCAGCGGTGATTGGAGATGGTTGATCGAACGGTATGCAAAGTGATTTCGCACCCATTGCCGGAGCACCGGGTTCGGCTTCTTCATCCCTAAAGAAAAAGAATTTATAAAAATGAAAAAGAAAATGATACCATGTGTTTGTTTGAATATACCTCGCGCTGTCTGCCTTGATTTGATCCTCACAGACGCTGTCACCGCAGAACGGAGCCAAAAGGATGTTCTTTTGGTCCAAAAATTTGCAAAATTCGGCCCAGTTCTTCGTATGCTTCGTGTGTTTCGTGAGATCCGCCTTGGCCTTTGCCAACATACTCTCATGAATGGTTTCAAGAAGTTGGGCGATCTTTTGCTCGGCATTCTCACAGGAAAGAATCAACTTTTCACCCGTGTCGCGACGTACTGCTACCATTTGGTTGGATTTCATGTCTTTCGGTCCAATTTCAATACGTATCGGAACGCCCTTCAATTCCCAATGGTTAAACTTCCAACCGGGTGAGTAATTATCCCGGTAATCACCTTCGCATCGAATACCGCTGCTGTTCAAGAGGTTTTCAAGGCTCTTACAGCTTTTCAGGAGTAAATCACGTTCGTCGTCCTTCGTGTTCACGGTAATGCCACATGGTACGACGATAACCTGAATGCATGCGACATGAGGTGGTAAGACGAGACCTTGGTTGTCCGCGTGAACCATTATCATGACGCCAATTGTGCGTGTCGTTATACCCCACGAGTTCTGAAACACATACTGTTTCTTTTGCGTTTCAGGGTCTTCATATACGATTTCGAACATCTTAGAGAAGTTTTGACCCAAGTGATGACTGGTTGCGCCCTGGATACCCCGACCACTCGCTGAGATGAATGCTTCGACAGTGGTTGTGTAGTCTCCTCCGGCGAATTTTTCTTTTTCGCTTTTGCGTCCCTTGACCACTGGAATTGCTAGCAGATTGGTGTAAATCTGCGCATAGAGGTCGAGAATTTCTAGCACCTCCTTGTTTGCCTCTTCTTTGCTGGCGAATGCAGTGTGTCCCTCTTGCCAGAGAAATTCTCTGGTGCGCAGGAACGGTTGTGGATGTTTGAATTCCCATCTCTACAAGAAATAATTAGTGACAGGATAGAAGGAATGAAGTCATGTTTCGTGTACATACGACAACGTTATTCCATTGGTTCAGACGAATTGGTAAATCACGATACGACTGAATCCATTTTGCATAGGCCGGGTACATCACTGTTTCAGAGGTTGGTCGAACAGCAATCGGTTCGGCAAGGTCCGAATCGCCGGATTTCGTCACCCATGCTACTTCCGGAGCAAAGTCCGCGATGTGAGTCTTCTCTTTTTCAAGCGCAGCTTTTGAGACAAAGATGGGGAAGTAACATTCCTTAACGCCCATCTTAGTGATCTCGGCATCGAACCAAGCTTTAATAAACTTCCAGATCGCAAAGGACCAATGTCGGAGAATGTAACAGCCCGAAACGTCATAGTATTCGATCAGTTCGCCTTTTGTGATGACCTAAGAAGCCTATTATTACAGGGAAATAATAAAACTTCTAAGTATAACATACCTGGGAGTACCATTCTGGGAGATTGTCTTCCTTGGTGGCTTCAAGGCCCAACCTTGTCTGCTTCTTTACAGCTCCGGAAGTCGATTCAGGCTTTGGAGGTTCTTTTTTATTCGATTTTGCTGGTTTCGGAGTCGTTTCTTTCTTTTCTGGTTTTTTGCTACTACCCCGAGAGGGAGCTGGGAAATCTGTACCAGTGGCCTCTTTGTATTTGGCCTTGAGTTCGAGGAGTATTTTAACTTCGGTGTCGATCACATCTTTAGGTGCATGGCGGCCCTTAGCGGCTCGTACCTTGTCGCCTTGCTCATTGATTTGATTGGTAAGCTGTTCCTTCACGTCTGACATGTCTTCTGTGAGTTGTGACGATTCAACTTTTGCATCCGGGGTCCAATCCTTGCCGGAAAGAGTCTTGTATTCAGCTTTCAATTCAAGGAGAAGTTTAATTTCGGGATCGAGTTCAGTTTTGGCGACTTTTTCGGATTTTAATCGGCGGATTTTGTCGCCCTGCTCGCGAATTTTGTTAAGAACGGATGCCACGTCTGGCCCACTGGCAGGTGAAGGATTCGGTTCGGTTTTTGATGCTGTGGGGGCTGTTGCACACGGTAGCCAATCGGATCCAGTCAGACTTTTGTATTCTGCTTTGAGGGACTGAAGCACTTTTACCTCGGCATCTATAGTGGCCTTGTCGGCTTTTTGCGATTTTAATTCCCGCACTCTGTCACCTTGTTTCGCTATTTTTTCTAGGATGAATCCTACAGAAGTGCTTCCACTTGCCTCAGAGGTCGATGCTAATGTCGGTGAAGACTCTTTTATTTGTGGAGTCGCTGATTTTTCCGGTGTCCATTCGGAACCCGTTAAGGCTTTGTAATCGGCTTTAAGCTTGAGTAGGTTCTTTACTTCCGGCTCAATAGTTGCCTTATCCGCTTTAGCTGATTTCAATTGTCGTATCTTGTCACCTTGCTCGGTGATTTGTTGAAGAAGTTCTGTAACGCCAAATGCAGCTGGAGAGTTTTGGTTTGTCAATAAGGTCTGAGGGACTACAATATCTGGTTTCCAGTCCTGCCCGGTGAGCTCTTTGAACTGAGCTTTTAGAGACAGAAGAACTTTAACTTGCGGCTCGATATCTGACTTGGAAGACTTTTTCGCTTTGAGATCTCGAATTACGTCACCTTGTTGAATTATACTCTTATGCAGTGAACTAGCATCGCCGCTTGATGAGGTAGATATCGTGTGATGTGGGGCGGATGAAGGCGCAGGTGTTGAGGATTGTGGCTTCCAGTCACTGCCAGTTGCCGCTTTGTAGTCTTCCTTCAGAAACAGCAGTTGTTTGACTTCCACGTCGATTTGAGCTTTATCTGCCTTCTTGGCTTTCAGATCGCGAACGATTTCGCCTTGCCTTACAATTTGTTTATTAAGTTCATCGGCGTTCAATGTTGGTGCAGACACCTACGAAAGATGATAGTAAGTATGAGCATGAAAAAAACAACAAGAATCGAATGTAAGATGGTTGTTCCGCTGTGACTTAGGGAGTTAGATAACAAAGTGTGGATCTTCACTTCGAATCAACAAGTCTAAGACGACTCTAATCTAACAGCTATTTTGCTGGGCACATTCATTAACTAGAATCACCACTTTTAAGAAGCTGTATGCCATGAAGCTTTGCTCAGACGATTGATAAACTGAATGTATTAGTCAAACAAAAACTGTTGATCGGCAGAATTCCAATTTAAATTTGCACTGAAGCAAAAATCAACATAAAATGTTAATTCTTTGAAAAAATATTAAACTGAGAAAGTAAAATGCCCCTATTGTCCACGAATTAACTTGGTAAACTTGTAAACGTCAACACAATCAATAGTAAATACAAAACTCCGCGTGACAGAGGTAAAACGAACCTAATAACAAAACCAACTGAACAGGCAGTCACAGACTGGCTGATGTGGCACAAATAGAAGCAGAGAAGAGAGCGTCACCAAGTATCACTTTCGCCTAAAAGTGATGATGTCAGATTACGTGCTAAATGTGGTAAGAAATAACATTTTAGAGGGGCTCGTCTTGCTGCTTTGAATGAGCATACGTGCATATACATATTGTGTTTGATGAGGAACTGTTCCAGGGTAAAGAGGGTTGTGCATTTTATTTATTTTGTTAGCCGATAGGCAAGTGGCGAAGAAAAAGTATGCAAAAACCTACTGTGCGCTATTATGCATTAATAGTGCAATAATGTACTTTATATTCGTATAAGAGGCTTCGAATGTTACTTACTTACTTATCAGGCCAGCGATCCATGGAGGATCTGAGCCTGAGCTATAGCTGCCTTCCATCCTTGACGGTCCCGGGCACGCTGCTTCCAGTTGTCAAGACCAAGATGTCTTACATCCGCGATTACTTGGTCTTTATACCGGAGATTCGGTCTTCCTCTTCTTCTCGAACCAGGGGGCTCGGAGTCGAAGACCCTCTTAGCTGGAGCGTTGATGTCCATGCGCTCGATGTGGCCGAGCCAGTGTAGTCGACGGATCCTTGCCTTCCGGACTACATCCACATCTTGGTACAGCTCGTAGAGTTCGCGGTAGTGTCTTCTTCTCCATTCACCTTCCTCACAGACAGGACCAAATATCCGGCGCAGAATTTTTCTTTCGAAAGAACCCAAAATCAGCTCCGCTGTCCTGCTTATCGTCCAGCTTTCGGCTCCGTACAGCAAGACTGGCAGAATTAGCGTTTTGTAAAGCATGACTTTGGTCTTTCGAGTGAGGAGTTTTGACCCCAGTTGTTTGGACAAGCCGAAGTAGCAGCGGTTGCCAAGGGCGATTCTACGCCGGATCTCCACTGTGGTGTCATTTGTGGAATTTACGTTTGCCCCGAGGTAGACAAACTCCTTAACTACCTCGAAATTGTAGCTGTCAATTGTTATATTTCGTCCCAGGTGGTGAGCGACGGATTGGTTTTTGCTTGACAGCATGTATATCGTTTTGTCCTCATTGATCTTAAGACCAACTCGTTTCGCTTGTTCTTCAATCGCCGTGAATGCTTCCACAATGCCACGGCGAGAACACGCGATGATGTCGATATCATCCGCGGATCCTAGCAGCTGGATGGACTTGTAAAAGATAGTGCCTTCCCTGTTGATGCCTGCCCGTCGCACTATCTGCTCCAGCACCAGGTTGGAGAAGTCACATGACAGCGCATCTCCTTGCCGAAATCCGGTGCATGTTTCGAATGGTTCCGAGGTTCTAGAACCGAGTTGCACGGTGCATCGCGTGTTTTTTTAGCGTGGCGCGACACAACTGGATCAGTTTTACCGGGATCGCGAATTCGGCCATCGCCCCAAACAGTTCTTCACGATGAATGCTGTCGTATGCGGCTTTGAAATCGATGAAAATATAGTGTGTATCGATTCGAAACTCGTTGGTCTTTTCCAGGATTTGTCGAAGTGTGAAAATTTGGTCTATAGTTGATTGGCCGGGCCGGAAGCCGCACTGGTAGCTGCCGATTAGTGCGGTGCAAAATGGTTTTAGACGTTCACACAATACGCTGGACAGGATCTTGTATGCGACATTGAGCAGGGATATACCTCTATAGTTCTTGCAAGAGGTAGGATCGCCTTTTTTGTGGATGGGGCATATAGAGCTGGTATTCCAGTCGTCGGGCATGCTTTCATCTTCCCAAATTCTGCAGATGATCTGGTGCATGCTCCCTACCAGAACATCGCCGCCAGCCTTGAAGAGCTCTGATGGCAAGCCATCTGAGCCTGCGGCCTTGTTGTTCTTCAGCTTCTGAATAGCTTCCGTACTATCTGTATACATAAATATGAAAGAGACTATGTATGCTACCTCATCAAATGACACATCTTGGTTGCAGGCAGGATTTTTTGGATGAAAATCATGTCAGTTGTATGGGAGCCCCCCTTAAATATTCATTTTGTTCTGTTTTTAGTATTTGTCGTGGTAGCAACAGAAATACGTCATCTGTGAAAATTTCAACTCTCTAACTATCACGGTTCATGAGATACAGCCTGGTGACAGACGGACGGACGGACAGCGAAGTCTTAGTAGATCTACTTCAATTGAAGGAAAGTGGCATCGCTGTTCCCTTTATTGAATTCGGCCCGGGGAACTGCGTTGACTGTACTTAGCTATTGAATTTTAACATATTTTAGTGACTTTAATTGGATGGTAAAGGACTAGCAAAGGCCTCGTAGGAGTAGCATCTGTCGACGGATGCTGACCCGGCAAAAAGCGAGTAAGAGCCTCTGCAGCCGAACACCTTGCAGCTCTGCTAGTCAGGTTACTAGGGAAGTCACTGACGGAAGAGGTCCAATGGCGAGTATCCTGCGCCACCAAACAGGATTAGTGTCATATGGGCTACGGTCTAGCAAACCAAACCGTAAAACCACATATTGCTCAAAACAAAAAAACAGCCTCGAATAATCAAATGGAACGGATCTATGTTGACGACCCTTTAAGAAAACAACAAATAAGCAAGGACTTTCGGTTCTGTACGTGGAATGCTAGGTCCCTAAACAGATCACGTGCGGCCGAACAACTTGCGGACGCCCTGGACCGGTATAAAGCGGACATAACCGCCATCCAGGAAATGCGATGCAATGGGCTGGGCAAAAAGCGGATGGAAAACTGCGACATCTACTACGGAGACTGCTATAGGGAGAGAGGACAGAGGCTATTTGGATGCGGATTTGTTGTTAGAGGTGAACTAAGACATAAAGTCCTTACCTTCTAGTATGTGAGTGAACGCCTTATAACGATCCGCATCAAGGCAAAATTTTGTAACATCGGCCTCATATGTGTCCATGCCCCCACGGAAGACAAGGATGACTCCATCAAAGATGATTTCTATGATCTCCTAGAAAGAACATACTCCATACTATCTCATACTAGGAGATTTTAGCGCTAAGCTGGGTAGAGAAAGCTTCTTTGAACGAGTCATCGGCAAACACACCCTACATGACACCACATCCGATAACGGATACAGGCTGATCGCCTTCGCCACGGGGAGAAATCTTATTTTAGCTAGCACACGCTTTCCGCACCTTGATATACACAAAGGCTCCAGGCGGTCTTTTGGTCAATCGACCACCAACCAGATTGATCAGGGGGGAGGGAGCGAGCAAACAGAGCAAATAAGTTGATCGCGTTTAATATGGCAAACGCCAGCTTCGATCTCTGTCCCTGCCAACATCGACTCGGACCACTACCTTGTTGTAGCCAAGGTACGAATGAGGATATCAAGAATGCTTAGGAATCGAGTAGGACTACGTAAGTTTGACGTCGGAAAGCTACAATCGCAAGAGACTGCCAGAATCTTTGCCGATCGTGTCTCCTCCAAGCTCAAAGTCCACCCACAGTAGCCGCAAACAATAGAGCAGGAATGGGCGCATTGCCAGAGCGCCGTCAAAGACGCTGCCTCAGAGGTGCTGGGTTTCAAACCGCCACCACCTAGAAACCCCTGGTTCGATGAACAATGCGAACAAGCCCATGCAGCAAAACAAGAGGCATATAAAGCCATGCTGCAACGACGGACGAGAGCTGCTCGCGAAATCTATGAGCAGAAGAGAAGGAACACACGCTTTTCAGAAGAAAGAAGAGAGAGCACGGAAAGCGTGAGATCGAGGAGATGGAGAGATGCTTCCGCAGGAATGACGCCTGTAAGTCTTACAATAAGGTAAAACGAACATGCCATGGCTACAAAGCCAGAGCGGCGGCCTGCAGGGATGAAAATGGAGAACTGGTAGTAGAGTCGCAGTCGATGCTGAGGATTTGGAAAGACCATTTCTGCAGACTGTATAACGGCGCTGATAGACAAGATACCGCTGTTGTCAGGCAGAACGAGCCATTCGTAATGGACGCCGATGTAACAGAATTCAATCCACCCGGCCTAGACGAAGTCAAAATAGCGATATCAAGACTTAAGTCTAATAAAACCGCGGGCGCAGACGGCCTGTTTGCTGGGCTTCTTAAGGCGGCTGGAGATGAGCTGGTAAGGTGCATGCACCATTTGCAAGGTATGGTCGGAGGAAAGCATGCCCGACGAATGGAATCTCAGCATCGTTTGCCTGGTCCATAAGAAAGGAGACCCCTATAACTACGCCAACTATAGGGGAATAAGTCTCCTTAACATCGCATATAAGATCTTCTCTGACGTATTGTGTGAACGCCGGAAACTGTTTGTGGATAACCTGATCGGCTCTTATCAGTGTGGTTTCATGCCAGGTAAATCCACAATAGACCAAATATTTACGCTACGGCAGATCTTGGAGAAGACCCAGGAATACCAAATCGACACTCATCACCTCTTTGTCGAATTCAAGGCTGCGTATGACAGAGTGTATAGAGATGAGCTATACAAGGCCATGTCTAGTTTTAACATCCCTACCAAACTCGTCCGACTTTGCAGGATGACAATGGAGAATTCTCGCTGCTCCATTAAGGTCGGTAATGAGCAAACCGAGACCTTTGATGTTAAAAAAGGATTTAGGCAAGGTGACGCGCTGTCATAGAACTTTTTCAACATCGTGCTTGAAAAGATCGTGCAAGAGTCACTGGCCAAAACAAGAGGTACGATTTATTTCAAGTCCACGCAATTGCTTGCGTACGCCGACGACATTGACGTGATTGGACGGATACAGCGAGACGTCAATGAGGCTTTCGTAAGCATTGAGGTAGAAGCGGCTAAGATGGGCCTCAAGATTAATGAGGGTAAAGCCAAACATCTGCTTTCATCTAAAAGCGACGGTCAACACCGATGTATTGGCCAGAACGTGACCATGGGCGGATATAACTTTGAAGTGGTCAAGGAATTCGTCTACCTTGGCTCACTGATGACCACCGACAACAAAACCAGCGCTAAGATAAAACGCAGAATCACTCTTGCCAACCGCTGCTTTTTGGGCTCAACAGGCAATTGAGAAGTAGAGCCCTCTCTCGGAAAACCAAGGTGACACTATATAGGACTATATAAGACCTTAATCAACCCAGTCCTCCTTACGGCGCAGAGGCTTGGACCTTAACAAAAGCGGATGAAGATGCCCTTGGTCGTTTCGAGAGGAAAATTCTGCGCACTATCTACGGTTCCGTTTAAAATAAGATTCGACCGACAACCTAGAGCAAAGCATTTCACGAAAGTGAAATTGATTTAGCAAATAATTTTTGCGTCGTGTATCTTAGGGAGTTAGATAACAGAGTCTGGATTTGTACTCTGAATCAACAAGTCTAGGACACAATTAATCTAACAGCTGTTCCATGGAGGGAACCCAATAGCGGACATGAAGCCCTTTCCATGAAGCTGTTAATATCCACCCGTACGTAGTATGTCGTACATTAACCGCTTTTTTTGCAAATACTTACGTTTTTAATATCCGCAGTGTTTCCACTAATTTTCAATCCCGAAGTTGGAACATCCTTCGTGTGCCCATCGGGAATTGAGAATAATATCACCGCCCCAGAGTTTGGATTCGGTAGCGCATATGGTACGTCCACTTTAAAGAATCCACGTCGCTGCAACTGAATAATATCGCCCTTTTTACATTTCTTCAGCTCTGGATCTCCTAGCATTTTGACTTCTTTCTGCAAATGCATCATTGTTGGAATTAAATGGTGTTGCTATTAAATCTAATTGATCTTACCCTTGTTTGATGCCCAATGTATTGCTTGAAATCTTCATCCTTTCCGAGCACTGCTTTACTAATTATGTGGTCAAAGTACACACAAAAAGTTGGCGGATACTCTTTCTCATCTAACTGAGCCAGCCATGTCAATTTCAACGTCTTTTTAAAATCCTTATTGTCCAAATTGAGCTTAGCATCAACTGAAGTAATACGACCATTATCGGCTCGGTTAATTTTATTGATAAGCATGTTGCCCCAATTGATAAATGTAGCATTTTCACCCTCTTTCAGCTGTTCGGCATCGACATAGTCGATTAGAATTTTATCACTCAATGCAACAGACTTCTTGCCAACGGATTCGTTTTTGGGATGAGCCGGAACTTCGATGATTTCCTTCTTGGCACCAGCAACATTGACTACAACATGATTTTCAGCTTCAAGTGCTGTGTATCGAGGTGCAATTGGATCAATCACTTTCTTGTTGAAAGCCCAAATCTTATCCCAATTCATGAACACAACCGATTTGCTACTGCCTTGTGCGATTATGAATTCTTTTAGACCTTCGACAGTCATTCCTCGACGGAGAATACCGCGAACCGTGGGGAAGCGAGGATCATCCCTAGATGGATGGATATACATATATGTATGTTAATACAAGTATCATTTGCTTGGAAAGGAATTAGAAATTATTAACTACCATCCATCCACGAGTCCTTGTTCGACGAACCATGTGAGTTTCCTCTTTGATAGAACTGTGTTTGTCATATTCAGGCGACTGTACTCCCAAATATAGGGTTTCCGTAACTTCAAAGCGTCAATAAACCAATAGAATTGTTCATCACGATCGTGATATTCCATTGTGCGCAGAGTATGTGTAACATTCTCAATAGCATCAACAATCGGACATGCAAAATCATAAGTCGGATAAACCCTGAGAGCATAAAATGTAACTTCGTCTGAAGGTATGATGTTTTCTTTTTTATTACTTACTTATACTTCGTTCCAGTTCGTGGGTGGGGCTCGTTCTTGCACCGATATATGGTCGGATCACGCAAACAACCATTCGCTGATGACATATCGATTTTGGCACGCACACAACACTTTTGTCCAACATCTGTGCCGTTCAACATTTCTTTCCAAAGTGCCAGATTAGCATCAACACCTATTTCATCACATACCAATTGAATAATTAATAAATTTTTACGTAGACAAAAAGCTTACTATTGTTCCGGTTCTTCGATTCGATCCTCTGTTCACGTTCTTTTTTCATTGTCTCGGGATCTGTGTCGTCCACGTAGGCTTTTCCCTCCTTTATTAGTGTTACACAGTATTCCAACATCAAATCAAAATAATTCGAAGTATGCGTGAAGAGGTCTGGTTTGATTTGCAACATTTCCAAATCACCCAAAATCACTTCTTCGAATTCGACAGTCTCCTTAGCAGGATTTGTATCGTCGAATCTCATGATCAACTTGCCGTTGAAGGCCTGCTGATAGTACTGATTTAGGAGAGCTGCTTTTGCGTGGCCAATATGCAGGTATCCTGAAGCCTCAGGGGGAAATCGCACAACAACTTTGCCCATCTCTGCACCTGGCAAGTCAACAAACTTGCCCTCCTGCTTACGTTCGCCTGGCTTACTGATCTCCTTCTCTTTTGACGATGCCCGATTTACTTTCTTTGCTTTGACACGCGCTTCCTCAGGCAAAGTGTTCAAAACCTTCTGAATCAGTGGCTGAGCATTGATGAGATTATACCAACGTTGCACATGTGCCGGTATACCTTTAGCCGATAGCACCTCATAGCGGGAGTGCATTTCGTTGAATAAGGCAAAATCTGCTATAGTCAACTTGTTGGCAACCAAAAACGTGACCGGCGCAATTGATTTGTCCAAAAAGGACATGGCCCACGAGATATCATCGTCGCATGTGAGACTAAACGATAGCCAATGGTCGATCTGCGTCCGCTCGATTGCTGTTTCACCATAGAGTTTATACTGGGGAGCAGCTCGTGATAAAGCACGAAGAACATCGTTATTGGAATGACACACAAGACGTCGGTTATCAGGGAACACCAATGAAGTCTCGTTTCCCCATGAAATTTCCACCGGCACTGTTTCGTCGATCAAATGCGCTGTTGCAAGACCACCTAGTAGGACGAAATTTCAAGTTTTTTTTTTTTTGTTTAAAGAATTTGAAAATATTTCACAAATTCGCAATCTTATTGCTAAAATTAGATGACGATTAGATGCCATAACCTACAAAGTATTCAATTTAAAGAAATTTCTATTTACTTATGGGTGGGTTGTTAACGTTTGCCGTCAGTTTGATAGACATTTTGCAAGCTACTTAGGGGTTTACTGGCTTTAATTAAATAAATTGTTTAAATAAAATTTGTAAAAATCCACTTAGCACTCGCACGCCGTGCCCTTCTGCCACAACACGAATCGTCAGTCAAGATCGGAGATTATGAATGAAATGGTAATCCGATGGCTTTGACAGGTATTTTGACAGATCGCACCGACAAACGCTTTGGGGTTTGACGGCGTCTTGACTACGTCATTCAGACGGCTTGACTCTACACATCGACGTCTTGAGACCAACCCAATGATAAGTCAAAACCGTCGTTTTTAAACGAGAATAACACGTATAGTCTCGGTGTAATACAAAAGGATACATCAATTCTAGCGGGGATCACAGGGCAACCATACGAAGGTTGTCCATCTCTTTATTTATCTCTGGTCAAGATCGTCAATCTGCGTTAACTGTCTTCCGATATGGTGAATGGTGGAATCGGTGGAAAGAAATACTTAGGTAAGGTGAACAACACTAGGTGATAGGCTTCTGAGTTTGGGGTGTGTTCAAAAGCAATAACAAACACGTAAGTTATTTAGTAATAGAAAGGAAATTGAAAAAGTTACGATCCTTGGCAACTGTTTTTTCACATTTACAGGTATTACGTTCCGCATCTTTTGACGTGCAACTCTTGGTGATTTCCTTTTGAACTTACATTCCGAGTCGCAATGGCTATTACATTCAACATCTCTCTATTACCCCGTTTACATGCGTAGTTAAATTCGGATTGAACTAAGATCGAAATGCATGTGAACGCGAATCGAGTTGAAATAGAGTTGACTCGACTTAATCCAGCTAACTGAGCTGATCGAGTCGATAAAATTCATGTAAACCTGGGTCTAGGAATTGAACTGACATCTTGACTCTGTGTGTGTGAGATATCATTTTTGCTCAAAAAAATGAATCTTTCAATCGCTTTCTAGTTCACACAATGCGAGACTAAAGGGCCAGTCACAGAGAACGCGCCCGTGCGTGCGTGCGCTAGTTTTCATTGACAGCCAACGCGTGGCAGGCAAGCATCGGCACATAGAATCCAACCATCCATGCGTCTGTCAAAAATGTACCTCAAATGATTCAATGACATTCATTAATTGGTGTTGTGCGTTCAACTCGAAAACATTCCTAATTGTTAAATAAAACATAAAAATATGGACGAGCTTATTTCGGCAATCATATTTGTATGTATTTTGTCGTAAGCATTTTGTATTTGTATTTGCATTGAATTTGTGTTTGTATATTGTGGGCGAAACCTGCGATATTCTCTGGAATAACCTCGGCCATACATATTTGTCAGTCCCGAATAAAACAGAGAGGAAACCAATTGCCAGTGACTAAACACCAACCGTGGCGCAGTGGGTAGTGTGTTGGCCTCTGACGCCGATGACACGGGATCGAATCCCGACACAGCCATGTCATCGAACGTGTTTTTTACGGTGTTTCTCCTCAGCGAAGTTCTGACAAAACCCTCTGTAGTAAAATTGTTATGAAAAGCTTATCGAAATTCGCCGTTCGGAACCGGCAATAAACTGTAGGTCCCTTTCACCTATGGGAAAATGAAATCACACACAACATGAGTGATTGAGAGAAGCTCGGCTTAGGTTCTTCATGGACTCTAACGCCAACATACATACATACAAACATCAACTAAACACTCGTTCTTGTGACATCAAATCCAATAGTACTTTGAAATGTCAACCGAATTTCAAGTTTTTCTCATTGCGAGAGAGTTCCTAAACATTCTCTCAGCCCATCCACCAATGAACGTGCTTACTCTCAATTTGTCCATATGAGAACTTCAAATTGTAAATGTGTAAGCTCCAATATGTTTGGGTTTCAAGGCTCCACCACGAAGAAACACCTGGTTCGATGACGAGTGCAGGACGAGTCATACAGCGAAGCAGGATGCATATAAGGCCTCGCTGCATAAAAGAACAAGAGCAGCTCGTGAACTCTACGAGCTAAAAAGAAGGGAGGAGCATAAGATTCTTAGAAGAAAGAAGAAAGAGCACGAGAAGCGCGCGATTGAGGATTTGAAGAGGTGTTACTGCAGGCGTGACGTTCAAAAGTTTTATCAACAGATAAAGCGAACATGCCAAGGTTATAAAGCCAGAACGGAAGCCTGCAGGGATGAGAACGGACACCTAGTAGTAGAACAGCAGTCGATGCTGAGAATATGGAAAAACCACTCCTGCACTGCAGACTGTATAACGGCGATGTTAGTCAATATACCGCTGTCAGGCAGAATGATCCATTTCTAATCGACGGAGACCGCAGAGAATTCTGTCCCCCTGACCTCGACGAAGTTAAGATTGCCATATCGAAGCTCAAGTCGAATAAAGCTGCTGGCGCAGACGGACTGTCTGCTGAGCTCTTCAAGGCAACTGGGGATGACCTGATTGGGAGCATGCACCAGCTCATCCGTAAGATATGGTTAGAGGAAAGCATGCCCGAGGAATGGAGCATCAGCATCGTATGCCCGATCCACAAGAAGGGAGACCCCTCTGATTGCGCCAACTATAGAGGAATAAGTCTCCTTAACATCGCCTACAAAATCTTCTCTGCCGTTTTGTGTGAACGCCTGAAGCCTTTTGTAAATAAGCTGATAGGTCCTCATCAGTTCGGATTCAGGCCAGGGTAGTCCACCATCGACTAAATCTTCACACTACCGCTGATCCTGGAAAAACCAATGAATTTCAAGTCGACACTCACCACCTATTTGTCGAGTTCAACACCGCATACGGCAGCGTAATTAGAGACGAGCTTTACAACGCTATGTCTACCTTTGACATACCTGCTAAACTCGTCAGACTATGCAGGATGACTTTGAAGAATGCTCGCTGCTCCATCCGAATCGGTGAACTTCTTACCGATAGTTTTGATGTCAAAAAAGGATTTAGGCAGGGCGATGCGCTGTCGTGTGATTTCTTCAACATCATATTGGAAATGATTGTGCAAAAATCACTGGCCAATACAAGAGGCACAATCTATTTCAAATCCTCGCAACTCCTTGCATACGCCGACGACATTGACATAGTAGGTAGATCACAGCGAGATGTCAATGAGGCGTCTGCGGGTATTGAGATGGAGGCGGCGAAAATTGGTTTGGCGATAAACGAGGGCAAAACTAAATATATGCTGTCATCAAAAAAGGACGCTCACCACCGACGTCTTGGCCAGAACGTTTGTATAGGCAGATATAAGTTCGTGGTAGTTAAGGACTTCGTCTACCTTGGCTCCGCAGAGACCTGGAACAACGACATCAGTTCCGAAATCAAACGCAGAATCACTCTTGCCAATTGCTGTTTCTTTGGGCTCAGGAGGCAATTGAGTAATAGAGCCCTCTCCTGAACGACAAAGTTGACTCTATGTAAGACCCTTATCATCCCGATCCTGTTGTACGGCGCAGAAGCATGGACACTATCAAAAGCGGATGAGGAGGCCCTTAGTCGGTTCGGGGAATGGAGGAAAGATTCAACCACGAACTTTACGGGCTGTACAGCGACATGTGTCTAGTCGGGCGTCTACGGATTCAACGCCTAAGATGGCTGGGTCATGTAGAGCGAATGGACACCTCAGCTCCAGCCCGGAGAATCTTTGAACCCAACCCCGAGGGACGAAAAAGCAGTAGACGGCCGCACATAGGGGGAAGAGGACCTCAGCCAACTGGGTTTGCGGCAGTGGAAAAGGCTAGCAAAACATCGTGCTAGTTGGAGGGGCACGTCACGAACTCTAGCGCCCGTTAAGAAGAGGAATCTGTGCTCAGAAAAGATAAAATTACTTTTGAGTGATTTGGAGAGAGGTAAAATTTTTGCAATTTTAAAGCCATCAGGAAAAACACAAGTGGTTATTATCGTTACAGAAATGTACATATGTCCATTGGGAAATTCAATATCTGTGGTTTTATGTGTCTCGGTTCTAACCGACTACAGTGTATATGACATTTGACCACTTTATGAACACATCCGAAGAGCAGTTCGAGCAAACAGAGCTACTCGAATGTCGTAAAAAAATATTTTTTGTTTTTCTTCTGTGCTTTGTCATCCCACTTTATTGATAAAAGTATTAAGAGCAAAAGCCATTAATCAGTGCACCAGAAATAGCGACGAAAATAGTCATTAAATTCGTGATTACCACGTAGAGCATCTCATCCACATAGACGACAAAGCACCTAGTCTACATACGTGTGCTGCAATATGTTATACTTGTTCCATCAATAACCTTCCCAGCCACCAGGGGGTTCAAGCTGCGTGGAAGCTTAGAAAAATCACCGAAAATCCAATATCTACTAGTACTCGGAAGTTGATAATTATTTAGTGAACTAACAGCTAACAGCGGAGCAGTTAGTTATGTCTTCAGAGGCAAATCAATTTTCAAGGAAAATCGATTTAATTGAGCCCACAACAGGAAAGTTATTTTTCGAGACTAAAACTGAATTGGTTTTCTGTAAGCCGCACTTGATGCCATTGAAATCGTTTACATTGGAACGTTTGGAGAATATGCAAAAGAAGGCACAAGAACAAATGCAAGAGAATCGCATTAATACAGCCCTGACAGCCGATAAGTAAACGGTGTTAAGGTCAATTAGAAAAGAAAAACAATAACAGCAACTTTCCTTAAATTCTACTTTATATTTACAAAAACGAAAGAACTTTTTGCGATGGCATACTTGTTATTGAGTGCCATTATACTGGCTCTTATCCTAGCTGGAGTCTCACTCTACCGGTATGGGGACATTCCAAGACAGCATTTACTCGTCACCCTCTCTGTGCTCACAGCCTGGTGTTTTTCGTTTCTAATTGTGTTCACAATACCACTCGACGTCACATCGGTAAGATCGATAGATCACATTGAAACGTATTTCACTGCCTATTACAACTATTGCGGTCCTATAATCTAAAATTTCCCTATTTCTCCCGTGTAGACTGTTTACCGTCAATGTCTTCAAGAGAACATCACCATGAATACCTTGCACGCAGCACAAAAGATATCCAATTCACCTGACCATTGTCAGAAACCCTGGGGTATGGTGCCCGCAACAATATTCCCAAATCTCTGGCGTATAATCTACTGGACATCACAATTCTTAACTTGGTTAATTATGCCGCTCATGCAATCCTATCTGAAAGCTGGTGATTTTACCATCAAGGGCAAGCTGAAGTCGGCCCTGATCGATAATGCCATTTACTACGGATCGTATCTCTTTATTTGTGGAGTGCTACTTATTTATATTGCAGCTAAGGGTGTTTCGCTGGACTGGCAAAAACTTAAGGCGATCGCTTCGTCAGCTTCTAATACTTGGGGTCTCTTCCTTCTTATCCTGCTCTTGGGTAGGTATTTAAATCTATTTCTTTATTTGGTGAAACATCAGCATTTGCTTTCTGTGTTTTCGTTAAAGGTTACGCTTTAGTAGAGGTACCTAGGTCATTTTGGAATAACGCAAAACCTGGCTTCACACTGCAGTATGCCTATTTCAAAGCAGCAAAACTCAGTTCCGAAAAAGCTGAAGCCGAGGAGAACGTCGATGATGTTTTGGAATCACTGCATGGAATTAGCAGATCGGTTCCCAACAATCACGAACTACGTCCCTGCGTCGAGACAATTCTACGAAAAGTGCCTATTGAATTGCAGGAGCGGGCAAATCGAAATTACAATCGTGCTGGAAACGGTTCGTCTACAATTATTCCATCGGAAAAGGCCTTGGTAAGAATCCATAAACAAGTGATCAAATCTCTGCAAACACTGCAGCGTACCGAGGCACTGTGGAGCGTTCAAGTCGAGACTGTTTTTCACCTCGAAGATGTCGCCCGCAACGCCCATTCGTCCGAGCGACGATTTAAACCTGAATTTCCCAAGCATCGTTCGAATATTTCTAGATTGCTCTACAGTCCCACCATAGACTGGTACTGGGAATGTCTATTTAAGGCTCCCTTCTTAAAGGTCATCTGTGTTCTGACAGCCACAATGTCATTCATGGTCGTTTGGAGCGAACTGACCTTCTTCAATCGCGATCCAGTGCTCTCGATATTTGCAAATGTGATCAACTTTGCGCGGGATAACTATGACTTCCTTACAATAGAAATTTTCTCGATGATCGTGCTCTGCTATTTATTCTACTGTGCCTATTCAACTATTCTTCGCATCCGATTTCTCAATCTCTACTATCTGGCACCGCATCATCAAACAAACGAACACAGTTTGATTTTCAGCGGAATGTTGTTGTGTCGTCTTACACCGCCAATGTGTTTAAATTTCCTCGGTCTCATCCATATGGATTCGCATATAATTAAACAACGCATCATGGAGACGTACTATACACAGATCATGGGTCACATGGATGTGATTGGCATCATTTCGGATGGATTCAACATTTACTTCCCAATGTGCATGTTGGCATTCTGTTTGGCTACGTGGTTTAGCTTGGGAAGCCGTGCGTTGAATGCAATGGGCTTCCAGCAGTTTTTGCAGAACGAGACGATAGCGACAGAACTAGTTCAAGAGGGAAAAGACCTGATAGCACGGGAGAAACGTCGCCGACAAAGAGCCGAAGAAGCCATAGCACGGCGACGAGATTTCAATCGAACGGATTCCGAGACAATAGTTCCGAATTTTACAAAGTATCGGTCTGCCAGACCTGGAAGCAGCCTTACCCCTGCCGATGGCCTGTTACGAGATGGAGAACCAACGGGGTATTCCACAGCTAATCGACAACCGGAAATCACTCGCAGCCTCTCCGATGAGATTAACGAACGTTTCGGTATTAGTACGCAAGTTCAAATCGGATTTAAGGGCACGAATGATTTGAGCGAATTCGATGAAGAACGGCGGATAGGATCACCTCCAAGAGGTATATTTGATGATGTGTAGCAGCCCGTAGGTACACAAATCGCAAGGTATTAAGAGCAGTCGGTTGAAGTAAATGAATATTAGAAATCGCATTTGTACTTTGTAGAAATGATGTGTTGATCGGCAGAAACCTGTGGGGAGACATTTATTGTCTCAAGTTGCTAATTGCCGCCTGTCCAAACTCAATCTCGATCAATTAAGAACATATACAATTGCTACCGATCACCTCAATTCAAGCCTTGAGTTTCATGCGATGGCATTTAAGCCCTCTACTAGCTACATGCTTCGTTGATCTCTATTGCATGATAATCGTGACTACGTTGACTTTACCAATTGATGTTTGTCTCTCTACACTCCCCACGCAATCTCGAAACTGACTCCCTCATTGTATTCCATACACGTTTGTCTCTTGCATTTGGACTTTGCTAGGAATATTCGAAGGCAAAACCCTGTATAGTAGTAGTAGTCCACCCACAAGCCTATTAGCGCTTGAAACTTAAATATTTATTTGTACTATGGCTTGATTTCGTTTTTATTTTAGAAAAACCTATTTCCCGAAGTTCGAGATACATTTAATTATTCCTATTTCCTTGATTGTGATTATTTGTAAATTGCTCTTTCTATTTCTTTGTGTTTATTATACTTACATAGTATACATTTACCAATGTATGCATATGTGAATTAACATTTAAGGCTTTCGGCTTGTTTAGGAATGCAGGAAATGTGTAAAGGAGAAACAATTATGTATTATGAATGCTAAATATTTAAAGATACGAATCATTGTGCAGAACACAACAACAGTATATTATTGATATGTATAGGCGATATTAAAATAAATTAGTATTTTATGCAAAACTGATTGTATTGTTAATTGATTGTAAGGATGTATCGATTTTGTATAGACCTTCGGCAACGACTTACATACTTAGGTGGCGCTACAGTCCGTGGTGAACCTGGGCCTCAATCAACAAGCGCCTCCAGCGCCGCACGCCAAGTTGGTTAAGGTCCCCTTCCACCTGCGTGGTCCACCGTTGATGCGGCCGTCCTCTGCCGTGCCTTCTTTCCGGGGTGGATTCGAAGACTCTTCGGGTCGGAGCTGGGGGCAAATGGTCACTTCCGTGAACGTATGACTCGTCACGTAAAAACACGCACGTGGGATTATGTTGTTCTTGAACGTATAACTCGTAATGTAATTTCGAATTATGTGTTCCGTGAACGAGCACTTTTGTTTCCGTGAACGTACTGATTATTTCGAAACGTCATTCGATAGTCAACTTCGTGACGGAATATTCTAAATCGGCAGCAGAATGGAAGTTAAAAGACTGAATTTTACTTTTTTTGTTGGAGAAAAATGTATTGACTTATTTTTGTTCCTTTATAAGATATAAATAATAGTTTATAATGTTTATGAAAACAGTTTGTTTCGGGTTCATATATTCATATATTTTAATTCAACAGCGACTGTTTAATGCTATTTCTCACTTGTTCTCCAATTCTTGTGAGGTTTGTCGCCCGTTCAATTGAGATGTGTTCCGCGATTGTATTGACCGGAGAAGCTTGGTACGGGAACGGGATTCGATAATCGATGCAGATGTTATGCAAAGCTGCGCAAATATTTGCAAATGAAGCTACTTTTTCTGGGCTGTACCGTCCTCTCTGATTATATTGCAGCATTTTCCATCGTTCTTTTAAAATTCCAATTGTGCGCTCAATTACATTCCTTGCTTTGGAATGTATTTGATTAAACAGGCATTCATTTGAGCCTGCTACCGTATTCCTATATGGCGTCACACACCAGGGCTCCGGATATCCAGAATCTCCTGCAAAGAGGTCGTTTTTCAGTGCTAATATTTGAATCTCAAAAAAAAAAGGTTTGTAACATACCAAGGAGCTAGGAATTTTCATTGCCATAAGCTCGGAACTGCTCTTCGAGAAAATTTCTTTCATTTGATTGCTTCCACACAAATGAATCGTGAGCTGATCCTCCATATTTGCAATTAATTGCCAAAATCCGGTTCTTATGATCACAAATCTTTAATAGCAAAACACGAATTTTTTTTTATGTTTTCATTACACAATAATTAACTTACAATCATGACATTCAGGCATTTTCAATTGCTAACTGCCTGAACACAATGAGGTCGCAGTCGCTATCTCCGTTGCAGTCTCGGTCGCGGTGGGCATTGCTGTCGCTAGGATTGGCAAAATCTCACCCACAATGAGGACGCTTTGTTATGTCAAATTTTAACAGCTGTTTTCACCTTTGTCCATATACAAGGTGTCTCAAAAGAAAGTTTATATTTGTTTAGCTTATTGCGTGATCGCTATAAATCCGTGGGGCGCGGGAGATATGTCAATCAGTAGCCTGGCTCTTGGGAATTCACTTGCTATGGAGCGTTTCTCGGGTGCAGACTGCGCGTTGTGCGTGCGAGGGTTTTACAGAAACGGTGATTCGGCGACTGTGGCACGTAGAAAATTCTGCAATATTCGAATTATACGCCATTTAAAGGATGCGCCAAGCGTTCCTCTCATTTGAAAATGGGTAAAAAAGTTTGAAGAGACTGGTTCAACACTAGAAAAATCAACCAAAATCTGGACGGTCAAGGTCATCAATAACGTAAGAAAACGTAAAGAATGTTAATCAGTCTGTTCGCAGTGATCCCGACCTTTCGATTCGGAAGCGCGCAGAGCTGTGCCATTAAATGGTTGTCGCGAACGCGAGGACTTACATTTAGATGACATTATTTTTAAGAAATAAATTCCCAAGCTGTGAACTTTAATGATAAATAAAATTGTTTTCGATAGAATGTTTACTTCGTTTTTAATCGATCCACTAAATATAAACTGTCTTTTGAGACACCTTGTACTTAGAACGAACCGTCAGCCGCCGATTTGAAGATTTCCTTGTGTTTTGTTTTTTATTTCTAGACAGCTGTGACAATGTCGTACTACCGAGTTAAAAGTTTGCCAACTCTCGCGACACACCCTACGACCGAGACAGCGACCGCGACATCGTTGTGTTTACATTATGGGATTTACGTACATTTAACTTTTGACTGGCGACCAAGACAGCGACCACGACCTCATTGTGTTCAGGCAGTTACGCTTTTTCGGACAGGGAAAGCGGATTACTTCCGTCCCGCAAACGTCTCCTTCTGATTTTCTCAGTGGATTCCTCTTTATTTTCATTTAATAGCATGAATAAGACCACCGGATCCATAATTTTCTTATTTTTAGTTTTTTTTAAAATCACTTTTAACTTTTAGACGATTCCAAACCGAAATAAATGACACTTCGAATGAAATTGTATCAGATATTGTACCAGTTTTTGTAGTATAGATCTATTACATTACGTTCCGTGAGCGATCGAATGCCATGATCTCCATATACTCGATACGATCGTTCGTATCGTAATTAATTACGAAACGGATGACTGCTCGATCACGGAAGAGACGATTCGCCCCCTGTATTTCCCATGCGCTCTACATGGCCTAGCCACCTTAGACGCTGTATCCGTTGACGTCGTGCCAGGCCGATGTCGCTGTACAACCCGTACAGTTCTTCGTTATATCTTCTCCTCCATACACCGTTTGAACAACCGGACCGTAGATAGTGCGCAGAATTCTCCTCTCTAAACGACCAAGGACATCTTCATCCGCTTTTGTTAAGGTCCAAGCCTCTGCGCCGTAAAAGAGGACTGGGATGATTAAGGTCTTATACCGTGTCACCTTGGTTTTCCGAGAGAGATCTCTATTTCTCAATTGCCTCTTGAGCCCAACGAAACAGCGGTTGGCAAGACTGATTCTGCGTTTTATCTCAGCGCTGGTGTTGTTGTCGCTGGTCATCAGTGAGCCAACGTAGACGAATTCCTTGACCACCTCAAAGTTATATCCGCCCATGGTGACGTTCTGGCTAATACGTCGGTGCTGTCTCTATTAGATGAAAGCAGATATTTGGTTTTACCCTCAATAACCTTGAGACCCATCTAAGCCGCTTCTACCTCAATGCTTACAAAGGCCTCATTGACGTCTCGCTGTGTCCGTCCAATCACGTCAATGTCGTCGGCGTACGCAAGCAATTGCGCATACTTGAAATAAATCGTACCTCTTGTGTTGGCCAGTGACTCTTGCACGATCTTTTCAAGCACGATGTTGAAAAAGTTGCATGACAGCGCGTCACCTTGCCTAAATCCTTTTTTAACATCAAAGGTCTCGGTTTGCTCATTCTTCTTCTTCTTCTTCTTCTTTGGTGGCGTTACAGCCCATGAAGGACCAGAGCCAAGCTTCTCTATATCATCCATGTTGTGTGTTATTTGTTTTTCGCACAGGTGAAAGGGGCCTACAGTTTAATGCCGATTTCGAACGGCGTGAGTCGAGAAGCTATTTCATGGCAGCGGAGCAGGGGGGTTTTGTCAGTACCCCGCCGAGGAGGAACGGTGCGAAATAAACATTCGATGGGGTTGGTGTTATCGGGATCCGAACTCGCTCATCGTGCGCCAGAGTCCAACACACTAACCACGGCGCCCGGCTTGCTCATTGCCGACCTTAATGGAGCAGCGAGAATTCTCCATTGTCATCCTGCACAGTCGGACGAGGGGTGTTAAAACTAGACATGCCTTTGTATAGCTCATCTCTATACACGCTGTCATACGCAGCCTTGCCTTGAAATCGACGAAGAGGTGGTGAGTGTCGATTTGGTATTTCTGGGTCTTCTCCAAGATCTGCCGTAGCGTGAATATTTGGTCTATTGTGGATTTACCTGGCCTGAAACCACACTGATCAGGTTATCCACAAACGGTTTCAGGCGTTCACACAATACGGCAGAGAAGATCTTATATGCGATGTTAAGGAACGATGCTGAGATTCCATTCCATTCCATTCGTCGGGCATGCTTTCCTCCGACCATACGTTGCAAATGAGATAGTGCATGTACCTTACCAGCTCATCTCCAGCCGCCTTAAGAAGCTCAGCAGACAGGCCGTCTGCGCCCGCGGCTTTTTTAGACTTAAGTCTTGATATCGCTATTTTGACTTCGTCTAGGTCGGATGGACTGAATTCTGTTACATCGTCGTCCATTACGAATGGGTCGTTCTGCCTGACAGCGGTGTCTTGTCTATCATCGCCGTTATACAGTCTGCAGAAGTGGTCTTTCCAAATCCTCAGCATCGACTGCGACTCTACTACCAGTTCTCCATTTTCATCCCTGCAGGCCGCCGCTCTGGCTGTGTAGCCATGGCATGTTCGTTTTACCTTATTGTAAAACTTACAGGCGTCATTCCTGCGGAAGCATCTCTCCATCTCACGTTTTCCGCGCCCTCTCTTCTTTCTTCTGAAAAGCATGTGTTCCTTTCTTCTCTTCTGCTCATAGATTTCGCGAGCAGCTCTCGTCCGCCTCTTGTTTTGCAGCATGGGCTTGTTCGCATTGTTCATCGAACCAGGGGTTTCTAGGTGGTGGCGGTTTGAAACCCAGCACCTCTGAGGCAGCGTCTCTGACAGCGCTCTGGCAATGCGCCCATTCCTGCTCTATTGTTTGTGCTGCTGTGGGCGGATTTTGAGAGAGCTTGGAGGAGACACGATCGGCAAAGATTCTGGCAGTCTCTTGCGATTGTAGCTTTCCGACGTCAAACTTACGTAGTCCTACTCGACTCCTAAGCATTCTTGATATCCTCATTCGTACCTTGGCTACAACAAGGTAGTGGTCCGAGTCAATGTTGGCCCCTCGGAAGGTTCGTACGTCGAGAATACTGAAGGAGTGTCTGGCGTCGATCGCAATGTGATCAATCTGGTTAGTGGTTGATTGATCACAAGACCGCCAGGTACCCTTGTGGATGCTGAGATGGGCGAATCGTGTGCTAGCTACAAGGAGGTTACGCCCCGGTAGGAAATCGATTAGCCTAAGTCCGTTGTCGGAAGTGGTGTTATTGAGGCTAGGCTTTCCTATGATCGACTCAATTTCCTTGAACTATTTTTATGTCGTAGCTGTCACATTAGGCATAGGTTCCATCTAGGAGATCGTAGAATTCTTCTTTGAGTCGATCGTCCTTTTCTTCCGTTGGGGCGTGAGCGCATATTAAGCTAATGTTTCCAAACTTAGCCTTGATGCGGATTGTTATGAGGCGTTCGCTTATATCTCGGAAGCTTAAGACTTTTTGTCGGAGTCTTCCTCGAATAACGAATCCGCACCCGAATAAGCGCTATTTGTTCTCCTTGTAGCAGTTCCCGTAGTAGATGTCGCAGATTTTCATCCGTCTTTTGCCTGGTCCATCCCATCGCACTTCTTGGAGTGCGGTTATATCTGCTATATAGCAATTGGGAGTTTGCTCCAATTGATCGCCTGCACCCGGTCTGTTAAGGGACCTCACACTCCAGGTGTAGACTCTCAAGTCCGTTAGTCGCTTGCAGGGGTCGTCAGCTTTGTATCCGTCCGTATCCGATGCTTGTTGTCGTTTCGGAACAAGCAGGTTTTTACGTGATAGGAATGTTACCCCTAAGCACAACCCCCAACCTGGAGGGCCAGGTTTCTCTTTCCCCTGGCCCCTGGGGGGCACGCGGAGGCTGTGTGTCAACTTTGTTTGTTCGCTCCCTTCTCCCCTCTTCATCTATATAGATGATTTAATAAATCAATTTGCCGAAAAAAGTCAAGAAGAGTGTGTATTTTATTTGAATTGTTTGGCTAGCTCAATTTCTAGGAGGAAGGGATAACTTATAAACAAGAAATATTTATTTTAATTAAATGCAAGCATTTTTGTTTCTGTTGTGAAAAATCTTTACCCTTCATTTGGGCCCCCCAACTAATTTTGATACAGGGCCCCTCCAAGGCACGCTATGCCACTGGTGGAGTGGTCAATATTCTCTTTTATGAACAAGGATGAACCACCTCTTGCCCTTCCTGATAGGTGGTGGCACCCATATGCCGTAGTCAAATAAACGAAGGCAAAACTCTCTAACGACATTTAGTGTACGTCCGGTGCACAACACGAATTTTCATCAGGGAATCGCTGCTGAATAGCAACAAACTGGTGTTAAAAAGTGGATCACTTACTAGAATCTCAAGGGAAAACGGTTATAGTCGAATCCTGGTGAGCCGGTGCAAACAGTGACCAAGCCAGGATTGACGGTCAAGAATGTTGTACACTGTGTTTGGCGGGTTTGGCCTAGAAGCGGCCAGCTTTAGCCAACAGGAGGGGAATATTTTTCCTTCAGAATAACGCCAGCCCATACATATCGATAGGCACTATCTTTTACAAGTCCATCCAGCTGCTAGGATACGCGGATGATATCGACATCATCGCGTGTTCTCGCCGTGGCATTGTGGAAGCACTCACGGCGATTGAAGAACAGGCGAAACGAGTTGGTCTTAAGATCAATGAGGACAAAACGAAATACATGCTGTCAAGCAAAAACCAATCCGTCGCTCACCACCTGGGACAAAATATAACAATTGACAGCTACAATTTCGAGGTAGTTAAGGAGTTTGTCTACCTCGGGGCAAACGTAAATTCCACAAATGACACCACAGTGGAGATCCGGCGTAGAATCGCCCTTGGCAACCGCTGCTACTTCGGCTTGTCCAAACAACTGGGGTCAAAACTCCTCACTCGAAAGACCAAAGTCATGCTTTACAAAACGCTCATCCTGCCAGTCTTGCTGTACGGAGCCGAAAGCTGGACGATAAGCAGGACAGCGGAGCTGATTTTGGGTTCTTTCGAAAGAAAAATTCTGCGCCGGCTATTTGGTCCTGTCTGTGAGGAAGGTGAATGGAGAAGAAGACACAACCGCGAACTCTACGAGCTGTACTAAGATGTGGATGTAGTCCGGAAGGAGAGGATCCGTCGACTACACTGGCTCGGCCACATCGAGCGCATGGACATCAACGCTCCAGCTAAGAGGGTCTTCGACTCCGAGCCTCCTGGTTCGAGAAGAAGAGGAAGACCGAACCTCCGGTATAAAGACCAAGTAATCGCGGATGTAAGACATCTTGGTCTTGACAACCGTCAAGGATGGAAGGCAGCTATAGCTCAGGCTCAGATCCTGCATGGATCGCTGGCCTGATAAGTAAGTAAGTATACATATCGATAGTAAGAAGATTTCGAAGCTTGAATACATAAACCTTTTAGTCTGGATCCCGCCCCAAGTGATTACAACCTGCTCTTGTCCATAGCGAACGATTCTCTTGGTGAAAAAATCGCTTCAGGGGGAGTTTGGGAAAAACGTCGGTTTTAGTTCTTGCCCAAAAGGGACGAGGGCTTCTTCAAGAAAAACGCTAATGAAATCACCTTCAAAATGGCAACAAGTTTTCAAACAAAATGACACTTATTTTAAGGGTCCGCCATCTAACGTTTTTTTTTTTTTTGCAAGTAGTGCTTATTTCGTGAATGGTAACACTTAGCTCATGTCTGATTTGACAGATAATTAGTTTTATCCTTCCGCTGAACGAATATGGTTGTGTATACGCCTGAACAATGCTGGGAAATATTGCGACATTACTTTGAAAATCATGGTAATGTTGCAGAATGTGTGCGAAAATTGCGTACGGATTTCGGAAGAAGAGAAGCACCGTCACCTCCGTATGTTCGTTATCTTGTGAAAAAAGTGAAAGAAACTGGCATCCTCATCGATAAACCAAAGCGTGAAAAGCCAAAAACAGTGCGTACACCCGAGAATAATGCTGCTGCGGCAGAAAGTGTGCGTGAAGCGCCATCAACATTAATTCACCGTCGTTCTCAACAATTGAACATTTCGAAGACATCATTGAGACGAATTTTCCATAAAGACCCTGGTATGACGCCATACAAAGTCCAATTGGTTCAGGAGTTGAAGCCAACTGATCATCCAATGCATTTTCGCTTCGCTAAGTTGGCCTGCGATCGACTTACAGAAGATGCCGATTTTGCCAAAAAAATCATCAGATGAAGCTCATTTTAATCTTGGCGGGTATGTAAACCAGCAAAATTGTCGCATTTGGGGCACAGAAAACCCGCACGCATACATTGAAAAGCCGGTGCATCCAAAACGAGCCACTGTTTGGTGCGGATTTTGGTCCAGAGGCATAATTTGGCCATTTTTCTTCGAAAATGAGCAAGGAGTGGCCGTTACAGTCAATGGCGATCGTTATCGGGTCATGTTGAACGAATTGTTGTTCACAAAAATTGAAGAGGAGCATATTGGCAACATATGATTTCAACAGGACGGCGCTACGTGCCACACAGCCGAAGCTACACTCGATGTTTTGCGCCCTGTTTTTGAAGATCGCATTATCAGCCGCAGAGCTGATGTCGTTTGGCCACCTCGGAGCTGCGATTTGACACCGTTGGACTATTATTTGTGGGATGCCGTCAAAGACAAGTGTTACGCCGACAAGCCAGAGACAATTGACGCTTTAAAGGACAATATTCGTGAAGCCATTGGTGAAATACAGCTGCACACAATCGATAATGTGCTTAAAAGTTGGACCGATCGTATAGGCTACTGCATGGCCAGCCGAGGCAGCTATTTTAATGAAATTATTTTCCATTATTAACCGGAAGGATTGTACTTTCAAATAAAAAAAGAAATTTGAGAAAATATTCAGTAGTTTTTTCATAGCATTTTAAAAAAAAAAGTTATTTGGCGGACCCTTTATAAGCTGGCCGATCTTTGTACCTTCACCAGAAGGTTTCGATTGACTGCTTTGTCCAGAGCAGTCCACTAGACTACGACGCCATACAGGAGGTTAGGCCTTATGACTGCTGTGTAAAGCCAGTACATAATGCTTGGTTGGAGACCCCACCTCCTGACCACTACTTTCTTACAGCTGTAGAGCGCAACAGTTGCTTTCTTGACCCGATCAATAAGTTGGGTTTCCAATTCAGCCTCCTGTCAAGGACTAGGCCTAGATATTTAGCCTGTTCTTTGATTGTTAGTTGAGTTCCACCCAGCCTCGGTGGGTTGAGGGGCGGAATTTTATATTAATAGATCGGTCTTCTTAGGGTTCACCCCAAGTCCACAGTACCGTGTCCAGGTTTCTACTGTATGTAGTGCACTCTGCATAAGGTCGCATAGTGTGCTGGGAAATTTTCCTGTGACGGCAATAGCAATATCATCCGCATAGGCGATCACAGCGTACCCTTCCTGCTCCAGCATCAGCAGTAGTTCGTTGACCACCACGTTCCAGAGGAGAGGGGAGAGTACTCCACCCTGTGGTGTACCTTTGCTGACCATTCTGGTTGAGACGGCACCAGCGAAGTTGGCTTTGACAACTCTTTGTATTAGCAGCTGTCGTACCAGTTCTATCACTGATCCCGTAACACCCAGATCAGACAGCGCCTTGATGACGGCCCATGGTTCAACATTGTTAAAGGCGCCCTCAATGTCGAGAAAGGCGACTAGAGTGTATTGTTTATTTTCCAGAGACCTTTCTATTTTACTGACCAATGAGTGGAGTGCTGTTTCCACCGATTTGCCTTTGTTGTAGGCATGTTGGTTATCCGACAGCCTTCCTGAGATGCAGCTGTACCGGATGTGTACGTCCAAAATCTTCTCTAGAGTTTTTAATAGAAAAGAAGTGAGACTAATAGGCCTTAGGTCATTTACATACGTGTGGGAGCTTTTGCCTGCCTTGGGTATGAAAATGACTTTGGCTACCTTCCACTTGCTGGGGATGTAGGAAAGGGAGAGGCAACTATTGTATATAACCACAAGCCAGGGGAGGATGATATCTGCTACCTGCTGGAGCTCAGCTGGTATGATCCCATCCGGTCCCGGAGACTTGTAGGGTTCAAAGCTCTTTATGGCCCAAAGGACGTTGTTGTAGTTGACCAGGTCAGGAGCACGCTCGAGGGGGGGTGTCGTTGGCTGATTGACCCGTGGAGGTGTCATATCCGAGTCACTACTGCCTGGGAAGTGTGCGCTTAGGAGAAGTTCCAGGGCTTCCTCTCTGGAGGTTGTCCAGGAACCGTCATCACGCATCAGGTGGCTTGGATTATACGGAACCGAGGCCAGAATCTTCCATATTCTTGAGGCCTCGGAAGCCGTCCTTATATTATGGCAGTAGTCCCTCCAGGATTGTCTCTTTGCCTTCCTGGTCGCTGCTTTGAAAGACTTTAGTGCCTCCTTGTAGAGGTCCCAATCCTCTTGCAAGCGGGTATATTTAGCTTTGTTGAAGAGCTCTCTGCTCTCTTTCCTTAGGGAGACTATCTCTTTGTTCCACCAGGGGGGCTTGGGTTTGCCTCTGGGGGTGCTAACTGCACAAGATTGAGACAGTGCTCTATTGAGGGTTTCTGTCAGCTCATTTACTAAGCTGTCTAATTCCGCTGAGGTTAGCGGATAGGTGGGGTGTCTTGCCCCTAGGTGGGGTTCAACATAGGTTCTATATTTTTGCCAGTCAGTTTTCCTGTAGTTCCTCAAAGGAGCTCGGGCACTGACGTGGTTGACTATGCTGAATTGAATGTATCGATGGTCAGAGAGGGACTTTCCAATCTCTGACCTTGTCGACAATGTCCTGCGATGTAAAAGTTACATCCAGGACTTCCTGTCTGTTTTTGGTAATAAAAGTTGGTTCACAGCCGTTGTTGCAAACGGTGAGGTTAGTATGTAATACATAGTTATACAAAGACTCGTTTATGTTGCTGCTTCCCCAAATCGTATGGCGTGCATTCGCATCATATCCTATGATCAAAAGGCAAGAAGAGTGTATATTTTATTTGAATTGTTTGGCTAGCTCAATTTCTAGGAGGAAGGGATAACTTATAAACAAGAAATATTTATTTTAATTAAATGCAAGCATTTTTGTTTCTGTTGTGAAAAATCTTTACCCTTCATTTGGGCCCTCCTACTAATTTTGATACAGGGCCCCTCCAAGGCACGCTATGCCACTGGTGGAGTGGTCAATATTCTCTTTTATGAACAAGGATGAACCACCTCTTCCCCCCCTTCCTGATGGGTACTTACTTACTTACTTAGGTGGCGCTACAGTCCGTGGTGAACCTGGGCCTCAACCAACAAGCGTCTCCAGCCGGCACGGTCTTTGGCCAGCTGTTTCCAGTGCCGCACGCCCAGTTGGTTGAGGTCCCTTTCCACCTGCGTGCACCACCGCTGAGGCGGCCGTCCTCTGCCGCGCCTTCCTTCCGGAGTGAATTCGAAGACTTTTCGGGTCGGAGCTGTATCTTCCATGCGCTCTACATGGCCTAGCCACCTTAGACGCTGTATCCGTAGACGTCGTACCAGGCCGATGTCGCTGTACAACCCGTACAGTTATTCGTTATATCTTCTCCTCCATACACCGTTTGAACAAACGGGACCGTAGATAGTGCGCAGAATTTTCCTCTCGAAGCGACCAAGGGCATCTTCATCCGCTTTTGTTAAGGTCCAAGCCTCTGCGCCGTAAAGGAGGACTGGGATGATCAAGGTCTTATATAGTGTCACCTTGGTTTTCCGAGAGAGGGCTCTACTTGTCAATTGCCTCTTGAGCCCAAAGAAACAGCGGTTGGCAAGAGTGATTCTGCGTTTTATCTCAGCGCTGGTGTTGTTGTCGCTGGTAATCAGTGAGCCAAGGTAGACGAATTCCTTGACCACTTCAAAGTTATATCCGCCCATGGTGACGTTCTGGCCAATACGTCGGTGTTGTCCGTCTCTTTTAGATGAGAGCAGATATTTGGTTTTACCCTCATTAACCTTGAGACCCATCTTAGCCGCTTCTACCTCAATGCTCACAAAAGCCTCATTGACGTCTTGCTGTTTTCGTCCAATTACGTCAATATCGTCGGCGTACGCAAGCAATTGCGTAGACTTGAAATAGATCGTACCTCTTGTGTTGGCCAGTGACTCTTGCACAATCTTTTCAAGCACGATGTTGAAAAAGTTGCACGACAGCGCGTCGCCCTGCCTAAATTCTTTTTTAACATCAAAGGTCTCGGTATGCTCATTACCGACCTTAATGGAGCAACGAGAATTCTTCATTGTCATCCTGCACAGTCGGACGAGTTTGACAGGGATGTTAAAACTAGACATCGCTTTGTACAGCTCGTCTCTATATACGCTGTCATACGCGGCCTTGAAATCGACGAAGAGGTGGTGAGTGTCGATTTGGTATTCCTGGGTCTTCTCCAAGATCTGCCGTAGCGTAAATATTTGGTCTATTGTGGATTTACCTGGCCTAAAACCACACTGATAAGAGCCGATCAGGTTATCCACAAACGGTTTCAGGCGTTCACACAATACGGCAGAGAAGATCTTATATGCGATGTTAAGGAGACTTATTCCCCTATAGTTGGCGCAGTTATAGGGGTCTCCTTTCTTATGGACCGGGCAAACGATGCTGAGATTCCATTCGTCGGGCATGCTTTCCTCCGGCCATACCTTGCAGATGAGATGGTGCATGCACCTTACCAGCTCATCTCCAGCCGCATTAAAAAGCTCAGCAGACAGGCCGTCTGCGCCCGCGGCTTTATTAGACTTAAGTCTTGATATCGCTATTTTGACTTCGTCTAGGTCGGGTGGACCGAATTCTGTTACTTCGTGGTCTATTGCGAATGGCTCGTTCTGCCTGACAGCGGTATCTTGTCTATCATCGCCGTTATACAGTCTGCAGAAGTGGTCTTTCCAAATCCTCAGCATCGACTGCGACTTTACTACCAGTTCTCCATTTTCATCCCTGCAGGCCGCCACTCTGGCTTTGTAGCCATGGCATGTTCGTTTTACCTTGTTGTAAAATTTACGGGCGTCATTCCTGCGGAAGCATCTCTCCATCTCCTCGATCCCACGCTTTCCGTGCTCTCTTTTCTTTCTTCTGAAAAGCGTGTGTTCCTCTCTTCTCTTCTGCTCATAGATTTCGCGAGCAGCTCTCGTCCGTCGTTGCAGCACGGCCTTATATGCCTCTTGTTTTGCTGCATGGGCTTGTCCGCATTGTTCATCGAACCAGGGGTTTCTAGGTGGTGGCTGTTTGAAACCCAGCACCTCTGAGGCAGCATCTCTGACGGCGCTCTGGCAATGAGCCCATTCCTGCTCTATTGTTTGTGCTGCTCTGGGCGGATTTTGAGAGAGCTTTGAGGAGACACGATCGGCAAAGATTCTGGCAGTCTCTTGCGATTGTAGTTTTCCAACGTCAAACTTACGTTGTCCTACTCGACTCCTAAGCATTCTTGATATCCTCATTCGTACCTTGGCTACAACAAGGTAGTGGTCCGAGTCGATGTTGGCCCCTCGGAAGGTTCGTACGTCGAGAATACAGGAGGAGTGTCTGGCGTCGATCGCAATATGATCAATCTGGTTGGTGGTCGATTGATCACAAGACCGCCAGGTACCCTTGTGGATGTTGAGATGGGGGAATCGCGTGCTTGCTACAAGGAGGTTACGCCCCGCTAGGAAATCGATTAGCCTTAATCCGTTGTCGGATGTGGTGTTATGGAGGCTATGCTTTCCTATGATCGACTCAAATATGTCCTCCTTGCCCAGTTTTGCATTAAAATCTCCTAGGACTATTTTTGTGTCGTAGCTGGGACATTGGGCAAGTGTTCTGTCTAGGAGATCGTAGAATTCTTCTTTGAGTCGATCGTCCTTTTCTTCCGTTGGGGCGTGAGCGCATATTAAGCTAATGTTTCCAAATTTAGCTTTGATGCGGATTGTTATGAGGCGTTCGCTTACATCTCGGAAGCTTAAGACTTTTTGTCGGTGTCTTCCTCTAATAACGAATCCGCACCCGAATAGGCGCTGTTTGTTCTCCTTGTAGCAGTTCCCGTAGTAGATGTCGCAGTTTTTCATCCGTTTTTTGCCTGGTCCATCCCATCGCACTTCTTGGAGTGCGGTTATATCTGCTTTATAGCAGTTGTGGGTTTGCTCCAATTGATCGCCTGCACCCGGTCTGTTAAGGGACCTCACATTCCAGGTGCAGACTCTCCAGTCCGTTAGTCGTTTGCAGGGGTCGTCAGCTTTGTATCCGTCCGTATTCGAGGCTTGTTGTCGTTTCGGAACAAGTGGGTTTTTACATGATAGGGATGTTACCCCTAAGCACAACCCCCAACCTGGAGGGCCAGGTTCCTCTTTCCCCAGGAACAAGGGTTGGGTCGCTGCACACATTGGTTCACTACCTGGCGGGTGCCAGGGTAGCTATCCAGGGGGGCCACGCGGAGGCTGTGTGTCAACTTGGATTGAACAGGGACAGAGATCGAAGCTGGCGTTTGCCATGTTAAACGCGATCAACTTCTTTACTCTGTTTGCTCGCTCCCTCCCTCCCAAATGGGTGGTGGCACCAATATGCCGTAGTCAAATAAACGAAGGCCAAACTCTCTAACGACGTTTAGTGTACGTCCGGTGCACAACACGAGATACAAATTATAGAAGATACGGGTTTTTACGCTTTAAATTTTATTCACGTTTTAAGAGTAAACATACATATATGCACATATATCCATCTTTTTTAAAGAACTTATTTGGGCTAAATAAAACGGGAATGAATGTATTTATATTTTCATAAACCGATATAAGGTTTTGTTAAACTTTCTTTTTTCCGTTGATAATTGTTAAACTAAGCATAACGACATGCAAATGTACTTTCTTTTTTTATTGTGGGTTCATAGTTCTTACTCGGTGGGGGAATACAAACTAAAGTTTAACAAATAAGTTGAACGTACATACGTAGGTCTATATGTTTTACTAACATATGTATATATGTATGATTTTAAACTTCTGCTTTTATATGGCCTTAGGCATTACAATGACTAAAAAATTGTATTGGCCCTAAGAAGAAAGCTGAAGATATAATCAGTGTTTCATTAATCGGTTAGGAAATCGTTAAGTACAAGAAAGTCGTCAAGATCGAACTTTTATGGTAGATACTCTGCTTCATTGTGAATCTTCATAACAAAAGAAAAAAATTCTCTTCGTTAAGTGTGTGTAGTTCTGTTTGGAAGTTGGGAAGTCTGTGACTAAAATCTCTGGATTACGTAAGTTCAAACAGATGCTCTTTTTAAGCTTAACGTACTAGTAATAATGTCAGTTGGCCTATAGTCAGCACCAATGAACGACTCATGATTGATACATCGTGCTCCACCTAAGCAAGTGCATGAGCACACGGATGTGTTATCATCGAAATCAGTACAACAGCTTGGAGGTTCCAGAAGTCTGCCTTTCATGTTGTATGAAGATTCAGCATCATAGTCCAAGGGTTGATTTGATGAACCTAGATTTTGATTTGCGTCCTGTTCATCACGCTTAGCTTCTTCGGCTTGCCTGCAAGAACCGTAAAAGAATGGTTAGATTGTGACGTTACCTCATCTATCGTTTTCAATTATAAAACGAATTGAAAAGAATTTGAAATATTTCATTACATTGTCATGAATCTTAAAACAAGCAAGTTAATACTAGCAGCTACTACAGCCAGGCCGAAAAGTATAAAAACTAAGCTGAGCGCTACATAGCCTGGCTTATTCATCAGAGCCTGATCGTTTTGTAGTGCAACATAGTCGCCGAAACCGATTGTTGTTAGCGTTACAAAACAGTAGTAAAAACTGTCGAAATAGCTCCAACCTTCGTAACGCGAAAATACTGCAGCGCCTGTAGTGATGATGATGGACGATAGCATCCCGGTGGCAAGCATCAAATTCATTTCGGTGGCTTCGGTGTGACTGCATTGCATGTATCGCTTTGCACGACGAATTATAACCGAAGCGAATTTATTCAGACGTTCACCGATACTTTGGAACATGACCAGACCTAATGGGATGCCAACCTTTGAATATTAAAGATGAAAGATCACTAAATATCCAGTGGAATGAACACAATACTCCTAATTACCATTGCATAAGCCATGCAGAACGCTTTACCTCCTATTGTCACCGGTGTAGAGTGACCGTAACCAATCATGGCCAGAACTACAGTTGCAAAGTAGAAAGCTCCAGCGAATTTCCATTGTGGTCCTGCTTTATGTGGCTTATTCTCGATAATGACAATCTCCATCATCCGGTAGTCCTCTGCTGTCACGTTGTACTTTTTTACAAAATTATTTTTTATCGCTACCACAAAGACATTGATCATTACACTTATCCACTTGCTTATTCTTGACACTTACTTTGTAAATAGTCCCATCGCCTTGCCTCTGTCTGTGATTCCAGCGAGTCGAACACAGCCGCTCCAATTAGCAGATATGTGAATGTGCACACAACTAGTGACAGGGTCCGGACGTTCTGTCGTTTCATAGTGCAATTAACCAACACACCAAATATTGAATCACCTCGCTCAAAGAGCATTTAGATACTTTCTTAACAGATAGCTCTACAATTGTTTGCTTAACGTTGCTACTGGAGGAAAACCTTCTAAACGGATTCCCATTAACATTTAAAATTGATCCATGTCTTGAGTGGAATTTTTAAAGTAGTTTGCCACTACAATATATGAAATTATTACTTTGAATCAAAAAAATATCTCACTCTGTCTTTTTGAACTGCAATTGAGTATTACTGAAAGTGATAAATACAAAAATATTGATTTTTTCCAATGTCGCATTTTGCTGCTTTGCATAACGATTCTGCGCGATTTTGACTGCAGCAACAATTGTCGACGAAAGTCCTCGTGACTACGAGCATATTTTGTTTTAAAGGCTCACTCTCACAATTCGAGTTCTTCATGCTCTTCTTTCCTATACAAATGAAGGAATTTTGCATAAGTTTTATTTCAAAACTTATATGTTATATTTAGAATAGAATAGGATTAACAAATGATTAACAAAGGCATTAGTTTGCTTTGGTGGGGTTACAGCCCATGAAGGACAAGAGTCAAGCTTCTGCCAATCACCCATGTTGGGTGTGATTTATTTTTCACACAGCTGAAAGGGACCTACAGTTTTTAATGCCGATTCCGAACGGCGTTAGTCGAGAAGCTTTTCCATGGTAAGTGTACTACGGGGGGTTTTGCAAGTACCCGGCCGAGGAAGGACGCCGCGAAATAAACATTCGATAGCGTTGGTGTTATTGGGATCCCAACTCACTCATCGCGCGTCAGAGTCCAACACACTATTTATCATTTATTATTTTTTTTTTCTTTTCAAAAAAAAAAAAAAAAAAAAAACATAACTATCATACGCGCTAGACAAAATGATTTAAACAAGCTTACATCATAACTAATAATACGTGTCTTACTGACCCTAATCGGGCACTC
Source organism: Eumerus sabulonum (assembly GCA_951905685.1). Lineage (NCBI taxonomy): Eukaryota > Metazoa > Arthropoda > Insecta > Diptera > Syrphidae > Eumerus > Eumerus sabulonum. The sequence goes on from OX645060.1 coordinate 181,398,330, forward strand.
TTAAACAAACAATATATACTTAATCTATGTCTTTCGACTACTTAATGTTAACAGTGACTAAATTACTAAATTAAGGGGAGAGGGGAGCGAACAAACAGAGCAAAGAAGTTGATGGCGTTTAACTTGGCAAACGCCAGCTTCGATCTCTGTCCCTGCTCAATCCAAGTTGACACACAGCCTCCGCGTGGCCTCCCCTGGATAGCTATACTGGCACCCGCCAGGTAGTGAACCAATGTGTGCAGCGACCCGACCCCTTGTTCCTGGGGAAAGAGGAACCTGGCCCTCCAGGTTAGGGTTTGCGCTTAGGGTTAACATCCCTATGGCTTAAAACAAAATTTTTGTTCAGAGACAACCAATAGCCTCGGATACGGACGGATTACATGTTGACGACCCCCGCAAACGTCAAAAAGGAAACGAATTTCGGTTCTGCACCTGGAACGTTAGGTTCCTCAATAGACCAGGTGCAGCCGAACAACTGGTCATTTCTTTGGACTGCTATAAGGCAGACATTACCGCGCTCCAAGAAGTGCGATGGGATGGGCCAGGCAAAAAGCGGATGAAAAACTGTGATATATACTACGGAAACTGTTACAGAGAAAATAAACAACGCTTATTCGGATGCGGATTTGTTGTTCGAGGCAGACTCAGGGAAATGTCTGAAGCTTCCAGTATGTAAGCGAACGCCTCATAACTATCCGCATCAAGGCTAATCTCGGCAATGTATGCTTACTATGTGTCCACGCCCCCACAGAGGAAAAAGATGACCGACATAAAGACGACTTCTATGATCTCCTAGGCAGAACGTATCTCAACCAACATGACCCCTCCATCTAGCACGATCTTTCGCTAGCCTTTTCCATTGCTGCACACCCAGTTGGCTGAGGTCCCCTTCCACCTGTGTGCGCCATCTTAAGTGCGGCCGTCCTCTGCTTCTTCTTCCCTCGGGGTCGGATTCAAAGACTCTCCGGGCTGGAGCTGTGATGTCCATTCGCTCTACATGGCCCAGCCATCTTAGGCGTTGAATCCGTAGACGCCTGACTAGGCTCATGTCGCTGTACAGCCCGTAAAGTTCGTGGTTTAATCTCCTCCTCCATCCCCCGTCTGCGTTTATAGGCCCAAAAATCGGGCGCAAAATCTTTCTATCGAACCGACCAAGGGCCTCCTCATCCGCTTTTGACAGTGTCCATACTTCTGCACCGTACAACAGGACCGGGATGATAAGGGTCTTATATAGAGTCAATCTTGTCGTTCGGGAGAGGGCTCTATTACTCATATATGTATGTAGCTTCAAAGGATCTTTCTTAGGAATAGTGCCCGGATTAAAAGCGACTCGGAATTTCAAGAAGACTGGAACGCTTTTGAGCAGGTTGACCGTTCGATTTATGTATCTGAACGAGTTTTATTTACCTATGTTAGGAATGAATAAAACAGTGTTCAGCAATTTTTTTTGTTTAGCTCGATAGTGATACAACTCTAGATATATTCGATCGCCTCAGTCTTTCCCAAGCGCAAATGTATCACTTTGATACACTTCTTCTAAACCAAACTTAACGGAAACTTCAAAATTTGTATTTGTTTCGGAATACTTCCAAAACTTGATAAGTCATGGACTGTGCTTGTTCGGAAATCTGGTCTCTGGGCATCTGGGCCTACCCAAACATGCTCGAGGCTACTCGTAGCTTGAAGAAATCACGAGATATGGTCAAAGAAGGAGAGCAGACCTGATGCCAAACTTCAGCAAGAGGAAAAAAATCTGATTTGTTTGAACGGCGGGTTTGTAGACGTAGCAGCGCATAACACACAAATTCCCACTTTGATAGAGTCGATTCAGTCGATTACTTCATAGCTATGTGTTAGCTTCTGCGAGGCAGGTTTGGCTAGGAGCTAAATACTAACATGCTAACCTTGCTAATGGACGAATTCCTCGCCTTTCTACGGGTAACGGGTTATGTACAATCTGAAATACCCATGACTATACTAGGCTGAGTTACACACATATTTAAGCTGATTGAAGGAAAAGACTTACTGATATGAGTACAATATTGTATTCAATCACAATTTACAATTTCTAATTTTTCGTATACTTTCAATTTAAATTCGTGAGCGGTCCAATAATTACTCTTCACCACCACCTTCCTCCTCTTCATCAAATTCTCCTTCTTCATCAGCCGTAGCTTCTTGGTATTGCTGATACTCCGAAACCAAATCATTCATATTGCTCTCGGCCTCAGTGAACTCCATCTCGTCCATGCCTTCACCGGTGTACCAATGTAAGAAAGCCTTTCTCCTAAACATTGCCGTGAATTGTTCCGATATTCGCTTGAACAACTCCTGAATTGCCGTCGAATTGCCGATAAATGTTGCTGCCATTTTGAGACCTCTCGGCGGAATATCGCACACAGCTGTCTTGCAATTATTCGGAATCCATTCGACGAAGTAACTACTGTTTTTGTTCTGAATGTTCAGCATTTGTTCATCGACTTCTTTCATTGACATTCGCCCACGGAATATTGCTGCTACAGTGAGATATCTGCCGTGACGAGGATCGCAGGCTGCCATCATGTTTTTGGCATCGAACATTTGCTGAGTGAGCTCGGGGACGGTCAGGGCGCGATATTGCTGTGAACCTCTGGATGTCAATGGAGCAAAACCAGGCATGAAGAAATGTAATCGCGGAAATGGAACCATATTCACCGCTAGCTTTCTGAGATCAGCATTCAGCTGACCAGGAAATCGTAAACATGTTGTGACACCAGACATCGTTGCGGACACCAAATGATTCAAGTCACCGTATGTGGGTGTCGTCAATTTCAAGGTCCGGAAACAAATGTCATATAGAGCTTCATTGTCAATGCAATATGTCTCATCGGTATTCTCCACCAATTGATGAACACTCAAGGTTGCGTTGTAGGGCTCCACTACAGTATCGGACACCTTTGGCGATGGCACAACAGAAAATGTATTCATAATTCTATCTGGATATTCTTCTCGAATTTTTGAAATCAGCAATGTTCCCATTCCGGAACCTGTACCTCCGCCAAGAGAATGTGTCAGCTGAAAGCCTTGTAAACAATCACAGCCCTCTGCCTCCTTACGTACCACATCCAAAACGGAATCGACCAATTCAGCTCCCTCTGTATAGTGTCCCTTAGCCCAGTTATTTCCGGCTCCCGACTGTCCAAATACAAAATTGTCCGGACGGAAAATCTGTCCGAATGGTCCCGAACGCACTGAATCCATAGTACCAGGTTCTAGATCAACAAGAATGGCTCTGGGCACATATTTTGCACCGCTCGCTTCGTTGTAGTATACATTTATACGTTCTAATTGAAGATCGCTATCACCGTAATATGTTCCAGAAGCATCAATACAATGCTCGTCGGATATAACCTCCCAAAATTTGCTCCCAATTTGGTTGCCACATTGACCTGCTTGAATATGAACTATTTCACGCATTTTCCTCTAATTGGTTTTTGATTTACGGAAGAAGGATTTGTGGTCGTTGTCTTTTGTAAATTTATATGTAGTTCGCCAAGGTTTGCTCCAAAATCTTTTACGATCTTATAATATTATATATTATAAAGAAAAAATAAAACAAAACAAACCGTGTACGTTTCTATAAAAATAAAATTTTTAATAAACTGTTTGTTCGATTTTTTTCTTACCTACTAGGACCGGTGACGGTGACCTTAAAACGAGCCGCAAAAATGTAAAGTGTTTATTCAGCCTATTCGCTTTGTGGGTATATTTATGGTATGGTGACCGTCATGAAAGCCCTTTTCCGATTGCTCAGGCGCTAATAATTCCGCTAAGAACTGTTTGGAACAATTTGAATAAGAAAGCTAACTTTGGTCATTAGGAGAGAAATTGAGAAATTGTGGTCCAATAGGACAACGCCGGGCCACAACCATCAATATTGACTCGGCAGAAGATTCGGGAAGGATGGCAAAGGACTAACAAGGGCCTCGTAGGGGTAGCATCTATCCGACGGATGCTGGCCTGCTAAAAAGCGAAAAGAGCCACCGCAGTCGAATATCTTGCGGCACTGTTAGTAAGTCCTATCCCCACCTCCTCGTGGTGCCATCTGGCGATGTCCTATGGAAATTGCAGACGGGGAAGGGCGAATGGCGAGCCTCCTGCGCCAAAAAAAAAACAGGATTAGTCGGTTGGGCTACGGCCTAGTAACACGTTACCGTGAAAAAACCACAAACTTCGAAACAAACACAAGCCTCGGATATAACGGACCGGATTTATGTTGACGACCCTTGCAAAAAACGAAAAAAGGACAATGATCTTCGGCTTTGTACGTGGAATGTTAGGTCCCTAAACAGGCCACGTGCAGCCGAACAACTTGCGGACGCCCTAGACCGCTATTAAGCGGACATCACCGCCATCCAGGAAATGCGATGGAATGGACTGGGCATAAAGCGGATGAAAAACTGCGATATTTACTACGGCGACTGCTATAGGGAGAGAGGGCAACGATTGTTTGGATGCGGATTTGTTGTTCGAAGCTTTCGGCATGTGAGCGAACGCCTCATAACAATCCGTATCAAGGCTACATTTTTCAACATCAGCCAGATCTGCGTCCACGCCCCCACGGAAGACAAGGATGACTCCGCCAAAGATGAGTTCTACGATCTCTTAGACAGAACGTATGCCCAATGTCCCAGCTATGACATCAAAATTGTACTAGGAGACTTCAATGCTAAGCTGGGTAAGGAAAGCATATTTGAACGAGTCATCGGCAAACATAGCCTACACGACACCACCTCCGATAACGGACACAGGCTGATTGATCTTGCTACGGGGCGAAATTTCCTTCTAGCCAGTACGCGCTTCCCGCACCTCGATATACACAAAGGCACCTGGCGGTCTTTTGATCAATCGACTACCAACCAGATTGATCACATCGCGATCGACGTCAGACACTCCTCCACTATTCTTGATGTTCGAACTTTCCGAGGGGCTAACATCGACTCGGACCACTATCTTGTTGTAGCCAAGATGCGCTTACGGATATCACGAACGCAACGGAGTAGAGTAAGAATACAAAGTTATGACGTCGGAAAGCTACTATCGCCAGAAACCGCTCGTGCTTTTACCGATCGCGTCTCCCTTAAGCTCTCCAATACACCTCAATCCTCCACGCTATCAATAGAACAGCAGTGGAGCCTTTGCAAACAAGCCCTGAAAAGCTCTGCATCCGAAGTTTTGGGTTTCAAGGCTCCACCACGAAGAAATACCTGGTTCGATGACGAGTGCAGGAGGATCCATACAGCGAAGCAGGATGCATATAAGGCCTCGCTGCAAAAAAGAACAAGAGCAGCTCGAGAGCTCTACGAGTTGAAAAGAAGGGAGGGGCATAAGCTTCTTAAAAGAAAGAAGAAAGAGCACGAGAAGCGAGGAGGATTTGGAGAGGTGTTACTGCAGGCGTGACATTCGAAAGTTTTATCAACAGGTAAAGCGCACATGCCAAGGTTATAAAGCCAGAACGGAGGCCTGCAGGGATGAGAACAGACACTTAGTTGTAGAATCGCAGTCGATGCTGAGAATATGGAAAAAACCACTTCTGCAGACTGTGTAACGGCGATGTTAGTCAATATACCACTGTCAGGCAGAATGATCCATTTCTAACCGACGAAGACCGCAGAGAATTCTGTCCCCCTGACCTCAACCAAGTTAAGAATGCCATATCGAAGCTCAAGTCGAATAAAGCTGCTAGCGCAGACGGACTGTCTGCTAAGGTCTTCGGGGCAGCTGGGGATGACCTGGTTAGGAGTATGCACCAGCTTATCTGTAAAATATAGTCAGAGGAAAGCATGTCCGAGAAATGGAGTCTCAGCATCGTAAGCCCGATCCACAAGAAAGGAGACCCCTCTGATTGCGCCAACTACAGAGGAAAAAGCCTCCTTAACATTGCCTACAAAATCTTCTCTGCCGTTTTGTGTGAACACCTGAAGCCTTTTGTAAATAAGCTGATAGGTCCTTATCAGTGCGGATTCAGGCCAGGGAAGTCCACCATCGACCAAATCTTCACACTTCGGCAGATTCTGGAAAAAATCAATGAATTTCAAGTCGACACTCACCACCTATTTGTCGACTTCAAAGCCGCATACGACAGCGTAATTAGAGACGAGCTATACAACGCTATGTCTACCTTAGCCATACCTGCTAAATTCATCAGACTATGCAGGATGACTTTGGAGAATGATCGCTGCTCCATCCGAATCGGTGAACACCTTACCGATAGTAAAGATTTAGGCAAGGCGATGCGCTGTCGTGTGATTTCTTCAACATCGTATTGGAAATGATTGTGCAAAAATCACTGGCCAATACAAGAGGCACAATCTATTTCAAAGATGTCAATGAGGCGTTTGCGAGTATTGAGTTTGAGGCGGCGAAAGTTTTTCTGGCGGTAAACGAGGGCAAAACTAAATATATGCTATCAAAAAAGGACGCTCACCACCGACGTCTTGGCCAGAACGTTTGTATTGGCAGATATAATTTCGAGGTAGTTAAGGACTTCGTCTACCTTTGCTCCGCAGTGACCTGGAACAACGACATCAGTTCCGAAATCAAACACAGAATCACTCTTGCCAATCGCTACAATCGCAAGAGACTGCCAGAATCTTTGCCGATTGTGTCTCCTCCAAGCTCTCTCAAAATCCGCCCACAGCAGCACAAACAATAGAGCACGAATGGGCGCATTGCCGGAGCGCCGTCAGAGACGCTTCCTCAGAGGTACTGAGTTTCAACCACCGCCACCTAGAAACACCTGGTTCGATGAACAATGCGAACAAGCCCATGCTGCAAAACAAGAGGCATATAAAGCCATGCTGCAACGACGGACGAGAGCTGCTCGCGAAATCTATGAGCAAAAGAGAAGAGAGGAACACACGCTTCTCAGAAGAGAGAAGAGGGAGCACGGAAAGCGTGAGATCGAGGAGATGGAGAGATGCTTTCGCAGGAATGACGCCTGTAAGTTTTACAATAAGGTAAAACGAACATGCCATGGCTACACAGCCAGAGCGGCGGCCTGCACCTGCAGGGATGAAAATGGAGAACTGGTAGTAAAGTCGCAGTCGATGCTGAGGATTTGGAAGGACCTTTTCTGCAGACTGTATAACGGCGATGATAGGCAAGATACCGCTGTCAGGCAGAACGATTCCTTCGTAATGGACGACAATGAAACAGAATTCAGTCCACCCGACCTAGACGAAGTCAAAACAGCGATATCAAGACTTAAGTCTAATAAAGCCGAGGAGATGAGCTGGTAAGGTGCATGCACCATCTCATTTGCAAGTTATGGTCGGAGGAAAGCATGCCCGACGAATGGAATCTCAGCATCGTTTGCCGGTCCATATGAAAGGAGACCCCTATAACTGCGCCAACTATAGGGGAATAGTCTCCTTAACATCGCATATAAGATCTTCTCTGCCGTATTGTATGAACGCGTGTTACCGTTTGTGGATAACCTGATCGCCTCTTATCAGTGTGGTTTTAGGCCAGGTAAATCCACAATAGACCACATATTTAAGCTACGGCAGATCTTGGAGAAGACCCAGGAATACCACATCGACACTCACCACCTCATCGTCGATTTCAAAGCTGCATATGACGACGTGTATAGAGGTGAGCTATACAAAGCCATGTCTAGTTTTAACATCCCTGCCAAACTCGTCCGACTGTGCAGGATGGCAATGGAGAATTCTCGCTGCTCCATTAAGGTCGGTAATGAGCAAATCAAGACTTTTGATGTTAAAAAAGGATTTAGGCAAGGTGACGCGCTGTCATGCAACTTTTTCAACATCGTGCTTGAAAAAATCGTGCAAGAGTCACTGGTCAATACAAGAGGTACGATTTATTTCAAGTCTACGCAATTGCTTGCGTACGCCGACGATATTGACGTAATTGGACGAAAACAGCAAGACGTCAATGAGGTTTTCGTGAGCATTGAGGTAGAAGCGGCTAAGATGGGTCTCAAGATTAATGAGGGTAAAACCAAATATCTGCTTACATCTAAAAGCGACGGTCAACACCGACATATTGGCCAGAACGTGACCATGGGCGGATATAACTTTGAAGTGGTCAAGGAATTCGTCTACCTTGGCTCACTGATGACCAGCGACAACAACACCAGCGCTGAGATAAAACGCAGAATCACTCTTGCCAACCGCTGTTTCTTTGGGCTCGAGAGGCAATTGAGAAGTAGAGCCCTCTATCGGAATACCAAGGTAACACTATATAAGACCTTAATCATCCCAGTCCTCCTTTACAGCGCAGAGGCTTGGACCTTAACAAAAGCGGACGAAGATGCCCTTGGTCGTTTCGAGAGGAAAATTCTGCGCACTATCTACGGTCCAGTTTGTTCAAACGGTGTATGGAGGAGAAGATATAACGAAGAACTGTAAGGGTTGTACAGCGACATCGGCCTGGTACGACGTCTACGGATAAAGCGTCTAAGGTGGCTAGGCCATGTGGAGCGCATGGAAAATACAGCTCCGACCCGATGTCCACACAATTGCTTGCCTAGGCAGATGACACTGACGTTATTGGACGGACAAAGCGAGACGTCAATGAGGCGTTCGCAAGCATTGAAGCAGAAGCGGCTAAAGTGGGTCTAAGGGTAAATGGGGACAAGACCAAATATATGCTGTCATCCAAGAAAGACGCGCAACACCGACGTCTTGGTCAGAACGTCACCTTCAGCAGCTATATTTTTGAAGTAGTCAAGGACTTCGTCTACCTTGGCTCGATAGTGACAAGCAGCAATGACACCAGCGCTGAGATAAAACGCAGAATAACTCTTGCCAATCGCTGCTTCTTCGGGCTCAAGAGGCAATTGAGTAGTAGAGCCCTCTCTCGAAAAACTATGGTATCCCTCTACTGAGCACCGTGGCGCAGTGGGTAGTGTGTTGGCCTCTGACGCCGATGACACGGGATCGAATCCCGACACAGCCATGTCATCGAATGTGTTTTTCACGGTGTTTCTCCTCAGCGGGGTTCTGACAAAACCCCCTGTAGTAAAATTGTCATGAAAAGCTGCTCGAAACTCGCCGTTCGGAACCGGCAATAAATTGTAGGTCCCTTTCACCTATGGGAAAATGAAATTACACACAACATGGATAATTGACAGAAGCTCGGCACAGGTTCTTCATGGACTGTAACGCCAACATACATCTCTCTACAAAACTTTAATCATCCCGGTGATCCTCTACGGTGCTGAGGCTTGAACGTTATCAAAAGCGGATGAAGAGGCTCTTGGGCGTTTCGAGAGGAAAATTCTGCGTGCAATCTTGGGGCCCGTTTCTGTAAACGGAGAGTGGAGGAAGGGATTCAACCAAGAACTGTACGGGCTGTACAGCGACATCAGCCTAGTTAGACGTCTTCGGATCCAACGTCTAAGATGGCTAGGCCATGTAGAGTGAATGGACATCAACGCTCCGGCCCGAAGAGTCTTCGAGTCCAACCCCGAGGGACGACGCAGCAGAGGACGACCGCATTTAAGGTGGCGCACAGGTGGAAAGGGACCTCAACCAACTAGGCGTGCGGCACTGGAAGCGGCTGGCCGAAGATCGGGCCGGCTGGAGAGGCTTGTTGGTTGAGGCCCTGGTTCACCCCGAACTGTAGCGCGATCAAAGTAAGTAAGTAAGAGTGCTTTAAACGCTGCTTAGCTATCGCTACTGTAGCATATTTAATGTTTGACTCGAGACTCAGGCTGTCACTTGCGTATACTATAGCCAAAATGGTTGAAATATGTAGTGATTTTCCCCACATGAGCCTGCTCCATAAAAGAGTAAAGCGGTCACGCCGGTTGGTTCGCATGAACTTCTTGGGCAAAGGAAATATTAGACCAATCCAGTTGAATCGAATGATTTTTTCAACATCCCAACAAACAAGCGACAACACACCTGTTGGTACATACATATGTATGCCATAGCCAGCTTCGAAGATAGCGTTATCAGCCAAAAACAGATATATTTCGATGCTATCAAAGTGCTCATGTAATTATTCAATCACTTTAAGGGATACATCTCACCAAATCCTCATCGAAATAAACTTATCTGAGAAAGGAAATTCTAATCTAACATCCTTATCCGTTTACTTATCATTGTGTTGCAAAGCCGTTGAAGCTGATAAGAATGACTGCAAATGTTGCACAGATTTCTGTCATCCATCTCAGAGAAAAAACAAAATGTGTCGACATCATGCGGGCAACTACTATAATGTTTCTCAGCGACAGATAAGCAACAAGATGCTCTTTTATGCGCAGATGTGTCATTCAAATTAAAAACCGATAAAGTCACAATGATGCGAGTGGGGGTACATTTACAATGGATTTTGTAAAAAAAAAAATTGATTTTAAGCAAAAGGGTAAAACTATTTGTGGTCATTTGAAAGTTGAAACCTTTTGTATTCAATGCCCTCGTTAGGTCTTCCCCCCTTCAATACCACATGCAGATATTTAAGACCAATGTCAATAGGCACTTCCCCTCCCTCTCCCTAGCTTTCTCCCTGTTACCTTCTGACAAGAATACATCATCACCATTCATCACCAGCGTATGGTATTTGGGCCTCGATCCAATTATGAACAACTGTAGGTAAATGAGATACTTTAGCCCCGGCTTAGAAATCTAGGAGGTGAAGAACACTATCCATGACACTTTGGGAATATGAAAAGTTTTCTGCCGATCGAATTCTTAATGCCTGATCCACAATACTGCGTTAGTGCTAGCTGAGACATCCAACGCAAGCAATTCAATGGGGTAGTCCAAAATACTGCGTTTACGTTGGCGAGCTTACGTTCATTAAAAAATGAGAGGAAATAAGAAAAAATGAGAGCGAGAGAAAACGTAAGCTCACTTAACCAAAGGAGACAAAAGTCAAACACGTAGAAAATTTCTGTACGCTTGAACGACTGTTGCTGTGTATTGATGTGTATGCTGTATCTGTCTATTGCATGGTTTGTGTTGTGTACGTTTACGTCAGTGTTTTGACATGGAGCATCTAATAAAATTGAAGTAAGCATGCGTCGAAGCATTTCTCGTGCCTCGCACCAGCGCAGTATTGTGGATCAGGCATAAGACTCACTCGACTGCACATCTCTAACGACTCTACCGTGAACGGGTCGCATATTAGTTTTCTCTATACATACGCCGTACAACACAACCTGCTTTTGTATACATGTTCATTAGCGATCCGAAAATAGGTATCTGGTGGTGTGTCTCTACACTTTGTGTACTGTTTTATCAAAAAGTATCGCAGCAGCAGTGGCAAAACATTTAGCAGCAACCCGACAATACTTCTCACCATCAGCAATTTCATACAATCAAAACAAGAATATTTGCCCCGCGCCCACACCAAGAGGACGACAATAAGTAGAGTGAGCTTAGTGTAATTTCTTCACGCGTAAATCTCTTGCCCCCGAAACGGAAAAAAGATTACTACGAGGCTCAGTGAGTCAATAGGTGCCAAAGGGACGAGGAAAAATGGAGTGGACCAGAGAAAAAACACTCTCGCTCATTAATGAGTATAAGAAAAGACGCGGTCTATGGGACATGACCCACGAAGATTACCGCAAGAAGGAGATGAAACAGAAGCTGCTTATGGAAGTCTCCGAGAGCCTGGGTGGCGGTATACCAATTGTCGAAATCGAAAAGAAGTTCCACACGCTACGCACACAGTACCATCGCGAAATTAATCGCATGAAACGAAAGGAACCGTACAATTCAAAGTGGTTCGGCTATAAGAATCTCCAATTCCTTAGTTCACCGAAAGCAATGCGAGCGGGTAAGGGTAAAGTAAAAGAAGAAATCACCGAGGATGGTGTCACCAAGTATATTATACGTGACGCTTCGTCCCGTGACTCGGAACCGTCTGTAGCAATAGCTGCAGCCAATTCGACAATCACCACTGAATTCCTCACTATTCCTCGTAACAAGCCGACAACGGTCGCATATGAAACAGCACAAGTGGCTGTTTCGGCACCAGTGCCCGTTGCACGTCCACAAAAATTCGACACAAGTCGTGCCCGTGATCTTGAGAAACTGATTGAGGAAACAACTAAAGACATCGATGAGCCCGAAGACTCCAAACCGAAAATGATGAAGGAAATAACGATCCCGCTGCAGCATCATACATACACCACGGCGCCGATAGTGACGGCTGAAGAAGCCGAACACCAACAACAGCAACAACATCAACAGCAGCATCAACAACCACACCAACACCAGGAACACAACTTGGAAGACGAACACCTGGGCACCATTGATATTCATACTAGTGTCGACGACGATAATATCGGTTATCACCACACGGCTACGCAACGCGTCTTCAAGATTCAACGACGCGATACGTGCAACGAGGAGGACTACTACGAGGAGGAACAAGCCCAGCAGCAACACATCCAAACGAAAAGAGTCTACTATGAGAACGGAAGTGTCACGAGTGCTCCGGCAATGACAGCCCCATCACCAGCGTCCGGAATGAATACCTCCAAGATACAGCAAGCGACATCGACAGCTGGCCGTTATCGTGACGAATTCTCCACGTATGGCGAATACGTGGCCAACGAGATGCGAACAATATCCAACCGAGAGATCTTAACGTCGCTAAAGCACAAGATCAACACGGCACTTTTCGAAGCGAGCATGGCCGACTTGCAGCACAAATGATTGTGCTCACGTAGAGTCTTATTGCTACACTACTTAGGTTTGCGTAGCAAATAATTGTTAATCTAATGGATTTTTTTCAGAATAAAGAGTTTACTAATCATTGTTTGTTGGCAGAAAGGCTAGCTTCTCGCCCAGTTGTAGTGAAACAACAGATTGTCGGGTTAAAACAAACTAATCCTTAACTAGCGTCTACTTTATTACGAATGTGAACAAGGTTATTTGGAGGTTTCTGTCGTGCTATCGTTACGCGCCTGATGCATCTTTTTCATGTGGTCGGTTAAGTAGCGCTTCTGCATCATCTTGAGACCGCAAATGCTGCAGACAAAGTCTGTTGATTTGTCGTGAATCTTTTTGTGTTTAGTAAGGTTATTCAGCGCGGCGAATTTCTTGTAGCACCAGCTACATTCGAATGTCTTCTCTTTGCTCTTGTGCTGCAACTGATGCGAGTCGTGGTGATGTTTGAACTTGAAACCTTTGCCGCAAGTAAAGCATTTGTATGGTGCATCGTTCGAATGTGTCTTTCGGTGAGCGAAGAGCGTCGAATCGGTCTTGAACGATTTGTTACATTCCGTACATTTGAACTCCTTGTCGTCCTTGTTATGAAGACTGCGCTGATGATTGAGGAGCACACGCTTGCACGAGAATGATGCACTACATTGGTCACAAGCAAACTGTTTGCTTGAATTGTGACTGGAATTCATGTGATACTTTAAACCGCTGGTACTGATGAATTGCTTGTCACATTCGGGACACTGCAGTTTATCGGTTGTGGTCGAACTGTCTTCGGCTGAAGATTGAAGGCAGCTTAGGGCATGCTCGGTCATATGAACTATGAGGTCATCACGAGGTTTGAAATTCTTACAGAGATCGCAGCAGAATACCAAGTCGCAGTGCAGGGCCACCAGGTGATCGTTGAGTTGCTGTTGATTCTCCGACTCAACCGAACAGAAGTTGCAGGCAAAAGCCGTATTGGATTTCCTGAAATAAAAGAGTTTTGAGTCATACAACGGCGGGAATATGGGTTTGGTCTTTAGTTCAGTGGTGACGGGGATACAATTAACTATCGATTTTATCCATAACCAATCACCCGAGAACATTGCCCCATAAAGCAAGTACCATCTACTACCATCTACTTACTTTTCTTCAGCACCAGCAATCACATCGCTTGTTGTTTCTGTCTTGAAGTGAACGAGATCAATTATTCCGCCCAACTAGTTTCCATATTGCTACGTACCTTTGTTCGCAGTGGATTCCGCCAAAGTGTCTTTGGCTCGTTTATCCTTTAGCAGTGAAGCGAATTTCTTCTGTGCTTCCTCGCATCGCTTGTAGAACTCATTCCATTTGCTTATCGATGCCAAACACTCCCCGCAAAGATTTTTCGGAAATTCATTACTTTCCTCATCCGCCTATAAGATAATAGTCAACGTGTTAATGATTTCAGCACCAAATTAACATCTATCGAAGGCTACCTTTACGGGTAGGTATTTTCCAATTTCGTCTTTGTATTCGTCGATTGTCCCGCTCTGATTGTCGACTTTTTCGCCGCAAATCCGACACAATTCCTCCAAATTCACTTTATTCGACCCTGCATCCATGGAACCAACTTATCGCGCCTTGAGAATTAACAAAAAAAAAAAAAACATATATGTATCACTACGCGCACAGTGCGATGAAAAGTTTTCTGCTCAAAAATGACATTTGCTTTGGGGGATGGTTTTGTTTACACAACAGAGAGAGTTGACGTTTGGTGACTGGTGTTGCAGTGTTGCACGGAAAATGTTTCTAACTATTGGTTGGAGCAAAAGAGGAAGGATGTTTCGTCGATATCTGGTGTTGACGCGACGAAGTGCTGGAGTGGCGATAAGTTGACGCATTGCTCAACATTTTTGTTTGGCGATTTTTACAAAGGGCCGCTGAGCTATCGGAATGTCGTTATGTCGTGGAAGCAATTGTTTCTTTGCGGACGATGGTAACACACCTGCAACGAGAAGAGGGTCTAAATGTTGAGTGTAATCATTTGTTTGTTGCGGAGTGCATCTGCACTGGAGGTGTCCAGAAAAACTGTTTGGTTTTGATTGGAATTTTAAATTTTTGAAGATATAGACGGGCTATGATTACAGTCAGCGGAACAGTACAACTTTTTGTTTTTTTAATATAGGATGGCAAAGGACTAACAAAGACCTCGTAGGGGTAGCATCTATCCGACGGATGCTGGCCTGCTAAAAAGCGAGAAGAGCCACCGCAGTCGAACATTTTGCGGCACTGTTAGTAAGTCCTATCCCCACGTCCTCGCGGTGCCATCTAGAGATTTCCTATGGAAATTGCAGACGGGGAAGGGCGAAGGGCGTAAAACGAATGCAAAAAACGGAAAAAGGACAATGATCTTCGGCTCTGTACGTGGAATGTTAGGTCCCTAAACAGGCCACGTGCAGCCGAACAACTTGCGGACGCCCTAGACCGCTATAAAGCGGACATAACCGCCATCCAGGAAATGCGATGGAATGTACCGGGTATAAAGCGGATGAAAAACTGCGATATTTACTACGGCGACTGCTATAGGGAGAGAGGACCACGATTGTTCGGGTGCGGATTTGCTGTTCGAGGTGGACTAAGGCAAAAAGTCCTAAGCTTTCGGCATGTGAACGAACGCCTCATAACAATCCGTATCAAGGCTACATTTTTCAACATCAGCCTGATCTGCGTCCACGCCCCCACGGAAGACAAGGATGACTCCGCCAAAGATGAGTTCTACGATCTCTTAGACAGAACGTATGCCCAATGTCCCAGCTATGACATCAAAAATGTACTAGGAGACTTCAATGCTAAGCTGGGTAAGGAAAGCATCGTTGAACAAGTCATCGGCAAACATAGCCTACACGAAACCACATCCGATACCGGACAGGCTAATTGATCTTGCTACGGGGCGAAATCTCCTTCTAGCCAGTAGGCGCATCCCGCACCTCGATATACACAAAGGCACCTTGCGGTCTTTTGATCAATCGACTACCAACCAGATTGATCACATCGCGATCGACGTCAGACACTCCTCCAATATTTTCGATGTCCGAACTTTCCGAGGGGCTAACGTCAACTCGGACCCCTATCTTGCAGTAGCCAAGATGCACCTACGGATATCACGAACGCAGCGGAGTAGAGTAAGAATACAAAGTTATGACGTCGGAAAGCTACTATCGCCAGAAACCGCTCGTGCTTTTACCGATCGCGCCTACCTTAAGCTCTTCAATACACCCTAACCCTCCACGCAATCAATAGAACAGCAGTGGAGCCTTTGCAAACAATGGTGGGTTCCCAGGCTCCGCCACGAGGATTTACACAGCGAAGCAGGATGCATATAAGGCCTCGCTGCATAAAATAACAAGAGCAGCTCGTGAGCTCTACGAGTTAAAAAGAAGGGAGGAGCATAAGGCTCTCAGAAGAAAGAAGAAAGAGCACGAGAAGCGCGCGACTGAGGATTTGGAGAGGTGTTACTGCAGACCTGACGATCGAAAGTGTTATCAACAGATAAAGCGAACATGCCAAGGTTATAAAGCCAGAACGGAAGCCTGCAGGGATGAGAATGGACACCTAGTTGTAGAATCGCAGTCGATGCTGAGAATATGGAAAAACCACTTCTGCAGACTGTATAACGGCGATGTTAGTCAATATACCGCAGAGAATTCCGTCGAATACCTCGACGAAGTTAGGATTGCCATATCGAAACTCAAGTCGAATAAAGCTGCTGGCGCAGACGGACTATCTGCTGAACTCTTCAAGGCAGCTGGGGATGACCTGGTTAGTAGCACGCACCAGCTCATCTGTAAGATATGGTCAGAGGAAAGCATGCCCGAGGAATGGAGTCTCGGCATCCTATGCCCGATCCACAAGATAGGAGACCCCTCTGATTGCGCCAACTACAGAGGAATAAGTCTCCTTAATGTCGCATACAAGATTTTCGCTGCCGTTTTGTGTGAACGCCTGAAGCTATTCGTAAATAAGCTGATAGGTCCTTATCAGTGTGGCCTCAGGCCAGGGAAGTCCACCATCGATCAAATCTTCACACTGTGGCAGATCCTGGAGAAAACCAATGAATTTCAAGTCGACACCCACCATCTCTTCGTCGACTTCGAGGCCGCATACGACAGCGTAATTAGATACGAGTTATATAACGCCATGTTTACTTTTGACATCCCTGCTAAGCTCGTCAGACTATGCAGAATGACTCTGGAAAATGCTCGCTGCTCCATCCGAATCGATGCAGAACTGACCGATAGCTTCGTAGTCAAAAAAGGATTTAGACAGGGCGATGCGCTGTCGTGTGATTTTTTTAACATCCTATTAGAAATGAAAGAGAGCACCGTGGCGCAGTGGGTAGTGTGTTGGCCTCTGACGCCGATGACACGGGATCGAATCCCGACACAGCCATGTCATCGAACGTGTTTTTCACGGTGTTTCTCCTCAGCGGGGTTCTGACAAAACCCCCTGTAGTAAAATTGTCATGAAAAGCATCTCGAAATTCGCCGTTCGGAACCGGCAATAAACTGTAGGTCCCTTTCACCTATGGGAAAATGAAATCACACACAACATGGGTGATTGAGAGAAGCTCGGCTCAGGTCCTTCATGGACTGGAAATGAGATCTCTGATGAACTCGCCAGAACGGGTACAGAGGAAAGCTTCTCAGGACCTGAACCCACTATAGGTCTACCTGCGCCCACGGTAAATTCCTACATTAACGATTGGGTATTTAATACACACAACCGTAGATGGAGGGATTGTCCAGGTTGCAGGATGACTAAACGCGTATGCCCTGATGTCTGCAATAAAACCGCAGCATTCCTGAGGGCGCCATGGCGCAATGGTTAGTGTGTTGGACTCTGGCGCACGATGAGCGAGTTCGGATCCCGATAACACCAACGCCATCGAATGTTTATTTCGCGACGTTCCTCCTCGGCGGGGTACTGGCGAAACCCCCCGTAGTAAACTTGCCATGAAAAAGCTTCTCGACTCACGCCGTTCGGAATCGGCATTAAACTGTAGGTCCCTTTCACCTGTGTGAAAAATAAATCACACACAACATGGGTGATTGAGAGAAGCTTGGCTCTGGTCCTTCATGGGCTGTAATGCCACCAAAGAAGATGATTCCTCCTGTCTTTAAGGAGAAACGACTGCAGAAGGCTTGTGGAAGTCATTACGGGCCACTACACTTTTGCTAAGCACCACTGCGTACTTGGCATCAGTGAGATGCCTACCTGTGCTGCATGTTGCGAGGAGGATGATACTGCAGAGCATTTCCTCTATGATTGTCCCGCCTTTGCTAGCGCACGGTGGCTCGTCCTTGGAGCCGATGTGGTATGTGCCGAATCTCTTAGCTCTACATTACTGAAGCTCCTCGTCACGTTTCTCCGGACAACGGGAAAAATACAGTAATGTAAGGTGTCTGTCTGGAGTACAATGGACCAGTGTTGGCGTCTGAATGCTCCAACAGATAGTAGAAGCCTTTAACACCAACTGCTCCACCTGCTTAACAAAAAAAAAAAAAAAAAAAGAACAAAAAAAGGAAATAGATTATATCAGTGCCATCTTGCTGAAGCCACACGCTGGTCGGGTTCAGCTCGAGTATTTTGGGCACATCATTAACGGCAACATTGTTCTCACGGTCATCTCGTTGGGCCAGAAATCACGCAAAACAGTGCTAGGTGCCTTGGCTGCCCTTGTAATTTCCGAACTCGTTCATCAGACCAAATATGGCAGTTTTGTTTATTAACATACTCGTTCTAGCAGAAATAGAAAGGCAAAAATAAAAGAATGTATCTTCCTCCTGCTTTACTAAGGCCCACTTATCGAAAGTTCGACAGGCTGTTTGGCTTCAAACCAAGATTTTTTTTGTTGAAGGCTGGCAAACAGACCAAAGAAGTTAATCGCGCTTAACATGGCAAACGCCAGCTTCGATCTCTGTCCCTGCTTAATCCAAGTTGACACACAGCCTCCGCGTGTGTCACACCTGGAGTGTGAGATCCCTTAACAGACCGGGTGCAGACGATCAATTGGAGCAAACCCTATATAGCTGATATAACCGCACTCCAAGAAGTGCGATGGGATGGACCAGACAAAAGACGGATGAAAAACTGCGACATCTACTACGGGAACTGCTACAAGGAGAACAAATAGCGCTTATTCGGGGGCGGATTCGTTATTCGAAGAAGACTCCGTCAAAAAGTCTTGAGCTTCCGAGATATAAGCGAACGCCTCATAGCAATCCGCACCAAGGCTAAGTTTGGAAACATTAGCTTAATATGCGCTCACGCCCCAACGGAAGAAAAGGACGATCGACTCAAAGAAGAATTCTACGATCTCCTATATAGAACCTATGCCTAATGTGACAGCTACGACACAAAAATAGTTCTAGGAAATTGAGTCGATCATAGGAAAGCATAGCCTCAATAACACCACTTCCGACAACGGACTTAGGCTAATCGATTTCCTACCGGGGCGTAACCTCCTTGTAGCTAGCACACGATTCGCCCATCTCAGCATCCACAAGGGTACCTGGCGGTCTTTTGATCAATCAATCACCAACCAGATTGATCACATTGCGATCGACGCCAGACACTCCTCCAGTATTCTCGACGTACGAACCTTCCGAAGGGCCAACATTGACTCGGACCACTACCTTGTTGTAGCCAAGGTACGAATGAGGATATCAAGAATGCTTAGGAGTCGAGTAGGACTACGTGAGTTTGACGTCGGAAAGTTACAATCGCAAGGGACTGCCAGAATCTTTGCCGATGGTGTCTCCTCCAAGCTCTCTCAAAATCCGCCCACAGCAGCACAAACAATAGAGCAGGAATGGGCGCAATGCCAGAGCGCTGTCAGAGACGCTGCCTCAGAGGTGCTGGGTTTCAAACCGCCAACACCTAGAAACCCCTGGTTCGATGAACAATGCGAACAAGCCCATGCTGCAAAACAAGAGGCGGACGAGAGCTGCTCGCAAAATCTATGAGCAGAAGAGAAGAAAGGAACACACGCTTTTCAGAAGAAAGAAGAGAGAGCACGGAAAGCGTGAGATCGAGGAGATGGAGAGATGCTTCCGCAGGAATGACGCCCGTAAATCTTACAACAAGGTAAAGCGAACATGCCATGGCTACACAGCCAGAGCGGCGGCCTGCAGGGATGAAAATGGAGAACTGGTAGTAGAGTCGCAGTCGATGCTGAGGATTTGGAAAGACCACTTCTGCAGACTGTATAACGGTGATGATAGACAAGATACTGCTGTCAGGCAGAACGAGCCATTCGTAATGGACGACGATGTAATAGAATTCCGTACACCCGACCTAAACGAATTCGAAATAGCGATATTGAGACTTAAGTCTAATAAAGCCGCGGCCGCAGGCGGCCTGTCTGCTGAGCTTCTTAAGGCGGATGGAGATGAGCTGGTAAGGTGCATGCACCATCTGATTTGCAAGGTATGGTCGGAGGAATGCATGCCCGACGAATGGAATCTCGGCATCGTTTGCCCGGTCTATAAGCAAGGAGACAATAACTGCGCCAACTATATGGGAATAAGTCTTCTTAACATCGCATTCAAGATCTTCTCTGCCGTATTGTGTGAACGCCTGAAACCGTTTGTGGATAACCTGAACGGCTTCTATCAGTGTGGTTTCAGGCCAGGTAAATCCACAATAGACCAAATATTTACGCTACGGCAGATCTTGGAGAAGACCCAGGAATACCAAATCGACACTCACCACCTCTTCGTCTATTTCAAAGCTGCATATGACGGCGTGTATAGAGATGAGCTATACAAAGCCATGTCTAGTTTTAACATACCTGCCAAACTCGCCCGACTGTGACGGATGACAATGGAGAATCCGCGCTGCTCCATTAAGGTCGCTAATGAGCAAGCCGAGACTTTTGATGTTAAAAAAGGATTTAGGCAAGGTGACGCGCTGTCATGCAACTTTTTCAACATCGTGCTTGAAAATATCGTGCAAGAGTCACTGGCCAATACAAGAGGTACGATTTATTACAAGTCTACGCAATTGCTTGCGTACGCCGACGACATTGACGTGACTGAACGGACACAGCTGGACGTCAACCAACCAACCGCTGTTTCCTTGGGCTCAAGAGGCAACTGAGAAGTAGAGCCCTCTCTCGGAAAACCAAGGTAATACTATATAAGACCTTAATCATCCCAGTCCTCCTTTACAGCGCAGAGGCTTGGACCTTAACAAAAGCGGACGAAGATGCCCTTGGTCGTTTCGTGAGGAAAATTCTGCACTATCTACGGTCCCGTTTGTTCAAACAGTGTATGGAGGAGAAGATTTAACGAAGAACTGTACGGGTTGTACAGCGACATCGGCCTGGTACAACGTCTACGGATACAGCGTCTAAGGTGGCTAGGCCATGTAGAGCGCATGGAAAATACAGCTCCGCCCCAAGAGTCTTCGAATCCACCCCAGAAGGAAGGCGCGGCAGAGGACGGCCGCATCAACTCTGGCGCACACAGGTGGAAGGGGAGCTTAACCAACTGGGAGTGCGGCGCTGGAAACAGCTGGCCAAAGATCGTGCCAGCTGGAGACGCTTATTGGTTGAGGCCCAGGTTCACCACCTAATCCCAAACGAAGAAAGGATCTGATATTGACCACAAGGGTGGCATAGGCTAAGACATATGTCTTATTTTTGACACTGTTGTTTCAGAAGTCATGGGTCTAGATTACATTTGCCTAGCCACGATTTTTGTCGCATTTGCATGGATATTGCAGAGGAAGAGGAAGAGGACACGGTTCATCACTTCCTCTCCTCTTGCATCGACATAAGTGAGCTAGCTGTTGTAAAGATGGCTCATCTCCAACGCTTAATGAGAAACTTCGAAGGGTTCCAAATGTTTGGGTGTTGGATTCCCGTGGTAACATAATGGACTAGTCATTCTTAGCCACCTGACATACCTATCGGCTAGGAAATAGATCTCGCCTCTAGCTGATGTTGCAGAAATGATACCGGTGTTTGACCCCAAGGCTCTCGCGGGGTTGACTTCCGAATCATGCAAGAGGAAGGTCCTGTATACCGAGAGAGTCTACAGACTCGGTGAGAAGCTAGTGCTGATTGCTGTGACTACCAGGCTGGTGGGAACGGCGAAATTATGGAGCTGCATTACTACGGTAGAATCTCTGGGGGAGTTTTCTCCGGCTTGTGTCGCAACTTCCCGACGCGACGTTCGATAACGAAGCAAACATCCACCACAGACTACGAGAGCGAAGACAACGCCCTGAGGAAGATACAAACGAGTATGTCTTCGAGATGAAGGTGATCGCATCTCGAGGGCATGTGCAGGGGGTCACACTAGTGAGGTACATTATCCAAGGGATAACAGACTTCGAGTGCCCGGTCGCCCTCCGGGCAGTAAGGCCAACTTCAATCAGCGATATATTGGACATGATACGCTGAGTCGTTGGATTGACGGCTAGCGGTCGTCGCGTGGTAGACAGGCCACGAAGACGAGAGGTAGAGAGCTGGGGGGCTGAACGAGCAGATAGTGGCGGCGCTACAGGTGGCAGAGTAAGGTGCTTCGGTTGTCAACAAATGGGACACTACAGAAGACAACGTCCATTGTTAAATGTCCGAACTGAAAGCGGCGTACGAAAATCTACCGCAGTAAGAAAACCGCAAGGGCCCACTCAGCTGCTCTTGAAGAAGGACCAGACGGAATATGTCAAGAATACTACAGTGAACGGGCTCCAACTCAAAGCCTTCATTGACTTAGGAAGCTACTATGTCACCTTGGGTCGCTCGATTGTAAAAGACGGAGGTGTAAAGTACGTCAAGGACCGGAGGTGATCGCGGAGGTAGCAGTAGACCGACTTACTTTCTGGTGCGAGGCTCTAACCGTACCTGACGAGAGCCAACCATATCCGATGCTAGTCGCACAAAGGCTATTGGACCAACCCCAGGTTAAGGTGGTGAAGACACACAAATGTATCTCGATCACAGACTGCATGATAGATACACCTAGAGCGCTGCTGGTAGCAGAAGGATGACCCCCGACTCAAAACGAGACGAACTATGGCCGGATGACCTCGAGATTGGCCGAATGACCGGAGATTGGAGACAGGCAAAGGCTTGGGGCTCTCGTCAACACGTTCCGAGATTGCTTTGCCAAAAACGCAGACGAACTAGGATCCCAACACCCGCCTGTGTCCAGCCATACAAAATACCCTTCGCAAAGAGAGAGATATTGAAGGAGATGGTGTTGAAGCAGAGGGTGACCCGGCCATCACACTCAGATTACGTGCGGCGGCTACTCTCACAAAGAAGAAGAACAGCGGCGATCGGTTTCGCATCGACTACCGGGCATTGACTAAGGTGACGGTAAAAAGGAAGTTCCCTATGCCCGTCATGGAGGAGGAGGTTTCATTCGATTGGACCCCACGACGGGAAGAAATATTCCCAAAGCTGAAAATGGCCCTTATTCGCCAGCCCGTACTGGTACTTTACGATCCGGAATGTTCTAATGAGGTCCATATGGACGCGTCGTTTCTCGGCCTGGCCGGAATACTACTGCAACCAGTGGTCTTCTATAGTCGAAAACTGTCTATGGACGAAACGAAATACCAATAGTATAAACTAGAGGTTTTGGCCATAATGGAGAGCTAGAACCGCTTCCGGGTGTACCTTTAAGGCAGGCGCTTAAAGGTTGTCACGGGCTGTTAGGCCACAGTTGCAACTAGTACGAAGGCGCAGTTGATCCCCCGCGTAGGGCAAAGACCGAAGCATAGGGGATGTAACACTATTATAAAAATATTACGAAAACATTGTACTTACGACCTTGGTACAGGGTTCATTCGGGAATTAGTCAGGGTATGTACCGGTATAAAAGTTATGAATGAGCAAGATGCCTCGGATACATGGACGGATACTCGACGACGACAACGCACGAAAAAGGAACACGATTTGCGAGTATGCTCCTGGAATGTCAGAACCCTGTAAACAACCGGAGTTGCTCATAAACTAGAAAGAATCCTCACGTAGTACAAGGCGGATATTACTGCGGTCCAGGAAATACGCTGGATAGAAAACGGTATGATGAGGAAGAAAAATTGCGAAATTTATTACAGCTGTCACAAAAGATTGCACTTACTGGGATGCGGATTTGTCGTGGGAAAGCGGTTATGGTCGAAGGTCATCGACCTTAAACCTATAAGTGATCGCCTGGCTGTGATCTGCATCAAAGGCAGATTTGATAACATCGGCCTTATATGTGTACACGCCCCTACCGACGATACTGAAGACACTATCAAGGAGGACTTCTATGACCTTCTGAACAACGCCTACGGCGCTTGTCCAGAGTACGATGTTAAAATGATGGCGAGTGTGAGCAGAAAAGGGCAGCAACCAACGAGGCGTACTAAAAGGCGCTGCAGAGGAAAACCAGGGCAGCGCAAGAAGAGTACCGAGCCAGAAGAAGGGAGGAGAAAAAACTACTGCGACGAAAGAAAAGAATCTTCGCAGCCTCCCAGCTCAAGGATATCGAGGAGTCTAGGGATAAACATAAAACACGTGCATTTTACAAGAAAGCCAAAGGCCTTGCAGGAGGCTTCAAAAAGGGCACTCAGGCTCTTCGAAACTGCGAGGGTAATCTTGTCACCGACCCGCAGGGAATAGTGGATGTACTTAAGCAGCAACTCCAGCCGCTGAAGTAGTCCTCCCACCCAGCATCGAAGAAGTCGGCACAGCTATTCAGAAGCTGAAGAATAACAAGGCCGCAGGCTCAGATGGCTTGCCATCAGAGCTCTTCAAGGCTGGCGGCAATGTTCTGGTAGGGAGCATGCACCAGATCATCTGCAGAATTTGGGAAGACGAAAGCATGCCCGACGACTGGAATACCAGCTCTATATGCCCCATCCACAAAAAAGACGATCCTACCTCTTGCAAGAACTATAGAGGTATATCCCTGCTCAATGTCGCATACAAGATCCTGTCCAGCGTATTGTGTGAACGTCTAAAACCATTTTGCACCGCACTAATCGGCAGCTACCAGTGCGGCTTCCGGCCCGGCAAATCAACTATAGACCAAATTTTCACACTTCGACAAATCCTGGAAAAGACCAACGAGTTTCGAATCGATACACACCATCTTTTCATCGATTTCAAAGCCGCATACGACAGCATTCATCGAGAAGAGCTGTTTGGTGCGATGGCCGAATTCGGGATCCCGGGAAAACTGATCCAGTTGTGTCGCGCCACGCTAAAAAACACGCGATGCACCGTGCAATTGGGTTCTAGGATCTCGAGACCATTCGGAACATGCACCGGACTTCGGCAAGGAGATGCGCTGTCACGTGACTTCTTCAACCTGGTGCTGGAGCAGATAGTGCGACGGCCAGGCGTCAACAGGGAGGGCACTATCTTCTACAAGTCCGTCCAACTGCTAGGATACGCGGATGGTATCGACATCATCGCGTGTTTTCGCCGTGGCATTGCTGTCAAGCAAAAACCAATCCGTCGTCCATCACCTGGGACAAAATATAACAATTGACAGCTACAATTTCGAGGTAGTTAAGGAGTTAAGGAGTTTGTCCACCTCGGGGCAAACGTAAATTCCACAAATGACACCACACTGCTACTTCTGCTTTCCCAAACAACTGGGGTAAAAATTCCTCACTCGAAAGACCAACGTCTTTACAAAACGCTCATTCTGCCAGTCTTGCTGTACGGATCCGAAAATTGGACGATAAGCAGGATAGCGGAGCAGATTTTGGGTTCTTTCGAAAGGTAAAATTCTGCGCCGGATATTTGGTGAGGAAGGTGGATGGGGAAGAAGACACAACCGCGAACTCTACGAGCTATACAAAGATGTGGACGTAGTCCGGAAGGCAAAACTCCGTCGACTACACTGGTTTCACCATATCGAGTGCATGGACATCAACGCTCTAGCTAAGAGGGTCTTCGACTCTAAGCCTCCTGGTTCGAGAAGAGGAAGACTTAACCTCCGGTATAAAGACCAAGTAATCGCGGATGTAAGACATCTTGGTCTTAATAACTGGAAGCAGCGTGCCCGGGACCGTCAAGGATGGAAGGCAGCTATAGCTCAGGCTCAGATCCTCCATGGATCGCTGACCTTATAAGTATGTACCGATTTTCTGAGTCAGACAACCTTGTATACTTGTATAGTACACTAAGGGACAAAATGACAGCTTTCATGCTTACAATAAGCATCTCTGTGTTACGACAGAAACAAATACAAATAAACTAAAAGCTACATCGTTACTTTCAAATGTAAATAATTTCATTTATTTCGGCCATCCATATGAGGAACTGGAATCATTTTCCCAGTCTTCAGGTAGAATTCACCAGTTAAAATCATTCTTCGCACCGGAGGTTTTCTACAACCAAAAACAAATAACATTAAACTCAGCATTTTTATTCTTCCCATACTACGCACTTTTTCTTGTATTCCAAATAAGGTTTGATAACAAGCACATTCTTGGGTACGTTGTGAACAAACTTATCCCATTTGCATTTCAAGTATTCGTTGCGACCCAACGAGAAACTCTCAATTAATTCCTTCTTCGATGCAGTCACATCGAGCATATCTGAGTCGTCACATACCTTCACTATAGTACGCTCTTGATCCTTTTTTAGCTTTTCGATAGAAATATCTTGGGGAAGTATGTAATTTGGTTCACAACATATAAAGCGAGTATCGTCTTCCATGTTTAATTTAAATTAATTTTGTCTACAATTCAAACGGACTCTACTTAATTTTTCTCCTCGCTTTTGCAAAGTGTTTTTATCATTGAAAGTGATTATAGGATTGTAAAACTGAAAATGTGTTCAAAAAATCTGTAACGAAAATTTGCAACGATCAAGGTCGACTTTGCCAGTTATTTGCTTTATTTTTAAACAATCAGGAATATAAAAAACCGGCCAAGTGCGAGTCGGACTCGCGCACGAAGGGTTCCGTACCATCTGTGTATATTGTTACGAAATATTCGATCCGACACCGACTAGGGTTCGCACCACTGGATTGCGATAAACTACAATTGTCTTTTTATCCGAATTAAAACGCACACACTTTTCTTGTTTCACCACAGATTAATTATCTGTGCAGCTTCACCACTTTTCTTTATTATCCAAATCCTATTGAGCACTTTAAGCTTTGTTACACACACAACAACCTTTATTGAAAGCTTTTATTTTCCCACTGTTTAACCGATTGATCACACTGACTTGTCACGCTCTGTTCAATACCACTGTAAAAAAAGCGGCCAAGAAAATAGCACCCGTGGAAAATGAACAAATAAAGAACACCTCTTTTTGATTTGAAATATTTCGGTTTACAGTTTTCGTTGCAATGAAATTTATATCGTTTTTTCTTCCGTTTATATACAAAATTTGTGTTCGAAAAGAAAGAAATGAAAGAAAGAGATGAATTCATTGTTTAGAGCTTTAGACGAATTATGTTCGAATGTACAGGGTGCTTATTAATTTTTAACAACCACAAACTGAATGTATGCCGAGGGCGAGTGTTAGCGCTTATATAGCTCTCGGTCCACCTTCTCGAATATTCGCCGTCGGAAGTTCCCCTTCGGAAATCTCTAGAATGCTCTGACAATTAGCATTACGCCGTTAACAGTTGACATCATCGCAATCTCCGCTTCAAGAGAGCTTTCGAACTTCGACAGCGAAATTCGAACTTAACCGTCGGATTGTGTCTCCGCAACACTGCCCTCCTCCTAAGCTTGTTCGTCCTCGAACAAGCGATTGGATCCTTCTCCGTAATATGGCACTAACCTCTCTACGTGGACAATCTTATACTTCGCCCGTCTGTTTCCCGTCTGCTGTATTCGGTATACCACGTCATTGAGCTTCTTGATGACCTCATATGGCCCGTCCCAGGCTGATTGCAATTTGGGGCAGAAGCCTTTTTTTCGTTGTGGGTTGTACAGCAATACCAATTGTCCTGTCTCGAATCCAGAAGAGTTCGCCCTTAAGTCGTATCTCGCCTTCATTTTATCGCTGACCAAGTTCAGTCGCTCCCGGATGAACTGATGGAGGGAGTTCAGCTGTTCCTTCATTTCGGTTACGAAGTCCTCCCTGTCGCTAATTGTCGGTAGTACCACGCCGAACTTCAAATCCGATGGAAGTCGGAGATCAGTTCCAAAAATGGCTTCGGCTGGAGTTATTGCCGTTGAATTGTGCTGTGCCGAACGGTATGCCATTAAGAAAAGGGGAAGATGTTCATCCCAGTCCTTCTGATCTCCGACGACGACTTTTCTCAAGTATTCCTCCATCGTCCGGTTGAACCTTTCGACCATGCCATCAGATTGTGGGTGTAATGGTGTTGTCCGTGTCTTTCATATACCTAGCATGTCGCAGACTTCTTTGAACACCGACGACTCGAAGTTCCTCCCTTGGTCTGAGTGCAGTTCCAGCGGTACTCCGTAACGCGCAACTCAGTTGTTCACGAACGCATCCGAAATGGTTTTGGCTTCCTGGTTCGGGATGCAAAACACCTCAGGCCATTTGCTGAAGTCATCGATCACCACCAGCGCGTATTTGTTTCCAGCGTTGCTCGTTGGGAATGGGCCTGCGATGTACATGGCGATACGTTCGTACTGCTGCATGTTTCCTCGAGTTTTCCTAACTGGCCCCTTTGACTTAGCACACTGTTCACACCTGCGAATGAAATTTGTGACCGACTCATGGCATCCTACCCAGTAGAAACGTCTCTTGATCTTTTCTACAGTCTTGTTAACACCAAGATGACCCCCGCTTGGTCCCTCGTGGTATTCTCGGATGACCTCGTCGATTTGTCCTTTTGGAATTACCAGCAGATCGTTTACAATGTTCCCGTCCTCACTTTCCCAACTGCGGTAGAGGCAACCGTTCTTCAGCATCAAACTCTGCCATTGAGCCCAGTAAGCTTTCACGATTGGGCTTTCACTTGATATTTGCTGCCAACTTGGTCGAAAACCTCGTTCTTGGTAGTCGATGATGACTGCCAGATCGGCATCTTCTCGTTGCTTTCTTCCGACGTTCTCGACAGTCCAGGAATCTTCTGGCAGCACTTGGAAACGACGGATGTCGGTGACGTGTTCCTTGGTCTCGGCACGTGAACAATATTTGCATCCAACATCGCAAAGTCGCCTCGATAATGCATCCGCATTTCCACGACTGTTTCCCATCCGGTATTCGCGTGTTCTCGCTTGGTCTCCTTTTGGCGAATCAAACCTCGGACTCCTTCTTACCAGACGGCAATTTCTCGCCATGTGCCCCTGCTGGTTGCAGATGTAGCATCAACCTGGGAACGGGCGGCTCCTACTCACCGTTGTTTCTCTGGAACTACGCCGCAATTTGCTGGAAGGACGCTTTCTCCGCAGACGACAGTCTTTTGCAATGTGCCCCTGCTGGTCGCAGATATAGCAGCTACCTGGGAACGAGCGACTCCTACTCACTGTCGTTGCTCTGGAATTACGTCGCAATTTGCTGGAGCAACGCTTTCTCCGTAGGAGGCAGTTTCTCGCAATGTGGCCCCGCTGGTCGCAGATGTAGCATCTACCCGGGAATAAACCACTCCTACTCGCCGTTGTTGTTTTGGAATTATCCTGGTCTTCAGATATGCGCCGTAATTTGATGGAAGGTCGGCATATCAAGAGCGATGTTTCACATGCGAGAGCGCTGGCAACTGTCTCCTTGAAAGATGTCGTTTCCACGGAACGGAACGGAACGACGGAACGGAATCAATGGGGAGAAGAAGACCGTGTGGCCGCTCTAGTAATTTCGCTTAAAGGCGAAGCAGCTGATGTACTACAGACCATCCCGGAAACCCTGAGAAAGAACTACACAGCCATATGGGAAGCTCTTCATCGAAGATACGGCAGTGAGCAAATGCAGGAGATGCACAAGCTGGAACTTAAAGGACGCAAGCAGCGAGGAAACGAGACCATCCAGCAGTACGCTGCCGACATCGAGAGGCTGTCTCATCTAGCCTACGCGGATGTTCCAGTTGATGTGGTAGAGAAACTGAAAACGGATTCTTTCATCCAAGGGCTAAGAGACCCCGATACGCAACGAAGTCTGATTCTTCTGCCGAAGACATCTTTCAAGGAGACAGTTGCCAGCGCTCTCGCATGTGAAACATCGCTCTTGATATGCCGACCTTCCATCAAACTACGGCGTATATCTCAAGACCAGGATAGTTCCCGAACAACAACGGCGAGTAGGAGTGGTTCATTCCCGGGTAGATGCTACATCTGCGACCAGCAGGGGCACATTGCGAGAAACTGCCGTCTGCGAAGAAAGCGTTCGAGGTCTAGTTCGCCAAAAAGAGACCAAGGAACGCGAACGTGGAGGTGCAAAAGGTGCACCTAACAATCCGTTAAAATAAAACGAGTCAGTGCAGAGGGGCATGCGCTGGCTTCCACATTGGAGTGTCCCAGCATCCTCGTATCCCGAATCCCGCCAGCAGCTTGCACGAGCTCACCAAAGAGAATCGGCCATTCAAGTGGTAGAAGCCGCAGGAGGAAGCGTTCATTCACCTGAAGGAATTGCTCTGCAGTGCGTGGATTCTTGCATATCCTGTCCCTACTACAGTAGGATCCTATCGAAGCCGGAGAGGAACTACTGTGTAACTAGGAGGGAGCTTTTAGCCGTGGTTGACTGTGTCAAGCATTTCCACAAATATCTCTATGGCCAAGCTTTTCATCTTAGGACGGACCACGCAGCGTTGAGGTGGCTGCTGCAGTTCAAAAACCCGGAAGGCCAGCTTGCTAGGTGGATGGAGAGAATCCAGAGTTATGACTTCAGTATCGAACACCGGAAGGGAAGCAGTCACGGAAATGCGGATGCATTATCGAGGCGACCTTGCGATGTTGAATGCAAACATTGTTCACGTGCCGAAACCAAGGAACAGGTCACCGACATCCGTCGTTTCCATGTGCTGCCAGAAGATTCCTGGACTGTCGAGAAGGTCGGAAGAAAGCAGCGAGACGACGCCGATCTGGCAGTCATCATCGACTACCAAGAACGAGGTTTTCGACCAAGTTGGCAGCAAATATCCAGTGAAAGCCCAATCGTGAAAGCTTACTGGGCTCAATGGCAGAGTTTGAGGCTGAAGAACGGTTGCCTCTACCGCAGTTGGGAAAGTGAGGACGGGAACATTGTAAACGATCTGCTGGTAATTCCAAAGGGACAAATCGACGAGGTCATCCGAGAATACCACGAGAGACCAAGCGGAGGTCTACAAGACTGTAGAAAAGGTCAAGAGTCGTTTCTACTGGGTAGGATGCCATGAGTCGGTTACGCGTTTAATTCGCAGGTGTGAAAACTGTGCGAAGGCAATGGGTCCAGTTGGGAAAACTCGAGGAAATATGCAGCAGTACAATGTTGGAGCACCGTTCGAACGTATCGCCATGTACATCGCAGGCCCATTCCCAACGAGCAACGCTGGAAACAAATACGCGCTGGTGGTGATCGATTACTTCAGCAAATGGCCTGAGGTGTTTTGCATCCCGAATCAAGAAGCCAAAACTATTTCGGATGCCTTCGTGAATAACTGGGTTTCGCGTTACGGAGTACCGCTGGAACTGCACTCAGACCAAGGAAAGAACTTCGAGTCGTCGGTGTTCAAAGAACTCTGCGACATGCTAGGTATCAGAAAGACACGGACAACACCATTACACCCACAATCTGATGGCATGGTCGAAAGGTTCAACCGGACGATGGAGGAATACTTGAGAAAAGTCGTCGTCGGAGATCAGAAGGACTGGGATGAACATCTACCCCTGTTCTTAATGGCGTACCGTTCGGCACAGCACAATTCAACGGCAACAACACCAGCTGAAGCCATTTTTGGAACTGATCTTCGACTTCCATCGGACTTGAAGTTCGGCGTGGTACTACCGACAACTAGCGGCAGGGAGGACTTCATAACCGAAAAGAGAGAACAGCTGAACTTCATCCATCAGTTCATCCGGGAGCGACTGAACTTGGTCAGCGATAAAATGAAGGCGCGATACGACTTAAGGGCGAACACTTCTGGATTCGAGACAGGACAATTGGTATTGCTGTACAACCCACAACGAAAAAAAGGCTTCTGCCCCAAATTGCAATCAGCCTGGGACGGGCCATATGAGGTCATCAAGAAGCTCAATGACGTGGTATACAGAATACAGCAGACGGGAAACAGACGGGCGAAGTATAAGATTGTCCACGCAGAGAGGTTAGCGCCATATTACGGGGTAGGATCCAATCGCTTGTTCGAGGACGAACAAGTTTAGGAGGAGGGCAGTGTTGCGGAGGCACAAACCGACGGTTAAGTTCGAATTTCGCTGTCGAAGTTCGAAAGCTCTCTTGAAGCGGAGATTGCGATGATGTCAACTGTCAATGATGTCAGAGCATTCTAGAGATTTTCGAAGGGGAACTTCCGACGGCGAACATTCGAGAAGGTGGACCGAGAGCTATATAAACGTTCTCGACAGTCCAGGAATCTTCTGGCAGCACTTGGAAACGACGGATGTCGGTGACGTGTTCCTTGGTCTCGGCACGTGAACAATATTTGCATCCAACATCGCAAAGTCGCCTCGATAATGCATCCGCATTTCCACGACTGTTTCCCATCCGGTATTCGCGTGTTCTCGCTTGGTCTCCTTTTGGCGAATCAAACCTCGGACTCCTTCTTACCAGACGGCAATTTCTCGCCATGTGCCCCTGCTGGTTGCAGATGTAGCATCAACCTGGGAACGGGCGGCTCCTACTCACCGTTGTTTCTCTGGAACTACGCCGCAATTTGCTGGAAGGACGCTTTCTCCGCAGACGACAGTCTTTTGTAATGTGCCCCTGCTGGTCGCAGATATAGCAGCTACCTGGGAACGAGCGACTCCTACTCACTGTCGTTGCTCTGGAATTACGTCGCAATTTGCTGGAGCAACGCTTTCTCCGTAGGAGGCAGTTTCTCGCAATGTGGCCCCGCTGGTCGCAGATGTAGCATCTACCCGGGAATAAACCACTCCTACTCGCCGTTGTTGTTTTGGAATTATCCTGGTCTTCAGATATGCGCCGTAATTTGATGGAAGGTCGGCATATCAAGAGCGATGTTTCACATGCGAGAGCGCTGGCAACTGTCTCCTTGAAAGATGTCGTTTCCACGGAACGGAACGGAACGACGGAACGGAATCAATGGGGAGAAGAAGACCGTGTGGCCGCTCTAGTAATTTCGCTTAAAGGCGAAGCAGCTGATGTACTACAGACCATCCCGGAAACCCTGAGAAAGAACTACACAGCCATATGGGAAGCTCTTCATCGAAGATACGGCAGTGAGCAAATGCAGGAGATGCACAAGCTGGAACTTAAAGGACGCAAGCAGCGAGGAAACGAGACCATCCAGCAGTACGCTGCCGACATCGAGAGGCTGTCTCATCTAGCCTACGCGGATGTTCCAGTTGATGTGGTAGAGAAACTGAAAACGGATTCTTTCATCCAAGGGCTAAGAGACCCCGATACGCAACGAAGTCTGATTCTTCTGCCGAAGACATCTTTCAAGGAGACAGTTGCCAGCGCTCTCGCATGTGAAACATCGCTCTTGATATGCCGACCTTCCATCAAACTACGGCGTATATCTCAAGACCAGGATAGTTCCCGAACAACAACGGCGAGTAGGAGTGGTTCATTCCCGGGTAGATGCTACATCTGCGACCAGCAGGGGCACATTGCGAGAAACTGCCGTCTGCGAAGAAAGCGTTCGAGGTCTAGTTCGCCAAAAAGAGACCAAGGAACGCGAACGTGGAGGTGCAAAAGGTGCACCTAACAATCCGTTAAAATAAAACGAGTCAGTGCAGAGGGGCATGCGCTGGCTTCCACATTGGAGTGTCCCAGCATCCTCGTATCCCGAATCTGTAGGGGTGCAACCAGCCTAGTCATCGAGGGAAGGATGGACGGGCGACGATATCTGCTAACGTTGGACACGGGCGCAACTCATTCAGTCATCCGAAGCGGATTGGTTTCTGACATCGAACCATTTTCCGAGGTAAGGCTTCGTACAGTAACTGGTGAGAAGGCGGAAGTTAAGGGAAAGGTCCAGAAAAGAATTACGGTGGGTACCGTCGAGTTTTAGCATGATTTCATTGTCGCGGACATTACTGATGACATCATAATCGTCGTCGACTTCATGATTAGGCATGGCTTCACATTGGACCTCAACCAAAAAGTGATGAAGTATGGCAACTTGGAGCTCCCATTAACAATGGATAATGGACAGGGTAACAAGGTCAGGCGAATAGTCGTGCAAGCGCGCCAAACAGTTCCCCCGAATGCAGAAGCTGAGGTTTGGGCAAAGATAGAAGAGGATGCGGGGACAAGCCGAACCCGATAAAAGAAATCGACCCAGCGTTATAGTTGTTGGAAGGGCTCTCGTGGAACCCCGACATGAACAATTGGTTCCAGTACGAGTCCTGAATCCTGCCAGTACACCTAGGACGATACACAAGAGAACAACGATCGCTCAACGCCAAGAAGCTGCCGCCGTTATGAACTGCGAAGATAAGAAGCACCGGGAAATCCAGAAAAACAAACCGTTCTTGAAATCAATGGCCAGAGAGTGGACGCAACATCTAGTGGAGAAGCAGAAAAGTAAAGCACTCTCTCTGCTTCGTAAATATTGGAGAATTTTTGCAAATGGTAAGAACTGTGGAAGAACATCAATTGTGAAGCACAGAATAAACACAAGGGACTCTAGACCGATCCGGCAACCACCGAGGAGGGTACCTTTGGCGAAAGAAGGAGAGGTGATCAAACTAATCGACGAGATGGAAAAGGAGGGCGTGATCGAACCATCTGCAAGCACATGGAGTTCGCCAGTAGTGCTAGTTAAGAAAAAGGATGGAAGCACCCGATTCTGCGTGGACTGTAGGAAGCTGAACGACGTCACGAAGAAGGACAGCTATCCTTTACCGCGAATCGACGACACCTTGGACGCACTATCTGGTGCAAAGTCGTTCTCGACGCTGGACTTGCAAAGCGGATACTGGCAAATAGAGCTTGACAAGCAAGACAAGGAAAAGACCGCGTTCACCGCCGGGGGAGAGTTGTGGCAATTCTCTGTGATGCCCTTCGGTCTTTGCAATGCGCCAGCCACCTTCGAAAGACTAATGAACCGGGTACTAAGAGGACTTCACTGGAGGACTTGCCTTGTCTATCTGGATGACATAATTGTCATGGGCAAGGATTTCGACGATCACCTTAAGAAGCTTGAAGAGGTACTGGAACGTATTCAAGCAGCCGGACTGAAATTGAGCCCGAAGAAATGTTCGCTCACATGTGGACATGCGGTGACTGCAGAAGGAGTCCACACAGATGAAAAGAAAATCTCGGCGGTTAAGGAATGGCCTCGGCCGAAGAATCTCCATGAGTTAAGATTATTCCTGGGACTTTGCACATATTACAGGCGATTCGTCCCAGGATTTGCAAACGTCGCCAGCAGCTTGCACGAGCTCACCAAAAAGAATCGGCCATTCAAGTGGTAGAAGCCGCAGGAGGAAGCGTTCATTCACCTGAAGGAATTGCTCTGCAGTGCGTGGATTCTTGCATATCCTGTCCCTACTACAGTAGGATCCTATCGAAGCCGGAGAGGAACTACTGTGTAACTAGGAGGGAGCTTTTAGCCGTGGTTGACTGTGTCAAGCATTTCCACAAATATCTCTATGGCCAAGCTTTTCATCTTAGGACGGACCACGCAGCGTTGAGGTGGCTGCTGCAGTTCAAAAACCCGGAAGGCCAGCTTGCTAGGTGGATGGAGAGAATCCAGAGTTATGACTTCAGTATCGAACACCGGAAGGGAAGCAGTCACGGAAATGCGGATGCATTATCGAGGCGACCTTGCGATGTTGAATGCAAACATTGTTCACGTGCCGAAACCAAGGAACAGGTCACCGACATCCGTCGTTTCCATGTGCTGCCAGAAGATTCCTGGACTGTCGAGAAGGTCGGAAGAAAGCAGCGAGACGACGCCGATCTGGCAGTCATCATCGACTACCAAGAACGAGGTTTTCGACCAAGTTGGCAGCAAATATCCAGTGAAAGCCCAATCGTGAAAGCTTACTGGGCTCAATGGCAGAGTTTGAGGCTGAAGAACGGTTGCCTCTACCGCAGTTGGGAAAGTGAGGACGGGAACATTGTAAACGATCTGCTGGTAATTCCAAAGGGACAAATCGACGAGGTCATCCGAGAATACCACGAGAGACCAAGCGGAGGTCTACAAGACTGTAGAAAAGGTCAAGAGTCGTTTCTACTGGGTAGGATGCCATGAGTCGGTTACGCGTTTAATTCGCAGGTGTGAAAACTGTGCGAAGGCAATGGGTCCAGTTGGGAAAACTCGAGGAAATATGCAGCAGTACAATGTTGGAGCACCGTTCGAACGTATCGCCATGTACATCGCAGGCCCATTCCCAACGAGCAACGCTGGAAACAAATACGCGCTGGTGGTGATCGATTACTTCAGCAAATGGCCTGAGGTGTTTTGCATCCCGAATCAAGAAGCCAAAACTATTTCGGATGCCTTCGTGAATAACTGGGTTTCGCGTTACGGAGTACCGCTGGAACTGCACTCAGACCAAGGAAAGAACTTCGAGTCGTCGGTGTTCAAAGAACTCTGCGACATGCTAGGTATCAGAAAGACACGGACAACACCATTACACCCACAATCTGATGGCATGGTCGAAAGGTTCAACCGGACGATGGAGGAATACTTGAGAAAAGTCGTCGTCGGAGATCAGAAGGACTGGGATGAACATCTACCCCTGTTCTTAATGGCGTACCGTTCGGCACAGCACAATTCAACGGCAACAACACCAGCTGAAGCCATTTTTGGAACTGATCTTCGACTTCCATCGGACTTGAAGTTCGGCGTGGTACTACCGACAACTAGCGGCAGGGAGGACTTCATAACCGAAAAGAGAGAACAGCTGAACTTCATCCATCAGTTCATCCGGGAGCGACTGAACTTGGTCAGCGATAAAATGAAGGCGCGATACGACTTAAGGGCGAACACTTCTGGATTCGAGACAGGACAATTGGTATTGCTGTACAACCCACAACGAAAAAAAGGCTTCTGCCCCAAATTGCAATCAGCCTGGGACGGGCCATATGAGGTCATCAAGAAGCTCAATGACGTGGTATACAGAATACAGCAGACGGGAAACAGACGGGCGAAGTATAAGATTGTCCACGCAGAGAGGTTAGCGCCATATTACGGGGTAGGATCCAATCGCTTGTTCGAGGACGAACAAGTTTAGGAGGAGGGCAGTGTTGCGGAGGCACAAACCGACGGTTAAGTTCGAATTTCGCTGTCGAAGTTCGAAAGCTCTCTTGAAGCGGAGATTGCGATGATGTCAACTGTCAATGATGTCAGAGCATTCTAGAGATTTTCGAAGGGGAACTTCCGACGGCGAACATTCGAGAAGGTGGACCGAGAGCTATATAAACGCGAACACTCGCCCTCGACATTCATTCAGTTTGTGGTATTGAACAGCGTGTGACAAGTCAGTGTGAAAATAAAAGCTCTCAATAAAGGTTTGTTTGTGTAACAAAGTTTAAAGTGGATAGTAAAGAAAAGTGGTGAAGCTGCACAGATAATTGATCTGTGGTGAAACAAGTAAAGTGTGTGAGTTTTCAATTCGGACAATTGTAGTTTATCGCAATCCAGTGGTGCGAACCCTATTTGGTGTGGGGATCGAATATTTGGTAACAATGTTATCAACTTTTCGGGATCTAAATTGACGAAAGCTGGCATTTCTTTGGATTTATCTTCAGATTGCAGCGCTATCAAATTCATCAAAATTGAAGAACGAAAATCTACATATTTGTCATCTTCTATTTTAAATAATTCGAAAATAGATAACAAAAAATTAAAGAATGATGAATCCACGGACAACGACAGCGACAGCGGCGATAAATGCAGTGTTTCAAATACCTAGCCCATTTTGATTAATTATAAAAACGTAATGTAACGTAAGAAAAAGGAGAAATGTAATGTTAAATACATACACGCATTTAAAACAATATTTACAATACTTTTCGTAAAATATTGTAAGTCATTTTCAATGATATCGTCGTTCGCGATTTAACGCAAAGACTGTTCATTTTTTTGTAAATTGTCATTTTTCAAATTCTGAAATAACCGCTGTACAAGTACACCCCATCTTACTTACCACAGCTGTCAAGGCACAACAAATCCACCGCACCAGATCCATCAACTGTCAACTGAGTGACTTTTGCGGCGCAGGTAAACAAACGATTGGGAGAGATTCCTTTGCATTTTACTTCTTTCCACTCGACGATCCGCCGTAGTGAGGAAATTACTTTATTTGGTCGCAGGGCGAAGGTAAATTGCCGGCAAGTAGATTCTGGTGGGATAGTGACAAATTAGACGTAGAAATGGCAACGTTACCGCCACGTAAAAATCCAACACCGACCAGAATATCTAAACAACATCTAACTCCGATGCAGACGTTACTGCAGATGGGATTCCAAAAACACAGGGCGTAAGTGTAAACAGACTATTGATTTTTTCTAGTTCACAAACACTCGGCTGATTTTGAGGAGATCCTTGTCCCTTGTCCATCCCGACTAATAATTGCATTGTGTTTTGTGTTTTCAGAGAGAAAGCCTTGGCTTCGACCGGTAATCGAGGAGTTCAAATTGCCTCCGATTGGTTACTGGCTCATGTGAATGACCCGTCATTGGATGAGTGCATTCCACGTGAGTATATTTTGTATGCTTGTCCGACTGGACCGTTTCTGGAACAGCTGGAGGAGTTCTGGACAAAGTCTCGTTTATTATGCGGCTGGAATGGAGCTCACAACTATGTGCCACATATAACGTTGGTTTCGTTTTTCAAGGTAATGCAATGAGTGATAAATATGATAGCGATGGGGCGATTGTAATTATGTACAAGTAAAATGGGGGCAATATGGAAGTTTGCGGGACCCCTGTGGTGTTAGATTTAATCCTATTATAGTGATGGGAAATGTTTATACTCCGAACTGTATATGGTGTGGCGCTTATGTTGATGTGTCTACCCCTTATGAGGGATGCAACTACACAAATTGATTTAGCCTGCTAGGCCTTCGTGTCTCCTTAGGCTCAGATATGTATATATGTATATATTCGAGAAACATGTTAACATATGGACTTGGTGCTATTATTGTCAACGATTTAAATACTGTAAAGCTGTAAGCTATCAAACAGCTACATTCGATACAGTAGATTTGATCGCAAGTAAACATGTAAAAGTAAAGTTTTTCTCTTGCAGAATCTACTCATCTAATTCAGTGAAGTAGAGCTTAGCACACATCACGCTGGTAAGAATCGTGTTAGCTATCGTAATGTCTTTCTCAACGAAGGTATGCATCTCATGGACTTTAAGGTGTTTAGTAAAAAATGAGTGGCCTGCAATGTCGCTTGAAAGTCCTCTGCAATCAAACCGCTTTAAGAAAACGAGTGTGGTATCAGAAGAAAGACTCAAAAACATTCTTTGTCATCCATTTTAGTTCCTTTTTTTCGATTTCATTACTTCAATGACGCGATAAGTTCCCATAACAACCGCACACTCTCAGCCACGTAGTAGGCGCATTCTAAAAGGCATACACAATGACATCCGATTAAAAAATCATCACGGGACTGTCTTTGATCTATTGTAATCATGGGACTCTTATCATAGCTTTCACATCTAATACAAATTTGTGCATTTTTTTTGGGGTAATCACCTCAATTTTCGTCTCGGCAGCTCGAACGGGTTCATTTAAACTCCTACCACCAAAATTGCTTGTTATTAACGTGGTGGCGGAGTGCCTCATGGTTGAAAATAATTATTATATCACAAAGTATCAGATCGGGTACTTTTGGGACTACGATTTTAGGGCGTTTACATTTGGTTAGCCTGTATCTAGGTAAGACTCGCTATATACGGTTGTATGCTTAAAAGATCATATCGCTAACGAAAAGTGAATTCAGATATATACATATGTACATACATATGTATTAAACGGGCTAACTTACTTACTTATCAGGCCAGCGATCCATGGAGGATCTGAGCCTGAGCTATAGCTGCCTTTCATCCTTGACGGTCCCCGGCACGCTGCTTCCAGTTGTCAAGACCAAGATGTCTTACATCCGCAATTACTTGGTCTTTATACCGGAGGTTCGGTCTTCGTCTTCTCGAACCAGGAGGCTCGGAGTCGAAGACCCTCTTAGCTGGAGCGTTGTTGTCCATGCGCTCGATGTGGCCGAGCCAGTGTAGTTGACGGATCCTTGCCTTCCGGACTACATCCACTTCTTGGTACAGCTCGTAGAGTTCGTGGTTGTGTCTTCTTCTCCATTCACCTTCCTCACAGACAGGACCATATATCCGGCGCAGAATTTTTCTTTCGAAAGAACCCAAAATCCGTTCCGCTGTTCTGTTTATCGTCCAGCTTTCGGCTCCGTACAGCAAGACTGGCAGAAAGAGCGTTTCGTAAAGCATGTCTTTGGTCTTTCGAGTGAGGAGTTTTGACCCCAGTTGTTTGGACAAGCCGAAGTAGCAGCGGTTGCCAAGGGCGATTCTTTGCCGGATCTCCACTGTGGTGACATTTGTGGAATTTACGTTTGCCCCGAGGTAGACAAACTCCTTAACTACCTCGAAATTGTAGCTGTCAATTGTTATATTTTGTCCCAGGTGGTGAGCGACGGATTGGTTTTTGCTTGACAGCATGTATTTCGTTTTGTCCTCATCGATCTTAAGACCAACTCGTTTCGCCTGTTCTTCAATCGCCGTGAATGCTTCCACAACGCCACGGCAAGAACACGCGATGATGTCGATATCATCCGCGTGTCCTAGCAGTTGGATGGACTTGTAAAAGATAGTGCCTTCACTGTTGACGCCTGCCCGTCGCACTATCTGCTCCAGCACCAGGTTGAAGAAGCCACATGACAGCGCATCTCCTTGCCGAAATCCGGTGCATGTTTCGAATGGTCTCGAGGTCCTAGAACCCAATTGCACGGTGCATCGCGTGTTTTTTAGCGTATGAATGCTGTCGTATGCGGCTTTGAAATCGATGAAAAGATGGTGTGTATCGATTCGAAACTCGTTGGTCTCTTCCAGGATTTGTCGAAGTGTGAAAATTTGGTCTATAGTTGATTGATCAGCTGCTCCCTGTAGACTCTGGCAACCTCCGGTGTGCTCAGGCGCCCAATGTCGAACCTCCTCCTGATGGGCTGGTGCAGCTTTCTGACATTGGACAGTCGAGCTCTGATTCTTGCTGCTACGAAGAAGTGGTCAGAGTCGACATTTGCCCCTCTGAATGTTCGCACATCCAGGATGTTTGACGAGTGCCTTGCGTCAATGAGCACATGGTCGATTTGGTTGGCGGTTCGACCGTCCGGAGATCGCCAGGTTGCTGTGTGGATCCGCTTGCGAGGGAATCTTGTGCTACTTATCACCGCATTACGAGCTGTCGCAAAGTCAGCGAGTCGGAAGCCGTTATCTTTTGTTGTATCGTGGAGGCTGTGCTTTCCGATCACTCCGCTAAAGGTGTTCTCCTTACCGATTTTGGCGTTGAAGTCCCCGAGCACGATTTTTACATCGTACTCCGGACAAGCTCCGTAGGCGTTGTCCAGGAGGTCATAGAAGTCCTCCTCCCAAAGAAACAGCGATTGGCAAGAGTGATTCTGCGTTTGATTTCGGAACTGATGTCGTTATTCCAGGTCACTGCGGAGCCAATGTAGACGAAGTCCTTAACTACCTCGAACTTATATCTGCCTATACAAACGTTCTGGCCGAGACGTCGGTGTTGAGCGTCCTTTTTTGATGACAGCGTATATTTAGTGTTGCCCTCGTTTACCGCCAAACCAATTTTCGCCGCCTCCATCTCAATACTCGCAAACGCCTCATTGACATCTCGCTGTGATCTACCTATTATGTCAATATCGTCGGCGTATGCGACGATTGCGAGGATTTTAAATAGATTGTGCCTCTTGTACTGGCCAGTGATTTTTGCACAATTATTTCCAATATGATGTTGAAGAAATCACACGACAGCGCATCGCCCTGCCTAAATCCTTTTTTGACATCAAAACTATCGGTAAGGTGTTCACCGATCCGGATGGAGCAGCGAGCATTCTCCAAAGTCGTCCTGCATAGTCTGACGAGTTTAGCAGGTATGTCAAAGGTAGACATAGCGTTGTATAGCTCGTCTCTAATTACGCTGTCGCATGCGGCTTTGAAGTCGACAAATAGGTGGTGAGTGTCGACTTGAAATTCATTGGTTTTTTCCAGTACCTGCCGTGGTGTGAAGATTTGGTCGATGGTGGACTTCCCTGGCCTGAATCCGCACTGATAAGGACCTATCAGCTTACTTACAAAAGGCTTCAGGCGTTCACACAAGACGGCAGAGAAGATTTTGTAGGCGATGTTAAGGAGACTTATTCCTCTATAGTTGGCGCAATCAGAGGGGTCTCCTTTCTTGTGGATCGGGCATACGATGCTGAGACTCCATTCCTCGGGCATGCTTTCCTCTAACCATTTCTTACGGATGAGCTGGTGCATGCTCCCAACTAGGTCATCCCCAGCTGCCTTGAAGAGCTCAGCAGACAGTCCGTCTGCGCCAGCAGCTTTATTCGACTTGAATTTCGATATGGCAATCTTAACTTCGTCGAGGTCAGGGGGACGAAATTCTCTGCGATCTTCGTCGATTAGAAATGGATCATTCTGCCTGACAGCGGTATATTGACTAACATCGCCGTTATGCAGTCTACAGAAGTGGTTTTTCCATATTCTCAGCATCGACTGCGATTCTACTACTAGGTGTCCGTTCTCATCCCTGAAGACTTCTGTTATGGCTTTATAACCTACATATGCATGTTCGCTTTATCTGTTGATAAAATTAACGAACTTCACGCCTGCAGTAACACCTCTCTAAATCCTTCAGCATCCTACTCCGATCAAGTTTACTGATCTTTGTATTTAATTGTAGGCTCCCGACGAATGCGCCCTGCAGCTGTCGAAAGCGCTGAAACAAGTCGTAGACATGGCTGGTGCCTTATTAGACCGACCAATTAAATTAGAGCTGTACATGAGTCCGAATTTCATGGGATTCTTTGTCGCAGAAGACGATGCAAATTACTTAAAGCGTCTAGCGTTACAGTATGTCAAAGAAGTCTCAAATTCAAGTAAAGTATATTTCCATTCATATTTGTAGCATTATAGAAGTTTGCTTTCTTTTGGTTTTTAATTATATAATTTTTTTTCTTTTGTTTTATAATTGGGTTTGGAAGAGAAGGGCAATCGAGAGGAATCTAACAAATGCAATCTTAATTCCTCTTATTTTTCTTTTCTCGTTTTCCTATGCCTCGCTGGTGGATTGTAGTTATAAGCGATACTTATGAGCAACTGGATGCAATTGTGGCATGCTTTCCTTGGTGTGGGGCCGTTTCGTCCGGTAACCGGTGTATACCACGCAGCAGTCGATGTAAGAAATTGGTTTTCATTATTTGCATGATGTGTGGTGGCTGAATGGTGATTGCATGTGATCTCATGTAGGAACAGTTTATCACTCAAATCTCTTCTCAAATTAAGATGCGAAAATAATTGGGCAGTGCATTTTGATGTGTTTGATTGTAGATATATACTCGTAACATTAAGCACAATCTATGGTTTCGAATTAGTCGTTTATAGAATAGTAGATATGCATGTTCTACTTTCTTGTCTTGTTTAGCACTAGCGTATTCGTTAATAGATGGCTAACATGTCATTTTGGTGGTATCTATTTAATTGGGCTATGCTATAGAGAAAAAGATTTTTAAATCATATTTAATTTCACGGAGTCTTCGATTATTAATTGTAGAAGCACAAGAATTAAAACGAACATTTCCTTTAGCCATGCGCTAACAAAAAAGTTCGTCTTGTTCACCCCATGAGAAATTAGAACGCAAACAGCGAGCAAACACAGTTCTTCATCATCTACTGCTCGAAATCTGTTTGTTGGTGACGGAAAAATTGAACTAGGGGTGGCCGTGGTGCAGTGGTTAACATCATCGACCGTCGAGCGGAAGGTCTATCGTTCAAATTCGTTTCATAGCCAAGAAAAAGCAATTCCTATACGGAAAAAAGTATGCAACACAGTTGTGAATGGAAAGCGACCAAACGTACTGCTGCAGGCATAACACTCACAGCATATGTGTTTGTATGTTGGCGTTACAGTCCATGAAGGACCAGAGCCGAGCTTCTCTCAATCACCCATGTTGTGTGTGATTTCAATTTCCCATAGGTGAAAGGGACCTACAGTTTATTGCCGGTTCCGAACGGCGAATTTCGAGAAGCTTTTCATGATAATTTTACTACAGGGGGTTTTGTTAGAACCCCGCTGAGGAAAAACATCGTGAAAACACGTTCGATGACATGGCTGTATCGGGATTCGATCCCGTGTTTTTTTTTTTTTTTTAGAGACTCGCGCAGGTTCAAGAGTTTTCATATTCTCTTATGATGTGTTGTTACACACACAACCTGAACGGAGTGCAGTGGTTTGGGTCGTTGATGTTCGCTCACTACTCTCCAGGGGTGGTTGTCCTAGATAGGACGAGAGCCGACCAAATTCAGCTTTGGTTATAGTCCGTACTAATTCGCTCGAGCACTTTAATATTGCATACGCAGAGGATGAATTTCGGTCATCGGCGTCAGAGGCCAACACACTACACACTGCGCTACGGTGCTCTCTCTCACAGTATATGGTCAATTTAAATTCATCCTCTGTGTATGCAATATTAACACCAAAAATGCATAAACGAATTACTGGGAATTATAACCAACGCGAAATTTGGTCGGCTCTCGTCCTAGGACAAGCCACCCCTGAGAGTAGTCACCGAACATCTACAACCCAAAACCACTGCACTTCGTTCAGGTTGTGTGTGTGAACCTGCGTGAAACTCTTCCTCTCCCTGTTACCATCGCTCGCACAACGTTCAAAAAACGTTATAAGGCCTTAGCATTGAGTGCGAGTGTAACTGTGAAAAAAAAAAAAAAAAAAAAAAAAAAAACAACAAATG
This sequence comes from Eumerus sabulonum, assembly GCA_951905685.1. NCBI lineage: Eukaryota > Metazoa > Arthropoda > Insecta > Diptera > Syrphidae > Eumerus > Eumerus sabulonum. Next base: position 181,443,072 of record OX645060.1, read on the forward strand.
GAGCAAGGCGAAGAATGAACGAGAATGACTGTTGTTCAGGTGGGTGTCGATTGCAATGTTAATGATTCGCTTCTGATGGGGCTTACTGATCTTTGTTGCCGGTGTTCCTGCTATAGTTTCCATGGGTTTTTTCTTCGACAATTGTATTTTCAATACAAACGGAGCAAAGAAATTGATTAACTTGGCAAACGCCAGCTTCGATCTCTATCCCTGCTCAATCCAAGTTGACACACAGCCTCCGCGTGGCCTCCCCTGGATAGCTATACTGGCACCCGCAGGGTAGCGAACCAATGTGTGCAGCGACCCGACCCCTGGGGAAAGAGGAACCTGGTCCTCCAGCTTGGGCGTTGCGCTTAGGGTTAATTTCCCTATCGCTTAAAACAAAAACTTGTTCAGAAACAACCAATAGCCTCGGATACGGTCGGATTACATGTTGACAACCCCCGCAAACGTCAAAAAGGAAACGAATTTCGGAGGGAACGTTAGGTCCCTCAACAGACCAAGTGCAGCCGAATAACTGGTCAACTCTTTGGACTACTATAAGGCAGATATTATCGCGCTCCAAGAACTGCGATGGGATGGGCCAGGTAAAAAGCGGATGAAAAACTGTGATATCTACTACGGAACCTGCTACAGAGAAAACGAACAACGCTTATTCGGATGCGTATTTGTTGTTCGAGGCAGACTCAGGAAAAAAGTCTTAAGCTTCCAGTATATAAGCGAACGCCTCATAACTATCCGCATCAAGACCAATCTCGGCAATATAAGCTTATTATGTGTCCACGCTCCCACAGAGGACAAAGATGACCGACATAAAGACGACTTCTATGATCTCCTAGGCAGAATGTACATATGTATGCGCAATGTCCCAGCTATGACACCATAATCGTTCTAGGAGATTTCAATGCGAAGCTGGGTAAGGAAGCTATCTTTGAACGGGTCATTGGAAAGCACAGCCTACACAACACCACTTCAGAAAACGGACTAACGCTAGGGGACTTTATGGCGGGACATAATCTGGTAGTAGCAAGTACACGATTCCCACACCTCAACATCCATAATGGGACCTGGCGGTCTTTCGATCAATCGACAACCAACCAAATTGATCATATTGCGATCGACGGCAGACATTCCTCCAGCATCCTAGATGTCCGAACCTTTCGAGGAGCCAACATTGGCTCGGATCATTACCTTGTTGCAGCCAAGGTATGGATGCAAATTTCTCCGAATCAACGGAGTCGAGTAAGAACACCAAAATTTAATGTCGGAAATGCATTCGCAGGAGACCGCCAGGACCTTCGCCGATCAAGTCTCCCCCAAGCTCTCTCAAGTTCCGATGCTATCTGCAGAAACCATAGAACAGCAATGGAGTCGTTGTCAGAACGCCATTAGAGAGGCCACCTCAGATGTACTCGGTTTCGAGCCACCACCGTCGAGAAACCCCTGGTTTGATGATGAGTGCAGACAGGCCCATGTAGAGAAACAGAATGCATACATGGCCACATTGCATCGACGGACGAGGGCTGCCCGCGAGCTCTTTGAACAGAAAAGGAGAGAGGAGCATGCGCTTCTGAGAAGGAAAAAGAAGGAGCACGAGAAGCGCGAGATCGAGGAGATAGAGAGATGTTACGGCAGGAACGACATTCGAAAATTTTACCAGAAAGTAAAACCAACATGCCACGGCTATAACGCCAGAGCAGAAGCCTGCAGGGATGAGCACGGACAACTAGTAGTGGAGTCACAGTCGATGCTGAGATTGTGGAAGGACCACTTCTGCAGACTGTATAACGGCGATGATAGTCAAAATGCCGCCGTCAGGCAGAGCGAACCATTCACAATGGACGAAGGCGAAGGAGAATCCCGTCCACTCGACCTAGACGATGTTAAGATAGCGATATCGAAACTTAAGTCTTATAAAGCTCCTGGAGCAGACGGACTCCCCGCGGAGCTGTTTAAAGCAGCTGGCGATGAGCTGGTTAGGAACATGCACCAACTCATCTGCAAGATATGGTCGGAAGAACTCATGCCCGATGAATGGAATCTCAGTATCGTTTGCCCGGTCCATAAGAAAAGAGACCCCTATAACTGCGCCAATTACAGAGGGATAAGCCTCCTGAACATCGTGTACAAGATCCACTCTGCCGTACTGTGTAAGTACCTGAAACCGTTCGTGGACAATCTGATAGGTTCCTACCAGTGTGGTTTCAGGCCGGGAAAATCCACGATAGACCAAATATTTACACTACGGCAGATCTTGGAGAAGACCCATGAATTCCAGGTCGACACGCACCATCTTTTCGTCGACTTTAAAGCCGCGTATGACAGTGTTCATAGAAACGAGCTATACAAAGCCATGTCATGTTTTAACATTCCTGCCAAACTCGTCAGACTATGCAGGATGACTATGGAGAGCTCTCGCTGCTCCATTAAGGTCGGAGGTGAACTAACCGACCCCTTTGATGTTAAAAAAGGTTCTAGATAGGGTGACGCACTGTCATGTGATTTCTTCAACATTATTCTTGAAAAGATCGTGCGGGACTCTGCGGCCAATACAAGAGGTACGATCTACTTCAAGTCCACACAATTGCTTGCCTACGCAGATGACATTGACGTTATTGGACGAACAAAGCGAGACGTCAATGAGGCGTTCGCAAGCATTGAAGCAGAAGCGGCTAAAGTGGGGGTAAATGGGGACAAGATCAAATAAGTATATGCTGTCATCCAGGAAAGACGCGCAACACCGACGTCTTGGTCAGAACGTCACCTTCGGCAGCTATATTTTTGAAGTAGTCAAGGACTTCGTCTACCTTGGCTCGATAGTGACAAGCAGGAATGACGTCAGCGCTGAGATAAAACGCAGAATAACTCTTGCCAACCGCTGCTTCTTCGGGCTCAAGAGGCAATTGAGTAGTAGAGCCCTCTCTCGAAAAACTAAGGTATCCCGTTCCTCCTCTACGGCGCTGAGGCTTGGACATTATCAAAAGCGGATGAAAAAGCTCTTGGGCGTTTTGAGAGGAAAATTCTGCGTGTAATCTTTGGTCCCGTTTGTGTAAACGGAGAGTGGAGGAGGAGATTCAACCAAGAACTGTACGGGCTGTACAGCGACATCAGCCTGGTTAGACGTCTTCGGATCCAACGTCTAAGATGGCTAGGCCATGTAGAGCGAATGGACATCAACGTTCCGGCCCGAAGAGTCTTCGACTCCAACCCCGAGGGACGACGCAGCAGAGGACGACCGCATTTAAGGTGGCGCGCACAGGTGGAAGGGAACCTCAACCAACTGGGCGTGCGGCACTGGAAGCGGCTGGCCGAAGATCGGGCCGGCTGGAGAGGCTTGTTGGTTGAGGCCCTGGTTCACCCCGAACTGTAGCGCCATCAAAGTAAGTAAGTAAGGGGTTGATGGCGCCGTGGCGCAGTGGTTAGTGTGTTGGACTCTGACGCACGATGAGCGAGTTCGGATCCCGATAACACTAACGCGATCGAATGTTTATTTCGCGGCGTCCCTCCTCGGCGGGGTACTGGCAAAACCCCCCTTGCCTTGAAAAAGCTTCTCGATTCACGCCGTTCGGAATCGGCATTAAACTGTAGGTCCCTTTCACCTGTGTGAAAGATAAATCACACACGACATGGGTGATTGAGAGAAGCCTGGCTCTGGTTCATGGGCTGTAACGCCACCAAAGAAGAAGAAGGGGTTGATTTTGGACTGTTTACCTTGGTACCGGGTAGCTGGGTATATGTATGAATCCTTATCCTTATTTTGATCCTGAATGGATAATTTGGTTGAAGGGGAAGGAGAGGCCGTTTTGGATATTTCGGCGAAGGATACTCCGCCTGAGCTGGGCTGGAGTGGGTGGAGTTGGCTGTAAAGACGCTTAGCTTCGCCCATGGAATATTTTTTTTGGGTTTTGATTTTTATTATGTCTTTTGCTTGTAAGTATTTGGGTCATGATCTAGAGGTTGAAGGGTGAGGTAGAGAGCAATTGGTGCACATTGTACGAGTGCAGTCCAATGGGGAATGAGGGGGGAGATTGCAGGAGTCACACATAGCACTTACGTTGCAGCGGCCAGTGGTATGCCCAAGTAGCTGGCAGTTTTTACAACGCATTGGATTAGGCCCGTATTAGTTCACTTTAGGTTTGTACCAGCCGATTTCAACTTTTTTGGGGGGTTTGAAAAGGTCAAACGTTAGCAGGACTAAACCTGTTGGTTTTATTATTCCATTATCTTTCTTGGTGAATTTATATACTTCAGTTACACCTTGAGGACCCATTTCAGATATGATGTCAGATTCTGGGACGTTAATCAGACAGGGGGCGTAAACTACACCTCCTGACGAATTCAGCCTATCGTGCAATTTAACCGTCACTGGGCAGACATTTGCGAGTTTGGTGACTTTGAGGAAGATGTCGGCGACTTTTAGGGTTTTAACTAGGATTAGAACATTTCCATCACTGAGCAAGGAAACCTGTTCGTATTCTTTGCTGATGCAGTCAATGGCTTTTTTTAATAAAAAGGGGCTGAGGGATGTTAGCGTTTTGTGTTGTTGGCCTTTGATGGTAATTCCGGGAAATCGAGTATATCGAAAGAGTTGTTCTTGATTCTTTTTTTCGGTAGGGAATCGAAGTCTAAGTCCTGAGAACGATTCCCATTTTTGGGCGGCCCGGGGGCCATTATTCCCTGTGGAGAAACTTCACTGCGCTAAAGGAAAATCACTAAGCACGTGTGTAATTTCAGGCAAAAGGGAAAAGAAAACGAACGGATAACGGAGAATAACTGTTAAGAAATCCCGCACTTGTTCGCGAAAGTAAACTGACACACAGACAACTTGAAACGATGTGCTCGGTTTGGAAGCTAACTGGTGATGCCTGTTTCACAATGCTACTACACGGCAACGCGACAGCGCAACTACAAACGCCGTAGCTGTCAAATCCATATTCCTTCAATGGAATTATATGGAGTAAGTCACATAGGCACGTATGTAGTCGTGTCGCAGCGCTGTAATTTCGAAAAATTGAAAAACTGTCGCAACTACACGGCGTTTTGCCATTTCGAATTCGACATTGGAGGAATACGTTTGATAACTTGGTCTAACCCACCACCTTCTTCTGACTTTTGTTTTCGCTTTTAACTTTTTATAGGCTAAAGCAGCCGCACATGTTAGCAATAATGTTTTTTTTTCAAATTATTTTGATCCATTTATGAGCTAAATTCAGTTTCAATCTTCGAATTTTTTACTGATGCCAACTTCACTCTATAGAATTCACCTCCAGCTTCACTCACAGAAGTAACCGCGCTGTCAAAAAAAACGCCGATGAAAGTAGCTCCATTGTGTATTGACTGAACGACTTTACAACCACAGCAAAAGGCAGCGTTTGTAGTTGCGCTGTCGCGTCGCCGTGTAGTAGCATTGTGAAACAGGCATGACTGGTTTGCTATAAATATTGAGTTTATTTCTTTTCAATGTAGGAAGTCCATGTTTCAGTTATTTTTGTCTACGTACACTGATGGACAAAAGTATTCATAATGTGGTGTTACTAACAATACTTACTTACTTATCAGGCCTGCGATCCATGGAGGATCTGAGCCTGAGCTATAGCTGCCTTCCATCCTTGACGGTCCCGGGCACGCTGCTTCCAGTTGTCAAGACCAAGATGTCTTACATCCGCGATTACTTGGTCTTTATACCGGAGGTTCGGTCTTCCTCTTCTTCTCGAACCAGGAGGCTCGGAGTCGAAGACCCTCTTAGCTGGAGCGTTGATGTCCATGCGCTCGATGTGGCCGAGCCAGTGTAGTCGACGGGTCCTTGCTTTCCGGACTACATCCACATCTTGGTACAGCTCGTAGAGTTCGCGGTTGTGTCTTCTTCTCCATTCACCTTTCTCACAGACAGGACCAAATATCCGGCGCAGAATTTTTCTTTCGAAAGAACCCAAAATCAGCTCCGCTGTCCTGCTTATCGTCCAGCTTTCGGCTCCGTACAGCAAGACTGGCAGAATGAGCGTTTTGTAAAGCATGACTTTGGTCTTTCGAGTGAGGAGTTTTGACCCCAGTTGTTTGGACAAGCCGAAGTAGCAGCGGTTGCCAAGGGCGATTCTACGCCGGATCTCCACTGTGGTGTCATTTGTGGAATTTACGTTTGCCCCGAGGTAGACAAACTCCTTAACTACCTCGAAATTGTAGCTGTCAATTGTTATGTTTTGTCCCAGGTGGTGAGCGACGGATTGGTTTTTGCTTGACAGCATGTATTTCGTTTTGTCCTCATTGATCTTAAGGCCAATTCGTTTCGCCTGTTCTTCAATCGCCGTGAATGCTTCCACAATGCCACGGCGAGAACACGCGATGATGTCGATATCATCCGCGTATCCTAGCAGCTGGATGGACTTGTAAAAGATAGTGCCTTCCCTGTTGACGCCTGCCCGTCGCACTATCTGCTCCAGCACCAGGTTGAAGAAGTCACATGACAGCGCATCTCCTTGCCGAAATCCGGTGCATGTTTCGAATGGTTCCGAGGTCCTAGAACCGAGTTGCACGGTGCATCGCGTGTTTTTTAGCGTGGCGCGACACAACTGGATCAGTTTTACCGGGATCCCGAATTCGGCCATCGCCCCAAACAGTGCTTCACGATGAATGCTGTCGTATGCGGCTTTGAAATCGATGAAAAGATGGTGTGTATCGATTTGAAACTCGTTGGTCTTTTCCAGGATTTGTCGAAGTGTGAAAATTTGGTCTATAGTTGATTTGCCGGGCCGGAAGCGCACTGGTAGCTGCCGATTAGTGCGGTGCAAAATGGTTTTAGACGTTCACACAATACGCTGGACAGGATCTTGTATGCGACATTGAGCAGGGATATACCTCTATAGTTCTTACAAGAGGTAGGATCGCCTTTTTTGTGGATGGGGCATATAGAGCTGGTATTCCAGTCATCGGGCATGCTCTCATCTTCCCAAATTCTGCAGATGATCTGGTGCATGCTCCCTACCAGAACATCGCCGCCAGCCTTGAAGAGCTCTGATGGCAAGCCATCTGAGCCTGCGGCCTTGTTGTTCTTCAGCTTCTGAATAGCTGTGCCGACTTCTTCTATGCTGGGTGGGAGGACTACTTCAGCGGCTGGAGTTGGGATTTCCTCAGTCCCTACCACTCTCTCTTGGTCATGCTCGTTAAGCAGCTGCTGGAAGTGCTGCTTAAATACATCCACTATTCCCTGCGGGTCGGTGACAAGATTACCCTCGCAGTTTCGAAGAGCCAGGGTGCCCTTTTTGAAGCCTCCTGCAAGGCCTTTGGCTTTCTTGTAAAAGGCTCGTATTTTATGTCTATCCCTAGACTCCTCGATATCCTTGAGCTGGGAGGCTGCTAAGATTCTTTTCTTTTGTCGCAGTAGTTTCTTCTCCTCCCTTCTTCTGGCTCGGTACTCTTCTCGCGCTGCCCTGGTTTTCCTCTGCAGCGCCTTTTGGTACGCCTCGTCGGTTGCTGCCTTTTTCTGCTCACACTCGCCATCATACCACGGGTTTCTTGTCGGGGGTGGTAGGTATCCTAAGGTGGTTTCGGCTACTTCCTGAATGGCTGAGCGGCAATGCAGCCACATATTATTGGCATTTGTGTTCGACGTAGGCATACCGTAGAGTCTTTCGCTCAGCTGCTCCCTGTAGACTCTGGCAACCTCCGGTGTGCTCAGGCGCCCAATGTCGAACCTCCTCCTGATGGGCTGGTGCAGCTTTCTGACATTGGACAGTCGAGCTCTGAATCTTGCTGCTACGAGGAAGTGGTCAGAGTCGACATTTGCCCCTCTGAATGTTCGCACATCCAGGATGTTTGACGCGTGCCTTGCGTCAATGAGCACATGGTCGATTTGGTTGGCGGTTCGACCGTCCGGAGATCGCCAGGTTGCTGTGTGGATTCGTTTGCGAGGGAATCTTGTGCTACTTATCACCGCATTACGAGCTGTCGCAAAGTCAGCGAGTCGGAAGCCGTTATCTGTTGTTGTATCGTGGAGGCTGTGCTTTCCGATCACTCCGCCAAGGGTGTTTTCCTTTCCGATTTTGGCGTTGAAGTCCCCGAGCACGATTTTTACATCGTACTCCGGACAAGCTCCGTAGGCGTTGTCCAGGAGGTCATAGAAGTCCTCCTTGATAGGGTCTTCAGCCTCGTCGGTAGGGGCGTGTGCACATATAAGGCTGATGTTATAAAATCTGCCTATGATGCGGATCACAGCCAGGCGATCACTTATAGGTTTAAAGTCGATGACCTTCGACCTTAACCGCTTTCCCACGACGAATCCGCATCCCAGTAAGTGCAACCTTTTGTGACAGCTGTAATAAATGTCGCAACTTTTCTTCCTAATCATACCGTTTCCTATCCAGCGTATTTCCTGGACCGCAGTAATATCCGCCTTGTACTGCGTGAGGATTCCTTCTAGTTTATGAGCAGCTCCGGGAGTGTACAGGGTTCTGACATTCCAGGAGCATACTCGCAAATCGTGTTCCTTTTTCGTGCGTTGTCGTCGTCGAGTATCCGTCCGTATATCCGAGGCATCTTGCTCATTCATAACTTTGGGTTTTTTTACGTGGGCGGATTGTTAGCCCGCCGCACAACCGCCATTCTGGTCGGGGTTTTCTTCGCTGCATACGTTTGTTCACCTCCCAACGGTTGTTGAAGAGGCTATCCAGAGGGCGCCGCGAGGAGGCCGTATGTCAACTTGACCCGGGCATTTAAACAGGGGTCGTTGCTGGCATCTCGCCAGGTTGAGAGCAATCAACAACTTTACCCTGTATGTCCGAGCCCATGTTATTGTTACTAACAATAAAAAGCGGAAAAGACACTTTTATGAGGTTATTATTTGGAAAACGTTTTTCTTATCTTATAGAGAAAGATATATACAACAAATAATATAAAACTCAGAATAAATTCCATAACGAAAACAAACAGTAGCAATAAAAGTAACTAAACAATTGAGAATTTGGTTGGACAAAAGTATTCGTAATTTCTAAATAGCATACAATATTTCCAAACACAATAACAAAATACAATGCTTGAACGAGTATATTTTAAACCCTAAGGTATATACTGTTATAGTTTGATATCAGCTATGATGCAGCAAAGTACAATTTCCTGATATGAGCAGGATGGTACGTAACAGTAAAGAAACTACTTCTGAAGAGCGAAAAATAATTTTAAATCTTTTTAAAGTGGTGAATCAGGAAAAAACAATGAGTGACATAGTGAAAAAGAGTTACGCAACTGCATATGATATTACAAAACGTTTGAAAAATTCATCGGACTTAAATAAAAGCCTAGGAGTGGCCGTCCGAGTAAACTGACATTGAGAGGTAAGAGGAAAATTCTTTTAATGATAAAGAAGGGACCTAAGACACCGTCCTCCAAAATTGCCTCAGAAATAAAAGAGACCTCCCGAACAGAATTTGACCCTCGAACAGTCCGAAGAGTACTCAGAAATGAGGGGTATAGGGCTAGAACTTGCAGAGGGAAGCTTTTTATTACTAAGGTGAACAAAAGAAGGAGACTGGATTTTTCAAAAGAATTCTCGGGCAAACCAAAATCGTTTTTGAAGAAAGTTTTGTTCTCCGATGAGAGTAAATTTTGTTTTTACCGATTCGATGGACGAGTGTTGACTTGAAGGAAAGCAGGCACTGAATTAGATCAAAAAAATGTTCAATCAACTGTCAAACATGGTGGTGGTGAAGTCATGGTATGGGGATGTAGGGCAGCTTCTGGTGTAGGGACGCTTGTATTCATCGACGAAATCATGAAAAAAGAAGTATACCTGAAGATCTTGAAGGAAAATTTAAAGATCAGTGATAATGATTTACATCTGGGCAACGATTTTTACTTTCAGCAAGATAACGACCCAAGGCACACTGCTGAAATGGTTCGATCGTGGATTTTATATAACACTCCTCATACCTTGAAAATACCACCGCAATCACCAGATCTCAATCCTATAGAGCATCTATGGGATATGTTGGATAAACGGGTGCAACAACACAACATAACGTCTAAACAGCAACTTATAGACTTGCTACAGGAAGAATGGACAAAAATTGCTACTGACTTCACCAAAAAGTTGATACATTCCTTGTCAAATAGACTGCAAGCAAACAGACTGTTATTAAGCTAAAAGGCAATTCAACCAACTACTAAATTTTAAGTAATTAAAAGTGTGTTTTGAATTAACATAAAATTACGAATACTTTTGTCCAACCAAATTCTCAATTGTTTAGTTACTTTTATTGCTACTGTTTGTTTTTGTAATGAATTTTATTTTGAGTTTTATTTAATTTGTTGTATATATCTTTCTCTATAATATAAAAAAACTTTTCCAAATAATTACTTTTTTAACTTGTCTTTTCCTTTTTTAGGGTTCCGTACCCAAAGGTAAAACGGAACCCTATTACTAAGACTTCTCTGTCCGTCCGTCCGTCCGTCTGTCACCAGGCGGTATCTCATGAACCGTGATAGTTAGACAGTTGAAATTTTCACAGATGATGTATTTCTGTTGCCGCTACCACGACAAATACTAAAAATACTAAAAACAAAATGAATATTTAAGGGGGGCTCCCATACAACAGACATGATTTTCATCCAAAAAATCCCCTTGGTCACATACTGAACTAAGGTTAGTCGACAATATCCCACAACCAGTAGCAAAATTCCCAGTTTTGATCTCTTTTGTGCCTTTGATGAATTATTCCTAGCTGCAAACCTTTTACCCATATTTTCCATTATTGTTATTCACCTTTTCACATCGTTGCTGTCAAATAAGATAATTGATTTGAATTCAATGGACACTTTGATGATCAAATATACCTCATCATGAAGAGTTTTGATTATCAAAGTAATATGCCGATAACCTGCCTGCAACCAAGATCTGTCATCATACAAAAAATGTGATTTAATGTGATGACTGATTAGGTAACATACATACATAGCCTCTTTCATATTTATATATACAGATGGTACGGAAGCCTTTGTGGGCGAGTCCGACTCGCACTTGGCCGGTTTTTTATTGTTAGTAACATCACATTACCAATACTTTTGTCCATCAGAGTATGTACGTAATCTGTTTTATCGAATTGACGAGCAAACCATAAAATGGAACAAATGTTCATTATCGTACAGTGGTAGAAATTCGTTTAAACGCATTAACACTTTTTTAAATAAATGTTCTAGTACTGGATTATTTTTAAGAATTTAAATTTAGTACATTCAGGGGTCTACTACCATCAGTGTTAGGACTGTAAATCAACAGTAATATTTTTTTGTGACGGTACTTTCCGCGTTGTACCAGGCGATTCATTCACTTTATACATATATTATTTGTGCTCTGTTTTCCTTGGACATTCGTTTATACGCATCGGCATTTTAGTAGAGAATATAAAAATTTTCCAGCCATGGGTAAGGGTAAAGGATTGACTGACTGCGAAAAAGAAAAAATCAGGATTTTGAAAGAGGAAAACTACTCAAACCGGAGAATCGCAATTAGAATCGGTAAAAGCGAAGGCGTCATAAGAAATTTCCTAAAAAAAGGAGAAAAATATGGCGTGAAAGCACCAACCAAAGGAAATACAAAGCTTTCACTACGACAAAGAGGTCAAATTCGTGATGAAGCTACTAAAAATCGCTTATCAGCTCGGCAAATTAAAGCAAAATTAGATCTTCCCATTAGTGCTCGGCATATCGCACGGGTTTTAAATGCTTCATCCACCATCAAATGGACAAAGCTCAAATCCAAACCACGTTTGACCAGTTGCCACAAAGCCAAAAGATTGGAGTTTGCCCGTAAGTACATGTCCTGGACTCACGAATGGCGAAATGTTATATTTTCCGACGAAAAAAAATGTAATTTAGACGGACCGGACTGCTACAGCTGCTATTGGCATAACTTAAGCCAACAAGGCGTGGTACGATCTAAACGCAATTTCGGGGGTGGAACTGTTATGATATGGGGAGCTTTTTCATATTACGGAAAGACGCCTGTGTGTTTTATCACCACAAAAAAATCGTGGACAAAATCAGTGATACCAGGGTTTCCAACATTGGTGTTCCCCAAGGGTCGGTCCTTGGTCCCATTTTGTTCCTCATTTACATAAATTCTTTGCTCAACCTTCAATTCTCAGCAAAAGTAATTGCCTTTGCAGATGATCTTGGCTTAGCCTATAACTCACCTAGTGCTTTGGATCTCGTGGCTGACTTGAACCACGACGTCCACTTACTGCGTGTCTGGTTTGCCAAACATAAACTTTCAATCAGCAATAAGACTAAAGTAATGTACTTCAGTTTAAGAACGAGAGATGGCCCAGAGTTGAATGTTGTTTTTCATGCTCAAAATTGTCTAAAATATAAAATGTCTACTTGTTTGTGTAATGCTGACGTCAATGAATCAGCGGCTCAAGAAAGTAATTGCAGTCTAGACTGTTTTGAAATTGAAGAAGTCAGTAATTTTAAATACCTTGGTGTATGGTTTGATCAAAGTAAGAGTTGGTCAAATCATATTTCAACTTTGAAGCAATATCTTAGATCTTCAATCCGTAGTCTTTACCATCTCAGAAAATTCTGCAATAACTCCACTTTAAAAACAGCTTACTATGGTATATTCCATTCCAAACTACAGTATGGCTTATGCTGCTGGGGTGGGGCCTATCAAACGAAAATCAATCCGCTGGTCGTTCTGCAGAAATGTGCTATCAGGAAGATATGTGGCGTTAACCGATTAACCCCTTCAATGGGCCTGTTTAGATCATCAAACATTTTACCTGTCAGACATTTATACTATTTTAAGACATCTAAAATATATTTTATGAGAGGTGGTTATTTACAAAGTCCAATTTTTGATGTTCGAACAACGCGAAGCAACCTTGAATATAATGTATCTGTTCCCCCTTTCCGTACCACTCATCTAAGAAACTTCTACTCCATCGTATCTTGTAAACTTTTTAATACGTTTCCGGCATATATTCGTTCTACTCGTACCTTACCATCTTTTTTGCAAAAAGTTAAAGCATGGCTTCTTGAATTTGACCATAGCCAAATCGAGGGTTTGTTGGTCTACACTAATTAATTTATAACTTGTACTATTATTTCCTAAATTGTTTTCCTTTTACCCACCATTTTTGCGTGTACTTATGTTGATTTTCTATAAGATCTTGTTCACCCCACATTCTACAGTTCCTAATATTAATATACATATGTATGTAAAAGTGTCATTTAAAACTATTATTATTACTTAATACAAAATGTCACTACAACTATTCATTTTGTAATATTCTTTAATATACTTATTTATTGTTAAATTATTACGAGATGAATAAAGAAAAAAAAAAAGAAGAAAAAAAAAAAAAAAATGGATTTAAAAACCTATACGGAGCTGCTGTAAGACGTTTTAGTTACGTATTATGAAGAAGATCCAGAAAGAAACTACATTTTCCAGCAAGACAACGCTTCCATCCATGTATCTAGGTAGTCGAAAGAGTGGTTCTCCTCAAAAAATATCGAACTACTTGAATGGCCGGCATGTAGTCCAGATTGCAACCCTATCGAGAACCTTTTGGGGCATACTTGCTGGCAAAGTATATTCAAAAGGAAAGAGCTTAAAAATCCTCCATAAGTTAGTCGGATCCATGTCAAATCGCGTTTTTTCTATCATAGAGAACAAAGGAGGTCACACAAAATACTATAATTTATTAAAAACAATAATTGTGAAATTTATAAAAACATTACGTTAAGTGCGCATAAACGTGTCTACCCTAATTTCCACATTTTTGTAAAAAAAAATTATTGAAGTTTGCTTTTTTTTTAATTTTTTAATTGGAAATTAAATAAACGTTTTGGAGTTATTTAAGCTAAAAAATTGTATTACTGAAATAATAGCAAAAATGAGTGTGCGTATAAACGAATGTCTACCACTGTAGTTGTTTGATATTATTGTTGATACTATGCTTGTATTTAGTATTTTGTGCTTAAGACAGTATAAGCATTCGCTTTTATACATATTTGTTTAATTCTAATGCTATTATGGATGGTAACTTTTTTTCCTAAGTCACTGCATGTGTACAGTTGGACAATTGTATCTTATACTTTTCTGTAATTTGGAAAATAACTCTCGGTAGGTAGGTAGATGTAAAGGTAATGCCTATTCACCTTGGTTGAAAGTTCGTACATTTATTTCCCTTACTCTAATCTAATCTCTAATGAATCGTTTCATTATGATCGAAATATTAATTCGTTTAATAGTTAATTGTGTGAATGCAATGAATACCATGTGTAGATAATATATACAGTGGTGTTCAGATAAATAGCACACCCGTAAGTTCTCATACATTATGTTGTGCCAAAAGTCTAAAAAGAGGTTCGGCTTTTTTTGTTTTATAACTGATGTGCGTTTATATATACTTTATTAAAAAACACATAATTCCTTTAAATCAACTAAAAAATAATTAATTGTTATTCATTTAAATAGCACAGTCAGCGGAATACCTAAAAAAATTAATAAATAATCTAAAAAACTAATGTATAAGTAAATATTTTATTAATATTTGGTAGGATATTCCTTGTTCCTTATCACTCTTGACAACGTTTTGGCAAACTCTCTACTGAGCGTTTACATTTCTGGGCAGGTATAGCTTCCCAAGCACTGTTTGTGGTTTGCCAAACATCTTCTAAATTTTTTGACTGGAGTCTTAAACAAGGGAGTCAACATCATTCCAAAGATTCTCAATAGGATTCAGATCGGGACTTTGGGCCGGCTAATCAAGCAGGGAAATTTGTCGGTCCGAAAGTCAATTCTTCACTATTCGCGAAGTATGCTTTGGATAATTGTCATGCATAAAAATCCATGATAAAGGCATAGAGTTGTCGGTATATGGCTCCATTTGGTTCTCCAGGATTAGCTTATACTGATGTTGATTCATAATGCCATTTATTTTCACAATTGGTCCAACGCCATGCCATGGCATCGCCGCCCACACCATTATGCTCCCGCCGCCATGCCTGACAATCTTAATGGTGTATCTTTTTTTTTTAGAAACTCGCGCAGGTTCATGAGTTTTTATTTATATATTCTCGTATGATGTGCCTATAGACACACAACCTGAACGGAGGGCAGTGGTTTGGGTTGTTGATGTTCGTTCACTACTCCCAGGGGTGGTTGTCCTAGATAGGATGAGAGCCGACCAATTATATTAATACTGCATACACAGAGAGCACCGTGGCGCAGTGGGTAGTGTGTTGGCCTCTGACGCCGATGACTCGGGATCGAATCCCGACACAGCCATGTCATCGAACGTGTTTTTCACGGTGTTTCTCCTCAGCGGGGTTCTGACAAAACCCCCTGTAGTAAAATTGTCATGAAAAGCTTCTCGAAATTCGCCGTTCGGAACCGGCAATAAACTGTAGGTCCCTTTCACCTATGTGAAAATGAAATCACACACAACATGGGTGATTGAGAGAAGCTCGGCTCAGGTTCTTCATGGACTGTAACGCCAACATACATACATACATACGCAGAGGATGAATTCCAGTTGACCATATACTGTGAGTGTTATGCCTGCAGCAGTACGTCTGGTCACATTACATTCACAACTGCGTTGCATACTTTCTGTCCGTATAGGAATTACTTTTTCTTGGCTATGAAGCGAATTTGAACTATAGACCTTCCGCTCGGCGGTCGATGATGTTAACCACTGCACCACGGCCACCCCCAAATGGGATGGTACTCTCGGTTCGTTGGCCTTCGCACATACTTTTTTCTATCTGATCCCAACCTGTTGAACCTATTTTCGTCGCTCCACAAGATATTTTTCCAAAAGGACAAGGGTTTGTTCTTGTGAGCGTTTGCGAAAATAAGTCTTCACTTTCGGTTTTTTTTTTTTTTTTTTGGAGACAAGTGGTTTTTTTTTTTTTTTTTTTTTTTTTTTTTTTTTTTTTTTTTTTTTTTGGCGATTCTTCCATGAAGCTGGAATTCAATTAACCGGCGACTTACAGTGACGGCTGATATTTGGACATTGTGTTGGTTAGGTAGTTGTTGCTTTATCTCCCGGGAAGTTATGAAAAGGTCACTGCCACTGATTTTGTGGATAATTCTGTCAGTCGCTTCTGACGTTTTCCTTTTTTTGTTCTTCCTTACGAGACCAGCGGTAGATTTGCTGTACCGTACGACTTTCATTGCATTTTGAACAAGCTTCCTAGAGCACCTTAATGTCCTTGCCACCTCTGAAATAGTCTTTCCATCCTGTGTCATGGTACCGACTACTTGCCTCCTTTCTTCTGTGCAATGCTTTCCTCTGTCCGTTTTAAATACTCCTATTTGTGTAAGAAATGAGTGTAATTATGGCTATCCTGAAAAAGATTCACACTAACCTCACTGAAAAATATTTTTTTTCTGACACACCATGATATGTGCTATTTATATCAACACCCAATATGCAATGATCACCAACTCTAAAGGTACCCTTACACGATCAATCGAATGACATCAATTCTTTACGTGAGTTTGTGAAAATGCGTCTGTGTGCGTCACACACATTCGTTGGTGACCGAATGACAAAAATCAAAACATTTTTGATAGGTATTGCATGACCATTATCATGCTGATTGACGTGTGTAAGGGTTGGATTGACCAAATAAAGCTTATTGTGTGTCGTGCAGGTGTGGTGTCGCGAGCGTGGAATGTGATGCCTGTCGGGAGCGGAAAATTTAAATTGAAGGAGGTTAAAGAACGGGAGATGCAGATATTTTTAATTCACTTGAAAGATTTTCATGAGTGAACTGATTCCTGTTCTTTAACCAGTGTTTGATCCAAATTCTCTTCTTTTTTGCCATTTTATTCTTCTTTACACAAAGTGCCAGAACAACATACGCAATGCAGTTGTCCGAATCACTCATCGCGCGTCCGTAGACGACTGAAATTCACTAAATTTCATTTCGTGTCACACGGACACGATGCATGCTGTCAACTGATTGATCGTGTAAGGGCCACTTAAGGGATAGCGTCAATCTACACAGACACGATGCATGACGTCAACTGATTGATCGTGTAAGGGCCACTTAACGATTGGAAAACCAGGAAAACCTAACGGGGTCTTCTTTGTAGTATGTTTTCATATTCATAACGGTACTACCTTGGGATATTATGGCTTTACTCCTGTGCAGCTTGTTAGTACAGTGTGTATTGCAAGCAAATACGCATTTGAATAAAGGTGTGCTATTTATGAGAACACCACTGTAAATTCTCCGTAGATATAAAGGTAATGCGAATTCCCATTGGTTGAAAGTTCGTACATTTATTTCCCTTACTCTAATCTAATTTTCTAAACGATTCATTTTGATCGAAATATTAATACATTTAATAGTTAATTGTGTGTATGCAATGGATACCATGTATAGATACTATATACATATGTACTTGATTTATTTACAATTTCTACGAACATGTGTTTGTTGGTGTTCTTTACTCTTGTCATTTGTGGTTTTCTTGTTTTTTTTTCTTTTCTTCCTTTCTATGACTGTTTTTTTTTTTAGCAATATCATTGGAGCCGCACGTTAAATCACTTCATTTGACATTAGCGTATCAGTTCCCGCAGAGCCAATTCAATGCACTGAAAACATTAGTGGAATCATTAGATCCATCTTGTGCATCCAGTTGGGAACTTCGACTGTATTCGCGCGATCCTAGACTTGCGACGAAACAAGTAAACAATTTTTTATTTATTTATTATTTTTCTCACTGTTTCTCTCTTTTATTATGATTGTTAAATTTACTATGTAACTTTATCACAATTTGTGTAAAACGATAACAAGTTAACGTGCATGGGAACCGAGTTGAGTTAATATTTATCTTGTATAATTGCAATTCTATAGGTACATAAGGTTCTCTATCCACACAGTCCACATGAAATAGACGAACTTGAGTTGAGGATAGGTGATTTTATCTATTTGAATAGTGAATCTGTTGATAACTCGTGCGACGGTTGGGTTGAGGGCATATCATGGTTGACTGGCATGACTGGTTACCTACCAGTGAATTATACAGAACGTACAGCCGAATCAGATGCATGGACTATGCACAGAGTGGTACAATTATCAAAGTCTATAACGCCATCCTTAACATCTGTGGAAGAGATCGATATTGTTGACGGTAGAAGTTTGTCAATGGAACAGGACGAAAGGAGAGACATACATTTAGGTAAAATCGCTTTTGGATGAATACAAACAAAAATACTCCTCGCCTTTTGCGTAGGAATCCTACACCCAGATATTATGGAAGGTTCGTCGATCACCGAGGAATCAGACATGAGTGCCGATAGGCTATTAAGGAAACAAATCAATCGTTGCATAGAAATTCCGAGTGTTGTGCACACAATGTATCAGCCGTCGTCCGATACAAATTTGGATGCTGATATTGATAGTCCGAGTGTGATCTCTGATCGGAAGGATTGTTCGGTGCTTATGAATAAGAATCGTAAAATCTACATAATGCGTCATGGTGAACGAGTGGATTTCACTTTTGGTGCTTGGATTCCATATTGCTTCGACGAATTCAATAATTATGTACGAAAGGATCTTAATATGCCGAAATCATTGCCTAAGAGGTTTGTCTTGCTTTCAACTATTGATGGTTTCACGATTTATTTTGGTATTTGTAGGAAAAACTGTCCAGAGGGTTGGCAAAATGATTCGCCACTTACTAACATCGGTTTGTTTCAAGCGAAACTAATCGGCGAAGCTCTGTTCGAAGCTGGTGCTCAAATTGATTATGTTTACTGTTCACCAGCATATCGTTGTGTGCAAACATGCACAAGTACTTTAGAAGGCTTAAAGTTAAATGGTAAACGTAAGCTACGTTGCGAGGCAGGACTGTTTGAATGGATGGCCTGGTATCCTGAAGGCGTGCCAGACTGGTGTACGGATGACGAACTGATAGAGGCGCATTACCACATTGACAAAGACTACGAATCAATATTAAGCGTGGCCAAATTAAACGATGCCATTAAAGAAACTACGGAGGAGTTTTATAATCGAAACCATGAATGCCTCCTTAAGATTATCGAATCGACAAGTAAGCATTTTATCGTACGTAGCTTCTTTATCCACCCTACAAACGTAATTTTTGCCTTCTCGATTTCAGCGGGAAATATTTTCATTGTAGCACATGCGACCACATTAGACACCTGCTCGCGACAACTAATCGGTGAAAAGCCACGTTCGACAAATGAACTTCGTCAAGTTATTCACAAAATACCATATTGTAGTCTGGCAACTGTGGAACAAATCAATGGCGAATGGAAACTGGTCGAATCGGACTGTCTGCCAGTGACACATTCGAAGAATCCCCGTTTCGAGTGGAACGCACTGACTGCCACATAGTGTTCGTGCTTTGAGAATCTTCTACAACCGCTATTGCACGTTGAAACATAATCCACAGGAGGAACAGAAGCAAAACCTACACGTATCATTTGTATACCCAGCAACACATTCTGTAGTTTGGAAATATTATAGTTTCTTTCAGTAAGGAAGTGACGTTGTTAAATTATTATTATGCTATTAGGTATAATTATAATTATTATTAACTATCTATTATCGCAAGTTATATAATGTATTAGTTAAAATCACGCCCAAGTGATAGTTTAGATTCGGATTCATTAGATGTATGCAACTACTAATCGTTTAGAGAAGAATTTTGTAATCAGATCTTATTTGCTACTATTGATGCCTGTTTCACAATGCTACTACACGGCGACGCGACAGCGCAACTACAAACGCTGCCGTTTGCTGTAGTTGTAAAGTCGTTCAGTCAATACTCAATGGAGCTACTTTCATCGGGGGTTTTTTTATTGACAGCGCGGTTACTTCTGTGAGTGAAGTTGGAGGTGAATTCTATAGAGTGAAGTTGGCATCAGTAAAAAATTCGAAGATTGGATCAAATGGATCAAAATAATTTGAAAAAAAACATTATTGCTAACATGTGCGGCTGCTTTAGCCTATAAAAAGTTAAAAGCGAAAACAAAAGTCAGAAGAAGGTGGTGGGTTAGACCAAGTTATCAGACGTATTCCTCCAATGTCGAATTCGAAATGGCACAACGCCGTGTAGTTGCGACAATTTTTCAAATTTTCGAAATTACAGCGCTGCGACACGACTACATACGTGCCTATGTGACTTACTCCATATAATTCCATTGAATGAATATGGATTTGACAGCTACGGCGTTTGTAGTTGCGCTGTCGCGTCGCCGTGTAGTAGCATTGTGAAACAGGCATGAATTACCTCTTATTCAGTATACACATCCTCATAAAATGGAAATATATGTAAATGAAAAAAAGAGCTGTATAAGCAGTAAACTTGTATCTCTTTTACAGATGTTGGTTCTCTTGTTCTGCTGGTGCAAAGAGAATCTTTAAAAGGTTTTCAAAAAATGTGCTCTATGCGTCACTCTTTTTAGTAACTTCATATGCCTCACGTACACCTTTCTGTTCTTGCGTGTTACGAAGGCGTTAGCATTTGAATGGGTACAGTCTCCTTCCGAGCGGTCACTATGGTTTCTTCTCGTTTTTATTGCGCTCTTACTTCCTCGTCGATGAAATCCCGCCACTTCGATTACGTTACTTAAGCGCGGTTCACATTGAACGATCTATCAACCGATTTGCTTGACGACCAAATAATGCGTAGCGTTCACACCATACAACTTGTTGACCGACTTCACTTGCGATAGAAATTTCGAAGTATTAACATGACGGTGCATGCTCTGGTTACAGGGATGATTATTGATGAAATACTCGAAAATGAAGAAAAAAAAAACCGGCCAAGTGCAAGTCGGACTCGCGCACGAATGGTTCCGTACCATCTGTTTATATAAATATGAAAGAGACTATGTATGTTACCTCATCAAATGACAGATCTTGGTTGCAGGCAGGATTTTTTGGATGAAAACCATGTCTGTTGTATGGGAGCCCCCCTTAAATATTAATATTGTTCTGTTTTTAGTATTTGTCGTGGTAGCGGCAACAGAAATACATCATCCGTGAAAATTGTCAACTGTCTAGCTATCAGGGTTCATGAGATACAGCCTGGTGACAGACGGACGGACGGACAGCGAAGTCTTAGTAATAGGGTTCCGTTTAACCTTTGAGTACGGAACCCTAAAAATCAAACCAAAATTATTTTTCTTCGTTTGAAGTCATATCGTTCTTTCCGCTCAAAGTTGGTGTTGTTTTTCTGAACGCATAAGCAAAAGTGAAAAAATGCCCTGAAGTTGTACGACAACTGTTCACACTTAACGATAAATCGTTCAACCACGGCTGTCAAGCAAAAAGTTGGAAATTTTCAACTTCCTGACTACAAATCGTGCCGACTTGTAGCGGAGCGTTCACATTGGTTTTGCATACACAATATGTCGTCCAACCACGGTTGTCAAGCAAATCGCTGAATAAATCATTCAATGTGAACCGCGCTTTACTTAGGTGGCGCTACCAGTTCGGGGTGGACATGGGCCTCAAACAACAAGACTTCCCAACCTGTGTACCCCACCATAGGCTCATCAACGTCGTTGCGGTTGGAGTCGAAGGCTCTTCGGGTCGGAACTGTGGTGTCAATTCGCTCTATATAGCCCAGGAATATATAGAGGGGTGGCCGTGGTGTAGTGGTAAACACCACCGACTGTCGAGCCAAGAAACACAATTCCTTTACGGAAAAATTGTGCAACACAGCTGTTGGGAATGGGAATTGATCAAAATATTGGTAAAGGCATAACTTCTTTGGTGGCGTTACAGCCCATGGAATGCCAAATCCAGACTCCAAGCAGGTGGTCCCTTTCACCTAGTTTAACCCAGATATGCCTAAAGTGTTTTTCTTCTTAGCGCAACAGTTCGGGTTGAACCTGGGCCTCAATCACCATGCCCCTCCATCTAGAACGATATTTTGCTAGCCTTTTCCATTGCCGCACACCCAGTTGATTGAGTTCCCTTTCCACCTATGCGCGCCACCTTAAACGCGGTCGTCCTCTGCTGCGTCGTCCCTCGGGCTTGGAGTCGAAGACTCTTCGGGCCGGAGCGTTGATGTCCATTCGCTCTACATGGCCTAGCCATCTTAGACGTTGGATCCGAAGACATCTAACTAGGCCGATGTGGCTGTACAGCCCGTACAGTTCTTGGTTGAATCTCCTCCTCCACTCTCCGTTTACACAAACGGGACCAAAGATTACACGCAGGATTTCCCTCTCAAAACGCCCAAGAGCTTTTTCATCCTCTTTTGGTAACGTTCAAGCCTCAGCGCCGTAGAGGAGGAACGGGATACCTTAGTTTTTCGAGAGGGGGTTCTACTACACAATTGCCTCTTGAGCCCCCCGAAGAAGCAGCGGTTGGCAAGAGTTATTCTGCGTTTTATCTCAGCGCTGACGTCGTTGCTGCTTGTCACTATCGAGCCAAGGTAGACGAAGTCCTTGACTATTTCAAAAAATATAGCTGCCGAAGGTGACGTCCTGACCAAGACGTCGGTGTGGCGCGTCTTTCCTGGATGACAGCATATACTTATTTGATCTTGTCCCCATTTACCCCCACTTTAGCCGCTTCTGCTTCAATGCTTGCGAACGCCTTATTTACGTCTCGCTTTGTCCGTCCAATAACGTCAATGTCATCTGCGTAGGCAAGCAATTGTGTGGACTTGAGGTAGATCGTACCTCTTGTATTGGCCGCAGAGTCTCGCACGATATTTTCAAGAATAATGTTAAAGAAATCACATAACAGTGCGTCACCCTGTCTAAAACCTTTTTTAACATCAAAAGATTCGGTTAGTTCACCTCCGACCTTAATGGAGCAGCGTGAGTTCTCCATAGTCATCCTGCACAGTTTGGCAGGAATGTTAAAACATGACATGGCTCTGTATAGCTCGTCTCTATAATCACTGTCATACGCGGCCTTAAAGTCGACAAAAAGATGGTGCGTGCCGACCTGGCATTCATGGGTCTTCTCCAAGATCTCCCGTAGTGTAAATATTTGGTCTATCGTGGATTTTCCTGACCTGAAATCACACTGGTAGGAACCTATCAGATTGTCCACGAACGGTTTCAGGCACTTACACAGTATGGCAGAGCGGATCTTGTACGCGATGTTCAGGAGCCTTATCCCTCTGTAATTGGCGCAGTCATAGGGGTCTCCTTTCTTATGGACCGGGCAAACGATACTGAGATTCCATTCATCGGGCATGCGTTCTTCCGACCATATCTTGCTGATGAGTTGATGCATGTTCCTGACCAGCTCATCGCCAGCTGCTTTAAACAGTTCCGCGGGGAGTTCATCTGCTCCAGCAGCTTTATAAGACTTAAGTTTCGATATCGCTATCTTAACATCGTCTAGGTCGGATGGACAGGATTCTCCTTCCATTGTGAATGGTTCGCTCTTCCTGACGGCGGCGGCATTTTGACTATCATCGCCGTCTGCAGAAGTGGTCCTTCCACAATCTCAGCATCGACTGTGACTCCACTACTAGTTGTCCGTGCTCATCCCTGCAGCCTTCTGCTCTGGCTTTATAGCCGTGGCATGTTCGTTTTACTTTCTGATAAAATTTTCGAACGTCATTCCTGTCGTAACATCTCTCCATCTCCTCGATCTCGCGCTTCTCGTGCTCCTTCTTTTTCCTTCTCAGAAGCGCATGCTCCTCCCTCCTTTTCTGTTCATAGAGCTTGCGGGCAGCCCTCGTCCGTCGATGCAATGTGGCCATGTATGCATTCTGTTTCTCTACATGGGCCTGCCTGTACTCGTCATCAAACCAGTACTCGAAACCGAGTACATCTGAGGCGGGCTCTCTAATTTCGTTCTGACAACGACTCCATTGCTGTTCTATGGTTTCTACAGATTGCATCGGGACTTGAGAGAGCTTGAGGGAGATTTGATCGGCGAAGTTCCTGACGGTCTCCTGCGATTGCTACTTTCCGACGTTAAATTTTGGTGTTCTTACTCGACTCCGTTGATTTCGAGAAATTTGCATCCATACCTTGGCTGCAACAAGGTAATGATCGGAATGAATGTTGGCTCCTCGAAAAGTTCGGACATCTAGGATGCTGGAGGAGTGTCTGCTGTCGATCGCAATATGATCAAATTGGTTGGTTGTCGATTGATCGAAAGACCGCCAGGTCCCCTTATGGATCTTGAGGTGTGGGAATCGTGTGCTTGCTACTACCATATTATGTCCCGCCATAATGTCCACTAGCGTTAGTCCGTTTTCTGACGTGGTGTTGTGTAGGCTGTGCTTTCCAATGACCCGTTCAAAGATAGCTTCCTTACCCAGCTTCGCATTGAAATCTCCTAGAACGATTATGGTGTCATCGCTGGGGCATTGCGCATACGTTCTGCCTAGGAGATCATAGAAGTCCTCTTTATGGGGGCGTGGACACATAATAAACTTATATTGCCGAGACTGGTCTTGATGCGGATAGTTATGAGGCGTTCGCTTACATACTGAAAGCTTAAGACTTTTTTCCTGAGTCAACCTCGAACAACAAATCCGCATCCGAAAAAGCGTTGTTTGTTTTCTCTGTAGCAGTTTCCGTAGTATATATCACAGTTTTTCATCCGCTTTTTGCCTGGCCCATCCCATCGCAGTTCTTGGAGCGCGGTAATGTCTGCCTTATAGCAGTCCAAAGAATTGACCAGTTGTTAGGCTGCACCTGGTCTGTTGAGAGACTTAACGTTCCAGGTGCAGGGTCGAAATTCGTTTCCTTTTTGACGTTTGCGGGGTTCGTCAACATGTAATCCGTCCGTATCCGAGGCTATTGGTTGTTTCTGAACAAATTTTTGTTTTACGCGACGCGATGGGGATGTTAACCCTAAGCGCAACCTGGAGGGCCAGGTTCCTCTTTCCCCAGGAACAAGGGTCGTGTGCCAGTATAGCTATCCAGGGGAGGCCACGCGGAGGCTGTGTGTCAACTTGGATTTAGCAGGGACAAAGATCGAAGCTGGCGTTTGCTAAGTTAAACGCGATCAACTTCTTTGCTCTGTTTGCTCGCTCCCTTCTCCCCAACCTGTCTGGAGAAACCTAATACGTCAGAGGCAGCACCGCTAATGGCGCTTTGACAACGTCTCCAATTCTGGTCTATGGTTTGTGCAATTAGAGAGCTTGAGGGAGACACGATCGTCGACGGTCCTGTCGGTCTCTTGGGATTGCAGCCTCTCGACGTAAAATGTTGCTGTTTCTACTCGACTTCGCAAAGCTTGCAATATCCGCATTCGCCTGCAACAAGGTAGAGATCAGATTCAACATTGGCTCCTCAGAAAGCTCGACTGACTAGGCCTAGTTTCGACTACAGAAATAGTCTAACTTATTGTGTTTATTAGAAATTTATTTTAAATTTTATTTACACACTTTACAATACATAATTTGTAATAATGAATTAGATAGAATATATAAATAGAACTGAAGCAAATATACGGAAACTGAAGTCTGTATATTATATTTAACGTGTCCACGGAACATATACTTAAATTTAATTTTTTTTTGTTTCATTGGAGATAACATTTTCTGGAATTTGCTACATTGGGATTTTATATACATTTAAGGCTAAGCTATTTTAAAACGATCGTTTGAGCTCATTTCTTTGCATGTGGTCCGTAGAAGGGAAGCTGTGTGAATCCAGTTCTTCTATCGGTCCATGCGGATAGATCAACGACAGGTATATTCGAACATGGTATGATGGGGTTTCTAGAAAGACAAAAAATTATTCAAAAGCACAGGAAATGATAAGAAGAGATGAAAACATACGACTTTGAAACCGTAATAAAGGCTCTCGGTTGAATGGAAGAAATCTGGTTGCCATTGTCACACATCAATCTAGCCATACTGGCCTTTCGGATTTCTCGCAATTGTTCTAAGAATACATAAGAGAATGTAGGAGTCGCGTAATCATTCTTTCCTTTGCTGACTTACCCGGAGTGAATCCAGTAATCTTATTGCCATTCTCGTAGAAATAACGATCGCCAACACGAGTTCGGAAGAATTGCTCGGTGAGAATGCAAAGAAATGTTGGACCAGCCAAAGCGCCGGCTACATGAGATTCCAGTGAGCCACCAACAGTTAAATCCACATCTTCCAGACTAGCATAAAGAGTTTGTAATTTCTCAATAATCTAAAAACAAATACGATTAACAAATTCGCACATGAGATCACTGGTTCTATTCTTCTTTTTACCTCAATGTCGATAAGATCTGACAAGTCCTTCCATGTGACGGCTCTTCGCAATCCACAAAACTCCCGAAGGTCATTGTACGAAGCCAAACCATGATCGCGATTGCGTTGAATATCAATGGCACGCAGATCACCGCCGAAGGGCATGTTCCTTCTGAACAGGAAATGCTTGATCTGAAAATTGAATATATCGTTAAATGGTTTAGAATACAGTCTAACTAGTCTTCTTTACCTCTCTGTCGAAATTGATGTCAGTAAGTTCCTCGGGCTGTGTGGCCAAACCTCTTGTCAGGGAATCGTAATTATCCCCGACTTCAATGATACCGGGACGATTAAACCAGTCACTGAGACGCAGTGAGCCTGTTATGGTTCTCAACTCCGAAATCAAGCTACAACGATTCCATTCTTCAAACTTTTGCCCTTTTCAACGGCTACTAATACTTACTCAAGACGTCCCTCGATTTGCGAGTGGAAGTATCTGAATGCTGCAGTGGCATGTTCATTTATAACCGACGGATCAATGCTTTGATCATAGTCGTTCACAGGACTTCCTGCAGGTGCCTTGTATATCAGTCTGTTTTTGAGCATATTCTCTGTTCCCAAGAATATCGGCAACCACTCGTAGTAACTGATGTGTTGGTATTGAGCAATATTAATTTTTCGGCTCTCTTGGAAGAGTACTCTATCATCCCAATGTGGATTCAATTTGGCCAGCTCACCAGCGATTCTGTTGTGCTCGCGAATAAGCACGGTTTGAAGGATTGTCAATCCTGGATTTTGATTAACTCGAACATCACCAGCCAAGTAACACACTTCATTTGAATTCTGTACATCACAGTCCGTAGTCACATTCGGTGTTCTTGGCAACCATTGTCCACCGTTGCGTTCCTCGACAATCATCAAACCACCTTGGAATGCACGAATCAAGCGATTTTGCTCAATTGAATTTCCATAAACCAACGACAAGTCCATGTAGCTGGTTACAGCAGTCAATTGCTCTGCCGGTCCACCGTTGTAGTTACAGTTGACATCGCGATCGGTTAGAGTTCTGACGAATTCCATGCACTGGGTGCCTGTTTGCGAGTGAGCCGGGTCATGAGGGGGAACCACAATCGGGAAACAAGTCTTGTGAGCGGTTTCTTTGCCGACCAGCCGTCCATCTGATGTACAACAGGAGATGGTGTGCTTCTCTAAATGGTAATAAGAAATTCAATTAATTACTATTACAAACATGAGCTTCTGTCTTAATACTTACTCGATTGGGTACCACCGGCTTGCATGCTCATGTCGTGAGTAATTATTTGACCCCATTGCATGTTGACGAGGGTAAAGTCTGGATCTGGAACATCGAGCTCACCAAAAACGACGAGTGAGACCAGCCGAGCGTTTGGCAGTTGTTCACCGGTTACGGAACGTGTCGGCTGTTGTATTCCGTCACTATATTTGGGTGACAATAAACGTCCGTATCTATAATGAGGGAACCGATTAATTGACCTCTTGACAGGAGTACGTGTATGAGAGGAAATTGTACTTGGAATTGGCGATGCCAAGCGTTGGGTTGCCCAAATTGTTACAGGAGCCGTCCAGTGTACGATACGGTAATTCACTGCATGCTGGTGGTGCTGTTCCGCACGTGGCTGCCCCGGGAATCGGGAAGGTTGGTCCATAGGGACCGGCAAAATGTGCAAATGGATTTGGCGACTGCGACGAAACCTCTAGTTGTGATGGCGGCGGTGGCAGTGGACTAAACAAAGTTAGAGTTAAATTAGAGAACATGATGCGGAGGAGTGTAATTGGTTGTCCAAACCGTGGATAGCCTCTGGCATGGTATGATAAGGGAGTGGGTAGGTGGTATCCTGTGAATGAAGTTGGCGGATCTTGCAGCACGTTGTAATGGACGTTTGGCACCTTAATACCATACGATGGGTGGACAATTTGCACAAACAGCAGCGCAAAAATGGAAAAGAGCGTCATCTAGAAAATGAATACGTTAAATAGTGTAAAAGTTATGAAAACGAAAGTCAAGCCTGGATTCATGTTCGTTTTAACTCAGAGATAAGATCTATGAATTTTACTATGGTGTCAGAAATGTGTAAGATCTGCCAAATAAATACAGTTTTTCAAACTTACTTTGTGTAACTAAACGAGCATTTAAGGAATGAACTGACCAGATTCTTAACTGTAAGGTTTACACTGATAACCAACATCTTATCAAGTTTTAGAAGACAAAATAGTTGTAGAGTTACTAGATAGCAATATTGACAACATACTCAGCATTAACGCTAAGCAAGCTCTCTTAGTCTGAAGAGCATCAATATTTTGTTTGCCGTGGATTTGCAATGGCCCAGCCATCCGAGACGTTGAATCCGTAGACGCCTGACTTGACTCATGTCGCTGTACAGCCCGTAAAGTTCGTGGTTGAATCTTCTCCTCCATCCCCCGTCTGCGTTTACAGGCCCAAAAATAACGCGCAAAATCATTCTCTCGAATCGACCTAGGGCCTCCTCATCCGCTTTTGATAGTGTCCATACTTCTGCGCCATACAACAGGACCGGAATGATAAGGGTCTTATATAGAGTCAACTTTGTCGTTCGGGAGAGGGCTCTATTACTCAGTTTCCTCCTGAGCCCAAAGAACAACAATTGGCAAGAGTGATTCTGCGTTTGACTTCGGAACTGATGTCGTTGTTCCAGGTCACTGCGGAGCCAAGGTAGACGAAGTCCTTTACTACCTCGAACTTGTATCTGCCAGTACAAACGTTCTGGCCAAGACGTCGGTGGTGAGCGTCCTTTTTTGATGACAGCATATATTTAGTTTTGCCCTCGTTTACCGTCAAACCAATTTTCGCCGCCTCCACCCCAATTCTCGCAAACGCCTCATTGATATCTCGCTGTGATCTACCTATTATGTCAATATCGTCGGCGTATGCAAGAAGTTGCGAGGATTTGAAATAGGTTGTGCCTCTTGTATTGGCCAGTGATTTTTGCACAATCATTTCCAATATGATGTTGAAGAAATCACACGACAGCGCATCGCCCTGTCTAAATCCTTTTTTGACATCAAAACTATCGGTGAGGTGCTCACCGATTCGGATGGAGCAGCGAGCCTTCTCCAAAGTCATCCTGCATAGTCTGACGGGTTTAGCAGGTATGTCAAAGGTAGACATAGCGTTGTATAGCTCGTCTCTAATTACGCTGTCGTATGCGGCTTTGAAGTCGACAAATAGGTGGTGAGTGTCGACTTGAAATTCATAGTGTGAAGATTTGGTCGATGGTGGACTTCCCTGGGCTGAATCCGCACTGATAAGGACCTATCAGCTTATTTACAAAAGGCTTCAGGCGTTCACACAAAACGGCAGAGAAGATTTTGTAGGCGATGTTAAGGAGACTTATTCCTCTATAGTTGGCGCAATCAGAGGGGTCTCCTTTCTTGTGGATCGGGCATACGATGCTGAGACTCCATTCCTCGGGCATGCTCTCCTCTAACCATATCTTACGGATGAGCTGGTGCATGCTCCAAACCAGGTCATCCCCAGCTGCCTTGAAGAGCTCAGCAGGCAGTCCGTCTGCGCCAGCAGCCTTATTCGACTTGAGCTTCGATATGGCAATCTTAACTTCGTCGAGGTCAGGGGGACAGAATTCTCTGCGGTCTCCGTCGATTAGAAATGGATCATTCTGCCTGACAGCGGTATATTGACTAACATCGCCGTTATACAGTCTTCAGAAGTGGTTTTTCCATATTCTCAGCATCGACTGCGGTTCTACTACTAGGTATCCGATCTCATCCCTGCAGGCTTCCGTTATGGCTTTATAACCTTGGCATGTTCGTTTTATCTGTTGATGAAACTTTCGAACGTCACGCCTGCAATAACACCTCTCCAAATTCTCAATCGCGCGCTTCTCGTGCTCTTTCTTCTTTCTTCTATGAAGCTTATGCTCCTCCCTTCTTTTTAACTCGTAGAGCTCACGAGCTGCTCTTGTTCTTTTATGCAGCGGGGCCTTATATGCATCCTGCTTCGCTGTATGAATCCTCCTGCACTCGTCATCGAACCAGGTGTTTCTTCGTGGTGGAGCCTTGAAACCCAAAACTTCGGATGCAGAGCTTTTCAGGGCTTGTTTGCAAGGGCTCCACTGCTGTTCTATTGATAGCGTGGAGGATTGAGGTGTATTGGAGAGCTTAAGGGAGACGCGATCGGTAAAAGCACGAGCGGTTTCTGGCGATAGTAGCTTTCCGACGTCATAACTTTGTATTCTTACTCTACTCCGTTGCGTTCGTGATATCCGTAAGCGCATCTTGGCTACAACAAGATAGTGGCCCGAGTCGATGTTAGCCCCTCGGACTTCTACTAACAATATTTAAAACAAATATAATAATGGTGGTACATAATTGATTCTTAATATGCACATAGCACGTGAGTGAGCAAATCTTCTCTCTTTTATGCTGTTCTTAAGATCAGTAAGGGTGCTTTCCAAAATTCAAACAAAATGCGCATTGTGACTGCGCCTTGCATCAGTTATAAATTCACACGATGCTTTCACGATGCGTTACGCATTCGGTTGCGTATTAACCTTTTCGGGACGCAATTCAGGTAATGAAGTTATAGAAATTGTACATATTGGAATTAAAGGGTCCGCCAAATAACTTTTTTTTTTTTTTGAAAATGCTATAAAAAAAAACTACTGAATATTATCTCAAATTACTTTTTTTATTTGAAAGTACAATCCTTCCGGTTAATAATGGAAAATAATTTCATTCGAATAGCTGCCTCGGCTGGCCATGCAGTAGCCTACACGATCGGTCCAACTTTTAAGCACATTATCGATTGTGTGCAGCTGTATTTCACCAATGGCTTCACGAATATTGTCCTTTAAAGCGTCAATTGTCTCTGGCTTGTCGGCGTAACACTTGTCTTTGACGGCATCCCACAAATAATAGTCCAACGGTGTCAAATCGCAGCTCCGAGGTGGCCAAACGACATCAGCTCAGCGGCTGATAATGCGATCTTCAAAAACAGGGCGCAAAACATCGAGTGTAGCTTCGGCTGTGTGGCACGTAGCGCCGTCCTGTTGAAACCGAATGTTGCCAATATGCGCATCTTCAATTTTTGTGAACAAAAATTCGTTCAACATGGCCCAATAACGATCGCCATTGACTGTAACGGCCACTCCTTGCTCATTTTCGAAGAAAAATGGCCCAATTATGCCTCTGGACCAAAATCCGCACCAAACAGTGGCTCGTTTTGGCTGCACCGGCTTTTCAATGTATGCGTGCGGGTTTTCTGTGCCCCAAATGCGACAATTTTGCTTGTTTACATACCCGCCAAGATGAAAATGAGCTTCATTTGAAGAGATGATTTTTTTTGGCAAAATCGGCATCTTCTGTAAGTCGATCGCAGGCCCACTTAGCGAAGCGAAAATGCATTGGACGGTCAGTTGGCTTCAACTCCTCAACCAATTGGACTTTGTATGGCGTCATACCAAGGTCTTTATGCAAAATTCGTTTCAATGATGTCTCCGAAATGTTCAATAGTTGAGAACGACGGTGAATTGATGTTGATGGCGCTTCACGCACACTTTCTGCCGCAGCAGCAATATTCTCGGATGTACGCACTGTTTTTGGCTTTTCACGCTTTGGTTTATCGATGAGGATGCCAGTTTCTTTCACTTTTTTCACAAGATAACGAACATACGGAGCTGACGGTGCTTCTCTTCTTCCAAAATCCGTACGCAATTTCCGCACACATTCTGCAACATTACCATGATTTTCAAAGTAATGTCGCAATATTTCCCAGCGTTGTTCAAGCGTATACACAACCATATTCGTTCAGCGGAAGGATAAAACTAATTGTCTGTCAAATCAGATATGAGCTAAGTGTTACCATTCACGAAATAAGCACTACTTGAAAAAAAAAAACGTTATATGGCGGACTCTTTAGTTTATGAGCAGCTCCATGAGTGTACAGAGTTCTGACATTCCATATTCGCAAATCATGTTCCTTTTTCACGTCGTGTCGTCTTCGAGAATCCGTCCGTTTATCCGAGGCATATTGCTCGTTCATAACCTGGTTTTTTTTTACATAGGCGGGTTGTTGGCCCGCCGCACAACCGCCAATCTGGTCTGGGTATTGTAGCCGCCCTTTGCCTTGGTTTGTTCACCTCTCAGGTAATCTGAATCGATGGTCGAATGTGATGTCGTAGATATCATATTATGTACGTAAATAGCGAACTTCACCCTATCAGAAAAAGACACTGCATTCCATTATATCTGGCACACGCATAAGATAGCAAGTAATATACTATTCACACGAGGTGTCGTGGCTTAATCATATTTTTTCGAAATTCAATTCCGTGTTAAAATCTAATTTTTCACTAATTCCAATGGGACAACAAGTGAGATGTGAGAAAGTGAAATGTATTATTCGCATGCATCTTACAATTAAATTCATATATCTATGCACATACTCTCATGCATATACATATCATATGTATGTGTGCTTGCATGTGTTTAAGCAAATTGTCTGAATTACGCGAGTATCTGAAGGAAAAATTCACAGGAAAATTACGATTTTGTAACCAAGATAATAAGATAAAGTCTTGATAGCGCTCCTGATTTTGCAAGTGTACCAAATCATCTTTTTTAAATTTAATTATATTGTTACGATATATTCAATCCCCACACCAAATAGGGTTCGCACCACTGGGTTGCGATAAACTACAATTGTCCTCTTTATCCGAATGAATTGTTTATAAAGAACATGGTTATTCTAAGGGAGCTTTTCCGTACAAATAGCAAATCCGAAACTTCATAGCTGAAAGTTTCTTGACAGTTTCGTCTATATGTTCGCTTAAGGTGGTGTACTTTGGGTACTGACTTTTGTTGACTTGTGATCAATTTCTTAGCTATTATGGCCTTTACAACATTTGAAAAAAAAAAATGTAATTACGTGGCTGTAAAAGATGATGTCATTTTAAAGGAACACCCTTACAAATGTACGAATTTGGTACTAAATACATACATACCGGTCTAGGACTGATTTTCTCATAATTTTCAACACTGATGCCCTACAAGAAATTTCAATACCACAGCTTACTTTATCTGCCTTAATTACATTGCTTCCATAGCTGCGTCCACTGAATGGCTTTAGCTCTACTTATCAACATTTCCCATCAACTATCAGCGTTCATAGAATACACACACCGAATCGACAGTAGCTTACGATCAAAGTTAAATAATTGATTCGGAGTGCAAAAAATTCTTCTCTCACCATGGAATCGATGATCAAGTATGAAGATTAAGCATGTCTTATAGAGTGCTAAAGCCTGTTATACCACTTAGTCGAGCACTAGGTTAATCTAATTTAAATGCACTTGCATCTCAGTCAAGTCAATGTCTACCAGCGAACCGTCCATCGACCGGCAACCGCAGTATTCACGCCATTGCGCAATACCACTAAACAGGATTAGTTTTTTAGATGAACGATACCGATACCGCATTCGGCCGATTTACCACGAAAACAAAACAAAAAAAAAACTTCGTAGATGCATAAGTCAACGCTTGGTACTACGAAATAATATTATGTTTAGACGCTCGAGTGGTTTTTCGAACGACCTACCTTTGTCACCCAATTATTTATGGAGTTTTGGATTGAATTGTGTAACACGAAAGCTATCGACAAGTACAGGTTATTCCATGTCCCATGTGGCTTGTGTTGCTGCCAGATATTTTAAATAGATATTGGACAACAATAGGTAGATATATTTCTGAGCCTTAATTAGCAATTGCAATTGACTGCAATGATGATTTATTTCTTTGGCTTTAGTAATAGATGTTAAGCCGATTGCTAATTGTTGGATGTGAGCATCGGATTATGCATATTTTGGTGCACGATTGCTTTACGGCTGTCAATTGCCAAGTCATAAAATTAAAACAAATAATTGTGCCGACTCAATATCAAGAAATTTTATTTTTATTTTTAATTGCATTTAAGATACGGTGTGCGTAATCAGGTAAATGCAGGCATTGAACCATCATAAAAGCTTTATATTTCTCAAGTTGAGAAAGAGGCTGTGTTTGCGTCCGGAGGTCAGTAGCTCTGACCAGCAGGATAGTCAAGGCATTCGTCTTTGATAGAGAGCGACCTGAAGGTGAGTCAGTAAATAGTTAATGTGAACGAAATCCGCCGGATTGACCAGCTTTCCAGTTGATGCCTGGCACTTGCAAAGGATTTTTTTTTTTTTTTTTTTTTTTTTATGGGGCTAGTGCTACCATTAGCACTGCGACCTTTGCAGATCTGTTGTGCCTGCTAGCCGATCTAGCCGAGTAGCCTCTCCACTTCTATAATGAAGTTGAGAATGCTTCTCGTAGGAGCCCGGGTGATCCCCTCAGGAGTCATAACTTCACTGAGAAGGATACGCTTCCTAAGAAGACAGAGAGCAGCACACTCACACAGTATGTGTTCTGCCGTCTCCTCGTCCTCAAGACAGAGACGACACTCAGTTTCAGACGAGAGGCTAATTTTGTTCAAATGATATCTCAGACCGCAGTGTCCCGTTAGATAGTTGGGTAGTCTTCTGATATCCCCCCTATTGAGTTTGAGTATGTCAATAGGGTGCTTGTTCAGGGGTGGTATAAGTCGTTTAGATTGACGGAGTCCCCGAACGCTGTTCCACAAGGACAGGTGTTGCAATTTTTTCCACTTGTCTAAGAAGTAATTTATCTTAGGGAATGCCGCAGAAAGGTTCCGGACCTATGTATTTGTCGCTGGAACCTTTTCTGGCAAGTTGGTGGGCAATTTCATTGCCCTTGATACCCTTATGGCCTGGCACCCACAAAAGTTTAACATTGTTTCTTTTGGTGAGGTCTTGTAGGGCGTCATGGCATTCCTTGACGGTTTTTGAGTTCGTGCTGTACGAACCCAGCGCTTTAAGCGCTGCTTGGCTATCAGAGAGTATGTTGATGGTTACTCTTCTGATGCCAGTCTCGAGATTTAGATTGACGCATGTTAGGATGGCATACAGGTCTGCTTGGAAGATGCTGGGGCTTAATCCCAGGGCCTTCAAGATCTTGCGTTTTGGTCCAAAGATGTCGGCGCTTACGCCGGAAGCCATCTTGGAGCCATCCGTGTACCACCTAAGGCCTTTGACATTTAGCAGGGGATCACTGTTTTCCCATGCTGAGCGGTTTGGGATCAGTATCTCAAATCTTTTGTCAAAGGTGAAGGTGTGTGGCAATGCGTCCGAGACTGTAGTAATCATATCTAGCTCGGGAAGGTGTTGTAATATGGACATGCGGCCTGCTGGTCTACATGGCATATTTGTTCCCGAGCAGAGAATTCTGATTGCACTGCGTAATGCCGCCTTTTTGATAAAAAGGTGCAGTGGAGTGAGTCCAATAAGTGCTTCTTGGGCTGACGTGGGGCAGGTTGTCATAGCGCCTGTGATGCCGAGACACGCTAGTCTCTGAAGGCGTTGAAGCTTAACAATTGTAGTTTTTTGCTCAACTTTTGTCCACGGTGGACCCGTAGGTGACGATAGGTCTTACTATCGCGGTATATAACCAGTGGACTACCTTAGGTTTAAGTCCCCAGGTTTTACCGTGGGTGCATCGACAGGCCCACATGGCCTTAGTCGCTTTCATGAGTTTATTTCTCATATTGGAGTTCCAGTTGAGTCTACGGTCTAGGTCAATACCTAGATACTTTATTTCCTCTGAAAATCCTATGCGTGTGCCATTTAGTAAGATTGAGCAGGGTTGTACCTTTCTCCTCTTTGAAAATGGGACTAAGATCGTCTTATTTGGGTTAATAGATTAACCCTCTCTGCCACACCAGTCAGAGATAAGTTGGAGCGCAAGCTGCATGCGCTCACAGGCAGTGATCTCGCACTTGCCCGTAACAATGACTACTAGGTCATCAGCATATCCGATGACCTCGTAGCCCCGAGTGGTTAGCTTGCGTAGTAGATCGTCGATGACTATCGACCAAAGCAGTGGTGAGAGGACTCCCCCTTGTGGGCATCCTCTAACCGCCGATACTGTCACTGAGACCTCTTCGCATGTGTCTGATACAATACGGCTATTTAGCATCGCCCTAATCCAGTGATTAGTGGGATGGTCCACACCCCTGCAGGATAGTGCAGTGGTGATCGAGTTATAGCCAGTATTATCGAAGGCTCCCTCTATATCGAGGAAGGCGCATATTGCGATCTTCTTTTGTGTGAAACTGTTTTCAATGTGCGTCACCAAGTGGTGTAGTGCATTTTCGGTAGATCGCTCTTTGCGATATGCATACTGGTTGGGATGCAGAGGTATCTGATTTTCCAGGATACCTCTAATATGGAGCTCTATCAGTTTCTCCATTGTTTTTAGAAAGAACGAAGTCAAACTGATAGAGCGATAGGATTTAGGTTGCTCACTTGGTTTCCCTATATTGGGGATAATGACAAGATTGACCTCTCTCCAAATTTGGGGTATGTATCCCAGGTTGAAGCAAGACCTATAAAGAATTATCAGTGATGGAAGAATTGTATTCAGGCCTCGGCTTGAATCAAGCAAAGGCTTGATTCTCGGGATAAAATGTAATGTTCTGCAGGAATAGACTAAAAGTCATATCACGAACTTTGGGTTCGTTTTGCATATAATTTCGGTTGAATGAATGCAACAACTGCGCCTATTGTATGTAAATCCTTGAAGAAATTTCGTGAAACTGGCATTCTACCTAGTGACACAAGTTGCTTTTGTAAGAACGGTTCAGTTGAAAATATTGCATGTGTAGTTGAAGTATGTGTTAAAAAGAAGACCTTGTAAACCCTACGCACGTAGATAAAGAGTGGAAGTATGAAAAGTTTTATCCAGAGTATTTGAATTGCGCAGCGAGCCCAAGATATTCTACATCGGACAGCCCATTTCTGCATCCGTAAGTACGGTTGTTGAACTCTTGCACGATGAGCAATGGTTGGTGAAATTGGCTTATTTGGCCGATATATTTGATACGCTCAACGCAATTTGCTAGTTCTTACAGGGAAGAACCACAACCAAATTTACAGTTAAAGAGAAAATATCTTCACTTAAAACCAAACTTGGTTTCTGGACACAATGTGTTAACAGAAAAAAATTACGAAAATTTCTCTCTTTTTAACGGATTTTTGGAAGAAAATATGGTGCAGGTTACTGCAGATGATGAAAGAAGCATACATCAAAATTTGGTTACCCTTAAAAAAATTTTGAAAGGGTATTTCCCCGAGAAAATGGACGACATCGACTGGGTACAGAGTCCATTTGTAATTGATAGCAAGCCATCGATGCTAACTGTGCCAGAGTATGAAAATTTGATCGACATCAAATGTTTTTAAACAAAAATTTGAATCAAAAAATTCTAATTTGAGTGCATTTTGGGTTGGGCCTGCAGTCGCAGAAAAAGCTCTTATGGTTCTCGTTCCATTTGTAACAACTTACCGATACAGATACGTACGAAAAAGTATGACTCATTGTTACGTTCCGCCTGAACTGAGCGTGCAAGCGAGAGCGCGAATCAAGCGATAGAGAGGCATCTATTTTGCCTATGGGAAAGAATTTTGTCTGCATACTTGAGGGCATGAAGAAAATTGTGCGATGGTGTAGGCATACTTTTAGGAGTAATCGGTAATTCAGGTTAGACGACAAATACGATTCTGAAGAATTCGTGTGAAAAAGTCTGGAGTTTGTATGTTTGGTATACATATATATGTACATACATATGTACAAATGTATTTGCCCATTTCCAAATCGAAAAAAAAATCTCACAGCCAATTACTCATGAACGCGTGCCTTTATTAATTGCTCGGTGGGTAGCGCACACTCACGAGCAGCTCCTGAGAGTTTGCGTTTCGTTCCCAAATCACAACACTGTCCGAGCAATCTCAGATGTATCGGCTGTCGTCCGAATACCGTAATTAACCAGCGTCGGGTGTGGTTAGTATTTAGATGGTGGACCGCTTGGGAACACCGCGTGTTGTTCATTTTTCATCAATTTTTTTTTTTATTTTTTTTGTTTTTAGAAACTCGCGCAGGTTCAAGAGTTTTATATTCTCTTATGATGTGTTATATACACACAACCTGAACGGAGTGCAGTGGTTTGGTTCGTTGATGTTCGTTAACTCTCAGGGGTGGTTGTCCTAGATAGGACGAGAGCCGACCGAATTCCGCGTACTAATTGGTTATAGTCCGTACTAATTCGTTCAAGCACTTTTTAATATTGCATACGCAGAGGATGAATTTCTGTTGACCATATACTGTGAGTGTTATGCCTGCAGCAGTACATCTGGTCACTTTCCATTCACACCTGCGTTGCATACTTTTTTGTCCGTATAGGAATTTCTTTTTCTTGGCTATGAAGCGAATTGAACTATAGACCTTCCGCTCGGCGGTCGATGATGTTAACCACTGCACCACGGCCACCCCATCAATGTTTTCTAATGACGTTATCACTTAAAATAATCGTCCGTAAACCGACTGTACAGACAACCAACATTTTTTAGGGTTCCGTACCCAAAGGTAAAACGGAACCCTATTACTAAGACTTCGCTGTCCGTCCGTCTGTCACCAGGCTGTATCTCATAAACCGTGATAGTTAGACAGTTGAAATTTTCACATATGATGTATTTCTGTTGTCGCTACCACGACAAATACTAAAAACGGAACAAAGTGAATATTTAAGGGGGGCTCCCATACAACAGACATGATTTTCATCCAAAAAATCCCCTTGGTCACATACTGAACTTAGGTTAGTCGACAATATCTTTTGTGTCTTTGATGAATTGATCCTAGCTGCTAACTTTTTCCCATATTTCCCATTATTGTTATTCACCTTTTCACATCGTTGCTGCCAAGTAAGATAATTGATTTGAATTCAGTGAACACTTTGATGATCAACTATATCACATCATGAAGATTTTTGATTATCAAAGTAATATGCCGATAACCTGCCTGCAACCAAGATCTGTCATCATACAAAAAATGTGATTAAATGTGACGACTGATGAGGTAACATACAGCGTCTCTTTCATATTTATATATACAGATGGTACGGAACCCTTCGTGCGCGAGTCCGACTCGCACTTGGCCGGTTTTTTATTTTTATATCATTTCTTTTCTTCTCAAACATAAAAATATTCAAACCGCACCTCAAGTAACGAAGTATTCCGTTAATATCAATTTGAGGGTCCGCCAAAAAAAGGTTGATCGTTTAGGGTTCCGTGTCCGAAAAGAATTAGGAACCTCTGCACTAGAATAGCCACTCCAAAAATATAAGTTTTGAGTCAATTCTTACGTCAACAATTCAGTCTTTGGGGAAAACAATCGCAGACGACAAGTCTGTATAAGCTGACAAAGTGTTTGCAAGATTCGAGAAGGAATAGACTTACAAGACTCATTACGGGTCAGTATCTACGACGATATATCAAGGTATTTCCTGTGTTGTTGCCCCGCTCTGCGTTCACGTAACAGGTGGTGCTTCGGATTCTGGGTGAAACTGAACTGAATATAATGTGCTGCCCGACCGATGTATATGTTCGAACTATCCAGATTGCAGACTTCAGATACCAATACGTACGATTACAATTCACAAGAAAGTATTTAAGTTGGGCATTGAAAGATTGGGCGAATGTAATTTGATTAGATGAAAACAAAACTAATTGTTTGGGCTCAGTTGGGCGTGAGCGGATATGGAAAGCGTATGTAGAAAAGATACGGTCTCAATCCATGGAGAATCCATTGCATTGGGACATAAGGAGGAAATTGTACACTGAATCCAAGGAAATATGACGTCATCGTCTTACATTGAAATTTCGATGATATCTCTGTCAAAATTCGATGTCGAAGCTACATATATCTATTGTTTTCCATCCTCAACACACCGGTAAATAAACTCATAAGTGGCTGAAGGACAACAATTTCACAGTGGTATAACGGCCACTACAATCTCCTGACCTAAACTCTACTAAATACCTAAGGGCTACTTTGAAGAGACCCCATTATGAATGTAATCGGTATTTGAAAAGCTTAATTGGTTCTTTAAACTATTAATTAGAAAGGAAACACACCTCAAGCCTAAGTGTTTGAATAATATAATTTAATTGTTTGCTACACATTTGTTAAATTTCTCCTTAACAACTTATCTGATTTGATATAATTATGTATCTCGCTAACTACTCTATTGCCAACATAAAAAGAGCTAATTTTTATCAATTCAGTAAAATCCCCAAAGTGAGTTCAACAGCACCTGGTCCGGGGAAGGATTGAATCAATAATGATAAAGAGAAAAACGCAAGGAAAGCCACGAATTATCGGCTTAATTAATCAATCATTACACGCCATTGATATGTGTAATCAAATGCCCCGTAGGTCCATTCAGAAAATGTCTACAGTCCAATTGAATACATCCATAATATTGATTGTCGTTTATTAAATTAATATTTATCAGTTTATGTTGGCTACAAAGAGCACATTAAATGCGCAATTACATAAATCTTTGCCTCTCAAGGTAAATAGCTCACTTTTATCCAATCCATCATTAGCCGGCTAGTATAGCTCGGTAGTATTATGCAATGTAGATGGATGAAAATAGACTACAAACGTATCAGAGCTCTGGGGCATTTGGGTTTTTGACTCTGGTTTTCGCTTTCAATTGATGATAAAATCTTTTAAAGGAAGTCGAGCGAGTGTTGACCAAAGTGGATTAAACCAATATGATCGAATCGGGTATTGTCGTTATTGGTGAGT
Organism: Eumerus sabulonum; assembly: GCA_951905685.1. Classification (NCBI taxonomy): domain Eukaryota; kingdom Metazoa; phylum Arthropoda; class Insecta; order Diptera; family Syrphidae; genus Eumerus; species Eumerus sabulonum. Next base: position 181,484,005 of record OX645060.1, read on the forward strand.
AACTCGAGTGCTGTAGTCACGACAGAAGCATGTCGGCGAGTATGAATACTGACAGTACCACGGTTTTCGATCGATGACGGTGGAGGGGCAATAGCCACGAATGGAGATCCGTGGCGCTGATATGTATCCCGGCACCCACTGACCTCATCTAAAATTCCCTACTGCGATACTTCCAACCTACATACTCATACAAAGTATGCTTTTGTTTTTCTGTTACACAAAATAGCCACGGTGACACAATGGAAGCATAAAGTTATTTTTAATTAATTGAAGCAAATACGTGTAGCTTATTGATTTTGCATGGTGTTTCTGCTGACCGGACGGCCGCCGGTTGCTTTTATTTATGATTGCGATCGTGTAGCCTTCAGATATTCTGAAGGCCAAGATCCTGGAATAAGTTGCTGTTTAGTGAAAGTCTGACTCTTTCACATTTGTTTATTGGCTATGCTCTGATTTAGGGAAATACTATGAAAGTTGAACCTGCTAGGTTGATCAGTGAAAGTATAATGAGGCAATCCGCATAGTTGAATGAAGTGCATCGTATATGTATGTACAGTCCCTGGCCATATTATTAGACGCACTATAGATTTTATGCAAAATCTCAATTAACAGCTATTTTATTTAGGTTTTCGAATATTGTATTGCACTTAACTTATTTTTTATGCAGAATGAAAACTATTTTCTACTTTTCTATAGAAATAAAACAATATATTTAAAAAATTATTTTTTTATTAATATTTTCAATATTTTTGTTATTTTGGTTATTTTTTTTTTTTTTTTGATATTTTGTTGAGCCTCCATTTGCTTTAATAAGAACCTCAATTCTGCGCGGCATACTATCAATGCAAGATTGGACTGTTTCCTGCATTTGTGGGTGGTGATTCCACACGTGAATTATTTCCTCTATGAGCTTAGTTCCCTCTTAATCAGCTCCTACACGTTTTCAATTGGGTTCATGTCAGGGCTGTTTCCCGGCCAGTCCAACAGAGGGATGTTTTCTTCCCTCAAATAAGTTTTTATAGACCGGACTGTGTGGCATGGAGCTCCATCTTGCATAAAAATATATGGTTCTCCATTCGGGAACAATTCTTTGACTGACCAGATCATCACTTTAGTAGGGTGCATCACAGTCTGAACTATGCAGTCAGGGTGAAATTTTTCTCCACGGCGTCGACGAACAAAATGAGCTTTCTTGTCCAAAATCTCAAAAGTGCTTTCATCGCTAAAGCACACCTGTCAAAACACAAAAAAGAAATAAAAATTCCTAGAACAATACTGAATGAAGGAGGAGATTCAACCAAGAACTGTAGGGGCTGTACAGCGACATCGGCCTGGTTAGACGTCTTCGGATCCAACGTCTAAGATGGCTAGGCCATGTAGAGCGAATGGACATCAACGCTCCGGCCCGAAGAGTCTTCGACTCCAACCCCGAGGGACGACGCAGCAGAGGACGACCGCATTTAAGGTGGCGCGCACAGGTGGAAGGAGACCTCAACCAACTGGGCGTGCGGCACTGGAAGCGGCTGGCCGAAGATCGGGACGGCTGGAGAGGCTTGTTGATTGAGGCCCTGGTTCGCCCCGAACTGTAGAGCCATCAAAGTAAGTAAGTAAGAACAATACTGAATTCTATTGTTTTATTTTGTTATTGTTCCAAATTTTAATTATTTTATCGTTTTCGATAAATCTAGTATCAAATTACCGATCTCCAGAAGTCCGCGTCCTTATCTTGCAACTGTTTTGCCCAATTCAGACGCTTTGCTTTCATTGCAGCTGTTAACGTTTGCCTTCTGGCGGGTCTGTGGGCCTTAAAACCCAAATCCTTTAATTTTCTGCGTACCCGTCATATGTATATGTTTGTTACGCTGTTTGGTTACGCTGTTTTCTTGTATCACCTTCGGAGTTATGTTTTAAGCATATATGTACGAGTGCATACCTACATATGTATATATCTCTATTCGAAAGAGAATATTTGCAGTTTCGGTTTTCACATTTTTTAATTCCGCTTTTATCATTAAAACCCGATAATCTAACATTCAAATAAGGCCAAAAGGCAGTTATTGTTTACGGTATACGATTAATTTAATCTGCTATTTGCATATTTTTTCATAAGGAATCATTGGATTTTGTTTGATTCTCTGCTGCTACATAGTTTGGAACATGTGTGGTGTGACATTTAAGATACAATTTTTTTTTTATTTTTTCTCGTGATCATCAAGAATACACAACAGGAGCAGTTTATATACCATATGTCGCTAAATTTTACGCTATCGCTCTTTATCGATTATACGGAAGTGTTGTTTCTTACAATCCTTCCTTGAGACAAATGTTTCACCAGAAAAATCATGTCTTTGACAGAAACAGGTGGTAAGATTGATGCATAAAAATGTCTCAACCAAGCTCTCGTATGTATGACCTGATGTTGCTCTGATAGACCATAATTCCTCTTCTATTGGCTGCTTCGGAGAAACTGTTTTCCTCAGGCGGTCCAATTTTTGACAGTTCGGATCCGAATCAAGAGTTTTGCCATAGCGGATCAGCTCTTAGTAGACGATTGCCTGCCAAACTCGCGAAGCACACATTAAAAACTTTCTAATAGTCAATCCTGGCTCACAGCTTGATGTTGTAGTAAGTGATGCATTTTTCTTCACCATTCACCATCCGCTGCAGAAATGTGTCGATTTGGTTGTAATTCAGTGGCATGAGGTTTTTTTTTTTTTTTTCTTTCTGTTTTTTTGCATAATGTTTAGCGCTCAAACAAAACTGAGTCAGCCAATTACAAAACTGTCACAGGAGATTTTTTCAGTTGTGCTTTTCGTTTAATTACCTTTTAGCTATTGTGCCAGTAATGGGCTTAGGGTTTTTTGCTCTTTGGCTTTCAAGTGTACTATTTTTGACAGCTCACGTTTGGTTCATGACATAAATATGTATGTATATCAAAGTTAAGCAAGCTTAGTTATCGTTGCCATTTCCGCATTAAAGAACGTACGCCCGGACCCGATATTACGCTTTGCAAATATTCTTAGCAACAAAACATAATAAAAGTAGTTAATTACTGTAGATATTAAGTAGTCGAATGGCATAGGTTAATTATATAAATATTGTTTGCCTTAGAGTGAGACACGTAATATAGTTATGATACAAGCTGGTTTTAGTCATTTTGTCTAGCACGTAAGTATGTCAAAACAAAAACGAATATAAAAAAAAAAACAACAACAATCGGTATCAAGGCTAAATTTTTTAACATCAGCCTGATCTGCGTCCACGCCCCCACGGTAGACAAGGATGACTCCTCCAAGATGAGTTCTACGATCTCCTAGACAGAACGTATGCCCAATGTCCCAGCTATGACATCAAAACTGTACTAGAAGACTTCAATGCTAAGCTGGGTAAGGAAAGCATCTTTGAACGAGTCATCGGCAAACATAGCCTACACGACACCACCTCCGATAACGGACACAGGCTGATTGATATTGCTACGGGGCGAAATCTCCTTCTAGCCAGTACGCGCTTCCCGCACCTCAATATACACAAAGGCACCTGGCGGTCATTTGATCAATCGACTATCAACCAGATTGATCACATCGCGATCGACGTCAGACACTCCTCCACTATTCTTGATGTTCGAACTTTCCGAGGGGCTAACATCGACTCGGACCACTATCTTGTAGTAGCCAAGATGCGCTTACGGATATCACGAACGCAACGGAGTAGAGTAAGAATACAAAGTTACGACGTCGGAAAGCTACTATCGCCAGAAACCGCTCGTGCTTTTACCGATCGCGTCTCCCTTAAGCTCTCAAATACACCTCAATCCTCCACGCTATCAATAGAACAGCAGTGGAGCCTTTGCAAACAAGCCCTGAAAAGCTCTGCATCCGAAGTTTTGGGTTTCAAGGCTCCACCACGAAGAAACACCTGGTTCGATGACGAGTGCATATAAGGCCTCGCTGCATAAAAGAGCAAGAGCAGCTCGTGAGCTCTACAAGTTAAAAAGAACGCCTGAAGCCTTTTGTAAATAAGCTGATAGGTCCTTATCAGTGCGGATTCAGGCCAGGGAAATCCACCATCGACCAAATCTTCACACTACGGCAGATCCTGGAAAAAAACAATGAATTTCAAGTCGACAATCAACACCTATTTGTCGACTTCAAAGCCGCATACGACAGCGTAATTAGAGACGAGCTATACAACGCTATGTCTATCTTGCCATACCTGCTAAACTCATCCGACTATGCAGGATGACTTTGGAGAATGCTCGCTGCTCCATCCGAATCGGTGAACAACTTACCGGTACCGGTACCGATGCGCTGTCGTGTGATTTCTTCAACATCATATTGGAAATGATTGTGCAAAAATCACTGGCCAATACAAGAGGCCCAATCTATTTCAATCCTCGCAACTCCTTGCATACGCCGACGATATTGACATAATAGGTAGATAACAGCGAGATGTCAATGAGGCGTTTGCGAGTATTGAGATGGAGGCGGCGAAAATTGGTTTGGCGGTAAACGAGGGCAAAACTAAATATTTGCTGTCATCAAAAAAGGACGCTCACCACCGACTTCTTGGCCAGAACGTTTGTATAGGCAGATATAAGTTCAAGGTAGTTAAGGACTTCGTCTACCTTGGCTCCGCAGTGACGTGGAACAACGCCATCAGTTCCGAAATCAAACGCAGAATCACTCTTACCTATCGCTGTTTCTTTGGGCTCAGGAGGCAATTGAGTAATAGAGCCCTCTACCGAACGACAAAGTTGACTCTATATAAGACCCTTATCAGCCCGGTCCTGTTGTACGGCGCAGAAGCATGACACTATCAAAAGCGGATGAGGAGGCCCTTGGTCGGTTCGAGAGAAGGATTTTGCGCGTGATTTTTGGGCCCATAAACGCTGACGGGAGATGGAGGAGAAGATTCAACCACAAACTTTACGGGCTGTACAGCGACATGAGCCTAGTCAGGCGTCTACGGATTCAACGCCTAAGATGGCTGGGCCATGTAGAGCGAATGGACACCAATGCTCCAGCCCGGAGAGTCTTTAGTGAGGACGGCCGCACTTAAGATGGCGCACACAGGTGGAAGGAGTCCTCAGCCAACTGGGTGTGCGGCAATGGAAAAGGCTAGGGAAAGATTATTATCAAAACGCATGATTTGCGAAAGATGTCTTTCGAACATTTCGATTACCTTATGGACGGCAGAATTTACCTACTGAGCAAGTAACTGAAGCCATAGTGAGTTGGCCGGCTAGATCGTGCGAATACCTTTAGACTATTCGTTATGACTCGCCTATGCCGTTGAGTCAGCGCTAATCTCAACCTTGGAGAACGACATTGAGGGTCCATTAGCTTGGTCGAAAAAGTGAATCAAAATTGGGTTCTCCATATGGACCACTTAAAACGTTGTCGTAGTCAACATAAAAATACACAAAATAAAATTTAAAATATAAATGGCTGGCATTGATTTTTCAACTTAAATAAAAATTGTAACACTTTTGCATTTTTTCTTCAGTTTTTGACAATTAAAAACCAAAAGTCCTTTAATGACATCTCTTTGCAAGCGAATAGCGATATAACTTTCCTCGTCAAAATGGAGATAGAGGCGATTGTCAAGTATCGACTTAATTCAATGGAAATAACATTCTGCTACACCGCTATGTTTTTAATTTTTTTGTTAAGTTGTGCTGGCTGTTGCGACGTTTGTGGTTAAATTCAGTTTATAAAGAGCTTTAAAGTACCGTTTTCTTTAATTAGGCTTTCTTCCACGTGCTCCTTCCAATGATTCACATCGATTTGAATCGTTTCGAATGATTTTGCTTCAGTAATTCCTTCGACGGATTGTATCAAGACTTCGATTGAATGTCCAGTTTGGGTTCATTTTGGATTTTTGAATAGCAGAAAAATGGTCGAATTTTCACCAAATGACAAACTGTTGATACCGTTAGCCAGCAACAATATAAAAATGTGGCCAAAGTTCTGCTTTTTGGAATCCGTTGTAACTGAACGTCTGAACCGATTGATATGGCCCACCAAGAGAGCGGTGGATCCTCTTACCAATATTTTCCGAAAATTGAAACCAATTCACTTTATTCCACGAAAGACTCGGATGACATTTTGCGCTGATGGCTTCAATTGCACCTATAGGAAAGAAACCTACGGAGTCCAATCATAGCTGGGACGGGGCAAACTGACATCCCAAAGACGTATGATTATAAGATTACCGAACTAAGCTGGTAAAGAGGAATAGAGGAGATGCCGATGGACATTGATCTTACGTGCTTGCATGTTGCATTAAGGGGGGAGAACTGAATCCGGCAGGGAGTTCCAGATTCGTGTGGTTCGGATAATGAAAGCTTCTCTATATTTGACGGTACGTCCGTAAGCGGGCTTCAGGGTATATTGGTGAGCATTCCTAGAGAGACGTTTATTGCGGGAGAAATGTTGAAGGGGCGGAATGAAACTGGCTGTTTCATCAGAGCATTTTTGGTGGTAGTAACGAAAAAACAGGGAGAGGCAGGTAACATTCCTGCGGTGTTCCAGCGAGTCTAATGTTTTGGTAATGCTGGAGTCACCTATCAGTTGTATGGCTTGTTTTTGTATTCTGTCTAGTAGGTGCAATGAGGTCTTGGAAGCACCGGACCAGAAATGAGCGTTAAACTCTTATTTGGGGCGAATGAACGCCTTATAGATTGTAGCCAGATCTAAGGGTGAGAGTATTTCTTGCATCTGTATAAGAAGCCTAGGCATTTCGCACCATTCTTGGCGACACTGAATGTATGGTCGCTCCATTTAAGATTGTGAGCAACACTCATACCCAGGATGGAAAGCTTTTCAGTTTCTGAGATGCAAGTGCCATTCATGGATAATGGCTGCGGGTTAGTTATACGCTTTAACGACAAGAGACAGCATTGTGTTTTGGATGCACTAAATTCCACTCTATTGTTTTTACCCCATTGGATAATGCTTGCCGCTCATTATCTACAACCGAAGTGCAGGGTCGTAAACTGGTGAACGAATATGAAAAGCTGAGGGTACTGTCGTCAGCGAAGGAGTGAATTGGATTAGAAGTAACAGACAAGAGATCATTTATAGAAATAAGAAAGAGTCTCGGAGACAAAACGGAGCGCTGGGGAACACCGGCATTTACAAAGTGAGTATCAGACTTGAATCCGTCCAAAACAACTTGAATTGAACGATTCGAAAGGTAGCTTCTAATCCATTGAAAAAGAGACTCATCGATCCCAAAAGGACGCATTTTCGACAAAAGGGCTTCGTGCCGAACCCTGTCAAATGCTTTTGAAATATCCAGTGCAACAATTTTACTTTCACCTGCTTGGTGAAGCGAGTGATTCCACTTTTCAGCGAGATATGCCATCAAATCACCAGTGGATCTGTTGCTGCGGAAACCGTATTGGCGGTCATTGAGGAGTTTCCGTGATTCAAGATATTTCACAAGCTGACGGTTAATCAGCGTTTCCATGACCTTGGAAAGAAGGGACGTTAGTGCAATGGGTCGGTAGTTGGAGGGAGAAGATGATTCGCCGTTTTTGGGTATAGGCTGGCCAAATGCTCTTTTCCACCAACTCGGAAAGAGCCCAGAGGTGTAGGAAAGGTGAAAAAGCTTAGGCAGTGGTTTTGCAAGTGTAGAAGAACACCTCTTCAGAACTATTGGGGCAGTACCATCTGGACCAGCGGATTTGTGTATGTCGAGGTCTTTAAGAACCCTTGCGACTGTACGAGTGCGGAAATGGATTAGTCCCATGGTGGAAATGACCCACTCTAGTACAGGCGGAGACAAAGTACAAGCAGCTGAGAACAGGGTGACAGCTGGAATGTCATTGTGGATGAACGTCGGTATAGACGACTTAGTTGAGTTTTTTACGTTTTTTATAAACGACCATAACCTTTGCTACCTTGGGGACATTGAAGTTAATCACTGTAGATATTAAGTAGTCGAAAGACGTACATACATAGGTTAATTATATAAATATTGTTTGCCTTAGAGTGAGACACGTAATATAGTTATGATATAAGCTAGGTTTAGTCATTTTGTTTAGCACGTAAGATAGTTATAAATATGTCAAAATAAAAACGACTATAAAAAAAAAAAAAAACCAATTAACGTACGCCCGGGCACAGCACTTACAAATAATTGGATGTTATTATCAAAACACATGATTTGCGAAAGATGTCTTTTGAACATTTCGATTACCTTATGGACGGTAACTCAAGCCATAGTGAGTTGGCCGGCTAGATCGTGCGGATACCTTTAGACTATTCGTTATGACTCGCCTATGCCGTTGAGTCAGCGCTAATCTCGACCTTGGAGAACGACATTGAGGGTCCATTAGCTAAATATAGACAACGTGGTCGAAAAAGTGAATCAAAATTGGGTTCTCCATATGGACCACTTAAAACGTAGTCGTAGTCAACATAAGAATTCACAGAATAACATTTAATTAATTAATTAATTTATTTATTTATTTAGTAGGGCTAATTAGATACATCGGATTCCGATAACACCGACGCCATTGAATGTTTACTTCGGCGTTCCTCCTCGGCGGGGTACTGGCAAAACCCCCCGTAGTATACTTGCCGTGAAAAAGCTTCTCGACTCACGCCGTTCGGAATCGACATTAAACTGTAGATCCCTTTCACCTAAGTGAAAAATAAATCACACACAACATGGGTGATTGAGAGAAGCTTGGCTCTGGTCCTTCATGGGCTGTAACGCCACCAAAGAAGAAGAAGCGAAGTTATTACTTGAAATTGCTCTTCTTTGGATCGGTAAGAACTTAGTTTTGTTATTACCTCACTTAATAGAGTATTTATTTCTTCAAATGAGAACAAGCCATTACTCGCAATTGGGGCGGGTGGACGGCTGGAGTTTACTTCTGGCGTACGTTGAATTTGAGCATGTTGAGTGGACAACTGAGAAATTATGTTAGTCGGCGTTGTTTTCGATGTTAATGGGTTGGAAGTTGATTCAATGCGCAACGTAGACTTGTGCGACGTTGGAGTTTGATGGGAGAGTATCCGGGATTTGTTGAGTGAAAAACAAATAAAAACGCTAAAAGAAAGCGCATATATATACAGACAGTAATATCATGAGTGTGTCATGAGATCATCAAAATATAAACAATTTTACGTGGCTAGTTGCTACATAACCTAGAATGCAAACTGCCGTCTGAAAAATTCGACGGATCAACACACATAACATCATGTAATGCAATTCCAATAACAATTGGCCACTTTTCTATGAAATCACTTTTAAACCAATTGTATCTAATCGTTGCGACAAAGTGTTTGTCATCAAAGAATAATGATTTCGTTTCTGAACCACAAGTGTTTGTCTAAATCGATGCACTTCATTAGAGTAAATACCAAAGCAAGTAATATTGCAAAAGTGGTGAACAGACGGGTGAGAGGGATTTGATTGACAAGAAAAAGTGAATTGCCTCTCTTGTAGGCACTCAACAGTGGACAATAAACAGTTTGTAGACCTTTCACAAGTAACTACGTTCATCATCATTCGAACGGCGCGACCAAAGATTGATGAAAAAAGTGGCTCAACTCGATGTCAGACAAGACGGCACTTGTCTCTCCTGATCATTCGCACACAGATAGATACTCCTCTAAACTTTCAGATACCATGTTACAACGATACCTATTATATAGAAGCTACACGCTGCAATTCATTGATTGTACTTAATTGGTTCGACTTTTTTTTGTTTTTTTCCATGTTAATATGTTTTTTCTTCCCGCTCATGTAATTGGACATATTGTGAATTTATTATGATTGGATATGATTTTTATGGGTCCTTTCAAATTGTATGTGACATGCAGTGCAGGATGAGCATGAGTGAACATAGACGGGCTTCGCTAAAGCAATTGCACGTGAAAGGTTTCGAACCAAATGGATTGTGAAATATCAAACACTGAAATGGATGGATTCACTTTTATTGCACAATTGGATACCACCATCACAGTAGGAAAGAAAAAAAAAAAAAAAAAAAAAAAAACAGGTTATGATAGTCAACTCTTGTAGCTTAAGTTTACATACTTTAATTGATTGCAAATTCAGCTAAATTCGCATTTCCTACAGATTGATGCTTGATTTCAGCAGTATCTTTTAGCTTATTTTTTTAGGCCTTGGCCTAGAAACCTGTTTAGTTCGAGTTTCTTGTGAATTTCCGTTAAATTTTATGACTAATAGCGGTATTTTAACCTACAGTTGTGCTTGAGTAGCCATGTTAACTGTTTGAAGTTTTATGTCTAAATCGGAGGCCTTCTCAATTATGATAGAGTCGTTTAATAAAAAAAAAAACCCAATCTGGTTAATAATTGTGATTCGATTGGATTGGAAAAGTTTGTATCTGATGAGGTTTTTGTTATTCCTTATAAGTAGACATAAAGAGTGATTTTACACTTATGTATGCATGGACGAAGATCGACTAATTGATAACCTTTTCTGGTGCCTTATGCTTATACAAAACTACTGTTTCAAAGGTTGGATTTAATTACTTAGTTAAACTTAACTCTAAGAGATTGTTTCTCATAAAAGCACATCCAAAAAAATGAACGCACTTTTTTAAGGCTATCCTAATAGCAATGGAAAAGAAGTACATATCTGCTTTTGACACTCTCGAGTACAATGTAGCCTCTCAGTAAAGAACATCACAGTCATTTTACACATACCTATATATTGGCAATTAAAAGCCTCTTCTTAGTGGGCGCTACAGTTCGGGGTGAACCTGGGCCTCAACCAACATGCCCCTCCATCTAGCACGATCTTTTGCTAGCCTTTTCCATTGCCGCACACCTAGTTGGCTGAGGTCCCCTTCCACCTGTGTGCGCCATCTTAAGTGCGGCCGTCCTCTACTTCTTCGTCCCTCGGGGTTGGATTCAAAGACTCTCCGGGCTGGAGCTGTGGTGTCCATTCGCTCTACATGGCCCAGCCATCCTAGGCGCTGAATCCATAGACGCCTGACTGGGCTCATGTCGCTGTACAGCCCGTAAAGTTCTTGGTTGAATCTTCTCCTCCATCCCCCGTCTGCATTTATAGGCCCAAAAATCACGGGCAAAATCTTTCTCTCGAACCGACCAAGGGCCTCCTCATCTGCTTTTGATAGTGTCCATGCTTCTGCGCCATACAACAGGACCGGGATGATAAGGGTCTTATATAGAGTCAACTTTGTCGTTCGGGAGAGGGCTCTATTACCCAGTTGCCTCCTGAGCCCAAAGAAACAGCGATTGGCAACAGTGATTCTGCGTTTGATTTCGGAACTGATGTCGTTGTTCCAAGTGACTGCGGAGCCAAGGTAGACGAAGTCCTTAACTACCTCGAACTTATATCGGCCTATACAAACGTTCTGGCCAAGATGTCGGTGGTGAGCGTCCTTTTTTGATGACAGCACATATTTAGTTTTGCCCTCGTTTACCGCCAGACCAACTTTCGCCGCCTCGAACTCAATACTCGAAAACGCCTCATTGACATTTCGCTGTGATCTACCTATTATGTCAATATTGTCGGCATATACAAGAAGTTGCGAGGATTTGAAATAGATTGTGCCTCTTGTATTGGCCAGTGATTTTTGCACAATCATTTCCAATATGATGTTGAAGAAACCACACGACAGCGCATCGCCCTGCCTAAATCCTTTTTTGACATCAAAACTATAGGCAAGGTGTTCACCGGTTCGGATGGAGCAGCGAGCATTCTCCAAAGTCATCCTGCATAGTCTGACGAGTTTAGCAGCTATGTCAAAGGTAGACATAGCGTTGTATAGCTCGTCTCTAATTACGCTGTCGTATGCGGCTTTGAAGTCGACAAATAGGTGGTGAGTGTCGATTTGAAATTCATTGGTTTTCTCCAGTATCTGGCGTAGTGTGAAGATTTGGTCGATGGTAGACTTCCCTGGCCTGATGATAAGGACCTATCAGCTTATTTACAAAAGGCTTCAGGCGTTCACACAAAACGGCAGAGAAGATTTTGTAGGCGATGTTAAGGAGACTTATTTTTCTATAGTTGGCGCAATCAGAGGGGTCTGCTTTTCTTGTGGATCGGGCATACGATGCTGATCATACCATATCTTACGGATGAGCTGGTGCATGCTCCCAACCTTGCTGCCTTGAAGAGCTCAGCAGACAGTCCGTCTGCGCCAGCAGCTTTATTCGACTTGAGCTTCGATATGGCAATCTTAACTTCGTCGATGTCAGGGGGACAGAATTCTCAGCGGTCTCCGTCGATTAGAAATGGATCATTCTGCCTGACAGCGGTATATTGACTAACATCGCCGTTATACAGCCTGCAGAAGTGGTTTTTCCATATTCTCAGCATCGACTGCGGTTCTACTACTAGGTGTCCGTTCTCATCCCTGCAGGCTTCCGTTCTGGCTTTATAACCATGGCATGTTCGCTTTATCTGTTGATAATACTTTCGAACGTCACGCCTGCAGTAACACCTCTCCAAATCCTCAATCGCGCGCTTCTCGTGCTCATTCTTCTTTCTTCTAAGAAGCTTATGCTCCTCCCTTCTTTTAAACTCGTAGAGCTCACGAGCTGCTCTTGTTCTTTTATGCAGCGAGGCCTTATATGCATCCTGCTTCGCTGTATGAATCGTCCTGCACTCGTAATCGAACCAGGTGTTTCTTCATGGTGAAGCCTTGAAATCCAAAACTTCGGATGCAGAGCTTTTCAGGGCTTGTTTGCAAAGGCTCCACTGCTGTTCAATTGATAGTGTGGAGGATTCAGCGGTTTCTGGCGATAGTAGCTTTCCGACGTCATAACTTTGTATTCTTACTCTACTCCGCTGCGTTCGTGATATCCGTAAACGCATCTTGGCTACTACAAGATAGTGGTCCGAGTCGATGTTAGCCCCTCGGAAAATTCGAACATCAAGAATGGTAGAGGAGTGCCTGACGTCGATCGCGATGTGATCAATCTGGTTGGTAGTCGACTGGTCAAAAGACCGCCAGGTGCCTTTGTGTATATCGAGGCGCTGGAAGCGCGTACTGGCTAGAAGGAGATTTCGCCCCGTAGCAAGATCAATCAGCATGTGTCCGTGATGGGTCCGGAGGTGATGTCTTGTAGGCTATGTTCGCCGATGACTCGTTTAAAGATTCTTTCCTTACCCGGCTTAGCATTGATGTCTCCTAATACAAGTTTGATGTCATAGCTGGGACATTGGGCATACGTTCTGTCTAGGAGATCGTACAACTCATCTTTTCCGAAATCATCCTTGTCTTCCGTGGGGGCGTGAACGCAGATCAGGCTGATGTCAAAAAGTTTAGCCTTGATACGGATTGTTATGAGGCGTTCGCTCACATGACGAATGCTTAGGACTTTTTGCCTTAGTCCACCTCGAACAACAAATCCGCATCCAAACACTCGTTGCCCTCTCTCCCTATAGCAGTCGCCGTAGTAAATATCGCAGTTTTTCATCCGCTTTATGCCCGGTCCATTCCATCGCATTTCCTGGATGGCGGTTATGTCCGCTTTATAGCGGTCTAGGGCGTCCGCAAGTGGTTCGGCTGCACGTGGCCTGTTTAGGGACGTAACATTCCACGTACAAAGCCGAAGATCATTGTCCTTTTTTCGTTTTTTGCAAGGGTCGTCAACATAAATCCGGTCCGTTATATCCGAGGCTTGTCGTTGTTTCGGAGTTTGTGTTTTTTTTACGGTTACGGTTTACTAGGCCGTAGCCCAACCGACTAATCCTGTTTTTTTGGCGCCGGAGGCTCGCCATTCGCCCTTCCCCATCTGCAATTTCCATAGGAAATCTCCAGATAGCACCACGAGGTGGTGGGGATAGGACTTACTTACAGTGCCGCAAGATGTTCGACTGCGGTGGCTCTTCTCGCTTTTTAGCAGGCCAGCACCCGTCGGATAGATGCTACCTCTACGAGGCCTTTGTTAGTCCTTTGCCATCTTTACCTCTTACTGAGACTTTTATCTTTGAAAAAAAAAACGTGATTAGCATCCAGGGTGTAAATTTGTTTACAATATCGACAGAATATACCAAAGCTTGTGTCCATTAACATTCGTAACTAGCCTTCCAACACTTGCGAATATTGCTATTTTTTCTTGTGCTTTTCCAGTGCTCTAAAAATCTCTAGAGAAGTTTAACTAAAAACTGAAACTTGTAGACATACATATAGGCACTACTTACGTATAACCGATCGACCACTAGTTGAGGGGCTTTCAGACGGACTTTACCTTCTCACTAAGATCAATCCATTCACCGCTTAAACATATTTACGTCGTGAATAAGATACACGTTGTTGTCTATTAAAGTATGTTTCCATCTGAAAGACCCAATTAACTTTGCCGGCTCCTATGGGTAGATAGATTAGGCGTAGGAGTAAGGCGACCACCATACATATGTACGTATATTGAAAAAAACGAATTGTAGATATTTTTACGCACAAGATTATGTATCTGGTGAATTGATGGATTCCCATACTGATGTAAACAAGTTTATGCCCAGAAATACTCTAGATGAATTGATTTTCTCCATAACATGTCAAAACTAAACCCAATCCAAGTGGTCGTTTACTCTGGTTGATAAGTACTTTTACAGAGCCGAAGTTAACGTTATATAAATGGACTCATTATCGTGAGACCCGCAATTTGTCCAACGGAAATTGAGGTATTAAACTGAATGTTCCCTATTATGGGGTTATAAAGTGGACTTTAGGGAGGGATGCATGGAGGTGTAGAGTAATTTGTTGTGAAGTGGAAATACCTCAAAAAGGTATGAAAATAGTGGCAGGATGGCTTTTAAGCAATTCAAATAGGTATATATGTATGTATATAAGTTTAGGAAAATTAAATGGAGAGCCATCAGGTGTTGGCATGGTTTGATGTTGTTTGGTTCCGCGGCACCTATGTATGTATGTACATATGTATGTGCAATAAAAATGGCACTCACGGTGTGTGTGACGTAATTAAATAACTAGGCGGGAATAAATTCCCCAAAACAAAGCGAACCTTTCCTTAATACGTATGTCGGAGTCCACACGAGGGCTATCTGATGAGGGCTAAAATAAGTGTAAAAGAGAGGGTAAGTGAAACAGAAATACATTGGCACGCTCACGCGCGGGTAGCTACTTCGTGGGTTTTTTGCCATTTCCTTATCTCCTTTTCTTTGTTTTGCGATGTCGCTTCACTCCTGTTTCTGACTTGGAAGCGTACGTTTGGATACCATCCTTACTTTTCAAACATTACCACAGGCCACGAAATTGAAAGGTGAAGCGAAATGTCAAGAAACAGGCACGCGCAGAAAAGCTCCGTGTGGACTCGTCCTCAAATCGGAACGTAGGTTCAAAAGAAAAAGGCGCAAAAAGAAAGCCCTCGTGTAGACTCCGACTATAATACAATTTCACAACAAATAGATTAGACGTCAAAAGACAAATGCAAAAATATTCAGTATACAGTGGTGTTCTCATAAATAGCACACCTTGATTCAAATATGTATTTGCTTGCAATACACTCTGTTCTTATAAACTGCATAGTCCCTTATTCCACGGCGCGTCTCTTTGACTTGCAGGTCTCGGTGATTTCCTTTTGGACTGATATTCCGAGCAGCAAGAGTTATTCCATGGACCTTTTTTTTCATTTCGCAGCAGTGTGCGTTTTTTTTTGACATTTCGTTTCACATATCATTATCGTTAGCCTGTGGTGAAATTTGAAAAGTAAGATTGGTATCCAAACGTACACTTTCAAATCTGAAACAGGAGTGAAGCGACATCGCCAAACAAAGAAAAGGAGATAAGGAAATGTCAAAAAGCCGCACGAAGTAGCTACCCACGCGTTACTGTGCCAGTGTATTTCTGTTTTACTGACCATCTCTTTCGTACTTATTTCAATCTGTACTAAAAACGCGCCGTGGAATAAGGGACAAAGCCATAATATCCCAAGATAGTACCGTTATGAATATGAAAACATACGACAAAGAAGATCCCGTTAGGTTTTCCTGGTTTTGCAAAGTGAGTGATTTAAGTGAATCTTTTTAAGAATAGACATAATTACACTCATTTCTTACACAAATAGGAGTATTTAAAATGGACAGAGGCATTGGAAAGACCACTTCTGCAGACTGTATTTCGGCGATGATAGACAAGATACCACTGTCAGGCAGAACAAGCCATTCGTAATGGACGACAATGAAACAGAAATCAGTCCACCCGACCTAGACGAAGTCAAAATAGCAATATCAAGACTTAAGTCTAATGAAGCCGTGGGCGCAGACGGCCTGTCTGCTGAGCTTGTAAGGTGCATGCACCATTTCATTTGCACGGTATGGTCGGAGGAAAACATGCCCGACGAATGGAATCTCAGCATCGTTTGCCCGGTCCATAAGAAAAGAGACCCCTATAACTGCGCCAACTATAGGGAAATATGTCTCCTTAACATCGCATATAAGACCTTCTCTGCCGTATTGTGTGAACGCCTGAAACCGTTTCTGGATAACCTGATCGGCTCTTATCAGTGTGGTTTCAGGCCAGGTAAGTCCACAATAGACCAAATATTTACGCTACGGCAGATCTTGGAGAAGACCCAGGAATACCAAATTGACACTTACCACCTCTTCGTCGATTTCAAGGCTGTATATGACAACGTGTACAGAGATGAGCTATACAAAGCCATGTCTAGTTTTGACATCCCTGCCAAACTCGTCCGACTGTGCAGGATGACAATGGAGAATCCTTGTTGCTCCATTAAGGTCGGTAATGAGCGAACCGAGACCTTTGATGTTAAAAAAGGATTTAGGCAAGGTGACGCGCTGTCATGTAACTTTTTCAACATCGTGCTTGAAAAGATCGTGCAAGAGTCACTGGCCAACACAAGAGGTACGATTTAGTTCAAGTCTACGCAATTGCTTGCGTACGCCGACGATATTGACGTGATTGGACGGACACAGCGAGACGTCAAAGAGGCATTTGTAAGCATTGAGGTAGAAGCGTCTAAGATGGGTCTCAAGGTCAATGAGGGTAAAACCAAATATCTGCTCTCATCTAAAAGAGACGGACAACACCGACGTATTGGCCAGAACGTCACCATGGGCGGATATAACTTTGAAGTGGTCAAGGAAATCGTCTACCTTGGCTCACTGATGACCAGCGACAACAACATCAGCGCTGAGATAAAACGCAGAATCACTCTTGCCAACCGCTATTTCTTTAGGCTCAGGAGGCAATTGAGAAGTAGAGATCTCTCTCGGAAAACCAAGGTGACAAGGTGACCAAGGTATAAGACCTTAATCACCCCAGTCCTCCTTTACGGCGCAGAGACTTGGACCTTAACAAAAGCGGATGAAGATGCCCTTGGTCGTTTCGAGAGGAAAATTCTGCGCACTATCTACGGTCCCGTTTGTCCAAACGTTGTATGGAGGAGAAGATATAACGAAGAACTGTACGGGTTGTACAGCGACATCGGCCTGGTACGACGTCTACGGATACAGCGTCTAAGGTGACAAGGCCATGTAGAACGCATGGAAAATACAGCTCCGACCCGAAAGAGTCTTCGAATCCACTCCGGAAGGAAGGCGCAGCAGAGGGCGGCCGTATCATCGGTGGCGCACGCAGGTGGAAGGGGACCTTAACCAACTGGGCGCGCGGAGCTGGAAACAGCTGGCCAAAGACCGTGCCAGCTGGAGACGCTTGTTGGTTGAGGCCCAGGTTCACCACGGACTGTAGCGCCACCTAAGTAAGTAAGTAAGTATAATAGTCTTATACTTATATTGACTTTCTTTAATGTTTCTTTAATATGCTGGTTAAATATTAGTTTTGAGTCAAGATGGTTTCCCAGGTATCTAACATGAGAGCTCCATTCGATTGATATGTTATCTATCCGCAACGGGTTGGTGGGTATATAGCAAGCTTTTCTTTTTCTTGTGAAAAACTAAGGAAAGCAATTGTTTTTTCATAGATTATTGCTGCGATTTTGATGAAATAAAATGTAACACCGTTATATTTGTAGAAAACCATTTTACTTAAACTGTTTTTTCTCACACACTTTTGTTGCATACTATTCAATCGTTCGAGTTCAGCCCGCTTTAGTAAGAACGCTAGTTTGGAGTTGATTCCCAACTACCTTTCGAATGGAAAACTTGGATCGAAGAGGATTTCATACATTTTCTTGACCCTCTAACACGCAACGTAGGCCAACTCGGCACTAAATTCACTATTCCTTGCGATCTGTGAATACTAATGCCGTAAGACAGCGATAACGGAAATTGCTTCTTCTTGCCATTGACTGCTCCTTTTTTGAATAACCTTACGACCTGCGTTATAGGAATAGCGCCTGAAGCGAAAGTCGGTCCCTTGTAAGTTTCAAACTTGACCATGATGCAGATAGGAGCTTCGCTTGGTATGGAGTTCCCGACTCTGTTTTCGGTCGGACCGTAAATAATGTTAATGACTGTGCCCATCGAGCCATTGCACAGTCCGCAAGAGGTCCACAGGTTCTGGCGTAACATCACTTTAGCGCCAACGCAGATTAACAGTTCTGCGCTCAGTCCTTGAGCTTCGTCATCTGATGGTTGAGCGGCTGTTGCATTATTGTTTGAGGCATTTATTCGAGTCACTGGGCATCCAAGCGATCGTAAGGCGTTCTTGTTTTAAGCTTTGATGTTTTGGTTGGTTGCCATCAATCGTGTCGCATCCTTGAAATCTCGGGTCGATCCTGGATTATTGTCGACAAAGCGTTGTGACCAGAATTCATAGTGCGAGAGGTTGTTCTCGCCTAGGGCTAGAGCATGAAGTGCTTCTCGAAATTGTTTCTGTTCATCGCCAGTCTGTCGCATGACCTGCTGGAGAATAAACGTTTTCCGTATCTGCAAATAAGCTGCTTTGCCTCGCAGGGAAAACTCATCCGACTCTTTAGGTACGCCATGCAGAGTCTTGTCCAAAACTGGCAAGCCAGTCTTCAGCAACATCGGGCATTGAGTTGGCAACACTTCCGTCGACATGTCTAAGTTGATCTTGAACGTTTCCGTCTTCTGGTAGTGCCGGCAAGGCGGACATATTGATTTACAAGTCAGCATAGAAGCGATTTTGTTGCTTTAGAAACACCAGAACATCGTGTACCACCTGTCGTCTGACCCTGAAGTCTTTGTAACCTTGGGTTCTCTGCAACTCGTTTGCAATCGGTTGGAGATCTTGCTCGACGTTCAGCAAGTTTTCTTTGTAACGGAATTGACCATTGACACTTTGACTGCGAAGCTGATAGACGCTGAGATTGACAATGTCTTCATAACCCCTGGAACATCTCCTGAATCCATATTGTTTTGAGCAGTGTACTCGACAGGACTCTGGCGCACGATGAGCGATTTCGGATCCGCTAACATCAACGCCATCGAATGTTTATCTCGCGACGTGCCCCCGTAGTAAACTTGCTATGAAAAAGGTTCTCGACTCACGCCGTAGGTTTCTTTTACTTGTGTGAAAACATAAGTCACCCACAACATGGGTGGTTGAGAGGAGCTTGGCTCTGGTCCTTCATGGGCTGTAACGCCACCAAAGAAGAATTTGAAGCTTTTGAATTTCCTATACAAAATACAGATTTGGCTCGTTGTACATAATTCAATCATAGTTTTGCCTGGAACTATGCAACAGGTTTAACATAATCAAATTTTTCGCGTAAAGGTTTGATTGATGCATGAACATAAAGGGTTTGGTTGAAGCATATTCATATACATATCATTTTTTTATATTTACACACAACCTGAACGGAGTGCAGTGGTTTGGGTCGTAGATGTTCGTTCACTACACTCCAGGGGTGGTTGTCCCAGATAGGAGGAGAGGAACCGACAGAATTTTCACGTTGGATGTAGTTCTTAGCAACTGTTCCATGCACTTGTGGTTTTATGTTAGAATTGCACACACAGTGTATAAATTTAAAGTGACCATATACTGTGAGTGTTATGCCTCCATCAGTACGTTTGATCACTTCTCATTCACATCAGTTGTGTTGCATAGTTTTCTTTGCCTATTTTTAGTTATTTAATTTCTGACGAAAAACGGCTGGACCGACTTTGCTGGAAATCACTTCTAAGTTACGTAATAACGCATCGAATGAAACCAGTCCCCATGTCAATACCATCTTTTGTTCTCGAGATAATCGAAGCCAACAATTTCTAAAGCACATTCGCAGATACGTACATACGCACGTACGTACATGCACACACATAGCCATCTCCATAAAAATCTTGGATTTGGATTCTGGTGACCTTGACTCAAGCCGTTCGGAATCGGCATTAAACTGTAGGCTTTCACCTGTGTAAAAAATAAATCACACACAGTATGAGTGATTGAGAGAAGCTTGAATCTGGCCCTTCACGGGCCGTACCACCATCAAAGCAAATACCTTGAAACGTGGAGACATGTCAAAATTTGGAATTCGCAAAATCGGCCCAATTACAATAACTTCCCACTGGGAAGTTAAAAATATTGAGAATCGCTTACTAAAATAAACCATGAAACGCCAATTACTAGTTCGAGTATATCATTTTAAGTTCATTGAAAAATCCCAAAACGCTTTTCAGCTCCATGGTTAGGAGACACAAATTTCTAGTCACACAAGCACGCGATAAAAGCGTTAAACTTTAATGACAGCTGATGGCAATTAGTTAATTGTTTTAATAACTTTCTCTAAATACCTGTCATCGTAGATAATATCGGAATTTTGTAATTTTTTGTGGAACGATGTTTGTTGGCGATGGTGTCTTATTTTATTTACTTTAATTCGGTGCTCGAATTCTAGGATATGAAGGTCATATAAAGAGGGCATGGGCTTGGACATACAGGGTAAAGTTGTTGATCGCTCTCAACCTGGCGAGATGCCAGCAACGATCCCTGTTTAAATGCCCGGGTCAAGTTGACATACGGCCTCCTCGCGGCGCCCTCTGGATAGATTCCTCAACAAACGTTGGGAGGTGAACAAACGTATGCAGCGACAAAACCCCGACCAGAATGACGGTTGTGAGGCGGGCTAACAAACCGCCCACGTAAGAAAAAAACAAAGTTATGAATGAGCAAGATGCCTCGGATACACGGACGGATACTCGACGACGACAACGCACGAAAAAGGAACACGATTTGCGAGTATGCTCCTGGAATGTCAGAACCCTGTACACTCCCGGAGCTGCTCATAAACTAGAAGGAATCCTCACGCAGTACAAGGCGGATATTACTGCGGTCCAGGAAATACGCTGGATAGGAAACGGTATGATTAGGAAGAAAAATTGCGACATTTATTACAGCTGTCACAAAAGGTTGCACTTACTGGGATGCGGATTTGTCGTGGGAAAGCGGTTAAGGTCGAAGGTCATCGACTTTAAACCTATAAGTGATCGCCTAGCTGTGATCCGCATCAGAGGCAGATTTCATAACATCAGCCTTATATGTGCACACGCCCCTACCGACGAGGCTGAAGACCC
Source organism: Eumerus sabulonum (assembly GCA_951905685.1). Taxonomy (NCBI): domain Eukaryota; kingdom Metazoa; phylum Arthropoda; class Insecta; order Diptera; family Syrphidae; genus Eumerus; species Eumerus sabulonum. The sequence continues at coordinate 181,505,440 of OX645060.1, forward strand.
TATCAAGGAGGACTTCTATGACCTCCTGGACAACGCCTACGGAGCTTGTCCGGAGTACGATGTAAGAATCGTGCTCGGGGACTTCAACGCCAAAATCGGTAAGGAGAACACCCTTGGCGGAGTGATCGGAAAGCAGAGCCTCCACGATACAACAACAGATAATGGCTTCCGACTCGCTGACTTTGCGACAGCTCGTAATGCGGTGATAAGTAGCACAAGATTCCCTCACAAGCGAATCCACACAACAACCTGGCGATCTCTGGACGGTCGAACCGCCAACCAAATCGACCATGTGCTCATTGACGCAAGGCAATCGTCAAACATCCTGGATGTGCGAACATTCAGAGGGGCAAATGTCGACTCTGACCACTTCCTCGTAGCAGCAAGATTCAGAGCTCGACTGTCCAATGTCAGAAAGCTGCACTAGCCCATCAGGAGGAGGTTCGACATTGGGCGCCTGAGCACACCGGAGGTGGCCAGAGTCTGCAGGGAGCAGCTGAGCGAAAGACTCTACGGTATGCATACGTCGAACACAAATGCCAATAATATGTGGCTGCATTACATTCAGGAAGTAGCTGAAACCACCTTAGGATACCTACCACCCCCGACGAAAAACCCGTGGTATGATGGCGAGTGTGAGCAGAAAAAAGCAGCAACCGACGAGACGTACCAAAAGGCGCTGCAGAGAAAAACCAGGGCAGCGCAAGAAGAGTACTGAGCCAGAAGAAGGGAGGAGAAAAAACTACTGCGACAAAAGAAAAGAATCTTTGCAGCCTCCCAGCTCAAGGATATAAAGGAGTCTGGGGATAAACATAAAATACGGGCCTTTTACACGAAAGCCAGAGGCCTTGCAGGAGGCTTCAAAAAGGGCACCCTGGCTCTTCGAAACTGCGAGGGTAATCTTGTCACCGACCCACAGGGAATAGTGGATGTATTTAAGCAGCATTTCCAGCAGCTGCTTACCGAGCATGACCAAGAAGGAGTGGTAGGGACCGAGGAAATCCCAACTTCAGCCGCTGAAGTAGTCCTCCCACTCAGCATCGAGAAGTCGGCACAGCTATTCAGAAGCTGAAGAATAACAAGGCCGCAGGCTCAGATGGCTTGCCGTCAGAGTTCTTCAAGGCTGCCGGCGATGTTCTGGTAGGGAGCATGCACCAGATCATCTGCAGAATTTGGGAAGATGAAAGCATGCCCGACGACTGGAATATCAGCTCTATATGCCCCATCCACAAAAAAGGCGATCCTACCTCTTGCAAGAACTATAGAGGTATATCCCTGCTCAATGTCGCATACAAGATCCTGTCCAGCGTATTGTGTGAACGTCTAAAACCATTTTGCACCGCACTAATCGGCAGCTACCAATGCGGCTTCCGGCCCGGCAAATCAACTATAGACCAAATTTTCACACTTCGACAAATCCTGGAAAAGACCAACGAGTTTCGAATCGACACACACCATCTTTTCATCGAATTCAAAGCCGCATACGAAAGCATTCATCGTGAAGAACTGTTTGGGGCGATGGCCGAATTCGGGATCCCGGTAAAACTGATCCAGTTGTGTCGCGCCACGCTAAAAAGCACGCGATGCACCGTGCAATTCGGTTCTAGGACCTCGGAACCATTCGAAACATGCACCGGATTTCGGCAAGGAGATGCGCTGTCATGTGACTTCTTCAACCTGGTGCTGGAGCAGATAGTGCGACGGGCAAGCGTCAACAGGGAAGGCACTATCTTTTACAAGTCCATCCAGCTGCTAGGATACACGGATGATATCGACATCATCAGAGCAGGCGAAACGAGTTGGTCTTAAGATCAATGAGGTCAAAACGAAATACATGCTGTCAAGCAAAAACGAATCCGTCGCTCACCACCTGGGACAAAATATAACAATTGACAGCTGCAATTTCGAGGTAGTTAAGGAGTTTGTCTTCCTCGGGGCAAACGTAAAGTCCACAAATGACACCACAGTGGAGATCCGACATAGAACCTTGGCAACCGCTGCTACTTCGGTTTGTCCAAACAACTGGGGTCAAAACTCCTCACTCGAAAGACCAAAGTCACGCTTTACAAAACGCTCATTCTGCCAGTCTTGCTGTACGGAGCCGAAAGCTGGCCGATAAGCAGGACAGCGGAGCTGATTCTCTACGAGTTGTACCAAGATGTGGATGTAGTCCGGAAGGCAAGGATCCGTCGGCTACACTAGCTCGGCCACATCGAGCGCATGGACATCAACGATCCAGCTAAGAGGGTCTTCGACTCCGAGCCTCCTGGTTCGAGAAGAGGAAGACCGAACCTCCGGTATAAAGACCAAGTAATCGCGGATGTAAGACATCTTGGTCTTGACAACTGGAAGCAGCGTGCCCGGGACCGTCAAGGATGGAAGGCAGCTATAGCTCAAGCTCAGATCCTCCATGGATCGCTGGCCTGATAAGTAAGTAAGTAAGTAAGAAGGTCATATAAAAGGTTTCCCCGGTTTTTTTTTTCACTAAATGATACTGACGATTATGTAGCACTAATCCGTTTCTGTTGAACACAGTTTTGTAATTCGACATTTGCGTAAAAAGTTATATTGATTTTTGTTTGAATGAAATATCAGAACAAAAAATGTTGCAAAAACATGTTGAAAAAATTGTGAAGTGTACGGTGAGAATGCTGTGATTGAAGGACGGATTTAGGAGTGGTTCGCTCGATTCCGTTCCAGAAATGTCCGTGTCAGAAGCACACTTCGTTCTAGTGACTAGCCATAGTCAGCGTTTTCCATTTTTCTAAATTTCATAGATGTTCATGCGATGATTCCTTGGATTTAATTTTCACCACTGACAAAAACAAAGACAAATTTATTAGTATGATTGTCATCCTCAGAGGCAAATAACCGGCAGGAGTAACAATACAATTTCTTTGTTGATGATGAATATCATCCACTTCTTTAAATACTGAGTTTCGTTTATCTATAAGTAAAACCACGCCAAAGTTAAACAACGATGTGTTCCCTGTGTGTTTTCACCTGCTCTATTAACAGATTCAAAAGGTCCATCCTTGTTTTGAAATATTTCACTACCCTTTTCGATAACCGAAATTCTGATATTCTCTAGCACAGGTATTGGTCAGTATGCAGCATCATTGGATAAGAAGAACTTTAAATTAGAAGCGATGTCACTTACATTTGTCGGTGTTTTCATTAATATCACATTTAGTTGTGATCACATCAATGATTTCTATATTTGGTCCCGATCCAACAGTTTGATAAATCGGTCTTTGCTTTTTTAGCTTCCTTTTCTGAGAGTCAGATGTGATATCTTTTCACTATAGATAATACGGAGGAGTATAAGAAACTTTTGTAAAAAGTTGTTATCTTAATATTCTTCTTCTTAACGGGCGCTACAGATCGGGGTGAACCTGGGCCTCAACCAACATGCCCCTCCAACTAGTACGATCTTTTGCTAGCCTTTTCCATTGCCGCACACCCAGTCGGCTAAGGTCCGCTTTCACCTGTGCGCGCTACCTTAAATGCGATCGTCCTCTGCTGCATCCCTCGGGGTTGGAGTCGAAGACTCTTCGGGCCGGAGCGTTGATGTCCATTCGCTCTACATGGCCCAGCCATTTTAGGCGTTGAATCCGTAGACGCCTGACTAGACTCATGTCGCTGTACAGCCCGTAAAGTTCGTGGTTGAATCTTTTCCTCCATCCCCCGTCGGCGTTTGTAGGCCCGAAAATCACTCGCAAAATCTTTCTCTCGAACCGACCAAGGGCCTTCTCATCCGCTTTTGATAGTGTCCATACTTCTGCGCCGTACAACAGGACCGGGATGATAAGGGTCTTATATAGAGTCCACTTTGTCGTTGGGGAAAGGGCCTCCTGAGACCAAAGAAACAGCGATTGGCAACAGTGATTCTGCGTTTGATTTCGGAACTGATGTCGCTATTCCAGGTCACTGCGGAGCCTAGGTAGACGAATTCCTTAACTACCTCGAACTCATATCTGCCAATACAAACGTTCTGGCCCAAACGTCGGTGGTGAGCGTCCTTTTTTGATGACAGCATAAATTTAGTTTTGCCCTCGCTTACTTCCAAACCAATTTTCGCCACCTCCATCTCAATACTCGCAAACACCTCATTGACATCTCTCTGTTGTCTACCTATTATGTCAATATCGTCGGCGTATGCAAGGAGTTGCGAGGATTTGAAATAGATTGTGCCTCTTGTATTGGCCAGTGATTTTTGCACAATCATTTCTATTATGATGTTGAAAAAATCACACGACAGCACATCGCCCTCTCTAAACCTTTTTTTGACTTCGAAGCTATCGGTCAGTTCTGCACCATTTCGCATAGTGTAGCGAGCATTCTCCAAGTCTGACGAGCTTAGCAGGGATGTCAAAAGTATGCGGCCTTGAAGTAGACGAATAGATGGTGAGTGTCGACTTGAAATTCATTGGTTTTCTCCAGGATCTGCCGTAGTGTGAAGATTTGATCGATGGTGGACCTCCTTGAGCCACACTGATAAGGACTTATCAGCTTACTTGCAAAAGGCAGAGAAGATTTTGTAGGCCATGTTAAGAAGACTTATTCCTCTGTAGTTGGCGCAGTCAGAGGGGTTTCCTTTCTTGTGGATCGGGCATACGATGCTGATACTCCACTCCTCGGGCATGCTTTCATCTGACCATATTTTACAGATGAGCTGGTGCATGCTCCTAACCAGGTCATACCCAGCTGCCTTGAAGAGCTCAGCAGACAGTCCGACTGCGCCAGCAGCTTTATTCGACTTGAGTTTTGATATGGCAATCTTAACTTCATCGAGGTCAGGGGGAAGCCTCCTGCAAGGCCTTTGACTTTCTTGTAAAAGGCTCGTGTTTTATGCTTATCCCTAGACTCCTCGATATCCTTGAGCTGGGAGGCTGCGAAGATTCTTTTCTTTTGTCGCAGTAGTTTTTTCTCCTCCCTCCTTCTGGTTCGGTACTCTTCTTGCGCTGGCCTGGTTTTCCTCTGCAGCGCCTTTTGGTACGCCTCGTCGGTTTCTGCCTTTTTCTGCTCACACTCGCCATCATACGACGGGTTTCTTGTCGGGGCTGGTAGGTATCCTAAGGTGTTTTCGGCTACTTCCTGAATGGCTGAGCGGCAATGCAGCCACATATTATTGGCATTTGTGTTCGACGTAGGCGTACCGTAGAGTCTTTCGCTCAGCTGCTCCCTGTAGACTCTGGTAGCCTCCGGTGTGCTCAGGCGCCCAATGTCGAACCTCCTCCTGGTGGACTGGTGCAGCTTTCTGACATTAGACAGTCGAGCTCTGAATCTTGCTGCTACGAGGAAGTGGTCAGAGTTGACATTTGCCCTCTGAATGTTCGCACATCCAGGATGTTTAACGAGTGCCTTGCGTCAATGAGCACATGGTCGATTTGGTTGGCGGTTCGACCGTCCGGAGATCGCCAGGTTGTTGTGTGGATTCGCTTACGAGGGAATCTTGTGCTACTTATCACCGCATTTCGAGCTGTCGCAAAGTCAGCGAGTCGGAAGCCGTTATCTGTTGTTGTATCGTGGAGGCTGTGCTTTCCGATCACTCCGCCAAGGGTGTTCTCCTTACCGATTTTGGCGTTGAAGTCCCCGAGCACGATTTTTACATCGTACTCCGGACAAGCTCCGTAGGCGTTGTCCAGGAGGTCATAGAAGTTCTCCTTGATAGGGTCTTCAGCCTCGTCGGTAGGGGCGTGTACACATATGTTATAAAATCTGCCTCTGATGCGGATCACAGCCAGGCGATCATTTATAGGTTTAAAGTCGATTACCTTCGACCTTAGCCGCTTTCCCGTGACAAATCCGCATCCCAGTAAGTGCAATCTTTTGTGACAGCTGTAATAAATGTCGCAATTTTTCTTCCTCACAAATTAAGCTGTCTGCTGCATTGATTTCTTATGTGGAAGTCCTTATAGTGTCTAGCGAACATTAGGTGCTGTTCAATGGAGAGGTCTATCCAAAGTATGGGTAGTTAAGCCCCATGTGCTTCTTTTCTCTAGCTCTAATCGATAAATCTGATACTAAATTAAATGTAATGTATGTAAAACCCAACTGAAATTTTGCTTTTTCTTCATGTACTTTCACAAATCAAGCAACAATTTTGTCCGAGGGTATGATCATTAAGCGGGTTTATGAAGTATCTTAATACACAGTTATATCCCTACTATTATTTAGACTATATGGCGCTAGTGTTCGGTTTTTTTCAAGGCGGTCGCTGTCCAACCCATCGATGTATAATCAACAACATTACGAGACAGGTATCTGAAACTGCAACTTTGCACCATAAGCATCTCTGTCAAGTTCAAATCAGGTTCTTGCTTTTGTAGCTTCAGTAACAACGTATGCACGACTATTACCAAATACTTTTACTTTTCACAAGTTAACATACTTCAGTCTGTTACAACATCATACTAATTATACATATATGTACGTGTATATCGTCTTGATCCCAGCCATAACAGATGCGAATATGTCTGCTTAAGCCCCTGTGTAGAAGGTAATGAATAAGCGCGTCATGGACAGGCGGACCATGCGAAGCCAGTCGAACGGGAAAGAAAGTAAAAGCAAATCGACAGTGTGGATACACCACAACGATTCAAGCTATTTCCAACAGCAGATACACTCGTACATATGTACTTGAACCTGTGCGGCACGGACAATACGATGATGCAACTTAACCAAGTCAAGGTCGATCGATTCATCAGCATTGTTTCGAGTTACCGTCTTCGTTTCGAGATTTATTTAAAATAGAATATAGCACGTGTACAAAGTATTCCACTAGCTATGAAAATCCATCATGTCAAGATTAATGTCTAATAATTAAGCGTGTGGATCGGACTGAAAGTAAAACGATATACAAACGGAAGTGCAGACCGCAGCGTGACATTAGATAGTTAAGTAAAAGCCAAACTGGCCGACAAGTACGCTAAGCAGCGGCAACATAAACATGTAGACAGCGAACGAGTTGTACGAGTACTCGTATCTTCATTTGCAGCGAGACTATTAAAAGAAAGAATTTAAATTACAATCCTCATGCTACAAGTGGAACTGCAAAAGCTTATCGAGTTACAGCGCGGTTCGTAACGATCCCAACTGCCTAGTTGCCTCGTTAATTGGCAACAATTTTGCCATTGGCCGTAACCCTGAACGGCAGAAGTGATGAAACTTTGTCGTATCTATATTACTCTGGTTACTGTCTGCAAGGAAGGGATGGAAAGTAGTTTCAAGTGAATTTGTAAATTAGCTAGGTGAGACGTATGCTTGCGGTTGACAAAGGTCAGTACAAGTGATAGATCGGCAAAAAATGGACTTTAATTTGTTGATAAAAATTAATTTTTATTTTCAGGGTAATTAATTCAAGGAGAGTAGTTATGAGCATACAATGGGATGATTTAAAGAGATTAGTTAAATCTAATACGTTTCTTAAGCCGATGAAGGGAACATTTAGGCTCATTACTTCTGGGCCAAGTATAAGGGTAAGCTGTTATAAGCCTGATTGAGCGATGGACAGAAATAGGTTTTTTTACTTTCCTACCGCTTGATTTAAAAGTATTGTATGTAATTGGATTTTACGAAATCAGAGGTGACTGGATCTGTGGTAACAAGTTAAGCAAGCTTGAAGAAGTTTCATTATAATTCATTAGCCTCAAGTCAATTTACATATGCGATTCAATGTGATTCCTTCCCTGAAGCTAAAATGTCGGTAGTTATAACATTACTGCTTCTGACAAATTGAAGTTACTGGGTCGTTGGAGACTTAAAATTCAAGCATAGAGATTGGGGTTGCTTGAGAGCCAATGTATGGGAAAATATCTTATCTGACCTGTGTCTCACTGTGCCAATATCAGTGCTATATCCTTCTAGTCCGACATATATTCCTGGTTCTAATCGTAGTCCTTCTGTGCTTGATTTGTTCGTATCCAATGTAACCGGCCACATAACACAACCCATTTCAATAAATGATCTAAGCTCCGACCATTACCCAGTTTTTTGCCAACTCTTAAAGTCAGGAGCAAAGAAGGTGCAATATGTGCCAAATCTAAAAAATGCTTATTTGAACCGTTTTCACTCTGAACCAAATTCTATGTTTCAAAACATCCCAAGTAACTTAGATAGCATTACGTGCGTTGATGACGTCGATTCTATTGCCCCAAACTTTTCAGAGCTTACTTACTTATCAGGCCTGCGATCCATGGAGGATCTGAGCCTGAGCTATAGCTGCCTTCCATCCTTGACGGTCCCGGGCACGCTGCTTCCAGTTGTCAAGACCAAGATGTCTTACATCCGCGCTTACTTGGTCTTTATACCGGAGGTTTGGTCGTCCTCTTCTTCTCGAACCAGGAGGCTCGGAATCGAAGACCCTCTTAGCTGGAGCGTTGATATCCATGCGCTCGATGTGGCCGAGCCAGTGTAGTCGACGGATCCTTGCCTTCCGGACTACATCCACTTCTTGGTACAGCTCGTATAGTTCGCGGTTGTGTCTTCTTCTCCATTCAACTTCCTCACAGACAGGACCAAATATCCGGCTTATCGTCCAGCTTTCGGCTCCGTACAGCAAGACTGGCAGAATGAGCGTTTTGTAAGGCACGACTTTGGTCTTTCGAGTGAGGAGTTTTGACCCCAGTTGTTTGGACAAGCCGAAGTAGCAGCGGTTGCCAAGGGCGATTCTATGCCGGATCTCCACTGTGGTGTCATTTGTGGAATTTACGTTTGCCCCGAGGTAGACAAACTCCTTAACTACCTCGAAATTGTAGCTGTCAATTGGTATATTTTGTCCCAGGTGGTGAGCGACGGATTGGTTTTTGCTTGACAGCATGTATTTCGTTTTGTCCTCATCGACCTTAAAACCAACTCGTTTCACCTGTTCCTCAATCGCCGTGAATGCTTCCACAATGCCACGGCGAAAACACGCGATGATGTCGATATCATCCGCGTATGCTAGCAGCTGGATGGACTTGTAAAAGATAGTGCCTTCCCTGTTGACGCCTGCCTGTCGCACTATCTGCTCCAGCACCAGGTTGAAGAAGTCACATGACAGCGCATCTCCTTGCCGAAATCCGGTGCATGTTTCGAATTATATTTCCTTGGCAGGAGGTGAAGACTCTTTTTTATACTTTTCCAAGGTTTCTGTTGTTGGTTAGGATTATATTCTATTATGTTTCCCTCAGTCTGACTACAGGTCGAACTTCTACTGGTAGGACGGTAAGGATAACCAAAGTTTATTTTGCAAATCACAAGTGTTACAGCCATCAACTCCGGCAAAAATCATAGTGTTGTCATAGTTCGACTTTGACCGCTGACCGGATAGTGAAGGTAATATGTCACGTAAGAGAGAGTGTGCGATGCTTCCCTCTCCGGTGGAGCGGTGGGAAATTGGAGCCCAATGGCAGATGTGGCGACCAAGAAGGATCAAAACATAGGCTAGAAGACGAAGATAGCCAAAAACCGCTCCTCGGAGGTGGACACATCACACAACAAAACCCCAAAGAGGGGAAGGAGATCCAAATGACCGTAAGGTGTCGAGAAAAGCAGCTCTCTTCCATTTCCTCTGAAAAGGTCAGGATAGTTTTTATCCAGATCAATCTACAGCATTGCAAGGCTGCTACTGCTCTTTTAAGTAGTAAAATTGCATGCAGTAGTACAAATCATCACGTTGTATCCATTCAAGAACCGTGGGTGTGGAATAAACGCCAATGTGGCCTTGGTGGTATATGTACGTGATACTACGATTCTTTATGATGAGCGATCCGAAAGGCCTAGAGTCAGCCTCATCATATCAAACTCACTATTAGCAACCAAACTTGGGCTTTTTTGTGGACAAGATCTGGTAGCTGCTAGAGTAAACTACAAAGCGCACGGAGCAATAGAACACTTCGTCGTTGCGTCTGCCTACTTTCCCTAGGATTCGTTAATACCTCCACCACCGAAGGAAGTCTCTGAACTCGTAGAGTACTGTGAAGCCAGAAAGATTGGTCTCATCTTGTATTGCGATGCTAATGCCCAAAACACTGCTTGAGGCAGCAGCAAGCAGCAGCAGCAGATGGCGTCCTGTCTGCGCTGTTATAGCGCATGCTGGTCGATTCTCTGCTTGATGCTCTCAATGCCTCTGGAATCTACGCCCAGGCTTATGCGGATGATGTCGCCATTCTTTCTGTCGGCTCCTGCTAAGCGACTGTCCGTTTCAAAGCACAGGCGGCGCTAAATGTGATCGATGGTTGGTATACCAGAAATGGGCTGTCAGTCAATCCTCTTAAGACCGATGTTGTTCTCTATACGAGAATGAGGGAAAATGATGACATGACTCAGCTGGTACTAAAAGGTACTTCCATCCCGATATCCAAGGAGGCTAAGTATCTAGGAGTCGTCTTAGATAGCAAGCTTCTCTGGTTAGGGCATGTTGAGTCAAAAACCACCAAAGCGTTGTCAGCTTTCTGGCAATGCAAGGGAGCTTTTGGCAACACATGGGGCTTATCGCCGGCAAAGGTCCTCTGGATCTACACGGCAATGATTAGACCTATAATCTCATATGCATCGGTTGTCTGGTGGATCAGGCTAAAACCCAAACACGCCTCTTTCACCAAACTCTGAAGAACGCTTTTTCTCAGCTGCATGGGGGCCTTCCCCAGCACGCCCGGCGCTGCTCTAGATGCTATGAGGAACCTTCCACCTCTTGATATATTTATCAGAGGGTGTGCTCTGAAAGCCATGTCTTTTGGTATAACTCGCATACGAATAACGGCGTGCTTCCGCAAGAATTGTCCTGCGAACCCTGGCTCATGGACATGCTGCCTGACGCACTGACGCCCGTTATCCTATTGTGCCGTAATTTCACAGTCGAGTTTCCATGGCGTCAGGATTGTCTAGGGCTAGATACTGAGCCTGGAAAGGATAGTTTTCGCATATTCGCATATTCACGGCTCCAGGTCTGAGCGGTGGTCCGGTGCTAGGGTCTTCATTGAGCGCGAAAACATCCGACTGCACTTCTCCTTAGGAAAATATGCGTCTATTTTCCAATCAGAGAGACGCCTACCCCTGTGCGGCATGTGGTGGAAGGAGGATGACATACATACATACATATGTTGGCATTACAGTCCATGAAGAACCTGAGCCGAGCTTCTCTCAATTACCCATGTTGTGTGTGATTTCATTTTCACATAGGTGAAAGGGACATACAGTTTTATTGCCGGTTCCGAACGGCGAATTTCGAGAAGCTTTTCATGACAATATTACTACAGGGGGTTTTGTCAGAACCCCGCTGAGGAGAAACACCGTGAAAAACACGTTCGATGACATGGCTGTGTCGGGATTCGATCCCGAGTCATCGGCGTCAGAGGCCAACACACTACCCACTGCGCCACGGTGCTCTCAGGAGGAGGATGACACTGCAGAGCATTTCCTCTGTGATTGTCCCGCCTTTGCTCGCGCACGGTGGCGCACCCTTGGAGCCGACGTGGTGTGTTCCGAATTCCTTTTTTTTTTTTTTTTTGTTTTTTAGGGACTCGCGCAGATTCCAGAGTTTTTTTTCTATTATCTTATGATGTGTTGACACACACAACTTGAACGGAGTGCAGTGGTTGGGGTCGTTAATGTTCGTTCACTATCTCAGGGGTGGTTGTCCTAGACCTAGATAGGACGAGAGCCGACCAAATTTCGCGTTTGTTATATTCCGAAGTAATTCGTTCAAGTTCAAGTTCACTTTAGTATTGCATACGCTGAGGATGAATTTCGGTTGACCATATAGGTACTGTGAGTGTTATGCCTGCAAGCAGTACGTCTGGTCACTTTCCATTCAGAACTGCGTTGCATACTTTTTGTTCGTATAGGAATTACTTTTTTTTGGCTAAGAAGCGAATTTGAACTATTGACCTTCCGCTCGGCGGTCGATGATGTTAACCACTGCACCACGGCCACCCCTTAGCTCTACATCACTGAAGCTCCTTCAAATTCTTCTCCGGAAAACGGGGAAAATACAGTAATGTAAGGTGTCTGTTTGGACAATGGACAGTGTTTGCGTCTGAGTGCTCCAGCGGATAGCAGAAGCCTTCAAAAAAAAAAAAAAAAAAAAAAAAAAAAAAAAAAAAAAAAAAAAAAAAAAAAAAAAAAAAAAAAACAGAGGGAAAGGGATGTAAGGACCAGCATCTGCAAAGGGCAATTATTCGTAAGTTACTTTTAACTACTTAAAGCAATTAAATGATATTTCTTGTTCAGTTAATAACATTCACCAGCATTCAGCGCAATTACCTTCGAGTTAAGTCGTAACTTAGCCATTACCATCAGACCAAGACTATGTCAACACATAAAGACACAACACTTTCCTTTGGCCAAAAGTAAACATTCCATTTTCTAATCTACAAATTCTCAATGTCGACAACATACATACATACATACACACATCCATGTATTTATCTATTTCGTAACCTAACAGCATTTTTGTGCTACAGATTTAGTTTTCGCAAATAATTTATGCTTTGCATCGACGGTTTCTTAGAATGTCTTAAGTAGCAAATGGCTACGCGCAGTTGCATTCAAGCCCGTCAAAACAACTTTACAAAGGTTACGAAATTTCGAACCAGTGTCGAATCGTGATGTGTCAACGAGGCATTAAATGTACCGCAGTCATAGGCGCAGCTTTGAATAGCTCTCAACTTGCAGCTTCTCTTTCTGTCTGGGGATATGACCTAACCCGTTTAAAGGTAATTGTCGCATGGAATACCGTATAATTGATTCCCTCTTTATCGTTGGCGTCATATCATATGATAATAAGTGAGACAACATACACAAAACATCTGAATGTAAGCTGAGTATACACGATTTATGCAAGCTTCTACGTAAATAGAGGGTTTGCTCTGACAGATAACTTTTTCGATAGCAACGGTCTGCCGACTTACAAAGTCCATGCTGCTAAGCCTGTGGAAAGTTCGCATTTATTTTCCATCACAAGAAGGTGTTGCTATAGCTTTCCCTTATAAGAAACCACTTGCCGTCTAATTCTGATTACAAATTTTTAATTCACAGAAATAAAATGCAATGACACACTACACTGGTTACGATGTAATTTGTTATTAACTAAAGAATTTCCCTCCAGATGTCAATGGACTAAAAACGAAAACTTGTTGCTTGTTTCGCCCTGAATTGGCACTGCTACTGGAGTGCAACACGCCATGACAGATAAAGTTCTTATGCACACAGACGCGACAACAAGTATGATATGATACGGGCACCTGTTTACATGCATCATGTCCGGTATTTGCTACATGATGAAGAAAAATGGGGTTAACAAGGCAGCGAGTGGTTGGTGTTTCACGCAAGGAAAAGTGACTTAATTATGAGTTGGACGGCATCTTGACAGAGCTGTCAGGTGTCCCAAAACCACAGACCGCATGTGGACACCTTACCTATATATTGTTGCATGGTCATTGGAAACAATGAAGAATGAAGAGAATGTGTAAGTTTGCAAAAGTTAATCCAAGTGATGAAAGAGGTTTTTTGTTTTTTTTTTATTTTTTTTTATGCTATTTATGTTTAATGTGAGTGAGTTTGAGGATTTTGTAATTTTGAAATTTGGTTTTATGTTTTCTTCATCTCGCCTCGCGCATTTATTAACTCTGCCCGACTGTAATTAATGTTCGCTTAGGTGGTTGGAAAAAAAAAATCCGATAACCCGTAGGGTGAAAGGCAAGACTGAATAACGCAATAACAAATGGAGATCAGACTAAATATCTTTTAAAAAAGCGATTTAGAAAGTTCGGGCGATTTTTCTAAACAAAAAAAAACTGTATCACGTGTTGTGAGGTTATCGAGGCTTTTACCACTTAGTTAGGATCAAATTTGCCGAAAGAACATGATGCCTAACATGCTAGGTTAGTAATACATTAATTAAAATAATTAAACAAATAAAATTCACTCTGTAGGATACCGTCATCTCAATGGAAATTTATGGCAGCTATGTATTTTAGCAAGATGCCAGCAACGATCTCTGTTTACATGCCCGAGTCAAGTTGACATACGGCCTCCTCGCGGCGCCCTCTGGATGGCCTCTTCAACAACCGTTGGGAGGTGAACAAACGTATGCAGCGACAAAACTCCGACCAGAATGGCGGTTGTGCGGCGGGCTAACAATCCGCCCACGTAAAAAAAGATAAGTTATGAATGCGCAAGATGCCTCGGATACACGGACGGATACTCGACGACGACAACGCACGAAAAAGGAACACGATTTGCGAGTATGCTCCTGAAATGTCAGAACCCTGTACACTCCCGGAGCTGCTAATAAACTAGAAGGAATCCCCACGCAGTACAAGGTGGATATTACTGCGGTCCAGGAAATACGCTGGATAGGAAACGGTATGATAAGGAAGAAAAATTGCGACATTTATTACAGCTGTCACAAAATGTTGCACTTACTGGGATGCGGATTTGTCGTGGGAAAGCGGTTAAGGGCGAAGGTCATCGACTTTAAACCTATAAGTGATCGCCTAGCTGTGATCCGCATCAGAGGCAGATTTTATAACATCAGCCTTATATGTGCACACGCCCCACCCGACGAGGCTGAAGACCCTATCAAGGAGGACTTCTATGACCTCCTAGACAACACCTACGGAGCTTGTCCGGAGTACGATGTAAAAATCGTGCTCGGGGACTTCAACGCCAAAATCGGTAAGGAGAACACCCTTGGCGGAGTGATCGTAAAGCACAGCCTCCACGATACAACAACAGATAACGGCTTCCGACTCGCTGACTTTGCGACAGCTCGTAATGCGGTGATAAGTAGCACAAGATTCCGTTGCAAGCGAATCCACACAGCAACCTGGCGATCTCCCGACGGTCGAACCGCCAGCCAAATCGACCATGTGCTCATTGACGCAAGGCACTCGTCAAACATCCTGGATGTGCGAACATTCAGAGGGGCAAATGCTGACTCTGACCACTTCCTCATAGCAGCAAGATTCAGAGCTCGACTGTCCAATGTCAGAAAGCTGCACCAGCCCATCAGGAGGAGGTTCGACATTGGGCGCCTGAGCACACCGGAGGTTACCAGAGTCTACAGGGAGCAGCTGAGCGAAAGACTCTACGGTATGCTTACGTCGAACACAAATGCCAATAATATGTGGCTGCATTGCCGCTCAGCCATTCAGGAAGTAGCCGAAACCAAGCGTATTGTGTGAACGTCTAAAACCATTTTGCACCGCACTAATCGGCAGCTACCAGAGCGGCTTCCGTCCCGGCAAATCAACTATAGACCAAATTTTCACACTTCGACAAATCCTGGAAAAGACCAACGAGTTTCGAATCGATACACACCATCTTTTCATCGATTACAAAGCCGCATACGACAGCATTCATCGTGAAGAACTGTTTGGTGCGATGGCCGAATTCGGGATCCCGGTAAAACTGATCCAGTTGTGTCGCGCCACGCTAAAGAACACGCAATGCACTGTGCAATTCGGTTCTAGGACCTCGGAACCATTCGAAACATGCATCGGATTTCGGCAAGGAGATGCGCTGTCATGCGACTTCTTCAACCTGGTGCTGGAGCAGATAGTGCGACGGACAGGCGTCAACAGGGAAGTCCATCCAGCTGCTAGGATACGCGGATGATATCGACATCATCGCGTGTTCTCGCCGTGGCATTGTGGAAGCATTCACGGCGATTGAAGAACAGGCGAAACGAGTTGGTCTTAAGATCAATGAGGACAAGACGAAATACGTGCTGTCAAGCAAAAACTAATCCGTCGCTCACCACCTGGGACAAAATATAACAATTGACAGCTACAATTTCGAGGTAGTTAAGGAGTTTGTCTACCTCGGGGCAAACGTAAATTCCACAAATGACACCACAGTGGAGATCCGGCATAAAATCGCCCTTGGCAACCGCTGCTACTTCGGCTTGTCTAAACAACTGGGGTCAAAACTCCTCACTCGAAAGACCAAAGTCATGCTTTACAAAACGCTCATTCTGCCAGTCTTGCTGTACGGAGCCGAAAGCTGGACGATAAGCAGGACAGCGGAGCTGATTTTGAGTTCTTTCGAAGGAAAAAATTCTGCGCCGGATATTTGGTCCTGTCTGTGAGGAAGGTGAATGGAGAAGAAGACACAACCGCGAACTCTACGAGCTGTACCAAGATGTGGATGTAGTCCGGAAGGCAAGGATCCGTCGACTACACTGGCTCGGCCACATCGACCGCATGGACATCACCGCTCCAGCTAAGAGGGTCTTCGACTCCGAGCCTCCTGGTTCGAGAAGAAGAGAAAGACCGAATCTCCGGTATAAAGACCAAGTAATCGCGGATGTAAGACATCTTGGTCTTGACAACTGGAAGCAGCGTGCCCGGGACCGTCAAGGATGGAAGACAGCTAAGGCTCAGGCTCAGATCCTCCATGGATCGCTGGCCTGATAAGTAAGTAAGTAAGTAAGTGTAATTAATAAAAAAAGTAAACAGTTGTAGTTTATTGCAATCCAGTGATCGAACCCTATTCTGACCGATCTAATTTTCGCCTTTTAAGCTTATAAATTAAGTGTTGTCTTAACAAGCATTTTGTTTCCATATCCTAATATCAATAAACTTAAAGAAATTCCTTGAATCCCTTATTAATTTACCATAGGCTTGATTGATCAACGAATGACGCAAGGTACTTTTCCAGTTTGTTAGTCAAACTTTTCCATACATACAAACTCGTAATGCAGTTCTCAGAACATATATCACGATAAGTCTAGGCAGGACAATTAAGTGGGACCGCAAGCCTAGCCCATGCACACAAGCATGAGGATGCAAGCAGATTTACAAGGCACTTGCTTGATGAAAAGACGAATTAATCTTCGGTGCAAGCAATCCGAGCACAAAGCGTACACAGTTGAACATATCGAGCCATGTTTTCGTAAGCAAAACGTTCGAAAGTACTACAAAAAAGTAATGTGCATATGGAAGGAACTGAAGACTGCAGATGCGATAATGGCATCATAGTAGTGAGATCACAGGTAAATTTAAGACAGGCGCAGTGATTAGTGTATTGGACTCTGACGTACGACGAGCGAGTTCGGATCCCGATAACACCAACGCCATCGAATGTTAATTTCGCGGCGTCCCTTCTTAGCCGGGTACTGGCGAAACCCCTTGCCATGAAAAAGCTTCTCCATTCACGTCGTTGGGAATCGGCGATAAACTTGCAGGTCCCTTTCACCTGTGTGGAAAATAAAACACACAAAACATGGGTGATAAAGAACGATTAGCTCTGCGCCTTCATGGGCAGTAACGTCATCAAAGAGCAGATTATCGCATAAAACCAGAGCTTGTTCAGAGACAACTAACAGCCTCGGATACGGACGGAATACATGTTGACGACCCCTGCAAACGTCTAAAAGGAAACAAATTCCGGATATGCACCTGGAATATTAGGTCCCTCAACAGACCAGGTGCAGCCTGACAACTGGTCAACTCATTGGACTGCTATAAGGCAGACATAACCGCGCTCCAAGAAGTGCAATGGGATGGGCCAGGCATCGGAAACTGCTACAGAGAAAATAAACAACGCTTATTCGGATGCGGATTTGTTATTCGAGGCAGACTCAGGAAAAAAGTCTTAAGCTTCTAGTATGTAAGCGAACGCCTCGTAACTATCCGCATCAAGACCAATCTCGGCAATATAAGTTTATTATGTGTACACGCCTCTCCAGGGGAGAAAGATGACCGACATAAAGACGACTTCTATGATCTCCTAGGCAGAAAGTATGTGTAATGTCCCAAGATTTAAATGCGAAGCTGGGTAAGGAAGCTATCTTTGAACGGGTCATTGGAAAGCACAGTCTACACAACACCACGTCAGAAAACGGAATAAGGCTAGTGGACTTTATGGCGGGACATAATCTGGTAGTAGCAAGTACACGATTCCCACACCTTAAGATCCATATTTCGATCGACGGCCGACACTCCTCCAGCATCCTAGAGGTCCGAACCTTTCGAGGAGCCAACATCGATCCGGATTATTACCTTGTTGCAGCCACGGTACGCATGCGAATTTCTCGGAATCAACGGAGTCGAGTAAGAACACCAAAATTTAACGTCGAAAATCTGCAATCGCAGGAGACCGCCAGGACCTTCGCCGATCAAGTCTCCCTCAAGCTCTCTCAAGTCTCTAGAGAGGCCGCCTCAGATGTACTCGGTTTCGAGCCACCACCGTCGAGAAACCCCTGGTTTGATGATGAATGCAGACAGGCCCATGCAGAGAAACATGGAAACATTGCATCGACGGACGAGAGTTGCCCGCGAGCTCTATGATCAGAAAAGGAGGGAGGAACATGCGCTTCTGAGAAGGAAAAGAAGGACCACGAGAAGCGCGAGATCGAGGAGATGGAGAGATGTTACGGCAGGAACGACGTTCGAAAATTTTACCAGAAAGTAAAACGAACATGCCAAGGCTATAAAGCCAGAGCAGAAGCCTGCAGGGATGAGCACGGACAACTAGAAGTGGAGTCACAGTCGATGCTGAGATTGTGGAAGGACCACTTCTGCAGACTGTATAACGGCGACGATAGTCAAAATGTCGCCATCAGGCAGAGCGAACCTTTCACAATGGACGAAGACGAAGGAGAATCCCGTCCATCCAACCTAGACGATGTTAAGATAGCGATTTCGAAACGTAAGTCCTATAAAGCTGCTGGAGCAGACGGACTCCCCACAGAACTGTTTAAAGCAGCCGGCGATGAGCTGGCCAGGAACATGCACCAACTCATCTGCAAGATATGGTCGGAAGAACACATGCCCGATGAATGGAATCTCAGTATCGTTTGCCCGGTCCATAAGAAAGGAGACCCCTATGACTGCGCCAATTACAGAGGGATAAGCCTCCTGAACATCGCGTACAAGATCCTCTCTGCCGTACTGTGTAAGTACCTGATACCGTTCGTGGACAATCTGATAGGTTCCTACCAGTGTGGTTTCAGGCCAGGAAAATCCACGATAGACCAAATATTTACACTACGGCAGATCTTGGAGAAGACCCATGAATTCCAGGTCGACACGCATCATTTTTTCGTCGACTTTAAAGCCGCGTTTGACAGTGTTTATAGAGACGAGCTAAGCCATGTCATGTTTTAACATTCCTGCCAAACTCGTCAGACTATGCAGGATGACTATGTAGAACTCTCGCTGCTCCATTAAGGTCGGAGGTGAACTAACTGACCCCTTTAATGTTAAAAAAGGTTTTAGACAGGGTGACGCACTGTCATGTGATTTCTTCAACATTATTCTTGAAAAGATCGTGCGGAACTCTGCGGCCAATACAAGAGGTACGATCTACTTCAAGTCCACACAATTGCTTGCCTACGCAGATGACATTGACGTTATTGGACGAACAAAGCGAGACGTCAATGAGGCGTTCACAAGCATTGAAGCAGAAGGGGCGAAAGTGGGTCTAAGGGTAAATGGGGACAAGACCAAATATATGCTGTCATCCAAGAAAGACGCACAACACCGACGTCTTGGTCAGAACGTCACCTTCGGCAGCTATATTTTTGAAGTAGTCAAGGACTTCGTCAACCTTGGCTCGGTAGTGACAAGCAGCAACGACACCAGCGCTGAGATAAAACGCAGAATAACTCTTGCCAATCGCTGCTTCTTCGGGCTCAAGAGGCAATTGAGTAGTGGAGCCCTCTCTCGAAAAACTAAGGTTTCCCTCTACAAAACCTTAATCATCCCGGTCCTCCTCTACGGCGCTGAGGCTTGGACGTTATCAAAAGCGGATGAAGAGGCTCTGGGACGTTTCGAGAGGACAATGCTGGGTGCAATCTTTGGTCCCGTTTGTGTAAACGGAGAATGGAGGAGGAGTTTCAACCAAGAATTGTACGGGCTGTACAGCGAATCGGTCTGGTTAGACGTCTTCGGGTCCAACGTCTAAGATGGCTAGGCCTTGTAGAGCGAATGGACATCAGCGCTCCGGTCCGAAGAGTCTTCGACTCCAACCCCGAGGGACGACGCAGCAGAGGACGACCGCATTTAAGGTGGCGCGCACAGGTGGAAGGGGACCTCAACCAACTGGGCGTGCGGCACTGGAAGCGGCTGGCCGAAGATCGGGCCGGCTGGAGAGGCTTGTTGGTTAAGGCCCTGGTTCACCCCGAACTGTAGCGCCATCAAAGTAAGTAAGTAATAAGTGTCTTTTTTGATAATAAAAATGAAAAATGTCCCGAAAATTTTGCTTTTTTCCATATATCTTTTTCTTCTTTTTCTGGCGTTACAGCTCATGAAGGACCAGAGCCAAGCTTCTCGGCGTGAGTCGAGCAAAGAAGTTGATAGCGTTTAACATGGCAAACGCCAGCTTCGATCTCTGTCCCTGCTCAATCCAAGCTGACACATAGCCTCCGCGTGGCCTCCCCTGAATAACTACCCGGCACCCGCCAAGTAGTGAACCAATGTGTACAGCGACCCAACCCCTTGTTCATGGGGAAAGAGGAAATTGGCCCTCCAGGCTGGGGGTTGTGCTTAGGGATAACATCCCTATCACGTAAAAACCTACTTGTTAGAAGCAACCACAAGCCTCGGATACGGACGGAAAATCTAATCTAAATGTGAGGTCCTTTAACAGACCGGGCGCAGGAGATCAATTGGAGCAAACCCTCAACTGCTATAAAGCAGATATAACCGCACTCCAAGAAGTGCAATGGGATGGACCAGGCAAAAGGCGGATGAAAAACTGTGACATCTACTACGGGAACACTACAAGGAGAACAAACAGCGCATATTCGGGTGCGGATTCGTTATTAGAGGAAGACTCCGACAAAACGTCTTAAGCTTCCGAGATATAAGCGAACGCCTCATAATAATCCGCATAAAAGCTAAATTTGGAAACATTAGCTTAATACGCACTAACGTTCCAACGGAAGAAAAGGACGAGCGACTCAAAGAAGAATTCTACGATCTCCTAGACAGAACCTATGCCCTATGTCCCAGCTACGACATAAAAATAGTTCTAGGAGATTTTAATGCAAAACTGGGCCAAAAGGACATATTTGAGTCGATCATAGGAAAGCATAGCCTCCATAACACCATATCCGACAACGGACTTAGGCTAATCGATTTCCTAACGGGGCGTAACCTCCTTGTAGCAAGCACGCGATTCCCCCATCTCAACATCCACAAAGGTACCTGGCGGTCTTTTGATCAATCGACCACCAACCAGATTGATCACATTGCGATCGATGCCAGACACTCCTCCTGTATTCTCGACGTACGAACCTTCCGAGGGGCCAACATCGACTCGGAACTACGTAAATTTGACGTCGGAAAGCTACAATCGCAAGAGACTGCCAGAACCTTTGCCGATCCTGTCTCCTCTAAGCTCTCTCAAAATCCGCCCACAGCAGCACAAACAATAGAGTAGGAACGGGCGCATTGACAGTGTGCCGTCAGAGACGCTGCCTCAGAGGTGCTGGGTTTCAAACCGCCACCACCTAGAAACCCCTGGTTCGATGAACAATGCGAACAAGCCCATGAGGCAAAACAGGAGTCATATAAAGCCATGCAGCAACGACGGACGAGAGCTGCTCGCGAAATCTATGAGCAGAAGAGAAGAGAGGAACACACGCTTTTCAGAAGAAAGAAGAGAGAGCACGGAAAGCGTGAGATCGAGGAGATGGAGGATGCTTCCGCAGGATGACGCCCGTAAGTTTTACAATAAGGTAAAACGAATATGCCATGGCTACAAAGCCAAAGGGGCGGCCTGCAGGGATGAAATCGGAGAACTGGTAGTAGAGTCGCAGTCGGTGCTGAGGATTTCGAAAGACCACTTCTGCAGACTGTATAACGGCGATGATAGACAAGATACCGCTGTCAGGCAGAATGAGCCATTCGTAATGGACGACGATGTAGGAGAATTCCATCCACCCGACCTAGACGAAATCAAAACAGCGATATCAAGACTTAAGTCTAATAAAGCCGCGGGCGCAGACGGCATGTCTGCTGAGCTTCTTAATACGGCTGGAGATGAGCCGGTAAGGTATGGTCTGAGGAAAGCATGCCCGACGAATGGAATCTCAGCATCGTTTGCCCGGTCCATAAGAAAGTAGACCCCTATAACTGCGCCAACTATATGGATATCAGTCTCCTTAACATCGCATATAAGATCTTCTCTGCCGTATTGTGTGAACGCCTGAAACCGTTTGTGGATAACCTGATCGGCTCTTATCAGTGTGGTTTCAGGCCAGGTAAGTCCACGATAGACCAAATATGTACGCGACGGCAGATCTTGGAGAAGACTTCAATGCTTCTTCGTCGATTTCAAAGCTGCATATGGCAGCGTGTATAAAAATAAGCTATGCAAAACCATGTCTAGTTTTAACATCCCTGCCAAACTCGTCCGACTATGCAGGATGACAATGGAGGATTCTCGCTGCTCCATTATGGTCGGTAATGAGCAAACCGAGACTTTTGATGTTAAAAAAGGATTTAAGCAAGGTGACGCGCTGTCATGCAACTTTTTCAACATCGTGCTTGAAAAGATCGTGCAAGAGTCACCGGCCAACACAAGAGGTACGATTTATTTCAAGTCTACGCAATTGCTTGCGTACGCCGACGATATTGACGTGATTGGACGGACACAGCGAGACGTCAATGAGGCCTTTGTAAGCATTGAGGTAGAAGCGGCTAAGATGGGTCTCAAGGTTAATGAGGGTAAGACCAAATATCTGCTTTTGTTTAAAAGAGACGGTCAACACCGACGTATTGACCAGAACGTCACCATGGGCGGATATAACTTTGAAGGAATTCGTCTACCTTGGCTCACTGATGACAGCGTACATCGGCCTGGTACGACGTCTACGGATACAGCGTCTAAGGTGGCTAGGTCATGTAGAGCGAATGGAAAATACAGCTCCGTCCTGAAGAGTCTTCGAATCCACCCCGGAAGGAAGGCGCGGCAGAGGACGGCCGCATTAACGGTGGCGCACGCAAGTGGAAGGGGAGCTTAACCAACTGGGCGTACGGCGCTGGAAACAGCTGGCCAAAGACCGTACCAGCTGGAGACGCTTGTTGGTTGAGGCCCAGGTTCACCACGTACTGTAGTACCACCTAGGTAAGTAAGTAAGTTAGTATTCAGTCATATAAATACGTTCAGAATATACAAAAAGCTTAATTGGTAAAGGTAACCTCGCGTTAGATGCTTTTTTTGAAATGACAAATAAGATCAAATAAAAAAATCAACAAAAGTAAAACTGTTACGACTAATAGCTCAGAACCAAGTAAATAACATCGATTCCATGATGTGTCGTAGTTAATTAACTACTAAGATAAAAATCGTATAATTGCTTACATTGGAATGCATGACATTAGTCTCTTTCAGGTAGATTGCCAAGGAGGGAGATGTTAATGCCATTTTGTTCTAATTTAAGAAAGAAATTTTCCGAGCTGCTCTGAATTGCGTGACTTCCTCAACCTTGAACTGCCCCGATAACTGAGGCTCGAAGCAAACATAAGCACACAAGACAATATCGTGCAGTTAAACATTCTAATCCGGCCACCTGTTGCTGAAATACCCGTTTAGCCTTGATATCGACACGGAACTTAAGAAGAATGTTACAAAAATCTAAAAAGTAATCAAGACGTAACACCTCATAATGGGGAACAGGTAACGCCTTTTTCACACCAATCCATAAACCTATACCAAAACGTCTTTGGAGTACAATTCAAACATGGTATTCATTCACATACCCTATGTTTCATAACAAATAAGGAAATTTACTTAATTGCTGTTTTGTTTTTATTTTTTATTTTCTCCTCAAACTCGAACAAAAACCTCAAGTGCGTCTACCTCGTTTGCATAGTTATTTCCTCAAGATAGTTATGGTTCAATCAATTACACCATTTCAGTTGGTCGAACAGTTTAAGTAACATGTCGCAGTTGGTCAGTTCTATTAAACGCTTACAGGAAGCTGCACAGATTGTACTTAATCAGATCACGCGAGTCGCTATCGATCGTCTGTATTTAAGTATTTTAATCACACCCGTCATTACCATTTTGGTAGATCTCATTCGGACCATGCCCAGATGCCGACTGCAATTCTTATTCAATTGATATGCACGTGTGCAGGTACATATGTATTATTGCTTACGGATGAAAGATATTTTCTATTCGATTAAGATTCAGCTATAGCTCGAGATCAATTCAATAAGATGACGTTTTGACGAGGTTCCGACGCGACGTGTACGAAGTACAGGTGATAAAAAGTGAAATTGACAGTAACACATAATAGACACTCGGAATTAATTGCTTTTCTCTGATCTGGTTGATTACTTTTGAACATATTAGGGTCTATTTTAAACTCGTAACACTTGCATCCTGAACAGTAACAATAATCAACATCGAGAGCCATCAAGAATCTTGTTCGGCACCTTTTAAGCCAAAAAGCGTGCATAACACCGGTCCAACGACTTGTCAGATCTTCTCGCCTGAGATGGCAAGGAGCGTGTCAAGTTAATTACTATATCGATGACAAGATGACACATGATAAACACGAGTTAATTTATGCATGGGAAGCCAAATTGGGAGACTCAAAGGCTAAACATTTTTACGTTACCCTTCTAAACACGGAAACTTTCGCTTTGACTAAGCTTTTCATCAAAAATTGATTATCATGCTCATGAAACTTATTAACAGATTCATAACTGCAGGTTTAATGCTCCTTAGTACGTTTATCAACTACTTTCTATTTACTACAGCTACATAGAGAAATTACCTGAACTCTTTTTATAAGTGTTCAGAATTCTGACACATGTTAGTTAAATGTTTTTGTCCCTTATGAACAAAGTGAAGAGCTAAGTAGAGTAACATCCAAATGTTTAATAGAGTTTCTGACCCTACACACTCATTCATCAAGGACTGTCAAAGATCCTACTTTTCACCTTGATGTCTATTTTTGTATAGTGGCATTTGCGAGCATAAATCTCATTGGACGGTCCTAAGTGTAAAGCAGTCCAGTAACTCGCAAAGGATTTTTTTCGAAAGAGGAGTATACACGCACCTGCTATGAATGTACCCTAGATTACATTAGAAAGGAGAACAAGTTTAGTTTATTCTTCCTGTCTTTCTTTTGATAGCGTTACGCCTATACATAGCACCTTTATCACTAAAAGATAAACATTGTTCGGAGGCAACCAACTGATTCGGGTATGGACAGATTCCATGTTAACAACACATCTTAAGTTCTAATGTGATGCCCTTCTTATCAACGTTTAATTCTTTAAAAATTAGAGAAGGTATTTTGTTAATGTGTGAACTGAAAGTGCTAATAAAAAAACTGTGATATCTAGTAGGAAAGTTGCTACAAAGGGAACAAACACTGCCTCGAGGATTTAGCAAAACTGTTAAAATCTGAATCACTAAGAATTTTGACTCTCTTGTCTGACCAATGACAATTTGGATATGTAAATAGGCTAATTACATATGTAAGTCATCCTTTAGATAGTAGAAGCTTGGACCTTAACAAAAGCAAGTGGGGAGGTTCTTGGTTAATTCAAGTGGTGGAAGGATTAAATCATGAAACAAGGAGGTGACAATCGCCTTGGTTAGGGAAGTTTGGTGGGCGAGAATCAAGCTCGCACCGAACTGTAACATCATCTTAATAAGTAAAACATCACTTTGGTGTTCTGAAAAAGCCTTTTCTCTCTCGAATCAGAATATATTGCAATTTTTTCCATGGAACAAGACGAATCTCACGATATCATACACATTTTTTTCGGACCAATAAACAATTCTTGTA
Organism: Eumerus sabulonum; assembly: GCA_951905685.1. NCBI lineage: Eukaryota > Metazoa > Arthropoda > Insecta > Diptera > Syrphidae > Eumerus > Eumerus sabulonum. Next base: position 181,531,187 of record OX645060.1, read on the forward strand.
AAGGGGGTATGTGCATATTAGTCTTTAGTAAAATATTTTAACTTAATATGGTCTTCTATCATTCAATGGACTAATACACTCTTTATATGCTATCACCCTAAAACAGAATACTACTGATTCAATTTACAAAAAATAAAATAAACATAATTACATAATAGCAGCAAATAGCAAGAAATAACTCAATCATTTATAAAAGGGAAATAAATACCTTCACATCACTTATTCGGAAGCTTAATGATGCAAAAGTCTCATGGTTTATAAAACTGTAATGAATACGACCTTCAGTCAATCAATCTACCTAAAATGATTCGTTTGATTTCTCATCTCATTTTCCTTTCAAGTTTAAATGTTTTTGAAGGTTCAATTGCGATTTAACTGTAATGTTAACACAACAAGCCGCTTCTGAATCGGCGTACGTACGTACGCCATAGACCTATAGGCCACAGAACTGTTAGATGTTAAAGGATCGAAAATCAAACGCAAAATCTTTCTCTCGAAACGGCCTCATCCGCTTTTGATAGTCTCCACGTCGTCGTACAGCAGGACTGGGATAATAAGGGTCTTGTATGGAGTCAACTTTTTCGTTCGGGAGAGTGCTCTATTACTCAATTGCCTCCTGCAGGCAATTGGCAAGAGTGATTCTGCATTTGATTTCGGAACTGATGTCGTTTTTCCAGGTCACTGCGGAGCCAAGGTAGACGAAGCCCGTAACTACCTCAAGCTTAGATCTGCCAACATAAACGTTCTGGCCAAGACGTCGGTGGTAAGCGTCCTGTTTTGATGACAGCATGTTTAAACCTATACATATTTAGTTTTGTCCTCATTTACTGCCAAACCGATTTTCGCCGCCTCCGCATCAATACTCCTAAACGCTTCATTGACATCTCGCTGTGTTCTTTCGTTATGTCAATGACATCTGCGTATGCGAGATAGGAGGATTTGAAATGAATTGTGCCTCTTGTGTTGCCCAGTGATGCTTGCACATTTTCATTTTTTAATACGACGTTGAAGAATCCAGTTAAAGAAAAAGCTCCAAAGAGAACACTATGGCTATACGAGAAAGCCAACTGGTGCGGCCTTAACAACTTCCTCGACAACGACGTGGACGCCGCAACTGATACTATCGCAAACATTATCGGAATCGGCATGGCAAATTTTATTCCCAACAAAATAAAAAGCACCAGGCCTAAGGATAATTCGTGATTTGACTTGAGTTGCAAAGAGGCTATTAGGCTCAGGGAGCTAAGTTTTCGGGCCCACAAGGCAAACAGTTCTGAGGAAAACCGAAAAAAGCACATACGAGCCAGAAATGACTGCAGCACCCACATTCGACGGGTTGAATTCCGATCCGACCAAAAATTAAGGCGTAAAATCCTTCAATGTCCCAAAGGTAGCAAAAGTTTCTGGTCGTTTGTAAAAGACGTAAAAAACTCAACTAAGTCGTCTATACCGACGCTCATCCACAACGACATTCCAGCTGTCACCCCCTTAGACAAAGCTAACCTACTTGCTGCCCATTTCGCAACCAGTTCTCAGCTGCTAGCTTGTACTTTGTCTCTGCCTGTACTAGAGTGCGTCAATTCCACCATGGGATTAATCCACTTCCGCACTCGTACAGCCGCAAGGGTTCTTAAAGACAGCGACATACACAAATCCGCTGGTCCAGACGGTATTGCCCCAATAGTTCTTAAGAGGTGTTCTTCTACGCTTGCAAAACCACTGCGTAAGCTTTTTCACCTTTCCTACACCTCTGGGCTCTTTCCGAGTAGGTGGAAAACAGCATTTGTCCAGCCTATACCCAAGAAAGGCGAATCATCTTCTCCCTCCAACTACCGACCCATTGCACTAACGTCCCTTCTTTCCAAGGTCATGGAAACGCTGATTAACCGTCGGCTTATGAAATATCTTGAATCACGGAAACTCCTCAATGACCGCCAATACGGTTTCCGCAGCAACAGATCCACTGATGATTAGATGGCATATCTCGCTGAAAAGTGGAATCACTCGCTTCACCAAGCAGGTGAAAGCAAAATTGTTGCACTGGATATTTCGAAAGCATTTGACAGGGTTTGGCACGAAGCCCTTTTGTCGAAATTGCGTGCTTTTGGGATCGATGAGTCTCTTTTTCAATGGATTAGAAGCTACCTTTCGAATCGTTCAATTCAAGTTGTTTTGGACGAATTCAAGTCTGATACTCACTTTGTAAATGCCGGTGTTCCCCAGAGCTCCGTTTTGTCTCCGACACTCTTTCTTATTTTTATAAATGATCTCCTGTCTGTTACTCCTAATCCAATTCACTCCTTCGCTGACGACAGTACCCTCAGCTTCTCATATTTGTTCACCAGTTTACGACCCTGCACTTCGGTTGTAGATAATGAGCGGCAGCGTATGTTAAGCTCATTAAATTCCGATATCGACAGCATTATCCAATGGGGTAAAAACAATAGAGTGGAATTTAATGCATCCAAAACACCATGCTGTCTCTTGTCGTTAAAGCGTATAACTAACCCGCAGCCATTATCCATGAATGGCACTTGCATCTCAGAAACTGAAAAGCTTTCCATCCTGGGTATGAGTGTTGCTCACAATCTTAATTTGAGCGACCATATATTCAGTGTCGCCAAGAATGCTGCGAAATGCCTAGGATTCTTATACAGATGCAAGAAATATTTCTCACCCTTAGATCTGGCTACAATCTATAAGGCGTTCATTCGCCCCAAATTAGAGTTTAACGCTTATGTCTGGTCCGGTGCTTCCAAGACCTCACTGCACCTACTAGACAGAATACAAAAACAGCCATAAAACTGATAGGTGACTCCAGCATTACCAAAACATTAGACTCGCTGGAACACCGCAGGAATGTTACCTGCCTCTCCCTGTTTTATCGTTACTACCACCAAAAATGCTCTGATGAAATAGCCAGTTGCATTCCGCCCCTTCAACATTTCTCCCGCAATACACGTCTCTCTAGGATTGCTCACCAATATACTCTGAAGCCCGCTTTCGGACGTACTGTCAAATATAGAGAATCTTTCATTAACCAAACCACACGAATCTGGAACTCCCTGCCGGATTCGGTTTCCCCCCCTCAATGCAACATGCATGCATTTAAGATCAATGTCCATCGGCATCTCCTCTATTCCTTTTCCTTGCCAAATGACCATGCCAAATTACAACAATCGATGGCAACCTTGTGAATGGTCATCGCCCCTGTGCTTGTGCGCGTGAAAGAGCCCAGGAACAGAGACACAAAAACTGGTCTTTCGCCAAAACCACTTTGGCGGGTCCTTCATCGCAAAAAAACATGTTCATGTGCAGCATTTGACATTTTGTTAGGCAGTGCGATTGTCGGATATTTAAGCTCATTCACGTTTTTAAAACGTTAAATCCTTCTAATCGGGCACTAGTTCAATCCAAAACGGTCAATGACCATGTGTTGTACATACTTTTAACGTTTCTCTTAACAGAAATATCGCGACTAGATGTGTATGTATGTATGTTGGCGTTACAGTCCATGAAGAACCTGAGCCGAGCTTCTCTCATCGCTGCTAGATGCAAGTACCTAATTTCAAAGCGTTCGAAATTTTTACAAACTCTGCCCTTGACTTCAACACACTTTCTCCAATATCAATATTCCGTCCTGGAAGTGAATGCCTGGGAGACTGTGAAAATATTCATCTACAGTCTCTTCATCTGCTTTATAAGATGCTTCCCAGAAACAACACTGAGGGTGCCATTCTGTGGAATAGGACGGATGGCAGAGCAAATGGTAATCCAAATCTTGTAGTTTACCCATCGCCAACACACCCTTGTGTACAGGTGCATTGTCCTGGTAAAAGACTATGTTTTCCTTCCACAAATCAAGCCTCTTCTCTTCCTCTTCTCTTTTTGATGGTTTCCGGTGTGGTTGGGTCATCTTCGAATGATGTGTGACTACGTTTAAACTAAGTTGCCCACATTTAATGATTTGGTATCACCATCCCAATCAAATTTCGAGAGCACCGTGGCGCAGTGGGTATTGTGTTGGCCTCTGACGCCGATGATACGGGATCGAATCCCGACACAGCCATGCCATCGAACGTGTTTTTCACGGTGTTTCTCCTCAGCGGGGTTCTGACAAAACCCCCTGTAGTAAAATTGTCATGAAAAGCTTCTCGAAATTCGCCATTCGGAACCGGCAATAAACTGTAGGTCCCTTTCACCTATTGGAAGATGAAATCACACACAACATGGGTGATTGAGAGAAGCTCGGCAAATCGACTATAGACCAAATTTTCACACTTCGACAAATCCTGGAAAAGACCAACGAGTTTCGAATCGATACACACCATCTTTTCATCGATTTCAAAGCCGCATACGACAGCATTCATCGTGAAGAACTGTTTGGGGCGATGGCCGAATTCGGGATCCCGGTAAAACTGATCCAGTTGTGTCGCGTCACGCTTAAAAACACGCGATGCACCGTGCAACTCGGTTCTAGGACCTCGGAACCATTCGAAACATGCACCGGATTTCGGCAAGGAGATGCGCTGTCATGTGACTTCTTCAACCTGGTGCTGGAGCAGATAGTGCGACGAGCAGGCGTCATGAGGGAAGGCACTATCTTTTACAAGTCCATCCAGCTGCTAGGATACGCGGATGATATCGACATCATCGCGTGTTCCCGCCGTGGCATTGTGGAAGCATTCACGGCGATTGAAGAACAGGCGAAACGAGTTGGTCTTAAAATCAATGAGGACAAAACGAAATACATGCTGTCAAGCAAAAACCAATCCGTCGCTCACCACCTGGGACAAAATATGACAATTGACAGCTACAATTTCGAGATAGTTAAGGAGTTTGTCTACCTCGGGGCAAACGTAAATTCCACAAATGACACCACAGTGGAGATCCGGCATAGAATCGCCCTTGACAACCGCTGCTACTTCGGCTTGTCCAAACATCTGGGGTCAAAACTCCTCACTCGAAAGACCAAAGTCATGCTTTACAAAACGCTCATTCTGCCAGTCTTGCTGTACGGAGCCGAAAGCTGGACGATAAGCAGGACAGCGGAGCTGATTTTGGGTTCTTTCGAAAGAAAAATTCTGCGCCGGATATTTGGTCCTGTCTGTGAGGAAGGTAAATTGAGAAGAAGACACACCCGCGAACTCTACAAGCTGTACAAAAATGTGGATGTGGTCCGGGAGGTAAAGATCCGTCGACTACACTGGCTCGGCCACATCGAGCGCATGAACACCAACGCTCCATCTAAGAGGGTCTTCGACTCCGAGCCTCCTGGTTCAAGAAGAAGAGGAAGACCGAACCTCCGGTATAAAGACCAAGTAATCGTGGATGTAAGACATCTTGGTCTTGACAACTGGAAGCAGCGTGCCCGGGACCGTCAAGGATGGAAGGCAGCTAAAGCTCAGGCTCAGATCCTCCATGGATCGCTGGCCTGATAAGTAAGTAAGTAAGTAAGTGTGTATGATGAGTATGAATTCTATGCCGCCGAAGTTTTCAATAAAAATTGTTTAAGCATATCATTATGGTAATGAAATGGGATATGGTTCATGACCGAATTGAAACTAAGGACCCGCACTCTTAATAAATCAACACTTCTCTATAAAACAGAACTTCGTCAGCTAAAGAATACATCAAGGTAAGTTCCACAGATTCGACTGAAGAGAACAGTAGTACATATTTTACACATTAAAATTGTTGAAACAATTGCCGCGGGTTCGAAAAAAGATTGTTCCTGCAAACCGTCCAACGAATGTAAACTATTATTGTAGAAGACATGAAAACAAAGAAAAGCGCTTTGCTACTCAATCAACTGGAAATCTTGCGCGGACGATGTTCATTATTTTCTAAATTGCTCCACCTCTTGACTTGAGATATGAATCTACTCATTCTACTCATTCATATTTCTAACAAATCGTCTTTGGCATCGGATTCAACATTCAAAATCATACATATAAAAAGACGCATGACCTTAATGTAATACCAATACAGACCAAAAGCCAACAAATCTATAAAAGCAACAAGCCATTGCTTTCTATTTCAAAGTTCTGGATGTTGACGGTGATGACTATAGACAAGATAATCTAACCAGATTACCTAACTATCTCATGACTATGCTCTGAATCGGTGAGATACCAGTGTGAAAACAAATAGCTTCAGATCGAGATATAAAGGCTTCATTTGATGTTGTTTGTTTAATATAGTACAAAAATATCTATGAGAACTCACTTTCCACACTTAATCTTCTACTCCACATCGATCTCTTGGCGATGTAGATCCATTGTCATTGGGAATTTTAAGCAAACAAATCTCTTTCCGTTGACACTGCATTTAACTATGTGAGAAAAAGTCAAAGTGCTCCCATAAAATCAGCCAATCTTCTGTCACTCGAAGGCCATCCAGCTGAACAACCTGAAGGTGTGTCAACTTGATATACGGACATGCACGAATAAATGCGCCGAATACGAATAAATAAGCACAAGATACTCGTTGTGATGCGAATTCAATCACAAAAACTGCCTACCGCCTTGATGCTCAGTTTATCTAAAACACCTTTTTTCTCGTCGCTTGTTATCATATGTATCTTTATTTTTAATGACAGGCAGGTTAAATGTACTACTCGTAGCATCTCTAAAAAACAGCAAACGTTTGAAAGACAGCTCTTCGAGTATGAAAACGCTAAGATCATGTAAATATCATAATTATGTATCCATTCATTTAAGATACTTTTCGCATGCGTGGCCGGAAACTTGTTTTAATCGATTGAGAGCCGAGTGAGAGGAGTACCTTCGCTATCGCATCCGAATGTAGTTACCCATCGTTTATGTCAAAGAGCGAGTTATTGGGATTTAGATAAAGCTGATATGCAGGCACGCAAATACGTTTACTTTTACTTCCATTAGCATCATTTATGGCCTTAATAAATACTATGAAGAGATAATGCAGTTTATCTTGCTGCTGCTGCACATACGCGTTATTTTATTAACATGACATGTGTAGATATTGCATTAGAGTTACTTTGGAAGTGGAAGTGGAATGCGCTGGAGCGGTCATCTACTCCTACTTTGCTTTGGTGGCGTTACAGCCCGTGAAGGGCCAGAGCCAGACTTCTCTCAGTCACCCATGCTGTGTGTGATTTATTTTCACACAGGTGAAAGGGACCTACAGTTTAATGCCGATTCCAAACGGCTTGAGGATTTTGTCAGTACTCCTGTTCGATGGCGTTGGTGTTATTGGGATCCAAAAATCACTCATCGTGCGTCAGATTCCAACACACTTACCACTGCCCCACGGCGCCCTCCATCTCCTCTCACATTGTTCCGATTTTTGTTCGAGCTATCTTGACGTCTTATTTATGAGGAAACGGTCTACCTTTTTTTTTCATTTCGATTTCATTAAAACAGACTCGTTAATTGCTTCAACAGGTAAATTAGTTTTGAAGCACTGCTCGCAGTAAGATTACGATGGTATGATGTGATGCAGACTATGCACTAAGGTGTATTCATATACTTCTATTACTTAAATGCAAACAGTCTTAGAGGTATTTAACATCAAGGTCATTTTAAATTCGGTAATGGTTTTAATGCAATTGAGTCAGATGATTACCAAAAGCTTTGGTATTCCAAGGGTCAAAGAACAGCATAACAAAGCATAACAGAGACATGAGTACGCGGGCGTTTGGAATTTGATTGCAGCACTACTTGTTTATGACATTTGCTTACCCAATCTTATATTTAGGCCAAGCAGTAGGTACGTCGTCGTGGACCTTGGGTCATTATCTCTTTGGGAAGTTAGAGGAAATAAAGGTGTGCACACCCGTAGAAGGAGAAACGGCAGAAAGACATTTAATAATTTATAAGATATTGTCATTTAGCTCAATGGAAACTAATGGAGAAGAAACGGATTTTTCACTCTAAGGACAGTTTAATAAAATTGCTAATCTGCTTGACCGTCCTTGTCATTTTTGCAACATCTCAAGAAATTATTTTTGTCCGTTTTGTGGGCAATGTACTCACGGTGCTGTGAGGTGAGGAAAATACAGTAGACACGGCTGTCTCACGATGCACGACTATGGCACTATCAACCCAGTGAACCAACATCTGACTGCGGTCGTTGACGGTAATGCATACACATTTGCTTTACTTGACCTATACTGCTCTTTTTTAAATGTGACAAAAAATTCAAAAAAATGTTGAATGTAATGGTCAAGCTGGTCAAATGTAGCTTATCGAATGAATACTGAACAATTATATAAATAACTATAATGGGCCATATTTCTATACCCGTCGGGGGGAATAAATAACATCATTGAAATGAACTTCCTAATCGACCGTGAATCTTTCTAATAAGAGAAATGAAAACAAATCCGGACATAGTGATGTAGATATGTACTTACCAATGGGACAATTAGACTGTAAAAGCCTTTACGATTATAGTAAAGATGGGAGTTTGTTGACGGTACCTTAATACCCACATGAGTACCATCAACACACATTATGACCCCTGGTATTTTACTTTTATTATAAAAATAACTTTTCTCATTCATCGTCTCCTCCGGACCCATATTTAAATTGATCCACGTAGGACACAGTTCTTTTTCAAGTACATTGAGCACCTATTTCAAAACTTTACTAAAAGTTCCCTGTGCAATACATACGTTGTAAATGACCACTAGCAAAAAATTTCAAGCAGGCAACTAACTTTTCTTTTTCGCAACCGAAACGGACTATACCACCCCACTTTCTTGCTGTGAAAGGAGATTCTCTATTAGGATTCCTTCCAGGGAGGAATGGGCCAGTGGTGTGGTAAGCACGGAAGAGAAACTGGCAATATATACCGACGGATACCGGTACAGGAGCCGGAGTGTACTTCTTCGAACCTCAGGAAGCATGTCACTGCTACAGACTTGATAATAGCTGTAGCGTCTTCCAGGCTGAGATCTTTGCAATCAAAAAAGGTGCGGATCTGATTTTTAGGGAGAATTTCTCAGGTAAGAGAATCAATATCTATGTTGACAGTCAGGCAGCCATTAAGGCTCTGCAAGCAACATGGATAAGATCCAAACTCGTAAAACTCTATAAAGAGAAACTAGAAGAAATATCGGATGTCAGTAAGGTAACCATCTGCTGGGTACCAGGGTATGTGAATAATTCCGGAAATGAGAAGGCGGACGAACTAGCCAGACTGGGATCAGGAGCAGATACGTCGCAGATCACAACTGAGGCTAGAACGCCACTCAGCACACTATTCAGAGAAATAGGGGTGGAACTACTAGGGAAGGCCAACAAGCGATGGTGTCGATTAGACACATGCGCTACGGCAAGGCTAACATGGCCTGTCTATAACAAAAAAGGGACGGAAAGTCTGCTAAATCTTGGTAGAGGGAATATACGACTGGTAGTCAGCGCCCTCACTGGGCACTGCATGATATCATATCATGCAGCTGGACTAGGCCAGCCCTACAACGATTTCTGCAGAAGCTATAGGGACGAAGAGGAAATAGAATCCATTTGTCACCTGCTGTGTGAATGCCCTGCACTGGCTCGAAAAAGATTTACGTTCCTCGGGAACTACTTCTTCTCGGGTTTAGAGGAGGTAAGAGACATTAAGCTGAACAAACTGCTAAGATTCTTATTTGAATCTGGGTGGTTCAGCTCAGCGGGCAACTAACAGGTTCCCCTCGGGTTAGTTTTTCAAAACGGGCACAGTGGACTCCTCGTAGTCTAAGTGAGCTTTGACTTCATGTCAATAGGGCACCCAACTAACCTAACCTATCCTAAATTTTCTTTTGGTGACAGAGATTCTTCTCTTCTGTGTGGAGATAGCTGCTTGCTTAAAATGTTCAACATAAACAAAAGCGATGCCTTATTCAATCGGAAGTGTTGAACAAAACCGCAAATTAAAATTGTATATTTATTAAACCCTTTGCGGGGTACAGGCAAAACCCTCACTAGTATACTTGCCAAGAAAAAGCTTCTCGACTCAAGCCGTTCGGAATCGGCATTAAACTGTGGGTCCCTTTCACCTGTGTAAGAAAAATAAATCACACACACCATGGGTGATTGAGAGAAGCTTGGCTCTGGCCCTTCATGGGCTGTAACGCCACCAAAGCAAGCAAGCAAGTATTTATTAAACACTTACAGCCTTGAATTAAGATTACCTGCATTTTATCCGACAAGGCCATAACATCTTTCGCTTTTTTTCATAAATTATCCCGGTATTTTTCATTCCCTCTATATTTTGATAAACGAAAAATGCGAAACTGAGTCCATCTTTAAAAACAAACTCAAAAAAACCGGCCAAGTGCGAGTCGGACTCGCGCACGAAGGGTTCCGTACCATCTGTATATATAAATATGAAAGAGACTATATATGTTACCCCATCAAATGACAGATCTTGGTTGCAGGCAGGATTTTTTGGATGAAAATCATGTCTGTTGTATGGGAGCCCCCCTTAAATATTCATTTTGTTCTGTTTTTAGTATTTGCCGTGGCGGCAACAGAAATACGTCGTCTGTGAAAATTTCAACTGTCTAACTATCACGGTTTATGAGATACAGCCTGGTGACAGACGGACGGATGGACGGACGGACGGACAGCGAAGTCTTAGTAATAGGGTTCTGTTTTACCTTTTACCTAAAAATCACGGCAATTACAAATTTAAAATAGGAATCAAATGTCAAATAACGGAAGACAATTCGAACGAAAAAAATTGCGGTTTTATTGTCTTAAGGTCCTAGCGGACCGGGTAGAACTCACTGGCGGCGGACGGACCCCGACGAAATTGGCAGGTCAGTTTTCAGGCGTTGTTAATGAAAAAAAAGGATTAGCCCAGGGCTACTCCAACACTGTGTCACTTTATCGTATCCCCGTAAAATTCCGAAATTTTAAAAATAATGAAAAAGAGGTCAATGTTTCAGACAATAATAGGCAAATTATTGTCCAGCCGCGTTAAAAGCAAAAATGGGGTTTTCCTTAGAAAAACCACAAGACATTTTTGCATCCGGTTTTCTGTTTTTAACTGAAAACTAATAAGAGAATTGAATTCTTGAAAAAAAATAGTACTTACAAAAAAATTTGAAAAAATATGAGTTCAACATATTTTTTTTAAATTTTTTTTTCTTCAAAAGCTTTGAGTTTGAAAATAAATTTCTTAAAAACTGTTCCCTAAAACATCTTCGTTTAAAAACAAGATAAAAGAAGAAGTTTTTGGCACAGTCCTAAGCTTTCGGCATGTGAGCGAACGCCTCATAACAATCCGTATCAAGGCTACATTTTTTAACATCAGCCTGATCTGCGTCCACGCTCCCACGGAAGACAAGGATGACTCCGCCAAATATGAGTTCCACGATCTCCTAGACAGAACGTATGCCCAATGTCCTAGCTATGACATCAAAATTGTACTAGGAGACTTCAATGCTAAGCTGGGTAAGGAAAGCATCTTTGAACGAGTCATCGGCAAACATAGCCTACACGACACCACCTCCGATAACGGACACAGGCTGATTGATCTTGCTACTAGGCGAAATCTCCTTCTAGCCAGTACGCGCTACCCGCACCTCGATATACACAAAGGCACCTGGCGGTCTTTTGATCAATCGACTACCAACCAGATTGATCACACCGCGATCGACGTCAGACACTCCTCCACTATTCTTGATGTTCGAACTTTCCGAGGGGTTAACATCGACTCTGACCACTATCTTGTAGTAGCCAAGATGCGCTTACGGATAGCACGAACGCAACGGAGCAGAGTAACAATACAAAGTTATGACGTCGGAAAGCTACTATCGCCAGAAACCGCACGTGCTTTTACCGATCGCGTCTCCCTTAATCTCTCCAATACACCTAAATCCTCCACACTATCAATAGAACAGCAGTGGAGCCTTTGCAAACAAGCCCTGAAAAGCTCTGCATCCGAAGTTTTGGGTTTCAAGGCTCCACCACGAAAAAACACCTGGTTCGATGACGAGTGCAGGAGGATTCATACAGCGAAGCAGGATGCATATAAGGCCTCGCTGCATAAAAGAACAAGAGCAACTCGTAAGCTCTACGAGTTAAAAAGAAGGGAGGAGCATAGGATTCTTAGAAGAAAGAAGAAAGAGCACGAGAAGCGCGCGATTGAGGATTTGGAGGGGTGTTACTGCAGGCGTGACGTTCGAAAGTTTTATCAACAGATAAAGTGAACATGCCAAGGTTATAAAGCCAGAACGGAAGCCTGCAGGGATGAGAACGGACACCTAATAGTACAATCGCAGTCGATGCTGAGAATATGGAAAAACCACTTCTGCAGACTGCATAACGGCGATGTTAGTCAATATACCGCTGTCAGGCAGAATGATCCATTTCTAATCGACGGAGACTGCAGAGAATTCTGTCCCCCTAACCTCGACGAAGTTAAGATTGCCATATCGAAGCTCAAGTCGAATAAGGCTGCTGGCGCAGACGGACTGCCTGCTGAGCTCTTCAAGGCAGCTGGGGATGACCTGGTTTGGAGCATGCACCAGCTCATCCGTAAGATATGGTTAGAGGAGAGCATGCCCGAGGAATGGAGTCTCAGCATCGTATGCCCGATCCACAAGAAAGGAGACCCCTCTGATTGCGCCAACTATAGAGGAATAAGTCTCCTTAACATCGCCTACAAAATCTTCTCTGCCGTTTTGTGTGAACGCATGAAGCCTGTTGTAAATAAGCTAATAGGTCCTTATCAGTGCGGATTCAGGCCAGGGAAGTCCACCATCGACCAAATCTTCACACTACGGCAGATCCTGGAAAAAACCAATGAATTTCAAGTCGACACTAACCACCTATTTGTCGACTTCAAAGCCGCATACGACAGCGTAATTAGAGACGAGCTATACAACGCTATGCCTACCTTTGACATACCTGCTAAAGCGGTCAGACTATGCAGGATGACTTTGGAGAATGCTCGCTGCTCCATCCGAATCGGTGAACACCTTACCGATAGTTTTGATGTCAATAAAGGATTTAGGCAGGGCGATGCGCTGTCGTGTGATTTCTTCAACATCATATTGGAAATGATTGTGCAAAAATCACTGGCCAATACAAGAGGCACAATCTTTTTCAAATCCTCACAACTCCTTGCATACGCCGACGATATTGACATAATAGGCAGATCACAGCGAGATGTCAATGAGGCGTTTGCGAGTATTGAGATGGAGGCGGCGAAAATTGGTTTGGCGGTAAACGAGGGCAAGACTAAATATATGCGGTCATCAAAAAAGGACGCTCAACACCGACGTCTCGGCCAGAACGTTTGTATAGCCAGATATAAGTTCGAGGTAGTTAAGGACTTCGTCTACCTTGGCTCCGCAGTGACCTAGAACAACGACATCAGTTCTGAAATCAAACGCAGAATCACTCTTGCCCATCGCTGTTTTTTTAGGCTCAGGAGGCAACTGAGTAATAGAGCCCTCTCCCGAACGACAAAGTTGGCTCTATATAAGACCCTTATCATCCCGGTCCTGTTGTACGGTGCAGTAGCATGGAGACTATCAAAAGCGGATGAGGAGGCCCTTGGTCGATTCGGGAGAAAGATTTTGCGCGTGATTTTTGGGCCTATAAATGCAGACGGGGGATGGAGGAGAAGATTCAACTACGAACTTTACGGGCTGTACAGCGACATGAGCCTAGTCAGGCGTCTACGGATTCAACGCCTAAGATGGCTGGGCCATGTAGAGCGGACGGACACCACAGCTCCTGCCTTTGAATCCTACCCCGAGGGACGAAGAAGCAGAGGACGGCCGCACTTAAGATGGCGCACACAGGTGGAAGGGGACCTCGGCCAACTGGGTGTGCGGCAATGGAAAAGGCTAGCGAAAGATCGTGCTAGATGGAGGGGCATGTTGGTTGAGGCCCAGGTTCAACCCGAACTGTAGCGCCCACTAAGAAGAAGAAGAAGAAGAATATCACAGCATTGTGGACATAACCGTTGATTTTTAATCATTTTTTTTCCAAATTAAGTCAATTTTTTTAGAAAATTTCCCCTCCCGTCTAAACGAATAGACCCCCCTCCCCCCTCCCGCATACGATTTTTTTTCTTGTCTGGACTAGACCTACACGCTATAGCTTTTTGGCACACTGCTCGTGGGGCACTCTGTATACATATCCATTAAACCTAAAAGAGTAAACATTTTTCCGTAAAAAAATTAAAATTAAATTAAAAATTAAAAAATTAAAATGCCAACCTATCGCAGATTAAAATTACATTAGCCTATTTCGTTTGCAATAATATAATGGAAATTGAATACAAAGATGAAAATACTTTTCTTCCACTTAACTGAAATTTTAATAAATTTTAATGAATCAGGAAAGAAACATTATCGTATTCCGGACATAATGTAATAAAAAAACAAAATGAAATATGGCAATATCATATACATATTCGATTTAGTTATTTGCATGCATTTAATAATTTATTCTGCGTTTTGTTTTGAAAACAAAACAATTTGAATTAATTGATTTGCCGTCAAATGAGACCAGAGGCGGTTACTTTGTAAAGAAAATAAAGGTAAAAATAATTCAGATTGTACTCACAGTTTAACGCAACAATTCAAAGTAAAATCAGCGATGAAAGCAAACTAGATACAAAAAAAAAAACAAAATACACTATCCGTTGTCCAACCACCGAGAACTATGCTCTTCTATTGCTTATTCCGGAATTAAAAGTACAATTGTTCAGTTTATAAGCCGCAGTGTACGTGTAATATAATTGAACGCTCCTGCCACAGATCCACAATCAAGTGGAACAATTCGATTCGCACGTAATTTATATAATCATCGACCGTATGCGATATGTACTCATTAATTACAATTAACACGTTATTTTAAACAAAATAAAAAAGGAGTTGAAATTAAATTTATTTCTGTTCCTTTGCAACGCTAACTTCTTCAGCTGATTTAATTCGTAATTATCACGCGAAAAAGTATCACAAAAAAGAAACCAAAACTATAAGCAACTTCATTTTCCACGGATGAAATAACTTGTTTAAATCTTTTTTGTTTTTTTTTTTAATTGTTTTTTGCCTTGATCAATCAGTTCTTTTGTTTTTGAGCAATTCAAAAACTACCGTCAATCACCAACGTATAACAACTGAGCGCTGGCTAACGGACTTCTCGGATATTTATAACAAGCAACCAAAATTAGTCGAAGCTTCCTCAGGCGAATGAGTGGTGATTTTTACCGGCATTGTCCCTGTCTCCTGTTTGAGTCGAATTTCAAGCTATCAGTAGCGTGTAACGCTTTTTCAAGTCCATTTTATATGTATCTATCTCTTGTGTATATACGAAGCTACTCGCCCACCACGACGCTCTTATGAGGTCGGTTCAATTTATCGCGACACTACTATAAAAGCTTTTCGGGGGTTTATTGGTATGGCAGTCACCAGTAGGGAGACCCCTTGTGAAGGCCATTGGGTTTCATTGAGTGAGTTGTAGATTGATGCAAGCTCTGGCGCAATTGAGCTTCCATCATAGCGATCCGGTTTACTCGTACAAAATTAAAGCAGCTCAATTCATTCATTCATTCGTTCATTCATTTTAGGCCACTTAATAAGCCGGCTACTTATCGTCACTTTCGGAAACCACCAGCTGGTTCCGTTCTTCGTTCCGTTTTGAGAGCTTGAGACAAAGGGCGATTAATTAGTTCGAGATAAAGATTGTTTTCTTTTATGACACAAGTATTTACATCATTTACAATTTGAGTGAAAGTGTAGAGTCCGAGCGAAAATATCTGAACTACGTCTTGGAGCGGTAGATACTTAATGTATAGATGGCTAAGCGGCTGCCTTGGGGGCTAGTAATGCAGCGAATGGAACAGGTGACGCTGGTGGTTGTTTGGTTGATCGCTAATAGCTGGTAGCTGTCGACTGCTAGTGGATGGTTGACGGCGTTTGTTATTGTTTGTTTGGTTTGGCTTGGATGGTTGAGGCGTTCAAGACCTAATAATAAATTCTCACGATGAAATAAATTTTACGTTCGAGTACGTGTAGCTTGAGAATTTTACGTTGAATTGGCGTTGATTTGTTACTACAACGGGGAAATCTACTTGATGTATTCGTTAAGGTGAAGAGAAATTTTGAATGATCTTGTTGTGGTACGTAAGATTGGTTTATAACGATACAATAAGTGTTTAGCTATCAGGGTCAACGATTTCTCGTTATATGCATATTAGGCAATGACTTCTGGAGGAAAATCATTTTGAGATGTTGATCATAATTTCTTCAAAAATGAAGGGATGTTAATCTACTTTGTAAGCATTTTCTGTTTAATCTACATTTGAGCGTGACGAAAAGGAGAAAAGGCAATGAAACAGGAAAATTAAAATCAGTCGTATGAAAAGATTGTCCGGAAATCTAAAGACATCACCAGAGGAGACGTACATACATATATGCAGCATGACCAAGTCTATGTTCTTTAAATTGTTTCACCGAGAGAAAATAGTCAGGTTTAGTCTAGGTAGTACGAGTTTTTGGCTCGTATACCAGTTTTTATTTATTTATTAATCTACAAGTTACTTACGTACCAATAGATTTAAGAAGTATTATAGTACAGTTTGATAGAATGTCCCTGGCAAACATTACATTATAAAAAATTCCAATGCAGTTTAATGATTGCGAACTTCGTAAATCGCTTTTGGACCTTTTAAAAACGTTAGGAGAATGTTATGAACCCTGGATTCCAATAACAGCATACTCAAGCAATGGTCTGACGAGTATGAAGAGAAAAAGAAGAGCTGAGAAGAGTAGCACAAGATTCCCTCGTAAGCGAATCCACACAGCAACTTGGCGATCTCCGGACGGTCGAACCGCCAACCAAATCGACCATGTGCTCATTGACGCAAGGCACTCGTCAAACATCCTGGATGTGCGAACATTCAGAGTGGCATATGTCGACTCTGACCACTTCCTCGTAGCAGCAAGATTCAGAGCTCGACTGTCCAATGTCAGAAAGCTGCACCAGCCCATCAGGAGGAGGTTCGACATTAGGCGCCTGAGCACACCGGAGGTTACCAGAGTCTACAGGGAGCAGCTGAGCGAAAGACTCTTCGGTATTCCTACGTCGAACACAAATGCCAATAATATGTGGCTGCATTGCCGCTCAGCCATTCAGGAAGTAGCCGACACCACCTTATGATACCTACCACCCCCGACAAGAAACCCGTCGTATGATGGCGAGTGTGAGCAGAAAAAGGCAGCAACCGACGAGGCGTACCAAAAGGCGCTGCAGAGGAAAACCAGGGCAGCGCAAGAAGAGTACCGAGCCAGAAGAAGGGAGGAGAAAAAACTACTGCGACAAAAGAAAAGAATCTTCGCAAACTCCCAGCTCAAGGATATCGAGGAGTCTAGGGATAAACATAAAACACGAGCCTTTTACCAGAAGGCCAAAGCCTTGCAGTAGGCTTCAAAAAGGGCACCCAGGCTCTTCGAAACTGCGAGGGTAATCTTGTCACCGACCCTCAGGGAATAGTGGATGTATTTAAGCAGCATTTCCAGCAGCTGCATAATGAGCATGACCAAAAGAGAGTGGTAGGGACCGAGGAAATCCCAACTCCAGCCGCTGAAGTAGTCCTCCCACTCAGCATCGAGAAGTCGGCACAGCTATTCAGAAGCTAAAGAATAACAAGGCCGCAGGCTCAGGTGGCTTGCCATCTGAGCTCTTCAAGGCTGGCGGCGATGTCCTGGTAGCATGCACCAGATTATCTGCAGAATTTGGGAAGATGAAAGCATGCCCGATGACTGGAATACCAGCCCTATTTGCCCCATCCACAAAAAAGGCGATCCTATCTCTTGCAAGAACTATAGAGGTATATCCCTGCTCAATGTCGCATACAAGATCGTCCAGCGTATTGTGTGAACGTCTAAAGCCATTTTGCACCGCACTAATCGGCAGCTACCATTGCGGCTTCCGGCCCGGCAAATCGACTTCTTCTTCTTTGGTGCCGTTACAGCCCATGAAGGACCAGAGCCAGTGCCGTGGCCCAGTGGTTAGTGTGTTGGACTCTGGCGCACGATGAGCGAGTTCGGATTCCGATAACACCAACGCCATCGAATGTTTATTTCGCGACGTTCCTCCTCGGCGGGGTACTGGCAAAACTCCCCGTAGTAAACTTGCCGCTAAAAAGTTTCGCGACTCACGCCGTTCGGAATCGGCATTAAACTGTAGGACCCTTTGACCTGTGCGAAAAATAAATCACATACAACATGGGTGATTGAGAGAAGCTCGGCAAATCGACTAAGACCAACGAGTTTCGAATCGGTACAAAGTCGCATACGACAGCATTCATTGTGAAGGACTGTTTGGTGCGATGGCCGAATTCGGGATCCCGGGAAAACTGATCCAGTTGTGCGCGATGCACCGTGCAACTCGGTTCCAGGACTTCGGAACCCTTTGAAACATGCACCGGATTTCGGCAAGGAGCTGCGCTGCCATGTGACTTCTTCAACCTGGTGCTGGAGCAGATAGTGCGACGGGCAGGCGTCAACAGGGAAGGCACCATCTTCTACAAGTCCATCCAGCTGCTAGGATACGCGGATGATATCGATATCATCACGTGCTCTCGCCATGGCATTGTGGAAGCATTCACGGCGATTGAAGAACAGGCGAAACGAGTTGGTCTTAAGGTCAATGAGGACAAGACGAAGTACATGCTGTCAAGCAAAACCAATCCGTCGCTCACCACCTGGGACAAGATATAACAATTGACAGCTACAATTTCGAGGTAGTTAAGGAGTTTGCCTACCTCGGGGCAAACATTAGTTCCACAAATGACACCACAGTGGAGATCCGGCATAGTCCAAACAACTGGGGTCAAAACTCCTCACTCGAAAGACCAAAGTCATGCTTTACAAAGGTGCCGAAAGCTGGACGATAAGCAGGACGGCGGAGCTGATTTTGGGTTCTTTCGAAGGAAAAATTCTTCGCCAGGTGTTTGGTCCTGTCTGTGAGGAAGGTGAATGGAGAAGAAGACACAACCGCTAACTCTACGAGCTGTAAAAAATGTGGATGTAGTCCGGAAGATAAAGATCCGTCGACTACACTGGCCAAATCGAGCGCATGGATACCAACGCTCCAGCTAAGAGGGTCTTTGAGTCCGAGCCTCCTGGTTCGAGGAGAAGAGGAAGACCGAACCTCCGGGATAAAGACAGAGTAATCGCGGATGTAAGACATCTTGGTCTTGATAACTGGAAGCAGCGTACCCGGGACCGTCAAGGATGGAAGACAGCTATAGCTCAGGCTTAGATCCTCCATGGATCGCTGACCTGATAAGTAAGTAACCTTTGAAAGACATGATGAGTTATGATATAGGAAGAAGTTTTTTTGTAAACGAATCAGAGTAACACTTGCCTAGATTAGGTCTAAGTCCATTAAGTATGCACCACTGAGAGATTCTGTTTAAATCTAACTGTAGCAAGTCGCAGTTATTAACATCTTCAATACTTTTGAAAATGTTAATATCGTCAGCATATTTTTTTTTTTTAGAGACTCGCGCAGGTTCAAGAGTTTTTATATTCTCTTATGATGTGTTGACACACACAACCTGAACGGAGTACAGTGGTTGGGGTCGTTGATGTTCGTTCACTACTCTCAGGGGTGGTTCTCCTAGACCTAGACCTAGTGTGGCCGTGGTGCAGTGGTTAACACCATCGACCGCCGAGCGGAAGGTTTATGGTTCAAATTCGCTTCATAGCCAAGAAAAAGTAGTTTCTATAGCGCCAAAAAGTATGCAACGCTGTTGAGAATGGAAAGTGACCAGACGTACTGCTGCAGGCATAACACTCACAGTATATGGTCAAACGAAATTCATCCTCTGCGTATGCAATACTAAAAGTGCTTGAACGAATTACTACGGACTATAACCAACGCGGAATTTGGTCGGCTCTCGTCCTATCTAGGACAACCACCCCTGAGAGTAGTCAACGAACATCAACGACCCAAACCCCTGCACTCAGTTCAGGTTGTGTGTCTATCACATCATAAGAGAATATTGAACCTGCGCGAGTCTCTAAACAAAAAAAAAAAAAACAAAAACAATTTGGCTTCGATACTGAATTCCCAATTTCAACTCGTTGGGTTCATTCTAAAAGAAAAGAAGATATCCAACGAAGTAACTGAGAGTGATATCCAAAAGCCTCCAGCTTGTTGATCAATATTAAATGATTAAGAGAGTCAAACGCCTTACTAAAATCTGTATAAATTGTATCTACTTGACTTTCATTTTCCATTTCATTAATTGACTGGTTGGTGGTTGTCGAGCGACCACAGTTTTGGAATAGCTGACAGCTTGCATATGCCTCTGTAATTTTCATCATTGTTCTTTGATCCAGATTTATGTGAACGACTCTTTCGAGTCATCAAGGAAAATACCTTCTGACATGGAACAATTATATATAATTAATAGAGGATGGGAAAATGTATCAGCACAGTATTTAAGAATACTACTTACTTATCAGGCCAGCGATCCATGGAGGATCTGAGCCTGAGCTATAGCTGCCTTCCATCCATGACGGTCCCGGGTCTTTATACCGGAGGTTCGGTCTTCCTCTTCTTCTCGATCCAGGAGGCTCGGAGTCGAAGACCCTCCTAGCTGGAGCGTTGATGTCCATGCGCTCGATGTGGCCGAGCCAGTGTAGTCGACGGATCCTTGCCTTCCGGACTACATCCACATCTTGGTACAGCTCGTAGAGTTCGCGGTTGTATCTTCTTCTCCATTCACCTTCCTCACAGACAGGACCAAATATCCGGCGCAGAATTTTTCTTTCGAAAGAACCCAAAATCAGCTCAGCTGTCCTGCTTATCGTCCAGCTTTCGGCTCCGTATAGCTAGACTGGCAGAATGAGCGTTTTGTAAAGCATGACTTTGGTCTTTCGAGTGAGGAGTTTTGACCCCAGTTGTTTGAACAAGTCGAAGTAGCAGTGGTTGCCAAGGGCGATTCTATACCGAATCCCCACTGTGGTGTCATTTGTGGAATTTACGTTTGCCCCGAGGTAGACAAACTAGCTGTCAATTGTTATATTTTGTCCCAGGTGGTGAGCGACGGATTGGTTTTTGCTTGACAGCATGTACTTCGTCTTGTCCTCATTGATCTTAAGACCAACTCGTTTCGCCTGTTCTTCAAACGCCGTGAATGCTTCCACAATGCCACGGCGAGAACACGCGATGATGTCGATATCATCCGCGTATCCTAGCAGCTGGATGGACGTGTAAAAGATAGTGCCTTCCCTGTTGACGCCTGCCCGTCGCACTTTCTGCTCAAGCACCAGGTTGAAGAAGTCACATGACAGCGCATGTCCTTGCCGAAATCCGATGCATGTTTCAAACGGTTCCGAAGCCCTGGAACCGAGTTGCACGGTGCATCACGCACAATTGGATCAATTTTCCCGGGATCCCGAATTCGGCCATCGCACCAAACAGTCCTTCACGATGAATGCTATCGTATGCGGCTTTGAAATCGATGAAAAGATGGTGTGTATCGATTCGAAACTCGTTGGTCTTTTCCAGGATTTGTCGAAGTGTGAAAATATGGCCTATAGTTGATTTGCCGGGCCGGAAGCCGCACTGGTAGCTGCCGATTAGTGCGGTGCAAAATGGTTTTAGACGTTCACACAATACGCTGGACAGGATCTTGTATGCGACATTGAGCAGGGATATACCTCTATAGTTCTTGCAAGAGGTAGGATCGCCTTTTTTGTGGATGGCGCATATAGAGCTGGTATTCCAGTCCTCGGAAGAGCTCTAATGGCAAGCCATCTGAGCCTGCGGCCTTGTTGTTCTTCAGCTCCTGAATAGCTGTGCCGACTTCTTCGATGCTGGGTGGGAGGACTACTTCAGCGGCTGGAGTTGGGTTTTGATCGGTCCCTACCATTCTCTCTTGGTCATGCACGTTAAGCAGCTGCTGGAAGTGCTGCTTAAATACGTCCACTATTCCCTGCGGGTCGGTGACAAGATTACCCTCGCAGTTTCGAAGAGCCTGGGTGCCTTTTTTGAAGCCTCCTGCAAGGCCTTTGGCCTTTGCCTTGTAAAAGGCTCGTATTTTATGTTTATCCCTAGACTCCTCGATATTCTTGAGCTGGGAGGCTGCGAAGATTCTAAGGGTTCGAAGCCCTTCTGGAATATTGCTAGAATTATTAAAAACAAACACAAACAAGTTCCCTGTCTTAAAAATGGTCCAGTTGTATACCGCACAGACAAGGAAAAAGCAAATGCATTTGCGGAAAATTTTACCAAAAATTATACCGTGTCCCAGCATTTAGGAAATACTCATACAAATGCTATTGTGGAAAGTACTTTAAGCAGCTTTAATCCCTCTACTCATGCTACTCCACCAAATGAATTCATCACAGAGAGTGATATTATCTTTTTTGTTAAAAAACTCAATGTTCGTAAAACGAATGGATTAGACAATACAAAGAATATTTATCTAAGACAACTCCCGAAAAAGGGAATACAATTTCTTACTTTCGCCATAAATTCGTGTTTAAAACTGCAATATTTTCCAGAAGCCTGGAAATTAGCCAAGGTCATAGTAATACCTAAAACATATAAGCCGATTGATAGTGCTGAAAGCTACAGACCAATTAGTTTACTAAGTTCAGTGAGCAAAATCTACGAGCAAATAATCAAAGAAAAACTTGTTAGCATAATTGAAGATAAAAGGCTCTCTCCTGCTGAACAATTCGGATTTCGACGTGGCCATGGTACCTCACATCAAGTTTTGAGAGTATGTAACATTATTAAAACTAATCGTGCCATTGGCAAATCTACAGGCATACTTTTACTAGACATTGAAAAAGCCTTCGATTCAGTATGGCATGACGGCCTTATTTACAAAATGTTAATTCTTGATTTTCCCTCTTTCTTGTGCAATATTGTTAAAAGCTTTGTGTATAATCGCTGTTTCAGGGTATTTATCAATAATCATGTTTCCAGTCTCGTGAATTTTTATTGTGGGGTACCACAGGGTTCCGTCCTTGGTCCAATTTTATATAATATATATACGTCCGATATTCCAAAACTACCATTCTGTGATATTGCAATATATGCAGACGATACAGCAATAATTTGTTCTCATGAGTTCGGTTCCGTCATTGAATCGAACTTAAGTAATGCAGCATTGTTATAAGAAGAATATTATACTAAATGGAAAATAAAAGTAAACGTCGATAAGATCCAACCTATCTTTTTTACAAGAAAAAGAAAGCCTTGTTTCTTACCGGCAAACCACTTAAATATCTTAGGTAACGTCATATCATCGCAAATATCCGTCAGATATCTTGGCATACATTTAGACCCAAAACTAACTTTTAAGGAACATCACACTCAAACCCTAAAAAATATCAATCTTGCAATTAAAATACTCTATCCTTTTATCAATAGGAAATCACTACTCTCAAATGCAAATAAAATAATCATATATAAAACAATATTTCAAGCAATTATTTTATACGGATGTCAAGTTTGGAGTAATTGTGCTAAATGCCACATAGCCAAACTACAAATATGCCAAAATAAGGTATTGAAGTTAATGCTTAATCTACCATGGTTCCATTCCACTTTGGATTTACATAGCAGAGCAAATGTTGAATTGGTCTGCAACAGAGTGCAAAAATTATCCGAATCATTCAGAGCTAGATGAGAAATCTCTGAAAACTACCTAATAAAAGAATTAAGGGAGACCATTACACATGATTTAGTTACTCTTGCAATATATTTATTTATGTTTTCACTAATTATTTATTTAAATGTATCTATTTATTTATTTATTTACTTATTTATTTATTTTTATTTGTTTATTTAATTATTATATATTGATTACTTATATTTATTTATTTATCAATTTATTTATATACTCCTATTTATTTATTTATATTTACTAACTTATCAATATATGTGCATGCATTTATTTATTTATTTATTCTTATTTCTATTTATTTTTTTACTTTTATTTTACTGTGTAATTTGGGTTTTTTTGTTATTTTCCCAGTTTCTGTTTTCTTTTCATTGTTATTATTGCTTATGTCATTTGTTATTTCAGTAGAAAAGTTTCTTAAATAAACTATATTTCTGAACTTTTATTGTAAATTGTGCGATAGCCATTGTAATTTAAGAGCGAAAAAAAAAAAATTCTTTTCTTTTGTCGCAGTTGTTTTTTCTCCTCCCTTCTTCTGGCTCGGTACTCTTCTTGCGCTGCCCTGGTTTTCCTCTGCAGCGCCTTTTGGTAGGCCTCGTCGGTTGCTGCCTTCTTCTGCTCACATTCGCCATCATACCACGGGTTTCTTGTCGGAGGTGGTAGGTATCCTAAGGTGGTTTCGGCTACTTCCTGAATGGCTGAGGGGCAATGCAGCCACATATTATTGGCATTTGTGTTCGACGTAGGCATACCGTAGAGTCTTTCGCTCAGCTGCTCCCTGTAGACTCTGGTAACCTCCGGTGTGCTCAGGCGCCCAATGTCGAACCTCCTCCTGATGGGCTGGTGCAGCTTTCTGACATTGGACAGACGAGCTCTGAACCTTGCTGCTACGAGGAAGTGGTCAGAGTCGACATTTGCCCCTCTGAATGTTCGCACATCCAGGATGTTTGACGAGTGCCTTGCGCCAATGAGCATATGGTCGATTTGGTTGGCGGTTCGACAGTCCGGAGATCGCCAGGTTGTTGTGTGGATTCGCTTGCGAGGGAATCTTGTGCTACTTATCACCGCATTACGAGCTGTCGCAAAGTCAGCGAGTCGGAAGCCGTTATCTGTTGTTGTATCACGGAGGCTGTGCCTTCCGATCACTCCGCCAAGGGTGTTTTCCTTACCAATTTTGGCGTTGAAGTCCCCGAGCACGATTTTTACATCGTACTCCGGACAAGCTCCATAGGCGTTGTCCAGGAGGTCATAGAAGTCCTCCTTGATTGGGTCTTCAACCTTGTCGGTAGGGGCGTGTGCACATATAAGGCTGATGTTATAAAATCTGCCTCTGATGCGGATCACAGCTAGGCGATCACTTAGGTTTAAAGTCGATGACCTTCGACCTTAACCGCTTTCCTACGATAAATCCGCATCCCAGTAAGTGCAACCTTTTGTGACAGCTGTAATAAATGTCGCAATTCTTCTTCCTAATCATACCGTTTCCTATCCAGCGTATTTCCTGGACCGCAGTAATATCCGCCTTGTACTGCGTGAGGATTCCTTCTAGTTTATGAGCAGCTCCGGGAGTGTACAGGGTTCTGATATTCCAGGAGCATACTCGCAAATCGTGTTCCTTTTTCGTGCGTTGTCGTCGTCGAGTATCCGTCCGTGTATCCGAGGCATCTTGCTCATTCATAACTTTGTTTTTTTTTACGTGGGCGGATTGTTAGCCCGCCTCACAACCGCCATTCTGGTCGGGGTTTTGTCGCTGCATACGTTTGTTCACCTCCCAACGGTTGTTGAAGATGCTATCCAGAGGGCGCCGCTAGAAAGCCGTATGTCAACTTGACCCGGGCATTTAAACAGGGATCGTTGCTGGCATCTCGCCAGGTTGAGAGCAATCAACAACTTTACCCTGTATGTCCGAGCCCATGCCCTCTAAGAATAATTGATGGAATTCCATCAGTCCCATAGCTGGTGCTTGCCTTTAAATTTTGCAGTGCAAAAGAGACTTCGGTAGAATTTAGAACTAAAGATCCAAGGTTTATTGAAGTCGGTTGATTGGAAGATATCTGCAAATAAATCAAGGGTAGAATCGATATTATCATACTCATCCACGCATCTCGAAAATCAATCATCAGGTTTAACCAATAGTGCCGAATACACATGAGAAACATCATACGATCAATCGAGACTTTTACAAAATATATACATATGTATGTACATATCGGAAAAAATTATTTACTACATTACTATTATCAACTGACAACAATGAAGGAAAGATATTTTTCCTTGATGCCCCATGAGGTAGAGGATCTAACAAAAGTGAGATCTACCGGAAAAATTGCATTAGCTGTCGCGTCATCTGCATTGCCGCTACGCTTTTTGAAGGAGGCCGAACCACACACTCTACATTCAAACCCCCGCTGAAAATCGCCACCGATGATAACAACAGCGTCTGTAGTGATTGTAAACAGAGCAATACAAGAAAATTGATGCGTGACTGTTCATTAATAGTCTGGGATGAAGCCACCATGTCAAACAAGACGCCTGTGGAAGCACGGGAGAGGGCAATGCGCGAATTCTCCTTCTTCTTAGTGGGCGCTACAGTTCGGGGTGAACCTAGGTCTCAACCAACATGCCCCTCCATCTAGCACGATCTTCCGCTAGCCTTTTCCATTGCCGCATACCCAGTTGGCTGAGGTCCCCTTCCACCTGTGTGCGCCATCTTAAGTGCGGCCGTCCTCTGCTTCTTCGTCCCTCGGGGTTGGATTCAAATATTCTCCGGGCTGGAGCTGTGGTGTCCATTCGCTCCACATGACCCAGTCATCTTAGGCTCATGTCGCTGTACAGCTCATAAAGTTCGTGGTTGAATCTTTTCCTCCATCCCCCGTCTGCGTTTATAGGCCCAAAAATCACGCGCAAAATCTTTCTCTCGAACCGACCAAGGACCTCCTCATCCGCTTTTGATTGTGTCAATGCTTCTGCGCCGTAAAACAGGACCGGGATGATAAGGGTCTTATATAGAGTCAACTTTGTCGTTCGGGAGAGGGCTCTATTACTCAGTTGCCTCCTGAGCCCAATGAAACAGCGATTGGCAAGAGTGATTCTGCGTTTGATTTCGGAACTGATGTCGTTGTTCCAGGTCACTGCGGAGCCAAGGTAGACGAAGTCCTTAACTACCTCGAACTTATATCTGCCTATACAAACGTTCTGGCCGATACGTTGTTGGTGAGCGTCCTTTTTTAATGACAGCATATATTTAGTTTTGCCCTCGTTTACCGCCAAACCAATTTTCGCCGCCTCCATCTCAATACTCGCAAACGCCTCATTGACATCTCGCTGTGATCTACCTATTATGTCAATATCGTCGGCGTATGCAAGGAGTTGCGAGGATTTGAAATTGCGCGAATTGCGCAGCAAAAATTCACCTATGGATGGATGTACAATTCTGTTCTCAAAAGACTTTCTTCAAATACTACCAGTTGTGACTCGAGGAACAGGCGCTGACGAAATGAGTGTTTCCCTAAAAAGATCCAACCTTTGGCCACACATCAATAAATTAGAGCTTACAACTAACATGAGGGTTTCATTGTCTTCACGTAAGAACAGGCTTTTTTCAGAGATACCGCTAAAAGCTAAGTTGGCAATGGAGAGTTAAATCAAAGTGATCGAAGGATTAACCTAGAAAACCTTTGTGTTTTGATAGACAACATCCAAGAGTTGGTCAACAATGTTAAACCAGATGGACCTTAACAATGTATCGAATTGGTGTGCTAATAATTGGTTGTTTGATCTTTTACAAGATCTCAAATACAACACTCTTATACTTATTCGATTGAGCTCACGCCCTTACTAAGGGTTAACAAAATTAAAAATCTAGGTGTATTTATTAAGAGAAATCTGACTTTTAATTCTCATGTTGACTATATAGCTGCGAAGGCTAGTTCATTAGTGGGTCTTATTAAAAGAAACTCGAACGATTTCTCTGACCCTTATACATTGTTATCTCTTTTTATTGCACTTGTAAGGTCCTTACTTGAATACGCCGTTGTGGTTTGGAACCCAAACTTTTTGACCCATTCGGATCATATTGAAAGAGTG
This sequence comes from Eumerus sabulonum, assembly GCA_951905685.1. Taxonomy (NCBI): domain Eukaryota; kingdom Metazoa; phylum Arthropoda; class Insecta; order Diptera; family Syrphidae; genus Eumerus; species Eumerus sabulonum. The sequence goes on from OX645060.1 coordinate 181,558,919, forward strand.
CAGAGGCGCTTTACAAAATATGCATTTTTTCAAATGCGCTGGAATCTTGAGCTTTCATATAAAGCTAGATGCCAGTTATTAGGCATTTTGACGCTCAAATCAAGAAGGTATACTCATGATATTATGTTTGCGAGAGACGTCTTGTGTTCCCATATTATAAGTCCCGTACTTTTGACTAAGTTTCAAATTTATGCTCCTGAGAGACCGCTTAGGAATCGCCACATGTTCTACCTCATTGGGTACCGAACAAACTATGGTCAGAATGAACCAATCACTAGATCCCTAAGATCATTTAATGAAATCAATAGAAACATAGATTTTCACATTTCGAGAGAACGCTTCAAGGAAATTATATTCTGTTTGCTTGCTAATTATATTTAAAGTATTCATTTATATTTATTTATATATTCATTTAACTGTGTTTATATTTTTAATCGTTATCTGTCAGCCGATATCAAGACTTAAGTCTAATAAGTCTAAGTCTAATAAAGCCGCGGGCGCAGACGGCCTGTCTGCTGAGTTTCTTAAAGAGGCTGGAGATGAGCTGGTAAGGTTCATGTACCATCTCATTTGCAAAGTATGGTCGGAGGAAAGCATGCCCGACGAATGGAATCTCAGCATCATTTGCCCGGTCCATAAGAAAGGAGACCCCTAGAACTGCGCTAACTATAGGGGAATAGTCTCCTTAACATCGCATATAAGATCTTCTCTGCCGTATTGTGTGAACGCGTGAAACCGTTTGTGCAAAACCTGATCGGCTCTTATCGGTGTGGTTTCAGGCCAGGTAAATCCACAATAGACCAAATATTTACGCTACGGCAGATCTTGGAGAAGATCCAGGAATACCAAATCGACACTCACCACCTCTTCGTCGATTTCAAGGCTGCATATGACAGCGTGTATAGGGATGAGCTATACAAAGCCATGTCTAGTTTTAACATCCCTGCCAAACTCGTCCGACTGTGCAGGATGACAATGGAGATTTCTCGCTGCTCCATTAAGGTCGGTAATGAGCAAACCGAGACCTTTGATGTTAAAAAAGGATTTATGCAAGGTGACGCGCTGTCATGCAACTTTTTCAACATCGTGCTTGAAAAGATCGTGCAAGAGTCACTGGCCAACACAAGAGGTACGATTTATTTCAGGTCTACTCAATTGCTTGCGTACGCCGACGAAATTGACGTGATTGGACGGACAAGTGTGTAGAAGCGGCTAAGATGGGTCTCAAGGTTAATGAGGGTAAAACCAAATATCTGCTTTCATCTAAAAGAGACGGACAACACCGACGTATTGGCCAGAACGTCACCATGGGCGGATATAACTTTGAAGTGGTCAAGGAATTCGTCTACCTTGGCTCACTGATAACCAGCGACAACAACACCAGCGCTGAGATAAAACGCAGAATCACTCTTGCCAACCGCTGTTTCTTTGAGCTCAAGAGGCAATTGAGAAGTAGAGCCCTCTCTCGGTAAACCAAGATGACACTATATACGACCTTAATCATCCCAGTCCTCCTTTACGGCGCAGAGGCTTGGACCTTAACAAAAGCGGATGAAGATGCCCTTGGTCGTTTCGAGAGGAAAATTCTGCGCACTATCTACGGTCCCATTTGTTCAAACGGTGTATGGAGGAGAAGATATAACGAAGAACTGTACGGGTTGTACAGCGACATCGGCCTGGTACGACGTCTACGGATACAGCGTCTAGGGTGGCTAGGCCATGTAGAGCGCATGGAAAATACGGCTCCGACCCGAAAAGTCTTCGAATCCACTCCGGAAGAGGGCGCGGCAGAGGACGGCCGCATCATCGGTCGCGCACGCAGGTGGACCGTGGGCGTGCGGTACTGGAAACAGCTGGCCAAAGATCGTGCCAGCTGGAGACGCTTGTTGGTTAAGGCCCAGGTTCACCACGGACTGTAGCGCCACCTAAGTAAGTAAGTATGAGACCTTTGAAACGGAGCAGGTATACGAGCCTCGCCACGCTGACAATTGAATGGAAGACAGATGTTACTCAAGGCCATGCGACTAAATGAAAATAGGGGCGGATTTTTTGACGTTCATTTATATTCTAAGAATTTTATAATTTGTATGTATTAGACATACAAGACATAAAGGTACCCTTACACGATCAATCGAATGACATCAATTCTTCGGTCTGTGGTGACCGAATGACAAAAATCAAAACATTTTTGATATTGCATGACCACTATCTTGCTGATTGACGTGTGTTGGATTGGCCAAATAAGCTTATTGTGTATCGTGCAGGTGTGGTGTCGCGAGCGTGGAATGTGATGTCTGCGGGAACGGAAAATTTAAATTGAAGGAGGATGAAGAACGGGAGATGCAGATATTTTTAATTCACTTAAAAGATTTTCATGAGTGAACTGATTCCTTGTTTTTAACCACTGTTTAATCCGAATTCTCTTCTTTTTTTGCCGATTCTTTTTCTTTTTTGCACAAAGTGCCAGATCAACGTACGCAATACAGTCGCCCGAATCACTCATCGCACGTCCGTAGACGACCGAAATTCACTAAATTTCACTAGAAATTTGCTTTAATCGATTGAGCCGTGTAAGGGATAGAGTCAATCCACATAGACACGATGCATGATGTCGACTGATTGATCGTGTAAGGGCCACTTAAGAACTCGTATAACGGTTCAAAAATGTACATAAAACTACGTTAACGTGCATTTTACGAATAAAATATTTTTTTCAGTTCTTTCAACCGCTATATCACGGAAATGGCAATACTTATGAAAAAAATGTGGAAACATTTTTTGTAGAGAATTGGATGATCTACAATTTTTGTCCAAACTATTTTTGCTGTAAAACTCACCGTTAAGCTGAAAAACGCGAAAAAAACTATTTTTGCCAACCTTCACCATCAATAAAATATTTTGCAAAAGAGGGATTGATGGGGACTTTTCACAATTCATTTATAATAGTATTTTGAACATTCATACCAATTTTTTGTAACCTTCAAAGTCTTATTTGACTGGACTACAGGTCATGCTATTCACTTCTTCCTTTCTTTTTTGGTGATTCTTGGAGTCTAAAGTTTATTGCAATCGTGATCACTAACGCAAAACGGTTATGGACAGCAACGCAGCGGAGAGCATTTACTCGATATGATATTTATTACCTATTCCTATACTGTTCTTCATGAGTCGATGAGGAGAATAAAGCAGCTTTTTAGGTGAATGTCAATCCCTTATGTTATCTTTGAGCATATACATATTTGAATTATAGTTTGATAACTAACAAAAGTGTTTCTGGAAACAAGCAAATAAATGACAAAAGCGATTAGCGCAAACAAGGTAAGCTAAAATTTGAATGCAGTGGACTCCTGCTTAAAATCCGAATCAATTAGATGATCATCAAGGCACTGCTTAAAATGGTCATACAACAACAGTTCATATGCATATGCTGTAATCGACACAGCCAGTAGAAGGTTTGCAAAACTCACAAGAGCAGGTAATAACCTCGTATGACATATATATGTTTGACATTCAGAGCGTACAACGGTGATAGCGTAACGTCCGAAGTAGCAAGTAGTACAATCAAGCACGCGAAACAATAACCCAGTTTGTTGTTAATTTTTTTTTAGCGTAATATTGTACTGAAAGTACGTGTAAATTGCAATTAAAATTTGACTTACACAAAAAAAAAAAAAAAAAACAAGCAACACTGAGAATTTAATGACAACAAGACACACAGTGTATAGTGTAAGGAGACTCATTAATTACAATCCTAGAATCCTCAACTTACATTTTGTTAGATACTTACTTACTTACTTACTTTGATGGCGCTACAGTTCGGGGTGAGCCAGGGCCTCAACCAACAAGCCTCTCCAGCCGGCTCGATCTTTGGCCAGCCGCTTCCAGTGCCGCACGCCCAGCTGGTTGAGGTCCCTTTCCACCTGTGCGCGCCACCTTAAATGCCGTCATCCTCTGCTGCGTCGTCCCTCGGGGTTGGAGTCGTAGATTCTTCGGGCCGGAGCGTTGATGTCCATTCGCTCTACATAGCCTAGCCATCTTAGACGTTGGATCCGAAGACGTCTAACTAGGCCGATGTCGCTGTACAGCCCGTACAGTTCTTGATTGAATCTCCTCCTCCACTCTCCGTTTACACGCAGAATTTTCCTCTCAAAACGCCCAAGAGCCTTTTCATCCGCTCAGCGCCTCAGCGCCGTAGAGGAGGAACGGAATACCTTAGTTTTTCGAGAGAGGGCTCTACTACTCAATTGCCTCTTGAGCCCGAAGAAGCAGCGGTTGGCAAGAGTTATTCTGCGTTTCATCTCAGCGCTGGTGTCGTTACTGCTTGTCACTATCGAGCCAAGGTAGACAAAGTCCTTGACTACTTCAAAAATATAGCGGCCGAAGATGGCGTTCTGACCAAGACGCCGGTGTTGCGCCTCTTTCTTGGATGACAGCATATATTTGGTCTTGTCTCCATTTACCCTTAGACCCACTTTAGCCGCTTCTGCTTCAGTGCTTGCGAACGCCTCATTAACGTCTCGCTGTGTCCGCCCAATAATGTCAATGTCATCTGCGTAGGCAAGTAATTGTGTAGACTTCAAGTAGATCGTACCTCTTGTATTGGCCGCAGAGCCCCGCACGATGTTTTCAAAAATAATGTTAAAGAAATTACATCACCCTGTCTACAACCTTGTTTAACATCAAAGGGGTCGGTTAGTTCACCTCCGACCTTAATGGAGCAGCGAGAGTTCTCCATAGTCATCCTGCACAGTCTGACGAGTTTGGCAGGGATGTTAAAACATGACATGGCTCTGTATAGCTCGTCTCTAAAAACATTGACATACGCGGGCTTAAGGTCGACAAAAGGATGGTGCATGTCGACCTAGAATTCGTGGATCTTCTCCAAGATCTGCCGTAGTGTAAATATTTGGTCTATCGTGGATTTTCCTGGCCTGAAACCACACTGGCAGGAAGCTATCAGATTGTCCACGAATAGTTTCAGGCACATACACAGTACGGCAGAGAGGATCTTGTACGCGATGTTCAGGAGGCTTATCCCTCTGTAATTGGCGTAGTCATATGGGTCTCCTTTCTTATGGACCGGGCAAACGATGCTGAGATTCCATCCGTCGGGCATGCTTTCCCCTGACCATACCTTGCAAATGAGACGGTGCATGCGCCTTACCGGCTCATCTCCAGCCGCCTTAAGAAGCTGAGCAGACAGGCCGTCTGCGCCCGTGGCTTTATTAGACTTAAGTCTTGATATCGCTATTTTGACTTCGTCTAGGTCGGGTGGACTGAATTCTGTTACTTCGTCGTCCATTACGAATGACTCGTTCTGCCTGACAGCGGTATCTTGTCTATCATCGCCGTTATACAGTCTGCAGAAGTGGTCTTTCCTAATCCTCAGCATCGACTTCGATTCTACTAACAGTTCTCCAATTTCATCCCTGCAGGCCGCCCCTTTGGCTTTGTAGCCATGGCACGTTCGTTTTACCTTATTGTAAAACATACGGGCGTCATTCCTGCGGAAGCATCTCTCCATCTCCTCGATCTCACGCTTTCCGTGCTTTCTCTTCTTTCTTCTGAAAAGCGTGTGTTCCTCTCTTCCCTTCTGCTCATAGATGGCTTTATATGCCTCTTTTTTTGCTGCATGGGCTTGTTCGCATTGATCATCGAACCAGGGGTTTCTAGGTGGTGGCGGTTTGAAACCCAGCACCTCTGAGGCAGCGTCTCTGACGGCGCTCTGGCAATGCGCCCATTCCTGCTCTATTGTTTGTGCTGCTGTGGGCGGATTTTGAGAGAGAGCTTGGAGGAGACACGATCGGCGGAAATTCTGGCAGTCTCTTGCGATTGTAGCTTTCCGAGGTCAAACTTACGTAGTCCTACTCGACTCCTAAGCATTCTTGATATCCTCTTTCGTACCTTGGCTACAACAAGGTAGTGGTCCGAGTCGATGTTGGCCCCTCGGAAGGTTCGTACGTCGAGAATACAGGAGGAGTGTCTGGTGTCGATCGCAATGTGATCAATCTGGTTGGTGGTCGATTGATCAAAAGACCGCCAGGTACCCTTGTGGATGTTGAGATGGAAGAATCGCGTGCTTGCTACTAGGAGATTACGCCCAGGAGGAGATTACGCCCCGCTGGGAAATCGATTAGCTTAAGTCCGTTATCGGATGTGGTGTTATCGAGGCTAACCTTTCCTATGATCGACTCAAATTTGTCATCTTTGCCCAGTTTTGCTTTAAAATCTCCTAGAACTATTTTTGTGTCGTAGCTGGGGCATAGGGCATATGTTCTGCCTAGGAGATCTAGAATTCTTCTTTGAGTCGATCGTCCTTTTTTTTTTTTTTATAGTCACACTCGTACTCACGGCTAAGGCCTTATAACGTTTTGAAGGTTGTGCGAGCGAAGGTAACAGGGAGAGGGAGAGTTTCGCGTAGGTTGATGTTTTTCTACACAACCTGAACGGAGTGCAGTGGTTTTTGGGTCGTAGATGTTTGTTCACTACTCTCAGGGATGGTTTGTCCTACATAGGACGAGAGCCGACTAAATTTCGAGTTGGCCATAATTCACTCAGAGGATGAATTTAAATTGACCATATACTGTGAGTGTACTCACAACTGTGTTGCATACTTTTTTCCGTATAGGAATTGCTTTTTCTTGGCTATGAAGCGAATTTGAACTATGGACCTTCGGCTCGACGGTCGATGATGTTAACCACTGCACCACGGCCACCCCGCCGTTAGGCTAATGTTTCCAAATTTAGCTTTGATGCGGATTGTTATGAGGCGTTCGCTTATATCTCGGAAGCTTAAGACTTTTTGTCGAAGTCTTCCTCGAATAACGAATCCGCACCCGAATAGGCGCTGTTTGTTCTCCTTGCAGCAGTTCCCGTAGTAAATATCGCAGTTTTTCATCCTTTTTTTTGTTTGGTCCATTCCATCGCACTTCTTGGAGTGCGGTTATATCTGCTTTAAAGCAGTTGAGGATTTGCTCCAATTGAACGCCTGCAACCGGTCTGTTAAGGGACCTCACATTCCACGTGCAGACTCTCAAGTCCGTTAGTCGTTTGCAGGGGTCGTCAGCTTTGTATCCGTCCGTATCCGAGGCTTGTTGTCGTTTCGGAACAAGTCGATTTTTACGTGATATTCACAACCCCCAACCTGGAGAGCCAGGTTCCTTTTTCCCCAGGAACAAGGGGTTGGGTCGCTGCACACATTTGTTCACTACCTGGCGGGTGCCAGGGTAGCTATCCAGGGGGGGTCACGCGGAGGCTGTGTGTCAACCTGGATTGAGCAGGGACAGAGATCGAAGCTGGCGTTGGCCATGTTAAACGCGATCAACTTCTTTGCTCTGTTTGCTCGCTCCCTCCCCCCTGGTCTGAATACGTCTTTCAAAGTTCGACATTTTTAATGGTAATCGTAAGCAAACCTTTTGTTACATGAGTGCTATTTGTGTTGTTTATAGATACTTGAAACATTAATCTTTACCCAAAAATTCATTTTTGGCTACAATGGTCAACGTGGTTAATCTAACAACAGTGTTAGTAATGAAACACCATGTTTCGCCGGTTTTCTGAATTTCATCGCGTTCGGACTTCACTACAGGACAAATTGTTGTGCCAGAAAAAATCGATGTTCTGCTTGAACAGATATTGCAAGATCTTAATGTGGCATATCGTGAGATTGAGGCATTCTTGCCCATTAGTTCATACAATCAGTAATGCATGAACATTAGGCCGTCCAAAAATGTGTTCACCTTGGATTTTGCACAGTTTGGCAAAATTCAATCGGAGGCTCGAAAACCATCAACAAGATGCGAAACTAAACACGTATCGATTGTATAGATCCTTCAAGACAAGCTTGAAGAAGAGGTGGATACGCTCAAATCACATGTTTTGGAAATACCTCATTCAGAGTGCAGAAAGTGCATCGAAGGTTACTTTAAACGCATGCAAAAGTGTATTGATCTTTATAGAGTACAGAACCCAGTTTAAAGTTTCTGCATTATACCTTGTCCACAATTTCAACATAATGTTTGCTATATATAGAATAATCCCTTGACCAATTCCTGGAAAACGTGTTCTCAAAATAAACTCATTCTTTTGGACTCTTGTTCGAAATTCGACTGTGTCAAATATATTTAATCCGTCAAGAGCTGCTTGAATACTTGCATCTTCCATCCATATTCTGACCAAAAATCCATACCGAAGTCACATCAAAAACGTGTTAAAGACAATTAAACAGTCACTTAGGCGATAATGAAATGCTATCGCTCCCTCTTTTATACGTGTTTAATCATTGGCAATAAAAATACAACTCAAATAAACAATATTATTAGAAATGAAGGACATTTTAGAAAACTTCATCGAACGCATCCCCATTCGATTCGCCAGCCTTCTTTCGCGCACGCGCCAACACCTGTTGCAACTCCGACGATCGTGTTGTCTTATACTGCAATTACAGACCAATAATTAAATCTACCATCATAACTTGCATCATTATTATAGAACACGTACGCCACAGAAATTCTTCTGCAAAATAATCTGCGATATCAGGCGTCTGCTCTCCTGAAAGCCAAAATAACTCTCGATCGTTTGATTTGACAACGCAAACAACTCGCTTCCGTTTAGGCCGCGTAGCTTCAAGATTATTTCACTCGAAAATCCCTTACCACGCAGCCATTCCTCGACCTCTTTAGCAGTGGATGACTGTTCGATATAAATTTGAGGAGTCTTCAGTATCTCCAGGTCCCTGCGTCGTTCACGCAAGATCAGCGTGTGACGTAGCTCTTCCTGAACCTCGACTTGTGCTTTCGTACTCTCGATGTCGCTGTCGTTTCGAGCCCTTAGAGCTGTTAAGTGAAAGTCATACAATGCTTTACAACAAATGCTATTATAAGAAAATTCAAAACTAGATGGTTTAAAACGTTCGATGTAGATACAAGATGTTACTTATCCGGCTAATCAACTCAAACGAGAGCGTGTTATTGAACATGCATACGTATGTTAACAAAACTGTTATTGTACAGAGGAAACAAGTTGACTGAAGCTACAGTCAATGACCAACAGATGCACAGATAGAGTAAAGTAAAACTTGTATCTACTGTCGAACACTTTAATCGCGGAAAAAATAAAAAAATACATATTCATACATACATACATATTGTTTGCTTTAAATAGTATTATGAGGTGATACTCACCAACAAGTGCTCCAGCTGCAGCCATATCCCTTTCGAGGGTGCCTTGTGGCGTGGTCGGTACGCTGTCGGTTGGCGGTGGAGGAGGTGGTGGCGGCGGAACGCTTATGGATCGCATTGGTAAGACCAGCTTGGGTTTTTCTCGTTCAGTTTCACATGCGAACATTGACAGCTTTGCACTTTTGGTACTTTCTCCTAAAATAAAAATACCCTTGAAAGCATTTGTATCCTCAGCATAAGTGCAAGATGTTAAATCTACAGTTACAATTAAATCACTTGTATTTAATTTGTCAATAGCGATACCTATAATTGTGGAGATATGGATAAGTTCTTGTTTGAAACCTTAGGGCTGGTGCTAACGACGTCAGCATGAGTTTTAATAGACAAAGTTAAATGGGCAGGCACAAATGGTGTCATAGCAATCGATGTGAGTGCTACTTATGTCACTTACAGAAAGGTAAATAGTACAGATAGAATGAACGCTTCTCATTTTGCTCAGCTCCGAACAAAACTTAAACAAATGGTCACATGTACAATGGAAAAGCATGTATTAGTAACAATTCCTTCGGTGCTTAAATTAATTTTTTTTTAAGCACAACATCACTTACTATGCTTATGAGATATTTAAAGAAAATCGTAACCTGCTAGAGGCATGTGTTGTGTATGGAAAAAGGATACGTGTACATAGTATCACCCTGTACACTTTTGCTTAATGATATTATGTATTGTAGAGCTCGAAAGATTTTTTTTTCTAGAGAATACAATGTTTGCTATTGCACAATTTACAATTCGTACAGAGATGTGATATACATATAATATCATTCAACTGAAATAATTTTACAAGAAAGCCAAAGGCCTTGCAGGAGGCTTCAAAAAGGGCAGCCTGGCTCTTCGAAACTGCGAGGGTAATCTTGTCACTGACCCGCAAGGAATAGTGGATGTATTTAAGCAGCACTTCCAGCAGCTGCTTAACGAGCATGACCAAGAGAGAGTGGTAGGGACCGAGGAAATCCTAACACCAGCCGCTGAAGTAGTCTTCCCACTCAGCATCGAAGAAGTCGGCACAGCTATTCAGAAACTGAAGAACAACAAGGCTGCAGGCTCAGATGGCTTGCCATCAGAGCTCTTCAAGGCTGGCGGCGATGTTCTGGTAGGGAGCATGCACCAGATCATCTGCAGAATTTGGGAAGATGAAAGCATGCCCGACGACTGGAATACCAGCTCTATATGCCCCATCCACAAAAAAGGCGATCCTACCTCTTGCAAGAACTATAGAGGTATATCCCTGCTCAATGTCGCATACAAAATCCTGTCCAGCGTATTGTGTGAACGTCTAAAGCCATTTTGCACCGCACTAATCGGCAGCTACCAGTGCAGCTTCCGGCCCGGCAAATCGACTATAGACCAAATTTTCACACTTCGACAAATCCTGGAAAAGACGAGTTTCGAATCGATACACACCATCTTTTCATCGATTTCAAAGCCGCATACGACAGCATTCATCGTGAAGAACTGTTTGGGACGATGGCCGAATTCGGGATCCCGGTAAAACTGATCCAGTTGTGTCGCGCCACGTTAAAAAACACGCGATGCACAGTGCAACTCAGTTCTAGGACCTCGGAACCATTCGCAACATGCACCGGATTTTGGCAAGGAGATGCGCTGTCATGTGACTTCTTCAACCTGGTGCAGGAGCAGATAGTGCGACGGGCAGGCGTCAACAGGGAAGGCACTATCTTCTACAAGTCCGTCCAGCGGCTAGGATACGCGGATGATATCGACATCATCGCGTGTTCTCACCGTGGCATTGTGGAAGCATTCACGGCGATTGAAGAACAGGCGAAACGAGTTGGTCTTAAGGTCAATGAGGACAAGACGAAGTACATGCTGTCAAGCAAAAACCAATCCGTCGCTCACCACCTGGGACAAAATATAACAATTGACAGCTACGATTTCGAGGTAGTTAAGGAGTTTGTCTACCTCGGGACAAACGTAAATTCTACAAATGACACCACAGTGGAGATTTGGCATAGAATCGCCCCTGGAAACCGCTGCTACTTCGGCTTGTCCAAACAACTGGGGTCAAAACTCCTCACTCGAAAGAGTGAGTCATGCTTTACAAAACGCTCATTCAACCAGTCTTGCTTTACGGAGCCGAAAGCTGGACGATAAGCAGGACAGCGGAGCTGATTTTGGGTTCTTTCGAAAGAAAAATTCTGGGCCGGATATTTGGTCCTGTCTGTGAGGAAGGTGAATGGAGAAGAAGACACAACCGCGAACTCTACGAGCTGTACCAAGATGTGGATGTAGTCCGGAAGGCAAGGATCCGTCGACTACACAGGCTCGGCCACATCGAGCGCATGGACATCAACGCTCCAGCTAAGAGGGTTTTCGACTCCGAGCCTCCTGGTTCGAGAAGAAGAGGAAGACCGAACCTCCGGTATAAAGACCAAGTAATCGCGGATGTAAGACATCTTGGTCTTGGCAACTGGAAGCAGCGTGCCCGGGACCGTCAAGGATGGAAGGCAGCTATAGCTCAGGCTCAGATCCTCCATGGATTGCAGGGCTGATAAGTAAGTAAGTAGAAATAATTTTAAAATGCAAATTATATACATTTTTGTTTGTTTTTAGAAAATATTTAGAGGGAAACAACGAAAAAAAACCTCTATATAACAATTTACAGATTGCTTGGTTAAAAGGGTAAAAATTGACATAACAAAAGCAAAAGATAACAAAAATAATAATCATAAACAATTTATTAAATTGTCGCTACAATGAACAAAAAGAAAAAGCAAAACTGTATAAGAGCAACATATAAATAAATGAATAATTTTATAAATGCAAAAATAAATAAATAAATGAGTGAATAAATAAATAAGCAAATGTATAGATATGAGTATAAATATATAATAAATACATAATAAACAAGTAACTAAAGAAATAAATAAATAAATATAAATAAATAAATGGATTAATCAATAGTTAAATAAACAAGTTAACCTTACTTACTTACTTACTTTACTTAATTTAAGACATATAATAGAAAAATATATGAAAATTTATATTTAATTCGAATAAAGTTCGATTAACAAGTTCGATTGTCAGAGTTATCACATCTACTCATAAAATTAGAACAAAGTTTTTGTCAGCGATTTTATGCAGGTCTCTCGTAGAATGGTGCCATGGGAGATTAAGCATAATTTTGAGCAACTTGTTTTGTGATAATTGTAGTTTTTTGTATGACATTTAGCACATTTACCCCAAACTGAACACCCATATAGAAGAATAGCTTGAAAGATAGTTTTGTAAATAATAATTTTATTAGTACTTGTCAGTTAAGCCCCCTGCGCCAAAAAACAGGATTAGTCGATTGGGCTACGGCCTAGTAAGTCGTAACCGTAAAAAGAACCACAAACTCCGAAACAACCACAAGCCTCGAATATAACGGACCGGATTTCTGTTTGACGACCCTTGCAAAAAACGAAAAAAGAACAATGATCTTCGGCTTTGTACGTGGAATGTTAGGTCCCTAAGCCGGCCACGTGCAGCCGAACAACTTGCGGACACCCTAGACCGCTATAAAGCGGACATCACCGCCATCCAGGAAATGCGATGGAATGGACCGGGTATAAAGCGGATGAAAAACTGCGATATTTACTACCGCGACTGCTATAGGGAGAGAGGGCAACGATTGTTTGGATGCGGATTTGTTGTCCGAGGTGGACTAAGGCAAAAAATCCTAGGCTTTCGGCATGTGAGGCACGATCCGTATCAAGGCTAAATTTTTTAACATCATCCTTATTTGCGTCCACGCCCCCACAGAACACAAGGATGAATCCGCCAAAGATGAGTTCTACGATCTCCTAGACAGAACGTATGCCCAATGTCCCAGCTATGACATCAAAATTGTACTAGGAGACTTCAATGCTAAGCTGGGTAAGGAAAGCATCTTTGAACAAGTCATCGGCAAACATAGCCTACACGATACCACCTCCGATAACGGACACAGGCTGATTGATCTTGCTACGGGGCGAAATCTCCTCCTAGCCAGTACGCGCTTCTCGCACATCGATATACAAAGGCACCTGGCGGTCTTTTGATCAATCGACTACCAACCAGACACTCGTCCACTATTCTTGATGTTCGAACTTTCCGACGGGCTAACATCGACTTGTACCACTATCTTGTAGTAGTCAAGATGCGCTTACGGATATCACGAACGCAACGGAGTAGAGTAAGAATACAAAGTTATGACGTCGGAAAGCTACTATCGCCAGAAACCGCTCGTGCTTTTACCGATCGCATCTCCCTTAAGCTCTCCAATACACCTGAATCTTCCACGCTATCAATAAAACAGGAGTGGAGCCTTTGCAAACAAGCCCTAAAAAGCTCTGCATCCGAAGTTTTGGGTTTCAAGGTCAAGGGTCAAGGCTCCACCACGAAGAAACACCTGGTTCGATGACGAGTGCAGGAGGATTAATACAGCGAAGCAGGATGCATATAAGGCCTCGCTGCATAAAAGAACAAGAGCAGCTCGTGAGCTCTACGAGTTAAAAAGAAGGGAGGAGCATGAGCCTCTCAGAAGAGAGAAGAAAGAGCACGAGAAGCGCTCGATTGAGGATTTAGAGAGGTGTTACTGCAGGCGTGACATTCGAAAGTTTTATCTACAGATAAAGCGAACATGCCAAGGTTATAAATCCAGAGCGGAAGCTTGCAGGGATGAGAACGGACACCTAGTAGTAGAATCGCAGTCGATGCTGAGAATATGGGAAAACCACTTCTGCAGACTGTATAACGGTGATGTTAGTCAATATACCGCTGTCAGGCAGATCCATTTCTAATCGACGGAGACCGCAGAGAATTCTGTCCCCCTGACCTCGACGAAGTTAAGATTGCTATATCGAAGCTCAAGTCGAATAAAGCTGCTGGCGCAGACGGACTGTCTGTTGAGCTCTTCAAGGCAGCTGGGGATGACCTGGTTAGGAGCGTGTACTAGCTCATCTGTAAGATATGGTCAGAGGAAAGCATGCCCGAGGAATGGAGTCTCAGCATCGTATGCCCGATCCACAAGAAAGGAGACCCCTCTAATTGCGCCAACTATAGAGGAACAAGTCTCCTTAACATCGCCTATAAAGTCATATTGGAAACGATTGTGCAAAAATCACTGGCCAATACAAGAGACACAATCAATTTCAAATCCTCGCAACTCCTTGCATGCGCCGACGATATTGACATAATAGGTAGATCACAGCGAGATGTCAATGAGGCGTTTGCGAGTATTGAGATGGAGGCGGCGAAAATTGGTTTGACGGTAAACGAGGGCAAAACTAAATATATTCTGTCATCAAAAAAGGACACTCACCACCGACGTCTTGGCCAGAACGTATGTATAGCAGATATAAGTTCGAGGTAGTTAAGGACTTCATCTACCTTGGCGCCGCAGTGACCTGGAACAACATCAGTTCCAAAATCAAACGCAGAATCACTCTTGCCAATCGCTGTTTCTTTGGGCTCAGGAGGCAACTGAGTAATAGAGCCCTCTCATCCCGGTCCTGTTGTACGGCGCAGAAGCATGGACACTATCAAGAGCGGATGAGGAGCCCCCTGATCGGTTCGAGAGAAAGATTTTGTGCGTGATTTATCGGGCCTACAAACGCAGACGGGGGATGGAGGAGAAGATTCAACCACGAACTTTACGGGCTGTACAGCGACATGAGCCAAGTCAGGCGTCTACGGATTCAACGCCTAAGATGGCTGGGCCATGTAGAGCGAATGAACACCACAGCTCCAGCCCGGAGAGTCTTTGAATCCAACCCCGAGGGACGAAGAAGCTGAGGACGGCCGCACTTAAGATGGCGCACACAGGTGGAAGGGGACCTCGGCCAACTGGGTTTGCGGCAATGGAAAAGGCTAGCAAAAGATCGTGCTAGATGGAGGGACATGTTGGTTGAGGCCCAGGTTCACCCAGAACTGTAGCGCCCGCTATGAAGAAGAAGAAGTTGAGATTTCCTATTTATCAAAGGATAAAGGAGCTTAATTTCTATATTTACTTTTTTTTTGAGTTTTAGCAATGTGGTCTCTAAAAGTTAACTTAGAGTCCAAGTAAATGCCGAGATATTTTACACACGTGTCCCAAAGTATTTGACGGCCATTGATTGTTAAAGCATTAGCTGGATGGAAACAAGCTTTCCTTTTTCGCGTGAAAAAGATAGCTTGCGTTTTTCCATTCAAACAGTTCCCAGGACCGAACCCTGCGGCACACCTGCGTAAAAATAAGATGGACTAGAAGTAGCCTGATTGACAAACACTCTAAAGCAACGATTGGATAAAAAGCTTTGCACAATTTTACATAAATATGAGGAGAAGTTAAATTGCATTAGCTTGTGAACAAGGCCACGATGCCACACAGTATCAAATGCCTTTTCAATGTCAAGTAGTAACATCCCGGTTAGTTTAACAATTGCACGGTTACTTTTGATTTCGTTACAAATTCTAGGAACTTGATGAGACGTGGTATGATGAGGCCTAAAACCAAATTGCTCATTTGGAAGAACCCTTTCTCATCAATCTCCTTACAAATTTATTCTTTTAAAATTCTCTCATAGATTTTGCTTATGCTACTTAGTAAGCTGATTGGTCTATAGCTATCAAGTTAATCTGAAGGTTTTCCTGGCTTAGGGATAAGAATTACTTTAGCTATTTTTAAAACGTTTGGGAAATATAGCAGTTTAAGGCATGCATTTATAACAAAAGTTAGGTATTTAATTCCAGCTTTAGGCAGTTTCTCATACTATCATGCCACATGATTTTTTGACGTTAAGGTTTTCAGTATTGTAACTTACATCTGCTTCCGATACATAAGCAAGAGACGGTGTATCAGGCTTGGACAAATTAAAAGCGTGGGTACTGTCGTCTACTTGAGTGTTTGTGCTTTCCCTAAATGACAGCTTCCCCTAAATGACGAGCAATTGTATGATTGTTGGAGAACTGCTGAAACATTTTTTTGATCTTAGCACTTAAACTCGGCAGAAAAATCGAGCATGATGATTAGGGAAGTAATGGACCCAACATTAGAGGGAGCCACTGGTGGTATCTGTGCATTTTAGCCGCGCTTCACCAATACTCTGATGAGAGCGATCACTTCGAAAGTTTCCTGCTCATCGACCAAGAGTACTCCACACCAAGATCGAATTCCGGTCAGTTAAATGGTATCCTATCCGCCTGAAATAAGACAAATGGTGAACGAAAAAGGGAAAGTGCGGAAGCGATCGCAACAAACTCGCGCGCCGCTGGATAAAGCCCGATTGAACCACTTCTGTAATTCGCTCAAAAGGGCAATTAAAGACTTCAAGAATGAACGTATCGGCATTTATCTAGAAAACTTGACTTCAGAGAAAGAATCAAATTGCTCTCTTTGGAGAGCTGTAAAAAGTGCATAAAAGCCGCAAATCCAGGCACCACCAATAAGAAAAGGTCGAGGCGAATGGGCTAAGGAAGATAAGGAAAAAGCGGACACCTTCGCCGGTTACCTAGAGGATACTTTTAAACCCATCCAGGGCCAACCGGTCCAGGATAGCGACAATCGCTCGAATACAGAAACGGAATATCGACTACCAGCAGCACCGCTCTCGGAACTTAAAAAATTATTGAAATCATTAAAGCCGAACAAAGCTCCTGATTACGACTTAATCACGGGAGAAATTCTTAAAGCATTGCCGAAGAAAGCACTTAAACTTTTTTTTTTCTCGTTAATGCGGCACTTAGATTAGAATATGTACCAAACCAATGGGAAGTCGCAGAAGTTATCATGGTTCCGAAACCCGGGAAACCGCCGACTGAAGTTACGTCGTATAGACCAATTTCTCTTCTACCAATCATCTCCAAAGCATTTGAGAGAATTCCACTTAATCGACTCTTACCGGATCATCAGTTTGGTTTCAGAAGCAAGCATTCCACCATAGATCAAGTACATCGAATAACTGATGTAATTGAAAAAGCGCTAGAACAAAAGTTAATTTATTCAACCGTTTTTCTTGACATCTCACAAGCCTTTGATAAAGTACACAAAGGCTTGGAGTACAAACTACGACCTGTTCTACCAGAACAGCTATATAATATTCCAAGATCCTACCTATCCCACAGACTCTTCCGTGTTAAACACGGAAATTAATATTCCGAGCTGAAGGCGATAACGGCCGGTGTACCGCAGGGTAGTGTTTTAGGCCCGCTATTATACTTACCTTATACTCGTGATATCCCACAGATAGAAGGCACTGTGTTAGCAACGGTTGCCGATGACACTGCCATCCTGGCAACAGGTAAAACGGTTGAAGCAGCAAATGTCAAACTACAGTATGCTGTAGATCGTGTAAGTAATTGGACAAAGGTTTGGCGGATCGCGCTCAATGAAACCAAATATGTTCACGTTGACTTTACCTACAGAAAAATAAATAACTTAGCAGTTTTCATAAACGCAGCGCAAATTCCGTTCGCAAGCGAGGCGAAGTATCTCGGAATGACACTTGATGCGAAATTGAAATGGAAAACTCACGTTAAAAAAAAAACGCGGAGAACTCGAACAAAGGTATCGGGAATTGTACTGGCTATTAGGAAAGTATTCCAATCTCAGTATTTATAACAAACTGTCGGACTCGCGCACGAAGGGTTCCGTACCATCTGTATATATAAATATGAAAGAGACTATGTATGTTACCTCATCAGTCATCACATTAAATCACATTTTTTGTATGATGACAGATCTTGGTTGCAGGCAGGTTATAGGCATATTACTTTCATAATCAAAAATCTCCATGATGAGATAGTTGATCATCAAAGTGTAAATTGAATTCAAATCAACTATCTTACTTGACAGCAGCGATGTGAAAAGGTGAATAAGAATAATGGGAAATATTGGAAAAAGGTTTGCAGCTAGGATTAATACATCAAAGACACAAAAGAGATCAAAGCTGGGAAGTTTGCTACTGGTTGTGGGATATTGTCGACTAACCTTAGTTCAGTATGTGACCAAGGGAATTTTTTGGATGAAAATAATGTCTGTTGTATGGGAGCCCCCCTTAAATATTCAATATATTAATATATTTGTTCTGTTGTTAGTATTTGTCGTGGTAGCGGCAACAGATATACATCATCTGTGACAATTTCAACTCTCTAACTATCACGGTTCATGAGATACAGCCTGGTGACAGACGGACGGACGGACCGCGAAGTCTTAGTAATAGGGTTCCGTTTTACCTTTGGGTACGGAGCCCTAAAAACTACTGGATGAGTTCAAGAGCTCAGTTGTAGTCTAACACTTAAAATACGTTTGAAGGGAGGTGTTTTTTAGTGAGTAGGAATCTCACACTACTATGAGCACACGCTGTCGGTCCTCATAGTGTCTTTTGAAGATTTTCACCTACCCTCGCCAAAAAAAACAAAAAAAAAAATCAACGAAGAGCAAGCAGTAACTACAATATACACGCGTAATTTAAACAAATAGGTGAGACATTTTAACAGACGGTTTAGAGAAAACTACCACGTCAAAACACATCGATACCGCAAACGTCTAGCAAACATGTAGCATTCGACGCACTGCAAAGACAGAACAGTAGACTCCTGTCAAGACTCAAACTCTTATACAGCAGTTTACCGGCAGACAAAATGCTGAGGTCAGAGCACTGAAGTCACTAATCTTCAACAATTTATTAAAGAAAATTAAAAAAATCTGCAAGCTTGTATTAGAACAATAGAAGAAATCAAAATGACATAGAGGATCTGTAGCATCCGTGAACGTCTATTACGTACAATGAGCATTGATCCAGAGAACACCACGACTCTTTATGAGGAGAAAGTGGTGACCGTGGGGGCTATCTTCCAAAAGTGTACAAGGTGTGTAATAGCATTCGTCCGAACTGTAATATGAAGGACTGAGTCCTGCTTTCTACCTTCGAAATGATCCAAGATCAATAAGATCAGTGACGATTTTATGACAAAAAATTTGTGTGCGGGCCCCGCAAAGCCCACATGACTAACTTCCCAGTGGGAAATATGAATACACGCATTTAATTTCATATTTTTTTCATTTTTATAAGTCTTATGTTTATGCCGATGAACATCGAAATACTGTTTTCAAATAATCAAGATCTTTACACATACGGAAAGGTTTAATTGAGCTCAATCCCGAACACCAATGGCCTACATATAAACACTTGCTTCTACACTTAATACAATGTTTGATGAATAGTGAAATTTTCTCATTCAAGTTATCAAGAAACCATCAATTTGGAGATATCTCAGCAATACTATTCATCAACTAAGATTGCTGAACTAACATTTCTTCACTTGCAAGTAACTAAAAAAACAATATTGATAACATACTACACTGTAGTTATTTAATTTCTACCGACCGATTTTGATGGAAACTTAAGCAGTTCTAAGCTACAGTATTGCGCGTCGAATGAAATTGATCTCATGTCAATATCATCTTTGGTTCTCGAGATAGTCGAAAAATCCCGAACGCACATACGCACATACTCACACAGTAATCTCTATAAAAGCGTTGGATTTGTATTCTGGAGACCTTGTTACGTGGAGATATGTCAAAATCTTGCTCTAACAGGATTGCTATTTCATTTCATCTTACTTTCAAATTGGTTTTTGCCGATATCTTAAACGAATTTTAATTGATGTTGCAAAATGGTGTATTTTAACCATAAACAAACATGAGACATATAACCCACAGAAGTCGGTGATATACTCGTTTTATACAAGCTGATTGAAGTCTCGACAGGATTCAACTTAACTGGTTATAAAATGTGTAAGCAAAAAGGTAACTTAGAGTAGGAAATGTTTCAGCTACAATAGATTAAAAACAGAAATAAATTTGTGACGTCATGTGGCGTTTAGTTTGAATGCAGTCAAATTGGATCGGAGTCGTTGTATCTGTTGTCCCCATTTGACTCTGCTATCTTAATTGTAGTCTTTTGACCAAGGTAATGTCGTCATATAGCCAGTACAATTCCTGACTAAAACTTCTCGCTAACTAGATGAGTCAAAATAGACGAAACCTTTAATTGCCGTGGTTGTGACTCCGTAGTTTTTAGTTTAGGTGGTGTTGATGCCCATTCTGTCAAATGGACGCGTGTTTGAAAAGTGACATTTCATTACATTTCTTGTACGAGTATACAAGCTTTCGTAATTCCTCAATTTCATAAAAAGTTATATTGATACTAGAATGAGTGAAATATCTGAAGAAATACGCTACGTGGTACTTTTTTCTATAAGAAAGATAAAAACGAAAAAACATGCCGAAAAACTTGTGAAGTGTACGATGAGTTTGTTGTGAGTGAACGATGAATCTTGGAGTAATTTTCTGGATTTGTTTGGAGAGGAACTGCCCATTATGAGCTGTTATAATATGTCGAAACGGTCAATTTGCTCCTCTACTGTACAAAACTCGGCCCTTTGAACGAAGCAATCAAGAACGAGCTACCAAAATTGGCCAATAGGTCACATATATCTTTGATATCTCGAAACAAATTGACGGAACTTGATTAAAAGTTTTGATGTATACACCATATAGCCTGGACCTTACATCGTCTGACTAATTTTGTTTCGGTTTCTGTAAAACTCTCTTAAAGGTAAAAAATTGGCCTAAGGAAACAGTCGCTGAAAGTCACTAGGCCAAGTTTTGCACCGATAAGCCACAGAAGTCAGTGATACCAAAAGAATTATTTTTTATAACCAATTATCGGCACCCGCGTTTTCAAAACACGACCTCATATTCCTCACATTCGATTTTGACACAAACCGTTCTACGAACACAGGAACGTGCACCTTCCGCAATTTTAAAAATATAAATTATGTTGCTCTTGAATACAATTTCCGCTCTATTCCTTGGAATTCCGTATATAGTATGACTTCGGCAGATGACCAAACAAATTTTGTTCAGGATAACTTAAATTGTATCTTCGATACATGTGTTCCTATATCAACAAGAAGTATAAGGGCCAAAACAAAGGCTTGGTTTACGAATGAAATTCGCTATTTAATTAGTCAAAAGAGATCAGGCGTATCAAAGATGGAAGATATACCGTATTCAAGTGTTTTTATCAATTTATAAACAAAAAAGAAATGATGTTGTGCGCGTGGTGAGATGCGCTAAGAAACGGTTTTACTCACAAAAAATTATTACAAATATGGATGGCCGTAAACTGTGGAATAATTTAAGACAGTTAGGGATGGGTAAACAGAAGTTAACTTGTACAAACGACGTTGATAGTAACGAACTAAACCGTAAATTTTTGTCAAATTCAGATGCAAACTATTCGTACAATGAAACTTTGTCAAATAATGCCTCAGTAAGTTCTAACGTGGATGTAAATACAATATTATCTTTTACTAGAATAGAGAGCACCGATGTACTGGAAAGTCTCCTAAATATAAAGAGTAATTCTGTAGGTATAGATGGAATTCATCCGAAGTTTGTTAAGATTATTTTACCGTTATTACTTCCGTATATCACACACATTATTAATACTATTTTTATGACCGGTGTTTTCCCTAGTAAATGGAAACAAGCCAAAATAATACCTATTCCAAAAAACTCAACAGGTAATGAGTTTAGGCCAATATCAATTCTTCCTTACTTATCTAAAATTTGTGAACGAATTATGCATGAGCAACTAAGCGAATACATCAAAAGGCGTCATTTCTTATTTTCTGCTCAGTCTGGATTTCGGGCCAAGCATAGTTGCATTACAGCAATTTTGAATGTTGTTGAAGATATAAGGTCAGAATTAGATGAAAATCATGTCACTTTCCTTGTCCTTCTTGACTTTTCAAAGGCATTCGATAAGGTCAATCACCTTATCCTTGTTAATAAACTTCGTCAACATTTCAACATGTCGTCTATGGCTACAAATTTAATTTTGTCCTACCTTACTGGTAGAACAAAGGCTGTGTATTTGAACAATTCACTCTCAGAATATCTTCCCTTAGTAAATGGCGTTCCTCAAGGATCGATTTTAGGGCCGCTTCTGTTTTCCCTCTAATATTATTCTGAATTCATTGAAACACTTTTATGCTAATGATATTCAAATTTATAAAAGCAGTCCTCTTGGTCTAATCGAAAACTGTGCCTATGATGTGAATGAAGATCTTAAACGAATATCAGAATGGTCGTTGAAAAATGGTTTATCGCTTAATCCTAGCAAATGTAAATGTTTGGTAATTTCTATGAAGAAGTTAGAGCTTACTTACTTTCCAATGATTAAACTTGGAGATTTTTCAATTGAATTTGTAGAAAATTCGAGTAATTTGGGTCTAGTATTTAACAGAACATTAACGTGCAATAATCATATAATCGAAATTGTTGACAAAACATATCTAGTTTTACGAACTATATGGACTGCTCAACAATTTACACCTCTATCCACGAGAATGTTTTTAGCTAAAACACTAGTTACTCCAGTGCTCTTATATGGCTGTGAAATATATAATAATTGTGACAGTAAAAGTAAAAGAAAGCTTCAAATGGCATTTAACGGTACCCTTCGTTATATTTATAACCTTAGAAGATTTGACCACATATCTCATCTGGAAACTAATCTGTTAGATATCTTTTCTAAATTACATTAAGTTTCGTACTCTGATTCTTCTATACAAGATAATAAAGACAAGGCAACCAAAATATCTCTATAACAAGATCAGGTTTTCGGCGTCAAATAGATCAGCCAGTTTGATTCTTCCACAATTCACCTGCCAAACATCTGAAAGACAGTTTTTTATTTCTGCTATCCGCGTTTGGAATACACTGCCGCGCAATCTAAGAGAACTAAATGACATCAACAAAGTTAAAAAAGAATTAATGTTATACTTCAATACTCTAAGCAATTAACCTAATTTCAAATCTTCACCATCCTTTCTTTCTTCAAGCAAAACCAAATTCTTTCAATTCTTAACTTCATTGTTTTTTTTTGTTTTAAATAATATTTTCTTAAACTTTCACAATCTCATAAGTTCGTCTTAATGTGAAATGTTATGCTGTTACATGAATAAACAACAGACCTTAAACAAAAGTTTTACACCGATGAAATTATGAAGCTACTTCAAGCACATTAAACAAGCGAGAGAAAAATAGACCTAGATCTTTTAGAAACTAATTAAGCTTGTCGGAAAGAAATCATTCACCTTAATAAGGTACCACATCTGTGTTCTTTTCCTAGCTAGGTGACAAATCTTAATGATAACTGTATATATTATCTACGGTTGCCAATTATCGATAATTTTTTTTGACTTACCCTGATCGAATGTCGATGAAGAAAGGGACTCGGCGTCCTAAAATACATACATTCCTTTATAGTAAGCAGCATTGAATTGACTGCGATTATAATAAATTCTCACTTACAGATTGTTTTCCAAAATATGTTGTCGCTTCGAAAGCGTCAAAGTTTTTCGGTATTACGATCGTGTTTGGCACATACCCAATTTGGCCATTCGATTTTCTCGCTTTCCACCAGTTCCGAGAGTCATCAATAATCTACAACAAAATAGAAAAGAAGAAACATCACAACATTCCCCTCTCAATGTCAATCCAAAAAGAGGAGTCCAAAATCCTACCTCTAAGTACTCTCCCTTTTCTACTGATAGTTCTCTATCTGTCTTGGCCTTTCTCTCATACGTAACCTCAGCTATTTTGACATTTCTCGACTGTAGTCTTTTGTGCCAAGTATTGTTCTTATCACTATTGATGAGTTTGTTTTCGGTCTCGGTAATCAAGGGCTTTACATACGGTACAGGCTCATCGACGGAAAAATCGGGCGACCAGTCATCAAAGAATATCGGATGATAGGCACCTTTGTGATCCTTAAATTGATCTTTCGGTATAGTCCAATTAACTCCCAAAGAATGCCAGAACTCCAGCTCACTATTACTCACATTCGCCTCAAGAAAACTTATAGTTTCCCTTCGCAGGAGTGGGTTAACGACTGATTGTGGTATACTCGCGCCAGTATACACGTCATCGCAAACCTCAGCGATAGTGCGCAGTGACACAAACATGTCATGTATGGGGGCTTTCGGATCCTTAATGTGGTTTTTTAGGCGATAAATGAAATTGAAGCCCAATTTGAATTTAGCAAATATATCGACAAATTCACTTTCGATTGGAGGTCTTGCACGTAAAATTAATAAACCCTCGCCATGTGGATTGCTATTCAGTCGGTTTTCCCTTTTCCGGATTTCCAATTCGTTAAGGGCTTCATGGGCGAAATTGAGGCGCAAGATGAATTTTTCAATGTCTTCGAAGCAGTGATTCACGACCATGATATTACGTTCTGCATTGACTTTGTCATCCTCGTCGCTGCTATTGATCATTGCATCTCGAATACCATATTGATCCTTGTCGTTGGCGACAAGGTTTGGTTTCGGTGTCGTCCCCTTCTGTTCCCGACGTTGGTTAACTGGTTTGCCGCTTCGAATGAGTTTCAAATCTTCAACTAAGTGGACTGCCGAGATATCGTCGACCTGAATTATTAGTTGTTTTCATAATGCAAATATATTTTAGAAAAAAAAAAAAGAAAAAAAAAAAGCATTTACCTGGAATACATGCATTTCAGTGTTGCCCAGTGATGAGCCTGAAACGCCAAAGATGATAATGTTGTTGTATGTTTCGGATGATTCTGTGGAGATGAATGCGGTGGGTTCCTGAATCAGTGATCCCGGAAAACTTTCGATTTCAACCTAGAATAAATTTGAGAATATTGGATAACCGAATATCCAAGCTTTTGCTCAGAGAGGTCGATAATACCGATAAAGCACCTGCGACCAATGTCTTACCTTATGTTGATCTAAGATCATCACCCATTGGGAGCTAAAGCTTATTAACATTTTCTGAGGCCATATCCCTGTCGTTCGATCCATCTCCATTAAGAGTTTCATCTTTTCAATTGGATGCCTCAATTCCGATTCATGTTTTACCTTAAAAGTGGCCAAATGCTGCAGTGCATACGTCGGCTTGTCATCATAGTCTACTTCGTCCTGGTGATGATGCAATGTCTGATTCTGATTCTGGATTTGATACAGTGAACTTCGATTATCAGCAATCGAATTGCCATCTGTGGAAGTGCGTCCCATAGCGCATCAAATTGTCAAGTACTTGATACTTCTAGAATATGGAAAATGTTTTATCGCCGTACTGTACTGCAATACCTATATATGTATGACTTGTTTATAGTTTCTATATACATATGTATATCTAGAACAATGATGAATTTATTGCGGCTTGATAAGGGGTTGATATACATATGTATACACATCTTTTTAATCATGACGTAACGGTGTAAGTATTTGAACTGATTCAATACCATCATATCGTTAAATGTCAAATTTAAATTTATTACCCACACGAACTGTGGCGACTAAACGAATTAGTCATCCCTATAATCTTAGTTAATTACGCTAAAAGATAACAGTTGCAGATAGGTATTTCCTGTTTGATTTTTTGTCTACTATCTGAATATTAAATCAATTAATTCAAAATCATCTTACAACGTCAGGTACTGTCGCTTATAAGTGTAAATTAATTAAGGTCCGACCAGTCGTCTACAATTATAACCTTAACCTTATCACTTCAGACAACCGTTATTGTATGTGAAACTAACATGACCAACATGCAACCTGCAGTGTGCTCTGTGCATTTATAAACGGCGAGAGCGCCATGGCGCAGTAGGTAGTGTGTTCGCCTCTGACGCCGATGACGCGGGATCGAATCTCGACAACAGCCATGTCATCGAACGTGTTTTTCACGGTACTTCTCCTCAGCGGGGTACTGATAAAACCCCCTGAAGTATAGTTGCCGGAAAGCTGCAATCGCAGGAGACCGCTAGGACCTTCGATCAAGTCTCCCTCAAGCCCTCTCAGGTCCCAATGCAATCTGCAGAAACCATAGAACAGCAATGGAGTCGTTGTCAGAAAGCCATTAGAGAGGCCGCCTCAGATATACTCGGTTTCGAGCCACCACCGTCGAGAAACCCCTGGTTTGATGATGAGTACAGACAGGCTCATGTAGAGAAACAGAATGCATACATGGCCACATTGCATCGACGGACGAGAGCTGCCCGCGAGCTCTATGAACAGAAAAGGAGGGAGGAGCATGCGCTTCTGAGAAGGAAAAAGAAGGAGCACGAGAAGCGCGAGATCGAGGAGATGGAGAGATGTTACTGCAGGAACGACGTTCGAAAATTTTACCAGAAAGCAAAACGAACATGCCAAGGCTATAAAGCCAGAACAGAAGCCTGTAGAGATGAGCACGGACAACTAGTAGTGGAGTCACAGTCGATGCTGAGATTGTGGAAGGACCACTTCTGCAGACTGTATAACGGCGATGATAGTCAAAATGCCGCCGTCAGGCAGAGCGAACCATTCACAATGGACGAAGATGAAGGAGAATCCCGTCCACCCGACCTAGACAATGTTAAGATAGCGACATCGAAACTTAAGTCTTATAAAGCTGCTGGAGCAGACGGACTTCCCGCGGAGCTGTTTAAAGCAGCTGGCGATGAGCTGGTTAGGAACATGCACCAACTCATCTGCAAGATATGGTCGGAAGAATGGATGAATGGAATGGAATGGAATGGAATGGAATCTCAGTATCGTTTGCCCGGTCCGTAAGAAAGGAGACCCCTATGACAGCGCCAATTACAGAGGGATAAGCCTCCAGAACATCGCATACAAGATCCTCTTTGCCGAACTGTGTAAGTACCTGAAACCGTTCGTGGACAATCTGATAGGTTCCTACCAGTGTGGTTTCAGGCCAGGAAAATCCACGATAGACCAAAATTTACACAACGGCAGATCTTGGAGAAGACCCATGAATTCCAGGTCGACACGCACCATCTTTTCGTCGACTTTAAAGCCGCGTATGACAGTGTTTATAGAGACGAGCTATACAGAGCCATGTCATGTTTTAACATTCCTGCCAAACCCGTCAGACTATGCAGGATGACTATGGAGAACTCTCGCTGCTCCATTAAGGTCGGAGTTTAACTAACCGACCCCTTTGATGTTAAAAAAGGTTTTAGACAGGGTGACGCACTGTCATGTGATTTCTTCAACATTATTCTTGAAAAGATCGTGCGGGACTCTGCGGCCAATACAAGAGGTACGATCTACTTCAAGTCCACACAATTGATTGCCTACGCAGATGACATTGACGTTATTGGACGAACAAAGCGAGACGTCAATGTGGCGTTCACAAGCATTGAAGCAGAAGCGGCGAAAGTGGGTCTAAGGGTAAATGGGGACAAGACCAAATATATGCTGTCATCCAAGAAAGACACACAATACCGACGTCTTGGTCAGAACGTCACCTTCGGCAGCTATATTTTTGAAGTAGTCAAGGACTTCGTCTACCTTGGCTCGGTAGTGACAAGAAGCAACGACACCAGCGCTGAGATAAAACGCAGAATAACTTTTGCCAATCGCTGCTTCTTCGGGCTCAAGAGGCAATTGAGTAGTAGAGCCCTCTCTCGAAAAACTAAGGTTTCCCTCTACAAAACCTTAATCATCCTGGTCCTCCTCTACGGCGCTGAGGCTTGGACGTTGTCAAAAGCGGATGAAGAGGCTCTTGGACGTTTCGATAGGAAAATTCTGCGTGCAATTTTTGGTCCCGTTTGTGTAAACGGAGAATGGAGGAGGAGATTCAACCAAGAACTGTACGGCTGTCTTGTTAGACGTCTTCGGATCCAACGTCTAAGATGGCTAGGCCATGTAGAGCGAATGGACATCAACGTTCCGGCCCGAAGAGTCTTCGACTCTAACCCCGAGGGACGACGCAGCAGAGGACGACCGCATTTAAGGCGGCGCGCACAGCTGGAAGGGGACCTCAACCAACTGGGCGTTCGGCACTGGAAGCGGCTGGCCGAAGATCGGGCCGGCTGGAGAGGCTTGTTGGTTGAGGCCCTGGTTCACCCCGAACTGTAGCGCCATCAAAGTAAGTAGGTAAGTATAGTTGTTAATAAAAGCTTCTCGAATCTCGCTTTTCGGAGCCGGCAATAAACTGTAGGTCGCTTTCACCTATGGGAAAATAAAATCTTACACAACATGGGTGATTAAGAGAAGCTCGGCTTTGGTCCTTCATGGACTATAACGCCGGGCCATACGAATCTACCATTGAAGCAAATTTTTGTATGCGAGCAAAAATGCATACAGAAAACACAAAACAGGTAAGTAAAACTCAGGGAAAGGGAGCAGAGTGTGAAATATCCACCCCGCGAAACCCATTCCGGAGGAGCTCAGTGTTACTGCGAACACCCCTAAAGTTGAACACTGAGGAGCCGTCAAGCGTGAGGCCACTCGGGGTTAGCAACGCAAACCCTAGAGGAATGGATGGAGGGACGAAAACTGCGGATCCCAACGAAGGAAAACCAGAAAGTGATGCTCTGAATATCCTCGGCAAAAGAATTGAGGATCTGATGAGCTACTATAAAGGCAAAAATAATGTTCACCACGAAATCAGGAGACTGACAAGCCTGATCCGATCAGCTTATGACAAGCTAGTTGACGTGGGACATTCAAGACATACGAGGGACCAATGTGGCTGTACTCCCGTGACCGCGACAAAAGCAACGCAAACAATGGAGGAGATAGGTAGCCGAGCACTCCTAATCGGTCCAATTGCAGCAAAACCCCCTGCTAACCAAGAGAAGGAGACAGGCGAGACACCAAAAAGGAAAAGGGACACAACACCCAAGAGTGCATCGCGTCCGATCTTGTTCGCTAAACAGCTCCCACCACCGAAAAAGAAAAAGCCAATGGAAAAAGGCACCACGAAAGATGACCCACCCATGGAAAGTGGAATACCCGCCCAGCCTCAGACGAAAGGGAATCAACTTGAATCCGAATGGATAAAACCGAGGCCACGGGCAAAAGATCGGAGAAAACCAACCCGCCCCGACGCGTTGGTCCTAAGGGCAAAGGGCAATCTAACGTACGCAGACATGCTGCGGAAGGTAAAGAGCAACCCTGAACTTAAAGAACTTGGCGAAAATGTGAACCGTATCAAAAGAACGGCGAAAGGAGACCTGCTCATCGAGCTTAGGAGATCCGCTAACCCGCAGGTCGCGAAATTCGAGGATAAAATCAAAAGTACTCTGGTTGAGCAAGCGGAAGTGAAGGTTCTTACACAGGAGACGCTGATTGAGATCAAGGATCTTGATGAAGTCACCACGAAAAAGGACGTATTTAATGCGTTATCAGAAAGCTTGTTGAGTACCAGTGCAACTAAAGCACTGACAATTACCTCTCTTAGGAAGGCCTACACTGGTACCCAAACGGCGACTGCGAGTTTACCAGCAGAAGCAGCCAAGCAGCTCATCGCAATAGAAAAAGTGCGTATAGGATGGGTCATGTGCCGAATACGCGAGAACCTAAGTCCAACCAAATGCAACAAGGGCATGGAATTCGGACATATAGTTAGAACCTGCAAAAGCGCAAGCGACTGGTCCAAACATTGCTTACGGTTCGGTAAAAGTGGGCATATAGGGAAACAATGTAACGAGGACCCCAAATGTCTGCTCTGCCAAGGCAAGACGGGCATCGACAATAACCACATCACGGGAAGCCGCAGGTGCCCATCGCACCAACGAGCTTTTAGGGAGCTGTTGCTAAAACAATGAAATTACTACAGCTAAACCTAAACCATTGGGAAGCGGCCCAAGCTCTTCTTACGCAAACAATTCGCGAGTTAGAGATAGATGTCGCAATCCTTAGCGAACTATATCGACAATATAATAAAGATGTATGGACGGCGGATACCTCAGGCAAAGCCGCAATATGGACCTGCGGTAAGCAGCCCTTCCAAGAAACGGAACTGATGCCTGACACATTTTTTGTTCGGGCTAAAATTGATGGCTATCATATCTACAGCTGTTATGCTCCTCCGAGCCTTACTATCGAGGACTTTGATAGCTTCCTTAGTAGGTTGGCAATGGATGCCAGAGGACGGAGTCCGGTCTTTATAGCTGGGGACTTTAACGCTTGGTCCAGAGAATGGCGCTGCTCAAGGACGAACATTCTTCTTCTTCTTAGTGGGCGCTACAGTTCGGGGTGAACCTGGGCCTCAACCAACATGCCCCTCCATCTAGCACGATCTTTCGCTAGCCTTTTCCATTGCCGCACACCCAGTTGGCTGAGGTCAAGGACGAACATTAGGGGAGGCAATCTACTGGAAGCCTTAATGGTCCTCGACGTAGTGCTCCTAAACAGCGGTAAGGAGCACACATTTTGCAGAAATGGGATGGGTTCGATAATCGACCTTATTTTTGTAAGCAGCAGCCTTGCTCGGAAAACAACATGGAAGGTCAGTCCCCTCTATACCCTCAGTGACCACCAAGCTATACTGTGTGAAATCACAAAGGAAGAAAGGCAACAAACAAATGCACTGAGGAGAATAGCCCACAAGCTAGGGTGGAAGACGAATTCATTCGACGAAGAGGCTTTCGCCCTTATGATTGCGGATGCTTCTTTGACGGGTACTGCCAAGGAGAAGTCTACTCAGCTAACTGCCTACATCGCAGCGGCATGCGACGCATCCATGGCAAGAAGACCAACAAATACACGCTACCCACCAGTTTACTGGTGGAATGAGGACATTGCGCTGCTACGCGCTTAATGTCACCGCACAAGGAGAAAGTATCAGCGCAGCAGAGGAAGGGACAGCACCACCGAACTTCACTATGTATACAAAGCAGCGCGAAAAGAGTTGAAAATGGCAATGGTCATGAGTAAACGTCGGAGCTTCGCCGAGCTATGGCGAGCGTACCAAGTGGTAATGAAGAAACTGAAAGTTTTTTCTGTACTCGAGTTTCGAGTACAGATGTGTTGGAACAATTAGTCGAATGTCTATTCCCACGGCAGCCGGAAATTCCATTGAATAACGAGTCGTCTACAGCAGCCCAGCAAGTTCCTAGGATAACTCCACAAGAGATCCTTGAGGCATGTGAAAGGTTCGAAAACAAAAAAGGCCCTGGACCAGATGGGATCCCCAATGTCGCCCTGAAAGCGGCGATTAAAACCAGAATGGATCTATTTGTTAACATCTACAACACCTGCCTGAGTGAGAGAGTTTTTCTTGAACAGTGGAAGAAACAGAGGCTTGTGCTGCTACCCGCCCGGTTTGTATGTTGGACATGGCAGGAAAAATTCTGGAGCGCATCATCAGCAATAGATTGGAAGCTGCGATTGAAGAAGCAGGCGGACTATCAGCACGCCAGTATGGCTTCCGGAAAGCACGCTCGACGATGGATGCCATTAGGGAAGTAGTCGACACTGCGAAAAGGACCATAGAAGGAAGACAATGGTGGAGAGGTGCAAGGCAGTACTGTTGCATCATAACACTGGACGTTAAAAACGCGTTCAACACGGCGAGTTGGAAACATATACTTGAAGCACTCCGAAATATGAGGACACCAACTTACATCAGTGAAATTTTAAGAAACTACTTCCGGCTAGGGTGTTGCTTTAAGAAACAGACGATGGTGTATAGGAATATGCAGTAACTGGAGGAGTCCCCCAGAGCTCAGTTCTGGGTCCGATACTGTGGAACCTGATGTACGACGGCGTACTCCGACTTGAAATACCAGCTGAGGCTAAAATTGTCGGATTCGCGGACGACATCGCAATAGTGGTCACTGCAAAATTACTGGAAGAAGTTGTTCAATTTAGCATCGAAGCCATTTTGACTGTTCGACAGTGGCTAACGTCAGTCGGCCTTACGCTAGCTGAACAAAAAACCGAAGCTGTCCTCGTCACCAGCAGAAAAGAAACGAGAGACGAGAAAGACGAGAAGACAGTGGGTGGGCATGAAATAACATCTAAGCCAGCTTGGCGTTATGATAAACTCAAGACTTACATTTAAAGAACACCTGGAGTATGTAAGCAACAAATCCTCTCGTCTGAGTACCTCCATTGCGCGGATCATGCCGAATTTAGGGGGGCCAGGATACAGCCGTAGACTACTTTTAGTAGTCACATCCGCAGTGCTTTATGCATCGCCATTTTGGGCCGGAGCTATGAAGGTGACTTCATACAAAAGAGGGATTTCAGCAGTAAACCGATTATATGCGCTAAGAGTAAGCAGCGATTATCGCAGAACCTCGGAACACTCGGCCTGCGTCACAACAGGTGTGTTACAAAAAAGTGTGTAGCGAATAGACAGGAGGAACGGCTAACCCATGCTGAAGCAAACACAACAGGAAGAAGTAGAAGCCTAGCTGAGTGGCAACAACGCTGGAACCTCTCAACTAAGGGCCGTTGGACTTATCGCCTTATCCCGAGCATAGAGGCTTGGATGAACCGCAGACATTGTAAAGTAAGCTTCTTCCTCACCCAACTGCTTACGGGACATGGTTGCTTCAAGTCATACCTGTATAAGTACAGGAAGGTCCAACGTGCAGAAATATCCCTGAAGACGCGGAGCACGTATGTATGTATACTTCCACTGCCCACGTTTCCAATTACAAAGAGAAGCATTACAAGGAGTACTGGGTGAAACACCAACCCCAGAAAACTTAGTACACCATATGCTAGAAACGGAAAGCAAGTGGAACGCAGCGAGCGCTTGTGCCAAAGACATATGCCAGGAGTTAGGCAAACTAGAGCGAGAAAGAAGAGTAAGGGAAGAAAACGCCAACAGAGTGGAAGCGAGCGACATATCGAGACTTGACACATAGCCAAACGCAAATGCGTGGAGAGAAGACGAGAGCTACGGCTGAAGTCGCCCCCGATGACGAAGTGCTTACGGCGGTACCGTGGCGGACACCGAGGACCAGAAGCAGGGGGTTAAGTCTCACACACTAGCTTTCGTTGCTTTCCACCTTCTTACAAAAAAAAAAAAAAAAACAATGTTGAAGACTGACGAAGTGACGACATCAACCATCATACTCCGATTTGCAATTTGGTTATGAAGTTGTATGTTAAAGTCAGTGTGTTGCGTATTTAATTAGTACTTTGCTTAACGATGCATACACTTGTCGTTGTTTGATTGCAATTCTTGCATAGGAATTCCTAGCCTTGTGACAGTGATGATTTGTTTCGGTAATACACAAAACGCCAAGCACTCATGCACATACAAATTTATAGTAAAAAAATTGCGTTACGAATCGGAAGTGTAGCGCTTCTAAGGAGCTATTATTTTGTAAGTAGGTTTTAAAGGTAATTCTTTTATGTATCGCTTTTAGAAGGTCTCCCTTGTTAGCCGCACAGTTCTGAACTAAGACTTCTGTGATAAACCAGCAGCTTATTAAACACACCGAGATTTGATCCCGACAATTTTCGCTTGATGTTGTCGAAAGTAACCCATTTTTCACCACCAACCACCATCCGCTTTTGCAATGTTTCAGTTTTGCCGCGATTCAACAGCGATTCGCAGAATTCAGTTTTCAAGATCTTTTTGCATCAACTTTTGTGGCACACTTACATCTATTTTTTTGTATCTAGTCTTATTAAAATGGTTCCAGACAGTTTTTTGTGCAATTTTTAGCTTCTAGGCAAACGACCCCGACCAGAATGGCGGTTGTGCGGCGGGCTAACAATCCGCCCACGTAAAAAACCTAAAAGTTATGAATGAGCAAGATGCCTCGGATACACGGTAGCACAAGATTCCCTCGAAAGCGAATCCACACAGCAACCTGGCGATCTCCGGACCGTCGAACCGCCAACCAAATCGACCATGTGCTCATTGACGCAAGGCACTCGTCAAACATCCTGGATGTGCGAACATTCAGAGGGGCAAAGGTCGACTCTGACCACTTCCTCGTAGCAGCAAGATTCAGAGCTCGACTGTCCAATGTCAGAAAGCTGCACCAGCCCATCAGGAGGGGGTTCGACATTGGGTGCCTGAGCACACTAGAGGTTGCCAGAGTCTACAGGGAGCAGCTGAACGAAAGACTCTACGGTATGCCTACGTCGAGCACAAATGCCATTAATATGTGGCTGCATTGCCGCTCAGCTATTCAGGAAGTAGCCGAAACCACCTTAGGATACCTACCACCCCCGACAAGAAACCCGTGGTATGACGGCGAGTGTGAGCAGAAAAAGGCAGCAACCGACGAGGCGTACCAAAAGGCGCTGCAGAGGAAAACCAGGGCAGCGCAAGAAAAGTGCCGAGCCAGAAGAAGGGAGGAGAAAAAACTACTGCGACAAAAGAAAAGAATCTTCGCAGCCTCCCAGCTCAAGGATATCGAGGAGTCTAGGGATAAACATAAAATACGAGCCTTTTACAAGAAAGCCAAAGGCCTTGCAGGATGCTACAAAAAGGGCACCCTAGCTCTTCGAAACTGCGAGAGTAATCTTGTCACCGACCCGCAAGGAATAGTGGATGTATTTAAGCAGCACTTCCAGCAGCTGCTTAACGAGCATGACCAAGAGAGAGTGGTAGGGACCGAGGAAATCCCAAAGTAGCCGCTAAAGTAGTCCTCCCACCCAGCATCGAAGAAGTAAGCATAGCTATTCAGAAGCTGAAGAACAGCACGGCCGCAGGCTCAGAAGGCTTGCCATCAGAGCTCTTCAAGGCTGGCGGCGATGTTCTGGTAGGGAGCATGCACCAGATCATCTGCAGAATTTGGGAAGATGAAAGCATGCCCGGCGACTGGAATGCCAGCTCTATATGCCCCATCCACAAAAAAGGCGATCCTACCTCTTGCAAGAACTATAAAGGTATATCCCTGCTCAATGTCGCATACAAGATCCTGTCCAGCTTATTGCGTGAACGTCTAAAGCCATTTTGCACTGCACTAATCGGCAGCTACCAGTGCGGCTTCCGGCCCGGCAATTCAACTATAGACCAAATTTTCACATTTCGACAAATCCTGGAAAAGACCAACGAGTTTCGAATCGATACACGCCATCTTTCATCGATTTCAAAGCCGCATACGACAGCATTCATCGTGAAGAACTGTGGCCGAATTCGAGATGCTAAAAAACACGCGATGCACCGTGCAATTTGGTTCTAGGACCTCGGAACCATTCGAAACATGCATCGGATTTCGGCAAGGAGATGCGCTGTCATGTGACTTCTTCAACCTGGTGCTGGAGCAGATAGTGCGATGGGCAGGCGTCAACAGGGAAGGCACTATCTTTTACAAGTCCATCCAGATACTAGGATACGCGGATGATATCGACATCATCGCGTGTTCTCGCCGTAGCATTGTGGAAGCATTCCCGGCGATTGAAGAACAGGCAAAACGAGTTGGTCTTAAGATCAATGAGGACAAAACGAAATACATGCTGTTAAGCAAAAACCAATCCATCGCTCACCACCTGGGACAAAATATAACAATTGACAGCTACAATTTCGAGGTAGTTAAGGAGTTTGTCTACCTCGGGACAAACGTAAATTCCACAAATGACACCACAGTGGAGATCCGGCATAGAATCGCCCTTGGCAACCGTTGCTACTTCGGCTTGTCCAAACAACTGGGGTCAAAACTCCTCACTCGAAAGACCAAAGTCATGCTTTACAAAACGCTCATTCTGCCAGTCTTGCTGTACGGAGCCGAAAGCTGGACGATAAGCAGTACAGCGGAGCTGATTTTGGGCTCTTTCGAAAGAAAAATTCTGCGCCGGATATTTGGTCCTGTCTGTGAGGAAGGTGAATGGAGAAGAAGACACAACCGCGAACTCTACGAGCTGTACCAAGATGTGGATGTAGTCCGGAAGGCAAGGATCCGTCGACTACACTGGCTCGGCCACATCGAGCGCATGGACATCAACGCTCCAGCTAAGAGGGTCTTCGACTCCGAGCCTCCTGGTTCGAGAAGAAGAGGAAGACCGAACCTCCGGTATAAAGACCAAGTAATCGCGGATGTAAGACATCTTGGTCCTGACAACTGGAAGCAGCGTGCCCGGGACCATCAAGGATGGAAGGCAGCTACAGCTCAGGCTCAGATCCTCCATGGATCGCTGGTCTGATAAGTAGTAGTAAGTAGTAGACAAACGAAAGTGCTTTCATGATAGTCTGGCTCGACAATTTCCATCATTTTATTGACATTTTCGACAATTAGCCTTTCAAAGCGTTGTACATACATACTTTCAGAAAGCACTCAACAGAAGTTAATAAAACTTAGAAGGTCCAAATCTTTTAATTGTCATCAAAAAGCAATTTCACAACGATGTTAAAGTCAGAGACGAAGTTAACGATAGCTAATCGCTTTGGAATGTTTAGCAATAAATTCAATCTGTGGCGCAAGGTGTTGATCATGGTATGGAAATATTGCATATTGGTTTCTTAAAACCAAACATTTTATAAATATTCTGCTTTGGGAATATTTAAACATATTTTTATTATAATATCTATTTTTCAAATGGATGCTGGCCTGCTAAAAAGCGAGAAGAGCCACCGCAGTCGAACATCTTGCGGCACTGTTAGTAAGTCCCATTCCCACCTCCTCATTGTGCTATCTGGAGATTTCCTATTGAAATTGAAGACGGGGAAGGGCGAATGGCGAGCCTCCTGCACCAAAAAACAGGATTAGCCGGTTGGGCTACGGCCTAGTAAGCCGTAACCGTAAAAAAAAACCACATACTCCGAAACCACCACAAGCCTCGGATATAACGGACCGGATCTATGTTGGCGACCCTTGCTAAAAACGAAAAAAGGACAATGATCTTCGGCTTTGTACGTGGAATGTTAGGTCCCTAAACAGGCCACGTGCAGCCGAACAACTTGCGGACGCCCTAGACCGCTATAAAGCGGACATCACCGCCATCCAGGAAATGCGATGGAATGGACCGGGCATAAAGCGGATGAAAAACTGCGATATTTACTACGGCGACTGCTATAGGGAGAGAGGGCAACGATTGTTTGGATGCGGATTTGTTGTTCGAGGTGGACTAAGGCACAAAGTCCTAAGCTTTCGGCATGTGAGTGAACGCCTCATAACAATCCGTATCAAGACAAAATTTTGTAACATCAGCCTGATCTGCGTCCACGCCCCCACGGAAGACAAGGATGACTCCGCCAAGGATGAGTTATACGGTCTCCTAGACAGAACGTATGCCCAATGTCCCAGCTATGACATCAAAATTGTACTAGGAGACTTCAATACTAAGCTGGGTAAGGAAAGCATATTTGAACGAGTCATCGGCAAACATAGCCTACACGACACCACCTCCGATAACGGACACAGGCTGATTGATCTTGCTACGGGGCGAAATCTCCTTCTAGCCAGTACGCGCTTCCCGCACCTCGATACACACAAAGGCACCTGGCGGTCTTTTGATCAATCGACTACCAACCAGATTGATCACATCGCAATCGACGTCAGACACTCCACCACTATTCTTGATGTTCGAACTTTCCGAGGGGCTAACATCGACTCGAACCACTATCTTGTAGTAGCCAAGATGCGCTTACGGATAGCACGAACGCAACCGAGTAGAGTAAGAATAAAAAGTTATGACGTCGCAAAGCTACTAACGCCAGAAACCTCTCGTACTCTTACCGATCGCGTCTCCCTTAAGCTCTCCAATACACCTGAATCCTCCACACTATCAATAGAACAGCAGTGGAGCCTTTGCAAACATGCCCTGAAAAGCTCTGCATCCGAAGTTTTGGGTTTCAAGGCTCCACCACGAAGAAACACCTGGTTCGATGACGAGTGCAGGAGGATTAATACAGCGAAGCAGGATGCATATAAGGCCTCGCTGCATAAAGGAACAAGAGCAGCTCGTGAGCTCTACGAGTTAAAAAGAAGGGAGGAGCATGAGCTTCTCAGAAGAAAGTAAAAGAGCTCGAGAAGCGCGTGATTTAGGATTTATAGAGGTGTTACTGCAAGCGTGACGTTCGAAAGTTTCTACAACAGATAAAGCGAACATGCCAAGGTTATAAAACCATAACGGAAGCCTGCAGGGATGAGAACGGACACCTAGTAGTAGAATCGCAGTCGATGCTGAGAATATGGAAAAATCACCTCTGCAGACTGTATAACGGCGATGTTAGTCAATCTACCGCGGTCAGGCAGAATGATCCATTTCTAATCGACGAAGACCGTAGAGGATTCTGTCCCCCTGACATCGACGAAGTTAAGATTGCTATATCGAAGCTCAAGTCGAATAAAGCTGCTGGCGCAGACGGGTTGTCTGCTGAGCTCTTCAAGGCAGCTGGGGTTGACCTGGTTAGGAGCATGTACCAGTTCATCTGTAAGATATGGGCAGAGTGCATCGTATGCCTGATCCACAAGAAAGGAGACCCCTCTGATTGCGCCAACTATAGAGAAATAAATCTCCTTAACATCGCCTACAAAATCTTCTCAGCCGGTTTGTGTGCACGCCTGAAGCAAGCCTGTAAAAAAGCTGATAGGTCCTTATCAGTGCGGATTCAGGCCAGGGAAGTCCACCATCGACCAAATCTTCACACTACGGCAGATCCTGGAAAAAACCAATGAATTTCAAGTCGACACTCACCAACTATTTGTCGACTTCAAAGCCGCATACGACAGCGTAATTAGAGACGAGCAGGATGCAGGATGACTTCGGAGAATGCTCGCTGCTCCTTCCGAATCGGTGAACACCTTACCGATAGTTTTGACGTCAAAAAAGGATTTGGGCAGGGCGATGCGCTGTCGTGTGATTTCTTCAACATCATATTGGAAATGATTGTGCAAAAATCACTGGCCAATACAAGAGGCACAATCTATTTCAAATCCTCGCAAATCCTTGCAAACGCCGACGATATTGACATAATAGGTAGATCACAGCGAAATGTCAATGAGGCGTTTGCGAGTATTGAGATGGAGGCGGCGAAAATTGGTTTGGCGGAAAACGAGGGCAAAACTAAATATATGCTGTCATCAAAAAAGGACGCTAACCACCGACGTCTCGGCCAGAACGTTTGTATTGGCAGATATAAGTTCGAGGTAGTTAAGGACTTCGTCTACCTTGGCTCCGCAGTGGACTGGAGCAACGACATCAGTTCCGAAATCAAACGCAGACTCACTCTTGCCAATCGCTATTTCTTTGGGCTCAGGAGGCAATTGAGTAATAGAGCCCTCTCCCGAACGACAAAGCTGACTCTATATAAGACCCTTATCATCCCGGTCCTGTTGTACGGCGCAGAAGCATTGACACTATCAAAAGCGGATGAGGGGGCCCTTGGTCGCTTCGAGAGAAAGATTTCGCTCGTGATTTTTGGGCCTATAAACGCAGACGGGGGATGGAGGAGAAGATTCAACCACGAACTTTACGGGCTGTACAGCGACATGAGCCTAGTCAGGCGTCTACGGATTCAACGTCTAAGATGGCTGGGCCATGTATAGCGAATGGACACCATAGCTCCAGCCCGGAGAGGCTTTGAATCCAATCCCGAGGGACGAAGAAGCAGAGGACGGCCGCACTTAGGATGACGCACACAGGTGGAAGGGGACTTCAGCCAACTGGGTGTGCGGCAATGGAAAAGGCTAGCGAAAGATCGTGCTAGATGGAGGGGCATGTTGGTTGAGGCCCAGGTTCACCCCGAACTGTAGCGCCCACTAAGAAGAAGAAGGTAAACTGATGAACTGAGTTCCCACAGGAATTTACTAAGAAAGATTTTTACACTGTCCTTATAATATTGCCAATAACGTATGTTTCATAAAAAGATCTAATGCCACAAAACACCCAATGTATTTATTTTTATCAATTTACAACTTTGGGGGACATATACTCACTCGTGGATCATGGCATCATGAGGTCATGAAATACGCGACATTACTGAGTTCTTTATAGACGAGCAAACGAATACACGAATAGGTGGAAAAAAGAAGAAGGTAAGAAGGCCGTTATCATTCGGAAAAAAAATTCAACAAATCCATCAGTAAAAAATTATCAATTTTTTTATAAATTAGTTGATAAGCCCGTTATGTGATCAAAACCCTTGAACTTCCCTTAAAACATTTTTCAATATGTTTTGTAATACAAATACTATACCACTTCCTCAAACAGTGTATTAACATTTCAGCCACGCCTTTGGGGTTATTTTTCAATTAAATTTTCTTTAATATTTTTATTCCAATATTGGATTGCCACCAATTAGAACAAAACTTTGTATCGCACAGTTAACGACTAGATTAACTCTATATCATAAAGATATTCGTATTCATCGAATAAACAGAAGAATTGTCACATTTGTTCCATTATTTCTAAGAATGCCAGAGGCTATGCCACAACTGTCTTAAAAAAAAAACTTAACGTAAGCCGAAAAGCACTTGATGTAACCTTTTGAAAACTGGGTGCTTTTTAGAATTTAAATGTCGAAATTGCCAACTAACACAATTGAATGCTCTTATTTTGGTAAAATTTAAATTTCGTGATTAAATAATACAAGTACATGGAGACGAAGTTAAAAAGCCAACAGGACAGGTCGATTACGTACCAATAG
The DNA here is from genome assembly GCA_951905685.1 of Eumerus sabulonum. Taxonomy (NCBI): domain Eukaryota; kingdom Metazoa; phylum Arthropoda; class Insecta; order Diptera; family Syrphidae; genus Eumerus; species Eumerus sabulonum. The sequence continues at coordinate 181,599,509 of OX645060.1, forward strand.
TTTAGCAGCGACTAAAAACAAAAGTCGGTAAAGTGATTAGATTCAGTCAAACTTAGTGAATGTAGAAACGTGTATCGATTTTTGAAGTTCTCAGATTGCAGAATCATATGACGATAGCTTTTATTTGTCACTATCTTATCAAAAGCTGATTGTTTTGTTGCACGAGTATATGTAATGTGGCTGGCTGTAGACCTTTGCCGATAATGAAATATTTGGTTGGGATATGTCATGCCTGTTGATAGTTCGGGTTTTGCAGCAATGTTTTGTAATCAATACCTGAATAATAGTTTCTTAAAAATTCTATCCTTACCATGAGTGAAAGATCCCTATTAATCTATGTGCATTAATCAGAGACACGTGGTTCTATTATATCATACTAAAACAAAAAGCTAATCTCTAAATTACCTCGAACAGTCATCATCTGATTAAATGTGGAGTATGATCTACTTGCGAATGATGGAGTCGGTTGAAAGCAATCAAACCAAGGAATTGAGATTGACTTTAGACTCTCTTGAATTTCAGAGTCATACGCAGTCTTAATATCAAGTACTTAAGCAAGCCCATCTAAGTTAAATTAAACTGTACGTAGTTTTTCGTATCTGTGGGTTAAGCATGGTGCAATTGATTTTAAAAGAGTTCACAGTTCTCCTGAGTGACGAAAAATTGGGTAATCTTATCATTCTAGGCAACTTTAATATCTTCCTCTTCTTCTTAGTGGGCGCTACAGTTCGGGGTGAACCTGGGCCTCAACCAACATGCCCCTCCATCTAGCACGATCTTTCGCTAGGCTTTTCCATTGCCGCACACCCAGTTGGCTGAGGTCCCCTTCCACCTGTGTGCGCCATCTTAAGGGCGGCCGCCCTCTGCTTCTTCGTCCCTCGGGGTTGGATTCAAAGACTCTCCGGGCTGGAGCTGTGGTGTCCATTCGCTCTACATGGCACAGCCATCTTAGGCGTTGAATCCGTAGACGCCTGATTAGGCTCATGTCGCTGTACAGCCCGTTAAGTTCATGGATGAATCTTCTCCTCCATCCCCCGTCTGCGTTTATAGGCCCAAAAATCACGGGCAAAATCTTTCTCTCGAACCGACCAAGGGCCTCCTCATCCGCTTTTGATAGTGTCCATGCTTCTGCGCCGTACAACAGGACCGGGATGATAAGGGTCTTATATAGAGTCAACTTTGTCGTTCGGGAGAGGGCTCTATTACTCAGTTGCCTCCTGAGCCCAAAGAAACAGCGATTGGCAAGAGTGATTCTGCGTTTGATTTCGGAACTGATGTCGTTGTTCCAGGTCACTGCGGAGCCAAGGTAGACGAAGTCCTTTTTTTTTTTAGAGACTCGCGCAGGTTCAAGAGTTTTTATATTCTCTTATGATGTGTTGACACACACAACCTGAACGGAGTACAGTGGTTGGGGTCGTTGATGTTCGTTCACTACTCTCAGGGGTGGTTGTCCTAGACCTAGATAGGACGAGAGCCGACCAAATTCCGCGTTGGTTATAGTCCGTAGTAATTCGTTCAAGCACTTCTAGTATTGCATACGCAGCGGATGAATTTCGTTTGACCATATACTGTGAGTGTTATGCCTGCAGCAGTACGCCTGGTCACTTTCCATTCTCAACAGCGTTGCATACTTGTTGGCGGTATAGAAACTACTTTTTCTTGGCTATGAAGCGAATTTGAACCATAAACCTTCCGCTCGGCGGTCGATGATGTTAACCACTGCACCACGGCCACCCCAAACTTAACTACCTACCTTAACTACCTCGAACTTATATCTGCCTATACAAACGTTCTGGCCAAGACCGTGGTGGTGAGCGTCCTTTTTTGATGACAGCATATATTTAGTTTTGCCCTCGTTTTACCCCAAACCAATTTCCGCCGCCTCCATCTCAATACTCGCAAACGCCTCATTGACATCTCGCTATGATCTACCTATTATGTCAATATCGTCGGCGTATGCAAGGAGTTGCAAGGATTTGAAATAGATTGTGCCTCTTGTATTGGCCAGTGATTTTTGCACAACCATTTCCAATATGATGTTGAAGAAATCACACGACAGCGCATCGCCCTGCCTAAATCCTTTTTTGACATCAAAACTATCGGTAAGGTGTTCACCGATTCGGATGGAGCAGCGAGCATTCTCCGAAGTCATCCTGCATAGTCTGACGAGTTTAGCAGGTATGTCAAAGGTAGACATAGCGTTGTATAGCTCGTCTCTAATTACGCTGTCGTATGCGGCTTTGAAGTCGACAGATAGGTGGTGAGTGTCGACTTGAAATTCATTGTTTTTTTCCAGTATCTGCAGTAGTGTGAAGATTCGGTCGATGGTGGACTTCCCTGGCCTGAATCCGCACTGATAAGGACCTATCAGCTTATTTACAAAAGGCTTCAGGCGTTCACACAAAACGCCAGAGAAGATTTTGTAGGCGATGTTGAGGAGACTTATTCCTCTATAGTTGGCGCAATCAGAGGGGTCTCCTTTCTCGTGGTTCGGGCACACGATGCTGAGACTCCATTCCTCGGGCATGCTTTCCTCTAACCATATCTTACGGATGAGCTGGTGCATGCTCCCAACCAGGTCATCCCCAGCTGCCTTAAAGAGCTCAGCAGACAGTCCGTCTGCCCCAGCAGCTTTATTCGACTTGAACTTTGATATGGCAATCTTAACTTCGTCGAGGTCAGGGGGACAGAAATGGATTATTCTGCCTGACAGCGGTATATTGACTAACATCGCCGTTATACAGCCTGCAGAAGTGGTTTTTCCATATTATGCAGCGACAAAACCCCACCAGAATGGCGGTTGTGCGGCGGGCTAGCAATCCGCACACGTAAAAAAAAACAAAGTTATGAACGAGCAAGATGCTTCGGATACACGGAAGGTTCAAAGAAAACAGCATTTTTATGGCTTAAACTACTTAAGCAAATACCAGTCAAACAGTCATATGTAATTTTACAATCAAGATTAACACCTGCACATAAATTTGTTGGTATTTCACTAAAGCGAGCGAACACATGATCTAGGCAAGTGTTAGAGATCGGACTAGTACGGTTCGTTTATAAATGATGTTAATCCATGCTCCGCAATTAAGGATACATATGAATCTACTGATTGGTTACAATTTAAGATGTCTATATTAAAGTCGACTCGGACCACTATCTTGTTGCAGCCAATATGCGCTTACGGATATCACGAACGCAACGGAGTAGAGTAAGAATACAAAGTTATGACGTCGGGAGGCTACTATCGCCAGAAACCGCTCGTGCTTTTACCGATCGCGTCTCTCTTAAGCTCTCCAATATACCTCAATCCTCCACGCTATCAATAGAACAGCAGTGGAGCCTTTGCAAACAAGCCCTGAAAAGCTCTGCACCCGAAGTTTTGGGTTTCAAGGCGCCACCACGAAGAAACACCTGGTTCGATGACGAGTGCAGGAGGATTCACACAGCGAAGGAGGATGCATATAAGGGTTCGCCGCATAAAAAAACAAGAGCAGCTCGTGAGCTCTACGAGTTAAAAAGGAGGGAGGAGCATAAGCTTCTCAGAAGAAAGAAGAAAGAGCACGATAGACGCGCGATTGAGGTTTTGGAGAGGTGTTACTGCAGGCGTGACGTTCGAAAGTATTATCAACAGATTAAGCGAACATGCCAAGGTTATAAAGCCAGAACGGAAGCCTGCAGGGATGAGAACGGACACCTAGTAGTAGAACCGCAGTCGATGCTGAGAATATGGAAAAACCACTTCTGCAGGCTGTATAACGGCGATGTTAGTCATTATACCGCTGTCAGGCAGAATGATCCATTTCTGTCCCCCTGACCTCGACGAAGTTAAGATTGCCATATCGAATCTCAAGTCGAATAAAGCTGCTGGGGCAGACGGACTGTCTGCTGAGCTCTTCAAGGCAGCTGGGGACGACCTGGAGCATGGTCCAGCGCATCTGTAAGATATGGTCAGAGGAAAGCATGCCCGAGGAATGGAGCCACAGCATCGTATGCCCGGTCCACAAGAAAGGAGACCCCTACAAAATCTTCTCTGCCGTTTTGTGTGAACGCCACTTCTGTAAATAAGCTGATAGGTCCTTATCAGTGCGGATTCAGGCCAGGGAAGTCCACTATCGACCAAATCTTCACACTACGGCAGATCTTCGAAAAAACCAATTAATTTCAAGTCGACACTCACCACCTATTTGACGACTTCAAAGCCGCATACGACAGCGTAATTAGAGACGAGCTATACAACGCTATGTCTACCTTTGACATACCTGCTTAACTCGTCAGACTATGCAGGATGACTTCGGAGGATTCTCGCTGCTCCATCCGAATCTGTGAACACCTTACCGATAGTTTTGGTGTCAGAAAAGGATTTAGGCAGGGCGATGCGCTGTCGTGTTATTTCTTCAACATCGTATTGGAAATGGTTATGCAAAAATCACTGGCCAATACAAGAGGTACAATCTATTTCAAATCCCCGCAACTCCTTGCATACGCCGACGATATTGACATAATAGGTAGATCACAGCGAGATGTCAATGAGGCGTTTGCGAGTATTGAGTTCGAGGCGGCGAAAGTTGGTCTGGCGATAAACGAGGGAAAAACTAAATATATGCTGTCATCAAAAGAGGACGCTCACCACCGACGTCTTGGCCAGAACGTTTGCATTGGCAGATATAAGTTCGAGGTAGTTAAGAACTTCGTCTACCTTGGCTCTGTAGTGACTTGGAACAACGACATCAGTTCCGAAATCAAACGCAGAATCAATCTTGCCAATCGCTGTTTCTTTGGGCTCAGGAGGCAATTGAGTAATAGAGCCCACTCCCGAACGACAAAGTTGGTTCCATATAAGACCCTTATCATCCCGGTCCTGTTGTACGGCGCAGAAGCATGGACGCTATTAAAAGCGGATGAGGAGGCCCTTGGTCGGTTCGAGAGAAAGATTTTGCGCGTGATTTTCGGGCCCATAAAGGCAGACGGGGGATGGAGGAGAAGATTCAACCACGAACTTTACGGACTGTACAGCGACATGAGCCTAGTCAGACGTCTACGGATTCAACGCCTAAGATGGCTGGGCCATGTAGAGCGAATGGACACCACCGCTCCAGCCCGGAGAGTCTTTGAATCCAACCCCGAGGGACGAAGAAGCAGAGGACGGCCGCACTTAAGATGGCGCACACAGGTGGAAGGGGACTTCAGCCAACTGGGTGTGCGGCAATGGAAAAGGCTAGCAAAAGATCGTGCTAGATAGAGGGGCATGTTGGTTGAGGCCCAGGTTCACCCCGAACTGTAGCTAAGAAGAAGAAGTATTTTGAGACTAGAAAATTAGACTGCAGGAGATAGCAAGTTCTGCATATTTAATAAAAACATTTTTTCAAGTTACTATTACTCGGAAATATCCTTGAAAGCATTTCATATTATACATCAAAATGTTCGCAGTATTCGTACACCATACACCATTCCGGGTTATACATTCTATCCTGCGTGTAACAACAGTTATGCAGCTGGTGGAGTGGCGGTTTTTGTTAATGATGTGTTGCAATGTGATTGCTGCTGCATTAGTAACTTGCAGTTAGCTGTAGTTCCCTCATTCAAACCTCATCATTATTCTAATTTCTACTCAACAGTTGCCACCAGACTTTACAATTAGCTGCCGTCTGAGATAAGATGTAGCAATAGTGTTTTTATTTACTGTAGAAAAGGTAAGCGTTGTCTTTTAAGCTTTGACTTAAATGAAATAAACTTCCTTGCTAGTCGCACAAATTAAAATTAATTACTTCTCTTGATGTATGTATGTTAAAATTTCCCTTCTTCGCCCACTCCGTTTAACACGTTACATATTTTGTACTATCATCATCATCATTCGACTCTACCTCATCAGGCGCTATGCCCAAGTGCACCCATGCGAGTTTTTGAACTTGGTCAAACCACCTCGTCCTGGGTCTGCTAAACGGCCGCCTGGCTAATGGTATTGCAATCAAGGCACGCTTCGGAAGTCGTGATGATGGCGACATTCATCTCGCGTGACCAAACCATAGAGGCATTTCCCTTTCGGTTCGGAGAAGCAGCTGCTCAATATTGAGCTCTCGTGCACTACCGTGTTTCTCACCCTATCCCGGCGAATAACTCCCTCAACAGCACGTAGAAATCTCATTTCGGCAGCTTGTATTCGCGATGTTTTTCTTTCGGTCCATACCCAAATTTCATGACCATAGATGAGATTTGGAACAAATACCGAGTTAAAAACCACTAACTTGGTTTTGACACCAAGCTCGGTCTTCCTGATTACAGATCTTCTAAGTTGTTTCAAAATTGACCCAGCTTGGCCAATCCTGCAAGAAAGCTCAGTATTACTCTCCCATCACTCGTGAAGAAGACCCCAAGATACTTGAACTTCTCCACCTGCTTCAATGGGACTCCACTAACATGTAGAGTACATTGGACAGGTGTTCTGAAAATAACCATAACCTCGGATTTGTCCACCTTAACCCTCATTCCAACATCAGCACATACGGCCACAAATCTATCTAGCGCGAGTTATAATACGTATGACATCGGTCATACAATAAAAACAATAACAAATTGTTTACACGAACTTTATTAATACACAACACAAGTGCACAAGACAAAACACGGAACAAGACTGACTTTGCTACTTGGTAATTCGCTCCAGCTTTATCTTCTTTCAAAGATAGAGTTGGAGAGAGAAACCGTAGCAAAGATCAACAATACATTTGTTGTTTTGCTGAACAAAACAACAATTGTGGGGAAAGCAGGGTCCAGGGGTGTTACAGGATGTAACTCGCGCGCTGGAGTTCCGTCTGGGAGGATGTGAGGACAACTAAGTCATCTGCAAAAAGAAGATGGCTTACTCAACTCTCCCAATGTTTCACATTGGCAGCGCCACGGCTGCGCTGCAACATCCAGTCTATATATTTATTGAGAAGGAGAGATGACAAGACGCACTCTTGGCGAAGTCTAACGCCCACGGTGAAAGGTGTTGATTTACTACCGATAACTCGAATACAGCTGCTACAGTTTGTGTATAGAGACCGTGGCCGTGGTGCAGTGGTTAACATCCTCGATCGCCGAGCGGAAGGTCTATGGTTCAACTTCCCTTCATAGCCAAGGAAAAGTAATTCCTATACGGACAAAAAGTATGCAACGCAATTTTGAATGGAAAGCGACCAAACGTACTGCATAAGACTCACAGTATACATACGGTCAACCGGAATTTATCCTCTGCGTGTGTAATATTGCATTACATTGCACCAAAAGTGCACGAATGAATTACTGTGAATTATAACCAACGCGATATTTTGTCGGCTCTCGTCAAACCACCACAAACCAGAGTAGTGAACGAACGTCTATGACCCAAAAACTACGGTACTCGGTTCAGGTTGTGTGCCAAACATCATAAGAGTATAACTATTAAGCCTGCGCGAACTACAAAAAAAAAAAAAAAAAAACAGAGACTGAATGGCCCTCAACAGAGGACCAATAGTCCCATACTCCTGCAGAACACTCCAGAGTTTACCTAGAGAAACTCAGTCATACGCCTATTCCAAATCTACAAAGCAGCTGTAGATCGGTATAGCATACTCCCAAGCCTTCTCGAGTACAATCTTAGAGTAAAAATTTGGTCGGTTGTACTTCTGCCGTGACGAAAACCGCACTGATCATCCCCTATCCTGGATTCGACCACAGCTCTAGAACGCGCCTCCAACACCTTAGCGTAGACCTTACCGGGGACACTTAAAAGGGATATGCCCCTATAGTTGGAGCACTCTTTTTTATCCCCCTTTTTGGAAAGAGGAACAATCACCCCAGTTTGCCAATCGCTAGGTGTCTCACCGCAATCCCAGGCCACCTTATTGACACGAGAGAGCCGTTGTCTGTTGCCTTTTATTTCCCGCAGCAATGGTTATTGCGTGGCATGCATGGATCTATGCACATGACCCGAAACTAAATAACAATTGACTGTGGAGGTTTTTCAGAAAGAGCCTGAAGAGGCGATCGATGCATTCAAATCACATGTTTTCGAGGTACCTCACTAGGAGTGGGAAAAGTGCTTCGAAAAATGGTTCCATAGTATTTTGATCTCCATGGAGAATATTAAGGTTTGATTTCTACCTAAAACCTTAAATCTATCTCAAAACTTGCAAAGTAACCCTTGTACAAGTTGTCTCAAAGGAAGTTTATATTTGTTTAGCTTATTGCGTGAACGCAACGAATCCGAGTTTCGCGGGGGGTATGTCAATCGGTAGCCTGTCTCTTGGGAATTCAGTCGCTATCGAGCGTTTCTCGAGTGCAGATCCCGCGTTGTGCGTGCGAGAGTTTTAAAAAAACCGTGATCCAGCGAATATGGCGCATAGAAAATTCTGCAATATTCGAAATGTACGACATTTAAATCATGCCGCAAGCATTCCTTTCATTCGAAAATGGGTAAAAAAGTTTGAAGAGACTGGTTCAACACTGGGGTGGCGGTGGTGCAGTGGTTAACATCATCGACCGTCGAGCATAACTTCTGTAGTTAAACTTCGTTTCATAGCCAAGAAAAAGCAATTCCTATAGGGAAAAAAGTATGCAACACAGTTGTGACTAGAAAGTTACCAAACGTACTGTATAACACTCACAGTATATGGTCAACTGAAATTTATCCTCTGCGTATGTAGTTCTGCATTGCATTGCACCAAAAGTGCATGAACGAATTACTGTGAATTATAACCAACGCGAAATTTGGTCGGCTCTCGTCCTATCTAGGACAAACCACCCCTGTGAGTGGTGAACGAACATCTACGACCCAAAAACCACTGTACTCCGTTCATGTTGTGTGTGTTACCTCGCACAATGTTCAAAAACGTTATAAGGCCTTAGCCTTAAAATCTTAAATCTGGCGCGCTTGGAACAGAATATCCTTCACGAAATGGGCCGCCATCACGGAGTCTACTAATAAGAAATGTTGCTGTTCGATTAAATGAGTGTCGCGAAAGCGAGGGCTTGCATTTAGATGACATTATTTTTAAGAAATAAATTGCCAAATTGTATACTTTAATGATAAATAAATTTTTTTGACGTGATAACGTCTTTGAATCGATGCACACCGGCCGCACGTACGAAAAAATATGACTCATTGTCACGTTCCGCCTGAGCGAAACAAACGATAGACAGGCATCTATTTTGCCTATGAGATAGAATTTTGTTTGCATACTTGGGGGCATGAAAAAATTTTTCGATGGCATAGGTATACTTTTAGGATTAATCAGTAATCCAGGTGATACATATGTACATATGTGCCTACACCCTAATTCTGTTTTTAGACGAAAAACACGATTCTGAAGAATTCGTGTGAAAAAGTCTGGAGTTTGTATGTTGGAGATAAATATGTATATGCATACATATGTACAAATGTATGTATAAGCCCATTTCCAAATCGAAAAAAATGCTCACAGCCAATTACTCATGAACGCGCGCGTTTAATAATTGCTCGTTGGGTAGCGCACACTCACGAGCAGCTCATGAGTGTTTGCGTTTCATTACCAAACCACAACACTATCCGAGCAATCTCATATGTATGTATCGGCTGTCGTCCGAATACCGTAATCAACCAGCGACAGGTGCGGTTAGTACTTAGATGGGGACCTCTTGGGATCACCGCGTGTTGTTCATTTTTCATCAATGTTTTCTAATGACGTTATCACGTAAAATAATTGTCCGTAAACCGACCTTACAGACAACCAGAACATTTTTTTTTTCTTACTTGTTTGCTTAATTATAGTAGAAAACAAATGAATTACAAACAAGACAGTGAGAAAGATTTATTATTATCTACTCGCACATCTTCCTTTTGAATGGTTTCCTCCACGTTCTGGCTACATCTAAATACATTAACTTCGGCAAGATGGTTTCGCACAGTTTAGCTCTGTTGTCTTTAATCTTTCATCTGTAGACTTCAGTCTTAACGGTAAGACTCATGATGGGCATTTAGAAAGAAAGGTCAGAACCGACAAAACAAAAGCCAAAATGAAACCCATTTCGGTCCGATTGATTTTTCTTCTTTTTTTTACTTTTGTTGTTCATGTTGTTTTGAACTCTTTTATCGATATTTGCATCCGAATGGGAAGATGTATCTTCTTCTTCAGGTGTTTCATTTTCGATAGAATGTTTACTCCGTTTTTAATCGATCCACTAAATATAAACTTTCTTTTGAGACACCTTGTATATGGACAAAAGAAAGAAATTATTCCGATGTATGTAGTTTTCAGACTTCATCTACCTAGGCTCCGCAGTGACATGCAGAAATAACTCTTGCCAACCGCTGTTTCTTTGGGCTCGGAAGGCAGAGCTCTCCCTCGAAAAACCAAGAGGACCATATACAAGACCCGGTCCTGCCTTATGGCGCACGGATCTTATCGTAACTGGATGAGGAGGCCCTTGATCGCTTTGAGAGAAAAATGCTACGTACGATTTTCGGCCCGACCTGCATAAATCGGGAGTGGAGAAGAAGACTTAATAGTGAATAGTACGCGCTGTACAGCGACATGAATGTAGCACGGCGTCTGCGGATCCAACGCCTAAGATGGCTAGGACATGTAGAGGACATCACAGCTTCGCCCCGGAAGGTCTGAGAATCCAACCCTGAGGGGCGACGCGGTGGAGGACGGCCAAATTTAAGGTGGCGCACGTAAATGGAAGAGGACCTCAACCAACTAGGCGTGCGGCATTGGAGATTGTTAGCGAAAGACCGTGCCAGTTGGATAGGTTTTTTTAAGGGAGGCCCAGGTTGTCGTGAACTGTAGCGCCGAAGAACAAAAAGAATGTTGTTTTCAGGCAAACTTTGGTTAAATTACTTTCAATATCCTCTTTTAATGTCGTCGTGGTGGTTAATGTGTTGAACTCTGACGCGTTATGAGCGAGTTCGGATCCCAATAACACCAATGGCCTCGAATGTTTATTTCGGGCCGTCCCTCCTCGGCGGGGTAATGGCGAAACCCCTCGTTGTATACTAGTCATGAAAAAGCTTCTTGACTGACGCCGTTTGGAATCGGCATCAAACTGTAAATCCCTTTCACCCGTGCAAAAAATGAATCACACACAACATGGGTGATTGAGAGAAGCTTGGCTCTGGCTGTAAGGTCACCAAAGCAAAAGCAAGCATCCTCTTTTAACCTAGAGTAAATCTAGGTTGCAAATGGGTATAAAAACTGATATATTTTAAGATGTTACACTCTCTGATGTGTCATAAGAAAGTTGCAGTTAACTGAGGAGTGTGCAGTTATACTCGTATATAGTTATCACTCATCACTTATAATGACTTATAATATTTTAGAGCTCACAAGTCTATTGTCATTTTTAGCATTCCATTTAAACTCATCAGCCAAAATACTATTCTACAAGCTTTTCTGTGACACAATAGAGGAGCTTCACCACTCTTAAAACTGAGAGAAATTCTAGCCATCATGTCATAAAGTGCAGCCATCTGATGTGCAGAATGATTTGTACGCCAGTCATAGCTTGGATCCTTTGAATTTCCTGGCTCGTATGGAATCATATCGTCCAAACTCTAGCAAACCGATTCTAATTCAAAAGATAGTGTTACGACTGCATCGTCAGCAAACAAACAACTGGAAAGAGCCACTCTAGGATGTGGATAACATTCTCCCCGCCAAATACAAAAAAGCTTGTAGAGGTATGCTGAACAATTGATGACAATATGCATGATAAACTAGCACTAAAACGAAAATACATATATCCATACCCATGGAAAAACCAATGAGACAGCCAGAGGGCTTTTAAGCCAACTTTCTCTACACGTGTCGCATAGAAAAGGTAACTACAACATTGACAGGAGGAAATACAGTAGAGTTCCGCGGAAGTCAATATTAGGGCCTATAATGTGGATCATCATGGCAAAATTCTTAAACCGAAATAGCCAAATTAGGTATAGGTCACAGGTTTTATAGATGATATTGCAAAATATGGGATATCACAAATGATTGTGTGACTATGGATAAGCTCAACTGAGTGAAAAGTGCACAAAATAAAAGCTGTACCAGTGAGAACTTACTTTACTTAGTTGGCGCTACAATCCGTGGTTAACCTGGGCCTCAACCAACAAGCGTCTCCAGCTGGCACGGTCGTTGTCCAGCTGTTTACAGCGCCGTACGCCCAGTTGGTTAAGGTCCCCTTCCACCTGCGTGCGCTACCGATGATGCGGCTGTCCTCTGCCGCGCCTTCCTTCCGAAGTGGATTCGAAGACTCTTCGGGTCGGAGCTGTTGGCAAGAGTTATTCTGCGTTTTATCTCAGCGCTGGTGTTGTCATCAGTGAGCCAAGGTAGACGAATTCCTTGATCACTTCAAAGATATATACGCCCATGGTGACGTTCTGGCCAATACGACGGTGTTGTCCGTCTCTTTTAGATGAAAGCAGATATTTGGTTTTACCCTCACTAACCTTAAGACCCATCTTAGCCGCTTCTTCCTCAAATGCGTACAAAGGCCTCATTGACGTCTCGCTGTGTCCGTCCAATCACGTCAATGTCGTCGCGGTACGCAAGCAATTGAGTAGACCTGAAATAAATCGTACCTCTTGTGTTGGCCAGTGACTCTTGCACCATCTTTTCAAGCACGATGTTGAAAAAGTTGCATGACAGCGCGTCACCTTGCCTAAATCCTTTTTTAACATCAAAGGTCTCGGTTTGCTCATTACCGACCTTAATGGAGTAGCGAGAATTCTCCATTGTCATCCTGCACAGTCGGACGAGTTTGGCAGGGATGTTAAAACTAGACATGGCTTTGTATAGCTCATCTCTATACACGTTGTCATATGCAGCCTTGAAATCGACGAAGAGGTGGTGAGTGTAGATTTGGTATTCCTGGGTCTTCTCCAAGATGTGCCGCAGCGTAAATATTTGGTCTATTGTGGATTTACCTGAAACCACACTGATAAGAACCGATCAGGTTATCCACGAACGGTTTCTGGCGTTCACACAATACGGCAGAGAATATCTTATATGCGATGTTAAGGAGACTTATTCCCCTATAGTTGGCGCAGTTTTAGGGGTCTCCTTTCTTATGGACCGGGCAAACGATGCTGAGATTCCATTCGTCGGGCATGCTTTCCTCCGACCATACCTTGCAAATGAGTTGGTGCATGCACCTTACCAGCTCATCTCCAGCCGCCTTAAGAAGTTCAGCAGACAGGCCGTCTGCGCCCGCGGACTGAATTCTGTTTCATTGTTGTCCATTACGAATGGCTCGTTCTGCCTGACAGCGGTATCTTGTCTATCATCGTCGTTATACAGTCTGCAGAATGATCTTTCCAAATCCTCAGCATCGAGTGCGACTCTACTACCAGTTCTCCATTTTCATCCCTGCAGGCCGCCGCTCTGGCTTTGTAGCCATGGCATATTCGTTTTACCTTATTGTAAAACTTACGGGCGTCATTCCTGCGGAAGCATCTCTCCATCTCCTCGATCTCACGCTTTCCGTGCTCTCTCTTCTTTCTTCTGAAGAGCTTGTGTTCTTTCTTCTCTTCTGCTCATAGATTTCGCGAGCAGCTCTCGTCCGTCGTTCCAGCATGGCTTTATATGCCTCTTGTTTTGCATAGAGGTTTGAAACCCAGCACCTCCGAGGCAGCGTCTCTGACGGCGCTCTGGCAATGTGCCCATTCCTGTTGTATTGTTTGTGCTGCTGTGGGCGGATTTTGAGAGAGCTTGGAGGAGACACGATCGGCAAAGATTCTGGCAGTCTCTTGCGATTGTAGCTTTCCGACGTCAAACTTACGTTGTGTTATTCGACTCTTAAGCATTCTTGCAATCCTCATTCGTACCTTGGCTTTAACAAGGTAGTGGTCCGAGTCGATGTTGGCATCTCGGAAGGTTCGTATTCCTGTTCGAGAATATAGGAGGAGTGTCTGGCGTCGATCGCAATGTGATCAATCTGGTTGGTGGCCGATTGATCAAAAGACCGTCAGGTACCCTTGAGGATGTTGCGATGGGGGAATCGCGTGCTTGCGATACAAGGAGGTTACGCCACGCTAGGAAATCGATTAGCCTTAGTCCGCTGTCGGATGTGGTGTTATGGAGGCTATGCTTTCCTATTATCGACTCAAATATGTCCTCTCCTAGGACTATTTTTGTGTCGTAGCTGGGGCATTGGGCATATGTTCTGTCTAGGAGATCGTAGAATTATTCTTTAAGTCGATCGTCCTTTTGTTCCGTTGGGACGTGAGCGCATATTAAGCTAATGATTCCAAATTTAGCTTTGATGCGGATTGTTATGAGGCGTTCGCTTATGTCTCGGAAGCTTAAGACTTTTTGTCGGAGTCTTTCTCGAATAACGAATCCGCACCCGAATAGGCGCTGTTTGTTCTCCTTGTAGCTTGTAGAAGTTCCCGTAGTAGATGTCGCAGTTTTTCATTCGTTTTTTGCCTGGTCTATCCCATCGGACTTCTTGGAGTGCGGTTATATCTGCTTTATAGCAGTTGAGGGTTTGCTCCAATTGATCGCCTGCACCCGGTCTGTTAAGGGACCTAACATTCCAGGTGCAGACTCTCAAGTCCGTTAGTCGTTTGCAGGGGTACTAGTGAGAAGCCATAGGAAAAAAAAAGGTAATCTCCACCTTGGTAACATTTTTCAAAATGGCCGGCTTCTAACCATAAATATCGACTCAAAGCCTTCATTCAAAACAACATCGTGAAGTAACGAGGATAAGTCTTTTTGGGAAACTACAGCTTTGTCCAGAACAATGGTGAGCATTGAAGGATCCAAGCAAGAATGGAGATTGCTCCCATCAAGGGTTATGCAGTTGATCAAAAAGAACTGGACTCCAGCGATGGCGATGGCGGATAATAGGGCCCAAGAGGCCCTATGAGTTAAAGAGTTAAAGATATTTACCTGAAAAAGAAACAGCAGATCCCATTCATCGCTAATTGGAGTTATGTGTAATTAGAACGATGTCGCCAAAAATGTATCATAGCATGCCAAATGAGCTACCAGAAAAAACAGAGCTGGTGCTGTAAACAAAAGCAATGTGCATAATTCTTTTCTTTGGCCATCAAGTTAATGGTGGTGGCCCTATATACCAATCTTGAGCGGGTCGAAGAAAAACCCATCTTAAAAAACCAAGCCATTAGGTGTGCCAAGAAAACTGCCTCCATTGCTGGTCATCTATCAAAGGATGTTTTCGAAGTGGTCGTATAGTGGACAGTTCTTGACAAAATTTCCACCGCTATTTTTTAATTACTTCCATATGTCAGTATTTCTGTGTGTTGGTACTCAGATTCAATCCAACAAAGGCACTGGATCGCTGGATTTTTGTGCCTTGGCAAACTTTCTGTGCCATCCCCAGCTGTCCTGATAAACTCAGCAGACGCTACGCTTACGTTAGCAGCTTTTCTGGGCCTAAGCTTTAAAATATGTAGCTGTCTGAACCTCGTCTACCAGAATATTGGGGCGACAGATTCCACTAAAATCATTGTCCATCACTGTGTCTGATGTCGAAATTTTGTCTAACGTCGCCGTTGTACAGTCTGCAGAAATATTATTTTCCATGATCGCAGTAACGAATGTGACTCTACTAGCCGCTTTTCTTATTTATCCCTGTAGAATGAACGTTCTAGGCTTTGCGATGCAGGGGCTTTGAAAAATGTATGGCAGACACTATAGGCGAATGTTCTGGAGGTCTCTTGCAATTGCAGCTTAAGCGTTTTATTCTGAGGGCAGCTTGATACAGTTGATTTTGATGACTTTGCACCGCACACGGGGCCGTATACGTAACATTTTTTCCTGGCTCGACATCGACGTGTTTTCAGCGTTCTCCTTCGGCATCAAACAATAACGCATTAGCCCATGTGTCCGAAATATCCTTAGTCGCATCTTGACTGCAACCAAATAATGGTACGAGTCGATGTTACCCCTTCCGGAAGTTTAGTCTGGTTAACGATGATTGATCCGGCTACCACCAGGTTCCTTTATGAATATCGTGTGCTTACTTCACTAAGATTTCACCCCATCCCGAAGTCGAGAAGCCTGAATCCGTTTTATGATAGAATTTCACGCAAGCTATGATTTCCAATGTTACGCTCAAAAATGACTTCCTTCGCATTTACATAAATCGTCCAGTACAATTCTAGTGTCAAAACAAACGCATTGAGCATAAGTTCTATCCAATGTGGTGTCATCCTTATCCTCTGAGGGGGCGTGTATGCACATAAGGCTAATGTTGTTGTGCTTTGCTTTTATGCGGATTTTTATGCGACGCTTGATCGTTTGTTAAAAGGTAAAAACTGTTTGCCTGGGTGCGCCAAAGATAACTAAACAAACGTTTTTGGCGCCTATTTGCTCGAGACATTTTTTGGATGGCACAGTTATCTGCCAATTTTTCGGGTGCACATGATCTGCTTAGGGACCTGACATTCCACGTGCAGATCCAAAGGTCATTCGTGTACATTTGCCTAATGTATACAATATTTTTCTTGACACCAAACTTATCTAAGTGCTTCAACAGTAAGGAAATACGTAGGCATAGTAGCTAACTATATGTAAAAAGCTTCTATGAAAGACTCTCAAGCGTTTGCCTCATATAACACAACTGCGTACGTGTCATAAATACACTGATTTTCTTGCAGCAGGTGCACTCTAATAATTATTGTTTTTATCAGTGGAAAATAGGTTAGCTCTGCTAATTGTATTCATGTTATTACACTATCGCATGCGATACAGCTATTGCTCGTAACTTAACTACTTGCCAGCACTATTCGGAATTCGCTGGATACGTAAGCCGAACATAACGACTTACTAAAATTTTGCTCCAGTCCATGGTTTTTGAGTATAATGGTTTTGTAATTATTAGCGGAAAACAAGAATTTCAACCTTAGAACGAGCTAACTGAGAAGGACAAACTAGCACCTCTCAACAATAATATAAGGTCTGGGGTGTTAACAGAAAAGATTATGGAAACATGTCGGCAAATGAATGCAGGTGCTTTTTGCGAGTAAACGAAATTGCATAAGAATCTGTGCATCTATTGGTTATAAATATATGAGAAGCAGGATATCGTCACGCTGTAGTTGTTTCGGTGCAAGCCAATTTTCCGCTTAAATAACACTTAGCCGGCAGTTGAGAGCCATTTAAAATGTTCTCACTTACTTGTACGCGCACTATGTAGTAAAAAGGTAAGTTATTGTTATTCAGGCTTTTGATGTGTAGTTAATTTCGTGTGGAGAAGTTGCTGCATCCAACCAATAAATTATTCTTTTTTGTTTTAATCGGTCATTCCCAATTTTGGTTAAATTTTGATAGCTCTTTGTACGAGCTATGCCGATGATTTAATATCCTTTCTTAATCGATATTCACCGTAAAAAAATTGGAAAAGTGCAGACAATTGATATTCCATTTAGTCATGGAAGAGGCACTCATCAAAAACTTTAATTCATCATCTATACCGTCTTCCTTTAATGCAGTAAATGCTGATATAATTCGGTGCATTTTAATCAAAACCATAAGAAACCAGAAAAATATTTTGGGAGAAGTCCTCATAGTCTTGTTTTATGGCATCTGGGTATAAGAACCGTCTATTTTGGAGATGATTGTCCAAACTTTGCAAAATATGTTATTCAGTCGTGGATAAATCTGTTGAGTAAACTCGCCAACGTTGTGGTCTCGCACTGTTATACAGCAGTGCCAGCTGCTTTTGGCGTAATTTGCTGTGCTTTACATTGTTTTTTCTATGTACAACACGACCATTTGTCATGCTTATATGTACGTCTTAGCCTTATTTTGATCACAGCGCGGGCAGATAACATGTAGGTACAGTCACCGTCTAGCTCTCGCAGTGTGAACATCTCATCGTTACCTGCAGTGTTCTTGTCTGACTTTCAATTAATTTTCTATTCAAGTTTCTCTTTTCCTCCTCTTTCACCTTCTCCTTCTCTCCTTTTTTCTTTTTTCCCTATTTTTCAATTTTCTTTTCTTTTTCTCTCCAGCAAACTTCGCACAAACCCCTCTCTCTTGCTGTCTGTTTACAGCATGGGCCCACCGGGGCCAAGAGAGCAATCCGGTAATCAGTTCGACATACTGATTGACATGTCACCGGACGAACCGAAGACAAAAAAAAAAAAAAACAACGTAGAAGATCACCAGTTGAATTTCCCACCGCTTCCTATGATTAATACCACCAAAAATCCGAAATTTGTAGTGATATCAGCTAAAAATTAAGATCAACCCATCTCATCAGTGAGTATTTTTATATTAAAGAAATCAATTGACGCAATTAGCACAGAATATGACAATATATCCATACTTAGAGATTGTAGTATTCTTTTGCTAGCAAAAAGCCAACAAATCGCTGATTAATTCATAAAAACCAAAAACTTTGCCAATAAAATTCCTGTAACTGTCACCCTCCATAAACACCTTAACTCTTCTAAGGGCAACGTGTTTGCACCATGGTTGAAATATGTGCCAGAGGCAGAAATCGGCACAGAAATGAAATCTCAAGGCGTAACAGAAGTCATTAAATTTACCAAAAAAATGAATGATAAGTTCGAACCCACAGGTCTCAAGGTATACCAAGCACCCCAAACTGTTGAAACTGTGAACGCCTCATAACTATCCGCATCAAGGCCAATCTCGGCAATATAAGCTTACTATGTGTCCACGCCCCACAGAGGAGAAAGATGACCGACATAAAGACGACTTCTATGATCTCCTAGGCAAAACGATTGTGCAATGTCCCAGCTATGACACCAAAATCTTTCTAGGAGATTTCAATGCGAAGCTGGGTAAGGAAGCTATCTTTGAACGGGTCATAGGAAAGCACAGCCTACACAACACCACGTCAGAAAACGGACTAAGGCTAGTGGACTTTATGGCGGGACATAACCTGGTAGTAGCAAGTACACGATTCCCACACCTCAACATCCATAAGAGGACCTGGCGGTCTTTCGATCAATCGACAACCAACCAAATTGATCATATTGCGATCGGCGGCAGACACTCCAGCATCCAGCATCCTAGATGTCCGAACCTTTCGAGGAGCCAACATCGATTCGGATCATTACCTTGTTGCAGCCAAGGTAGGGATGCGAATTTCTCGGAACCAACGGAGTCGAGTAAGAACACCAAAATTTAACGTCGGAAAGCTGCAATCGCAGGAGACCGCCAGAACCTTCGCCGATCAAGTCTCCCTCAAGCTCTCTCAGGTCCCGATGCAATCTGCAGAAACCATAGAACAGCAATGGAGTCGTTGTCAGAAAGCCATTAGAGAGGCCGCCTCAGATATACTCGGTTTCGAGCCACCACCGTCGAGAAACCCCTGGTTTGATGATGAGTGCAGAGAAACAGAATGCATACACGGCCACATTGCATCGACGGACGAGAGCTGCCCGCGAGCTCTATGAACAGAAAAGGAGGGAGGAGCATGCGCTTCTGAGAAGGAAAAAGAAGGAGCACGAGAAGCGCGAGATCGAGGAGATGGAGAGATGTTACGGCAGGAACGAGGTTCGAAAATTTTACCAGAAAGTAAAACGAACATGCCAAGGCTATAAAGCCAGTGCAGAAACCTGCAGGGATGAGCACGGACAACTAGTAGTGGAGTCACAGTCGATGCTGAGATTGTGGAAGGTCCACTTCTGCAGACTGTATAACGGCGATGATAGTCAAAATGCCGCTGTCAGGCAAAACGAACCATTCACAATGGACGAAGACGAAGGAGAATCCCGTCCACCCGACCTAGACGATGTTATGATAGCGATATCGAAACTTAAGTCTTATAAAGCTGTTGGAGAAGACGGACTCCCCGCGGAGCTGTTTAAAGCAGCTGGCGATGAGCTGGTTAGGGACATGCACCAACTCATCTGCAAGATATGGTCGGAAGAACGCATGCCCGATGAATGGAATCTCAGTATCGTTTACCCGGTCCATAAGAAAGGAGACCCCTATGACTGCGCCAATTACTGCCGTACTGTGTAAGTACCTGAAACCGTTCGTGGACAATCTGATAGGTTCCTACCAGTGTGGTTTCAGGCCAGGAAAATCCACGATAGACCAAATATTTACACTACGGCAGATCTTGGAGAAGACCCATGAATTCCAGGTCGACACGCACCATCTTTTCGTCGACTTTAAAGCCGCGTATGACAGTGTTTATAGAGACGAGCTATACAGAGCCATGTCATGTTTTAACATTCCTGCCAAACTTGTCAGACTATGCAGGATGACTATGGAGAACTCTCGCTGCTTCATTAAGGTCGGAGGTGAACTAACCGACCCCTTTGATGTTAAAAAAGGTTTTAGACAGGGTGACGCACTGTCATGTGATTTCTTCAACATTATTCTTGAAAAGATCGTGCGGGACTCTGCGGCCAACACAAGAGGTACGATCTACTTCAAGTCCACACAATTGCTTGCCTACGCAGATGACATTGACGTTATTGGACGAACAAAGCGAGACGTCAATGAGGCGTTCACAAGCATTGAAGCAGAAGCGGCGAAAGTGGGTCTAAGGGTAAATGGGGACAAGACCAAATATATGCTGTCATCCAAGAAAGACGCACAACACCGACGTCTTGGTCAGAACGTCACCTTCGGCAGCTATATTTTTGAAGTAGTCAAGGACTTCGTCCACCTTGGCTCGGTAGTGACAAGCACCAACGATACCAGCGCTGAGATAAAACGCAGAATAACTCTTACCAATCGCTGCTTCTTCGGGCTCAAGAGGCAATTGAGTAGTAGAGCCCTCTCTCGAAAAACTAAGGTTTCCCTCTACAAAACCTTAATCATCCCGGTCCTCCTCTACGGCGCTGAGGCTTGGACGTTATCAAAAGCGGATGAAGAGGCTCTTGGACGTTTCAAGAGGAAAATTCTGCGTGCAATCTTTGGTCCCGTTTGTGTAAACGGAGAATGGAGGAGGAGATTCAACCAAGAACTGTACGGGCTGTACAGCGACATCGGCCTGGTTAGACGTCTTCGGATCCAACGTCTAAGATAGCTAGGCCATGTAGAGTGAATGGACATCAACGCTCCGGCCCGAAGAGTCTTCGACTCCAACCCCGAGGGACGACGCAGCAGAGGACGACCGCATTTAAGGTGGCGCGCACAGGTGGAAGGGGACCTCAACCAACTGGGCATTCGGCACTTTAAGCGGCTGGCCGAAGATCGGGCCGGCTGGAGAGGCTTGTTGGTTGAGGCCCTGGTCAGAAAAGTAAGTTTTTATTTCATCGTCACGATGTCGAAAATAAGAAGTCTTCGTATCAGGGGAAAGTAAATTCCAGTCGTTTAATCTAGACGCCAAAAGCTCAGCCTGTTTTTTAGACAGATTCAAATCACGTACTAAATACAATGCAATACAAATAATACAATACAATAATACAAATAAATCGTTTAAATCAAGTTGTGTCAATAAGTGCGGTGCTTTTGAAGTTGACGGTTCATAACTTGGGTCACTATCTTGAGATTCCTGATCAAGCTGACTAAGAAAAAATTCCGGAGTAGAATTCTCACTTCTTGGTCGATTGGGAGGCATCGGCACAGGCAGTTCGGCACTATGTAGGATGGGTCTCTTGGCCGAAGACAAGTTCGGATACTGGACACTGTGTTTGGATTTGGTAGTAACGCATTTTGTTTGAGTCCGCCCAAATCATTGGTGTAGCAAATGGCAAATGTCTAGGTTCTTGTTTCGCCCAACCTAATAGGAGCCTCACACACGATACACAACATTTATGTGGAACCCAGGGTTTGTCTTGATTCCTCACAGAAAAACCAAAATAGTTTAAATAGCACTGCTCAATTAGTGATGTGAAATTTCGACGCTGAGATGTAAAAGTTAATTCTCCACACACATAGCAAAAATTATTCGGGTTGTTCAAACACCTTCGTGGCATATGTATTTACGATCTAACTAACGCAAATAAAATGTAATTTAGCAAACACAATAGTTACACAGTCGACTAAATGCAGTTATTTAAACAAAGAAACGTATGTGAGGTCAGAAATGAATATGTATCTGTCACAAGAAAACTGGATGTGATAGAAACAAAACTGTTATATATTTTTGATAAGGGTACACCAGCATAAATAAAAACCATAACAAAGTTCATGTGACAAAAAAAGTGTTTACCAGTGATATGTATGTTATCAAATCATATGTAAATTTGTTATCACGAAAATCATACAGCCGTTGGTTAAAGAGCTGCCGTGTTCCATCAGCACTTCCATGACCTTAGAAAGAAGGTTTGTAAGTGCTATTAGTCGACAGGAGAAAAGATTTGAAATTTCATATTTTAGGAATGGGCTGGGCAATTGCTATTTTCCATCTACTCGGGAAGAACTCAGAGTAGAAAAAATAGACAGATAGAAGAATGTACGCAGTGGTGAAGCAAGTTCCAAGTGGTAATTAATCGCAATGAACTTCATGCCACATCTGTTCTATTACCGCCGTATTAATCATCATCTTTTAAGACCTTATAAATATGTATATGAATTCATCCTCTTTTCTTTTATACCACACTCTAACTACGCAGTGTTGATACCGGCGCCCTTCTGAAATTACCTTATATGTATACTCACACAATGCTCGCAATTTGTAAGACATACTTAAAGGATTCAGTGGAAGTAAAGATCGCGCGGTAGCAACACGAAGTTTTTAAAGCGTAGTGCTATATTATTGTTACGAAATTTAATCCCACACCGAATAGGGTTCGCACCACTGGATTGCGATAAACTACAATTGTCTTTTTATCCGAATTAAAACACACACACTTTTCTTATTTCACCACAGATCAATTACATATGTCTGTGCAGCTTCACAACTTTCCTTTATTATCCAAAACCTATTGAACACTTTAAACTTTATCACAAACACAAACCTTTATTGAAAGCTTTTATTTTCCCACTGTTTTATCGATTGATCACACCGACTTGTCACACGCTGTTCAATTCCACAAACTGAATGCATCCCGAGGGCGAGTGTTCGCGCTTATATAGCTCTCGGTCCACCTTCTCGAATGTTCGCCGTCGGAAGTTCCCCTTCGGAAATCTCTAGAATGCTCTGACAATTAGCATTACGCCGTTGACAGTTGACATCATCGCAATTTCCGCTTCAAGAGAGCTTTCGAACTTCGACAGCGAAATTCGAACTTAAACGTCGGTTTGTGTCTCCGCAATACTGCCCTCCTCCTAAACTTGTTCGTCCTCGAACAAGCGATTGGATCCTTCTCCGTAATATTGCGCTAACCTCTCTACATGGACAATCTTATACTTCGCCCGTCTGTTTCCCGTCTGCTGTATTCGGTACACCACGTCGTTAAGTTTCTTGATGATGTCATATGGTCCGTCCCAGGCCGATTGGAATTTGGGGCACAAGCCTTTTTTTCGTTGCGTATCGGGGTCCCTTAGCCCTTGGATGAAAGAATCCGTTTTTAGTTTCTCTACCACATCAACTGGGACATCCGCGTAGGCAAGATGGAATAGCCTCTCGATGTCGGCAGCGTACTGCTGGATGGTCTCGTTTCCACGCTTCTTGCGTCCTTTAAGTTCCAGCTTGTGCACCTCCTGCATGTGCTCACTGCCGTATCTTCGATGAAGAGCTTCCCATATGGCGGTGTAGTTCCTTCTCTGGGTCTCCGGGATGGTCTGTAGAACACCAGCTGCCTCGCCTTTAAGCGAAATTACTAGAGCGGCCACACGATCTTCTTCTCCCCATTGATTCCCTTCCGCTGTTGTCTCGAACTGAAGTTTAAAGAAGTTAAACGCACTCGTGCCGTCGAAGTTCTACAGATTCGAAGTAGTCAAGGACCTCGTCTACCTGGGCCCACTAGTGGTCAGCGGCAACAACCCGAGCGCTGAGATCAAACCCAGAAATACTCTTGCTGCTTCTTTGGGCTCAAGAGGCAATTGAGAAGTAGAGCCAGGAATCAGTCGAAGTAAAGCTCAGAGATAAATAAAGAGATAGATCCCCGCAGGGGTTGGTTGTTGCTGAATAACATACTTAGTTAATACCCCATCAAACCCCAAAGCGGTTGTTGGTGTGATCTGTCAACGCCATCGTATTGCCATCTCATTCAAAATCCCTGGTAAAGCTTGCGCGGTAGCAATCAGGTAGCAACACGAAGTTTTTAAAGCGTAGTGCTATATTATTAGGGGGGCGGGAGCGAGCAAACAGAGCAAAGAAGTTGATCGCGTTTAACATGGCAAACGCCAGCTTCGATCTCTGTCCCTGCTCAATCCAAGTTGACACACAGCCTCCGCGTGGCCCCCCCTGGATAGCTACCCTGGCACCCGCCAGGTAGTGAACCAATGTGTGCAGCGACCCAACCCCTTGTCCTGGGGAATGAGGAACCTGGCCCTCTAGGTTGGGGGTTGTGCTTAGGGGTAACATACCTAACACGTAAAAACCTACTTGTTCCGAAACGGCAACAAGTCTCGGATACGGACGGATACAAAGCTGACGACCCCTGCAAACGACTAACGGACTTGAGAGTCTGCACCGGGAATGTGAGGTCCCTTAACAGACCGGGTGCAGGCGATCAGTTGGAGCAAACCCCCAACTGCTATAAAGCAGATATAACCGCACTCCAAGAAGTGCGATGGGATAGACCAGGCAAAAGACGGATGAAAAACTGCGACATCTACTACGGGAACAAGGAGAACAAACAGCGCCTATTCGGATGTGGATTCGTTATTCGAGGAAGACTCCAACAAAAAGTCTTAAGCTTCCGAGATATAAGCGAACGCCTCATAGCAATCCGCATCAAAGCTAAATTTGGAAACATTAGCTTAATATGCGCTCAAGCCCCAACGGAAGAAAAGGACCATCAACTCAAAGAAGAATTCTACGATCTCCTAGACAGAACATATGCCCACGCGATTCCCCCACTTCAATATCCACAAGGGTACCTGGCGGTCTTTTGATCAATCGACCACCAACTAGATTGATCACATTGCGATCGACGCCAGACACTCCTCCTGTATTCTCGACGTACGAACCTTCTGAGGGGCCAACATCGACCCGGACCACTACCTTGTTGTAGCCAAGGTACGAATGAGTATATCAAGAATGCTTAGGAGTCGAGTAGGGCTACGTAAGTTTGACGTCGGTAAGCTACAATCGCAAGAGACTGCCAGAATCTTTGCCGATCGTGTCTCCTCCAAGCTCTCTCAAAATCCGCCCACAGCAGCATAAACAATAGAGCAGGAATGGGCGCATTGCCAGAGCGCCGTTAGAGACGCTGCCTCAGAGGTGCTGGGTTTCAAACCGCCACCACTTAGAAACCACTGGTTCGATGAACAATGCGAACAAGCCAATGCAGCAAAACAAGAGGCATATAAAGCCATGCTGCAACGACGGACGAGAGCTGCTCGCGAAATCTATGGGCAGAAGAGAAGAGAGGAACACACGCTTTTCAGAAGAAAGAAGAGAGAGCAGATGGAGATATGCTTCCGCAGGAATGACGTCCGTAAGTTTTACAATAAGGTAAAACGAACATGCCATGGCTACAAATCCAGAGCAGCCGCCTGCAGGGATGAAAATGGAGAACTGGTAGTAGAGTCGCAGTCGATGCTGAGGATATGGAAAGACCACTTCTGCAGACTGTATAACGGCGATGATAGACAAGATACCGCTGTCAGGCAGAACGAGCCATTCGTAATGGACGACGATGTAAGAAAATTCAGTCCACCTGACCTAGACGAAGTCAAAATAGCGATATCAAGACTTAATCTAATAGAGCCGCGGGCGCATACGGCCTGTCTGCTGAGCTTCTTAAGGCGGCTGGAGATGAGCTGGTAAGGTGCACGCACCATCTCATTTGCAAGGTATGGTCGGACGAAAGCATGCCCGACGGATGGAATCTCAGCATTGTTTGCCCGGTCCATTAGAAAGGAGACCCCCACAACTGCGCCATCTATAGGGGAATAAGTCTCCTTAACATCGCATATAAGATCTTCTCTGCCGTATTGTGTGAACGCCTGAAACCGTTGGTGGATAGCATGATCGGCTCTTATCAGTGTGGTTTCAAGCCAGGTAAATCCACAATAGACCAAATATTTACGCTACGGCAGATCTTGGAGAAGACCCAGGAATACCAAATCGACACTCACCACCTCTTCGTCGATTTTACGACTGCATATGACAGCGTGTATAGCGATGAGCTATACAAAGTTATGTCTAGTTTTAACATCCCTGCCAAACTCGTCCGACTGTGCAGGATGACAATGGAGAATTCTCGCTGCTCCATTAAGGTCGGTGATGAGCAAACCGATACCTTTGATGTTAAAAAAGGATTTAGGCAAGGTGACGCGCTGTCATGCAACTTTTTCAATATCGTGCTTGAAAAGATTGTGCAAGAGTTACTGCCCAACACAAGAGGTACGATTTATTCCAAATCTACGCAATTGCTTGCGTACGGCGACGACATTGACGTGATTGGACGGACACAGCGAGACGTTAATGCAACCTTTGTAAGCATTGAGGTATAAGCGGCTAAGATGGGTCTCAAGGTTAATGAGGATAAAACCAAATATCTGCTTTCATCTAAAAGAGACGGACAACACCGACGTATTGGCCAGAACGTCCCCATGGGCGGATATAACTTTGAAGTGGTCAAGGAATTCGTCTACCTTGGCTCACTGATGACCAGCGAAAACAACACCAGCGCTGAGATAAAACGCAGAATCACTCTTGCCAACCGCTGTTTCTTTGGGCTCAAGAGGCAATTGAGAAGTAGAGCCCTCTCTCGGAAAACCAAGGTGACACTATATAAGACCTTAATCATCCCAGTCCTCCTTCACGGCGCAGAGGCTTGGACCTTAACAAAAGCGGATGAAGATGCCCTTGGTCGTTTCGAGAGGAAAATTCTGCGCACTATCTACGGGCCTGGTTGTTCAAACGGTGTATGAAGGAGAAGATCGGCCTGGTGAGACGTCTACGGATGCAGCGTCTAAGGTGGCTAGGCTATGCAGAGCGCATGGCGCAGTCTTCGAATCCACCCCGGAAGGAAGGCGCGGCAGAGGACGGCCGCATCAACGGTGGCGCACGCAGGTGGAAGGGGACCTCCACCAACTAGGCGTGCGGCGCTGGGAACAGCTGGCCAAAGACCGTGCCAGCTGGAAACACTTGTTGGTTGAGGCCCAGGTTTACCACGGACCTAAGTAAGCAAAGTAATGTGCTATATTATTATACCGACATTTTGTAATTGTGTGCCGGGTCTTTCTTCATTTTTGACTCCAACATGCTCTTTGCAACTCTTTTCAAATGCGTAAACAGGTTGGCCCAACATCCGCCAAAGATGAATGTCATCTTGGATTTCCGCGAAATTGTGGGCAAAATCCAGAAAATATGTAGTCTTAGGAGATCAACGAGTCAGAGTACGTGAAATAGTGGAAGCTGCAGCAAGGTACAGTGTGTACAAATTTGTTAGAAAATTGTGGCTTGGTCCTTAGTAGCTTATTTTCTTATTCCAAAG
Organism: Eumerus sabulonum; assembly: GCA_951905685.1. Classification (NCBI taxonomy): domain Eukaryota; kingdom Metazoa; phylum Arthropoda; class Insecta; order Diptera; family Syrphidae; genus Eumerus; species Eumerus sabulonum. The sequence continues at coordinate 181,626,960 of OX645060.1, forward strand.
CTTAAAAGATATATCAAAGGATAATGGTTTACGTTTAACGAGAAGGTAATCATCCAATTAGATTCAATCATGTGATTTCAATGTATCAACCGCTTCTTCAGGCTCATCTTGAAATACCCATATAATCGATTGTTGTACAGTTTCGGGTTATATGCATAGATTCATAATTCGTCGCCTGTCAGGACTTTATAAATGGGTTCTAAAGACCAGCGAATGCATTTATTCAACATTGTTTACACCAATCGACACGAACCGAGGAGCAGTGATTCTTCTATAACTTTGATATTGTGCTCGGTGAGCCCGAACGTCTCAGGTTCAGCAGGGCGGTTTTAGACCATGATCAGAGAGATGTTGCCCGACGGCATCAACGCATTTGATGGCTGGGATGGACTCCGCAGGTGGCATTTTTAGCAACCAACCAGTTGCATGGACGCAAGTAAATAAATTGAAAACATTCCACATTCTTGGCATTCACATTGACCTTAAGATATGGAAAAATCAATTATATGACGCTGTTGATATAGGATAGTTATCCTAGTTTTTCTTTAGTTAGAATACGCCACACTCTGCTTGTTCCGGAGAAATTGCCTTTAATGCTACCCCCATCTAACGTCATCAGACTGTTATCGTCGATTTCATTACGTCTCACTAGACCTGTGCTTATCGGAGATACCAGTGTTTGATAGAACGATATTGTTGCTTGAGCAAGTGTTTCAAGTTACTTTATTTTGGTTTCCTTTTTTGATAACGTTAGCAAACTTACGAGTATCTAATATGTAGGTAACGCTTACATTTAAGTATCTTAATACTTAACTAATAGATAATAAAACCATTGTTAATAAACTAATTCTATTAAGAGTTCTGCTATTGGATAACAATACCAATACCCATCAAGATAAATTGAATAAATAATTGATTACTCTTTGTATGTGTACATCAAATCATCACGCTGCAACGTCGGACGAGAGCTGCTCGCGAAATCCATGAGCGGAAGAGAAGATAGGAACACGCGCTTCTCAGATCACAGAAAAGGGAATACGGAAAGCGTGAGATCGAGGAGATGGAAAGATGCTCTCGCAGGAATGACGCCCGGAAGTTTTGCAATAAGGTAAAACGAACATGGGATGGCAAAGGACTAACAAAGGCCTCGTAGGGGTAGCATCTATCCGACGGATGATGGCCTGCTAAAAAGCGGGAAGAGCCACCGCAGTCGAACATCTTGCGGCACTGTTAGTAAGCCCTATCCCCATCTCCTCGTGGTGAAGGGCGAATGCGAGCCTCCTGCGCCAGAAAACAGGATTAGTAGGTTGGGTTACGGCCTAGTAAGCCGTGACCGTAAAATAAACCACAAACTCCGAAACAACCACAAACCTCGGATATAACGGACCGGATTTATGTTGACGACCCTTGCAAAAAACGAAAAAAGGACAACAATCTTCGGCTCTGTACGTGGAATGTTAGGTCCCTAAACAGGCCACGTGCAGCCAAACAACTTGCGGGCGCCTTAGACTGCTATAAAGCGGACATAACCGCCATCCAGGAAATGCGATGGAATGGACCGGGTATAAAGCGGATGAAAAACTGCGATATTTACTACGGCGACTGCTATAGGGAGAGAGGGCAACGATTGTTTGGATGTGGATTTGTTGTTCGAGGTGGACTAAGGCAAAAAATCCTAAGCTTTCGGCATGTGAGCGAACGCCTCATAACAATCCGTATCAAGGCAACATTTTTTAACATCAGCCTGATCTGCGTCCACGTCCCCAAGGAAGACAAGGATGACTCAGCCAAAGATGAGTTCTACGATCTCCTAGACAGAACGTATGCCCAATGTCCCAGCTATGACATCAAAATTGTACTAGGAGACTTCAATGCTAAGCTGGATAAGAAAGCATCTTTGAACGAGTCATCGGCAAATATAGACTACACGACACCACATCCGATAACGGACACAGGCTGATTGATCTTGCTACGGGCGAAATATCCTTCTAGCCAGTACGCGCTTCCCGCTCCTCGATATTCACAAAGGCACCTGGCGGTGTTTTGATCAATCGACTACCAACCAGATTGATCACTTCGCGATCGAGTTCAGACACTCCCCCACTTTTCTTGATGTTCGAACTTTCCGAGGGGCTAATATCGACTCGGACCACTATCTTGTAGTAGCCAAGATGCGCCTACGGATATCACGAACGCAGCGGAATACAAAGTTATGATGTCGGAAAGCTACTATCGCCAGAAATCGCCCGTGATTTTACCGATCGCGTCTCCCTTAAGCTCTCCAATACACCTGAATCCTCCACGCTATCAATAGAACAGCAGTGGAGCCTTTGCAAACAAGCCCTGAAAAGCTCTGCGTTCGAAGTTTTGGGTTTCAAGCCTCCACCACGAAGAAACACCTGGTTCGATGACGAGGGCAGGAGGATTCATACACCGAAGCAGGATGCATATAAGAGCATATAAGAACAAGAGCAGCTCGTGAGCTCTATGAGTTAAAAAGGAGGGAGGAGCATAAGCTTCTCAGAAGAATGAAGAAAGAGCACGATAAGCGCGCGATTGAGGATTTGGAGAGGTGTTACTACTGGCGTGACGTTCGAAAGTTTTATCAACAGATAAAGCGAACAACAAGGTTATAAAGCCAGAACGGAAGCCTACAGAGATGAGAACGGACACCTAGTAGTAGAATCGCAGTCGATGCTGAGAATATGGAAAAACCACTTCTGCAGACTGTATAACGGCGATGTTAGTCAATATACGGCTGCCAGGCAGAATGATCTATTTCTAATCGACGAAGACCGCAGAGAATTCCATCCCCTTGACCTCGACGAAGTTAAGATTGCCATATCGAAGCTCAAGTCGAATAAAGCTGCTGGTGCAGACGGACTCTGCTGAGCTCTTCAAGGCAGCTTCATCTGTAAGATATGGTCGGAGGAAAGCATGCCCGAGGAATGGAGTCTCGGCATCGTATGCCCGATCCACAAGAAAGGAGGCCCGTCTGATTGCGCCGACTACACAAGGAATAAGTCTCCTTAACATCGCCTACAAAATCTTCTCTGCCGTTTTGTGTGAACGCCTGAAGACTTTTGTAAATAAGCTGATAGGTCCTTATCAGTGCGGATTCAGGCCAGGGAAGTTCACCATCGACCAAATTTTCACACTACGGCAGATCCTGGAAAAAACCAATGAATTCCAAGTCGACACTCACCACCTATTTGTCGACTTCAAAGCCGCATACGACAGCGTAATTAGAGACGAGCTATACAACGCTATGTCTACCTTTGACATACCTGCTAAACTGATACGACTATGTAGGATGACTTTGGAGAATGCCCGCTGCTCCATCCGAATCGGTGAACACCTTACCGATAGTTTTGGTGTCAAAAAAGGCATTAGGCAGGGCGATGCGCTGTCGTGTGATTTCTTCAACATCATATTGGAAATGATTGTGCAAAATCACTGGCCAATACAAGAGGCACAACCTATTTCAAATCCTCGCAACTCCTTGCATACGCCGACGATATTGACATAATAGGTAGGTCACAGCGAGATGTCAATGAGGCGTTTGCGAGTATTGAGTAAACGAGGACAAAACGAAATATATGCTGTAATAAAGAAAGGACGCTCACCACTGACATAAGTTCGAGGTAGTTAAGGACTTCGTCCTTGGCTCCGCAGTGACCTGGAATAACGACATCAGTTCCGAAATCAAACGCAGAATCACTCTTGCCAATCGCTGTTTCTTTGGGCTCAATAGGCCACTGAGTAATAGAGCCCTCTCCTGAACGACAGAGTTGACTCTATGTAAGACCCTTATCATCCCGGTCCTGTTGTACGGCGCAGAAGCATGGACACTATCAAAAGCGGATGAGGAGGCCCTTGGTCGGTTCGAGAGAAAGATTTTGCGCGTGATTTTCGGGCCTATAAACGCTGACGGGGGATGGAGGAAAAGATTAAACCACGAACTTTACGGGCTGTACAGCGACATGAGTCTAATCAGGCGTATACGGATTCAACGCCTAAGATGGCTGGGCCATGTAGAGCGAACGGACACTACAGCTTCAGCCCGGAGAGTCTTTGAATCCAACCCCGAGGGATGAAGAAGGAGAGGACGGCCGCCCTTAAGATGGCGCACACAGGTGGAGGGAGACCTCAGCCAACTGGATGTGCGGCAATGGAAAATGCTAGCAAAAGATCGTGCTAGATGGAGGGACATGTTGGTTGAGACCCAGGTTCACACCGAACTGTAGCACCCATTAGGAAGAAGAAGAAGTTCAAGAGTCATACTTTTATGATGTTTGTCGCACAACCTGAACGGAGTGCAGATGGTTTAGGTCGTAGATGTCCGTTTTCTACTTTCCAGGGGTGATTGTCCTAGATAGGATTCGTGGGCAACTCGACTGAATTTTCACGTTGATTGTAGTTCCCAGTAAACGTTCTATGCGATTATCTTGTTATATGGCGTGGCGTGGCGCAGTGAGTAGTGTGTTGGCCTCTGACGCCGATGACACGGGATCGAATCCCGACACAGCCATGTCACGGGGTTCGGACAGAACCCCCTGTAGTAAAATTGTCATGATAAGCTTCTCGAAATTTACCGTTCGGAACCGGCAGTAAACTGTAGGTCCCTTTCATCTATGGGAAAATGAAATCACACACAACATGGGTGATTGAGAAATGCTCGGCTCAGGTCCTTCATGGACTGTAACGCCAACATACATACATACATAAGTGTTATGCCTTCATCAGTGTTTCTGATCAATTACCATTCACAACAGCTGTGTTGCACAATTTTCCGTAAAGAAGTTGCATTTCTTGGCTATCGACATACTCTGAACTACAGACCCTCCGCTCGACAGTCGGTGATGTTTACCACTGCACCACGGCCACCCCGAGAAATGATAATCCAGACATATTGCATTAAAACCTGTGAAACACTCAGTGCTCCACTGTCTGACGGCGATCGATGCTACTAAATCATTATAATAATTTATAACTTAAAAAAAAAATGCAAACGTGAGAGAGATTATGAAATTGCTTTACGTGGGCACCTACCTTTACGGTATAATCCCACGGTGCGCCTACCCACAATCGGGACCAAGACAGGCATCGGTCATTGCCCCAAGGTAGTAAGCTACCCTGGTTCAATTAGTGAACATGCTTGGGGGCATGTTCACCGCGCTTGATGGAGGCCCAGGTCTATCTAACACCTCTTGCACCAGGCTCCTCTAGGATACCTGAGTGCCATACGTTCCCACAAGGGGGCCTACCTCAACCGACAGGACCGGAACCATCGGCGAATGACTTTAATACCATTTATAGTAACCGAATACGTTCCGGGGGCTTCCTGTCCCCGTGGTACCAAATTTGTTCGAAGTACATATTTTGGTATCTACTCCGCGACCGAAGACACTTCCAAATAAGCTTCCCCAAAAGCTCAAGCCTGACAACTTACCTCCGTCATTCTGGGTGTGTCTGGATCTTAGCATACCGACTGGGTATTTTTGAATGGGCCTCCAGCCAGGCCCATCAACACCATGCACCAATTAAGTAAACTCAGAGGAATTATTTCGATATCTGGGACCTCAAGGGTCCCTTGAATAAAGAAGACTCAAGGAATTCTTTCATTTATCTAGGAACCTCTTGGGTCCCTTGTTTAAGAAAACCCGAAGTTATTCTTTAGGTATCTAGGGACTTAGAGTCCCTTAACTCCCCTTCCGTAAATTCCTGAGTGTGCTAGGGATTCAGCACACTCGACTAGGATATTTTTTAATGTGGGCCTCCAGCCAGGCCCAGCCATCAATTTGTTACGATTCATAGGAATATGCATGACGCCTACGCGTCTTCGAAAACCCCGGAGGTTACGTCTTACCCCGAAGGGTTAATATTTCATCTATAACCTCGAAGGGTCCACCGAAATATCATACAGATATCACCATACCCAAACGGGTACCTCTAACCCCGAAGGGCACATCGTATCATTTGAAAACAAAGCTCAGGCTTTCTCTATCGAATGGGTTTTCATCTTAACCCCGAAGGGCACCACAATACCTCGAAGGGTACCATTTACCCCGAAGCGTGTCAACAGAATAAGAGTTGAAATTCTTTGAATATCTAGGGATCTTATCCCTTTTCTCCCCATCTATGGACCAGGCAACAATGTTACCTGATCCATTTTCCCGATTTTAGTCGCCTCTTACGACAGGCATGACTTACCCCGGGTATATTCTAACCTCTAACCCGGTGGGGGTAATACAAACGTGATTGCTAAAACGGAACTTAAATCAAAAAACGGTTTTTAGTTTCTGTCATTCCTACGAGATGTCGCTGAATATTTCGTTAATTACCGGTGTATAGGATAAATAACGGTTTGTTAAAAGTTATCGTTAAAATTAGCCTGGGTGCAAACCATACTTGTAATTATGTACCTTTTGAATGAAGACGACGCCGATATCTGGTGAAAAGTTAAGAAAAACGACATGCTCAATAGCTAATACAAATGTGTAATTTTAAGTGGCAAATCATTTACTATAACTTTATACATGTGTATATATATACTAAGTAAGTTATAAAATTGAGAAACTGGTTACATTTGAAGTATATACATATTCACTCACTTTTAAAAGCGGCATTCACGCTCTATGACTCGTCTATACGAATTGCTTAAAAAATGCTAGAGCGTTATTGGTCGTCCATACACAATTTGGTAGTTCTACCGCGGACATCTGCAAATTTCAACAAAAAATCCTTCAATTTGAACGCCTATAAGAACAGCTTGATCTAATTTAAATTGAAACAAATGTTTCGAAATTTCATCGACCTGGCAGCACTTTCGGCGATTATGAGCTTAGTATATAAATTTCAACATGGCCACCTATCAAAGATGAACAACTGACAGATGACTTAAAAAAGTGGAAAATACTTCAAGTACGGGCATCCGTGCATTTCATAAAATTAATATTTCGCTCTAAAACTCCTTTATTTCGTGCGCGTTTCATTAACATTTCCTTTTCCCCGATAAATATCTCGGCCAACTAACATTAATGTACGAGTGAAATCTAATTGAAAACAATCCAAAAGTGCTTGGAAATTCACATCTAGGACGACAGCTGTAGAGAACTTCGACATCAAAAAACGAAGAGAAAGAAGGAATCCAATTACAGCTTGCCACTTGGATTTTCTGGTCAGGTAAGTTCCACGCGAATCCGGATAATCATTGTTTGTGGGAGAGAAAAAACAAAAAAAAAAAAAAAAAAAAAGATTTTCGTGGCTTCGGTGAGACTAATGATTTCAGAATCTTGATTAAACAACTTTCATGATCGTGTTCTGTTCGTAATTCATGAGAAAATATGTAAACAAAAAGGATTATTGTAGAGCTTTAAACTGGAACAAATACTATACAATCAGTGGGTGGTTGGGAGGGGGGCGGTGGTGGCCGTCGTGGTGATATACAGGAGAAAAAATGAGAAGGGAAGTGATTTTGAACTACCCTGAACTAATTGTTCAGTGAGAACATGTATACTGGCAATTGTTGCATGTGCCTCCGGTTTAGGGAACTACCAATTCCCTTAAGGCCTCTCACCCTCTCTGGATTTGTACAGGTTTTTTTTTTCATTCTGCGGTCACCAGGAGAACAAGTGCATACATATTAGAAGGTTTACCTTGATATCTAATCACAGTAAATGAGTCATTATTGTGTGTTATTACCGAACCGTACAGCACCAGGCCGTATTGTGAATACTGCCGTCGTCGTCGTTTTGGTTTTCGCCGCGCTGCACTATAAATCTATTCTTGTTACGCGCTGCATAATAATGAGAATGATAGCACTTATGGTTTGTTTTTCTTAATTTTTTGAGTTATTTGCATTTGAATCGCGACGATCGTATCACGTTTTGTTTAGTGGACATACTATGACAACATGGATTGCGTTGCAATCGTCTGAGTTCTGTGTAGATTCTACATAATTGAATTTGCATGCCAATGAAGTCCTGTGAGCAATTCCATTTCACATTCTAGAACGTAGGCGTTATTGAAACGTGTCATTTTGTAAACTTTAATATTTGCCAACCATGGGCACAAATTGGATTCAGCTCAAATGTGTCCATTCATCTGGTCTCCGTGACTCATTCAAAAAGTCGAAATTCCGCTCTACAACAATCGATTTTAATTAAATCTGCTTAGTTGTAGGTCGTAGAATGGACGGGAGGTGGTAAATTGAAAAAAAGGGCAATTTGTTTGTAAGCAATTTCGATCCAAACTCATGCATGTGCGTGTGCTAAAGCATATTAAACAAATAGACACCCGCTGATATCTGTTTACACGATAACAACATACAAATATTTTATTTGCTTTGATGTATCTAGGTTCCAAGTTTAATTTTTACAGCAACCAGTCAGATTTTATATTATTTGGAAGTGATTACTCAAGTTATTAGTATAAAATAACGTGGTATTGATGAAATTACTCTGGATCTTAACGATGTTTAGAATTATTTTTCTGACCATTTCATTCGTCGGAATTTCGAGAAGCTTTTCATGACAATTTTACTACAGGGGGTTTAGTCGGAACCCCGCTGAGGAGAAATACCGTGAAAAACACGTTCGATGACATGGCTGTGTCAGGATTAGATCCCGTGTCATCTGCGTCAGAGGCCAACACACTACCCACCGCGCCACGCCAACACATTTTACAACTATTTAATAACATCTTTGATCAAGATGTAAACCACAAACGTGGAAAACCGCAACTATCATTTGAATTTAAAAAAATGGCAAAAAACTAACTGATACCAAAAGTTATAGACATATCTCTCTACTACCCTATTAACGTCGCTTGCTTTGGTTCATATAAAAAAAACACAGAATTTAGTCAGCCTAAATCAAAGTCGCTTTTAAACATGGATTAAGCACCATTGACTCCCTCCTTCACATAGACCAGCCATACTCAACCTTTTTTTCCCACGGGCCACATTCATTTGTTTGCTGATTCACGCGGGCCGCAACATTATACATTTTGGGTGATGACCTTTTCGAGGAGTCTAGGGATAAGCATAAAACACGAGCCTTTTACAAGAAAGCCAAAGGCCTTGCAGGAGGCTTCAAAAAGGGCACCCAGGCTCTTCGAAACTGCGAGGGTAATCTTGTCACCGACCCGCAGGGAATAGTGGATGTATTTAAGCGGCATTTCTAGCAGCTACTTAACGAGCATGACCAAGAGAGAGTGGTAGGGGCCGAGGAAATCCCAACTCCAGTCGCTGAAGTAGTCCTTCCACCCAGCATCGAAGAAGTCGGCACAGCTATTCAGAAGCTGAAGAACATCAAGGCCGCAGGCTCAGATAGCTTGCCATCAGAGCTCTTCAAGGCTGGCGGCGATGTTCTGGTAGGGAGCATGCACCAGATCATTTGCAGAATTTGGGAAGATGAAAGCATGCCCGACGACTGGAATACCAGCTCTATATGCCCCATCCACAAAAAAGGCGATCCTACATACCTCTTGCAAGAACTATAGAGGTATATCCCTGCTCAATGTCGCATACAAGATCCTGTCCAGCGTATTGTGTGAACGTCTAAAACCATTTTGCACCGCACTAATCGGCAGCTACCAGTGCGGCTTCCGGCCCGGCAAATCAACTATAGACCAAATTTTCACACTTCGACAAATCCTGGAAAAGACCAACGAGTTTCGAATCGATACACACCATCTTTTCATCGATTTCAAAGCCGCATACGACAGCATTCATCGTGAAGAACTGTTTGGGGCGATGGCCGAATTCGGGATCCCGGTAAAACTGATCCAGTTGTGTCGCGCCACGCTAAAAAACACGCGATGCACCGACAACTCCGAGATGCGCTGTCATGTGACTTCTTCAACCTGGTGCTGGAGCAGATAGTGCGACGGGCAGGCGTCAACAGGGAAGGCACTATCTTTTACAAGTCCATCCAGCTGCTAGGATACGCGGATGATATCGACATCATCGCGTGTTCTCGCCGTGGCATCGTGGAAGCATTCACCGCGATTGAAGAACAGGCGAAACAAGTTGGCCTTAAGATCAATGAGGACAAAACGAAATACATGTTGTCAAGCAAAAACCAATCCGTCGCTCACCACCTGGGACAAAATATAACAATTGACAGCTACAATTTCGAGGTAGTTAAGGAGTTTGTCTACCACGGGGCAAACGTAAATTCCACAAATGACACCGCAGTGGAGATCCGGCATAGAATCGCCCTTGGCAACCGCTTCTACTTCGGCTTGTCCAAACAACTGGGGTCAAAACTCCTCACTCGAAAGACCAAAGTCATGCTTTACAAAACGCTCATTCTGCCAGTCTTGCTGTACGGAGCCGAAAGCTGGACGATAAGCAGGACAGCGGAGCTGATTTTGGGTTCTTTCGAAACAAAAATTCTGCGCCGGATATTTGGTCCTGTCTGTGAGGAAGGTGAATGGAGAAGAAGACACAACCGCGAACTCTACGAGCTGTACCAAGATGTGGATGTAGTCCGGAAGGCAAGGATCCGTGGACTACACTGGCTCGGCCACATCGAGCGCATGGACATCAACGCTCCAGCTAAGAGGGTCTTCGACTCCGAGCCTCCTGGTTCGAGAAGAAGAGGAAGACCGAACCTCCGGTATAAAGACCAAGTAATCGCGGATGTAAGACATCTTGGTCTTGACAACTGAAAGCAGCGTGCCCGGGACCGTCAAGGATGGAAGGCAGCTATAGCTCAGGCTCAGATCCTCCATGGATCGCTGGCCTGATAAGTAAGTACGTAGGACTATCTCCCTTTGACGATTTGTGTTTAGAGCCACATATGCCATCGATTTAATTTCAAGAAATGAAGCAAGGCATTATTTTTGATGGCTGCTCCTTTTCTCACAGTCTATTCCACAGTCACAGTAGGATGTTACAACCTTTAAACATTAAAGCAGCATCACCACTTATCTTCCAAAGATGAATTGACTAAGTTAAATACTATAAAAATATACCCTTAAGAGGAAATCCTCGGAAACATACATATGTATGAATATGTACATATATTATGATTTCTACTTGCAAAACCGTGATTATTGCTGTTAAATGCTCCCTTAAGCCTAATATCATTGAGCAAACACTAAGTTATATTTTGAAACTCAAGGCATTTTGTCATATGAATCTAAACGGGTGTTATTCTAAGCAGCTAAACTGCTTATTCTCTCAGTCACCCAATGTTTATTTTTCAATTTATTCTTATTCTTGCTTGTTTCCCTTATTTCCCGAATCAAATTATGCCCTTGTTAACGATATCAACCTCTCTTTACATAAAAGCTTCGATTTGCGGCCCTCTGGAGAATAACACAAAATATGTACATATATGTATATACAAACGCTTTCGATATCGAGAAAGCCTTCGACACGGTTATTGATATTGATATTGATTGATATATAAACTGATAAAATACGAATTTCCTCACCAACTCATAGGCATGATTTCTTCAATGATTTGTGAAAAAAAAATTTGACGTGACAGATAGGATATACACGACGACTAAAGTTTTTAACATCGCTAATGGTCTTCCACAAGGCACGGTTACAGCCCCACTATTATTTAATATTTTCGTTTCTGAAATGTTAAGGGACAAGGATAACTCTATAGCATTCGCTGACGATGTAATACTGTACGCCAGTGGTTCGAAAATAGAAACCATACAAACCGAGCTTCAAACAAAATGCGATTAGCTGAAGACATATTGCTCAAATTGGAAGCTAAAAATCAACTACACAAAGGGTGAAACCAGACTGTTTCGCCACCCCGTAAGGCAAGTTAACTCAGATTTGAGGCGCAACTGGAAAAAATGTTGCTTACAGAGTAACAATGGCCTTCACATCGAATCAAAAACAATTGTTAAATATCTAGGCGTCCATCTAGATACATTTTTGTATTTTAACGAACACATAAATACTGAAATACTCAACTGAAAAAGGCAAAAGCGGCATTTATGTCTCTGAAAAGTTTGTTTTACTCCAGATATCTAAGATCCGATGTGAAGGTCATCTGCTACCAAGCCTTCATCCGCCCCATTCTGACATATGCGAGTGCGGTATGGTGGAACATTAGCCCATCATATATGGAAAAACTTCGATTATTCGAAAGAAAATGTCTTCGAGCCTGCTTGCTCATGTATAGAAGCGAACATTCCGGCCCGGCATTACGTTTCTAATAAGATTCTATTGGATGCTTCCATTTTGTCCAGAATAGACAACGTTATACTGGACACTGCGAGGAATCATTTTGCACGTTCAGCGACCGTAACAGAGAACAATCTTGTTTCGGGCTTGTTTTATCCCAACCCAAAATATTTCGCGAAAACGTTGGAGAATGGATTCGTCTATAGCCCTAACAACCTAAATTTTGAACTAAAGTACTGCACTAGCGTACCTGAAAGGGATATAACACAGGCAAATACTGGTGGCTCGACTGGGTCATGGCTTAGATTAAGTCCAGGAAGAGGCTCCGACACCTGACTTTTGAGTTGTCGAAGCTCATGGGCTAGATGGATGCTTCTATGCAACTATAGTTAAGTATGGAGCACCATTAATGTCATATACTTTTAAATTACATGTAAATAGTAGTTTAATTCAGTTTAGTTAAACATGTAAATATATGTATATATATAAAAAAAAAAAGGAAAAACCTAACAGAAACATAAATTCGAATACTTTAAAAGGCATTCAACTGCTGCATGTATTTCTTGCACAAGACAATTGTTTTTATGTTGTACTGACTACTTTTCTCAAAAGTGAATGAAACGTATGAGTGGAGGTGTCTCCCTGTATTAGGTAGTTTCATAATGCAAAAGGTCATTGTATAGAGCGATAAAAGTGGTTCCTAAAAATGGAATTTGCTCAAAGGCATAAAACAAAATGAATCAGAAAAAGTTTTATCAAATGATCGTGTAACGTGCTCAATGGTACCATTCGATTTCATATTTAATGTAATTTTGCGTACATTTAGAACACCACAGATGTGATATGCTTTAAAAAAAGAAACTGACTTAAACCTCGGACCGGTTTATTGACACACATTCTTTGAGATGCGTCGTTTCGATTTCAAGCTTTTATATCTCATTGTCCGGTTCTTTTCTATTTGCATCTTGCTAATAAGTTATACTCTGCGCTTTATCACACACTGAATAATCACTAAGATTAGCATGAAAAATCTTCATCTCTATCCAAGCATTCAGTACTAAAAAGAATTGTAGTGCAAAGCATTTAACACTTTTTTTTAGCATTTTCTGCCCATTCGAGAATAATTGAAAATAAACAAACAATACCCAACTACTGCGAGAGGAGACTACTACATAGTTTATGAAAACGAATAAAGCAGCAGAAAGAAGAAAAAAAAAAGTAATTTCGTTATTGCTGTATCCAATGAAGAGAAAGTCTAATTACATCGTTGTCATTGAATTAGCTCTGAGGTAACAAATCGGATTCATTTAGAAAAACATAACCGAGCAGCAACACCCACCTATTGCATATGCAAATCAATGTTTTTCCACTTGTCCTCCATTATCATTGTGTCAACAGTAATATTGTCGCCTATGAAATGAGTGACGTTAACAGCCGGCTGTGGATGGCATTTGGATGATACATATATTTATCAACTATTCAACTATGTATTCCTATACTGCAAAAAAGTCACAATGAAAGTGAAAGTTTTACCCTAGCCGCCTGTTATACTGTAGGCAAAGTTTTTGTTTCTATGACATAAAGTTGTAAGACCATCTCTGACCGGAACAGCTCGTTTCGATTTGATAATTTCAATGTTAAACGTGAATGGTGGATATGAGAATGATCACGTTCAGAGTCACTTCGCCATTACTGTGCACTTGTCACTGTTTATGGTTATGGAAAGGTCAAGTAGACAGTTGGTAAAACACCAAGCATGTTATATAAGTAGATTAGTGTTCAGTGCTAGTGTGAACGACCTTTTGTGAGGTGCTTTTAATTGGAAGTGTTTTAAATCTTATGAAAAATTGTTTACCACAAGGTTTTTCGTTTTTCATTCATAATGTAAGAATTATGCTTAGAGTAGATTTCCCGAAATGCCTAGTTTCCATACCAAACTAAAAGCAATCGGTCTCTATATCTACTTCCGACTTAATAAGTTTGGTTTTGAGTGTTAAAGTTTCATGGCCTTATACTTGAAATTTCAATTGTATTTGCTCACATGTGCGAAAGAGCAATTAAAATCAACTACCTATTAGAGCGAAGGCACAAAAGAAGCATATTGAATCAAGAAAATGAAAATGCTTGTAATCAGTAAGATACCTTTCACTATTTTCTAAGCATACTTACTTACTTAGGTGGCGCTACAGTCCGTGGTGAACCTGGGTCTCAACCAACAAGCGTCTCCAGCTGGCACGGTCCCTGGCCAGCTGTTTCCAGTTGGTTAAGGTCCCCTTCCACCTGCGTGCGCCAACGTTGATGCGGCCGTCCTCTGCTGCGCCTTCCTTCCGGGGTGGATTCGAAGACTCTTTGGGTCGGAGCTGTATTTTCCATGTGCTCTACATGGCCTAGCCACCTTAGGCGCTGTATCCGTAGACGTCGTACGTCGGCCGATGTCGCTGTACAACTCATACAGTTCTTCGTTATATCTTCTCCTCCATTCACCGTTTGAACAAACGGGACGGTAGATAGTGCGCAGAAACGACCAAGGGCATCTTCATCCGCTTTTGTTAAGGTCCAAGCCTCTGCGCCGTAAAGGAGGACTGGGATGATTAAGCTCTTATATAGTATCACCTTGGTTTTCCGAGAGAGGGCTCTACTTCTCAGTTGCCTCTTAAGCCCAAAGAAACAGCAGTTGGCAAGAGTGATTCTGCGTTTTATCTCAGCGCTGGTGTTGTTGTCGCTGGTCATCAGTGAGCCAGGTAGACGAATTCCTTGACCACTTCAAAGTTATATCCGCCCATGGTGACGTTCTGGCCAATACGTCGGTGTTGTCCGTCTCTTTTAGATGAAAGTAGATATTTGGTTTTACCCTTATTAACCTTGAGACCCATCTTAGCCGCTTCTACCTCAATGCTTACAAAGGCCTCATTGACGTCTCGCTGTGTCCGTCAAATCACGTCAATGTCGTCGGCGTACGCAAGCAATTGCGTAGACTTGAAATAAATCGTACCTCTTGTGTTGGCCAGTGACTCTTGCACGATGTTGAAAAAGTTGCATGACAGCGTGTCACCTTGCATAAATCCTTTTTTAACATCAAAGGTCTCGGCTTGCTCATTACCGACCTTAATGGAGCAGCGAGAATTCTCCATTGTCATCCTGCACAGTCGGACGAGTTTGGCAGGGATGTTAAAACTAGACATGGCTTTGTATAGCTCATCCCTATACACGCTGTCATATGCAGCCTTGAAATCGACGAAGAGGTGGTGAGTGTCGATTTGGTATTCCTGGATCCTCTCCAAGATCTGCCGTATTTGGTCTATTGCGGATTTACCTGGCATGAAACCACACTGATAAAGGCCGATCAGGTTATCCACAAACGGTTTCAGGCGTTTACACAATACGGCAGAGAAGATCTTATATGCGATGTTAAGGAGACTTATTCCCCTATAGTTGGCGTAGTTATAGGGGTCTCCTTTCTTATGGGGTCTTCTAAGCATACCTACATTAAAATACTAACGGTAGAAGATGAAATAAGCCTGCACGAGTAAAAGAGCACTCCCCATCTCAAATTGATTAGTTAATCACTATTCGAAAATGTATTAATGGAATACTTCCGTGTCGCTTTATTCCACCGTTTATTGACCTCTAATTAGATGCAAAGCATCAATTCAATAAAAATGACAAAAGAAGAGTAGGAGAGAAGCACTATACCATTCATTCATGCTCTTTTCGAAACAAAACCAAAAATCCAAATAATCAAGAAAAACTTTCTCCATAATTATGCACTCAAAATAACTGTTGCGCTTGCGATACCTGGGGCAGAGCTAATTGTATACCTTTCGTACTCACATACGCTTTTCTTCGCATTTTATATTTTGCCTAGTCATCCATTGCTCTTCGAAACGTACAGACATATGTAAGTACATGCACATGTGCATGACTTACTAGCAACCCTCGACGGGGAGTTATTAATAATCAATTGGAGCACATACATGCACACATACATATGTACATATGTATATCGTAAACGAGATTTAATAATCAAAAGAATATATCTGTAATTCCTCCATTCAAGACTGAATACAGAACATCCCCCCTCATTATCAGGGAGAGAGGAAAATTCACATAATGATGCTAAATATCTATGTACGCATGTATGTAGTTATTCGCAACGATTTATAAAATTTCCTTCAACCGATCACACCACTGGCTGCTCGGAAGCAGAGAATGCGAGAAACATTGTCGTTATTGCTTGAGTGTTCCAAATCAGCTAGTCAGTAACCGAGCGAGAGTATTGAGTGATAGAAGAGAGAAATCAAACCACGTAGGAGGGGGAGATTGGAATAAGAAGAAAAACATATTTTTTTCACCAATACAGCACCGGCCACTGAGCAGGTTTGGCACTCTCAGTTTTATAGCAACATTCCCTACGGTATAACACCTCGTATACCGTGAGTCCTGAACTACACCAAACGTACAACAATCCCACAAACAAGTGGAGCTTCAGTATCGGTCGACCTTTGTCGGTCCCAAAAGATAACCGCGAACAAAATCAAAACAAACTTCTTTAAGTCTTTATTGTTTTTTTTTTTTTTTTTTTTTTTATTTTGTTTTTTTTTGCTTCGTGCAAATACGTACTGCGCCATTGAAATCATGATCGTATGGGTGTGTGTTAATTAATAAAACACCTAGTATCACAGACCCGATTGGGGTAATCATGCTGTAATATCCGCGTGCGTGTCCGGCGATTGTGTGTCATCGAATGGCTTGTGATTCTGTGCAAGGAAAAAGTTACTCTAATGCATACGCAACAGTTGTCCGTGGAAAAGCAAATTGTTCCCCGATAATTGGCGGCGTATTGGTGTTCACGTACCGCGAACGGTCGTTAACTTTGTAACGAGTTTGAAACGCGCTTACGGTTTTATTTGAAAATGAAAGTGAAATTAATATCATCGCTCCCTTGAACCACAAGAAGAAAAGAAAAATTGCGTAGGTATGTACCTTCGTCTCTGTTTATTCGTTGGGTTGCTATTTGTTTTTGGTGTTTGCTGGGGATGTAAACAGTTATCTTTTGTAATGGGGCACGTACTCTATTCAATGCGCGTCGATAAGTGAAAATTGTGTTCAATTCTTCATATTGTGATTGTTGGAAAATCTATTTTACATACATATACAGGGTGCCCCACGAGCAGTGTGCCAAAAAGCTAGAGCGTGTAGGTCTGGTCAAGTCAAGAAAAAAATCGTATGGGAGGGAGGGGGGGGGGGGGTATTCCCCCCGTTTAGGCGGGAGGGGCAATTTTCTAAGAAAAATTGAAATAAAAATATTAAAAATCAACAGTTGCATCCACAATGCCGTAATATACTTTTTTGTAAAGCCAGAAACCTCTTCTTTCATTTTGTTTTTAAACGAAGCTGTTTTATGGAATGGTTTTCAAACTCAAAATTTTGAAAAAAAAAAAAATTGAGAAAAAAAAATAAAAAAAAAAAAATTCGAACTAATTTTTTTCAAAATTTTATGTAATTAAGTAATAATTTTTTTTTTCAAGAATTAAATTCTGTTATAAGTTTTGAGTTCAAAACAAAAAACCGGATGCAAAAATGTCTTGTAGTTTTTGAGAAATTGAAAAAAAAAAAACCCAAACCACTTTTTTCTAAGAAAAACCTTTTTTTTTTTTGGTTTAACGCGGCTGGACTTGTAGGCAAATTAATGTATGAAACATTGAACTGGTGTAAAATGGTATGGGCGTAACTTCTCGGTATGAAGCACTCTCCATACTCTAGACTGGGCACTGTACTAAGGTAGGGATTACGTCGGACCAAATCCAAAATTTTTTCATCTATGGTTGGTGATCCATCTGTGATTGATCTTTCGCTTCTTCGATGCTCTAGCACTCCGTGCTCTTGCGGACGTAGGCGGATTTTTGAAAACATACTACGACTGGGACACCTCCGATTGGGATATCTTTCAGCGTATAGCTGAATGGTCGAGATCGTGAAGCCGAAAGGCTCTACGCTGAAAGATATCCCAATCAGAGGTGGCCCAGTCGTAGTATATTTGCTTCACAAATTCGCAATGCATCGATTTTGTCGCAGAAAGACAAAATACCGGCGAACAGATTTCGACATGTTTGTTTGCTTTGTCGTGTCGTGCTCTGTTTATTTCGTCCGGTGTGGGTTGACCGTTAAGGTAGTGTGTACTTTTCGGCAACGACACGTGTTCGCACCACGTTTGTTGCGTTCGGTGTGGGTTGGCTGTATGCAATGCTATATAAAATGGATATGGGAGCAACGAGCGCGGCCGAACAAAATGTTCTGTCGTGTTGCGTCCCATTTGGTGTGTGTTGACTCATAAGATGCAATGTATTCTTGTCGTACACGACAAGGAAAAACTTTTGTTGACCTTGATGTAGGTTCAGCCTTATTGGACACCGAAAATACACCTTTTTGACTCGTTATCAATAACCTTTGGCTCCGCGACCGAACGTAAATACATACCGTAATGGACAAAAGTTTTCACACACAGCCCTTTGTTGAAAAAAACTAGTATTAAAACAAAATCCAAAGAAAATAGTAGTTGCATTCTTTTGGAAAAAGAATTACTGAACCTTAAGCTATTAAATATCATAATAATAAAATTAATAAAATAACACCCTATTCTGGAAAACAACAAATCATCTAAAATTACTCTTTTTACCCGGAAATTGTTCACACACTAGGTTTTAAGAGATCGCCTACGACAAGTAAGTTATAAGACTGCATTTGATAATATAATGGAGAGGTCCTATAAAATATTTGACACGAGGTAGAACGTATGTATTTGCGTTCATGGTTTACTTGTAAGGTGGTCATAATGGCTCCCAAGAAGAAGGAAACTACTCAAGAAGAACGCAAAAAAATTTTGAACTTATTTAAACAAAATAAATCTTACGCAGAAATTGGACGTATAGTTTTTTTTTTTAAATAATTTGCGCGCATTCAAGGTCTAATAACCTTATTATATCGGCGACACAGTGCGGGCAGAAGGTAGAAAGGAAGAGGAATAGAGGAGATGCCAATGGACATTAATCTTAAATGTTTGCATGTTGCATTGAGGGGGGAAAACCGAATCCGGCAGGCAGTTCCAGACTCGTGTAGTTCGGTTAATGAAAGATTCTGTATATTTGACAGTACGTCCGAAAGTGGGCTTCAGGGTATATTAGTGAGCATTCCTAGAGAGACGTGTATTGCGGGAGAAATGTTGAAGGGGCGGAATGCAACTGGCTATTTCACCAGAGCATTTTTGGTGGTAGTAACGATAAAACAGGGAGAGGCAGGTAACATTCCTGCGGTGTTCCAGCGAGTCTAATGTTTTGGTAATGCTGGAGTCACCTATCAGTTTTATGGCTGGTTTTTGTATTTTGTCTAGTAGGTGCAATGAGGTCTTGGAAGCACCGGAGCAGACATAAGCGTTAAACTCTAATTTGGGGCGAATAATCGCCTTTTAGATTGTAGCCAGATCTAAGGGTGAGCAATATTTCTTGCGTCTGTATAAGAAGCCTAGGCATTTCGCAGCATTCTTGGCGACACTGAATATATGGTCGCTCCAATTAACATTGTGAGCAACACTCATACCCAGGATGGAAAGCTTTTCAGTTTCTGAGATGCAAGTGCCATTCATGGATAATGGCTGCGGGTTATTTATACGCTTTAACGACAAGAGACAGCATTGTGTTTTGGATGCATTAAATTCCACTCTATTGTTTTTACCCCATTGGATAATGCTGTCGATATCGGAATTTAATGAGCTCAACATACGCTGCCGCTCATTACCTACAACCGAAGTGCAGGGTCGTAAACTGGTAAACGAATATGAGAAGCTGAAGGTACTGTCATCAGCGAAGGAGTGAATTGGATTAGAAGTGACAGACAAGAGATCATTTATAAAAATAAGAAAGAGTGTCGGAGACAAAACGGAGCCCTGGGGAACACCGGCATTTACAAAGTGAGTATCAGACTTGAATCCGTCCGAAACAACTTGAATTGAACGATTCGAAAGGTAGCTTCTAATCCATTGAAAAAGATACTCAGTGTACAGAAGTAATTTTACAATATGCAGCATTGTAAAACGTTATAAAAACGACAAAGAATTTGAAAGCTCACAGCGAGATGGACGCCCACGAAAACTAACTACAAGGGATGAAGCGCAGGCTAGCTAAAAACACTTTATTTGGGCTTATAAATCCCAAAAATAAATTACGTTTACAAAACTACAGGTTGTAAGAATGATTAAGAAAAAACCCATGACACCATCATCAGAGGTTGCAGCTCAAGTTAAAGTCGATTTTAAAAAAGATGTTGTTCACCCGAAAACCATACGCAGAGTCCTTCATCGCAACGGATATAATGCATGAATTCCTAGACGAAAACCTCTCATTAGTAAAGTTAATAGAAAAGAAAGGTTGCAATTTGCCAAAGGCTTTATAAATAAACCTCAAAGCCTTTGGTGTAATATGTATATTATTCTCCGACGAAAGTAAATATAATATTTTTTCATCTGACGGTAGAATCATAGTATGAAGAAAACCCGACACAGTTAAACGCAGAAAATATTGCAAGCACAGTTAAACATGGTGGTGGGGGAGTTATGATTTGGGGCTGTATAGCTGCTTCAGGTGTTGGTGAGCTTATCTTCATTGAGCAAAATATGGATCACAAACTTTATTTAAATATTCTGAAGGAAAATTTGAAAAAGAGTGCCCGAAATTTGGGTTTGAATGATCAATTTTATTTCCAGCAGGACAACGATCCGAAACATACGGCTCATAATGATGAAATGTGAATTGCTTATAATGTTGGTCATACTTTACCGACTTGCCTTACAGTCACCGCACCTCAATCAAATTGAGCATGTGTGGGAAGAATTGGAAGGACGCTTGCGGAAACATACAATTTCAAACAAGACACATTTAAAGGAAGCGCTCCAATTAGATTGGCAAACAATTACGGCAGAATATACAAAAAAACTGGTGCAGTCGATGCCTAGGAGATCAAAAAAGGGTCATCAACCAGAACACAATATTATAAACTGTGTGAAAACTTTTGTCCATCTCTGTACATATGTACATATATCAATTAGAATGATTAGATGCTAATCTGCGACTGGATTTAAATCAGCCGTTGAAATGATATAACCCCAAAGCCATTTTGGTTACACACAATTTATTCTAGTAGACAAATTGCTATTACATAGTGTGAAATCAAAAACCGCATCAAAAGGTCGTTCTCTGCTAGTCTTGCTGCTCTGATGACGAAAACTTTTGGGCACTTGGACCGACGCTTGTAGTGCCGAGGTGATTAAAGCCTTTAATAAAACCAATTTAGTTACTTTGTTACTTATTGGAGGTAAACAAATAGTACGATTACTCGGAAAACGTACATGCGTGGACTACGTAATATAATCCCTTGTTATTCCTTTTCCCTTCAGTTCGTAGAGCTCGCAAGCGACTCTTATATTTATGTACAACTTATGTACAACAAGTTTGTAGGTAAACTTCTCATACATTCACCGTCAATGGCACTTTGTAAGCCGGCACAAAGCTAACGCTTTTGGCAGCTTAATGATAATTCTGCCAGCTAACTAATTAGCTTAATAGTTTGCCTGACTCTGCTTCGCTACCTTGGTGATGTAGCTTTGATGCGATTTTACAATTATTGACTCAAATCCGATGTAGGTGCCATAAATAAAGCGCTTAGAGTTCGATATGCTGAAGAAATTGTAAAAATAAATTTTCTACCATTGTACACCAAAACAAGCAACAAACAAATAATGATATCACGTTACTAAACACAATAGTAACCAGTTCTTCAACAACCAGATCGTTGCAGTATTTTCTGAGCATTCCAACTCTGTTTTGCGTTTTGTAGTTATTTTTTAATTACTTGGCTAAGCATACTTATTAGAACACCTGAAATGAGGAATCGAAGATCAAAGTTCTAAACTGGACACATCTTCACTATGATTCGAGCTCGCCCAAAGACCGCAGGTCTGAACAATTAAAATATGATGAATGATTTAAAAGTCAATCGGGAATAATACAGTGGCTCAAAGTTAAAATGGAACAAGGCGAAAAGAAGAATAAGAATAAATGAAAGATAATAGTTTATATATGTATGTACTAGAGTAAAAAAAAATTAATTAATTTATCATCATCATTTTCATTGGCCCGCATGTTCCACTAAAATAGTCGCGGGGGTAATGCGCGCACGCGGGATCTCCAGGCCACTCGATCCTCCGCCATCGACTCTAACTCATCAGGAGCTATGAACAAGCGCACCCAGGCGAGTTTTTGGACTTGGTCCAACCACCTCGTCCGACCAGGGGTCTGCCAAGCGGTCGCCTGCCTGATGGTATTGCATCCAAGGCACGTTTCGGAAGTCGTGATGATGGCGACATTCGTCTCACGTAACCAAACCAATGAAGCATAGCCCTTTCCGTTCGGAGAAGCAGCGGCTCAACATTAAGCTCCCCGCGCACTGCCGTGTTTCTCACCCTGTCCCGGCGAGTAACTCCCACAACAGCACGAAGAAATCTCATTTCGGAAGCTTGTATTCGCGATCTTATTCTTTCGGTCAATACCCAAATTTCATGACCATAGGTGAGAGTTGGAACAAATACTGAGTTAAAAAACCGCTAACTTGGCTTTGACACCAAGCTCGGTCTTCCTGATTACAGATCTTCCAAGCTGTTTCAAAATTGACCCAGCTTAGCCAATCCTGCAGGAAAGCTCAGTATTACTCCTCCCATCACTCGTGAAGAAGACCCCGAGATACTTAAACTTCTCCACCTGCTTCAATGGGACTCCACTAACATGTGGAGTGCATTGGACAGGTGTTCTGGAAATAACCTTAACCTCGGATTTTTCCACGTTAACCCTCATTCCAGCATCAGCACATACGGTCACAAACCTATTTAGCCCGCGCTGGAGTTCCATCTGGGAGGATGTAAGGACAACTAAGTCATCTGCAAAAAGAAGATGACTTATTCTCAACTCTCCCAATGTGAAACACTCCTCGCCTGGACTGCGCTGCAACATCCAGTCCATATATATAATGAAAAGGAGAGGTGACAAGACGCACCCTTGGCGAAGTCCAACGCCCACGGTGAAAGGTGTTGAATTACTACCGTTAACCCGAACGCAGCTGCTACAGTTTGTGTAGCAATCAATCCTATACTCCTGCAGAACACTCCAGAGTTTACCTCGAGGAACTCGGTCATACGCCTTTTCCAAATCTACAAAGCAGCTGTAGATTGGTTTGGCGTAGTCCCAAGCCTTCTCGAGTACCATTCTTAGAGTGAAAAGCTGGTCGGTTGTACTTCTGTCGTGACGAAACCCGCACTGTTCATCCCCTATCCTGGTTCGACCACAGCTCTAAAACGCGCCTCCAACACCTTAGCGTAGACCTTACCGGGGACACTTAAAAGAGATATGCCCCTATAGTTGGAGCACTCTTTTTTATCCCCCTTTTTGAAAAGAGGAACAATCACCCCAGTTTGCCAATCGCTAGGTGTCTCACCGTATTCCCAGTTCACCTTAATGACACGAGAGAGCCATAATACTCCCTCTTTACCCATTGCCTTAAGCATTTCTGGCCGAATTTCATCCACACCGGCAGATTTGCCAACTTTTAGCGATTCAGTCGCTAAAATGACTTCCTCCACCGTTGGACTATTCTCCGCCACACGCAAGACTATAGGTCTGTCCCCCTCAGTGCCCTGTTCGGGATTGAGCAGCTCCGAAAAGTGCTCGCTCCATCTGCGTAAGATGTCCATCTCATTGGAAAGGAACACACCATCTTTGGATTTAACTCCTTCGATGATGTTGAATTTCCTTCCTCTGAGCCGGCGAATGGTTTGCCAGAACACCTTTTTCGCAGATCTATGGTCGGCTTCCAACTTCTCGCCGAACTCCTTCCAGGACTGCTCTTTCGCTGCTCGCACAGCAAATTTGCAAGTTCTTCGCGCCACAGTGTATCGGTCACAAGAAGCAGAGTCCCCCAAGAGAATCCAGTCTCTGTAGGCCTTCTTCTTCTCTCTGATGGCTTCTTGAACTCCGGGTGTTTTAAATCACGCAGTTCTTTTCTCACCATCAGCCGCCACACCAAGCCGCTTCTCTCCACAAACATCACGTGCAGAGGCAATGACAGCTGTTGAAAATAGTCGCCATTCAGTTGGAATTTGCTCAAACCTTTCGGATATGTGTCGTGCGAAGTGTTGCCGCACCTCACTGCTCTGTAGTTTCTCCCACCGTATGCGTGTAACCACTCTTGGTTTCCGCCTTGGCAGACGAGGTACTCTATCAGTAAGATACAGCTTACACAACACCAGGTGATGATCAGTTGACAGTTCAGCCCCCCTCAACACACGAACGTCACAAACCATCCGTTTCACACACCACAAAGAAATCTATCAACGATTTCTATTGAAGACTCCGACGATACCACGTATATTTATGAATGTCTTTGTGCGGAAAGAAGGTGTTCATAATTGACATGCCATTTGCACAGCAAAAGTCCAACAACCTCTCTCCGTTCGCGTTTTGATGAGGATCACCGTTCCTCCCAATCACATTCCTCCGTGTCGTTACATCCACACTCACGTGGGCGTTGAAGTCACCCATCAGGATATAGGAATCCATCTCAACCACACTATCAAGGGCCGCATCATTTTCATCCAGGAAAGTCGCATACTCAGACTCTAGATTCGGTGCATACACCTGCACCAGAGCCAAAGTTGATTTTTCAAACTTGAGTTTTAAGATCGCGACTCTCCCTCCTAATAGTATCCACTCCAATACCCTATCTGCCAGCCTGGGACTTATGAGTATCCCCACTCCCGCCTGTGCAGACATTTGAAGTGCAACTCCCGACAGGAAGAGTTTCCACCCGTCCGATAG
Source organism: Eumerus sabulonum (assembly GCA_951905685.1). Classification (NCBI taxonomy): domain Eukaryota; kingdom Metazoa; phylum Arthropoda; class Insecta; order Diptera; family Syrphidae; genus Eumerus; species Eumerus sabulonum. The sequence continues at coordinate 181,652,037 of OX645060.1, forward strand.
GTCCACAGTTTTATATCCTCTTTGCTTTGTCGAAGAGATACCTACGATATCTAACCGATACCTGACAGCTTCCTCAACCAGCTCGGGATACTTCCCTGTGAGCGATGAGACGTTCCACGTGCCCATCCTAAGTCGATGCCGCTGTCTGTTGCCCTTTACTCCCCGCACGCACTGGTTAGTGCATGGCGTGATAACCCCCTTACCTCCGCAATGGCTCACGAGGCCACTGCCGGGTTGCTCGTGACTTCTTCGGGCTAAGGCCGACCGGCTGCCGAGCGGGACAGACCGGCCACCAGACGCTCGCATACTGCCACCATTTAGGCCTAGCTCCGAATGGGGCCCTGGCACACCAGGGTAGGCAATTTCCGAGGCTGCTCTTCGTTAGCCAGGTTTGGTCCGTACGAAAATTAATTCGCACACCCCAAACCTGTTGCCCGCCCCCCATCACGAGGAGGTCAGCTGCCGGGGGGCTAATTAATTTATTTAAAGATTTAATAATTAAGACTAAAAAATAAAAATGAGAGCACCGTGGCGCAGTGGGTAGTGTGTTGGCCTCTGACGCCGATGACACGGGATCGAATCCCGACACAGCCATGTCATCGAACGTGTTTTTCACGGTGTTTCTCCTCAGCGGGGCTCTGACAAAACCCCCTGTAGTAAAATTGTCATGAAAAGCTTCTCGAAATTCGCCGTTCGGAACCGGCTATAAACTGTCGCTCCCTTTCACCTATGGGAAAATGAAATCACACACAACATGGGTGATTGAGAGAAGCTCGGCTCAGGTTCTTCATGGACTGTAACGCCAACATACATACAAAAAATAAATATGGGAATTCAATTTGAAATCTAAATTATAAAATATAAACAAAAAAATGTATGGAACATTGACCTCTTTTTTATTATTTTTAAAATATTCGGAATTTTTTGAGGATACAATAAGGTGACACGGTATTGGAGTAGTTCTGGACTAATCCTTCTTTTTCATTGATAATGCCTGAAAATTGACCTGCCAATTTCGTCTGGGTCCGTCCGCCGCCGATGGGTTCTACCCGTTAGGACCTTAAGACAATAAAACCGCAATTTTTCTTTATTGAAAAACAAAATATTTACAGCCCAAATGTGAATAAAAGGCATCGCATTTTTAATAAAATAAACATTTCCAAATAGGATGTTAACTCATCAACACATTACGATGTCAAACTCATACTCTCGAGAAGAATTGACGGACATGCACTTCTGCTACGGTTAAGCTAATGGCCGAGATCGTGAAGCCGAAAGATATCCCAATCGGAGGTGTTCCAGTCGTCGTCGGGGTATAACTCCCACCCACTCCCATACGGTTTTTTTCTTGTCTTGACCAGACCTACACGCTTCAGCTTTTTGGCACACTTCTCGTGGGGCACCCTGTATAACCAATATTCGTGGTTTTTAAGTCTACACTTATTATCTTTCCCCCACTGTATATAACAGATGATGAATTCAAGTAGTTATTCCTGAATTTGGATCACTCTTGGCGTACATAGGTACATACATACTTATATCGAGTTCACGAATCTGTTTTTAAATTTAGCTAAGGTAATCTGAAACACTGTTCAAAGTCATTTTCGATTGATTTGTACTGAAATGCTAATTGTAATTCAATCATCGAAGGAAGCACTTATATAATCGCCGCTACAGTGATGAGTATATTACGGGTGTAAACGCAAGAGTTCTCATATCAGTCTCAAGAGTATGGTCAACCAAATTCAGTAATCTACAAGCAAAATATCTTTATGTTTGAATATGTCTGTCTAAATGCCAGCACAGTTGGTCGAATCATAACCATAATAACCAGTCATTCGTTTGCACGACCCCTGCGATTCAAATTGAGTGTTTTTGGTTTTTTCTTTTAGCTTTACATTTTTCGTGTTTCATTTATTTTATTTATTTATGAAAAGAAGTGCTTCATGTACGCTCTTGCGTATTTATCTTCCTACCTGACACTGATTTTAAATTGATTCAATATGCCATTGACGTAAAAATATGAGGACATCGCCTCAAACTCAATTGATAAGAATTTCATTTATTCGTCGTGGTTGTGATACATGCCGTCCGGTTCGTGTGTACCACGAAACATGATGTCATATTTGATATAGGTTTTGTAATAAATAAAAAACATTCTCTGCCGTGTGAGATGAATCAACAATTAATCGATTTTGTGAGGATTTGATTATATTTCATAGAAGACATGGACTAAATATTTATTGATTTGTATGTACCTAAGCGTCTGCCACGTGCAAGTGACGCATCGGGCACAACACATTAATCATCAATTTTGCGAATCTAGTTATTGTTTACTGAAGCCTTTCGGTATATAATTTCTTTAACTAAATGACCAACTATTAAACTTCTAAGAAAGCCAAGTGTTCCGTTAGTGTTATATGTACATATGTAATGTATGTACGTACGATAGAGTAGTGCATGCGCAAGAAATTGAGCACTCGCAACTTAAGCAGCTGTTCGCAAAATTGAATAAGTATGTTTGCTCTTATACCATTATTCTTTTTTTTTTAGTGGCGTTACAGCCCATGAAGGACCAGAGCCAAACTTCTCTCAATCACCAATGCTGTGTGTGATTTTTTTTTTACTTACTTACTTATCAGTTACGGCTACTTCCTGAATGGCTGAGCGGCAATGCAGCCACATATTATTGGCATTTGTGTTCGACGTAGGCATACCGTAGAGTCTTTCGCTCAGCTGCTCCCTGTAGACTCTGGCAACCTCCGGTGTGCTCAGGCGCCCAATGTCGAACCTACTCCTGATGGGCTGGTGCAGCTTTCTGACATTGGACAGTCGAGCTCTGAATCTTGCTGCTACGAGGAAGCGGTCAGAGTCGACATTTGCCCCTCTGAATGTTCGCACATCCAGGATGTTTGACGAGTGCCTTGTGTCAATGAGCACTTGGTCGATTTGGTTGGCGGTTCGACCGTCCGGAGATCGCCAGGTTGCTGTATGGATTCGCTTACGAGGGAATCTTGTGCTACTTATCACCGCATTACGAGCTGTCGCAAAGTCAGCGAGTCGGAAGCCGTTTTCTGTTGTTGTATCGTGGAGGCTGTGCTTTCCGATCACTCCGCCAAAGGTGTTTTCCTTACCGATTTTGGCGTTGAAGTCCCCGAGCTCAATTTTTACATCGTACTTCGGACAAGCACCGTAGGCGTTGTCCAGGAGGTCATAGAAGTCCTCCTTGATAGGGTCTTCAGCCTCGTCGGTAGGGGCATGCGCACATATAAGGCCGATGTTATAAAATCTGCCTCTGATGCGGATCACAGCCAGGCGATTACTTATCGGTTTAAAGTCGATGACCTTCGACCTTAACCGCTTTCCCACGACAAATCCGCATCCCAGTAAGTGCAACCTTTTGTGACAACTGTAATAAATGTCGCAATTTTTCTTCCTAATCATACCGTTTCCTATCCAGCGTATTTCCTGGACCGCAGTAATATCCGCCTTGTACTGCGTGAGGATTCCTTCTAGTTTATGAGCAGCTCCGGGAGTGTACAGGGTTCTGACATTCCAGGAGCATACCCGCAAATCGTGTTCCTTTTTCGTGCGTTGTCGTCGTCGAGTATCCGTCCGTGTATCCGAGGCATCTTGCTCATTCATAACTTTAAGTTTTTTTTTACGTGGGCGGATTGTTAGCCCGCCGCACAACCGCCATTCTGGTCGGGTTTTTTTTCGCTGCATACGTTTGTTCACCTCCCAACGGTTGTTGAAGAGGCTATCCAGAGGGCGCCGCGAGGAGGCCGTATGTCAACTTGACCCGGGCATTTAAACAGGAATCGTTGCTGGCATCTCGCCAGGTTGAGAGCAATCAACAACTTTACCCTGTATGTCCGAGCCCATGCCCTCTTTATTTTTTACTTACTACTTACTTATCAGGCCAGCGATCCATGGAGGATCTGAGCCTGAGCTATAGCTGCCTTCCATCCTTGACGGTCCCGGGCACGCTGCTTCCAGTTGTCAAGACCAAGATATCTTACATCCGCGATTACTTGGTCTTTATACCGGAGGTTCGGTCTTCCTCTTCTTCTCGAACCAGGAGGCTCGGATTCGAAGACCCTCTTAGCTGGAGCGTTGATGTCCATGCGCTCGATGTGACCGAGCCAATGTAGTCGACGGATCTTTGCCTTTCCGACTACATCCACATCTTTGCACAGCTCGTAGAGTTCGCGGTTGTGTCTTCTTCTCCATTCACCTTCCTCACAGACAGGACCAAATATCCGGCGCAGAGTTTTTCTCTCGAAAGAACCCAAAATCAGCTCCACTGTCCTGCTTATCGTCCAGCTTTCGGCTCCGTACAGCAAGACTGGCAGTATGAGCGTTTTGTAAAGCATGACTTTGGTCTTTCGAGTGAGGAGTTTTGACCCCAGTTGTTTGGACAAGTCGAAGTAGCAGCGGTTGCCAAGGGCGATTCTATGCCGGATCTCCACTGTGGTGTCATTTGTGGAATTTACGTTTGCCCCGAGGTAGACAATCTCCTTAACTACCTCGTAGCTGTCAATTGTTATATTTTGTCCCAGGTGGTGAGCGACGGATTGGTTTTTGCTTGACAGCATATACTTCGTTTTGTCCTCATTGATCTTAAGGCCAACTCCTTTCGCCTGTTCTTCAATCGCGGTGGATGCTTCCACAATGTCACGGCGAGAACACGCGATGAGGTCGATATCCTCCGCGTATCCTAGCAGCTGGACGGACTTGTAGAAGATAGTGCCTTCCCTGTTGACGCCTGCCCGTCGCACTATCTGCTCCAGCACCAGGTTGAAGACGTCACATGACAGCGCATCTCCTTGCCGAAATCCGGTGCATGTTTCAAACGGTTCCGAAGTCCTAGAACCGAGTTGCACGGTGCATCGCGTATTTTTTAGCGTGGCGCGACACAATTGGATCAGTTTTCCCGGGATCCCGAATTCGGCCATCGCACCAAACAGTCCTTCACGATGAATGCTGTCGTATCGCGGCTTTGAAATCGATGAAAAGATGGTGTGTATCAATTCGAAACTGGTTGGTCCAGGATTTGTCGAAGTGTGAAAATAGTCGATTTGCCGGGCCGGAAGCCGCACTGTCAGCTGCCGATTAGTGCGGTGCAAAATGGCCTTAGACGTTCACACAATACGCTGGACAGGATCTTGTATGCGACATTGAGCAGGGATATACCTCTGTAGTTCTAGCAAGAGGTAGGATCGCCTTTTTTGTGGATGGAGCAAATAGAGCTGGTATTCCAGTCGTCGGGCATGCTTTTGTCTTCCCAGATTTATTTATTACACAAGTGAAGAAAAAGACCTACAGTTTAATATTGATTCCAAACGGCGTGAATCGAGAAGCTTTTTCATGGCAAGTGTTTTGTCAGTATCCCGCTGAGGACGACGTCGTTGGTGTTATCGGGACCCAAATTCCCTCAACATGCGTCAGAGTCAAACACACTAACCACTGCGCCATCGTGTCCTCCTTATACCAGTCTAACAACTAGAAATTTATTATTTTGCGATTGACGAGAGCGGGGTCCCACGATTGATATGAAGACATTTTAATTTTTTAACATAATTCCTTTTCAGGGTTCCGTACCCAAAGGTAAAACGGAACCCTATTACTAAGACTTCGCTGTCTGTCCGTCCGTCCGTCTGTCACCAGGCTGTATCTCATGAACCGTGGTAGCTAGACAGTTGAAATTTTCACAGATGATGTATTTCTGTCGTTGTTGAATATTTAAGGGGGCTCCCATATAACAGACATGATTTTCATCCAAAAAATCCCCTTGGTCACATACTGACCTAAAGTTAGTCGACAATATCCCACAACCAGTAGCAAACTTCCCAGCTTTGATCCTTTTTGTGTCTTTGATGTATTAATCCTAGCTGCAAACCTTTTTCCCATATTTCGCATTATCGTTATTCACCTTTTCACATCCTTGCTTTCAAATAAGATAATTGATTTGAATTCAATGGACACTTTGATGATCAACTATCTCATCATGGAGATTTTTGGATTATCAAAGTAATATGCCGATAACCTGCCTGCAACCAAGATCTGTCATCATACAAAAAATGTGATTTAATGTGGTGACTGATGAGGTAACATACAACGTCTCCTTCATATTTATATATACAGATGGTACTGAACCCTTTGTGCGCGAGTCCGACTCACACTTGGCCGGTTTTTTTAGTATACAAGGTGGACCAAATGCAAGTTTCTTTTTAAAAATGCAATAAAATGAACAAAACTACCTTTTTTCCATGTAGTATGGCTTTATTAGTAAGAACAAACAAAATATTCCCATTAATTATGAAATACAACGTCCGTCGTTCAAGCGGCTGCCTCAACTGGCTTCGCAGTAGCGCATTCTTCAACCCCAATTTTCCAAGACCCTGTTGGTGGTGGATTGCGTGGATGATATTGGCCTTTAGTGCTTAAATCGTTTCCGGATTGTTGGCATAACATCGGTCCTTCACAAAAAAAGTCCAAGGGGCAAATCGCAATTGCGAGGCGGCCAATACGATAACACGATTTGGCGCGCCATCCTGCATGAACCAGAGGTCGTCCAAATCCATGTCTTCAATTCCAGTAAAAAAAAAAAGGTTAACATGGTTTTGTAATGCCCACCGTTGACCGAAACCTTTTTCCCGACTTAATTTTCGGCGAAAAATGGTCCAACGATGCCACCACACCACTCCACAATCCGCACCAAACTGTCACTCTCTGTGGATGCATTGGCTTCTCGACAATAACGTGCGAGTTTTCCGAGCGGCAATTTTGTTTGTTAACTCAGCCGCCGAGATGAAAGTGCGCCTCATCAGAAAAGTTGTTTTTTCGCCCAAAATCGTCCAATTCAAGCTGCTCTAAGGCCCAAACTGCAAAGTGATAACGAGCGGATATTCGCGCGCCTTCAATTGTCGAGTCAATTGGACCTTGCAAGCGAATAATCCGATGTCTTTTTTACAGAATTCTCCTCAGGCTAGTGCTTGAAATGTTGAGATCGATGGCGAGTTGATGTTCGTGAATTGAGTCTCACACTCTCTGCGATAGTAGCCACATTCTCATCTGTGCGCACCGTACGACGACGGGGACCATGAGTGTTGTCCACTAGCATACCAGTTTGACGAACTTTTTGCAGAAACTTGCCTACAGTAGTCGCGGTGGGTGCTTCATTTCGGCCAAAACTTCTTTTCAAAAAACGCACTGTTTGGGCTACACAGCACTCACTTTGGAAATAAGTTTTCAATATTTCTCAACGTTGTTCAAACGTAAAGCGACTTATTTCGCTCTGCAGAGGTATGATACTGACTTTCTGTCAAGATTTCGAGCGGGGAACAACTTTCAGTGTCAAATAGGTTATGTATGATATAAAAAAAAAAAAAAAAACAACTAAATGGCCCACCCCTTACAAATTCCCGGAACTTAATTGCTACTTCCTGTATTTGAATACCACTAACTTCTCTTCTATCTCTCGCGCTTTAAGTTGCGAGTCACCGATGTTTGTGCATATACATATGCATGTACATATGTACATATTTCGTTATGCTGCAGAACGACAGCTGCTTTCTGCATTGGAATGGATGTCCCTACTAGTGCAGCTTGCCCGTAATCTTATTTCTTGGTTTAAGTTGTTAAGTGAGAATAGGATTCATTCTCAAAAATGTGCTGGCTATTTTTATATTCCTCGAAATTGAAGGGGCTTCGGTAGTTCAACTTTCGACACCAGCATGCTAGGGCTAGATGAAATACTGGTAAATGGTTCAAAGCAATGCTCGTCCAGGATATTGATTGTAGCCGCGGGTCTTGGTCCACGGATCTTGCCTGGCGTAAGCAGAAGCTTCCAACATGGTTTCTATGTTTCCTTTGATATGGTGGTAAATTCTCTGCTTAATGCTCTTAATGCTGCTCCTCTCTTAGTGCTCTGTTAGTCCTCTGTGCTTTGTTAGTCCTCTGTGCTCTGTTAGTCCTCTATACTCTGTTAGTTTTCTATGTTCTGTTAGTCTTCTGTGCTCTGTTAGTATTCCGTGCTATATTAGTCTTCTGTGCTCTGCTAGTCCTCTATGCTCTTCTAGTTCTCTGTGTTCTGTTAATCCTCTGTTAGTTTTCTGTGCTCTGTTAGTCCTCTGTGCTCTGCTGGTCCTCAGCGCTCTGTTAGTCCCCTGTGTTCGGTTAGTCCTCTGTGCTCTGTTAGTCATCTGTGCTCTGTTAGTCCTTTGTGCTCTGTTAGTCTTCTGTGCTCTGTTAGTGCTCTGTGTTCTGTTAGTCCTCTCTGCTCTATTAGTCCTCTGTGCTCTGCTAGTCCTCTGTAGTCTGTTAGTCCTCTGTGGTCAAGTTAGTCCTCTTAAGACTGAGTTCCCTGTCTCTACAAGGTGGGGAAACTTGCGGTTCGGCACAGCTTCAATCCCTATATCTAAAGAAACCAATGCATATTGAAATCAACATGTTGAATCATGGCAAAGAGCAGCACACTCACACAGTATGCCCTTTGTCCTCAAGGCAGAGTCGACACTCAGTTTCCAGCGAGAGGTTGATTTTGTTAAGATGACATCTCAGACCGCAGTGTCCCGTTAGGACCCGGACTAGTCTTCTGATACCCACCCTATTAAGTTTGAGTACGTTAATAGAGTGTTTGTTCAGGGGCCGTATAAGTCGTTTCGATTGGCGAAGTCCCCGAACGCTGTTCTAAAAGCACAGGTGTTGCGATTTTTCCCACTTGTCTAAGAAGAAATTGATCTTAGACCGCAGAAAGGTTCGAGACGTACATATATTTTTCTCTGGAACCTTTCCTGGCAAGTTGATCGGCAATTGCCCTTAATACCTTTGTGCCCTGGCACCCACCAGAGTTTGACATTGTTCCTTTTGGCAAGGTCTTGTAAGGCATCATGGCATTCCTTCACGGTTTTTGAGTTCGTGCTGTACGAACTTAGCGCTTTAAGCGCTGCTTGGCTATCACTGAGTATGTCGATGGGTACTCCTCTTATGCCAGTCTCCAGATTTAGATTGACGCATGTTAGGATGGCATGCAATTCTGCTTGGAAGATACTAGGACTCATTCCCAGGGCCTTCAAAATCTTAGAATGAATCGAAGATGCCGGCACCAACGCCAGGAGCCATCTTGGAGCCATCAGTGCACTACCTAAGACTTTTGACAGGTACTATGTTTAACCTCCCGATTGCTTAATGTCGAAATGTTGGTGTGTGAGAGAATGGATATGCCATCTGACTCAGTGATCCCATTGCGCCGTAATTGTTCAGCCAATTTTACCCGGGAAATTATGCTTTTGCACTTTCGCGAATGACTCGAGATCTGGGCAGAGGTCTAAAGCTGGGATCTTTCCAGAGCATATTCCAGTTTTTCTTAGACGAACATGCACAGCAAGAAAGTAAAATCACGGCAGAGTTATGTCGATATCATTAATCAGTTGCAACCACAGTTTGTTACAGGTCAAAATTAACTCAGGTCTGTTACAGATCTTTCACAACTCGTAGTAACGGAGTAAAAAATTACGCCTTTATAGAGCTACAACCCGCATTATAGGTAGGTAGGTAGGTAGGGTCGTAGCCTTCCCATAGTTGAGAAGAATGCACATATGCCAGGGAGGCCCGTTGTGCAGCTACGAGGGGGTTTTACCCCCCCTATTCGTGGAACCATTTTGTGCTTCTTAAGAAGTTAAGAAGATCAAGTATCCCTACTTTCTGAACATCTGTCAGATCATTAAGGAAGTAAGAGCCTAGGTAACGTTTCCTGAAATTGCAGAGAGCTGGACAGGCGCAGAGAAGGTGGTGAATGGATTCAACCTCCTCCTCGTCCTGACAGCTTCTGCAGAAATCATTTGGAACTATTCCTAGTTTTTGTGCGTGACTGCCAATGAGGCAGTGTCCTGTGATGACACCGATGACTTTGTAGATGTCAGTACTTTTTAGGGAGATTATACTCCTTGTGCGTTGACTGTCCAGCCGAGGCCAGATTTGCCTGGTGATGACGCAGGTATGTCCCTGTGTCCATCTCGGGTTCGTCTCGGCCCTGGCGAAATTGGTCAGATTATGTTTAATGGTTGTAAGGGGTACTCCCTCACAAGCCATGATTGATTGTAGCGTCGTTCCTAGTTTAGCGAGTGTGTCGGCTTTTTCATTACCTGTAATGTCGCTGTGTCCTGGTACCCAGATAAGTTGTATGTTGAACTGTTCTGCCATCTCGTTAAGAGGTCTGCGACAGTCGAGACTAGATTTTGATGTGTACACATAGGACTCCAGCGACTTTAAGGCTGCTTGACTGTCTGTGAGAATGTGAATATCCGTGGTGGATATTACGTTCCACTTCAGCCAAGACAAAGCCTCTTTTATTGCCAACAGTTCCGCCTGGAACACGCTGCAGTGATCTGGTAATTTTAGAGCTTTATGTAGCTTGAGTTGTTTGCAGAAAACTCCACTGCCCACCCCGTCTTTGGTTTTAGACCCGTCAGTGTAGAAATCCACACAGTTTCTGCGCGGTTGAGTTTGGTGGGTCCAGTTCTTCCTGTCCGGATAAATCATCGTAAAGTTTTTGTCCAAGACTATGGTGGGTTATAGTTATCCTGTTTTGCAGGATGGAGGAGTGGCCAGTGACATAGCTCACCCATTTCGAGCTGGCTTTTAGTCTTATGGCCGTGTGTGTGGCAATTTGCTTGCCGAAAATATCGAGTGGTGTAAGGTCTAGTATCATGTTAAGCCGCAGCCGTTGGTGTGGACCTGAGGGCCCCGGTAATGCACATACATGCCATCCTTTGTACCTTCTCGAGTTGTTTGTGGTATGTTGTCTTGTCTAGTGCAGTCCACCAGACTATCACTCCATACATTAGTATGGGTCTAACGACCGTGATGTAGAGCCATAGGGTAATCTTGGGGTTGAATCCCCATTTTTTTCCTAGGGCTTTCTTACATGTGTAGAGAGCTATTGTTGCTTTTTCTTGCTCTTTCAGTTGTGTTGCTCTTCCAAGTTAGTTTCCTATCGAGTATAATGCCAAGGAATTTGGAACTAGGGGAGTAGGTTAACCTGGTGTCGAGCAGAGTGATAGGGCAGTTTTCTGGGATTTTGTGCTTTTTGGTAAAAAGCACGAGCTCCGTTTTCTTTGGATTAATCCTGAGCCCGTTACTATGCGCCCATTTGCACAGAAGTGAGAATGCCGTTTGCATGCGGTCATTCAGTGTAGATAGGTATTTACCTGAGATTGTGATGGCAACGTCATGGGCATAGGCAACAACGTCCTGCCTTCTTTCTCCAGTTTGATTAGTAGTTCGTTTACAACTACATTCCAGAGAAGAGGTGAGAGGACCCCACCTTGCGGGGTTCCCTTGGTAACTACTCTGGTAGTTACTAGGCTTCCCCACTTAGAGTGAATCTTGCGTGTTATTAGCAACGCGTTGATCAGCTCTATCAGAGTCCTCTCCACCTTTAGCTTTTCTAGCCCTTCTATTATTGCTTTCGGAGTGACGTTGTTAAAAGCGCCCTCTATGTCTAGGAAGGCTGTTAGAGTATATTCTTTGAGATGGATTGATCTTTCTATTTTCCTCACTAATGTGTGAAGAGCTGTTTCGACCGATCTACCTTTACAGTAGGCGTGTTGTGCCTTAGAAATTAGGGAGGGATCCAAGCTGTGCCGTATGTGAAGGTCTATCAGCCTTTCTAAAGTTTTTAGAGCGAAGGATGATAGACAGATAGGCCTTAGATCCTTGGGGGAAGTGTGAGAATTCCTGCCGGCTTTGGGGATGAAAATTACCTTTGCGTACTTCCACTTTTCTGGAATGTGACTCCAAGCTAGGCATCCTTTAAAGATTATCACTAGCCATGGTATAGTCCATTCCATAGTTTGTGTTAGTTCGATGGGGTAAATTTCATCTGGACCCGGCGATTTATAGGGCTTGAAGCTTTTTAATGCCCATATAATTTTCTCTCTGGAGATGTGTTCGTACTGCCCTTCTATCGCAGAGGAGATATGAGTCCCTCGCGAGTGCACTGGGTCTTGTGGTTCAGAGCAGCCAGGGAAGTGCGTGTTGAGGAGAAGATTTAGGGTTTCTTCCTCAGATGTTGTCCAAACTCCCAGCCCTATTCTGGCTGTGATGTGGTCACAACTCACAAACCTCAGTGATGCTAAAATTGTGATGTCTCTCTTGTGAGGTTTCTTGTGAGTAATCAACTGACACGGGATCGCATCCCGACACAGCCATGTCATCGAACGTTTTTTCACGGTGTTTCTCCTCAGCGGGATTCTGACAAAACCCCCTGTAGTAAAATTGTCATGAAAAGCTTCTCGAAATTCGCCGTTCAGAACCGGCAATAAACTGTAGGTCCCTTTCACCTATGGAAAAATTAAATCACACACAACATGGGTGATTGAGAGAAACTCGGCTCACGTCCTTCATGGACTGTAACGCCAACATACATACATACAATCAGCTGTTTGGTATTCTGGCAAACACATCACAAGCAAACACAGAATAATTGTCACCACACTGTGGTGAATATATTAACATGCATGAAAATTACTTTTTTTGACAGCTATCACTTTCAATCAATCGAGCAGCCAGTAAAGAACAAAAAAGAATAATATAAAAAACCGGCCAAGTGCGAGTCGGACTCGCGCACGAAGGGTTCCGTACTATTATGTATAAAAACGGCAAAAAAAGCATGTCTGTTGTATGGGAGCCCCATTTATACATATATTTATTATATTCTGTCTAAGTATTTGTTGTTAAAGCAGCAACAGAAATACATAATCAGTGACATCTTATTCTCACTTTTCGGATAGTTAAAATCTAGAATGTTGTAATTTTTAGAAAATACTCATTTTTCGAGTGATTGCCATTTTGGGTTTAGACGTGGTAAATCGACTGAAACTGCTTTATTGAAATTAACTGGTGAAATATATTATAGTCTAAACACTTCTCAAATACCATCAACATTATTTGTTGATATCAGTAAGGTCTTTGATATGGTTAATCATACTTTGCTACTCGATAAACTTTATAAAGCGGGTTTCAGAGGCTCCATTTATAAATGGTTTTCTTCTTATTTATCCAACCGTTATCAAGTTGTGAAAATTAGGAATGTTTACAGTTCTATAGACTTCTTAAATATGGATGTTCCCCAAGGAGCAGTAATGGGCCCAATCCTTTTTCTAATTTATGTTAATACGTTTTCATACAACCTTTTAAAGGCAAAATAACTGCCTTTGCTGATGAAACCTCTCTTTTCCACTCAAACACTAACTTAATTGATAGTTTTGCAGATGTTAATTATGACCTAGATATGTTAAGGAGATTGTTTAATTATCACAAACTAATAATTAGCAACAAAACGAAGTACATGATATTTAATATCAACGGTAGAGTTTTCAGAGACCTTCCCTTATATTATCATGCACCATTGTGTAATCGATTTGTTCTTGAAGATATAGTATTCAACAATCAAGAATGTTTAAAAATTGCTTCTTGATTGAACACGTGGACAGTTTTAAATATTTAGGTGTTATATTGGACCAACAACTTTGATGGAAAGACCATTCAATATATTTGAGACAGTATCTAAACGGGGTTATAAGATAATTATTCCATCTCAGTATGCACTGCAATCTCTACCCGTTTTAAAATACTAAATGTATACTCGCACCGATATGGAACTAGCAAAAACATGTCCATGTCCGGAACTAAATGTATTATCGCACCGATATGGAACTAGCAAACCATGTCCATGTCCGGACCTGAATGCATACATACACATGTATGACATTCGTTCACGAAATGCGGTGCGGGCATTATATTCTTTCATTTCTTTTCTTCATTTCAGTTCAAGTGTGCTGTACAGTGTACACCAACTGTTCGAGCACATCTCCATACTTTTGGGTTTCTTGAAAACTACGGGGTATAACTCATACCGTATGAGAAGCATGTTCGTTGCATTTATGTTTTTTTTTTTTTTTTGTTTTGTACATATGTGATTGATGAATAAGGGTTGAATGGAACTCTTTTCGTTCAATTTGCGGAACGAGAGGACATGTGTCCGAGAGAGGACATAGTTCCGTGAACTATACATGTCCGGAACTACCCAACTCTACTTCGTAATGTACATATGTATACTTATACATAGCGTACAGATGTGTGAGTGTATGCACGTATGTGATGCGTATGTACGTATCGGTTCGTATGTGTGCAAGATCGCTTGCTCCTCTTGCTCACTTGCTCCTCTCCACCTGCCGCGACGTCGTGCGAAAGGGATGCTAGGCTAGCTGCGAGGACTGGTCGTGAGCAATGGCGCCACGCGATTGCCCTCACGCCGCCTTACCCGCAGCAAGAATCGCGAATTTGCTACGAGACTCGCGAAACATCCCACGCAAAAGAAAAAAAAAAACACCGTAATCGTTTCCAATTCAATGTCACAAATTTAATTTCCTTAACCTAACTTAATCTAGGTTTACAATTATTCCTTAAAACTACCCTACACCGTATGTCAATAAAAAAAAGGCGAAATAAATAAAAAAACAATATATGTAAACAAAAAAAAAAAAAAAAGGAATTCACTGTCCAAGAAAGTAAATAAATCCCAGCTAGAGTATACGAACAGTCGTACCGAAACTCCTCTGACCAACGACTTAGCCCGCATCACCAATCGCGACACGCAAATTTGTGATTTCAATACCTTATACAACGAACGTGATATCCGCGACCAACGTAGGCAATAGGACACACGGTACGGCCGCGTACCGGGAACTGCTTAAAACCGTACCGGAGTTCTTCCCCGAAGATCACTTTCCGAGTACTTCGCCGAAGATTTCTCCCCGAGTTCTTCGCCCACTCACCCTCATGTGCTACTAGGAATAAAAAAAAAAAAAAAAAAAATGCTATCCTTCTGCGGGTTGAACTCCACTCGTTCGCGTGTCAACTGCTGATCGTACCCTCAGGCTATCCGCTTTCTCTGAGTTCGATTTCCCAAAATGGATGACTACAAGCCGCTCACAAGTGGGAACTGACCGAAAGATGACAACGAAAACCTTTCGAAACAATTTATTATTGGTTGTTTGTAATTATGTATATGTATAATTAATTTTGTTTTGTTTTTAGTATTTGTCGTGGTAGCGGCAACAGAAATACATCATCTGTGAAAATTTCAACTGTCTAACTATCGCGGTTCATGAGTTACAGCCTGGTGACAGACGGACGGACGGACGGACAGCGAAGTCTTAGTAATAGGGTTCCGTTTTACCTTTGGGTACGGAACCCTAAAAAAGGAGAACGAAAAAATAATGGCAAATAATTTTGTACAAGGTAGTAATAACAACAAATATCTGAAACGAGATTTCAAGACAAAAAAATTTTCTGAAACAGCTATCATGAAAATGGGTTATTTCTTTCCCGTTGTTGTTGTATTCTAAAAACCAAAAAAAATATTTATAAATTTGTATACTGTCCAACAAGCCATAAATATAAGAAGCAAAAGCAAAAATTCTTCCTCCATCTTATCTCTAGTGATCGACTTGTGAGCTGCTCAATCGGACATCACAATTTTGACAGTTACTGTGATGCTCACAACTTGTGAGGTTTTGGCTAGAATACAAAAACCTCACAAGTTGTGACTCACCACACTCTTGTGAGGTTTTTGTGACTTATGAGGCATCACTGAGGTATGCCAGAATACGGGCGTCCATTTGCTATGAGGCAGTTTGGAGATTGTGGATCTTTCGAGAGTATTTTCCTCAGTCTATAGGCGTCTGATATTTTCTCCATGTTATTGTAGAAGATTTTCCAAGACAGCCTTTGTTCTTTCTTCAGGTTTTGTTTGTACACTCTGAGTGAATTTTTGTATAGGCTCCAGTCTCTGTCGTTACTTGTGTTCTTTGCTTTAATGAAGAGCTTACGACAGTGAGAGCACCGTAGCGCAGTGGGTAGTGTGTTGGCCTCTGACGCCGATGACTCGGGATCGAATCCCGACACAGCCATGTCATCGAACGTGTTTTTCACGGTGTTTCTCCTCAGCGGGGTTCTGACAAAACCCCCTGTAGTAAAATTGTCTGAAAAGCTTCTCGAAATTCGCCGTTCGGAACCGGCAATAAAACTGTAGGTCCCTTTCACCTATGTGAAAATTAAATCACACACAACATGGGTGATTGAGAGAAGCTCGACTCAGGTTCTTCATGGACTGTAACGCCAACATACGTACATACATACATTACGACAGGCTTTGCGGAGCTTGCTTAGATCTGCGTTCCACCAAGAAGGGTAAGATTTTTTTCCTGATTTGTGGATTGCGCAGCTGTTGGCCCTTGCGTTGCCCAATGTGACCCGCATGATGCAAGATTTCTTCAAATTCGTTCCAATAAAGCGTTCCCCAATTAACATTACTCATAAACCAGTGGCCCTGCAAGAAAGAGCACAACGCTGAATGCCAGGGCAGTGTCTGTCCCCAATCTCAAATGGTGTCATTGCCCCGCCTACACATTCATCGCTTCAGAGTAATACCACAGCGAAGAGCAATAATCATAAACAATCCGTCTTACGTATTTGTATTTTTGTTTTGGTTTTTTGCAACCGTTTCGTGCTACCTTTTTAACAGGCTTCAACTGAGAAAAGACGACAACTCGCAGTTTTATATTTAGTCTCTTATCCGCTGTCCTTTCTTCTGGCCACGCTCTCCTTTTTATTATTTTTTGTTACAGCATACTCGCCGTATGCATGTATGATATTTTTGTTTTGACTGCTCAAGGACATCGAACAAATTATAACAATCACATTTCAGGAGTGTTTATTCGTAGGAATTGTTATTTAGCAAGGGACGTTTATATGTACGTATACGTATGTCTGTATACATTGTGCGGGTGGAGACAACAATAAACTTTGCTAATAATACGTGCCAAGCAGTGGGTATCGGTCTTGTTCTGCTATCAGAATGAATGCTATTTTTACGCAATACCGAGCCGATCGCGCCCTCCTAATGTCCACTTGTTTATCTTTAACTTTAAATATGTCGATATCATGTAAGCCTTTTCGCTAATATTATTTGCCATGCCAAATTAAGTTATAGCTTGTGATGATAAGAGGTGGGTTATAAGGGAACAGTGGTGCTGTTGCACAGCGTCTGAAGCTAATTTCATTTTGGACTACATTCCCTTTTAGAAAGGTGTGAGGTTCAATTATTCGTGAATTCATTAGTAAATCGATTACTGGAAACTCAAGTACTACATGCTGTCTAATTAGACTATCGATCTTAATTAAGTGGGTTTTGTTTTTATATTTCACATAAATTACGTGATATCGTATTCATGAGCAAATTGAATGCAAAGAGTTACTAACCACGAATGAAGAGCTGAAACTTTTCTCAACTACCACTGTGTGTTGGTGAAAGGGCTCTACTTTTAATTGCCGACTCCAAATAGCAAACTTTGAAAAAACCACTTTCTCTCTTTTTGCAGAGAATTAACATCGCTTGGTATAGACGTAAATATGAATACTTACTTACTTACTTATCAGGCCAGCGATCCATGGAGGATCTGAGCCTGAGCTATAGCTGCCTTCCATCCTTGACGGTCCCGGGCACGCTGCTTCCAGTTGTCAAGACCAAGATGTCTTACATCCGCGATTACTGGGTCTTTATACCGGAGGTTCGTTCTTCCTCTTCTTCTCGAACCAGGAGGCTCGGAGTCGAAGACCCTCTTAGCTGGAGCGTTGATGTCCATGCGCTCGATGTGGCCGAGCCAGTGTAGTCAACGGATCCTTGCCTTCCGGACTACATCCACATCTTTGTACAGCTCGTAGAGTTCGCGGTTGTGTCTTCTTCTCCATTCACCTCCCTCACAGACAGGACCAAATATCCGGCACAGAATTTTTCTTTCGAAAGAACCCAAAATCAGCTCCGCTCTCCTGCTTATCGTCCAGCTTTCGGCTCCATACAGCAGGACTGGCAGAATGAGCGTTTTGTAAAGCATGACCTTGGTCTTTCGAGTGAGGAGTTTTGACCCCAGTTGTTTGGACAAGCCGAAATAGCAGCGGTTGCCATGGGCGATTCTATGCCGGATCTCCACTGTGGTGTCATTTGTGGGATCTACGTTTGCCCCGAGGTAGACGAACTCCTTAACTATCTCGAAATTGTAGCTGTCAATTGTTATATTTTTTCCTAGGTGGTGAGCGACGGATTGGTTTTTGCTTTACAGCATGTAGTTCGTTTTGTCCTCATTGACCTTAAGACCAACTCGTTTCACCTGTTCTTCAATCGCCGTGAATGCTTCCACAATGCCACGCACTATCTGCTCCAGCACCAGGTTGAAGAAGTCACATGACAGCGCATCTCCTTGCCGAAATCCGGTGCATGTTTCGAATGGTTCCGAGGTTCTAGAACCGAGTTGCACGGTGCATCGCATGTTTTTTAGCGTGGCGCGACACAACTGGATCAGTTTCACCGGGATCCCGAATTCGGCCATCGCGCCAAACAGTTCTTCACGATGAATGCTGTCGTATGCGGCTTTGAAATCGATGAAAAGATGGTGTGTATCGATTCGAAACTCGTTGGTCTTTTCCAGGATTTGTCGAAGTGTGAAAATTTGGTCTATAGTTGATTTGCCGGGCCGGAAGCCGCACTGGTAGTTGCCGATTAGTGCGGTGCAAAATGGTTTTAGACGTTCACACAATACGCTGGACAGGATCTTGTATGATATACCTCTATAGTTCTTGCAAGAGGTAGGATCGCCTTTTTTGTGGATGGGGCATATAGAGCTGGTATTCCAGTCGTCGGGCATGCTCTCATCTTCCCAAATTCTGCAGATGATCTGGTGCATGCTCCCTACCAGAACATCGCCGCCAGCCTTGAAGAGCTCTGATGGCAAGCCATCTGAGCCTGCGGCCTTGTTGTTCTTCAGCTTCTGAATAGCTGTGCCAACTTCTTCGATGCTGGGTGGGAGGACTACTTCAGCGGCTGGAGTTGGGATTTCCTCGGTCCCTACCACTCTCTCTTGGTCATGCTCGTTAAGCGGCTGCTGGAAGTGCTGCTTAAATACGTCCACTATTCCCTGCGGGCCGGTGACAAGATTACCCTCGCAGTTTCGAAGAGCCTGGGTGTCCTTTTTGAAGCCTCCTGCAAGGCCTTTGGCTTTCTTGTAAAAGACTCGTGTTCTATGTTTATCCCTAGACTCCTCGATATCCTTGAGCTGGGAGGCTGCGGTTCGACCGTCCGGAGATCGCCAGCTTGCTGTGTGGATTCGCTTGCGAGTGAATCTTGTGCTACTTATCACCGCATTACGAGCTGTCGCAAAGTCAGCGAGTCGGAAGCCGTTATCTGTTGTTGTATCGTGGAGGCTGTGCTTTCCGATCACTCCGCCAATGGTGTTCTCCTTACCGATTTTGGCGTTGAAGTCCCCGAGCACGATTTTTACATCGTACTCCGGACAAGCTACGTAGGCGTTGTCCAGGAGGTCATAGAAGTCTTCCTTGATTAGGGTCTTTAGCCTCGTCGGTAGGGGCGTGTGCACATATAAGGCTGATGTTATAAAATCTGCCTCTGATGCGGATCACAGCCAGGCGATCACTTATAGGTTTAAAGTCGATGACCTTCGACCTTAACCGCTTTCCCACGACAAATCCGCATCCCAGTAAGTGCAACCTTTTGTGACAGCTGTAATATTTGTCGCAATTTTTCTTCCTCATCATACCGTTTCCTATCCAGCGTATTTCCTGGATCGCAGCAATATCCGCCTTGTACTGCGTGAGGATTCCTTCTAGTTTATGAGCAGCTCCGGGAGTGTACAGGGTTCTGACATTCCAGGAGCATACTCGCAAATCGTGTTCCTTTTTCGTGCGTTGTCGTCGTCGAGTATCCGTCCGTGTATCCGAGGCATCTTGCTCATTCATAACTTTGTTTTTAGGGTTCCGTACCCAAAGGTAAAACGGAACCCTATTACTAAGACTTCGCTGT
Organism: Eumerus sabulonum; assembly: GCA_951905685.1. Taxonomy (NCBI): domain Eukaryota; kingdom Metazoa; phylum Arthropoda; class Insecta; order Diptera; family Syrphidae; genus Eumerus; species Eumerus sabulonum. The sequence continues at coordinate 181,671,979 of OX645060.1, forward strand.
CCGTCCGTCTGTCACCAGGCTGTATCTCATAAGCCGTGATAGTTAGACAGTTGAAATTTTCACAGATGATGTATTTCTGTTGCAGCTACCACGACAACTACTAAAAACAGAACAAAATTAATATTTAAGGGGGGCTCCCATACAACAGACATAATTTTCATCCAAAAAATCCCCTTGGTCACATACTGAACTAAGGTTAGTCGACAATATCCCACAACTAGTAGGAAACTTCCCAGTTTTGATCTCTTTTGTGTCATTGATGAATTAATCCTAGCTGCAAACCTTTTTCCCATATTTTCCATTGTTGTTATCTGGGGGCACGGCAGTGCCCCTGCCAAGTCGAGCAATTCACCTTTTCACATCGTTGCTGTCAAGTAAGACAATTGATTAGAATTCAATGGACACTTGGATGATCAATTATCTCATTATGGAGATTTTTGATTATCAATGTAATAACCTGCCTATAACCTGCCTGCAACCAAGATCTGTCATCATACAAAAAATGTGATTGATGAGGTAACGTACAACGTCTCTTTCATATTTATATGTGCAGATGGTACCGAACCCTTCGTGCGCGAGTCCGACTCGCACTTGGCCGGTTTTTTTTTTACGTGGGCGGATTGTTAGCCAAGCCGCACAACCGCCATTCTGGTCGGGGTTTTGTCGCTGCATACGTTTGTTCACCTCCCAACGGTTGTTGAAGAGGCTGTCCAGGCCGTGTACAGTGGGCGCTACAGTTCGGGGTGAACCTGGGCATCAACCAACATGCTCCTCCATCTAGCACGATCTTTCGCTAGCCTTTTCCATTGCCGCACACCCAGTTGGCTGAGGTCCCCTTCCACCTGTGTGCGCCATCTTAAGTGCGGCCTCCTCTGCTTCTTCGTCCCTCGGGGTTGGATTCAAAGACTCTCCGGGCTGGAGCTGTGGTGTCCATTCGCTCTACATGGCCCAGCCATCTTAGGCGATGAATCCGTAGACGCCTGACTAGGCTCATGTCGCTGTACAGCCCGTAAAATTCGTGGTTGAATCTTCTCCTCCATCCCCCGTCTGCGTTTATAGGCCCAAAAATCACGCGCAACATCTTTCTCTCGAACCGACCAAGGGCCTCCTCATCCGCTTTTGATAGTGTCCATGCTTCTGCGCCGTACAACAGGACCGGGATGATAAGGGTCTTATATAGAGTCAACTTTGTCGTTCGGGAGAGGGCTCTATTACTCAGTTGCCTCCTGAGCCCAAAGAAACAGCGATTGACAAGAGTGATTCTGCGTTTGATTTCGGAACTGATGTCGTTGTTCCAAGTCACTGCGGAGCCAAGGTAGACGAAGTCCTTAACTACCTCGAACTTATATCTGCCTATACAAACGTTCTGGCCAAGACGTCGGTGGTGAGCGTCTTTTTTTGATGAGAGCATATATTTAGTTTTGCCCTCGTTTACCGCCAGACCAATTTTCGCCGCCTCCATCTCAATATTTGCAAACGCCTCATTGACATCTCGCTGCGATCTACCTATTATGTCAATATCGTCGGCGTATGCAAGGAGTTGCGAGGATTTGAAATAGATTGTGCCCCTTGTATTGGCCAGTGATTTTTGCACAATCATTTCCATTATGATGTTGAAGAAATCACACGCCAGCGCATCGCCCTGCCTAAATCCTTTTTTGACACTAAAACTATCGGTAAGGTGTTCACCGATTCGGATGGAGCAGCGAGCATTCTCCAAAGTCATCCTGCATAGTCTGACGAGTTTAACAGGTATGTCAAAGGTAGACATAGCGTTGTATAGCTCGTCTCTAATTACGCTGTCGTATGCGGCTTTGATGTCGACAAATAGGTGGTGAGTGTCGACTTGAAATTCATTGGTTTTTTCCAGGATATGCCGTAGTGTGAAGATTTGGTTGATGGTGGACTTCTCCAGGATCTTCCGTAGTGTGAAGATGTGATCGATGGTGGACTTCCCTGGCCTGAAGCCACACTGATAAGGACCTATCCGCTTATTTACGAATGGCTTCAGGCGTTCACACAAAACGGCAGCGAAGATCTTGTATGCGACATTAAGGAGACTTTAGCCTCCGTAGTTGGCACAGTCCAAGGGGTCTCCTTTTTTGTGGATCGGGCAAACAATGCTGAGACTCCATTCCTCGGGCATGCTTTCCTCTGACCATATCTTACAGATAAGCCAGTGCATGCTCCTAACCAATTCACCCGCAGTCGCTGAAGAGCTCAGCAGACAGTCCATCTGCGCCAGCAGTTTTATTCGACTTGAGTTTCGACATGGCAATCTCAACTTCGTCGAGGTCAGGGAGACGGAATTCTCTGCGATCTTCGTCGTTAAGAAATGGATCATTCTGCTTGACGGCGATATGTTGGCTGTCATCGCCGTTATACAGTCTGCAGAAGTGGTTTTTCCAAATTCTCAGCATCGACTGAGATTCTACTACTAGGTGTCCGTTCTCATCCTTACAGGCCTCCGTTCGGGCTTTATAACCTTGAGACATTCGTTTTATCCGTTGATGAAATCTTCGACGTCGTGCCTGCAATAGCACCTCTCCAAGTTTTCAATCGCCTGCTTCTCGTGCTCTTTCTTTTTTCTCTTGAGAAGCTTATGTTCCTCCCTTCTTTTAAGCTCGAGCTCACGAGCCGCTCTTAGTTTTTGTGTAGTGAGGCTTTGTATGCCTCCTGCTTTTCTGCCAGATGTTTCGTCGTGGTGGAGCTTTAAGGCCCAGCACTTCCGTTACTGGGCTCTTCAGGGCTTGTTTGCACAGGCTGCATTGTTGCTCTACTGACTGAGTGTAGGATTAAGGGGTATCGGAGAGCTTAGGGAGACGCGGTTGGTAAAGCCACTGGCGATCTCCGGCGATAGTAGTTTTCCGACGGCATAGCGTGGTGTTCTAACTCTACTCCGCGGTGTTCGTTTTATGCGTTGACGTATCTTGGCTACTACAAGATAGAGGTCTGAGTCGATGTTCGCTCCTCGGAAAGTGCGAACATCAAGAATAGTTTTTTTTTTTTGTTTTGGAGACTCGCGCAGGTTCAAGAGTTTTTTGTTTTATATTCTCTTATGATGTGTTGACACACACAACCTGAACGGAGTGCAGTGGTTGGGGTCGTTGATGTTCGTTCACTACTCTCAGGGGATAGGACGAGAGCCGACCAAATTCCGCGTTGGTTATAGTCCGTAGTAATTCGTTCAAACACTTTAGTATTGCATACGCAGAGGATGAATTTCGGTTGACCATATACTAATTGTGTTATGCCTGCAGCAGTACGTCAGGTCACTTTCCATTCTCAACTACGTTGCATACTTTTTGTCCGTATAGAAATTACTTTTTCTTGGCTATGAAACGAATTTGAACCATAAACCTTCCGCTCGGCGGTCAATGATGTTAACCACTGCACCACGGCCACCACCAAGGATAGTGGAGGAGTGTCTGACGTCAATCGCGATGTGATCAATCTGGTTGGTGATCTGGCGACCGCCAGGTGCCTTTGTGTATATCTATAAGAAAAATAATGGACGACACTAATTATATTTTTTCATTTATTCTACTCTTCTTTTTTTCTGATTATTACTAAATTATATTTATTTTTCCTTACAGATAACCATTTTTATATCAACAAGCCATTAAGAGACCAGAAAATGCTGTCGTCCTAACAGTTGCCCAATCTGGCACTTCGAATTTCCCTACAACATGCTCACCAGTCAGCAGTCAGCACCGCGTCGCCGCATTAAAGTTATAATCAATTGAACAGAAAAAAAAAAAAAAACATTTCAAATTCACCAAAATCCCCACACTCGTCAGAGAACAAAATATTCGAAAGCAACAATGTTTACTTTTAAAATTTTATTTATTAACTCTCATTAAGTCTTTTGTTGCCAAAATGCTAATCTATTCTGTGAGTTGCCGATAACAACGAAAACACTTACTTAAACAAGATCTCGCGTAAGCGCTAAGCGCATATTATATATATACATATATAACGGAAATAAATTTAAAGAAGAAGAATAAAAAAGGTTAAACCGTTTAAAGTTCCGTAGATTAAAAATAGTAAACGCAATTAAGTAAACACAATTAGCAGCCTCACCTTTGTCGATCAAGAGGTTTTATTTGCCGTTCATTGCTCTACGCTTGATCTGTTCGCATGTCGGAAGCTTAAATATAAACTAGACAATTATATATAAGAGATTAACTCTAATCGTGATACGGGTGTAAGGTCATAGTCGAGAGCGAATAAAAAGAAAAATATAATAAAAGAGATGAGCCGGAGTAGTAGAAGAACTACATTTACTCGGCCCGAATTTTCTTTGCGGCGTTTATTGCTGCAAGGAGCACGTGCAGCCCGCGGTAGTCCACGTCTTGGTCAGCGAACTTGTGATGTTGAACGCGGGCTATCCAGATCCGAGAAGAAGTCGATGGAAAGCGCACTCGGAATAAACGAAAGTAAAGTAAGTAGAATTAAAGGAATACGTCATAGTAACAACCAAAATCTGAACATATTTACTTATACAGTGGTGTTCAGATAAATAGCACACCCGTAAGTTTTCATACATTATTGTTGTTGTTATGTTTTAGACTTTTAAATCGTACTCTTAAGTTATTAGAATAAATCCTTTCTCACGGGATGATATCGGGTGTGAGAATGAGTGTGTTGAAGTAGTAACAGCTTAACCGCTGAATGTGGATAAGAATTTCGTCACGACTTCCTTGAGTTTGGCATCGGAAGCTTCAGAGATTTGTCCCTCGGTGGCAATGGCGCTGAGCAAACCTTGTTCGCTCGACTTGATGTGTTGCAAGAATTCCTTTTCGAATTTGGTGATCTTTGAGGGATCCATCTTGTCCAAATGACCTCGGACACCGCAGTAGATGACGGCAACTTGATCCTCAATGGACATGGGGACGTATTGGCCCTGTTTCAACAATTCGGTAAGACGAACACCACGGTTCAACAGTTGCTGGGTGGCAGCATCCAAATCCGAACCGAATTGGGCGAAGGCAGCCACTTCACGGTATTGAGCCAATTCCAATTTCATGGAACCGGCCACCTGTTTCATGGCCTTGGTTTGGGCAGCCGAACCCACACGCGATACCGACAGACCGACGTTGATGGCCGGTCGGATACCTTTGTAGAACAATTCGGTTTCCAAGAAGATCTGACCATCAGTGATGGAGATGACTTTTGTTAGAATGTAGGCCGACACATCACCGGCTTGGGTTTCGATAACAGGCAAGGCAGTCAATGATCCTCCGCCCATGGCTGGCGACATCTTGGCAGCACGTTCTAATAGACGCGAATGCAGATAGAACACATCGCCGGGATAGGCTTCACGACCGGGTTGACGACGCAACAACAGAGACATTTGACGGTAGGCAACGGCCTGTTTCGAAAAATCGTCATAGATGATCAAGGCGTGCTTGCCCTTGTCACGGAAATACTCGCCCATGGCACAGCCAGAGTATGGGGCCAAGTATTGTAGGGGGCAGCATCGGAGGCAATGGCCGAAACGATGACCGAGTTACCAATGGCTCCGGTATCGGTGAGACGCTTCACGATCTGAGCGACGGTCGAACGCTTCTGACCGATAGCAACATAGATGCAATACAGTTTTTTGCTCTCATCTTGAGCGTCGTTGAAACGCTTCTGGTTGATTATGGTATCGATGGCCAGAGCAGTTTTACCAGTTTGACGATCACCGATGATCAATTCACGTTGACCACGGCCAATAGGCACCAGGGAACCGACGGCCTTGATGCCAGTCTGCATAGGTTCACGCACAGACACACGTGGAATGATGCCAGGCGCCTTGATACCAAAACGGAAACGATCCTTGGTGTTGATTGGTCCTTTGCCATCGATTGGGTTATCCAAAGCGTCTACAACACGGCCCAAGAGAAGTGAGTCCACATCATTCCAAAGATTCTCGATAGGATTCAGATCGGGACTTTGGGCCGGCCAATCAAGCACGGAAATTTTTCGCTCCGAAAGCCAATTTTTCACTATCCGCGAAGTATGCTTTGGATAATTGTCATGCATAAAAATCCGTGATACAGGCATAGAGTCGTCGGTATATGGCTCCATTTGGTTCTCCAGGATTAGCTTATATTGATGTTGATTCATAATGCCATTTATTTTCACAATTGGTCCAACGCCATGCCATGGCATCGCCGACCCACCATTATGCTCCCACCGCCATGCTGTACTCTTGGTTCGTTGGCCTTCGCACATATTTTTTTTTCCATCTGTTCCCAACCTGTTGAACTTATTTTCGTCGCTCCACAAAATATTTTTCCAAAAGGGCAAGAGTTTGTTCTTGTGGGCGTTCGCGAAAATAAGTCTTCTCTTTCGGTTTGTTTGTTTTTTTTTTTGGAGAGGTTTTGGAGGTTTTTTTTTCTGGCGATTCTTCCATGAAGCTGGAATTCATTTAACTGGCGACTTATAGTTACGGTTGATATTTGGACATTGTGTTGATCAGGTAGTTGTTGCTTTATCTCCCGGGAAGTTATGAAAAGGTCGCTGCCACTGATTTTGTGGATAATTCTGTCAGTCACTTCTGACGTTTTTCTTTTTTTGTTTTTCCTTACGGGATTTGTGGAAGATTGGCTGCACCGTATGACCTTCATTGCATTTTGTACAAGCTTCCTAGAGCACCTTAATGTCCTTGCCACCTCTGAAATAGTCTTTCCACCCTGTATCATGGTACCGACTATTTGCCTCCTTTCCTCCGTGCAACGCTTTCTTCTTCTTCTTTCTTAGGTGGCGCTACAGTCCGTGGTGAACCTGGGCCTCAACCAACAAGCGTCTCCAGCCGGCACGGTCTTTGGCCAGCTGTTTCCAGTGCCGCACTCCCAGTTGGTTGAGGTCCACTTCCACCTGCGTGCGCCACCGCTGAGGCGGCCGTCCTCTGCCGCGCCTTCCTTCCGGAGTAGATTCGAAAACTTCTCGGGTCGGAGCTGTATCTTCCATGCGCTCTACATGGCCTAGCCACCTTAGACGCTGTATCCGTAGACGTCGTACCAGGCCGATGTCGCTGTACAACCCGTACAGTTCTTCGTTATATCTTCTCCTCCATACACCGTTTGAACAAACGGGACCGTAGATAGTGCGCAGAATTTTCCTCTCAAAACGACCAAGGGCATCTTCATCCGCTTTTGTTAAGGTCCAAGCCTCTGCGCCGTAAAGGAGGACTGGGATGATCAAGGTCTTATATAGAGGGCTCTACTTCTCAATTGCCTCTTGAGCCCAAAGAAACAGCGGTTGGCAAGAGTGATTCTGCGTTTTATCTCAGCGCTGGTGTTGTTGTCGCTGGTCATCAGTGAGCCAAGGTAGACGAATTCCTTGACCACTTCAAAGTTATATCAGCCCATGGTGACGTTCTGGCCAATACGTCGGTGTTGTCCGTCTCTTTTAGATGAAAGCAGATATTTGGTTTTACCCTCATTAACCTTGAGACCCATCTTAGCCGCTTCTGCCTCAATGCTCACGAAAGCCTCATTGACGTCTTGCTGTTTTCGTCCAATTACGTCAATATCGTCGGCGTACGCAAGCAATTGCGTAGACTTGAAATAAATCGTACCTCTTGTGTTGGCCAGTGACTCTTGCACGATCTTTTCAAGCACGATGTTGAAAAAGTTGCACGACAGCGCGTCGCCCTGCCTAAATCCTTTTTTAACATCAAAGGTCTCGGTTTGCTCATTACCGACCTTAATGGAGCAGCGAGAATTCTCCATTGTCATCCTGCACAGTCGAACGAGTTTGACAGGGATGTTAAAACTAGACATGGCTTTGTACAGCTCGTCTCTATATACGCTGTCATACGCGGCCTTGAAATCGACGAAGAGGTGGTGAGTGTCGATTTGGTATTCCTGGGTCTTCTCCAAGATCTGCCGTAGCGTAAATATTTGGTCTATTGTGGATTTACCTGGCCTGAAACCACACTGATAAGAGCCGATCAGGTTATCCACAAACGGTTTCAGGCGTTCACACAATACGGCAGAGAAGATCTTATATGCGATGTTAAGGAGACTTATTCCCCTATAGTTGGCGCAGTTATAGGGGTCTCCTTTCTTATGGACCGGGCAAACGATGCTGAGATTCCATTCGTCGGGCATGCTTTCCTCCGACCATACCTTGCAGATGAGATGGTGCATGCACCTTACCAGCTCATCTCCAGCCGCCTTAAAAAGCTCAGCAGACAGGCCGTCTGCGCCCGCGGCTTTATTAGACTTAATTCTTGATATCGCTATTTTGACTACGTCTACGTCGGGTGGACTGAATTCTGTTACTTCGTGGTCCATTGCGAATGGCTCGTTCTGCCTGACAGCGGTATCTTGTCTATCATCGCCGTTATACAGTCTGCAGAAGTGGTCTTTCCAAATCCTCAGCATCGACTGCGATTCTGCTACCAGTTCTCCATTTTCATCCCTGCAGGCCGCCACTCTGGCTTTGTAGCCATGGCATGTTCGTTTTACCTTGTTGTAGAACTTACGGGCGTCATTCCTGCGGAAGCATCTCTCCATCTCCTCGATCTCACGCTTTCCTTGCTCTCTCTTCTTTCTTCTGAAAAGCGTGTGTTCCTCTCTTCTCTTCTGCTCATAGATTTCGCGAGCAGCTCTCGTCCGTCGTTGCAGCATGGCTTTATATGCCTCTTGTTTTGCTGCATGGGCTTGTTCGCATTGTTAATCGAACCAGGGGTTTCTAGGTGGTGGCTGTTTGAAACCCAGCACCTCTGAGGCAGCATCTCTGACGGCGCTCTGGCAATGAGCCCATTCCTGCTCTATTGTTTGTGCTGCTGTGGGCGGATTTCGAGAGAGCTTTGAGGAGTCACGATCGGCAAAGATTCTGGCAGTCTCTTGCGATTGTAGCTTTCCAACGTCAAACTTACGTAGTCCTACTCGACTCCTAAGCATTATTGATATCCTCATTCGTACCTTGGCTACAACAAGGTAGTGGTCCGAGTCGATGTTGGCCCCTCGGAAGGTTCGTACGTCGAGAATACAGGAGGAGTGTCTGGCGTCGATCGCAATATGACCAATCTGGTTGGTGGTGTTGAGATGGGGGAATCGCGTGCTTGCTATAAGGAGGTTACGCCCCGCTAGGAAATCGATTAGCCTTAATCCGTTGTCGGATGTGGTGTTATGGAGGCTATGCTTTCCTATGATCGACTCAAATATGTCCTCCTTGCCCAGTTTTGCATTAAAATCTCCTAGGACTATTTTTGTGTCGTAGCTGGGACATTGGGCATATGTTCTGGAGATCGTAGAATTCTTCTTTGAGTCGATCGTCGTTTTCTTCCGTTGGGGCGTGAGCGCATATTAAGCTAATGTTTCCAAATTTAGCTTTGATGCGGATTGTTATGAGGCGTTCGCTTACATCTCGGAAGCTTAAGACTTTTTGTCGGAGTCTTCCTCTAATAACGAATCCGCACCCGAATAGGCGCTGTTTGTTCTCCTTGTAGCAGTTCCCGTAGTAGATGTCGCAGTTTTTCATCCGTTTTTTGCCTGGTCCATCCCATCGCACTTCTTGGAGTGCGGTTATATCTGCTTTATAGCAGTTGAGGGTTTGCTCCAATTGATCGCCTGCACCCGGTCTGTTAAGGGACCTCACATTCCAGGTGCAGACTCTCAAGTCCGTTAGTCGTTTGCAGGGGTCGTCAGCTTTGTATCCGTCCGTATCCGAGGCTTGTTGTCGTTTCGGAACAAGTAGGTTTTTACGTGATAGGGATGTTACCCCTAAGCACAACCCCCAACCTGGAGGGCCAGGTTCCTCTTTCCCCAGGAACAAGGGTTGGGTCGCTGCACACATTGGTTCACTACCTGGCGGGTGCCAGGGTAGCTATCCAGGGGGGGGGGGGGGGGGGGGGGGGCGTTTGCCATGTTAAACGCGAGCAACTTCTTTGCTCTGTTTGCTCGCATATATAAATAATGAATGATTGGTAACTGATTTTATCAACCTCTACACGGTTTGTGGAAAATTTATTTTTCATTTACACGTGACTAGATAAGTGCAAGTAGTCACTTAATTTGCGCTTGAAAAAATTGCAAAATGCAGAACTAGATGTGTACTTTGAGTACGGATACTTAATATAATACCTGTCAAGGGAAACCTTCTGATGGTAATGACCAAGTTGCAGAAGTTCTCTTACGAACAGCTGCGTACAGCACCTCACAAAATTAAGCATACAACTTCATATTTGAGCTATTTTAGGGGCATCCACTATTTTAATTTTATTTTTTCGTTTGTATTTATAACTTGAGATATGTATGTCTTTAACAGAAACCGATGCAAAAAAAAAAAATGTGAAGACCGTTATATTTCAGTACTTTTCCTACGAAAAAGAAACTTACTTACTTACTTATCAGGCCTGCGATCCATGGAGGATCTGAGCCTGAGCTATAGCTGCCTTCCATCCTTGACGGTCCCGGGCACGCTGCTTCCAGTTGTCAAGACCAAGACGTCTTACATCCGCGATTACTTGGTCTTTATACCGGAGGTTCGGTCTTCCTCTTCTTCTCGAACCAGGAGGCTCGGAGTCGAAGACCCTCTTAGCTGGAGCGTTGATGTCCATGCGCTCGATGTGGCCGAGCCAGTGTAGTCGACGGATCCTTGCCTTCCGGACTACATCCACATCTTGGTACAGCTCGTAGAGTTCGCGGTTGTGTCTTCTTCTCCATTCATCTTCCTCACAGACAGGACCAAATATCCGGCGCAGAATTTTTCCTTCGAAAGAACCCAACATCAGCTCAGCTGTCCTGCTTATCGTCCAGCTTTCGGCTCCGTACAGCAAGACTGGCAGAATGAGCGTTTTGTAAAGCATGAATTTGGTCCGTCGAGTGAGGAGTTTTGACCCCAGTTGTTTGGACAAGCCGAAGTAGCAGCGGTTGCCAAGGGCGATTCAATGCCGGATCTCCACTGTGGTGTCATTTGTGGAATTTACGTTTGCCCCGAGGTAGACAAACTCCTTAACTACCTCGCAATTGTAGCTGTCAATTGTTATATTTTGTCCCAGGTGGTGAGCGACGGATTGGTTTTTGCTTGACAGCATGTATTTCGTTTTGTCTTCATTGATCTTAAGGCCAACTCGTTTTGCCTGTTCTTCAATCGCCGTGAATGCTTCCACAATGCCACGGCGAGAAAATGCGATGATGTCGATATCATCTGCGTATCCTAGCAACTGGATGGATACAGGAACAGGAAGATAGTGCCTTCCCTGTTGACGCCTGCCCGTCGCACTATCTGCTCCAGCATCAGGTTGAAGAAGTCACATGACAGCGCATCTCCTAGCCGAAATCCGGTGCATGTTTCGAATGGTTCCGAGGTCCTAGAACCGAGTTGCACGGTGCATCGCGTGTTTTTTAGCGTGGCGCGACACAACTGGATCAGTTTTACCGGGATCCCGAATTCGGCCATCGCCCCAAACAGTTCTTCACGATGAATGCTGTCGTATGCGGCTTTGAAATCGATGAAAAGATGGTGTGTATCGATTCGAAACTCGTTGGTCTTTTCCAGGATTTGTCGAAGTGTGAAAATTTGGTCTATAGTTGATTTGCCGGGCCGGAAGCCGCACTGGTAGCTGCCGATTAGTGCGGTGCAAAATGGTTTTAGACGTTCAGACAATACGCTGGACAGGATCTTGTATGCGACGTTGAGCAGGGATATACCTCTATAGTTCTTGCAAGAGGTAGGATCGCCTTTTGTGTGGATGGGGCATATAGAGCTGGTATTCCAGTCGTCGGGCATGCTTTCATCTTCCCAAATTCTGCAGATGATCTGGTGCATGCTCCCTACCAGAACATCGCCGCCAGCCTTGAAGAGCTCTGATGGCAAGCCATCTGAGCCTGCGGCCTTGTTCTTTAGGTTCTGAATAGCTGTGCCGACTTCTTCGATGCTGGGTGGGAGGACTACTTCAGCGACTGGAGTTGGGATTTCCTCGGTCCCTACCACTGTCTCTTGGTCATGCTCGTTAAGCAGCTGCTGAAAATGCTGCTTAAATACATCCACTATTCCCTGCGGGTCGGTGACAAGATTACCCTCGCAGTTTCGAAGAGCCTGGGTGTCCTTTTTGATGCCTCCTGCAAGGCCTTTGGCTTTCTTGTAAAAGACTCGTGTTTTATGTTTATCCCTAGACTCCTCGATATCCTTGAGCTGTGAGGCTGTGAAGATTCTTTTCTTTTGTCGCAGTAGTTTTTTCTCCCTTCTTCTGGCTCGGTACTCTTCTTACGCTGCCCTGGTTTTCCTCTGCAGCGCCTTTTGGTAGGCCTCGTCGGTTGCTGCCTTTTTCTGCTCACACTCGCCAGCATACCACCGGTTTCTTGTCGGGGGTGGTAGGTATCCTAAGGTGGTTTCGGCTACTTCCTGAATGGCTGAGCGGCAATGCAGCCACATATTATTGGCATTTGTGTTCGACGTAGGCATACCGTAGAGTCTTTCGCTCAGCTGCTCCCTTTAGACTCTGGCAACCTCCGGTGTGCTCAGGCTCCAATGTCGAACCTCCTCCCGATGGGCTGGTGCAGCTTTCTGACATTGGACAGTCGAGCTCTGAATCTTACTGCTACGAGGAAGTGGTCAGAGTCGACATTTGCCCCTCTGAATGTTCGCACATCCAGGATGTTTGACGAGTGCTTAGCGTCAATGAGCACATGGTCGATTTGGTCGACCGTCCGGAGATCGCCAGGTTGCGTTATAACCGCATTACGAGCTGTCGCAAAGTCAGCGAGTCGGAAGCCGTTATTTGTTGTTGTATTGTGGAGGCTGTGCCTTCCGATCACTCCGCCACTCTTTACCGATTTTGGCGTTGAAGTCCCCGAGCACGATTTTTACATCGTACTCCGGACAAGCTCCGTAGGCGTTGTCGAGGAGGTCATAGAAGTCCTCCTTGATAGGGTCTTCAGCCTCACAGCCAGGCGATCACTTATAGGTTTAAAGTCGATGACCTTCGACCTTAACCGCTTTCCCACGACAAATCCGCATCCCAGTAAGTGCAACCTTTTGTGACAGCTGTAATAAATGTCGCAATTTTTCTTCCTAATCATACCGTGTCCTATCCAGCGTATTTCCTAGACCGCAGTAATATCCGCCTTGTACTGCGTGAGGATTCCTTCTAGTTTATGAGCAGCTCCGGGAATGTACAGGGTTCTGACATTCCAGGAGCATACTCGCAAATCGTGTTCCTTTTTCGTGCGTTGTCGTCAGCGAGTATCCGTCCGTGTATCCGAGGCATCTTGCTCATTCATAACTTTTTTTTTTTTTTACGTGGGCGGATTGTTAACCCGCCACACAACCGTCATTCTGGTCGGGGTTTTTTTTCGCTGCATACGTTTGTTCGCCTCCCAACGGTTGTTGAGGAGGCTATCCAGAGGGCGCCGCGAGGAAGCCGTATGTCAACTTGACCCGGGCATTTGAACAGGGATCGTTGCTGGCATCTCGCCAGGTTGAGAGCGATCCACAACTTTGCCCTGTATGTCCGAGCCCATGGCCTCTCCAGTAGTATATAAAGTTACTAAAAAAGGGCTGGATGTCGACAACAATTTTTTTGGAATGGTTCAAGAAATATTTTATTCCCAATGTGAAAAAGTTTTTGACAGATATTAATATGCCATTAAAAGGGCTTTTGGTTTTGAATAATTTTGATTGCAACTTCAGGGTTTTATTTCTGCCACCTAATTGTACGGCAGTATTGCAACCGATTGATCAAAACGTTATTCAAAATATGTATAAAGGTAGCATACAGGAAGCAATTGCTGACTCACATTCAGCTGTCTTAAAAAAAATTCAATTTGCGAGATGCAGTTTTCTTGTTGGATTCTGCTTGGAGATGTATTGGAGAGAAAAATGTTAAAAAGGGTTGGTCAATATTATGGCCAGAATTGGGATCCCTATATTAATGATGAGGACCTTATACCTTTACTCTGATTCATCGCTTGATGATTTAAATTAAATTCATGGCTAAGTTAGAATCGTTAGTAGCATATCTATGCATGAAATCAGAAAATGGGCAACTGGTCAAAATGAGTTCTCTTATGATTTGTCCGATGAAGACATTATCCAGTCCGCTTTAGTATTCCAACAAAATGTTGAGGAAGATGACGAAGAAGACAGTGAAGATCAAAATGAAAGCAAAGAAGTTGCGAAAGTTTCACATGGTATGTATGTTGGCGTTACAGTCCATGAAGGACCAAAGCCGAGCCTCTCTCAATCACCCATGCTGTGTGTGATTTTATTTTCCCATAGGTGAAAGTGACCTACAGTTTTATTGCCGGTTCCGAACGGCGAAATTCGAGAAGCTTTCGTTGACAATTATACTACAGGGGATTTTGTCAGTACCCCGCTGAGGAGAAGCACCATGAAAAACATGTTCGATGACGTGGCTGTTGTCGGGATTCGATCCCGTGCCATCGGCGTCAGAGGCCAACACACTACCAACTGCGCCACGGCGCTCTCAGTTTCACATAGTGAAGCAAGAAAAATATTCGTCAGGGCCATTCAGTGGACTGAAGAAAATAATGCATCGCAAATGGATCTTCTTCTCCTAAAGAGGTTACGCGAAGAAGCTGAAAACAAGTTTTTAGATAAAGTATTCCAGTAGTATGTACATGAAAATATGAAATTAATTTTTTAATAAAAGATGTTTGTTTCCAGTTCCCCACTTTATTTTAATTTTTCTCTATAGTCCGGACATTTCGCTAGTCCGGACATTGGCCGAAGTTTTATGTGTCCGAACTAGCGAGGCTGTACTGTACGTACAATCGAAACTGCATTTTTATTTTGTCAATAAATTATCTTTTTTGAGACGAAAAAAACAAAATTACGTTTTGATTGGGGATGTATGCTCAATTTTGTGAGGTACTGTATGTTTACTATTGTTTATCTTTCATTGTATCATTCTTGTTGATAGTAATATAGTTTCCAACACCTTCACAATCGGTTGGGGATTGATATGCAAATAAAACTGTAAAATAAGGCAACAAATATATAAACAGTTTGACTTATAAACTTCAAGTGTGATGATAACAGCCGGTTTTGCCAGCAGACATAACAAAGTAATCTGACACTTAATTGCAGATGATATCGGCATATATATACATTGCATAAATGACACATTCACAGCCGGAACTTGCAAAAACGAATTATGACTCGATTCGATTCGCCCTTAATAAATCTTCTTCTTCTTTGATTGCGCTACAGTTCGGTGTGAACCAGGGCCTCAACCAACAAGCGTCTCCAGCCGGCCCGATCTTTGGCCAGCCGCTTCCAGTGCCGCACGCCCAGTTGGTTGAGGTCCCCTTCCACCTGTGCGCGCCACCTTAAATGCGGTCGTCCTCTGCTGCGTCGTCCCTCGGGGTTGGAGTCGAAGACTCTTCGGGCCGGAGCGTTGATGTCCATTCGCTCTACATGGCCTAGCCATCTTAGACGTTGGATCCGATGACTTTTAACCAGGCCGATGTCGCTGTCAGCTGTACAGTTCTTGGTTGAATCTCTTCCTCCATTCTCCGTTTACACAAACGGAACCAAAGATTGCACGTAGAATTTTCCTCTCGAATCGTCCAAGAGCCTCTTCAACCGCTTTTGATAACGTCCAAGCCTCAGCGCCGTAGAGGAGGACCGGAATGATTGAGGTTTTGTAGAGGGAAACCTTAGTTTCTCGAGAGAGGACTCTACTACTCAATTGCCTCTTGAACCCGAAGAAGCAGCAGTTGGCAAAAGTTATTCTGCGTTTTATCTCAGCGCTGGTGTCGTTGCTGCTTGTCACTATCGAACCAAGGTAGACTAAGTCCCTGACTACTTCATAAATATAGCTGCCGAAGGTGACGTTCTGACCAAGACGTCGGTGTTTTGCGTCTTTCTTGGATGACAGCATATATTTGGTCTTGTCCCCATTTACCCTTAGACCCACTTTCGCCGCTTCTGCTTCAATGCTTGCGAACGCCTCATTGACGTCTCGCTTTGTTCGTCCAATAACGTTAATATCATCTGCGTAGGCAAGCAATTGTGTGGACTTGAAGTAGATCGTACCTCTTGTATTGGCCCCCTTAATAAATGCGCTAAGCGCTAAAACGCTGTTTTTCTGTTGAATAAAGAATTAGACTGCGCGCACAGTGATGCGAGAATGCGATGCGATGCGAAAAGCGGTTGCTTGGGAAAAAACTGTTCTTATGTACGTGCGCACAGTGAAGCGATTCTCGCGAGATGCTCGTTTATCGCTTATCGCAGGCCTCAGGCAAGCTTCTCGCACACAAACTCTTCTGATCACTTTTACAAGCGATTCTGTACGAGTAGTATCAATTGTTGTTGTTGTTCTGATGCAATTTCATTTGTTTAAAAGAACAATTGGTCAAGTTTCCTAATATAAAAGGTTCAATTTTTCGAAAATGTGGTCTAATATTTAGAACGACATTCTTGTGCATTCCAAGAACTTTCTTTCATCGTTCCTTAACTGTGGATATATGTACATCTAAAGGGCTTTCCAATAGGGAATTGACAACTTTGAATTTAATTTGTGGACGCACCCTTTCACTTATCATCGAACTGTCATTCAGTAAAGTCAACATTTTCATCATAGTAATGTGCATGAACGGGCAACGTCTGCAAATTATAAAAATTTTCTACCGGAATTCGGAGTCGGTGACCGCAACTTTAAGAGCGTTAACTCCAATTTTCGGTCGTAATTCTCGCCCTAGTAGTAGTAGTAGTAGTAGTGCAAAAATTAGAGTCTACATATTCGTTGTGTGATATTGCCGTGTCAGCGAGACCACAGGTTGGTCGAAGTGTCGAAAATATCGCTGCCGCTCGGGCGTCCGTAGCAAACGATCCAAATCAATAAATTGCACGGCGTTCTCAAGAATTAACGCGTATTTTGCGTAAGGATCTTGGTTTACACCCATACAGAATAAAGCTTACTCAAGAATTGAAGCCGATGAACCATTTGAAGCGACTTACGTTCTCCGATTGGGCTCTGGAGAAGATGCGCCAAGATGATAAATTTCATCGCAAAAACATCTACAGTGACGAAGCACATTTTTGGCTCGATAGGTTCGCCAATAAGCAAAATATGCGATATTAGTCGGGTGAAAATCCACATGTGCTTCATGAATCACCACTTCATCCACAAAAAATAATTGTTTGGTGCGGTTTGCATGCCGGCGGCGTTATTTGGCCATATTTTTTCGTTGACGATAACGATCGTCACTTACTGTGAATAGCCAGCGTTATCGCGCCACGATTGCCGATTATTTTTGGCCCGAATCGAAAGATATGGACTTGGACGACATGTGGTTTCAACAGGATGGTGCCACAAGCCACACAGCACACGTTACATTCGATTTATTGAAGAGTAAGTTTGATGAGCGTGTTATCTCAAGAAATGGGCCAGTCGAATGGCCGCCTCATTCGTGCGATTTAACGCCTCTAGACCATTTTCTTTGGGGCTACGTTAAGTCATTGGTTTATGCCAACAAGCCGACGACGTTGGAAGAGCTCAAAGCCAATGTGTGGCCCAGTCATCGAAAATTGAGTCCAACGAATCGACCGCTGCAAACGTGCCCGCAGTAGCCATAAGATAGGTAGATAGGATGAGAGGGTGGGACAGAGTCGCCTGATCACTGCGGCCACGAGTGGGCCTATTGTGATGTCCCCCACTTACAGTTCACTCAGAAAACCTGAGTTCGTGATAAAACTTAGTATGTTTTTGAGTGAGCTAGCAGCGATTTCTTCTGCTTCAAGATAATACTTGCCTAGGTGACGGTGACGTGTACTGGCCAGGCAGTTACAGCGGCATAGTATGTACTCTGCTGTTTCTTCGTCTTCATTACATATTCGGCAAGTGTCATCTTGTACATATGATACCCATCGTTTTGATGTGTTTGTTGACTGGGCAGTGTTCAGTAAGCATGAGGAGTTGTTTCGTTCTATTGAGAGAGTTAGTTGGGAGGAACATCTTGGCTTGTCTGCTACCTTTCGTTTGTAACCAGTAGTGATCCGTCGTGTTCCTTAACCAATTGTTTATGCAGCATTTAGTGGTGCTGATGGGTATGCCGCAGAAAGGCCGTGGCATCATAAATGGTGATGCAGAGCCTTTCCTTGCTAGTAGGTCCGCCTTTTCGTATCCAAATGAGATGAACTCTGTTTGTGCTGGACAGCTGGTGAAGAAGCTGTAGGCAGTCCCATACCAGTTTGGAGGTGAAAGAAGAATAGTAAATCAACGCTTTAATTTTTTACGCCCTTGTTTCTATGTTTATTCAAAATTTTTATTTAATTTTGTCGGACAAATTGAGCAACCGACTCGTGGCACATAATTAGCAACCAAATCCAAGCACATTGGCCTCAGCTGAGATCTGCGCAATGTTTGCACTTGATCCCACCCTAGCCAGCTCGTCCGCCCTTTCGTTTCCAGAGATATTCATATGACCAGGTAGCCCGCAAAGGGTCACCTCATTTACATTGAATATCTCTTCTAACTTCTCCTTGCACAGTTTGAATCTTATCCATGCTGCCTGCAGAGCCTTAATGGCTGCCTGGCTGTCAACATAGATGCTGATCCTTTTTCCTGAGATATTCTCTTTGCTGATCAGGTTCGCCGCCTGCTTGATAGCGAAGGCCTCAGCTTGAAAGACACTGCATCAATCACCGAGCCTATAGGAGCGATACATATCCCGAGACTCAAAGTAGACTCCGGCACCTGTGCCAACATCCATTTTGGATCCGTCGGTGTAGAATGCCAGTTCACTTTCCGGGCGTACCAAATCACCGCTTCATTCCTCCCTGGAGGGAATTCTAATAGAAAATCTCCTCTCCCAGGAAGGAAGTCGGGTGACATTGTCCGTTACGGTTCTGAATCTCGAGACGGCCCATCGATCCAAGACTGATGCATGTCCGTGAGGACTCTTTTTCGAGAGATCGGATTCCAGTAGCCTTAGCGCAGTTTTGGTTGCGACGCTCTCGTAGTATATCGAAGCTGGCGTTTGCCGTGTTAAACGCGATCAACTTCTTTACTCTCTTTGCTCGCTCCCTCCCCTCCACCAACATATGTATGTAGCAAATTTTATTTTGCTCCCGATATTGTTCCCAATCTCGTACGTTATTTGACAATCGATCACTTTATCTTCAGAAACTGACGTCTCATTCTTTGTCCTATTTCTTTATCTATACATTTTCCCGGCTGATTAATTTTCGCAATCCATTTAGGCCATTGCTTTGTTTGCAATTAATACCAAAGCTGTTGATAATGTACTTTGAATTGTAGGTCGTATGGATGAACGAAACGATGAACGTTTGTATCTTCAACTACTCGTTTGTTGTTATAATTGATTGTATGATTGACAAATGCAACTATTACTGACCTCAAAGAAGACGAAGAAGAAATTAATTATAATGTTTTTCAGAGCAATCCGGGCGACAATACATCCCAACAATCGGCAACACCACCACCGTACAACAGCGCTTCCAATTTACAAGGCTCCTCGTCATCGTCGTCTTCATCTCAGCAAAATGCATCTGTCATCTCACCGTTTAAGGTGGATAATGGAAAGTTATACTGCCCCATATGTTATATAACAGAGTCTTCATCGAATCCCTTCTTCACGTTAGACACCTGTAAGCATACGGTCTGTCGTGTATGTTTAGAGCGATATTTGAAAAATGAAATCAACGAATCTAGGACTGATATAGGTGAGTGACCAAATCGCCTCATTTTATTCTTCTTTATTGATGATATTCGCTTCGATTGCAGCTTGCCCTCAGTGTTCGGAGGCAATGCATCCAAGTAATATTGAATTTATATTGAAAGATTATCCAGAATTCATAGCTAAGTATGAAGATTTTATGGTGAGGAGATTTTTATTGGCAGATCCAGATTCAAGGTGGTGCCCAGCACCAGATTGCAGGTATGTTACGCATATCATATGAATGGTGGTTGTGATACATTGTAGTTTTGATTTTAGTTATGCTGTCATAGCGACCGGATGTGCATCATGCCCACGTATTCGCTGCAAACGACCTAGTTGCGGAGTAAACTTTTGCTATCACTGCAAAGCCGAATGGCATCCGGATCAGACGTGTGATGCAGCACGGGTGTCGCGACAAAGTCCGACACGTGCACCGTCCGGTAGCATTAGTCAGGACTCGCAACATCATCGCGACGATATTAAGCCATGTCCACGCTGCCAGGTTCTAATTGTCAAAATGGACGATGGTTCGTGCAATCATATGGTGTGTTCAGTGTGTGGATCGGAATTCTGTTGGCTGTGCATGAAGGAAGTTAGCGATCTTCACTACCTAAGGTATATTCATTGAAGTTTCATATAAAATTATGCTCATTTTTGAGTTAACACTTTAACGTTTTCCAATTTGTTACAGTCCATCGGGTTGCACATTTTGGGGTAAGAAACCATGGTCAAGGAAGAAAAAACTTTTATGGCAGCTTGGAACATTGGTGGGTGCACCTGTTGGTATAGCACTCCTTGCTGGAATTCTAGTTCCCGGCATGATTATTGGTACTTAGAAAATCAATATATGTAGAAACGAGCGTGGAAACTGTTTTTTTTTTTTTTTTCTTTTTTCTAACCGATTGTAGGGTTTCCAGTTTGGGTTGGAAAGAAACTTCATGCGAGGTACAAGACTGCAACAAAACACAAGAGAAATTGCTCAGTACTAGTCGGCGTTGCTGCCTCGGTAAGTCTATATTTCCATAGGCCGTCAATAACTTGTTTGACTACTTATTGATATTGTTGACTGTTGTCCTATTTAACTAATCTAATACACAATATTGATTTTCATTCAATCAGTATTTACGCGTACAAATATGATAAAGAGATTTTAAAACGTACCTACGTCATGCTAAACAAATGAAATGAGCGCGATCTATTAAGTTGTTTACTCTTAGTATGACCTCGACCTAATAAATGCGATATGATTCAGTATGTTAAAAAAAAAACGAATGAAACGTTGTCAAGAAGTGTTCGCTTGAGGGTGCTATCCTGAACACCTGGTCGGCAGCAGCGCTGGGCCGTACTCCTGCCTGTCCCTCTTCCCCTCTCGTGACAGTGTTCGCACTCAGCACACACACTGATTGAGTGCTAACGCAACCGACGCGTAGCGGGTCGCGTGTGTTGTTCTTTGTTGGTGGAGCAAATCTTACTGTCGTAAGGGCATAACACCTACGGTAGTTTGTTTTTGCAAATCCGGCGATAGAACTTCACTTACGCGTCTCTGCTTTAACGGTTTTGTATCTATACGGAAGAATTTCTTTGCCACGTATACCCATCTCTCTCGCCACAAACCGGTTGATTTTGGCACTTTGTGAAACACAGGTCGATGAAAAGTCTGATCCTTCGGATTTCAGTCTTTCTGGATATAGCTTAGTGCCATTATTCGTTTCTCGCCGTGGTCTCGCCATCTATGTCCGTAGTGATATTGCTTACCAGTTACTTCCACAGTATAGCCAAACATCCACCCCGGAGTTTAATTTCATATGGCTTAAATTCATATTCCGTAAGCACTCCATTCACTACTGTTTTCTTCATAGAAGCCCCAACCTAGACAGGAATGCAACATTTGATGCATTCGACGCACTGTCTGATTCCATCCAATGAATTGTTTCCCTGTTCCCTCGCACTGAAATCGTTTTAGCGGGCGATTTTAATGTACACAATTCTCAGTGGCTTCGACATTCTGGACAGACAACACCCGAAGGAAGGTATGTTGAAATTTTCGCTGAGTTAAATCAACTAACTCAACTTGTGAATGAGCCATCACGTATCCCCGATGTTGCCGGTCATACCGCCAACACACTGGACTTGTTTCTTACCTCTCAGCCTGACAAATACACGATCGATGTATTGGAACCCCTAGGCTTGTCTGACCATTGCATGATATCAGCAAAATTCTCGAACTCCCACCATCCAGTTAAAGAAAAAGCTCCTAAGAGAACACTATGGCTATACGAGAAAGCCAACTGGTGCGGCCTTAACAACTTCTTTCGGATCTTTAACAGGTCGTTGTGCTTCCTCGACAACGACGTGGACGCCGCAACTGATATTATCGTAAACATTATCCGAATCGGCATGGGAAATTTTATTCCCAGCAAGATTAAAAGCACCAGGTCTAAGGATAATACGTGGTTTGACTCGAGCTGCAAAGAGGCTATTAGGCTCAGGGAGCTAAGTTTTCGGGCCTACAAGGCAAACAGTTCTGAGGAAAACCGAAAAAAGCACATACGAGCCAGAAATGACTGCAACACCCACATTCGATGGATTAAATTCCAATCCGACCAAAAATTAAGGCGTAAAATCCTTCAATGTCCCAAAGGTAGGAAAAGTTTCTGGTCGTTTGTAAAAAACGTAAAAAACTCAACTAAGTCGTCTATACCGACGCTCATCCACAATGACATTCCAGCTGTCACCCCCTTAGACAAAGCTAACCTACTTGCTGCCCATTTCGCAACCAGTTCTCAGCTGCCAGCTTGTACATTGTCTCCGCCTGTACTAGAGTGCGTCAATTCCACCATGGGACTAATCCACTTCCGCACTCGTACAGTCGCAAGGGTTCTTATAGACCTCGACATACACAAATCCGCTGGTCCAGATGGTATTGCCCCAATAGTTCTGAAGAGGTGTTCTTCTACGGTGGCAAAACCACTGCGTAAGCTTTTTCACCTTTCCTACACCTCTGGGCTCTTTCCGAGTAGGTGGAAAACAGCATTTGTCCAGCCTATACCCAAAAAAGGCGAATCATCTTCTCCCTCCAACTACCGACCCATTGCACTAACGTCCCTTCTTTCCAAAGTCATGGAAACGCTGATTAACCGTCAGCTTACGAAATATCTTGAATCACGGAAACTCCTCAATGACCGCCAATACGGTTTCCGCAGCAACAGATCCACTGGTGATATGATGGCATATCTCGCTGAAAAGTGGTATCACTCGCTTCACCAAGCAGGTCAAAGCAAAATTGTTGCACTGGAAAGCATTTGACAGGGCTTGGCATGAAGCCCTTTTGTCGAAAATGCGTGCTCTTGGGATCGATGAGTCTCTCTTTCAATGGATTAGAAGCTACCTTTCGAATCGTTCAATTCAAGTTGTTTTGGACGGATTCAAGTCTGATATTCACTTTGTAAATGCCGGTATTCCCCAGGGCTCCGTTTT
The DNA here is from genome assembly GCA_951905685.1 of Eumerus sabulonum. NCBI lineage: Eukaryota > Metazoa > Arthropoda > Insecta > Diptera > Syrphidae > Eumerus > Eumerus sabulonum. The sequence continues at coordinate 181,695,108 of OX645060.1, forward strand.
GTCTCCGACACTCTTTCTTATTTTTATAAATGATCTCTTGTCTGTTACTTCCAATCCAATTCACTCCTTCGCTGACGACAGTACCCTCAGCTTCTCATATTCGTTCACCAGTTTACGACCCTGCACTTCGGTTGTAGACAATGAGCGGCAGCGTATGTTAAGCTCATTAAACTCCGATATCCACAGCATCATCCAATGGGGTAAAAACAATAGAGTGGAACTTAATGCTTCCAAAACACAATGCTGTCTCTTGTCGTTAAAGCGTATAACTAACCCGCAGCCATTATCCATGAATGGCACTTGCATCTCGGAAACTGAAAAGCTTTCCATCCTGGGTATGAGTGTTGCTCACAATCTTAATTGGAGCGACCATATATGTAGGATTTAAAGAAGCACACCCGGTTTTAGTTACAATTACACTTTATTAGTTCCAATTACGCTTTATTCGCTCGTATTTTCTCCTATTCCACGTAGGCACGTCCGCACTCGCTGCTGGTCTGACGGAGAATGTCTCTTCCTTGTTTGTCATTGTCCGTCGTTCTGCTCGTTCTTTGTCCATCTCGTTCCTCTGTTAGATGTTTAGTACATCGGGTGATCTGTCGTCCGTTTGGCGGCGTCCCGTTGCTTCGTAACAATGTCTATGTCTGTGTTGTATGTTCTGTGGCGTCTTCTTTGTCTTTCTATGTGGCTCGTTGTTCGTCTCCGTTCGATCGTATGTCTGTAAGTGTTATGTAATTCCATGTGTCTCGTCCGTTTGTTAGGCTCAATCCCACATTCGGCTATCCTGACGGATCATTCGGCCCGAATGAAGGATTCCATTTTTTCATGTTCTCCACCACAGTGCTTGTCCTCGCCGGTCCTTCTTGACTACCGACTTTCTGGACCTCATATCTTCCGTGACTCAACCTCTTAACGACCTTATAGGGTCCTAAGAACTTGGGACGCAGCCTCATCCCTGTCCCGAACTGAGTGCGCTTGATGGCGACCAACTCGTTCACATCGTAGATTTGCTCCGTTCTACGAATTTTGTCGAAGCCCCTTTTGTTCTCTTGCTGAATTTCAGCAATATTCTCTCGAGCTAGTTCTCGTGTCATTTCTCGTTCCGCATCGAACTCTTGCAGGGCAGTGTCTTCCACCCATTCACGGAGACTTGGAAAATCGGGCAATCGCATCTCCAAACCAGTCAGTATTCTGAAAGGACTGAACTTTGTGCTCCTCGGCGGTGAACTATTGATTACCTGCTGTACGCGATCCACAAACTTGTACCAGTTTTGCGAGCTCCCCTGACACGCTTTGGACAACATCGGCACTACGATTCGGTGAATTCTTTCTACCTGGCCATTTCCGCGAGGTACCCCTGTCGCGATCAGCAAATGTTGGATACCTTCCTCCCTACAGTAATCCTTGAAAACCGTTGATGTGAAAGCTGCACCTCGATCTGATATGATCCTACGCGGGTTGCCAAAAATCACAGACTGCTTCCGCAGATGATTCACCACCTCCTCTGCTCCCGTACTCTTCGTTGGATAAAGCCAGACGAATTTAGAGAATGCATCTACTATTACCAGGATGTAATTGTAATTCTTCCGTGTCTGTTCCATCGGCCCGACGTGATCCACATGGTAAGTCTCTAAGGGTCTGTCCCCCTTGTCGATGGGTCTCAGGAACCCCTCCTTTTTTCCTGCCTTGGCCTCGGTAATGAGGCATTTAACGCAGCCCCTTACTACATCTGTCACCTTCGCCGCTAACCCAGGTATGAAGAAGGTTTTCTCAACAAGATCTTGAGTCTTCTTGACGGAAAAGTGACCCTGTTGGTGCGCGAGACCGATGATTTCCTTCTCCATAACCGTCGGTATTACCATCAGTTCCTTGACTGGATCCTTAAACAATATACCTGACTTGATATAGAAGTCTTCATACTCGTTGCTTTCTAGAACCTTCCGGACGGCGCGAATCCAATCGTCCTTAAGCTGGGCTTCCTTTATCCGATGACCCAACGAATCTTCAATTAATAGGCATGACACGCGACTCAGGGCATCCACGTGCCTCATCTTAGAACCTGATCGGTGCTCTATGTCTGGTTGAAATTCCTGAAGAAACATTGCCCACCTGGACACTCTCAGCGGAACGTCATCCTTCGGCGGAACCAACACGATCGGCGACGCGTACTCGGACGTACTTGGCTGTATTGTCCCTTCTGCCAGCCACTTCTCGAGTTGTTCCTTTACCGTTTGTCGCTCGCTGAACGGTATGCGTCCAGGTCGATGAACTACCGGGATGTCGTCTGACAAAATCAACTTCATTTCGATGGGCGATTGTTTCGTCTTAATGGGCGTGTAATCGCTTATCATGGTCTGGATCATCCTCTGAGTTCCATAATCTAGGTGACTTAAGTCAACGTCCACCTCTGTTTGGAATACCCCGTCCTGTGCGGCTAAACTAATTGGTTTTAGATCGTCCGTGACACTCTCTATCTCTTCGCTCTCTTGCGCCCCGCTTACACCGGTACCCCGGCCGCTTACACTTTCTTCTCGACTGGCACTTATGCCCACGCTTTCGACCCTCTGGTCTAATTTTCCAATGCTCCGATTCACTTTTGACCTAGGAGATTCTTCTCTATCCCCTTCTGCCTTGCCACCGAGCCTTTCAGCACTTTTGCCGACTCCCATGGTTTGGTCTACTCTCTTATCACTCTTCGAACCAGGAGATTCGTCTCTATCCCCTTCTGCCTTACCACCGAGCCTTTCAGCACTTTTGCCGACTCCCATGGTTTGGTCTACTCTCTTATCACTCTTCGAACCAGGAGACCCATATCTACTCCCTTTTGGCTTAAACTCTGCCCCTTCCGTGGTTAGTGTCAAATCAGCATTGTCCAATACGTCGTTGCCCAAAATCGCTGCATAGGGCATATCGGACTCACGTACGACGTGGAATCTAAGTTTGGTGACCATTCCATCTACTATTACGTCGTCCCAAAAACTACCTAGCGTAATTAATCCGCCACTACCTATGCCAAACACCCGCCTCTTGGTTGAGTCAAGGTCAACGTACTTCATTCTCGACAGGCTATCGTACCTTATCAGGTTCAAATCGCTCCCCGTGTCTATTAGAGCCGATAAATTAGTACCTCGCACCGAAATATCTTTAAAGATGCGATTAGTTCCGGTTGCTAAAGAGACCCTCGCTTCCGGCCAAGATTCGCTTCCGTTGCCTGATGATGCAGGTCGAACGTTGCTTCCCTCAGCCCTTAATCGCGAACTCGTCGTTGGTTCATTTCGGCAATTCACCGCACGGTGTCCTGGTCGTCCGCACCTGAAGCATTTAAGTGCCTTGGATGTGCATTCCCTAGCGAGATGGGACGTCTCTCCACACCTATAGCATTTGCGTTGTGTTGTTTCCACTTTCACTTCTCTTCCTGTAGGCTTCCATGTAGAGCATGGTGTTCTGTGATACCTTCTCAAGCTTGGTTGCTGTGAGTTGGGACCCCGTACCTTTTCGTAAATGCGCAACTGTGTCTTTAACTCTTGTATGCTTCTAGCCTGGTACAGTACAGCCTTGTTCGCTCTACTATCAGGGACACCCTCGACAAAATACTCTACGACACTTTCCTCTTCCAGACTAATAGGTTTTGCCATCTCCATAAGCGCGTACAGGTATTCTATTAGCGATTCACCTGGTTGGTTTTTCCTCTCGGCTAGCGCCCGATGAATTTCGGCTGCCGACGCCCTGCCGCCAAACTCGCTTTGAAGAGCGATCGTTAATGTGGCCCAATCTTTGATGCCTGATTGACTGCGTACAAACGACTTCGCAGCTCCCTGCAGTAATTGTTTCGCGTAAATAAACTTCTGGATGCCGTTCCAATTGACTGCTACTGCGTTATCCTCGAACTCCTGAATCCATGAATCAATGCTCGGTCGACCGCTACCATCGAATGCTGTCAAGGAGTCCTGGATGTCACGAAGTGTAAAATGCGACCTCGTCTCAAGCCCTGACTCACTGCCTACCCTTTCTTCTTCCGCCGAATTAGATCCGTCATCGCCTTCTCTGGACAAACCGTAGTGTTCCATTAGCCTGTTTTGTAGTGACGTCTTAAGTCCCTGCGTCGACAAGTTTAGTTGCGTCAGTCGTTCCCTGAGTCCATCTACCGTCAAACCCAGAATAGCTTCGACGTCCATTATACTTTAACAATATTTTTTATACGTATTTTAATAAATATAAGCTACGGGTAAAAAAAAGGTATTTAGTTTTATACAGTATTAATAATAAAGTATTTATAAACTGCGCAGTGGCCACACCAAAATTCGCACACTGTATAATCCGAAACAATCTCACTCTGATATTCTCGCCGTCTTGCTCTTGACACCGCTACCGCCGCTTTCGTCTTCCTATGCACTGGACACGTGCAGGTGTTTCCTCAGAAATGGGTATGATGACGCCGCCACCGACACCACTACGTGCACACCACTTTGCGGTACTTCTCTTAGTTTTTTGGTTTTATTATTTTTTTTTTGTTAGTTTTAGTTTTTTTTTTTTCCCCGTGTGCTACTCACACACTCATATACACGCACGTTGGAGCACACAACCACGGCTCGACTTTTCACCTTTTTTGTTTCGTTTCTTTTTTTTTTTCGCTTACAATTGTTTGCGCACTTGGTGTGTCGACCGCTTTGGGTTGATGCCCTTTTTTCGACTTTCACTTTTCGCACTATCAAATCACATCAGTTCACAATTTTTACTTTACTTTTTTTTTGTTTTTGGTCAACGGGCATGGCGCTAATTTGACGATTGAACGACCATCCCGGACGAGTCCCCAAAATTGTAGGATTTAAAGAAGCACACCCGGTTTTAGTTACAATTACACTTTATTAGTTCCAATTACGCTTTATTCGCTCGTATTTTCTCCTATTCCACGTAGGCACGTCCGCACTCGCTGCTGGTCTGACGGAGAATGTCTCTTCCTTGTTTGTCATTGTCCGTCGTTCTGCTCGTTCTTTGTCCATCTCGTTCCTCTGTTAGATGTTTAGTACATCGGGTGATCTGTCGTCCGTTTGGCGGCGTCCCGTTGCTTCGTAACAATGTCTATGTCTGTGTTGTATGTTCTGTGGCGTCTTCTTTGTCTTTCTATGTGGCTCGTTGTTCGTCTCCGTTCGATCGTATGTCTGTAAGTGTTATGTAATTCCATGTGTCTCGTCCGTTTGTTAGGCTCAATCCCACATATATTCAGTGTCGCCAAGAATGCTGCGAAATGCCTAGGATTCTTATACAGATGCAAGAAATATTTCTCACCCTTAGATGTGGCTACAATCTATAAGGCGTTCATTCGCCCCAAATTAGAGTTTAACGCTCATGTCTGGTCCGGTGCTTCCAAGACCTCACTGCACCTACTAGACAGAATACAAAAACGAGCCATAAAACTGATAGGTGACTCCAGCATTACCAAAACATTAGACTCGCTAGGAACACCGCAGGAATGTTACCTACCTCTCCCTGTTTTATCGTTACTACCACCAAAAATGCTCCGATGAAATAGCCAGTTGCATTCCGCCCCTTCAACATTTCTCCCGCAATACAGGTCTCTCTAGGAATGCTCACCAATATACTCTGAAGCCCGCTTTCGGACGTACTGTCAAATATAGAGAATCTTTCATTAACCGAACCACACGAATCTGGAACTCCCTGCCGGATTCGGTTTTCCCCCCTCAATGCAACATGCAAGCATTTAAGATCAATGTCCATCGGCATCTCCTCTATTCCTCTTCCTCTCTACCTTCTGCCCGCACTGTGTCACCGACATAATAAGGTTATTAGACCTTGAGTGCGCGCAAATTAAAAAAAAAGAAAGAAATCGCTATATTGAAATGATACCTTTTAGGGACAATTTGACACTATTGATCAGATGAATTGATGGAGCCTTTTTTATATTAAACTAATCCTAAGCGATAGTCCTTAGTACTAGTGTGTTGAACGTTTCTGGCTTGAATCTAAATTTATTATTCAGTTTTTTTAGGATTCACGAGGGCAAAGAAGTTTGCAGGAAATATATCACAAGAGAAAGTGTATTGCGGCATTGGAGAAACCAGTGTAGAACGTTTGATAACGCAATATTCGACTGTTAAGACAGTAAGGCGTTGCGTAGTCCTGGTAATACAATATCAAAACATTATCGGTATTCTTGTAAGGCAAAGATAATATCCATCATTTCTTATGCATCAATAATTTAATGGAATGGGTTGTCTTAATAACACTATCTAATCTTGTAACCTCTGGTCTGGAGGCTTAATTGTTAATTGTTCTTATCATGAAGTTCACATTGAACACCATTTCTTGTTCCAAAGAGAAATTCTGACGAGCGTACCTAGTATTCTAATTGCTATTTGCTTTGATTTGTAACAGTCTGTAATTAAATCCTTCGATCGACGAAGCCAGAAGGGTTTTCAATCTGAATCCCGCTACCAAGTTTAAAAATCTAATGACGGACCGCCTTCGAAATACTTAAACTCCCATACCGTCGTAAAATTCATATATACAAGCAGTAAGGGGTGGTGGAATTACGCATTGCTGACAAATAAAGCTATTTATTGAATACAATTGACCTGAACACAGCTGCTACAATTTGCATATTGTAACTGGCCCCAGAGAGAGTAAATCAAATTACAAGACAAATCTGCCTAGGCAAGCAATTGTATGGACTTGAAGTAGATCGTACCTCTTGTGCTGGCCGCTGAGTCCCGCACGATCTTTTCAAGAATAATGTTGAAGAAATCACATGACAGTGCGTCACCCTGTCTAACACCTTTTTTAACATCAAAGGGATCGGTCAGTTCAGCTCCGACCTTAATGGAGCAGTGAGAGTTCTCCATAGTCATGCTGCACGGTCTGACGAGTTTGGCAGGAACGGTAAAACATGACATGGCTCTGTATAGCTCGTCTCTATAAACACAAAAAGTCGACAAAAAGCCTGCCTCAGTTATTTCATGAAAAACTCTGATCAAATCTAGGCGGTAACTAAAACGACCTCGTTTGGTCTAAATGGGCCATCTAAGCCTGTCGCCCAAAGTATTTATGCTCTTGCATAACAATTCAGAGTTTGCTTATAAGGAAAATAAATTGCCAATAGGTCGTCCTCAGAGGAGCTTCGTCGTGTTACGTGTGCGTTACACATTCATATCAAAACTGGTATGGCGCCGAGCTGATAAAATCATGAAAAATTACGGTCTAACTCCTTCTAGTTAGTTTACCTCTGTATAACGGCGATGTTAGTCAATATACCGCTGTCAGGCAGAATGATCCATTTTTAATAGACGGAGACCGCAGAGAATTCTGCCCCCCTAACTTCGACGAAGTTAAGATTGCTATATCGAAGCTCAAGTCGAATAAAGCTGCTGGCGCAGACGGACTGTCTGCTGAGCTCTTCAAGGCAGCTGGGGATGACCTGGTTAGGAGCATGCACCAGCTCATCCGTAAGATATGGTTAGAGAAAAGCATGCCCGAGGAATGGAGTCTCAGCATCGTATGTCCGATCCACAAGAAAGGAGACCCCTCTGATTGCGCCAACTATAGAGGAATAAGTCTCCTTAACATCGCCTACAAAATCTTCTCTGCCGTTTTGTGTGAACGCCTGAAGCCTTTTGTAAATAAGCTATTAGGTCCTTATCAGTGCGGATTCAGGCCAGGGAAGTCCACCATCGACCAAATCTTCACACTACGGCACATCCTGGGAAAAAACCAATGAATTTCAAATCGACACTCACCACCTATTTGTCGACTTCAAAGCCGCATACGACAGCGTAATTAGAGACGAGCTATACAACGCTATGTCTGCCTTTGACATACCTGCTAAACTCGTCAGACTATGCAGGATGACTTTGGAGAATGCTCGCTGCTCCATCCGAATCGGTGAACACCTTACCGATAGTTTTGATGTCAAAAAAGGATTTAGGCAGGGCGATGCGCTGTCGTGTGATTTCTTCAACATCATATTGGAAATTATTGTGCAAAAATCACTGGCCAATACAAGAGGCACAATCTATTTCAAATCCTCACAACTCCTTGCATACGCCGACGATATTGACATAATAGGTAGATCACAGCGAGATGTCAATGAGGCGTTTGCAAGTATTCAGATGGAGGCGGCGAAAATTGGTTTGACGGTAAACGAGGGCAAAACTAAATATATGCTGTCATCAAAAAAGGACGCTCACCACCGACGTCTCGGCCAGAACGTTTGTATAGCAGATATAAGTTCGAGGTAGTTAAGGACTTCGTCTACCTTGGCGCCGCAGTGACCTGGAACAACGACATCAGTTCCGAAATCAAACGCAGAATCACTTTTGCCAATCGCTGTTTCTTTGGGCTCAGGAGGCAAATGAGTAATAAAGCCCTCTCCCGAACGACAAAGTTGACTCTATATAAGACCCTTATCATCCCGGTCCTGTTGTACGGCGCAGAAGCATGGACACTATCAAAAGCGGTTGAGGAGACCCTTGGTCGGTTCGAGAGAAAGATTTTGCGCGTGATTTTTGGGCATATAAACGAAGACGGGGGATGGAGGAGAAGATTCAACCACGAACTTTACGGGCTGCACAGCGACATGAGCCTAGTCAGGCGTCTACGGATTCAACGCCTAAGATGGCTGGGCCATGTAGAGCGAATGGACACCACAGCTCCAGCCCGGAGAGTCTTTGAATCCAACCCCGAGGGACGAAGAAGCAGAGGACGGCCGCACTTAAGGTGGCGCACACAGGTGGAAAGGGACCTCAGCCAACTGGGTGTGCGGAAATGGTAAAGGCTATGCATTTACAAATAGCGTATTCGTTGTTCAGCTTTATAATCACAACGTAAACAGGAATTCCTGTGTAATATTGCGACCCTTGTTATCCTATCTACTCTACGTTAATGGTAAATTGTAGACAATATTGTATATTGAGTAGATATGCACCTGATGACGTTCTGGTTTCTTCTACAGCTTCCAGGAGTGTAAATTAAAACAATCAATGTAACAAGTACTTGCGTCATTGCTACGATTTCCCGCTTAATGATTTTTTATTTATAAATTAGTTGTTTACATACGTCAAGAAGCATTGCGAGTTCCCTACACCTTTGAACTTTAAATCGTTTTTTGTTTTTGTTTTTTTTTTTTTTTTTTTTTTTTCATACCTTTTACGAAGTATCAATTGATCAGCAGAATTAGTTTGCCTTTGTTCATGGTCTTCAATGCTGTGTTTTTGCTTGGCGTAGTCACAATTATTTTAATTTGATGAACATGGAGTGAGAAATCAATTTATTCATTATTTAAACTTACTTACTTTGATGGCGCTACAGTTCGGGGTGAACCAGCGCCTCAACCAACAAGCCTCTCCAGCCGGCCCGATCTTTGGCCAGCCGCTTCCAGTGCCGCGCGCCCAATTGGTTGAGGTCCCTTTCCACCTGTGTGCGCCACGTTAAATGCGGTCGTCCTCTGCTGCGTCGTCCCTCGGGGTTGGAGCCGAAGACTCTTCGGGCCGGACCGTTGATGTCCATTCGCTCTACATGGCCTAGCCATCTTAGACGTTGGATCCGAAGACGTCTAACTAGGCCGATGTCGCTGTACAGCCCGTACAGTTCTTGGTTGAATCTCCTTTTCCACTCTCCGTTTACACAAACGGGACCAAAGATTGCACGCAGAATTTTCCTCTCGAAATGCCCAAGAGCCTCTTCATCCGCTTTTAATAACGTCCAAGCCTCAGCGCCGGAGAGGAGGACCGGGATGATTAAGGTTTTGTAGAGGGATACCTTAGTTTTTCGAAAGAGGCTCTTCTACTCAATTGCCTCTTGAACCCGAAGAAGCAGCGATTGGCAATAGTTATTCTGCGTTTTATCTCAGCGCTGGTGTCGTTGCTGCTTGTCACTACCGAGCCAAGGTAGACGAAGTCCTTGACTACTTCAAAAATATATGTAGCTGCCGAAGGTGACGTTCTGACCAAGACGTCGGTGTTGCGCGTCTTTCTTGGATGACAGCGTATATTTGGTCGTGTCCCCATTTACCCTTAGACCCACTTTAGCCGCTTCTGCTTCAATGCTTGCGAACGCCTCATTGACGTCTCGCTTTGTCCGTCCAATAACGTCAATGTCATCTGCGTGGGCAAGCAATTGTGTGGACTTGATGTAGATCGTACCTCTTGTATTGGCCGCAGAGTCCCGCACGATCTTTTCAAGAATAATGTTGAAGAAATCACATGACAGTGCGTCACCCTGTCTAAAACCTTTTTTAACATCAAAGGGGTCGGTTAGTTCACCTCCGACCTTAATGGAGCAGCGAGAGTTCTCCATAGTCATCCTGCATAGTCTGACGAGTTTGGCAGGAATGTATAAACACTGTCATACGCGGCTTTAAAGTCGACGATAAGACGGTGCGTTTCGACCTGGAATTCATGGGTCTTCTCCAAGATCTGCCGTAGGGAAATATTTGGTCTATGGTGGATTTTCCTGGCCTGAGACCACACTGGTAGGAACCTATCAGATTGTCCACGAACGGTTTCAGGTACGTACACAGTATGGCAGAGAGGATCTTGTACGCGATGTTCAGGAGGCTTATCCCTCTGTAATTGGCGCAGTCTTAGGGGTCTCCTTTCTTATGGACCGGGCAAAGGATACTGAGATTCCATTCATCGGGCATGCGTTCTTCCGACCATATCTTGCAGATGAGTTGGTGCATGTTCCTAACCAGCTCATCGCCAACTGCTTTAAACAGCTCCGCGGGGAGTCCGTCTGCTCCAGCAGCTTTATAAGACTTAAGTTTCGATATCGCTATCTTAACATCGTCTAGGTCGGGTGGACGGGATTCTCCTTCGTCTTCGTCCATTGTGAATGGTTCGCTCTGCCTGACGGCGGCATTTTGACTATCATCGCCGTTATACAGTCTGCAGAAGTGGTCCTTCCACAATCTCAGCATCGACTGTGACTCCACTACTAGTTGTCCGTGCTCATCCCTGCAGGCTTCTGCTCTAGCTTTATAGCAAATATGATATCGGTTAAATGATCATCTCTTGAGGAAATGCACATTTGTGCATCGGCATTGGCAAAGCATCTGGCCACAAATTGGTACTTTCTTCTGTAATGTTGGCCTTCAAGGCTTGCAAAGTTTGTAGCATGTGGTAGCAAACATGATATTTCAAAAAAAACCTTACTTATCAGGCCAGCGATCCATGGAGGATCTTAGCCTGAGCTATAGCTGCCTTTCATCCTTGACGGTCCATCCTTGACCAAGATGTCTTACATCCGCGATTACTTGGTCTTTATACCGGAGGTTCGGTCTTCCTCTTCTTCTCGAACCAGGGGGCTCGGAATCGAAGACCCTGGAGCGTTGATGTCCATGCGCTCGATGTGGCCGAGCCAATGTAGTCGACGGATCCTGGCCTTCCGGACTACATCCACATCTTTGTACAGCTCGTAGAGTTCGCGGTTGTGTCTTCTTCTCCATTCACCTCCCACACAGACAGGACCAAATATCCGGCGCAGAATTTTTCTTTCGAAAGAACCCAAAAACAGCTCCGCTGTCCTGCTTATCGTCCAGCTTTCGGCTCCGTACAGCAAGACTGGCAGAATGAGCGCTTTGTAAAGCATGACTTTGGTCTTTCGAGTGAGGAGTTTTGACTCCAGTTGTTTGGACAAGCCGAAGTAGCAGCGGTTGCCAAGGGCGATTCTATGCCGGATCTCCACTGTGGTGTCATTTGTGGAATTTACGTCTGCCCCGAGGTAGACAAACTCCTTAACTACCTTGAAATTGTAGCTGTCAATTGTTATATTTTATCCCAGGTGGTGAGCGTCGGACTGGTTTTCGCTTGACAGCATGTACTTCGTCTTGTCCTCATTGACCTTAAGATCAACTCGTTTCGCCTGTTCTTCAATCGCCGTGAATACTTCCACAATGCCACAGCGAGAACACGCGATGATATTGATATCATCCGCGTATCCTAGCAGCTGAACGGACTTGTAGAAGTTAGTGCCTTCCCTGTTGACGCCTGCCTCTCGCACTATCTACTCCAGCACCAGGTTGGAAAAGTCACATGACAGCGCATCTCCTTGCCGAAATCCGGTGCATGTTTCAAATAGTTCCGAAGTCCTGGAACCGAGTTGCACGGTGCACCGCGTATTTTCGGCCATCGCACCAAACAGTCCTTCACGATGAATGCTGTCGTATGCGGCTTTGAAATCGATGAAAAGATGGTGTGTATCGACTCGAAACTCGTTGGTCTTTTCCAGGATTTGTCGGAGTGTGCAAATTTGGTCTATAGTCGATTTGCCGGGCCGGAAGCCGCTCTGGTAGCTGCCGATTAGTGCGGTGCAAAATTGCTTTAGACGTTCACACAATACGCTGGACAGGATCTTGTATGCGACATTGAGCAGGGATATACCTCTATAGTTCTTGTAAGAGGTGGGATCGTCTTTTTTGTGGATGGGGCAAATAGAGCTGGTATTCCAGTCGTCGGGCATGCTTTCGTCTTCCCAAATTCTGCAGATGATCTGGTGTTTGTTCCCTACCAGAACATCGCCGCCAGCCTTGAAGAGCTCTGATGGCAAGCCATCTGAGCCTGCGGCCTTGTTATTCTTCAGCTTCTGAATAGCTGTGCCGACTTCTTCGATGCTGAGTGGGAGGACTACTTCAGCGGCTGGAGTTGGGATTTCCTCGGTCCCTACCACTCTTTCTGGGTCATGCTCATTAAGCAGCTGCTGGAAATGCTGCTTAAAAACATCGGCTATTCCCTGCGGGTCGGTGACAAGATTACCCTCGCAGTTTCGAAGAGCATGTGTGCCCTTTGTGAAGCCTCCTGCAAGGCCTTTGGCTTTCTTGTAAAAGACTCGTGTTTTATGTTTATCCCTAGACTCCTCGATATCCTTGAGCTGTGAGGCTGTGAAGATTCTTTTCTTTTGTCGCAGTAGTTTTTTCTCCTCCCTTCTTCTGGCTCGGTACTCTTCTTGCGCTGCCCTGGTTTTCCTCTGCAGCGCCTTTTGGTACGCCTCGTCGGTTGCTGCCCTTTTCTGCTCACACTAGCCATCATACCGCGGGTTTCTTGTCGGGGGTGGTAGGTATCCTAAGGTGGTTTCGGCTGCTTCCTGAATGGCTGAGCGGCAATGCAGGGACATGTTATTGGCATTTGTGTTCGACGTAGGCATACCGTAGAGTCTTTCGCTCAGCTGCTCCCTGTAGACTCCGGCAACCTCCGGTGTGCTCAGGCGCCCAATGTCGAACCTCCTCCTGATGGGCTGGTGCAGTTTTCTGACATTGGGCAGTCGAGCTCTGATTCTTGCTGCTACGAGGAAGTGGTCAGAGTCGACATTTGCCCCTCTAAATGTTCGCACATCCAGGATGTTTGACGAGTGCCTTGCGTCAATGAGCCCATGGTCGATTTGGTTGGCGGTTCGACCGTCCGGAGATCGCCAGGTTGCTGTATGGATTCGCTTACGAGGGAATCTTGTGCTACTTATCACCCCATTACGAGCTGTCGCAAAGTCAGCGAGTCGGAAGCCGTTATCTGTTGTTGTATTGTGGAGGCTGTGCTTTCCAATCACTCCGCCAAGCGTGTTCTCCTTACTGATTTTGGCGTTGAAGTCCCTGAGCATGATTTTAACATCGTACCTGGGACAAGCTCCGTAGGCGTTGTCCAGGAGGTCATAGAAGTCCTCCTTGATAGGGTCTTCAGCCTCGTCGGTAGGGGCCCGACGACTGGAATACCAGCTCTATATGCCCCATCCACAAAAAAGGCGATCCTACCTCTTGTAAGAACTATAGAGGTATATCCCTGCTCAATGTCGCATACAAGATCCTGTCCAGCGTATTGTGTGAACGTCTAAAACCATTTTGCACCGCACTAATCGGCAGCTACCAGTGCGGCTTCCGGCCCGGCAAATCAACTATAGACCAAATTTTCACACTTCGACAAATCCTGGAAAAGACCAACGAGTTTCAAATCGATACACACCATCTTTTCATCGATTTCAAAGCCGCATACGACAGCATTCATCGTGAAGCACTGTTTGGGGCGATGGCCGAATTCGGGATCCCGGTAAAACTGATCCAGTTGTGTCGCGCCACGCTAAAAAACACGCGATGCACCGTGCAACTCGGTTCTAGGACCTCGGAACCATTCGAAACATGCACCGGATTTCGGCAAGGAGATGCGCTGTCATGTGACTTCTTCAACCTGGTGCTGGAGCAGATAGTGCGACGGGCAGGCGTCAACAGGGAAGGCACTATCTTTTACAAGTCCATCCAGCTGCTAGGATACGCGGATGATATCGACATCATCGCGTGTTCTCGCCGTGGCATTGTGGAAGCATTCACGGCGATTGAAGAACAGGCGAAACGAATTGGCCTTAAGATCAATGAGGACAAAACGAAATACATGCTGTCAAGCAAAAACCAATCCGTCGCTCACCACCTGGGACAAAACATAACAATTGACAGCTACAATTTCGAGGTAGTTAAGGAGTTTGTCTACCTCGGGGCAAACGTAAATTCCACAAATGACACCACAGTGGAGATCCGGCGTAGAATCGCCCTTGGCAACCGCTGCTACTTCGGCTTGTCCAAACAACTGGGGTCAAAACTCCTCACTCGAAAGACCAAAGTCATGCTTTACAAAACGCTCATTCTGCCAGTCTTGCTGTACGGAGCCGAAAGCTGGACGATAAGCAGGACAGCGGAGCTGATTTTGGGTTCTTTCGAAAGAAAAATTCTGCGCCGGATATTTGGTCCTGTCTGTGAGGAAGGTGAATGGAGAAGAAGACACAACCGCGAACTCTACGAGCTGTACCAAGATGTGGATGTAGTCCGGAAGGCAAGGAGCCGTCGACTACACTGGCTCGGCCACATCGAGCGCATGGACATCAACGCTCCAGCTAAGAGGGTCTTCGACTCCGAGCCTCCTGGTTCGAGAAGAAGAGGAAGACCGAACCTCCGGTATAAAGACCAAGTAATCGCGGATGTAAGACATCTTGGTCTTGACAACTGGAAGCAGCGTGCCCGGGACCGTCAAGGATGGAAGGCAGCTATAGCTCAGGCTCAGATCCTCCATGGATCGCAGGCCTGATAAGTAAGTAAGTAAGTAAGAAAGGGACCTCCAGTTTAATGCCGATTTCGAACGACGTGAGTCGGGAAACGCCGCGAAATAAACATTTGATGGGGCCGGTGTTATGGGGTTCGAACTCGCTCATCGTGCGTCAGAGCCCAACACACTAACCACTGCGCCACGGCGCTGTATGTCTGTCTACATCTCTGGTTAGGGTTTGGGTTAAAGACTGGGGTCGTTTGGGATCGACTGTACTGGATGTATACATTTCTGATCGGAGAGGAACCGATCGAATTTTCACGTTGGTTGTAGTTCTCAGCAATTGTTCCATGCACTTATGGTGTCATATTGCAGACACAGAGTATGAATTTAAAGTGACCATATACTGTGAGTGGGTCAGAGAGTGAGAGAGCACCGTGGGTGGGCGCAGTGGGTAGTGTGTTGGCCTCTGACGCCGATGACACGGGATTGAATCCCGACACAGCCATGTCATCGAATGTGTTTTCACGGTGGATAAGGACCTATCAGCTAATTTACAAAAGGCTTCAGGCGTCATCCCAGGTCATCCCCAGCTGTCTTGAAGAGCGCCAGCAGCTTTATTCGACTTGGGACAGAATTCTCTGCGGTCTTCGTCGATTAGAAATGGATCATTCGGCCTGACAGCGGTGTATTGACTAACATCGCCGTTATACAGTCTGCAGAAGTGGTTTTTCCATATTCTCAGCATCGACTGCGATTCTACTACTAGGTGTCCGTTCTCATCCCTGCAGGCTTCCGTTCTGGCTTTATAACCTTGGCATGTTCGCTTTATCTGTTGATAAAACTTTCGAACGTCTAACCTGCAGTAACACCTCTCCAAATCCAGAATTGCGCGCTTCTCGTGCTCTTTCTTCTTTCTTCTGAGAAGCTTATGCTCCTCCCTTCCTTTTAACTCGTAGAACTCACGAGCTGCTCTTGTTCCTTTATGCAGCGAGGCCTTATATGCATCCTGCTTCGCTGTGTGAATCCTCCTGCACTCGTCATGGAACCAGGTGTTTCTTCGTGGTGGGGCATCGAAACCCAAAACTTCGGATACAGTGCTTTTCAGGGCTTATTTGTAAAGGCCACGCTATTGATAGCGTGGAGGATTGATGTGTATTGGATAGCTTAAAGGAGACGCGATCGGTAAAGGCACGAGCGGTTTCTGGCGATAGTAGCCTTCCGACGTCATAACTTTACTCCGCTGCGTTCGTGATATCCGTAGGCGCATCCTGGCTACTATAAGATAGTGGTCCGAGTCGATGTTTGCCTCTCGGAAAGTTCGGACATCAAGAATAGTGGAGGAGTGTCTGACGTCGATCGCGATGTGATCAATCTGGTTGGTAGCCAACTGATCAAAACACCGCCAGGTGCCTTTGTGTATATCGAGGTTCGGGAAGCGGGTACTGGGTAGAAGGAGATTTCGTCCCGTAGCGAGATCAATCAGCCTGTGTCCGTTATCGGATGTGGGCTCGTGTAGGCTATGTTTGCTGATGACTCGTTCAAAGATGCTTTCCTTACCCAGCTTAGCATGGAAGTCTCCTAGTACAATTTTGATGTTATAGCTGGGACATTGGGCTTACGTTCTGTCTAGGAGATCGTAGAACTCATCTTTGGCGGAGTCATCCTTGTCTGCCGTGGGGGCGTGGACGCAGATCAGGCTGATGTTAAAAAATTTAGCTTTGATACGGATTGTTATGAAGCGTTCGCTCACATGTCGAAAGCTTAGGACTTTTTGCCTTAGTCCACCTCGAATAACAAATCCGCATCCGAACAATCGTTGTCCTCTCTCCCTATATCAGTCGCCGTAGTAAATATCGCATTTCCTGGATGGCGGTTATGTCCGCTTTATAGCGGTCTAGGGCGTCCGCGAGTTGTTCGGCTGCACGTGTCCTGTTTAGGGACCTAACATTCCACGTACCGAGCCGAAGATCATTGTCCTTTTTTCGTTTTTTGCAAGGGTCGTCAACATTAATGCGATCCATTATATCCGAGGCTTGTGATTGTTTCGGAGTGAGTGGTTTTCTTTTTTGCGGTTACGGCTTACTAGGCCGTAGTCCAACCGACTAATCCTTTTTTTTTTGGCGCAGGTGGCTCACCATTCGCCCTTCCCCGTCTGCAGTTTCCATAGGAAATCTCCAGATGGCACCGCGAGGAGGTGGGGATGGGACTTACTAACAGTACCGCAAGATGTTCGACTGCGGCTCTTCTCGCTTTTTAGCAGGCCAGCATCCGTCATTAGAAGAGGAATTATGTTTCATCGGGACAACACCGGGCCACATATGTATGTACATCGATAGTGACTCGCCAGAACGGCGGAAGTTTGATTCCACTTGTTGGTGAAAAATTTGCCTCAAGGGAGGTCTGTGGAAAACGACGGTGTGTTGCCAATAGGGACGAGGATTGTTATGAGTACAAGTCTGTAAACAAAATCGCGCATAAACCTAGTTGATTTCTTTTTACTACACCTGATATACATATTTCCTTCTGTAAGTCGAAAACACAATTTAGCGTTACTGTAAGCGGTATGTTATTATTTGTTAAACTGTATTCGGTTCTGTTAGATATAGCTACAACATAGAATAAAAATTCGAAATCGAATTAGCAATTTTGTGCATAAGAATCGTAGTAGTGTTAGTTGCTTTTATAAGTTATCACTATGTGTACGCATTTGATCTTTGAGATGGATTATTTTGATTTTCAATTAGCTGCCTTATTCTTTGACTGTAGTCTGTTTTGGTATATAGCCTGATATTTAGTTGAAGGTTTGCAAACATGCCACCTTAGTTATTATCCAAATTCTCCAGATAATTGGGATCAAGAACTCCGTCAACATTGAAGTCCTCTAAAGCGTCTAGCAGTCTCTGTTCGGCGTCTTTCTTTCCCAATGCAATGTCTACTGATCCAATACAGAGTAGAAGAGCTAATAGTTGAGATTTTCTGTTAACGAAAAATACCAGATTAGATGGAAATTGAAGTCTAGTTCGCAACTTACTTATAATCGATTCCGAGTTTCTGCCTCGAATAACCAAGATCAACTTCTAAGTCTACGCCGACTTTTGATAGATTTTTTTGCAGGCATTCATAGTAGAAGTCAAGTAGATTCTCCGTATTCTTCCGTCTTACATCGGAAGCCAATGATGAGATCATAAGAAGGGCTATATCATTAGTTGCGCTGAAAATTAAGGTTTTTTTGTTTTTATCGATCTCCACAAAGCTTTCGATATCACTTACCGACTGTACGTGATCATTTGCCAATCGAGAATTACACAGTTGTCCTTCACCGTTGGATCCGGTCGATTTTTCAATAGAAGATTATTCGACCAAAAATCTGTGTGTGTTATTAGACCCATTGGTTCGACAGGCTCTAAGAGGGTTTCGATTATAGTTCGAGTCTTACATCGTACCTCGTTTAGGGCTTGCAGCACATTCTCTTTGCCACCGATTTCCAAAAGAAATTTACTCAAGTGTGGCAATCCATGTTCGACCAATTGCTGATAACTATCTGATGCTTTGTCGATTTGAAAGAGAAACTAAAATCACATTAAAGCTAGTGCGTTACGAAACGGTTTTACTCCATACTTACTGGATATTTCTCGTTCAAGTCAATCTTCTCCTTGAATTTCATGGCCAGAGACAATGCGTGAACCACAGAAATGGATGAAATTGCATATTTAGTTTCATCTAATGTTAATCCCGAAGTGAAGTGTGCCGATTGATAGCCCAATGGACGCATATCTTGTAACACCAATATACTTTCGGCCGGTTCCGGGCTTGCATCGTTCTCTGCCAAACCTGAGCTATATGAACTGTAGTAACATTGGGGTACAGCTATGGTCATTGGTTCATCGTCGTCGCGTAAATTTCGTTTTTGAAATTCCAATAGATCTGGAAGAATCTAAACATGTAAACTGACGTCAGCTCTTTATGCAACTTGAGAAAGGGGAACAATCATAGAAAATCAATGATGCCTGACCTAATTGTTATAAATATCTTGATTAAAACGTATTTATCTGTATTGTTCTCCCAACGAAAAGCGCGCAATTTTATGCTTGAAATGATACGTGCCATAAATTCATAGACAAACGATTACATTTGTGTCGTGTCATAATGTCTGTCGGTTTCAGTTTGACGTGGCTTCGTTGACATAAGAGCCATCAACAATCAACAACCGTCTTCCTAATGCGTTATGGATATTGGGTTTCACGTGCAAACAACCAAACAACCCACACTACTTGTAAATAAGAAGTTTACGTATTCAACTTACCAGAGTATAAAATTTAATTTCTCTTAAATCGAATTGTGCTTCGATTACGAAGAAGCGACTAAACGGATCAGCGGGCAGAAGTTTGATGAACAATTCCATTTTGTATTTCTGATCCTGGAATGTATAGTTGATTGTAACGGCAAGGACTTCGCTTAAATTGCTTATACCATTTGAACTTCCTGCAGCTATACTATAGTTCTAGAGGTAAATGTCATTAGAATAAATGGCATCTAAGCGAATGCCTAAGGATTTGTCGTATATACCTTAACGGTGAACACTTCGTCGTCCTCGTCCTCTTCTTCATATTTATGATGTTCTCGTAAGAATTCTTTAATCCATTCGGAATTGACCAGCCAATTATCTGACTCAAAGGATTCATCAAATATCTCAGACATTGTTAAACTACTCTGAAGCCTGTGTGATAAAAATATGCATACGTGAAAGGGAAACAAACAGGAGAACTAAAGAGATATTGTCAACATATAGCACATAAATTCCGTCACAATCATTGCCTGATAAACCGACACCCAATAGTACGAGCAGCGAAGATATTTTGTAACAAATAAATGCGCAACTTACAAGGTACAAACTAAAACTACTCATTTGCTCCCAAACATCTACATATGTATGTACATCACAAAACAAACATAATTGTTTGCATTTATTTGGTGGTAGTGTTTGATGGGCGGGGTTCGACATAACAATGAGCGAGCACATCTCCTGCTGCACTTTTGCTGCTCATGCAGGTTCCATTTCCAAATTCCTTTCTTCCCTCCTGCTTGCTCTCTATGTATCTATGCCTGCCTCGGTCATATTCTTGACCGCTTAACAGTGTTTACACGGCCCTAGGGTAATCTTCATTCAATCAAACGCACACATTTTCAATTTTTTTTTTTTTCTTTTTTGTTTTGGAGGTCAAGTATGACTTTTTAATTGTAATCGTCTTCCCTTCGTTTACCATTAAACGCAAGAAGAAAGACCTAAAGTTCACATGGTCTGTAAATATCTCAAGGCAATTTGCACGTCTAGACATCATTACTGGTAACGAAGTGCTTGCCATTCATCGAATGTTGCATTAACGATGCAAAAAAGAGGGCGAGAGCAAGCAATGTAAGAGGGAAAAACGTCTGTGTGCACGTCTACCTCGAATAAAGTATTCACAATCAAATTCAATTATCTATTTCTCACACGCACTTTTCTAACAAAAAAATACAAAAATATCTTTCAGGAACTCGAAATCAAATCCACTCCCTTTTTGTTTTTATTTTTAATTATTTTTCTTTGATTCGTAATCACAGTCACGCGGAAATCGAGCACCTTTTGTCCTTAAAGTACTCCCAAGGAATATACTGAAGAAAAGGGAAAAAGAATTTTTTTTTTACCAAAATATAAAACACGTTGTGTAAGTACAACGAATGGGGATCGGTCTGTTCTATCGGATGGCTCCGTGCGCTCTGCACATTGGAGAAAATACTGCTTTATTATGCATCATAGCCTCATCCTCAGAGGCAGCAAACGAAAGAACATCGAAGCACTGAAAGCAGAGTAGAGCAGAAAGGCAACAGCATGCGTACTGTTGGTAGTAATGAAAGCAGCAGCAATACCAGCTGGAGCATGAAATCACATGGGAAAAGTTGGGGGGAGATGTTGCTTTTTGTTTTTTTGCTCATCTATCAAGTATAAGTTGTCCTCCTAGTACAAGTATTTGTCACACAGATACGAACAGAAAAGAGAATATTTAGCACATTTGAGAGTTAAGTCACGAATCCCATGGCAACGGTGTTGCCGTCGATACTTTGTTATTTCGGAAATAACTTAGTAAGAAAGTCTTGGGCGATTTCGTGAATTTTAAGAAGTTTCAATTCAGTTACAAGCCCCGCAACTAAGAACGTAAACGAACTAAGAATGTAACGACTTTCATTGCAAGCATTGTTAGAAATTGTTGGATAGTTTGGAAGCTCCGTATATGGTAAATATACGGAGTCGAATATATTCGACTAAAATGTTGACTTTAAGAGACAAAGAAACGACGACTGAGTAGGCTGAGAGAGTTAATGAGAAGGTTCCCGGTTGGATACTATGTGCTGACTTCAACAATGCAAAGGGTTTTTTTTTTTTTTTTTTTTTTTTTTTTTTTTTTTTTTTTTGTTGAAGGCTTCTGCTATCCGCTGGAGCGGATCACTGGTCCATTGTACTCCAGACAGACACCTTACATTACTGTATTTTCTCCGTTTTCCGGAGAAAAATTTGAAGGAGCTTCAGTGATGTAGAGCTAAGGGATTCGTCACGCACCACGTCGGCTCCAAGGGTGCGCCACCGTATGCGAGCAAAGGCGGGACAATAACAGAGGAAATGCTCTGCAGTATCATCCTCCTCTTCGCCACATGCAGCACAGGTAGGCGTCTCACTGATGCCGAGCACGTAGAGATGCTTGGCAAAAGTGTAATGCCCCGTGATAACTCCCACAAGCCTTCTACAGTCGATTCTCCTTAAAGACAGGAGGAATGCTGCAGATTTTTTGCAGACATCAGGGCATACGCGCTTAGTCATCCTGCAACCCGGACAATCCCTCCATCTACGGTTGTGTGTGTTAAATACACAATCGTTAATGTAGGAATTTACCATGGACGCAGGTAGACCTAGAGCGGGTTAAGGTCCTGAGAAGCTCTCCTCTGAACCCATTCTAGCGAGTTCATCAGAGGTCTCATTTCCTGGGATCCCAGAGTGGCCTGGAACCCATACAAGCCTTAATGAATTTAGTCTGCCGACTCTGTTCAAGAAGGACTTGAGTTCAAGCACTAATTTGGAGCTAGTTAAGGGGTTACACACAGCTTTTAGTGCAGCTTGGCTATCACTACATACGCATATGCTTTCCCCCTTCCACCTGTGCTTCACAACATAGTGCATGGCCATTAGGATTGCGTATATCTCTGATTGGAAGACAGACGCATATTTTCCTAAGGAGAAGTGCAGTCGGATGTTTTCGCGCTCAAAGAAGACCCCAGCACCGGACCCCCGCCCAGATCTGGAGCCATCCGTGAAAATGCGAAGACTATCCTTTCCAGGTTCAGTATCCAGCCATAGCCAATCCTGACGCCATGGAAACTCGACTGTGAAATTACGACGCAATAGGAAAACGGGGGTCAGTGCGTCAGATGGCATGTCCATGAGACAGGGGTCGCAGGACAATTCTTGCGCAAGCACACCGTTATACCTATGCGAGTTGTACCAAAAGCCATTTCTCTTCAGACGAGACATGGCTTTCAGAGCACACCCTCTGATAAATATATCAAGAGGTGGGAGGTTCATCATAACATCTAGAGCAGCGCCCGGCGTGCTGGGGAAAGCCCCCGTGCAGCTGAGACAAACCGTTCTTTGAAGTTTGGTGAAAGAGGCTACGACGTGTTTGCGCTTTAGTCTGTTCCACCAGACAACCGATGCATATGAGATTATAGGTCTTATCATTGCCGTGTAGATCCAAAGGACCTTTGCCGGCGATAAGCCCCATGTTTTGCCAAAAGCTCCTTTGCATTGCCAGAAAGCTGACAGCGCTTTGGTGGTTTATTACTCAACATGTTTTGATCAGAGAAGCTTACTATCTAAGATGAATCCTAGATACTTAGCCTCCTTGGATATCGGAATGGAAGTGCCTTTTAGTACCAGCTGAGTCATGTCAGTATTTTTCCTCCTTCTCGTAAAGAGAACGACATCGGTGTTAAGAGGATTGACTGACAGCCCATTTCTGGTACACCAATCATCGATCACATTTAGCGCCGCCTGTGCTTTGCGACGGACAGTCGCCAAACATGAGCCGACAGAAAGAATGGCGACGTCATCCGCATAGGCCTGGGCGTAGATTCCAGAGGCATTGAGAGCATCAAGCAGGGAATCGACCACCATGCACCATAACAGCGGAGACAGGACGCCACCTTGAGGGCAGCCCCTGTTTACGCCAGATTTGACACACTGGTCGAGGCCTGCATCAGCGGTCAATGTCCTGTGCATGAGCATTGCTTTGATCCAAAGGACCAGTGCTTTATCTACGCCATGATGTCTGGCAGCGTTACACATGCTGTCAAAAGTTGCGTTATCAAAAGCTCCCTCAATGTCGATGAAAATGCCCAGCGCGTACTCTTTCCTTTCGAGCGCGCATTCAATACGCCCAACTAGGTTCTGAAGCGGAGTCTCGCAAGAATTTCCGCGCTGGTAAGCATGTTGCATCTCCGAAAGAGGGTGCATTCGAAGGGCAACTTTTCGCACGTGCAACTCTACCAGTCTCTCCATGCTTTTCAGCAGGAAGGATGTTAGACTAATTGGTCTGAAGCTCTTGGCAAGTGAGTAGTCCTCTTTTCCTATTTTGGGAATGAAGACCACTTTCACTGTGCGCCAAGGAATGGGTATGTAAGCAAGTGCTAGACTAGCAGTGAAAATTCTTTTCAGAGTAGGAAGCAGCTGCCTTATACCTTTTTGCAGCATAACAGGATATATCCCGTCGGTGCCCGGCGATTTGAAGCCATCGAAGGATGCCACAGCAAATTCAATAGCTTCAGTCGTAACCACGCGCGACGCAATATACCAGCTGCAAAAGGGTTAAAGTAAAAAAAAAAAAAAAAAAACGGCCAAGTGCGAGTCGGACTCGCGCACGAAGGGTTCCGTACCATCTGTATATATAAATATGAAAGAGGCTATGTATTTTACCTCATCAGTCATCTTATTAAATCACATTTTTTGTATGATGACAGATCTTGGTTGCAGGCAGGTTATCGGCATAATACTTTGATAATCAAAAATCTTCATGATGAGATATAGTTGATCATCAAAGTGTCCATTGAATTCAAATCAGTTATCTTACTTGACAGCAACGATGTGAAAAGGTGAATAACAATAATGGGAAATATGGGAAAAAGGTTTGCAGCTAGGATTAATTCATCAATGACACAAAAGAGATCAAAACTGGGAAGTTTCCTACTGGTTGTGGGATATTGTCGACTAACCTTAGTTCAGATGTGACCAAGGGGATTTTTTGGATGAAAATCATGTCTGTTGTATGGGAGCCCCACTTAAATATTAATTTTGTTCTGTTTTTAGTATTTGTCGTGGTAGCGGCAACAGAAATACATCATCTGTGAAAATTTCAACTGTCTAACTATCACGGCTTATGAGATACAGCCTGGTGACAGACGGACGGACAGCGAAGTCTTAGTAATAGGGTTCCGTTTTACCTTTGGGTACGGAACCCTAAAAAGTAACCCGGTTCTGTGGCAAACAACATCAGGTTCCGAAGAAAAATGCGTGCGGAATTAGAAATACGCGGGACCTGCTAAAAATTGTTTTCTAAAGCTGAAGAAGGCTTGGACAAAGTGTGTAAAGTGTTTTACAGGAATATGGAACCGATTGTGGTCATCAACGCAACTTCGTAACTTTGGTCAGAGACCAGAGACTAATAACCAGACCCAAAAACATATTCTTCATCATCAAACAGTGGTAACACTATGGATGTATTTACATATACTAAACAAACATCGACGTCAACCTCTCAGACGTGTCACTCTCTTCCTTTTTGAAGAAAAAGCCAAAATCATACAGAACTGGGAGCACCCGAGCTTTTTATTTCTCGCTCTCTTCCCGAGAATGGGTGTAACGTGAAGTGAACTTGGTTTCCGTTTGGTCTCCCCCGCACCAATATACATACATAATACGTTGCAGGAAGAAGTCAAATAAGAGTTTTTCTTATTTTACCTTTTGCTTGTGTCCTTTCACATGTTTCTGCTTATATTTATCACTATTCTGAACTCTTGACTCCGTCGCGTTAATGGTAGATGTAGTTTGGCGAATAATATCGTATTTATTCAAGTTGACAAGCCAGACATTTGGACATTTGGCGGAATTATACAGACAATCACTTTGTTTCAGCTTCAGTCCCACCCA
This sequence comes from Eumerus sabulonum, assembly GCA_951905685.1. Classification (NCBI taxonomy): domain Eukaryota; kingdom Metazoa; phylum Arthropoda; class Insecta; order Diptera; family Syrphidae; genus Eumerus; species Eumerus sabulonum. Next base: position 181,720,368 of record OX645060.1, read on the forward strand.
ATGACTCACATCCAGAGGATGCTGCTGACTTCCCGTGAATATTCCTCATTTTATATGAATCATATAGAGACTTGTTCGCTAGTAAATGTCTCTTTCTCATTGGTTTTGAGAGTCCTCTTAATCAAGTCTCACTCCTATTTTTCTTATGAACCATACTCCAGCACGTGTCATTGCTCCCGCCGGTGCTTAAGTCCACTACAAAGATCCAACGGTTGATCCGCTACAAACAATTGAATTGTTTGTAGCTAGTAGTAACGAGAAACTGCCAGCGACTTGCCATTGTATCTGTGTTTGGGATTTTTCCCTTCTTTTTTTAAATTAATTTCTTTCATTGTTCGTCGAGTAGATATTTGTTGTGCGAAAAGCTCTTCTGCTTGTGTTGACTTACTGGTTATCATCATTATGCCAATCACGGTCATGCCCAGTACCAAAATGTAAACGATAGAAGCAGACGAAACGGATGAGCATGGAAAATGTTTAGCTACTGTGGTAACTCCAGCCAAACATAGGTTCGCGTACTCAATCGTACTCTTGTTTGGCGTACTGATTCAGTATATTGATTTTTTTCCTCATCTCCGGTTGAGCATATGGGTTCAGATTGGTGAATGAATTAAAGTTAAGGTAAGGCTCTTGTAAATCAGGTAAACGAGAGAGAAGAGGGGAAACAACATTTAATATAATAGCAAAAAAAGAATAAAAGAATGTAGTAGCAAGCAGAGGACAGCTGGTTGGCACGATTTTGAATATAAAAAAAAGACAATTGTCGTAATTAGAAAATCACAGGGACAGAAATGTGTGGCCTTGTGTTAACTAGCTTAGTGCCATTATTCGTTTCTCACCGCGGTCTCGCCATTTATGTCCGTAGTGACATTGCTTAGCAGTTACTTCCACAGTATAGCCATATGGCTTAAATTCATATTCCGTAAGCACTCCATTCACTACTGTTTTCTTTATAGAAGCCCCAACCTAGACAGGAATGCAACATTTGATGCATTCGACGCACTGTCTGATTCCATCCAAAGAATTGTTTCCCTGTTCCCTCGCACTGAAATCGTTTTAGCGGCCGATTTCAACGTACACAATTCTCAGTGGCTTCGACATTCTGGACAGACAACACCCGAAGGAAGGTATGTTGAAATTTTTGCTGAGTTAAATCAACTAACTCAACTTGTGAATGAGCCATCACGTATCCCCGATGTTGCTGGTCATACCGGCAACACACTGGACTTGTTTCTTACCTCTCAGCCTGACAAATACACGATCGATGTATTGGAACCCCTAGGCTCGTCTGACCACTGCATGATATCAGCAAAATTCTCGAACTCCCACCATCCAGTTAAAGAGAAAGCTCCTAAGAGAACACTATGGCTATACGAGAAAGCCAACTGGTGCGGCCTTAACAGCTTCTTTCGGATCTTTAACTGGTCGTTTTGCTTCCTCGACAACGACGTGGACGCCGCAACTGATACTATCGCAAACATTATCCGAATCGGCATGGCAAATTTTATTCCCAGCAAAATAAAAAGCATCAGGCCTAAGGATAATTCGTGGTTTGACTTGATCTGCAAAGAGGCTATTAGGCTCAGGGAGCTAAGTTTTCGGGCCTATAAGGCAACCAGTTCGGAGGAAAACCGAAAAAAGTACATCCGAGCCAGAAATGACTGCAACACCCACATTCGACGGGTTAAATTCCAATCCGACCAAAAATTAAGGCGTAAAATCCTTCAATGTCCCAAAGGTAGCAAAAGTTTCTGGTCGTTTGTAAAAAACGTAAAAACCTCAACTAAGTCGTCTATACCGACGCTCATCCACAATGACATTCCAGCTGTCCCCCCCTTGGACAAAGCTAACCTACTTGCTGCCCATTTCGCAATCAGTTCTCAGCTGCCAGCTTGTACTTTGTCTCCGCCTGTACTAGAGTGCGTCAATTCCACCATGGGACTAATCCACTTCCGCACTCGTACAGTCGCAAGGGTTCTTAAAGACCTCAACATACACAAATCCGCTGGTCCAGATGGTATTGTCCCAATAGTTCTGAAGAGGTGTTCTTCTACGCTTGCAAAACCACTGCGTAAGCTTTTTCACCTTTCCTACACCTCTGGGCTCTTTCCGAGTAGGTGGAAAACAGCATTTGTCCAGCCTATACCCAAAAAAGGCGAATCATCTTCTCCCTCCAACTACCGACCCATGGCACTAACGTCCCTTCTTTCCAAGGTCATGGAAACGCTGATTAACCGTCAGCTTATGAAATATCTTGAATCACGGAAACTCTCACTGACCTCCAATACGGTTTCCGCAGCAACAGATCCACTGGTGATATGATGGCATATCTCGCTGAAAAGTGGAATCACTCGCTTCATCAAGCAGGTGAAAGCAAAATTGGATTGCATCGGGACTTGAGAGAGCTTGAAGGAGACTTGATAGTGTACTTGCTATTACCAGATTATGTCCCGCCATAAAGTCCACTAGCCTTAGTCCGTTTTCTGACGTGGTGTTGTGTAGGCTGTGCTTTCCAATGGCCCGTTCAAAGATAGCTTCCTTACCCAGCTTCGCTTTGAAATCTCCTAGAACGATTTTGGTGTCATAGCTGGGACATTGCCAAACGTTCTGCATACGTTCTGCCTAGGAGATAATAGAAATCGTCTTTATGTCGGTCATCTTTCTCCTCTGTGGGGGCGGGGACATATATTAAACTTATATTGCCGAGATTGGCCTTGGTGCGGATAGTTATGAGGCGTTCGCTTACATGTTGGAAGCTTAAGCCTTTTTTTCTGAGTCTTCTTCGAACAACAAATCCGCATCCGAATAAGCGTTGTTTATTTTCCCTGTAGCAGTTTCCATAGTAGATATCACAGTTTTTCATCCGCTTTTTGCCTGGCCCATCCCATCGCACTTCTTGGAACGCAGTAATGTCTGCTTTATAGCAGTCCAAAGAGTTGACCAGTTGTCAGGCTGCACCTGGTCTGAAGGGCCTAACGTTCCAGGTGCAGATCCGGAATTTGTTTCCTTTTAGACGTTTGCGGGCGTCGTCAACATGTAATCCGTCCGTTTTCGAGGCTGTTAGTTGTCTCTGAACAAGCTTTGGTTTTATGCGATACGGATGTTAACCCTTAGCGCAACCCCCAACCTGGAGGGCCAGGTTCCTTTTCCCCAGGAACAAGGGGTCGGGTCGCTGCACACATTGGTTCACTACCTGGCGGGTACCAGTATAGCTCACCAGGGCAGGACACGCGGAGGCTGTGTGTCAACTTGGATTACGCAGGGACAGAGATCGAAGCTAAACGAAACCGAATTGTACAATATAACCATGACATCATGCATATCATACACAAAATGGAAAAGTCTTCTCAACATGTGCCGCAAGACGATGAGGTTGACAATTTCAAAATATTATTTGGGCTTGTTTAAATGACAAGGTGAATCTTCTGGTAAAATCATGGTCACCAGTTGCAAAGGGCAATTGCCCTCTGCAGGAAGAGCTGTTACCGATTCGACAAAAAATTGAGGGAGACGTCGTATTAGGTTAGGTTAGGTAAATGGGTGTCCTATTGACGAAAGGTCAAGGCTCACTTAGACTACGAGGAGTCCATTGTGCCCACTTAATGCTTAATCCATAGAAACGTAAACATTTTTCGTTGAGCTAAACCGCTTAATCCTAGTAGTCTGTTCAGCCCAATGTTACTTGTTACTTACCTCCTCTAGTCCCGAAAGGAAGTGACTTACCAGAAATGTGTCCTTTTTTTGGGCTAGTGCTGGGCTTTCACACAGTAGGGGACGAATGGACTCAATTTCCTCTTCGTTCCTGCAACTTATAAAGAAGTCATTGTGGGGCTGGCTGTAGATGTCTTACTGACCATAGACGGGCACTCTAAAACAAACGATATCTATATACTTAATCTATATCTTTCGACTACTTAATATCTACTTTTATTATATATTACCGTCGAGCATGTACCTAAGATACGTATGTACCATGATACCGAGATTCAAAAAAGAGCCCGGCCCCTGTGCCGATATCCATTTTAGGTCTGTCGGTGTATATAGATTGCGAGTTCATTTCCCGTGCGCACCATACCATTGGTCCATTCTCCCCTGGAGGGAACGGGTGACATAGTCCGTTTCGGTTCTAAATCTCGAGATGGCCCATCGATCCCAGACCGATGCGTGGCCATAAAGACTCCTGTCCAGAGACTGGATTTCTGTAGACTTAGGTTGCGATGCTCTCGCAGTATATGTCCAGGAGTGGGCGATTCAGCATTGTTTCAAACTTACTTACTTACTTATCAGGCCAGCGATCCATGGAGGATCTGAGCCTGAGCTATAGCTGCCTTCCATCCTTGACGGTCCCGGGCACGCTGCTTCCAGTTGTCAAGACCAAGATGTTTTACATCCGCGATTACTTGGTCTTTATACCGGAGGTTCAGTCTTCCTCTTCTTCTCGAACAAAGAGGCTCGGAGTCGAAGACCCTCTTAGCTGGAGCGTTGATGTCCATGCGCTCGATGTGGCCGAGCCAGTGTAGTCGACGGATCCTTGCCTTCCGGACTACATCCACATCTTGGTACAGCTCGTAGAGTTCGAGGTTGTGTCTTCTTCTCCATTGGGATTTCCTCGGTCCCTGCCACTCTCTCTTGGTCATGCTCGTTAAGCAGCTGCTGGAAATGCTGCTTAAATACATCCACTATTCCCTGCGGGTCGGGGATAAAATCACCCTCGCAGTGTCGAAGCGCCTGGGTGCCCTTTTTGAAGCCTCCTGCAAGGCCTTTGGCTTTCTTGTAAAGGGCTCGTGTTTTATGCTTATCCCTAGACTCCTCGATATCCTTGAGCTGGAAGGCTGCGAAGATTCTTTTCTTTTGTCGCAGTAGTTTTTTCTCCTCCCTTCTTCCGGCTCGGTACTCTTCTTGCGCTGCCCTGGTGTTCCTCTGCAGCGCCTTTTGGTACGCCTCGTCGGTTGCTGCCTTTTTCTGCTCACACTCGCCATCATATCACGGGTTTCTTGTCGGGGGTGGTAGGTATCCTAAGGTGGTTTCGGCTACTTCCTGAATGGCTGAGCGACAATGCAGCCACATATTATTGGCATTTGTGTTCGACGTAGGCATACCGTAGAGTCTTTCGCTCAACTGCTCCCTGTAGACTCTGGCAACCTCCGGTGTGCTCAGGCGCCCAATGTCGAACCTCCTCTTGATGGGCTGGTGCAGCTTTCTGACATTGGACAGTCGAGCTCTGAATCTTGCTGCTACGAGGAAGTGGTCAGAGTCGACATTTGCCCCTCTGGATGTTCGCACATCCAGGATGTTTGACGAGTGGCTAGCGTCAATGAGCATATGGTCGATTTGGTTGGCGGTTCGCTTGCGAGGGAATCTTGTGCTACTTATCACCGCATTACGAGTTGTCGCTAATTCAGCGAGTCGGAAGCCGTTATCTGTTGTTGTACCGCGGAGGCTGTGCTTTCCGATCACTCCGCCAAGGGTGTTCTCCTTACCGATTTTGGCGTTGAAGTCCCCGAGCACGATTTTTACATCGTACTCCGGACAAGCTCCGTAGGCGTTGTCCAGGAGGTCATAGACGTCCTCCTTGATAGGGTCTTCAGCCTCGTCGGTAGGGGCGTGTGCACGTATAAGGCTGATGTTATAAAATCTGCCTCTGATGCGGATCATAGCCAGGCGATCACTTATAGGTTTAAAGTCGACGACCTTCGACCTTAACCGCATTCCCACGACAAATCCGCATCCCAGTAAGTGCAGCTGTAATAAATGTCGCAATTTTTCTCCCTAATCATACCGTTTCCTATCCAGCGTATTTCCTGGACCGCAGTAATATCCGCCTTGTACTGCGTGAGGATTCCTTCTAGTTTATGAGCAGCTCCGGGAGTGTACAGGGTTCTGACATTCCAGGAGCATACTCGCAAATCGTGTTCCTTTTTCGTGCGTTGTCGTCGTTGAGTATCCGTCCGTGTATCCGAGGCATCTTGCCCGCCGCACAACCACCATTCTGGTCGGGGTTTTGTCGCTGCATACGTTTGTTCACCTCCCAACGGTTGTTGAAGAGGCTATCCAGAGGGCGCCGCGAGGAGGCCGTATGTCAACTTGACCAGGGCATTTAAACAGGGATCGTTGCTGGCATCTCGCCAGGTTGAGAGCGATCAACAACTTTACCAGACAAACGAAATACAGGATCGGGAAGTATGAAGAGCCTTACACGCAACAATGTGGCAATGTATTAATCGAGAAAAAAAAATGAACAACAAATGGAATACCTATCAAGTTAGAAGCGTTATTAATGATTCAATAATCCACATTTCTTAAATGACTAGCAATAGCTAAGAAGAAGTCAAAATAGCAACTTCATGTACCTATCAAGAACCAGACGTGTTTGGCATATGGTCGGAGTACCCTTTTGTTTGTCCTTAAGCAATTTGTTTACTCATATAAAGTATTACCCCATCTCTGTAAAATAGGACAACAAGCAAACATTATGTAAAATCGTTCTTTAATACTAAGAAAGCTTTACACTTTAAGTATTCCAATTCATTCAAATGCACACTACTGCGGGGCACGATTTCTCTTTTCATATACTCTTTTCTACTAGAAAAAAGGAAGCTATTTGCTACGCCTTGATTCGTTCGCGTACTATTGCCTCCCTTAATCGTTTCAGAGCATACATATGTATGTCGTGAATTTAATGGTTTTGGGAAAGAATGACATTGAAGTTAATCGTTCCATTTGTGAGACGGTTATATGTATCTGAGTGCAATGCTAAACCAGATTCAAGATCTCAAGTTTTCCTTGACATCAACAGATCTATGTACATATTATTTAAGCCGTTTTGACCTTTTGTTTTGGTTTTTCTTTTTACAGATCTTAGTGTCACCAGTTCTTGCTGGACTCACGGTCGCTATTGGTGTACCAATTCTACTCTTTTACATTTATGGTGTTGTACCAGTATCGCTATGCCGTGCGGGATGCGGTGTCTCAACACGTGATGGATTTAAGTTCGATTTCGACGATGAAGAAGAGGAGAATCAAATGCGAAACCAAAGTGATGGCGCTAGCGTTGATGCCGTCTCTAGAATAGGTGCTACAAGCATTGGTGAAGTTAGTCTGAGCGTAGCAAGTGGAAGTCACATTGGCGTACCGAGTCAGACGAATCCAATTGGCGCATCGCATGCTACAAATCGTGAATCGACAACAGCTCTAGCTGGTAGTATAACTGGTCACAGGTTAGAAGTTCAAGCAGATGTTAGTTCGTCGGAAACAGCTTCAGCTGTAACCTGTGTTAGTGAGAAGTCTGGTAATACACTTAATGATACTGCCTCAACCAAAGCCTTGGCTGGTTCGATACTTAGTTATAAACAGGTTTGTTATCAGGTTTGTTTGTTTTTTTTTTTTATTGATATTTCTGTTTTCGCCCGATTAATAGCAAGTGGACTCGTCCAATGTAAGCGAGGATGGCACTTCAGAGAGAGTTCGATTCGACAATACTGTTTTTTATGTCATTGATGGCAAAGATTGCTCAGAAGTTTGGTATACTGCGCCATTAGACCAGGTAAGTTTGTAGTAAACATAATCATTTTAATTAGTATGCACTCGTATTGCTTGTATTGTTTTAGGATCCAGGAGCAGATAAAGCCAGTGTAGGAAGTAGTCGCTCATTTCGCAGCTCCGAACGTTCGTATCGCGAAGATATCGATCCAAACAATTCGGCTACGACAGGCAAACGCCTTGCATTTAGTACTCGGCATACCAAGCTTAATGCAGCAACACATCGAACTCTTTCTCTCGACTCGAACACCGGTTCGAATAATATACCCGAAAACGTAAGTCTCGAACAGCAAGCCGAAGAAGAGGACAAGGCAGCTTCATCAACACCATCAATCGCAACTCCAACCAACGATAATACAGTTACAGCAAATAATTCTGCAACCCCAACAAAAAATTCAAACCGTACATCGATTTTGAGAAATCTATTCTTCGCTCGAAAGGATGGCATCAATGCCGTCTGTCCTAGTACTCCTAACAGTCCTAGTAGTAGTAAATCCAATAAAGAGCGATTGAATAGCGAAAGTAGCGCATAAAACAAAACTAAAATAAAAAAACAAAAAAACTTAGAACACAAGTCTAAAGAGAAATGAAGTTAAACCCAACCCCCAAGATAGGTAAAAATTATCTTTGTTGTCGTCGTAAATAGGTAGAACACAAATCAATTTTTCACACTAATATTGTGTCTAATCGTTCAACATATAAATTTCTCAAATTCTACTATAATCAACGTACATACGTATTTACATGCACATATAGAACGAAGCATAGATAATTGTCCGACTCTTGAAAATTATCGATAGCGTTTAACCTACATATTTCTTCGTCACATTTTTCCCTTCCTTTTTTTAAAGTTATCTACCCAATATGGTCCTAAATACATATAAGATACTTCTTGTACATGTTTAATTTCCTATTTAAAATTAAATCTTTGTGCCAAAACTTTTGAAAACAACTTGAGATATAAACGTATTCGTTATTTTTCGAAAGCATGTCCTTCTTGCTTTTTATTCGCTGCTGTTTAAGACTGAATTATTCAAAGAAAACATACAAAAACGAATGGAAACCTAGAGGATATTTGTATGAGAGAAACAAAGTATAGGGTCCATCGTGCAAACATTACTCGGAATGATTTAATCATTTTGTCTTGAACTTATATTCTTTTGTTCTGCAAAGAGTAAAATACAAAACTGATTTCTACCTAAGCCATATTTCTTTGCACATATACAGTGGCTTCATGTTATATTTAATAACATGTAAGAATGCACCTACATACTCTGATGGAAAAAGTATTCGTAATGTGATGTTACTAACAATAAAAAGAGGAAAAGACAAGTTAAAAAAGTTGTTATTTGGAAAACGTTTTTTTTTATCTTATAGAGAAAGACGTATACAACAAATTAACCCTAATCAGCCCAGGTAAATTTTCTCCCTAATCCACCCAGGTGGTGACCCAAAGACACCGCATTAGAAACGTTTTTTAAATAATAATGAAAAAAAAAGCCGCGCAGAGTCTCGTCCCGACTCTGACGACCATACCCTAAATTAGGATTGAGAGCACGTTTCAAAAATTTTGAAGTTCCGTAGAGTTCAACGTAAAGAAATTGTAGATAAAATTTTCTCTTCGATCCGAGCTCGTATGTCGTGTTGGTTGATCACGAGAGTCTGCTAGCGTTTATATAAAATTTTCTCTTCGATCCGAGCTCGTATGTCGTGTTGGTCGATCACGAGAGTCTGCTAGCGTTTATATAAAATTTTCTCTTCGATCCGAGCTCGTATGTCGTGTTGGTCGATCACGAGAGTCTGCTAGCGTTTATATAAAATTTTCTCTTCGATCCGAGCTCGTATGTCGTGTTGGTCGATCACGAGAGTCTGCTAGCGTTTATATAAAATTTCTCTCTTCGATCCGAGCTCGTATGTCGTGTTGGTCGATTACGAGAGTCCACTTGATATATTTTTCTAACCAAAATTTTATTTTTGTATGCTGCATGTCGTGTCGCGAAAACATGTCGATCGCAAAATTTTTGAAACGTGCTCTCAATCCTAATTTAGGATAAAAATATTATGTAGAGTTTTTCTTTGATATTTTATTTCTAACTAAATAACTATGTATTATACCAAATGTAGTTTGTTGGATTTGTTATTTTATAATTTGGTTAATTTATTTTTAAGGTACAAATTTGACATTGATTTTTCTGAGTGTTCGTTGCAGACGCTCTTCTTGCATTTACAGCATATTTGTTTTGAAGCGCGGCCTATGTCATGAGATCACCTGTAACATCGTTTTCTTTTTCTAGACGTGCCAGCTTTGTTCTCTTCGGAATTCTTTGCTGCAGATGGCACAATTTCGCTAACGACATCTTTTAGTGACCCTGATAAATACCTAGTCTTGCGGCGTAAAATACGAGGTGTAATAAATCCCATTGCAAGATCTCTGAGAAATAGTGCTCTTGCTTTGTGCTTTTTAGATGCATTCCAATTTGGATACGTTTTCATCCAAATCACATATGCAGGCAGCTATACCCGTAACATCAATGAGGTTGTGGAAAATCACAATGGGCCACCTGTTTGACTTTCGTTTGACTGAAAATGCATGGCACATCTGATCCAAAGTATCAAACGCCCCTTTAGTTGAATTGTAGAACAAATTAACTTCTGGTTTGTTTTTGTTGTCGATGTCTGTTGTTTTGGTATGATGCATCGTTGATAAGAACAAAACTGAATTGTTTTTGTTTTTTTTTTTTTTTTGGGACGCAACTCACTAACTAACTTGAGAGCACCGCGGCGCAGTGGGTAGTGTGTTGGCCTCTGACGCCGATAACATGGGATCGAATCCCGACACAGCCATGTCATCGAATGTGTTTTTCACGGTGTTTCTCCTCAGCGGGGTTCTGACAAAACCCCCTGTAGTAAAATTAGCGTGAAAAGCTTCTCGAAATTTGCCGTTCGGAACCGGCAATAAACTGTAGGTCCCTTTCACCTATGGGAAAATGAAATCCCACACAACATGGGTGATTGAGAGAAGCTCGGCTCAGGTCCTTCATGGACTGTAACGCCAATATACATACAACTCACTAATGATATTTTTTTCCTGGACCCAAATATATTTGACTCCAGATCCCTGCTTCTATTGGGAAGAAATTCTTTTGGAATACATGCTTTATTTTTTCGTAGAGTTCCAACACTGGTGAGACCCCTACCCAATAATTGATTAGCCAAATGATATGACGTAAAAAAATGATCGAACGTGAGATTTCGGTTCGACCCAGAATAAGACTCGGAAAGTATCAACACCACATTCTCCGCTTGATTACAATCTCTTTTATTCCTTTCCTTTCCAAAGTAAGGAATACCAAACATAGGATAAGATGTAGAGCTATCACATATCCACCAGATCTTCATGCCATATTTATCCGGCTTTGAAGGAATGTATTGTTTGAATTGTACTCTACCTTGGAAGGGGACCAGTTGCTCATCAATTGTCAGGTTCATACCAAGCACGTACATCTTCTTCAAATTTATCATAACGGAGTTCCAGAGTTCCCTTATTGGTGCAAATTTGTCTCTTCGTCGTCTATCTGATCTTGTTGATATGTCATCGAATCGTAAATGTTGTGAAATTTTAGCGAACCGATTCTTTGACATTTTTGCCCTGAACACTGGATGGCCATGAACTTCATCCCAGAAGTCTGTAAAATCGAATGTGCCTGCATAAATAAGAAATCCTATGAAACTTCTCATTTCAATTGCGTCAGTAAGTTTCCATTTCTGCCCTTCCTTTTCTGCACCATGGCCATTCATAAATTTGACGATGAGCCCAATAATTGTATTATCAAAAAAAAAAAAAAAGTCGAATGCATCACTTACGTCGTCAATATGCTGTCCAGGTGGTAAAACAACTTTATCCAATTGGCCTCTAATAATATTATGACTAGCTGATCTTTCTTGAGGGAACGGTTCAGAGTTCCACTCCGTTCCGTCCTTGCCAAGATATTTTTCTGCTCCAATATTTATATCATCATCCTCATCATCTGGCTCGATTTCGTCGGCCGATTCCTCAAAGATTTCAGTAGCATCCTCCTCACTATCGTCACTACCAAAAAATTCATAGTCACTCTCGTTATTTACATCAAAACCAATGTTTTCATCGTCCGATTCAGCTTCAATCGCCCTTCTGTTATCTTCATTTGTAAGAGCCATTACTGCTTAAATATCAATCCACACATATAAAACAAATCAAGTGTTTTATACATCTTCTATAATCCAAGAAAAAACTTACCAATGTACGTAAAAATGTAAGAACACACACTGTAATTTGGAATAACTTACTGGAGTACACAAAAATTTAAATGATAACCACCACTGGTAACCAAGACAATTCAAAGCCACCTAGGATAAAAGAATTCAATTTGTACACAAGGCATGCTTTTCCGAGTATTCTATTATTGTTGCAATACAGGTGTCTGTGAGACACCACCTGGGTGGATTAAGTTGGTAAATACTGATGGCGGTACATGTTTGTTACAGTAATATATTCTTAACTTTTTTTTTTCCATTTCTAAGTAGTGTTTCCTTAAGGAAACAAAGTCAATGAGTGCGAATGGGATTGCTTTTCAAAAATTTGTGAAAATTACTCTCGAAACTGAGACGGTGACCCAAAGTCACCGGGTGGGCGGATTAGGGTTAAATAAAACTCAAAATAAAATTCATTACAAAAACAAGCAGTAGCAATAAGAGTAACTAAACAATTGAGAATTTGGTTGGACAAAAGTATTCGTAATTTTACGTTAATTTAAAACCCACTTTTAATTACTTAAAATTTAGTAGTTGGTTGAATCGCCTTTTGGCTTAACCCGGTTGTTACTGAAACTATTTTTTCTTGCAGATTTTTGTAATTTTTTGATATGCTTACCTATACTTATGTCTTATGCCAGGAAAAATAAAAAATAAAAATATATGTGCTCTGAAAAGCGTGGAAATTAGGGGGTGTTTAAACGGCCAGTAGTAATAGAAGTAGGACAAGGGCCACGCCTTTCGCTCTTTTTGTATGTTTCGAGCAATCCCCTTGCAATCACCCGGCGAAAGCTCAGATGATCATATTCTCTTCCATTCGCCTTGTAAAACAACCAAGCGTTATGTGTTGCCATATCCAAGCAATGACAAAGTAAACAAAAGTACCACTTTTTACCTCGTATTGATGTTCTGTATAAACCAATATTTTGGTCAGATCTATCAACACCACCCATATTTTCATTGTATGTTTTCATTGCTGCTGGCTGATCTTTATATACGTGTTTTTTCAGTTGCTGAGAAAAACGCTTCGTTTTATTCAGAGGTTCGATCGTTTCCGCATTTGAGGCTACTGTCACCACACTATTGTCATCCATTTGCATACTAATATGTGTTCATCTTGAGAAGACTTATATTTAAATGTACCTCGCTCTGATTTCTTGAATTGCTTATTAGGAGACAAGGGACATTTTGATGTGCGATTTTCCCGAACAGTTCCCGTAGCTTTCAAATGTCTATGAGCCAGTTCGTGAAATAAGGGTATGGAAGAAAAAAGGTTGTCAAAAAATAGGTGAAAAGGTGCTTCTGTATAGTTAAGTTGCAATTTGTCAGCATACTGCAGAATGACACTGCTTCCCAGCCCAAGCTGTTTGTAAGCAGGCAATATCGTTGCTGACTGACCTTGATAGGGATCGAACCAAAGCACATAACCCAACCTTGTAGCACCAAGCCATAGTTTATAACCCCACCGGATTGGTTTACCTCGTATAAACTGTTTGCAGCTATGACCTCCATAATAAGGCACCATCGCTTCATCAATACTATGCATTTCTTCAAATTGGGCCATTGCCATGAAGTTTTGGTTCAATAAATCTAAAAGTGGTCTCAATTTTGCAAACTTATCACAACGAATCCCTATAGTGGCATTATCACAGCAATGAATATGAGTCATGATAAACGTAAATCTATCTCGAGAAATAGCATTATGCACAATACTAAAATCGCAATCCGACGATTTCTCCCAATACATATATCTCCGCGGTACACCCACATATCCACTGCAAAGGAGTACGCCAATGAAACATTTCATTTCACTCGTTGTCACATTGCCCGTTTTATTTTTGGGCTAGCATATAGGTTAGTGTACTGTACTAACAACTCGATTGCTTTTTCACCAAACACAGCATCAAAGAAATATAATGGCGACTGTAGGTATTTGGGTCCCTGAACATTTTGCCACTTTGGAAATTCTAACGGTATGTGATGGTCAATCCATGTGTATTTTTGGTTTTTTTGAACACGCGGTGCGACCACAGGCAAGGTTGTCACTAACTGATCATTTTCTTGCGTGGAGCGCAGTTTTTTGGCAAGCTGAGATAGTAGTAAATCCTCGCTCTCGCTGCCGGAACCGCACGATGAAGAGTCTTCATACATAACCTCAGCTGGTGCACGTAGTTGCGATCCTGGTAGGTTTTGCATGGCAACAAAATCTTCATCACCTGATTCTTCATCGGTGACATCAGCGTTTGCATTTTCAGGTGATAAAATTGTCATGATACTTGGCAATGGGCCTTCATCATCCTTCTCTAATTCGTCTAAGTTCTCATTGAGAGTCAACGATTTACCGGCCGATGGTCTAAAAAATAGGATGCTCATATTACTACCGGGCGTTATAGCACAAAAACTTTTTTCTGTATAACTGCAAGAGAGTCGTCCTACACGTACAACTGTTCACTAACAACTGTTTTTCGGGATAATGTTCAGCAAATAATGTTCTAACTGAGAGCTGACACTTTAAATAACTGTTATATGTGACACTTTTTTTTTGGGTGTTTAAAAGGCCGGTCGTAACAAATGGGTTAAAACAGTCTATTTGCTTGCAGTCTATTTGACAAGGAATGTACCAACTGTTTGGTGAAGTCAGTACCTATTTTTGTCCATTCTTCCTGTAGCAAGTCTATAAGTTGCTGTTTAGACGTTATGTTGTGTTGTTGCACCCGTTTATCCAACATATCCCATAGATGCTCTATAGGATAGAGATCTGGTGATTGAGGTGGTATTTTCAAGGTATGAGGAGTGTTATATAATATCCACGATCGAACCATTTCAGCAGTGTGCCTTGGGTCGTTATCTTGCTGAAATTAAAAATCGTTGCTCAGATGTAAATCATTATCACTGATTTTTAAATTTTCCTTCAAGATCTTAAGGTATAGTTCTTTTTTCATGATTTCGTCGATGAACACAAGCGTCCCTACACCAGAAGCTGCCCTACGTCCCCATACCATGACTCCACCACCACCATGTTTGACAGTTGATTGAACATTTTTTTGATCTAATTCGGTGCCTGCTTTCCTCCAAGTCAAAACTCCTCTATCCGATCGGTAAACACAAAATTTACCCTCATCGGAGGACAAAACTTTCTTCCAAAACGATTGATTTTGGTATGCCCGAGAATTCTTTTGAAAAATCCAGTCCCCTCCTTTTGTTCACCTTAGTAATAAAAGGCTTCCCTCTGCAAGTTCTAGCCCTATACCCCTCATTTCTGAGTACTCTTCGGACTGTTCGAGGGTCAACTTCTGTTCGGGAGGTCTCTATTATTTCTGAGGCAATTTTGGAGGACGGTGTCTTAGGTCCCTGTTTTATCATCAAAAGAATTTTCCTCTTATCCCTCCACTGGTCCATTGTACTCCAGACAGACACCTTACATTACTGTATTTTCTCCGTTTTCCGGAGAAAAATTTGAAGGAGCTACAGTGATGTAGGGCTAAGGGATTCGGCACACACCACGTCGGCTCCAAGGGTGCGCCACCGTATGCGAGCAAAGGCGGGACAATAACAGAGGAAATGCTCTGCAGTATCATCCTCCTCTTCGCCACATGCAGCACAGGTAGGCGTCTCACTGATGCCGAGCACGTGAGATGCTTGGCAAAAGTGTAATGGCCCGTGATAACTCCCACAAGCCTTCTGCAGTCGATTCTCCTTAAAGACAGGAGGAAAGCTGCAGATTTTTTTGCAGACATCAGGGCATACGCGCTTAGTCATCCTGCAACCCGGACAATCCCTCCATCTACGGTTGTGTGTGTTAAATACACAATCGTTAGTGTAGGAATTTACCGTGGACGCAGGTAGACCTAGAGCGGGTTCAGGTCCTCTTATCCCTCAATGTCAGTTTACTCGGACGACCACTCCTAGGCTTTTATTTAAGTCCGATGAATTTTTCAAACGTTTTGTAATATCATATGCAGTTGCGTAACTCTTTTTCACTATGTCATTAATTTTTTTTTCCTGATTCACCACTTTAAAAAGATTTAAAATTATCTTTCGCTCTTCAGAAGTAGTTTCTTTACTTTTACGTACCACCCTGCTCATATCAGTAAATTGTACTTTGCTGTATCATAGCTGATGTCAAATTATAACAGTAAATACATTGGAGCTTAAAATATACTCGTTCAAGCATTGTATTTTGTTATTGTGCTTGGAAATATTGTATGTTATTTAGAAATTACGAATACTTTTGTCCAACCAAATTCTCAATTGTTTAATTACTTTTATTGCTACTGTTTGTTTTCGTTATGGAATTTATTTTGAGTTTTATATAATTTGTTGTATATATCTTTCTCTGTAAAATAAGAAAAACGTTTTCCAAATAATAACTTTTTAAAAGTGTTTTTTTCCGCTTTTTATTGCTAGTAACACCACATTACGAATACTTTTGTCCATCACTGTATATACAATTATACAATTTTTTGCCGAACAAAAATTAAAATATTTATTTTTTTCTAAACATTATTTACAATGAATTAAGTATAAATTGTCGCTGTGTATGTAATGCATTAGATAAAGTTTAAAAATGAAGAATAAGCATAGTGAATCGGAAGAATTAACGGTATACATGCCTAATCATAAAAATGTTCATAACACGTGAGAAAGAAAAAAAAAAGAAACAAATGTAAGAAACCTGAATTGCAAATGTGATTTTAGTTGGAATCGAATTATTCATAGGAAGAAAACATCAAAAGAGCTCTGTTCAACTAGCTTTTTTATTTTGTTTTGTTTTTATTTAGATTTTACATTTTATTGAACTTTTTAATTTTCAAAAAAAAAATTATTAAATTTTAATTTTTTTTGCGCACAACATAGTGTTTGTTTTCTTACTGTCAATTTTGGCTTTCAATTTTTGACAGCTGATTCTCATATTGGTCATAAAAAGAGAAATAAATTCTTGCTCGATAAAATAAGAGAGAGAGAGAGAGATTCTGATTAAACTACTACTTAAGGGGTTAGGTGGGTTTCAGAGGTTCAAAAAAAGGGTATTTTTACTATATTTTTTTTTTAATATGTTACTTACTTACTTACTATGTAAGTATGGTACGGACTGCCTACAGCTACTTCACCAGCTGGCCAGTAAAAACAGAGTTCATCTCATTTGGATACCTGGACACAGCGGCCATACAGGCAACGAAAAGGCGGACCTACTAGCAAGGAAAGGCTCTGCATCACCATTTATGATGCCACGGCCTTTCTGCGGCATACCCACTAGCACCACCAAATACTGCATAAACAATTGGTTAAGGAACACGACGGGTCACTACTGGTCACAAACGAAAGGTAGCAGACAAGCCAAGCTGTTCCTCCCAACTACATCCCTCAAAAGAACGAAACAACTTCTCATGCTTTCGAGGAGTCAGATTCGTTTAATCACAGGTTTCCTTACTGGACACTGCCCAGTTAATAAACACCTCAAAACAATGGGCATCATACAAGATGACACTTGCCGTATGTGTAATGAGGACGAAGAAACAGCAGAGCACATACTATGCCACTGTAACTGCCTGGTCAGTACACGTCTTCGTCACCTAGGCAAGTATTATCTCGAAGCAGAAGAAATTGCTGCCAGCTCACTCAAAAGCATACTAAGTTTTATCACGGACTCAGGTTTTCTAAGTGAACTGTAAGTGGGGGACATCACAATAGGCCCAATCGTGGCCGCAGTGATCAGGCGACTCTGTCCCACCCCCTAAGCCCTATCTATCTATCTATCTACTTACTTATCAGGCCAGCGATCCATGGAGGATCTGAGCCTGAGTTATAGCTGCCTTTCATCCTTGACGGTCCATCCTTGACCAAGATGTCTTACATCCGCGATTACTTGGTCTTTACACCGGAGGTTCAGTCTTCCTCTTCTCGAACCAGGAGGCTCGGAGTCGAAGACCCTCTTAGCTGGAGCGTTGATGTCCATGCGCTCGATGTGGCCGAGCCAGTGTAGTCGACGGATCTTTGCCTTCCGGACTACATCCACATCTTTGTATAGCTCGTAGAGTTCGCGGTTGTGTCTTCTTCTCCATTCACCTTCCTCACACATAGGACCAAATATCCGGCGCAGAGTTTTTCTTTCGAAAGAACCCAAAATCAGCTCCGCTGTCCTGCTTATCGTCCAGCTTTCGGCTCCGTACAGCAAGACTGGCAGTATGAGCGTTTTGTAAAGCATGACTTTGGTCTTTCGAGTCAGGAGTTTTGACCCCAGTTGTTTGGACAAGCCGAAGTAGCAGCGGTTGCCAAGGGCGATTCTATGCCGGATCTCCACTGTGGTGTCATTTGTGGAATTTAGAGTTTGTTAGACAAACTCCTTAACTACCTCAAAATTGTAGCTGTCAATTGTTATATTTTGTCCCAGGTGGTGAGCGACGGATTGGTTTTTGCTTGACAGCATGTATTTCGTTTTGTCCTCATTGATCTTAAGACCAACTCGTTTCGCCTGTTCTTCAATCGCCGTGAATGCTTCCACAATGCCACGGCGAGAACACGCGATGATGTCAATATCATCCGCGTATCCTAGCAGCTGGATGGACTTGTAAAAGATAGTGCCTTCCCTGTTGACGCCTGCCCGTCGCACTATCTGCTCCAGCACCAGGTTGAAGAAGTCACATGACAGCGCATCTCCTTGCCGAAATCCGGTGCATGTTTCGAATGGTTCCGAGGTCCTAGAACCGAGTTGCACGGTGCATCGCGTGGTTTTTAGCGTGGCGCGACACAACTGGATCAGTTTTACCGGGATCCCGAATTCGGCCATCGCCCCAAACAGTTCTTCACGATGAATGCTGTCGTATGCGGCTTTGAAATCGATGAAAAGATGGTGTGTATCGATTCGAAACTCGTTGGTCTTTTCCAGGATTTGTCGAAGTGTGAAAATTTGGTCTATAGTTGATTTGCCGGGCCGGAAGCCGCACTGGTATCTGCCGATTAGTGCGGTGCAAAATGGTTTTAGACGTTCACATAATACGTTGGACAGGATCTTGTATGCGACATTGAGCAGGGATATACCTCTATAGTTCTTGCAAGAGGTAGGATCGCATTTTTTTTGTGGATGGGGCATATAGAGCTAGTATTCCAGTCGTCGGGTATGCTTTCATCTTCCCAAATTCTGCAGATGATCTGGTGCATGCTCCCTACCAGAACATCGCCGCCAGTCTTGAAGAGCTCTGATGGCAAGCCATTTGAGCCTGCGGCCTTGTTGTTTTTCCAGCTTCTGAATAGCTGTGCTGACTTCTTCGATGCTGGGTGGGAGGACTACTTCAGCGGCTGGAGTTGGGATTTCCTCGGTCCCTGCCACTCTCTCTTGGTCATGCTCGTTGAGCAGCTGCTGGAAGTGCTGCTTAATCCACTATTCCCTACGGGTCGGTGACAAGATTACCCTCGGAGTTTCAAAGAGCCAGGGTGCCCTTTTTGAAGCCTCCTGCAAGGCCTTTGGCTTTCTTGTAAAAGGCTCGTATTTTATGTTTATCCCTAGACACCTCGATATCCTTGAGCTGGGAGGCTGCGAAGATTCTTTTCTTTTGTCGCAGTAGTTTTTTCTCCTCCCTTCTTCTGGCCCGGTACTCTTCTTGCGCTGCCCTGGTGGGGGGGGGGGGGGGGGGGGGGTAGGTATCCTAAGGTGGTTTCGGCTACTTCCTGAATGGCTGAGCGGCAACGCAGCCACATATTATTGGCATTTGTGTTCGACGTAGGCATACCGTAGAGTCTTTCGCTCAGCTGCTCCCTGTAGACTCTGCCAACCTCCGGTGTGCTCAGGCGCCCAATGTCGAACCTCCTCCTGATGGGCTGGTGCAGGTTTCTGACAATGGAATCTGAATCTTGCTGCTACGAGGAAGTGGTCAGAGTCGACATTTGCCCCTCTGAATGTTCGCACATCCAGGATGTTTGACGAGTGCCTTGCGTCAATGAGCACATGGTCGATTTGGTTGGCGGTTCGACCGTCCGGAGATCGCCAGGTTGCTGTGTGGATTCGCTTGCGAGGGAATCTTGTGCTACTTATCACCGCATTACGAGCTGTCGCAAAGTCAGCGAGTCGGAAGCCATTATCTGTTGTTGTATCGTGGAGGCTGTGCTTTCCGGTCACTCCGCCAAGGGTGTTTTCCTTACCGATTTTGGCGTTGAAGTCCCCGAGCACGATTTTTACATCGTACTCCGGACAAGCTCCGTAGGCGTTGTCCAGGAGGTCATAGAAGTCCTCCTTGATAGGGTCTTCAGCCTCGTCGGTAGGGGCGTGTGCACATATAAGGCTGATGTTATAAAATCTGCTTCTGATGCGGATCACAGCCAGGCGATCACTTATAGGTTTAAAGTCGATGACCTTCGACCTTAACCGCTTTCCCACGACAAATCCGCATCCCAGTAAGTGAAACCTTTTGTGACAGCTGTAATAAATGTCGCAATTTTTCTTCCTAATCATACCGTTTCCTATCCAGCGTATTTCCTGGACCGCAGTAATGTCCGCCTTGTACTGCGTGAGGATTCCTTCTTGTTTATGAGCAGCTCCGGGAGTGTACAGGGTTCTGACATTCCAGGAGCATACTGGCAAATCGTGTTCCTTTTTCGTGCGTTGTCGTCGTCGCGTATCCGTCCGTGTATCCGAGGCATCTTGCTCATTCATAACTTTTAGGTTTTTTACGTGGGCGGATTGTTAGCCCGCCGCACTACCGCCATTCTGGTCGGGATTTTTTTCGCTGCATACGTTTGTTCACCTCCCAACGGTTGTTGAAGAGGCCGCGAGGAGGCCGTATGTCATTTTGACCCGGGCATTTAAACAGGGATCGTTGCTGGCATCTCGCCAGGTTGAGAGCAATCAACAACTTTACCCTGTATGTCCGAGCCCATGCCCTCTCGTTTATTTGCTGATAATTATTTCAGTTTGGTCCAAAAGCCTTACCTTTTATAATATTATCACACCTGTCGAATTTATAATGAACACATTCACTGTTTTTCTGGAAAATATTTAGATTTTCTATAGTAAACTACTAAAATACAACACAAACTCGAAATCAGCTGTCCACGTGCGAGAAAGAACTTTAGAATAAACTGATTTACAGTTACATACTTAGAATGTCAAAAAACGGTTATGTATTATGCCCAAAATACTCACGGACGAACTGGTACACATTTGGTTTGATTATTGCAGTTATGTGAGATTTTAGGGATGTTTGAACTTTTGATGGTACACATGTGTACCGTGCGTCCCGAAAGGGTTAAATCATGACGTTTTAGAATGTCAGACGGTGCCCACACGTTTTTTTCTGCAAATTTGGAACTATGTCTGTTAAAAAATTAATATCAACTAAAATAACTAGGAATGCAATGCAGGTGGGCGATTGCAAGAAATGAGCTGAGCGAGTTATTCGGCTTTGAAGACATCGGATGACATCTTTTCCTAGAGTGTGTGACGTTATATGATTTTCTCATTTCTTCTCCTTGTTGACTAACAGGAACATATTTGTTCTTTTCCTTCCGGATGACAAGGTTCTATCACAGGTTGCAATGTTTTGAAGTTGGGATTGGCGTGTTTTTCTCGGAACTTGACGAGATTTTCTTTGTAGTAATCAGTCGATAAGTCGTAATTTTCGTAACTTTTATCTTGTCCATTATTGGCTTCTGTTCTTTACTCAGTTCGTTCTCAATTCGTTGTTTTCGTGCTTAATTTTTTTCTATCGAGTACAATAGGGAATAGGTTTTTTGGCGATTATTCCTCGATGGTAAGTCCGATTCGAACGACACTCAGCAGCACCTATGCTATCACCGTGCCAAGCTTGGTCAAGATCGCAGTAGCGGTTCCAGAGGAGTACGATAATAAAGAAGTTCCAATCCCGGGTATAAGATAATAATTTGTTAACAATTATAGTGCAGGGGGCAACCAAATATTTATAAAGTTAATGTTAAAAATAAAAAAAGGCGTTCTCCATCTTTCACGATTCACAAAAAAGTAATTTATAACGAAGCAGCGTGCCAGTTCACGATGCGCTGTTTACTTTTGTTTGCGCAGTATAATCATTCACGATGCATTTCGGAACACAATGCGTTCTGTCACAATTTGTGTTTGCATTTAGGAATGTTTGCTGTATTTAGGAAAACACCCTAACTGCCTGAACACAAAGGGGTCTCGGTCGCCTGTCAAAAGTTAAATGTACGTAAATCCCATAACGTAAACACAATGATGTCGCGGTCGTAGGGTGTGTCGCGCGAGTTGGCTAACTTTTAACTTGGTCGTACGATATTGTGACAGCTGTGTAGAAGAAAAAACAAAACACAAGGAAATCTTCAAATCGGCGGTTGACGGTTCGTTGTAAGTACAAGGTGTCTCAGAAGAAAGCTTATATTTAGTGGATCGATTAAAAACGAAGTAAACATTCTATCGAAAACAATTTTATTTATCATTAAAGTTCACAACTTGGGAATTTATTTCTCAAAAATGATGTCATCTAAATGTAAGCCCTCGCGTTCGCGACAACCATTAAATCGAACAGCTCTGCACGCGCTTCCGAATCGAAAGGTCGGGATCACTGCGAACAGACTGATTAACATTCTTTACGTTTTCTTTCATTATCAATTTTGGTTTTTCTAGTGTTGAACCCATTTTCGGGTAAAATTCGAATATTGCAGAATTTTCTACGCCCCACAGTCGCCGAATCACCGTTTTTGTAAAACTGTCGCACGCACAACGGGCAGTCTGCACCCGAGAAACGCTCCATCCATAGTCACTGAATTCCCAAGAGCCAGGCTACCGATTGACATACCCCCGCGCCCCACGGATTCGTTGCGATCGCGCAGTAAGCTAAACAAATGTAAACTTTCTTTTGGGACATCTTGTAAAGGGTCCGCCAAATAACTTTTTTTTTTGAAAATGCTATAAAAAGAAAACTGAATATTTTCACAAATTTCTTTTTTTTTTATTTGAAAGTACAATCCTTCCGGTTAATAATGGAAAATAATTTCATTCAAATGGCTGCCTCGGCTGGCCATGCAGTAGCCTACACGATCGGTCCAATTTTTAAGCACATTATCGATTGTGTGCAGCTGTATTTCACCAATGGCTTCACGAATATTGTCCTTTAAAGCGTCAATTGTCTCTGGCTTTTCGGCGCAACACTTATCTTTGACGGCATCCCACAAATAATAGTCCAACGGTGTCAAATCGCAGCTCCGAGGTGGCCAAACGACATCAGCTCTGCGGCTGATAATGCGATCTTCAAAAACAGGGCGCAAAACATCGAGTGTAGCTTCGGCTGTGTGGCACGTAGCGCCGTCCTGTTGAAACCAAATGTTGCCAATATGCTCCTCTTCAATTTTTGCGAACAAAAATTCGTTGAACATGACCCGATAACGATCGCCATTGACTGTAACGGCCACTCCTTGCTCATTTTCGAAGAAAAATGGCCCAATTATGCCTCTGGACCAAAATCCGCACCAAACTGTGGCTCGTTTTGGGTGCACCGGCTTTTCAATGTATGCGTGCGGGTTTTCTGTGACCCAAATGCGACAATTTCGCTTGTTTACATACCCGCCAAGATCAAAATGAGCTTCATCTGAAAAGTTGATTTTTTTTGGTAAAATCGGCATCTTCTGTAAGTCGATCGCAGGCCCACTTAGCGAAGCGAAAACGCATTGGATGGTCAGTTGGCTTCAACTCCTGAACCAATTGGGCTTTGTATGGCGTCATACCAAGGTCTTTATGCAAAATTCGTCTCATTGATGTCTCCGAAATGTTCAATTGTTGAGAACGACGGTGAATTGATGTTGATGGCGCTTCACGCACACTTTCTGCCGCAGCAGCAATATTCTCGGGTATACGCACTGTTTTTGGCTTCTCACGCTTTGGTTTATCGATGAGGATGCCAGTTTCTTTCACTTTGTTCACAAGATAACGAACATACGGAGCTGACGGTGCTTCTCTTCTTCCAAAATCCGTACGCAATTTTCGCATACATTCTGCAACATTACCATGATTTTCAAAGTAATGTCGCAATATTTCCCAGCGTTGTTCAAGCGTATACACAACCATATTCGCTCAGCGGAAGGATAAAACTAATTGTCTGTCAAATCAGACATGAGCTAAGTGTGAAATAAGCACTACTTGAAAAAAAAAAAAGTTATATGGCGGACCCTTTAAATGGACAAAGGTGAAAACAGCTGTTAAAATTGGACACAACAAAGCGACCTCATTGTGGGCGAGATTTTGCCAATCCTAGCGACAGCAATGCCGACCGCGACCGAGAATGCGACGCAAACAGCGACTGTGGCCTCATTGTGTTCAGGCAGTCATTCAACGACCGTGCAGGCTAAACCTATTACATAAATTCTAACTCTCGCAATCTTTAAGCCAAAACCTGTCTGAATCAACCTAAACGAGATCAGTTATTTGTTAAATGCCCGCAAGCAAAATTCTTTGATTCAAATCTGTGATAAAACATAAAACATTTATGTTATCATCAAAAGCAATAAATAAATTGATCTCTTTCGCTTGTATGACTGTCAAATTCCATAGAACCACATTAAACATAGTGTCATCCTTGTTTCACAAAACGAAGCATAGCGTTTTTGGCAAATCAATTTTTCTTTGACTTTTTTCTTGAACGTAACGACATTCAATGAGGTTGAAAATCAAATATTTTAATAAAAACAATCGCGTTTAGTGAACACTTGATAACAAGCATATATACTATAAGTAGAAAAAGTATGCGTACATCTATTAAAATGAATTATATTTGATTCAAATAGAGGCATTCAACTTTTTAAATTAATATATTTATTTCATATTAATATTATCCGACTTCAAATCATTATTTGATACATTTTTAAAAACACTCCAAGTACAAATACTTACTTACATACTTTGATGGCGCTACAGTTCGGGGTGAACCAGGGCCTCAACCAACAAGCCTCTCCAGCCGGCCCGATCTTCTGCCAGCCGCTTCCAGTGCCGCACGCCCAGTTGTCACCTGTGCGCGCCACCTTAAATGCGGTCGTCCTCTGCTGCGTCGTCCCTCGGGGTTGGAGTCGAAGACTCTTCGGGCCGGAGCGTTGATGTCCATTCGCTCTACATGGCCTAGCCATCTCAGGCGTTGGATCCGAAGACGTCTAACCAGGCCGATGTCACTGTACAGCCCGTACAGTTCTTGGTTGAATCTCCTGCTCCATTCTCCGTTTACACAAACGGGACCAAAGAGTGCACGCAGAATTTTCCTCTCGAAACGTCCAAGAGCCTCTTCATCCGCTTTTGATAACGTCCAAGCCTCAGCGCCGTAGAGGAGGACTGGGATGATTAAGGTAGGGGGAAACCTTAGTTTTTCGAGAGAGGGCTCTTCTACTCAATTGCCTCTTGAGCCCGAAGAAGCAGCGATTGGCAAGAGTTATTCTGCGTTTTATCTCAGCGCTGGTGTCGGCGCTGCTTGTCACTATCGAGCCAAGGTAGACGAAGTCCATGACTACTTCAAAAATATAGCTGCCGAAGGTGACGTTCTGACCAAGACGTCGGTGTTGTGCGTCTTTCTTGGATGACAGCATATATTTGGCTTTGTCCCCATTTACCCTTAGACCCACTTTCGCCGCTTCTGTTTCAATGCTTGTGAACGCCTCATTGACGTCTCCCTTTGTTCGTCCAATAACGTCAATGTCATCTGCGTAGGCAAGCAATTGTGTGGACTTGAAGTAGATGGTACCTCTTGTATTGGCCGCAGATTCCCGCACGATCTTTTCAAGAATAATGTTGAAGAAATCACATGACAGTGCGTCACCCTGTCTAAAACCTTTTTTAACATCAAAGGGGTCGGTTAGTTCACCTCCGACCTTAATGGAGCAGCGAGAGTTCTCCATAGTCATCCTGCATAGTCTGACGAGTTTGGCAGGAATGTTAAAACATGACATGGCTCTGTATAGCTCGTCTCTATAAACACTGTCATACGCGGCTTTAAAGTTGACGAAAAGATGGTGCGTGCCGACCTAGAATTCATGGGTCTTCTCCAAGATCTGCCGTAGTGTAAATATTTGGTCTATCGTAGATTTTCCTGGCCTGAAACCACACTGGTAGGAACCTATCAGATCGTCCACGAACGGTTTAAGGTACTTACACAGTACGGCAGAGAGGATATTGAACTCGATGTTCAGGAGGCTTATCCCTCTGTAATTGGCGCAGTCATAGGGGTCTCCTTTCTTATGGACCGGGCAAACGATACTGAGATTCCATTCATCGGGCATGCGTTCTTCCGACCATATCTCTCAGCATCGACTGTGACTCCACTACTAGTTGTCCGTGCTCATCCCTGCAGGCTTCTGCTCTGGCTTTATAGCCTTGGCATGTTCGTTTTACTTTCTGGTAAAATTTTCGAACGTCGTTCCTGCAGTAACATCTCTCCATCTCCTCGATCTCGCGCTTCTCGTGCTCCTTCTTTTTCCTTCTCAGAAGCGCATGCTCCTCCCTCCCTTTCTGTTCATAGAGCTCGCGGGCAGCTCTCGTCCGTCGATGCAATGTGGCCATGTATGCATTCTGTTTCTCTACATGAGCCTGTCTGCACTCATCATCAAACCAGGGGTTTCTCGACGGTGGTGGCTCGAAACCGAGTATATCTGAGGCGGCCTCTCTAATGGCTTTCTGACAACGACTCCATTGCTATTCTATGGCTTCTGCAGATTGCATCGGGACCTGAGAGAGCTTGAGGGAGACTTGATCGACGAAGGTCCTGGCAGTCTCCTGCGATTGCAGCTTTTCGATGTTAAATTTTGGTGTTCTTACTCGAATCCGTTGGTTCCGAGAAATTCGCATCCGTACCTTGGTTGCAACCAGGTAATGATCGGAGTCGATGTTGGCTCCTCGAAAGGTTCGGACATCTAGGATGCTGGAGGATTGTCTGCCGTCGATCGCAATATGATCAATTTGGTTGGTTGTCGATTGATCGAAAGACCGCCAGGTCCCCTTATGGATGTTGAGGTGTGGGAATCGTGTACTTGCTACTACCAGGTTATGTCCCGCCATAAAGTCCACTAGCCTTAGTCCGTTTTTTGACGTGGTGTTGTGTAGGCTGTCCTTTCGAATGACCCGTTCAAAGATAGCTTCCTTACCCAGCTTCGCATTGAAATCTCCTAGAACGATTTTGGTGCCATAGCTGGGACATTGCGCATACGTTCTGCCTAGGAGATCATAGAAGTCGTCTTTATGTCGGTCATCTTTCTCCTCTGTGGGGGCGTGGACTCATAGTAAGCTTATATTGCCGAGATTGACCTTGATGCGGATAGTTATGAGGCGTTTGCTTACATACTGGAAGCTTAAGATTTTTTTCCTGAGTCTGCATCGAACAACAAATCCACATCCGAATAAGCGTTGTTTATTTTCTCTGTAGCAGTTTCCGTAGTATATATCCCAGTTTTTCATTCGCTTTTTGCCTGGCCCATCCCATCGCACTTTTTGGAGCGCAGTAATGTCTGCCTTATAGCAGTCCAAAGAGTTGACCAGTTGTTCGGCTGCACCTGGTCTGTTGAGGGACCTAACGTTTCAGGTGCAGAACCGAAATTCGTTTCCTTTTTGACGTTTGCGGAGGTCGTCAACATGTAATCCGTCCGTATCCGAGGCTATGGCTTGTCTCTAAACAAAATTTTTGTTTCAAGCGATAGGGATGTTAGCCCTAAGCGTAACCCCCACCTCGAGGGCCAGGTTCCTCTTTCCCCAGGAACAAGGGGTCGGGTCGCTGCACACATAGGTTCACTACCTGGCGGGTGCCAGTATAGCTATCCAGGGGAGGCCACGCGGAGGCTGTGTGTCAACTTGGATTGAGCAGGGACAGGGTTCGAAGCTGGCGTTTGCCAAGTTAAACGCGATCAACTTCTTTGCTCTGTTTGTTCGCTCCCTTCTCCCCCACTCCTTAACTACCGAACAGAATAAATGAAAGGTAACTTCGCTCAAAATATACTCCTATCCTTACGGAAAACCGTTAACTGATCTTAACATTCACATAGATACGGTAAGATACGGTAAATTCCGACGTCAAAGGCAACTGTACGCAGACTTTTTCTGTTTCTCTTTCCTTTTCGTGTGTTTTTTGCATGTACCGTTACATTTTTTTTCAGATAAAATTGATGTTCGGAGAACCGTTAGATTGAAATCATAAATCTGCCATACAATGTTCTTACTTTAACAGTGTGTGCAACGATTTTTTTCATAAAATAAATTCAATAAGTCATAACATTATTTGTTTTAGTTTTTATTGTTTAAATAAATAATTGGAGATAAAATTCAATATGTATTGTTAGCTACTATGTCTATGTAATATTATTGAGAAAAAAAAATGGACGAAATGAAAAAAACAAAATAAGAGAAAGTCAAAAAGTAAATTGCTAGCATTAACATTCTACAATTATATTGTACTATTGTCTTAGTTTCTCTTCCTTTTTGTATAAAATAAAAAAACGACTGTAATAAAGTTTACAAAAAATGAATTTGTTATTTTGCTTATTGTGGTAATTCTTTTTTGGTGGCGTTAGAGCCCATGATGCCCAGCCTGTACTTTGTCTCCACCTGTACTAGAGTGCGTCAATCCCACCATGGGACTAATCCACTTCCGCACTCGTACAGTCGCAAGGGTTCTTAAAGACCTCGACATACACAAATCCGCTGGTCCAGATGGTATTACCCCAATAGTTCTGAGGAGGTGTTCTTCTACGCTGGCAAAACCACTGCGTAAGCTTTTTCATCTTTCCTTTACCTCTGGGCTCTTTCCGAGTAGGTGGAAAACAGCATTTGTCCAGCCTATACCCAAAAAAGGCGAATCATCTTCTCCCTCCAACTACCGACCCATTGCGCTAACGTCCCTTCTTTCCAAGATTATGAAATATCTTGAATCACGGAAACTCCTCAATGACCGCCAATACGGTTTCCGCAGCAACAGACCCACTGGTGATATGATGGCATATCTCGCTGAAAAGTGGAATCACTCGCTTCACCAAGCAGGTGAAAGCAAAATTGTTGCACTGGATATTTCGAAAGCATTTGACAGGGTTTGGCATGAAGCCCTTTTGTCGAAAATGCATGCTTTTGGGATCGATGAGTCTCTCTTTCAATGGATTAGAAGCTACCTTTCGAATCGTTCAATTCAAGTTGTTTTGGACGGATTCAAGTCTGATACTCACTTTGTAAATGCCGGTGTTCCCCAGGGCTCCGTTTTGTCTCCGACACTCTTTCTTATTTTTATAAATGATCTCTTGTCTGTTACTTCCAATCCAATTCACTCCTTCGCGGACGACAGTACCCTCAGCTTCTCATATTCGTTCACCAGTTTACGACCCTGCACTTCGGTTGTAGATAATGAGCGGCAGCGTATGTTAATCTCATTAAATTCCGATATCGACAGCATCATCCAATGGGGTAAAAACAATAGAGTGGAATTTAATGCATCCAAAACACAATGCTGTCTCTTGTCGTTAAAGCGTATAAATAACCCGCAGCCATTATCCATGAATGGCACTTGCATCTCAGAAACTGAAAAGCTTTCCATCCTGGGTATGAGTGTTGCTCACAATCTTAATTGGAGCGACCATATATTCAGTGTCGCCAAGAATGCTGCGAAATGCCTAGGCTTCTTATACAGATGCAAGAAATATTTCTCACCCTTAGACCAGGCTACAATCTATAAGGCGTTCATTCGCCCCAAATTAGAGTTTAACGCTCATGTCTGGTCCGGTGCTTCCATGACCTCATTGCACCTACTAGACAAAATACAAAAACGAGCCATAAAACTGATAGGTGACACCAGCATTACCAAAACATTAGACTCGCTGGAACACCGCAGGAATGTTACCTGCCTCTCCCTGTTTTATCGTTACTACCACCAAAAATGCTCTGATGAAATAGCCAGTTGCATTCTGCCCCTTCAACATTTCTCCCGCAATACACGTCTCTCTGGGAATGCTCACCAATATACCCTGAAGCCCGCTTTCGGACGTACTGTCAAATATCGAAATATCTGGAACTCCCTGCCGGATTCGGTTTTCCCCCCTCAATGCAACATGCAAGCATTTAAGATCAATGTCCATCGGCATCTCCTCTATTCCTATTCCTCTCTACCTTCTGCCCGCACTGTGTCGCCGACATAATAAGGTTATTAGACCTTGAGTGCGCGCAAAGTTAAAAAAAAAAAAAAAAAAGAAACAAAAAATGAAGGACCAGAGCCAAGCTTCCCTTCAATCACCCATGTTGTGTGTGATTTATTATTCCCATAGGTGAAAGGGACCTACAATTTAATGCCGATTCCGTACGGCGTGAGTCGAGAAGCTTTTTCAAGGCAAGGCAAGTATACTACGGGGGCTTTCGTCAGTACCCCGCCGAGGAGGGAAGCCGCGAAATAAACATTCGATGGCGTTGGTGTTATCGGGATCCGAACTCGCTCATCGTGCGTCAGAGTCCAACACACTACCTACTGCGCCACGGCGCCCTTGTGGGAATTACTTACTTACTTAAGTGGCGCTAAAGTCCGTTGTGAACCTGGGCCTCAACCAACAAGCGTCTCCAGCTGGCACGGTCTATGGCCAGCTGTTTCCAGCGCCGCACGCCCAGTTGGTTAAGGTCCCTTTCCACCTTCGTGCGCCACCGTTGATGCGGCCGTCCTCTGTCACGCCTTCCTTCCCGGGTGGATTCGAAGACTCTTCGGGTCGGAGCTGTATTTTCCATGCGCTCTACATGGCTTAGCCACCTTAGACGCTGTGTCCGTAGACGTCGTACCAGGCCGATGTCGCTACACAACCCGTACTAACTTACTTATCAGGCCAGCGATGCATGGAGGATCTGAGCCTGAGCTATAGCTGCCCTCCATCCTTGACGGTCCCGGGCACGCTGCTTCCAGTTGTCAAGACCAAGATGTCTTACATCCGCGATTACTTGGTCTTTATACCGGAGGTTCGGTCTTCCTCTTCTTCTCGAACCAGGAGGCTCGGAGTCGAAGACCCTCTTAGCTGGAGCGTTGATGTCCATTCGCTTGATGTGGCCGAGCCAGTGTAGTCGACGGATCCTTGCCTTCCGGACTACATCCACATCTTGGTACAGCTCATAGAGTTCGCGGTCGGTGTCTTCTTCTCC
Source organism: Eumerus sabulonum (assembly GCA_951905685.1). Classification (NCBI taxonomy): domain Eukaryota; kingdom Metazoa; phylum Arthropoda; class Insecta; order Diptera; family Syrphidae; genus Eumerus; species Eumerus sabulonum. The sequence goes on from OX645060.1 coordinate 181,751,299, forward strand.
ATTCACCTTCCTCACAGACAGGACCAAATATCCGGCGCAGAATTTTTTTTCGAAAGAACCCAAAATCAGCTCCGCTTTCCTGCTTATCGTCCAGCTTTCGGCTCCGTACAGCAAGACTGGCAGAATGAGCGTTTAGTAAAGCATGACTTAGGTCTTTCGAGTGAGGAGTTTTGACCCCAGTTGTTTGGACAAGCCGAAGTAGCAGCGGTTGCCAAGGGCGATTCTATGTCGGATCTCCACTGTGGTGTCATTTGTGGAATTTACGTTTGCCCCGAGGTAGACAAACTCCTTAACTACCTCGAAATAGCTGTCAATTGTTATATTTTGTCCCAGGTGGTGAGCGACGGATTGGTTTTTGCTTGACAGCATGTATTTCGTTTTGTCCTCATTGACCTTAAGACCAACTCGTTTCGCCTGTTCTTCAATCGCCGTGAATGCTTCCACAATGCCACGGCGAGAACACGCGATGATGTCGATATCATCTGCGAATCCTAGCAGCTGGATGGACTTGTAAAAGATAGTGCCTTCTCTGTTGACGCCTGCCCGTCGCACTATCTGCACCAGCACCAGGTTGAAGAAGTCACATGACAGCGCATCTCCTTGCCGAAATCCGGTGCATGTTTCGAATGGTTCCGAGGTCTTAGAACCGAGTTGCACGGTGCATCGCGTATTTTTAGCGTGGCGCGACATAACTGGATCAGTTTTACCGGGATCCCGAATTCGGCCATCGCCCCAAACAGTTCTTCACGATGAATGCTGTCGTATGCGGCTTTGAAATCGATGAAAAGATGGTGGGTATCGATTCGAAACTCGTTGGTCTTTTCCAGGATTTGTCGAAGTGTGAAAATTTGGTCTATAGTTGATTTGCCGGGCCGGAAGCCGCACTGGTATCTGCCGATTAGTGCGGTGCAAAATGGTTTTAGACGTTCACATAATACGTTGGACAGGATCTTGTATGCGACATTGAGCAGGGATATACCTCTATAGTTCTTGCAAGAGGTAGGATCGCCTTTTTTTGTGGATGGGGCATATAGAGCTAGTATTCCAGTCGTCGGGTATGCTTTCATCTTCCCAAATTCTGCAGATGATCTGGTGCATGCTCCCTACCAGAACATCGCCGCCAGTCTTGAAGAGCTCTGATGGCAAGCCATTTGAGCCTGCGGCCTTGTTGTTTTTCGAGCTTCTGAATAGCTGTGCTGACTTCTTCGATGCTGGGTGGGAGGACTACTTTAGCGGCTGGAGTTGGGATTTCCTCGGTCCCTACCACTCTCTCTTGGTCATGCTCGTTAAGCAGCTGCTGGAAGTGCTGCTTAAATACATCCACTATTCCCTGCGGGTCGGTGACAAGATTACCCTCGCAGTTTCGAAGAGCCACGGTGCCCTTTTTGAAGCCTCCTGCAAGGCCTTTGGCTTTCTTGTAAAAGGCTCGTCTCTTATGTTTATCAATAGACTCCTCGATATCCTTGAGCTGGGAGGCTGCGAATATTCTTTTCTTTTGTCGCAGTAGTTTTTTCTCCTCCCTTCTTCTGGCTCGGTACTCTTCTTGCGCTGCCCTGGTTTTCCTCTGCAGCGCCTTTTGGTGCGCCTCGTCGGTTGCCGCCTTTTTCTGCTCACACTCGCCATCATACCACGGGTTTCTTGTCGGGGGTGGTTGGTATCCTAAGGTGGTTTCGGCTACTTCCTGAATGGCTGAGCGGCAATGCAGCCACATATTATTGGCATTTGTGTTCGACGTAGGCATACCGTAGAGTTTTTCGCTCAGCTGCTCCCTGTAGGCTCTGGCAACCTCCGGTGTGCTCAGGCGCCCAATGTCGAACCTCCTCCTGATGGGCTGGTGCAGCTTTCTGACATTGGACAGTCGAGCTCTGAATCTTGCTGCTACGAGGAAGTGGTCAGAGTCGACATTTGCCCCTCTCAATGTTCGCACATCCAGGATGTTTGACGAGTGGCTTGCGTCAATGAGTATATGGTCGATTTGGTTGGCGGTTCGACCGTCCGGAGATCGCCAGGTTGCTGTGTGGATTCGCTTGCGAGGGAATCTTGTGCTACTTATCACCGCATTACGAGCTGTCGCAAAGTCAGCGAGTCGGAAACCGTTATCTGTTGTTGTATCGTGGAGGCTGTGCTTTCCGATCACTCCGCCAAGGGTGTTCTCCTTACCGATTTTGGCGTTGAAGTCCCCGAGCACGATTTTTACATCGTACTCCGGACAAGCTCCGTAGGCGTTGTCCAGGCTTGACAGGGTCTTCAGCTTCGTCGGTAGGGGCGTGTGCACATATAAGGCTGATGTCATAAAATCTGCCTCTGATGCGGATCACAGCCAGGCGATCACTTATAGGTTTCAAGTCGATGACCTTCGACCTTAACCGCTTTCCCACGACAAATCCGCATCCCAGTAAGTGCAACCTTTTGTGACAGCTGTAATAAATGTCGCAATTTTTCTTCCTAATCATACCGTTTCCTATCCAGCGTATTTCCTGGACCGCAGTAATATCCGCCTTGTACTGCGTGAGGATTCCTTCTAGTTTATGAGCAGCTCCGGGAGTGTACAGGGTTCTGACATTCCAGGAGCATATTCGCAAATCGTGTTCCTTTTTCGTGCGTTGTCGTCGTCGAGTATCCGTCCGTGTATCCGAGGCATCTTGCTCATTCATAACTTATCTTTTTTTACGCGGGCCGATTGTTAGCCCGCCGCACAACCGCCATTCTGGTCGGCAAAAATTGGTTCAATCGCATGCAAAAGTGTATTGGTCTTCAGGGCGAATTATTAGAAAGACAATAAAGCCATTTCCGATTATAATTTGTTACTTTTCGAAGTCTATGTCGTAGTAATAAAACAATGAAAAATTGCGTGTATCTTTTCAAATTTCAAAATTTTATATTACACATTACCTTCTAAAGATAACGAGACAAAATGTATAAAAATAAGTGTGTGGAATTCGCAATTAATTTATAAAAAAAGATATATTTTTGGGTTGAGAAAAAAAATATAAGAACACTTTAGCAATACATCTAATTGACGAACTAAATTAAAGGCAAACAGACATATTCTATGACACAATTGGGGAATAAACCTCTTTCTACAGCTCCCATTTAGATTAACAAAGCTTTTCACTCTTTTCTTATTGTTTGCTTTCATTTGATAACACTGGATAATTGACGGGACACGTGTACATTTAAGACAAAATAGTTTTTTCTTATGCTGTCCTTCGTATTGACTTAAGTTTAATAAAAAAACTTTATTCACATTATTGTAATCAAGTACGCGCCACACGTAAGAATCGTAACACTTGTCATACATACACAAATGTACATACACTGACAAAACATTAGACAGGATAATACTCTATTGGACTGGTGGCGGCGGTTGGAAAATACTCTGATGTGGAGTGAAGTTTACGACTTCTTCGAAAACAAGTTGCTTCCACTTTTCAACCGGGACATCCATGACTTCGAAACTCTGATCGTATAACGGTGACGTTTGCTCATCTGATGGATCGGAATATTTTTCCATATATCTGCAATAAATAAAATTTATTAGAAATAAATCGGTAAGCAAAGGAACATACTTTGATACGTACTCATGTGCAAGTGCTTGCTCGGCTGTTATCCTCTTTTCGGCATCGAGTTCTAGCATTTTTTCGAGCAAATCAATTGCTAGCGGATTAGCTCCCTTAAAGACGTCAGTGAAATTCCTTCTCTTCATTGCCGGCAAGGATCGAATATAATTACGTGCCTAAAATTTGAACGTTATATAAAGGATCATTTAGATTCAGAGCATTTTCATTCATGGATGGGAATTTTTTTCTGATGTTAGTAACTTTACAGTCATGAGTAGTCAGTATATGTAAATGATATTATATGTAGGCAGGGAAGCCACTGTCTTAATTTTCGTGGGGGCACACCCCCATTTATTGGGCTTAATTCAAGCCAACCTAATCTAACTTAGAAGCTAAGGATGGTGGGGGAGGGGGGCATGATTAAGAAGACGAGTTTTTAAGCATTGAGTGCTAAGGTTGAAGTCGAAGTAAGGATTTGAGTTAACACTTCCCACCATACGAGGAATGGGTTCATTGGAGCCATAGACGGTGCGGGGGGTGGGTAGATAGAAGAGACGGGGATTACGTACATTGCGAGGGTTAGTGTTGATAGAGACAGAGTCAGAGTCAGTCGCGCAATCAATGGTATGGAGTCGATGGATGAAGAGAATGTCAGATACAGTTCTTCTTTCCTCCAACGTGTTCATGTTGATTAATTCAAGACGGTCTTGATAGGGTGGTAGGAGCAAAGGATTATTCCAGGGGAGACCTCGAAGTGCAAAACGTAGGAATCGGCGTTGGATGCTCTCGATTCTAGAAATGTGGGTTTGTTGGTAAGGTGACCATACTTGAGAGGCGTATTCAAGAAGGGGCCGGACAAAGGTTGTGTAGAGAGATCGGGTAACGTAGGGGTTGGAGAATTCTTTAGACCATCGCTTTACGAAGCCGAGTGCTGAATTAGCTTTAAAGATTATCTCGTCGATATGTGCCCGAAAATTTAACTCCTGGTCACATAATATGCCAAGATCCCGGATAGCCTGAACGGTGGCTATGGGCTGATTATTTAGAAAGTAGAGACGGGGAGGGGGTTTGATTCGTTTACGTGAAAAAGTAATGGATTGGCATTTGGCAATGTTGAGTTCCAAGCAGTTTTTGGAACACCAGGTGGAAAAACTATTGAGATCTAATTGGATTAGGGAAGGGTCCTGATTGGAGGAAATACTCCTGAAGAACTTGGTATCATCCGCATATATTGAGATATGGGAATGTTTGATCACCATTTCAATGTCGTTAATGGTAAGAACGAAAAGAAGTGGACCTAAGTGGCTACCTTGGGGGACACCGGAGGAAGCTAGAAAAGGTTTATAAAAGGCAGGTCTGAAGCGAACACTATAATAGCGATTGTTCAAGTAAGAAGATATCCACTTCACGGAAATGGGATCGAAACCAAGGGAAGACAGTTTGAAGAGTATTAGGCTGTGGGAAATTTTATCGAAAGCTTTACTGAAATCGGTAGAAATAACGTCGACTTCATTGCCATTCTCTAAGGCCGAGAGGGTATGTATGTTGGCGTTACAGTCCATGAAGGACCTGAGCCGAGCTTCTCTCAATCACCCATGTTGTGTGTGATTTAATTTTCCCATAGGTGAAAAGGACCTACAGTTTATTGCCGGGATTCGATCCCGTGTCATCGGCGTCAGAGGCCAACACACTACCCACTGCGCCACGGTGCTCTCAAGGCCGAGAGGGTAAAGGACACAAATTCAACAAGATTTGTGGTTGTAGATCTGCATTTGAGGAAACCGTGTTGTCTAGGGGAGATTAAAGACTTGCAGCGAAAACTTAAGATTTCATACAAAATGCTCTCGAAGAGTTTGGGTATATGTGACAGTTTGGCAATGGGACGATAATTGTTGATATCGTTCTTCAGCCCTTTTTTGTGTGACATACTTCTACAAGTATGTCCAGCTGCTAAGATATGCGGATGATATTGACATCATCGCGCGACCTCAGCGTGACGTTGTAGAAGCTTTCATGGCGATTGAAAAACAGGCGAAACGAGTTTTGGTCTTAAAGTCAACGAGGATAAGACAAAACACATGCTGTCAAGCAAAAACCGATCCGTCGCTCGCCACCTGGTACAAAATATTGTTACGGAGACACGAACCGACGTCTATGTTCGAATTTCGCTGTCCAAGTTCGAATGCTCTGGTGAAGCTGAAATGGAAATGATGGTTACTTTCAGCGGCATACTGCTGAATGCTCGAGCATTCTAGAAACTCTCGAAAGGAAATGTCTAACGGCGAACATTCGACAAAGTGGACCGAGGGCTATATAAGCGCAAACGCTCGCCCTCGGGGGCATTCAGTTCCCGGGAGTCAGTAACGAGTGATCGGTAACCAAGCCACCTAGCGAGATCTGAAGCACACAGATAACTGATCTGTTATGGAATAGTAAAGTGTGTGTAATAACCAGTAACGTGTGCGTAAAATGTTGTAACAATAAATAAAAGTGGTGAAGAGTGATCAGATAATTGATCTGAGACGAAATAGGAAAAGTGTTTGTGCGTTTAATTCGAATACTAAGTGATACGAACCCTTTTCGAAGTGAGATTGAATTTCGTAACAATATAATTTCGAGGTGGTTAAGGAGTTGGTCTACCTCAGGGCAAACGTAAACTCCACAAACGACACCACAGTGGATATCCGGCAAAGAATCGCCCTTGGCAACCGCTGCTACTTCGGTTTGTCCAAGCAACTTGGGTTCAACTCCTCACTCGAAGAACCAAAGTCATGCTTTACAAAACGCTTATACTGCCAGTCTTGCTGAACGGAGTCGAAAGCTGGGCAATACGTAGGAGGGTGGAGTTGGTTTTGGGTTCTTTCGAAAGAAAAATTCTGCGCTGGATATTTTGTCCTGTCTGTGAGGAAGGTGAATGGAAAAGACGTAACCGCGAACCTTACGAGCTGTACAAAAATATGGATATAGTCCAGTTTGTTGAAAAGCAACGCTCACTGCCGCCGCCAACTATCGACCTTACCAGCGTCTCACCGACAGAAGCGATGAAATTATTTGAGAAAATTAATCTTTCCGTACCGTCGTTTTCAATCCCGCGAAATGTAAATGAGTTCTAGCAGCTAGCTAGAGAGGTTTCTTGTACGCTTCGCCTCAATATTTTGGTGTAGGAGCGGATAGCCAGCTCCGTCCACCGCCCTAGTTATATGAACGACATTTAGTTATCATGATTGATAGAAAAATTAATTGATCGAGAGAATTTGATCAATTCATCGGAACAGAATGCAGCAATTAAATTTGTTTTACTAAACGTATTGGTGTCATTCCAGTGTCAACAACTACGAGTATATAATATGCGCGTATTTTAAACGATGGCAAAGGACTAACAAAGGCAAAGGACTAAATGCCGCCGTCAGGCAGAGCGAACCATTCACAATGGACGAAGACGAAGGAGAATCCCGCCCACCCGACCTAGACGATTTTAAGATAGCGATATCGAAACTTAAGTCTTATAAAGCTGCCGGAGCAGACGGACTCTCCGCGGAACTGTTTAAAGCAGCTGGCGATGAGCTGGTCAGGAACATGCACCAACTCATCTGCAAGATATGGTCGGAAGAACGCATGCCCGATGAATGGAATCTCAGTATCGTTTGCCCGGTCCATAAGTAAGGAGACCCCTATGACTGCGCCAATTACAGAGGGATAAGCCTCCTGAACATCGCGTACAAGATCCTCTCTGCCGTACTGTGTAAGTCCTGAAGCCGATCGTGGGCAATCTGATAGGTTCCTACCAGTGTGGTTTCAGGCCGAGAAAATCCACGATAGACCAAATATATACACTACGACAGATCTTGGAGAAGACCCATGAATTCCAGGTCGATACGCACCATCTTTTCGTCGACGTTAGGGCCACGTATGACAGTGTTTATAGAGACGAGCTATATAGAGCCATGTCATGTTTTAACATTCCTGCCAAACTCGTCAGACTGTGCAGGATGACTATGGAGAACTTTCGCTGCTCCATTAAGTTCGGAGGTGAACTAACCGACCCCTTTGATGTTAAAAAAGGTTTTAGACAGGGTGACGCACTGTCATGTGTTTTATTTAACATCATACTTGAAAAGATCGTGCGGGACTCTGCGGCCAATACAAGAGGTACGATCTACTTCAAATCCACACAATTGCTTGCCTACGCAGATGACATTGACGTTATTGGACGGACAAAGCGAGACGTCAATGAGGCGTTCGCAAGCATTGAAGCAGAAGCGGCTAAAGTGAGTCTAAGGGTAAATGGGGATAAGACCAAATATATGCTATCAGCCAAGAAAGACGCGCAACACCGACGTCTTGGTCAGATCGTCACCTTCGGCAGCTATATTTTTGAAGTAGTCAAGGACTTCGTTTATCTTGGCTCGATAGTGACAAGCAGCAACGACACCAGCGCAGAGATAAAACGCAGAATAACTCTTGCCAACCGCCGCTTCTTCGGGCTCATGAGGTAATTGAGTAGTAGAGCCCTCTCTCGAAAAACTAAGGTATCCCTCTACAAAACCTTAATCATCCCGGTCCTTCTCTACGGCGCTGAGGTTTGGACGTTATCAAAAGCGGATGAAGAGGCTCATGGGCGTTTCGAGAGGAAAATTCTGCGTGCAATCTTTGGTCCCGTTTGTGTAAACGGAGAGTGGAGGAGGAGATTCAACCAGGAACTGTACGGGCTGTATAGCGACATCGGCCTAGTTAGACGTCTTCGGATCTAACGTCTAAGATGACTGGGCCATGTAGAGCGAATGGACATCAACGCTTCGGCCCGAAGAGTCTTCGACTCCAACCCCGTGGGACGACCGCATTTAAGGTGGCGCGCACAGGTGGAAACGGACCTCAAGCAACTGGGCGTGCGGCACTGGAAGCGGCTGGCCAAAGATCGGGCTTGTTGGTTGAGGCCCTGGTTCATCCCGAACTGTGGCGCCATCAAAGTAAGTAAGTATACAACGATATGTCTACTTTTGACATACCTGCTAAGCTCGTCAGACTATGCAGGATAACTTTGGAGAATGCTCGCTGCTCTATCCGAATCGGTGAACACCTTTCCGATAGTTTTGATGTCAAAAAAGGATTTAGGCAGGGCGATGCGCCGTTGTGTGATTTCTTCAACATCATATGGGAATGATTGTGCAAAAATCACTGGCCTATACAAGAGGCACAATATATTTCAAATCCTCGCAACTCCTTGCATACGCCGACGATATTGACATAATAGGTAGATCACAGCGGGATGTCAATGAGGCGTTTGCGAGTATTGAGATGGAGGCCGCGGAAATTGGTTAGGCAGTAAACGAGGGCAAAACTAAATATACGTATGTATGTATGTTGGCGTTACAGTCCATGAACGACCTGAGCCGAGCTTCTCTCAATCGCCCATGTTGTGTGTGATTTCATTTTCCAATGGATGAAAGGGACCTACAGTTTATTGCCGGTTCCGAACGGCGAATTTCGAGAAGCTTTCCGTGACAATTTTACTACAGGGGGTTTTGTCAGAACTCCGCTGAGGAGAAACACCATGAAAACAAGTTCGATGACATGGCTGTGTCGGGATTCGATCCCGTGTTATCGGCGTCAGAGGCACACACTATACACTGCGCCACGGTGCTCTGAATATATGCTGTCATCAAAAAAGGACGCTCACCACCGATGTTCTGGTCAGAACGCTTGTATTGCCAGATATAAGTTCGAGGTAGTTAGGGACTTCGTCTACCTTTGGGCTCAGGAGGCAACTGAGTAATAGAGCCCTCTCCCGAACGACAAAGTTGACTCTATATAAGACCCTTATCATCCCGGTCCTGTTGTACGGCGCAGAAGCATGGACACTATCAAAAGCGGATGAGGAGGCCCTTGGTCGTTTCGAGAGAAAAATATTGTGCGTGATTTTCGGGCCTATAAACGCAGACGGAGAATGGATGGAAGGGTTCAACCATGAACTTTACGGGCTGTACAGCGACATGAGTCAAGTCAGGCGTCTACGGATTCAACGCCTAAGATGGCTGGGCCATGTAGAGCAAATGGACACCACAGCTCCAGCCCGGAGAGTATTTGAATCCAACCCCGAGGGACGAAGAAGCAGAGGACGGCCGCAGTTAAGATGGCGCACACAGGTGAAAGGAAGCATCCATCATTGGCTTTGCGGATGACATCGCGGTGGTAGCAAAAACTACAGAAGAAGTTGAACTCCACTGTAATGAAACCATAGAAATGGTACGTCGTTGGCTAACTGACGCTGGTCTGCGACTTGCTGAACACAAAACCGAAGCAGTGCTAGTTACAAGCAGGAAAGTCCGTGAAACGATATCGTTTAGAGTCGGGCGGCACGAAGTAGTTTCACAACCCTTCATTAAGTACCTAGGGGTGATTATCGACGCGCGGCTAAGTTTCAAACACCACCTTGAATATGCATCCAAAAATTCGTCGAACGCTATTAACGCACTTTCAAGGCTAATGAGTAATATTGGGGGCCCAAAACAGAATAAAAGACTTCTAATTGCAAGAGCTGCCAATTCAATAAATATGTACGCAGCAGAAATATGGGCAAACGCCGCGAAAGTCAAGTCCTACGCGCGTGGAGTTAAATCCGTCCTCCGACTCAGCGCACTTAGGGTCGCCAGTGCATTTCGAACGGTTTCAAACGATGCTATTCTTGTCGTATCCTCAATGCTACCTATCGACTTGCTAGCTGATGAGATGAAAAGACTTAGAAGTGAACGAGTTCGAAAAGGCCGGGTAAACGACGATAAAAGAAAGTATGAAAGGGATCGCAGTATCGCAATCTGGCAACAACAGTGGAACGAATCCGTAAAGGTAAGATGGACACATCGTCTTATACCAGAAATCAAGGTATGGGTAAAACGTGACCACGGTGAAACAAATTACTACTTAACTCAGTTTCTGACGGGACACGGATGCTTCAGAGAATACCTCTTCAAGCGCAAACACGAAATTGCCCCTTACTGCCCACATTGCGAACACGTTCTAGAAAACGTGGAACATGTGTTTTTTCATTGTCCACGATATACAAGGGAGAGGATCGTTCTTCAAGAACAGTTTGGGGAGAGGCTCACTCCTGAGAATATTATTAGTTACATGCTCCAGAACGATGAAAACTGGAACATCGTAAGTAATGTGGCGGTACGCATAATGAGCGACCTTAGGCGCCTAGAGCGTCAACGTAACGCGAATAGCTCAAACACCAGAGCTTCAAACGAGAGTAATGCCTAAAAGGCTAACCAGCCCCGCGAAGTAGTACCTAACGGCAGTTCCGCGGGGAGAGTGTTTGGAAGTGTGCAGGGTGTGGTTTAGCACGTAGGCGCATTCCTGATATCTTTAGCCAGGCCTGCGAATCGTGCATGCCTGTACCTCAACCAACTGGGTGTGCGGCAATGGAAAAGGCTAGCAAAAGATCATGTTAGTTGGAGGGGCATGTTGGTTGAGGCCCAGGTTCACCCCGAACTGTAGCGCCCGTTAAGAAGAAGAGGATTTAAAACTATAGAAAATTGAGATGAAAACATTAAAAAAGAAGAACAAAGGGTGTTAGACACAATCCACTCATCTATTACACCATTTAACCATATGTGAGTCGAAGAAATTATATATAATTGTATTAGCACTGTAACAAAACTATTTTTAGAAGTTTGGTACCCTAGGTTTGTACATATTGTTACATATTGAAATTAAACACATGCGGCAGAACCAAATCAGATTAGATATTGTTAAAGGAAAGCATTGCGCGCGATTTACCTACCTCTTCGCTTGTTATTTTACTCATTAGTTCGGGCCCAGGAGTACCACATAATACAAGTATTCTTGTTAAATGATCAAGATCTGCTCTCGAAATGTAATTGCATATCAAAACATCCAACAAAAAACCAACATGTGTTGCATTTTTTGTGGTTTAAAAAACATCGATTTATAGGAAAAAAGTTATTTTTGGTATTTGAAGTTAAGGTCTTTACACTTTTACATTGCACGGAATGAAATAATAGTAATTTGCCAAGAAAAAGCATTAAAATAAAAGAAAATCTTAAATATCTATGTTAGTGAGATAGGCTTCAAGTTGCTAATGATACGTATAAAAATCAACTTGCTACATTCAGTGCAACTAAGGCCCCCAACAATTAGACATTAAAAATAAACAATGTAACTTTGTGAGGGTAATTTTTAAATAAATAGAAATGAAAAACACACTTACGCTTTCTGATGAGATTCTCATCATGAAATCATCAGGGGGTGTTCCCAAAATTTCCATGATTAAATTCAACTGGTGTATGTCTATTTGTTTGAATCGTTTTGTATCGGTGATTCAAAGTTTAGATTATTGACTAAGGCTTTAAATAACATGCATACGAGTATTTGGATATTGTTTTGTATCGATTTAGTATCAAAACATATAACATAAATGTGGACCGTGAGTTTATAATGGATCTGGTTGACTAGGGCTAAATAGTTCAAACATGAATTACGATACAGTACTACGTAAAGGTTCTTCAGTGACAGGTTCATTAAAAAGGAAACAGGAATTAACATACGTACGACATTTTGCAACGATACACCTCTAAAATGGAAATTCTTCTTCTTTGGTGGCATTACAGCCCATGAAGGACCAGAGCCAAGCTTCTCTCAATCACCCATGTTGTGTGTGATTTATTTTTCGCACAGGTGAAAGGGACCTACAGTTTTTAATGCCGATTCCGAACGGCGTGACGAGAAGCTTTTTCCAGGAAAGTTATACTACGGGGGTTTTGCCAATACCCCGCCGAGGAGGAACGTCGCGAAATAAACATTCGATGACGTTGGTGTTATCGGGATCCGAACTCGCTCATCGTGCGCCAGAGTCCAACACAGTAACCACTGCGTCATGATGCCCTCAAAATGGAAATTAAATACCTTAAATTAAAACACTAGACTAACACAAGGGAGGGGTAAGGGAGCGAGCAAACAGAGCAAAGAAGTTGATCGCGTTCAACATGGCAAACGCCAGCTCAGATCTCTGTCCCTGGTCAATCCAAGTTGACAAACAGCCTCCGCGCGGCCCCCCTGTATAGCTACCCTGGCACCCGCCAGGTAGTGAACCAATGTGTGCAGCGACCCAACCCCTTGCTCCTGGGGAAAGAGGAACCTGGCCCTCTAGGTTGGGGGTTGTGCTTAGGGGTAACATCCCTATCACGTAAGCACCTACTTGTTCCGAAACGACAACAAGCCTCGGATACGGACGGATACAAAGCTGACGACCCCTGCAAACGACTTCTTTTTTTTTTTTTTTTAATAATTTTCGCGCACTCAAGGTCTAATAACCTTATTATGTCGGCGACACAGTGCGGGCAGAAGGTAGAGAGGAAGAGGAATAGAGGGGATGCCGATGGACATTGATCTTAAATGCTTGCATGTTGCATTGAGGGGGGAACACCGAATCCGGCAGGGAGTTCCAGATTCGTGTGGTTCGGTAAATGAAAGATTCTCTATATCGTCCGAAAGCGGGCTTCGGGGTATATTGGTGAGCATTCCTAGAGAGACGTTTATTACGGGAGAAATGTTGAAGGGGCGGAATGCAACTGGCTATTTCATCAGAGCATTTTTGGTGGTAGTAACGATAAAACAGGGAGAGGCAGGTAACATTCCTGCGGTGTTCCAGCGAGTCTAATGTTTTGGTAATGCTGGAGTCACCTATCAGTTTTATGGCTCGTTTTTGTATTCTGTCAAGTAGGTGCAGTGAGGTCTTGGAAGCACCGGACCAGACATGAGCGTTAAACTCTAATTTGGGGCGAATGAACGCCTTATAGATTGTAGCCGGATCTAATATTTCTTGCATCTGTATAAGAATCCTAGGCATTTCGCAGCATTCTTGGCGACACTGAATATACGGTCGCTTCAATTAAGATTGTGAGCAACACTCATACCCAGGATGGAAAGCTTTTCAGTTTCTGAGATGCAAGTGCCATTCATGGATAATGGCTGCGGGTTAGTTATACGCTTTAACGACAAGAGACAGCATTGTGTTTTGGATGCATTAAATTCCACTCTATTGTTTGTACCCCATTGGATAATGCTGTCGATATCGGAATTTAATGAGCTTAACATACGCTGCCGCTCATTATCTACAACCGAAGTGCAGGGTCGTAAGCTGGTGAACGAATGTGAGAAGCTGAGGGTACTGTCGTCAGCGAAGGAGTGAATTGGATTAGAAGTAACAGACAAGAGATCATTTATAAAAATAAGAAAGAGTGTCGGAGACAAAACGGAGCCCTGGGGAACACCGGCATTTACAAAGTGAGTATCAGACTTGAATCCGTCCAAAACAACTTGAATTGAACGATTCGAAAGGTAGCTTCTAATTCATTGAAAAAGAGACTCATCGATCTAACGACTAACGGACTTGAGATTCTGCACCTGGAATGTGAGGTCCCTTAACAGGCCGGGTGCAGGCGATCAATTGGAGCAAGCCTTCAACTGCTATAAAGCAGATATAACCGCACTCCAAGAAGTTCGATGGGATAGACCAGGCAAAAGACGGATGAAAAACTGCGACATCTACTACGGGAACTGCTACAAGGAGAACAAACATCGCCTATTCGGGTGCGGAGTCGCTATTCGAGGAAGACTCCGACAAAAAGTCTTAAGCTTCCGAGGTATAAGCGAACGCCTCATAACAATCCGCATCAAAGCTAAATTTGGAAACATTAGCTTAATATGCGCTCACGCCCCAACGGAAGAAAAAGACGATCGACTCAAAGAAGAATTCTACAATCTCCTAGATAGAACCTATGCCCGATGTCCTAGGAGATTTTAATGCAAAACTGGGCAAAGAGGACATATTTGAGTCGATCATAGGAAAGCATAGCACCACATCCGACAACGGACTTAGGCTAATCGATTTCCTAGCGGGGCGTAACCTCATTGTAGCAAGCACGCGATTTCCCCATCTCAACATCCACAAGGGTACCCTTGATCAATCGACCACTATTGATCACATTGCGATCGACGCCAGACACTCCTCCTGTATTCTCGACTTACGAACCTTCCGTGGGGCAAACATCGACTCGGACCACTATACCTTGTTGTAGCCAAGGTACGAATAAGGATATCAAGAATGCTTAGGAGTCGAGTAGGACTACGTACATTTGACGTCGGAAAGCTACAATCGCAAGAGACTGCCAGAATCTTTGGAGGATTTGGAAAGACCACTCCTGCAGACTGTACAACGGCGATGATAGACAAGATATCGCTGTTAGGCAGAAATAGCCATTCGTAATGGACGGCAATGTAACAGAATTCAGACCACTTATCGAGACTTAAGGCCTGTCTGCTGAGCTTTTTAAGGCGGCTGGAGATGAGCTCGTAAGGTGCATGCACCATCTCATTTGCAAGGTATGGAATGGAATCTCAGCATCGTTTGCCCAGTCCATAAGAAAGGAGACCCCTATAACTGCGCCAACTATAGGGGAATAAGTCTCCTTAACATCGCATATAAGATCTTCTTTGTCGTATCGTATGAACGCCTGAGACCGTTTGTGGATAACCTGATCGGCTCTTTTCAGTGTGGTTTCAGGCCAGGTAAATCCACAATAGACCAAATATTTACGCTACGGCAGATCTTGGAGAAGACCCAGGAATACCAAATCGACACTCACCACCTCTTCGTCGATTTCAAGGCTGCATATGACAGCGTGTATAGAGATGAGCTATACAAATCCATGTCTAGTTTTAACAAACCTGCCAAACTCGTCCGACTGTGCAGGATGACAATGGAGAATTCTAATGAGCAAACCGAGACCTTTGATGTTAAAAAAGGATTTGGGCAAGGTGACGCGCTGTCATGCAACTTTTTCAACATCGTGCTTGAACGATTGACGTGATTGGACGGACACAGCGAGACGTCAATGAGGTCTTTGTAAGCATTGAGGTAGAAGCGGCTAAGATGGGTCTCAAGGTTAATGAGGGTAAAACCAAATATCTGCTTTCATCTAAAAGAGACGGACAACACCGACGTATTGGCCAGAACGTCACCATGGGCGGATATAACTATGAAGTGGTCAAGGAATTCGTCTACCTTGGCTCACTGATGACCAGCGACAACACCAGCGCTGAGATAAAACGCAGAATCACTCTTGCCAACCGCTGTTTCTTTGGGCTCAAGAGGCAATTGAGAAGTAGAGCCCTCTCTCGGAAAACCAAGGTGACACTATATAAGACGTTGATCATCCCAGTCCTCCTTTACGGCGCAGAGGCTTGGACCTTAATAAAAGCGGATGAAG
Organism: Eumerus sabulonum; assembly: GCA_951905685.1. Classification (NCBI taxonomy): domain Eukaryota; kingdom Metazoa; phylum Arthropoda; class Insecta; order Diptera; family Syrphidae; genus Eumerus; species Eumerus sabulonum. The sequence continues at coordinate 181,767,149 of OX645060.1, forward strand.
ATGCCCTTGATCGTTTCGAGAGGAAAATTCTGCGCACTATCTACGGTCCCCGCCATGTAGAGCGCATGGAAAATACACTTCCGACCCGAAGAGTCTTCGAATCTACCCCAGAAGGAAGGCGCGGCAGAGGACGGCCGCATCAACGGTGGCGCACGCAGGTGGAAGGGGACCTTAACCAACTAGGCGTGCGGCGCTGGAAACAGCTGGCCAAAGACCGTACCAGCTGGAGATGCTTGTTGGTTGAGGCCCAGGTTCACCACGGACTAAAGCGCCACCTAAGTAAGTAAGTAAGTAGACTAACACAAGGGTGCGGCAATGGGTATATGCAAGTATGTTTAGGAATTAAAAGGTGTCTAGCTGGTTTCCTCCTACTTCTTTCGATACCGTTTCTCTATTTTCAAGGAAATAATTTCACTGGAAAATACTCATAGAAAATATTAGTTGTATTGACAGGGAAGAACAGAGATGTGCAAAATGTACGAAGATTTTGGAACGTGTGTACATTACGAAGGCAATGTTAAACGACGCTACAGTCCGCGCAAATTCATCTATAATTTTACATTTGTGTTAAGGGTTTCTTGTCCGGCAAATGATGGCCACGGCCAGATATTGGTTCAACATTGTTGATTAGTTAACCCCGTGTTTTGCATGGAATGCCAATTAGTTTTACTACAAGAGAAAGGGAGGTTGAAAAAATTGTAAGCTCATTGCTTGCGGTTAATCGGGCACGGATCAATTCGACGAAGTATTCGATAGACCTTGCTCCCAGCGTCATGGGCATGGGCTCGGACATACAGGGTAAAGTTGTTGATCGCTCTCAACCTGGCGAGATGCCAGCAACGATCCCTGTTTAAATGCCCGGGTCAAGATGACATACGGCCTCCTCGCGGCTTCCTCTGGATAGACTCTTCAACAACCGTTGGGAAGTGAACAAACGTATGCAGCGACAAAACCCCCGATCAGTATGGGGGTTGTGCGGCGGGCTAACAATCCGCCCACGTAAAAAAAAAACAAAAGATATGAATGAGCAAGAAGCCTCGGATACACGGACGGATACTGGACGACGACAATGCATGAAAAAGGAACACGATTTGCGAGTATGCTCCTGGAAACGGTATGATGAAGAAGAAAAATTGCGACATTTATTACAGATGTCACAAAAGATTGCACTTACTTGGATGCGGATTTGTCATGGGAAAACGGTTAAGGTCGAAGGTCATCGACTTTAAACCTATAAGTGATCGCCTGGCTGTGACCCACATCAGAGGCAGATTTTATAACATCAGCCTTATATGTGCACAGGCCCCACCCGACGAGGCTGAAGACCCTATCAAGGAGGACTTCTATGACCTCCTGGACAACGCCTACGGAGCTTGTCCGGAGTACGATGTTAAAATCGTGCTCGGGGACTTCAACGCCAAAATCGGTAAGGAGAACAAACTTGGCGGAGTGATCGGAAAGCACAGCCTCCACGATACAACAACAGATAACGGCTTCCGACTCACGGACTTCGCGACAACTCATAATGCGGTGATAATTAGCACAAGATTCCCTCGTAAGCGAATCCACACAGTAACCTGGCGATCTCCGGACGGTCGAACCGCCAACCAAATCGACCATGTGCTCATTGACGTAGGGCACTCGTCAAACATCCTGGATGTGCGAACATTCAGAGGGGCAAATGTCGACTCTGACCACTTCCTCGTACCAGCAGGATTCAGACCTCGACTGTCCAATGTCAGAAAGCTGCACCAGCCCACCAGGAGGAGGTTCGACATTGGGCGCCTGACTACACCGGAGGTTACCAGAGTCTACAGGGAGCAACTGAGCGAAAGACTCTACGGTATGCCTACGTTGAAAACAAATGCCAATAATATGTGGCAGCATTGCCGCTCAACCATTCAGAAAGTAGCCGAAACCACCTTAGGATACCTACCACCCCCGACAAGAAACCCGTGGTATGATGGCGAGTGTGAGCAGAAAAAGGCAGCAACCGACGAGGCGTACCAAAAGGCGCTGCAGAGGAAAACCAGGGCCGCGCAAGAAGAGTACCGAGCCAGAAGAAGGGAGGAGAAAAAACTACTGCGACAAAAGAAAATAATCTTCGCAGCCTCCCAGCTCAAGGATATCGAGGAGTCTAGTCTAAACATAAAATACGAGCCTTTTACAAGAAAGCCAAAGGCCTTGCAGGAGGCTTCAAAAAGGGCACCCTGGCTCATCGAAACTGCGAGGGTAATTTTGTCACCGACCGTGAATAGCGGATGTTTTTAAGCAGCAAGAGAGAGTGGTCATGATCGTTAAGCAGTGCCATTTTGCACCGCACTAATTGGCAGCTACCAGTGCTTCCGGCCCGGCAAATCGACTGTAGACCAAATTTTCACACTTCGACAAATCCTGGAAAAGACCAACGAGTTTCGAATCGATACACACCATCTTTTCATCGATTTCAAAGCCGCATACGACAGCATTCATCGTGAAGGACTGTTTGGTGCGATGGCCGAATTCGGGATCCCGGGAAAACTGATCCAATACGCGATGCACGGTGCAACTCGGTTCTAGGACTTCAGAACTGTTTGAAACATGCACCGGATTTCGGCAAGGAGATGCGCTGTCATGTGACTTCTTCAACCTGGTGCTGGAGCAGATAATGCGACGGGCAGGCGTCAACAGGGAAGGCACTATCTTCTACAAGTCCGTCCAGCTGCTAGGATACGCGGATGATATCGATATCATCGCGTGTTCTCGCCGTCGTATTGCGGAAGCATTCACGGCGATTGAAGAACAGGCGAAACGAGTTGGTCTTAAAGTCAATGAGGACAAGACGAAGTACATGCTGACAAGCAAAAACCAATCCGTCGCTCACCACCTGGGACAAAATATAACAATTGACAGCTACAATTTCGAGGTAGTTAAGGAGTTTGTCTACCTCGGGGCAAACGTAGATCCCACAAATGACACCACAGTGGAGATCCGGCATAGAATCGCCCTTGGCAACCGCTGCTACTTCGGGGTCAAAACTCCTCACTCGAAAGACCAAAGTCATGTTTTACAGAACGCTCATACTGCCAGTCTTGCTGTACGGAGCCGAAAGCTGGACGATAAGCAGGACGGCGGAGCTGATTCTTTCGAAAGAAAAATTCTGCGCCGGATATTTGGTCCTGTCTGTGAGGAAGGTGAATGGAGAAGAAGACGCAGCCGCGAACTCTACGAGACGTACAAAGATGTGGATGTAGTCCGGAAGGTTAAGATCCGTCGACTACACCGGCTCGGCCACATCGAACGCAAGGACACCAACGCTCCAGCTAAGAGGGTCTTCGAATCCGAGCCTCCAAGTAATCGCGGATGTAAGACATCTTGGTCTTGATAACTGGAATCAGCGTGCCCGGGACCGTCAAGGATGGAAGGCAGCTATAGCTCAGGCTCAGATCCTCCATGGATCGCTGGCCTGATAAGTAAGTAAATAAATTTTACGAAGAAGAATTTATATTAAACTTGTAAACAAGAAAGTTAGTAAGATTACTGGGCAATATGTTTAGTAAAAAGTGAGAGAACATTTTCAATACACTCCCAATTATTGTCAGATTATTTCGTTGACGAATAACAAATAGCCCGTACAAGTACAGAATATAATCTTATCAGACACGTTTCACATGATAAGGATTCTTAATCGATTAACTACTAAAGAGAGAAGAGGTTAAATTCTATCAAGACACGAACGACGCACACACGACGAGTGATATATGTATATAACAATTAATACAGACATAGAATTAGTAAAACGGGTATGATGTAAGAAGAATGGAAGAATGGAATGTGTGACAATTTAATGCATGCAAAGGCAATAAGAATAGACATAAGCATAGGCACGATTCAATTTTAAAAGGATACGATCTGTTCCAGGAAACAGTGTCCGACCCGTAAGTAGCTCAGCCATAATACAACCGACAGACCAGATGTCAACTGTTTGATTATAATGCATCCAATTGAGCATGATTTCGGGAGCACGATACCATCTGAAATGTGTAATGTGTATCGTTTGGATAAGCATATCTTCTGTAAAATACATATTTTTTTGTTTTTAACCTTGTTGCAACATAGCCGGTCATTTCGTTTTCCGTTGGACGCGCAAGACCAAAATCTAAAATTCTCAGCTCACAATCTTCATTCACTCCAAGATTGGACGGCTTTAAATCCTAAAAAAGAAAAAAGACAATACAAGGTTATGAGCAAAGCCCAGTATGTATATTCATTTCCTTAGCTTACTCTGTGTATAATGCCTGCGCTGTGAATATATTTCAATCCACGTAGGATCTGATATACCAAAAATTTAACGTGATCATCAGAGAGCCTCTGTGTTCGAATTATGTTATTTAGATCCGCGTCCATAAGATGTGTTACAAGGTAAACTTGCTGGAAGCTATCGATAGAGTTATCACCCGGATGGAAGACATCTAGCAGACCAATGACATTTTCATGATCCATGTGTTTAAGAAGTCGCAATTCGCGATAAGTACGCTTGGCATGTACGGCAGATTGAAATGGCCTCGCGAGCTTCTTAATGGCCACCTTCATGCCACTGTCTTTAACAACAGCTTTGCTAAAAGAGGAAATAAAAAAAAACATCGATTAGTTGCACGTTTAACGAAATATTCAAGTAGCGTTTGTATTTACGGACGGTATTTACTGGGCAGTGTGTTCCCGACAAATCAAAAACATTAGTTTACACGGTGTGAGCAATAATGGATGCTTTTCTTCTTTTTTTTATAGTTCGCACAGGTTCAAGAGTTACACTCTTATCATGTTTATCACTCGTAGATGTTCGTTCACTACTCTCCACAGGAGGTTGTCCTACATAGGATTCGATGTCAAGTTCTGTTCAATTGCGTTACTTGCGACCACTTCGCAATTAATGACTCCGAATTGGAGCATTAATATCAATCCAAACTAACGAAGTCAATAAAAATAATTGAGAATAACTGAAATGATCGAGTCATTTTTAAAAAACCGGCCAAGTGCGAGTCGGACTCGCGCACGAAGGGTTCCGTACCATCTGTATATATAAATATGAAAGAGACTATGTATGTTACCTCATCAGTCATCATATTAAATCACATTTTTTGTCTGATGACAGATCTTGGTTGCAGGCAGGTTATCGGCATATTACTTTGATAATCAAAAATCTTCATGATGAGATATAGTTGACCATCAAAGTGTCCATTGAATTCAAATCAATTATCTTACTTGACAGCAACGATGTGCAAAGATGAATAACAATAATGGGAAAAAGGTTTGCAGATAGGATTAATTCATCAAAGACACAAAAGAGATCAAAACCGGGAAGTTTGCTACTGGTTGTGGGATATTGTCGACTAACCTTAGTTCAGTATGTTGTATGGGAGCCCTCCTTAAATATTAATTTTGTTCTGTTTTTAGTACTTGTCGTGGTAGCGGCAACAGAAATACATCATCTGTGAAAATTTCAACTGTCTAACTATCACGGTTCATGAGATACTGCCTGGTGACAGACGGACGGACGGACAGCGAAGTCTTAGTAATAGGGTTCCGTTTTACCTTTGGGTACGGAACCCTAAAAAAGAATCCTTGCCGACCAAAATTTATTGTAATAATTATTGGACCTTACTCGTCCGACTGTGCAGGATGACAATGGAGAATTCTCGCTGCTCCATTAAGGTCGGTAATGAGCAAACCGATACCTTTGATGTTAAAAAAGGACTTAGGCAAGGTGACGCGCTGTCATGCAACTTTTTCAACATCGTGCTTGAAAAGATCGTGCAAGAGTCACTGGCCAACACAAGAGGTACGATTTATTTCAAGTCTACGCAATTGCCGACGACATTGACGTGATTGGACGGACACAGCGAGACGTCAACGAGGCCTTTGTAAGCATTGAGGTAGAAGCGGCTAAGATGGATCTCAAGGTTAATGAGGGTAAAACCAAATATCTGCTTTCATCCAAGTAATACGCACAACATCGACGTCTTGGTCAGAACGTCACCTTCGGCAGCAATATTTTTGAAGTAGTCGAGGACTTCGTCTACCTTGGCTCGATAGTGACAAGCAGCAACGACATCAGAGGTTTGGACCTTAACAAAAGCGGATGAAGATGCCCTTGGTCGTTTCAAGCGGAAATACGGTCCCGTTCCTTCAAACGGAGTATGGAGCAGAAGATTTAATGAAGAACTGTACGGGTTGTACGACGTCTACGGATACAGCGTCTAAGGTGACTAGGTGTAGAGCGCATGGAAAATACAGCTCCTCCGACCCGAAAAGTCTTCGAATCCACCCGGAAGGAAGGCGCGGCAGAGGACGGCCGCATCTACGGTTGCGCACACAGGTGGAAGAGGACCTGAAAACAGTTGGCCAAAGACTGCGCCAACTGGAGATGCTTGTTGGTTGTGGCGCAGGTTCACCACGGACTGTAGCGCCACCTAATAAGTAAGTAAGCGGCAGCTAAGGTGTTTAGAGATGAAATAAACATTGCTAGTACACTTCGTCTCTTGCTTAGGACACAATTATTATTTTTAGATCAAACCAAAGAGATTCTTTTTCTTTCTTTTGGTGGCGTTACAGCCCATGAAGGACCTGAGCCGAGCTTCTCTCAATCACCCATGTTGTGTGTGATTTATTTTTCCCATAGGTGAAAGGGACCTACAGTTTATTGCCGGTTCCGAACGGCGTGAGTCGAGAAGCTTTTTCAAGGGAAGTATACTACGGAAGCTTTCGCCAGTACCCCGCCGAGGAGGGACGCCGCGAAATAAACATTCGATGGCGTTGGTGATATCGGGATGCGAACTCGCTCATCGTGCATCAGAGTCCAACATATGTACTAACGACTGCGCCACGGTGCCCACAAATAGATTCATAATATTTGTTAAAAAAGGAAATCCATTCTTTTAGCATACATAGAAGGTTTTATTTAGCATTGTTAGAATGACAGGATTTAGGTCCAATATGGTATAATTAGTTCAATAACTTGTTGTCATAGTGAGGGTAATTACATTAGGCTTCTCTCATAGAAGCTCATGACCCTATCGGTAAAAAAAACTGGAACAGATGTTTTTCACAAGTCTTTCTCTCTTGACGATTTTTTTATCCAGGGAAATCGTACGACAGGAACAGGCGATAATCACTTTGGGAAGCTCCCGAAGCTTGCTGGCGTCGTTCTGAAAGAACACAGTGCATCTCCAATCGGCTAAAACTGGCCGAATTAAAGTTTTGCGGTAGGGTAGCAGCAGTAGATGATTCCCTACCAATCACATCAAACACACAGCAAAACTTTCCTGGCCACCAATCCAGGCTTACCGCGATTCGATCGCGACCGTCTTCACTTGATATCGTCGCAAGTGATCCTCTATTCATCATCAGATGTCATCAACTTTAGAAATGGTTTGATTTTATTGCGATTCACAGATAAAAACTCGTGCGGCATCCATACATCAAACTTCTTTTTGCACCCAGTCTTATTCAAATGATTTTTTGTGCAATCGAAACAGTTTTAATAAAAATGCGTAACGCGATTCGCATCGCAAGGGTTGCTTTCAAGGGCTTTACGACACGTTTTATTATACTCTTCTCTAGGGTATACACAAGCCTATAAGGTCTGACGTTCTTACCGAGTAAGGGCTGAGCTAGAAGTGTAAGATGTTTCCAGTATAAATCCATCTTCGTATTTATTTTACAGCCATTCATAGCGAATGTTTTTTTTTTTTTTGTTTTTATATCAGCAATGGGCCACGTAAAGTGTGTTAATTAACTAGAGCGACATTTATTACAGCTGTCACAAAAGATTGCACTTGCTGGGATGTGGATTTGTCGTCGGAAAGCGGTTAAGGTCGAAGGTCATCGACTTTAAATCTATAAGTGATCGCCTGGCTGTGATCCGCATCAGAGGCAGATTCAGCCTTATACTATGTGCACACTCCCCTACCGACGAGGCTGAAGACTCTATCAAGGAGGACTTCTATAACCTCCTGGACAACACCTACCGAGCTTGTCCGGAGTACGATGTTAAAATCGTGCTCGGAGACTTCAACGCCAAAATCGGTAAGGAGAACACGCTTGGCGGAGTGATTGGGAAGCACAGCCTCCACAATACGGCTTCCGACTCACGGACTTTGCGACAGCTCGCAATGCGGTGATAAGTAGCACAAGATTCCCTCGTAAGCGAATCCACACAGCAAACTGGCAATCTCCGGACGATCGAACCGCCAACCAAATCGACCATGTGCTCATTGACGCAAGGCACTCGTCAAACATCCTGGATGTGTGAACATTCAGAGGGGCAAATGTCGACTCTGACCACTTCTTCGTAGCAGCAAGATTCAGAGCCCATCAGGAGGAGGTTCGATATTGGGCGCCTGAGCACACCGGAGGTTGCCAGGGTCTACAGGGAGCAGCTGAGCGAAAGACTCTACGGTATGCCTACGTCGAACACAAATGCCAATAATATGTGGCTGCATTGCCGCTCAGCCATTCAGGAAGTAGCCGAAACCACCTTAGGGTACCTACCGACCCCGACAAGAAACCCGCGGTATGATGACGAGTGTGAGCAGAAAAAGGCAGCAACCGACGAGGCGTACCAAAAGGCGCTGCAGAGGAAAACCAGGGCAGCGCAAGAAGAGTACCAAGCCAGAAGAAGGGAGGAGAAAAAACTACTGCGACAAAAGAAAAGAATCTTCGCAGCCTCCCAGCTCAATGATATCGAGGAGTCTAGGGATAAGCATAAAAGCCTTTTACAAGAAGGCCAAAGGCCTTGCAGGAGGCTTCAAAAAGGGCACCCAGGCTCTTCGAAAGTGCGAGGGTAATCTTGTCACCGACCCGCAGGGAATAGCCGATGTATTTAAGCAGCATTTCCAGCAGCTGCTTAACGAGCATGACCAAGAGAGAGTGGTAGGGACCGAGGAAATCCCAACTCCAGCCGCTGAAGTAGTCCTCCCACCCAGCATCGAAGAAGTCGGCAGAGTTATTCAGAAGCTGAAGAATAACAAGGCCGCAGGCTCAGATGGCTTGCCATCAGAGCTCATCAAGGCTGGCGGCGATGATCTGGTAGGGAGCATGCACCAGATCATCTGCAGAATTTGGGAAGACGAAAGCATGCTCAACGACTGGAATACCAGCTCTATCCACAAAAAGGGCGATCCTACCTTTTGCAAGAACTATAGAGGTATATCCCTGCTCAATGTCGCATACAAGATCCTGTCCAGCGTATTGTATGAACGTCTAAAGCCATTTTGCACCGCACTAATCGGCAGCTACCAGTGCGGCTTCCGGCCCGGCAAATCGACTGTAGACCAAATTTTCACACTTCGACAAATCCTGGAAAAGCCCACCGAGTTTCGAATCGATACACACCATCTTTTCATCGATTTCAAAGCCGCATACGACAGCATTCATCGTGAAGGTGCGATGGCCGAATTCGGGATCCCGTGAAAACTGATCCAATATGCGATGCACCGTGCAACTCGGTTCTAGGACTTCGGAACCGTTTGAAACATTCACCGGATTTCGGCTTTCATGTGACTTCTTCAACCTGGTGCTGGAGCAGATAATGCGACGGGCAGGCGTCAACAGGGAAGGCACTATCTTCTGCAAGTCCGTCCAGCTGCTAGAATACGCGGATGATATCGATATCATCGCGTGTTCTCGCCGTGGCATTGCGGAAGCATTCACGGCGATTGAAGAACAGGCGAAACGAGTTGGTCTTAAGATCAATGAGGACAAAACGAAATACATGCAGTCAAGCAAAAACCAATCCGGTTCTCACCACCTGGGACAAAATATAACAATTGACAGTTACAATTTCGAGGTAGTTAAGGAGTTTGTCTACCTCGGGCAAACGTAAATTCCACAAATGACACGACAGTGGAGATCCGGCATAGAATCGCCCTTGGCAACCGCTGCTACTTCGGCTTGTCCAAACAACTGGGGTCAAAACTCCTCACTCAAAAGACCAAAATCATGCTTTACAGAACGCTCATACTGCCAGTCTTGCTGTACGGAGCCGAAAGTTGGACGATAAGCAGGACGGTGGAGTTGATTTTGGGTTCTTTCGAAAGAAAAATTCTGTGCCGGATATTTGGTCCTGTCTATGAGGAAGGTGAATGGAGAAGAAGACACAACCGCGAACTCTACGAGCTGTACAAAGATGTGGATGTAGTCCGGAAGGCAAAGATCCGTCGACTACACTGGCTCGGCCACATCGAGCGCACGGACACCAACGCTCCAGCTAAGAGGGTCTTCGACTCCGAGCCTCCTGGTTCGAGAAGAAGAGGAAGACCGAACCTCCGGTATAAAGACCAAGTAATCGCGGATGTAAGACATCTTGGTCTTGATAACTGGAAGCAGCGTGCCCGGGGCCGTCAAGGATGGAAGGCAGCTATAGCTCAGGCTCAGTAAGAAGACTATGTATAGTCGGGGGCGCCGTGGCGCAGTGGTTAGTGTGTTGGACTCTGGCACACGATGAGCGAGTTCGGATCCCGATAACACCAACGCCATCGAATGTTTATTTCGCGACGTTCCTCGTCGGCGGGGTACTGGCAAAACCCCCCGTAGTAAACTTGCCATGAAAAAGCTTCTCGACTCACGCCGCTCGGAATCGGCATTAAACTGTAGGTCCCTTACATGGGTGATTGAGAGAAGCTTGGCTCTGCTCCTTCATGGGCTGTAACGCCACCAAAAGAAGAAAGAAGACTATAACCCTTCTCTCCTTTGTTACTCGCACTTAGTGCTAAGCGTTAAAAAAATCAATCGTGAAAAACTTAGTCATAAAACAAAATTAAAAATAAAAGAAAACATTTACGCTACGAAATATATAACTTAATCTGATTGTGATGACATCATTCAAGCGTTTTTGAAGAATAAAATTGAAGCTAAATGTGAATGGACACGAACGTTACCAAGAAGTTATTTTATTCTTTGGTTTATACTATATATGGCAGCTGGTTCTCCCACACTGTACATTTTCGAATCAAAGCGTTTCTTAATTACATAATGATGATGATTACATAATGATTATTTATATGACTGTGGTGGTGATGATAGCCTTCCATGGTAAAATGCCCTTTTGGACTCTGCAATTCACCATCAGTGTTTCAGAGGTTCATCAACACGGTGTTCCTCGATTTGGTGCGCAAGGGATATGTTTCGATTTATATGGACGACCTAATAATACCTAGCAAGACAGAGGAAGACAACCTAGAAAAGTTGCGAGTCGTGCTAAGAGTGGCTGAGGAGCATGGAATGTGTATAAAGTGGGGCAAGTGTTCGTTTATGAAGCGGTCAGTAGAGTTTCTGGGTCATGTCATCGGACAGGGCGAAATACGACCATCAAGTGAAGAAGATAAAAGCAGTCAAAGGATTTCCCGAACCTAACAGCATAAAAGCCATCCAAAGTTTCTCGGGATTAAGCGGATTTTTCCAGAAATTTGTTCCAAATTACTCGGGACTCGCCAAGCCGTTGTCAGACCTCCTCAAGAAGAATGCAGTATTCACCACGGGAGCAGATGAGAAGTTGGCATTCCAAACGCTAAAAAACATTTTGTGCGGTGAACCGGTCCTCAAGCTGTTTAATCCAGAGTTGGAGACAGAGCTGCATACGGATGCGAGTTTCCTGGGATACGGAGGAGTACTGATGCAGAAACATGACGTAAGTTTTCACCCAGTATTTTATATTAGTTTTAAAGCAACGGAGGCCGAGAAAAATTACACCAGTTACGAGCACGAGGTGCTAGCGATTATTAAATGTCTACGGAAGCTGAGGGTATACCTGCTTGGTCTGAGGTTCAGAATTGTAACTGATTGCAAGGCGTTCCAAGCGACAATGTGTAAAAGGGATCTTTGTCCGAGAGTGGCACGGTGGGCCATTATGTTACAGGAGTATGATTGCGAGGTCATTCATCGTTCAGGAAGTGCTATGCGTCATGTCGTGGCACTTAGCCGATACCCAACCGTCTTAAAGATCGAAGACGGCATTCTACATCAAGTGCGAAGAGCTCAGGAGCAAGACGAACACTATAAGCTTGTGTCACAGGTTCTTCGAGAAACGCCGTACCAAGAATATGAAATCCATCATGGGATCTTGTACAAGTTCGTTGAAGGAAGCCAGCGTTTGGTAGTACCAAAGTCGATGCAGCGAGAAGTCTTAAGGACTATCCACGAACAAGGGCATTTCGGACCAAAGAAGATGGAAGCAGTAGCGAAAAGAGATTACTTCATGCCACGAACGGCAGAAAAAATACAGGCAGTGGTATCAAATTGCATAGTTTGTATACTGGCCACAAAGAAGTTGGGGAAGCAAGAGGGATTTCTAAACCCTATCGATAAAAGCGATATGCCGCTACATACCTATAACATAGATCATCTGGGCCCAATGCCCGCTAAGAACTATAAGTATCTCTTCGTAATCGTCGACGCATTTTCGAAATTTGTATGGCTGTATCCAGTAAAAGCAACTACTAGTGAAGAGGTTATCAAAAGGATGGAGTCACTGGCTGATACGTTTGGAGATCCTTATCGCGTTGTGTCTGAAAGGGGAGCGGCGTTCACGTCAAATAGTTTTCGCCATTTCTGTGAAGATCATGGAATCCGACATGTGCTGGTAACTACCAGAGTCGCTCGGGGAAACGGGCAGGTGGAACGGATAAATAGAACCATAGTCGAAGTTCTAACAAATCTGTCTATCGAAGATCCAATGAAGTGGTACAAGCACGTACCAAAACTGCAGCAAGTGTTGAACAGCTCTATTAGCCGCAGTACCAACAAGACTCCTTTTGAAGTTCTTTTTGGAGTTCCATGCCGGAGACAGACCGACCTAAATCTGTCTAGAATGCTGGAGGAAGCCGCCTGAGAAGAATTTATCGGTGAATGTGAGGAGCTACGACGGGAAGCTAAGGAGCAAATAGGCCGTATGTATGTATGTATGTTGGCGTTACAGTCCATGAAGAACCTGAGCCGAGCTTCTCTCAATCACCCATGTTGTGTGTGATTTCATTTTCACATAGGTGAAAGGGACCTACAGTTTTATTGCCGGTTCCGAACGGCGAATTTCGAGAAGCTTTTCATGACAATTTTACTACAGGGGGTTTTGTCAGAACCCCGCTGAGGAGAAACACCGTGAAAAACACGTTCGATGACATGGCTGTGTCGGGATTCGATCCCGAGTCATCGGCGTCAGAGGCCAACACACTACCCACTGCGCCACGGCGCTCTCAAATAGGCCGTATGCAGCAGGAAAACCGAAGGTGCTACGATCGGAAACGAAAAGAGGCCAGAAAATAACAAGTTCAAGATCTGGTGGCCATCCAACGGACGCAATTTGGCGCAGGACTCAAAGCCCATGGGAAGTTCATGGGACCGTACGAGGTCACGAAGGTGAAGAGAAATTATCGCTACGAAGTGCGAAAGGTAGGGCAACATGAAGGTCCAAATGTCACATCCACTGCAGCAGACTTTATGAAGCCATGGGGTCAGAAGTGGGACGACGACGAAGAAGATGAGGATGCAGACGAGGTGGTCGACCCCGAAGAGTGTATCTAAATCGGCTGAGGGCAGCCGACAACCCAGGATGGCCGAGTGTAGGAATATCAGCCACGATACCAGATAAGTTGCTTTGCGTTTGTTTATTTTCTTCTATTTCTAGGTCGGCGCTGCCGCTATGCAGACATTCTCTGGCGTCGGGTTCCGTTTGGTGCAAGTGATTCGCTGCCCGCATGCGATGGCATTGCATTTCACCGGTCGCCACAAGCAGCCGAATGCGACTCGGGTGACGTGCATAAAAACGAAGCACCGTGCATGCGGAGGCGAATTTCTTGGAAATCAGCGGAGCGAAAATGACACTGAAAAGAATTGCCCCGATTGTCGCTGGTATATGCGGCGCGGGCTGGGTCATATCGCTGATAAGTGGAATGACGACATGGAGAGGAATGCTGACCACGCCGAATGCACGGGAATGGCTGGGAGAGGCGACACGATGGTGGCGGCGTTGGCTTGGAGGGGGAAGACGAAGGCTCGATGGCAGAAGACGACAACTTGACGGGAGAAGACGGCAGTTCCTCGCTGGTTGGCCACTCGGGCGGTTGGCACCTCGGCTTTGTTAACTTGATCTTGTAAATCGTGTAATCTTTGTGAACTTAATATTGTATTTAATAAACGTAATCAATATACTTTAATTTTGTTTTTACTTGAATCTTCCTAATTCCTACTTGTATGTAATGTAGGGGGATTTAGTGGAGTAGGGATTCGAGAATTCCTTAGACCAACGTTTTATAAAACCAAGGGCAGAATTAGATTTGTGTATGATATGATTGATGTGGGGGAGAAAGTTTAGCTCTCTGTCACATATGATACCTAGGTCGCGTATGAAGGAGACGTGGGGTACCGGCGCGTTAAGTAGATAGTATGTTCTAGGAGCAGAGGGAAAGCGTTACCGAGAGAACGTAACGAACTGGCGCCGATGTTGAATTCCAGGTTGTTGTTATCACACCAATTACCGAAGGATACGAGTTGCTTTGGAGTGCAAGCGAGTATGCAGGAGTTGATATAGTCTTGCTGATTTTCATGTCGCCTGCATATATTGACAAATGGGAATCTTTTAAGATAAGATCGACGTCGTTAACAGCGAGGACAAATATTAATGGGCCGAGATGACTACCTTGCGGAACACCGGAAGAGGCAATGATGGGGTCAGATATAGAGTTTCTAAAAAATATTCTATATTGGCGATTCTCAAGGTACGATTTAAGCCATGACATGATTTGGGGCGGGAAGCCTAAAGCATCTAATTTAAAATAAATTAATGTATGGCTTAACTTATCGAATGCTTTACTAAGGTCTGTAGTGATAACATCTACCCCGTTGCCTTGCTCTAGAGTTAGAAGTATTTTGGAGGCAAATTCGGTAAGGTTGGTTGTGGTAGATCTGCCTTTTAAGAAACCATGCTGCCGGGTGGAGAAGATGGATTTGCAGTGGTAGTACATTGAGTTATACACAACGGACTCGAGGGGCTTAGGGATAGCGGACAATTGGGACCCTTTTTGTGAGTGGGGACGATTTAAGAATTTTCCCAAATGGTTGGAAAGGAAGCTTGATGAAGTGAAAGGCGAAAGAGAATGGAAAGAGGTTATCAGACGGAAACGATACATTTCTTGAGGAGAATGGCTGAGAGACCATCGGGACCCGGAGAGAAGTCATCTTTAAGTTGGTTTAGCTTGTGGTGAACCAAGTCCTCATTGATATCAATTACGGAGAGCGATGTCTGAGAGCAGTTATTCATATAGCTGAAAAATACAGGGTCGGGTTTATGACTGAAGTCGCTAAATGATAGGCTAAAGAATGAGGCAAAAGGGTTCGCGATAATTTTGGGGTCGTCGGAGGTAGTGTTGTTCCATTTGAGAGTGGAAGGGACCCCATCTGATTTATTTTTTTTTTTTTTTTTGAGGTCGATGAATTGGTAGAAGCGTCTAGGATCAGTAATAAGGGACGTCTGCATTCTTTGAAGATATGAGTTGTAGAGGGTGTCACAGAGGATAGAGAAGCGTTGGGAGGCTTTTTGGTACTTCGCATAATCAGAGGGGGAATTTGACGTTAAAAAACTTCTTCCAAAGTTTATTTCTCGTATCCTTGTTATACCAGACAGGTGTTGAGAAACAATTTTTTCGAGGGACGTAAGGAACAAATTGGATTATGCAGTTAAAGAGAGCAGTGTAGAAAAAGTCCAATGCGATGGCAATAGGCGTGTTTTCGCTCAAAAGTGGCTAAAGTCTATGTCGTTAACTTTCGTGTTGTGAAGCTTTCTATACATTTTAATGTCATTGCTCTACTGTGACGCACCAAGCTCCAAAAATTTGAAAAATATTCATTTCGTTGGTTGCAATACTAAAAATCAATTAGCACGCTGAAATGGTCCCGCCATTTATGGTAACGAACCGTCCTTTCGACCTCGTCGTTTGTCAATACTTTTTGCTGAATATTTGCAACTCAGGATCTTTGCTGCACCAATAACAAAACCGTATTAACGACTTTTTATCAGGTAAACTCAAGTTGTGTAATCCAAATTCAAAACAGAAGCACAATCCGTAAGAACAATATCTTCAGCAGTCAAAACACAATAAAAGAGTTTAAACGGCAACTGGAATAACGACTGTTTATAACGACGGAAGATAATGCTTGTAGTATATAGCTATTCTGGAAAATTGAAAGGTTACTAAGGTAAATGTCAATACACAAATACCATCGAACCTCCTAAAGGCTCGAATGTTAGTTTCCAAACAAAGCAAGACTTCTCCAGGGGATGGTTAGTACAATTACTCTAACATATTAACTCGACTATTTGGACGAAGTTACAATTGTCAAAGACAATTTGGGAAACAAGATGTACGTGTAGGAACTCGTTTGATCTCCGCTAATGCTAGTTCAGAGAAACGTCAAATTAGAAGGACTATCTGACTTTTTATTACCTATGACGCTCTGTTAAGAGAGAACGGAGAGTAATCAGAACACCAGTATTGTGAGATTAAGCATCAATTTAAGTAATGTATCAATGAATTATAACTTTTTGAATTCCGGGCACATTTGTCGTCCAACCACGGTTGTCAAGCAAATCGCAACGACAAATCGTTCAATGTGAACCGCGCTTAATAAATTTTTACTTAAAAAATTGATGAAAATTGGTTTTTTGTACAGTAGAGCAAGCAATATGTTAGAAGAAAAAAAATTGCATATGTTTTGCACAATACTGTATACATATGTAATGAGAGTGGCAGACGACTGTTTTGTTCGAGTATTCGACATGAATATTTTAAGGCGACTAAGGTAGGTATGTATGTATATGCATATGGAAGTGGTTGCTGCCTTGTAAAAACCAAAACAAACAAACACTATCCAATGACCGGAACAGTAAACAACCTGGTCCCCCCAACCACAGAATAACATTAACCACGTGTGTCTCTTCAATTCACTTTTTTTCCAGGATTTTAGCCTTCAAATCCTTTATATCACCTTCACCTGAACGTAATTTACCTCTTAAACCTGATTTGTTTAATTTCCCTCAAGCGTTCATCGGCAGCACTTGAAATTCCCTAGGGCTTACATAGAACCATTTATTTATAAGCATCTGCCATTATGAATCAGTAATTGACCTTCGCACCGCAAGTCAATAGATGAACAGAAGTTCATCGCTCACAACCCATTAACAAAATTATGTACGTATCTATGTATATACCTGTTCCCGGCCATAGTCAGCCATACATAAGCCTCAAATGCTCGGCCAACCGACCAGTATGTACATAGTACATATGTATGTATGTACATACATATATGCCTTCGCCACTTAATATAAAAATCTCTATTCTTCTGCCGCATAATACTCGCTCGGAATCGAAGAGTGAAAACAATAAAAACACCTGAAGCCGACACGAAATCATATTGCTGGCATACCTACCTCGCAGCAGTATGCTCGTAAAACTACGTACATACGAGTGTGAGGCTCTCGACAATCAAGGTCAATGGGAATGAAAGTAAAAGCATACCTAGCTACCGTGAGTTATTTATCTACCCCTGACTGAGTGGTCGACAACAAATCAAATGTCGTCAATGTAATCATGTTCGCATATCCTAACATTATCTGGATGTTAGTTACGCTTTTACAAGAAGGGCATAACAACTTACTTATCGTACCTCCTAATCTGCCACCTGCCTTTTGCCTTTCGCCAAACGTACAGAAAATCTACAATCCAGACGATCTGTCTCATTTGCACGACAATTCTTTGAGGCTGAAGCTAGGGCGGCAATTTTGAAATGTTTTAGTTGATAAGTTTTCAATTTTCTGATAAACCAACCACCCAGTAGACTGCATACTAAAGCACATTTTCTACAGCACACTACTGCGACCATATCTAATCAAGCACAATTCGATACAAATACCGATGTTGATCTCACCAATCCAATGCCATTGTCAGCGACGCACGACACCCACTCGTAAAGCTAAAGACCTGTATTTTAACGAGTCACACGACGTGTACCTGCCCGATCAAATGCACAATTGTGGATAACTTCCATATGAACATATCCCCAAGAAAGCAGTCAAGACTGGGTGACATTACACACGATGTACATACAAAGTGAGGAAAATGCGGAAACGCTTCTACTTTCTTACATATTTCAAATAAGATTATTTCTATTTATAAAACCAACAGAGAAGAAGTGTGTCTTGAGAAGAAGAGATAATTGAATATTTTAGATTACTCAAGACATTTTTTTCTTACGAATACACCAATGAGAAGTATCAGAATCTGAGAATCTCTTTGCTTTTGTTTTATATACATACGTCGTACATATATATTCGCTAATTAGAAGCAGGTACAATGTGTGAATTTACCAAACTTGTCCGTAGGCTCCGGAGCCAACTGGTTGCAGTTGTTGGTATCGGTCTGGTATTTCCCATTCCGTGCGATTAATGTCGATTTTGTGGAAGTTTTTGGCCATTTTGTCTTCAATTCTGCTGCAGTTGGTTGTCTTTTTTAATTCGTCACGGAATTCTGATGAAATTGAGGGTTATTTTTCGGGATGTTTAGGGTTATTATCACGATGGAGGACTATATTTGATTATCCCGAGATGTACGCAACCACCCGCACAATTATAATTTCAGGAACTGGTGAATTAGGAAAAATTCCAACTTGACTTTGACATTGACTTGTCGGATGACAGCACGAATGACAGTTCATCTGGTTTGGACATTGACTAGTTTTCTATGTTTTCGACTTAGTGATGGGCACTAGTTTTAATACAATGAACACAAATGTGTTAAAGTTATGATTTTATATTAGAGCTCTCGATTTCAAGCGTGTATTTAATCACACGTGAACTCGAGAGGGCATGGGCTCGGACATACAGGGTAAAGTTGCTGATTGCTCTCAACCTGGCGAGATGCCAGCAACGATCCCTGTTTAAATGCCCGGGTCAAGTTGACATACGGCCTCCTCGCGGCGCCCTCTGGATAGCCTCTTCAACAACCGTTGGGACCCCGACCAGAATGGCGGTTGTGCGGCGGGCTAACAATCCGCCCACGTAAAAAGACTTAAAGTTATGAATGAGCAAGATGCCTCGGATACATGGACGGATACTCGACGACAACGCACGAAAAAGGAACACGATTTGCGATTTGGAATGTCAGAACCCTGTACACTCCCGGAGCTGCTCATAAACTAGAAGGAATCCTCACGCAGTACAAGGCGGATATTACTGCGGTCCAGGAAATACGCTGGATAGGAAACGGTATGATTAGGAAGAAAAATTGCGACATTTATTACAGCTGTCACAAAAGGTTGCACTTACTGGGATGCGGATTTGTCGTGGGAAAGCGGTTGAGGTCGAATGTCATCGACTTTAAACCTATAAGTGATCGCCTGGCTGTGATCCGCATCAGAGGCAGATTTTATAACATCAGCCTTATGTGTGCACACGCCTCTACCGACGAGGCTGAAGACCCTATCAAGGAGGACTTCTATGACCTCCTGGACAACGCCTACGGAGCTTGTCCGGAGTACGATGTAAAAATCGTGCTCGGGGACTTCAACGCCTAAGACGGTAAGGAAAACACCCTTGGCGGTGTGATCGGAATGCACAGCCGCCACGATACAACAACAGATAACGGCTTCCGACTCGCTGACTTTGCGACAGCTCGTAATGCGGTGATAAGTAGCACAAGAATCCCTCGCAAGCGAATCCACACAGCAACCTGGCGATCTCCGGACGGTCGAACCGCCAACCAAATCGACCATGTGCTCATTGACGCACTCGTCAAACATCCTGGATGTGCGAACATTCAGAGAGGCAAATGTCGACTCTGACCACTTCCTCGTAGCAGCAAGATTCAGAGCTCGACTGTCCAATGTCAGAAAGCTGCACCAGCCCATCAGGAGGAGGTTCGACATTGGGCGCCTGAGCACAACGGAGGTTACCAGAGTCTACAGGGAACACAAATGCCAATAATATGTGGCTGCATTCTCGCTCAGCCATTCAGGAAGTAGCCGAAACCACCTTAGGGTACCTACCACCCCCGACAAGAAATCCGTGGTATGATGGCGAGTGTGAGCAGAAAAAGACAGCAACCGACGAGGCGTCCCAAAAGGCGCTGCAGAGGAAAACCAGGGCAGCGCAAGAAGAGTACTGAGTAAGATGGCTAGGCCATCTAAAGCGAATGGACACCACAGCTCAGCCCGGAGAGTCTTTGAATCCAACCCCGAGGGACGAAGAAACAGAGGACGGCGGCACTTAAGATGGCGCACACTGGTGGAAGCCAACTGGGTGGGCGGAAATGGATAAGCCTAGCAAAAGATTGTGCTAGTTGAAGGGGCTCGTTGGTTGAGGGCCAGGTTCATCCCGAGCTGTAGCGCCCGTTACGAATAAGAAGAAGAGTATGAAGCTGAAGGTTACCATAATTTAATTTTTAGCTGCAAGAGAGCATTCCAAACTTTGACAACGAAATGCGAACATAACCGTCGGTTCGTGTCCGCAACATTGCCCTCCTCCTAAACTTGTTCGTCCTCGAACAAGCGATTTGATCATTCTCCGCAGTAAGGCGCTAATCTCTCCAAGTGGACAATCTTACACTTCGTCCGTCTGTTTCCCGTCTGCTGTATTCGATATACCACGTCGTTGAGATTCTTGATGACCCAGGCTAATTGCAATTTGGGGCACAAGTCTTTTTTTCGATGTGGATTGTACAGCAATACCAATTGTCCTGGCTCGAATCCAGAAGTGTTCGCCCTTAAGTCATATCTCACCTTCATTTTATCACTGACCAAGTTCAGTCTAATGGATAGAGTTCAGCTGCTCCTTCTTTTCGGTTACGAAGTCCACCTTAACGCTAGTTGTCGATAGTACCACGTCGAACTTCAGATCCGAGGGAAGTCGGAGGTCAGTTCCAAATATGGCTTCAGCTAGTGTTATCGCCGTTGAATTGTGCTGCGTCGATCGATACGCCATTAAGAAAAGGGGAAGACGTTCATCCCAGTCCTTCTGATCTCCAACGATGACTGTTCTTAAATATTCCTCCATCTTCCGGTTGAACCTTTCGCTCATGCCATCAGATTGTGTTCCCTCCTTGGTCTGAGTGCAGTTCCAGCAGCATAACGCGCAACCCTGTTTTTCATGAATGCATCCGAAATAATTTTGGCTTCTTGGTTCGGTATGCAAAACACTTCAGATCATTTGCTGAAGTAGTCGATCACCACCAGCGCGTATTAGTTTCCAGCGTTGCTGTTTGGGAATGGGCCTGCAATGTCCATGGCAATACGCTCGAAGATTGTACTGCTGCATATATCCTCGGGTTTTCCTAAGTGGTCCCTTTGCCATCAAACACATGTTCATAACTGAAAATGAAATTTGTAACCGATTCATTGCATCCTACCCAGTAGAAACGTCTCTTAATCTTTTCTACAGTCTTGTAGAAAAGATGACCCCCGCTTGGTCCCTCGTGGTATTCTCGGATGAACTAGTCGATTTGTCCGTTTGGAACACGTTGGTCGAAAATCTCATTCTTGGTGATCGATAATGACTGCCGACTGGTCGTTATCTTCTCGCTGCTTCCTTCCGATCTTCTCGACAGTCCAGGAATCCTGTTGTAGCACATGGAAACGGCGGATGTTGGCTTCCGCACGTGAACAATATTTGCATTCAACGTCGCAAGGTCGCCTCGGCAAGGCTTCCGCGTTTCCATGACTGCTTCCCTTCCGGTGTTCGATACTGAAATCATAACTCTGGATTCTCTTTATCCATCTAGCAAGTTGGCCTTCCGGATTTTTGTACTACAGCAGCCACCTCAACGCTGCGTGGTTCGCCCTAAGAAGAAATGCTTAGACAAAGATATATTTGTGGAATTGCTTGACACAGTCAACCACGGCTAAAAGCTCCCTCCCAGTTACACAGTAGTTCCTCTCCGGCTTCGATGGGATCCTACTGTAATAGGGCATTCAAAATAAACTTTTCTGCCGGCACCATCGTCATTGAATGTTTATTTCGCTGCGTCCCTCCTCGGTATTGGCAAAACCCATCGTAGTCTTATTTGCCATGAAAAACCTTCTCGACTCAAGCTGTTTGGAATCGGCATTGAACTGTAAGTTTCTTTCACCTGTGTGAAGAATAAATCCCACACAACATGAGTGATTGAGAGAAACTTGGCTCTGGTCCTTCATGGGCTCTAATGTCACCAAAGAAAGAAACAAATGTGTTAAAAGTAAAATAAAACTAAACGAATATGTGCAAAATATTTGAAATTGTTTTTGAATTTTAACGTAGTAATGGGAAAACGTTCCTAACATTTTGATAAGCTCCAAGGTAAGAAACTTTATATTGACAATTCATAACTTTGACACGATTTGTCAAATAAGTTAAAGAAAGTGAAGGTTTTGCCAGTTTCTTGAAATCTAAGAATTCCGCGTTAAAATATAATTTGTCGGAAAAAATAGTATAAAACAAGAATTGCTTGATTGTGTTTGTTTAATGGAATCTTCCTCCGAAGGCAATGTCTCGTGGCGTGGATGTTCCATGGACGAAATCTATCGTTATCTGAATGAATTCGAGTTAGATCATTTTCCTCCCGTCCGTCCTTCCGAAAACGACACTGTCTTGTATCATTTTCCAATCCGATGTGAAGACTGTGAAGCTCCAAGACCACTCAAAGGGCAAGATCGATGGGATTCCAACCATGTTCGATTGCCCTGCTCAAATAAAAGTCAATATCCAATTGTTGGCCCCCACGGCAATGTCACTGTCGAGCGCCGTTGGCGAATGGTTGAGCAGGCCTTAATGCGACCGATAAAAACAAGTAAAGAATTAGAATCTGCCATTCTCTCCTACAACACAAAATATCGTGATATATGGAATTTTCATTCGTTGCATAAGCTCTTCGAAGAAGAACTAGATGAGTCGGAAGCCGAAACGTTCTTCGAAGAATTATTGCCAAAAATAATTCATCTAGCCCTGCGCTTACCATCCATTGTACAGTCTGGTATACCGCTTCTGAAACAAGGACAAAATCGTTCTATATCGCTAACGCAACTTCAAGTTGGTTGCCTTCTGGCCAACGCGTTTCTGTGCACATTTCCGAGGAGAAATACAACGAAACGCAAGTCTGAATACAGCACTTTTCCAGATATCAACTTTAACAGATTGTTTCAATCGCGTGGTTGTTCGGTTATCGAGAAAATCAAATGTATTTGTCACTACTTTCGAAAGATTTGTACGAAAACACCGACCGGCGTGGTGACATTCATTCGGCGCAGTATGTCCACCACAGACTTGCCTAACTGGTCACAAATTGAGGTACCTTTGGCCGTAACTCTAGTGCACGTGACATCTTGTGGGACAATAGAAGACAATGGAAGAGGTTTGCTACAAGTCGACTTTGCGAATAAGTTTCTAGGTGGTGGTGTACTCGGTGGGGGATGCGTACAAGAAGAGATTCGTTTTAGCATATGTCCCGAGTTGTTGATCAGTAAACTGTTCACAGAATGCTTACGACCGACTGAAGCTCTGATTATGATTGGTTGTGAACGCTATAGTACGTACAAGGGTTATGCAAATTCATTCGTTTGGAGTGGAAATTACGAGGATAATACTCCTTTCGACAGCAGTCGTCGCAGACAAACTCACATCGTTGCTATCGACGCTCTACCCTTTGTGAAACCGTTCCATCAATATCGCGAGGATCTCATGCTGAGAGAGCTTAACAAGGCTTATGTGGGTTTTTACCATCCACTTGATACGGTAGCGCCTGGCGTTGCATCCGGGAACTGGGGTTGTGGTGCTTTTGGCGGTGAAGCCACTCTTAAGGCAATCCTTCAACTCATGGCATGCACGGTCGCCAAACGTCCACTAGTATATTTCACATTTGGTGACTTTGAACTACGAGATTCTATTCACCGCATTCACACTTTTTTCATCGAGAACAATGTCACAGTGCGACAACTTTGGCAGTATTTGAAGAAATTCCAGGAACAGAAGCTAGCCCCGAATGCTCTCTATGACTTCATTTGCACCTGCCATCTTCAAAGTTCTGGCAGCTTAGCCTCCAACAAAAATTACGTTAACAACGTAAATAAAAAGACAGTCAGAGAATTGGAGTGTTCGTCATCTTCGCCAGCAAATCAATGCACTGCCGATAGAGAGAAGACACAAACCACAACTACGACAATAAATACATCTGCCGATATCTTGGCGTCTCTGGACGAGGATGACGATATCTTAGCGGCTGCTGCTGAAGAGGCAGAAGCAGCTCTTTGTGCTCAATCATTGGACGGTGAGGAAAATTCCAATGCAAACCCGGTAGGTACGAGTAGTTCGCCAAAGTCCGGTGAGAAAAAGATCAAACAACCAACGTTACTGGAAATGTTGGACCGATGCTACACGGGTGATAGTCCAATGAAGCGGCGTCGTGAAGCCGCTGATTTTTAATCAAGTCTCAACCAAATTAGGATAAGTGATTACATATTTAGATAGTTCTTAGACTACGTCTATTTTTTTTTCAAAACGATTTTAAAGGAAATACATTTTTAAAACAATTGTTTATTTAATGTTAAAAGATTTTGTTTTATTTTAGAATAGACAAGTGGACAATCGGCGGATGCAAAAGTTCTAGTGGTTACATGAACACTGTTGTTTACTTATTTACTTACTTATCAGGCCAGCGATCCATGGAGGATCTGAGCCTGAGCTATAGCTGCCTTCCATCCCTGACGGTCCCGGGCACGCTGCTTCCAGTTGTCAAGACCAAGATGTCTTACATCCGCGATTACCAGGAGGCTCGGAGTCGAAGACCATCTTAGCTGGAGCGTTGATGTCCATGCGCTCGATGTGGCCGAGCCAGTGTAGTCAACGGATCCTTGACTTCCGGACTACATCCACATCTTGGTACAGCTCGTAGAGTTCGCGGTTGTGTCTTCTTCTCCATTCACCTTCCTCACAGACAGGACCAAATATCCGGCGCAGAATTTTTCTTTCGAAAGAACTCAAAATCAGCTCCGCTGTCCTGCTTATCGTCCAGCTTTCGGCTCCGTACAGCAAGACTGGCAGAATGAGCGTTTTATAAAGCATGACTTTGGTCTTTCGAGTGAGGAGTTTTGATCCTAGTTGTTTGGATAAGCCGAAGTAGCAGCGGTTGCCGAGGGCGATTCTATGCCGGATCTCCACTATGGTGTCATTTGTGGAATTTACATCTGCCCCGAGGTAGACAAACTCCTTAACTACCCCGAAATTGTAGCTGTCAATTGTTATATTTTGTCCCAGTTGGTGAGCGACGGATTGGTTTTTGCTTGACAGCATGTACTTCGTTTTGTCCTCATTGACCTTAAGACCAACTCGTTTCGACTGTTCTTCAATCGCCGTGAATACTTCCACAATGCCACGGCGAGAACACGCGATGAAATCGATATAATCGGCGTATCCTAGCAGCTGGACGGACTTGTAGAAGATATTGCCTTCCCTGTTGATGCCTGCCCGTCGCACTATCTGCTCCAGCACCAGGTTGAAGAAGTCACATGACAGCGCATCTCCCTGCCGAAATCTTGTGCATGTTTTTAATGGTTCCGAGGTCCTAGAACCGAGTTGCACGGTGCATCGCGTGTTTTTTAGCGTGGCGCGACACAACTGGATCAGTTTTACCGGGATCCCGAATTCGGCCATCGCCCCAAACAGTTCTTCACGATGAATGCTGTCGTATGCGGCTTTGAAATCGATGAAAAGATGGTGTGTATCGATTCGAAACTCGTTGGTCTTTTCCAGGATTTGTCGAAGTGTGAAAATTTGGTCTATAGTTGATTTGCCGGGTCGGAAGCCGCACTGGTAGCTACCGATTAGTGCGGTGCAAAATGGTTTTAGACGTTCACACAATACGCTGGACAGGATCTTGTATGCGACATTGAGCAGGGAGATACCTCTATAGTTCTTGCAAGAGGTAGGATCGCCTTTTTTGTGGATGGGGCATATAGAGCTGGTATTCCAGTCGTCGGGCATGCTTTCATCTGGTGCATGCTCCCTACCAGAACATCGCCGCCAGCCTTGAAGAGCTCTGATGGCAAGCATCTGAGCCTGCGGCCTTGTTGTTCTTCAGCTTCTGAATAGCTGTGCCGACTTCTTCGATGCTGGGTGGGAGGACTTCTTCAGCGGCTGGAGTTGGGAATTCCTCGGTCTCTACCACTCTCTCTTGGTCATGCTCGTTAAGCTGCTGCTGGAAGTGTTGCTTAATTACATCCACTATTCCCTGCGGGTCGGTGACAAGATTACCCTCGCAGTTTCGAAGAGCCTGGGTGCCCTTTTTGAAGTCTCCTGCAAGGCCTTTGGCTTTCTTGTAAAAGGCTCGTGTTTTATGTTTATCCCTAGACTCCTCGATATCCTTGAGCTGGGAGGCTGCGAAGATTCTTTTCTTTTGTCGCAGTAGTTTTTTCTCCTCCTTTCTTCTGGCTCGGTACTCTTCTTGCGCTGCCCTGGTTTTCCTCTGCAGCGCCGTTTGGTACGCCTCGTCGGTTGCTGTCTTTTCTGCTCACACTCGCCATCATACCACGGGATTCTTGTCGGGGGTGGTAGGTATCCTAAGGTGGTATCGGCTACTTCCTGAATGGCTGAGCGGCAATGCAGCCACATATTATTGGCATTTGTGTTCGACGTAGGCATACCGTAGAGTCTTTGCTCAGCTGCTCCCTGTAGGCTCTGGCAACCTCAGGTGTGCTCAGGCGCCCAATGTCGAACCTCCTCCTGATGGGCTGGTGCAGCTTTCTGACATTGGACAGTCGAGCTCTGAGTCTTGCTGCTACGAGGAAGTGGTCAGAGTCGACATTCGCCCCTCTGAATGTTCGCACATCCAGGATGTTTGACGCGTGCCTTGCGTCAATGAGCACATGGTCGATTTGGTTGGCGGTTTGACCGTCCGGAGATCGCCAGGTTGCTGTATGGATTCGCTGTTGTTTACTATTCATAATTACCAAAGACCGAAATTGCCTAAATTGCTCAATATTGATTTGGCAACACTTACTTTGATGGCGCTACAGTTCGGGGTGAACCAGGGACTCAACCAACAAGCCTCTCCAGCCGGCCCGATCTTTGGCTAGCCGCTTCCAGTGCCCAGTTGGTTGAGGTCCCTTTCCATGCGTGCGCGCCACCTTAAATGCGGTCGTCCTCTGCAGCGTCGTCCCTCGGGGTTGGTCGAAACTATTCGGGCCGGAGCGCTGATGTCCATTCGCTCTACATGGCCTGTACAGCCCGTACAGTTCTTGGTTGAATCTCTTCCTCCACTCCGTTTACACAAACGGGACCAAAGATTGCAAGCAGAATTTTCCTCTCGAAACGCCCAAGAGGCTCTTCATCCGCTTGTCATAGCGTCCAAGCCTCAGCGCCGTAGAGGAGGACCGGGATGATTAAGGTTTTGTAGAGGGAAATCTTAGTTTTTCGAGAGAGGGCTCTACTACTCAATTGCCTCTTGAGCCCGAAGAAGCAACGGTTGGAAAGAGTTATTCTGCGTTTTATCTCAGCGCCGGTGTCGTTGCTGCTTGTTACTACCGAGCCAAGGTAGACGAAGTCCTTGACTACTTCAAAAATATAGCTGCCGAAGGTGACGTTCTGAAAAAGACGTCGGTGTTAAGCGTCTTTCTTGGATGACAGCATATATTTGGTCTTGTCCCCATTTACCCTTAAACCCACTTTAGCAACTTCTGCTTCAATGCTTGGCGACGCCTCATTAACGTCTCGCTTTGTCCGTCCAATAACGTCAATGTCATCTGCGTAGGCAAGCAATTGTGTGGACTTGAAGTAGATCGTACCCCTTGTATTGGCCGCAGAGTATCGCACGATCTTTTCAAGAATAATGTTGAAGAAATCACATGACAGTGCGTCACCCTGTCTAAAACCTTTTTTAACATCAAAGGGGTCGGTTAGTTCACCCCCGACCTTAATGGAGCAGCGAGAGTTCTCCATAGTCATCCTGCATAGTCTGACGAGTTTGGCAGGAATGTTGAAACATGACATGGCTCTGTATAGCTCGTCTCTATAAACACTGTCATACGCGGCTTTAAAGTCGACGAAAAGATGGTGCGTGTCGACCTGGAATTCATGGGTTTTCTCCAAGATCTGCCGTAGTGTTAATATTTGGTCTATCGTGGATTTTCCTGGCCTGAAACCACACTGGTGGGAACCTATCAGATTGTCCACGAACGGTTTCAGGTACTTACACAGTACGGCAGAGAGGATCTTGTACGCGATGTTCAGGAGGCTTATCCATCTGTAAATTGGCGCAGTCATAGGGGTCTCCTTTCTTATGGTCCGGGCAAACGATACTGAGATTCCATTCATCGGGCATGCGTTCTTCCGACCATATCTTGCAGATGAGTTGGTGCATGTTCCTAACCAGCTCATCGCCAGCTGCTTTAAACAGCTCCGCGGGGAGTCCGTCTGCTCCAGCAGCCTTATAAGACTTAAGTTTCGATATCGCTATCTTAACATCGTCTAGGTCGGGTGGACGGGATTCTCCTTCGTCTTCGACCATTGTGAATGGTTCTCTCTGCCTGACGGCGGCATTTTGATTATCATCGCCGTTATACAGTCTGCAGAAGTGGTCCTTCCACAATCTCAGCATCGACTGTGACTCCACTACTAGTTGTCCGTGCTCATCCCTGCAGGCTTCTGCTCTGGCTTTATAGCCTTGGCATGTTCGTTTTACTTTCTGGTAAAATTTTCGAATGTTGTTCCTGCAGTAACATCTCTCCATTTCCTCGATCTCGCGCTTCTCGTGCTCCTTCTCAGAAGCGCATGCTCCTCCCTCCTTTTCTGTTCATAGAACTCGCGGGCAGCTCTCGTCCGTCGATGCAATGTGGCCATGTATGCATTCTGTTTCTCGAAATGGGCCTGTCTGCACTCATCATCAAACCAGGGGTTTCTCGACGGTGGTGGCTCGAAACCGAGTACATCCATTGCTGTTCTATGGTTTCTGCAGATTGCATTGGGACTTGAGAGAGCTTGAGGGAGCCTTGATCGGCGAAGGTCCTGGCGGTCTCCTGCGACGTTAAATTTTGGTGTTCTTACTTGACTCCGTTGGTTCCGAGAAATTCGCATCCGTACCTTGGCTGCAACAAGGTGATGATCCGAGTCGATGTTGGCTCCTCGAAAGGTTCGGACATCTAGGATGCTGGAGGAGTGTCTGCCGTCGATCGCAATATGATCAATTTGGTTGGTTGTCGATTGATCGAAAGACCGCCAGGCCCCCTTATGGATGTTGAGATGTGGGAATCGTGTACTTGCTACTACCAGATTATGTCCCGTCATAAAGTCCACTAGCTTTTGTCCATTTTCTGACTTGGTGTTGTGTAGGCTGTGCTTTCCAATGACCCGTTCAAAGATAGCTTCCTTACCCAGCTTCGCATTGAAAACTCCTAGAACCATTTTGGTGTCATAGCTGGGACATTGCGCATACGTTCTGCCTAGGAGATCATAGAAGTCGTCTTTATGTCGGTCATCTTTCTCCTCTGTGGGGGCGTGGACACATAATAAACTTATATTGCCGAGATTGGTCTTGATGCGGATAGTTATGAGGCGTTCGCTTACATACTGGAAGCTTAAGACTTCTTGCCTGAGTCTGCCTCGAACAACAAATCCGCAACCGAATAAGCGTTTTTCTCTGTAGCAGTTTCCGTAGTATATATCACAGTTTTTCATCCGCTTTTTGCCTGACCCATCCCATCGCACTTCTTGGAGCGCGGTAATATCTGATTTATAGCAGTCCATAGAGTTGATCGGTTGTTCGGCTGCATCTGGTCTGTTGAGGGACCTAACGTTCCAGAGTATGAATTTGATATACTGTGAGTGTTATACCTTCATCATATACCTGACAACAGCTGTCTTGCACACTTTTATGGATATACTTTGAACTACGGTTTCGCGTCGCTCCCAAGAACTCGGCTTTTCACAGACCGCAACTTGATGAAATTAGCGTCGTGAGTTGGGCCTGCACCCGTACAAAATTCAACTGACCCATGAGCTGAAACTAAATGACCATAGTCAACGGCATGTGTTCGCTGAATGGGTTTTGGAGCATTTGGCTATTGACCCTATTTTTTATCGAAAAATCATCTTCAGCGATGAGACTAATTTTTAGATGAATGGGTACGTCAACAAACAAAATTGTCGAATTTGGGACGATACCAATCCACATGATCCAAGAGCGTCTAATGCTCCCCAAAAAAAGTCACTGTTTGGTGTTGATATAAGGTTGGCGGCGTCATCGGACCATATTTCTTTAAGAAAGACGTTGGCCAGGCCATCACCGTCAAGGGCGAGCGATATAGGACCACGATTACCAACTTCTTTTAGCCTGAATTGTATGATATGGACACCAACTATTGTGGTTTCAACAGGACGGCGCTACGTGCCACATATGTATGTAGCTCGCGCCACAATGGAAATTCTGGAAATTCTGAACGATTCGAGGGCATGGTCATCTCACATGGAGGTGATGTGAATTGGCCACCGAGATCGTGCGATTTGAGTTAGAAGCTTTCTTGTAGGATTTTCTGAAGTCACAGGTTTATGCGAATAAGTCCCAAACCACAGCGGCTCTCAAAGCTAGCACAACCCATGGCATCGGTCAAATTCAGCCTGAATTATGCGCCAGAGTTATGGAAAATTTAACATACCGGATGTATTCGTAAAAACCGCGGCAGATATTTGAGCGATGTTATATTCCATATATAATGGCATCAATAGACCTTTCATACAAATAAAAAGTTTCGATAATAGCTCTCACACACTTTATTTTATTTAAAATTAAAGATAGGAAGCATTTAGTGAAAGATCCTGTACTATAGGCTTATAAGTTTGGCGTATTCGTTTTTTTCTTGCAATAGTGACTTCTTCTTCTTCATAACGGGCGCTACAGTTCGGAGTCAACCAATATGCCCCTCCATCTAGCACGATCTTTTGGTAGCCTTTTCCATTGCCGCACACCCAGTTGGCTGGGGTCCCCTTTCACCTGTGTGCGCCATCTTAAGGGCGGCCGTCCTCTGCTTCGTCGTCCCTCGGCGTTGGATTCAAAGACTCTCCGGGCTGGAGCTGTGGTGTCCATTCGCTCTACATGGCCCAGCCATCTTAGGCGTTGAATCCGTAGACGCCTGACTAGGCTCATGTCGCTGTACAGCCCGTAAATTTCGTGGTTGAATCTTCTCCTCCATCCCCCGTCTGCGTTTATAGGCCCAAAAATCACGCACAAAATCTTTCTCTCGAACCGACCAAGGGCCTCCTCATCCGCTTTTGATAGTATCCATGCTTCTGCGCCGTACAACAGGACCGGGATGATAAGGGTCTCATATAGAGTCAACTTTGTCGTTCGGGAGAGGGCTCTATTACTATATTGCCTACTGAGCCCAAAGAAGCAGCGATTGGCAAGAGTGATTCTGGGTTTGATTTCGGAACTGATGTCGTTGTTCCAGGTCACTGCGGAGCCAAGGTAAACGAAGTCCTTCACTACCTCGAACTTATATCTGCCAATACAAACGTTCTGGCCAAGACGTCGGTGGTGAGCGCCCTTTTTTGATGACAGCATATATTTAGGTTTGCCCTCGTTTACCGCCAGACCAACTTTCGCCGCCTCGAATTCAATGTGTACTCGCAAACGCCTCATTGACATCTCGCTGCGATCTACCTATTATGTCGATGTCGTCGGCGTATGCAAGGAGTTGCAAGGATTTGAAATAGATTGTGCCTGTTGTATTGGCCAGTGACTTTTGCACAATCATTTCCAATATGATGTTGAAGAAATCACACGACAGCGCATCGCCCAGCCTAAATCCTTTTTTGACATCAAAACTATCGGAAAGGTATTCACCGATTCGGATGGAGCAGCGAGCATTCTCCAAAGTCATCCTGCATAGTCTGATAAGTTTAGCAGGTATGGCAAAGGTAGACATAGCGTTGTATAGCTCGTCGCTAATTACGCTGTCGTATGCTGCTTTGAAGTCGACTTGAAATTCATTGGTTTTTTTCAGGATCTGCCGCAGTGTGAAGATTTGGTCGATGGTGGACTTCCCTGGCCTGAATCCGCACTGATAAGGACCTATCAGCTTATTTACAAAAGGCTTCAGGTGTTCATACAAAACGTCAGAGAAGATTTTGTAGGCGATGTTAAGGAAACTTATTGGGTAGTTGGCGCAATCAGAGGGGCATACGATGCTGAGACTGCATTTCTTTCCTCTGACCATATCTTACAGATGAGCTGGCACATGCTCCTAACCAGGTCATCCCCAGCTGCCTTGAAGAGCTCAGCAGGCAGTCCGCCTGCGCCAGCAGCATTATACGACTTGAGTTTCGATATGGCAATCTTAACTTGGTCGTGGTCAGGGGGACGGAGTTCTCTGCGGTCTTCGTCGATTAGAAATGGGGTCATTCTGCCTGACAGCGGTATATTGACTAACATCGCTGTTATTCAGTCTGCAGAAGTGGTTTTTCCATATTCTCAGCATCGACTGCGATTCTACTACTAGGTGTCCGTTCTCATCCCTGTATGCTTCTGTTCTGGCTTTATAACCTTGGCATGTTCACTTTATCTGTTGATAAAACTTTGGAATGCCACGCCTGCAGTAACACTTCACCACATCCCCAATCGCGCGCTTCTCGTGCTCTTTCTTCTTTCTCCTGAGAAGCTTATGCTCTTCACTTCTTTTTAACTCGTAAGGCTCACGAGCTGCTCTTGTTATTTTATGCAGCGAGGCCTAATATGCATCCTGCTTCGCTGTGTGAATCCTCCTGCACTCGTCATCGAACCAGGTGTCTCTTCGTGGTGGAGCCTTGAAACCGAAAACTTCGGATGCGGAGCTTTTCAGGGCTTGTTTGCAGAGGCTCCACTGCAGTTCTATTGATAGCGTGAGGATAGTGACTAAAGATAGAAATTCTTTCAGTTCTTTAGTGGGTACGTATGGCTGAAACCAAAGCAGGAAAACCTCATGCAACGTTTGGTGGGCCTGCTCATGTTAATGAATGGAGACTTTTCATAAGCGTCGGCTCTGAATTCTACATACATACATATGAGTACGTCGCTTTATAACCCCCCCACGAAAGCCTCTAACGAAATATTTAAAGAAAAATACTAAGGTTAATGCTAACGACCCTTGTTTTATAGCAGCCTTTGAAAAATTGAAGGAGCTTATTACTCATCATCCTATCTTAAGATATCCTAATTTCTCAAAACAATTTAAACTTATTACTGATGCAAGTGATTTTGCCATCGGAGCTGTTTTAACTCAAGATGGACATCCTATTTCATACGCATCTCGTACATTAAATAATCACGAATTAAACTACCCAACAATTGAGAAAGAACTACTAGCTGTAGTTTGGGGTGTATCATATTTTCGTCCTTATCTTTTTGGTCGAGAGTTCGAATTACAAACTGACCACCAGCCCATCAAATGGCTTTATGCAAAATATTCCGGGAAAGATATTAATCCCAGGTTGCAAAGATGGTTGATTCAATTAAGTGAATATAATATTAAAATAGGCTGTATAAAGGGCAAAGAGAATAGAATTGCAGATTTCTTAAGCCGGATCAATGTAGAAAACAAAGAAATTAATACATTGGATAATCCGAACATTATAGAAAAAGCAAAAAATAATTTTCCATGCGGATCTGAGACCCAGAGTGCCTCCCATGGATCTGTGACCGTTCAAACTGCTCATTCACAAGAAGAAAATTTTGACGATCACATTTCCATTTTGGACACCATAGTTAATAGATTCCAGAATCAAATAATCCTCGTAGAAAGAAAGGGAAAAGAACACGAAGCTGTCTTTGGTCATAAAAGAATATACATTGATAGGAGAGATATGGAAAGTAACTGTATTTTTGATATAATAAGAAGGCATTTTAATGGTGGACGAGTAGCGATCTATACCGATCTGAGTAATCATGAGTATAATAAACTGCAACAAGAATTAAGAAAGTTGTTTCCCAATCGCTCTAGTTATAAGTTTATTAAATGTACCTTTTTCGCCTCTGATATAGAAGATGAGGGAAGGTTAAAAAAGCAAATAGCATTGTTTCATAAACATGAAACTGGCCACTCAGGTATTATTCCTACATACGAAGGAATGAAGAAAAAGGTATACCACCCCCAGTTAAAAACATTCATTTGGCAAATCATTAACAATTGTGATATATGTTCTTCTGCAAAGTACGATAGACGGCCAATAAAAAATAAGTTCTCTTTAAGCGAAACTCCATCCACAATAAATGAGATTGTTCACATTGATACTTATGTAAACAGTAAACAAAATTTCATACTCTTTATCGATACGTTTTCAAAATTTGCTACTTGCTTTCATCTAGAAGATAAGAATAGTCGTACGTTAGTCGAAAAATTAAAATTATTTATTTCCATTAAAGGAAAAGTTAAACGGTTCATCTTTGATAACGAGTTCAATTGCAATAATATCAGAGAATTTTGCGACAAAGAAAACATTGCATTTCACCTGACGAAACCGAATAGTCATACAGGAAATGCAGATGTAGAAAGACTGAATAATACTATTACAGAGAAGTTAAGAGCCCTGAACTTAGAAGATAAACAACCAATTAGAATACAAATATTAAATGCTATAATTCTATATAACAATTCATATCATAGTACAATTAAATGTAGTCCATCCGACGTAATTAATAATAAAGTTGATTTGAAACTAATAAAACAGAGAATAGAAGATAAAAAGGAGAAGATCATTAGTAACAGGAATAAATATAGGGAAAACTATGTAGAAACTCGTACAACTAGTTTTATTAAAAATTATAAAGCTCTTCGGCATAAAAATGAACCTAAATTTAGAAAATTCAAATTAGAAAATGTTCATGAAAGTAACATAAAACGTCCTTTTAAATTTACAGGTGAACTTACTACTAATCAGCCTAATTGTAGCCATGCTACAATTAGTACAAGCAAGACTTACCATTGATAAAATCGACGCAAAAATGGGCTTTGCTGAAATTAAAGTAGACGAAGTTCTAATAGCCAACAAGTTCGACACTATTTTACATATAATTCATCCTCAAGAGTTGTTTAACATTGTTCTAAAATTAGAACAAAACATTAAAAAGTTTAACCTTTCTAACGAGAATTCCCTGACAGAACAAACCCTTTCTCTGAAAAACCAAGTGATGACCTTGCTCCCACACAGAAATAAAAGAGGTCTTTTGAATGTTGTTGGAAACGGTTTGAAATGGCTTTTTGGTACTCTTAACGAAAATGATAGGATTGAAATTGAGCAAGAATTAAAAGTGAGGGAGGAAAACAACCACAACACAATAAAAGCGATAAATCAACAAATAAAGATCAATAAAAACTTTAATGATTCTATTACCTTTCTTAAAGATATTATAGAGTCAGACAGAAATATTATTATAAAGAAACTTAAAGATATGCAAATGTTGGAGGCACAGTTGTTCGAAAAAGAAATTTTTCTAGAACAGCAACTTAGGATTAATGCATTAAGAGAAAAAATAGGCCAAATTCAAGACAATATTATTTCAGTTAGATTAGGAATTATACATCCTAATATTTTCAGTAATGAAGAAATAAATGTTTATAAGCTAGATTTAGAAAAATTGAGCAACATAAGAATAGGCTTAGCTAGGTATATAAATGATGCAATAGTTTTTGTAATTAGAATTCCCACAGAGTTCACCAAAGCTGACAAAAAACTTATTGTTCCTCTTTCCAATCTAAATAATAAACAAATTGATCAAGATATTGAATATGTTATTCGCATGAACAATAAAACTTTAACTTTCCAAAATAATTTGAATTTACAAGAGTTACAATCAAGTAATAATTGTATATTTAAAATGAATTGTAAACTAATTGATAGTCCTGAAGAGGAAGTAATTACAATTGAAAATGACTTTCTCGTCCTGAACAATATTAAAAATAAGACATTCAAAAGCACTTGTGACGAAAGGAAACTTGTCCTTTCTGGTAACTATATTATAAGTTTTGCAAATTGTACACTTAGATTCTGTAATAGAGACTTTAGTAATAATGTATTTGAATTCGTAGAACGATTTGTCATACCACATAATGATAACGAAACCTTTCATGATGAATTGTTGTTAAATTTTGATGAAATTAAATTAAAGTATGAACAAAATATAAAGGAAATAAGCGAACTAAAATATCATAATATAGTTCAATACACTATAGGATTAAGCTCATTAATTATAATCACAGTTGTAATACTCCTAATTAAATGTTTAAAAATAAGAAAGATTCGGGAGAATCAAACATCTAGGGAGGGAGGAGTTACGATATCAATAGATTCTCACCTTACTCCACGGGAAAATGCAGATATGCCAAACAGCGTCGTCCGGAATGCTGTAGCATCCGACTCGGATGAGATAACCGAATTTGATCTGCTGAAGCAAAAGTACGCTGTCAGCACATACCTGTCTGCTTAACCGTGAGAACACAGAGTGATTGTCTGTGGTGTCGTCACTCTATCCGACACACAATCGTAGAATAATCATAGGAATAAGTTTCACTTTGTAACGAGCAGCCGACCTGAAGAGTCGTAATAAATAAATCTGTAAACATTCTAAAGAGTGTTTAATTGAAATATAACTCGCGCTTCTCGTGCTCTTTCTTCTTTCTCCTGAGAAGCTTATGCTCTTCACTTCTTTTTAACTCGTAAGGCTCACGAGCTGCTCTTGTTATTTTATGCAGCGAGGCCTAATATGCATCCTGCTTCGCTGTGTGAATCCTCCTGCACTCGTCATCGAACCAGGTGTCTCTTCGTGGTGGAGCCTTGAAACCGAAAACTTCCGATGCGGAGCTTTTCAGGGCTTGTTTGCAGAGGCTCCACTGCAGTTCTATTGATAGCGTGAGGATAGTGACTAAAGATTGAAATTCTTTCAGTTCTTTAGTGGGTACGTATGGCTGAAACCAAAGCAGGAAAACCTCATGCAACGTTTGGTGGGCCTGCTCATGTTAATGAATGGAGACTTTTCATAAGCGTCGGCTCTGAATTCTACATACATACATATGAGTACGTCGCTTTATAACCCCCCCACGAGATAAATTCCCAACTTTGACACACTTGTATCTGAGTCAGCATCCAATCTCTACCCCGACGTCGAATATGTTGAAATACGTGAAAATGCCTCAAAGACCCATATACCAATTGGGAGATCGCTCCCGCGTTCGCGAGTCATCCGAAAACAATAACACAAACTTGTTTTCGCGCGTTTTCATCATCTAATTAAATGCTATAGTTCACGACTACCATAAGAAATTGTCAGATAATAGTCCGTGCCGAAGGCACATGTGCTATTAGTCTTGAGCCGTCTGTTGTCACGAGTCGTGACTGTAGGAGTCGCTCTTCTTCATACGGAAATCCAGAGCGCGGAGATCAGAGACCAACGTGCGGAAGAGTCACTGGCATTTCCCACATTAAACAAGTGTTACACATCGCACAAGTGAATAAATAGTGGATTTATCCAAGATGACTAAAAAAAGATTGCTGGAAGGTCTATTCCTTCTACTGCTGTCGGTATCGTTTATCTGCGCAAGTAAGTACATAGAATGTGTTGATGTAATTTCAAATTAAGTTTATCGCCGATTTGTATGAAACCAAGAGGGCTTAATCTGGTTTTGATGATCTTGAAATATTTTGTCTGGTCTTGAATTCATTTCAAGTTTCGGTCGTTTTACGCAGGTTTTTTTTAGAATTTTGTTGATCGCTGATAAGGGGCAACTTGTGAAAGTACAGAGATTGTATAGTTTAGTAAACTACTTGGAATTGCATCCTTCTGCAAAGGCATAAGCAAGTGATGTTCGAATAATGTGGATATCGATTGGCCTAATCTCAAATCTGCGAACCAAAGTCAATTCGTTAATACAAAAGGAATAAGTGCTCAAGCTTATTGTGCATTGTTATTGTGGTATTTTGGTAAACTTCTTTCAGTTTTTTCAGCGACTTCTGAAAATCAAACTTAATGGGAAAATTTAGTCAAGAACTAGTTCGATACTCGTATGCTCCTTTAGAGCTAGCGGTCCACTGCCAGTTTTTAGACTGTCAAACACCCTTGTAGAAGGCCTTCATACCTGAATCTGAATGTCTCTTTGACCAGTTTTTGGTAGAGCTTTGAGATAGCTTTAATTTTAATTTAGTATGTGCGGTGCGGTGAGAGCACCGTGGCGCAGTGGGTAGTGTGTTGGCCTCTGACGCCGATGACACGGGATCGAATCCCGACACAGCCATATCATCGAACGTGTTTTCACGGTGTTTCTCCTCAGCGGGGTTCTGACAAAACCCCCTGTAGTAAAATTGTCATGAAAAGCTTCTCGAAATTCGCCGTTCGGAACCGGCAATAAAACTGTAGGTCCCTTTCACCTATGTGAAAATGAAATCACACACAACATGGGTGATTGAGAGAAGCTCGTCTCAGGTCCTTCATGGACTGTAACGCCAACATACATACATACATGTGCGGTGATAAGTAGCACAAGATTCCCTCGTAAGCGAATCCACACAGCAACCTGGCGATCTCCGAACTGTCGAACCGCCAACCAAATCGACCATTGACGCAAGGCACTCGTCAAACATCCTGGATGTGCGAACATTCCGAGGGGCAAATGTCGACTCTGACTTCCTAGCAGCAAGATTCAGAGCTCGACTGTCCAATGTCAGAAAGCTGCACCAGCCCATCAGGAGGAGGTTCGATATTGGGCGCCTGAGCACACCGGGGGTTACCAGAGTCTACAGGGAGCAGCTGAGCGAAAGACTCTACGGTATGCCTACGTCGAACATAAATGCCAATAATATGTGGCTGCATTGCCGCTCAGCCATTCAGGAAGTAGCCGAAGCCACCTTAGGGTACCTACCACCCCCCACAAGAAACCCGTGGTATGATGACGAGTGTGAGCAGAAAAAGGCAGCAACTGACGAGGCATACCAAAAGGCGCTGCAGAGGAAAACCAGGGCAGCGCAAGAAGAGTACCAAGCCAGAAGAAGGGAGGAGAAAAAACTACTGCGACAAAAGAAAAGAATCTTCGCAGCCTCCCAGCTCAAGGATATCGAGGAGTCTAGGGATAAACATAAAATACGAGCCTTTTACAAGAAAGCCAAAGGCCTTTCAGGAGGCTTCAAAAAGGGCACCCAGGCTCTTCGAAACTGCGAGGGTAATCCTGTCACCGACCCGCAGGTAATAGTGGATGTATTAAAGCAGCATTTCCAGCACCTGCTTAACGAGCATGACCAAGAGAGAGTGGTAGGGACCGAGGAAATCCCAACTCCAGCCGCTGAAGTAGTCCTCCCACCCAGCATCGAAGAAGTCGGCACAGCTATTCAAAAGCTGATGGCTTGCCATCAGAGCTCTTCAAGGCTGGCGGCGATGTCCTGGTAGGGAGCATGCACCAGATCATCTGTAGAATTTGGGAAGATGAAAGCATGCCCGACGACTGGAATACCAGCTCTATTTGCCCCATCCACAAAAAAGGCGATCCTACCTGTCCAGCGTATTGTGTGAACGTCTAAAGCCATTTTGCACCGAACTAATCGGCAGCTACCAGTGCGGCTTCCGACCCGGCAAATCGACTATAGACCAAATTTTCACACTTCGACAAATCCTGGAAAATACCAACGAGTCTCGAACCGACACACACCATCTTTTCATCGATTTCAAAGTCGCATACGACAGCATTCATCGTGAAGGACTGTTTGGTGCGATGGTCGAATTCGGGATCTCGGGAAAACTGATCCAGTTGTGTCGCGCCACGCTAAAAAATACGCGATGCACCGTGCAACTCAGTTCCAAGACTTCGAAACCGTTTGAAACATGGTCCGGATTTCGGCAAGGAGATGCGCTGTCATGTGACTTCTTCAACCTGGTGCTGGAGCAGATAGTGCGACGGGCAGGCGTCAACAGGGAAGGCACTATCTTCTACAAGTCCGTCCAGTTGCTAGGATACGCCGATGATATCGATTTCATCGCGTGTTCTCGCCGTGGCATTGTGGAAGTATTCACGGCGATTGAAGAACAGGTGAAACGAGTTGGTCTTAAGGTCAATGAGGACAAAACGAAGTACACGCTGTCAAGTAGAAAACAATCCGTCGCTTACCAAATGGGAAAAAAATATGACAATTGACAGCTACAATTTCGAGGTAGTTAAGGAGTTTGTCTACCTCAGGGTAAACGTAAATTCCACAAACGACGCCACAGTGGAGATCCGGCATAGAATCGCCATTGGCAACCGCTGCTATTTCGGCTTGTCCAAACAACTGGGGTCATAACTCCTCACTCGAAAGACCAAAGTCATGCTTTACAAAACGCTCATACGGCCAGTCTTGCTATACGGAGCCGAAAGCTGGACGATAAGCAGGACGGCGGAGCTGATCTTGGGTTCTTTCGAAAGAAAAATTCTGCGTCGGATATTTGGTCCTGTCTGTGAGGAAGGTGAATGGAGAAGAAGATATAACCGCGAACTCTACGAGCTGTACAATGATGTGGATGTAGTCCGGAAGTAAAGATCTGTCGACTACACTGGCTCGGCCACATCGAGCGCATGGACACCAACGCCTCCTGGTTCGAGTAGAAGAGGAAGGACTATTTTGTTCTAGTCTTTTTTTTCTACTGAAACAAGATCAATTTAGAGCACATGGTAAAGACATTTTTAAGGCACTTAACTAGATCCCAGTTATTGTGTAGTGCGCATATTTCACGACGGTGTCTCCTTCTCCACACAGGAAAGCTTCTTCATGTGCACCGTTTGAAAAGGCTACTGTTTGTCAGAAAGCGAACTTGGGTGTTGGAGATCTCATATATTATAAAGCTTCTTGCTCGGCAAGATGGCTAACTTATGTCTTTGCCACTTCTATGGACATATTATTTTTACATGAAATTGAAGACTTTATTAACTTCCCCGTGCGAAGTTATTATAATGGGGCCGATGTTGCGAATTCCACATTTTGACATATCTCCACGTTTCAAGGTCACCAGAGTCCAATAACAAGGTTTTTATAAGGATGTACATATATGTGTGCATATGTACGTATGAGCGTATGTGCGTATATGCGATTAGCTCGCTTACCAAAGATGATTTTGACATGGGACCGGGTTCATTCAACGCGTAATTATGTAACTTAGAACTGATGACGCGGTGTTCCCATGCGGTCCCACATCTAAGTACTGACCGCGCCCGACGCTGGTTGATTGCGGTGATCGGACGAGAACGGATACATTACACATTATTCGTCTAAGAACCCAAGCACAGCTAACGAAAAGAGCTGATGTCCTTAAAACACCTGAACAGATCTTCACAAAAAAATCTTTGCCTATGGTGTTTCCTCAAAGCTCTCTCAAAATCCGCCCACAGCAGCACAAACAATAGAGCAGGAATGGACTCATTGCCAGAGCGCCGTCAGAGATGCTGCCTCAGAGGTTGCTGGGTTTCAAGCCGCCACCATCTAGAAAACCCTAGTTCGATGAACAATGCGAACAGGCGAACATGAAGCATGAACATGAGGCAAAACAAGAGGCATATAAAGCCATGCTGCAACGACGGACGAGAGCTGCTCGCGAAATCTATGAGCAGAAGAGAAGAGAGGAACACACGCTTTTCAGAAGAAAGAAGAGAGAGCACAGAAAGCGTGAGATCGAGGAGATGGAGAGATGCTTCCGCAGGAATGACGCCCGTAAGTTTTACAACAAGGTAAAACGAACATGCCATGGCTACAAAGCCAGAGTGGCGGCCTGCAGGGATGAAAATGGAGATCTGGTAGTAGAGTCGCAGTCGATGCTGAGGATTTGGAAATACCACTTCTGCAGACTGTACAACGGCGATGATAGACAAGATACCGCTGTCAGGCAGAACGAGCCATTCGCAATGGACCACGAAGTAACAGAATTCAGTCCACCCGACCTAGACGAAGTCAAAATAGCGATATCAAGACTTAAGTCTAATAAAGCCGCTGGCGCAGACGGCCTGTCTGCTGAGCTTTTTAAGGCGGCTGGAGATGAGCTGGTAAGGTGCATGCACCATCTCATTTGCAAGGTATGGTCGGAGGAAAGCATGCCCGACGAATGGAATCTCAGCATCGTGTGCCCGGTCCATAAGAAAGGAGACCCCTATAACTGCGCCAACTATAGGGGAATAAGTCTCCTTAACATCGCATATAAGATTTTCTCTGCCGTATTGTGTGAACGCCTGAAACCGTTTGTGGACAACCTAATCGGTTCCTATCAGTGTGGTTTCAGGCCAGGTAGATTCACAATAGACCAAATATTTACGTTACGGCAGTTCTTGGAGAAAAGCCAGGAATACCAAATCGACGTTCACCACCTCTTCGTCGATTTCAAGGCTGCATATGACAGCGTGTATAGAGATGAGCTATACAAAGCCATGTCTAGTTTCAACAGCCCAGCCAAACTCGTCTGACTGGAATGGAGAATTCTCGCTGCTCCATTAAGGTCGGTAATGAACAAACCGAGACCTTTGATATTAAGAAAGGATTTAGGCAAGGCGACGCGTTGTCATGCAACTTTTTCAACATAGTGC
The DNA here is from genome assembly GCA_951905685.1 of Eumerus sabulonum. Taxonomy (NCBI): domain Eukaryota; kingdom Metazoa; phylum Arthropoda; class Insecta; order Diptera; family Syrphidae; genus Eumerus; species Eumerus sabulonum. The sequence goes on from OX645060.1 coordinate 181,809,737, forward strand.
TTGAAAAGATCGTGCGAGAGTCACTGGCCAACACAAGAGGTACGATTTATTTCAAGTCTACGCAATTGCTTGCGTACGCCGACGACATTGACGTGATTGGACGGACACAGTGATACGTCAATGAGGCCTTTGTAAGCATTGAGGTAGAAGCGGCTAAGATGGGTCTCAAGGTTAATGAGGGTAAAACCAAATATCAGCTTTCATCTAAAAAAGACGGACTACACCGACGTATTGGCCAGAACGTCACCATGTGCGGGTATAACTTTGAAGTGGTCAAGGAATTCGTTTACCTTGGCTCACTGATGACCAGCGGCAACAACACCAGCGCTGAGATAAAACGCAGAATCACTCTTGCCAATCGCTGTTTCTTTGGGCCCAAGAGGCAATTGAGAAGTGGAGCTTTCTCTCGGAAAACCAAGGTGACACTATATAAGACCTTAATCATCCCAGTCCTCCTTTACGGCGCAGAGGCGTGGGCCTTAACAAAAGCGGATGAAGATGCCCTTGGTCCTTTCGAGAGGAAAATTCTCCGTTTGTTCAAACGGTGTATGGAGGAGAAGATATACCGAAGAACTGTAAGGGTTGTACAGCGACATCGGCCTGGTACGACGTCTACGGATACAGCGTCTAAGGTGGCTAGGCCATGTAGAGCGCATGGAAAATACAGCTCCGACCCGAAGAGTCTTCGAATCCAACCCGGAAGGAAGGCGCGGCAGAGGACGGCCGCATCAACGGTGGCGCACGCAGGTTGAAGGGGAACTTAACCAACTGGGCGTGCGGCGCTGGAAACAGCTGGCCAAAGACCGTGCCAGCTTGAGACGCTTGTTGGTTGAGGCACAGGTTCACCACGGACTGTAGCGCCACCTAAGTAAGTAAGTAAAGAAATCCGACAAAGATTGCCATTATATTAAGCTTAATTTTTAGGGTTTCGTACCCAAGGGTAAAACGGAACCCTATTACTAAGACTTCGCTGTCCGTCCGTCCGTCCGTCTGTCACTAGGCTGTATCTCATGAACCTTGATAGCTAGACAGTTGAAATTTTCACAAATTTATGTATTTCTGTTGCCGCTACCACGACAAATACTAAAAACAGAACAAAATGAATATTTAAGGGGGGCTCCCATACAACAGACATGATTTTCATCCAAAAAATCCTGCCTGCAACCAAGATCTGTCATTTGATGAGGTAACATACATAGTCTCTTTCATATTTATATATACAGATGGTACGGAACCCTTCGTCCGCGAGTCCGACTCGCACTTGGCCGGTTTTTTTTTTTTTTAACTCTGTACGACAGTAATGAAGCACAGGTATGTCACTTTAAGTGCGACTTTCTTGCTCGATGTAAAATTGATGTCAGCAATCGGTAACGAATCGCTTCTTTTTCTATATCCACAAAGTGTAACTTTTCCTACAAATCCATTATCCAACTAGCAAGCTTAATTGGTCTTGTTTTCAAGAGTTAAAATATTGGCCTAAGCTTGATCGATACGCTCTTTTTACGTATTTTACAGAATTTAAAAATCATTATATTTTATTCGTCCGTAAATTTCTTGGGGTTCCCAAGACAAGTCTGACTTGGCCGTAGGACAGTAAGGCAGTGAATCACCATTTATTGTTATTTGTTGCACTCACACCAAAAAAAATCAAAATGGAGTCAGTATTTCAGATAATTGTTATTATCTCAGTCCGGATTTTATGAGTATATATTACGTTTTCAAGTTCAGATGACTGGTTTCTGATGAAGACCCGGTTTCGCGGACCGCATCATTGAGTGTATAAAACAGGTAAATTTGCCACATACTCGGATACTAAAAATCAGTCGGAATGCATTGATATTCTTCCGATGATTCGAATTGATTTAGGGGATTATTGCTGTCACGCATGCCTGCTTACGGAAATGCTTTTCTGTGTACAATCGATTTTAGCCATGTTACTCCTTTATTCGTTTTTAACCCTACGGCAGCCCGGAACTTCTCCAACATCTTCTGCTGATTTTAGGCCAATCAGCATTTTGCCATGCTTATCCAAAGCCCTCGAGAAAATAATAGCCAAACCGATCACGAAACATTTGTCATTTAATAATCTGTTGTATGCTCAGCAGTCCGGTTTTAGAGCCAATCACAGCTGTTCTTCAGCCATGGTTAATCTGCTTGAAGAAGTAAGACAATCTTTTAACAAGAATGCTGTGTCCTCTCTTTGTCTACTAGATTTCTCGAAGGCTTTTGATAAAGTAAACCACAATGTCTTGCCCCATCCACAAAAAAGGCGATCCTACCTCTTGCAAGAACTATAGAGGTATATCCCTGCTCAATGTCGCATACAAGATCCTGTCCAGCGTATTGTGTGACGTCTTAAACCATTTTGCACCGCACTAATCGGCAGCTACCAGTGCGACTTCCGGCCCAGCAAATCAACTATAGACCAAATTTTCACACTTCGACAAATTCTGGAAAAGACCAACGAGTTTCGGATCGATACACACCATCTTTTCATCGATTTCAAAGCCGCATACGACAGCATTCATCGTAAGATGAAGCCGCATAAGCCGCATCGGCAGCTACCAGTGCGGCTTCACTTCGACAAATCCTGGAAAAGACCAACGAGTTTCGAATCGATACACACCATCTTTTCATCGATTTCAAAGCCGCATACGACAGCATTCATCGTGAAGCACTGTTTGGGGCGATGGCCGAATTCGGGATCTCGGTAAAACTGATCCTGTTGTGTCGCGCCACGCTCAGTTGACCTGAGCCTGAGCTTTAGCTGCCTTCCATCCTTGACGGTCCCGGGCACGCTGCTTCCAGTTGTCAAGACCAAGAAGTCTTACATCCGCGATTACTTGGTCTTTATACCGGAGGTTCGGTCTTCCTCTTCTTCTCGAACCAGGAGGCTCGGAGTCGAAGACCCTCTTAGCTGGAGCGTTGATGTCCATGCGCTCGATGTGGCCGAGCCAGTGTAGTCGACGGGTCCTTGGCTTCCGGACTACATCCACATCTTGGTACAGCTCGTAGAGTTCGCGGTTGTGTCTTCTTCTCCATTCACCTTCCTCACAGACAGGACCAAATATCCGGCGCAGAATTTTTCTTTCGAAAGAACTTAAAATCAGCTCCGCTGTCCTGCTTATCGTCCAGCTTTCGGCTCCGTACAGCAAGACTGGCAGAATGAGCGTTTTGTAAAGCATGACTTTGGTCTTTCGAGTGAGGAGTTTTGACCCCAGCTGTTTGGACAAGCCGAAGTAGCTGCCGATTAGTGCGGTACAAAATGGTTTTAGACGTTCACACAATACGCTGGACAGGATCTTGTATGCGACATTGAGCAGGGATATACCTCTATAGTTCTTGCAAGAGGTAGGATCGCCTTTTTTGTGGATGTTGCTTATAGAGCTGGTATTCCAGTCGTCGGGCATGCTTTCATCTTCCCAAATTCTGCAGATGATCTGGTATATGCTCCCTACCAGAACATCGCCGCCAGCCTTGAAGAGCTCTGATGGCAAGCCATCTGAGCCTGCGGCCTTGTTGTTCTTCAGCTTCTCAATAGCTGTGCCGACTTCTTCGATGCTGGGTGGGAGGACTACTTCAGCAGCTGGAATTGGGACTTCCTCGGTCCCTACCACTCTCTCCTGGTCATGCTCGTTAAGCAGCTGTTGGAAGTGCTGCTTAAATACATCCACTATTCCCTGCGGGTCGGTGACAAGATTACCCTCGCAGATTCGAAGAGCCAGGGTGCCCTTTTTGGAACCTCCTGCAAGGCCTTTGGCTTTCTTGTAAAAGGCTCGTATTTTATGTTTATCCCTAGACTCCTCGATATCCTTGAGCTGGGAGGCTGCGAAGATTATTTTCTTTTGTCGCAGTAGCTTTTTCTCCTCCCTTCTTTTGGCTCGGTACTCTTCTTGCGCTGCCCTGGTTTTCCTCTGCAGCGCCTTTTGGTATGCCCCGTCAGTAGCTGCCTTTTTCTGCTCACACTCGTCATCATACCACGGGTTTCTTGTGGGGGGTAGAGTCTTTCGCTCAGCTGCTCCCTGTAGACTCTGGCAACCTCCGGTGTGCTCAGGCGCCCAGTGTCGTACCTCCTCCTGATGGACTGGTGCAGCTTTCTGACATTGGACAGTCGAGCTCTGAATCTTGCTGCTACGAGGAAGTGGTCAGAGTCGACATTTGCCCCTCTGAATGTTCGCACATCCAGGACGTTTGACGAGTGCCTTGCGTCAATGAGCACATGGTCGATTTGGTTGGCGGTTCGACCGTCCGGAGATCGCCAGGTTGCTGTGTGGATTCTCTCGCGAGGGAATCTTGTGCTACTTACCACCTCATTACGAGCTATCGCAAAGTCAGGGAGTCAGAAGCCGTTATCTGTTGTTGTATCGTGCTTTCCGATCACTCCGCCAAGGGTGTTTTCCTTACCGATTTTGGCGTTGAAGTCCCCGAGCACGATTTTTACATCGTACTCCGGACAAGCTCCGTAGGCGTTGTTCAGGAGGTCATAGAAGTCCTCCATAGGGTCTTCAGCCTCGTCGGTAGGGGCGTGTGCACATATAAGGCTGATGTTATATAATCTGCCTCTGATGCGGATCACAGCCAGGCGATCACTTATAGGTTTAAAGTCGATGACCTTCGACCTTAACCGCTTTCCCACGACAAATCCGCATCCCAGTAAGTGCAACCTTTTGTGACAGCTGTAATAAATGTCGCAATTTTTCTTCCTAATCATACCGTTTCCTATCCAGCGTATTTCCTGGACCGCAGTAATATCCGCCTTGTACTGCGTGAGGGGTCCTTCTAGTTTATGAGCAGCTCCGGGAGTGTACAGGGTTCTGACATTCCAGGAGCATACTCGCAAATCGTGTTCCTTTTTCGTGCGTTGTCGTCGTCGAGTATCCGTCCGTGTATCCGAGGCATCTTGTTCATTCATAACTTTTGGGTTTTTACGTGGGCGGATTGTTAGCCCGCCGCACAACCGCCATTCCGGTCGGGGTTTTTTTTCGCTACATACGTTTGTTCACCTCCCAACGGTTGTTGAAGAGGCTATCCAGAGGGCGCCGCGAGGAGGCCGTATGTCAACTTGACCCGGGCATTTAAACAGGGATCGTTGCTGGCATCTCGCCAGGTTGAGAGCAATCAACAACTTTACCCTGTATGTCCGAGCCCTTGCCCCCCAATTGTTGTTTATTAAGAAAACGTAAAAAAAATTGTCTTTTTTTTAATTCTTGAGTTTTTATTTTCGAAACAGTCTTTAGAGCCATTGCTTTTGAGATCGCTTGCTTTTTCAATTTGTAATAAAAATGCGTTTTTTTTTTTTTTTTGTAAAAAGAAGTGGGAACTCAAAAGTTTATTCGCCAGTTAACAGAACACATTAAAAATAAAAAACGGAAATAAAGTATTTGGCCATTTGTTGCAGAGGTCAACTTTATGTTCTTCACATGAGCATGCATTTTTGAGATGGCTTGTTTTTTCTTATATATTTTTAATAAGAACAAGTAGGAACTTAACAGATAATTGTTGTATAACAAAACATAATAAAAGTAAAAAATAAACAAAATTATTTCGAGCATTTACTACAGAGTTCAACTTTATGCTCTCCACGTTTGCTTACATCACATTTATTGCACGTTGACCTAGTCATGCGTCCTTGTGTGTACGGACAATATTTGCAAATTTTTCTTGTTTTTTATTTTTTGTTACACTAACGTTGTGCTCCCTTAACCGTTCTTTATTTTCGAGGATATTTTTTTCAATACAAGATCTAATACCAGTGGGTAAAATTGGTGCTTCTAATCGTTTTTTCATCCATGGTACTACGAGTTTGCCCTCTATTATATTTACGGAAATACCTTCGCTTAATTTCGGTGCCGTTCCATATGCAAATGAACTTAACTGCTAAAGAATAGTCCTAAGGCCAGGCGCAAATTGAGACACGTATAGCGCGTGTGAGGTGACATGACAAGAGTGCCATCACGCGTACGTGCCAAACGCGTAGCGTGGTGATCCGCAAATTGAGAGGCAGGTACTCGCAGATCGAACGCAATTCATAATTTTGTCTTCATATAGTTGGCACATTGGGTATCATATAGTTCTTTATGAACCCTGACTGCCTCTACTCATTTTTGGGGTTCCGTAACCAAAGGTAAAAGGGAACCCTATTACTAAGACTTCGCTGTCCGTCCGTCCGTCCGTCTGTCACCAGGCTGTATCTCATGAACCGTAATAGTTAGACAGTTGAAATTTTCACAGATGATGTATTTCTGTTGCCGCTACCACGACAAATACTAAAAACAGAACAAAATTAATATTTAAGGCGGGCTCCCATACAACAGACATGATTTTCATCCAAAAAATCCCCTTGGTCACATACTGAACTAAGGTTAGTCGACAATATATTTGTGTCTTTGATGAATTAATCCTAGCTGCAAACCTTTTCCCCATATTTATTGTTATTCACCTTTTCACATCGTTGCTGTCAAGTAAGATAATTGATTTGAATTCAATGGACACTTTGATGATCCATGATGAGATAATGGAGATTTTTGATCATCAAAGTAATATTCCTATAACCCGCTTGCAACCAAGATCTGTCATCATACAAAAAATGTGATTTAATGTGATGACTGATGAGGTAACATACATACATGGTCTCTTGCAAAGAAGTTGATCGCGTTTAACATGGCAAACGCCAGCTTCGATCTCTGTCCCTGCTCAATCCAAGTTGACACACAGCCTCCGCGTGGCCCCCCCTGGATAGCTACCCTGGCACCCGCCAGGTAGTGAACCAATGTGTGCAGCGACCCAAACCTTGTTCCTGGGGAAAGAGGAACCTGGCCCTCCAGGTTGGGGGTTGTGCTTAGGGGTAACATCCCTATCACGTAAAAACCTACTTGTTCCGAAACGACAACAAGCCTCGGATACGGACGGATACAAAGCTGATGACCCCTGCAAACGACTAACGGACTTGAGAGTCTGCACCTGGAATGTGAGGTCCCTTAACAGACCGGGTGCAGGCGATCAATTGGAGCAAACCCTCAACTGCTATAAAGCAGATATAACCGCACTCCAAGAAGTGCGATGGGATGGACCAGGCAAAAAACGGATGAAAAACTGCGACATCTACTACGGGAACTGCTACAAGGAGAACAAACAGCGCCTATTCGGGTGCGGATTCGTTATTAGAGGAAGACTCCGACAAAAAGTCTTAAGCTTCCGAGATGAAAGCGAACGTCTCATAACAATCCGCATCAAAGCTAAATTTGGAAATATTAGCTTAATATGCGCTCACGCCCCAACGGAAGAAAAGGACGATCGACTCAAAGAAGAATTCTACGATCTCCTAGACAGAACATATGCCCAATGTCCCAGCTACGACACAAAAATAGTCCTAGGAGATTTTAATGCAAAACTGGGCAAGGAGGACATATTTGAGTCGATCATAGGAAAGCATAGCCTCCATAACACCACATCCGACAACGGATTAAGGCTAATCGATTTCCTAGCGGGGCGTAACCTGCTTGTAGCAAGCACGCGATTCCCCCATCTCAACATCCACAAGGGTACCTGGCGGTCTTGTGATCAATCGACCACCAACCAGATTGATCATATTGCGATCGACGCCAGACACTCCTCCTGTATTCTCGACGTACGAACCTTCCGAGGGGCCAACATCGACTCGGACCACTACCTTGTTGTAGCCAAGGTACGAATGAGGATATCAAGAATGCTTAGGAGTCGAGTAGGACTACGTAAGTTTGACGTTGGAAAGCTACAATCGCAAGAGACGGCCAGAATCTTTGCCGATCGTGTCTCCTCAATGCTCTCTCAAAATCCACCCACAAACAATAGAGCAGGAATGGGCTCGTTGCCAGAGCGCCGTCAGAGATGCTGCCTCAGAGGTGCTGGGTTTCAAACAGCCACCACCTAGAAACCCCTGGTTCGATGAACAATGCGAGCAAGCCCATTCAGCAAAACAAGAGGCATATAAAGCCATGCTGCAACGACGGACGAGAGCTGCTCGCGAAATCTATGAGCAGAAGAGAAGAGAGGAACACACGCTTTTCAGAAGAAAGAAGAGAGAGCACGGAAAGCGTGAGATCGAGGAGATGAGGAGACGCCTCCGCAGGAATGACGCCCGTAAGTTTTACAACAAGGTAAAACGAACATGCCATGGCTACAAAGCCAGAGTGGCGGCCTGCAGGGATGAAAATGGGGAACTGGTAGTAGAGTCGCAGTCGATGCTGAGGATTTGGAAAGACCACTTCTGCAGACTGTATAACGGCGATGATAGACAAGATACCGCTGTCAGGCAGAACGAGCCATTCGCAACGGACCACGAAGTAACAGAATTCAGTCCACCCGACCTAGACGAAGTCAAAATAGCGATATTAAGACTTAAGTTTAATAAAGCCGCTGGCGCAGACGGCCTGTCTGTTGAGCTTCTTAAGGCGGCTGGAGATGAGCTCGTAAGGTGCATGCACCATCTCATTTGCAAGGTATGGTCGGAGGAAAGCATGCCCGACGAATGGAATCTCAGCATCGTTTGCCCGGTCCATAAGAAAGGAGACCCCTATAACTGCGCCAACTATAGGGGAATAAGTCTCCTTAACATCGCATATAAGTTCTTCTCTGCCGTATTGTGTGAACGCCTGAAACCATTTGCTGATAACCTGATCGGCTCTTATCAGTGTGGTTTCAGGCCAGGTAAATCCACAATAGAACAAATATTTACGCTACGGCAGATCTTGGAGAAGACCCAGGAATACCAAATCGACACTCACCACCTCATCGTCGATTTCAAGGCCGCGTATGACAGCGTATATAGAGACGAGCTGTACAAAGCCATGTCTAGTTTTAACATCCCTGCCGAACTCGTCCGACTGTGCAGGATGACAATGGAGAATTCTCGCTCCTCCATTAAGGTCGGTAATGAGCAAACCGAGACCTTTGATATTAAAAAAGGATTTAGGCAAGGTCACGCGTTGTCATGCAACTTTTTCAACATCGTGCTTGAAAAGATCGTGCAAGAGTAACTGGCCAACACAAGAGGTACGATTTATTTCAAGTCTACGCAATTGCTTGCGTACGCCGACGACATTGACGTGATTGGATGGACACAGTGAGACGTCAATGAGGCCTTTGTAAGCATTGAGGTAGAAGCGGCTAAGATGGGTCTCAAGGTTAATGTGGGTAAAACCAAATATCTGCTTTCATCCAAAAGAGACGGGCAACACTGACGTATTGGCTAGAACATCACCATGAGCGGATATAACTTTGAAGTGGTCAAGGAATTCGTCTACCTTGGCTCACTGATGACCAGCGACAACAACACCAGCGCTGAGATAAAACGCAGAATCACTCTTGCCAACCGCTGTTTCTTTGGGCTCAAGAGGCAATTGAGAAGTAGAGCCCTCTCTCGGAAAACCAAGGTGACACTATATAAGACCTTGATCATCCCAGTCCTCCTTTACGGCGCAGAGGCTTGGACCTTAACAAAAGCGGATGAAGATGCCCTTGGTCGTTTCGAGAGGAAAATTCTGCGCACTATCTACGGTCCCGTTTGTTCAAACGGTGTATGGAGGAGAAGATATAACGAATAACTGTACGGGTTGTACAGCGACATCGGCCTGGTACGACGTCTACGGATACAGTGTCTAAGGTGGCTAGACCATGTAGAGCGCATGGAAGATACAGCTCCGACCCGAAAAGTCTTCGAATCCACTCCGGTAGGAAGGCGCGGCAGAGGACGGCCGCCTCAGCGGTGGCGCACGCAGGTGGAAGGGGACCTCAACCAACTGGGCGTGCGGCACTGGAAACAGCTGGCCAAAGACCGTACCGGCTGGAGACGCTTGTTGGTTGAGGCCCAGGTTCACCACGGACTGTAGCGCCACCTAAGTAAGTAAGTAAGATGGTACGGAACCCTTCGTGCGCGAGTCCGACTCGCACTTGGCCGGTTTTTCTTCTGCCATTTCTCCAAAACCAAGAACCACACGCGAGTGAATGGCACGTGAAACTGTGTCTCGACTACTGCGCCGCGCGTCGGCCGGCTAGCGCGGGTCGCGGCACGTCACACGTGTTTACCAATTTGCGTCGTTCTATTGAATTCTGTAGTTTACAAAAACATGCGTCACGCTGCGCCACCTCAGACGCGCTATATGTGTCTCAATTTGCGCCTGGCCTAACTCTACCGCCCGTTTCGCATAGTAAGCCAGCTCGCCCCGATCTTCGCCATTTTATGATGCCCTTGCAAGAAACACAATGTGCAGTATATTGCATTATCAACGCAATGTTGCACATAAACGGTGATCCGGAAGGCGGCCGCGACAGCCAACCCGGTCGTCAATAGTCATGGCGTTAACTTGCTTATTAAAAATCTGATCGTGCACTGAAAGTTACATAAAAGGTAACCGTCGTCGTTTCGACGAACATTTGCGCCGTTTTTCAATAAAAAATGCACTTACCCAAGCAGGTACACTACCGTGCGTCCACGCACTAAAAGCACTTAGAGATGGCTAGGGTTACACGCAAAGAGGATCCTATCAGTGAGAGGACTAAGGAGAGAACTAAAATAATAAAATTCATGTTCGTCGAATCGACGAAGGTTACCCTTCTTGGACTTGGGCAATGGATTCCAGACTGATGTGTTTTGTATACGAATAATTGTTATATATAGGTATTACCCATTATAGCTAATTTTTTATTATACCGTTATATGTATACGATCATTCATTCAAGTCTTATTGATACTGTTCCATAGATAACGTAATGCTAATCAAATACTACTTAATTTCGGCCAAGCACTAAAAGTTTGCGTCAAATATCGATGCACAAACGCCGCACCCGGGTCTATTAAATATTGTATTAAAAATGTCCATTTTTTTTTGTAAGAAAACAACTAAAGTTCTTTTTGAAGGTCTTATATTTTTCCTTCGTTACTCAGAACCTCAAGAGATGCCGCCAACTTTGAAGCCAAGTGCAACGACAGAAAAAGTGATAGATGTCAATCAAACAGCGACAATGTCTCCAACCATCTCCATGGTTGACGAATGTAGGACGCCATTCGGAAAGCGTGGACAATGTATTCCGCTGCAAAGATGTGAATACTTGTTCAATATGCTAAGGCGGAAGCCATTGTTAGAGGAGCATAAGGTGTTTTTAAAGCACAGCCAGTGTGGATACAGAAATAGGACTGTTTTGGTAAGACAGAAGCACACTTTGATCTTCATTGTTCGTATAATGGTACCTTCTTAAATATTTAGGTTTGCTGCACCGAGGAACAGATGAGTGTGGCAGGTGTAGCAGCTATAGCGTTATCAGCTGCACCCATCAACTTAGATAAACGAGCTCTTCTTCCCGCCCCGAATGAATGTGGAAAAATGTTGTCAAATCGTCTCTATGGCGGCTACAAGACAGACGTTGATGCATTTGCATGGACAGTACTTCTTGAATATTCCAAAGGTACATACTCGCTCATCTATCATTAGTTGTGATAATCGCTATGTATCCACTTCGTATGTACTTATAGGAGGGAACCAAACAGGTCTTCATTGTGGCGGTGCCTTAATTAGCAATCGTTATGTCGTGACTGCAGCTCACTGCATAACTGCTCTTCCAAGCGGCTGGTCTTTGAGACAGGTGCGCTTAGGCGAATGGAACACATCCATAGAGCGCGATTGCAATATTTACGATGACTATAAAAACTGTACGAGTGCTCGCATCAACGTACCAATAGAGTCTATAACTCTGCACGATGGATATGTAAGTGCGTCAGGAATGCGACTTCATGACCTTGCTCTTATCCGACTGTCGAATAATGTGAATTTCACGGACTTCATACAACCGGTCTGCCTACCGATTGGCGAGCATATTCTTCATGCTTTTTATGGGCAAGGCCTAGATATAGTCGGTTGGGGAGCAATGCCTCAAGGTATGTTTAGCACGGTAAAGCAGAAGATAAGTGGTTCCGTCTTATCGCATGACGATTGCAATCAGATATACGCGGCAATGAATGCACAATTAGATCCAACGCAGTTCTGTGTTGAAGGTCGACTGATAAATGATACATGTCGTATTGATTCAGGTGGTACGGCGATGAGTTTTGATACATCAAACATGGGATTGGGATCGTTCTATTTGGCGGGTATACATTCATTCGGGGCAACATGTGGATTAACACCCCAACCTGTTGTGTTTACGAGGATTTATGATTATCTGGATTGGATATTGAGTAACATACAGCCATGAATGGAAAAGGTTGTGATAGTCCTGCACTGACTGCTATTTTAATAAACTTTACTATTTATATTTTTATAATATTTTTATGGAATTACTTACGTACCATGATGGCCCTACAGTTCGGGGTGAACCAGGGCCTCAACCAACAAGCCTCTCCAGCCGGCCCGATCTTCGGCCAGCCGCTTCCAGTGCCGCACGCCCCTTCCACCTGTGCGCGCCACCTTAAATGCGGTCGTCCTCTGCTACATCGTCCCTCGGGGTTAGAGTCGAAGATTCTTCGGGCCGGAGCGTTGATGTCCATTCGCTCTACATGGCCTAGCCATCTTAGACGTTGGATCCGATGACGTCTAACCAGGCCGATGTCGCTGTACAGCCCGTACAGTTCTTGGTTGAATCTCCTCCTCCATTCTCCGTTTACACAAACGGGACCAAAGATTGCACGCAGAATTTTCCTCTCGAAACGTCCAAGAGCCTCTTCATCCGCTTTTGACAACGTCCAAGCCTCAGCACCGTAGAGGAGGACCGGGATGATTAAGGTTTTGTAGAGGGAAACCTTAGTTTTTCGAGAGAGGGCTCTACTACTCAATTGCCTCTTGAGCCCGAAGAAGCAGCGATTGGCAAGAGTTATTCTGCGTTTTATCTCAGCGCTGGTGTCGTTGCTGCTTGTCACTACCGAGCCAAGGTAGACGAGGTCCCTGACTACTTCAAAAATATAGCTGCCGAAGGTGACGTTCTGACCAAGACGTCGGTGTTGCGCGTCTTTCTTTGATGACAGCATATATTTGGTCTTGTCCCCATTTACCCTTAGACCCAATTTCGCCGCTTCTGCTTCAATGCTTGTGAACGCCTCATTGACGTCTCGCTTTGTCCGTCCAAAAACGTCAATGTCATCTGCGTAGGCAAGCAATTGTGTGGACTGGAAGTAGATCGTACCTCTTGTATTGTCCGCAGAGTCCCGCACGATCTTTTCAAGAATAATGTTGAAGAAATCACATGACAGTGCGTCACCCTGTCTAAAACCTTTTTTAACATCAAAGGGGTCGGTTAGTTCACCTCCGACCTTAATGAAGCTGCGAGAGTTCTCCATAGTCATCCTGCATAGTCTGACGAGTTTGGCAGGAATGTTAAAACATGACAAGGCTCTGTATAGCTCGTCTCTATAAACACTGTCATACGCGGCTTTAAAGTCGACGAAAAGATGGTACGTGTCGACCTGGAATTCATGGGTCTTCTCCAAGATCTGCCGTAGTGTAAATATTTGGTCTATCGTGGATTTTCCTGGCCTGAAACCACACTGGTAGGAACCTATCAGATTGTCCACGAACGGTTTCAGGTACTTACACAGTACGGCAGAGAGGATCTTGTACTCGATGTTCAGGAGGCTTATCCCTCTAAAATTGGCGCAGTCATAGGGGTCTCCTTTCTTATGGTCCGGGCAAACGATACTGAGATTCCATTCATCGGGCATGCGTTCTTCCGACCATATCTTGCAGATGAGTTGGTGCATGTTCCTAACCAGCTCATCGCCAGCTGCTTTAAACAGCTCCGCGGGGACTCCGTCTGCTCCAGCAGCTTTATGAGACTTAAGTTTCGATATCGCCATTTTAACATCGTCTAGGTCGGGTGGGATTCTCCTTCGTCTTCGTCCATTGTGAATGGTTCGCTCTGCCTGACGGCGGCTTTTTTTTTTTTTTTATGGAATTAAAGAATATTTATTGTATAGTACAGTCTTCTCGACTTTTTCCAAAATCTCGTAATCAAGTCCCAAATAACTGAAATAATGAACGATTCAGGCATGTGGTTGGTCTAAACATATAAATTGTCTTAAACAATGGATTTTTCTAGGTGGTACGGAATGTGAATGTAGTTGCGTTTATTTGAACTGTTTTCTCAGTCTATCTCAGAAGCTACGGATAATTAATGTAAGATTGAACGGCATTGGTGTTAAAGCTCCGTCTTATTCTAAATTTCGAAAGCTTCAGGGAGTGAGATTTTTGGCTGTTTGGTTTTTCAGTGCTCTATTTTTCGCATCTGTCTCGCGATTCGGGGGGGAGGGAGCGAGCAAACAGAGCAAAGAAGTTGATCCCCCCTGGATAGCTACACTGGCATACGCCAGGTAGTGAACCAATGGTCAGCGTCCCAACTCCTTGTTCCTGGGAAAAGAGGAACCTGGCCCTCCAGGTTGGGAGTTGTGCCTATCACGTAAAAATCTACTTGTTCCGAAACGACAACAAGCCTCGGATACGGACGGATACCAAGCTGACGACCCCTGCAAACGACTAACGGACTTGAGAGTCTGCACCTGAAATGTGAGGTCCCTTAACAGACCGGGTGCAAGCGATAGAACCCTCAACTGCTATAAAGCAGATATAACCGCACTCCAAGAAGTGCGATGGGATGGACCAGGCAAAAGACGGATGAAAAACTGCGACATCTACTACGGGAACTGCTACAAGGAGAACAAACAGCCCTTATTCGGGTGCGAATTCTTATTCGAGGAAGACTCCGACAAAAAGTCTTAAGCTTCCGAGATACATATAAGCGAACGCCTCATAACAATCCGCATCAAAGCTAAATTTGGAAACATTAGCTTAATATGCGCTCACGCCCCAACGGAAGAAAAGGACAATCGACTCAAAGAAGAATTCTACGATCTCCTAGACAGAACATATGCCCAATGGTCCTAGGAGATTTTAATGCAAAACTGGGCAAAGAGGACATATTTGAGTCGATCATAGGAAAGCATAGACTCCACAACAGCACTTCCGACTACGTACTAATCGATTTCCTAACGGGGCGTAACTTCCTTGTTGCAAGCATACGATTCCCCCATCTCAACATCCTGTACCTGGCGGTCTGTTGATTAATCGAGCACCAACCAGATTGATCATATTGCGATCGACGCCAGACACTCCTTCAGTATTCTCGACGTACGAACCTTCCGAAGGGCCAACATCGACTCGGACCACTACCTTGTTGTAGTCAAGGTACGAATGAAGATATCAAGAATGCTTAGGAGTCGAGTTTGTAAGTTTGACGCCGGAAAGCTACAATCGCAAGAGACTGCCAGGATCTTTGCCGATCGTGTCTCCTCCAAGCTCTCTCAAAATCCGCGAACAGCAGCACAAAAAATAGAGCAGGAATGAACGCATTGCCAGATCGCCGTCAGAGACGCTGCCTCAGAGGTTGCTGGGTTTCAAACCGCCACCATCTAGAAACCCCTGATTCGATGAACAATGCGAACAAGCCCATGAGGCAAAACAAGAGGCATATAAAGTCATGCTGCAACGACGGATGAGAGCTGCTCGCGAAATCTATGAGCAGAAGAGAAGAGAGGAACACACGCTTTTCAGAAGAAAGAAGAGAGAGCACGGAAAGCGTAAGATCGAGGAGATGGAGAGATGCTTCCACAGGAATGACGCCCGTAAGTTTTACAATAAGGAAAAATGAATATGCCATGGCTACAAAGCCAGAGCGGCGGCCTGCAGGGATGAAAATGGAGAACTGGTAGTAGAGTCGCAGTCGATGCTGAGGATTTGGAAAGACCACTTCTGCAGACTGTATAACGTCGATGATAGGCAAGATACCGCTGTCAGGCAGAACGAGCCATTCGTAATGGACGACGATGTAACAGAATTCCGTACACCCGAACTAGACGAAGTCTAAATAGCGATATCAAGACTTAAGTCTAATAAAGCCGCGGGCGCAGATGTTTGCTGAGCTTCTTAAGGCGGCTGCAGATGCAAGGTATGGTCGGAGGAAAGCATGTTCGACGAACGGAATCTCAGCATCGTTTGCCCGGTCGATAAGAAAGGAGACCCCTATAACTACGCCAACTATAGGGGAATAAATCTCGTTAACATCGCATATAAGATCTTCTCTGCCGTATTGTGTGAACGCCTGAAACCATTTGTGGATAGCCTGATCGGCTCTTATCAGTGTGGTTTCAGGCCAGGTTAATCCACAATAGGCCAAATATTTACGCTACGGCAGATCTTGGAGAAGACCCATCGACACTCACCACCTTTTCGTCGATTTCAAGACTGCATTGAGATGAACTAGACAAAGCCATGTCTAGTTTTAACATCCCTGCCGAACTCGTCCGACTGTGCAGGATGACAATGGAGAATTCTCGCTGCTCCATTAAGGTCGGTAATGAGCAAACCGAGACCTTTGATATTAAAAAAGGATTTAGGCAAGGTGACGCGTTGTCATGCAACTTTTTCAACATCGTGCTTGAAAATATCGTGCGAGAGTCACTGGCCAACACAAGAGGTACGATTTATTTCAAGTCCACGTAATTGCTTGCGTACGCCGACGACATTGACGTGATTGGACGGACACAGCGAGACGTCAATGAGGCCATTGTAAGCATTGAGGTGGGAGCGGCTAAGATGGGTCTCAAGGGTAAAACCAAATATCTGCTTTCATCTAAAAGAGACCACCATGGGCGGATATAACTTTGAAGTGGTCAAGGAACTCGTCTCCTTGGGTCACTGGTAACCGGCGGCGACAACACCAGCACTGAGATAAAACGTAGAACCCCTCTTGCCAAACGCTGTTTCTTTGGGCTCAAGAGGCAATTGAGAAGTAGAGCCCTCTCTCGGAAAACCAAGTTGACAGTTGGCGCAAAGGCTTGGACCTTAACAAAAGCGGATGAAGATGCCCTTGGTCGTAAAATTCTGCGCACTATCTACGGTCCCGTTTGTTCAAACGGTGTATGGCGGAGATGATATAACGAAGAACTGTACGGGTTGTACAGCGACATCGGGCTGGTATGACATCTACGGATACAGCGTCTAAGGTGGCTAGGCTACGCAGAGCGCATGGAAAATACAGCTCCGACCCGAAGAGTCTTCGAATCCACCCCGGAAGGATGGCGCGGCAGAGGACGGCCGCATCAACGGTGGCGCACGCAGGTGAAACGGAACCTTAACTAACTGGGCGTTCGGCGTTGGAAACAGCTAGCCAAAGACCGTGCCAGCTGGAGACGCTTGTTGGTTGAGGCCCAGGTTCACCACGGACTGTAGCGCCACCTAAGTAAGTAAGTAAGTCACGCAATTCGTGACTAATCTAATCTTTAAGATTAAGAATGTATTTGGCACACTATTTTACGATCGTCATAATCAAGGAAGCACTTCAAGCCATAGTGACCAATTTTAATATTGAGCAACATTGTTGAGCAGCACTGCTGTAGGAATGACGACCGTAAATAGTCCATTCGTCGTGGTTCATAGCTTACGTGGAAGACTTCAAGTAATGATCTTTGTCTAAAGCCTTACCAAAAACAGCTCTTGAATGAATTGACACCGAACGAACTGATCGGCGTCAAATTTTCGATGAGTAGGCCCTAGAAAGGCCAGAGGAAATCCGGATTTTTTCCGAAAAATTGTCTTCTCATTTCTGGTTGGATAAGCAACCGTGAGCAATACTGCAACACTGCATTCGGAAAAATTAACTTATGAAATGTTTAGCACCCTATCGTTCAGGGACCTAGAACTTTATTTATGCCCAAAATGCACGAGCACAACGTTAAATGTCCTGCACAAAGAATAAGGGATGTGAAAGTCTTGCGGAAGATGGGTGCCGCATTTGCTGGTAGCTGATCAAAAGCAAATGCGGAAACGATTTGCGCAGCAATCTTTGCACCGATTCAATAGGGATCCGACCGAGACGTGTATCTGCCACTACACGCAGTGGCACACCCGGTAAGTTAATGGCCAATGTAAAATGCAAAACAATTACAGTTGAATATTAGCCCGATTTCTTGATCAGCTGGCTGTTAAAATTCGCGAGGTTTGACTTGAGAAAAAAAAATTATCTTTCACCAAGACCACGCACCCTTCTATTGTCCTGATTTGGTACCCTCAGACCTCTCTCTTCTCCGGGCAGCTTGTCGTGGCGGGAAGCTTAAGGGGTCATAGACCTCAAACTAAGACTCGAAGGTAATAAATGAATGGTACCCGCAGCAGGGGAAATCCACCCGTGATCTCTTTGACTGCGGCCGGGGAAAGGATTCTGGAGGCCCCGACATTCGACCCGAAATTGCAACTGAAACGATGCAAACAACTCGACGGAGGTAGTATATTGTATCGCGCATGGTTACGACTGAAGCTGTTGCCTTTGCAGTGGCATCCGTCGATGGCTTGAAATCGATAGGCACCGACGGGATATATTCTGTTATGCTGCAAAAAGAGCCGCCTCCTACTTTGAAAAGAATTTTCGCTGCTAGCATAGCACTTGCCTATATACCCATTCCTTGGCGCACGGTGAAAGTAGTCTTTATTCCCGAAATTGGAAAAGCGGATTTCTAACTTGCCAAGAGTTTTAGACCAATTAGTCTAACATCCTTCCTGCTGAAAAGCATGGAGGGAGTGGTGGAGATGCACGTGCGCAAAATTGCCTTTCGAATGCATCCTCTTTCGGAGATGCAACATGCTTATCAGCGCGAAAAATCCTACGAGACTACGTTTCCACACATAGAATGAGTACGCGCTGGGCATTTTCATCGATATTAAGGGAGCTTTTGATAACGCAACTTTCGACAGCATGTGCAACGCTGATACACGACTTGGAAGCTAAGTATCTAGAAGTCATCTTAGATAGCAGGCTTCTTTGGTTAAAGCATGTTGAGAGCACCGTGGCGCAGTGGGTAGTGTGTTGGCCTCTGACGCCGATGACTCGGGATCGAATCCCGACACAGCCTTGTCATCGAACGTGTTTTTCACGGTGTTTCTCCTCAGCGGGGTTCTGACAAAACCCCCTGTAGTAAAATTGTCATGAAAAGCTTCTCGAAATTCGCCGTTCGGAACCGGCAGTAAACTGTACGTCCCTTTCACCCACCTATGGGAAAATGAAATCACACACAACATGGGTGATTGAGAGAAGCTCGGCTCAGGTTCTTCATGGACTGTAACGCCAACATACATACATGTTGAGTCAAAAACCACCCAAGCGCTGTCAAAGGAGCTTTTGGCAAAACTTGGAGCTTATCGCTGGCAAAGGTCCTCCGGATTTACATGGCAATGATAAGACCTATAATCTCTTATGCATCGGTTGTCTGGTGAAACAGGCTAACACACAGACACGTCGTAGCCTCCTTCACCAAACTCGGAAGAACGGTTTGTCTCAGCTGCACGGGGGCTTGGGGGCGAGCTGGGCGCTGCTCTAGATGCTATGATGAACCTTTCACCCCTTGATATATTTATCATAGGGTGTGCTCCGAAAGCCATGTCTCGTCCCAAGAGAAATGGCTTTTGGCACAACTCGCACAGTAATTATATTGTGTTTGCCCAAGAAATGTCTTGCGATCCCTATCTCATGGACATGCCTTCTGACGCTTTGACACTTGTTATCCTACTGCACTGTAATTTTACAATCGAGTTTCCATGGCGTCAGGACTGGCTCTGGCTGAACCTGGAAAGGATAGTCTTCGCATATTCACGGGGCAGGGGCCGGAGCTGGGGTTCTATTTGAACGCGAAAACATCCAATTGCACTCCTCGTTAGGAGGAAAATAGGCGTATGTCTACGCAATCCCAATGGCCATGCACTATGTTGTGAAGCACAGGTGGAAGGGAAAAAGCCTATGCGTCTACAGCGACAGCCAAGCTGCAATCAAGGCTGTGTCCTACCCCCTAAACAGCTCCAAATTAGTGCATTCACGGAGGCTTGTATGGGGTCCAGGTTACTCTGGGATTCCAGGAAATGATGAACTCTCCGGGTTCAAAGGAGAGCATCTCAGGGCCTGTTTTTATGGGGATATGTCAAATCACTCATCTATGCCAATAAGCCATGCGTCAATTACTACCTTAGGAGATATTATCACAGGTATTGCTAGCGAGATATAATCCAATATGCTAGAAGGAGTGACCAAAAATTGGAATTTCCATGACCTTGTTAACCTACAGCTTGAGCAATCTCTCCATCTGCGAATTTAGATCTCGGATACTGCGTTCTTAATAGAGGGTTTGATCGTGGATGCAGTAAAGCTAAAGCGAGTTAAAAAACTATGTAACATTCATCTGAATCCATTCCATCGGAAATCTCAGTTCCTAGGATGCCGGTGGGACCAGAGAGGTTATGAGCACTCGCTCCATTTTGGAAGTCAGTCCTAGGTTAAACAAGGCTTTGAGCACAGCTTGGCTAATCGAAAGATAGACGCATATTTTCCTAATAAGAAGTGTAGTAAAATGCTCTTGTTTTCTACAAAGACCTCTGCCCCAGGTCTCACTTCAAACTTCCTAAAGACACAAAATCCAAAGCGAGCTGTGCCAAAAGCCACTCTTCTTAAAATGGAATTTGGCCTTCAGTCTCGCTGTGGGGAACCACATGTATAAAAAAAGTAAACCCAAAAATGGGTACGGATTTCAGAAAAACCGGAAGGGGCTGAAATCCCCTCTACTTCCAAAGCGGATAAGGCTCCAACAGGAGAACCGACAAACGGCTCAAAAAAGTTGTCAGAAGACAAAAAGGACAACAAGAAGAACAACCCATCGTCCAAGGCCTACAGAGACCATAAAGCGGCCTTGAGAGTACTTAAGAGTAACAGAAAAAACTAGAGAGTCGGTCGCCTGGGCGATGGGAAACCTGGCCCATCCTCCCAAAGCGGGAGGCTAAGAAGGCTAGGCTGGGAGCACCGGCCAAGCTATTAAAGCCTTTCGGGGAGGTTGCGAGGGAGTGCCTGACGGTCGCAATCATATATGATAGCGACCCAGATGGCAAACTGACGACCGAAAGGTGAAAGGATGTCGATCAAGCGTTATCGGCAAACTTCCTAAAAATTGCTAGGAAGAACACTGGACCACCGCCCATCGGCGACGACGCTGGATAGTAACAAGGCAGGGTCAAATTACTAAGCTGTGCTGACGAAAGATCCGTTGATCTTCTAACGGCTACAGTTGCTGAAATAGGGGAAATTTGGAAGGGAGCTAGGCTCAAGGTCGTAACTAAGGACCAGATCTCTAAACGACCGCGAGCTAGATGTTGGCTCCCGTTGGTACCAGACAACCTCCTCGAAATAGTTGAGGCAATCAACTACTGCAACCCCAATCTCCCAACAAGAGATTGGAAAGTCGCGAAGTTGGAGGAACCAAAAGGCCGATCAAGACAGGCAATCATTGTACTAAACTGTGAAGCCCTGGAACCTCTGGCCGAATGTGACTACTATATAAGGTTTGGCTTTAAGAAAGTCAAACTCAATATATATAAAAAGGATGAGGAAGTGCCACCATCCGGCAACGAAGACACGGCTAAGACCGAGGTCAAAAACCAAAGCTCGACGGAGCAGGAACCCCCAATCCCCTCGGGGAGCAGGGGCCCCGTGACGGCTGAAGCTGAAACCCCAGCAACATCCCTGGTCAATAAAGACCAGGAGTCACTGCTCGACTCCGGAAGCGGGGATTACTCGACTAGCTCGCCGATGGAAGACTTAGATCTGGAAGACCTCAACATTACCGTGGTGGAGGCCAAATGAATTGATAACAGCCATGATGCTGAGATTAATTCAGATTAACCTCCATCACTTGAAAGCGGCAACCGCTCCTCAGGCTGGCTAAAGGAGAAGAAGACATAGCCTTAATCCAGGAACCTTGGGTACATGAACACAAGATTCTCGGATTAAGAACTCGAGTCTACAACCTATTTACATCACAAAAAGAAGGTAAGCCCCGAACTTGCATACTCGCAAAGAAATCCCTAAACGCTTACCTTCTTCCAAATTACAGCTGCCCTGACCCCACATTGATCGCCATACAATCACCCGGGGGTAAGATATGGATAGCCTCAACGCAAGTGGCGCAAGAAGACTCCATTCCATCGGACGATATTAGAGGACTGGTCAGGGACTCGTCAGGACATCGGTGCGGATGCGAATGCGCATCACACGATCTGGGGCAGCAGCGATATAAACGAAAGAGGTGAATGGCTCATTCTAACCTCAAATCTTAACATTTGTAACAAGGGTAATACACCCACTTTCATTACTAAAAATCGTAGGGAGGTACTAGACTTAACTCTAGTATCCCCCTCTCTCGTTAATAGAATAAGAGAATGGAGGTTTCTGAGGAACACCCCTTCTCAGATCATCGATACCTGGTTTTCAACCTAGCTTTCACGGTCCCAATCTCAATTGACTCATCCTGCAACCCAAGAAGAATCGATTGGGAGCGTTATAGAGTCTTCATTGGCAATTCTATAGTAAACAAGACCCCTGAGACCCCGCGGTCCACGTTAGACATAGACAGTATGGTCGATATCCTAACAAACACTTTGGGCAACGTACGGGTCAACAGCTGCGTAATCCACAAATCAAGAAAAAACTCTTACCCTTCTTGGTGGAACGCAGATCTAAGCAAGCTCCACAAGGACTGTCGAAAACTCTTCAATAAAGCAAAGAGTACAAGAAACGACAGAGAATGGAACCTATACAAAGATTCACTCAGAGTGTACAAGCAAACCCTGAGGAAAGAACACAGGCTGTCTTGGAAACTCGTCTGCAACAATATGGAGAAAATTTCAGACGCGTACAGATTGAGGAAAATACTCTCGATTGATCCACAATCTCCGAGCTGCCTCACAGCAAAAGGAGTTTGGACAACGTCGGAGGAAGAAACTATAAATCTTCTCCTTAATAAGCACTTCCCAGGCTGCTATGAATCGCAAGACGCAGTGTATTCGCGAGTAACTCACCTCTCCTCTCCAGAGAGAAAATTACATGGGCGTTAAAAAGTTTCAAGCCCTATAAATCGCCCGGCCCGGATGAAATCTACCCCATCGAACTCACATAAACTATGGCTAGAGATTATCTTTGAAGGATGCCTAGCTTGGAGTCACATTCCAGAAAAGTGGAAGTGCGCAAAGGTACTTTTCATCCCCAAGACCGGCAGGAACTCTCACACTTCCCCCAAGGATCTAAGGCCTATCTGTCTATCATCCTTTGTACTAAAAATTTTGGAAAGGCTGATAGACTTACACATACGCCACAACTTGGATCCGTCCCTAATTTCTAAGGCACAGCATGCCTACTGTAAGGGTAGGTCTGTCGAAACAGCCTTGCATACACTAGTGAGGAAAATCGAAAGATCAATCCATCTTAAAGAATACACTCTAACAGCCTTCCTAGACATAGAGGGCGCTTTCAACAACGTTACTCCGAAAGTTATAATAGAAGGGCTAGAAAGGGCTGATAGAGCTGATCAGCGAGTTATTATTAACGCGCAGGATTCACTCCAAATCGGAAAGAGTGGTTACCCTGGGGACCCCGCAAGGAGGGGTCCTCTCACCTCTTCTCTGGAATGTAGTTGTAAGCGAACTACTAATTAAACTGGAGAAAGAAGGCATGGACGTTACTGCCTACGCTGGTGACGTTGCCATTTCAATCTCAGGTAAATAGCTATCCACACTGAATGGCCGTAGGCAAACGGCATTCTCAATTCTTTGCAAGTGGGCCCATAGCAACGGGCTCAGAGTGAATCCCCAGAAAACGGAGCTCGTGCTATTCACCAAAAAGCACAATATCCCGGAATACTGTCATATTACCTTGCTTGGTATCAGAGTAAACTATTCTTCTAATGCCAAATACCTTGGCACTATACTAGATAGGAAATTAACCTGGAAGAGCAACACAGTCGAAAGAACTAAAAAAGCAACTATAGCTCTCTACACATGCAAGAAAGCCCTGGGGAAAAAATGGGGATTCAACCCCAAGATCACCCTATGGCTTTACATCACGGTCGTCAGACCCATACTAATGTATGGAGTGACAGTCTGGTGGACAGCACTGGACAAGACAACATACCTCAAGCAATTCGAGAAGGTACAAAGGTTGGTGTGTATGTGCATTACCGGGGCCCTCAGGTCCACCCCAACGGCTGCGCTTAACATGATACTCTACCTTACACCACTCGATATTTTCGGCAAGCAAATTGCCACACAAACGGCCATGAGACTCAAAGCCAACTCGAACTGGACGAACTATGTCACTGGCCACTCCTCCATCCTGAATAACAGGTCAACTATGGCAGAAAACTTAGACCTCACAGAACCCACCCCAGTCTTGGAAAAAAACTTTACAACGGTCTACCCGGACAGACAAAACTGGACTCGCCATACTCAACCCCGCAGAAACTGCGTAGATTTTTACACTGACGGGTCTAAAACCAAAGACGGGGTGGGTAGTGGAGTATTCTGCAAATAACTTAAGCTGAACAAAGCACTAAAATTACCAGATCACTGCAGCGTTTTCCAGGCGGAACTGTTGGCAATAAAAGAGGCCTTGTCTTGGCTGAAGTGGAACGTGATATCCACCACGGATATCCGCATTCTCACGGATAGTGAAGCAGCCCTAAGGTCGTTGGAGTCCTATGTGTACACATCAAAAACTAGTCTCGACTGTCGCCTATCTCTTAGCGAGATGGCCGAACAGTTCAACATACAACTTATCTGGGTACCGGGACACAGCAACATTCCAGGAAATGAAAGAGCCGACACACACGCCAAACAAGGAACGACGCTACAATCAATCGTGAGTAGGGTGTTATAGGCGGTTCAAGCGCTTTTTGGTATGAAGCGATGGTATGAAGCGATGGTATGAAGTGATGGTATGAGGGTATTTGGTATGAAGCGATGGTATGAAGGGATTTGATATGAAGCGGTTGAGGCGCTTTTTGGTATGAGGGGATTTGGTATGAAGTGATTCAGGTGCTTTTTGGTATGAAGGTGTTCTGGCGCTATGTAATTTGTTTATTTAAGTTGTGAATTTGCGTGGGGGTTAGGAAATGTATGGCGGTTGAGGCGCTTTTTGGTATGAAGCGATGGTATGAAGTGATGATATGAGGGGATTTGGTATGAAGCGATGGTATGAAGGGATTTGGTATGAAGCGGTTGAGGCGCTTTTTGGTATGAATCGATGGTATAATCGATGGTATGAAGTGATGATATGAGGGGATTTGGTATGAAGCGGTTGAGGCGCTTTTTGGTATGAAGCGATGGTATGAAGGTGTTCTGGTGCTATTTAATTTGTTTATTTAAGTTGTTTTGCGTAACACATAGCATTCAATTTTAAGGGGAACAGATAAACTATATACATATCTATGTATTAGCTATAGATATGTGATGGTATGAAGGGATTTGGTATGAAGTGATTCAGGCGCTTTTTGGTATGAGGGTGTTCTGGCGCTATTTAATTTGTTTATTTAAGTTGTTTTTGCGGAAATATATGGGGATGATGGCGCTATCTGTGTTGTGCGTGCAAGGTGGTTATCATGTAGTATGTTATGGCCGGAGCAATAGATATGTACATATTCTTACGCCTTAAAGAGATAGGTATAGAAGTATTTACTACAAGACAATATAAAGATGTATATTTTTGCGGAAATATATGGGGGGTTCTGGCCCTATGTAATTTGTTTATTTAAGTTGTGAATTTGCGTTGCGGTTAGGAAATGTATGGCGGTTCTCGCGCTATTTTAAGTTGTTTTTTGTCACGTGCTGGTTGTGTGCGTGCAAGGTCGTTATCATGTGACGTATTTAGAATAGGAATAGCAATAGATATGTATATATTGTTACGCAAGGCTACGAAGATCTACTAACACATAGCATTCAATTTTAAGGGGAGCAGATAAACTATATACATATCTATGTATTAGCAATAGATATGTGATGGTATGAAGAGTTTTGGTATGAGGCGGTTCAGGTGCTTTTTGGTATGAAGCGATGGTATGAAGGGATTTGGTATGAAGCGCTGGTATGAAGGGATTTGGTATGAAGCGGTTGAGGTGCTTTTTGGTATGAAGGGGTTCTGGCGCTATTTAATTTGTTTATTTAAGTTGTTTTGCGTGGTGGTTTAACACATAGCATTCAATTTTAAGGGGATCAGATAAACTAAATACATATCTATGTATTAGCTATAGATATGTACATATTGTTACGCATTAGGGAATCGCGCTGGCATCTGTAGTGATTTACATATATAAATATGGATATTTTGCGGAAATATATGGGGGTTCTGGCGCTATTTAATTTGTTTATTTAAGTTGTGAATTTGCGTTGGGGTTAGGAAATGTATGGGGATTTAGTCGCTATCTGTGTTGTGTGTGTGTCTTTGTGTGTGTGAATCAAATCGCATATTAAAAAGTGGATGTGATTGATTCATTCTTGACAGTATATGTTACATATCTATGTATCTATAAATATTTCTTAGCGTTTCAAATACATATACATACATACACACACACGCACATATATATATATAAATATTACTGGAATAGTATAAACAAATGACCCATTACATTAAAATGGTTCTGTAAGCAACAATTAATCAGTGAGACAAACGCTATTTAATTTGTTTATTTAAGTTGTTTTTGCGGAAATATATGGGGATTCTGGCGCTATCTGTGTTGTGGTTTTGTGTACGTGCAAGGTCGTTATCATGTGACGTATTTAGAATAGTTGGTATGAAGCGGTTCAAGCGCTTTTTGGTATGAAGCGATGGTATGAAGCGATGATATGAAGCGATGGTATGAAGCGATGGTATGAAGGGGTCCTGGCGCTATTTAATTTGTTTATTTAAGTTGTGAATTTGCGTTGGGGTTAGGCGCTTTCAAAAATCGCATTAAGATATTTAACATTTCTAATAATGATGAGAGCATATTGAATGTAGAAGTCCTATATGAAAAAAAAACATGTATTTGATTACCGAGCTGTTGGAAAACGAATTGGAAGTTTTGCATGCTTTTAAATTTAATATGGAATTATTTACGGTGTTCGTGAAGCATACAAAGGAAAATGACGATATGATCCAGGATATTAAAAGTATGCAGACCAAGATGTATACGATCCTAGAAAAAAGCGATTTATTTGAAAAATTAAACGCTTCTATCAATGACATCAAGGTTAAACTAGAGAAATTCCAGGAAAGAGATAGCGGATGGGCTTTGTTGTCATTCCTGAGAATCGAAATCAATATTAATAAATACGATCCGCTTCGGGCTTCTACCTATCTTAATCTACCACCGCAGTTATTGATCAAACATGCTTGTATAAATGTGAAAAAACACCGATGAATATGGTTTCAAATGGTCTGTTATATCGGCTTTGGATAGCAAAGTTAAATATAATCATGAGAGACCATCATCATATGCAATTCGCGATATAACTAGTGACATAATACAAGTTAATGGTGAAATTCTTTGTTTTAGGAATATGCAATTTCCTCTTGCGATCAAAGATATACATACATACATATATTCGAGTTGAATAATCCAACAATCCATGTAAACGTGTTCGGTTATGAAATCAATGATAAGAATGAATGTTATTTAATTGGACCATACTATCATACGACCGAGGAAAAGACAAAACATATTAACTTGCTTTATTGCGAAAGTTCTGATAGCGATCTAACGCATTATGTGTACATCAAACATATGTCGCGTTTAATGAGGAGACAAGCAACTAAGAAAAAAAATCGAATGCATCTTTGTAATGGGTGCTTACAACGATTCCCTAATGAATCCCGTCTGCTGCAACACAAAAGTGAATGTCGGAAGCTGATTACGATTATGCCGGATGAAGGAAACAAAATACTCAAGTTTGTTAAACACAATCGAAAGCAACGAGTTCCATTTGCTGTGTATGCCGACTTTGAGTCTATTCTATTACCTCTGAGTCATTGCATGCCGAATCCAGAATCTTCGTCAACAACTAATGTACAACAACACATACCCTGTGCGTTTTCGTATTTCATTAAGTGCTCATTTGATGATAATGTAAATAAACACAGAACATTTGTTGGTGATAAATTACATTTAGTTACATGCTATCAAGAACGAAAAAAAAAATAAACAATGTCTCCTTTGTATTTTTATAGGAGAAAATTTATAATACCTATGTATATAGGGAGTACATGGAGAAACCAAAAGCGATGAATCAATTGACAGATGTTGAGAACTACATCCATCATAATGCTTCAATATGTTGGATATGTAATCGTTGTTTTAGTCAGACCGATATAAGAGTAAAAGATCATTGCCACTTCACGGGTACATATAGAGGAACTGCACATAGACAGTGTAATTTAGATTTTCAAAAGCCAAATTTTTTCCCAATACTTTTACATAATTTTTCGGGGTACGACTGTCATCTTTTCGTGAAAAGTTTAAGTAATATTGATGGTGAAATAACAATTATTCCATTAAATAAAGAAAATTATATATCACTTTCCAAGCGAGTGCATTTAGACGCAAATAACACATTTGAAATTAGGTTTTTAGATTCATTTCGATTTCTTCAGTCGAGTATAGATTCGTTAGCAAATAATTTATCTGAAGATGATTTCATTATAGGCAAAAGGTATTACAAAAATGACGACTCATTAAAATTAATGACTGGGAAAGGTGTATTTCCTTACGATTATCTCAATTCATGGAATCGTTTAGATGATTGTTCTCTTCCATCAATTTCCCAATTTTATAATAAACTAACGGGTAAAGATTGTTTAGATGCAGATTATGAATATGCACTAAAGGTATGGAAGCATTTTAATTGTAAATCATTAAAAGATTACATGCTTGTGTATCTACAGAGCGATGTGCTCTTGTTGGCTGACATATTCGAGAATTTCCGTAAGGTCTGCTTAAAAATATATGAATTAGATCCATGTCATTATTATACATCTCCTGGTTTGTCATGGGATGCAATGTTGATGATAACGGAAGTTAATCTAGAGCTTCTCACCGACATTGATATGTTTAATTTCATTAAGAAAGGTATCAGAGGTGGTCTATGTCAATGAAGTCATCGATATACCATCTCTAATAATAAGTACATGAATAAATTCGACGAAACTAAAACAAACGAATTCCTTATGTACTTTGATGCAAATAACTTGTACGGTTGGGCAATGTCTCAACCACTTCCTAATGGAAATTTTCAATGGAATGATCCCGAAATCTATACCAGAGAATATATTGTGAAATTGGAAAAAGACAATAAATTTGGTTATGTATTCGAGGTAGATTTAGCCTATCCCACAGATCTTCACGATATACATAATGATCTTCCGTTTTGCCCCGAAAATATGCTTACGCCGGGAACTAAAATTCCTAAGCTAATTGCCAATTTAAATGCAAAGACCAATTATATAATTCATTTAAGAAATTTACAACAATGTCTGAACAACGGATTAAATATCACTAAGGTTCACAGAGTGTTGTCTTTTACTCAATCGGAATGGTTACAGAAGTATATAAATCTGAATACCGAATGCCGGAAAAAGGCGAACAGTAAGTTTGAAAAAGACTTTTTCAAATTAATGAACAACAGTGTTTACGGTAAAACAATGGAGAATGTAGAAAAGCGTCGAGATGTGAAAATTGTAACTCAATGGGATGGTCAAAGAAAGTCATTGGGTGCTAGGAAACTAATTGCACATCCTTATTTTCACACTAGATCTATATTTACACCAGAGATGTGTGCTATTGAAATGACCAAGGGACGAGTTGTGTACGATAAACCTATTTATTTAGGTTTCATTATATTAGAGCTTTCAAAATGGCTTATGTACGACTTTCATTATGAGTATATGAGTAAAAAATTTGGAAAATCGATTCGATTAAACTATATGGATACGGATTCATTTATTTATTCAGGAATGACAGATGATTTCTATTCTGATATATATCAAGACGTCATTGATCCCGAGAAATCAAGGTTTGATACTTCAGAATACCCCATAGACATTGTACATCATTTTCCGCAAACAAACGGTAAAGTTCTCGGGAAATTTAAAGATGAGAATAACTCTCGGAAAATGTTAGAATTCATTGGATTAAGAGCGAAAATGTACTCCCTTATATTAGAGACCAATGATGGGGTGAAAAAGGCAAAAGGAATTAAAATGTCGGTTACTAATAGCTTAGATATTAAAGATTATCGAAATTGTTTAATGAATAAAAAATTGTTGTTTAGATCAATGCTTATATTTAGAAGTAAGTTACATAATGTTTATACGCAGTCTATTAATAAGTTAGCTTTAAGTTATAACGACACTAAAAGATATATATGTAATGATGGGATAAGTACTTATGCTTGGGGTCATAATAAAATACCAATGAATGATAATTGATACAAAAAAAAGAAAAAAATGATTTATTATTCTCTCTCCTTCTCTTACGAAGATCTAACAAAACAAGGTCACTGAACTTTTCAACAAGGTCATTGTTCTAACTAACTGGTTCTAACTAACTGGTTCTAACTAACTGGTTCTAAATAACTGGTTCTAAATAACTGGTTCTAAATAACTGGTTCTAAATAACTGGTTCTAAATAACTGGTTCTAACTGGCCTGGTATCGCTGTCGCGATACCAGACCACAGTTAGTTGGTTCTAACTGGCCTGGTATCGCTGTCGCGATACCAGACCACAGTTAGTTAGAACTAGTTATTTAGAACCAGTTATTTAGAACCAGTTATTTAGAACCAGTTATTTAGAACCAGTTATTTAGAACCAGTTAGTTAGAACCAGTTAGTTAGAACCCGTTAGTTTATTATAAAATTGGGAAATTGATGGAAGAGAACAATCATCTAAACGATTCCATGAATTGAGATAATCGTAAGGAAATACACCTTTCCCAGTCATTAATTTTAATGAGTCGTCATTTTTGTAATACCTTTTGCCTATAATGAAATCATCTTCAGATAAATTATTTGCTAACGAATCTATACTCGACTGAAGAAATCGAAATGAATCTAAAAACCTAATTTCAAATGTGTTATTTGCGTCTAAATGCACTCGCTTGGAAAGTGATATATAATTTTCTTTATTTAATGGAATAATTGTTATTTCACCATCAATATTACTTAAACTTTTCACGAAAAGATGACAGTCGTACCCCGAAAAATTATGTAAAAGTATTGGGAAAAAATTTGGCTTTTGAAAATCTAAATTACACTGTCTATGTGCAGTTCCTCTATATGTACCCGTGAAGTGGCAATGATCTTTTACTCTTATATCGGTCTGACTAAAACAACGATTACATATCCAACATATTGAAGCATTATGATGGATGTAGTTCTCAACATCTGTCAATTGATTCATCGCTTTTGGTTTCTCCATGTACTCCCTATATACATAGGTATTATAAATTTTCTCCTATAAAAATACAAAGGAGACATTGTTTATTTTTTTTTTCGTTCTTGATAGCATGTAACTAAATGTAATTTATCACCAACAAATGTTCTGTGTTTATTTACATTATCATCAAATGAGCACTTAATGAAATACGAAAACGCACAGGGTATGTGTTGTTGTACATTAGTTGTTGACGAAGATTCTGGATTCGGCATGCAATGACTCAGAGGTAATAGAATAGACTCAAAGTCGGCATACACAGCAAATGGAACTCGTTGCTTTCGATTGTGTTTAACAAACTTGAGTATTTTGTTTCCTTCATCCGGCATAATCGTAATCAGCTTCCGACATTCACTTTTGTGTTGCAGCAGACGGGATTCATTAGGGAATCGTTGTAAGCACCCATTACAGAGATGCATTCGATTTTTTTTCTTAGTTGCTTGTCTCCTCATTAAACGCGACATATGTTTGATGTACACATAATGCGTTAGATCGCTATCAGAACTTTCGCAATAAAGCAAGTTAATATGTTTTGTCTTTTCCTCGGTCGTATGATAGTATGGTCCAATTAAATAACATTCATTCTTATCATTGATTTCATAACCGAACACGTTTACATGGATTGTTGGATTATTCAACTCGAATATATGTACATATGTATGTATATCTTTGATCGCAAGAGGAAATTGCATATTCCTAAAACAAAGAATTTCACCATTAACTTGTATTATGTCACTAGTTATATCGCGAATTGCATATGATGATGGTCTCTCATGATTATATTTAACTTTGCTATCCAAAGCCGATATAACAGACCATTTGAAACCATATTCATCGGTGTTTTTTCACATTTATACAAGCATGTTTGATCAATAACTGCGGTGGTAGATTAAGATAGGTAGAAGCCCGAAGCGGATCGTATTTATTAATATTGATTTCGATTCTCAGGAATGACAACAAAGCCCATCCGCTATCTCTTTCCTGGAATTTCTCTAGTTTAACCTTGATGTCATTGATAGAAGCGTTTAATTTTTCAAATAAATCGCTTTTTTCTAGGATCGTATACATCTTGGTCTGCATACTTTTAATATCCTGGATCATATCGTCATTTTCCTTTGTATGCTTCACGAACACCGTAAATAATTCCATATTAAATTTAAAAGCATGCAAAACTTCCAATTCGTTTTCCAACAGCTCGGTAATCAAATACATGTTTTTTTTTCATATAGGACTTCTACATTCAATATGCTCTCATCATTATTAGAAATGTTAAATATCTTAATGCGATTTTTGAAAGCGCCTAACCCCAACGCAAATTCACAACTTAAATAAACAAATTAAATAGCGCCAGGACCCCTTCATACCATCGCTTCATACCATCGCTTCATATCATCGCTTCATACCATCGCTTCATACCAAAAAGCGCTTGAACCGCTTCATACCAACTATTCTAAATACGTCACATGATAACGACCTTGCACGTACACAAAACCACAACACAGATAGCGCCAGAATCCCCATATATTTCCGCAAAAACAACTTAAATAAACAAATTAAATAGCGTTTGTCTCACTGATTAATTGTTGCTTACAGAACCATTTTAATGTAATGGGTCATTTGTTTATACTATTCCAGTAATATTTATATATATATATGTGCGTGTGTGTGTATGTATGTATATGTATTTGAAACGCTAAGAAATATTTATAGATACATAGATATGTAACATATACTGTCAAGAATGAATCAATCACATCCACTTTTTAATATGCGATTTGATTCACACACACAAAGACACACACACAACACAGATAGCGACTAAATCCCCATACATTTCCTAACCCCAACGCAAATTCACAACTTAAATAAACAAATTAAATAGCGCCAGAACCCCCATATATTTCCGCAAAATATCCATATTTATATATGTAAATCACTACAGATGCCAGCGCGATTCCCTAATGCGTAACAATATGTACATATCTATAGCTAATACATAGATATGTATTTAGTTTATCTGATCCCCTTAAAATTGAATGCTATGTGTTAAACCACCACGCAAAACAACTTAAATAAACAAATTAAATAGCGCCAGAACCCCTTCATACCAAAAAGCACCTCAACCGCTTCATACCAAATCCCTTCATACCAGCGCTTCATACCAAATCCCTTCATACCATCGCTTCATACCAAAAAGCACCTGAACCGCCTCATACCAAAACTCTTCATACCATCACATATCTATTGCTAATACATAGATATGTATATAGTTTATCTGCTCCCCTTAAAATTGAATGCTATGTGTTACGCAAAACAACTTAAATAAACAAATTAAATAGCACCAGAACACCTTCATACCATCGCTTCATACCAAAAAGCGCCTCAACCGCTTCATACCAAATCCCCTCATATCATCACTTCATACCATCGATTATACCATCGATTCATACCAAAAAGCGCCTCAACCGCTTCATACCAAATCCCTTCATACCATCGCTTCATACCAAATCCCCTCATATCATCACTTCATACCATCGCTTCATACCAAAAAGCGCCTCAACCGCCATACATTTCCTAACCCCCACGCAAATTCACAACTTAAATAAACAAATTACATAGCGCCAGAACACCTTCATACCAAAAAGCACCTGAATCACTTCATACCAAATCCCCTCATACCAAAAAGCGCCTCAACCGCTTCATATCAAATCCCTTCATACCATCGCTTCATACCAAATACCCTCATACCATCACTTCATACCATCGCTTCATACCATCGCTTCATACCAAAAAGCGCTTGAACCGCCTATAACACCCTACTATCGTGGCTTGTGAGGGAATACCCTTTGCAATCATTAAACTTAATCTTACAAATCTCGCCAGGGCCGAGACGAACCGGAGATGAAATCAGGGATAAACCTGCCTCACTTACTTACTTATCAGGCCAGCGATCCATGGAGGATCTGAGCCTGAGCTATAGCTGCCTTCCATCCTTGACGGTCAAGACCAAGATGTCTTACATCCGCGATTACTTGTTCTTCATACCGGAGGTTCGGTCTTCCTCTTCTTCTCGAACCAGGAGGCTCGGAGTGGAAGACCCTCTTAGCTGGAGCGTTGATGTCCATGCGCTCGATGTGGCCGAGCCAGTGTAGTCGACGGATCCTTGCCTTCCGGACTACATCCACATCTTGGTACAGCTCGTAGAGTTCGCGGTTGTGTCTTCTTCTCCATTCACCTTCCTCACAGACAGGACCAAATATCCGGCGCAGAATTTTTCGTTCGAAAGAACCCAAAATCAGCTCCGCTGTCCTGCTTATCGTCCAGCTTTCGGCTCCGTACAGCAAGACTGGTAGAATGAGCGTTTTGTAAAGCATGACTTTGGTCTTTCGAGTGAGGAGTTTTGACCCCAGTTGTTTGGACAACCCGAAGTAGCAGCGGTTGCCAAGGGCGATTCTATGCTGGATCTCCACTGTGGCGTCGTTTGTGGAATTTACGTTTACCCTGAGGTAGACAAGCTCCTTAACTACCTCGAAATTGTAGCTGTCAATTGTTATATTTTGTCCCAGGTGGTGAGCGACGGATTGGTTTTTGCTTGACAGCATGTACTTCGCCTTGTCCTCATTGACCTTAAGATCAACTCGTTTCGCCTGTTCTTCAATCGCCGTGAATGCTTCCACAATGCCACGGCGAGAACACGCGATGATGTCGATATCATCCGCGTATCCTAGCAGCTGACGCCTGCCCGTCGCACTATCTGTTCCAGCACCAGGTTGAAGAAGTCACATGACAGTGCATCTCCTTGCCGAAATCCGGTGCATGTTTCGAATGGTTCCGAGGTCCTAGAACCGAGTTGCACGGTGCATCTCGTGGTTTTTAGCGTAACGCGACACAACTGGATCAGTTTTACCGGAATCCTGAATTCGGCCATCGCCCCAAACAGTTCTACACGATGAATGCTGTCGTATGCGGCTTTGAAATCGATGAAAAGATGGTGTGTATCGATTCGAAACTCGTTGGTCTTTTCCAGGATTTGTCGAAGTGTGAAAATTTGGTCTATAGTCGATGGCAAGCCATCTGAGCCTGCGGCCTTGTTGTTCTTCAGCTTCTGAATAGCTGTGCCGACTTCTTCGATGCTGGTAGGGAGGACTACTTCAGCGGCTGGTGTTGGGATTTCCTCGGTCCCTACCACTCTCTCTTGGTCATGCTCGTTAAGCAGCTGCTGGAAGTGCTGCTTAAATACATCCACTATTCCCTGCGGGTCGGTGACAAGATTACCCTCGCAGTTTCGAAGAGCCAGGGTGCCCTTTTTGAAGCCTCCTGCAAGGCCTTTGGCTTTCTTGTAAAAGGCTCGTATTTTATGTTTATCCCTAGACTCCTCGATATCCTTGAGCTGGGAGGCTGCGAAGATTCTTTTCTTTTGTCGCAGTAGTTTTTTCTCCTCCCTTCTTCTGGCTCGGTACTCTTCTTGCGCTGCCCTGGTTTTCCTCTGCAGCGCCTTTTGGTACGCCTCGTCGGTTGCTGCCTTTTTCTGCTCACGCTGGCCATCATACCACGGGTTTCTTGTCGTCGGTGGTAGGTATCCTAAGGTGGTTTCGGCTACTTCCTGAATGGCTGAGCGGCAGTGCAGCCACATATTATTGGCATTTGTGTTCGACGTAGGCATACCGTAGAGTCTTTCGCTCAGCTGCTCCCTGTAGACTCTGGCAACCTCCGGTGTGCTCAAGCGCCCAATGTCGAACCTCCTCCTGATGGGCTGGTGCAGCTTTCTGACATTGGACAGTCGAGCTCTGAATCTTGCTGCTACGAGGAAGTGGTCAGAGTCGACATTTGCCCCTCTGAATGTTCGCACATCCAGGATGTTTGACGAGTGCCTTGCGTCAAGGAGCACATGGTCGATTTGGTTGGCGGTTCGACCGTCCGGAGATCGCCAGGTTGCTGTATGGATTCGCTTGCGAGGGAATCTTGTGCTACTTATCACCTCATTACGAGCTGTCGC
This sequence comes from Eumerus sabulonum, assembly GCA_951905685.1. Classification (NCBI taxonomy): domain Eukaryota; kingdom Metazoa; phylum Arthropoda; class Insecta; order Diptera; family Syrphidae; genus Eumerus; species Eumerus sabulonum. Next base: position 181,846,075 of record OX645060.1, read on the forward strand.
AAAGTCAGCGAGTCGGAAGCCGTTATCTGTTGTTGTATCGTGGAGGCTGTGCTTTCCGATCACTCCGCCAAGGGTGTTTTCCTTACCGATTTTGGCGTTGAAGTCCCCGAGCACGATTTTTACATCGGACTCCGGACAAGCTCCGTAGGCGTTGTCCAGGAGGTCATAGAAGTCCTCCTTGATAGGGTCTTCAGCCTCGTCGGTAGGGGCGTGTGCACATATAAGGCTGATGTTATAAAATCTGCCTCTGATGCGGATCACAGCCAGGCGATCACTTATAGGTTTAAAGTCGATGACCTTCGACCTTAACAGCTTTCCCACGACAAATCCGCATCCCAGTAAGTGCAACCTTTTGTGACAGCTGTAATAAATGTCGCAATTTTTCTTCCTAATCATACCGTTTCCTATCCAGCGTATTTCCTGGACCGCAGTAATATCCGCCTTGTACTGCGTGAGGATTCCTTCTAGTTTATGAGTAGCTCCGGGAGTGTACAGGGTTCTGACATTCCAGGAGCAAACTCGCAAATCGTGTTCCTTTTTCGTGCGTTGTCGTCGTCGAGTATCCGTCCGTGTATCCGAGGCATCTTGCTCATTCATAACTTTAGGTTTTTTTACGTGGGCGGATTGTTAGCCCGCCCCACAACCGCCATTCTGGTCGGGGTTTTTTTTCGGTGCATACGTTTGTTCACCTCCCAACGGTTGTTGGAGAGGCTATCCAGAGGGCGCCGCGAGGGGGCCGTATGTCAACTTGACCCGGGCATTTAAACAGGGATCGTTGCTGGCATCTCGCCAGGTTGAGAGCAATCAACAACTTTACCTTGTATGTCCGAGCCCATGCCCTCACCGAACCTGCATCATCACCAGGCAAATCTGGCCCCGGCTCGATAGTCAACGGACTAGGAGTATTATCTCCCTAAAAAGAACTGATAGCTACAAAGTCATCGGTGTCATCACTGGACACTGCCTTATTGGCAGTCACGCGCAAAAACTAGGTATAATTCCGAATGATTTTTGAAGAAGCTGTCTAGACGAGGAGGAGGTCGAGTCCATTCATCACCTTCTCTGCGTCTGCCCGGCATTTTGCACAATCAGGAAACGATACCTGGGATCTTACTTCCTTAACGATCTGACCGAAGTTCAGCAAGTAGGGATATCTGATCTTCTTAATTTCTTAAGAAACTCCCTCGTAGCTGCACAGCGGGCCTCCCTGGCCTGGACCAGCGCAGTCCAAAATATATTTTCCAAGCCTATTTCCTCTCATTAAAATGCTGTTAATTTTGAACGAAATTGAATTACCTCCTCTATTCATTTTACCCATTATACCTTCGGCCCGCATTGTCGAATTCATCATAAGGTGGCAAAGCTTGAGTGCGTGCTTACTATAAAAGAAAGTTACGATATGTCAAAAAATCCTCTAACAAGCTATAATACTTGAATCTAAGAGAACCTAGAATGTGTGGAATCAACGACAAAAAAACTCTGACATCCTCAGCTGTCAGTCTCTGAATTCAATTCAGAAAATCATTTAAGAAAGTCATCACGATGGCGTCCCCCGCAAATGTTTCCACATATTTATCAACTCAAAAGAAAACCACGAACAAAGAATTGGCCTCAGAATGGACAACAATTGAAGATCTTTACAATGAAAAGTAAGTGTTCCTATAATCAGACCTAAATTCACTGATAATCTTGAGCTCGTATTACCGGTCACTAACCTCTGTTCTCATATTTCTTTGCGCAAAGACTTTGGAATGAGCTTACCATCAAATTAATCACATTCGTTCGACACGAATCACTACAGGACGAGGATGCCTTATTGCAATTATACCAGAATTTTATCGCTTCCTTCGAAATGAAGTAAGTTTGGGGGGAAAAAACTGCGAAATGGTTATCTTATATCATATCTCTTTAAGGATCAATCCATATGGTCTAGTGCAGATTTTAGAAGTCGTTGTAGAACATATCTCTGATAAGAAAGAAGCAGTTGCATTTCTAGAGAAACTAAAAGACAAAGTTAAGATATGCGATGAAGCGGTTTGGTATATACAGGTAGGTTTCAATTATCAATTAGTTGATGATGTGAAGTATGACTCAGCTGCTTGGTTGCAGGTTCTTCAAGGGAATATTTATCTCACCTATCTGAATGACTTGGAATCGACGAAAAAGATAATCGAGGAACTGCGTGGTGTTCTGGAAGAAGCTGGCAATGTAACTCCAGTTCATGGAAAGTATTATATGCTTGCATCGCAGTACTATCGACGTGTTGGTCAGCATAGTGATTACTATCGTTGTGGACTTCAGTTTCTTGGATGTTCGCTGGACGATTATCCAAAGGATCAGTGGGCACAACAAGCTTTCTTCCTTGGCCTGGCTGCACTTTTAGGCGATGGTGTTTACAATATTGGAGAACTTGTATGTTTTATGAAATATCGGTTTTGGGTTGATGTAAATATGCTCGTTTTAGTTGGCTCATCCGATCCTTGAATCACTGAAGGGCACGGAAAATGAATGGGTTGTCGAGCTTCTAAGGGCTTTCAATTTTGGCGATATTCCTACGTACGAGAAATAAATCGAACCATTTGTATTGGCTGACATATTTCATTTTCAGATTCAACCGGATGAAACCGATTTGGAGTAAAATTCCAGATTTAGCGGCGCAGGAAATCAAACTCCGTCAGAAAATCTCTCTGTTATGTCTCATGGAAATGACATTCAAACGGTCGGCGTTGCAGAGATCGATTCCATTCGAGGATATTGCAAAAGAGACCCAGTTGCCACTCAACGAAGTCGAACTATTGGTGATGAAAGCATTGGCCCAGGGGCTTGTGCGAGGAGAGATCGATCAAGTTGCTGGTGTAGTCAACATGTCTTGGGTGAGTTTCTTATCAAATATTTACAAACTAGGTAGTTGGTGAGAGTTAGAGAGGATTAGGGGGTGGGGCAAAGTCGCCTGATCACTGCGGCTACGAGTAGGCCTGTTGTGATGTTCCCCACTTACAGTTCATTTAAAAATCCTGAGTTCATGATAAAACTTAGTATGCTTTTGAGTGAGTTAGCAGCGATTTCTTCTGCTTCAAGATAATACTTGCCTAAGTGACAATGACGTGTACTGTAAAGGCAGTTACAGTGGCACAGTATGTGCTCTGCTGTTTCTTCGTCTTCATTACACATTCTGCAAGTGTCATCTTGTATAATGCCCATTGTTTTGAGGTGTTTGTTGACCGGGCAGTGTCCAGTAAGGAAACTTGTGATTAAGCGAATCTGACTCGAAAGCATGAGGAGTTCATTTATTCAAAAATGACTTCTTTACCTAGTACCTCACTGCAACCTCTTAGAACAATGGTGGTGTTATTGTTATGAGATGTTCGCTGAGGTGCCGCAACCTTAAGACTATGCCTAAGCCTACCTCGAATAGCAAATCCTGCATGACTCATCCGCTTTTTACCCGGTGCAATAGGACGGTATTTCTTGAAGTGAGGTAACATTTACTCTCCAGCAGTTTAGGATAGTTTTCACAATAATGATATTACATCTAAGCATAGAGGTAAGCCTACTTACCTTGAAAACGAATGGACAGCGTATTCTGTTTCTTACCTACTCCTTTTTCGTTGTCGGCTAATCAAGGAGGTTGAGTCTAATGAATGGGATCCACATTTTAACGTATATAACGCCATATGTAATGGCAGATGCACCGATTACATTTGCTTGTTCGTCAATTGCAGTCGTTTTTTCCTTTTGATCACACAAACACTTATAAGTTCGCCTAATATTTGGTGTTGATTTTTTCTCCATTTCTAAAGACATTACCAATAAAAGCTATTGTACACGTATGCTAAATATCTGGTGCAATGACTAAATTCTTCCCTCTTAATCCGTCGATTTGACTGTTCTTTCGACTCGGTTTTGAAGTAATGGACCCATATTTTCAGAAGTACCTCCTCTTAGAGGAATCTTGGGCGAAACAGGAAAGCGGTATATATAGATTACAGAATCGTTAGCTTTACTTTACTTACTTAGGTGGCGCTACAGTCCGGTGTGAGTCTGGGCCTCAACCAACGAACTCCTCCAGTCGACACGGTCTTTTGCCAGCTGTTTCCAGTGACGCACTCCCAGTTGGTTAAGGTCCCTTTCCACCTGTGTGCGCCACCTTAAATTCGGCCGGCCTTTGCTGCGTCATCCTTCGGGGTTGCACTCGAAGTTTCTACGGGTCGGAGCTGTTTTATCCATTCGCTCTACATGGCCTAGTTATCTTAGACGTTGGATCCGTAGACGTCGTATTAGGCCGATGTCGCTTTACAGCCCGTTTAGTACGTCGTTGTAACTTCTCCTCCACTCCCCGTTTATACAAACGGGACCATAGGTTGAACGCAGAATTTTCCTCTCGAAACAACCAAGGGCCTCTTCATCCGCTTTCGTTAAAGTCCAGGCCTCTGCGCCATAGAGGAGGACCGAGATGATTAAGGTTTTGTACAGCTTAACTTTGGTCTTTCGAGAGAGGGCTGTACTTCTCAATTGCGTCTTGAGCCCAAAGAAACAGCGGTTGGAAAGAGTAACTCTGCGATCTTAGCGCTGATGTTGTCGCCGGTCACTAGCGAGCCAAAGTAGACGAAGTCCTTGACCACTTCGAATCTGTAGCTGCCAATTGTGACGTTCTGGCCGAGACATCGGTGTTGTGCGTCTTTTTTGGTTGACAGCATACACATATTTCGTTTTACCCTCGTTAACCGAAAGATTTATTTTAGCAGCTTCTGCTTCAATGCTTTCAAGCGCATCATTGACGTCCCGCTGTGTTCGTCAACGTCATCCGCGTACGCAAGTGGTTGTGCAGACTTTAATAAGATCGTACTTCTTGTGTTGACCATTGAGTCTCGTATGATCTTTTCAAACACGATGTTAAAAAAATTACATGACAGTGCGTCACCTTGTCTAAATCCTTTTTTTACATCAAAGGTCTCGGTTAATTCGCTACCGAGCTTAATGGAACAGCAAGAATTCTCCATTGTCATCCTCCATAATCTGACGAGTTTGGCAGGGATGTTAAAATTAGACATGGCTCCGTATAGCTTGTCTCTATGCCAACTGTCTTACGCGGCTTTGAAATCGACGAAAAGGTGATGGGTGTCGATTTGGTATTCTTAGGTCTTCTCCAAGATCTGCCGCATCGTGAATATTTGGTCTATTGTGGATTTACCTGGCCCGAAACCACACTGATAAGAACTTATCAGATTATCCACAGAAGGTTTCAGACGTTTACACAGTACGACAGAGAAGATTTTGAACGCGAATTTAGGGAGACTTATTCCCCTGTAATTGTCGCAGTTATATGGGTCTCCTTTCGTGTGGATTGGCAAAAGATGCTGAGATTCCATTCGTCGGGCATGCTTTTCTCCGACAGTATTTTATAAATGAGCCCGCGGCTTTATCAGTCTTGAGGTTTGAAATTACTAGCTTCAATTCATCTACATAGATCGGGTGGACGAAATTCTCTTACATCTTTCACCGCCGTTAAACAGTCTATAGAACTGTTCCTTCCATATTCTCAGCATCGACTGTGACTCTGCTACTAGTTAAATCGTTAGCCAGGCACCTTAAAAGATGAATGTGTTTTCTGGAGCTCATTGCGGCTAAACGCATGAATTGATAGCGAATCGAAATTTGGTATCGAGGTACTGTGTTGTAAAAAAGTGTCGCTATGTTTGTTAAATTTGTGGAACAATGGATAAGGGTAAACTCTTTTGGTTTAATAAAGCGACAATAATCAGGTCCGTCCTCGGAGATGTTTTGCTGAATCTCCACGATAGTGTATACCCATACAGATCTCCATGGAAAGCATCTATCGAAAATCAAATTCAGAATTTTAGAGAAGTTGTTAAATACTCTGCCGATGATCGGTGTACCGATTTGCTTCAAATTTGATTTATAGAGGGCTTGATTCGCTTCTTTAATGTTTTTTTCTTTTTTCGTATTTTGTGGGCAGTGGCACTTTAGAAAAATGCAATCTTCGGCGGTTGGTTCGGATCGGCCTCACTGAAAAATAGGGCATTCGCGCAGATCTGGATGAGGCAGACTCTCTCAAAGTTAAATCTAGCTCCGCTTTGATATTAGTTGTTACTCTGAGGTCTTCCAAATTAACTTAGTGAGTCATAGAAAGACGGTCAATTCTTTTCCATGTTTACGAATTCACAGAAAAACCTCAGTATTGATGTCTGACAAGTATGTCTACGTTTGGCATAGGTAGTACGTTTGAAACTACAACCATACACCGTCACTTTTCTGTCATGAAAATATTTTGTTATTTAACACATTTGATATGAGATCGAATTCCAACAATAGCAAAGTCAATCTACATAACTAAACACTTTTTTATCTCCTTCTAGGTCCAACCACGAGTACTCGATCGGAACCAAATCGCAAACATGGCAAAAACGCTCGACGTCTGGATGCATTCAATCACCTCAGTGGAAAAACTCATGGAGCTACGTGCAGCCGATATCCTAACCAATTAATTTTAAAAGAGCATGTACCCATACACACCTTTAGTTTTCTATTAAACAATACACAAAACAGCAACCATTTGTTTTATAAATTCTTTGTGAACCGCTTGTGAACCCCAGCCACCTTTAATGTTTGACCTTGCGCTTTGTTAATGGTCATAGCGAAACTAAGCTTTAGAGCAGGGGTTCCCAAAGTGTGCGCCATAGAAATTAAAGAAGAGCGGCGCGCCGTGGGTTAGGTAGAATACTTACTTACTTTAATGGCGCTACAGTTCGGGGTGAACCAGGGCCTCAATCAACAAGCCTCTCCAGCCGGTACGATCTTTGGCAGTGCCGCACGCCCAGTTGGTTGAGGTCCCTTTCCACCTGTGCGCGCCACCTTAAATGCGGTCGTCCTCTGCTGCGTCGTCCCTCGGGGTTAGAGTCGAAGACTCTTCGGGCCGGAGCGTTGATGTCCATTCGTTCAACATGGCCCAGCCATCTTAGACGTTGGATCCGAAGACGTCTAACTAGGCCGATGTCGCTGTACAGCCCGTACAGTTCCTGGTTGAATCTCATCCTCCACTCTCCGTTTACACAAACGGGACCAAAGATTGCACGCAGAATTTTCCTCTCGAAACGCCCAAGAGCCTCTTCATCCGCTTTTGATAACGTCCAAGCCTCAGCGCCGTAGAGGAGGACCGGGATGATTAAGGTTTTGTAGAGGGAAACCTTAGTTTTTCGAGAGAGGGCTCTACTACTCAATTGCCTCTTGAGCCCGCAGAAGCGGCGGTTGGCAAGAGTTATTCTGCGTTTTATCTCAGCGCTGGTGTCGTTGCTGCTTGTCACTATCGAGCCAAGGTAAACGAAGTCCTTGACTACTTCAAAAATATAGCTGCCGAAGGTGACGTTCTGACCAAGACGTCGGTGTTGCGCGTCTTTCTTGGCTGACAGCATATATTTGGTCTTATCCCCATTTATCCTTAGACCCACTTTAGCCGCTTCTGCTTCAATGCTTGCGAACGCCTCATTGACGTCTCGCTTTGTCCGTCCAATAACGTCAATGTCATCTGCGTAGGCAAGCAATTGTGTGGATTTGAAGTAGATCGTACCTCTTGTATTTTCTGCAGAGTCCCGCACGATCTTTTCAAGTATGATGTTAAAGAAATCACATGACAGTGCGTCACCCTGTCTAAAACCTTTTTTAACATCAAAGGGGTCGGTTAGTTCACCTCCGACCTTAATGAAGCAGCGAAAGATCTCCATAGTCATCCTGCACAGTCTGACGAGTTTGGCAGGAATGTTAAAACATGACATGGCTCTGTATAGCTCGTCTCTATAAACACTGTCATACGCGGCTTTAAAGTCGACGAAAACATGGTGCGTGTCGACCTGGAATTAATGGGTCTTCTCCAAGATCTGTCGTAGTGTATATATTTGGTCTATTGTGGATTTTCCTGGCTTGAAACCACACTGGAAGGAACCTATCAGATTGTCCACGAACGGTTACAGGCACTTACACAGTACGGCAGAGAAGATCTTGTACGCGATGTTCAGGAGGCTTATCCCTCTGTAATTGGCGCAGTCATAGGGGTCGCCTTTCTTATGGACCGGGCAAACGATACTGAGATTCCATTCATCAGGCATGCATTCTTCCGACCATATCTTGCAGATGAGTTGGTGCATGTTCCTAACCAGCTCATCGCCAGCTGCTTTAAACAGCTCCGCGGGGAGTCCGTCTGCTCCAGAAGCTTTATAAGACTTAAGTTTCGATATCGCTATCTGAACATCGTCTAGGTCGGGTGGACGGGATTTTCCTTCGTCCATTGTGAATGGTTCGCTCTGCCTGACGGCGGCATTCTGACTATCATCGCCGTTATACAGTCTGCAGAAGTGGTCCTTCCACAATCTCAGCATCGACTGTGACTCCACTACTAGTTGTCCGTGCTCATCCCTGCAGGCTTCTGCTCTGGCTTTATAGCCTTGGCATGTTCGTTTTACATTTTGGTAAAATTTTCGAACGTCGTTCCTGCAGTAACATCTCTCCATCTCCTCGATCTCGCGCATCTCGTGCTCATTCTTTTTCCTTCTCAGAAGCGCATGCTCCTCCCTCCTTTTCTGTTCATAGAGATCGCGGGCATCTCTCGTCCGTCGATGCAATGTGGCCATGTATGCATTCTGTTTCTCTACATGGGCCTGTCTGCACTCATCATCAAACCAGGGGTTTCTCGACGGTGGTGGCTCGAAACCGAGTATATCTGAGGCGGCCTCTCTAATGGCTTTCTGACAACGACTCCATTGCTGTTCTATGGTTTCTGCAGATTGCATCGGGACCAATGAGAGCTTGAGGGAGACTTGATCGGCGAAGGTCCTGGCGGTCTCCTGCGATTGCAGCTTTCCGACGTTAAATGTTGGTGTTCTTACTCGACTCCTTTGATTCCGAGAAATTCGCATCCGTACCTTTGGCTGCAACAAGGTAATGATCCGAGTCGATGTTGGCTCCTCAAAAGGTTCGGACATCTAGGATTCTGGAGGAGTATCTGCCGTCGATCGCAATTTGATCAATTTGGTTGGTTGTCGATTGATCGAAAGACCGCCAGATCCCCTTAAGGGGTTAGGTAGATTAAAATATAATAAATATATTAAAGATAAAATAAGCTTCGCGCTGCTTGTAAACTGAATTTTTAAACATACCTCACTTTGGTAAATGTGACATGCGCAATGCGTATTTTTCAAATCTCGATTTCTGTGCTTAAGAAAGCGTTTGTTGAACAAAGAGGTATATAACCGCAGAGGCGAGTTGGTTGAGGCCCAGGTTCACCCCGAACTGTGGCGACCGTTAAGTAAGTAAGCATCTTTTTCAAATAGCTTAGGTAGGGCGCCGTGACAAAATACTAAACTTGTAAGGGCGCCGCGGTCTGAAAAAGATTGGGAACCACTGCTTTAGAGGAAATTGTAGCCATTTAAACTGGAACGGGAGATCTGTGGGAATTATTGGAATTCGTGGGATCATTACATTTTCACCCTTTCCTACGCCGGTTAAGATAGTGGCGCTAATGATATTGCGGCCAAGTTGTGTGACATGAAGTCTCGTCCCATTACATAATCTCGGGGCATCTAAATTTCGTATAAGCATGACTGGGACGCTTAGTAGTCAAATAACAGAGTATAGATACCGTATGCACTATAGTGTGAAGCGCGGCCCGATGCCCGCACTTAGGTACAGATAGAGAGCACACAACGTTAGAGTGTTTCAGAAACATATCAGCGACATCTATCGCAATTCAAGAGTAACACTTGTTGTTGATTGTTTTCTCAAAAGCTGATTGATTTATGGTTGTTTTAATTAAATTATTTTATTATTCGTTTGTATCATAGAACCTATACTAATTTTGCGGAGAGTCTCACACAAATTTCCATCCCCTACTGATTTTTTCTTTTTTTTTTTTTGCTGCATACAAACTTAACGGGGACTAGAAAGAAACAAAAAGTAGCCTACGTCACTCTCCATCCCTTCAACTATCTCCACTTAAAAAATCACGTCAATTCGTCGCTCCGTTTTGCCGTGAAAGACGGACAAAAAGACACACACACTTTCACATTTATAATATTAGTATAGATAGCTTAGAGTGCCCGTCTAGGTCCAGTAGGCTCCTTTAAATATATAAGATATTTAAGATGGGTTTAAGTATTTTTACTTAGAATAAGTCGTTTCCAAAATTAATAAAAAAAAAAAAAAAAAGCTTTTTAAATGTAAAAAAAAAAATGTTGTGTGTTGGCCTCTGACGCCGATGACACGGGATCGAATCCCGGCACAGCCATGCCATCGAACGGGTTTTTCACGGTGTTTCTCCTCAGCGGGGTTCTGACAAAACGCCCTGTAGTAAAATTGTCATGAAAAGCTTCTAGAAATTCGCCGCTCGGAACCGGCAGTAAACTGTGTGTCCCTCTCACCTATCTTCTTCTTCTTAGTGGCCGCTACAGTTCGGGGTGAACCTGGGCCTCAACCAACTCGCCCCTCCATCTAGCACGATCTTTCGCTAGCCTTTTCCATTGCCGCACACCCAGTTGGCTGAGGTCCCCTTCCACCTGTGTGCGCCATCTTAAGGGCGGCCGTCCTCTGCTTCTTCGTCCCTCAAAGACTCTCCGGGCTGGAGCTTAAAGTTCGTGGTTGAATCTTCTCCTCCATCCCCCGTCTGCGTTTATAGGCCCAAAAATCACGCGCAAAATCTTTCTCTCGAACCGACCAAGGGCCTCCTCATCCGCTTTTGATAGTGTCCATGCTTCTGCGCCGTACAACAGGACCGGCATGATAAGGGTCTTATATAGAGTCAACTTTGTCGTTCGGGAGAGGGCTCTATTGCTCAGTTGCCTCCTGAGCCCAATGAAACAGCGATTGGCAAGAGTGATTCTGCGTTTGATTTCGGAACTGATGTCGTTGTTCCAGGTCACTGCGGAGCCAAGGTAGACGAAGTCCTTAACTACCTCGAACTTATATCTGCCTATACAAACGTTCTGACCGAGACGTCGGTGTTGAGCGTCCTTTTTTGATGACAGCATGTATTCAGTTTTGCCCTCGTTTACCGCCAGACCAATTTTCGCCGCCTCCATCTCAATACTCGCAAACACCTCATTGACATCTCGCTGTGATCTACCTATTTTGTCAATATCGTCGGCGTATGCAAGGAGTTGCGAGGATTTGAAATAGATTGTGCCTCTTGTATTGGCCAGTGATTTTTGCACAATCATATCCAATACGATGTTGAAGAAATTACACGACAGCGCATCGCCCTGCCTAAATCCTTTTTTGATATCAAAGCTATCGGTTAGGTGTTCACCGATTCGGATGGAGCAGCGAGCATTCTCCAAAGTCATCCTGCATAGTCTGACGTGTTTAGCAGGTATGTCAAAGGTAGACATAGCGTTGTATAGCTCGTCTCTAATTACGCTGTCGTATGCGGCTTTGAAGTCGACAAATAGGTGGTGAGTGTCGACTTGAAATTCATTGGTTTTCTCCAGTATCTGCCGTAGTGTGAAGATTTGGTCGATGGTGGACTTCCCTGGCCTGAATCCGCACTGATAAGGACCTATCAGCTTATTTACAAAAGGCTTCAGGCGTTCACACAAAACGGCAGAGAAGATTTTGTAGGCGATGTTAAGGAGACTTATTCCTCTATAGTTGGCGCAATCAGAAGGGTCTCCTTTCTTGTGGATCGGGCATACGATGCTGAGGCTCAATTCCTCGGGCATGCTTTCCTCTAACCATATCTTACGGATGAGCTGGTGCATGCTCCCAACCAGGTCATCCCCAGCTGCCTTGAAGAGCTCAGCAGACAGTCCGTCTGCGCCAGCAGCTTTATTCGACTTGAGAGCCAGTGGCTACAGATTATATAAATAGGGACTATGCACATTGCATCGCTCCCAACCGCTAGTATCAGCGCCAACACAGCGTCCCCCATTCGACGAAATAAAAACCACAATTTCGTTGCATTTCTTCTAAAATAAAAAAATTTTTTTTTGCTTTTTCAATTCGTATTACAATTTTTCAATGTTTTTTCTTTGTTTATAGTATAAAAGTTACTTATTCTTATCTCTGTACGATCTACATCTCTCTCACTTAATTTAGGAAGCCTTATTGTAGTAACAGTGTTGAATAAATAGAAACGAAACTTAAAATGATCGAACTAGATATATTGGGAGGATTTTCGTTTTTGCTTTTTGGTAGAAATGTCTATTAAATGTTTAAGCAACGCAGTTTCCTATCGGGAATCCGCGATGTAAATTCGAATGTTGGTGGCCGTTTGATGTCCTCGTGACTGTCGCGACGTATTTTCTCCGGATTGTTGCCCATCACAGATCGTAAGGGTATTTGTTGTTCGGCAATTAAATCCAGAACTAGCTTCTCTAAGGCGAATAGGTGTTCATCGTTGGCACCGGCTATTTCTTCGTGCATGAATGCGGCAAGTCGCAAAAGATATTCGACGTTATGTCCGCTTGGTCCTTCTGAATCGACGATTTGTCGAGCTATATTGTCTAATGAATCCTCACCCATCCATAGGCTGTTTTGCTCTGTTGCTATATACACTACCACTGGAATAGCCTCACCGCTGAATCCCGTATCGTACGATGCTACGCGTGGGTAGAATTTCGTTTCGACTGTTATATAGCCTCCTGTAAATGCAAACGAACAACAGAATTACAATGCAACAAGATTTGATAACGAAGTAATTTCACCTACCCAAAGTGCATTCTCTTTGCTTGAGGTACTCGAGAGCAGTGTCACCAGTGATTTTGTATGCACATCCCCAGGTAATACCCTAAAATGATAAGCAAACCGCAGATTTATTCAACCTGTGTGCGTACAGACGAAAATCATATGAGAATTTTGTCTTGCTTTCGAATTCACAGAATTTTTTTCGACCTTAGTTGAACACATGTAGAGTGTGAATCAGAATTGTTATCGAATGTGTTCGTATCTTCTGGACTTGTCTTTCGGGGTCACATACGAGCTCCTGGTAGCTCATTGGAAATCTTACAGCTGATTTCGGAGGTGGATTTTCAAGCGACACCCTGGGAAAAGTCCCCGGGCCTAGGATAGAAAGTATCAAGGCGTAAATGCCTATATTTCAGGGAAATGCCAATGCAACGGAGAGGATGCGTTCACGCGCATATCCGAGTCATGTGTTGGTGTCCTTGGAAACGTGCCAGATATTCGAGATATCGACAAGAAGGGATTCGTTGGTGTAGTGGTTTTCCGCGCGCCTTTACCGAATGCGAAATGGGGCTTACGTCAGAAGATACGGCACAAAGGAACAATCTTTTTCTCACAAATAAACACTATCCAAACAAACTTTTTAAAAACTACACACGCGAGATGGTTGTACATCATTCCCTTTGAGAAGGAATACGGAATAAAGGAATAAAATTGTTTTGAAGAACTGAATCACTCACCTCTTTGTCTTCTACCAAAGTCGCCACACGCCCCGGCTGAAATAAACCAAAAAAAAAAAAAAGAAAACATGAGCATTGCGTGTACGCCAGAGTAAACATATATGTACATATGTACATCGATAGCCTATAAAAAATGTATTTTTAAAACAAGAAGCATAATTTTCCATTTTTATCATTTATTTTGTCGCCGATAAAAACGTAAAAATAGAAGAACAGTGGCTTCCCCGCACAACAAATTTATTTAATTTTATTTCGGCAAATATAATATCTGCATAAGTATGTACATATGTACGTGGCTTGTGAGGACAATAAGGCATTTACCCATGGACTCTGAACTCAACAATGTTCTTTTTATCTGGAATTGGGTTAAGTCAGATGGGATATAATTGACGTAGACTGTGGCGTCATCTGTTGTGATAATTAAGATTGGACGCATTATAAACAATACGTGAAGTCTAGTTAGCGTCTATTGTGTGATAAGGTCAGAAATGTGCTTGATTGGCATTTTGCGATTTACAGTGGTGAAAACTAATGTTAAAACATTTCAAGTTTTTTTTTCTTTCTGTTAAGTATATGCATACGTACACTCAGTCCAAAAAGTCTCCGTACAGGTGAACATTTTCTTTTTTTTTTTTTTATAGTTACACTCGCACTCAAGGCTAGGTTAGGTTAGGTTATTGTGGTCGGCATAAGCCACACATAGGCCGAAGTCGGCCCATTGTGATACCACATGGATCGTGTTACCCAGATCCGCTACCAGAGAACCAACCGGTGCTTCTGATGAAGCGATGGAGTTGAGCTATTTTATGGTCTGCTAGCTCACTTAAATTATCATAGAAGGGCGCGCCGAGGTAGATCCTCCTGCGATTCGCAAAGGAGGGGCATGAGCAGAGGAGGTGATGTGTTGATTCCTCCTCCTCCTCGTCCATGCAGCCGCGACAGAAGTCGTTGGAGGGTATTCCCAGTCTGGCGGCGTGTTTCCCAATGATGCAGTGACCTGTAATGACACCCACCAGAGTACTTAAGGTTGCCCTTTTGGTTGCCATTAGGTCCCTGGTTCGTCCTAGGTTTAATGTAGGCCAGAGTTGTTTGGTGATAAAGCCGATATTACTCTCATTCCATTGGAGGTTGGTCGCCTTAGTGGTTTGGAGTTTTATCATATGCTTTACCGTACTTATTGGTGTTTCTAGGTACCCGAGGGTAGGTAGGCTGAGTGTGCTAGACCCTAACTTTGCGAGTTCGTCGGCCGTGCAGTTTCCTGGAATATCCCTATGCCGGGGAACCCACAATACTTTAATGTTGAACTGCTCAGCCATCTCATCTAGAGATAGGCGACAGTTAAGAGATGTCTTTGATTTGTGGGTTACCGCTGCCAGGGATTTTATCGCAGATTGGCTATCCGTGCAAATGATAATATCCTTGGCGGATATTACATTGATCCTGAGCCATGCAAGGGCCTCCGTTATCGCTGTTATTTCAGCCTGATACACACTGCAGTAATTTGGGAGTCTGAAGGATAGGCTGAGGTTAAGCTCCTTGGAGAAGACTCCACTGCCTACACTCGACTCCATCTTAGAGCCATCGGTATACAGGGAGATCGAGTCCTTTGGTATGGCTTTCCCTTCAGCCCATTCCTCCCTGGATGGAAAAACAACTTCGAAGTTCCTAGTGAACACGTTTTGCGGGATGATATAGTCTGTGTCCATGGGTACCTCGAAGTGTTTTAGAATGGTTGTGTGTCCGTTTTGTGATGTAGGCCATTTTATTATGCTCCTCATCCTCAGGGCCGCGCAGGCAGCAATTTGTTTGCTGAAAAGGTTCAGTGGTGGAAGGTGTAGCAGAATGTTTAGGGCCTCCGTGGGGGTTGATCTGATCGCTCCGCTTATGTATAAGCTGGCCGATCTTTGTACTTTCCCCAGAAGGTTTCGATTGACTGCCTTGTCCAGAGCAGTCCACCAGACTACGACGCCATACAGGAGGATGGGCCTTATGATCGCCGTGTAGAACCAGTGCATAATGCTTGGTTGGAGACCCCACTTCTTGGCCACCACTTTTTTGCAACTGTAGAGGGCAGCAGTTGCTTTCTTGACGCGGTCAAGAATGTTGGGTTTCCAATTCAGCTTCTTGTCAAGGACCACTCAAGGCTAAGGCCTTATTACGTTTTAAACGTTGTGCGCGGTAACAGGGAGAGGGAGAGTTTCAGGTTGATGTTTTTGACACACAACCTGAACGGTACATACTTACGTTGGAAATTAAAAAATTATTAAAATTATATGGGCATTAAAAAGTTTCAAGCCCTACAAATCGCCGGGTTCAGATGAAAATGACCCCATCGAACTAACACAAACTATGGAATGGACTATACCATGGCTAGAGATAATCTTCAAAGGATGCCTAGCTTGGAGTCATAAAACATAGAACAGCAATGGAGTCGTTGTCAGAAAGCCATTAGAGAGGCCGCCTCAGATATACTCGGTTTCGAGCCACCACCGTCGTGAAACCCTTGGTTTGATAATGAGTGCAGACAGGCCCATGTAGAGAAACAGAATGCGTACATGGCCACATTGCATCGACGGACGAGAGCTCTATGAACAGAAAAGGAGGAAGGAGCATGCGCTTCTGTGAAGGAAAAAGAAGGAGCACGAGAAGCGCGAGATCGAGGAGATGGAGAGATGTTACGGCAGGAACGACGTCGAAAATTTTACCAGAAAGTTAAACGAACATGCCAAGGCTATAAAGCCAGAGCAGAAGCCTGCAGGGATGAGCACGGACACCTACTAGTGGAGTCACTGTCAATGTTGAGATTGTGGAAGGACCACTTCTGCAGACTGTATAACGGCGATTATAGTCAAAATGCCGCCGTCAGGCAGAGCGAACCATTCACAATGGACGAAGACGATGGAGAATGTCGTCCACCCGACCTAGACGATGTTAAGATAGCGATATCGAAACTTAAGTCTTATAAAGCTGCTGGAGCAGACGGACTCCCCGCGGAGCTGTTTAAAGCAGCTGGCGATGAGCAGGTTAGGAACATGCACCAACTCATCTGCAAGATAAGGTCGGAAGAACGCATGCCCGATGAATGGAATCTCAGTATCGTTTGCCCGGTCCATAAGAAAGGATAGGGGACTGCGCCAATTACAGAGGGATAGGCCTCCTGAACATCGCGTACAAGATCCTCTCTGCCGTACTGTGTAAGTACCTGAAACCGTTCGTGGACAATCTGATAGGTTCCCACCAGTGTGGTTTCAGGCCAGGAAAATCCACGATAGACCAAATATTTACACTACGGCAGATCTTGGAGAAGACCCATGAATTCCAGGTCGACACGCACCATCTTTTTGTCGACTTTAAAGCCGCGTATGACAGTGTTTATAGAGACGAGCTATACAGAGCCATGTCATGTTTTAACATTGCTGCCAAACTCGTCAGACTATGCAGGATGACTATGGAGAATTCTCGCTGCTCCATTAAGGTCGGAGGTGAACTAACCGACCCCTTTGATGTTAAAAAAGTTTTAGACAGGGTGACGCACTGTCATGTGATTTCTTCAACATTATTCTTGAAAAGATCGTGCGGGACTCTGCGGCCAATACAAGAGGAACGATCTACTTCAAGTCCACACAATTGCTTGCCTACGCAGATGACATTGACGTTATTGGACGAACAAAGCGAGACGTCAATGAGGCGTTCACAAGCATTGAAACAGAAGTGGCGAAAGTGTGTCTAAGGGTAAATGGGGACAAGACCAAATGCTGTCATCCAAGAAAGACGCACAACACCGACGTCTTGGTCAGAACGTCACCTTCGGCAGCTATATTTTTGAAGTAGTCAAGGACTTCGTCTACCTTGGCTCGATAGTGACAAGCAGCAATGACACCAGCGCTGAGATAAAACGCAGAATAACTCTTGCCAATCGCTGCCAATCTTCGGGCTCAAGAGGCAATTGAGTAGTAGAGCCCTCTCTCGAAAAACTAAGGTTTCCCTCTACAAAACCTTAATCATCCCGGTCCTCCTCTACGGCGCTGAGGCTTGGACGTTATCAAAAGCGGATGAAGGGGCTATTGGACGTTTCGAGAGGAAAATTCTGCGTGCAATCTTTGGTTCCGTTTGTGTAAACGGAGAGTGGAGGAGGAGATTCAACCAGGAACTGTACGGGCTGTACAGCGACATCGGCCTAGTTAGACGTCTTCGGATCCAACGTCTAAGATGGCTGGGCCATGTAGAGCGAATGGACATCAACGCTCCGGCCAGAAGAGTCTTCGACTCCAACCCCGAGGGACGACGCAGCAGAGGACTACCGCATTTAAGGTGGCGCGCACAGGTGGGGAGGGACCTCAACCAACTGGGCGTGTGGCACTGGAAGCGGCTGGCCAAAGATCGTGCCGGCTGGAGAGGCTTGTTGATTGAGGCCCTGGTTCACCCCGAACTGTAGCGCCATTAAAGTAAGTAAATATTCTACCTAACCCACGGCGCGGCGCCCTTTTTTAATTTCTACGGCGCACACTTTGGGAACCCCTGCTCTAAAGCTTAGTTTCACTATGACCATTAACAAAGCCCAAGGTCAAACATTAAAGGTGGCTGGGGTGAACTTAGAAAAGCCGTGCTTTTCCCATGGACAGTTGTATGTAGCATGTTCGCGTGTGTCCAATGCCTAAAATCTTTACATTCTATCCCCAAATGGAAAGACATATAATATCGTCTACAGTAGCGTATTAAAATAACATTCTGTTCCGAGTTCTCTTCTGTGTTCTAAATCGCGAATTTAACGCGAGCGAAGCCGCGGGCAGAAGCTAGTAAATAAACAAAACGTACGAGAGGTCTTCTTCTAAGAACATTTTTTTTTCTATTACATATTCATTGTGGAAAGAATCTTGACACACATGTCTCATTAAAGGACAGCAGGAACTAAATGTACAAAACTTGATTTCTCAAATATACAGTCGGCTTTTCACTGATCGTTTGAGAAACTGTCTGTTCAAGACAATATGTACTAACAAGGAAAGTCAACAATTTAAAATAACCCTCACACCACTGTATGTATGTATGTGTATGTATGTTGGCGTTACAGTCCATGAAGAACCTGAGCCAAGCTTCTCTCAATCACCCATGTTGTGTGTGATTTCATTTTCCCATAGGTGAAAGGGGCCTACAGTTTATTGCCGGTTCCGAACGGCGAATTTCGAGAAGCTTTTCATGACAATTTTACTACAGGGGGTTTTGTCAGAACCCCGCTGAGGAGAAACACCGTGAAAAACACGTTCAATGACATGGCTATGTCGGGATTCGATCCCGTGTCATCGGCGTCAGAGGCCAACACACTACCCACGGTGCTCTCCTCCCTCCCTCACACCACTATTGACAGATAAACAGATCTGTTCTGAATAGAGAATAGAGTACAAATCTGGTTGCATAAGCTCCGGACATTATCAGTACTGATATGTAGCGTCTGGGCAATTTAAACATATGGAAGTGTTAAAGATAATATTAGAGACGGGTTGCAATGAAACACATATGCATGTAAGTCGTATGTAAATATGTATGTAAATTTGACTTACCTTAGTTGGCGTGCCACGGTGCGTTGTGTTACCCTGCCAAAATCTCCGCACATAGTTGCGTATGTATCCCGTTATACACTTGGAAAACTCGAATCCTGGGTTCCAGCACAAGGATCCATAACCGAACACCCAAATTGATGGGGAGTTATGAACGGCGTCTTCGTGCGCAGCCTTCCTCTCCAAATGATCGTCATCCGAAAAGGCACCATCATCGAAGAGATCATCAAATTCAAATGCTGCTTGATTCATTTTGTTTGTATCTTATTGTTTCCCTTCTATGTTGCGTGTGGTTCAGTTCTATCGTGGTAGTATCTCTCCAAAACTAAAAGTTTCTATTTTCTACATGAAATCGGTTTTTGTTTGGTTGAAGATGAACCCCCCCCCTAGAATTGTTATCTAAATATTTCCTTGAGATTGAATATTCTGCGCTGGATTCGTACTTGCGTTGATGTGTTGCTTGTCGATTTACCACCAATGTTGCCGCAAGACATCGATGTTAATATTCGGTTGCCAGTGCATTTAATTAGTAAATGTAGAGATCATTGTTTCTTTTATTTTTTGCTATTTTTTTGTTAAATTTTTCCCCTTTATCCGTTCGGCTACAAATTCATTTGCGGTCTTATTTTTATTTGCTTTGGTTTCATGTTCGATGGCGTCATATGAATTGCTTCTTGTTTCCGAAAGAATTTCATTTGTTACGAGTATATACACTTACTGACAATTTAGCTTTTCTGAAATTATAAACAATTAATTTCGTGTTTTTTTTTTTTTCATTTTTTTTGTACGGATAAAACAAGTCTTACTATAAAAATACAAAAATCTGGTATGACGTCGCGCACCACGCACTGTAGTCACGAGAACATACCGTGTGCGAAGCAGTATGTGTTCTGAGTGACACTCTTTCAACGACTGTTTGTTGCAAAATGAAAAATTATTTAAAAATAATAATATGAACCAACATATACGCAAATAGGGGGGAGATTTCGAGCGATGTGGTACGCCGGCCGCCTAGTTGGAATGGAAGCGCTCGGTGTGCAAAATTCAGATTACACACGCGAACTTTCAATGAAAATCATAGTTGGGGACGAAAGTGTTCTGCTATGTGTTTAATATTTATTTAAACGCTCATTCCACACACTTTGGTATAACAAAAAGTCACGAATAATAACCGTACTGGTTGTATAAAAGATTTACTCATGCAGGTCTGGTCTCCTATAATTTTTCGAGGACGAAATACGTTTGACTTATGTACGTATGACAAACAAGGGAGGAGGTTTATACGTAATAGGTGTCATTCAAGATTAAAGTTGTGAAATTAAAGGGCAGGCTACAAAGATAGAGAGGAGCAATATACATATGACTGACTTCCTGATCAAGACATCGCGACCGGTGGCGTGCGTTTTTCGTTGACAGCCTGTTAGCGCACATCACCCTATTGAAGACCTGCTTCGATATTACTTACTTACTTATCAAGCCTGCGATCCATGGAGGATCTGAGCCTGAGCTATAGCTGCCTTCCATCCCTGACGGTCCCGGGCACGCTGCTTCCAGATATCAAGACCAAGATGTCTTACATCCGCGATTACTTGGTCTTTATACCGGAGGTTCGGTCTTCCTCTTCTTCTCGAACCAGGAGGCTCAGAGTCGAAGACCCTCTTAGCTGGAGCGTTGATGTCCATGCGCTCGATGTGGCCGAGCCAGTGTAGTCGACGGATCCTTGCCTTCCGGACTACATCCACAACAGCTCGTAGAGTTCGCGTTGTGTCTTCTTCTCCATTCACCTTCCTCACAGACAGGACCAAATATCCGGCGCAGAATTTTTCTTTCGAAGGAACCCAAAATCAGCTCCGCTGTCTTGCTTATCGTCCAGCTTTCGGCTCCGTACAGCAAGACTGGCAGAATGAGCGTTTTGTAAAGCATGACTTTGGTCTTTCGAGTGAGGAGTTTTGACCCCAGTTGTTTGGACAAGCCGAAGTAGCAGCGGTTGCCAAGGGCGATTCTACGCCGGATCTCCACTGTGGTGTCATTTGTGGAATTTACGTTTGCCCCGAGGTAGACAAACTCCTTAACTACCTCGAAATTGTAGCTGTCAATTGTTATATTTTGTCCCAGGTGGTGAGCGACGGATTGGTTTTTGCTTAACAGTATGTATTTCGTTTTGTCCTCATTGATCTTAAGACCAACTCGTTTCGCCTGTTCTTCAATCGCCGTAAATGCTTCCACAATGACACGGCGAGAACGCGCGATGATGTCGATATCATCCGCGTATCCTAGCAGCTGGATGGACTTGTAAAAGATAGTGCCTTCCCTGTTGACGCCTGCCCGTCGCACTACCTGCTCCAGCACCAGGTTGAAGAAGTCACATGACAGCGCATCTCCTTGTCGAAATCCGGTGCATGTTTCGACTGGTTCCGAGGTCCTAGAACCGAGTTGCACGGTGCATCGGGTGTTTTTTAGCGTGGCGCGACACAATTGGATCAGTTTTACCGGGATCCCGAATTCGGCCATCGCCCCAAACAGTTCTTCACGATGAATGCTGTCGTATGCGGCTTTGAAATCGATGAAAAGATGGTGTGTATTGATTCGAAACTCGTTGGTCTTTTCCAGGATTTGTCGAAGTGTGAAAATTTGGTCTATAGTTGATTTGCCGGGTCGGAAGCCGCACTGGTAGCTGCCGATTAGTGCGGTGCAAAATGGTTTTAGACGTTCACACAATACGCTGGACAGGATCTTGTATGCGACATTGAGCAGGGACATACATACCTCTATAGTTCTTGCAAGAGGTAGGATCGCCTTTTTTGTGGATGGGGCATATAGAGCTGGTATTCCAGTCGTCGGGCATGCATTCATCTTCCCAAATTCTGCAGATAATCTGGTGCATGCTCCCTACCAGAACATCGCCGCCAGCCTTGAAGAGCTCTGATGGCAAGCCATCTGAGCCTGCGGCCTTGTTGTTCTTCAGCTTCTGAATAGCTGTGCCGACTTCTTCGATGCTGGGTGGGAGGACTACTTCAGCGGCTGGAGTTGGGATTACCTCGGTCCCTACCACTCTCTCTTGGTCATGCTCGTTAAGCAGCTGCTGGAAGTGCTGCTTAAATACATCCACTATTCCCTGCGGGTCGGTGACAAGATTACCCTCGCAGTTTCGAAGAGCCAAGGTGCCCTTTTTGAAGCCTCTTGCAAAGCCTTTGGCTTTCTTGTAAAAAGCTCGTATTTTATGTTTATCCCTAGACTCCTCGATATCCTTGAGCTGGGAGGCTGCGAAGATTCTTTTCTTCTGTCGCAGTAGTTTTTTCTCCTCTCTTCTTCTGGCTCGGTACTCTTCTTGCGCGGCCCTGGTTTTCCTTTGCAGCGCCTTTTGGTACGCCTAGTCGGTTGCTGCCTTTTTCTGCTCACACTCACCATCATACCACGGGTTTCTTGTCGCGGGTGGTAGGTATCCTAAGGTGGTTTCGGCTACTTCCTGAATGGCTGAGCGGCAATGCAGCCTTGCGTCAATGAGCACATGGTCGAAATGGTTGGCGGTTCGACCGTCCGGAGATCGCCAGGTTGCTGTGTGGATTCGCTTGCGAGGGAATCTTGTGCTACTTATCACCGCATTACGAGCTGTCGCAAAGTCAGCGAGTCAGAAGCCGTTATCTGTTGTTGTATCGTGGAGGCTGTGCTTTCCGATCACTCCGCCAAGGGTGTTTTCCTTACCGATTTTGGCGTTGAAGTCCCTGAGCACGATTTTTACATCGTACTCCGGACAAGCTCCGTAGGCGTTGTCCAGGAGGTCATAGAAGTCCTCCTTGATAGGGTCTTCAGCCTCGTCGGTAGGGGCGTGTGCACATATAAGGCTGATGTTATAAAATCTGCCTCTGATGCGGGTCACAGCCAGGCGATCACTTATAGATTTAAATTCGATGACCTTCGATCTTAACCGCTTTCCCACGACAAATCCGCATCCCAGTAAGTGCAACCTCTTTCGACAGCTGTAATAAATGTCGCAATTTTTCTTCCTAATCATACCGTTTCCTATCCAGCGTATTTCCTGGACCGCAGTAATATCCGCCTTGTACTGCGTGAGGATTCCTTCTAGTTTATGAGCAGCTCCGGGAGTGTGCAGGGTTCTGACATTCCAGGAGCATACTCGCAAATCGTGTTCCTTTTTCGTGCGTTGTCGTCGTCGAGTATCCGTCCGTATATCCGAGGCATCTTGCTCATTCATAACTTCGATATTAAGGGTCTCAAATAGGTCACAATCAACCGCTTTATACTATTCGTATAGTAAATTCGGCTATGGGGATAGCAAAGGGAAGGGTGAGAGTGAATGGAGGTGCACCACAAGGTGGCGTTCTGTTACCCCTCCTATGGCTCCTTGTGGTCATCGGAATGGTCAAGATTCTAGAGACGGAGGGTTTTCATGTCACGGCCTATGCCCATGACATTGCCATTTTAGTCTCTGGAAAATTTCCGCAGGTCCTCAGCGATAGACTAAGCTATGCACTGATGTTAGTGGATAATTGGGTCAAGGGGCGAGGCCTGGGAGTAGATCCGGCGAAAACAGAGGTAGTACTTTTTACAAGGAAAAGATCTGTATCAAGATAAACCTACCCCCGTGTGAATGGTATAGATCTGATCCCATAATCTTGGACTCCAAGCTTAGTTGGAGAGAAAATATTGAGGAAAGAATCAAAAAGGACTACGTGGCACTATATACGTGTTAGGTAGCCTTTGGAAAAACATGGGGCCTCAAACCGAGGTTAGTACATTGGTTGTACATTGCGGTGGTAAGACCTACATATTCTAGTCTATGGCTCGGTTGTCTGGTGAAAAGCGCTCGAGAAAAAATGTCATCTTCAGAGTGTGTCAAAGGTTCAAAGGGCAGGCTGTCTGATGGGGACGGGATCTTGAAGTCATGCTGAACCTCCCACCCCTGGACATATACTGCGGGAGCGTCGCAACCAGAACTGCGCTAAGACTACAGGAATCGGGTCTCTGGAAAAGGAGTCCTCACGGACATGCATCAGTCTTGGATCGATGGGCCGTCTCGAGATTCAGAACCGTAACGGACTATGTCACCCGACTTCCTTCCTGGGAGAGGAGATTCTCTATTAGAATTCCCTCCAGGGAGGAATGGACCGGTGATTTGGTACGCACGGAAAGTGAACTGGCACTCTACACCGACGGATCCAAAATGGATGTTGGCACAGGTGCCGGAATCTACTTTGAGTCTCGGGATATGCATCAGTGTATGCAGTATCTTCCAAGCTGAGGTCTTCGCTATCAAGCAGGTGGCGGACCTGATCAGCAAAGAGATTATCTCAGGAAAAAGGATCAGCATCTCTGTTGACAGCCAGGCAGCCATTAAGGCTATGCAGGCAGCATGGATAAGATCCAAACTCGTCGAACTCTGCAAGGAGAAGTTAGGAGAGATATCCAATGTAAATGAGGTGACCCTTTGCTGGGTTCCTGGTCATATGGATATGTCTGGAAACGAGAAGGCGGACGAGCTGGCTAGGGTGGGATCAAGTGCAAACATTGCGCAGATCTCAGCTGAGGCCAAAGCACCACTCAGTGTGCTCTACAGGGAGATAGAGACGGAGCTTTTAGTGAAAGCCAATAAGCGATGGTGTCGCTTAGATACATGCGCAACGGCGAGATCGACTTGGCCCGTCTATAATAAGAAAAGAACGGAAAGTCTGCTGAAGTTCAATCCTGGGTATATTCGACTGGCAGTCGGTGCCCTCACCGGGCACAGCATGCTATCCTACCATGCAGCTGGACTAGGCCAGCCCTACAATGACTTCTGCAGAAGCTGCATGGACGAAGAGGAAATTGAATCCATTCGTCACCTGCTGTGCGAATGTCCGGCGCTAGCCCAAAAAAGGAATATAGTCCAAGGAAGATACTTCCTTTCGGGGCTAGAAGAGGTAGATAACGTTGGGCTGAAAAGAATACTGGGATTTTTATCCTCGTCTGGTTCATCTCAACGGTAAATGTCTAGGTATCAACGGGTTAAATAAATCAATTGGGCACAATGGATTCAACGTAGTCTACGTGAGCCTTGACTTTTCGTCAATAGGACACCCATGTACCTAACCTAACCTTGCGACAGTCGACAAATAAACGCTGAGTATCAATCTATAATTCGCTAACGGAAATTTAGTGGATGAGCACCGTGGCCTAGTGGATAGTTTGTTAGCCTCTGACGCCGATGACATGGAATCGAATCCCGACAACAGCTATATTATCGGTGCTTCTTCTCAGCGGGGTACTGACAAAACACCCTGTAGTATAATTGTCATGTAAAGCTTCACGAAATTCGCCGTTCGGAACCGGCAATAAACTGTAGGTCCCTTTCACCTATTGGAAAATGAAATCACACACAACATGGGTGATTGAGAGAAGCTCCGGGCTCTCCGGAGCTGAAACGCCATATACGTTTTTTTTTTTTTTTTTTTTTTTTTTTTTTTATAGTCGTACCAACACTCAAGGCTAGGGCCTTATGACGTGCCAGCGAAGGCAATGGGGAGAGGGAGAGTTTCGCGCAGGTTCAAGAGTTATATACTCTTATGGTGTTTTTCATGTTTGACACACAACCTGAACGGAGTGCAGTGGTTTGTGTCGTAGATGTTCGATCACTACTCTCAGGGGTGGTTTTCCTAGATCGGGCGATAGCCGACCGAATATAGCGTTGGTTATAATTCTCAGCAATTGTTTCATGCTTTTGATGTTATATTGCATATGCAGAGGATGACTTTGAATCGACCATACAATGTGCTATGCCTACAGCAGTACGTTTGACCACTTCCCATTCGCAACGGTGTTGCTCAGTTTTTTCCGTATAGGAATTGCTTTTTCTTGGCTATGCTACGACTTTGAACTATAAGCCTTCCGCTCGACGGTCGATGCACCATGGCCATATACATACATACATGTACATATATGGACTTTAAGATCTGAATCTACACTAATACTTATGGATTACCCATGTAATTGAAAAATTATGAGTAAACTGTTTTTTTTTTTTTTTTTTTTTGCTCATTACTTGCTTAGAAGGATGAGCACTTAATCAACGAATCAAGATAAGAAGTTGCTATCAATCTGCCGTGCAACAATATGCTTTGTCAAAGTGATAAGCTCACTAGACGCACATCAGACTGGCAGTACAGCTGGAATACAGCTATTCACATATCAAATTGGTTTTATCCAAATTAACTTAGAGTTTGATATTTATGAAGACTGCAAATTATTTATTTTCAAAATTCTAGTCTAAGTCCTAAGTCAAGCACTTAACACCTTTCTAGGCATTGTGTAGAAATACAACACAGATGTGTAAACCTACGCTGTCTACCTTTTCACTTGAGAATTGAATGGAGAATTTAATGTCAATAGCCTATAATTATAGGCTAGTGCTTATCGCAAAGGGGGCGATAACAATCGTCATGGACATATTAATAAAAAATATAGTGAAATAGAAAGTTCGAAATTCACACATTCAAAATGAGGTATAAGCAAATAGTCTAATTGTATTTCATTTATTGACGCATTTTGATAACACCTCAGACCACCTATGCTTATCATTTTTCTAAGCGCTTTATCAAAAGCTAGCTACTACAGATGGAAAGAAACCAATTATTCATAACCATTGCTACCCTATACGCAAACAGTAGTCACAATAAAACAATTAAAAAACGCAAAAATTAAACAAAAAACCGGCCAAGTGCGATATGGACTCGCGCACGAAGGGTTCCGTACCATCTGTATACATATATAAATATGAAAGAGGCTATGTATGTTACCTCATCCGTCATCACATTAAATCACATTTTTTGTATGATGACAGATCTTGGTTGCAGGCAGGTCATCGGCACATTACTTTGATAATCAAAAATCTTCATGATGAACTATAGTTGATCATATGTGTCTATTGAATTCAAATCAACTATCTTACTTGACAGCAACGATGTGAAAAGGTGAATAACAATAATGGGAAATATGGGAAAAAGGTTTGCAGCTAGGATTAATTCATCAAAGACACAAATATATTGTCGACTAACCTTAGTTCAGTATGTGACCAAGGGGATTTTTTGAATGAAAATCATGTCTGTTGTATGGGAGCCCCCCTTAAATATTAATTTTGTTCTGTTTTTAGTATTTGTCGTGGTAGCGGCAACAGAAATACATCATCTGTGGAAATTTCAACTCTCTAACTATCACGGTTCATGAGATACAGCCTGGTGACAGACGGACGGACAGCGAAGTCTTAGTAATAGGGTTCCGTTTTACCTTTGGGTACGGAACCCTGAAAAGAAAGATAAATTAACTTTGTCAGATCGCGATGAATAGTAAATAAGTTGAATGAAGTAGTGGCATCGCAGTTTCGAAATGAACATGCCTTCAATCAACTGAACAATTGCTCTTCGTGAGTGAAGACAATAGCGCGCAAAATGAAAACTGCATGTAAACAAGTGCATTCCCATAAGCTGGATGTATATCTGTACATCGTAGAACGAAAGTTCAATGATTATGGGTGAAGATTCTTACACTTGAGTACATATACAGTGGTGTTCTTATAAATAGCACACCCTTATTCAAATATGTATTTGCTTGCAATACACACTGTACTTACAAGCTGCACAGGAGTAAAGCCATAATATCCCAAGGTAGTACCGTTATGAATATGAAAACATACTACAAAGAAGATCCCGTTAGGTTTTCCTTGTTTTGCAATCGTTAGAGTTGGTGATCATTGCAAGTTGGGTGTTCATATAAATAGCACATATCATGGTGTGTCAGAAAAAAAAAATATTTTTCAGTGATTAAGTGAGGTTAGTGTGAATCTTTTTAAGGATAGCCATAATTACACTAATTTCTTACACAAATAGGAGTATTTTAAATGGGCAGAGGAAACCGTTGCATGGAGGAAAGGAGGCAAATAGTCGGTACCATGATACAGGAGGGAAAGACTATTTCAGAGGTGGCAAGGACATTAAGGTGCTCTAGGAAGCTTGTTCAAAATGCAATGAAGGTCGTACGATAAAGCCAATCTTCCGCAAATCCCGTAAGGAAAAACAAAAAAAGAAGAAGAACGTCAGAAGTGACTGACAGAATTATCCACAAAATCAGTGGCAGTGACCTTTTCATAACTTCCCGTGAGATAAAGCAACAACTAGGTACCTCACCAACACAATGTCCAAGTATCTGCCGTAACTGTAAGTAAGTTCATTGAATTCCAGCTTCATGGAAGAATCGCCAGAAAAAAACCTCTTGTATTCAAAAAAAAAAAAAAAAACAAAACAAGCCCGAACGAAAAGACTTATTTTCGCAAACGCTCACAATAAAAACCCTTGTCCTTTTGGAAAAATATCTTGTGGAGCGACGAAAATAAGTTCAACAGGATTGGATCAGATGGAAAAAAGCATGTGCGAAGGCCAACGAACCAAGAGTACCATCCTAGATACACCATTAAGACTGTCAAGCATGACAGTGGGAGCATTATGTTGGGGCGGCGATGCCATGGCAGGGCGTTGGACCAATTGTGAAAATATATGTATGGCATTATGAATCAACATCAATATAAGCTAATCCTGGAGAACCAAATGGAGCCATATACCGACGACTCTATGCCTGCATCATTGATTTTTATGCATGACAATTATCCAAAGCATAGTTCGCGGATAGTGAAGAATTGGCTTTCGGAGCGACAAATTTTCCTGCTCGATTGGCCAGCCCAAGGTCCTGATCAAAATCCTATCGAGAATCTTTGGAATGATGTTGACTCCCTTGTTAAAGACTCAAGCTCAAAAAATTTAGAAGGATTTAGACAAACTATAAAGGCTGCTTGGGAAGCTATACGTGCCCAAAAATTTAAGCGCTTAGTAGAGAGAAAGTTAAGTCAGGCAACCGTACCACTCCGTGGTGGAACAGCAATCTGGCCAAGCTAAGAGCACTGACCAGAAAACTGTTCAACAGAGCTAAACGGACTGGTGACTGGACGCAGTACCGTGCCTCACTCACCAACTACAACCAAGAGATTAGAAGAGCCAAAAGAGACTCATGGAAAAAGTTCTGCAGCAGTCTTTCAAACATTCAGAGCAGCGCTCGCATCCACAGAGTTCTCGCTAAAGAGCACACTAACCAAATTGGTTTGTTGAGGAGAGCAGATGGCACCTAGGCGGAAAATGGTACGGAAGTACTCAGAATTCTGACCAGTACGCACTTCCCGGACTCCAACATCATTCCCTCCGATCTCTCTAACATACCTCCGCAGATCAGGGCAGCTAGACCCAATAGGGAGGATTGGAAGAGAGCACGAACGATATTTCACGAGGGAAGCATAAAATGGGCCATCAATTCTTTTGACCCATACAAATCCCCGGGGGAGGATGGCATCTTCCCAGCCCTTCTTCAGAAGGGGAGTGCGCAAATCAGCCCCATGCTCATTAACATCTTTAGAACTAGCTATGCATGGGGACACATACCAACAAGCTGGACAGAGGTAAAGGTAAAATTCATTCCCAAAGTAGGCCGTAGACCCACAGACCTGCCTAAGTCCTACAGACCGATAAGCCTTACCTCTTTCTTCCTAAAAACAATGGAAAAAATCCTGGATAGGCATATCAGGGACGGTGCACTGAGAAGATCACCACTTCTCAAAAACCAATATGCCTACCAGCCTGGGAAATCGACCACGCATGCTCTTCAGGAACTAACGGCCCGGATTAACAAATCCCTGAGCGACAAAGAAATTGCGATAGGTTGATTTCTCGATATTGAGGATGCTTTCGATAACACCGAATACACCCAAATAAAACGTTGCATCCTTGGCATAGGGGTGGACAATACCACATGCAATTGGATCCAACATATGCTTAGCAACAGGAAAATAAACACCTCGCTAGGCAATGACAAAATCAGCGTAAACGCCGCGAAAGGATGCCCTCAAGGCGGGGTTCTTTCACCACTCCTGTGGTCCATCGTGGTTAACGAACTGATAAGCATACTTGGCAACAATGGCTTCTATGTCCAAGGCTACGCTGACGACATAGTGATCCTGATCAGAGGCAAATTCGAAGACACAGTCTCGGAACTCCTCCAACGGGCACTAAAACTTGTTGCAAACTGGTGCTTAAAGGTTTAAAGGTTGCACTAAATATAAATCCTAGAAAAAGCACCATAGTCGCCTTCACCAAAAGAAGGAACAGGCACAAACTTACTAAGCCTACCTTCTTTGGTGAAGCGATAGAGTTCTCAAAAGAAGTCAAATATCTAGGGATAACTCTAGACGAAAAGCTCACTTGGAACTCTCACATTACAAAGACCATTGAGAAAGCCAGGATCTCTTTATGGAACAGCAAAAGTCTCACTGGCACTGGCAAAACAAATATCAGTGCAAGCCAAGCTCAACAAATTGCAAAGACTAGCTTGTATCTGTATCACGGGAGCCATGAGAACAACCCCCTCAGCAGCACTAGAAGTCATCACGGACCTGACACCTCTTCATCTCCAACTGAAGAAAGAAGCAATGGTCTTCTCCCACAGACTAATCACGGAGGATGACTCTAACCGTATGCTCTTTCACCCTGATATCCTTACAGAAATAAACAGGCATGAAATCCTAAAGATATCTCTTACAGACAACTGTCTCCCCAGATATAACTTCAGCCAAAACTACAAGGTCACATTCCCTAACCGACAAAACTGTGAACAGGATAGACCCTCTTTCAACCGTGGATCCTACGTGTGGTACACAGATGGCTCCAAAACGGACGAAGGCGTTGGGGCTGGAGTATACGGAGCAAATACAGGCACATGCATTTACGTCAGCATGGACATATATAACTCCGTTTTTCAAGCAGAGATATTTGCTATAGAACTCTGCCTCAAAGAAAATATAAACAGAAATATATTTAACAAAAACATTTACATTCTCTCTGACAGCAAGGCTGCACTTCAAGCCCTAAAGAGCTTTGAAATAACCTCCAAGCTGGTATGGGACTGCCTACAGCTACTTCACCAGCTGGCCAGTACAAACAGAGTTCATCTCATTTGGATACCTGGACACAGCGGCCATACAGGCAACGAAAAGGCGGACCTACTAGCAAGGAAAGGCTGTGCATCACCATTTATGATGCCACGGCCTTTCTGCGGCATACCCACTAGCACCACCAAATGCTGCATAAACAATTGGTTAAAGAACACGACGGATCACTACTGGTCACAAACGAAAGGTAGCAGACAAGCCAAGCTGTTCCTCCCAACTACATCCCTCAAAAGAACGAAACAACTCCTCATGCTTTCGAGAAGTCAGATTCGTTTAATCACAGGTTTCCTTACTGGACACTGCCCAGTTAATAAACACCTCAAAACAATGGGCATCATACAAGATGACACTTGCCGTATGTGTAATGAAGACGAAGAAACCGCAGAACACATATTATGCCACTGTAACTGCCTGGTCAGTACACGTCTTCGTCACCTAGGCAAGTATTATCTTGAAGCAGAAGAAATTGCTGCCAGCTCACTCAAAAGCATACTAAGTTTTATGACGGACTCAGGTTTTCTGAGTGAACTGTAAGTGGGGGACATCACAATAGGCTCAATCGTGGCCGCAGTGATCAGGCGACTCTGTCCCACCCCCTAAGCCCTATCTATCTAGTAGAGAGTTTGCAAAAACGTTGTCAAGAGTGATAAGGAACAAGGAATATCCTACAAAATATTAATAAAATATTTACTTATACATTCGTTTTTAGGGTTCCGTACCCAAAGGTAAAACGGAACCCGTCCGTCCGTCTGTCACCAGGCTGTATCTCATAAACCGTCATAGTTAGACAGTTGAAATTTTCACAGATGATGTATTTCTGTTGCCGCTACCACGACAAATACAGAACAAAATTAATATTTAAGGGGGGCTCCCATACAACAGACATGATCTCTTTTGTGTCTTTGATGAATTAATCCTAGCTGCAAACCTTTTTCCCATATTTCCCATTATTGTTATTCACCTTTTCACATCGTTGCTGTCGAGTAAGATAATTGATTTGAATTCAATGGACTCTTTGATGATCAACTATATCTCATCATGAAGATTTTTGATTGTCATAGTAATATGCCGATAACCTGCCTGCAACCAAGATCTGTCATCAGACAAAAAATGTGATGAAAGAGTTAACGAACATCAACGACCCAAACCACTGCACTCCGTTCAGGTTGTGTGTATATGACACATAAGAAAATATAAAACTCTTGAACCTGCGCGAGTTTCTAAAAAAAAAAAAAAAAAAGCTGAACCTCTTTTTAGACTTTTGGCACATCATAATGTATGAGAACTCACGGGTGTGCTATTTATCTGAACACCACTGTACATATGGGTTTATGAGCGGAAAGCTTCTTATTGTTATAAATTGAATGATTGCGATTGTTTGTCGGTCAAACCATATTCCTTATTCTGCCGCATTCAATCTCGTGTCAATGATAGGATTGAATATAACATGTTTCAACTGATGGATTCAGAAGCGAGTGCAAATGAGGCAATGACATTGCTCATGTATAATGTAGGCGATAACCGCTTTCGACATGAAATGTTTCAGTTAGCATGCTAATGTACATATATGCCATTAACGTAGAGTGGATACATTTGCTTTTATATTAAATAGATCAAGTGGGCGTGGAAAGTACAGTCCCGATAAAATGTAAAGTGTTTGTATCCTCTAGTTTTGTTGCTATGACTTCAAAGAATGCAAAACTATACGAGTAAAAACCTAAAATCATTAACACACATTCTACAAGTCCCGATTTTTATAACTTGACTCTGAGTGAAACCAAAGGTAGGTAGGTAGGTAGGATCGTAGCCTTCCCAGAATTAAGAAGAACACACATAGGCCAGGGAGGCCCGTTGTGCAGCTACGAGGGGGTTTTTCCCCCCTATTCGTGGAACCATTCTTCTTAAGAAGTTAAGAAGATCAGATATCCCTACTTTCTGAACTTCTGTCAGATCGTTAAGAAAGTAAGAGCCTATGTATCGTTTCTTGATTCTGCAGAATGCTGGACAGGCGCGGATTCGACCTCCTTCTCGTCTTGACAGCTTCTGCGGAATTCATTCGGAACTATTCCTAGTTTTTGTGCGTAATTGCCAATGAGGCAGTATCCTGTGATGACACCGATGACTTTGTAGATGTCAGTTCTTTTAAGGGAGATTATACTCCTTGTCCGTTGACTGTCAAGGCCAGAGGCCAGATTTGCCTGGTGCTGAGGCAGGTATGTATGTCCCTGGGTCTATCTCAGGTTCGTCTCGGCCCTGGCGAGATTAGTCAGATTATATTTAATGGTTGTAAGGGGTATTCCCTCACAAGCCACGATTGATTGCAGCGTCGTTCCTTGTTTGGCGAGTGTGTCGGCTTTTTCATTTCCTGGAATGTCGCTGTGTCCCGGTACCCAGATAAGTTGTATGTCGAACTGTTCTGTCATCTCGTTAAGAGATAGGCGACAGTCGAGACTAGATTTTGATTTGTACACATAGGACTCCAACGACTTTAAGGCTGCTTGACTATCCGTGAGAATACGGATATCCGTGATGGATATTACGTTCCACTTCAGCCAAGACAAGGCCTCTTTTATTGCCAACAGTTCCGCCTGGAAAACGCTGCAGTGATCTGGTAATTTTAGAGCTTTATGCAGCTTAAGTTGTTTGCAACTTTTGTTACACCAAAAGATACATACAAACTTATTGTACATTGTACATACCGCCACAGGCACTATCCCAGGGATTGTAGAATTTCTTTGGGGTTTGAACCTGATCGTACCTTGTACGAGTTCCATTTATTCAATATTTCAGTATATCGGTTCCAACAGGCCACTGATTGTTTTGTTATGATTTCATCGTATCCCAAGGTTAATGGCAAGTCAAGGTCAGTTTGTATTAATTTCACATTTAATTAACATAACGTAAAGAATCAATTAATGGATTCATATGTTTATGTAATCCGCAGTGAATTCTGTCCCCCTGACCTCGACGAAGTTAAGATTGCCATATCGAAGCTCAAGTGGAATAAAGCTGCTGGCGCAGATGGACTGTCTGCTGAGCTCTTCAAGACAGCTGGGGATGACCTGGTTGGGAGCATGCACCAGCTCATCCGTAAGATATGGTTAGAGGAAAGCATGCCCGAGGAATGGAGTCTCAGCATCGTATGCCCGATCCACAAGAAAGGAGACCCCTCTGATTGCGCCAACTATAGAGGAATAAGTCTCCTTAACATCGCCTACAAAATCTTCTCTGCTGTTTTGAGTGAACGCCTGAAGCCTTTTGTAAATAAGCTGATAGGTCCTTATCAGTGCGGATTCAGGCCAGGGAAGTCCACCATCGACCAAATCTTCACACAACGGCAGATACTGGAAAAAACCAATGAATTTCAAGTCGACACTCACCACCTATTTATCGACTTCAAAGCCGCATACGACAGCGTAATTAGAGACGAGCTATACAGCGCTATGTCTACCTTTGACATACCTGCTAAACTCGTCAGACTATGCAGGATGACTTTGGAGAATGCTCGCTGCTCCATCCGAATCGGTGAACACCTTACCGATAGTTTTGATGTCAAAAAAGGATTTAGGCACAGCGATGCGCTGTCGTGTGATTTCTTCAACATCATATTAGAAATGATTGTGCAAAAATCACTGGTCAATACAAGAGGCACAATCTATTTCATAACCTCGCAACTCCTTGCATACGCCGACGATATTGACATAATAGGCAGATCACAGCGAAATGTCAATGAGGCGTTTGCGAGTACTGAGATCGAGGCGGCGAAAGTTGGTCTGGCGGTAAACGAGGGCAAAACTAAATATATGCTCTCATAAAAAAAGGACGCTCACCACCGACGTCTTGGCCAGAACGTTTGTTCTGGCAGATATAAAATCGAGGTAGTCCAGGACTTCGTCTACCTTGGCTCCACAGTGACCTGGAACAACGAAATCAGTTCCAAAATCAAACGCAGAACCACTCTTGCCAATCGCTGTTTCTTTGGGCTCAGGAGGCAATTGAGTAATAGAGCCCTCTCCCGAACGACAAAGTTGACTCTATATAAGACCCTTATCATCCCGGTCCTGTTGTACGGTGCAGAAGCATGGACACTATCAAAAGCGGATGAGGAGGCCATTGGTCGATTCGAGAGAAAGATTTTGCGCTTGACTTTCAGGCCTATATACGCAGACGGGGGATGGAGGAAAAGATTCAACCACGAACTTTACGGGCTGTACAGCGACATGAGCCTAGTCAGCCGTCTACGGATTCAACGCCTAAGATGGCTGGGCCATGTAGAGCGAATGGACACCACAGCTCCAGCCCGGATGGTCTTCGAATCCAACCCCGAGGGATGAAGAAGCAGAGGACGGCCGCACTTAAGATGGCGCACACAGGTGGAAGGGGACCTCAGCCAACTGGGTGTGCGGCAATGGAAAAGGCTAGCAAAAGATCGTGCTAGTTGGAGGGGCATGTTGGTTGAGGCCCAGGTTCACCCCGAATTGTAGCGCCCGTTGAGAAGAAGAAGAGGTATCGTTAACAAGATGAAGACAAGAGCTTTGGCTGGTGAGAAAATGCGTCCCCTACTATTAATTCAACTGGAAAGAATCAAAATGTCTTTGCTGTGCACTTGATTGTTGGTGATTAAGTAAATTAACTATTTTCTTATTGTATTGCGGTAATGAGTATTAGCTTATAGCTCTACCTTGAACGAAAGAAAGTGCTCTAGAGAATATGCTGACTAAAATGAACATACAAATCTCTCTTAACATACAATACATTGGCTTGTAAAGCTTTGTTATTTTGATACGCAATTTTTTATCATTAATAGAGGCACGTGCCTTCCGCATTTATCGCTCAAACATACAAATTCGAAGTGATCCACTCGAATGTGTACCTATCCGACTATGGACGGAGGCAGATGTACATATGTAGTTAGATACAAAAGCTTTTGCGCAGAATGCTAGCCCCATTTAGCAAATCTAAATAGGACACGAGCGCGATGGCTACCAAAATGTTTTCTTTGTTAATGTTTTTTTTTTTTTTTTCTTGTCTGTGGCAAGAGACATTCGGTTGGTAAGAGTTATCTAACTTTAGATACTATTCTAAAATACAGTAGAGCTCGAAAAAGATGCCGTATGAATATAGGGAAAGAAAATAAAAAGGTTCGGTAAAAACAGTGAATATAAAGAAGCGCCTCGTTCAACAAAACTTAAAAAATGTTGAACACTGTTGAACTGTTGAACAATGTTTTGAGTTATTTAAAGTGAAAACGAGTTCTTAGTGCCCCTACAGGGCAAGGACCTCAGTGGGTAACGAGGTAAAACCGGGTAAAGACGGGAACCGATTTTTTTCCAAGTAAGGATACATATTTGTACTTTGCAACCAAAGAACATAAGAAAGGAGGCCCTATATCTGCGCCAACTATAGGGGAATAAGTCTCGTTAACATGGCATGTAAGATCTTCCCTGCCAGGTAGACCAAATATTTACGCTACGGCAGATTTTGGAGAAGACCCAGGAATACCAAATCGACACTCACCACCTCTTCGTCGATTTTAAGGCTGCATATGACAGCGTGTATAGAGATGAGCAATACAAAGCCTGCTAAAGTTTTGTTTTAACATCCCTGCCAAACTCGTCCGGATGACCAATGGAGAATTCTCGCTGCTCCATTAAGGTCGGTAATGAGCAAACTGAGACATTTGATGTTAAAAAAGGATTTAGGCAAGGTGACGCGCTGTCATGCAACTTTTTCAACATCGTGCTTGAAAAGATCGTGCAAGAGTCACTGACCAGAACAAGAAGTACGATTTATTTCAAGTCTACGCGATTGCTTGCGTACGCCGACGACATTTGTAAGCATTGAGGCCTTTGTAAGCATTGAGGTAGAAGCGGCTAAGATGGGTCTCAAGGTTAATGAGGGTAAAACCAAATATCTGCATTCATCTAAAAGAGACGGACAAAACCGACGTATTGGCCAGAGCGTCACCTAGGGCGGATATAACTTTGAAGTGGTCAAGGAATTCGTCTACCTTGGCTCACTGATGACCAGCGACAACAACACCAGCGCTGAGATAAAACGCAGAATCACTCTTGCCAACCGTTGTTTCTTTGGGCTCAAGAGGCAATTGAGAAGTAGAGCCCTTTCTCGGAAAACCAAGGTGATTCTACATAAGACCTTAATCATCCCAGTCCTCCTTTACGGCGCAGAGGCTTGGACCTTAGCAAAAGCGGGTGAAGATGCCCTTGGTCGTTTCGTGAGAAAAATTCTGCGCACTATCTATGGTCCCGTTTGTTCAAATGGTTTATGGAGGAGAAGATATGTATAACGAAGAACTGTGCGGGTTGTGCGACATCGGCCTGGTACGACGCCTACGGATACAACGTCTAAGGTGGCTAGGCCATGTAGAGCGCATGGAAAATACAGCTCCGACCGAAGAGTCTTCGAATCCACCCCGGAAGGAAGGCGTGGCAGAGGACGGCCGCATCAACGGTGGCGCACGCAGGTGGAAGGGGACCTTAACCAACTGGGCGTGCGGCGCTGGAAACAGCTGGCCAAAGACCGTGCCAGCTGAAGACGCTTGTTGGTTGAGCCCCAGGTTCACCACGGAGCGCCACCTAAGTAAGTAAGTAAGCAAAATGTTGATAATGACTAATTGGAATCACATTAAATAATCGAAACTCTCGAGTTCTCAACATACCTAGACAAGGGAGTTGATATTGTTAGAGTAGGACCCTATGGCCCATTCTGTTGATAAGAAAACTAACCAATGTAGACCAACCGTTCACTGCCCGCCTCCATAAGCGACACGGAGCTAATGTTTCACGAATATTAAAGCGGATATGCTGATTGGTTAACAAGACCAACAGTAATTAGGACTAGTCAAGGTAGTTAGTCGCCTCTGTTCTTGCTTCCTGTAGTTACCCGGAGCCCCCTGTAAACCATTGAACTGACTCCACTAATATGCAGACTAGGTATTAGCTATTTTTGATAAAGAAACACCGCGAAATGCACCTTTTATTAGATATTACATGTCTATCAGGATTTGGTTTCGATGTTATTGGCTTCAGATTCCAAAAAAAAAACGGGCAAGTGCGAGTCGGACTCGCGTACAATGGGTTCCGTACCATCTGTATATAAAAATATGAAAGAGACGTTGTATGTTACCTCATCAGTGATCACATTAAAATGGCTAATGCGTTTGAAATAATTTTTTGCATGATGACAGAATGATGATAGAATCCCTGTTTCTACTCCCTATTCGATGTCCTCTGACGATCAGATTAACGTCATACAAAACACGACAGCAGAACAAATAGCCTCTCTGGAAGACTATTCAGCCCTGACAGGGTTAAATGGGCAATTAGTTCATTCAAACCCTACAAGGCTACAGGCAAAGACGGTGTCTTTCCTGCGATCTTACAGAAAGGCTTGAATACATTTCTACCATCACTGATAGTTCTTTTTAGGTCACCACTTGGTGACGTGCATTGAAAATAGTTTCACACAAAAGGAGATCGCAATCTGCGCCTTCCTCGATATAGAGGCTTTGATAATACTGGCTATGATTCGATCACCACTGCACTATCTTGCAGGGGTGTGGACCATCCCACTAATAACTGGATTAGGGCGATGCTAAATAGCCGTATCATATCAGCCACATGCGGAGAGGTCTCAGTGACAGTACCGGCGGTTAGAGGATGCCCACAAGGGGGGTCCTCTCACCACTGCTTTGGTCGATAGTCATCGACGATCTACTACGCAAGCTGACCACTCGAGGCTACGAGGTCATCGGATATGCTGATGACCTAGCAGTCATTGTTACGGGCAAGTGCGAGGTCACTGCCTGTGAGCGCATGCAGCTTGCGCTCGAATTTATATCTGACTGGTGTGGCAGAGTGGGGTTATCTATTAACCCAAATAAGACAATCTTAGTCCCATTTACAAAGAGGAGAAAGGTACAACCCTGCTAAATCTTTCTAAATGGCATACACATAGGATTTTCAGGAGGTAAAGTATCTAGGTATTGACCTGGACCGCAAACTCAACTGGAACTCCAACATGAAAAATAAACTCATGAAAGCGACTAAGGCCATGTGGGCCTGCCGACGCACTTACGGTAAAACCTGGGGACTTAAACCTAACAAAAGTTGAGCAAAAAACTAATATTATTAAGCTTCAACGCCTTCAGAGACTAGCGTGTCTCGGGATCACAGGCGCTATGCCATCCTGCCCTACGGCAGCACAAGAAGCACTCATTGGACTCGCTACACTGCACCTTTTTATCAAAAAGGTGGCATTACGAAGTGCAATCATAATCCTCTGCTCGGGAACAAATATGCCATGTAGACCTGCAGGCCACATGTCATATAACAACACTTTCCCGAGCTGGATATGATTACTACAGTCTCGGACGCATTGCCACACACCTTCACCTTTGACAAGAGATTTGAGATACTGATCCCAAACCGCTCCGCATGGGAAAACAGTGATCCCCTGCTAAATGTCAAAGGCCTCAGGTGGTACACGGATGGCTCCAAGATGGCTTCTGGCGTTGGCGCCGGCATCTTTGGACCAAAACGCAAGATCTCGAAGGCCCTGGGAATAAGCCCCACCATCTTCCAAGCAGAGCTGCATGCCATCCTAACATGCGTCAATCTAAATCTCGAGACTGGCATCAGAGGAGTAACCATCAACATACCCTCTGATAGCCAAGCAGCGCTCAAAGCACTGGGTTCGTACAGCACGAACTCAAAAACCGTCAAGGAATGTCATGACGCCCTACAAGACCTCGCCAAAAGAAACACTATTAAACTTTGGTGGGTGCCAGGACATAAAGGTATCAAGGGCAATGAAATTGCCGACCAACTTGCCAGAAAAGGTCCCAGCGACAAATACATAGGTCCGGAACCTTTTTGTGGCATTCCCGGGTCTAAGATAAATTACTTCTTAGACAAGTGGGAAAAATCGCAACACCTGTCCTTCTGGAACAGTGTCCGGGACTCTGTCAATCTAAACGACTTATACGACCCCTGAACAAACACCCTATTGACATACTCAAACTCAATAGGGGGGATATCAGAGGACTAGTCAGCTATCTATCGGGACACTGCGGTCTGAGATATCATTTTAAACAAAATTAGTCTTTCGTCTGAAACTGAGTGTCGGCTCTGTCTAGAGGACGATGAGACGGCAGAACACCATCTGCCATCTTAGGAGGCTGAATTGGAAGCCCAACATTCTTGATCGGGTCAAGAAAGCAACTGTTGCCCTCTACAGCTGTAAGAAAGTAGTGGGCAGGAGGTGGGGTCTCCAACCAAGCATTATGTACTGGCTCTACACAGCAGTCATAAGGCCTATCCTCCTGTATGGCGTCGTAGTCTGGTGGCCTGCCCTGGATAAAGCAGTCAATCGAAACCTTCTGGGAAAGTACAAAGATCGGCCAGTTTATATATAAGCGGAGCGATCAGATCAACCCCCACGGAGGCCTTAAATGTTCTACTACATCTTCCACCATTAAACCTTTTCAGCCTATTCTAAAACACTTCAAAGTACCCATGGACACTGACTACATCAACCCGCAGAATGTGTTCACCAAAAACTTCAAAGTTGTCTTTCCATCCAGGGAGGAATGGGCTGAAGGGAAAGTCAGCCCTCTATACCGATGGCTCTAAGATCGGGTGTAGGCAGTGGGGTCTACTCCAAGGAACTTAACCTCAACCTATCATTTAGACTCCCAAATTACTGTAGTGTGTTTCAGGCAGAAATAACTGCGATAACGGAGGCTCTGGCATGGCTCAGGATCAATGTAATATCCACAAAGGATATTATCATTTGCACAATCTGCGATAAAATCCCTGGCAGCGGTGACCCACAAATCAAAAACATCCATTTAAATACTGTGGGTTCCCGGGCATAGGGATATTCCAGGAAACCGCGCGGCCAACGAACTCGCAAAGTTAGGGTTAAGCACACTCAGCCTACCTACCCTCGGGTACCTAGAAACACCAATAAGTACGATAAAGCACATGATAAAGCTTCAAACCATAGAGGAGACCAATCTCCAATGGAATGAGAGCAATATCGGCTTTATCACCAAACAGTTATGGCCTAAGATAAACTTAGGACGAACCAGGAACCTGGTGGCAACCAAAAGGGTAACCTTAAGTACTCTAGTGGGTGTCATTGCAGGTCACTGCACCATTGGAAAACACGCCGCCAGACTGGGGCTACCCTATAATGACTTCTGTCGCGGCTGCATGGACGAGGACGAGGAGGAATCAATACACCACCTCCCCTGCTCATGTCCCTCTTTTGCGAATCGCAGGAGAATTAACCTCGGCGCGCCCTTCTTCGACAATCTGAGTGAGCTAGCAAATCCAAAAATAGCTCAACTCCACCGCTTTATTAGAAGCACCGGTTGGTTCCCAGGTAGCGGATCAGGGTAACCTGATCCAGGTGGTATCACAATGGGCTGGTTTCGGTCTAAGTGTGGCTTACGCCTACCACGTCAACCTGACCTAGCCTAGGAAGCGTATCCTTCTCAGTGAAGTTATGACTCCTGAGGGGATCTCCCTGGATCCTACGAGAAGCATTCTCAACTTCATTATAGAGGTGGAGAGGCTACTCGGCCAATCGGCTAGCAGGCACAATAGATCTGCAAAGGTCGCAGTGCCGTATTGCTAATAGTAGCCCCATATGTAAAAAAAAAATAGCGGCAGCAGAAATACATCATCTGTGAAAATTTCAACTGTCTAACTATCACGGTTCATGAGATACAGCCTGGTGACAGACGGACGGACGGACAGCGAAGTCTTAGTAATAGGGTCCCGTTTTACCCTTTGGGTACAGAACCCTAAAAAACTACTCGTTGCATCGTGCATCAGACGTCACAATAAAATATGAAGGTACTTATGTACGTATGTTTGTATGTATGTATGGTATGCACAATTGTACATACATATGTATATGAATCCGTCAGAAACACTCCTTAAGCCATAATTACATACATATATGTACATACATATATTACATATTATATTTACTTAATTTCACTTTAAGTCGATCTACTAAGCAATAATCTGTGATGTTCGCTAATTGTGTCACTTTTCGATCCAGTTGGGCCGATAAAGAGCTTATCTAAGCAACACGCTCCAAGTAGACTATAGCACTTTGACACGGGATTCACTTAATGAAGTAATTCAAATCATATCACTGTAACTGCTAATTGTTTCTGGGATGCATGTAATCAGTGCTTGAGAGATTTTTAATCCTGATGACAAGTACATATGTATGTATCCCACACTTCTTTGTTCTTGTTATTTACCTACATATGCATGTAATTGACCTTGATAAAGAGCGAGTGATACTTCAACGAACGATTCTCGTAACCGCCTGGATATCAACATCAACATACTCATAACGACAACTTGCTCATAACCCAGCTTGCTTATGATTCTAACGTTTCACGAGTTGTATTTGTATCTTATGTCACTTGATTCATTCACCGCAGAAACATACACCAACCCACCTGGATTCGAACGTTCAGCATACGGATTACTCTTTTCGTATTTACGCGTCTTTTTCTTTTCGTGTATTTTTTTTTTCTTTTTTTTCGTTTTAGACCTGGAAAGTGTGTCTGTAGTGTCACTGTCACTTTTTCTTGTTATATATTTGCACTTGTTTGTGACACTTCAGAACGACTGATGAATTCACGTGTTGCCAAGTAGCAGTGGAATGAACAGTGTTATGAGTTGTGTATGAATGAAATGTTTGCCTGTCACTTGCTTCGTTTTCATCCGGCTATTTTTGTTTTTGGTTTTTATGTATGATTGTTTTTGTTGTAATGAAAGAGGCGGTCATTTTACCGGAGAATAGCACGATAGGCTGCTAAGAGAGTTGTGATAACAGTAGAGGTCTTAAAAGTCGGCTCGAGAACTATGTTTTTTTGGGTCATTTTGGGTGACTCGACATAATAATTATTTTCATTTTACTTCAGAATAATGGAGAGAAAATATTGAATATGAGCGTCTTCACATTTTCGCGGGAAGGACAAGCACAAGAAGGCAAATAGTGTTCACATTGGCGGAAGCACACTTGAATTTTCGACAAGTGGAACGCATGAATCGGGTAATTTTCATTCTATTGCCAGCGAAAGAAGTCATTTTCACAAAGTCGGAGTCTACACGAGGGCATTTTTTTGCGCCTTTTTCTTTTGAACCTACGTTCCAATTTGAGGACGCGTCCACACGGAGCTTTTCTGCGCGTGCCTGTTTTTTGACATTTCGCTTCACATTTCAATTTCGTTAGCCTATGGTGATGTTTGAAAAGTAAGAATGGTATCCAAACGTACACTTCCAAGTCAGAAACAGGAGTGAAGCGACATCGCAAAACAAAGAAAAGGAGATAAGGAAATGTCAAAAAAACCCACGAAGTAGCTACCCGCGCGTGACTGTGCCAATGTATTTCTGTTTCACTTACCCTCTCCTTTACACTTATTTTAGCCCTCGTCAGATAGCCTTCGTGTAGACTCCGACAAACCGAATCAACTTGTTTATGTCCAACAGTCACGAATAAATGAAGAAAAACTGTCAAAAATGGATTGAATTTAGAATGGAACGGTTTGCTTCACCCCAAAATCCAGTTTGAAGACGGATTTTCGGTGAAAGCAACCCTTTTCGTTTCCACTTATTAAAAATCGTTCCCTCTCTTTCAGGCAATTTGGTGCGCTTCCACCAATGTGAACACGCACTATGAGATTGAGCCTTTTACTAAAAAATTTAAATGTCTCACATTTATCTACAAGTGATTACACAGAATTTCATTATTGAGGCGAAGCGTAAGCGAAGCCTCTCTCTACTCGACTCCAAGGAAAAAGCGTTCGTTCGCCAACTGTACATTGATTGCGGATAAGGCCAAATTTTGCGTCGCTCTCGAACCATTGTCACAAATGTCCAAACTTTCGAGCGCGCACCGATTTTTCATTGAGTTCAAACATTTTTACTTTTTGCAGTTCCCCTATATTTTCAGATCCGAGGCATCTTGCTCATTCTTAACTTTGGTACCTACC
Source organism: Eumerus sabulonum (assembly GCA_951905685.1). Taxonomy (NCBI): domain Eukaryota; kingdom Metazoa; phylum Arthropoda; class Insecta; order Diptera; family Syrphidae; genus Eumerus; species Eumerus sabulonum. Next base: position 181,890,136 of record OX645060.1, read on the forward strand.
ACCCCCGACAAGAAACCTATGATATGATGGCGAGAGTGAGCAAAAAAAGGCAGCAACCGACAAGGCGTACTAAAAGGCGCTGCAGAGGAAAACCAGGGCAGCGCAAGAAGAGTACCGAGTCAGAAGAAGGGAGGAGAAAAAAACTACTGCGACAAAAGAAAACAATCTTCGCAGCCTCCCAGCTCAAGGATATCGAGGAGTCTAGGGATAAGCATAAAACACGAGCCTTTTACAAGAAAGCCAATGGCCTTGCAGGAGGCTTCAAAAAGGGCACACAGGCTCTTCGAAACTGCGAGGGTAATCTTGTCACCGGCCCGCAGGGAATAGCGGATGTATTTAAGCAGCATTTCCAACAGCTGCTTAACGAGCATGACCAAGAGAGAGTGGTAGGAACAGAGGAAATCCCAACTCCAGCCGCTGAAGAAGTCCTCCCACCCAGCATCGAAGAAGCCGGCACAGCTATTCAGAAGCTGAAGAATAACAAGGCCGCAGGCTCAGATGGCTTGCCATCAGAGCTCTTCAAGGCTGGCGGCGATGTTCTGGTTGGGAGCATGCACCAGATCATCTGCAGAATTGGGGAAGACGAAAGCATGCCCGACGACTGGAATACCAGCTCTATTTGCCCCATCCACAAAAAAGGCGATCCTACCTCTTGCAAGAACTATAGAGGTACATCCCTGCTCAATGACGCATACAGGATCCTGTCCAGGGTATTGTGTGATCGTCTAAAGTCATTTTGCACCGCACTAATCGGCAGTTACCAGTGGGGTTTCCGGCCCGGCAAATCGACTATAGACCAAATTTTCACACTTCGACAAATCCTGGAAAAGACCAACGAGTTTCGAATCGATACACACCATCCTTTCATCGATTTCAAAGCCGCATACGACAGCCTTCATCGTGAAGGACTGTTTGGTGCCATGGCCGAATTCGGGATCCCAGAAAAACTGATCCAGTCGTGTCGCGCCACGCTAAAAATACGCGATGCACCGTGCAACTCGGTTCCAGGATTTCGGTGCTGGAGCAGATAGTGCGACGGGCTGCTAGGATACGCGGATGATATCGATATCATCGCGTGTTCTCGCCGTGGCATTGTGGAAGCATTCACGGCGATTGAAGAACAGGCGAAACGAGCTGGTCTTAAGGTCAATGAGGATAAGACGAAGTACATGCTGTCAAGCAAAAACCAATCCATCGCTCACTACCTTGACAAATGACAGCAACAATTTCGAGGTAGTTAAGGAGTTTGTCTACCTCGGGGCAAACGTTAATTCCACAAATGACACCACAGTGGAGATCCGGCATAGAATCGCCCTTGGCAACCGCTGCTACTTCGGCTTGTCCAAACAACTGGGGTCAAGACTCCTCACTCGAAGGACCAAAGTCATGCTTTACAAAACGCTCATACTGCCAGTCTTGCTGAACGGAGCCGAAAGCTGGACGATAAGCAGGACGGCGGAGCTTATTTTGGGTTCTATCGAAAGAAAAATTCTGCGCCGGATATTTGGTCCTGTCTGTGAGGAAGGTGAATGGAGAAGAAGACACAACCGTGAACTCTACGAGCAGTACCAAGATGTGGATGTAGTCCGGAACGCAAGGATCCGTCGACTACACTGGCTCGGCCATATCGAGCGCATGGACACCAACGCTCCAGCTAAGAGGGTATTCGACTCCGAGCCTCCTGGTTCGAGAAGAAGAGGGAGACCGAACCTCCGGTATAAAGACCAAGTAATCGCGGATGTAAGACATCTTGGTCTTGATAACTGGAAGCAGCGTTCCTGGATGGAAGGCAGCTATAGCTCAGGCTCACATCCTCCATGGATCGCTGGCCTGATAAGTAAGTAAGTATATTTTGAGATTCTTTAACGTCGTCCCACGACCATGGTAAACGTAACGATAAAGCAATGAGTGAGATTCATAAACGATTTAAAGAAATGTCGAGTAGTTAGAGTGGTTTCTTGTACGCTTCGTCTCAATATTTTAGTGTAGAGTCGGATAACCATCTCCTTCCACCGCCCTAGTTTATAAATGAATTCAAGTAAAGCTGCTGATTGAACTGAAAGGAGTAAAATTTCGAAGAGAAATATCCGATTAACAGAACCAATTTTCCTATTCAGTCCATATGCAGATTGGAACTCTGTATTGAAATCAGCAATGAAATTTGATGCTCTCAATATTAATCAGTTTTAACCGCGTTTTTATGGAAAAGCAGACCTTAACGTATTATCCTACATACCTGGAGGAATCTCTCGGTATACGCTTTTGATGTGTATCGTCTCTGATCAAATTAGCAAAGATAGGACTCTCATAAAGTCGATATGGCATTTTAAGAAAGCCTACTGCTGTGGGCCTAACAATTTCCTTAGAAGTTTTAGCTGGTCGTTATGTTCTCTCGATAGCGGCGAAGATGATATGATTACGAACACCATTCTTCTTGGTATGGGATATTTCATTCTTCATAGAATAAACAGTATCAAACCTAAGAAAGATAGTTGGTATGCTTTGAGCTGTAAAGAGGCATTTTGGATGGAAGAGGTATATAAAATTTCTGACTACAAGATGGAAAACAGCATAAATCTTGTCTGTCCCTAAAAAATGTGAATCTTCTTCCCTTCTTCCTACTCCTCGATACGACTTATGTACGTCCATTCTATTCAAAGCTATGGAAGCTCGAGCAATATCTCGAAACATGGAAACTGGGCGATGTAGTTTCTGTAGTAACAGACCGACCGATGATCGGGTGGCATATCTCACGGAGAGGTGTAACAATTCTGATAAAAACGAGTTCGTTTTATTCGATACTTCAAGGGCATTCGACAATGTTTGATTTCAGGCTCTTTTGTAGAAAATACTTATATATGGGATCGACGAGTCTCTTCGTCAATGGATTATTAACTACCTCTGCGACCGTTGAATTCAAATTGTTATCCATACTATGATATGATCCATACTGGTATAAGAATATGGATATCACTAGTGAAATTGGTGTTTACTAGCTTTACTTACTTATAGATGGCGCTACAGTCTAGGTTGAACCGGAGCATCAACCAACAAGCTTCTCTAGCTAGCGTGGCATTTTGTAAATTGTTTTCAGTGCAGCACTCCAAGTGTGCTGCTTCGATCTACAGAATTGGAATCGGATACTCCAGGAGCTGTGATGTGGAATCGTTTTACGTGCCTCAGGCATTGGATCCGTAAGACTATGCCAATTTCTGTTGAATCTCTCCCTTTATTCTCGTCATCACATACGGAGACAAAAATCTGTTGCAGTGATATCCGCGTATTTCAAAAATATTTCTATTGATGTCGAGATGAGTTTATCAAGTATGATTTTTTTTTCAGTTTCGCGCAGGTTCAAGAGTTTATACACTCTTATAATGTAACTCATAACCCTAACGGAGTGCAGTGGTTTATGAGTCGTAGATGTTCGTTCACTACTCTCAGGGGTGGTTTGTCCTAAATAGGACAAGAGCCGACCAAATTTCGCGTCGGTAAGTAAGTATTACTTAGGTGGCGCTACAGTCCGTGGTGAACCTGGGCCTCAACCAACAAGCGTCTCCAGCTGGCACGGTCTTTGGCCAGCTGTTTCCAGCGCCGCACGCCCAGTTGGTTAAGGTCCCCTTCCACCGATGATGCGGCCGTCCTCTGCCGCGCCTTCCTTCCGGAGTGGATTCGAAGACTCTTCGGGTTGGAGCTGTATTTTCCATGCGCTCTACATGGCCTAGCCACCTTAGACGCTGTATCCGTAGACGTCGTACCAGGCCGATGTCGCTGTACAACCCGTACAGTTCTTCATTATATCTTCTCCTCCATACACCGTTTGAACAAACGGGACCGTAGATAGTGCGCAGAATTTTCCTCTCGAAACGACCAAGGGCATCTTCATCCGCTTTTGTTAAGGTCCAAGCCTCTGCGCCGTAAAGGAGGACTGGGATGATTAAGGTCTTATATAGTGTCACCTTGGTTTTCCGAGAGAGGGCTCTACTTCTCAATTGCCTCTTGAGCAAAAAAAAACAGCAGTTGGCAAGAGTGATTCTGCGTTTTATCTCAGCGCTGGTGTTGTTGTCGCTGGTCATCAGTGAGCCAAGGTAGACGAATTCCTTGACCACTTCAAAGTTATATCCGCCCATGATATTTGGTTTTACCCTCATTAACCTTGAGACCCATCTTAGCCGCTTCTACCTCAATGCTTACAAAGGCCTCATTGACGTCTCGCTGTGTCCGTCCAGTCACGTCAATGTCGTCGGCGTACGCAAGCAATTGAGTAGACTTGAAATAAATCGTACCTCTTGTGTTGGCCAGTGACTCTTGCACGATCTTTTCAAGCACGATGTTGAAAAAGTTGTCACCTGGCCTAAATCCTTTTAACATCAAAGGTCTCGGTTTGCTCATTACCGACCTTTATTCAGCATCGAGAATTCTCCATTGTCATCCTGCACAGTCGGATGAGTTCGGCGGGGATGTTAAAACTAGGCATGGCTTTGTATAGCTCATCTCTATACACCCTGTCATATGCAGCCTTGAAATCGACGAAGAGGTGGTGAGTGTCGATTTGGTATTCCTGGGTCTTCTCCAAGATCTGCCGTAGCGTAAATATTTGGTCTATTGTGGATTTACCTGGCCTGCAACCACACTGATAAGAGCCGACCAGGTTATCCACCAACGGTTTCAGGCGTTCACACAATACGGCAGAGAAGATATTATATGTTATGGATGTTAAGGAGGCTTATTCCACTATAGTTGGCGCAGTTATAGGGGTCTCCTTTCTTCTTCGTGTCGGTTATAATTCTCAATAATTCGTTCATGCCATTTTTGGTGTTAATATTGTGTACGCAGAGGATGAATTTCAATTGATCTGTGAGTGTTATGCCTGCAGCAGTACGTTTGGTCACTTTACATTCACAACTGTGTTGCATACTTTTTCCGGATAGGAATTGATTAATTAATTAACCATTAGGAGGGAAATTGCTCGATTTACTCAAGGAAAATAGAAGGTTTATGTTCACATTTGTAGTAGATACAGCAAACAATTTAACACTATCGCATGCCCTCAATTATATGACCAAATTAATAACGTCACCTGTTCACTTTGTATGGCCATACCTGTTTAGCATGTTTTTTGGTTCTGTGCTTGCCGGCATAAGAGAGACGCTAACTTTCTCTTTTCATTCTTCAACTTCAGATTGCTGTTTGTAAATCCCAACTCTACAGATAAAGAGCGCATGTTAGCAGATAGAGATTGCCTGATGTAATCTTTGCAGGGAATTTCGTACAAATGCATGCGTAAATGTTCCATGTATTTCATCAGTAATTACATACAGGTAGGCGACCACAACGTAATAATTGTTCGACCGAAACGACAATCACGACGGTTCTTCCATGTGATTTGGATTGTGAATTGGAGATAGTCAGACGTTAGTTTACTTTTCATAATGCCAAAAATTAAATTTCTGTTTTAGGTTGTTGATGTTATTCGTTGCATAGCTCGTGGATTGGGTGATATCCACCAAAAAATATGTAGCGTTCTGGGTAGGTAATGCTTATTGATGCAAAAACTTCAAATATAATATAACTAGGATGTACATATGTACATATGTATGTACGAGTAGTTAATTAAAAAATGGCACATTTTCGTATAGTGATAGTAGAAATCAAAAAAACCGGCCAAGTGCGAGTCGGACTCGCGCACGAAGGGTTCCGTACTATTATGTATAAAAACGGCAAAAAAAGCATGTCTGTTGTATGGGAACCCAATTATACATGTATTTATTATATTCTGTTAAAGTATTAGTTGTTAAAGCAGCAACAGAAATACATAATCAGTGACATTTTATTCTCACACCCTTAAATATGGGTGTTCCCCAAGGAGCAGTATTGGGCCCAATCCTTTTTCTAATTTATGTTAATTCGTTATTCTTACAACCTTTTAAAGGCAAAATAACTGCCTTTGCTGATGAAACATCTCTTTTCCACTCCAACACTAACTTAATTGATAGTTTTGCAGATGTTAATTATGACCTAGATATGTTAAGGAGATGGTTTAATTATCATAAACTAATAACTAGCAACGAAACGAAGTACATTATATTTAATATCAATGGTAGAGTTTTCAGAGACCTTCCCTTATATTATCATGCACCATTGTGTAATCGATTTGTTCTTGAAGATATAGTATTCAACAATCAAGAATGTTTGAAAATTGCTTCTTGATTGAACACGTGGACAGTTTTAAATATTTAGGTGTTACATTGGACCAACAACTTTGTTGGAAAGACCATTCAATATATTTGAAACATTATCTAAATGGGGTTATAAGATAATTATTCCATCTCAGTATGCACTTTAATCTCTACCCGTTTTAAAATACTAAATGTATACTCGCATCGATATGGAACTAGCAAAAACATGTCCATGTCCGGAACTAAATGTATTATCGCACCGATATGGAACTAGCAAACCATGTCCATGTCCGGACCTGAATGCATACATACACATGTATGACATTCGTTCACGAAATGCGGTGCAGGCATTATATTCTTTCATTTCTTTTCTCCATTTCAGTTCAAGTGTGCTGTACAGTGTACACCAACTGTTCGAGTTTTATCGCCACATCTCCATACTTTTGGGTTTCTTGAAAACTACGGGGTATAACTCATACCGTATGAGAAGCATGTTCGTTGCATTTATGTTTTTTTTTCGTTTTGTACATATGTGATTGATGAATAAGGGTTGAATGGAACTAGGGAACTATTTTCGTTCAATTTGCGGAACGAGAGGACATGTGTCCGAGAGAGGACATAGTTCCGTGAACTATACATGTCCGGAACTACCCAACTCTACTTCGTAATGTACATATGTATGTATGCATGTATGCTTATACATAGCGTACAGATGTGTGAGTGTATGCACGTATGTGATGCGTATGCCCTTATGTACGTATCGGTTCGTATGTGTGCAAGATCGCTTGCTCCTCTTGCTCACTTGCTCCTCTCCACCTGCCGCGACGTCGTGCGAAAGGGATGCTAGGCTAGCTGCGAGGACTGGGCGTGAGCAATGGCGCCACGCGATTGCCCTCACGCCGACTTACCCGCAGCAAGAATCGCGAATTTGCTACGAGACTCGCGAAATATCCCACGCAAAAGAAAAAAAAACACCGTAATCGTTTCCAATTCAATATGTCACAAATTTAATTTCATTAACCTAACTTAATCTAGGTTTACAATTATTCCTTAAAACTACCCTATACCGTATGTCAATAAAAAAGTCGAAATAAATAAAAAAAAATATATGTAAAATAAAAAAAAAAAAAAAAAAAAAATTCACTGTCCAAAAAAGTAAATAAACCGCAGCTTAAGTATTCGAACAGTCGTACCGAAACTCGTCTGACCAACGACTTAGCCCGCATCACCAATCGCGACACGCAAATTCGTGATTTCAATACCTTATACAACGAACGTGATATCCGCGACCAACGTAGGCAATAGGACACACGGTACGGCCGCGTACCGGGAACTGCTTAAAACCGTACCGGAGTTCTTCCCCGAATATCACTCTCCGAGTACTTCGCCGAAGATTTCTCTCCGAGTTCTTTGCCCACTTTCCCTCATATGCTACTAGGAACACAAAAAAAAAGAAAAGAATTCTGACCTTCTGCGGGCTGAACTCCACTCGTTCCCGTGTCAAGTGCTGATCGTACCCTCGGGCTATCCGCTCTCTCTGAGTTCGGTTTCCCAAAATGGATGACTACAAGCCGTTCACAAATGGGAACTGACCGAAAGATGACAACGAAAACCTTTCGAAACAATTTATTATTGGTTGTTTGTAATTATGTATATGTATAATTAATTTTGTTCTGTTTTTAGTATTTGTCGTGGTAGCGGCAACAGAAATACATCATCTGTGAAAATTTAAACTGTCTAACTATCACGGTTCATGAGATACAGCCTGGTGACAGACGGACGGACGGACGGACGGACGGACGGACAGCGAAGTCTTAGTAATAGGGTTCCGTTTTACCTTTGGGTACGGAACCCTAAAAATCATTCATTCGCGCCGTGGCGCAGTGGTTATTGTGATGGACTCTGACGCATGATGAGCGAGTTTGGATTCCGATAACACCAACGCACGCCATCGAATGCTTATTTCGCGACGTCCCTCCTCGGCGGGGTACTGAAAAATCCCCCGTAGAGTACACTTGCCATGAGAAAGCTACTCGACTCACGCCGTTCGGAATCGTCATTAAAACTGTAGGTCGTCCCTTTATTCCGAGAAGCTTTGGCTCTGGTCCTTCATGGGCTGTTGTAACGCCACCAAAGAAAGAAAGAAAATATGTATGTACAGTGGCTCAAAGTTAAAATGGAACAAGGCGAAAAAAAAAAGAATAAGAAGAGTATAGCAATAAACCTAAACCAAATTTTCGGGGAAATATTTACGGAAGCAGATGAGCGTTGGTTATTACGCCAACTGAAAAAAAATTCTCGTATTAGTGCTCCAAAACTTAGTGTACTAGCCGAAAAACATCTTTGTGAAAAATCAAACTCAGAAACTGTGAGAATTGTCCTAAGAAAGCACAAGTTTAATGGTAGAGTAGTATCTACCATTAGCAAACCCCTTATTAGCAAAATTAGGATAAAGAGCTACCCGAAAGCATGCTATTTTTCGACCTTCATTCAGTAAATAATTCTACTCCAACTCATTTCACAAGATTTTCAAGTTCCCTCCTAGATGCATTTCTCGTTAATGAAACGAAACTAATAGTGTTCTCTTCTATGACCAGCTGTGTGCACCAGCCTTTTCTAAGTGTTAAGAAATCGTTATGAACTCACTGTATTGTTCCAATGTTAACGTCACTACTGTATTCATAGAATCATCTTATCTTGTTAATTGAAAATTAATATCATGCCATGGAATGTACCGATATCTTTTCTCTTTAAATTGTATTTAGCCACATGAATTGCTCTCAATATACTTTTGTTTTTCGTTGGGCTAGCATGAGTTTTTCTCTCTCGTTACTTAATCGCATTTACAATTCGCATTTTATATTTCTGATAAAAGCATCAGAAATCAGACATTGGCGACCGTGACAGGACACATTTGTCCAAATCAATAGTATCGTTTTGCACAGTCTTTTTCTTATTTTTCTTCGAGTTTCCGAGTTCTATAATAATGGTCGAGAAGGAAAGTTTGATTAGGCTAAAAAGAAAGCTGTCAGCCATTTTGGGACAGTTGACAAAAATGAAGAATTTACTTGGTGCTTCAGCAAATGAAATGAGCGTACCCGAATTAAATACGAGGCTGGGAATCTTGGAAACCTATTTCCATTAATTCGACTACATTCAGACAAACATTGAGGGACTGGATATTTCTGAATTTGAGAAGGATAAAAGAACAAGCTTTGAACAATTATATTGTGATCTTAAAAATAAAATTCTAACGCTAATTAATAATAAAATTCCTAGGACACAACCACCGACACTAGATGACACCTCAACATCGTTTGTCATTCAGAAGGCTAAAACAACACGACTTCCAAAACTTGAATTAACTAAATTTAGTGGCAAACATAGTGATTGGTTGGATTTCTATGGGATGTTTAAAACATTTGTGGACGATGATGATGAGTTCACAGATATTGAAAAGTTCCAACATCTTCGGTCATGTCTGGCTGATTCAGCATATAAAACAATACAATCGTTGGAGGTTACGGCTTCGAATTATACTGTCGCAATACAATTACTCAAAGAAAGGTATGATAGTACGCGTCTTATCTTCCAGGCTCATGTGAAGGATCTCTTCAATCTGAAAAAATTGGAATCAAGCTCGGTGCAAAGGCTAAGGTTTTTGAGCGATGCTATAAATGTTCACTATCGCGCTCTTCAAACTTTGGGATCAGTTGAACAAATTTGTGATGTATTCCCGAGTTATCTAATATCAAAGTTATCAAACAAAGTGGGAAAAAGAATCATCATCGAATAAATTACCAACCTGGACTGAAATGGTGAAATTTATAGAAAGGCGTTGTCAATCTTTGGAAAGGATGGAAGATGCTGTCGGAACCAGCATGGATTTCAGCAAACAGGCAAGATCTTTAAGTTATAGTAATAGTTTCAGTAGAAAGCTAAATCATAGCAAAAGGGCATTTGTTGCTTCAAACGTACCTACTTCGTGCTCGTTTTGCAACTCAAATGACCACAATATTTATAATTGCTCTAAATTCGTTGATTTATTGCCAAAGCGTTTAAACCTGTGCTTAAATTGTTTAGGAACGGGTCACACTGTTCGCTTTTGCAAGGCAAAAAACTGCCAAAAATGCCCTGGTCGTCATAATACACTTTTGCATCTTTCGTCAAACACTGGCAGCATCCCAGTTGAATCCTCTCCGCTACAAGCGTTGTTAAAGGAGCCAAATCAATGCAAAGCAGCGCTTTCATCGTTATCAAAAGGGTGTGAGAAAGGTTTATTAATGCAAGATGTATTTGTTTTTCTTGCCACTGTAATAATCCTTGTTAAATCCTCCAACGGAACCTATATACCTTGCCGAGCATTGCTCGATTCCGGCGCTCAGTTACATTCTATAACAGGGCGCTTAGCACATCAATTAAATCTCAAACGCTATAACACGTCTTCCTGTGTAAATGGAATCGGAAATTCGAAAGCTCCGATCACCCAAGGTTCAAACATCACCATACGTTCTCGAGTAAATAACTATTCGGTCAGCATAGACGCATGCATCTTACCCTCAATTGTTGATAATCAGCCAAATGCTACTATTTAAAATGTCGACTGGAGAATTCCAGCCAACCTTCAGCTTGCAGATCCATTTTTCTTTAAATCACAGCGTGTAGACATGTTACTCGGAGCTGAAATCTTTTTCGACTTATTGTCGGTTGGTCAAATTTGCTTAGGAGAAAATCTTCCAACGCTTCAAAAAACTCAATTTGGTTGGATTGTTGTTGGAAATTTGTCAAAGGCCAACGTTGGTAAAGTTTGTCTTCCGGTATGTCAAATTCCTTCTCATAAGTTTCACTCAGCCGATGACGATAATTTGACCAAATTGTTTCGATCTTTTTGGGAAATATAATCGCATAATCATTACCCAAGCTCATCGTCATCAAAGGACGATATATGTGAGCATCATTTCATCGAAACACACAAAAGGCTCACATCTGGACAATATTCTGTCAACTTACCATTTAAATCAAAGGTTTCCGAATTGGGATTTTCATTTAATAACGCATGCAAGCGATTTTATAACCTTGAAAAAAAACTTGCCCCCGAGGCACAGTTAAAGCTGCAATACTGTGATTTCATCAAGGAATATTTGACACTAGGCCATATGTCTCCTGCTCCTGATGGCATTCTACATTCTACGTCCAAATTACTTTTTACCGCACCATTGCGTTATGAAGGCCGAAAGCACTTCAACTAAATTGCGAGTAGTTTTTGACGGCTCAGCCAAAACTTCGACTGGACCTTCACTCAACGATATATTGCTAGTTGGGCCAACAATTCAAGCCAAACTTTTCGTATAGATGCGTATTGGTCAGTCCTGCTGACAGGCAGTTTCAATGTATTGTTTGGCGCAATGACGAGACCGAGGAACCAAAAAAATTCACCCTTAACACTGTAACATATGGCACTGCCCATGCTGCTTACTTGCTATACGAGCCATGCACCAACTTGCTTTAGATGAAGGTGAGAAATTTCCTATCGGATCTACAATCGTTCGAAACCATTTTTATGTTGATGATATGTTGAGTGGCGGAGACACATTAGACGAAGTTCGCCAAATCAAAAGCCAAGTCTCTGAACTATTAGGAAGAGGTCACTTCAAGATAAGAAAATGGTGTTCAAACAGATGTCCCACCCGAGGATAGAGAGTCCTTTTTAAAGATTAATAATGAAACTGTTACAAAGACTTTGGGTTTAATTTGGGAGCCCACTATGGATGAATTTTGCTTTGCATACGAGCTTTCCAATCCGGAAAAAGGCATCACTAAGCGAAGGGTTCTCTTTGATATTGCCAGAATATACGACCCTTTAGGTCTTATCGGTCCGGTTGTAATCAAGGCTAAGATATTCTTGCAGCTGCTTTGGAAAGAGAAATTACATTGGGATGAATCTCTCCCTATTGAGATGCATACAATGTGGATTAAGCTTTGTCATGAGCTTAAACTAATCAATAAACTTAAGTTTCCAAGGTACGTTATTTCCTTCAGAGCTCAATATGAAATGCATGGATTCGCCAGCATGGATGCTTATGGTGCATGTATATACATAAGAACTATCGATCCTGCTGGTGGCATCACCATTAGATTATTATGCTCAAAGACAAGAGTAGCACCTGTGAAAACCGTCTCTATTCCACGCCTCGAATTATGCGCAGCTGTGCTACTTTCTGAATTGATTGATACACTCATCACTAATAATATAGTGAAATGCCATCAATTTTTTTGCTGGTCTGATTCAACAGTCGTAATATCATGGATTAAGTCACCCGCATGCAACTTCAGTACATTTGTTTAAATCAGAATTAGTACAATACAAACTTGGACTCAAGATGCGGTTTGGCGACATATTCCAACCGATGAAAATCCTGCTGACTTGCTTTCTCGGGGTGCTTACCCTGCTCAAATTATTAATTGTTCACTGTGGTCTAATGGCCCGGAGTTTTTAAGAAAACCAGAGAAATGTTGGCCCGTATTAAAACTCTTCATCCCAACAGATTTACCAGAAAGGCGAAGTGCAAAATCGGTTCTTCTCGTTGCAAGGTCTGAGGACTTTTCTACCGCATGTAAATATACTAACAATTTTGGAAAAATCCGGATACGTTCACCGCTTTGTTAGCAATCTCAAAGGTTTAAGACAGCATCGTTCAGTAGGGCCTTTAACAACTAAAGTTGTCAACATGGGAACTAAAGCTGTATTTCGTATAATTCAAATAAATGAATTTGCTGAGTATCATGGATTAAAAGATAAAGGACGTATTAGTAAAAGGAGCAAACTTTTATCACTTAACTCATTTTTAGATGACTTTGGCTTAATTCGTGTAGGTGGAAGACTTCATAATTCATCACTGGAATACAACGCAAGGCATCCAATCAAACTACCAAAGCGGCAAAATTTGCATGCAGGGACACAAACATTACTTGCCATCATAAGGACAGAGTATTGGCCACTGGGAGGACGTCAAACGGTGAGACAAACTATCAACAAATGTATACGATGTTTAAGAACCAAACCACAAGTCGCAAATCAGTTAATGGGCAATTTGCCAATGGAAAGAGTTCAACCCACTCGCCCATTCACAAACACAGGTGTTGACTTCTGTGGACCATTTTATGTGTACTCTCGCATTCGGGGTTGGGTACCAACCAAAACATATATTGCCTTATTTATTTGTTCCGCAACCAAGGCCGTTCATCTGGAGCTTGCGGATGATTTATCGACAGTATCTTTTTTAGGAGCCATTTCCAGGCGAGGTAGGCCTGCAACCATATTTTCAGACAACGCAACTAATTTTGTCGGCGCGCACTCAGAACTAGATGAATTAAAAACATTATTTCGAACCTCAAATCACAATCATGCAGTACATGAAATGTGTCTAAATGAAGGAATTAATTGGAAGCATATACCCCCTCGTTCACCGCACTTCGGAGGGCTATGGGAGGCTTCAGTGAAGATAGCTAAGTATCATTTTCGTCGCGTCGCTGGTTATACACCATTAAGTCGAGAGAATTGCATTCTCTAGTGTGCCAAATTGAAGCAATCATAAACTCTCGACCTCTGTGCCCAATTTCTGAAGATTTTGCTGACCTTGATGTTCTAACGCCTTCTCATTTTCTAGTTTGTGGCCCGTTGATGTAACAGATGTAACAAATATCAACACTTCTCGATTATCCAGATGGCAAAGGGCGTCTCAAATGTATCAACATTTCTGAAAACGTTGGAGCGTAGAGTACTTGCATCTTCTGCAACAGCGATATAAATGGCGTTATCAAGATCATGAATATCGAGTTGGTGATCTAGTTATCATTAAGGTCCAAAATTTACCTCCCTTAAAATGGGCGCTAGGGAGAGTAGAGTGAGTCGTTCGAGGAGACGACAATCTTGTGCGTGTAGTATTTGTCCGAACTGCAACTGGTGTGCCGAGGAGAGCTGTCACTAAAGGTTGTTTACTTCCCACTGAGGGCGATAAACACGAACTCGGATCTCTTGAAAGTGGAAGCTTTCAACGCGGGGAGGATGTTAAGAAATCGTTATGAACTCACTGTATTGTTCCAATGTTAACGTCACTACTGTATTCATAGAATCATCTCATCTTGTTAACTGAAAATTAATATCATGCCATGGAATGTACCGATATCTTTTCTCTTTAAATTGTATTTAGCCACATGAATTGCTCTCAATATGCTTTTGTTTTTCGTTGGACTAGCATGAGTTTTTCTTTCTCGTTACTTAATCGCATTTACAATTCGCATTTGATATTTCTGATAAAAGCATCAGAAATCAGACACTAAGCATGATTTAATATCTCTTACATATGATTTCTCAATAGATTGTCGCACTATACGAAGAACTGTCTGTTATAGAGACTTCAAAAATCTTTAGAGCATGATGTACGAAGCATATCATGGTATTCCATACATTCCATGGCTTCTCCCGAAGACCAAGTCAATTTCCCACACAGCAACATAAAACGCGTCCCATTAAAAACTAGAGTAGATAGTTCCGCGCACAACGCATGGTTTTCAAGGGAAATTAGGGACTTGATAGTTGAGCGTGATCTAATATAACGCCGATGGAAACGTTTCCGAAATGACGAGCTTTACCAACTCTATAGAGGCCTACGAAATAAAGTTGTTCGGGCAATAAGATCAGCCAAGAGACGGTTCTTTTCTAATCGCCTCAATCAAAACCTAAGCGGCAAAAAACTGTGGAACAATCTGCGAAACTTAGGAATTGGTAAACAAAACTCTTTCTCTCTGAGTAATGTTGACAGCAACGAGCTCGATCGCAAATTCGTGTCAAACAGTGGTTCTGTAACAATAAATGCTGGAATTGAGATGCATAATCAACCGATAAGTGAATCACTCTGTGAATTCCGAAATGCGAATGAGCTAGAAGTAGTGGAAAGCTTTTTCTCTCTCATGCAATCGGGGTCGACGGTATACATCAGATTTTTGTTAAAGCCGTACTTCCTCTCTTATTGCCATACCTTAGGCATGTAATAAACACAGTCCCAACTACTGGAATTTTCCCCCAACAGTTGGAAAATGGCAAAAATTATTCCGATACCAAAGAACTCAATCGGTGATGAATTCAGACCCATTTCTATTTTGCCTTCGCATCATGCAAAAACAACTAAATGCTTACATTAAATCGACAAAATCACAGCTGTATAACAGGCTTGATGAAAGTAATCGATGATGTGAGGACTCATCTTGATGGTGATGAGGTCACTATCATAGTACTTCTTGACTTTTCTAAAGCCTTTGATATGGTCAATCATGCCGTGATGATTAATAAATTACGCAACAAATTTAACCTATCCTCGTCTGCATTAATTCTTATTTCTTCCTATCTTTCTGGTCGTAAGCAAGCGGTATGTGTGAATAACACATTGTCGGAGTTCCTATCCTTACCAACAGGCGTACCCCAAGGCTCCATCTTAGGACCTCTGTTATTTTCTTTGTACATTAATGAAATCCCAAACAATTAATTATTCATCAACTCACATATACGCTGACGATGTGCAAATATACCAAAGCTGCCCACTTATATAAAAATTTCAGTTTGTTTATTTGAAGAAAATGTCACCTTTGTTTGCGTGTATAGATTCCACTCAATATCAGTCGAGATATTCATTGAAGAATTTTCTGTCTTCTTAAATACCGAGCGTGCTACAAATCTTGTTGTTTTAGGCGATATGAATATGGATCTCTTAACTCCCACTAGCTGTCTGGATTCATATAATATGTTATTTTCTCAAAATGGATTAATATCCTTTGTTAATGAGCCGACAAGACCCACTACAGGAACCTGCCTGGATCATGTTTTTGGTCGTTTCTCTACTTTCTTTCAATAAATCCATATTGAACTACCAGACGACTAAAATTGATTTTGCTAAATTAAATCAGGGCATGGGCTCGGACATACAGGGTAAAGTTGTTGATTGCTCTCAACCTGGCGAGATGCCAGCAACGATCCCTGTTTAAATGCCCGGGTCAAGTTGACATACGGCCTCCTCGCGGCGCCCTCTGGATAGCCTCTTCAACAACCGTTGGGAGGTGAACAAACGTATGCAGCGAATAAAACCCCGACCAGAATGGCGGTTGTGCGGCGGGCTAACAATCCGCCCACGTAAAAAACCCAAAGTTATGAATGAGCAAGATGCCTCGGATACACGGACGGATACTCGACGACGACAACGCACGAAAAAGGAACACGATTTGCGAATATGCTCCTGGAATGTCAGAACCCTGTACACTCCCGGAGTTGCTCATAAACTAGAAGGAATCCTCACGCAGTACAAGGCGGATATTACTGCGGTCCAGGAAATACGCTGGATAGGAAACGGTATGATTAGGAAGAAAAATTGCGACATTTATTACAGCTGTCACAAAAGGTTGCACTTACTGGGATGCGGATTTGTCGTGGGAAAGCGGTTAAGGTCGAAGGTCATCGACTTTAAACCTATAAGTGATCGCCTGGCTGTGATCCGCATCAGAGGCAGATTTTATAACATCAGCCTTATATGGGCACACGCCCCTACCGACGAGGCTGAAGACCCTATCAAGGAGGACTTCTTTGACCTCCTGGACAACGCCTACGGAGCTTGTCCGGAGTACGATGTAAAAATCGTGCTCGGGGACTTCAACGCCAAAATCGGAAAGGAAAACACCCTTGGCGGAGTGATCGGAAAGCACAGCCTCCACGATACAACAACAGATAACGGCTTCCGACTCGCTGACTTTGCGACAGCTCGACAGCTCGAACCGCCAACCAAATCGACCATGTGCTCATTGACGCAAGGCACGCGTCAAATATCCTGGATGTGCGAACATTCAGAGGGGCAAATGTCGACTCTGACCACTTCCTCGTAGCAGCAAGATTCAGAGCTCGACTGTCCAATGTCAGAAAGCTGCACCAGCCCATCAGGAGGAGGTTCGACATTGGGCGCCTGAGCACACCGGAGGTTGCCAGAGTCTACAGGGAGCAGCTGAGCGAAAGACTCTACGGTATGCCTACGTCGAACACAAATGCCAATAATATGTGGCTGCATTGCCGCTCAGCCATTCAGGAAGTAGCCGAAACCACCTTAGGATACCTACCACCCCTGACAAGAAACCCGTGGTACGATGGCGAGTGTGAGCAGAAAAAGGCAGCAACCGACGAGGCGTACCAAAAGGCGCTGCAGAGGAAAACCAGGGCAGCGCGAGAAGAGTACCGAGCCAGAAGAAGGGAAGAGAAGAAACTACTGCGACAAAAGAAAAGAATCTTCGCAGCCTCCCAGCTCAAGGATATCGAGGAGTCTAGGGATAGACATAAAGTACGAGCCTTTTACAAGAAAGTCAAAAAGGGCACCCTGGCTCTTCGAAACTGCGAGGGTAATCTTGTCACCGACCCGCAGGGAATAGTGGATGTATTTAAGCAGCACTTCCAGCAGCTGCTTAACGAGCATGACCAAGAGAGAGTGGTAGGGACTGAGGAAATCCCAACTCCAGCCGCTGAAGTAGTCCTCCCACCCAGCATAGAAGAAGTCGGCACAGCTATTCAGAAGCTGAAGAACAACAAGGCCGCAGGCTCAGATGGCTTGCCATCAGAGCTCTTCAAGGCTGGCGGCGATGTTCTGGTAGGGAGCATGCACCAGATCATCTGCAGAATTTGGGAAGATGAGAGCATGCCCGACGACTGGAATACCAGCTCTATATGCCCCATCCACAAAAAAGGCGATCCTACCTCTTGTAAGAACTATAGAGGTATATCTCTGCTCAATGTCGCATACAAGATCCTGTCCAGCGTATTGTGTGAACGTCTAAAACCATTTTGCACCGCACTAATCGGCAGCTACCAGTGCGGCTTCCGGCCCGGCAAATCAACTATAGACCAAATTTTCACACTTCGACAAATCCTGGAAAAGACCAACGAGTTTCAAATCGATACACACCATCTTTTCATCGATTTCAAGGCCGCATACGACAGCATTCATCGTGAAGCACTGTTTGGGGTGATGGTCGAATTCGGGATCCCGGTAAAACTGATCCAGTTGTGTCGCGCCACGCTAAAAAAACACGCGATGCACCGTGCAACTCGGTTCTAGGACCTCGGAACCATTCGAAACATGCACCGGATTTCGGCAAGGAGATGCGCTGTCAAGTGACTTCTTCAACCTGGTGCTGGAGCAGATAGTGCGACGGGCAGGCGTCAACAGGGAAGGCACTATCTTTTACAAGTCCATCCAGCTGCTAGGATACGCGGATGATATCGACATCATCGCGTGTTCTCGCCGTGGCATTGTGGAAGCATTCACGGCGATTGAAGAACAACGAATTGGCCTTAAGATCAATGAGGACAAAACGAAATACATGCTGTCAAGCAAAAACCAATCCGTCGTTCACCACCTGGGACAAAGCATAACAATTGACAGCTACAATTTCGAGGTAGTTAAGGAGTTTGTCTACCTCGGGGCAAACGTAAATTCTACAAATGACACCACAGTGGAGATCCGGCGTAGAATCGCCCTTGGCAACCGCTGCTACTTCGGCTTGTCCAAACAACTGGGGTCAAAACTCCTCACTCGAAAGACCAAAGTCATGCTTTACAAAACGCTCATTCTGCCAGTCTTGCTGTACGAAGCCGAAAGCTGGACGATAAGCAGGACAGCGGAGCTGATTTGGGGTTCTTTCGAAAGAAAAATTCTGCGCCGGATATTTGGTCCTGTCTGAGAGGAAGGTGAATGGAGAAGAAGACACAACCGCGAACTCTACGAGCTGTACCAAGATGTGGATGTAGTCCGGAAGGCAAGGAGCCGTCGACTACACTGGCTCGGCCACATCAAGCGGATGGACATCAACGCTCCAGCTAAGAGGGTCTTCGACTCCGAGCCTCCTGGTTCGAGAAGAAGAGGAAGACCGAACCTCCGGTATAAAGACCAAGTAATCGCGGATGTAAGACATCTTGGTCTTGACAACTGGAAGCAGCGTGCCCGGGACCGTCAAGGATGGAAGGCAGCTATAGCTCAGGCTCAGATCCTCCATGGATCGCAGGCCTGATAAGTAAGTAAGTAAATTAAATCATGACCTCTTATATGCTGATTGGAATATAATATATGCTGAGGAAAACCTTTCCAAGGCATATATCTTATTTTCTGAAAAGCTAGAAAGTTATGTCAATAGTTCAACCTACATCATCCATAAAACCAATAAGTCAAAATTAAAACCGTGGATAAATGATCACCTTCTCTAAAAAATTGAAATCAAAAACAAATTACGTATTACGTACCTCCATCGTCCGGTTGAACCTTTCGACCATGCCATCAGATTGTGGATGTAATGGTGTTGTCCGCGTCTTTCTGATACCTGGCATGTCACAGAGTTCTTTGAACACCGACGACTCGAAGTTTCTCCCTTGGTCTGAGTGCAGTTCCATTGGTACTCCATAACGCGAAACCCAGTTATTCACGAATGCGCCCGAAATGGTTTTGGCTTCCTGGTTCGGGATGCAAAACACCTCAGGCCACTTGCTGAAGTAATCGATCACCACTAGCGCGTACTTGTTTCCAGCGTTGCTCGTTGGGAATGGGCCTGCAATGTCCATTGCGATACGTTCGAACGGTGCTCCAACATTGTACTGCTGCATATTTCCTCGAGTTTTCCTAACTGGCCCCTTTGCCTTCGCACACTGTTCACACCTGCGAATGAAACGCGTAACCGACTGATGGCATCCTACCCAGTAGAAACGTCTCTTGATCTTTTCTACAGTCTTGTTAACACCAAGATGATTCCCGCTTGGTCCCTCGTGGTATTCTCGGATGACCTCTTCGATTTGTCCTTTCGGAATTACCAGCAGATCGTTTACAATGTTCCCGTCCTCACTTTCCCAACTGCGGTAGAGGCAACCGTTCTTCAGCTTCAAACTCTGCCATTGAGCCCAGTAAGCTTTCACGATTGGGCTTTCACTGGATATTTGCTGCCAACTTGGTCGAACACCTCGTTCTTGGTAGTCGATGATGACTGCCAGATCGGCATCTTCTCGCTGCTTCCTTCCGACCTTCTCGACAGTCCAGGAATCTTCTGGCAGCACCTGGAAACAACGGATATCGGTGACCTGTTCCTTGGTCTCGGCGCGTGAACAATGTTTGCATTCAACATCGCAAGGTCGCCTCGATAATGCATCCGCATTTCCATGACTGCTTCCCTTCCGGTGTTCGATACTGAAGTCATAACTCTGGATTCTCTCTATCCATCTAGCAAGCTGGCCTTCCGGGTTTTTGAACTGCAGCAGCCATCTCAACGCTGCGTGGTCCGTCCTAAGATGAAAAGCTTGGCCATGGAGATATTTGTGGAAATGCTTGACACAGTCGACCACGGCTAAGAGCTCCCTCCCAGTTACACAGTAGTTCCTCTCCGGCTTCGATAGGATCCTACTGTAGTAAGCGATGACCCGCTCTCGCCCGTCAATCATTTGAGAGAGTACTCCTCCGATTCCATGTCCGCTCGCATCTGTGTCCAAAATAAACTTTTCTCCCGGGACAGGATATGCAAGAATCTGCGCACTGCAGAGCAATTCCTTCAGGTGAATGAACGCTTCCTCCTGCGGCTTCTCCCACTTGAATGGCCGATTCTTTTTGGTGAGCTCGTGCAAACTGCTGGCAACGTTTGCAAATCCTGGGATGAGTCGCCTGTAATATGTGCAAAGTCCCAGGAATGACTTTAACTCATGAAGATTCGGCCGCGGCCATTCCTTAACCGCTGAGATTTTCTCTTCATCTGTATGGACTCCTTCTGCAGTCACCACGTGTCCCAAGTACTCCACCTTGTTCTGGAAGAGCGAACATTTCTTCGGGCTCAATTTCAATCCGGCTGCTTGAATACGTTCCAGTACCTCTTCAAGCTTCTTAAGGTGATCGTCGAAATCCTTGCCCATGACAATTATGTCATCCAGATAGACAAGGCAAGTCCTCCAGTGAAGTCCTCTTAGTACCCGGTTCATAAGTCTTTCGAATGTGGCTGGCGCATTGCAAAGACCGAAGGGCATTACAGAGAACTGCCACAACTCTCCCCCGGCGGTGAATGCGGTCTTTTCCTTGTCTTGCTGGTCAAGCTCTATTTGCCAGTATCCACTTTGCAAGTCCAGCGTCGAGAACCACTTTGCACCAGATAGTGTGTCCAAGGTGTCGTCGATTCTCGGTAAAGGATAGCTGTCCTTCTTCGTTACGTCGTTCAGCTTCCTATAGTCCACGCAGAATCGGGTGCTTCCATCCTTCTTCTTAACTAGCACTACTGGTGAACTCCATGGGCTTGCAGATGTTTCGATCCCGCCCTCCTTTTCCATCTCGTCGATTAGTTTGACCACCTCGCCTTCTTTCGCCAAAGGTACCCTCCTCGGTGGTTGCCGGATCGGTCTAGAGTCCCCTGTGTCTATTCTGTGCTTCCCAATTGATGTTCTTCCACAGTTCTTACCATTTGCAAAAACTGTCCAATATTTATGGAGCAGGGAGAGTGCTTTACTTTTCTGCTTCTCCACTAGGTGTTGCGTCCACTCTCTGGCCATTGTTTTTAAGAAGGCTTTGTTGGACTGGATTTCCTGTTGTTTCTTATCTTCGCAGTTCATAATGGCGGCAGCTTCTTGGCACTGAGCGATTATTGTTCCCTTTTGCATAGTCTTAGCTGTACTGGCTGGATTCAGGACTCGTACTGGAACCAGTTGGTCTTGTCGGGATTCCACGAGAGCCCTTCCAACAATGATATCGCTGGGTCGAATTCGTTTGTCGGGTTCGACCACCCACATTCGGCTTGTCCCCGCATCCTCCTCTATCTTTGCCCAAACCCGGCTTCTTCATTCGGGGGAACTATTTGGCGCGCTTGCGAGACTATTCGCCTGACCTTGAGCTCCAAGTTGCCATACTTCATCACTTTTTGGTTGAGGTCCAATGTGAAGCCATGCCTACTCATGAAGTCGATGCCGATTATGATGTCATCAGTGATGTCCGCAACGATGAAATCATGCTGAAACTCGATGGTCTCCTTGAAAGACGTCTTCGGCAGGAGAATCAGGCTTCGTTGCGTGTCGGGGTCCCTTAGCCCTTGGATGAAAGAATCCGTTTTTAGCTTCTCCACCACATCAACTGGAACGTCCGCGTAGGCAAGATGGGATAGCCTCTCGATGTCGGCAGCATACTGTTGGATGGTCTCCAGTTGGATGGCAATCCAGTGGTGTGAACCCTGTTCGGTGTGGGATTGAATAATTGCGTAACAATATGTAAATGGTGCAATACCTCGCCCCAATAATGCCGGAGAAGAACAGATCCCTTGGGATGAAAAAGACTTGGATGCACGCGGTGAGTTGATCTTGTCACTAGAGCCCAACATCGTAAATTTGGTGAAACACATACCCACGTCAAAAGAGGTATGGAATTTTCTCGAGGGTTCTTACGACAAAATCAGGCCCTAGGCAAAAGGAAGGGACATGTTCACTTGTTTTTTGAATTTGAATTTAACGACCGTTACAACGTACGTTGTAGAGATAATCAACTCAGGAAAAAGGCAAATATTTTAATAATTATGAGTAAGCTATGCACAATTAAAGTAATTACAGTCAGATTGTACTTTATTCATATACTTGCTCACTATTTCGGGCGAAACATTTATTTTTTGTTTCTGTTTTTCTGATTTTCTTAGGCTCAAAACACACCGGATAAAGCAAACGTGTTTTTTTGTTTCGTGAAACAAGAGAACATTGTTTCTTATGAGAGTACACACACCAAATAAAACGAAACAAAACACACGTTTTTGTTTTGAAGTGTTTTGGTGACAGTTGTCGAAAATACATACCCTTGCATACGAGCAACACACACCGGATAAAGCAAAACTGTTTCGAGCTAGCGTTGTTGACGATAATTGCTTACTTTCTTATGGCGCAACACACACCAGATGGCATGGGAATGAGGTGAGACACCTAGCGATTGGTAGACTGAGGTGATTGTCCCTCTCTTAAAAAAAGGGGGGATAGAAAAGAATGCTCCAACTATAGGGGCATATCTCTTTTAAATGTCCTTGGTAAAGTCTACGCTAAGGTGGTGGAGGCGCGTTCTAGAGCTATGGTCGAATCCTGGATAGGTGATGAATAGTGCGGTTTTCGTCACGGCAGAAGTACAACCGACCAGCTTTTCACTCTAAGATTGGTACTCGAGAAGGCTTGGGAGTACGCTTGGTAAATTAAGAAAAGTCGTATGACCGAGTTCCTCGAGGTAAACTCTGTAGGTGCTCTGAAGGAGTATGGAATTAATGGTCCTCTGTTGAGGGCCATTTAGTCTCTATACACAATCTGTTCGCGTCAACGGAAGTAAATCAACACCCATCACCTTGGACATTGGACTTCGCCAAGGGTGCGTCTTGTCGCCTCTCCTTTTCATTATATATACATATAGACTGGATATTGCAGCGCAGTCGAGGCGAGGAGTGTTTCACATTGGGAGAGTTGAGGGTAAGCCATCTTCTTAGTTGTCCTCACATCCTCCCAGATGGGACTCCAACGCGCGCTAGATAGGTTTGTGGCCGTATGTGCTGATGCTGGAATGAGGGATAACGTGGACAAATCCGAGGTTATGGTTATTTCCGGAACATCTGTCCAATGCTCTCTACATGTTAATACAGTCCCATTGAAGCAGATGGGGAAGTTTAAGTTAATCGGGGTCTTCTTCACGAGTGATGGGGGAAGTAATGCTGAGCTTTCCTGCGGGCTTGCCCAATCTGGATCAATTTTTAAACAGCTTGGCAGATCTATTATCAGGAAGACCGAGCTTGGTGTCAAAGCCAGTATTTGTTCTAACTCTCACCTATGGTCATGAAATTTGGGTATTGACCACAAGATTAAGATCGCGAAAACAAGCTGCCGAAATCATATTTCTTCATGCTGTTGTGGGAGTTACTCGCCGGTTACTCAATTTTGAGCAGTTGCTTCTCCGATAGTTTGGTCACGTGAGATGAATGTCGTCATCATCACGTCTTCAGAAGCGTGCCTTGAATCCAAAATCATCAGGTAGGCGACCGCTGGGCAGACCCAGGACGAGATGGTTATCCAAAAACTCCCCTAGGTGCGCTTGGACATAGCTCCTGATGAGTTAGAGTCAATGGCGGAGGATCGAGTAACCTGGATGACGGATGACGAAATTATGGATGTGATTCAAACGGAGTCTTCAAATGCGGAAGAAAATAAAAAGGCTGTAAATGGGGCTAGGGACCCACGGATGTGCTGTGCAACAAGTCGCGGATGCCGATGACTCGGATGAGTGGATTGAGGCAATGAAGGTGGAATACCAATCTTTAATATAAAATGGAACCTCGGAGCTAGTGAATCGGCCTGTGAACAAGAATGTGATAGAGTGCAAGTGGTTGTTTAAGACCAAATATCGACCAGACAGAACAGTTGAACGGAGGAAGGCCCGCTTAGTGGCAAGGGTTATGATCAAGTATATGGACTATACTACACGGATACGTATGCACCAGTAGCAAATGCCAGTTCAATCAAATTGACCTTCGCAATCGCTGTGGAAAAGGGCTTGGACTTGTATCACATCGATGTTTCAACTGCATGTCTGAACGGTGACATCGACGCAGAAATCTGTATGGAACGACCGGAAGTATTTACCTTAAATAAGAACAAGATATGTTAGTTGAAAAAGGCCTTATATGGTCTAAAGCAAGCCGGATCATAAAACTTAACCAGATTTTACGAAACCTTGATTTCAAAAATTCGTGTTACGACAGTTGCATGTATTATTCATTAATCAGCGATCGGATCACACTTATAACCGTGTATGTGGATGACTTCTTAATAGCTACAAATGATGAAGCTGAATATCGATGTTTGGTGGCAAGTTTTGCGAAGGAGCTCGATATCAGAGATTTGGGAATACCAAACTTGTGCGTTGAATTAGAGGTAGAAAGAAGAGATGGTGCCCTCACCATACGTCAAGCCGGATATATCAAGAATCTATAAAAAAACATGTAAATTAGACGAAAGCAAGCCGAGCCGATTGCCGATGTCTGTTGGTACGAAGTTAGTTGGAGTCTACACGAGGGCTAAAATAAGTGCAAAAGAGAGGGTAATGGAAACAGAAATACATTGGCACAGTCACGCGCGGGTAGCTACTTCGTGGGTTTTTTTGACATTTCCTTATCTCCTTTTCTTTGTTTTGCGATGTCGCTTCACTCCTGTTTCTGACTTGGAAGTGTACGTTTGGATACCATTCTTACTTTTCAAACATCACCACAGGCTAACAAAAATGAAATGTGAAGCGAAATGTCAAAAAACAGGCACGTGCAGAAAAGCTCCGTGTGGACGCGTCCTCAAATTGGAACGTAGGTTCAAAAGAAAAAGGCACAAAAAGAAAGCCCTCGTGTAGACTCCGATTTATAGAAGGAACACGTAATCGAAGGGGGGCGGAAGGCAGTAAAAACAGCAGACCAGATATAGCTTACGCCGTGAATAGACTCGCACAATTTAACGAAGATCCACGAACATAGCATATGAACTCTGCGTTCCAGGTGCTGCAATATCTAAGTGGGACTGTGGACGCAGGAGTAAGATTTATCAAATCTGGTTTGCCGCTACATGCGTATGCCGACTCCAGCTGGGCTAATGATGAAGACGACCGGAAATCACAAGCTGGGGTCGTGTTGAGATACGCTGGGGGTGCTATAGCTTGGGGTTCGAGGAAACAACGTATCGTAACCACTTCAAGCACCGAAGCAGAATATGGTACGCTTACCTCAGTCGTGAAAGATGCACAGTATTTTCGACACTTACTAATGGAACTGAAGATACACCAAGGACCGATCACCATCGTCACAAGTGCACAATGAATCGCAGCAGACCAAGGCAATGAAGGGAAGACAAATCACAAATCACGTAAGGTACCATTACATAAAGGAAGCTATCGCTACAGAATCAGTCGAAATAAAGTATCTTCGCACAGAAGATATGCCAGCTGATGCCTTGACAAAAGCCGCTTCACTGAAGAAGCACCGTGAATGTAACAAAAGGATCGGTACGATCTTTGGCCATTTTTCCTTTTAAGTTCTCTTGATTGGATATCTTTCTTCTTTTTGGGTTTGGTGTAAAATATACTTTTTTTTCATTTGCTAATTGTGAAGGAAGGTAATCGTGAAGTTTAGCGGCGGTGATGGCAATACCCACTTATCTCTACCGGCGACATCTGGTACTAAATTAGAGATACAACTTCGCCATTGGCTTCCTGTTCGTTTTTAGGGTTCCGTACCCAAAGGTAAAACGGAACCCTATTACTAAGACTTCGCTATCCGTCCGTCTGTCCGTCCGTCCGTCCGTCTGTCACCAGGCTGTATCTCATGAACCGTGATAGTTAGACAGTTGACAGTTCACAGATGATGTATTTCTGTTGCCGCTACCACGACAAATACCAAAATCAGAACAAAATTTAAGGGGGGCTCCCATACAACACACATGATTTTCATCCAAAAAATCCCCTTGGTCATATACTGAACTAAGGTTAGTCGACAAAATATTTGTGTCTTTGATGAATTAATCCTAGCTGCAAACCTTTTCCCCATATTTATTGTTATTCACCTTTTCACATCGTTGCTGTTAAGTAAGATAATTGATTTGAATTCAATGGTGATTATCAAAGTAATATGCCGATAACCTGCCTGCAACCAAGATCTGTCATCATACAAAAAATGTGATTTACTGTGATGACTGATGAGGTAGCATACATACATAGTCTCTTTCATATTTATATGTATATACAGATGGTACGGAACCTTTCGTGCGCGAGTCCGACTCGCACTTGGTCGGTTTTTATCATATGCCATCGAAGTAGACGCCAATAAAGCACATTTTGCCCCCTTTTGACATAAACGTCGAGCATTATCCACAAAGTCAATGGCTTTGAAAGGTGGAAAGTGCGCAGGAGGATAGCTTTCAAAGAAGAGGTTCATTATTTTGCATTGGGCCAATATGAAAACTTTTAATCATCGGAAAATCTGGACGCCCAAGAGCTTTGCGTGGTCCCAAACATGATCAGCTGCCTGTAGACTGAAAGGACAACAAAAAAGCATGGATGACCCAAGAAATCAGGATAGAGTGGCTGCGTTTATTCGACGAGAAAATGAAAATACAGAATAAAAAAATGTTGCTCTTTCTTGACAAGGTGTGATAATCAAGATACCCTTGATTAAGGTGTTATAAGAAATTTTAAAGCAGCTCACAATCCATTAGTGAGTTAATCAAAAGCGTGGAAACTAGTCACAACAAAAACATTTGCAAATTGTTTTAGCAATGTTTTTGGACAAAGTTTAGACTTGTAAAAAAGATGAATTCGATCGTGAAGATGACTTGTCTTTCTCAAATTTCCCTTGTAGCCCCATGTGACATTTCTGTAACAAACCAAAAAAGGTCCTACGAAACCCATACGGACATATTTATTTCCTTTCAAACCATTGTAACATAACCGCTACATACCGTACTATCTAAATAATACACCACCTTTCACAGAGATGGGGCTACTAGCATATTGTTGAAAAATTGTTTTGACAGTTCGGTTACTGCGGAAAGTTGGTGCGTGTGGATAATTAAAAATTCGTAAAAAAATAGTTTTTCTTCCTAACGTGATACGGTTTTCTTTTCAGCTTTTAGGTAAGTAAGTCCAAGTAGATATTAGATCATTAATTGTTTGAATTTTTGTATTTGTGTGGTAAAAAGATACCTATTTGTGTTTGTGACAGTTCTGTAACATTGAGTAGCTAGAGTAAAAATGATTTGTGATACGGCTAATGCAAAATAACGGTTCTTGTAGGATGTCTTCACGGCGACCACTTCGGGACGATGAAATCATTGATGTTATTCAAACTGGTGAAGACAGTGAAGATGGAATGGATTATGATGACTATGATATGATAGATCCGGACTTTGAACAATCGTTGGTGGAAAATTCCATGTCCGACGATGACGCGGATACACCAGGTGACGACCTAGAAAATGACGAAACTGTTTCACAACTCACCGAACCCGATCAACTAGTAACTCCATCAGTCTCAAATCGTAAAAAAAACAAACCATGAGAGAAATGCAATGGAAACTAAAAAATCTCATACTAAACGACCATCAAGTTAGATTTTCTGGAAATAGTACTATGCCATCCGATATACTGGAACTGGATACATCTATTCAATATTTTCTTTATTTGTTCTCTAAAGAAATGATGCACTTTATTGCTGAACAGACTAATCTGTACACTACACAAAAAAATCCCAATCAATCCTTTTGCGTTACCGAAATTGACATTCAACAATTTATTGGAATCATTTTTCTTATGTCCTTGATAAAACTGCCTAGAGTTACTAGTCATTGGAATACGAATATTGGGACACCTTTGATACATGAAGTAATGCCAAAAAACAAATTTGAAAAAATAAGACAATATATTCACTTCAATGATAATTTAAAAATGGCTCCACGTTATACTACAGGTTATGATAAATTATTCAAAATACGACCGATTGTCGCTAAATTGAATGAAAGTTTCAGTAAAGTTATCAAGGAGGAATATCTTTGCGAATACGAGCAAATTTGCTCCACGAAAACTCGAAATACTTTGAAGCGCTACAACCCTAAAAAGCCCCATGAATGGGGATACAAAATATGTGTCCTTAGTGGAGTCAGTGGGTTTGCTTATAAAATCGAAGTAGACAAGGGAGCTGAAAATGTTGTACTTACTGGAGAGCCTGACTTAGGGTCTTCGTCTTATGTAGTCATGAGGATGGCGCGTGATATACCAAAGTATCAAAATTATAAGCTCTACTTTGATAATTACTTTACGTCTCTGCCATTACTCCAACATTTGGCCAAAGAGGGAATCTTGAGTCTTGGGACCATACGTCGTAATAGGATACCCAACTGCAAATCACCCGCTGATAAAGTGGTATCAATAAAAGAGCGTGGTTACTCCTTACTCAAATGGAATTTGTTTTTTTTTTTTTTTTTTAGAAACTCGCGCAGGTTCAAGAGTTTTATATTTTCTTATAATGTGTCATATACACACAACCTGAACGGAGTGCAGTGGCTTGGGTCGTTGATGTTAGTTAACTCTCAGGGGTGGTTGTCCTAGATAGGACGAGAGCCGACCGAATTCCGCGTTTTTTGGTTGTAGTCCGTACTAATTCGTTCAAGCACTTTTTAATATTGCATACGCAATTGACTAAGTCACTATATACTGTGAGTGTTATTCCTGCAGCAGTACATCTGGTAACTTTCCATTCACAACTGCGTTGCATACCTTCGTCCGTATAGGAATTACTTCTTCTTGGCTATGAAGCGAATTGAACTATAGACCTTCCGCTCGGCGGTCGATGATGTTAACCACTGCACCACGGCCACCCCGTGTGGCTGATGTCGATGGTATCGACATCTCAAATGTTATATGGAGAGATAATAAAATTGTTACTATGGTATCAACTTTCGTAGGTGAAATGCCCAAGTCCCAGGTTCGACGTTATGACAAAGCTAATAAGAGATACATTAGCATTGATCGCCCCATGATAGTTAGTGAATACAATCGCTACATGGGTGGTGTCGATTTGGTTGATAGCATCATGGGATACTATAAAATCTTGATACGAAGTAAAAGGTGGCAAGTACGACTATTCTTCCATTTGTTAGACCTTACAATGGCAAATGCGTGGCTTTTATACCGACGAGTAAAAAGTGCATCACAAAGCCTTGAAAAGCTTTGAAAAGTCTTCAGCAGATTTCCGTCTCGATGTAGCCGAAACTTTGTGCAAACTGGGACAGAAAACAGCCATCAAGAATCGCAAATCCACAGAATGTGACATTCAGGCCAAAAAGCATAAGGGTCCTGCGCAACATATCCCACCGATTGCAGTGCGTCAAGATCAAGTCGGGCACTGGCCTACCTGGTCAGAAAATAGGATCAGGTGCAAGTTTCCTAAATGCACAGGAGTCTCCCAAACAATATGTGAGAAATGCGGTGTAGCTCTGTGCTATAACAAGAAAAATAATTGCTTCAGAGATTTCCATACCACATAAAAAAAAAAGATAATATTAGCTCAATGTGACAGATATGTTACATTCCCTAAACTCCGAAATAAATAAGTAAATAATAAAAACAATGATTTTCTGAAAAATACGTGTTTTATTATAAACAAAAATAAGTCCTTAGGCATTGCTTACTTTATAAATTACGATCATGGGTTACAAGGGGTTAAGGGAAACGTTCAAGCTTCTTACGGAATACAAGATGGAAGCAGAACCCGAACATTTTGTCTTGATGGATGAAACCGTAAATGTGGAAGATGAAATCGAGATGGTACCAGAAGACGCTGCAGTTCCTATTGAAATTGTCGGAACTGAAAGTGATGCAGAGGATGATGATCAGGACCAGGTAGAGGCTTTAATTAATTCTTACCATTAAGCTAATGCTACTATTGAAAGCTTAAATTGTTTGCGGCAAAAAAAAAAAAAAAAAAGGCGGTGAGGCTGTTTAAATTTTGTTTGATCTATATACCAGATTTCAATACAAATCCGCCTTTCTAAAACTAAACAAACAAACATTGAGGCATTTTTTTCGGATATTGCTTTAGAGCATATTTACTATTTTTGGTGTGATGATACATACTTACTTACTTACTTATTTAGTTCGCGCTAAGGTCCGTGGTGAACCTGGGCCTCAACCAACAAGCGTCTCAAGCCGGCACGGTCTTTGGTCAGCTGTTTCCAGCGACGCACGCCTAGTTGTCTAAGGTCCCCTTCCACCGGCGTGCGCCACCGATGATGCGGCCGTCCTCTGCCGCGCCTTCCTTCCGGAGTGGATTTGAAGACACTTCGGGTCGGAGCTGTATTTTCCATGTGCTCTACATGGCCTAGCCACCTTAGACGCTGTATCTGCAGACGTCATACCAGGCCGATGTCGCTGTGCAACCCGTACAGTTATGGATAAGACCCAAACTCGTCAAACTCTGCATGGAGAAGTTAGAAGAGATATCCAATGTAAATGAGGTGACCTTTGGCTGGGTACCTGGTCATATGAATATCTCCGGAACCGAGAGGGCGGACGAGCTGGCTAGGGTGGGATTAAGTGCTAACATTGCGCAGATCTCAGCTGAGGCCAAAGCGCCACTCAGTGCGCTCTACAGGGAGATAGAGACGGAGCTATTAGTGAAAGCCAATATGTGAAGGTGTCGCATAGATACATGCGCAACGGCGAGATCGACTTGCCCCGTCTATGATAAGAAAAGAACGGAAAATCTGCTGACGTTCAATTCGACTGGCAGTCGGTGCCCTCACCGGGCACTGCATGCTATCCTACCATGCAGCTCGACTAGGCCAGCCCTGCAATAACTTCTGCAGAAGCTGCAGGGACGAAGAGGAAATTGAGTCCGTTCGTCACCTACTGTGCGAATGTCCGGCGCTAGCCCAAAAAAGGAATATGTTCCTGAGAAAATACTTCCTTTCGGGACTAGAAGAGGTAATTAATTTTGGGCTGAACAGAATACTGGGATTTTTTTCCTCGTCTGGCTAGTTCAGCTCGACGGAAAATATATAGGTATCAACGGGTTAAACAAAACAAGTGGGCACAATGGACTCAACGCAGTCTACGTGAGCCTTGACTCTATATCAATAGGGCACCCATATACCTAACCTAACCTTAAACTCTTGAATAACCGGCCATTTTAATAAGCGTTCTCTTCTAAGATTCATCAAATGGGGATTAAGTGATGGCGCAAATTGAAATGAAATCAAAACCTTTATTTGATTTCTCGACAACAAACAGAGTTATGGCTATTCAAAAACCTTGCATTTAGGTGAAAATATTCTTGTATGCATCTGTGAGTCAATGGTGAAGTTTCAAGTATTGTAGATTCCAAAAGGAATTTAACGCTGCTCTTGAAATAGATATTTTTATACAAAAATACCAAAGGACTAACAAAGGCCTCGTAGGGGTAGCATCTATCCGACGGATGCTGGCCTGCTAAAAAGCGAGAAGAGCCACCGCTGTCGAACATCGTACGGCACTGTTAGTAAGTCCTATCCCCACCTCCTCGCGATGCCATCGGAAGATCTCCTATGGAAATTGCAGACGGGGAAGGGCGAATGGCGAGCCTCCTGCGCCAAAAAACAGAATTAGTCGGTTGGGCTACGGCCTAGTAAGCCGTAATCGTAAAAAAACCACAAACTACGAAACAACGACAAGCCTCGGATATAACGGACCGGATTTATGTTGACGACCCTAGCAAAAAACGAAAAAAAGGACAGTGATCTTCGGCTTTGTATGTGGAATGTTAGGTCCCTAAACAGGCCACGTGCAGCCGAACAACTTGCGGACGCCCTAGACCGCTATAAAGCGGACCGCCATCCAGGAAATGCGATGGAATGGACCGGGCATAAAGCGGATGAAAAACTGCGATATTTACTGCGGCGACTGCTATAGGGAGAGAGGGCAACGATTGTTTGGATGCGGATTTGTTGTTCGAGGTGGACTAAGGCAAAAAGTCTTAAGCTTTCGGCATGTGAGCGAACACCTCATAACAATCCGTACCAAGGCAAAATTTTTTAACATCAGCCTGATCTGCGTCCACGCCCCCACGGAGGACAAGGATGACTCAGCCAAAGATGAGTTCTACGATCTCCTAGACAGAACGTATGCCCAATGTCCCAGCTATGACATCAAAATTGTACTAGGAGACTTCAATGCTAAGCTGGGTAAGGAAAGCATATTTGAACGAGTCATCGGCAAACATAGCCTACACGACACCACCTCCGATAACGGACACAGGCTGATTGATCTTGCTACGGGGCGAAACATCCTTCTAGCCAGTACGCGCTTCTCGCACCTCGATATACACAAAGGCACCTGGCGGTCTTTTGATCAATCGACTACCAACCAGATTGATTACATCGCGATCGACGTCAGCCACTCCTCCACTATTCTTGATGTTCGAACTTTCCGAGGGGCTAACATCGACTCGGACCACTATCTTGTAGTAGCCAAGATGCGCTTACGGATATCACGAACGCAGCGGAGTAGAGTAAGAATACAAAGTTATGACATCGGAAAGCTACTATCGCCAGAAACCGCTCGTGCTTTTACCGATCGCGTCTCCCTTAAGCTCCCCAATACATCTGAATCCTCCACGCTATCAATAGAACAGCAGTGGAACCTTTGCAAACAAGCCCTGAAAAGCTCTGCATCCGATGTTTTGGGTTTCAAGGCTCCACCACGAAGAAACACCTGGTTCGATGACAAGTGCAGGAGGATTCATACAGCGAAGCAGGATGCATATAAGGCCTCGCTGCATAAAAGAACAAGAGCAGCTCGTGAGCTCAACGAGTTAACAAGAAGGGAGGAGCATAAGCTTCTTAGACGAAAGAAAAAAGAGCACGAGAAGCGCGCGATTGAGGATTTGAAGAGGAGTTACTGCAGGCGTGACGTTCGAAAGTTTTATCAACAGATAAAACGAACATGCCAAGGTTATATAGCCAGAACGGAAGCCTGCAGAGATGAGAATGGACACCTAGTAGAAGAACCGCAGTCGATGTTGAGAATATGAAAAAACCACTTCTGCAGACTGTATAACGGCGATGTTAGTCAAAACACCGCTGCCAGGCAGAATGATCCATGTCTAATCGACGGAGACCGCAGAGAACTCTGTCCCTCTGACCTCGACGAAGTTAAGATTGCCATATCGAAGCTCAAGTCGAATAAAGCTGCTGGCGCAGACGGACTGTCTGCTGAGCTCTTCAAGGCAGCTGGGAATGATCTGGTTGGGAGCATGCACCAGCTCATCCGTAAGATATGGTTAGAGGAAAGCATGCCCGAGGAATGGAGTCTCAGCATATTATGCCCGATCCACAAGAAAGGAGACCCTTCTGATTGCGCCAACTATAGGGGAATAAGTCTCCTTAACATCGCCTACAAAATCTTCTCTGCCCTATTGTGCGAACGCCTGAAGCCTTTTGTAAATAAGCTGATAGGTCATTGTGGATTCAGGTCAGGGAAGTCCACCATCGACCAAATCTTCACACTACGGCAGACCCTGGAAAAAACCAATGAATTTCAAGTCGATACTCATCATCTATTCGTCGACTTCAAAGCCGCATACGACAGCGTAATTAGAGACGAGCAATACAACGCTATGTCTACCTTTGACATACCTGCTAAACTCGTCAGGCTATGCAGCATGACTTTGGAGAATGCTCGCTGCTCCATCCGAATCTGTGAACACCTTACCAATAGCTTTGATGTCAAAAAAGGATTTAGGCAGGGCGATGCGCTGTCGTGTGATTTCTTCAACATCATATTGGAATTGATTGTGCAAAAATCACTGGCCAATACAAGAGGCACAATCTATTTCAAATCCTCGCAACTCCTTGCATACGCCGACGACATTGACATAATAGGTAGATCACAGCGAGATGTCAATGAGGCGTTTGCGAGTATTGAGTTCGAGGCGGCGAAAGTTGGTCTGACGGTAAACGAGGGCAAAACTAAATATATGCTGTCATCAAAAATGGACGCTCAACACCGACGTCTCAGCCAGAACGTTTGTATAGACAGATATAAGTTCGAGGTAGTTAAGGACTTCGTCTACCTTGGCTCCACAGTGACCTGGAACAACGACATCAATTCCGAAATCAAACGCAGAATCACTCTTGCCAATCGCTGTTTCTTTGGGCTCAGGAGGCAACTGAGTAATAGAGCACTCTCCCGAACGACAAAGTTGACTCTATATAAGACCCTTATCATCCCGGTCCTGTTGTACGGCGCAGAAGCATGGACACTATCCAAAGCGGATGAGGAGGTCCTTGGTCGGTTCGAGAGAAAGATTTTGCGCGTGATTTTTGGGCCTATAAACGCAGACGGGGGATGGAGGAGAAGATTCAACCACGAATTTTACGGGCTGTACAGCGACATGAGCCTGGTCAGGCGTCTACGGATTCAACGCCTAAGATGGCTGGGCCATGTAGAGCGAATGGACACCACAGTTCCAGCCTGGAGAGTCTTTGAATCCAACCCCGAGGGACGAAGAAGCAGAGGACGGCCGCACTTAAGATGGCGCACACAGGTGGAAGAGGACCTCAGCCAACTGGGTGTGCGGCAATGGAAAAGGCTAGCAAAAGATCGTGCTAGATGGAGGGGCATGTTGGTTGAGGCCCAGGTTCACCTCGAACTGTAGCGCCCGCTAAGAAGAAGAAAAAGATTTTCAGGTGTCACTTTGTTTCTTTCTTTTTTTCGTGGGCAGAAAAAATGATCACTTAAGTGACAAATCAAATCTTTCGTACATTTTGGGCCACTCTTTAAGATGTTAAAACTTTTGAATAACCGGCCATTTTGATAAGCGTTCTTTTCTAAAATCCGCCAAATGGTGATTATGTGACCACGCGAATTGAAATGAAATCAAAACCTTTACTTGATTTCTCGACAACAAACAGAGTTAAGACTATTCAGAAACCTTGCATTTAGGTGAAAATATTCCTGTGTGCATCTGTGAGCCAATGGCGAAGTTTCAAGTATTGTAGATTCCAAAAGGAATTTAACGCTGCTCTTGAAATAGATATTTTTAAACAAAAATACGATCACACAAATAGGAAATAATTTCTATTTAGAAATAGGAGATTTTTGAAATACCTGTCATGCCCATTTAAGTATCCAAGCGATAAATTTTAATTATAATACATTTAAGTAAGAGCGCCTAAAAGCGAAAGACTCGTGCCATCATATAGAAACCTTATACGAAAGCTTACAAATTGGTTATTTTCTAGTCCACTAAAGTTTCATTGGAAATAAATCAACCGATCCGGCGGTGTTGCCCTGTCGTGGTTTTCCTTCTATTCCCCACTTAATAAATAAGAGTCTTGTATCCCCAATGAAATACGAGTTTCATTGTATTATTCTTTTCTTCGTATTTTTTTCACTAGAAAACAAAAACACTCACGTCGAAACTCAAAGATATAAATTCACACAATGACGTTGGATTTGAAAACAAAAGGCATACAACCGCCTCGCTATTATGGTTGCCTTGATGGCTAAATAAAATGTCACATTCTCTAATTATATATATTATTTTAATTCATTCTCCAAAAGACTTATGGTCGTGTGTGTATTTTGAAAAGCTTGTAATTTGTGGATCGGCATAATGCAATGGATCACTAAATATAAACTCACAAACGCCACAGACTTATCGTGCGACATTTTGACTCATGAAATAGTAGGCGTGACTATGTTAAGTGCCATCCTATCCAATCAAAACTATTCATATGTCGAAAACAGTGTTTTCCTAAAAATAGAAACCACTCAAATCCAAAGAGGATATCGTTATTTGTGTTGTTGTTTTCAAGATCCAATCTGGATATGTTTGTCACCAAAAATACATGTGACACGAGGGGCTACGATTCAGTCTTGAGTTGGTTGACGGGTCGAACGTTTAGCGCGGCGCTAGTGGAGAGATTTCGAAAATCGTCCTCGTGTAACGTGTTTTTGCATTCAGAAAGAGAGTGGGAGATTTGAAAAGGTATCTTAGGGAAGATGACAAAATACACAAGCAATAAAATGTATCAAAGTGATCAGAATATGAAAAGTGATTGTGATTTTCAGCATCGGCCGTATCAGAATTTTTATTCGCGTTACGATAATGGAAACGCGTTCGGACATAGAGAGGTCAAACAGTCGAATTTGACGCCATCGCCGATATTTACGGATTACGATGATAACAGTTTGAGTTCGGAGGAGCATGTTTTGGCGCCGTTGGTTTGTTCATCGGGTCAGTCGCGACCATGTTTAACGTGGGCGTGTAAGGCGTGCAAGAAGAAAAGCGTCGCCGTGGATAGACGTAAGGCAGCTACAATGCGTGAACGAAGACGGTTGCGAAAGGTATCTCTTTAATGAATTTATGTGGTATGGGAGAATGTATGCTTTCTAAAACACTTCTGCCCGACGAAAATCGTTGTGGCAATATAGATCAATTCTACAGTCCCAAGTGGACGAATTTAACGCATCTGTGAATAGTAAACAATGTAAATAATTTTCCTTAAACATTAAGACATTAGAACATACAGTGTCTATAGGTATATGAGTCTATAGAAGTAAAAGTGTGAAAGTCCGACGGCATTTATGTTTTTATGTTTAATTTTCTTTTTTATTTGGCCAATCTTACGGACACGGCTCAATCCGCAGTATTAAAGACTCAGCTCGGTATAGATTCAAACTTCCAAATTAGGCCAGACACCAAAAATAGGATAGTAAAAGGAACAAACTACAGGGATCTTATTCAGTTGAGTCTCTAACACTGTATTTATGCTTCTGTGCAAAGAATTTTTTCAACAATAAATGTTAGATACAGTTGATGTTTGCTACAGGCACTTTCTGCAAGAATGCATCTGACCAACTTTAGTTGCAGTTTTGTGAACCCTCAGCTTTCCATATTCGTTATCTGTTTCACGGTCCTCCTCTTCGGCAGTGGAACAAGAGCGGTTGCGTATGTTAAGCTCATAAAATTCCGATCTTAACAGCATAATCCAATGGGGTAAATTCAAAAGTGTGAAATTGGATGCTTCTAAAACACAATGCTCTCTTCTGTTGTTAAGATTTGCATCGCTGAAATCGAAAAACTTTCCCTACTTGGTATGTGTGTCAATGCCACTCTTCATTGGAATTACCACATATTCAACGTCACCAAAATTGTTTAGGTTTCCCTAAAAGATGCAAAAAAAGTTTCCCCCTTCTGATCTGGCTACATTATATCAGAACTTTATGCCCCCTAAGTTAGAGTTCAACTCCCATGTCTGGTCTGGTGCACCCAAAATCTCCTCTCACTTTCTGGACAAGATTCAAAATCGTGTGATAAAACTAATCGGTGGTGCAAATATGTATTTCTAAATCATTGAACTTATATGAGCACCGTGGGAGTGTCTTTTGCCTCTCTCTGTTTTATTATATTTTGTACCCCAGTACACCAGCGAATTAGCCAGCTGCACTCAACCCCTTCAACAATTTACCTGTAATACCCGCTCACGCTCGGAATCGACAACAGTCTATCTTTAAGCTTGTTTTCGGCCGTAATACCAAGTACAGAGTGTCGTTTTTAGGGTTCCGTACCCAAAGGTAAAACGGAACCCTATTACTAAGACTTCGCTGTCCGTCCGTCCGTCCGTCTGTCACCAGGCTGTATCTCATGAACCGTGATAGTTAGACAGTTGAAATTTTCACAGATGATGTATGTGTTGCCGCTACCACGACAAATACTAAAAACAGAACAAAATGAATATTTAAGGGGGGCTCCCATACAACAGACATGATTTTCATCCAAAAAATCCCTTTTCACATCGTTGCTGTCAAGTAAGATAATTGGTTTGAATTCAACGGACACTTCGATGATCAACTATATCTCATCATGAAGATAGTACATACTTACATAGTCTCATATTTGTATATACAGATGGTACGGAACCCTTCGTGCGCGAGTCCAACTCCCACTTGGCCGGTTTCTTAGGCTTTACCAAGCTCTGTGTTTCCTAGCATTACAATCCATAAACATTTAAAACCAATATCCATCAGTATCTCCTTTTTTCCCATTCCCAATTCCCTTCTGTCCGCGCTGTGTTTAAACCTAAACATAAAAAGGTACCTAAAAGCCCTTGTGCGGCTGACAGTAATACAAAACAAAAAAAAAAAAGAGTAAAATAAAGGACATAATACAAACTTTAGAATATTCTAGTATTCTAGGGAATTAAAGACCTATGTCTAAGGATGTTTAAAAAAAAAAAACGTCGGCCCTGGAAACATCGGTGTTTTGAAACATCGGTGTTTTTTTTAGAGGCCAAAAGTTAAAGCTAAGGACTTCTTACTTCTCTTTTCTTTAACTTTTTAGAGAGTACATAGTGAAGAGTGAAGAAGGCAGTAAAAAAATTAGTCATAATGCAGGTCTTAGTATTGATGAGCTCTTTACCATTTAAACTTATTTACAGTATTCCCCGCTTAGTTGACGCTCGCTTAATTGATTTACCCGCCTAATTGAACGAAAAAAGTGGGCTTGAATACTACTCATATAACGTATACACAAATTTGTATGGTTAATTGAGTCCCGCTTAATTCATTAACCCGCTTAATTGAACTAAAAGTTTACAACAAACAAACTTCAAATATATGCAAATTTGTCGGTTAATTGATCGGCGCTAAACAAAAAAAAAACAATTCACAAACGATAGGCAAATTGTAACATTTGGAAGCATTTTTTTTTTTTTTTCATTTAAATTTGTCTCACCAGGCCATTTGCTGAAGTAGTCGATCACCAGCGCGTATTTATTTCCAGCGTTGCTCATTGGAAATGGTCCAGTATTTCCATGGCAATACGTTCGCACTGTGCTCCAACTCCTCCAACTCCTCCAACTCCTCGAGTTTTCCTAAGTGGTCCCTTTGCCTTCGCAGACTGTTCACACTTGCGAATGGAATTTGTGACCGATTCATGGCCAAATTATATACTCTATCCTGTAGAAATATCTCTTAATCTTTCCTACAGTCTTGTTAACACCAAGATGACCCCCGCTTGGTCCCTCGAAGTATCCTCGGATGACCTGGTTGATTTTTTCCTTTGAAATTACCAGGAGATCGTTTGCAATGCCCACGTTTTCACTTTCCCAATTGCGGTAGAGGCAACCGTTCGATCCGTTCAGCTTCAAACTCTGCCATTGAGCCCCGTAAGCTTTTACGATTGGGCTTTCACTGGATATCTCCTGCCACGTTGGCCGAAAACCTCGTTCTTGGTGATCGATGATGACTGCGAGATCGGCATCTTCTCGCTGCTTCGTTCCGACTTTCTCCACAGTCCAGGAATCTTCTGGCAGCACATGGAGACGACGGATGTCGGTGACTTGTTCCTTGGTTTCCGCACGTGAACAATGCTTGCATTCAACGTCGCAAGGTCACCTCGATAAGGCAACCGCGTTTCCATGACTGTTTCCCTTCCGGTGTTCGATACTGAAGTCATAACTCTGGATCCCCTCCATCCATCTAGCAAGTTGGCCTTCCGGGTTTTTGAACTGCAGCAGCCACCTCAACGCTTCGAGGTCCGTCCTAAGATGAAAAGCTTGGCCATAGAGATATTTGTGGAAATGCTTGACACAGTCGACCACGGCTAATACCTCCCTCCCAGTTACACAGTAGTTCCTCTCCGGGGTCGACAGGATCCTACTGTAGTAAGCGATGACCCGTTCTCGCCCGTCAATCATTTGAGAGAGTACTCCTTCGATTCTATGTCCGCTTGCATCGGTATCCAAAATAGACTTTTCTCCCGGGATAGGATATGCAAGAATCTGCGCACTGCAGAGCAATTCCTTCAAGTGAATGAACGCTTCCTCCTGTGGCTGCTCCCACTTGAATGGCCAATTGGTTTTGGTGCGCTCGTGCAGACTGCTGGCAACGTTTGCAAATCATAGGACAAATCGCCTGTAATATGTGAAGATTCTTCGGCCGTGGCCATTTCTTAACCGCCGAGATTTTGTCTTCATCTGTATGGACTCCTTCTGTAGTCACAACAAGTCCCAAGTTCTTCACTTCGTTTTGGAAGAGTGAACATTTCTTCGGGCTCAATGTCAGTCCGGCTGCTTGAATACGTTCCAGTACCTCTTCAAGCTTCTTGAGCTGATCGTCGAAATCCTTGCCCATGAAAATTGTGTCATCCAGATAAACAAGGCAAGCCCTCCAGTGAAGTCCTGCAAAAACTGTCCAATACGTACGAAGCAGGGAGAGTGCTTTACTTTTCTGCTTCTCCACTAGATGTTGCGTCCACTCTCTGGCCATTGTTTTCAAGAACGCTTTGTTGGTCTGGATTTCTTGGTGTTTGCGATCCTCGCAGTTCATAATGGCGGCAGCTTCTTGGCAATGAACGATCGGTGTTCCCTTTTGTACAGTCTTAGGTGTACTGGCTCAATTCAGGACCCTTACTGGAACCAATTGGCCTTGTCGGAGTTACACGAGAGCCCTTCAAACAAAGATATCGCCGGGTCGATGTCGTTTGTCGGGTTCGACCACCCACATTCGGCTTGCCCCCGCATCCTCTTCTATATTTGCCCAAACCACAGCTTCGGCATTCGAAGGAACTGTTTGGCGCTCTTGCACGACTATTTGCCGGATCTTGTTACCCTGTCCATTATCTATTATTAATGGGAGCTACTTCATTACTTTTTGGCTGAGGTCCAATGTGAAGCCATGCCTAATCATGAAGTCGACGCCGATTATAATGTTATCAGTAATGTCCGCAACGATAAAATCATGCTGGAACTCGACAGTACCCATCGTAATTCTCTTCTGGACCTTACCCTTAACTTCCGCTTTCTCACCAGTTACTGTACGAAGCCTTACCCCGGTAAATGGTTCGATGTCAGAAACCAATCCACTTCGAATGACTGAATGAGTTGCGCCGTATCCAAAGTCAGTAAAAACCGTTGCTCGTCCATTGTTCATTCGACGACTAGGCTGGTTACACCCCTAGAGATTCGGGACACGAGGATGCTGGGGCACTCCGATGTGGGATCAGCGCATGCTCCTCTGCACTGACTCGTTGTCTCTCTTTTTCGCAATGTGCCCCTGCTGGTCGCAGATGTAGCATCTAGCCGGGAATGAGGCACTCCAACTCGCCGCTGTTGTTCTGTAATTATTTTGTCTTATAGTTATAAATTTTTTTAAATAAAATACGTTTTAATACTGTTGTTGAAATTTCCTTTACATTGACTCTATAGTATGTACGTGTGGGAATTCAAGTATTGCTTTAAGTGTTGGATGAATACATCGTCTTAACTGATTTGCTCAATTAAGCTAACCTCGGTTAATTTTACTAGAGATGAAATTAAACGGGGTTTCGCTTTATTGAACAGATGGGTCAATTAAGCGGGATTTCGTTAATTGAACCACCCGGATAATTGCTCAAAAAATCTGACAAAGTGTCAAGTTCAACTAAGCGGGAAACACTGTATTTTATTTTTTATGGCTGATAAATTGTGCGGCCGAAATCGTTAGGACGTTCCTAGACTAAAAGATGAGAAAAACACGAGCATAAGTAAGTACAATAAAAATAACGTGCTCGTGACTAAGTTACTAGGTTCTACCCAAAAGAAAAAAAAATGTGCGCAGGCATTTAGAAATAAGTTTAAGAATTATTTTATTTATTCAAATTAGAATTTAAAAACAATAACTTGGACAACATCTTTCCTGTCAAACAGTTTCGTTGCTGGGTAATAGTTGCTCCGGGTTTGGAAAATAGTCGTTCACTTGGGGCTGATGTAGCCACAATGGGTAAATATTTGGTAGCCTGGTTATAAAGTCCCGGAAACACATTTTTCATATCATTCCACATTTCGATCGGATTTTGGTTAATAGTCGCAACAGCTTACCCTAGATACATTTGTAGGTATGTACTTCAGTCAACGTTGTTGTGAAGATAGGGGAAGAGGACTGTTTAGACCTGATGTTCTGATAAGCCAATTGTTTATGGTATGTCCAAATATCAAAAGTCTTTTCCTCTTTTTCGGACTCTTCGGAAGAATATGAAGTGTTGGCGACTTTTCTGGCATCTCTTACGAACCCATTCAAATAAGAAATTATTTTATTTT
Source organism: Eumerus sabulonum (assembly GCA_951905685.1). Lineage (NCBI taxonomy): Eukaryota > Metazoa > Arthropoda > Insecta > Diptera > Syrphidae > Eumerus > Eumerus sabulonum. The sequence goes on from OX645060.1 coordinate 181,933,015, forward strand.
TAGCCAAGGCATCGTTACAATGGAGTAATTTGAATCTTGGATCTAATGTATTTGCTAGCGCCAGAATCGAATTGAATTCAATTTTGTGAAATCGTTTGTTCACATTCTTTTATAGCTCATTTTTTAGTTGGACTACAATATGATCTTTCGGTGAACATTTAACCCAAACTTCGTTTAAGCAACTTACCAGCGGTATAACCTTGCTAACAGTAACGTAGGAGTCCGCGGAAATCTCCCTTGTAACGAATTCATACGCCTGTAATTCTTCTATCACCTCCTTAACATTATTCAGCTGAGAGCCAGTGATCATAGAAGGAGCTTCTGGACGCGTAAGCAATATATCGCTTAAAATAGAAGCTAACTGGATGAATCTCTTCAATATAAGAAAACAAGAATTCCATCGCGTTTTTATATCGAGAATAATTTTTTTCGTTTTTCCTTCTGAACTCCCGGCATTTATCTATTTCTTGCGGATTGATCTTGGGGATTCAACCCCAAGATCACCCTATGGCTCTACATCACGGTCGTTAGACCCATACTAATGTATGGAGTGATAGTCTGGTGGACTGCACTAGACAAGACAACATACCACAATCAACTCGAGAAGGTACAAAGGATGGTATGTATGTGCATTACCGGGGCCCTCAGGTGCACACCAACGGCTGCGCTTAACATGATACTAGACCTTACACCACTCGATATTTTCGGTAAGCAAATTGCCACACACACGGCCATAAGACTAAAAGCTAACTCGAAATGGGCGAGCTATGTCCCTGGCCACTCCTCCATCCTGCAAAACAGAATAACTATGACAGAAAACCTGGACCACACAGAACCCACCATAGTCTTGGACAAAAACTTTACGATGATCTATCCGGACAGGAAGAACTGGACCCGCCAAACTCAACCGCGTAGAAACTGTGTGGATTTCTACACTGACGGGTCTAAAACCAAAGACGGGGTGGGCAGTGGAGTTTTCTGCAAACAACTCAAGCTATATGAAGCTCTAAAATTACCAGATCATTGCAGCGTTTTCCAGGCGAAACTGTTGGCAATAAAAGAGGCATTGTCTTGGTTGAAGTGGAACGTAATATCCACCACGGATATTCGCATTCTCGAAATCGACCATGTGCTCATTTACGCAAGGCACGCGTCAAACATCCTGGATGTGCGAACATTCAGAGGGGCAAATGTCGACTCTGACCACTTCCTCGTAGCAGCAAGATTCAGAGCTCGACTGTCCAATGTCAGAAAGCTGCACCAGCCCATCAGGAGGAGGTTCGACATTGGGCGCCTGAGCACACCGGAGGTTGCCAGAGTCTACAGGGAGCAGCTGAGCGAAAGACTCTACGGTATGCCTACGTCGAACACAAATGCCAATAATATGTGGCTGCATTGCCGCTCAGCCATTCAGGAAGTAGCCGAAACCACCTTAGGATACCTACCACCCCCGACAAGAAACCCGTGGTATGATGGCGAGTGTGAGCAGAAAAAGGCAGCAACCGACGAGGCGTACCAAAAGGCGCTGCAGAGGAAAACCAGGGCAGCGCGAGAAGAGTACCGAGCCAGAAGAAGGGAGGAGAAGAAACTACTGCGACAAAAGAAAAGAATCTTCGCAGCCTCCCAGCTCAAGGATATCGAGGAGTCTAGGGAAAAACATAAAATACGAGCCTTTTACAAGAAAGCCAAAGGCCTTGCAGGAGGCTTCAAAAAGGGCACCCTGGCTCTTCGAAACTGCGAGGGTAATCTTGTCACCGACCCGCAGGGAATAGTGGATGTATTTAAGCAGCACTTCCAGCAGCTGCTTAACGAGCATGACCAAGAGAGAGTGGTAGGGACCGAGGAAATCCCAGCTCCAGCCGCTGAAGTAGTCCTCCCACCCAGCATAGAAGAAGTCGGCACAGCTATTCAGAAGCTGAAGAACAACAAGGCCGCAGGCTCAGATGGCTTGCCATCAGAGCTCTTCAAGGCTGGCGGCGATGTTCCGGTAGGGAGCATGCACCACATCATCTGCAGAATTTGGGAAGATGAGAGCATGCCCGACGACTGGAATACCAGTTCCACAAAAAAGGCGATCCTACCTCTTGCAAGAACTATAGAGGTATATCCCTGCTCAATGTCGCATACAAGATCCTGTCCAGCGTATTGTGTGAACGTCTAAAACCATTTTGCACCGAACTAATCGGCAGCTACCAGTGCGGCTTCCGGCCCGGCAAATCAACTATAGACCAAATTTTCACACTTCGACAAATCCTGGAAAAGACCAACGAGTTTCGAATCGATACACACCATCTTTTCATCGATTTCAAAGCCGCATACGACAGCATTCATCGTGAAGCATTGTTTGGGGCGATGGCCGAATTCGGGATCCCGGTAAAACTGATCCAGTTGTGTCGCGCCACGCTAAAAAACACGCGATGCACCGCGCAACTCGGTTCTAGGACCTCGGAACCATTCGAAACATGCACCGGATTTCGGCAAGGAGATGCGCTGTCATGTGACTTCTTCAACCTGGTGCTGGAGCAGATAGTGCGACGGGCAGGCGTCAACAGGGAAGGCACTATCTTTTACAAGTCCATCCAGCTGCTAGGATACGCGGATGATATCGACATCATCGCGTGTTCTCGCCGTGGCATTGTGGAAGCATTCACGGCGATTGAAGAACAGGCGAAACGAATTGGTCTTAAGATCAATGAGGACAAAACGAAATACATGCTGTCAAGCAAAAACCAATCCATCGCTCACCACCTGGGACAAAACATAACAATTGACAGCTACGATTTCGAGGTAGTTAAGGAGTTTGTCTACCTCGGGGCAAACGTAAATTCCACAAATGACACCACAGTGGAGATCCGGCGTAGAATCGCCCTTGGCAACCGCTGCTACTTCGGCTTGTCCAAAAAACTGGGGTCCAAACTCCTCACTCGAAAGACCAAAGTCATGCATTTACAAAACGCTCATTCTGCCAGTCTTGCTGTACGGAGCCGAAAGCTGGACGATAAGCAGGACAGCGGAGCTGATTTTGGGTTCTTTCGAAAGAAAAATTCTGCGCCGAATATTTGGTCCTGTCTGTGAGGAAGGTGAATGGAGAAGAAGATACAACCGCGAACTCTACGAGCTGTACCAAGATGTGGATATAGTCCGGAAGGCAAGGATCCGTCGACTACACTGGGTCGGCCACATCGAGCGCATGGACATCAACGCTCACGCTAAGAGGGTCTTCGACTCCGAGCCTCCTGGTTCGAGAAGAAGAGGAAGACCGTACCTCCGGTATAAAGACCAAGTAATCGCGGATGTAAGACATCTTGGTCTTGACAACTGGAAGCAGCGTGTCCGGGACAGTCAAGGATGGAAGGCAGCTATAGTTCAGGCTCAGATCCTCCATGGATCGCAGGCCTGATAAGTAAGTAAGTAAGTATATTCGCATTCTCACAGACAGTCAAGCAGCCTTAAAGTCGTTGGAGTCCTATGTGTACACATCAAAACCTAGTCTCGACTGTCGCAGATCTCTTAACGAGATGGCAGAACAGTTCAACATACAGCTTATCTGGGTACCGGGACACAGCGACATTACAGGTAATGAAAAAGCCGACACACTCGCCAAACAAGGAACGACGCTACAATCAATCGTGGCTTGTGAGGGAGTACCTCTCACACAGGGAGATGGACACAGGGACATACCTGCGTCATCACCAGGCAAATCTGGCCTCGGCTTGACAGTCAACCTACAAGGAGTATAAACTCCCTAAAAAGAACTGACATCCACAAAGTCATCGGTGTCATCACAGGACACTACCTCATTGGCAGTCACGCACAAAAACTAGGAATAGTTCCGAATGATTTCTGCAGAAGCTGTCAGGACGAGGAGGAGGTCGAATCCATTCACCACCAACTCTTTGCAATATCAGGAAACGTTACCTAGGCTCTTACTTCCGTAACGGTCTGACAGATGTTCAGAAAGTAGGGATACTTGATCTTCTTAACTTCTTAAGAAGCACAAAATGGTTCGACGAATAGGGGGGTAAGACCCCCTCGTAGCTGCACAACGGGCCTCCCTGGCCTATGTGCATTCTTCTCAATTCTGGCAAGGCTACGACCCTACCTACCTACCTACCTACCTACATCCACAATAATGCAAATGTACGTTCAGTGGAATTTGATCCTATTATTTGATCCAATCGTATCAAGACACGAAAAATCATTTTTCAGAAGGTAAAACTATACAGGACGCCGTGGCGCAGTGGTTAGTGTGTTGGACTCTGGCGCACGATGAGCGAGTTCGAATCCCGATAACACCGACGCCATCGAATGTTTATTTCGCGTCGTTCCTCCTCGGCGGGGTACTGGCAAAACCCCCCGTCGTATAACTTGCCTTGAAAAAGCTTCTCGACTCACGCCGTTCGAAATCGGCATTAAACTGTGGGTCCCTTTCACCTATGTGAAAAATAAATCACACACAACATGGGTGATTGAGAGAAGCTTGGCTCTGGTCCTTCATGGGCTGTAACGCCAAAAGAAGAAGAGTGATTGATTTAGACAGGGTGACGCACTGTCATGTGATTTCTTTAACATCATACTTGAAAAGGTCGTGCGGGACTCTGCGGCCAATACAAGAGGTACGATCTTCTTCAAGTCCACACAATTGCTTGCCTACACAGATGACATTGACGTTATTGGACGGACAAAGCGAGACGCCAGTGAGGTGTTCGCAAGCATTGAAGCAGAAGCGGCTAAATTGGGTCTAAGGGTAAATGGGGACAAGACCAAATACATATATGCTGTCATCCAAGAAAGACGCGCAACACCGACGTCTTGGTCAGAACGTCACCTTCGGCAGCTATATTTTTGTAGTAGTCAAGGACTTCGTCTACCTTGGCTCGATAGTGACAAGCAGCAACGACACCAGCGCTGAGATAAAATGCAGAATAACTCTTGCCAACCGCTGCTTCTTCGGGCTCAAGAGGCAATTGGGTATTAGAGCCCCCTCTCGAAAAACTAAGGTATCCCTCTACAAAACCTTAATCATCCCGGTCCTCCTCTACGGCGCTGAGGCTTAGAGTTAGAGTTAGAGAGGGTACGGGGGTGGGACAAAGTTGCCTGATCACTGCGGCCACGTGCGATGTCCTCCACCTACACTTCACTCAAAAATACTGAGTTCGTGATAAAACTTAGTATGCTTTTGAGTGAGCTATCAGCGATTTCTGCCTATTTGCCTAAGTGACGATGACGTGTACTGACAAGGCAGTTACAGTGGCACAGTATGTGCTCTTCTGTATCTTCGTCTTCATTACACATCTGCATCTTGTATAATGCCCATCGTTTTGAGGTGTTTGTTGACTGGGCAGTGTCCAGTAAGGAAACCTGTGATTAAGCGGATCTGACTCCTCGAAAGCATGAGGAGTTGTTTCGTTCTACTGAGAGATGTAGTTGGGAGGAACAACTTGGCTTGTCTGCTACCTTTCGTTTGTAACCAGTAGTGATCCGTCGTGTTCCTTTACCATTTGTTTATGCAGCATTTGGTGGTGCTGACGGGTATGCCGCAGAAAGGCTGTGGCATCATATATGGTGATGCAGAGCCTTTCCTTGCTAGTAGGTCCGCCTTTTCGTTGCCTGTATGGCCGCTGTGTCCAGGTATCCAAACGAGATGAACTGTGTTTGTGCTGGCCAGCTGGTGAAGTAGCTGTAGGCAGTCCCATACAAGTTTGGAGGTGATTTCAAAGCTCTTTAGGGCTAGAAGTGCAGCCTTGCTGTCAGAGAGAATTTCTGTTTATATTTTCTCTGAGGCAGAGTTCTATAGCAAATATCTCTGCTTGAAAAACGGAGTTATATCTGTCCATGCTGACGTAGATGCATGTGCCTGTAGTTGCTCCGTATACTCCAGCCCCAACGCCTTCGTTCGCCTTGGAGCCATCTGTGTACCACACGTAGGATCCATGATTGAAGGAGGGTCTATCCTGTTCCCAGTTTTGTCGGTTGGGGAATGTGACCTTGTAGTTTTGGCTGAAGTTGTATCTGGGGAGAAAGTGGTCTGTAAGAGACATCTTTAGGATTTCATGCCTGTTTATTTCGGTAAGGATATCAGGGTGAAAGAGCCTACGGTTAGAGTCATCCTCCACGATCAGTCAATGGGCGAAGACCATCTTTCTTCAGATGGAGATGAAGAGGTGGCAGGTCTGTGATGACCTCTAGTGCTGCTGTGGGGGTTGTTCTCATGGCCCCGGTGATACAGATGCAAGCTAGTCTTTGCAGTTTGTTGAGCTTGGCTTGCACTGATACTTGTTTTGTTTTGTGCCACCAGACGGGCGCAGCGCATGTGAGAATTGGTCTGGTGATTGCTGTATATAGCCTTCATCTTCTTCTTAGTGGGCGCTACAGTTCGGGGTGAACCTGGGCCGCAACCAACATGCCCCTCCATCTAGCACGATCTTTTGCTAGCCTTTTCCATTGCCGCACACCCAGTTGGCTGATCTCCCCTTCTACCTGTGTGCGCCTTCTTAAGGGCGGCCGTCCTCTGCTTCTTCGTCCCTCGGGGTTGGATTCAAAGAGTCACCGGGCTGGAGCTGTGGTGTCCATTCGCTCTACATGGCCCAGCGTTGAATCCGTAGACGCCTGACTAGGCTCATGTCGCTGTACAGCCCGTAAAGTTCGTGGTTGAATCTTTTCATCCACCCCATGTTTGCGTTTATAGGTCCGAAAATCACACGCAAAATCTTTCTCTCGAACCGACCAAGGGCCTCCTCATCCGCTTTTGACAGTGTCCATGCTTCTGCCCCGTATAACAGGATCGGGAAGATAAGGGTCTTATATAGAGTCAACTTTGTCGTTCGGGAGAGGGCTCTATTACTCAGTTGCCTCCTGAGCCCAAAGAAAAAGCGATTGGCAAGAGTGATTCTGCGTTTGATTTTGGAACTGATGTCGTTGTTCCAGGTCACTTCGAAGCCAAGGTAGACGAAGTCCTTGACTACCTCGAACTTACATCTGCCATTACAAACGTTCTGGCGAAGACGTCGGTGGTGAGCGTCCTTTTTTGATGACAGCATATATTTAGTTTTGCCCTCGTTTACCGCCAGACCAAGTTTCGCCGCCTGGAACTCAATGCTCGCAAACGCCTCATTGATATCTTGCTGTGATCTACCTATTATGTCAATATCGCCGGCGTATGCAAGGATTTGCGAGGAAACAGATTGTGCCTCTTGTATTGGCCAGTGATTTTTGCACAATCATTTCCAATATGATGTTGAAGAAGCCACACGACAGCGCATCGCTCTGCCTAAATCCTTTTTTGGCACCAAAACTATCGGTAAGGTGTTCACCGATTCGGATGAAGCTGCGAGCTTTCTCCAAAGTCATCCTGCATAGTCTGACGAGTTTAGCAGGTATGGCAAAGGTAGACATAGCGTTGTATAGCTCGTCTATAATTACGATATCGTATGCGGCTTTGAAGTCAACAAATAGGTGGTGAATGTCGACTTGAAATTCAATGGTTTTTTCCAGGATCTGCCGTAGTGTGAAGATTTGGTCGATGGTGGACTTCCCTGACCAGAATCCGCACTGATAAGGACCTGTCAGCTTTTTTACGAAAGGCTTCAGGCGTTCACATAAAACGGCAGAGAAGATTTTGTAGGCGATGTTAAGGAGACTTATTCCTCTATAGTTGGCGCAATCAGAGGGGTCTCCTTTCTTGTGGATCGGGCATACGATGCTGGGACTCCATTCCTCGGGCATGCTTTCCTCTAATCATATCTTACGGATGAGCTGGTGCATGCTCCCGACCAGGTCATCCACAGCTGCCTTAAAGAGCTCAGCAGACAGTCCGTCTGCGCCAGCAGCTTTATTCGACTTGAGCTTCGATATGGCAATCTTAACTTCGTCGAGGTCAGGGGGACAGAATTCTCTGTGGTCTCCGTCGATTAGAAATGGATCATTCTCCCTGACAGCGGTATATTGACTAACATCGCCGTTATACAGTCTGCAGAAGTGGTTTTTCCATATTCTCAGAATCGACTGCGTTTCTACTACTAGGTGGCCGTTCTCATCCCTGCAGGCTTCCGTTCTGGCTTTATAACCTTGGCATGTTCGCTTTATCTGTTGATAAAACTTTCGAACATCACGCCTGCAGTAACACCTCTCCAAATCCTCAATCGCGCGCTTCTCGTGCTCTTTCTTCTAAGAAGCTTATGTTCCTCCCTTCTTTTTAACTCGTAGAGCTCACGAGCTGCTCTTGTTCTTTTATGCAGCGAGGCCATATATGCATCCTGCTTCGCTGTATGAATCCTCCTGCACTCGTGATCGAACCAGCTGTTTCTTCGTGGTGGAGCCTTGAAACCCAAAACTTCGGATGCAGAGCTTTTCAGGGCTTGTTTGCGAAGGCTCCACTGCTGTTCTATTGATAGCGTGGATGATTGAGGTGTATTGGAGAGCTTAAGGGAGACGCTATCGGTAAAAGCACGAGCGGTTTCTGGCGTTAGTAGCTTTCCGACGCCATAACTTTGTATTCTTACTCTACTCCGTTGCGTTCGTGATATCCGTAAGCGCATCTTGGCTACAACGAGATAGTGGTCCGAGTCGATGTTAGCCCCTCGGAAAGTTCGAACATCAAGAATAGTGGAGGAGTGTCTGACGTCGATCGCGATGTGATCAATCTGGTTGGTAGTCGATTGATCCAAAGACCGCCAGGTGCCTTTGTGCATATCGAGGTGCGGGAAGCGCGTACTGACTAGAAGAAGATTTCGCCCCGTAGCAAGATCAATCAGCCTGTGTCCGTTATCGGATGTGGTGTCGTGTAGGCTATGTTTACCGATGACTCGCTCAAAGATGCTTTCCTTACCCAGCTTAGCATTGAAGTCTCCTAGTACAATTTTGATGTCATAGCTGAGACATTGGGCATACGTTCTGTCTAGAAGATCGTAGAACTCATCTTTGGCGGAGTCATCCTTGTCTTCCGTGGGGGCGTCGACGCAGATCAGGTTGATGTTAAAAAATTTAGCCTTGATACGGATTGTTATGAGGCGTTCGCTTACATGCCGAAAGCTTAGGACTTTTTGCCTCAGTCCACCTCGAACAATAAATCCGCATCCGAATAATGGTTGCCCTCTCTCCCTATAGCAGTCGCCGTAGTAAATATCGCAGTTTTCCATCCGCTTTATACCCGGTCCATTAACATTTGACGTACAGAGCCGAAGATCATTGTCCTTTTTCCGTTTTTTGCAAGGGTCGTCAACATTAATCCGGTCCGTTATATGCGAGGTTTGTGGTTTTTTTACGATTACGGCTTACTAGGCCGTAGCCCAACCGACTAATCCTGTTTTTTAGCGCAGGAGGCTCGCCATTCGCCCTTCCCCGTCTGCAATTTCCATAGGAGATCTCCCGATGGCACCGCGAGGAGGTGGGGATATGACTTACTAACAGTGCCGCAAGATGTTCGGCTGCGGTGGCTCTTCTCACTTTTTAGCAGGCCATTATCCGTCGGATAGATGCTACCCCTACGAGGCCTTTGTTAGTCTTTTGCCACCCACAAACAAAGACTAACGCTGATTAAATTTGGGATATGCATAACAGAGTTGAGAACTCACTCACCATGGAAAGAAGGCAACGACGCGAGTCATCCCGGACACCAAATCAATAAACAAATTGACAGATTAATTCGCTCAGGTCATTCCTTGCAATCGCCCATCTGCATTGCATTCCTAGGGTTTCTGACAAAACCCCCTGTAGTAAAATTGTCATGAAAAGCTTCTCGAAATTCGCCGTTCGGAACCGGCAATAAACTGTAGGTCCCTTTCACATATACCTACTTACTTTGATGGCGCTACAGTTCGGGGTGAACCAGGGCCTCAACCAACAAGCCTCTCCAGCCGACCCTATCTTTGGTCAGCCGCTTCCAGTGCCACACGCCCAGTTGGTTGAGTTCCCTTTCCATCTGTGCGCGCCACCTTAAATGCAGTCGTCTTCTGTTGCGTCGTCCCTCGGGGTTGGAGTCGGACACTCTTCGAGCCGGAGCGTTTATGTCCATTCGCTCTACATGGCCTAGCCATCTTAGACGATGGATCCGAAGACGTCTAACCAGGCCGATGTCGCTGTACAGCCCGTACAGTTCTTGGTTGAATCTCCTCTTCCACTCTCCGTTTACACAAACGGGACCAAAGATTGCACGCAGAATTTTCCTCTCGAAACGTCTAAGAGCCTCTTCATCCGCTTTTGATAGCGTCCAGGCCTCAGCGCCGTAGAGGAGGACCGGGATGATTAAGGTTTTGTAGAGGGAAACCTTGGGGGGCACGGGCTCGTACATACAGGGTAAAGTTGTTGATTGCTCTCAACCTGGCGAGATGCCAGCAACGATCCCTGTTTAAATGCCCGGGTCAAGTTGACATACGGCCTCCTCGCGGCGCCCTCTGGATAGCCTCTTCAACAACCGTTGGGAGGTGAACAAACGTATGCAGCGAAAAAAACCCCGACCAGAATGGCGGTTGTGCGGCGGGCTAACAATCCGCCCACGTAAAAAAACCCAAAGTTATGAATGAGCAAGATGCCTCGGATACACGGACGGATACTCGACGACGACAACGCACGAAAAAGGAACACGATTTGCGAGTATGCTCCTGGAATGTCAGGACCCTGTACACTCCCGGAGCTGCTCATAAACTAGAAGGAATCCTCATGCAGTACAAGGCGGATATTACTGCGGTCCAGGAAATACGCTGGATAGGAAACGGTATGATTAGAAAGAAAAATTGCGACATTTATTACAGCTGTCACAAAAGGTTGCACTTACTGGGATGCGGATTTGTCGTGGGAAAGCGGTTAAGGTCGAAGGTCATCGACTTTAAACCTATAAGTGATCGCCTGGCTGTGATCCGCATCAGAGGCAGATTTTATAACATCAGCCTTATATGTGCACACGCCCCTACCGACGAGGCTGAAGACCCTATCAAGGAGGACTTCTATGACCTCCTGGACAACGCCTACGGAGCTTGCCCGGAGTACGATGTAAAAATCGTGTTCGGGGACTTCAATGCCAAAATCGGAAAGGAAAACACCCTTGGCGGAGTGATCGGAAAGCACAGCCTCCACGATACAACAACAGATAACGGCTTCCGACTCGCTGACTTTGCGACAGCTCGTAATGCGGTGATAAGTAGCACAAGATTGTCTCGCAAGCGAATCCACACAGCAACCTGGCGATCTCCGGACGGTCGAACCGCCAACCAAATCGACCATGTGCTCATTGACGCAAGGCACGCGTCAAACATCCTGGATGTGCGAACATTCAGAGGGGCGAATGTCGACTCTGACCACTTCCTCGTAGCAGCAAGATTCAGAGCTCGACTGTCCAATGTCAGAAAGCTGCACCAGCCCATCAGGAGGAGGTTCGACATTGGGCGCCTGAGCACACCGGAGGTTGCCAGAGTCTACAGGGAGCAGCTGAGCGAAAGACTCTACGGTATGCCTACGTCGAGCACAAATGCCAATAATATGTGGCTGCATTGCCGCTCAGCCATTCAGGAAGTAGCCGAAACCACATTAGGATACCTACCACCCCCGACAAGAAACCCGTGGTATGATGGCGAGTGTGAGCAGAAAAAGGCAGCAACCGACGAGGCGTACCAAAATGCGCTGCAGAGGAAAACCAGGGCAGCGCGAGAAGAGTACCGAGCCAGAAGAAGGGAGGAGAAGAAACTACTGCGACAAAAGAAAAGAATCTTCGCAGCCTCCCAGCTCAAGGATATCGAGGAGTCTAGGGATAAACATAAAATACGAGCCTTTTACAAGAAAGCCAAAGGCCTTTGCAGGAGGCTTCAAAAAGGGCACCCTGGCACTTCGAAACTGCGAGGGTAATCTTGTCACCGACCCGCAGGGAATAGTGGATGTATTTAAGCAGCACTTTCAGCAGCTGCTTAACGAGCATGACCAAGAGAGAGTGGTAGGGACCGAGGAAATCCCAACTCCAGCCGCTGAAGTAGTCCTCCCATCCAGCATAGAAGAAGTCGGCACAGCTATTCAGAAGCTGAAGAACAACAAGGCCGCAGGCTCAGATGGCTTGCCATCAGAGCTCTTCAAGGCTGGCGGCGACGACTGGAATACCAGCTCTATATGCCCCATCCACAAAAAAGGCGATCCTACCTCTTGCAAGAACTATAGAGGTATATCCCTGCTCAATGTCGCATACAAGATCCTGTCCAGCGTATTGTGTGAACGTCTAAAACCATTTTGCACCGCACTAATCGGCAGCTACCAGTGCGGCTTCCGGCCCGGCAAATCAACTATAGACCAAATTTTCACACTTCGACAAATCCTGGAAAAGACCAACGAGTTTCGAATCGATACACACCATCTTTTCATCGATTTCAAAGCCGCATACGACAGCATTCATCGTGAAGCACTGTTTGGGGCGATGGCCGAATTCGGGATCCCGGTAAAACTGATCCAGTTGTGTCGCGCCACGCTAAAAAACACGCGATGCACCGTGCAACTCGGCTCTAGGACCTCGGAACCATTCGAAACATACACCGGATTTCGGCAAAGGGGATGCGCTGTCATGTGACTTCTTCAACCTGGTGCTGGAGCAGATAGTGCGACGGGTAGGCGTCAACAGGGAAGGCACTATCTTTTACATGTCCATCCAGCTGCTAGGATACGCGGATCGCGTGTTCTCGCCGTGGCATTGTGGAAGCATTCACGGCGATTGAAGAACAGGCGAAACGAGTTGGTCTTAAGATCAATGAGGATAAAACGAAATACATGCTGTCAAGTAAAAACCAATCCGTCGCTCACCACCTGGGACAAAGTATAACAATTGACAGCTGCAATTTCGAGGTAGTTAAGGAGTTTGTCTACCTCGGGGCAAACGTAAATTCCACAAATGACACCACAGTGGAGATCCGGCGTAGAATCGCCTTTGGCAACCGCTGCTACTTCGGCTTGTCCAAACAACTGGGGTCAAAACTCCTCACTCGAAAGACCAAAGTCATGCTTTACAAAACGCTCATTCTGCCAGTCTTGCTGTACGGAGCCGAAAGCTGGACGATAAGCAGGACAGCGGAGCTGATATTGGGTTCTTTCGAAAGAAAAATTCTGCGCCGGATATTTGGTCCTGTCTGTGTGGAAGGTGAATGGAGAAGAAGACACAACCGCGAACTCTACGAGCTGTACCAAGATGTGGATGTAGTCCGGCTCGGCCACATCGAGCGCATGGACATCAACGCTCCAGCTAAGAGGGTCTTCGACTCCGAGCCTCCTGGTTCGAGAAGAAGAGGAAGACCGAACCTCCGGTATAAAGACCAAGTAATCGCGGATGTAGGACATCTTGGTCTTGACAACTGGAAGCAGCGTGCCCGGGACCGTCAAGGATGGAAGGCAGCTATAGCTCAGGCTCAGATCCTCCATGGATCGCAGGCCTGATAAGTAAGTAAGTAAGAGGGAAACCTTAGTTTTTCGAGAGAGAGCTCTACTACTCAATTGCCTCCGGAGCCCGAAGAAGCAGAGATTGGCAAGAGTTATTCTGCGTTTCGTCTCAGCGCTGGTGTCGTTGCTGCTTGTCACTACCGAGCCAAGGTAGACGAAGTCCTTGACTACTTCAAAAATATAGCTGCCGAAGGTGACGTTCTGACCAAGACGTCGGTGTTGTGCGTCTTCCTTGGATGACAGCATATATTTGGTCTTGTCCCCATTTACCCTAAGGCCCACTTTCGCCGCTTCTGCTTCAATGCTTGTGAACGCCTCATTGACGTCTCGCTTTGTTCGTCCAATAACGTCAATGTCATCTGCGTAGGCAAGCAATTGTGTGGACTTGAAGTAGATCGTACCTCTTGTATTGACCGCAGAGTCCCGCACGACCTTTTCAAGTATGATGTTACGGAAATCACATGACAGTGCGTCGCCCTGTCTAAAACCTTTATTAACATCAAAGGGGTCGGTTAGTTCACCTCCGACCTTAATAGAGCAGCGAGAGTTCCCCACAGTCATCCTGCATAGTCTGACGAGTTTGGCAGGAATGTTAAAACCATATCTTGCAGATGGGTTGGTGCATGTTCCTAACCAGCTCATCGCCAGCTGCTTTAAACAGCTCCGCGGGGAGTCCGTCTGCTCCAGCAGCTTTATAAGACTTAAGTTTCGATATCGCTATCTTAACATCGTCTAGGTCTTCGTCCATTGTGAATGGTTCGCTCTGCCTGACGACGGCATTTTGACTATCATCGCCGTTATACAGTCTGCAGAAGTGGTCCTTCCACAATCTCAGCATCGACTGTGACCCCACTACTAGTTGTCCGTGCTCATCCCTGCAGGCTTCTGCTCTGGCTTTATAGCCTTGGCATGTTCGTTTTACTTTCTGGAAAATTTTCGAACGTCGTTCCTGCAGTAACATCTCTCCATCTCCTCGATCTCGCGCTTCTCGTGCTCCTTCTTTTTCCTTCTCAGAAGCGCATGCTCCTCTCTCCTTTTCTGTTCATGGAGCTCACGGGCAGCTCTCGTCCGTCGATGCAATGTGGCCATGTATGCATTCTGTTTCTCTACATGGGCCTGTCCGCACTCATCATTCAACCAGGGGTTTCTCGACGGTGGTGGCTCGAAACCGAGTACATCTGAGGCGGCCTCTCTAATGCCATTCTGACAACGATTCTATTGCTGTTCTATGGTTTCTGCAGATCGCAGATTGCAGGTCCTGGCGGTCTCCTGCGATTGCAGCTTTTCGACGTTAAATTTTGGTGTTCTTACGCGACTCCGTTGGTTCCGAGAAATTCGCATCCGTACCTTGGCTGTAACAAGGTAATGATCCGAGTCGATGTTGGCTCCTCGAAAGGTTCGAACTTCTAGGATGCTGGAGGAGTGCTGCCGTCGATCGCAATATGATCAATTTGGTTGGTTGTCGATTGATCGAAAGACCGCCAGGTCCCCTTATGGATGTTGAGGTGTGGGAATCGTGTACTTGCTACTATCAGGTTATGTCCCGCCATAAAGTCCACTAGCCTTAGTCCGTTTTCTGAAGTGGTGCTGTGTAGGCTGTGCTTTCCAATGACTCGTTCGAAGATAGCTTCCTTACCCAGCTTCGCATTAAAATCTCCTAGAACGATTTTGGTGTCATAGCTGGGACATTGCGCATACGTTCTGCCTAGGAGATCATAGAAGTCGTCTTTATGTCGGTCATTTTTCTCCTCTGTGGGGGCTTGGACACATAGTAAGCTCATACTGCCGAGATTGGCCTTGATGCGGATAGTTATGAGGCGTTCGCTTACATACTGGAAGCTTAAGACTTTTTTCCTGAGTCTGCCTCGAACAACAAATCCGCATCCGAATAAGCGTTGTTTATATTCTCTGTAGCAGTTTCCGTAGTACATATCACAGTTTTTCCTCCGCTTTTTGCCTGGCCCATCCCATCGCACTTGCCTTATAGCAGTCCAAAGAGTTGATCAGTTGTTCGGCTGCAACCGAAATTCGTTTCCTTTTTGACGTTTGCGGGGGTCGTCAACATGTAATCCGTCCGTATCCGAGGCTATTTTTGTTTTAAGCGATAGGGATGTTAGCCCTAAGCGCAACCCCCAACCTGGAGGGCCAGGTTCCTCTTTCCCCAGGAACAAGGGGTCGGGTCGCTGCACACATTGGTTTACTACCTGGCGGGTGCCAGTATAGCTATCCAGGGGAGGCCACGCGGAGGCTGTGTGTCAACTTGGATTGAGCAGGGACAGAGATCGAAGCTGGCGTTTGCCAAGTTAAACGCGATCAACTTCTTTGCTCTGTTTGTTCGCTCCTTTCTCCCCTCCCTTTCACATATGGGAAAATTAAATCACACACAACATGAGTGATTGAGAGATGCTCGGCTCAGGTTCTTCATGGACTGTAACACCAACATACAGACATACATCTTAGATATCTGACGAAATCAACGTTACCCAGGTTAAGAGAAACGAAGGAAAAAATCTCCGCAATACTGAATTCCATTCCCACCTGGCAACATAATTTATCCAAACCTAAGCAATATGATAAACAGGCAATTAGCTAATACACATATCCATTTCAATAATGGTCAATAAGAATGTGTTAACTGCCTCGTGTCTTGTAGCAGTCTGTCGTCCATTTTTTACTCCAACCAGCTAATTTAAAATGCCTCTAAAACCATTAAGCCATTCGCATTATTAATATTATTTGGCTAATTTGCCCATCGGCACGTCAAACATAAAATGAAATTCATTGACACCAACTGAGTGTTATTTGACATTCTATTGTATCTACATATTATCTTTAGATACTTTTTACCCAAAGCACAAAATAAATTAAGAGTAAACACTTGCCAGCGGTAATGTGCTCGAAAATCAATAAATGTCCAAGGAGTTTGAATAAGTTTTAATTGTCGTTTGAGCAATAAAAATATTTCCAGAATCATTAAAATCTTGTGTTCGTACAAGATAAGCATACTCTTGTGCTATCGTTAAGTATAGGTCAACAACGAATCCTCGAATTCTCAAGCATTCTTCTTTTAAGTGGTGTTACGCCACCGCTTATTCTAGCTATAGGAGGCGATTGGCGATGTGATTTACAACTCCGCGAGGTCCCTGGAGATTTTTCCGACCACATAAAACAAACAGACGTGAGAAAATCACCATTGCCGTTGGAATCATCCTGTTCCAGCTGCTCGTACTAAAACATCCGATCTTTCAACAACGAAAACACAACTTTAAGGCGAATTAAGTTGATTTTTATACATTTTTAATTATGGCATTTCTAATTGAGCCAGTCGCATTCGTAAAACAACATTGTTGCCGAGTGATAGGCTTACAGCAGATAAAAACGGAAAAATCTGTTACAAGTGTTTGCAATAAAATTTATTTTAACAATCCTTACGCTCAATTTGGCTTGGGGGCGAGAAAAGATTTCTGGCCCAAATGGTTCCATCGGTTGGTTGGCTCTAGATCGTATGCGATGAGTTCGACGAGGACCAGGGACGATGATGAGCTTTTATGTCATTTTCACATTGTCGACTTAAGCGATCGTAAATTTTAAAAATAGAATAATTTTACAACGCATATGATGACAGAAGACGGTGTTTGGAGTGAGAAATGCCTATGAGTGCTTATAAAGTCGGTAACGCTTATGATCTGTTATTTATGAAGATTTTAATCGCATGTCTGGTACATTGTAAGGTTTGGTGATTTATCGCCAGGAGCAGGTGAGGAGGGCAGTTTTTACACAGAATAAAAAGTTATAGTTTGGTTTAAGCCTTCTATAGGGAACGGGAAAAATTTAATAAGCGTTCAATTGCGAATAATTAGTACAAAGATTATGCATATAAGCCACCAAAGTCAAGAGAAACAAGAACTATAAAACCTGGAGCAGGCGCATTAAAAAACATTAAATCTAAGCAGACATACCAACTGATCAACTGATACTCTGAAACCTAATAAAGCGTAATATATAGGGGTGGAACATCATTAACTAGTTTCGCCACCCTGACTTGCTTTAGTGGCGTTATAGCCCATGAATTCTCACAGACAGTCAAGCAGCCTTAAAGTCGTTGGAGTCCTATGTGTACACATCAAAATCTAGTCTCCACAGTCGCCGATCTCTAAACGAGATGGCAGAACAGTTCAACATACAGCTTATCTGGGTACCGGGAAACAGCGACATTACAGGTAATGAAAAAGCCGACACACTCGCCAAACAAGGAACGACGCTACAATCAATCAAGCGGTAAGGGAGTACCTCTTACAACCATTAAACATAATTTGACCAATCTCGCCAGGGCCGAGACGAACCTGAGATGGACACAGGGACATACCTGCGTCATCACCAGGCAAATCTGGCCTCGGCTTGACAGCCAACGCACAAGGAGTATAATTTCCCTAAAAAGAATTGACATCTACAAGGTCATTGGTGTCATCACAGGACACTGCCTCATTGGCAGTCACGCACAAAAACTAGGAATAGTTCCGAATGACTTCTGCAGAAGCTGTCAGGACGAGGAAGAGGTCGAATCCATTCAACACCTTCTTTGTGCCTGTCCAGCTTTTTGCAACATCAGGAAACGTTACCTAGCCTCTTACTTCCTAAACGGTCTGACAAATGTTCAGAAAGTATAGATACTTGATCTTCTTAACTTCTTAAGAAGCATAAAATTGTTCCGCGAATAGGGGGGTAAGACCCCCTCGTAGCTGCACAACGGGCCTCCCTGGCCTATGCGCATTCTTCTCAATTCTGGGAAGGCTACAAACCTACCTACCTACCTAGCCCATGAAGGGCCAGACCCAAGCTTATTTCAATCATCGATGTTGTGGGTGATTTATTTTTCACACAGGTGAAAGGTACTTCCAGTTTAATGTCTATTCCGAACGGAGCGCGTGAGTCGAGAAGCTTTTTTAAGGCAAGTATACTAGAGGGGGTTTTGCCAGTACCCAGCTGAGGAGGGACGCGGCGAAATAAACATACGATGGCGTTGGTATTATCGGGATCTGAATTTGCTCCTAACCACGGAGTTGCGCCACCATTCTTCTTCTTCTTCTTAACGGGCGCTACAGTTCGCGGTGAACCTGGGCCTCAATAAACATGCCCCTCCAACAAGCACGATCTTTCGCTAGCCTTTCCCATTGGCGCACACCCAGTTGGCTGAGGTCCCCTTCCACCTGTGGGCGCCATCTTAAGTGCGGCCGTCCTCTGCTTCTTCGTCCCTCGGGGTTGGATTCAAAGACTCTCCGGGCTGGAGCTGTGGTGTCCATTCGCTCTACATGGCCCAGCCATCTTAGGCGTTGAATCCGTAGACGCCTGACTAGGCTCATGTCGCTGTACAGCCTGTAAAGTTCGTGGTTGAATCTTCTCCTCCATCCCCCGTCTGCGTTTGTAGGCCCAAAAATCGCCCGCAAAATCTTTCTCTCGAACCGACCAAGGGCCTCCTCATCCGCTTTTGATAGTGTCCATGCCTCTGCGCCGTACAACAGGACCGGGATAAGGGTCTTATATAGAGTCAACTTTGTCGTTCGGGAGAGGGCTCTATTACTCAATTGCCTCCTGAGCCCAAAGAAACAGCGATTGGCAAGAGTTATTCTGCGTTTGATTTCGGAACTGATGTCGTTGTTCCAGGTCACTGCGGAGCCAAGATAGACGAAGTCCTTAACTACCTCGAACTTATACCTGCCAATACAAACGTTCTGGCCAAGACGTCGGTGGTGAGCGTCCTTTTTTGATGACAGCATATATTTAGTTTTGCCCTCGCCAGACCAACTTTCGCCGTCACGAACTCAATACTCGCAAACGCCTCATTGACATCTCGCTGTGATCTATCTATTATGTCAATATCGTCGGCGTATGCAAGGAGTTGTGAGGATTTGAAACAGATTGTGCATCTTGTATTGGCCAGTGATTTTTGCAGAATCATTGTCAATATGATGTTGAAGAAATCATACGACAGCGCTTCGCCCTGCCTAAATGCTTTTTTGACATCAAAACTATGGGTAAGGTGTTCACCGATTCGAATGGAGCACCGAGCATTCTCCAAAGTCATCCTGCATAGTCTGACGAGTTTAGCAGGTATGTCAGAGGTAGACATAGCGTTGTGTAGCTCGTCTCTAATTACGCTGTCGTATGCGGCTTTGATGTCGAAAATTAGTGGTGAGTATCGACCTGGAATTCATTGGTTTTTTCAAGGATCTTCCGTATTGTGAAGATTTGATCAATGGTGGACTTCCCTGGCCCGTAGCCAAACTTACAACGACCTATCAGCTTATTTACGAATGGCTTCAGGCGTTCACATAAAACGGCAGAGAAGATTTTGTAGGCGATGTTAAGGAGATTTATTCCTCAGGGGACATGCTTTCCTCTGACCATATCTTACAGATGAACTGGTGCATGCTCCTAACCAGGTCATGCCCAGCTACCTTGAAGAGCTCAGCAGACAGTCCTTCTGCGCCAGAAGCTTTATTCGACTTGAGCTTCGATATGGCAATCTTAACTTCGTTGAGGTCAGGGGGATGGAAAACTCTGCGGTCTTCCTCGATTATAAATGGATCATTCTGCCTGACAGCGGTATATTGACTAACTTCACCGTTATACAGTATGCAGAAGTGCTTTTTCCATATTCTCAGCATCGACTGCGATTCTACTACTAGGTGTGCGTTCTCATCCCTGCAGGCTTCCGTTCTGGCTTTATAACCTTGGCATGTTCGCTTTATCTGTTGATAAAACTTTCGAACGTCACGCCTGCAGTAACACCTCTCCAAATCCTCAATCGCGCGCTTCTCGTGCTCTTTCTTCTTAGTCCTGAGAAGTTTATGCTCTTCCCTTCTTTCTTTTCTTTTATCCAGCGAGGCCTTATATGCATCTTGCTTCGCTGTGTGAATCCTCCTGCACTCGTCATCGAACCAGGTGTTTCTTCGTGGTGGAGTCTTGAAGCCCAAAACTTCGGATGCAGAGCTTTTCAGGGCTTGTTTGCAAATGCTCCACTGCTGTTCTATTGATAGCGTGGGGGATTGAGGTGTATTGGAGAGCTCAAGGGAGACGCGATCGGTAAAGGCACCAGCGGTTTCTGGCGATAGTAACTTTCCGACGTCATAACTTTGTATTCTTACTTTAGTCCACTGCGTTCGTGATATCCGTAGGCGCATCTTGGCTACTACAAGATAGTGGTCCGAGTCGATGTTAGCCCCTCGGAAAGTTCGAACATCCAGAATAGTGGAGGAGTGTCTGACGTCGATCGCGATGTGATCAATCTGGTTAGTAGTCGATTGATCAAAAGACCGCCAGGTGCCTTTGTGCATATCGAGGTGCGGGAAGCGCGTACTGGCTAGAAGGAGATTTTGCCCCGTAGCTAGATCAATCAGCCCGTGTCCGTTATCGGATGTGGTGTCGTGTAGGCTATGTTTGCCGATGACTCGTTCAAAGATGCTTTCCTTACCCAGCTTAGCGTTGAAGTCCCCTAGTACAATTTTGATGACATAGCTGGGACATTGGGCATACGTTCTGTCTAGGAGATCGTAGAACTGATCGGAGTCATCCTTGTTTTCCGTGGGGCGTGGACGCAGATCAGGGTGATGTCAAAAAATTTAGTCTTGATCCGGATTGTTACTCATAACAATCGAACGCCTCAGCGTTCGCCCACATGCCGAAAACTGAGGACTGTTTGCCTTAGTCCCCTCTCCCCCTATAGCAGTGGCCGTAGTAAATATCGCAGTTTTTCATCCGCTTTATACCCGGTCCATTCCATCTCATTTCCTAGATGGCGGTTATGTCCGAGTTGATGGTTTTTTTATGGTTACGGCTTACTAGGCCGTAGCCCAACCGACTAATCCAGTTTTTTTTTTTTTTTGGTGCAGGAGGTTCGCCATTCACCCGTTTCCCGTCTGCAATTTCCATAGGAAATCTCCAGATGGCACCGCGAGAAGGTGGGGATAGGACTTACTAACAGTGCCGCAAGATTTTCGACTGCGGTGGCTCTTCTCGCTTTTTAGCAAGCCAGCATCCGTCGAATAGCTGCTACCCCTACGAGGCCTTTGTTAGTCCTTTGCCATCATTAGCATCAATAATAAGTCCTAGCCGCTTTGACATACTGTCGACAAGTATATACATATGTCAAACGGTTTCCGAGTGTTTTTTTTTTTTTTTTTTTTGAAGCTCGGCCCACAAACCTTCAATGAGGTTGATGTCGGGTGAATGTCAGTTCGTTTTGAAGCAGTGTGTCATGGGTCGTTGTTTTATTGAAAGATATAAAATGTATTTCAATGGAAGTGTAACCATACAATTGTCTAATAATCCAGGTAACCTTTTAAGATATAAGGAACGTTAACCAACCCTATGGACTTGCCAACGAAACGTAAATCTGTGATCGCACTTTAGTTGGCAAAAAACCAATTACTTTGGCGATAGTTCCTGGCATATGAACGGTAATCGTATCTTCGTCTACCGGAATATATGTAAAACGAAATTGGGATACCGATAACGTAAACAACAAAGACAGTGGTGGACGTCGAACAACAGCAACATCAGCTTAGAATGTTAGGAAGGCAAAGTGGAGCGCAGTCTACGCTGCAGGGGAAACGCAATGGCAAAAAAGCTAGGTGTGTCTTTCCTAAGAATGCAATGCATTCTACGGAATAAGCTGAAAAAGTTTAAAATGTTACTCAGAGAGCAATGCGGCTCAAAAGAAGAAGGGGTTCAAGCACCGGCTTGTTTGTGAAGACTTGAAAAATCGTAAAGAAAAATCTAAAGAGAAGGTGCCTGACCGCCGTGCTATGAATTTGGGTCGATTGAGGGCATTTTATCGTTAAAAAACAGCTTCTGTGATAGTTTGGACTGGAGTAACCGATATTTAACGCATCAGGATGTTGAGTTGGAAGATTGTGTCAAAGCATGGCCAGGCATGCATTTCATTTCCAAAAATAAAATCCAGTCTTCTTCAGTATTTTTAAGGTTAAAAGCATTTTTCTATGTCACGATTCAATTGATGTTGAAATTATTGATTCAAATCTTCTGCTCTCGAAATGGAAGTCTGGCTTTACACGAAATTATGGCTGTGAATCTGCTGTTATAAAAGTAACAACTGACCTGCGCGTGGCTTTGGACTCTCATGGCGCTGCCCTATTAATCCTCTTAGACTTTTCCAATGCCTTTGACTCTATTAACCATACCATCTTGTTGACTAAATTAAAAGATAATTTTGGCTATGGAAATCCTGCAATCAAATTATTGACTGGATATCTGCTAAACAGACCATTAATTGTTGAAACATCTGCTGGTATGTCTGATACGTATCTCTTCAATCGTGGTGTTCCTCAAGGACCTGTATTGGGGACCTTATTATTTACGTTATTTATCAATGACTTGCCTCAGATGGTGTCCAATTGTAAAGCACATACAATGGTGGCTTGGTGGCCACAATAGGTGGATGGCAGTTCGGCAGCTTACCAGGCCACCTTAGGTGGTAGGCAGCTCCACAGCTTATCAGGCCACCATAGGTGGATGGCAGCTCGGCAGCCTATCAGGCCACCATAGATGGCAGGCATCTCTACAGCTCAACAGGCCACCTTAGGTGGCCGGCAGCACTTTATATTACCAGGCTGCTATAGGTGGCCGGCAACTCCACAGCTCACCAGGCCACCATAGGTGGATGGCAGCTCGGCAGCGTCTGCTGATGATGTTTGTGTTTATATGTCACGTAGCAAATATTCTTTGTCAATAAGTGTTTCAATGTTAAATGGTCAGAGCAAAATAAACTGAGTCTGAACACACAAAAAACACTTGCTACGATATGCTCTAATGCAGAAATTAATTTCAGCAATCTTCCACCAATTACTTTAAATGGTGACAATATAGTTTATGTTAGCAAATTGAAGTACCTTGGTTTTATTATAAACTCGTGTCTCTCTTGTTAAGTGCTATTGCAGAATCTGTAAAAGACGTAATAATAAACACAGAATACTAGGAATGGAATTAGATCAATAGCGAAATATGAAAATCCTGTTGTATGTGTATGTTGGCGTTATAGTCCATGAAGACCTCGACATACACAAATCCGCTGGTCCAGATGGTATTGCCCCAATAGCTCTGAAGAGGTGTTCTTCTACGCTGGCAAAACCACTGCGTAAGCTTTTTCACCTTTCCTACACCTCTGGGCTCTTTCCGAGTAGGTGGAAAACAGCATTTGTCTAGCCTAAACCCAAAAAAGGCGAATCATCTTCTCCCTCCAACTACCGACCGATTGCACTAACGTCCCTTCTTTCCAAGGTCATGGAAACGCTGATTAACCGTCAGCTTATGAAATATCTTGAATCACGGAAACTCCTCAATGACCGCCAATACGGTTTCCGCAGCAACAGATCCACTGGTGATTTGAAGGCATATCTCGCTGAAAAGTGGAATCACTCGCTTCACCAAGCAGGTGAAAGCAAAATTGTTGCACTGGATATTTCGAAAGCATTTGACAGGGTTTGGCATGAAGCCCTTTTGTCGAAAATGCGTGCTTTTGGGATCGATGAGTCTCTCTTTCAACGGATTAGAAGCCTTTCGAATCGTTCAATTCAAGTTGTTTTGGACGGATTCAAGTCTGATACTCACTTTGTAAATGATCTCTTGTCTGTTACTGCTAATCCAATTCACTCCTTCGCTGACGACAGTACCCTCAGCTTCTCATATTCGTTCACCGGTTTACGACCCTGCACTTCGGTTGTAGATAATGAGCGGCAGCGTATGTTAAGCTCATTAAATTCCGATATCGACAGCGTCATCCAATGGGGTAAAAACAATAGAGTGGAACTTAGTGCTTCCAAAACACAGTGCTGTCTCTTGTCGTTAAAGCGTATAAATAACCCGCAGCCATTATCCATGAATGGTATTTGCATCTCAGAAACTGAAAAGCTTTCCATCCTGGGTATGGGTGTTGCTCACAATCATATCGATCATATATTCAGTGTCGCCAAGAATGCTGCGAAATGCCTAGGATTCTTATACAGATGCAAGAAATATTTCTCACCCTTAGATCTGGCTACAATCTATAAGGCGTTCATTCGCCCCAAATTAGAGTTTAACGCTCATGTCTGCTCCGGTGCTTCCAAGACCTCACTGCACCTACTAGACAGAATACAAAAACGAGCCATAAAACTGATAAGTGACTCCAGCATTACCAAACATTCGTTTCGCTGGAACACCGCAGGAATGTTACCTGCCTCTCCCTGTTTTATCGTTACTACCACCAAAAATGCATTGATGAAATAGCCAGTTGCATTCCGCCCCTTCAACATTTCTCCCGCAATACACGTCTCTCTAGGAATGCTCACCAATATACTCTGAAGCCCGCTTTCGGATGAACTGTCAAATATAGAGAATCTTTCATTAACCGAACCACACGAATCTGGAACTCCCTGCCGGATTCGGTTTTCCCCCCTCAATGCAACATGCAAGCATTTAATATCAATGTCCATCGGCATCTCTCTATTCCTCTTCCTCTCTACCTTCTGCCCGCACTGTGTCGCCGACATAATAAGGTTATTAGACCTTGAGTGCGAGCAGATTTACAAAAAAAAAAAAAAAAAGGACCAAAGCCGAGCTTCTCTCAATCACCCATGTTGTGTGTGATTTTATTTTCCCATAGGTGAAAGGGACCTACAGTTTATTGCCAGTTCCGAACGGCGAAATTCGAGAAGCTTTTCTTGACAATTATACTACAGGGAGTAGCATCGTGAAAAACACGTTCGATGACATGGCTGTTGTAGTCGAGATTCAATCCCGTGTCATCGGCGTCAAGTTCATAAAATTGTACTTAAGAATGTCCATTGTATCTCAAGGATTTGATTAACTTTGCTCAATCGCGTAGAGGGATATGTTTGATTTTATCTCGCTTTATGCACACAGTTGCAGAGCGGTCCTTTCTTGTCTCAGCGGTACGGCTATGGAATAGCCTACCAGCCGCATTGCAGAGAACAACTTCATCAACCACATTCCAGAAGAATCTACTCTTACATATGACAGCTCAATAGAAATGAATAATCAATTGTATATAAACCAATGTTTACTTTTATATTGTTTTTTCTTTCTTCTTCTTTTGGTGGCGTTACAGCCCATGAAGGACCAGAGCCAAGCTTCTCTTCAATCACCCACGGTGTGTGTGATTTCTTTTTCCCACAGCTGAAAGGGACCTACAGTTTTAATGCCGATTCCGAACGACGTGAGTCGAGAAACTTGTTCCAGGCAATTTATACTACGGGGGGTTTTGCCAGTACCCCGCCGAGGAGGAACGCCGCGAAATAAACATTCGATGGCGTTGGTGTTATCGGGATCCGAACTCGCTTATCGTGCGCCAGAGTCCAACACACTAACCACGGCGAAACGACGCCCTCACTTTTATATTGTTAGTCCGCTTAAATATTTCATGAGTCATTGTATGTTTTTTCTGTTTAACTTTATTTTTGTTATTTACATAAGAAGTAATATCTTGTAGTGTTTTTGTAAAAACAAAAAATGAAATGAAATTAATGAAAAAAAGAAAAATACTTTGAGTATAGACTCGTTTTCATGGCGCTTAGTTGAAGACGTATTTTTAGAATGTTGGAGTAGTTATGCTGGTCCATGCTATGCTCAATAAACTCCGTTTTACCACCCCTTCGCAAATATACACTCCCCATCATGACATCACCATCACTATTTTTCCCGATCCCTTGAAGATTAGATTCTCTCTCGTTATTGCCAGACACGTTCAACTTGCTTTCGTCATTAAAATAATGATGTTCCAAAGTATAGAATGCGAATGCGACTTTGTTTTCTTTGGAAATGAATGACATGCAACGTGCAGCTTTGTCGTTAAAATTGTTCTTACTTACTTATCAGGCCTGCGATCCATGGAGGATCTGAGCCTGAGCTATTGCTGCCTTCCATCCTTGACGGTCCCGGGCACGCTGCTTCCAGTTGTCAAGACCAAGATGTCTTACATCCGCAATTACTTGGTCTTTATACCGGATGTTCGGACTTCCTCTTCTTCTCGAACCAGGAGGCTCGGAGTCGAAAACCCTCTTAGCTGGAGCGTCGATGTCCATGCGCTCGATGTGGCCGAGCCAGTGTAGTCGACGGATCCTTGCCTTCCGGACTACATCCACATCTTGGTACAGCTCGTAGAGTTCGCGTTGTGTCTTCTTCTCCATTCACCTTCCTCACAGACAGGACCAAATATTTGGCGCAGAATTTTTCTTTCGAAAGAACCCAAAACCAGCTCCGCTGTCCTGCTTATCGTCCAGCTTTCGGCTCCGTACAGCAAGACTGGCAGAATGAGCGTCTTGTAAAGCATGACTTTGGTCTTTCGAGTGAGGAGTTTTGACCCCAGTTGTTTGGACAAGCCGAAGTAGCAGCGGTTGCCAAGGGTGATTCTATGCCGAATCTCCACTGTGGTGTCATTTGTGGAATTTACGTTTGCCCCGAGGTAGACAAACTCCTTAACTACCTCGAAATTGTAGCTGTCAGTTGTTATGTTTTGTCCCAGGTGGTGAGCGACGGATTGGTTCTTGCTTGACAGCATGTATTTCGTTTTGTCCTCATTGATCTTACGACCAACTCGTTTCGCCTGTTCTTCAATCGCCGGGAATGCTTCCACAATGCCACGGCGAGAACACGCGATGATGTCGATATCATCCGCGTATCCTAGCAGCTGGATGGACTTGTAGAAGATAGTGCCTTCCCTGTTGACGCCTGCCTGCCTGTCGCACTATCTGCTCCAGCACCAGGTTGAAGAAGTCACATGACAGCGCATCTCCTTGCCGAAATCCGGTGCATGTTTCGAATAGTTCCGAGGTCCTAGAACCGAGTTGCACGGTGCATCGCGTGTTTTTAGCGTGGCGCGACACAACTGGATCAGTTTTACCGGGATCCCGAATTCGGCCATCGCCCCAAACAGTTCTTCACGATGAATACTGTCGTATGCGGCTTTGAAATCGATGAAAAGATGGTGTGTATCGATTCGAAACTCGTTGGTCTTTTCCAGGATTTGTCGAAGTGTGAAAATTTGGTCTATAGTTGATTTGCCGGGCCGGAAGCCGCACTGGTAGCTGCCGATTAGTGCCGTGCAAAATGGTTTTAGACGTTCACACAATACGCTGGACAGGATCTTGTATGCGACATTGAGCAGGGATAAACCTCTATAGTTCTTGTAAGAGGTAGGATCGCCTTTTTTGTGGATGGGCCATATAGAGCTGGTATTCCAGTCGTCGGGCATGCTTTCATCTTCCCAAATTCTGCAGATGATCTGGTGCATGCTCCCTACCAGAACATCGCCGCGCCGCCAGCCTTGAAGAGCTCTGATGGCAAGCCATCTGAGCCTGCGGCCTTGTTGTTCTTCAGCTTCTGAATAGCTGTGCCGACTTCTTCGATGCTGGGTGGGAGGACTACTTCAGCGGCTGGTCATGCTCGTTAAGCAACTGCTGGAAGTGCTGCTTTAATACATCCACTATTCCCTGCGGGTCGGTGACAAGATTACCTTCGCAGTTTCGAAGAGCCAGGGTGCCCTTTTTGAAGCCTCCTGCAAGGCCTTTGGCTTTCTTGTAAATGGCTCGTATTTTATGTTTATCCCTAGACTCCTCGATATCCTTGAGCTGGTAGGCTGCGAACATTCTTTTCTTTTGTCGCAGTAGTTTTTTCTCCTCCCTTCTTCTGGCTCGGTACTCTTCTTGCGCTGCCCTGGTTTTCTTCTGGTACGCCTCGTCGGTTGCTGCCTTTTTCTGCTCACACTCGCCATCATACCACGGGTTTCTTGTCGGGGGTGGTAGGTATCCTAAGGTGGTTTCGGCTACTTCCTGAATGGCTGAGCGGCAATGCAGCCACATATTATTGGCATTTGTGTTCGACGTAGGCATACCGTAGAGTCTTTCGCTCAGCTGCACCCTGTAGACTCTGACCCTGGTGTGCTCAGGCGCCCAAGGTCGAACCTCGCTCTGGTGGGCTGGTGCAGCTTTCTGACACTGGACAGTCGAGCTCTGAATCATGCTGCTACGAGAAAGAGACATTTGCCCCTCTGAATTTTCGCACATGCAGGATGTTTGACGAGTGCCTTGCGTCAATGAGCACATGGTCGATTTGGTTGGCGGTTCGACCGTCCGGAGATCGCCAGGTTGCTGTGTGGATTCGCTTGCGAGGGGGTCTTGTGCTACTTAACCCCGCATTACGAGCTGTCGCAAAGTCAGCGAGTCGGAAGCCGTTATCTGTTGTTGTAACGTGGAGGCTGTGCTCTCCGATCACTCCGCCAAGGGTGTTTTCCTTACCGATTTTGGCGTTGAAGTCCCCGAGCACGATTTTTACATCGTACTCCGGACAAGCTCCGTAGGCGTTGTCCAGGAGGTCATAGAAGTCCTCCTTGATATGGTCTTCAGCCTCGTCGGTAGGGGCGTGTGCACATATAAGGCTAATGTTATAAAATCTGCCTCTGATGCGGAGCACAGCCAGGCGATCAGTTATAGGTTTAAAGTCGATGACCTTCGACCTTAACCGCTTTCCCACGACAAATCCGCATCCCAGTAAGTGCAACCTTTTGTGACAGCTGTAATAAATGTCGCAATTTTTCTTCCTCATCATACCGTTTCCTATCCAGCGTATTTCCTGGACCGCAGTAATATCCGCCTTGTACTGCGTGAGGATTCCTTCTAGTTTATGAGCAGCTCCGGTGGTGTACAGGGTTCTGACATTCCAGGAGCATACTCGCAAATCGTGTTCCTTTTTCGTGCGTTGTCGTCGTCGAGTATCCGTCCGTGTATCCGAGGCATCTTGCTCTTTCATAAGTTTAGGTTTTTTTGCGTAGACAGATTGTTGGCCCGCCGCACAACCGCCATTCTGGTCGGGGTTTTTTTCGCTGTATACGTTTGTTCACCTCCCAACGGTTGTTGAAGAGGCTATCCAGAGGGCGCCGCGAGGAGACCGTATGTCAACTTGACCCGGGCATTTAAACAGGGATCGTTGCTGGCATCTCGCCAGGTTGAGAGCAATCGACAACTATACCCTGTATGTCCGAGCCCATGCCCTCTGTTAAAATTGTTCACTTTTTTAAAAAGTAGCTTCGAACATCTATGCGGTCAATAATTTTAATAGCATATTGGGTTTTACTTGATTTTCTCGACAATACTCGTATGCCCCTCGTTTAGACCCGACACAACTTTTTTTAAACCTACCTTTCTAATTTTCTAATCAGCAATCATTTCTCCCGATACATTTTGCCATTGCAAACTATCTTTAAGATACGCTTTGAGTCTTCTAAGGAAGCTTCGGATTTGTTTGTCCTTTATGATTTTTTGTTTTTTTTTTTTTAATCTTCATGCTTCTGCTTGTTGCCTTGG
This sequence comes from Eumerus sabulonum, assembly GCA_951905685.1. NCBI lineage: Eukaryota > Metazoa > Arthropoda > Insecta > Diptera > Syrphidae > Eumerus > Eumerus sabulonum. The sequence goes on from OX645060.1 coordinate 181,962,789, forward strand.
CCAGAGAATTCAACAAAATTAACGTACATATATTATAACACAACGTTTATGCTTGTACAGATCATTTTGCGTCCCATTACCTCTTACCATATTCGGGGAAGTCTATGCATAAATTCTAACTACGAAGCAGGAGGATTCACACAGCCAAGCAGGATGCATATAAGGTCTCGCTGCATAAAAGAACAAGAGCAGCTCGTGAGCTCTACGAGTTAAGAAGAAGGGAAGAGCATAAGCTTCTCAGGAGAAAGAAGAAAGATCACGAGAAGCGCGCGATTGAGGATTTGGAGAGGTGTTACTGCAGGCGTGACGTTCGAAAGTTTTATCAACAGATAAAGCGAATATGCCAAGGTTATAAAGCCAGAACGGAAGCCTGCAGGAATGAGAACCGACACCTGAGAATATGAAAAAACCACTTCTGCAGACTGTATAACAGCGATGTTAGTCAATATATCGCTGTCAGGCAGAATGATTCATTTCCAATCGACGAAGACCGCAGAGAACTCCGTCCCCCTGACCTCGACGAAATTAAGATTGCCATATCGAAACTCAAGTCGAATAAAGCTGCTGGCGCAGACGGACTGTCTGCTGTGCTCTTCAAGGCAGCTGGGGATGACCTGGTTGGGAGCATGTACCAGCTCATCTGTAAGATATGGTCAGAGGAAAGCATGCCCGAGGAATGTAGTCTCAGCATCGTATGCCCGATCCACAAGAAAGGAGACCCCACTGATTGCGCCAGCTACAGAGGAATAAGCCTCCTTAACATCTCCTACGAAATTTTCCCTGCCGTTTGGTGTGAACACCAGAAGCCTTTTGTAAATAAACTGATAGGTCCTTATCAGTGCGGATTCAGGCCAGGGAAGTCCACCATCGACCAAATCTTAACACTACGGCAGATCCTGAAAAAAACCAATGAATTTCAAGTCGACACTCACCACCTATTTGTCGACTTCAAAGCCGAGACGTGCTATACGACGCTATGTTGCTATGTTTGACATACCCGCTAAGCTCGTCAGACTATGCAGGATGACTTTGGAGAAAGCTCGCTGCTTCATCCGAATTGGTGAATGCCTTACAGAAAGTTTTGGTGTCAAAAAAATAATTTAGGCAGAGCGATACGCTGTCGTGTGGTTTCTTCAACATCATATTGGAAATGATTGTGCAAAAATCACTGGCCAATACAAGAGGCACAATCTATTTCAAATCCTCCCAACTCCTTGCATACGCCGGCGAGGCGGCGAAACTTGGTCTGGCGGTAAACGAGGGCAAAACTAAATATATGTATGCTGTGATCAGAAAAGGACGCTCACCACCGACGTCTTGGCCAGAACGTTTGTAATGGCAAATGTAAGTTCGAGGTAGTTAAGGACTTCGTCTACCTTGGCTCCGCAGTGACCTGGAACAACGACATCATTTCCGAAATCAAACGCAGAATCACTCTTGCCAATCGTTGTTTCTTTGGGCTCAAGGGGCAATTGAGTAATAGAGCCCTCTCCCGAATGACAAAGTGGACTCTATATCATCCCGGTCCTGTTGTACGGCGCAGAAGCATGGACACTATCAAAAGCGGATGAGGAGGCCTTTAGTCGGTTCGAGAGAAAGATTTTGCGCATGATTTTCGGGCCTATACACGCAGAAGGGGGATGGAGAGAAAGATTCAACCACGAACCTTACGGGCTGTACAGCGACATGAGCCTAATCAGGCGTCTACGGTATCAACGCCTAAGATGGCTGGGCCATGTAGAGCGAATGGACACCACCGCTACAGCTCGGAGAGTCTTTGAATCCAACCCCGAGGGACGAAGAAGCAGAGGACGGCCGCACTAAAGATGACGCACACAGGTGGAAGGGGACCTCAGTCAACTGGGTGTGCGGCAATGGAAAAGGCTAGCAAAAGATCGTGCTAGATTGAGGGGCATGTTATTTGAGGCCCTGGTTCACCACGAACTGTAGCGCCCGTTAAGAAGAAGATGATTTTCTAAAATTCAGAATTAATAAAAACATTCATAAATGAATTCGGTTATGAGGTCTTTGTGCGAATCATTTTGTGAGGGTGTGTTCAACAAATGCACTTGACACTGACACGTTTGTGCTATCAATTCGTTCTACATGTCCTGCTAAATATATGTATTCGTCCTAATATTATTTCCCGGCCAAAGCCCTGATTTTGTATTCCGTAGTTATCCCCATTAACCAGAACGGACAGTGAACTAACTGATACATTCTAAAAAGTTATTTGCGGAGATATGTGTTAGTCTAACCCTCTTATATTCAGATTATCCAACTTTTATTACTTTTTTGCTCCCTGAATCATTTTTACTAGTTTCTAAATAATAATGTGAAACCTTATGTGTTAAATAAATGTCTGTTGCTCTTTTACGGGCTTCCTTCATGATACAATTAGCAAATCGAGAAGTTTGTTACCAATATGCCATTCGAATTACTCGAGAACTTTTGACATACATCATTCTGTATTCCCAAGTAGATACCAGTAGATACAGGTGGAACTGTAACCTATTTTTATCTGATCCAATAGGAAATAGTTTCAGTCACTTAGAATAAGAACCACTTTTTGCTTAGCATCATGCGAGTTCGTTCAGTAGTCTGGATTAGAAATAAGATGTTCAGCAACCTTGAGTTAAAATAACTACTTCTTCTTTGGTGGCGTTACAGCCCATGAAGGACGAGAGCTAAGGTTCTCATCAATCACCCATGTTGTTTAAGGGAGCCACAGTTTAATGACGATTCCGAACGGCCGGCGGTATGAGTCGAGAACGGGCCAACAATCGAGTTTTTTTTTCAAATTTTGCGTTTGAAAATTTTAATGTTTTATGTCAGGAACACGCTCAGGCACTAAAGACACACTACGTTCTTCAGTTGTACTTTCATAGACGAGGTTGGCTAACTATCATAGATACATACATAGGTAGCCACTTAAGTCTTGATATACATATGACAATACTCAGAACATTTGGCATACGAATGATATTTGCGTGCAATCTGAAATATTTGAAACATTCATCTTGTGCAAATATCAGGGCGCCGTGGCGCAGTGGTTAGTGTGTTGGACTCCGACGCACGATGAGCGAGTTCGGATCTCGATATCACCAACGCCATCGAATGTTTATTTCGCGGCGTTCTCCTCGACAGGGTACTGGCAGAACCCCCCGTAGTATACTTGCCTTGAAAAAGCTTCTCGACTCACGCCGTTCATTCTCTGCGTATGCAATATTAACACAAAAAAGTGCATGAACGAATTACTGAGAATTATAACCAACGCGAAATTTGGTCGGCTCTCGTCCTATCTGGGGCAAGCCACCCCTGAGAGTAGTGAACGAACATCTACGAACAACCATTCAGGTTGTGTGTTAACATTATAAGGGTATATAGACTCTTGAACCTGCTATTTCTGCAACCTGCGAACTCTGCGAATTTCGCGATAAGTCTTAGGCATGGCTCTTCATAAGATTCACTGACTCTGAACTGAAGCTTAAAGATCACTAGGCTCATCTTAAGTTCCCAGAACGCGTCAATTTTACCAAAGCTGCAAGATTTTTTATGCTTTATTAACTACCGTAGATAAAATTTAAGTTGCCCGGGGAATGGAGTCTCAGCATTGTTTGCCCGATCCACAAAAAAGGAGACCTCTTTGACTGCGTCAACTACAGAGGAATAAGTCTCCTTAATGTCGCATACAAGATCTGCACTGCTGTTTTGTGTGAACGCCTAAAGCTGATCGTAAATAAGCTGATAGGTCCTTATCAGTGTGGCTTCAGGCCAGGGAACCCCACCATCGACCAAATCTTCACACTACGGCAGATCATGGAAAAAAACAATGAATTTCAAGTCGACTTCAAGGCCGCATACGACAGCGTAATTAAAGACGTGCTATGTAACGACATGTTTACTTTTGACATTCCTGCTAAGCTCGTCAGACTTTGCAGGATGATTCTAGAGAAAGCTCGCTGTTCTATCCGAATCGGTGCAGAACTGACCGATAGTTTCGAAGTCAAAAAGGGATCTAGACAGGGCGATGCGCTGTCGTGTGATTTTTTTACCATCATATTAGAAATGATTTTGCAAAAACCACAGACCAATACAAGAGGCATAATCTGTTCCAAATCCTCGCAACTCCTTGTATACGCCGACGACATTGACATAATAGGTAGATCACAGCGAGATGTCAATGAGGCTTTCGGAGCCGAAAGCTGGACGATAAGCAGGACAGCGGATCTGATTTTGGGTTCTTTCGAAAGAAAAATTCTGCGCCGGATATCTGGTCCTGTCTATGAGGAAGGTGAATGGAAAAGAAGACATAACCGCGAACTCTACGAGCTGTACAAAGATGTGGATGTAGTCCGGAAGGCAAAGATCCGTCGACTACACTGGCTCGGCAACATCGAGCGCATGGACATCAACGCTCAAGCTAAGAGGGTCTTCGACTCCGAGCCTCTTGGTTCGAGAAGAAGAGGAAGACCGAATCTCTGGTATGAAGACCAAGTAATCGCTGATGTAAGACATCTTGGTCTTGATAACTAGAAGCACCGGGCACACTGACCGTCAAGGATAGAAGGCAGCATATAGCTCAGGCTCAGGTCCTCCATGGATCGCTGTCGGCTCCGCAGTGACCTGGATCAACGACACCAGTTTTGAAATCAAGCGCAGAATTACCCTTACCAACCGCTGCTTCTTTGGGCCAAGAGGCAATTGAGTAGTAGAGCCCTCTTTCGTTCGACCAAGTTGACTTTATATAAGACCTTAATTATCCCGGTCCTGCTATAGGGCGCAGAAACATGGACTTTATCTAAAGCGGATGAAGAAGTCCTTGGTCGTTTCGAGGAGTCTGCGTGCGATTTTCGTTCCTATAAACACAGATGGGGGTTGGAGGAGAAAATTCAATCACGACTTGTACAGGATATACTGCTATATGAGTCTATTCAGGTGTCTACGGATCCAACGCGTAAGATGGCTAGGCCATGTAGAGTGAATGGACACCACAACTCCAGCCCGGAGAGTCTTTGAATCCAACCCCGAGGGACGAAAAAATAGAGGACGTCCGCACTTAAAGTGGCGCGCACAGGTGGAAAGGGTTCTCAACCAACTGGGCGTGCGGCACTGGAAAAGGCTAGCGAAAGATCGTACTAGGTGTAGAGGCATGTTGGTTGTTGCACAGGTTCACCCCGAACTGTAGCGCCCGCCAAGTGAGTAAATAAGTAAGATTTAAGTTACGTGGCACAGTTTGATTTTTAATACAAACACGTGTTACTAGGAAATATCAAAAGAGGTTTAGTATAAGCTCCCAGTTTGCAGCGCTGAATGCACTTTTTTACGTTTAAAGTTATAATGACTTCGTGTTCCTTTTAACATCCGCTCCATACCCTCGTCAATGTTGGAGTTGCACTTCGTAGAGTATCTATTGCTAAACGAGATTTCTATGCGTGTCAATATTGCTTAACTGAAAGTCCCAAAATACAGCCTTGTAGGTGGTACCCACATTAGAAGAAGTCTTTTTAAAAGCAGATGGTAATTGACATTCTATACAGGGTTAGCTTAAATGTAGCAAGCGATATGGTATAACTTGTAGTCTTGTTGTAAATTACAATATTTACTGTTTATGAACAAATTAATTGTTTTCTGTTTGATAATTTCAGGTAAATGAAGCATTTGAAGTACTGAAGAGACGAACAACAACAAATCCCAACCAAAGGCTACCAAAAGTAGAGATTTTAAGAAATGCCATCGAATATATAGAAAGTCTGGAAGACTTGTTGCAGGTAAGAGAAAATGAAAAGAAAAAATGAACGCCAGCAGTTTTTATTATTACAATATTTTTGTTAAAGGAATCATCGCCACCTCGCTCGATAGACAGTCTCTCAGAGAGTATAAGTGGAAAATCGTGCCAACAGGACTACTTGGTAAGTCGGATTTCGATACTCATCAACACAAAAGTTCGACCCTAGTTTATTTAAGAAGGCCTTCCTTTTGGTTACATTCTATGCAACTTGCTCGTACGAATTTTGCTCATCTTTCTACAGTCCTTAAACTGATATTGGATAAATTAGACAGGCAGTCGTTTGTTACACAGATATTTTATTAAGCGCTTCCTATTTTTCAATTTAAATAAAACAAAGGGTATGTGAGACATCATCGACATTTTATACTCGTTGGAAAGGCTATTGTGTATATGTCGATCGCGGTAGCATAAGATATATTTTAACCGATTATGTGACCTACTGCGGAAATCTCTCAGAGAATTAAAAAATCACGGGATTCGTTCGTACTTAGAAAGCCTAACCGCTGACGAGGAATCAAATTACTCCCTTTGGAAAGCTATTAAGGCCATTAAAACGCCTAAACTGCAGGCACCACCAATGAGGAAAAGTCACAATGAATGGGCGAAAGGCCATGAAGAAAAGGCTGAAGTTTTTGCTAAACATCTTGCTGAAACCTTCAAGCCATTCAAAGGATAACCGCTACCTAACAATAGCAATACTCTGGAAATGACCGGCGAATACAGAATGACGCAAGCCATGTTTTCGGAACCGGAAAATATCATAAAATGTCTCAAGTCAAGTAAAGCACCAGGCTACGACTTAATTACAGAAGATCGCCTTAAAAATTTGTCGAAAAAAGCTCCGCTCAAATTTTTATATCTTGTTAACGTAGAGCTTATGTTGAAACATAAACATATACCGAAGTTATTATGGTTCTAAAGCCCGGAAAGCCACCGACGGATAAAAAATCATACCGGTCAATATCACTGTTGCCGACAATTTCGAAAGTGTTCGAAAGAATTATAATTAACCGCAAAGCGTCTTTTGCCGGATCATCAGTTTGGTTTCAGAACCACGCATGCCACTCTAGACCAAGTGCATCGAATAACAGATGTCGTCAAAAAAGGACTCTAACATAAGCTAATATGTTCGACGTCTCCCAAGCCTTTGACAAAGTGTGGCACGAAGTTTTGGGATATAAATTGAGACAAGTTTTCCTCGAACAATTATCGAACGTTCTCGGAAACTGCTTGTTTGCTAGACTCTTTCGTGTTAAACACTGATTCGACGTCTCCCAAGCCTTTGACAAAGTTTGGCACGAAGTTTTGGGATATAAACTGAGACAAGTTTTCCCCGAACAATTATTGAACGTTCTCGGAAACTGCTTGTCTGCTAGACTCTTTCGTGTTAAACACTGGAGCGAACACGCAAATTTTAGACCAATTATGGCTGGCGTTCCGCAGGGAAGTGTACTTGTACCGCTACTTTACCTGCTGTATACTAGAGACACACCACAAAGGGATCGCACTGTGCTGGCCACATTCGCCGATGATACTGCACGTACACGTACATTTTAGTTATAGAAAAGTAAGTGCACTACCTCTCTTTGTAAATGACGATCGGAATCCATTAGCATACGGGTCAAAATACTTATGTAGGCATGACTCTCGACGCGAAAGTCAAGTGGAAAGCGCATGTAAAGAAAAAAAAAAAAAAACGTGAAGAGCTTGAATTGGAATATGTATAGGCTACTAGGACAACATTCCCCGCTTAGTACTGGAAACAAGCTGCTTCTCTACAAGCAGTGCTAGTGAGTCTAATCTAGCCATGTCGGCTCTTATGGTGTCTTTTGAAGAATTTCACCAACTTTCGCAAAAAAAAAAAAAACAACTCTTATGGACAGCGGCGACGTTTTCGGCAGACCTTGCGTCTCGTCCACCTGAGGGTGTTGGTTTATCGATTACTGAACCGGTAGGGGCGAACGTAAAATGGGTGAAGCGCGTGAAACGTAGCCCAAACAGGACATCCAAACAGGCGGCACTGTTAGTAAGTCCTATCCCCACCTCCTCGTGGTGTCATCTGGAGATTTCCTATGGAAATTGCAGACGGGGAAAGGCTACGGCCTAGTAAGCCCTAAGCGTGGAAAAACCACAAACTCCGAAATAACCACAAGCCTCGGATATAACGGACCGGATTTATGTTGACGACCCTTGAAAAAAACGAAAAAAGGACAATGATCTTCGGCTTTGTACGTGGAATGTTAGGTCCCTAAATAGGCCACGTGTAGCCGAACAACTTGCGGACGCCCTAGACCGCTATAAAGCGGTCAAAACCGCCATCCAGGAAATGAGATGGAATGGACCGGGCATAAAGCGGGTGAAAAACTGCGATTTTTACTACGGCGACTGCCATAGGGGGAGAGGGCAACGATTGTTCGGATGCGGATTTATTGTTCGAGGTGGACTAAGGCAAAAAGTCATAAGCATTCGGCATGTGAGCGAACGCCTCATTACAATCCGTATCAAAGCTACGTTTTTTAACATCAACCTGATCTGCGTCGACGCCCCCACGGAAGACAAGGATGATTCTGCAAAGATGAGTTCTACGATCTCCTAGAAAGACCGTATGCCCGATTTCCCAGCTATGACATCAAAATTGTACTAGGAGACTTCAATGCTAAGCTGGGTAAGGAAAGCATCTTTGAACGAGTCATCGGCAAACATAGCCTACACGACACCACATCCGATAATGGACACAGGCTGATTAATCTTGCTACGGGGAGAAATCTCCTTCTAGCCAGTACGCGCTTCCCGCACCTCGATATGCACAAAGGCACCTGGCGGTCTTTTGATCAATCGACTATCAACCAGATTAATCACATCGCGATCTACGTCAGACACTACTTCACTATTCTTGATGTCCGAACTTTACGGGGGGCTAACATCGACTCGGACCACTATCTTGTAGTAGCCAAGATGCGCTTACAGATATCACGGACGCAGCGGAGTAGAGTAAGTTATGACATCGGAAATCTACTATCGCCAAAAACCGCTCATGCTTTTACCGATCGCGAGTCCCTTAAGCTCTCCAATACACCTCAATCCTCCACGCTATCAATTGAACTGCAGTGGAGCCTTTGCAAATAAGCCCTGAAAAGCTCTGCATCCGAAGTTTTGGGTTTCAAGGCTCCACCACGAAGAAACACCTGGTTCGATGACTTGTGCAGGAGGATTCACATAGCGAAGCAGGATGCATATAAGGCCTCGCTGGATAAAAGAGCAAGAGCAGTTCGTGAGCTTTACGAGTTAAAAAGAAGGGAAGAGCATAAGCTTCTCAGGAGAAAGAAGAAAGAGCACGAGAAGCGCGCGATTGAGGATTTGGAGAGGTGTTACTGCAGGCGTGACGTTCGAAAGTTTTATCAACAGATAAAGCGAACATAAAGCCAGAACGGAAGCCTGCAGGGATGAGAACTGACACCTGGTAGTAGAATCGCCGTCGATGCTGAGAATATGGAAAAACCATAAAATGGAATGATCCATTTCTAACCAACGAAGACCGCAGAGAATTCCCTGACCTCGACGAAGTTTAGATTGCCATATCGAAGCTCAAGTCGAATAAAGCTGCTGGCGCAGACAGACTGTCTGCTGAGCTCTTCAAGGTAGCTGGAAATGACCTGATTAGACATTCTGACAACGACTCCATTGCTGTGCTATGGTTTCCGCAGATTGCATCGGGACTTGAAAGAACTTGAAGGAGACTTGATCGGCAAAGGTCCTGGCGGTCTCCTGCGATTGCAGCTTCCCGACGTTAAATTTTGGTGTTCTTACTCGACTCCGTTGATTCCGAGAAATTCGCATAAGTACCTTGGCTGCAACAAGGTAATGATCCGGGTCGATGCTGGCTCCTCGAAAGGTTTGGACATCTAGGATGCTGGAGGAGTATCTGCCGTCGATCGCAATATGATCAATTTGGTTGGTTGTCGATTGATCGAAAGACCGCCAGGTCCCCTTATGGATGTTGTGGTGTGGGAATCGTGTACTTGCTACTACCAGAATATGTCCCGCCATAAAGTCCACTAGCCTTAGTCCGTTTTCTGATGTGGTGTTGTGTAGGCTGTGCTTTCCAATGACCCGTTCAAAGATTGCTTCCTCACCCAGCTTCGCATTGAAATCCTAGAACGATTTTGGTGTCATAGCTGGGACACTGCGCATACGTTCTGCCTAGGAGATCATGGAAGTCGTCCTTATGTCGGTCATCTTTCTCCTATGTGGGGGCGTGGACACATAATAAGCTTATATTGCCGAGATTGATCTTGATGCGGATAGTTATAAGGCGTTCGCTTATATGCTGGAAACTTATGACTTTTTGTCGGAGCCTTGCTCGAATAACGAATCCGCACCTGAATAAACGCTGTTTGTTCTCCTTGTAGCAGTTCGCGTAGTAGATTGCGCAGTTTTTCATCCGTCTTTTGCCTGGTCCATCCCATCGCACTTCTTGGAGTGCGGTTATATCTGCTTTATAGCAGTTGAGGGTTTGCTCCAATTGATCGCCTGCACCCGGTCTGTTGAGGGACCTAACATTCCAGGTGCAGACTCTCAAGTCCGTTAGTCGTTTGCAGGGGTCGTCAGCATTGTATCCGTCCGTATCCGGGGCTTGTTGTTGTTTCGGAACAAGTAGGTTTTTACGTGATAGGGATGTTACCCCTAAGCACAACCCCCAACCTGGAGGGCCAGGTTCGTCTTTGCCCAGGAACAAGGGGTTGGGTCGCTGCACACATTGGTTCACTACCTGGCGGGTGCCAGGGTAGCTATCCAGGGGGGCCACGCGGAGGCTGTGTGTCAACTTGGATTGAGCAGGAATAGAGATCGAAGCTGGCGTTTGCCATGTTAAACGCGATCAACTTCTTTGCTCTGTTTGCTCGCTCCCTCCCCCCTCCCCCCAAAAAAAAATATAGCCTTTCAAAACCGCAGAATTTTTTATATGACCTATTGTTACCGAACGTCATTCCACCCCGTACACCTCGTTGCTTTTTTTTTTAACGAAAATCCCTGCTGTGTCTTGACAAAATTTCAAATCCGTATTTTATGGTTTGTGTACGTTTTATCGGGATGAATGACCGGCAGATAATTGTTTGCATAATCCAATATTCTCCTTAAGTAGGAAAGTGTAAAAAGATCATCTCGTTGACTAAAATGTCGCCTGAGATGCGTTACAAATAAAATGTAAATAGCACAATGCATTCTCATTATGATGTGAAATGGGAAAAACGTCACAATAGATACATTGATTTATTTAGACGATCTATTTGAACGACACAAGAAGTAAAAGCATTTTTCTTCCTTTATTGCTTAGAGGAACGAATGCCTCTAGATCTGTCCCCTTAAGTTTTCCTTCCATCTACTCAAGGTGGAGGAACTAAAAGAAGAAAAAAAAACTGTCTTCTCACTCGATTTAGGAATGGGCGTTATGTATTTCGAAGCTGAACTGTGGCCATGGCTACTGATTTAAAGTTCAAATCCTATTCGATGACACGCAATAAATTCTTAAAGAAACGGATACGTTTTAAAATTGTGCATAACTTGAGATGAATGGAATTTAATTTCTACCTGTTTCAAGTCCATAAAATATGGCATTCATATGTATAGGAAATTCATTCCCAGGAATTGAGAGACTGTCAAGATTAAAATAATTTTTGAGATATTTTGAAAATTTTATATTTTTTGCATCTAAAATAGCTCGACTTACGAGTATAACCACATGCAGCACATGTACGTGCATACGTCAGTCTAGCTTCTAGCTAGCTATCCACAGACATGCAATTCATTTTTGTTGTCATGTTCTTCATAGTAATTTGTCTTCATGTTGTCTCGGTGAAACAACGTACATAGGGGTCCAAGAGATGCGAGTATTTCGCGCATTGGGAACCTAAAACAAGGCCAAAATCGTGACGAATTGTGCATTTTCACCTTTCCCTTTTCCCATCGATACGAAGAGGAAGAAACAGTATTACGGAATACACGCGCCCTAATAATGCCCTTCTGTTGCACCTCGGTCTGTGTTTCCAAATGCAGGCATCCAAAAATAGCTCAACACATCTCGAATTGAGGTTATAAATTAGACCATTTACATCATTTTTCATTAATTCACGGATTTTTTTGTAAATTTGATTCGAATACGTATGAGTGAGATGTCAGCGTGACAGTAAATCGTCGACGTCGTTACGGACGTCTAGTTTGTTGAATTCGACTTCGGATGTGTACGTCGTTGTATTTCAAAATATCGAATGTTCGACGCGTCCGCCTTAGCCAGACGGGAGGGAATACATATGTATATGGCCTCGTTAGTTGGGATGAATTGGTAAATGTAATTCTAAGGAAGAATTTTTATTTGGTTCGAATAGAGAACAGTAGTTTTGTGTATTTATCTCTAAATTTCGTTTTGTATTATTCGGGAGTATCTTGTTTTTTCTTTTAATACTAATTGATGTTGAAAAACAGGGAACATCCATTCGATACATTGTTCATGTTGGTTGTTTTCTATTTTTCTGTTCGTCGTGTGACGATCATTTTTCCGTGAGCCGTGAGTTTGATTAATGTCTAGAGGGAAATTCGTCATTGGACATGAAGCTTTTCGAATATGTTTTAAATAGATTACAAAATGCTTGGGTGAATCTTGGCACCACTAGTGGGAGTGGAGTAGTTTTCTATTTGTTTTTCTTCATCTCTCTTGTCGATGTTTATTGTATGCGTGGAATGTTATTTATTTCTTCCTTTTTTTTCTTAAATAAATTAGCGACACTTAAGTTGAGATGATCTTGTTTGTTGATAATATTTCAACGAATTGTCTCGGTCTAAACGTTTCTGTCAGTACTATAGGAAAATTTATTCAATCTAAAGGTGAATGATACGAATGGGTTTCTATAAATTACAACTAGGAAGGGGTTGCTTAATGCTAATTGACTCTAGGAACGTCACAAATAGAATCCTGTTTCATATCTGCATGACACACTTTTTTGGGTAGATGTCGTTCAAGTCCCACATCAAGCTTTCCAATAAATCCTCTGACCATGTAATCAATAATAACAATTACTCTTATCATCGAGTCGAACTAAATACGGGGATCCTTTTCCTGTAAAAAATATTTCTAGCATTACCTACATATATTTCTAATAAGCTCACTGGAAGCTTCACCTTACCAAGACGGGTTCTGTCAATTTGTCTTTGAAAGTATTGGATTTGCTGGGATTCGATAACTTACTTACTTATGTGGCGCTACAGTCCGTGGCGAACCTGGGCCTCAATCAACAAGCGTCTCCAGCTGGCACGGTCTTTGGCCAGCTGTTTCCAGCGCCGCACGCCCAGCTGGTTAAGGTCCCCTCCCAGCAGCGTGCGCCACTGTTGATGCAACCGTCCTCTGCCGCGCCTTCCTTCCGGGGTGGATTCGAAAACTCTTCGGGTCGGAACTGTATTTTCCATTCACTCTACATGGCCTAGCCACCTTAGACGCTGTATCCGTAGACGTCGTACCAGGCCGATGTCGCTGTACATCCCGTATAGTTCTTCGTTATATCTTCTCCTCCATACACCGTTTGAACAAACGGGACCGTAGATAGTGAGCAGAATTTTCCTCTCGAAACGATCTAGGGCATCTTCATCCGCTTTGGTTCAACCTCTGCGCCGTAAAGGTGGAATGGGATGATTAAGGTCTTATATAGTGTCACCTTAGTTTTCCGAGAGAGGGCTCTACTTCTCAATTGCCTCTTGAGCCCAAAGAAACAGCGGTTGGCAAGAGTGATTCTGCGTTTTATCTCAGCGCTGGTGTTGTTGTTGCTGATCATCAGTGAGCCAAGGTAGACGAATTCCTTGACCACTTTAAAGTTATATCCGCCCATGGTGACGTTCCGACCAAAACGTCGGTGTTGTCCGTCTCTTTTAGATGAAAGCAGATATTTGGTTTTACCCTCATTAACCTTGAGACCCATCTTAGCCGCCTCTACCTCAATGCTTACAAAGGCCTCATTGACGACTCGCTGTGTCCGTCCAATCACGTCAATGTCGTCGGCGTACGCAAGCAATTGCGTAGACTTGAAATAAATCGTACTTTTTGTGTTGGCCAGTGACTCTCGCACGATCTTTTCAAGCACGATGTTGAAAAAGTTGCATGACACCGCGTCACCTTGCCTAAATCCTTTTTTTAACATCAAAGGTCTCGGTTTGCTCATAACCAACCTTAATGGAGCATCGAGAATTCTCCATTGCCATCCTGCACAGTCGGACGAGCTTGGCAGGGATGCTAAAACTTGGCATGGCTTTGTATAGTTCATCCCTATACACACTGTCATATGCAGCCTTGAAATCGACGAAGAGGTTGTGAGCCGTAGCGTAAATATTTGGTCTGTTGTGAATTTACTTGGTCTGAAACCACACTGGTAAGAGCCGATCAGGTTATCCACAAACGTTTTCAGGCGTTCACACAATACGGCAGAAACCCAGGCCTCTGAGGCAGAGTCTCTGACGGCGCTCTGGCAATGCGCCCATTCCTGCTCTATTGTTAGTGCTGCTGTGGGCGGGTTTTGAGAGAGCAGTCTCTTACGATTGTAGCTTTCCGACGTCAAAATTAAGTAGTCCTACTCGACTCCTAAGCATTTTTGATATCCTCATTCGCACCTTGGCTACAACAAGGTAGTGGTCCGAGTCGATGTTGGCCCCTCGGAAGGTTCGTACGTCGAGAATACAGGAGAAGTGTCTGGCGTCGATCGCAATATGATCAATCTGGTTGGTGGTCGATTGATCAAAAGACCGCCAGGTACCCTTGTGGATGTTGAGATGGGGGAATCGCGTGCTTGCTACAAGGAGGTTACATCCCGCTAGGAAATCAATTAGCCTTAGTCCGTTGTCGGATGTGGTGTTATGGAGGCTATGCTTTCCTATGATCGACTCAAATATGTCCTCTTTGCCCAGTTTTCCAATAAAATCTCCTAGGACTATTTTTGTGTCGTAGCTGGGGCATTGGGCATATGTTCTGTCTAGGAGATCGTAGAATTCTTTCTTCTTGAGGGTTCGATAAACCAAAGCTATAAACACTCTTGTGCATGTACATGTATTGGACACAGTAGACAAATCAATCAAAGAAATGAGATAGCAATACAGTCACAATCGCGCACTAACAGGGCATATACAACAGTACAAATTTGCATGCGATTTTAAAAGTATGTTTTTTGTTTGTTTAACATATTTAACATATGTATTGCAAAAGTGCATACAATTTTTATTTGATTTGCTAAATCAATATATGCCATTTACTCTCTAATGATTATTTCGACTAAATACCGGCCATACGGAGACATAGACCAGTGATTTGACGTATTCCCATAAAAAAATGTTCTAAAAGCCGGCCCGAGGGCGCTGTGGCGCAGTGGTTAGGTGGCGCAGTGTTGTACTCTGACGCACGATGAGCGAGTTCGGATCCCGATAACCCCAACGCCATCGAATGTTTATTTCGCGGCGCCCCTCCTCGGCGGGGTACTGACGAAACCCTCCGTAGCATACTTGCCATGAAAAAACTTCTCGACTGACGCCGCGTCGTTCGGAATCGGAGTCGACTGTAGGTCCCTTTCACCTGTGTAAAAAAAAATCACACACAACATGGGTGATTGAGAGAAGCTTGGCTATAGTCCTTCATGGGCTGTAACGTCACCAAAGCAACCAAAGCCGGCCCATTCCCTGATCCAAAACCAGAGATAGATTGCTTGTCAAATTCCATGGGTCCACCAGCAAGTAGCGTCGTTGTGCGCATTTGTCTATCAGGTTCAGCTCGTGCTATTTGGGCAAGAAAAGTTCGATATCATTGAACGATGACTGTCGCTATAGATGGTAAGGCTGTCGTTTTTTGTTTTTGTTTTTTGAGCAAAGTGCACGAGCTGAATCTGATCGACAAAAGCGCAAAACGACGCTTCTGTTAAAACATAAATCAACAAATAGTGCATTTTTCCGGATGCATTGGCAGCTCTTGTATTGCCTGAGGTTCCTCATCAGACCAATTATGGCAGTTTTGTTTATTAACATGTCGATTCAATCGAAAATGGTTTTCGCCGCTGAAGAGAATTTTCAATAAAAATGCGAATCCTTCTCCATTCTCAACTCACAGTTCTGTCATGAATTGGACAAATGGACGAATGGACAAATCACATTCTTCATTAACACTGGCGGATACAGTGGCCATATTTTTCCTATATGCACTCTACGCACATGTGTACGGGCCTTGATATCTAATAGCGTGAAATTGGTGCGAAATATGGTCACTTTGGTTTGAATTGCTTGCTTAGGGATTATGACGATAGAAATATGGTCGAAGTGGCCGAAAATTATTTTGCACAGAGTGGCAATTTTGATAATTCTTCTTCTTCTTTTTAATGGGCGCTACAGTTCGGGGTGAACCTGGGCCTCAACCAACATGCCCCTCCAACTAGCACGATCTTTTGCTAGCCTTTTCCATTGCCGCACACTTAGTTGGCTGAGGTCCCTTTCCACCTGTGTGCGCAATCTTAAGTGCGCCCGTCCTCTGCTTCTTCATCCCTCGGGGTTGGATTCAAAGATTCTCCGGGCTGGAGCTGTGGTGTCCATTCGCCCTACATGGCCCAGCCATCTTAGGCGTTGAATCCGTAGACGCCTGACTAGGCTCATGTCGCTGTACAGCCCGTAAAGTTCGTGGTTGCATCTTTTCCTCCATCCCCCGTCTCCGCTTATAGGCCCGAAAATCACGCCCAAAATCTTTCTCTCGAACCGACCAAGGGCCTCCTCATCCGCTTTTGATAGTGTCCATGCTTCTGCGCCGTACAACAGGATCGGGATGATAAGGGTCTTATATAGAGTCAACTTTGTCGTTCGGGAGTGGGCTCTATTACTCAATTGCTGAGCCCAAAGAAACAGCGATCGGAACTGATGTCATTGTTCCAGGTCACTGCGGAACCAAGGTAGACGATGTCCCTAACTACTTCGAACTTATATCTGCCAATACAAACGTTCTGGCCAAGACGTCGGTGGTGAGCCTCCGTTTCTGATGACAGCATATATTTAGTTTTGCCCTCGTTTACCGCCAAACCAATTTTCGCCGCCTCCATCTCTATACTCGCAAACGCCTCCTTGACATCTCGCTGTGATCTACCTATTATGTCAATATCGTCGGCGTATGCAAGGAGTTGCGAGGATTTGAAATAGTTTGTGCCTGTTGTATTGGCCAGTGGTTTTTGCACAATCATTTCTAATGTGATGTTGAAGAAATCACACGACAGCGCATCGCCCTGCCTAAATCCTTTTTTTGACATCAAAACTATCGGTAAGGTGTTCACCGATTCATAGTCTGATGAGTTTAGCAGGTATGGCAAAGGTAAATTGTATAGCTCGTCTTTTATTACTCTGTCGTATGCTGCTTTGAAGTCGACAAATAGGTGGTGAGTGTCGACTTGAAATTCATTGGGTTTTTCCAGGATCTGCCGTAGTGTGAAGATTTGATCGATGGTGGACTTCCCTGGCCAGAAGCCAAACTTACAACGACCTGTCAGCTTATTTACGAATGGCTGCAGGCTTTCACACAAAACGGCAGAGAAGATTTTGTAAGCGATGTTAAGGAGATTTATACCTCAGGGGTCTCCTTTCTGGTGGATCGGGCATACGATGCTGAGACTCCATTCCTCGGACATGCTTTCCTCTGACCATATCTTACAGATGAACTGGTGCATGCTCCTAACCAGCTACCTTGAAGAGCTCAGCAGACAGTCCTTCTGCGCCAGCAGCTTTATTCGACTTGAGCTTCGATATGGCAATCTTAACTTCGTTAAGGTCAGGGGGATAGAATACTCTGCGGTCTTCGTCGATTATAAATGGATCATTTTGTCTGACAGCGGTATATTGACTAACATCGCCATTATATAGTCTGCAGAAGTGGTTTTTCCATATTCTTAGCAAATCCTCAGTCGCGAACTTCTCGTGCTCTTTCTTCTTTCTTTTGAGAAGCTTATGCTACTCCTTTCTTTTTAACTCGTAGAGCTCACGAGCTGCTTTTATTCTTTTATGCAGCGAGACCTTATCTGCATCCTGCTTCGCTGTGTGAATCCTCCTGCACGAAACGGTATGCAATTTTAGAATCGATAAATAGGAGTTGAGTATTCATTTGGAATTCGTTTGCTTTTTGTCAAGGCATACTGTGTTGCGAATGTTTTGTGTGTAGTAGACTTCTTGAGGGCGCCGTGGCACAGTGGTTAGTGTGTTGGACTCTGACGCACGATGAGCGAATCCGAATCCCGATAATATCAACGCCATCGAATGTTTATTTCCCGGTGTCCCTCCTTGACATGGCCCCTTTCACCTGTGTAGAGAATAAATCACACACAATATGGGTGATGAAAAGAAGCTTGGCTCTGGTCCTTCATGGGCTGTAAGACCACCGGTCCCTTAAGACTGGAATGAAAATTGCCGTAAGTACTACGAAGTGTCGATTCCAGTAATCCCCGTCGAACTTCCAACAGATCCTATTCTACACCAGCCTTCCTTAAAAAAAAGCCAAAAACTTGTTTCACACATCACAACACTTTGGTGTGTCTAGGTTTATCAATAAAATGAGAAATTAATTTGAATTTTATAAAAATGAATGTAAGCAGTCTTCGATAGGCAAGCCTCTGCGGCCTTGCGGCCAAATATATAATTCATTCATTCGCCCTTGTCGCCTGAACCGTAATTAAGCTGATGAAAATCAATTTCGCCTTTTTATACAAACTTCTTCTCTTACATACATTTCAAAAGGCAACGCAAGACGTCGTTTTACGCTCGATCGATCCCATCATACTTCCTGGATGGCGGTGATATTTGAGCTATGATAGTCGAATGCCCTCGCTAGTTAATCATCCTTTTTCTCTCTTTCCTGATGATGGGTTGTTTACAATTGATCTGTAAGTACACCTACTTACAGAGCCGTCCTTTCTAGCTTGTTAATGGACCCGCAATTGTCGTATGTTCAATGCTAAGCAATATTATGTGATTGTTGTTGTGGTGCCGGGACCTTAACCGTTGATCTCTGCATCATATATGATATATGTTTGTTATATACATATAACAGACATGAGTCCGTGTGAACTCAAAGGCATTAAAACTCTGATTTCTGTGCATCTTGGAATCATCCCAAGTCCCAGTAATTTGCTTCTTTGGTAAAAAAAAATTAAGTCAAGCATTGTCAACCTTCTAGAGGGCATGGGCTCGAACATATGTACATGGTAAAGTTGCTGATTGCTCTCAACTTGGCGAAATGCCAGCAACGGTCCCTGTTTCAATGCCGGGGTCAAGTACTTGCCATACTTGCCATGGAAAAAGATTCCCGTTCGGAATCGGTATTAAACTGTAAGTCCTTGAGAAAAACTTGGCTCTGACCCTTAATGGGCTGTAACGCCACCAAAGCAAAGCAAGTACAAGGCTGATATTACTGCGATCCAGGAAATACGCTGGATAGGAAGCGGTATGATAGGGAAAAAAATGGCGCCATCTATTAGAGCTGTCAGTAAATATTGCACATGTTGGGATGCGAATTTGTCATGGGATAGGGGTTAAGGTCGTAGGTCATCGACATTAAATCTATAAGTTTGGCTGTGATCCGCTTCAACATCCGCAGATTTTACAACATCAGCCGCATATGTGCACACGCTCCTAACGAAAAGCCTAAAGACTCTATCAAAGAGGACTTCTATGATCTTTTGGACAATGCCTACGGAGCTTGTCCGGAGTACGATGTTACTCCGTACTTCAATGCCAAAACCAGTAAGCATCGGAAAGCACAGCCCCCACGATGCAACAACAGATAATGGCTTCCAACTCACGGAGTAGCACAAGATTTTCCCCGCAAACGAATCTACCCAGAAACCTGGAAATCTCCGGATGGTTGAACCGCCAGCCAAATCGACTATGTGTTCATTGACGCTAGACACTAGGCAAATATCCTGGATGTGCGAATATTCAGACTCTGATCATTTCCTTGTAGCAGCAAGATTCGGAGCTCGACTGTCCAATGTCAGAAAGCTGCACCAGCCCACTATGGGGAGGTTCGTCTTTGGACGCCTAAGCACCCCGGAGTTTACAAGAGTCTACAGGGAGCAACTGAGCGAAAGGCTCTCTTGTATAACTACGTCGAGCTGAAATGTAAGCAATATGTGGCTGCGTTGTCGTTCAGCCATCCAGGGAGTAACCGAGAACACCTTTAAGCTACTTACCACCCCCGACAAGGAAACCGTGGTATGATGGCGAATGTGAGCAGAAAAAGATAGCACCCGGCAAGGTGAACAAAAAAAGGCGCTCCAGCAAAAAACCAGGGCAGCGCGAGAGGAGTATCGAGCCAGAAGAAGGGAGGAGAAAAACCTCCTGCTACTAAAGAAAGGGAACATCGCGGCCTCCCAGCTCAGGGATATCGAGGAGTTTATAAAAGAACATAAAATATGGACCTTTTGTAAAAAAGCTAAAAGCCCAGCAGGAGGCTTCAAGAAAGGCACCCATGTTATTTAAAATTTCGAGGGTAGTCTTGTCACCTACCCACAGGGATTAATGGATGTATTTAAGCAGCATTTCCAGCAGCTGCTTAACGAGCATGACCAAGAGAGAGTGGTAGGGACTGCGGAAATCCCAATTCTAACCGCTGACGTTGTTCTGCCACCCATCATAGAAGAAGTCGGCAAAAGTTCTTCAAAAGTTGAAGAACAAGAAGGCCGCAGGCTCAGATGGCTTGCTTCAATAATATATATGGACCAAAATTAAATGATGAGGTAGCTATGCGCAATAAAGGGGAGGCGTATTACTCGTGGGCTTGATAAAGTTTCACAGCCATACAGTCGAATTCCTGCGTCGATCAATACCGATTATTACCACGTATGCAATTTCTTAGGACTGTAACGCCAACATACATACATAAACACATACAAATTGAGAAGCAGTGTCCACCAAAGTCTTCTTCTTCTTCTTCTTAGCGGGCGCTACAGTTCGGGGTGAACCTGGGCCTAAACCAGAATGCCCCTCCATCTAGCACAATCTTTTGCTAGCCTTTTCCATTGCCGCACACCCAGTTGGCTGAGGTCCCTTTCCACCTGTGTGCGCCATCTTAAGTGCGACCGTCCTCTGCTTCTTCGTCCCTCGGGGCTGGATTCAAAGACTCTCCGGGCTGGAGCTGTGGTGTCCACTCGCTCTACATGGCCCAGCCATCTTAGGCGTTGAATCCGTAGACGCCTGACTAGGCTCATGTCGCTGTACAGCCCGTAAAGTTCGTGGTTGCATCTTTTCCTCCATCCCCCGTCTGCGTTTATAGGCCCGCAAATCACGCTCAAAATCTTTCTCTCGAACCGACCAAGGGCCTCCTCATCCGCTTTTGATAGTGTCCATGCTTCTGCGCCGTACAACAGGATCGGGATGATAACGGTCTTATATAGAGTCAACTTTGTCGTTCGGGAGTGGGCTCTATTACTCAATTGCCTCCTGAGCCCAAAGAAACAGCGATCGGAACTGATGTCGTTGTTCCAGGTCACTGCGGAGCTAAGGTAGACGAAGTCCCTAACTACCTCGAACTTATATCTGCCAATACAAACGTTTTGGCCAAGACGTCGGTCGTGAGCGGTCTTTTATGATGACAGCGTATATTTAGTTTTGCTCTCGTTTACCGCCAAACCAATTTTCGCCGCCGACATCGCAATACCCGCAAACGCCTCATTGACATCTCGCTGTGATCTACCTATTATGTCAATATCGTCGGCGTATGCAGGGAGTTGCGAGGATTTGAAATAGATTGTGCCTCTTGTATTGGCCAGTGGATTTGCACAATAACTTCTAATATGATGTTGAAAAAATCACACGAAAGCGCATCGCCCTGCCTAAATCCTTTTTTGACATCAAAACTATCGGTAAAGTGTTCACCGATTCGGATGGAGCAGCGAGCATTCTTGGTACAAAACAGTTTATGGTTAACATAATCGCTCTCATCAAGTGAGAGCTTACACACAATAGTCCAGCTATTAATCATTAGTAAATTGTCCAACAAAATCAGAAAAAAAGACTGAACTGCTCCATGCTAAACAGATACAGGTGAATTCCCTCCAGACTTAGAACTCCTGTCTGAATGATATATAGTTTCTAAAATCGTTGACGTTTAGTGTACGAAAAATGAAGCCATAAAATAAATTCCGAACAATATCTAGCGAACGTCATCTTTCGCTAGCTTTCATAAATCTAGCACGATCGTTTGTGTCATGATCAATTAGGAATGTCATAAAAAAAATGATAAATGGTATACCTCCGTCAAGGGTGTTGAAAACGCTCCTCTTTCTATGCAAACCACTACCAGAAATCCGCAGAGAGATATCCAAGGCCTCCAATATACTGCTGAACATCAAAAGGATAAGATATCCCTTCCATTAGCGATCATACGTCCCAACAAGCAGACTCAATTAATTGATCTGAAAATGATATTAATAATTTTCAAAAAAAAAACTCTAGTCTGCTATACATAATATGTTAGACAGTAGCAGAGTCACCCATAGACAGCAAGGCGAAACATTTGAACGATAGCAATTAACACTATGGCTTTTGACTTCAATTAGAAAAGATCATCGGTGACGGGACGGTGACAGTGTCGGGGACAGTATCCACGACAGACAGATCAAAGTCAAACCAGGAGTTGTAGCGCAAACTGGAAACAATGTGGCAGTAAATATTTCACAATTCAATTTAAATCGTTGGATGGATGCTTGATTTTATATCCTTACATTCGGAATTCAATTTTAATGACTCCCTTCGTCTATTTATATCTCATCGTGATGATGATCGCTCCGAATCTTGCGGCATGATGCCGAAGCAATGTGGTTAAAAGGGGAAGCGGTATTTACATAGACATGGCTCGCGGTACGGGCTGTCATGTAAGCACAAAAAAAACAAAATCAGCATGAATGCTTTGACGTAATGTATTCAGGGTTTGATACGGTGGCATTTGGCCAAAATCCAATCAAAACCATACACAACAACCACCAAGCAAGGAATATCAAACGTTTATGGTAAATTAGCAAATTTGTTCATTGCGCGTGCAAGTAATGAATGGTAGTCGGTATAGGAGCTGTGCGTCCCTTCAGGAAACGAGGATACGACGTACGTATGTTTTGGCCATGGGACAGGAATCTTCTTCCAGATATGTTGTTGATTAATTGTCCGTAGGCGTAAGTTGCGCGTGTCGTTCGCTATTAATACGAATAAGAACAGTGGAGGCTGACTATTTCAAATGCGGGCATGCAGAGTAGGTATGTACATAGAGAGGCCAACGTGCACTTTATTCTCTTGGGTTGTAGCAAAATGTTTTATTCTCCTCTTTTGTCGTTCTTAATACTTAATTTGAAGTTAATTAAATATTTGCTTTTCTAAGACAGATTAGCCTACGTACTAAGGAGATTATATCCACAAGTCCTTTCTAAGAGTTGCTCCTCCCGACGCATACTAGGTTGGAGTTCTCGAATGTAACTTTTAGTCAGGCCTTACAACCATTAACGAATCGGTAATTCTTTTGGTAGTCGACATTACATAGGAACAAGTAGAGAGGCAAATATCCTGTTATGGTTTAGTGTTCCTGAGTTACATATCAACCACATCCCTTCGGGGCCAAACTTCATGTTTTCTACTAAAGCAAACTATTTTAAAATGCCATCTTTAAGAAATACCATTTTTTACCACACAGAAAGTTATACAAAAATTCTCTGATCGTGTTAATGCTACTCTAAGAGGAATTAAGACATCACCGCGACATCATACACACAATCTAAATCCTCCACATATGTGCCGCCGGCCAACATAAAATTTATGACTTTAGACACGGTTCTTCTGCCTCAAGTCCCAAGGAATTTCTCTTCTTCTCATGACACCACACACATATACATATGTATGTACATACAGAGTACCATCGAAGAATCACCGAGTAATACTTTAATACTCGTGCATCCTTTCCTCGTTCACTGTTTCCAGTGCAGCGCGATTCAAACACAACGCCTGCATGTTCCGCTTGATCGTTACAAAGTGCTAAGTGCTTAATGCACATCTGAACGACGAAAACCTCCCAGAAGCAAACAACGCTACATGCCGAAGCCGCTGAGAGCCCCCTTATTTCAAGCGACAAAAAGACAAAACGTTCGGCGCACAGAACATATGATTAAGTGTCATGCCAAATGATAAATAGATCCTGGGAAAGCACTACCGTTCACCCGACGGATCATTGAGCGCAAGTGCGAACACTAGTGCGAGTGCAATTCCTCCTCTCTTCCCTGGTCACCTTCAAGCGATCGTGTCGTCTGGGAATGCTTATAGTGAATTTCAGTAATTCCGGCAAATTAATTTAATTACTAATAAGAGTATATAGATCATTCTGCTGCAGCACCATGGTACTGATGCTGAATCGGTTCAGTGCATTTTAATTGGGTTTCAGAGGGTCTCGAGAGCGAAAGATTCTCGATGTCAATGTTCACGGCGCACTGACATTTGGATAGGGAAACACATTGTTATGCGAGACAATGACAAAATCACTGTTGTGCGTTGGCCAAATGACATCTTTTGGCAAAGTGTCAAGGATGTTTATCATGCATGTACATAGCTGTAGTTGGCTGAGGTGAGAAGGGCTTCGTTGTGCAGTAATTAGGGACTGTGTTTTAATTGAATATGCTTGAGGTTGTTAATTGAAAGTCATTCTTATTCTCGGATTATTTATTTTCAGAACTCATACACAGACTCGTATTTCCGTGAGAAGCTGCAACACTTCAACAAGGAGTCGGACAGATACACTCCAATTTCAGGTGAGTACTGGTGAATACGCGTAGTAGTTTATTAACTTTCGTAGAATACTGGCATTACACTACGAGTATGTAAGCTCCAAGCTAAGAACACTCCTAAGTCCTTCAGGTAATATCGGTAACAACTTTCTTCAGAAGTGATACAGAAGTGTACATAACATAGCTGGTTGTATCACATGAAGTATGTATGTATGTATGTCGGAGTCTACACGAGGGCTTTCTTTTTGCGCCTTTTTCTTTTGAACCTACGTTCCAATTTGAGGACGCGTCCACACGGAGCTTTTCTGCCTGCGCCTGTTTCTTGACATTTCGCTTCACATTTCAATTTCGTTGCCTGTGGTGATGTTTGAAAAGTAAGAATGGTATCAAAACGTACACTTCCAAGTCAAAAACAGGAGTGAAGCGACATCGCAAAACAAAGAAAAGGAGATAAGGAAATGGCAAAAAACCCCCGAAGTAGCTACCCGCGCGTTAGTGTGCCATTGTATTTCTGTTTCACTTACCCTCTCTTTTACACTTATTTTAGCCCTCACCAGATAGCCCTCGTGTAGACTCCGACTATGTATGTTGGCGTTACAGTCCATGAAGGACCTGAGCCGAGCTTCTCTCAATCACCCATGTTGTGTGTGATTTCATTTTCCCACAGGTGAAAGGGACCTACAGATTATTGCCGGTTCCGAAAGGCGAATTTCGAGAAGCTTTTCATGACAATTTTACTACAGGGGGTTTTGTCAGAACCCCGCTGAGGAGAAACACCGTGGAAACACGTTCGATGACATGGCTGTGTCGGGATTCGATCCCTTGTCATCGGCGTCAGAGGCCAACACACTACCCACTGCGCCACGATGCTCTCTGTATTACATGAAGTATCCGATTATAATCGATAGATAATTGTCACCCAGTTCGCAATAAAAATGTTTAAGTAGAGATCTGTAGCAGATAAGATGTGTGTTTGACGTGTGGGATTTTTAGGGTTCGTTGCAAGTACATACAGTCATTTCTAGGAATTATTTATCATGCTGTCGATGACTCAAGCTCGGATTCCCTTTCTTTATGAATTGGAACTGGGCCATGCTACGAAAAACAATAATAACACTGGAGTACACGCGCCCTGTTTTTTAACACCGATACACACGTGGCCTACTATGGTAGATGTTAATATTTTTTTATTTCATAAATACGTAAATGAAACAAATATTTAAATATTGTTAACGCAGTTTTTAAAAGGAAAGACGAACCGTTTTAGTCGGATGATGAAAAGCAAGTGAGGGAAATTTATTGACATGGAAGTTTGTGTGTGTGACGCGCACAAGCGACAATGCTGCCAGAATGTTAATATAAATTATTATTTTAACCCTTTGTCGTCCACCGGTACTTACAAGTACCACCATGTTAAAGTTCAAATAAAACCTATAAACGAAAATGTTTTGTTACTTGCGACCAATGGTACTTTTAATTAGCATATTATCTTCATGTTTTCTGTTGCATATTTACTTAGATTGGTCTTTTTAACAGTTTTAACGAATTTTTTTTGACAGCACCTTAGGCTTTGAAGAGATCTATTTTAGTTGATTTTTATTTTTGTCGTAATAAATAGCTATAGTAAATTTGCTTAACTTTTTTTCGGTTTATAGTTGATTGGCATATTTAACTATTTAAAAAACACGAAATTACCTGAAGTAATAAGAATTTTTCATATATTTTCATTGAAAAACTAAAGTGGACTGGTAAGTACCGCTGGGCCCTGTGGTCGTCGATTTTTTTTTTTTTTTTTTTTTTTTTTTTTTTTTACTGTGGGTGTTAGGACAGTGTGATTTATTTTTGTTGTTTGTTCTGTGAATATACAGAGGCCGACATAATTCATTGTACGATAGACAAAGTTGTAAAATGTTCGGTTTATTTTTTTATTTCATTTTATTGTTTTTTTTTTATTACTTATGGCTATCAATGTTTTTATTACCCATATCCTTTTCCTCATTCCATCCCTTTTTTTCAAGTTATTCATAAAAGCAATAAAATCTGTTGCAGGTCAAACGACTTAACTTATCATACGATTACTGATTATGTTAGTTTTTCTATTTGCAATTACAATTTTAGCAATTTTTTTGTCATTCTTTTTTTAGTGCTCAGTGAGTGTACATCTTTTGTAAAATAAAGTGATAGTGCATTATGTCGGCTGTGAGGACCTTTTTGTTAAAGGATGATGAGATTTTGGCGATGCTTGAAGATTTACCTTTGGACAATAAAGAAGACACCGATATTGAATCTGACGATGAAATAGATTTGCCTACATTACCATCAGGAACAAGAGATATCACCCAGATGAATCAGGAACAAGATGAAACTTTGTTTCAAGCGAAGCTTGACGAGTTGTTGGACGATGAAGAAAATGTTTCGGATGATCGTCCAGAATGCAGTTTGTCGAAGAAAAAAATTCCCGAAGAAGAACCAAATCGCCACTGGAGAGCAAAGGATCATGAGTCAGTTATTCCTGAATTTTTGTTGCCCGATGGACCCGTTGAGGATGTGTTTGCGAGTTGTATCAGTCCAACAGATTTTTTCATAAATTTTCTTGAAACTGTGGTCGATAACATAGTATATCAATCTAATCTTTACGCTATTCAAAAAAATAAGGTGCTGGATTTGAAGAAAAGTGAATTCTTGGCCTTTATAGGAATCAACTCTCTTATGGGATACCATCAATTACCCAGCTGGAGACACTTTTGGAGTGAAAGTGAGGACTTGGGAGTTCCGTTAGTGGGCAAAACCATGAGCCGCAATAGATTTGACGCTATTTTGAGTAATCTTCATGTAAACGATAACAGCCTTATTCCAAGAGATAATCAAGATCGACTCTTCAAGCTTCGTCCAATGATTGATTGTTTGAATGAGAAATTCAGCTCTTCCTACCATGGGACAAGACAGCTTTCTGTTGATGAATCCATGATTCTTTTTAAAGGCAGAAACTCCATGAAACAGTATAACCCCATGAAGCCCATTAAAAGGGGCTATAAACTATGGTGCTTAGCTGATCAACGGGGCTACATCAAGAAATTTTCTATTTATCAGGGAAAGGATGAGCATCTTGAAACCAAATACGCAAATTATGGTCTTGGCGAAAGAGTTGTCTTATCAATGACTGAAAAAGAATGGGGTAAACAAAAAATGATCTTTTTCGACAATTATTTTTCATCGGTGAGACTGCTCGAGAAATTAAAAACGGAGAAAACTTTAGCGTGTGGTACGATAAGAGCAAATAGAAAAGGCAATCCGAAGAACCTAAGAGATGATAAGAAAATGAATAGAGGCGATTTTGATTATCGATCTTCGATGGATGGGATCAGTTTTTTTAAGTGGAAAGATACGAGAACTGTGCTTTTGGCTTCCAACTACCATGGCAACGAGGCATCATCTGTTTCCAGAAGAGACAAGTCAGGAGCGCAACATGATGTCAATTGTCCTACAGTTGTCAAAGACTATAATGCATTTATGGGAGGAGTAGATCATGCTGATCAACTAAGGTCTGCATATGGCCTGGATCGTAGGTCAAAGAAGTGGTGGCATCGCCTTTTTTGGGGAATGATAGAAATACTTTTTGTTAATTCGTTCATCGTTTACACCCAAATGCATGAAGAGGTACCACTTCTCGAGTATAAAAGACGTGTAACTTTAGGACTTTTATCACAAAAGGATTTAGCTGTTGACAGACGAAGCCTTAAAAGGACATTACTGAGTGAATCCCCACAATCTAGCAAAAAAACAAGGGGAAAAGGAGAGTCCGTTTCAAAAGATGTTCGATTGGGCAACCTGGGAGTTCACTGGCCAAAATTTGTTAAGTCACGCGGAAGGTGCGAACTATGCAGCATCAACAAAATCCAATCGAAGCCGTTTTCAAAATGCAGTCATTGTAATATATACCTCTGTTGCAATGACAAAAAAAACTGCTTTCCTTTGTATCACGGAATACATTTTTAATATGTACTTTATATTTGTAATATTATAAGTTCCAAATACAAATAAAAAAATAACTTGAATTTGTTAACTAGAATTTTTTTTTATCCTTGGGCCAAACAGTACCATTCAGTTTTCTTTTCGTGCTAAAATGTGCATTGAAAATCTACAATTAGGTATCTTTCATAAGACACCTTAAAATTAAATATAATAAACAAAAAAAGCTATTTCTTTTTAATTTATAACAACTTCGTCAGCAAAAGAATATAAATATGTATATTTTCTCAAAAAAATGTGTTCCGACAGCCCAACGGTACTTTTGAGTACCACCATCAGTATTCGACCTTGAGAGTCCTTGAGAAATCAAAACATGAATTTTCCATCTAATAACATTCTTAAATCAAGAATTATCAAAAAAAAATAATCTTATACTGCTTTTTTGATAGCTTGGTCAACAAAGGGTTAATAATACAATTTTAATATTTGACACTCCCACTTATTATTTAAACAATTATTTATCATTAATATTAATATGGTTACGAAAAAACTCAAGTTTGTCAGTCGAAAGTGACTTAGTAAAGATATCAGCTAACTGCTACTTAGATGGCACAAAAGAAATTTCGAAACGGCGTTCGTTGAATTTTTCCCGTATGAAATGCACACGAACATCAATGTGTTTAGTCCTATCGTGATACTCCGGATTCTTTATCAGTTTTATGGCACTCTGGTTGTGGATGTAGAGTGTTGGCTTCTGATATTCGTCACCAAGCAGATCATTTATGAGCGCATCAAGCCACATCAAATCCTTGACTGCTTCCGACGCAGCTACATACTCTGCTTCCGTTGTACTTAGAGCTGTGCATTTTTGCCTTTTAGATGACCAGGATATTGGACTTCCTTGGAGAAGACAAATGTGCCCACTTGTTGACCGTCTGGTGGAGATATCACCCGCATAGTCAGCATCACTATAAATAAATAAAGAGAAATCAGTCCTTGGATTGAAAACTATTCCAAAGCCTTTAGTATATTTCAAATATTTAAATATACGCTTAACAGCTTTGACATGATGAGAAGTTGGTCTATCCAAAAAACGGCTTACTACTCCCACTGCAAACGAAATGTCCGGCCGTGTTGCAATGGCTAGATACATTAGACTTCCCAAGGCTTCACGAAAGGGGAATCTCGTTGCGGAGGGCAAGTTTTCTTCTGCGACTGCTGCCTTTTTTCCAAGCTCACTTGGTGTGGAAACTGTGTTTGACTCCAGCATGTTGAACTTATGAAGAAGACGTTCGACATAATTTGATTGATAAACAAAATATGTTCCATCATTTTTTCGAATTATTTGAAGTCCCAGATAGTAATCCGCAGCCCCGAGTTTAACTTCAAGGTGTTGACTTAAATGGTTTATGATTTCTTCAACATCACCAACGTTTTTGGCTGCAATGAGACCATCATCTATGTAAAGAGCAAGGTAGACTCTTCTCTCCGCACGACGAAGTACGAAAACGCATGGATCGGCTTTGCAAACTTGGAATTTGAAAGTGGTAAGCAACTTCGTGATGGCTGAATTCCAACACCGGGATGCTTGTTTCAAGCCATACAAACTTTTAATGAGCTTACAAACTCTTCCAGATCCATCGTTGTATCCTTGAGGTTGATCCATGAACATTTCTTCTTGTAAAACGCCATTCAGGAATGCAGTTTTTATGTCAAATTGGTAAAGAACTAGATTCTTGCTTGCTGCTATAGCAAAAATCGTGCGAATCGACGTAAATTTGGCGACGGGACTGAATGTTTCGTTATAGTCGATACCCTGTTGTTGGTTGAAGCCTTTCGCAACAAGGCGCGCTCTGTATCGATCAATAGTATTATTTGGTGACAGTTTAGCTCTATAAACCCATCTGTTCTTGATGACCTTACGATTCAGCGGCGGATCAACAAGTTGCCATGTCCCATTTTTCTCATGAGCCTCCATTTCATCGTCCATAGCCTTCTTCCATTTATCAGCTTCATCTGACTCAAAAGCCTCTTTGTATGTTACTGGCTCAAAACTACTACAAACGAAGGCATAACCTTCAAGAGCGTTCGCATACATACTGGAATTCGTTCTTGTGCTACTTCGTAGTTTACTTCGATGACTGGTCGATGACATAGATCCGATTTGCTTCTGTACGTTGTTGTCTGTTCCCGCTTGTTTTGAATCTGGACTTGATCTGTTGACTCTTTTATCACTTTCAATACTTTCGTCTGCTGAACCAAGTGTGTCCTCTTCAGGAGAAGTCTCGTTTTTTGCGATCATCGTATCTGGCTTCCCTAAATTAGGCAAACTTGGTTCAAGATTAACGACTGAATATTCTTTAAACAAAACATCTCTCGAGATTTCAATTTTATTTGAATCAAGTACCCAAACACGGAAACCCTTAACACCTTCAGAATATCCCACAAAAATTCCAGGTTTGGACTTCTTATCCAATTTCTGTCTCTTCTCCTTCGGAATATGTACAAATACTTCGCTGCCAAACGTTTTAATGTTATCGAAGACAACTGCTTTGTTGTTGTACAGCTCGAAAGAAGTTTTCCCTTTAGACGGGCTAGGACCAAAACGATTTATAATAAATACAGCCATATTTACTGTCTCTGCCCAAAGTTTAAGCGGCAAACTTTTAGCATGTAACATAGTTCTCGCAGTTTCAACAATAAATCGCATGTCTCTCTCAGCTCTGCCGTTTTGCTGTGGTGTATAAGGAACTGTTGTCTGGTGAGTGATACCATTTTGGTCAAGTAAAAGCTGAACTTCCTTATTTTTAAATTCCAAGCCATTATCAGATCTCAGTATTTTAATCGGATGACCAAACTTAGCCTTAACCAAACTGATGTACTTTGCTATCATAGAACATGCTTCTGATTTCTCTCTCATGAAGTAAACGACTCTATAGTTGGAGAAATCGTCTTTAAAAAGTATAAAATATTTTGAACCACCGATCGAAGATGTTTGCATAGGACCACAGAGATCAGTGTGCACCAATTCGCCCGCTTGCTTAGCTCTGGAACTACTGCTAACAAATGGTGTTCTATGCATCTTTCCAAAAGCGCATGCATCACAGAAAAAGTTTAAACTGTCAACAAATTGAATGCATTTTGCTTTTAAAATGCTCCTAACTTGGCCAGCACACATATGTCCAAGGCGTTCATGCCACGTTTGAAGCGATTCAACCTTCGAAGAATAGTATGCAGATAGTGGATCTTGTTGTTCAACAATTTTAAACAACATCTTATACAGACGACCATGACGGACACCAACAGCAACTACAGACCCATCAGACTTGGTTATTTTGCATTTTTGACTTGTCGAATTCAAGAAGTAATTCTTATCGAGAGCACTGCCAGATGAAAAAAGGTTAATCTTGATTTCAGGGACAAAGTACACATTGATTAATTTTTTTTTTCAACCCATTTTACATTGTTGAAGGCCAAGATATTGATTTCACCTATACCGCATGCATTGATTTTAGTCCCATTACCGACGGTAATTGGTACTGGATGGTCGAGTGGGATGAAGTTACGAAACCATTCTCTACGAAACGACATGTGCTCGCTCGCACCTGAATCTAATACCCAATCATCAGCATTAATGATCTCATTAAAATTAACTGTCCCACAAACAAGTGCATCCCCGTAAAATCTATCATTTGCGTAGTTTAACTGTGACTGATTTCTATTCGGGCAGTTAGCTTTCCAATGTCCCTGCTGATTGCATGCAAAGCACTTACCTGGGCGTTTCTTTTTATTTTTACTGTAATTCTTGCCAGGTTTCCCATTTTGTTGACTTCTTCTTGCGATCAGCGCATTGCTTTCTTCCATTTGCGTTGACCTCGATGTTGACAATTCCATAGCATTGAGTCTAGTTTCCTCCATAATCAGCCGCGATCTGAGATTGTCGATGGTTTGACTTTTCATCTCTGTAGATTCCCAAGCACTGAAGAAGTGAGAGAAGCGACTGGGCAAAGTCATCAAAATCTTTGCGATAAGCATGGATGGAGAGACCCTTTCTCCAGCATCTCCCAACTGTTGCACTAGACCTTCCAGCTTACTCATGTGCGTAGCAATATCGTCATCCGGATTTCTCTGAAAACTGTAGAAACGTTGTTGGAGTAGATTAATACTCGCGCTTGATTTGTGTTCATAGACTGAACACAATTTTGTCCACATTTGGTGCGATGTTTCACAATGCATGATGTGAATTAGGGGCTGTTGTCCGACACCCTTTGCTATAATCTTCTGCACCTTGCGATCTTTGGTCTGCCATTCTCGTAGACCTGCAGCATCATCCGGTTTCCTTTCGTCTCCAGTAACCACCTCGTATAAATCACTGGCATTCAATAGAATTCTGTTCTGGAATTTCCAAATATTCCATTGATCGGAACATTGCAATTTTTCGATTTTTACATTATCACTATCCATAGTGAAAAAACAATAAAAAATCGACTTATAATTTTGAAAAAATTAAACAGAAGTGTCTGTCACGAAGCTGAAATATCTTTTTTTTTTTATATTTCTCGCGAAACTTCTATGCAAAACCGAATTTTAATAATCACGCCACGTTTTTTTGGGTTACTGGGCCCATAACCTGTTAACGCAGTTTTTAAAAGGAAAGACGAACCGTTTTAGTCGGATGATGAAAAGCAAGTGAGGGAAATTTATTGACATGGAAGTTTGTGTGTGTGACGCGCACAGGCGACAATGCTGCCAGAATGTTAATATAAATTATTATTTTAATAATACAATTTTAATATTTGACAAATATTATATACGTTTATTGTTTTAAACATTTAATTACTTCAATTCATAAACATTATGAAGGAGCTTCAAGTTTAATAAAAATTACTTTTTCAGTACAAAAGAGTAACAAAAATGGCCCTTTTTTTTTTTTTTATGGACACATGCGCACTCAAGGCTAAGGCCTTATAACGTTAAACGTTGTGCGAGCAGAAGGTAACAGGGAGGGGGAGAGGAGGTGCCTATTGACATTGGTCTTAAATGTCCGTATATTGTATTGAGGGGGGAAGACCGAACGAGGTAACGCGTTCCACGTTCGTGTCGTTCGGTTGAAGAAAGAATCTCTGTATTTGACAGTACGACCGAAAATTGTCAATCGATTGATAATCCTCGCGATATTTGCAACACCTTTGCCTCCCTTTTTCAATCTGTCTACTCAAAAGCTGATTTAACAATATATGCGAACATTTTCGATTATCTAAGTGGTTTTCCTCCCCTTGTTTCTAATAACATTTATCTGTCAGCTGATAAAGTTCTTAGTAAGCTAAATGGTGTGAAATCTAATTTTAATCCTGGTCCTGATGGCATCCCCTCGGGATTCTTAAAAATGTGTGCGGTACCACTACACAATATACTATGCCATATTTTTAACTTATCGTTGAATAGTGGCATTTTTCCTTCCATTTGGAAGAACTCCTTTACTATCCCAATATTTAAATCAGGTAGCAAAAGCAAAATTAAAAACTACAGAGGCATCTGCAAGCAATCGTCCCTACCTAAACTGTTTGATTCCCTAGTTACAGATAAATTAAATTTTTGTTGTAAAAATTTAATTTGTAATAACCAACACGGTTTTGTTAAAAACAGATCGACAGTTAAGAATCTTCTTCTCTTCACCAACGATGTCATCTCTGAAATTAGCAAAGGTAACCAGGTTGATGCAATTTACACTGACTTCAGTAAAGCGTTCGATCGAGTTGACCATAAACTTTTGCTTTATAAGCTTGAACGAATTGGTTTTCCGAACACTTTTCTCAGATGGCTATCATCCTTCTTAGTAAATAGATGCCAATTTGTGAAGTTTAGAAATCATACTTCCGTACAAATTCAGGTAACTTCAGGTGTCCCACAAGGTAGCCACATCGGTCCACTCTTGTTCATTCTATTTGTTAACGAAGTTGTGAAATTTGTACCCCACTGTAATGTCTTAATGTTTGCCGACGACTTTAAAATTCACTCGGCATGTAATGATCCCATCAGCTTTCATCGCTTAAATGCTCACCTTCAAAAATTTGCTTTGTGGTGTTCTAATAATCACTTGTCTCTTATTGTTAGTAAATGCTCGATCATTAGTTTTTCTCGCAGTTCTTCTCCGCGTTTTTATTCTTACTCCCTTGATGGTAGTACAATTCTGCGCACTTCCGTCGTTAAAGACTTGGGCATTATGTTGGATAGTAAACTATCCTTTAATTCTCATATTGAGTTCATCACTAATAAGGCTAACAGATCATTAGGAATGTTAAAACGTTATGCTACAAGTTTTACCGATCCATAGGTTTTCAAAACCTTATTTGTATCGTTTGTTCGATCTCTGCTAGAATATGCATCCGTCGTTTGGTGCCCCTACTACCACACTCATATTGCGAGAATTGAATCGATACAAAAGCGCTTTTTAAGGTTTTCTCTCAGACGACTTCCTTGGTCGGATTTTAATGAATTGCCGACTTATCAAGATCGATTGAGACTGATTAGACTTGACTTACTCGATACGAGGAGAAAGGTGACAAGAATAATTTTCTTACATAGAGTACTTATTGGGGAGATTGACTGTCCAGAAATGTATATTAACGTTCCTCCCGTCAACTTACTTGACTTCTCGATTTTTCATTTTAAAACACTTTAAAACTAACTACGGCCGTTCCTCTTCTTAAAATGGTTTGCTGCTATTATACCATGAATGTGCGCCGCTAATAGACTTTAATACGTTAATACCCTCCATTAAAGCTATTTTAATAAACTTTTTTCAATCATAATTGTCTAGCTCAAGGGTCCATTATAAAATATTTTCTTGTTAATATGTTTTTTTTTTTTTTTTTTTTTGTTATTATGTTATTATCTGAAGGTCTTAGAAAGTCTATGTACTTTATTGACTAAAAAATGTAAATAAATGAAAACGGGCTTCAGAGTGAAATCATGCGAATTCCGGAAGAGACGTGTATCGCGGGAGAAGGTTTGAAGGGACGGAATGCAACTGGCTATTTCATCAGAGCATTTATGGTGAAAATGACGATAAAACGGTGACCCAGCGAGTGTAATGAGCTTGTGATGCTAGAGTTGCTAGAGCTCCTATGAGTTTTATCGCACGCTTTTGTATTCTGTCAAGTAAGTGCAGTGAGGTCTTAGATGCACCAGACCAGGCATGAGCGTTGAACTCCAATTTAGGACGAATGAACGCCTTATAAATTATAGCCAGATCGGTGGGTGTGAAGAATTTCTTGCATCTGTAAAGGAAACCTAGGCATTTCGCGGCATTCTTGGCGACACTAAATATGTGATCGTTCCAACAAAGGTTGTCACTGATGCACATACCGAGGATGGAAAGCTTGTCAGTTTCACAGATACAAGTGCCATTCATGGATAATGGCAATGGGTCAGTGTTACGCTTTAGCGACAGAAGACAGCATTGTGTTTTGGAAGCATTCAATTCCACTCTATTGTTTTTACCCCATTGGATGATGCTGTCAATATCGGAATTTAATGAGCTTAACATACGCTGCCGCTCACTACTTACAGCCGAAGTGCAGGCTCGTAAAGAAGTGAACGAATATGAAAAGCTGAGGGTACTGTCGTCAGCGAAGGAGTGGATTGGATTAGAAGTAACAGACAAGAGATCATTTACAAAAATGAGAAAGAGTGTCGGAGACAAAACGGAGCCCTGGGGAACACCAGCATTTACAAAGTGAGTGTCAGACTTGAATCCGTCCAAGACAACTTGTATTGAACGATTCGAAAGGTAGCTTCTAATCCATAGAAGAAGAGAGAAGAGCTTCATGCCAAACTTTGTCAAATGCTTTCGAAATATCAAGTGCAACTACTTTGCTCTCACCTGCCTGGTGGAGCGAGCGATTCCACTTCTCGGTGAGATATACCATCAAAT
This sequence comes from Eumerus sabulonum, assembly GCA_951905685.1. Taxonomy (NCBI): domain Eukaryota; kingdom Metazoa; phylum Arthropoda; class Insecta; order Diptera; family Syrphidae; genus Eumerus; species Eumerus sabulonum. The sequence continues at coordinate 181,999,285 of OX645060.1, forward strand.
CACCAGTGGATCTGTTGCTGCGGAAACCATACTGCCGATCATTGAGGAGTTTCTGCGACTCGAGATATTTCATTAGCTGATGATTTATCAGCGTTTCCATGACCTTGGAAAGAAGGGACGTTAGTGCAATGGGTCGGTAATTGGAGAGAGAAGAAGATTCGCCTTTTTTGAGAATGGGCTGAACAAACGCTGTTTTCCACCTACTCGGGTAGAGTACAGAAGAGTAGGAAAGGTGAAAAAGCTTACGCAGTGGTTTTGCCAGCGTAGAAGAACGCCTCTTCAGAATTATTGGGGAAATACTACCTGGACCAGCCGATTTGTGTATATCAAGTGCTTTAAGAACCCTTGCAACTTAACGTACTTCAGAACAGGCGGAGACAAAGATGATCTGGGAAGCTGTGAGTTTGCTGCGAAATGGGCAGCAGGCAGATTGGCTTTGTCTAAGGGTTTGACAGCTGGAATATCATTGTGGATGAGCGGTGGTATAGACGACGAGACGGAGTTCTTGATGTTTTTGACGAAAGACCAAAACCTTCTGCTACCTTTGGGACATTGTAGGATCTTACGCCTCAGTTTTTGGTCGTGTAAAAATTTAGCTCGTCGAATATGGGAGTTGCAGTCATTTCTGGCTTGTATATACCTTTTTGGGTTTTCCTCAGTAGTGTTTGCTTTATAATTCCGAAAGCTTATCTCTCTCAACCTAATAACCTCTTTACAGCTCAAGTCAAACCACGCATTATCCTCGGGCTTAATACTTTTTACCTTGTTGGGGATGAAAGTGGTTATGCCAGTATTGATAATGTTTGTCGAGGAAGCACAACGACCAGTTAAAGCTTCGAAAGAAGTTGTTAAGGCCGCACCAATTAGCTGTTTTATATATCCATACTATTCTTTTTGGAGCTTTTTCTTTAACTGCGTGGAATGAATATGGAAATTTAGCTGATATGACACAGTGATCGGACGAGCCTAGAGGAGATAATACTTTCAACGTGTATTTATCAGGTTAAGAGGTAAGAAACAAGTCCAGGGTGTTGGCGGTATGACTGGCAACATCCGGAATACGAGATGGCTCATTCATAAGCTGGGTTAATTGATTCAACTCAGCGAAAATTTCGACATACTTTCCTTCGGGTGTTGCCTGGCGAGAATGTCGAAGCCACTGAGAATGGTGAACATTGAAATCGCCCGCTATAACGATTTCAGTGCGAGGAAACAGGGAAACAATTCTTTGGATGTAGTCGGACAGTGCATCAAACAAGTCGAACGTGACGTCTCTGTCCAGATTTGGGCTTCTGTAAAGAAAACAGTAGTGAATTGTGTGCTTACGAAGAGTGAATTTGAGCCATAAGAGATTAAATTCCGAGGTGGATGTTTGGCTATACTGCGGAAGCAGCTGATAAGCGATATCACTACGGACATAGATGGCGAGACCGCGGTGAGAAACGAATAATGGCACTAAGCTATATCCAGGAAGACTAAAATCCGAGGGATCGGACTTTTCATCAACCTGTGTTTCACAAAGTGCCAAAACAGCCGGTTTGTAGCGAGAGAGAGAGAGAGTAGCGATTTCCCCCATCAACACAACACACAAAACATTGACGGACGCAACACCAACTAAAGATCAATGTTTCATTTTTTTTTTGTTATTTTAAATTAATAAAAAAAAATCTATTTTCGTAACATTGAAGATACACTTCAGCCTGGTGATCGGGACAAGCCCTTTTGTTGCACTTTTATTATATTCCTAGGCATATTTCAATACAAATTCAGGAGCAAGTCCATGCTCCTGCGCCGTACAACAGGACCGGGATGATAAGTGTCTTATATAGAGTCAACTATGTCGTTCGGGAGAGGGCTCTATTACTCGAATGACTCTTGAGCCCAGAGAAACAGCGATTAGCAAGAGTGATTCTGCGTTTGATTTCGGAACTGATGTCGTTGTTCCAAGACACTGCGGAACCAAGATAGACGAAGACTTTAAATACCTCGAACTCATATCTGCCAATACAAACGTTCTGGCCAAGACGTCGGTGGTGAGCGTTCTTTTTTGATGACAACATATATTTTGTTTTGCCCTTGCTTACCGCCAAACCAATTTTCGCCGCCTCCATCTCAATACTCGCAAACGCCTCATTGACATCTCGCTGTGATCTACCTATTATGTCAATATCGTCGGCGTATGCAAGGAGTTGCGAAGATTTGAAATAGATTGTGCCTCTTGTATTGGCCAGTGATTTTTGCACAATCATTTTCAATATGATGTTGTAAAAATCACACGACAGCGCATCGCCTTGCCTAAATCCTTTTTTGACATCAAAACTATCGGTAAGGTGTTCACCGATTCGGATGGAGCGGTGAGCATTCTCCAAAGTCATCCTGCATAGTCTGATGAGTTTAGCAGGTATGTCAAAAGTAGACATAGCGTTGTATAGTTCGTCTCTAATTACTCTGTCGTATGCTGCTTTGAAGTCGACAAATAGGCGGTGAGTGTCGACTTGAAATTCATTGGGTTTTTCCAGGATCTGCCGTAGTCTGAAGATTTGGTCGATGGTGGACTTCACTGGCCTGAATCCGCACTGATAAGGACCTATCAGCTTATTTACAAAAGGCTTCAGGCTTTCACACAAAACAGCAGAGAAGATTTTGTAGGCGATGTTAAGGTGACTTATTCCTCTGTAGTTGGCGCAATCAGAGGGGTTCCTTTCTTGTGGATCGGGCATACGATGCTGAGACTCCATTCCTCGGGCACGCTTTCATCTGACCATATCTTACAGATAAGCTGGTGCATGCTCCTAACCAGGTCATCCCCAGCTGCCTTGAAGAGCTGAGCGGACAGTCCGTCTGCGCCAGCAGCTTTATTCGACTTGAGTTTCGATATGGCAATCCTAACTTCGTCGAGGTCAGGGGGACGGAATTCTCTGCGGTCTTCGTCAATTAGAAATGGATCATTCTGCCTGACAGCGGTTTATTGACTAACGTCGCTGTTATACTGGCACCGCGAGGAGGAGGGGATAGGACTTACTAACAGTCCCGCAAGATATTCGACTGCGGGGGCTCTTTTCGCTTTTTAGGATAGATTCTACCTCTACGAGGCATTTGTTGGTCCTTTGCCATCATTTCAGTACAAATGGATTACCTTAATTTAGTACACTGTTACTCGCGCGGACTACTATGGTAGACAGCTGATTTTGGCGCTTAGATTAAGAAATATGCGTTCGCGAACAAATCCAGGGAGGTACTAACCTGTTGACACATTTAGTTGAGCAGGCTTATCTGAAATGACACCATTCTTACATAAAAAACTGTAAAGTTATGAACAAAACTGTTTCTGTGGTCTACTATAGTAGGCTACGCGTGTACTTCAGTGTTAAGAATGTAAGTGTAATGTTCAATGTTGGCTTGCTAAGATTCGTACTTGAGGTGAAAGTAACATTCTGGTGCGCTTATCTTCTCTACAATATTGCGAGGTAATCCGCTGTTTCTCTAATGAACTTACACCTCTTCCGCAGTCTGGAGTCATTTTGCCGAAATCGAGCAGAGGTCATAAAAAACCTTTGAAGACTTCATGGTGCCCAAAAATCAAGACTTCTACAAAAAAGAAATAATGAGCCATCTTATGTGGTCTTCATAGACTGTCTCTATAGACCGCCTCAGTCGGTGTCGGCGTCTCGTTTTTTGTTTCAGGGCATAGCACATATTCCGCCTGGACGTTTTTCCCTTGTGGCATGTTTTCACTTCGGCTCCGTTATATCACTTAAAATTCAGATGGAAGGTACGCCCAAGTCACATCCTTGGATTTCACTTAGTTTTGTTCCAATAACCCGATCGGCTTCTTCCCTCTCTTCCATCGCATGGGATCTCTTGATAAATACGAGTTCCGATGATTACATTCCCATAGAAATATCGACCATGTGTTTCTTTTGATGAAATTTTGTTCGTAAATTTTGCTCCTTAGTACCTACAACATAGTGTGTTGGACTCTGGCGCACGATGAGCGAGTTCGGATCCCGATAACACCAACGCCATCGAATGTTTATTTCGCGACGTTCGTCCTCGGCGGGGTACTGGCAAAACCCCCCGTAGTAAGCTTGCCATGAAAAAGCTTCTCGACTCACGCTGTACGGAATCGGCATTAAACTGTAGGTCCCTTTCACCTGTGCGAAAAATAAATCACACACAACATGGGTGATTGAGAGAAGCTTGGCTCTGGTCCTTCATGGGCTGTAAGGCCATCAAAGAACAACAGGATGTTTTCTGACGAACAAAATTCATACTGAAATGGAAAAAACCTGCTTCGTGATAGTAAGTCCCACGCACTAATGCGTAACCACTATGCTTAAATATTGATTTGTCTCGTTACGCCTAACGATCTCTCTAATTGTTAGCGCGTATGGTGGTTTTACTCAAACTATTTTACTCACATTGTATATTAAAGAAACTCCGATCAAACCTTCTTACTTTTTGTAGCTTTGCGTAGAATTATTCAAACGGTTTCAGTATTACAATTAATCGTGAAATGTTATTGTACCTTATCTCCTAGTTTTATGGTTCGCAGCCTTGGAATTTCCGTTGATATGATAACAATCCATTATTACCACCGATCAAAATCATGTTCTTGCAGCTGCTTTTCGACTTGTTTATTTATTTCTGGAAACTTTTGAATTTTGTAAAATTTAATTGCACCCAATATCTGCTCATATGACAACGGCAAATGAGATTGGATTCTAATAAAATGTGTACATAAATTGGGAAGGAGACAATCCAACCAAAGCCCAAAGCGACATGAGTGAAATATTTAAAGAATTACGCTTTTTAGGGTTCCGTACCCAAAGGTTAAACGGAACCCTATTACTAAGACTTCGCTGTTCGTCCGTCCGTCCGTCTGTCACCAGGCTGTATCTCATGAACCGTGATAGTTAGACAGTTCAAATTTTCACAGATGATGTATTTCTGTTGCCGCTACCACGACAAATGAAAACAGAACAAAATTAATATTTAAGGGGGGCTCCCATACAACAGACATGATTTTCATCCAAAAAATCCCCTTGGTCACATACTTAACTAAGGTTAGTCGACAATATCCCACAACCAGTAGCAAACTTCCCAGTTTTGATCTAGCTGCAAACCTTTTTCCCATATTTCCCATTATTGTTATTCACCTTTTCACATCGTTGCTGTCAAGTAAGATAATTGATTTGAATTCAATGGACACTTTGATGATCAACTATATCTCATCACGAAGATTTTTGATTATCAAAGTAATATGCCGATAACCTGCCGGCAACCAAGATCTGTCATTCAACAAAAAATGTGATTTAATGTGATGACTGATGAGGTAACATACATAGTCTCTTTCATATTTATATATACAGATGGTACGGAACCCTTTGCGGGCGAGTCCAACTCGCACTTAGCCGGTTTTTTACTATGAAAGGGGTAAAAATGCTGCAATCACATCCATACATAAGTACCTACGTATGATGAAAAAATTATAACGTGAGTGAATGGCGGACCTAGGAGTGGCTGCCTCGAATTTCTTTTTGGAAATTTCGATGTCAAAGATACAACTCGCCTAAGTCGGCCAAGCTATCAGCAAATAATGGAGGCACTAAACATCAACTATATAACAGTTAGGAATCATCTAAAAAGAGGAGGCTAGTCAAGGGAGCTCGATGCTCCCCGAGCAGTGTGCCAAAAAGCTAGAGCGTGTAGGTATGGTCAAGGCAAGAAAAAAATCGCATGGGAGGGGTGGGTCTATTCCCATTTTCTTTTAAAAATTGACTTAATTTGGAAAAAAAAGAAATATTACAAATCAACTGTTACATCCACAATGCCTTGATATCCTTTTTTGTAAATCCAGAAACCTCTTCTTTCATTTTGTTTTTAAACAAAGCTGTTTTAAGGAATATTTCTTAAGAAATGAATTTTCAAACTCAAAATTTAAAGAAAAAATGAAAAAAACAAATTTCGAACTAATTTTTTTCAAAATTTTATGTAATTAAGTACTAATTTTTTTTAACAGTTAAATTCTCTTATTAGCTTTAAGTTAAAAGCAGAAAACCGAATGCAAAAGTGACTTGTAGTTTTTGAGAAATTAAAAAAACCCAAACCACTTTTTCCTAAGAAAAACCTTTTTTTTTTTAGAACCCGGAATTGGTCGGCTCTCGTCCCTGAGAGTAACATCAACGACCCAAGCCACTGCACTCCGTTCAGGTTGTGTGTCTAAAAAAAACACATCATAAGAGAATATAAAAACTCTTGAACCTGCGCGAGTCTCTAAAAAACAAAAAAAAAACAAGATCCTATGAAACAGAACTCTGAGGACTGAGAGCACTGTGGCGCAGTGGGTAGTGTGTTGGCTTCTGACGCCGATGACACGGGATCGAATCCCATCGAACGTGTTTTCACTGTGTCTCCTCAGCGGGGTTTTGACAAAACCCTCTGTAGTAACATTTCCATGAAAAGCTTGTCGAAATTCGCCGTTCGGAGCCAGCAATAAACTGTGTAGGTCCCTTGCACCTATGGGAAAATTAATTCATACACAACATGGCTGATTGAGACAAGCTCGGCTTAGGTCCTTCGTGGACAGTACTTCTTCATCTACATCTGAGGACTTCTAGGCACAAAAGGAAAAGAGGAATTTCTGCATTAGTGAAACGTTGAAAAAATACCACAGCTATAGAGGAAGATTATTTTGTAAAAAAAAACTTTGTTAATTTTCGAAAAAGCGCTCTATAATTTCTGGCATAAAATGTGGCAATTTCGTATGTAAACGTCACATGTAATTTGCTGGACCCACACTGGACCCAGACTTCGCTGTCCGTCCGTCCGTCTGTCACCAGGCAGTATCTCATGAACCGTGATAGTTAGGCAGTTGAAATTTTCACAGATGATGTATTTCTGTTGCCGATATAACAAATACTAAAAACAGAATAAAATAAATATTTGAGGGTAGCTCCCATACAACAGACATGATTTTCATCCAAAAAATCCCCTTGGTCACAAACTAAGGTTAGTCGACAATATCTCACAACCAGTAGCAAACTTTCCAGCATTGATCCCTTTTTTGTCTTAAATGTATTAATCCTAGCTGCAACCCTTTTTTCTATAACCAACAATAATAAATACCCTTCAAGCTTTGATGATCTCTATTGTGTCACTACTAAGTTAATCCTTGCTGCAAACCCTTTCGTACAATTGCTATTCCCTTCCTTTTCCATCCTGATAGGTTAAGATATCAAATGTTGCAACAAATTCAATTGTTGTGAAATTAACTTTCGATCATATCCCACAACCAATAAAACACTTCCAAGCACTGATCCCTATTGTGTCGTTGATATATTAATCCTAGCTGCAAACCTTTTCCCCATAATTATTGTTATTCACTTTTTCACCTACTTCCTGTCAAGTAAGTAAGATTAATTCAATGGACACTTTGATGATCAACTATCTCATCATGGAGATTTTTTATCATCAAAGTATTATGCCTATCACCTGCCCGGAACCAAGATCTGTCATCATGCAAAATATCATTTCAAACGGATTAGCCATTTTAATGTGACCACTGATGAGGCAACATACAACGTCTCTTTCATATTTTTATATACAGACTAGCTTTTGCCCGCGGCTTCGCTCGCGTTAAATTCGGGGTAACACGGTTCCCCTTTCCTGATTTAGAACACAAAAAAGAACTCGAAACAGAATGTTATTTTAATACGCTACTGTAGACAATATTATATGCCTTTCCATTTGGGGATAGAATGTAAAGATTCTGGGCATTGGACACACGCGAACATGCTACATACAATTGTCCATGGGAAAAGCACGGCTTTTCTAAGTTCACCCCAGCCACCTTTAATGTTTGACCTTGCGCTTTGTTAATGGTCATAGCGAAACTAAGCTTTAGAGGAAATTGTAGCCTTTTAAACTGGAACGGGAGATCTGTGGGAATTATTGGGATTCGTGAGATCATTACATTTTCACCCTTTCCTAAGGCGGTTAAGATAGTGGCGCTAATCATATTGCGGCCAAGTTGTGTGACACGAAGTCTCGTCCCATGACATAATCTCGGGGCATCTAAATTTCGTATAAGCATGACCGGGACGTTTGTAGTCAAATAACAGAGTATAGGTACCGTATGCACTATAGTGTGAAGCGCGGCCCGATGCCCGCACTTAAGTATAGATAGAGAGTACATAACGTTAGCGCGTTTCAGAAACATATCAGCACCATCTATCGCAATTCCAGAGTAACACTTATTTATGTTTCGAATGTTGATTGTTTTCTCAAAAGCTGATTGATTTATGGTTATTTTAATTAAATTAATTTATTATGCGTTTGTATCATAGAACCTATACTAATTCTGCGGAGAGTCTCACACAAATTTCCATCATACAAACTTAACGGGGGCTAGAAAGAAACAAAAAGTAGCCTACGTCACTCTCCATCCCTTCAACTATCTCCACTTAAAAAATCACGTCAATTCGTCGCTCCGTTTTGCCGTGAAAGACGGACAAACAGACGCACACACTTTCACATTTATACTATTAGTATAGATGGTACGGAACCCTTGGTGCGCGAGTCCGACTCGCTCTTGGCCGGTTTTTTTCACTTTTGTTTTCAATCGAGAATGGGCACATATCATCGTGTCCATTTAATCCCTAGTCGATGTCTCTGTGCAGTTTGTAGTAGTATGTGCAGTGATATTTTGTCTGCCTTTACAGTTCGAAAACGTAATCTATTCTGAGAACCGAATATTCGGCATTCACCCCTGCAGGCTTGCGATCTAGTTTTACTGTTTAGCTAATCATGCTAACCACATTGCTACTTTCATCTTCCAAAAAATGAACTAAGGATCCAATCAACTCACTTGAATTAAAACCGAGCACAGCAGAGCCGTTGATCGCTCTTTTATAAAGTTACCATTGATGTATTGAGGTAGTTTTTGAAATTATCAAAACATACACACTTTCACTAATTATAAAATAATGAATGTGTCTTATAGTTCCTTTTAAATTGGCTGTTATTGATTTCAGAATTCGATTCGACATCGTCAGCAAACGGATCAAGCTTGGAATGCCTCAACCTCATAGTGCAAAGTATTAACAAAAGTTCATCGCCCACTACCAGCGTTTCTTCATCATCATCCTCGCTCAATCAGTCCTTTGCACAGAAGTGTACAACCCAAGTGTAAAGCTCTACATTTTCATCTTTTATTTATTTTAATTTAATTTTTATTTGTTTATTTATATAAGATGGATACGTGTTATACAATATAAAATCAAAAAATGTGTTTTTCCAATAATTGTATAGGTATGCTATGTTGCCTAACTATAAAATGTAGCCGTAGATTTAACTCATATAATTGTTAGTAATAAAATTTCCATAGCAATAATACAATATTTAATTAATTTATTAATTATCATTCTTAGGCTAACCACTGTATGTAAATATGTATTTGGGAATTAATAAAAAAGAAAACTAATTTTAGGGAAGAACAATGTTTCCTTCTAGTCTATTTCCAACTGTCTGAAACTACCTTCGACACCAAATTCTGTTTGAAGGCTTACCACACTTCCTCTGCGTAATTTTTCGTTAGTTCCATACGTAGAATCCTCATCGAAGAACTTTGCATGATCCTGAAGTATGATTTGCCATTTTTCTATGAAATCCTGCATCGAACCATTAAGGCCACCATATTCAATTGAAATGTCTTCACGATGAATGTACTTGAACATATCTTTCTCTTTCTCATGTAAAAGTATCTAAAATGAAAGATGTGAAGCTCGCAGAATTTATGTAAGCATGTACTCACCTCGAAGGGAATATTCGATGGAAGAATGTTGTAAGCAAACTTGAATACTCCATGAAACTCCTTGTTAAGATTGATTACATGTGCTCGAACTAGTTTAACTGGCATACACTGTTCTATGTAGATATAGGTCTTTTTTAAAATCACCGGATCAAAACGCAGTACCTGGTTGAGCGTACAATTCTTTAGATCGTAAATCGTTTCAATACCATTGATGCTACTGTAGTCATCCTCGAAGGCCAAGAGTTCGTATAGCATGAACTGAAGCTTAAAAATCGACGGAAGTAAGTGTATTTTTGGTTCGTAATAGGCAAGCTGCATCACGAATAGCTTAGGACCCTTCTTTGCTGTCGGCGGAATGAGGAACAGCCTATTGAATCGATTGTTATTGCCTCTCTCTTTGCTCCTGAAAAAGTTTATTTACCCTGAGCGTAAGATTTCCAACATATCCTCAGTCACATATCGATTTTTAAAGAGATCCGGATAGAGCGTTTTACAGGTGAGATATGCTTCAATTCTTTTCTTGGTCTCCTCTAGGCTATACCGGCAACAGCGGAGAAAAGTCACGATAAACTGATCATCATTACGACCGATTAAGTGGGGCTGCTTTTCCATCCAGGATCGGATGGCATGGATGTCATCTTGTAATCGCTCAGGTTCTTCGCCCAACTCGTGCGCTTTTAATGCCAATTCGGCGGTAAGTTGCCTGGTGCTCGCCATTCCTCTTGAAACAATACTTTAGGTATGCGATTATTCAAGTGTGTACACACCATAAAACCGAATTATCTAAATCGATAGATTACGCTGGAAATGAAATCAATATGTTGTTTTGATTGCACACTCCGTCCAACTAACACTCATTGCTCCACGCAACAATTAATAGACGCCAAGGTTTGAAAGTTCACATATGGGTATGAGTATGAGTACTACGATAGCATGCGATCTCGAGTACAATTGGTGCACAACTACCGTGCATGCAATCTTATCGCAGATTAGCTCTCCATTTTTGTTTTTTATTGCTATAACTGTATAATTACTATCTGAGATATATGGCTGATGGCTAGTGGGTAGGTATAATTTTATTGGACAATGATTATAGGCTAAAGGGCACATTTGATTGTGAGAAATCTAAATTGTCCGATTGTTCCCCTATACATAACTCGTCAAGAATGCAATTTGTCTTACCTACTTACATTGGTGGCGCTACAGTCTGGTGTGAACCTGAGCCTCAACCAACAAGCTTCTCCAGCTGGCACGATCTTTTGCCAGCAGTTTCAAGTACCACACTTCTAGATTAGATTCGGTTGTTCTCTGCTGCCTCGTCGTTTGCGGTTGGACTCGAATACTTTTCAGGCCACAACTGTGTTGTCCACTTGCTTTACAGTTCGTCGTTGTATCTTCTCCTCCACTCTCCATTTATACAAACGGGACCATGGATTGAACGCAGAATTTTCCTCTCGAAGCGGCCAAGGACAGCCTTAACTTGTTGGGGTTTTGTGCGCTATACAAACCTTAGTCTTTCGAGAGAGGGCTTTGATTCTCAATTGCCTTTTGAGTCCAAAGAAGCAGCGGTTGGTAGGAGTTTCGACCAATTCGAATTTGTAGCTGCCAATTTTGGGAAGTCGATGTTATACGTGTTTTTTGGTTGACAGCATATATTACGTTTTACCCTCGTTAACCGAAATACCGATTTTCGCCGCTTCTGCTTCGATGCCTTAGAACGTTTTATTGACGTCTCGCTGGGTTCGTCCAATAACGTCAATTTCATCCGCGTACACATGCAATTGCACAGACTTGAAATAGATCGTATCTCTTGTGTTGACCCGTGAATCTCATATGATATTTTCCAATACGATGTTGTAAAAGTTATATGACAGTGCGTCTAAATCCTTAATTAACACCAAAGGTCTCGGTTGGTCGCTACAGAGCTTAACGGAGCTGCGAGAAATCTCTAATGCCATCCTGCACAATCTAACGAGTTCGGCAGGGATGTTGCTCGTCTTTATGCACACTGTCATATGAAGCTTTGGTCTTCTCCAAGATCTGCCGCAGCTGGTCCATGCGTCCTACCAGCTCATCTCCAGCCGCTTTAAATGGCTTAGCCGACCGGCCGTCTGCGCCAGCGACTTTATTAGTTTAAGCTTTGAAGTTATCAGCTTAACTTCATCTAGGTCGGGTGGACGGAATTCTCTTGCATCTTCATTCCATTGCGAATGGATCATTCTGCTTGACAGCGACATCAGATCTATCGCTGCCGTTAAATAGTCTGCAGAAATATTCATTCCATATTCTCAGCATCGATTGTGACTCTACTAATAGTTGCCCGTCTTCATCCCTACAGCTTTTCATGCTTTCTTTTTTTCTTCCTTAAAAGCGTGTTTACCTCTCTCCTTTTCTTCTCCTAGTTTTCCCGAGTAGCCCTCGCCCGTCTATGTAACATGGCTTTGTAGGCGGTTTTCTTTGCTACATGGGCTTGTCCACATTGCTGGCCAGCACATTAGAGGCAGCGTCTCTTTTGGCGCGCTGGCAACGCTCCCTTTGTTGGTCTATGGATTGTGCCGGTCTCATCGGATTTCGCGAAATGTTGGGGGAAACTTTATCGGCAAAGATTCAAGCGTTCTCCTGCGATTGTAATATTCCGATGTCAAACTTTCGTTTTCCACCACGACTCCGAGGCGTCCTTGATATCGTCATCCATACCTTGGTGAACCAAGGTTGAGGCGTGTCTGGCGTCGATCGCAACATGATCAATCTGGTTGACTGATCAGGTGATCACCAGGTTCTTTTGTGGATGTCGAGACGCGGGAATCGTGTGCTAGCAAGAAGGAGATCACGCCCCGCTTGGAAGTCAAGTATCTGGTGGCCGTTTTCGGATGTGGTGTCGCGTGGTGGTTCTTCAAATATGTCGTCTTTGCTTAGTTTCATATTAAAATCTCGAAGTACTATTTTTGTATCGTTGCTGGGACATTGGGCATAGGTTCTGTCTACAAGATCGTAGATCGTAGGTTGGGCCGTGAACGCATATTAAGCTAATGTTCCCGAAATCAGCTTTGACGCGGACGGTTATGAGGCGTTCGTTTACATGTCGAAAGCTTAAGACTTTCTGTCACAGTCTTCCTCGAACAATGAATCCTCACCCAAATACGCGTTGTTTGTTCTTCTTGTAGCAGCTCCAGTAGCAGAAATCGCAATTTTTCACCCGTTTTTTGCCTGTTCCATCCCATCGCACTTTTTAGAGTGCGGTTATATATGTTTTGTAGCAGTTGAGGGTTTGCTCCTTTTAATTGCCTGCACCCGGTCGGTTAAGGGACCTCAAATTCCAGATGCAGACTGGCAAGTCTTTTAGTCGTTTGTAGGGGCCATCGCACTCTTTAGAGTGCGGTTATATATGTTTTGTAGCAGTTGAGGGTTTGCTCCTTTTAATTGCCTGCACCCGGTCGGTTAAGGGACCTCAAATTCCAGATGCAGACTGGCAAGTCTTTTAGTCGTTTGTAGGGTCCGTCAGCTTAGTTTCCGTCCGTATCCGACGCTTGTGTTTTTTTTTTTTTTTTACTTTCGCGCAGGTTCAAGATTTTATTATTCTCTTATAATGTAACCACACAACCTGAACGGTGTGCAGTGGTTTTGGGTCGTAGATGTTCGTTCACTACTCTCAGGCGTGGTTTGTCCTATGTCATAGATAGGGCGAAAGCCGATCAAAATTCACGTTGGTTATAATTCTCAGTAATTCGTTCATACCTTTTTTGGTGTTACTATTGCATACGCAGAGGATGAATTTCGATTGACTATATACCTACTGTGACTGTTATGCCTGCAGCAGTACGTTTGGTCGCTTTCCATTCACAACTGTGTTGCATACTTTTTGACGTGATAACATCTTATAAATCGATGAACACTGGCTGCACGTACAAAAAAGTATGACTCAATGTCACGTTCCGCCTGAGCTGAGCGTGCAAGCGAGAGCGCAAAACAAGCGATAGAGAGGCATCTATTTCGCCTATGGGATAGAATTTTGTTTGCATACTTGGGGGCATGAAAAAATTGTGCAATGACGTAGGCATACTCTTAGGAGAAGTCAGTAATCCAGGTGACACATACATACATGCATACACCCTTATTCTGTTCTTAGACTTCAAATACGATTCTGAAGAATTCGTGTGAAAAAGTCTGGAGTTTGTATGTTGGATATCCATATATACATACATACATATGTACCCATTTCCAAATCGAAAAAAAATTCTCACTCTTGAACGCGTGCGTTTAATAATTGCTCGTTGGGTAGCTCACACTCACGAGCAGCTCATGAGTGTTTGTGTTTCCTTACCAAACCACAACACTGTCCGAGCAATCTCAGATGTATCGGCTGTCGTCCGAATACCGTAATTAAGCAGCGTCGGGTGCGGTTAGTATTTAGATGGTGGACCGCTTGGGAACACCGCGTTTTGTTCATTTTTCATCAATGTTTTCTAATGACGTTATCACGTAAAATAATCGTCCGTAAACCGACTTTACAGACAACCAACATTTTTTCCGTATAGGAATAGCTTTTTCTTGGCTACGAAACGAATTTGAACTATGTACCTTCCGCTCGACGGTCGATGATGTTAACCACTTTATCACGGCTACCCCGTACTTCGTAACAATTCATTTTTTCCGGGAAAAGCATGTTACCCCTAAGCACAACCTCCAACCTGGACGACCAGGTTAACCAGGGTCCGGCCGCTGCACATATTGGTTCATTACACGACAGATGCCGGAGCAGCTATCCCGGGGAGGCCACACGGAGGCTGTGTGTCAACTTAAATTGAGCAGGGACAAGCTGTTAAATACGGTCAGCTATTTTGCTCTGTTTGCTCGCTGCCTCTTTCGTCAAAGTTGGTATATATTCACAAGGCTCAAGAAGAACATTCCTATTCTGAAAGAAAAAAGGGAACAGAAAAAGTAAAAGAGTATACTTAAAGCTATAACTGGTGTTGTCGAATTGATTAATCATTGATTGGGGGTGAAATCCTTAGACCTAGTCGGAACTTAGTAAAATACAGCTTAATCTGGGATGAAAGCACACATTTAGTAGAAATGGTATAAGCCATATTGCTAGATACTTAGCAGGGGGTGAAAGTTGAAGAAAGCAACCATCAGTATTGCCACTGAACAGTAACTAGGCGCATTTATTATATAAAAATGTCGACAAACTGACCCTCAACGTCCTGCTTTCTTTTTATACAAAATACAGACCTTACCTTACCAAGCCTGTTTCTAGGCGAAAGAAGGCATATTGACGAAATGTCGAGTTAAAAGTTCTCGCCCTGACAAATTTTCAACGAACTTGATCCAGCGCTTCAGCGTGACTGGAAGGCTGAGAAAATATTTATCTACGACATTTTCAGAAATCATGTGCTCGCGCCTCTTTAGGACGCCAACATAGAACTGTCCAATCTTTGTCTACTCGGTGGAAACATATTCATGATGAATGATGCCGTGGTACGAAAGGTGGCGGAAGCTGATTCACGTGCATCGCCTTTGCCCATTCAAACACACGTTTTTTCGACATACACTCGTTTCCATGCATCACTTGCAATTTTTCACTAGATGTCACTAAAAATTGTAATCACAACACGTTGCTTGTAATGTGAGTCACTCATTTTTACGACGTTACTAAAAAAGTTTTTTTTTCGTAAAAAACGCACGGCACACAAACAGACCGTGCTGTCGATTTCAGCCTTGGACGAAAACTGAACGAAGGAGTCCCATTTATGTGTCAGGCCGAGAACTTTTCGTCTTAACATAGCAATAAAGAACTGATTGGATTTTTAACTTGACTTTAAGCTTTAACCTGACTAAGCGGTAAAATCTTTATAAAGAAAAATTTACAAATTTGATATCTAGAATATTTTCCGAGCAAAGAAAAACTGATTTCATTCGTCGCGCAATTGCATAGCGAAGAACTGGTTAGGCTTCTATCAAATCTAAATCCCTAAAAGACATATTGGCTCGGGACTAAATTCATTCGACGCTACATAAGCATGTATTTGCTCGTATGGACCGATAGTTTTGCGAAAAATATCGGTGGGCTGTTGTATAATGGTATCCTGTTTCTAACAGCAATTAATGAGGAGTTGGCAGTAAAGGCGCTCTGCCAGTAAAGCAGCTCTTGCTGCACCCAACCAATTTTTTAACTCAAAATAATAAAAATATCTCTCTCACTTGTCAAAATAAATCTACGAACGGTTAAAATCGTCCTGCGTGTGGACAATTTACCAAAATAAATGCCTGTCCACGGATTTTCATAAAAAGGATTTTGAGAATTTCGAGAATTAATTTATTATTTTATGAAACGAAGAAAACGCAGCATAACATCCATGCATTATATATTTTGAAAGTGACATTGACTCATTACTAATTAATGAAAACAACGAATTAAGAATTGGAAAATTACTTACTTACTTAGGTGGCGCTACAGTCCGTGGTGAGCCTGGGCCTCTTTGGCCAGCTGTTTCCAGCGCCGCACGCCCCGTTGGTAAAGGTCCCCATCCACCTGCGTGCGCCACCGTTGATGCGGCCGTCCTCTGCCGCGCCTTCCCTCCGGGGTGGATTTGAAGACTCTTCCGGTCGGAGCTGTATTTTCCATGCGCTCTACATGGCCTAGCCACCTTAGACGCTGTATCCGTAGACGTCGCACCAGGCCGAAGTCGCTGTGCAACCCGTACAGTTCTTCGTTATATCTTCTCCTCCATACACCGTTTGAACAAACGGGACCGTAGATAGTGCGCAGAATTTTCCTCTCGAAACGACCAAGGGCATCTTCATCCGCTTTTGTTAAGGTCCAAGCCTCTGCGCCGTAAAGGAGGACTGGGATGATCAAGGTCTTATTTCTCAATTACTTCTTGAGCCCAAAGAAACAGCTGTTGTTGTCGCTGGTCATCAGTGAGCCAAGGTAGACGAATTCCTTGACCACTTCAAAGTTATATCCGCCCATGGTGACGTTCTGGCCAATAGATGAAAGCAGATATTTGGTTTTACCCTCATTAACCTTGAGCCCCATCTTAGCCGCTTCTACCTCAATGCTTACAAAGGCCTCATTGACGTCTCGCTTTGTGCGTCCAATCATGTCAATGTCGTCGGCGTACGCAAGCAATTGCGTAGACTTGAATTAAATCGTACCTCTTGTGTTGGCCAGTGACTCTTGCACGATGTTGAAAAAGTTGCATGACAGCGCGTCACTTTGCCTAAATCCTTTTTTAACATCAAAGATCTCGGTTTGCTCATTACTGATCTTAATGGAGCAGCGAGAATTCTCCATTGTCATCCAGCACAGTCGGACGAGTTTGACAGGGATGTTAAAACAAGACATGGCTTTGTATAGCTCATCTCTATACACGCTGTCATAAGCAGCCTTGAAATCGACGAAGAGGTGGTGAGTGTCGATTTGGTATTCCTGGGTCTTCTCCAAGATCTGCCGTAGCGGAAATATTTTGGTCAATTGTGGATTTATCTGGCCTGAAATCACACTGATAAGAGCCGATCACGTTATCCACAAACGGTTTCAGGCGTTCATACAATACGGCAGAGAAGATCTTATATGCGATGTTAAGGAGACTTTCCTTTTTATGGACCGAGCAAACGATGCTGAGATTCCATTCATCGGGCATGCCTACCTCCGACCATACCTTGCAAATGAGATGCTGCATGCATCTTACTAACTCATCTCCAGCCGCCTTAAGAAGCTCAGCAGTCAAGCCGTCTGCGTCCGCGGCTTTATTAGGCTTAAGTCTTGATATCGCTATTTCGACTTCGTCTAGGTCGGGTGGACTGAATTCTGTTACATCGTCGTCCCTTACGAATTGCTCGTTCTGCCTGACAGCGGTATCTTGTCTATCATCGCCGTTATACAGTCTGCAGAAGTGGTGTTTCCAAATCCTCAGCATCGACTGTGACTTTACTACCAGTTCTCCATTTTCATCCCTGCAGGCCGCCGCTCTGGCTTTGTAGAAAAGCCAGAGCGGGCGTCATTCCTGCGGAAGCATCTCTCCGTTTCCTCGATCTCACGCTTTCCGTACTCTCTCTTTTTTCTTCTGAAAAGCGTGTGTGCCCCTCTTCTCTTCTGCTAATAGATTTTGCGAGCAGCTCTCGTCCGTCGTTGCAGCATGGCTTTATATGCCTCTTGTTTTGCTGCATGGGCTTGTTCGCATTGTTCATCGAACCAGGGGTTTCTAGGTGGTGGCGGTTTGAAACCCAGCATCTCTGACGGCGCTCTGCCAATACGCCCATTCCTGCTCTATTGTTTGCGCTGCTGTGGGCGGATTTTGAAAGAGCTTGGAGGAGACAGGATCGGCAAAGATTCTGGCAGTCTCTTGCGATTGTAGCTTTCCAACGTCAAACTTACGTAGTCCTACTCGACTCCTAAGCATTCTTGATATCCTCATTCGTACCTTGGCAAGGTAGTGGTCCGAGACGATGTTGGCCCCTCGGAGGCTGTGTGTCAACTTGGATTGAGCAGGGACAGAGATCGAAGCTGGCGTTTGCCATGGTAAACGCGATCAACTTCTTTGCTCTGTTTGCTCGCTCCAAGATGGAGGATTTCGAAATACCACCAACGAATTTTGATGAATTGTGTCTAAGACTACAGGTATGGCCCAAAAGAGTAAGCAGTCTTATAAAAACAAGGGATCGCTGGCAAAATATTAAAAAACACGCTTCTTGTAAATGTGCAAAACAGGTTACAACTGGTTACTGGTTATGTTGCATTTCTTTTTGTTTTAAACGTTGTACGTTTGTGGTGCAATGTTAAACATCACCGACCGTCGAGCAGAGGTCTTTTAGTTCAAAGTCGTTCCATAGCCAAGAAAGACCAATTCCTATACGAAAAAAAAAAAAAATCAACTGCTGATTGTTCCCCAGGAATTTTCGGATCCTTTTCCAAACGTACCTTTGTTTGCATAGGTACTTGACAGTGTTTAGAGTTTAGCAAGTTGTATTTTGTTAGTAGATTTGTTATATATCTGGTTTGACAAATAGAAATGGTTTTATCTTTTCTTTCAATCTCTAGTCCAACATATTTTGTTGGTTGACCTAGATCTCGCAAATCAAAATATTCGGATAATTTCTCTCTGATAGAATTTGTTTTGTATTTACCATTGGAGGCAATGATAATGCCATCTACAAATACTCCAAGTAGAGTTATCTTGTCTCTAAATTTATAAATGTAAATGCAATTATCATATTTTGACCGTGTTAAATCTAATTTGTTAAGTTTTTCTGTTAAAACTTTATGCCACTGCCTGCTTGCTTGTTTTAACCCATAAATCGCCTTCCTTAAGAAGCAGACACCATCTTTATTACTTGGATCAACAAACCCTTCCGGCTGTTCCATATAAATCTCTTCGTTAAGGTCGCCGTTTAGAAAAGCAGTCGACACATCTAAGTGGATTAAATTCAAATCATGCTCTACCGATAATGCATAAATGATGCGAATCGAGCTTTGGCGAACTACTGGCGAAAAGGTTTTCATGTAATCAATTCCGAATTTTTGGCTATATCCTTTGGCTACGAGCCTTGCTTTTCTTCTCTCTAATTCTCCATCTGGTCTATATTTTGATTTAAAGACCCAGCGACAACCTATGGTTCTTCGTCCCTCTGGTAGAGAACACAATGTCCAGGTCCCATTTTTTAGAAGGCATTCATATTCTTCTGACATTGCCTTATTCCATTCCTGTATAACTTTTGGGATCGTCTAATAAGGTAGTGAATGCATGTTCGGTAACGAAATTAGTTACTTTTCTAGGCCTAAGTTTTCTTCTAAAATTTTCTACTTGTGATTTATCTGTCAGTTCTTTTATATCTTTTCCATTTTGTATTTTACGTTCATCAGAACTTTCTGTATTTTTTGGATTTTGAAATTCTTTTTCACTATCACATTGTGCTTCGTTAAATCTTCAAATTCTTCACACATATTTTCATTTTTGTTTATCAATTCAAATTCATAAAAATTTCCCAAGGCATCTGTTTTAGTATCATTTTGTGTTAAGCTTTTATTATTTTCATTGACGCTTCTGCTTTCAGATAAATGTTCAACGAATCTCACATCACGACTTTTAATGATTGTCCTCGTTCCTTCCTTCCAAAAACGATAAGCCTTCGATTCGACAGAATAACCAACCAGAATGTATTCTTCGCTTTTTGGATCGAGCTTCGTTCTTTTAGTGGTCAAAACGAAAGCTCGACAACCTTTTTGACGAAAATGTTTGACAATTGGAATACGACCTGTCCAAATTTGTTCTGGAGTCTGATTTTTATTAAGTGACGTAGGGCAACGATTTCGAATGTAAGCCGCTGTGTGAATTAGCTCGGCCCATAGGAGTTTTGGTGGATTTCCTTCTATCAAGAAAAATCGCGCCATCTCTACTAGTGTGCGATTCATACGCTCAGCAACACCGTTCTGTTGTGGCGAGTACGCGACTGTTAGCTGACGTTTTATACCTTCATTGGCCAAAAAGTTCGAAAATTCATTACTTAAAGGCTCTCGTGCATTATCGCTACGGAAAGTCTTAATCTTACGATTAGTCCCTTTTTCAACAATGCTTTTGAAGTTTTAAAGACTTCAAAGTATTCGCTCTTTTTTCTTAAAAAGCATACAAATACTTTCGTGAAATGGACGCAAAGTTGGATGAAGATCTTCTCGCTGTGTTGCTATTAGATGGTTTACCTGATAGCAACAAGGAAATTCAAGCTGTATTTGACGCATCAAAGAATTTTCCCAACATGGATGTACTTCGGGCAAGACTCCTGGAAGTTGGCGATAAAAAAAGGGGCACAGATATAGTATATAAGGATGATGCCTTAAAAGTAAAACATTTCAAGAAAAATGCTTCATCCGGGAGGCAGTGGAGAAGAGAGCAGTTGAAGTAAAATATCTCCAGACCGATCATATGGCAGCAGACGCTTTGACTAAGGTAGTATCAAGAGAAAAGCATATCTTTTGTTTTCGGACATTTGGAATGAATTTTGTAAATCAACGTTGAGGGAGTGTGTTAATTGACAACATCGACTTACACATTCCATACAGAATTCCATACACATTATTATAAGAAACACCCTGTATTTATTGCTTATGTTGTTATCCTTTATTGAATTGTATTCTCTCCTTTTCTGTTAGTATATGAAAAACTATATCCATTTTCCATCACTTCAAATAAAGCATTATAACCATTAAGAACTACAACCAACGTTAAAATTCGGTCGGTTCGTCTCGAATACCATCTAGGACAACCACCCCTGGAGAACGTACATGTAGGACCCAAACCACTGCACTCCGTCCAGGTTGTATGCTAAACATTATAAGAGTATAGGTAATCTCTTCAACCTGCGCGAACTATAAAAAATAATCACATTCTGTAATAAAATGAAAAATGAGTCTTAAAAATTTCATGGAAAATGGTTGACGGACATTCATTTTATGCTAAGAAACCAGGACATTTGAAATGATGTATCCAGTCTATGTATGTATATATGTATGTATGTATATAGTGGTTTTATGTAAAATCGAGACAGGCGTGTTCTATAAATTGTTGAATTGATTTCTATCAGCCGGCTGCAGAAATACATCCTCTCCACCCTCTTACCACTTCATGCATTTTAAAAAATCTCCCGGGATCAATACTAAAAACAAATCGCATCCTCCACTGCATCCTGCAGTTGTTGGAATCTTCCTTCTGATAACCCCTGATACAATGTAACATAACGCACTTAAGTGGTCATATCCGGATGAGTACTCAAACAAAACGACCCGTCATCACTCACACGACGCCGTCACGTTCGAAATCCGATCGCAATTTTATACTTCAACTACAGAATTCTCTGCCTCCCCATCCGCGGATGTCACACTCAAATGTCATACCGAACTACCTTCTTCAGTTGCCGAACATGTGCGTCTACTTCATTAGCGTGTAAATCACAACCGTTTAAGATCGAAATTAGGGTCCTCTGCCTGCGGTAATTGACTTCAAGTAGCTAAATATCATTTGCTTGTTGACGCGACTGTCTCACAATTGAAGTGCCGATGTTTTGCTTCTGACAACCATCAAAGAATTTTTGGAGGAGACGGCTTGTTGTTATCTTCTTATGTACTCGTACATATATGGTGCATGAATGCGAACATGCTTTCATCTCGATGACAGGGACTAGAGAGGATCAATGAAGTACGACGCGCACAGACCGCCTACATTCGAAATTGGAGAAAGGGTGATAAGTGAGTTTTTATGTTTTCGTTTAAGGGCGATTAAGAGTGCCAAACACATGCACCAGTAGTAGTGGGAACTCCATCAACGGGGTTAATGCGTTGTCATATGTTGGGGATGCATTATACATGATTTGGCTTCATTACTCCTTAATTAATGCCTAATGTGATCGTAAATAATAGGATAGTTTAGCTGTATCTTTCGATTTTTGCTTTTTCTACAGAAGATCTCACGACGTTGCCGTTTGCAGATCAAGAGCTATCCTCGATTAGTCATCGTTAAAAGTTGTCAAAACAGAACAAATCTTTCTCGTGCTCTACATTCCTGCTTTCTCAAATTACTACAAATTGCCGAACATGAATATTTACACTGTCCGTGCCCATAATTAAGAAAAACATTTCCAGCACAAACCATGCTGGAAGATACATCGACACGAATGTAGCGGAAACCAATAAATCATATCCAATCCATCGATCCTAGTATCTACTCGTACTACGCAGAATGCTCGACAAGTAATTCAACTCCCTCACAAATCCCCTTCTAATTTTAGTATCCGCACCCGGAAATCTCGGATGCATTTTGCATCCAACCGTACTGAAACACTCATTCACATTGACGTAGCGCAAGCGAGAAAATGAAGCGATCATTCATTTCTTTCGTACACGTAATTTGTTCAGAGAATTTAATTGAGCGTGACATGAATCTTTTTTTTGCTTTTTCTTCTACTATTTCTTCCTATCATTATCTAGATTGTTCCAAATAGCTTTATACTTATGACTTGCGTTTTGTATAAAATACATATTTCACAACTTCTGAAGATTCAGATATATTTATGTTAACATCAGATGATTCCTGAATTAAAGCTCATTCTTATGTAGCCTATCGCAAAAAATATTTTTTACGAATTATACCCTTTTAGGGAAAACTCAGAGACCACAAGATCTCCTTCGTCGGGATCTACGAAAGAAATCAACGCTCTGAAAATAGGGACACCTCAGGCGTAAAGTTTTCCCCTTCGAAACTACTAAGTTTGAAAGAGGAAAATTCTGATCTTCGCATGAAGCTATGTACGTAACTTGGAGCTTCTTTGCGAAGAACTGAAGAGGGAGTTAAAAATTCTACGAGCACGGTCGGCAACCGTAGCCGAATCGCAACTTAACCGTCCGGATAATGTCAAATATCATACGGACGAAAAGGAATTGAGTCGCGAAACGGAACGGCTCTTAAAACGATCGGTGAAAGAAAACGCAACGCTGGTTTATCACCCGAGATTATAGATACCAAGGAAAACAAGGTTTCCGTAATACATACATACAAGTTAAATTCCTTTTTGTATTTTTTTTGTTATTAAAGACTAACGTCCACTTTATTTGACGGTCGATACAGAAGTAACTTTCCACTAAATGTAATAACTAAACTTAACCTACGGTGCAGCTGAAGTACGTGAAGGAAAACGGGATTAGGTGGGGAAAACCAATACCTCGGGAGGCGTGGTGATGGGGTGGTGCAGTTTGGGATGCGTAGGTGGTAAAGAAAACATATGTCTCGGGTGATGAGAAGCATTCAGTGAGAGTTGCGAATGTTGGAGTAAATCCCGTGTTCGGAGTTAACTCCTCCCCTCTTAAATTCAAACGTCCTCGTTTGACCTCATCTTAGAGGCAGGATATTTGGCTGATTCGAGTTGGTCTTGTCGATGGTTTCGGCTTATTGGTATCGCTGCTCGGTGGCTGCTGTAGTGTTATCACTCAGAATTTCATTATATTGGTTACTGTTGTTAATCCGAGATTTGTGGGTGGTTTCATGTTTGCAATTTATTAGCTTGATATCTTCGGTATTGTTAACGTGGAGCTCCTTTAACGCTGGAGTAGTGGTCTGTACTTTGACCCTGTATTGGATGTAAATGTGTAGCTGCCTATGGCTATAGTAGAGTTATCGAGCTTGATCAGAGCTGTTCCGGTTACGTTAATAGCTTGTCCATCTATTGCGGGGGTTCCGTGGTCTTGGTTAAATAGTAGAATGTCCGCTGATATTTTGTCAATCGTAGGGACGTGTTGGTTATTTGTTTAGATACGGTTAGGTGACATGGTTTTGAGAGTATTAGGGATAGAGGAGCTGCTTATGTCTATGATATTATTATATTGGCAAAAAGATAGCTTATGTTTTTTACAATCAGTCTTAATTCTATATGTCTATATTGTTTTGACGTTTTATAATTTTATTATATGGAATTCTACTTACAAAATTTCCTCGTTTTGCTATCTTTAATAACAATTGTTGACATGTTTCTAAGTTTGTAGTGAATGGAACATATTTCTTTTCTAAAATTTCTTTTACATAATTTACTTCTGTCATTGCTAAAACATAGGATTTTACAATTCACATTTTTGCCCGCAAAATTTCTAATTTCTCTTTAATAAGCTTAATTCTATGGGTATTGGATATCGGTAACATAATTATCCTTAAGTGTGTTTCTATTCTTAGGTTCTTTTAGTATTTCATTAGTAATGGTACTCAATTCGTTAATTATGGTCAAGGGTATTTTATTGATTACAGGTAGGTTTTTTTTCCTTAGCGGTCTTGGTTTGTTAATGAGGGAAGGTAAGGATATAGAGGATAGGTACTGCTTATTTCTGGGATACTAGTTCTGAAATGTCATCAACGATCATTTGATGCATTCCCGAGTCCAGTTCGTGGATTAGTTTTATTTGCCCTGTCTACATTTTTGCTGTTCCTATTCTTATCGCTACTGAAGGAGAAAAGTTTAATTTTTAATATTACGTTTGTGGACTATTCTACCGGAAGTTGTTAATATTGTTGTGTCTTGGTTTTCCTTGACTATTTCTGCTTTGTATCGGGGTGTTAGTTTCGAACCTAGTCGTTTGTTAATTCGTACGTACACTTTTTCGCCGGAGCGGTAGGTTTTGATTGGTTTTCGTTTTCGATTGTGATTCCTAAGGTCGTTCGTTTGTTTATCTTTGAGTTTTCGTATGTTTTCTTGTCTACATTTTTCGAATTGGTCTGGGTCATTTCTACCGTTTGTTCCGAAAAACACGTCTTTAGGTTTTTTTCCTATAGTCGAGTGTACTGAGGAATTATATTCGTGTATGCAATTTTGTAACAATTCTGAGAAAGACCGGTGATTTCTGTTAGGTTTTAGGCAACGCATTATCTCTGAGAGAGTGGAGTGAAATCTCTCGATCTGCCCATTGACGCTGCTTGCGTATGGTGGAGTTGTATAGACTTTAATTCCTAGCTGGTCTTGCATCATAAACCTAATCGATTCCGAGTTAAGTGCCTTCTCGTTGTCCAATACTACGATTTCTGGGATGCCATAGGAGAACAGCAGCTCTCTCAGGGGTTCTCTAATGTCAGCGATGGATCTAGACTTCACGATTTTCGCCTGTGCGTATTTTGAAAACTTATCGATGGCCGTAAGGACCAGTTTCCCTTCCGTCGTATAAATGCCTATATGAATGATCTGACCGATGTACTGTGGTATGGGAGTCTCTTTCAATTCTGGGTTATTGGGATGTCTGTCGTATTTGTGCTGTTTACAAATTTGACATTGTTTAACCAAGTTTATAATTTTGGCACTCATCCTGGGAAAGTAAAATTGTTCTAATATTTGGATTTTATTTTCTAGTGCGTTTCTATGTGCCCTATTGTGTGTCTTGAGGATTAATTCCTCTTGGTCTGTTTCGTTTGGTAGGTCTTCGACGCGTGATTGGGTAAGTCGTATCTTATATCTTTGGAAGTAGTCCGAGTATATCTCCTGTATTTGGCCCATAAGAGATTCGGGAGCTAGGAGTCCATTTATGACGAAGGGGTTTAGAAACCTCTTAAATATGGAAACCAGGCTTTCTTTTGAGTAGTGTGGTTGCACTAGTATATGTCGGTAGTAATTTGGAAATGGTTTTTCGAGATTGTAGCTGGTGTTTTCGCCCAGTGAGAGTAGTAATTGGGTTTTGAAAGCGTTTATGGGTGCCTCGACTGCTCGTATGAGACTATGTGGGGAGCTCTCGTGGTTGCGTTGAGAAGAAGTCATTGCGTTGATGGACGAAAGATGTGGAGACCTGGACAAAGCGTCAGCAACAACATTCGTTTTTCCGGGCTTGTATTTTATCTCGTAATCATACTCTTCGAGAAGGGCCTTCCATCTCTTCATTTTTGAGTTGTTATTCCTGTTACTTAAGGCAAATGTTAGTGGCAGGTGGTCGGTGAATATTTTGACCTTTGCAGATCCGTACAGGTAGCTGCGAAGAGACGCAAGGGCCCAGACTATAGCCAACATTTCCTTCTCGTTGGTTGCATAGGCTTCTTCCGTCTTATTGAGAGTTCTCGAAATGAAGGTTATAGGTCTGTTATCTTGTTCCAGGACCGCACCGATTGCAAAATTAGAAGCGTCGGTGGTTAAATGGAAAACTTTGTTGAAATCGGGGTATGAGAGAATTATTTCTCCCGAAGCGAGTGTTTGTTTAAGTTTTTGGAATGCCTCGACGGCGTCCGAATTTAAGTGTACGGGTTTTTTGCTCGATATTGTTTTAGACATACGACCTTCTTCTCCTCTTAGGAGAGAAGTTAGAGGTCTAGCTAATTTGGCGTAGTCCTTCACAAATCGTCTGTAATAACCTGAAAGACCCAAGAAGGAACGAAGGTCCTTCAGAGTCCTTGGTTGTGGGAAATCGACTATTGCTTTCACCTTCTTGGGATTTGATTTGACACCTTCTGGAGTTATAATGAATCCTAAAAACTCCACCTCTCGCTTAAAGAAACCGCACTTGTCTAGCTGTATTTTCATCCTTGCCTCGTTAAGAGTGTGGAAAATACTTCTTAAGTGTTGAGCATGTTCTGATTCGCTCTGGCTGAATATAATAATATCGTCGATGTATACGTAACATATCTTCCCAATATGTTCATGAAGGATATCATCGAGTGCTCGCTGGAAAATAGACGGTGCGTTCTTAAGACCGAACGGTAGTCGTGTAAACTCAAATTTTCCGTTATTGATGGAAAATGCCGTCTTTTCAATATCGCCTTCCTTTAGCGGAATTTGGTGGAAGCCGCTTTTGAGGTCAAGCACCGAAAAGTATGAATTATTGCCCAGTTGAGCGAGAACCACATTTATTTCGGGGATCGGGTATCGATCCGCCACCGTCACGGAATTTAGTTTTCTATAGTCGACAACGAGCCTATATTGTTTGTTTCCAGCGGAGTCCGGTTTCTTCGACACTATCCAGACGGGGGAATTGTACGGAGACCTGGATGGTCTAATTATCCCATCTTCGAGGAGCTTTGATATTTGCTTTTGCACTTCGTCCTTAAGGGACATAGGGTAGGGGTAGAATTTTGAAAAGATGGGGGAATCAGTGGTTGTCCGAATTTCGCCTAGCACCTTTGTGGTGAAAGTAAGCTTCTCGTCGGGCTCGGAGAAAAAATCAGGAAAATCATCGACAAGGGCATTAACAAGCGTTTGCTGTGTTTCTGAGAGCGAGTTCGTTTTGGTGCTAAGTGAGTTAACTGCCTGAATTTTTGTTTGTTTAATTCTAATCTTGGGTCCGCCAAGAATGGTTATGTAGCATTCCTTAGCGTAAATGACTGCTGACAATTCTTTCAGGCTGTCGTTACCTAAGATCGCATCGAAGGATCGTAAGGTGGGGAGAAGGAAGAATTTAATTTGAGGTTCTTTGAGGCCAAAGAGATTAGTTTTGACATAATGGGTAATTTTGGTGCTTCCGCCAACCGAATTGGCTTTGAAAGGTTCATTGTTCGGAATGGGGTTATCCACAAGGGAAGGTTGAATGTAATTGCAGTTTGATCCGGTGTCTATAAGAATTTTTAGAATTTGGCCACCTCTCGTTTTCCCTTCGATGTAGGGTAACGAAGAGGTCGTTAGCCTAAAAAATGGAGATCGGCGAAATCATTGATTACGTCGCTCACGGCGGTATTAGTATCATCGGTCTCTTCCAGGGGTTGCATGTATTTTTCTAGAGTCTGGCTGTATTCGACTGGCTCAGATTCCGTAACCTGTTCGTCGTCAGGATATGGGTCTGTACCTACGTGATAGTTTGGTTGGAACCTATTCTGATGGTATTGATTGGATCCGGATGCTCCCGGTTGAGGCATGGGTCCTGGTACCTTTGGCGTTAAGCGGTTGCTTTGCTGTAACCCCATTGCATGTTGCTGGTGGTATTGTCCTCTCGGTACAAACTGGTTGGGCTGATATCTCATCTGGAAACTCTGCGGTTCCCGTTTTGGCACTATGTTTGTTGGGTAAACGTTTGGTTGTTTCGGCACGAAGGGTGGTCTAAGGTTCTGACTCTGGTTGGGAAATTGGGGTGCAAAAGATTGATTACGGAGTACAACATGATGTTGATTATAGTGTGGGTAATATGCCGGCGCAGTGCGTAGCGACTGCGGTTGGAGTCTCTTCCGAGCTTCTTGATTGTTGTAAGCTTGGGTTGTCCTATAACTCTGGTTCTCTAGCTTAAGGACTAAACTCAGAGCGTCCGGCAAATTGTATAGCTCTCTCGTAGCGAGTAAGCGCGGAAGATCTCCTCTTAATCCGCGGATGAATATGTCCAAAGCTTTGTCCCTATAAGTTTGGGTCAAAAGCCGCATGGCATCGCGAGTCGCTTCCATGCAGGATATTCTGTTTAAAATCAGGGAGAGATGGGTATAAACCATTTGGTAAAACTCTTGCGCTGATCTGTTTCCCTGCACAAGAGAGGCCATTTGGTATTCCAAAGTGGTTATGTCCCTTTTATCGGCGTAATGCATGGCTAAGCATTTCGATATCGCAGCCCAATCTAGTGGCGTATTGTATGACTCGAGAGCCACGTCTGCATTACCAGTGATTTTGTTGCGTATCACGCTTAGTATCCCAAAATATTTCGGGGTACCTTTCAAGGGCTCATAAATGTCGAGGATACGTTCGACACTCTTTTTCCAAGAGCTGAACTCTCCCGGGTCACCAGAAAATGGCCTGAGACAGAGGACTACGTCCGGAATACGGTCCATATCATCCAATCGGTCTCGGTATTCCTGAGCGATCGTTTGATCCGTTCCCATGAAAAGGTTCGGGTCAGGATGTAAGCAATTTTGGACGATTGATGGGAGTCTGGTTTCTAAAGCACGATTAACTATAGAAGCTATTAGAGTGTCTAGGGCCGGGGTTGACGT
Source organism: Eumerus sabulonum (assembly GCA_951905685.1). Taxonomy (NCBI): domain Eukaryota; kingdom Metazoa; phylum Arthropoda; class Insecta; order Diptera; family Syrphidae; genus Eumerus; species Eumerus sabulonum. The sequence continues at coordinate 182,028,508 of OX645060.1, forward strand.
TACCTCCCTGTTCGCGTCTGTGTGAGATGTTGTTGATTGAAAGGATGTGTTTGGGTTTTGTTCGATCGTGGTTCGACCCAGTGAGTTTTTGGGGGGATTTTCAGTGAGAATGGTACTTCTGGAAGAATTTGGAGGAAGAGATTCGGTAGGAATTTCGGACATGTTGCTAGTGGATGTGCCGGATCGAAGGTCAGGCATTTTTTGTTTTCCGTTTTTAATGGAATGTGAACTGTAATTTAATTTACAAATTTCGAAATAAGAATTGAGTACCGTTTTGTTTTGTTACCAAATTGGATGGGGATAGATAGGAATGGATAAATACAAAAAAATTGATTGAGTGGCGTAAAAATGCACACACGAAATGGGCACACAAATTAATAATATTCATTAAAATTCAATTGGTGTATTTCATTCATTTGGATTTAATTAGATTTTAGATTCCTATGCTCTTAAATTTCGTTTAATCACTTAGCTTAATAATACTTAGCTTACAGTGCTAATGCTGGTGTTTCTATCTCCGCGTGGGCAGGCAAGATTTCTTCCTTCTTCTTGTCTCGGTGGTGACTGTACGAAAAAAAATGATGTTAAGTCCGGTATTCCTTGTTGTTCGCTCGATGGTTTTCAGCAAAATGAGGTTGGATTTGCTGATACCCAGCAAGCAAAGGAGCTAGCGTGATCGTAGTGGAGTGATAACCCCGTTGGGCGCTAGCTGTCCCACTTGTTGTGGGAGGTGTTTAAAGAGAAAGTTGCAGAACGAGTCTCGATGGTTTAGCCGGTGTAGAACTCGTTCTTTAGCGATTACACTGGTTACTCGGGATTCGGCACGTACATTCTCATGCGGGGCACTAGAGGCGTTTTTAGGGCTTTCTAGCGACGATAATTTTGTTTTTCCTTTATCGGATGCACTGATCACAGGTGTTCATTCGGGACAGGTTGGGCGGGAGAAATTCGATCGCGTCGGTCACTTTTCGTGATTTAATTCTCCGTGCAACACTACGGCTATTTGAGGCGATTGGTTGAGACACTGCGGCTACTTGAGGCGACTGGTTTTTCACGGTGCGGCAACCAATTTACGATCACCGATCTTTTGACGCGATCGGCAAATAACACGGCGGCTACTTGAGGCGACTGGTAACTTATATAATAATAACTTAATTATAATTCCCGCACTTTACTACCCGCCCCCGGTGCTCGGGCGCCAGTTAAATTCCTTTTTGTATTTTTTTTTGTTATTAAAGACTAACGTCCACTTTATTTGACGGTCGATACAGAAGTAACTTTCCACTAAATGTAATAACTAAACTTAACCTACGGTGCAGCTGAAGTACGTGAAGGAAAACGGGATTAGGTAGGGAAAACCAATACCTCGGGAGGCGTGGTGATGGGGTGGTGCAGTTTGGGATGCGTAGGTGGTAAAGAAAACATATGTCTCGGGTGATGAGAAGCATTCAGTGAGAGTTGCGAATGTTGGAGTAAATCCCGTGTTCGGTGTTAACTTACATATGTACGTGCAGTGATCAAGTACCAAAAGATAAGCAGGTAACACCGTCGCTGAAGAAGGAAGGTACGCGAGAAACCAAGCCGCACAAATCACCGCTGATAAATATCATCGGAATTGGGGAATACGATCGAATGTACAAAATTGTAAAACTATTGTCGGAAACTGCTTATAAGCTGAAACTGCGAATTGGACTATACAAGTATCGTACCCCGAAAGATGTCGGTTGGTTTCTCAAAAGCTTACTACTTACTTAGCAGGCCAGCGATCCATGGAGGATCTGAGCCTGAGCTATAGCTGCCTTCCATTCTTGAGGGTCCCGGGCATGCTGCTTCCAGTTGTCAATACCAGGATGTCCTACATCCGCGATTACTTGGTCTTTATACCGGAGGTTCGGTCTTCCTCTATTTCCCGAACCAGGAGGCTCGGAGTCGAAGCCCCTCTTAGCTGGAGCGTTGATGTCCATGCGCACGATGTGGTCGAGCCAGTGTAGTCGACGAATCCTTGCCTTCCGGACTACATCCACATCTTGGTACAGCTCGTAGAGTTCGCGGTTGTGTCTTCTTCTCCATTCACCTTCCTCACAGACAGGACCAAATATCCGGCGCAGAAGTTTTCATTCGAAAGAACCCAAAATCAGCTCCGCTATCCTGCTTTTCGTCCAGCTTTCGGCTCCGTGCAGCAAGACTGGCAGAATGAGCGTTTTGTAAAGCACGATTTTGGTCTTTCGAGTGAGGAGTTTTGACGCCAGTTGTTTGGACAAGCCGAAGTAGCAGCGGTTGCCAAGGGCGATTCTATGCCGGATCTCCACTGTGGTGTCATTTGTGGAATTTACGTTTGCCCCGAGGTAATTGTAGCTGTCAATTGTTATATTTCGTCCCATTTCGTTTTATCCTCATTGACCTTAAGACCAACTCATTTCGCCTGTTCTTCAATCGCCGTGAATGCTTCCAGAATGCCACGGCGAGAACACGAGATGATGTCGATATCATCCGCATATCCTAGCAGCTGGATGGACTTGTAAAAGATAGTGCCTTCCATGTTAACGCTGCCCGTCGCACTATCTGGGTGCATGTTTCGAATGGTTCCGAGGTAATAGAACCGAATTGCACGGTGCATCGCGTGTTTTTTAGCGTGGCGCGACACAACTGGATCAGTTTTACCGGGATCCCGAATTCGGCCATCGCAACAAACAGTTCTCCACGATGAATTTATTTTTTTTGTTTTGTATAGTTACACCCGCACTCAAGGCTAAGGCCTTATAACGTTTTTGAACGGTGTGCGAGCGAAGGTAACAGGGACAGGGAGAGTTTCGCGCCGGTTGATGTTTTTGACACACAACCTGAACGGAGTGCAGTGGTTTTTTGGGTCGTAGATGATCGTTCACTACTCTCAGGGGTGGTTTGTCCTTGACAGGACGAGAGCCTAACAAATTTCTCTTTGGTTATAATTCACAGTAATTTGTTCATGCACTTTTGGTGTTAATATTGCTTACGCAGAGGATGAATTTCAATTGACCATATACTGTGAGTGTTATACCTGCAGCAGTACGTTTGGTCGCTTTCCAATCACAACTGCGTTGCATACTTTTTCCGTATAGGAATTGCTTTTTCCTGGCTATGAAACGAACTTGAACTATAGACCTTCCGCTCGAGGGTCGATGATGTAAACCACTGCACCACAGCTACCCCTAAAGAATGCATTCTTGAAATCGATGAAAAGATGGTGTGTATTGATCCGAAACTCGTTGGTCTTTTCCAGGATTTGTCGAAGGGTGAAAATTTGGTCTATAGTTGATTTGCCGGGCCGGAAGCCGCACTGGTAGCTGCCGATTAGTGCGGTGCAAAATGGTTTTAGACGTTCACACAATACGCTGGACAGGATTTTGTATGCGACATTGAGCAGGGATATACCTCTATAGTTCTTGCATGAGGCGATCCTTTTTTGTGGATGGGGCATATAGAGCTGGTATTCCAGTCGTCGGGCATGCTTTTATCTTCCCAAATTCTGTAGATGATCTGGTTCATGCTCCCTACCAGAACATCGCCGCGCCGCCAGCCTTGAAGAGCTCTGATGGCAAGCCATCTGAGCCTGCGGTCTTGTTATTCTTCAGCTTCTGAATAGCTGTGCCGACTTCATCGATGCTGGGTGGGAGGACTACTTCAGCGGCTGGAGTTGGGATTTCCTCGGGCCCTACCACTCTCTCTTGGTCATGCTCTTTAAGCAGCTGCTGGAAATGCTGCTTAAATACATCCACCATTCCCTGCGGGCCGGTGACAAGATTACCCTCACAGTTTCGAAGAGCCTGGGTGCCCTCTTTGAAGCTCCCTGCAAGGCCTTTGGCTTTCTTGTAAAAGGCTCGTGTTTTATTTTTATTCCTAGACTCCTCGATATCCTTGAGCTGGGAGGTTGCGAAGATTCTTTTCTTTTGTCGCAGCAGTTTTTTCTCCTCCCTTCTTCTGGCTCAGCACTCTTCTTGCGCTGCCCTGGCTTTCCTCTGCAGCGCCTTCAGCCTCGTCCTTAGGGGCGTGTGCACATATAAGGCTGATGTTATAAAATCTGCCTCTTATGCGGATCACAGCTAGGCGATCACTTATAGGTTTAAAGTCGATGACCTTCGACCTTAACCGCTTTCCCACGACAAATACGCATCCCAGTAAGTGCAATCTTTTGTGACAGCTGTAATATATGTCGCAATTTTCCTTCCTAATAATACCGTTTCCTATCCAGCGTTTTTCCTGGACCGCAGTAATATCCGCCTTGTACTGCGTGAGGATTCCTTCTAGTTTATGAGCAGCTCCGGGAGTGTACAGGATTCTGACGTTCCAGGAGCATACTCGCAAATCGTGTTCCTTTTTCGTGCGTTGTCGTCGTCGAGTATCCGCCGTCTATCCGAGGCATCTTGCTCATTCATAACTTTAGGTTTTTTTTACGTGAGCGGATTGTTAGCCCGCCGCACAACCGCCATTCTGGTCGGGGTTTTGTCGCTGCATACGTTTGTTCACCTCCCAACGGTTATTGGAGAGGCTATCCAGAGGGCGCCGCGAGGAGGCCGTATGTCAACTTGACCCGGGCATTTAAACAGGGATCGTTGCTGGCATCTCGCCGGGTTGAGAGCGATCAACAACCTTACCCTGTATGTGCGGGCCCATGCCCTCAAAAGCTTACCAATGAAAAAAAATCAGCGGTATAACTATGAAAATAAGGCCGAAAGGCCTATCAGAGTGATAGCTAAGGGCTTGCCCGCCTCCTACCCAAAAGAAAAGATTAACTCCGACCTAAGAAATAAGGGCTTCAAGATAATTGACGTCGTTAACCCAAGAGTACTTACTACTCTACGTCGCAAGGGCGCTACCGCAATCCAAAAATATACGTCTCTTTTGTGTTCGCGCGCGCATCGTTTTATCCTTCTCGCACATCTCAGTCGTTATAATTACGGTCAGTGTGGCGGACGTGTCGAGGCGGTGAGTTTATTAGTTTTACTAATATAACTACCCTTCAAGCTCCAGAGGCTTACCACAAGGAGAGTATTACGTGAAAGAGTTAACTCGTCCCATACATGGTACCAATCGTAACGTTCTGTGTGATAATTGGTTTACGTCCCTACCTTTGGCAAAGGCGCTGCTTTCGGAGCCCTATAAACTCACAATGGTCTAACAAGCGAGATATTCCGGAGGAAATGAAAAACACCCGTTCTCGAGCAGTAGGAACTTCTATGTTCGCGTACGTTGGGCCTTTAACTTTGGTTTCCTACAAACCAAAGCCTTTAAAGATGGTATACGTACTATCTTCATGTGACGAAAGTGGAATGATATAGCCTGAACCAGGGAAACCGGAAATGATTATATTTTGAAATCAAACCAAAGGTCAAATGACGTCCCACATGTTTTGTTCTAAAAAAACAAACCGATGGCCAATGGCTATATTATAGAATATATCTTTTATCAATTCATATATTATATACTGTCACAATATATTAGCAAAAAATGACAAACCTATGGTCCGTAGACAGTTCATGAAGGTTCTTAGCACGCAGCTGACTACCCAATGGATGCAAGAATTATTAGCAATTGTAGCAAGCACGCGATTCCCCCACCTCAACATCCGCAAGGGTACCTGACGGTCTTTTGATCAATCGACCACCAACCAGATTGATCACATTGCGATCGACGCCAGACACTCCTCCTGTATTCTCGACGTACGAACCTTCCAAGGGGCCAACATCGACTCGGACCACTTGTTGTAGCCAAGGTAAGAATGAGGATATCAAGAATCCTTAGAAGTCGAGTAGGACTACGTAAGTTTGACGTCGGAAAACTAAAATCGCAAGAGACTGCCAGACTATTTGGCGATCGTGTCTCCTCCAATCTCTCTCAAAATCCGCCCACAGCAGCACAAACAATAGAGCAGGAATGTGTGCATTGCCAGAGCGCCGTTAGAGACGCTGCCTCAGAGGTGCTGGGTTACAAACCGCCACCACCTAGAAACCCCTGGTTCGATGAACAATGCGAACAAGCCCATGCAGCAAAACAAAAGGCGTATAAAGCCATGCTGCAAAAACGGACGAGAGCTGTTCGCGAAATCTATGAGCAGAAGAGAAGAGAGGAACACACGCTTTTCAGAAGAAAGAAGAGAGAGCACGGTAAGCGTGAGATCAAGGAGAGGGAGAGATGCTTCCGCAGGAATGACACCTGGCTACAAAGCCAGAACGGCGGCCTGCAGGGATGAAAATGGGGAACTGGTAGTAGAGTCTCAGTCGATGCAGAGCATTTGGAGAGACCACTTCTGCAGACTGTATAACGGCGATGATAGACAAGATACCGCTGTCAGGCAGAACGAGTCATGCGTAATGGACGACGAAGCAACAGAATTCAGTCCACCCGACCTAGACGAAGTCAAAATAGCGATATCAAGACTTAAGTCTAATAAAGCCGCGGGCGCAGACGCCCTGTCTGCTGAGCTTTTTAAGGCGGCTGGAGATGAGCTGATAAGGTGCATGCACCATCTCATTTGCAAGGTATGGTCGGAGGAAAGCATGCCCGACGAATGGAATCTCAGCATCGTTTGCCAGGTCCATAAGAAAGGAGACCCCTATAACTGCGCCAACTATAGGGGAATAAGTCTCCTTAACATGGCATATAAGATCTTCTCTGTCTAACTGTGTGAACGCCTGAAACCGTTTGTGGATAACGTGAACGGCTCTTATTAGTGTGGTTTCAGGCCAGGTAAATCCACAATAGACCAAAATATTTACGCTACGGCAGACCTTGGAGAAGACCCAGGAATACCAAATCGACACTCACCACCTCTTCGTCGATTTCAAGGCTGCATATGACAGCGTGTATAGAGATGAGCTATACAAAGCCATGTCTAGTTTTAACATCCCTAGCAAACTTGTCATTAAGGTCGATAATGAGCAAACTGGGACCTTTGATGTTAAAAAGGTGATTTAGGCAAGGTGACTAAGACATCGTGCTTGAAAAGGTCATACAAGAGTCACTGGCCAACACAGAAGTACGATTTATTTCAAGTCTATGCAATGGCTTGCGTACGCAGAAGACATTGACGTGATTGGACGGACACAGCGAGCCGTCAGTAATGCCTTTGTAAGCATTGAGCTAGAAGCGGCTAAGATGGGTTAATGAGGGTAAAACCAAATATCTGCTTTCGTCTAAGAGAGACCGACAATGTCGACCTATTGGCCAGAACATCACCATGGGCGGACATAACTTTGAAGTAGTCAAGGAATTCGTCTACCTTGGCTCACTGATGACCAGCGACAACAACACCAGCGCTGAGATAAAACACAGAATCACTCTTGCCAACCGCTGTTTCTTTGGGTTCAAGAAGCAATTGAGAAGTAAAGCCCTCTCTAGGAAATCCAAGGAGAAACTATATAAGACCTTAATCCTACCAGTCCTCCTTTACGGCGCAGAGGCTTGGACCTTGGCGCAGAGGCTTGGAACTTAACAAAAGCGGATGAAGATGCCCTTGGTCGTTTCGAGAGGAAAATTCTGCGCACTATCTACGGTCCCGTTTGTTCAAACGGTGTATGGAGGAGAAGATATAACGTACAACGCTGTACGGGTTGTATAGCGACATCGGCCTGTTAAGACGTCTACGGATACAGCATCTAAGGTGGCAAGGCCATGTAGAGCGCACGGAAAATACAGCTCTGACCAGAAGGGTCTTCGAATCCACCCCGGAGAAGGCGCGGCAGAGGACGGTTGCATCAACAGTGGCGCACGCAGATGGAAGGGGACCTTAACCAACTGGGCGGGCGGCGCTGGAAACAGCTGGCCAAAGGCCGTGCCAGCTATAGACGCTTGTTGGTTGAGGCCCAGCTGCACCACGGAGTGTAGCGCCACCTAAGTAAGTAAGTAAGCAGATATATGCATATATATATTTTATCCGTGCTTAAAAGGGCAGTTAACACTATGTACATATAGCTTTTGTTTTAGGGGGGTGGGAGCGAGCAAACAGAGCAAAGAAGTTGATCGCGCTTAACATGAAAACGCCAACTTCGATCTCTGTCCCTGCTCAATCCAAGTTGACACACAGCCTCCGCGTGGCCCCCTCTTGATAGCTACCCTGGCACCCGCCAGGTAGTGAACCAATGTGTGCAGCGTCCCAACCTCTTGTTCCTGGGGAAAGAGGAACTTGGCCCCCCAGGTTGGGGGTTGTGCTTAGGGGTAACATCCCTATCACGTAAAAGCCTGCTTGTTTCGAAACGACGACAAGCCTCTGATACGGACGGATACAAAGCTGACATAACTTCCAACACATCTATGGAAGAAAGATCACCCAATCTGATGTCCATCACTCAAAATTTCATCATCAAAATCTGAGCAATTTTCTAAAACTGTTTTAAATCATGAATCGTAAAAACTTGTTCACAATTATTGCACAGCAAAAGCCAGCAATAGTGATCCTTGCAACATTTTATGCACAAAGTATGCGCTCGAGTACTGAAACCACTCGCCACGTCCCCATAAATATTCCACAAATTTACTGAAACACCACGTTATGATAGCAAATCACATTTTAATTGAAGACTTCATCTCCCATACCCCACATTACCACAACCCAATAAAATTAAATTTAGCTGGCATAGAATATATTCGCTCTATGAACGAAATAAAAAAAATTAAAACGTTCTCTTTAAAACCACATCGTACATTAGATTGTTGCCATCATAAAATTAACGCACTGTTGTGCACATCTTCATCTGTCCTGGTGGGCTTCGTCTACTTGTACATAGCATCGCATACTTGTCGTAGAACGTCAATTATAGACAATTGTGTGCAACGATCGCGATGGAATAGTGATAACAATATTGCCTCGGACGCTATCTGCCAGGGTGACGTCTACCGCTGCCCGCCCACTATAATGAACCGAAAAAAGAAAAAAAAAAAAAACACAAAATTCAGATAAGATCCTCGGCATGCCATACTCCCTTTCGATAGCGGTGGCCGCTTAATGAAGCAACTTAGTCTACACACAACCCATGCCGAGTTTATGCAAGTTTTACGAGCGAGGGCTACTATGGAAATAAATTCTCCAAATAGTAAAGTCACTGTTACTACAACGTGTCGTGCTCGTAAATTATTCGTGGGAAGAGGCAATAACAGAAGCAGCATGCCTACCTATTAAAGAAAACTGCAGTAATGCTTCCGTCGGGACGTTTAAAGGCAACTGTCGCAATATTGATGTTCGAGCGCTTGGCTTGTATCCTTACGGATCCTTCGGGAATGAATTTCGAAAAGTGTCCCATCATGTAGAAACTCGGCTGTTTGTAGATCTCCTCACCACCTGGGAATATTCAATAAGTAAATAAATGTTTATGCGCAGGATTTTCAGATGCACGGGCAGGAACCTACTTGTGACATTAGCGATGACCGAAGCATCGACGAAATTGTCGACATAATTCGGACCACCCTGTTCATCTAAAATTATGTTCCAATCTATGTAGCCATTATACTGATGTTGAAGATCTTGGATAAACGAATTTGCGTATTCTTCTCCGCGTTCCCAAGAGCCTAGCAGCGGACCACGATGTGTGAATGGACTGGCACCTGAAGACGATTCAGTGCTTAGAATGATCTTATCGGGAAACATGCGGTGTGTAATATCAATCAAAATTGGGTCCACGTACTCATCTCCGTACCAATGAGCAGCAAGCCCATCGAAATAGTCTAACACTCCAGGTCGAGTGTTGTTCATCTAATAAAAACTAGAATTTATAAGAAACAGAAGACGATGTTTGCCACGATTACCTACCAGTACGAACCACGTGGGAAACGTATACCTCTGATCATCGCCGCCAAATATTTTCACCTCCTTAAATCTAGAGTTCCTAATTGTTGGTCCTAAATGCTCTGCCACCCAAATGGCCTAGAAAATGCAAAGAAATCGATTAGGTACCTGAAAATACATACACCCTCACCGGGGAATTAATTGACTCAGTAAACTAACTTGACTGCTTGGTGTCCAGCCGAGGCTCATAAAACGTACGAGTATCCATAAAATAACTCCATCCAACGGCTCATTGCCAGTGGATATGGCCCAAATCGGCATATTTTTAGCATCCATTAGCTCGAGAAATCTTTGTGTGTCGTGGCAAGTTGCCGAGTTGCATACACCGCGATGGATTTCATGGAAGAGATGATTATTTATTTCAATTTATATTCAGATTCCGGCATCAGGATGTGACAGATAATTGAACATTTATAAGGTGCAGAGAATTGGGTTTTCGGTAAAGCATGAACATTGAGGGTTGCATTACTCACTTGAGATGATAGTCGGCCCAGGTCTGGTAGTATTCTTTCTTCAAACGGCTTATTCCTGTCCATTCATTATTGGTTTTCATCCATTTTGGGGAGCTCCATGCGGCTATTTTAATTTTAATTTTCTTATTCCCGGTGACAAGCTTAAGCCGTTCGAGTTGTTCAATCTTAAAGGAGAAACAAAACGAAAGTTTAATGAAACAATTCGCAAATGAAGTTCCAATACTTACTTTTTTCTCATCACGAGGATCGAGCTTTGTAAAATTTGATAATTTTTCATCGTTTTCCGGAAGCTCGTTGTATGCCCATGGTTCAGTATCAAAATCGCATCCACCAAGTGGGATTCGCATTAAGTTGAAGGCGAGTCCTTTCGGTGAATAGAATGATCTGTATTGAATAGTTAAAGTTGAGATTAACATTTGAATTCGATATCAAGTAAAATACTTACTGATAGACGGCATCTTGAAGTTCCTGTGGAAGTTGTTTCAAATTATGTGAAACTGCTCCTGTAAAACCACCGCCGAAACCGACAATTTTCTGAAATTCCACACTTCGATTAACAGCAATAGTAACTGTTCTCTTTGGCCATTCCGCTATAAAGTATATAATACTCATAGTTTCATGAAATTATAAAGTTACATTCACCTTCTAACCCTTATGGAAAACGTCTCTGAAACTTATTTCCTTCCCGGGCTGCACAACCTCCGGCATAACTTCGTTGGCATTATCCAAATCCTCTAGATCTAAGACCTCCAGATTCCCATTGGAGAATTTTCCATTGGTAGTGGCAAATCTCAAGCCGCCCTTCAAACAAGAAAAAAAAAAAAATCATTCCCAATATATAGACGTCCCTACGAGGTAAAAGAAATTTTGCCCAATGATCGCTACGTTATCACCGATATCAGTGGTTTACAGTCGACACGAATGCCTTGCAAAGGTGTGTCGTCACCTGCTAATATGAGCCCATTTATTACGAATTCGACTAAGTGTGAGTTTGACAATGACCAATGCGATTTAAAAAAAAAAAAAAAAATATATTTTGGTTGTCTGTAAAGTCGGTTTACGGACGATTATTTTACGTGATAACGTCATTAGAAAACATTGATGAAAAATGAACAAAACACGGTGTTCCCAAGCGGCCCACCATCTAAGTACTAACCGCACCCGACGCTGGTTGATTACAGTGATCGGACGACAGCCGATACATACATATGTATGAGATTGCTCAGACAGTGTTGTGGTTTGGTAAGTCCCTTATTCCACGGCGCGTTTTTAGTACAGATTGAAATATGTGCGAAAGAGATGGTCAGTGAGACAGAAATACACTGGCACAGTAACGCGTGAGTAAGCTACTTCGTTCGACTTTGTCAGGTATTACACCATGCATCTTTTGGACGTGCAACTCTCGGTAATTTTCTTTTGAACTGACATTCCGAGTTCAACGGGCTATTACATTGTGCATCTCTCTATATCGCAGTGTTGTGCTTCTATTTTGACATTTCATTTTCACTTGATATGCGTCATTCAGTGTCGACGTTTGGTGGAGGTTTTTTTGAATATGAAATAAATATGGTATAATGAGGAAATGTGGGCATGACATGGATTATAAAAAATTGTACGCGTCTCATAATTGCTTATGAGCTCACATGTCAATTCCTTTGTCCACTTAAAACCACTAAGTTCACTCAAAATAACTACGCTATCTTCCGCTTTCTTGCAAATCCACACTTAGAAATGTGAAGTGCATGTGAGGCAACATCGCAAAACAAAGAAAAGGAGATAAGAAAATGCCAAAAAGATGCACGAAGTAGCCTACCCGCGCATCACCACGCCAGTATATTTCTATTTCACTGACCATCTCTTTCGCACTCATTTGTGTCCTGGCCACTGATGCATGGTGTAATACGCGACTTTGTGACATTTCCTTATCTCCTTTTCTTTGTTCTACGATGTCGTTTCACTCCTGTTTCAGATTTGAAAGTGTACGTTTGGATACCATTCTTACTTTTCAAACTTCATCACAGGCTAACGCAGTATTCTCCAACTAATTAAAATTAGAAACGCAAGCAGAAGGCAATGGCAAATATATAGGTGTTCGGAAGATTTACGTGATACTAAAATTCTTAACACTCTTATCAGAAACAAAATATTTGAATTTCGAAATTCTAATTGGAACCAAAAACTATCTCAATTATCTCCCGGTTCCAAACCATTTTGGAATATTTCGAAAATCCTCAGAAGAAAACATTCAGGACAAATATTCTCCACAAACGAATCAAAGGCCGAATTGATCGCCCAAACATTTTTCCAAAACCATCTAACTTCAGCAAATGCCACGGTACCTGATTTTGAAATTAAGGTAAATGCTGAAATATCAAATTTTGATGCGACACAGGTAAACGTCAACGCAAATCAATTTGTCTCTCAAGAAGATATTGAATTCTTTATCTCCGAATTAAAAATAAAAAAAGCTCCAGGAACTGACAATATAAATATGCAAGTCATCAAAAATCTCCCTTCAATTGGAATTCAATACTTAACTTTCCTTATTAACTCCTGCATGAAGCTGCAATACTTTCCAAAAAGTTGGAAAATAACTAAAGTAATTCCAATTCTTAAATCAGGTAAACAACCTAATTTGCCTAACAGCTACCGACCAATAAGTCTTTTAAACGGATTAGAAAAATCCATTAAATTAAAATTAGATACGTTTTTAGAAGCAAATAATATCTTGCCACAATACCAATTTGGATTTCAGCAAAATCATAGTACCTCCCATCAAGTTCTAAGGGTCACTAAAGATATTAAAAAGAACTTCAATGACCAAACGTCAACCGGTCTAGTGCTCTTAGATATTGAAAAGGCTTTTGATTCTATTTGGCATAAAGGTCTAATATACAAGTTTTTAAAATTTCAGTGTCCAATGTATTTAGTAAAAATCATACAAAGTTTCCTCTGCAATCATTCCTTTTTTGTCTCAATAGCTAAATCACGCTCCTCAGAGAAAAACATCCCAGCCGGTGTGCCCCAAGGATCAGCTTGGCTCCAATCCTGTTCAACATATTTATAGCAGATTTCCCAACTATTCCGAACTGTAAGATTGCAATGTATGCAGATGATACTGCGATATATTCATCTCACGAAATAGGTTCCATAGTTGAGGACAATCTCCAGAACGGCTTGAATGTAATATTCGAATACTTCAAGCATTGGAAAGTGAAAATAAACGCTGAAAAATGTCAAGCTATATTTTTCACTAGAAAAAGAAAGAGTTGCCTATCAGCAAACTAAAAATTAATAACATGGAGATTCCTTGGGTTAGCTCAGTAAAGTACTTAGGTGTGCACATGGATAAAAGGTTAACCTTTGGGGACCATATCCTGCATACTCTGAATAAAACAAACCTTGCCATAAATATGCTATATTCGCTAATAAATCGAAAATCACTACTGAGTAAGCACAACAAAATCATAATCTACAAAGTTGTTTTCCAAGCAATAATGACGTACGCATCACCAGTTTTGGGAAATTGTGCTAAAACCCATATTAAAAGACTACAAATAGCCCAGAACAAAGTTTTGAAAATGATGTTAGGTCTGCCAAGGGACTATTCAACAATGGTATTACACGAACGTGCAGGAGTCCATCAGATTGCAAGGAAAATTGTAATACTCAATGAAAAATTTAGCTATAAATGTAGATATGCTAATAACGCTCTCATTAATGAGTTGGTTGAGTTAGCTGTCTGATGCTTTTTTTTTTTTTTTTTTTTTTTTATACGTATTTATTTATTTATCTATTTATTTATTTATTTATTTATTTATTTATATATTATTTCCACTCATTCCGTAGTATTATTTATTTACTCATCTGTCTAATCTGTTAACTATTTATTTATCCATATACTTATTTACTAGTTTATTCAATATCTATATATTTATTTATTATATATTTACTTGTTTATTTAATTTGTTATTTTCGTTTTCTTTGTTTACTTATTTATTAATTTGCTTCCTTTCTTTTCTCTATTTGCACATTCATTACTATTGATTCACATATCTGCTATATTGAACACATATCTGCTTAAATAATAACTTATAATTTATAAAGTACATATATATATATATATATATATATATATATATATATATATATAAATGTGTATGATTATTATTATTATTTTTTTTTTTTTCTTTTTTTATACCAAATGACTTAATCAAACTTGTTTGTAATAACTTAAATGAAGGTTTTTTTTCGTAGTTTTTCCTTCGATGTCACATTTTTTAAAAAGGCTATTCCATATCATTTAAACATAATCACAGTAGTAAGATAGAAAATTAAGTAACCTATCCTATCTCTGAGCAAGCTGTGCCAATAAAATATATGTACTATTACTCTTATACTATGAGAAAATAAATGTATATACATATATATATATATATCACAGGCTAACGATAATGAAATGTAAAACGAAATGTCAAAAAAACGCACACTGCTGGGAAATGAAAAAAAGCTCCATGGAATAACTCTTGCTGCTCGGAATGTCAGTCCAAAAGGAAATCACCGAGAACTGCACCTCAAAAAGACGCGCTGTGGAATAAGGGACTAAGGAAACGCAAACACTCATGAGCTGCTCGTGAGTGTGCGCTACCCAACGAGCAATACATACACAAATATGTACATATGTATGTATATATGTATATATGTATATCCAACATACAAACTCCAGACTTTTTCACACGAATTCTTCAGAATGGTATCTGTCGTGTAAAAACAGAATTAGGCTGTATGCATGTATGTACATATGTCTCACCTGGATTACTGATTACTCCTAAATGTATGCCTACGTCATCACACAATTTTTTCTT
Source organism: Eumerus sabulonum (assembly GCA_951905685.1). Classification (NCBI taxonomy): domain Eukaryota; kingdom Metazoa; phylum Arthropoda; class Insecta; order Diptera; family Syrphidae; genus Eumerus; species Eumerus sabulonum. The sequence continues at coordinate 182,043,660 of OX645060.1, forward strand.
GCCCCCAAGTATGCAAACAAAATTCTATCCCATAGGCAAAATAGATGCCTCTCTATCGCTTCTTTTGCGCTCTCGCTTGCACGCTCAGCTCAGGCGGAACGTGACATTGAGTCATACTTTTTCGTACGTGCAGCCGGTGTTCATCGATTTATAAGACGCTATCACGTCAAAAACAGGGATTTTGCATAAAATCATTAACCCAATGTATCGGCTTAATCACTGCCTAATCTCAATTTTCGTTAATAACTGCATTCATGAGATACTTCTCCATTCGCTATACACAATCCTAGAATTAAATTTATTTTATCGAAATGTTACTCACTTTGCTGGAAGATATTAATACAACATCGTCGGCACCAGAGGGATCAACCGTTTCTAAATAGTCACAATAAGTTGAATTACATACGCATACGGTTCCGTGAGCGGTGGTACGCAACGCGCATGGCGTCGTGACGCCTAATACGACTGAAATAAATTAAGTGGAATATTAAGTACGATCTAAATCAATCTAATGATAAGCGTTAGTCTGTTGTCGGGATTAAGTTTGCATTTGTTTATTGGCGGAATGTTGGCAGCAATGCCTAACAGGATTATGTAATATCCCATTAACTACTTGAGATAGACAGTATCCTGCTTTATTTCCATAAGTTGAATTTATTTGTGAATGGAAAATGAATTTCTTCAGGTCCAGCTACAAATAATTGTGACTGAGGATGCGCAGAAGAAAATTGTTGAGAATGATTGCTTTCGCTCAAGGAATGACCTGGAGCATTAGGTCCTGCTCCACCCAGATTCAATTAAGAATCTTAGCAGCTCGTTCAGCTTAATGTCTCTTACCTCCTCTAAACCCGAGAAGAAGTAGTTCCCGAGGAACGTAGGTCTTTTTCGGGCCAGTGCAGGGCATTCCCGCAGTAGGTGACGAATGGATTATATTTCTTCTTCGTCCCTACAGCTTCTGCAGAAATCGTTGTAGGGCTGGCCTAGTCTAGCTGCATGACATGATATCATGCAGTGCCCAGTCAGGGCGCCGACTACCAGCCGTATATACCCTCTACCAAGATTTAGCCGACTTTCCGTCCTTTTCTTGTTATAGACATGTTAGCCTTGCCGTAGCGCATGTGTCTAATTGACATCATCGTTGTTGGCCTTTCCTAGTAGTTCCACCCCTATTTCTCTGAATAGTGTGCTGAGTGGCGTTATAGCCTCAGTTGTGATCTGCGACGAATCTGCACCTGATCCCAGTCTGGCTAGTTCGTCCGCCTTCTCATTTCCGGAAATATTCACATGCCCTGGTACCTAGCGAATTGTTACCTCATTGATATCCGATATTTGGATCGTATCCATGTTGCTTGCAGAGCCTTAATGGCCGCCTGACTGTCAACACAGATTTTGATTCCCTTACCTGAGAAATTCACCCTAAGAATCAGATCCGCACCTTTTTTAATTGCAAAGATCTCAGCCTGGAAGACGCGACAGCCATCATCAAGTCTGTAGGAGTTCATGCTTCCTGAGGTTCGAAGTAGACTCCGGCTCCTGTACCGATATCCGTTTTGGATCCGTCGGTATAGATTGCCAGTTCCTCTTCCGTGTTTACCATACCACTGACCCATTCCTCTCTGGAAGGAATCCTAATAGAGAATCTCCTCTCACAGCGGACATCAGGGTAGCCCATCGATCCAGGATTGATGCGTGGCCACGGGGACATCTTTTCCAAAGACTGGATTCTTGCATCCTTAGCGCAGCCCTGGCTGCAATGCTTTCACAGAACATGTCTAGTGGTGGAAGATTCAGCATCGCTTCAAGGGCCGCCGTTGGTGTGGATTTCATGGATCCGGTCATCGCCAGACAGCTAGCCCTCTGAATCCTTGTAGGACTTTGAAGGTTGCATTTCTTCTCAAGTGCTTTCCACCAGACAATTGATCCATAGACTAAAATAGGTCTTACCACCGCGGTGTACAGCCAGTATACCACCTTTGGTTTAAAGCCCCATGTCTCTCCGAAAGCTACTCTGCACGAATATAGTGCCACGCAAGCTTTCTTGGTTCTTTCATTTATGTTGTCTTTTCAGCTAAGCTTGGAATCTAGGATTCTGCCAAGATACCTAGCGGATTTCTTCGGAATCAGGTCGATACCATTTATACGTGCATATGTATACCCTGGTATTGATCTTTTTCTTGTGAAGAGGACTGTCTCAGTTTTGGTTGGATTTACCCCTAGGCCCGTTCCTTGACCCAGTTTTTCACCAATAGTAGCGCATAACTTAGTCTTTCACTGAGGACCTGAGGAAATTTCCCAGGTACCAGGATGGTAATGTCATCGGCATATGCCGTGACATTGAAACACTGTGTCTCCAGGAGCTTTAACAATTCGTCGACTACGAGGAGCCATAGGAGAGGCGATAGAACACCCCCTGTGGCGTGCCTCTGTTCACTCTCACTCTTCCCTTTGCTCCTCCTATCGACGAGTTTTGTTCAACCCATCTACAGATTCCCGAGTTTATATTGGGCCATCCGTAAGCTGGACATTATTGCTTCGGTACTGACGTTATTGAAGGCACCCTCAACATCTAGAAAGGCCCCCAGGGCATATTCTTTGTCATTGAGTGCCTTTTCTATCGTAGAGATCACCCTGTGAAGAGCGGTATCTATCGATCTACCCTTTATGAAAGCGTGCTGTGATTGTGATAAGTAGCTATCACCAATTTCATCTCTTATATACATATTTGTCGATTAGTCGTTCCAGTGTTTTCATAAGGAAGGAGGATAGGCTGACCTCCCACCCTAACCTCCTTCCATGCTTGTGGGATATAACCCATCCTGAGGCACCAGCAGTATATGCCTTCTAGCCAGGGGATGATAAGTTCCCCTGGCTCTTGCAGCATTTTCGGGTATATACCGTCTATTCCTAGCGCCTTGTAGGAGTCAAATGATCTTACCGCCCACAGAATTTTTTCTTTGGTAACGATTTTATCGATTATTTCAGGCTCAGTCTGTTTCCTTATCAGTGTATTTGCCGTCTCGAATGTTTCCGCGCTTACACAGTTAGGGAAGTAACATTTTAGTAGGGCGTCAAGCATGCTTTCGATTGAGTCTGTCCAGCTACCATCAGATTTCCTGATAGAAGAAAACTGCGTGGGAGCCTTGGCAAGGACCTTTCTCAGACAGGCCGCATCCATACATGATTCGATAGGCCCGCAAAAATTTCTCCACGAGTTCTTTTAAGCGAATCTAATTTCCTTTTTGAGCCGCTTAACATTATCTCTGTATGTTGACCATTCGATGGAACCTTCTTTAGCGAGGTTCCAACTATATCTGGAGATATAGCTCTGCTATTTTAGCGTTCCACCACGGCGGGTGGTTCTTTTTACTTGGTTTTCTAATGGGGCAAGATCTCTCGAAGGACCGGTTAAGCTTATCGGTTAGGTTCAGTATCATCTTATCGATGCCTTTTGTGGAGTTGGGATTTCGACCTAACTTAATTATAAAGTAAAAATAGCTGGTCTCATGGAAAGGTGTTTAAAATATAGAACAATTTTATCAAAATTTCAAAATACAAATCACCTTTCCAAATACACCAGAACTTACGGTGTAATTTCGATTACAATTTGGCAGGTCTTAGGTATTAGGAGCCTTAACGTTGCCAGTTTATTGGTGTAAACAGGAAAAATATCACTTGGAGACATCTTACAGCATGGTTTAGGACATCATCTTCTATTAATTTCCAAACTGATACACGACTTTTTCAAAATGGGAACAAAGAATTATTAATTTAATAAAGTCCACACAACAGCTTGCCTACGCAGATGACATTGACGTTATTGGACGGACAAAGCAAGACGTCAATGAGGCGTTCGCAAGCATTGAAGCAGAAGCGGCTAAAGTGGGTCTAAGGGTAGATGGGGACAAGACCAAATATATGCTGTCATCCAAGAAAGACGCGCAGCACCGACGTTTCGGTCAGAACATCAACTTCGGCGGCTATATTTTTAAAGTAGTCAAGGACTTCGTCTACCTTGGCTCGATAGTGACAAGCAGCAACGACACTAGCGCTGGGATAAAAAAGGAGAATAACTCTTGCCAACCACTGCCTCTTCGGGCTCAAGATGTAATTGAGAAGTAGAGCCCTCTCTCGGAAAACCAAGGCGTCACTATATAAGACCTTAATCATCCCAGTCCTCCTTTACGGCGCTGAGGCTTGGACCTTAACAAAAGCAGATGAAGATGCCCTTGGTCGTTTCGAGAGGAAAATTCTGCGCACCATCTACGGTCCCATTTGTTCAAACGGTGTATGGAGGAGAAGATATAACGAAGAATTGTACGGGTTGTACAGCGACATCGGCCTGGTACGAGTTTTACGGATACAGCGTCTAAGGTGGCTAGACCATGTAGAGCGCATGGAAAATATAGCTCCGACCCGAAGAGTCTTCGAATCCACCCCGGAAGGAAGGCGCGGCAGAGGACGGCCGTATCCACGGTGGCGCACGCAGCTGGAAGCGGACCTTAACCAACTGGGCGTGCGGCGCTGGAAACAGCTGGCCAAAGACCGTGGCAGAGTGAGACGCTTGTTGATTGAGGCCCAGGTTCACCACGGACTGTAGCGCCACCTAAGTAAGTATGTAAGTAGAATGTATGTATGTAGTAGGAAATCACTTTTCCGTCGCATCAAAAAAATCGCTTATAGGAACAGCAGGTTCTTTCATCTTCTTGGTCCCTGGTTATTGGGTTTAAGAAACTGGGCACATCGTCTTCAGGCAAACATACGAACACCAGATTTCGACTATTACTCTATTTAATGCATCGTTTTTTGAAGACCCTCATATGTACATATGTTCAACCCATGCTTTATCAAAATCTGCCCAAGTATTCAAAATGTACACCAAAGACTTGATAAAGCTACCATTATGTAGCTCCCACCTGATTATCTACCTTGTCGTGGTGTGGGGGCTTTTCACCAAAGGATAATCGTCCCCGTCATCCCCTTATCACCAACCGAAATCCCATCCCACTCCACTTATCCTATCACACTCCTATCCTGTATATCCAATCCCCATCCCCTGGGCTGGACATAAGGTGTTAATCGAACCGTGCCGAGATGTCGACCAGGCTGAGAGCCCAGACCAAAAATAACTCAGTCGCAAACGGTGTATCCGGATACCTAGCGCCCTCCGGATCATCTAGCCTTACCTGGGTATTGCGGATCTCTGCCCAGGTGGACATATATTTCTCCGCAACTCGTGGGTACCAAATGTACAATATAAATAATAAAAATAACAATGAGTCCGGATCTCATAAAAAACCGGAAGGGGATGTAATCCCCTCTACATCAAAAGCGGCAAAGACTCCGATCGGAGAATCGACAAACCGCTCCGATGAGTTATCGGCAAGTAAAGCTGACAACAGGAAAAATAACCCATCGTCCAAGGCCTATAAAGACCAGAAGGCGGCCTTGAGAATCATAAAACGATGGGGCCATAATACCGACCTAACTGAAAAAGAAAAAGAGTCGTAAGCCTGGGCGACAGGAATCCTGGCCCAGGAAAAAGTAAAAGCCAAGAGGCCCAGATCGTCCCCCGAGGAACCAAAGCGGAAGGCTAAGAAGGCTAGGCTGGGAACACTGGCCAAGGTATCAAAGCCTTTCGGTGAGGTTGCGAGGGAGTGCCTGACGGTAGCTATCATTGATGATAGCGACCCGGACGGAAAAATGACGACTGAGAAATGGAAGGACGTCGACCATGCACTACCGGCAAACTTCCTCAAAATTATGAGAAAGAACCCTGGACCACCGCCCATCTGTGATGACGCCGGATGGTACCAAGGCAGGGTCAAACTGATAAGCTGTGCCGATGAAAGATCGGTTGATCTTTTAAAGGCTACAGTTTCCGAAATGGGGGAAATATGGGAGGGAGCCAGGCTCAAGGTCGTCACTAAGGACCAGATCCCGAAACGACCGAGAGCTAGATGCTGGATCACGCTGGCACCAGACAACCCCCTCGAAATTCTTGAGACTATCAACCTCTGTAATCCCAATCTCCCAACAAGAGATTGGAGGCTCGCGAAGCTGGAGGAACCAAAGGACCGATTTAGACAGGCAATTCTTGTGCTGAACAGTGAAGCCCTGGAACCTCTGGCCCAATGTGACCACTACATCAGGTTTGGTTTCAAGAAAATCAAACTTAACATATATAAAAAGGATGAGGAAATGCCACCATTCGGCAACGAAACCATGGCCAACACCGAGGTTAATAAAGACAGCTCAATGGAGCAGGAACCCCCCATCCCCTCGGGGAGCAAGGGCCCTGCGCCGATTGAAGCTGAAATCACAGCAACATCCCTGGTCAACAAGGACCAGGAATCGCTGCTCGACTCCGGAAGCGAGGACTATTCAACTAGCTCGCCGATGGAAGACGATCTTCTGGACCTAAATCTAGAAGACCTCGACACCACCGTGGTGGAGGTCAATCAAATTGATAACAGCCATGATGCTGAAATTAATTCAGATTAACCTCCATCACTCGAAAGCGGCTACCGCTAATCTTCTCCTCAGGCTGGCCAACTGAGAAGAGGACATAGCCTTAATCCAAGAACCTTGGGTTCATGAGCACAAGGTTCGTGGATTGAGAAACCCAGCCTACAACATATTTACATCACAAAAAGAAGGTAAGCCCCGGACTTGCATACTCGCAAAGAAATCCATAAACGCTTACCTTCTTCCTAATTACAGCTGCCCAGACACCACAGTGATTGCCTTAGAATCACCCGGGAACAAGCTATGGATAGCCTCTACCTACATGGCGCAGGAAGAGTCCATCCCATCGGACGAATTAAAAAGACTGGTGAGGGACTCGTCAAACCTACAAGCTGGGCTCCTCATTGGGGCTGATGCGAATGCGCATCACACCCTATGGGGCAGCAGCGACATAAATGAAAGAGGTGAGTGGCTTATTGAATTTATTCTTACCTCTGACCTTAATATATGCAATAAGGGTCATACACCCACTTTTGTTACAAAAAATCGAAGGGAGGTACTAGACATAACTCTAGCATCTCCCTCTCTCATTGACAAAATAAGAGAATGGAAGGTTTCTGAGGAACACTCCTTCTCAGACCACCGCTACTTGGTGTTCAACTTAGCCTTCACGGTCCCAACCCCAATCGACTCATCATGTAACCCAAGAAGAGTTGATTGGGAGCGCTATAGAACCCTTGTTGGCAACTCTGTAGTAAGCAGGACCCCTGATCACCCGCGGTCCACGGTAGATATAGATAATATGGTTGATATTATAACAACTACCTTGGGCAACGCACGGGTCAATAGCTGCGTAAGCCACAAATCGAGGAAAAATTCTTATCCCTCGTGGTGGAACACAAACCTAAGCAAGCTCCGTAAAAACTGTCGGAAACTCCTTAACAAAGCAAAGAGTAGGTACTAGAAACGATAGTGACTGGAGCCTATATAAAGCTTCACTCAGAACTTACAAACAAACTCTGAGGAAAGAACATAGGCTATCCTGGAAACTTTTCTGTAACAATATGGAAAAAATTTCAGACGCCTACAGATTGAGGAAAATACTCTCGAAAGATCCACAATTCCCAAGCTACCTTACAGCAAACGGAGTCTGGACAACATCTGAAGAAGAAACTTTAAACCTTCTTCTCAATACGCACTTCCCAGGATGCCATGAATCGCAGGACTCATCGCAACCGCGAGGAACCTACTTTTCATCCGCAATAATGGGAAATTTCGAACACATCATCTCCAGAGAGAAAATAATATGGACGCTAAAAAGTTTCAAGCCCTATAAATCGCCAGGTCCGGATGGAATTTACCCTATCGAACTTACACAAACCATGGAATGGACTATACCATGGCTAGAGATAATCTTCAAAGGATGCCTAGCTTGGAGTCACATTCCAGACAAGTGGAAGTGCGCAAGGGTGCTTTTCATTCCTAAGGCCGGCAGAAACTCTCACACTTCCCCCAAGGACCTAAGGCCTATATGTCTATCATCCTTTGCACTAAAAACCTTGGAAAGGATGGTAGACCTATATATACGCCATAACCTGGATCCGCTCCTAATTTCTAAGGCACAGCATGCCTACGTTAAGGGTAGATCTATCGAAACAGCTTTGCACACCCTAGTGAGGAAAATCGAAAGATAAATCCATCTTAAAGAATACACTATAACAGCCTTCCTAGACATAGAGGGCGCCTTTAACAACGTCACTCCGGAAGCAATAACAGAAGGGTTAGAAAAGCTAAAGGTGGAGAAGACTCTCATAGAGTGGATCAGCGAGCTACTATCAACACGCAAGATTCACTCGAAATGGGGAAGCCAGGCAATCACCAGAGTGGTTACCAGGGGAACCCCGCAAGGAGGGGTTCTCTCACCTCTTCTCTGGAATGTAGTTATAAATGAACTACTAATCAAACTGGAGGAAGAAGGCCTGGACGTTATTGCCTACGCTGATGACGTTGCCATTTCAATCTCAGGTAAATACCTATCGACACTGAATGACCGTATGCAAACGGCATTCTCAATTCTTTGCAAATGGGCGCATAGCAAAGGGCTCAGGGTTAATCCCCAGAAAACGGAGCTCGTGCTATTCACCAAGAAGCATAAAATCCCGGAATACTGACCTATCACTTTGCTTGGTACCAGATTAAGCTACTCCTCCAGTGCCAAATTCCTCGGCATAATACTGGACAGGAAATTAACCTGGAAAAGCAACACAATCGAAAGAGCTAAAAAAGCAACAATGGCTCTCTATACATGTAAGAAAGCCATAGGGAAAAAATGGGGGTTCAATCCTAAGATTACCCTATGGCTCTACACCACGGTCGTTAGACCCATATTAATGTATGGAGCGACTGTCTGGTGGACAGCACTGGACAAGACAACATACCTCAAACAGTTCGAGAAGGTACAAAGGCTGGCGTGTTTATGCATTACCGGGACCCTCAGGTCCATCTCAACGGCCGCACTTAACATGATACTCGACCTTACACCACTCGATATTTTCGGCAAGCAAATTGCCACACAAACGGCCATTAGACTTAAAGCCAACTCGAACTGGAAGAGCTGCGTCTTTGGCCGCTCCTCGATCCTGATTAACAGGTCAACCATGGCAGAAAACCTAGACCTCACAGAACCCACCACAGTCTTGGAAAAAAAACTTTACAACGTTCTACCCGGACAGACAAAACTGGACTCGCCAGACTCAACCTCGCAGAAACTGCGTAGACCTTTTTACTGACGGGTCTAAAACCAAAGACGGGGTGGGTAGTGGAGTATTCTGCAAACAACCTAAGCTAAACAAAGCTCTAAAACTATCTAATCACTGCAGCGTTTTCCAGGCGGAACTGTTGGCTATAAAAGAGGCTCTGTCCTGGCTGAAGTGGAACGTGATATCCACCACGGATATCCGCATTCTCACGGATAGCCAAGCAGCCTTAAAGTCGCTGGAGTCCTATGTGTACACATCAAAAACTAGCCTCGACTGTCGCCTATCTCTTAATGAGATGGCTGAACAGTTCAACATACAACTTATATGGGTACCGGGACACAGCGACATCACTGGAAATGAAAGAGCCGACACACTCGCCAAAAAAGGAACGACGCTACAATCAACTTTGGTTTGTGAGGGTATACCCTTCGCAACCATTAGACACAATCTCACTACCCTCGCCAGGGCCGAGACGAACCGGAGATGGACTCAGGGACCAGTGTTGGCCCAAAGTTAATCTGATTAACGATTAAAAATTAATGATTAAAATCGTAATCAAAAATGTTGATTAAGATTAATTAATCAAAATCAATTTCAAAATGATTAAGATTAATAATCGTAATCATTAATCGTTAATTTGATTATTAGATTAACTATGTCCAAATTAAATGTAAGTTTAAATTTGATTGATTTAAAAGGCTGATCGATTCATCGTGAAGAACTGTTTGGGGCGATGGCCGAATTCGGGATCCCGGTAAAACTGATCCAGCTGTGTCGCGCCACGCTAAAAAACACGCGATGCACCGTGCAACTCGGTTCTAGGACCTCGGAACCATTCGAAACATGCACCGGACTTCGGCAAGGAGATGCGCTGTCATGTGACTTCTTCAACCTGGTGCTGGAGCAGATAGTGCAACGGGCAGGCGTCAACAGGGAAAGCACTATCTTTTACAAGTCCATCTACCTGCTAGGATACGCGGATGATATCGACATCATCGCGTGTTCTCGCCGTGGCAAGCATTCACGGCGATTGAGGAACAGGCGAAACGAGTTGGTCTTAAGGTCAATGAGGGCAAGACGAAGTACATGCTTTCAAGCAAAAACCAGTCCGTCGCTCACCACCTGGGACAAAATATAACAATTGACAGCTACAAGTTTGAGGTAGTTAAATAGTTTGTCTACCTCGGGGCAAACGTAAATTCCACAAATGACACCACAGTGGAGATCCGGCATAGAATCGCCCTTGACAAACGCGGCTACTTCGGCTTGTCCAAACAACTGGGGTCAAAACTCCTCACTCACGCTCATACTGCCAGTCTTGCTGTACGGAGCCGAAAGCTGGACGATAAGCAGGACGGCGGAGCTGATTTTGGGTTCTTTCGAAAGAAAGAGCGCCGGATATTTGGTCCTGTCTGTGAGGAAGGTGAAAGGAGTAAAAGACACAACCGCGAACTTTACGAGCTGTACAAAGATGTGGATGTGGTCCGAAAGGTAAAGATCCGTCGACTACACTGGCTCGGCCACATCGAGCGCATGGACATCAACGCTCCAGCTAAGAAGGTCTTCGACTCCGAGCCTCCTGGTTCGAGAAGAAGAGGAAGACTGGGCCTCTGGTATAAAGACCAAGTAATCGCGGATGTAAGACATCTTGGTCTTGACAACTGGAAGCAGCGTGCCCGGGACCATCAAGGATGGAAGGCAGCTATAGCTCAGGCTCAGATCCTCCATGGATCGCAGGCCTGATAAGTAAGTAAGTACATATGTTTCAAGAAATAATCATAATCAAGTTAATCAATTAATGAATATTGATTAATGATTAACTCCAATAATCATGATTAAGACTACTTTTTTAATCACGATTATTTCAATCATGATTAATTTAATCTGATTAACATTAATCAAATTAAGTAGTTGATTAAAAAATTAATCGATTAATGCCAACACTGTCAGGGACACACCTGCCTCATCACCAGGCAAACTGGCCCCGGCTCGATAGTCAACGGACTAGGAGTATTATCTCCCTAAATAAACTGACATCTATAAAGTCATAGGTCTCATCACAGGACACTGCCTTATCGGCAGTCACGCGCAAAAACTAGGTATCACTCCGAATGATTTTTGTAGGAGCTGTCTAGACGAGGAAGAGGTCGAATCCATCCATCACCACCTCTGCGCCTGCCCGGCATTCTGCACAATCAGGAAACGATACCTAGGATCATACCTCCTTAACGATCTGACCGAAGTTCAGAAAGTAGGGATATCTGATCTTCTTAATTTCGTAAGAAGCACAAAATGGTTCCACGAATAGGGGGCTAAATCCCCTCGTAGCTACACAACGGGCCTCCCTGGCCTATGTTTGTTCTTCCCATCTCTGGGAAGGCTACGGTCTTACCTACCTACCTACCATTACGTAAGCATATCTTAATCTTTGTTGTTTACTGTTAAAAACGGAGGAAACTGATGGTTTACATTTAAACACAGAACCAAAACCAAAGCAACACATCGGAGATCGGAATTTAAATTTGATTGAAAACTAGAATCATTAAGTGGCAATTGAACTTTCATATTTGGTTATAGGTATCTATCCCTTTTCGTTTAGATTAGCAATAGAAGTATTACTGTTCCGATTAAGCAACATGAATGTCAAATAACAAAGGACAATGCCAGGATACAGATATCCATGTGTTTATTTTTGTGTACAGATTGCTGTCCCAGTTTAGTTTTTAATTGATCACGAATGAAAGTAACAAACTCATGTACATATATGTACGTAGATACATATATCACTCCCAGTTAATATTCAGAGTAGATGATAAGCTTAATAAAGCAGAAGGGTTTGATCCACACTTATAAAACAGAATTCACTATTTACTTCACACTTTCATACTATGCACTTACAGTTCAGCGTCAAAACGACGAACAAAAGAAAGCACATTACTCCGGCTATACCGGATACCTCCATTCTCGATCGAATAAATAATAAACAAACTATGAACAACTTGCTAGCAACAGGTCTATCCACTGACTACCTACTTAACTCAACAAATCCACCGAACTCGCCTAAAGCTTATCTTCAACTAAATTTCCTCTTGATTCGAATGTTGAGTGGATCATAAATGAAATCTCCCATCGCAACAATTATCTACTCAGATACAGTAGATTATCGCGAATTTAAATTTTGCGCCTCAGCCCCCGAGGTGCTGTAGTGATAAAATGTGCACTATCACAAAAACAGAAAATTTTTACAGAACCACTGCTGCCTGTTGGTAGACTGGATATACTACTCGTACATTTAAAAGTAGGATTTGTAGATACGAGTATCACACATTGTTATGTTTATGTGGAATAGTGTACTGGATTTTTTGGAATACCCCAATAATGCGGGGTATTCCAATCGTTTGTTGACGATTCGCTGCCTTGCCTTATCGGTCTACTAGGCTAAGTATTAGTTCATGACAGCCCAAACGTACTTGTAATTAAAAGAGAATAAATCACTTATTCTGTGATGAATTTCGTTCACACAAGTCACTTCTGACTGCAGCAATGGTAACATAAGCTTTTAGTACGATATTACATAGATACTTACTTACTTAGGTGGCGCTACAGTCCGTGGTGAACCTGGGCCTCAACCAACAAGCATCTCTAGCTGGCACGGTATTTGGCCAGCTGTTTCCAGCACCTCACGCCCAGTTGGTTAAGGTCCCCGTCCACCTGCGTGCGCCACCGTTGATGCGGCCGTCCTCTGCCGCGCCTTCCTTCCGGGGTGGAAGAAGTAGAAGAGTCTTATTCGGGTCGGAGCTGTATTTTCCATGCGCTCTATATGGCCTAACCACCTAAGACGCTGTATCCGTAAACGTCGTACCACGCCGATGTCGCTGTACAACTCGTACAGTTCCTCGTTATATCTTCTCCTCCATATACCGTTTGAACAAACGGGACCATAGATAGTGCGCAGAATTTTCCTCTCGAAACGATCAAGGGCGTCTTCATCCGCTTTTGTTAAGGTCCAAGCCTCTGCGCCGTAAAGGAGGACTGGGATGATTAAGGTCGTATATGGTGTCACCTTGGTTTTGCGAGAGAGGGCTCTACTTCTCAATTGCCTCCTGAGCCCAAAGAAACAGCGGTTGGCAAGAGTGATTCTGCTTTTTATCTCAGCGCTGCTGTTGTTCTCGCTAGTCATCAGTGAGCCAAAGTAGACGAATTCCTTGATCACTTCAAAGTTATATCCGTCCATGGTGACGTTCTGATCAATACGTCGGTGTTGTCCGTCTCTTTTAGATGAAAGCAGATATTTGGTTTTACCCTCATTAAGCCTGAGACCCATCTTAGCCGCTTCTACCTCAAGGCTTACAAAGGCCTCATTGACGTCTCGCTGTGGCCGTTCAATCACTTCAATGTCGTCGGCGTACGCAAGCAATTGCGTAGACTTGAAATAAATCGTACCTCTTGTGTTGGCCAGTGACTCTTGCACGATCTTTTCAAGCATGATGTTGAAAAAGTTGCATGACAGCGCGTCACCTTGCCTAAATCCTTTTTTAACATCAATGGTCTCGGTTTGCTCATTACCAACCTTATTGGAGCAGCGATAATTCTCCATTGTCATCCAGCACAGTCGGACGAGCTTGGCAGTAATGTTAAGACTAGACATGGCTTTGTATATCTCATTTCTATACACGCTGTCATATGCAGCCTGGAAATCGACGAAGAGGTCTTCTTCAAGATCTGCCGTAGCGTAAATATTTGGTCTATTGTGGACTTACCTGGCCGGAAACCACACTGATAAGAGCCGATCAGGTTATCCACAAACGGATTCAGGCGTTCACACAATACGGCAGAGAAGATCTTATATTGCCAACCGCTGTTTCTTTGTGTTCTAGAAGCAATTGAGAAGTAAAGCCCTCTCTCGGAAAACCAAGGAGACACTATATAAGACCTTAATCCTACCAGTCCTCCTTTACGGCGCAGAGGCTTGGACCTTGGCGCAGAGGCTTGGAACTTAACAAAAGCGGATGAAGATGCCCTTGGTCGATTCGAGAGGAAAATTCCCCTCTTGATAGCTACCCTGGCACCCGCCAGTTAGTGAACCAATGTGTGCAGCGACCCAACCCCTTGTTCCTGGGGAAAGAGGAACCTGGCCCTCCAGGTTGGGGGTTGTACTTAGGGGTAACATCCCTATCACGTAAAAACCTGCTTGTTCCGAAACGACAACAAGCCTCTGATATGGATGGATACAAAGCTGACATAACTTCCAACACATCTATGGAAAAAAGATCACCCAATCTGATGTCCATCACTCAAAATTCCATCTAACTGCACCGCATGTGCTGGCATCAAAATCTGTGCAATTTTCTAAAAGTGTTTTAAATCATGAATCGTAAAATCTTGTTCACATTTATTGCACAGCAAAAGCCAGCAATAGTGATCCTTGCAACATTTTATGCACAAAGTATGCGCTCGAGTACTGAAACCACTCGCCACGTCCCCATAAATATTCCACAAATTTACTGAAACACCACGTTATGATAGCAAATCACATTTTAATTGAAGACTTCATCTCCCATACCCCACATTACCACAACCCAATAAAATTAAATTTAGCTGGCATAGAATATATTCGCTCTATGAACGAAATAAAAAAAATTAAAACGTTCTCTTTAAAACCACATCGTACATTAGATTGTTGCCATCATAAAATTAACGCACTGTTGTGCACATCTTCATCTGTCCTGGTGGGCTTCGTCTACTTGTACATAGCATCGCATACTTGTCGTAGAACGTCAATTATAGACAATTGTGTGCAACGATCGCGATGGAATAGTGATAACAATATTGCCTCGGACGCTATCTGCCAGGGTGACGTCTACCGCTGCCCGCCCACTATAATGAACCGAAAAAAGAAAAAAAAAACACAAAATTCAGATAAGATCCTCGGCATGCCATGCTCCCTTCCGATAGCGGTGGCCGCTTAATAAAGCAATTTAGTTTACACACAACCCATGCCGAGTTTATGCAAGTTTTACGAGCGAGGGCTACTATGGAAATAAATTCTCCAAATAGTAAAGTCACTGTTACTACAACGTGTCGTGCTCGTAAATTATTCGTGGGAAGAGGCAATAACAGAAGCAGCATGCCTACCTATTAAAGAAAACTGCAGTAATGCTTCCGTCGGGACGTTTAAAGGCAACTGTCGCAATATTGATGTTCGAGCGCTTGGCTTGTATCCTTACGGATCCTTCGGGAATGAATTTCGAAAAGTGTCCCATCATGTAGAAACTCGGCTGTTTGTAGATCTCCTCACCACCTGGGAATATTCAATAAGTAAATAAATGTTTATGCGCAGGATTTTCAGATGCACGGGCAGGAACCTACTTGTGACATTAGCGATGACCGAAGCATCGACGAAATTGTCGACATAATTCGGACCACCCTGTTCATCTAAAATTATGTTCCAATCTATGTAGCCATTATACTGATGTTGAAGATCTTGGATAAACGAATTTGCGTATTCTTCTCCGCGTTCCCAAGAGCCTAGCAGCGGACCACGATGTGTGAATGGACTGGCACCTGAAGACGATTCAGTGCTTAGAATGATCTTATCGGGAAACATGCGGTGTGTAATATCAATCAAAATTGGGTCCACGTACTCATCTCCGTACCAATGAGCAGCAAGCCCATCGAAATAGTCTAACACTCCAGGTCGAGTGTTGTTCATCTAATAAAAACTACAATTTATAAGAAACAGAAGACGATGTTTGCCACGATTACCTACCATTACGAACCACGTGGGAAACGTATACCTCTGATCATCGCCGCCAAATATTTTCACCTCCTTAAATCTAGAGTTCCTAATTGTTGGTCCTAAATGCTCTGCCACCCAAATGGCCTAGAAAATGCAAAGAAATCGATTAGGTACCTGAAAATACATACACCCTCACCGGGGAATTAATTGACTCAGTAAACTAACTTGACTGCTTGGTGTCCAGCCGAGGCTCATAAAACGTACGAGTATCCATAAAATAACTCCATCCAACGGCTCATTGCCAGTGGATATGGCCCAAATCGGCATATTTTTAGCATCCATTAGCTCGAGAAATCTTTGTGTGTCGTGGCAAGTTGCCGAGTTGCATACACCGCGATGGATTTCATGGAAGAGATGATTATTTATTTCAATTTATATTCAGATTCCGGCATCAGGATGTGACAGATAATTGAACATTTATAAGGTGCAGAGAATTGGGTTTTCGGCAAAGCATGAACATTGAGAGTTGCATTACTCACTTGAGATGATAGTCGGCCCAGGTCTGGTAGTATTCTTTCTTCAAACGGCTTATTCCTGTCCATTCATTATTGGTTTTCATCCATTTTGGGGAGCTCCATGCGGCTATTTTAATTTTAATTTTCTTATTCCCGGTGACAAGCTTAAGCCGTTCGAGTTGTTCAATCTTAAAGGAGAAACGAAACGAAAGTTTAATGAAACAATTCGCAAATGAAGTTCCGATACTTGCTTTTTTCTCATCACGAGGATCGAGCTTTGTAAAATTTGATAATTTTTCATCGTTTTCCGGTAGCTCGTTGTATGCCCATGGTTCAGTATCAAAATCGCATCCACCAAGTGGGATTCGCATTAAGTTGAAGGCGAGTCCTTTCGGTGAATAGAATGATCTGTATTGAATAGTTAAAGTTGAGATTAACATTTGAATTCGATATCAAGTAAAATACTTACTGATAGACGGCATCTTGAAGTTCCTGTGGAAGTTGTTTCAAATTATGTGAAACTGCTCCTGTAAAGCCACCGCCGAAACCGACAATTTTCTGAAATTCCACACTTCGATTGACAGCAATAGTAACTGTTCTCTTTGGCCATTCCGCTATAAAGTATATAATACTCATAGTTTCATGAAATTATAAAGTTACATTCACCTTCTAACCCTTATGGAAAACGTCTCTGAAACTTATTTCCTTCCCGGGCTGCACAACCTCCGGCATAACTTCGTTGGCATTATCCAAATCCTCTAGATCTAAGACCTCCAGATTCCCATTGGAGAATTTTCCATTGGTAGTGGCAAATCTCAAACCGCCCTTCAAACAAGAAAAAAAAAAAAATCATTCCCAATATATAGACGTCCCTACGAGGTAAAAGAAATTTTGCCCAATGATCGCTACGTTATCACCGATATCAGTGGTTTACAGTCGACACGAATGCCTTGCAAAGGTGTGTCGTCACCTGCTAATATGAGCCCATTTATTACGAATTCGACTAAGTGTGAGTTTGACAATGACCAATGCGATTTTTAAAAAAAAAAAAAAAATATTTTGGTTGTCTGTAAAGTCGGTTTACAGACGATTATTTTACGTGATAACGTCATTAGAAAACATTGATGAAAAATGAACAAAACACGGTGTTCCCAAGCGGCCCACCATCTAAGTACTAACCGCACCCGACGCTGGTTGATTACAGTGATCGGACGACAGCCGATACATATGTATGAGATTGCTCAGACAGTGTTGTGGTTTGGTAAGTCCCTTATTCCACGGCGCGTTTTTAGTACAGATTGAAATATGTGCGAAAGAGATGGTCAGTGAGACAGAAATACACTGGCACAGTAACGCGTGAGTAAGCTACTTCGTTCGACTTTGTCAGGTATTACACCATGCATCTTTTGGACGTGCAACTCTCGGTAATTTTCTTTTGAACTGACATTCCGAGTTCAACGGGCTATTACATTGTGCATCTCTCTATATCGCAGTGTTGTGCTTCTATTTTGACATTTCATTTTCACTTGATATGCGTCATTCAGTGTCGACGTTTGGTGGAGGTTTTTTTGAATATGAAATAAATATGGTATAATGAGGAAATGTGGGCATGACATGGATTATAAAAAATTGTACGCGTCTCATAATTGCTTATGAGCTCACATGTCAATTCCTTTGTCCACTTAAAACCACTAAGTTCACTCAAAATAACTACGCTATCTTCCGCTTTCTTGCAAATCCACACTTAGAAATGTGAAGTGCATGTGAGGCAACATCGCAAAACAAAGAAAAGGAGATAAGAAAATGCCAAAAAGATGCACGAAGTAGCCTACCCGCGCATCACCACGCCAGTATATTTCTATTTCACTGACCATCTCTTTCGCACTCATTTGTGTCCTGGCCACTGATGCATGGTGTAATACGCGACTTTGTGACATTTCTTTATCTCCTTTTCTTTGTTCTGCGATGTCGTTTCACTCCTGTTTCAGATTTGAAAGTGTACGTTTGGATACCATTCTTACTTTTCAAACTTCATCACAGGCTAACGCAGTATTCTCCAACTAATTAAAATTAGAAACGCAAGCAGAAGGCAATGGCAAATATATAGGTGTTCGGAAGATTTACGTGATACTAAAATTCTTAACACTCTTATCAGAAACAAAATATTTGAATTTCGAAATTCTAATTGGAACCAAAAACTATCTCAATTATCTCCCGGTTCCAAACCATTTTGGAATATTTCGAAAATCCTCAGAAGAAAACATTCAGGACAAATATTCTCCACAAACGAATCAAAGGCCGAATTGATCGCCCAAACATTTTTCCAAAACCATCTAACTTCAGCAAATGCCACGGTACCTGATTTAGAAATTAAGGTAAATGCTGAAATATCAAATTTTGATGCGACACAGGTAAACGTCAACGCAAATCAATTTGTCTCTCAAGAAGATATTGAATTCTTTATCTCCGAATTAAAAATAAAAAAAGCTCCAGGAACTGACAATATAAATATGCAAGTCATCAAAAATCTCCCTTCAATTGGAATTCAATACTTAACTTTCCTTATTAACTCCTGCATGAAGCTGCAATACTTTCCAAAAAGTTGGAAAATAACTAAAGTAATTCCAATTCTTAAACCAGGTAAACAACTTAATTTGCCTAACAGCTACCGACCAATAAGTCTTTTAAACGGATTAGAAAAATCCATTAAATTAAAATTAGATACGTTTTTAGAAGCAAATAATATCTTGCCACAATACCAATTTGGATTTCAGCAAAATCATAGTACCTCCCATCAAGTTCTAAGGGTCACTAAAGATATTAAAAAGAACTTCAATGACCAAACGTCAACCGGTCTAGTGCTCTTAGATATTGAAAAGGCTTTTGATTCTATTTGGCATAAAGGTCTAATATACAAGTTTTTAAAATTTCAGTGTCCAATGTATTTAGTAAAAATCATACAAAGTTTCCTCTGCAATCATTCCTTTTTTGTCTCAATAGCTAAATCACGCTCCTCAGAGAAAAACATCCCAGCCGGTGTGCCCCAAGGATCAGTCTTGGCTCCAATCCTGTTCAACATATTTATAGCAGATTTCCCAACTATTCCGAACTGTAAGATTGCAATGTATGCAGATGATACTGCGATATATTCATCTCACGAAATAGGTTTCATAGTTGAGGACAATCTCCAGAACGGCTTGAATGTAATATTCGAATACTTCAAGCATTGGAAAGTGAAAATAAACGCTGAAAAATGTCAAGCTATATTTTTCACTAGAAAAAGAAAGAGTTGCCTATCAGCAAACTAAAAATTAATAACATGGAGATTCCTTGGGTTAGCTCAGTAAAGTACTTAGGTGTGCACATGGATAAAAGGTTAATCTTTGGGGACCATATCCTGCATACTCTGAATAAAACAAACCTTGCCATAAATATGCTATATTCGCACAACAAAATCATAATCTACAAAGTTGTTTTCCAAGCAATAATGACGTACGCATCACCAGTTTTGGGAAATTGTGCTAAAACCCATACTAAAAGACTACAAATAGCCCAGAACAAAGTTTTGAAAATGATGTTAGGTCTGCCAAGGGACTATTCAACAATGGTATTACACGAACGTGCAGAAGTCCATCAGATTGCAAGGAAAATTGTAATACTCAATGAAAATTTAGCTATAAATGTAGATATGCTAATAACGCTCTCATTAATGAGTTGGCTGAGTTAGCTGTCTGATGCTTTTTTTTTTTTTTTTTTTTATACGTATTTATTTATTTATCTATTTATTTATTTATTTATTTATTTATTTATCTATTATTTCCACTCATTCCGTAGTATTATTTATTTACTCATCTGTCTAATCTGTTAACTATTTATTTATCCATATACTTATTTACTAGTTTATTCAATATCTATATATTTATTTATTATATATTTACTTGTTTATTTAATTTGTTATTTTCGTTTTCTTTGTTTACTTATTTATTAATTTGCTTCCTTTCTTTTCTCTATTTGCACATTCATTACTATTGATTCACATATCTGCTTAAATAATAACTTATAATTTATAAAGTACACATATATATATATATACATATATATATATATATGTGTATATATATAAATGTGTGTATGATTATTATTATTATTTTTTTTTTCTTTTTTGGTATAAAAATGACTTAATCAAACTTGTTTGTAATAACTTAAATGAAGGTTTTTTTTCGTAGTTTTTCCTTCGATGTCACATTTTTTAAAAAGGCTATTCCATATCATTTAAGCATAATCACAGAAGTAAGATAGAAAATTAAGTAACCTATCCTATCTCTGAGCAAGCTGTGCCAATAAAATATATGTACTATTACTCTTATACTATGAGAAAATAAATGTATATACATATATATATATCACAGGCTAACGATAATGAAATGTAAAACGAAATGCCAAAAAAACGCACACTGCTGGGAAATGAAAAAAATCACCGAGACCTGCACCTCAAAAAGACGCGCCGTGGAATAAGGGACTAAGGAAACGCAAACACTCATGAGCTGCTCGTGAGTGTGCGCTACCCAACGAGCAATTATTATACGCTCGCGTTCATGAGTAATTGGCTGTGAGCATTTTTTTCGATTTGGAAATGGGCACATACATACACAAATATGTACATATGTATGTATATATGTATATCCAACATACAAACTCCAGACTTTTTCACACGAATTCTTCAGAATGGTATCTGTCGTGTAAAAACAGAATTAGGTTGTATGCATGTATGTACATATGTATCACCTGGATTACTGATTACTCCTAAATGTATGCCTACGTCATCACACAATTTTTTCTTGCCCCCAAGTATGCAAATAAAATTCCATCCCATAGACAAAATCGATGCCTCTCTATCGCTTCTTTCGCGCTCTCGCTTGCACGCCCAGCTCAGGCGGACAATGAGTTATACTTTTTCGTACGTGCAGCCGGTGTTCATCGATTTATAAGACGCTATCACGTCAAAAACAGGGATTTTGCATAAAATCATTAACCCAATGTATCGGCTTAATCACTGCCTAATCTCAATTTTCGTTAATAACTGCATTCATGAGATACTTCTCCATTCGCTATGCACAATCCTAGAATTAAATTTATTTTATCGAAATGTTACTCACTTTGCTGGATGATATTAATACAACATCGTCGGCACCAGAGGGATCAACCGTTTCTAAATAGTCACAATAAGTTGAATTACATACGCATACGGTTCCGTGAGCGGTGGTACGCAACGCGCATGGCGTCGTGACGCCTAATACGACTGAAATAAATTAAGTGGAATATTAAGTACGATCTAAATCAATCTAATGATAAGCGTTCGTCTGTTGTCGGGATTAAGTTTGCATTTGTTTATTGGCGGAATGTTAGCAGCAATGCCTAACAGGATTATGTAATATCCCATTAACTACTTGAGATAGACAGTATCCTGCTTTATTTCCATAAGTTGAATTTATTTGTGAATGGAAAATGAATTTCTTCAGGTCCAGCTACAAATAATTGTGACTGAGGATGCGCAGAAGAAAATTGTTGAGAATGATTGCTTTCGCTCAAGGAATGACCTGGAGCATTAGGTCCTGCTCCATTATCCAAGGTGCTATCGAACATTGGTAATTAGAAACACTGGTTTCCAAAAATGGCTTTGTGACCCATTACAAAGAAATAGGGTACCTGATTGATCGACCTAGGTTAGGTTTGATTAGTTGGGTGCCCTATTGATATGAAGTCAAGGCTCACTTAGACTACGAGGAGTCCATTGTGCCCATTTTGAAAAACTAACCCGAGGGGAACCTGTTAGTTGCCCGCTGATCTGAATCACCCAGATTCAATTAAGAATCTTAGCAGCTCGTTCAGCTTAATGTCTCTTACCTCCTCTAAACCCGAGAAGAAGTAGTTCCCGAGGAACGTAAGTCTTTTTCGGGCCAGTGCAGGGCATTCCCGCAGTAGGTGACGAATGGATTATATTTCTTCTTCGTCCCTACAGCTTCTGCAGAAATCGTTGTAGAGCTGGCCTAGTCTAGCTGCATGACATGATATCATGCAGTGCCCAGTCAGGGCGCCGACTACCAGCCGTATATACCCTCTACCAAGATTTAGCCGACTTTCCGTCCTTTTCTTGTTATAGACATGTTAGCCTTGCCGTAGCGCATGTGTCTAATTGACATCATCGTTGTTGGCCTTTCCTAGTAGTTCCACCCCTATTTCTCTGAATAGTGTGCTGAGTGGCGTTCTAGCCTCAGTTGTGATCTGCGACGTATCTGCACCTGATCCCAGTCTGGCTAGTTCGTCCGCCTTCTCATTTCCTGGTACCCAGCAAATGGTTACCTCATTGATATCCGATATTTGGATCTTATCCATGTTGCTTGCAGAGACTTAGTGGCTGCCTGACTGTCAACACAGATTTTGATTCTCTTACCTGAGAAATTCTCCCTAAGAATCAGATCCGCACCTTTTTTGATTGCAAATCTCTCAACCTGGAAGACGCGACAGCCATCATCAAGTCTGTATGAGTAACATGCTTCCTGAGATTCGAAGTAGACTCCGGCTCCTGTACCGATATCCGTTTTGGATCCGTCGGTATAGATTGCCAGTTCCTCTTCCGTGTTTACCATACCACTGGCTCATTCCTCCCTGGAAGGAATCCTTATAGAGAATCTCCTCTCACAGCGGACATCAGGGTAGCCCATCGATCCAGGATTGATGCGTGGCCATGGGGACACCTTTTTCAAAGACTGGATACTTGCATCCTTAGCGCAGCCCTGGCTGCAATGCTTTCACAGTACATGTCTAGTGGTGGAAGGTTCAGCATCGCTTCAAGGGCCGCCGTTGGTGTGGATTTCGTGGATCCGGTCACCGCCAGACAGCCAGCCCTCTGAATCCTTGTAAGACTTTGAAGGTTGCATTTCTTCTCAAGTGCTTTCCACCAGACAATTGATCCATACAGCCAGTATATCACCTTTGGTTTAAAGCCCCATGTCTTTCCGAAAGCTACTCTGCACGAATATAGTGCCACGCAAGCTTTCTTGGTTCTTTCATTTATGTTGTCTTTTCAGCTAAGCTTGGAATCTAGGATTCTGCCAAGATACCTAGCGGATTTCTTCGGAATCAGGTCGATACCATTTATACGTGCATATGTATACCTGGATATTGATCTTTTTCTTGTGAAGAGGACTGTCTCAGTTTTGGTTGGATTTACCCCTAGGCCCGTTCCTTGACCCAGTTTTTCACCAATAGCAGCGCATAACTTAGTCTTTCACTGAGGACCTGAGGAAATTTCCCAGGTACCAGGATGGTAATGTCATCGGCATATGCCGTGACATTGAAACACTGTGTCTCCAGGAGCTTTAACAATTCGTCGACTACGAGGAGCCATAGGAGAGGCGATAGAACACCCCCTGTGGCGTGCCTCTGTTCACTCTCACTCTTCCCTTTGCTCCTCCTATCGACGAGTTTTGTTCAACCCATCTACAGATTCCCGAGTTTATATTGGGCCATCCGTAAGCTGGACATTATTGCTTCGGTACTGACGTTATTGAAGGCACCCTCAACATCTAGAAAGGCCCCCAGGGCATATTCTTTGTCATTGAGTGCCTTTTCTATCGTAGAGATCACCCTGTGAAGAGCGGTATCTATCGATCTACCCTTTATGAAAGCGTGCTGTGATTGTGATAAGTAGCTATCACCAATTTCATCTCTTATATACATATTTGTCGATTAGTCGTTCCAGTGTTTTCATAAGGGAGGAGGATAGGCTGACCTCCCACCCTAACCTCCTTCCATGCTTGTGGGATATAACCCATCCTGAGGCACCAGCAGTATATGCCTTCTAGCCAGGGGATGATAAGTTCCCCTGGCTCTTGCAGCATTTTCGGGTATATACCGTCTATTCCTAGCGCCTTGTAGGAGTCAAATGATCTTACCGCCCACAGAATTTTTTCTTTGGTAACGATTTTATCGATTATTTCAGGCTCAGTCTGTTTCCTTATCAGTGTATTTGCCGTCTCGAATGTTTCCGCGCTTACACAGTTAGGGAAGTGACATTTTAGTAGGGCGTCAAGCATGCTTTCGATTGAGTCTGTCCAGCTACCATCAGATTTCCTGATAGAAGAAAACTGCGTGGGAGCCTTGGCAAGGACCTTTCTCAGACAGGCCGCATCCATACATGATTCGATAGGCCCGCAAAAATTTCTTCACGAGCTCTTTTAAGCGAATCTAATTTCCTTTTTGAGCCGCTTAACATTATCTCTGTATGTTGACCATTCGATGGAACCTTCTTTAGCGAGGTTCCAACTATATCTGGAGATATAGCTCTGCTATTTTAGCGTTCCGCCACGGCGGGTGGTTCTTTTTACTTGGTTTTCTAATGGGGCAAGATCTCTCGAAGGACCGGTTAAGCTTATCGGTTAGGTTCAGTATCATCTTATCGATGCCTTTTGTGGAGTTGGGATTTCGACCTAACTTAATTATAAAGTAAAAATAGCTGGTCTCATGGAAAGGTGTTTAAAATATAGAACAATTTTATCAAAATTTCAAAAATACAAATCACCTTTCCAAATACACCAGAACTTACGGTGTAATTTCGACTACAATTTGGCAGGTCTTAGGTATTAGGAGCCTTAACGTTGCCAGTTTATTGGTGTAAACAGGAAAAATATCACTTGGAGACATCTTACAGCATGGTTTAGGACATCATCTTCTATTAATTTCCAAACTGATACACGACTTTTTCAAAATGGGAACAAAGAATTATTAATTTAATAAAGTCCACACAACAGCTTGCCTACGCAGATGACATTGACGTTATTGGACGGACAAAGCAAGACGTCAATGAGGCGTTCGCAAGCATTGAAGCAGAAGCGGCTAAAGTGGGTCTAAGGGTAGATGGGGACAAGACCAAATATATGCTGTCATCCAAGAAAGACGCGCAGCACCGACGTTTCGGTCAGAACATCAACTTCGGCGGCTATATTTTTGAAGTAGTCAAGGACTTCGTCTACCTTGGCTCGATAGTGACAAGCAGCAACGACACTAGCGCTGGGATAAAAAAGGAGAATAACTCTTGCCAACCACTGCCTCTTCGGGCTCAAGATGTAATTGAGAAGTAGAGCCCTCTCTCGGAAAACCAAGGCGTCACTATATAAGACCTTAATCATCCCAGTCCTCCTTTACGGCGCTGAGGCTTGTACCTTAACAAAAGCAGATGAAGATGCCCTTGGTCGTTTCGAGAGGAAAATTCTGCGCACCATCTACGGTCCCATTTGTTCAAACGGTGTATGGAGGAGAAGATATAACGAAGAACTGTACGGGTTGTACAGCGACATCGGCCTGGTACGAGTTTTACGGATACAGCGTCTAAGGTGGCTAGACCATGTAGAGCTCATGGAAAATATAGCTCCGACCCGAAGAGTCTTCGAATCCACCCCGGAAGGAAGGCGCGGCAGAGGACGGCCGTATCCACGGTGGCGCACGCAACTGGAAGCGGACCTTAACCAACTGGGCGTGCGGCGCTGAAAACAGCTGGCCAAAGACAGTGGCAGAGTGAGACGCTTGTTGATTGAGGCCCAGGTTCACCACGGACTGTAGCGCCACCTAAGTAAGTATGTAAGTAGAATGTATGTATGTAGTAGGAAATCACTTTTCCGTCGCATCAAAAAAATCGCTAATAGGAACAGCAGGTTCTTTCATCTTCTTGGTCCCTGGTTATTGGGTTTAAGAAACTGGGCACATCGTCTTCAGGCAAACATACGAACACCAGATTTCGACTATTACTCTATTTAATGCATCGTTTTTTGAAGATCCTCATATGTGCATATGTTCAACCCATGTTTTATCAAAATCTGCCCAAGTATTCAAAATGTACACCAAAGACTTGATAAAACTACCATTACGTAAGCATATCTTAATCTTTGTTGTTTACTGTTAAAAACGGAGGAATCTGATGGTCTACATCTAAACACAGAACCAAAACCAAAGCAAAACATCGAAGTTCAGAATTCAAATTTGATTGAAAACTAAAATCATTAAGTGGCAATTGAACTTTCGTATTTGGATATAGGTATCTATCCCTTTTCGTTTTGATTTGCAATAGAAGTATTACTGTTCAGATTAAGCAACATGAATGTCAAATAACAAAGAACAATGCCGGGATACAGATATCCATGTGTTTATTTTTGTGTACAGATTGCTGTCCCAGTTTAGTTTTTAATTGATCACGAATGAAAGTAACAAACTCATGTACATACATATATGTACGTAGATACATATATCACTCCCAGTTAATATTCAGAGTAGATGATAAGCTTAATAAAGCACAAGGGTTTGATCCACACTTTTAAAACAGAATTCACTATTTACTTCACACTTTCATACTATGCACTTACGGTTCAGCGTCAAAACGACGAACAAAAGAAAGCACATTACTCCGGCTATACCGGATACCTCCATTCTCGATCGAATAAATAATAAACAAACTATGAACAACTTGCTAGCAACAGGTCTATCCACTGACTACCTACTTAACTCAACAAATCCACCGAACTCGCCTAGAGCTTATCTTCAACTAAATTTCCTCTTGATTCGAATGTTGAGTGGATCATAAATGAAATCTCCCATCGCAACAATTATCTACTCAGATACAGTAGATTATCGCGAATTTAAGTTTGCGCCTCAGCCCCCGAGGTGCTGTAGTGATAAAATGTGCACTATCACCATGATTGAGAAATTTTTCGACATAGCAACCGCCGAGGAGAGACTGCAAACCAACAACCAAAATAAAACAATTGAAAACTAAATTCTAACAACGTTTATTTTCATCCGCGATGCTTGCTGTCCAAAACCCAAGTGCAGTGCAGTCTTCCTCTTCTTCTCGAACCAGGAGGCTCGTAGTCGAAGACCCTCTTAGCTGGAGCGTTGATGTCCATGCGCTCGATGTGGCCGAGCCAGTGTAGTCGACGGATCCTTGCCTTCCGGACTACATCCACATCTTGGTACAGCTCGTAGAGTTCGCGGTTGTGTCTTCTTCTCCATTCACCTTCCACACAGACAGGACCAAATATCCGGCGCAGAATTTTTCTTTCGAAAGAACCCAATATCAGCTCCGCTGTCCTGCTTATCGTCCAGCTTTCGGCTCCGTACAGCAAGACTGGCAGAATGAGCGTTTTGTAAAGCATGACTTTGGTCTTCGAGTGAGGAGTTTTGACCCCAGTTGTTTGGACAAGCCGAAGTAGCAGCGGTTGCCAAAGGCGATTCTACGCTGGATCTCCACTGTGGTGTCATTTGTGGAATTTACGTTCGCCCCGAGGTAGACAAACACCTTAACTACCTCGAAATTGTAGCTGTCAATTGTTATATTTTGTCCCAGTTGGTGAGCGACGGATTGTTTTTTGCTTGACAGCATGTATTTCGTTTTGTCCTCATTGACCTTAAGACCAACTCATTTCGCCTGTTCTTCAATCGCCGTGAATGCTTCCACAATGCCACGGCGAGAACACGAGATGATTTCGATATCATCCGCATATCCTAGCAGCTGGATGGACTTGTAAAAGATAGTGCCTTCCCTGTTGACGCCTGCCCGTCGCACTATCTGCTCCAGCACCAGGTTGAAGAAGTCACATGACAGCGCATCTCCTTGCCGAAATCGGGGGCATGTTTCGAATGGTTCCGAGGTCCTAGAACCGAGTTGCATGGTGCATCGCGTGTTTTTTAGCGTGGCGCGACACAACTGGATCAGTTTTACCGGGATTCCGAATTCGGCCATCGCC
Source organism: Eumerus sabulonum (assembly GCA_951905685.1). NCBI lineage: Eukaryota > Metazoa > Arthropoda > Insecta > Diptera > Syrphidae > Eumerus > Eumerus sabulonum. The sequence continues at coordinate 182,071,933 of OX645060.1, forward strand.
CCAAACAGTGCTTCACGATGAATGCTGTCGTATGCGGCTTTGAAATCTATGAAAAGATGGTGTGTATCGATTCGAAACCCGTTGCTCTTTTCCAGGATTTGTCGAAGTGTGAAAATTTGGTCTATAGTTGATTTGCCGGGCCGGAAGCCGCACTGCTAGCTGCCGATTAGTGCGGTGCAAAATGGTTTTAGACTTTTAGACGTTCACACAATACGCTGGATAGGATATTGTATGCGACATTGAGCAGGGATATACCTCTATAGTTCTTGCAAGAGGTAGGATCGCCTTTTTTGTGGATGGGGCATATAGAGCTGGTATTCCAGTCGTCGGGCATGCTCTCATCTTCCCAAATTCTGCAGATGATCTGGTGCATGCTCCCTACCAGAACATCGCCGCCAGCCTTGAAGAGCTCTGATGGCAAGCCATCTGAGCCTGCGGCCTTGTTGTTCTTCAGCTTCTGAATAGCTGTGCCGACTTCTTCTATGCTGGGTGGGAGGACTACTGCAGCGGCTGGAGTTGGGATTTCCTCGTTCTCTACCACTCTCTCTTGAACATGCTCGTTAAGCAGCTGCTGGAAGTGCTGCTTAAATACATCCACTATTCCCTGCGGGTCGGTGACAAGATTACCCTCGCAGTTTCGAAGAGCCAGGGTGCCCTTTTTGAAGCCTCCTGCAAGGCCTATGGCTTTCTTGTAAAAGGCTCGTATATTATTTTTATCCCTAGACTTCTCGATATCCTTGAGCTGTGAGGCTGCGAAGATTCTTTTCTTTTGTCGCAGTAGTTTCTTCTCCTCCCTTCTTCTGGCTCGGTACTCTTCTCGCGCTGCCCTGGTTTTCCTCTGCAGCGCCTTTTGGTACGCCTCGTCGGTTGCTGCCTTTTTCTGCTCACACTCGCCATCATACCACGGGTTTCTTGTCGGGGGTGGTAGGTATCCTAAGGTGGTTTCGGCTACTTCCTGAATGGCTGAGCGGCAATGCAGCCACATATTATTGGCATTTGTGTTCGACGTAGGCATACCGTAGAGTCTTTCGCTCAGCTGCTCCCTGTAGACTCTGGCAACCTCCGGTGTACTCAGGCGCCCAATGTCGAACTTCCTCCTGATGGGCTGGTGCAGCTTTCTGACATTGGACAGTCGAGCTCTGAATCTTGCTGCTACGAGGAAGTGGTCAGAGTCGACATTTGCCCCTCTGAATGTTCGCACATCCAGGATGTTTGACGCGTGCCTTGCGTCAATGAGCACATGGTCTATTTGGTGGGCGGTTCGACCATCCGGAGATCGCCAGGTTGCTGTGTGGATTCGCTTGCGAGGGAATCTTGTGCTACTTATCACCGCATTACGAGCTGTCGCAGAGTCAGCGAGTCGTAAGCCGTTATCTGTTGTTGTATCGTGGAGGCTGTGCTTTCCGATCACCCCGCCAAGGGTGTTTTCCCTTCCGATTTTGGCGTTGAAGTCCCCGAGCACGATTTTTACATCGTACTCCGGACAAGCTCCGTAGGCGTTGTCCAGGAGGTCATAGAAGTCCTCCTTGATAGGGTCTTCAGCCTCGTCGGTAGGGGCGTGTGCACATATAAGGCTGATGTTATTAAATCTGCCTCTGATGCGGATCACAGCCAGGCGATCACTTATAGGTTTAAAGTCGATGACCTTCGACTTTAACCGCTTTCCCACGACAAATCCGCATCCCAGTAAGTGCAACCTTTTATGACAGCTGTAATTAAGGCCGCAATTTTTTTCCTTATCATACCATTTCCTATCCAGCGTATTTCCTCGACCGCAGTAATATCCGCCTTGTACTGCGTGAGGATTCCTTCTAGTTTATGAGCAGCTCAGGGAGTGTACAGGGTTCTGACATTCCAGGAGCATACTCGCAAATCGTGTTCCTTTTTCGTGCGTTGTCGTCGTCGAGTATCCGTCCGTGTATCCGAGGCATCTTGCTCATTCATAACTTTAGGTTTTTTACGTGGGCGGATTGTTAGCCCGCCGCACAACCGCCATTCTGGTCGGGGTTTTTTTCGCTGCATACGTTTGTTCACCTCCTAACGGTTGTTGAAGAGGCTATCCAGAGGGCGACGCGAGGAGGCCGTATATCAACTTGACCCGGGCATTTAAACAGGGATCGTTGCTGGCATCTCGCCAGGTTGAGAGCAATCAACAACTTTACCCTGTATGTCCGAGCCCATGCCCTCCAGTGAGTGTAAACTACTTCATTCATAAAACATACAAAAATTATTTTTTCTCAAACATCCCGGCCCCCCTGAACTAGTTTCAGGAAACCGGTAGAACAGCTCGCTTGGTGATGGGTCTGACGACGATGCCGGTGGAAGTTCGTATTTCTGCTACTCTTACTCGTTTGTCATGACCGGACATGATATTATTTACACGACCCATAATCCATTTCGTCGGGGGTAAACTAGGCTCCTTCACTACAACGAGATCACCTGTCTTGAGGTTGGATGTCGTTCTTTGCCATTTAGGTCTCTCCTGAAGGGATGTCAGATACTCAACGTGCTACCTTTTCCAAAACCCCTGGACGAGAGACTGAAGTTGCCGATAGTGATCCAGCCGATTTAGGTTCCGGTACCGCGGTCAACGGTTCGCCAACGAGAAAGTGAGCCGGTGTAAGTGGGTTAATGTCGGAGTCAGACAATGCACATAAAGGGCGTGAATTGACAATAGCTTCGATTTGGCACAATACGGTGTTCAGATCCTCAAAGGTTAAAATAGTAGAGCCGATGACTCGACGTAAGTGCGACTGTACCGATTTTACACCTGCCTCCCATAATCCACCGAAGTGTGGAGCAGATGGGGGAGAGAAGTGCCAGGCGATCCCATCTTTCGCAAGAGCCGAGGAAACAATTTCATTGTGAGATGTTGACAAGGCTAATTTGAATAGTTCGGGTAAACACCGGCGCGCTCCATGAAAATTGGTTCCGTTGTCCGAATATAGGTTACTGCATTTCCCACGACGTGAAATAAAGCGACGAAAGGCTGCGATAAAGGCATCAGTTGTTAGGTCACTAACCAGCTCCAGGTGCATGGCCGTTGTACTCATACAGACAAATAGAGCGATGTATGCCTTGGAAAGTTTTGGTTTTCGAGTTCTGGATAGCTTTGTGATAATAGGACCAGCGTAATCCACACCCGAATTGGTAAAAGGACGAGTTGGTTGAAGGCCGTAAGAAGGTAGGTCACCCATAAGTTGTTCGCAGGTTTTCTTCCTTTGGATGAAACAGCTCTTGCAGCGAAAGATAATCCTCCGAATGAGATTTCGTGAGCCCAATATCCAGAATTCCTGACGTACCAGCGCAAACGTTTCGGATACGCCCGGATGAAGGTATTTCTGATGGATATCTGTAACGATCAAGGTAGAAAGAAGATGATTGCCAGGCAAGATTATTGGATGTTTAATATTAAAGAAAACTGTTGCCTCCTTGATTCTTCCTCCAACACGTAAAACTTCTTCTCGGTCTACAAACGGAGCAAGCTTGTTAAGTCTCGAATGAGTAGATAGCTGACGATCTTGAATTAGAGCTTGAATATCCTCTGCGAACGCAACTTGTTGAATTAATTTAATAATTAATATCTTAGAGTTATATATTTCATTGAATTTAAGTGGTGAATATTGGCGAATGGGTTTTTTTCATGCGGCAATTGGAACAAAATCGAATGCAATAGGCTACTATCCTTTGCATTTGAAACCAGGACGAGATCTTCATAACGAGTCGCTCCAGCAAATCGTTTGTTACCGATACAACTAATATTTGGGAACCTGGAACTCTCTCCTCCAAACTATCATTTTCACGAGGTTTAAAGTACGATTTAGATCGTGGCCACTGCGAAGACGCCAATAGCAACCAAGAAGGACCCTTCCACCAAATTTCCTTGTCTATCAGAAGCTCGGGGGGCACTCCTCTCGAGGCAGAATCCGCGGGATTGTCTTCAGAGCAAACATAATGCCAGGAATGCCTTGGTATAACATCTAAGATAGCGGACGTTCGATTAGCTACAAAGGTGGCCCAACGACGAGGTGGCGAAGATAACCAATGCAATACAATCTCGGAATCACACCAAGCAGAGATATTAAATGAGTGACGCGACATCGAAGAAGTGATTAAAGAAATGAATCAAGTCAGAAGTAAAGCGCCAAGTAATTCGAGTCGTGGAATTGACACTGGTTTAAGAGGAGCAACCTTTGTTTTGGCGGCAATAATGTTGACATTGACCTTCCTATCCGGTGTTACGTATCGACAATAAACTACGGCGGCATAAGCAACCGCCGATGCATCCGAAAAACCATGAAGTTCCAACTCCTCCCCAGGTACCCATAACTGTCTTGGAATACGAATCTGCTCGAAGTGATGCAAGTTAGACCTGTAACAAGCCCATCGTTGAGCTGTGGACTTAGGCAAAGGGGTATCCCAACCAAGTTTCAAATCCGAGGTACATAGCTGTTGGAAGAGAATTTTGAACAGAAATATAGATGGAGCCAGAAACCCTAGAGGGTCAAAAATCCGTGAAGTTTCCGAAAGGATTTGGTTGACATTTGATAGGAAAATTCATCATTAACTGGGTCCCAAAACATACCCAGAACCTTCACAAACTGAGTGGATCGATTGGGATTGTAGATGGAAAAATCACACTCTTCTTTGGGCAGGGTCTTAAGAAACTGCAAGCAATTAGAACTCCACTTCCGCAACTCAAGTTTAGCCTCAGCCAATAGCGATACCAACTCTGATTTGATCGAAATTAGCTCCTCTGACGAACTCGAACCAGTCATAGAGTCATCGACATATACATCATCCAGCAAGACCCTGGATGCATTTGGGTATTTTTCTCGGTAATCCTCCGCCATTTGTCGGAGAACGCGAACCAACAGGAAGGGAGCTTGTGCATAAGCGGAAATGCTGTAGTTCGTCAGTAGGATTCTCTCGCCAAACGATTCGTTGAAAATCCTTGTGTTGGTCACCAATCCAAATTTGCCGAAACATTTTTACAATATCAGCAGTGAAAACCATGCTATGTTGTCTGAACCGCAGACAAACTCCAAATAGATTTCGTTGGATTGGTGGACCGACTAGTAACGAACTGTTTAACGATACCCCATTAGAATCCTTTGCTGAGCCGTCGAATACCACCCGTAGCTTTGTTATTGTGTTATCTAATTTCATAACAGCATGATTTGGAAGATAGAATTGATGACCAGAATTGATTCTTACCTCGTCTGTTGAAATACGTGACATATGGCCAAGTCTCTAGTACTCACACATAAAGTCACAATACATTCGATGAAGTTTTGGATTAAATTGAAATCGACGACGTTCCAAAGAATATAGCCGAGAAACTGCGCTACCAAATGTTTCTCCAAATGATGGATTATTAATTTTAAAGGGTAAAAGAACGACGTATTTACTATCTGGAGCACGACTGAATGTTTTCTCGAAATGCTGTTCGGCTGGATCTTGCAATGCTGAATCATGACATGGAGCTGGTACATCTTACGTCTACTACGAATGAATGCAGCGAGGTTTTTTTTTTTTTTTTTTGTGCTAAACACTGGTCCATTGTACTCCAGACAGACACCTTACATTACTGTATTTTCTCCGTTTTCCGGAGAAAAATTTGAAGAAGCTTCAGTGATGTAGAGCTAAGGGATTCGGCACACACCACGTCGGCTCCAAGGGTGCGCCACCGTATGCGAGCAAAGGCGGGACAATCACAGAGGAAATGCTCTGCAGTGTCATCACCCTCTTCGCCACATGCAGCACAGGTAGGCGTCTCACTGATGCCGAGCACGTAGAGAAGCTTGGCAAAAGTGTAATGGCCCGTGATAACCCCCACAAGCCTTCTGCAGTCGATTCTCCTTAAAGACAGGAGGAATGCTGCAGATTTTTTGCAGACATCAGGGCGTACGCGCTTAGTCATCCTGCAACCTGGACAATCCCTCCATCTACGGTTGTGTGTATTAAATACACAATCGTTCATGTGGGAATTTACCGTGGACGCAGGTAGACCTAGAGCGGGTTCAGGTCCTGAGAAGCTCTCCTCTGAACCCATTCTAGCGAGTTCATCAGAGATCTCATTTCCTGGAATCCCGGAGTGACCCGGAACCCATACAAGCCTCAATGAATTTAGTCTGCCGACTCTGTTCAAGAAGGACTTGAGTTCAAACACTAATTTGGAGCTAGTTAAGGGGTTACACACAGCTTTTAGTGCAGCTTGGCTGTCACTACAGACGCATATGCTTTCCCCCTTCCCCCTGTGCTTCACAACATAGTGCATGGCCATTAGGATTGCGTATATCTCTGATTGGAAGACAGACGCATACTTTCCTAACGAGAAGTGCAGTCGGATGTTTTTCAAAGAAGACTCCAGCACCGGACCCCCGCCCAGACCTGGAGCCATCCGTGAAAATGCGAAGACTATCCTTTCCAGGTTCAGTATCCAGTCATAGCCAATCCTGACGCCATGGAAACTCGACTGTGAAATTACGACGCAATAGGATGACTGGCGTCAATGCGTCAGAAGGCATGTCCATGAGACAGAGGTCGCAGGACAATTCTTGCGCAAGGACACCGCTATTCCTATGCGAGTTGTACCAAAAGCCATTTCTCTTCAGACGAGACATGGCTTTCAGAGCACACCCTCTGATAAATATATCAAGAGGTGGAAGGTTCATCATAGCATCTAGAGCAGCGCCCGGCGTGCTGGGGAAAGCCCCCGTGCAGCTGAGACAAACCGTTCTTTGGAGTTTGGTGAAAGAGGCTACGACGTGTTGGCGTTTTAGTCTGTTCCACCAGACAACCGATGCATATGAGATTATAAGTCTTATCATTGCCGTGTAGATCCAGAGGACCTTTGCCGGCGATAAACCCCATGTTTTGCCAAAAGCTCCTTTGCATTGCCAGAAAGCTGACAGCGCTTTGGTGGTCTTTGACTCAACATGCTTAGACCAGAGAAGCTTACTATCTAAGATGACTCCTAGATACTTAGCCTCCTTGGATATCGGAATGGAAGTGCCTTTTAGTACCAGCTGAGTCATGTCAGTATTTTTCCTTCTTCTCGTAAAGAGAGCGACATCGGTCTTGAGAGGATTGACTGACAGCCCATTTCTGGTACACCAATCATCGATCACGCTTAGCGCCGCCTGTGCTTTGAGACGGACAGTCGCTAAACATGAGCCGACAGAAAGAATGGCGACGTCATCCGCATATGCCTGGGCATAGATTCCAGAGGCATTGAGAACATCAAGCAGAGAATCGACCACCATGCACCATAACAGCGGAGACAGGACGCCACCTTGAGGGCAGCCCCTGTTTACGCCGGATTTGACACACTGGTCGAGGCCTGCATCAGCTGTCAATGTCCCGTGCATGAGCATAGCTTTGATCCAAAGGACCAGTGCTTCATCTACGCAGCGAGGTTACGGCACTATTAAGCGGCTGGACATTATCAAATATATCTCCGGTGATTACCCAACCGAACGAAGTATTTTGTGCCACCGGAGTACCATCTTCCCCACGAACTTGTCCGCTCATAATAATACTCCATAGTTTATCTGCACCAAGCAATATGTCAACCGGAGATGATATGTTGAAGCTGGAGTCGGCTAACTGCAACCCATCTAGATGCGACCAAAGGGATGTATCTATAGATTGAGAAGGAAGATTTGACGTGAGTTTATTTAAGATATACGCATTGATACATAAAACGTTTGAATTAATCAGCGATGATAATTTAAGCGAAACCTGTCCTCTAGTGTACCCAGCCTGTAACGATGATAGTCCATGAATAGGAATCCGAGCATGAGTGCGTGGGTATCCGATTCTCTGGACGAAGGATTCTAGAACGAACGACGATTGAGAACCGGAATCCAATAATATTCGACACACCACCGAGTTCCCTTGACAATCCTTTACCGTAGCCAGCATGGTTGGAAGAATGGTTTGCTTGCGACGGGAGGGCTCAAACGAATGATTATTGACCAACGTCGGTTCTGGTCCGAGGGAAGAAGAGGGATTCGAGGCACTGGTCGACGGTAATGTGCAGATCGAGGACACGGATGGAATCTGCGACGAAATAGGTGAACACGACGAATTTGATGACGAATGCGATAGGTTCTCCGGATGGACCAACGAATGATGCCGGGATTTGCATGAGCGACATCGAAAGGAGGAGCGGCATTTGTTAGCCGGATGTCCAGACCGGAGACAATTAAAGCAAAGTGATTGCGTTTTCACAAATTCACGTCGAGAACTAATATCTAGCGCGAGAAAGTTTGCACATTGAGCTAAATTGTGCAAGCCTGAACACTTTGGGCACCTTATCTTGGACGTTGGGGATTGTGACACGAGCGAACGAAAAGGTGCGATGGATTTTACACGTGTAGATAAACGATTAATGGGCTGACACGATTCAAGAGCATTGCACCGTTTCTGTAAAAAATCCAATAATGTATCAATGGTGTTATCAGTCCGAGACTCTGAATACTCTGCCCATGCTTGGCAGGAGTCCTGATCTAGCTTAGCAACGAGCAAATAGATCAGCCACGGATCGCGGGAGTTTTGTGCTAATGCGTTTAGCCCGACTTCGTCAGCACCATCTGTCACCTTTCTGAGAGCGTCCACGTTACTCGAACCCAGAGATGGAAGGGAAAGAAACGATTGGATAAATGACTTCACTATGAGCGGAACCTTATTGTAACGCGCTTCCAACCGGGACCAAGCTTGGGCGTAATTTACTTCCGACACTGAAATATGTTTCACGAGAGAAGCAGCATCATCGCAAAGGAACGATTTCAAATACTGAATTTTTTGAGTTGGGGTTAAATTTGGTTTGTTATCTGCCGACGCGACGAACAAGTCCCGAAATGAAGGCCAATCTTTATAGTCACCGGAGAAAGGCGGAATTACTATTTTCGGCAACTGTTCACTCGACTGAACATTCGCGGGAGCACTGAGTCTTTCAAGAAATGTCGACTGCTGCTCTACTAATCGCTCGAGTACCGACTCGTTCGAATTTTCACCATTTCCACTCCGAGAGGAGGGTTGACGATCAGCAATAGCGCGAGACATACCTTCGTGAGCTTGGAAGTATTTATTTTCGTATTCCGCGAATTCCACTTTTAATTCACTACAATTTTCTTCTTCTACCAATGACAAACACTCTTCTTGTATGGGACAAAATGAAGTCCATGCGTCTTCGAGTTTGTCCAACCGATTTTTTAGGAGTTCAACGGATACCGCGTCATCAATAGAACTCACGAATGTTAGCGCGCGCGTAATATCTCCCTTTGCACTTGAAAGTTTACTTTTCAGAAGTTTCATACTCATTTTGATTTTTAACGATTCGCGTTTCAATTTAGTTTATGCTATTTCTTATTTGTTCGCAATATCTCTCCTTATCTTAAACGCATCCGGCTCGAAGGACCACTTTGATTGAGAAATTGTTCGACATAGAAACTGCAAACCAACAACCAGAATAAAACAATTGAAAACTAAATTCTTACTCACTTTACTTAACGGGCGCTACAGTTCGGGGTGAACCTGGGCCTCAACCAACATGCCTCTCCATCTAGCACGATCTTTCGCTAGTCTTTTCCAATGCCGCACGCCCAGTTGGTTGAGGTCCCCTTCCACCTGTGCGCGCCACCTTAGGTGCGGCCGTCCTCTATTTCTTCGTCCCTCGGGGTTGGATTCAAAGACTCTCCGGGCTGGAGCTGTGGTGTCCATTCGCTCTACATGGCCTAGCCATCTTAGGCGTTGGATCCGTAGACGCCTGACCAGACTCATGTCGCTGTACAACCCGTACAGATCGTGATTGAATCTTCTCCTCCAACCCTCCTCTGTGTTTATGGGGCCGAAAATCGAACGCAGAATCTTTCTCTCGAAACGACCAAGGATTTCCTCATCCGCTTTAGATAAAGTCCATGTTTCTGCGCCGTATAACAGGACCGGGATAATTAAGGTCTTATATAAGGTCAACTTGGTCGTACGAGAGAGGGCTCTACTTCTCAGTTGCCTCTTGAGCCCAAAGAAGCAGCGGTTGGCAAGAGTAATTCTGCGCTTGATTTCGAAACTGGTGTCGTTGTTCCAAGTCACCGCAGAGCTGAGGTATATGAAGTCCTTAACTACCTCGAACTTATATCTGCCAATATGCACGTTCTGTCCAAGACGTCGGTGGTAGATGTCCTTTTTCGATGACAGCAGATATTTAGTCTTGCCCTCATTAACTGCCAAACCAATTTTTGCCGCCTCCATCTCAATACTCGCAAACGCCTCATTGACATCTCGCTGCGATCTACCTATTATGTCAATGTCGTCGGCGTATGCAAGGAGTTGCGAGGATTTGAAGTAGATTGTGCCTCTTGTATTGGCCTGTGATTTTTGCACAGTCATTTCCAATACGATGTTGAGGAAATCACACGACAGTGCATCGCCCTGCCTAAATCCTTTTTTGACATCAAAACTATCGGTAAGGTGCTCACCGATTCGGATGGAGCAGCGAGCATTTTCCAAGGTCATCCTGCATAGTCTGACGAGCTTCGCAGGGATGTCAAAAGTAAACATGGCGTTATATAGCTGGTCTCTAATTACGCTGTCGTATGCGGCTTTGAAGTCGACGAATAGATGGTGCGTATCGACTTGAAACGCATTGGTTTTCTCCAGGATCTGCCGTAGTGTGAAGATTTGATCGATGGTGGACTTCCCTGGCCTGAAGCCACACTGATAAGGACCTATCAGCTTGTTTACGAATGGCTTCAGGCGTACACACAAAACGGCAGCGAAGATCTTGTATGCGACATTAAGGAGACTTATTCCTCTATAGTTGGCGCAGTCAAAGGGATCTCCTTTTTTGTGGATCGGGCAAACAATGCTGAGACTCCATTCCTCGGGCATGCTTTCCTCTGACCATATCTTACAGATGAGCCGGTGCATGCTCCTAACCAGCTCACCCCCAGCCGCTTTAAAGAGCTCAGCAGACAGTCCATCTGCGCCAGCAGCTTTATTCGACTTGAGTTTCGACATGGCAATCTCAACTTCGTCGAGGTCAGGGAGACGGAATTCTCTGCGATCTTCGTCGTTAAAAAATGGATCATTCTGCCTGACGGCGGTATGTTGGTTGTCATCGCCGTTATACAGTCTGCAGAAGTGGTTTTTCCAAATTCTCAGCATCGACTGCGATTCTACTACTAGGTGTCCGTTCTCATCCTTACAGGCCTCCGTTCGGGCTTTATAGCCTTGAGACATTCTGTTCGAATCATCCACGGCATCTGAGCGAGAGTGCGAAACCATTAACCTAACGGGAATTCTCAAGCGTACAAATTATATTTTTTCTATATTTATTTTCAAAAAAAAAACTTTATTTATTTTAGCAGAGCTTCTGCCTTCCAAGTTAACTGCACTAAACTGAACATAAACTGAACATACAATGAGTACTTAACGCTACCTTAAATACCTAATTATTGCTGCTACTGCATTTTGGACGTCGATCGTGGGAACGTTGCTGACATGACGATCCACCCGGCGACGCGTATTGCTATGGATCGTGGGAACGTTGCTGACATGGCGTTTTACCTGGTGGCGCGTATTAAGGTTGCCTGCGCGTGTTGGGTTCACTTGCACTTGTTTCCTGTCTGCTTTGATATTATTATTCGTTAACTCCTCCGCCCCTAAGTGTGAACGTCCGCGTTCACTTAGAAAAATGGTATCTGGTTAAGTCGCGAGGTTGTCGCCCTTGGTATTGGGGAAGGTAATGGTGTGACCTTCTCTGCCACTGAATTTTTGTCGGATGAATCTGACCTGGTGGTAATGTCCTCTGGTGACTTATTACTCGTTACGATTTTTCGGAGAATTATTGATAATAGGATGAGGAGTAATAGACAGGCTCCAATGTTTATTGCTATGCTGTTTTTCACCTTGGTCTTGAGGAGTTGAATGTACTGGGTGTTGTTGACGTTTAGCTCCTTTATCATTTCCAGCGATAATATTTCTTCTACTTCGTGGTTGATTGTTGTTGGTTGTAAAATTGCCGGAAGGGGGTTGAGGTGCGTCAGCTCGAGAGATCTAAATATGCTTTTCCCAATTTGGATGCTGGTGTTGTGGTATCTGATCAAGAACGTACCGTTGAGGGCAACTTCGTTATTATTGATGGTAACTTGCCCATTGTACTGGTTCAAGAAGATGATGTCGGGTGATATTTCCTCGTATGCTGGGACGTGTTGACTGTTGATTGCAGTGCAGTTTGCTGGCTTACTATTTAATAAATTCGGTATACAATTTGTGTTACTTAAATTTACAATATTATTTTTAGGACATATGGATAATTTATTTACTGTTTTACAGTCTAGATCTATTCCGTATGTTTCTTCCTTGCATTTCACAATTTTGTCAAAATCAATCTTAATTATTTTATTGCCTTCTTTGACGGCTTTTATGCTTAAACTATTACAAATTTCTTCAGTTACAATTGGTAGGCTTACTATATATAAAATAATAGAGTTATTGGATGCTATTTTAATTTCACAAAATTCTAATGCTTCTTCTATATCTTCAAAGGGAATTTCTTTATTATTTATAATTTTTTCTATTACATTTACTTCACTATTTGACAGAATATAAGAATTTATGACGTTGGCTCTTGCCCAATGCAAGGCGTATTCTACGTTTGTTATTTCTTCCTTAAGATAATCTAGTTTATACTTTATATGGAATACAATTTCTTCTATTGAGTTTTTATTTTCTTTTACAAATTTACTTATACTATTAGTTATTTCTCTTACATCATTTATTTTATCAATGATTAGTTTATTTATTAAAATTTGTCTATTATTGTTTTCTAGTACATTGTTAATCTTTTCCTGAATTATCTGCAGGTCATGTTTGTCTGGATTACCGGTGATAAATTTCCAAGCGCTTCCTAAGAAGTCGATTGATCTTTTAACTTTGTTAGGGATTAAACGGTTAAGGTGGGATCTTATGGAGGATAGTTCTTGGGATAAGAGTTGATAGCTGGGATGAGAGGATGGTATATGTTTTATCATGGATGACTCTATGTTGCTTACAGCTTGTGAGTAGGCCGATAAGTCTATTTCGTGGATTATTTTGTAAGTGCCTGTTTGTATTCTAGATATCCCTGTGTTAATAGTCACTAGTCGTGAGTTCGTATAGTCCAGTATTTGTACGTCACATAAGCAGTCGGTCAGTAGGTATCTAAAAAGAGAGATTTTGGAATCATGTTTTTATGTGTGATTTGTGGACAACTTTGCCGGATTGTGTGAGAACTGTTGTTTTCCTATTTTCTTTAATGACTTCTTTTGAATATCGGGGTGAGAGTTTTGACCCTACTCTTTTGTTTTTCTTGACATAAATAGTTTCTCCTACTGAATATTCCTTTATTGGTGGCTTGCCCTTATTATGGTAGTTCAAATCTTGTTCTTGCTTGTCTTTTAATTTGGTTTGAATTTCGGATCGAATTTTATCAATTTGGGAAGGGTCTATGTTTCTGCTGAAGAACAAATCTACTGGTTTCTTGTTTGTTACTGAATGTATAGTGAAATTATAGGCATTTACGGCTGATTCTAGAAGTTCCGTGAAGGATTTATGCACCTGTTCTTTCTTGATGCAACGCATAAGTTCAGCGAGAGTCGAGTGGAATCTTTCGACTTGGCCGTTCGAGGTACTTGTGTACGGAGGCGTTGTAAATACTTCAATGCCAAATTGATTTTTAAGCATGAATGTGATTGGAGAAGAGTTGAAAGACTTCTCATTATCGAATACTATAGTCTTCGGAATTCCATAGGCAAATATAATCTATCTAAGGGGTTGCCTAACATCTTCAATGGCTTTGGATTGTAACCTCTTGACTTGAGCGTACTTAGAGAACTTGTCTAGCGATGTCAGTACCAGATTACCTTCAGTTGAGAAGATATCGACATGGATGATTTGTCCGGGATACGTTGGTATTGGAGTTGGTTGAATTTCTACCTTGTCCGGATGTCTATCATATTTGTTCTCCTTACAGATAGCGCATAGTTTTATTATTCTTCTTATTTTGCGTGACATACTAGGGAAATAATATCTTTCCAGAATCTGCAATTTGTTTTCGCGATCATTCCTATGAGCACGTTGATGGGTGTTAATAATAATCTCTTCTTGCCTCGATTCGTCAGTAACGTCTTCAACTATGACCTGGCAAAATCGAATACGGTAGTTAGCAAAATGATCCCTATAGATTTCTTGAATCATTCCTTGTATTCGTTCCTCTGTTTTTATACCATTAATTACTGTGGGGTTTAGTCTAGTTTTAAGAATTTCGATTAAGCTATTTGGTGTATAGGATTGTTCGATTATAAGGTGTCTATGATATGTTGGGAAGATGATTTTAAATTCTTGACTACTTGTGTTACCGACATTAATGAGAATTTGATTTTTAAAAGCATTTATTGGTGTTTCAACATTGAATATGAGACCATGTGACGAGCTTTCGTCGCTATGAATTGTTGGAGTGAGGGAATTTATTTGGGATTGGATAGGAGGCCTGGAGAGTGCATCTGCAACTACGTTTGATCTTCCTGGTTTATACTTAATTTCGTAGTTGTATTCTTCCAGGATGGCTTTCCATCTTTTTAATTTGGAGTTGTTATTTTTATTACTTAGGGAATAGGTAAGTGGTTGGTGATCAGTATGAATAATAACCTTTGCTGTCCCGTAGAGATAGTTTCTGAAGTTGTTAAGTGCCCAGATTATAGCTAGCATCTCTTTTTCATTAGCTGCGTAGCTTTCTTCGGTTTGATTCAAAGTTCTAGATATGAACATAATGGGCTTTTCTCCTTGTGATAATACAGCGCCTAGGGCATAATTGGAGGCATCGGTTACTAATTCAAAAGGTTTTGTAAAATCGGGATATGCGAGGATAACTTCTTCTGATGTTAAGGTGTTCTTGATTTTCTGGAAGGCTTCCTTTGCAGATTTGTCGAGGTGAATGATCTTCTTGCTTGAGAGGTTTCTGGACAGTCGTCCATCCTCCCCCCTTAAGAGGGCTGTTAGGGGTTTCGCCAGCTTGGCATAGTCCCTAATAAAGCGGCGGTAATACCCTGACAGGCCGAGAAAAGAGCGAAGTTCCTTCAGGGTATTTGGATATGGAAAATCTTGAATTGCTCTTATTTTTTCTGGATTGGTCTTAATGCCGTCAGGCGAAATAACAAAACCTAGGAATTCTACTTCTTGCTTGTAAAATTCGCATTTATCCAGTTGTACTTTCATATTTGCCGCATGAAGTGTTTGAAACACTTTTCGAATATTTACCTCGTGTGTGGCTTCATCCTTGCTGAAGATGACTATGTCATCGATGTAAACATAGCAAATTACACCAATATGTTCACGAAGGATGTCATCGAGTGCCCTCTGGAATATTGAGGGAGCATTCTTGAGGCCGAACGGGAGCCTTGTGAATTCATATTTCCCGTTATTGACCGAAAAGGCCGTTTTTTCAATATCGGATGCTTTTAAGGGGATCTGATGAAACCCGCTTTTTAAATCTATTACGGAAAACCACTTATTCTGGCCGAGTTGTGCAAGAACTTCGTTAATTTGCGGGATCGGGTATCGATCCGGAACGGTTATGCTGTTCAGCTTCCTGTAATCTATTACAAGCCTATACTTCTTCTCTCCCGAAGCATCTGCTTTTTTCGGTACTACCCATACAGGGGAATTGTATGGGGAGCGTGAGGGTCTAATAATTTCATCATTAAGAAGCTGTTTTATTTGTTTATCAATCTCGCCTTTAAGGGATATAGGATAGGGATAAAATTTTGTATATACGGGTGAATCAGACGTTGTTCTAATCTCGCCTTTTACTACAGTGGAATACGTTAATTTTTTATTAGGTTCGTCAAATAGTTTAGGGAAGTCGTGTATAATTTTGTTAATGGCCAATTTTTGTGTTGGAGACATGTGATTGGTTCGGATGTTGATAGCATTGACAGATTGCGAAGCCATTTGTTTGATACGAACTTTTATTTGGTTATTGATAACCATGTAGTTGTCTTTTGTATGAATGATTGCTGAAAGATTCTTTAAGCTATCGTTTCCTAGAATTGCATGGAAAGATTTTAGGTTAGGCATGAGGAAAAACTTAATTTTGACATTTTGTAGACCAAAAAGACTAATGAAGGTATGGTGAGTAACTTGTACGTTACCTCCAATTGAGTTACAACAAAAGGGTTTTTCATTTGGTAGGGGGTTATTTACTAACGAGGACTGTATATAGTTTTTATTCGAACCAGTGTCGATCAATATTTTTAGGATTTCCCCACTCTTCGTTGCGCATTCAAAGTATGGCAGCGAAGAGTCGCTCAATCTAAAAAATGAATATCACTTAGTTCCATGACGTTTTCAGAGTAGGTATTTTCCGGTTGTGTTGTTTCAGTGTATTCTTGGAGGGTTTCATCGAACTCGGTTGAGTTGTTCATATTGGTCTGCATGTCCATATATTTGTCGATTTCTTCTGGTTCGGCGATATTGGTATGGAAATTTCTCTGCATCTTATTAGGATGTATTTGTTGTGATTGGGGTACCAGTGGTCTCTTCTGGGCTGGAGGCCAGTTTTTCATTTGAGGCCGGTTCATATAGTTGACCCTATTTGTCCGTATGGTTTGTGCATCCATGGGCTCTGGTGGTGGCTGCCTAGGAGTGGCTACATATTGTGGACGATGTTGTTGGTATTGTTGTGGTACAAACTGCTTCTGAGGCCTTGAGGGTGGAATGGGTCGAGCGTTGTATTGGAAAGGCATTTGTTGTCTAGGTGGTTGGGTCAAATAAGCCAACTCGGGATAGAACGATGGACGAGTCGAAACGGGATTAATGTTTCCTCGTTTTGGTGGAATTGGTGGAGGTTCTGGGTGGTTTATCCTCCTGTTCTGGCTGTTCGCGATTGCATATTGTGAGCGATAGTTCTGGTTCTCTAGCCTCAAACACAGATGCAGTGCTTGCGGCAGATCTACCGGTTCACGCATTCCCAAAAGTCTGGGAAGGTCGCCTTTAAGACCCCGGATAAAGGTGTCAAGCGCCTTATCTCTATAAGTTTGCATCAGCAAATTCAGGGATTCGGTGCCAACATCCATGCATGAGATTTTATTTAATATAAGTGAAAGATGTGAGTATACGACTTGATAAAATTCTTGTATGGATGCATTTCCTTGCACTAACGTCGTCATTTGGTACTCGAGTGTGCCCAAATCACGTTTGTCCGCGTAATGCAGGGTTAAGCATCTGGAGATGCAGTTCCAGTCTAATGGAGTATTATATGACTCAAGAACGTGGTCTGCGTTCCCAATTATTTTATTTCTGATAGTGTTCAAAATTCCGAAATATTTTGCTGATCCCTTAATCGGATCGTAAATTTTTAGTATTCGTTCTACGCTTTTTCGCCACGAACTAAATTCTCCTGGATTTCCAGAGAATTCGCGTAGGCTACGTACAACGTCGGGAATCTTGTCGAGTTCACTAATGTTTTGATCGGGAGCAATGGTTTGATCAATTCCCGTGAATTGATCCGCGTATGGATTTAAAATAGAGTGAATGAGGGTTCGGCCCTCAGTACTCAGCACTTCGCGTATCATAGAGCCAATAAGGGTTTGTAATGGGGGATTTATAACGGGATTATTGTTAGTTTTTCCAGAAGTATTAGGAATTGCTTGGGAATTATCGTTAGTTCTTCCAGAAGTATTAGGAATTGCTTGGGAGTTTGATGCTGCTTGTGCAGCTTGTTCAAGAATGGATGGTCTTAATATGTTTTCGTTAGGCATTTTTAAATGTTTCCAAATAATTCAGTTTTTAGATTTGTAAAATTTTCGTAAGTTACAGAATTTATAATATATATATAGAGTATGTAAAAAGCACAATTTATATAATGTCTTTAGGGAGGTTAAATGTTACAGAATTTATAATATATATATAGAGTATGTAAAAAGCACAATTTATATAATGTCTTTAGGAAGGTTAAATGTAAATCTATTTTCTAATCTTAAGTCTATCCTTACAATAAAATGATGAAGCGCATCCTGTGTTGAGCTGATGATGTGTCGGTGCGGCTAGCAAATCGCTTCCCTTTTGCCTTGCTACTCGGGGGCCCTTAATTTTTCACAAACACTTCACAGTTGAATAGAGTTCACAGTTCGCGTTTCACCGAGGACCACAGGATAATTCGGACGCGGCGGATGTTATGCGGGAAATAAATTTCTTTGCACTACTTGAGGGCGTTTCTTTATTCCCTTTTAGCTCACTGCACTACTTTAGGGCTATGTGAGTTCGCACAACTTTAGGTCTTATTAACCTGCACTACTTTAGGGCTTTGGTTAACTTGCACTACTTTAGGGCTTTATGACCTTGCACTACTTTAGGGCTTTATTACCGCGCGAATCCTGTGGTCCCTGCTCGGGCGCCAATTATATTTTTTCTATATTTATTTTCAAAAAAAAAACTTTATTTATTTTAGCAGAGCTTCTGCCTTCCAAGTTAACTGCACTAAACTGAACATAAACTGAACATACAATGAGTACTTAACGCTACCTTAAA
Source organism: Eumerus sabulonum (assembly GCA_951905685.1). Classification (NCBI taxonomy): domain Eukaryota; kingdom Metazoa; phylum Arthropoda; class Insecta; order Diptera; family Syrphidae; genus Eumerus; species Eumerus sabulonum. Next base: position 182,090,506 of record OX645060.1, read on the forward strand.
TACCTAATTATTGCTGCTACTGCATTTTGGACGTCGATCGTGGGAACGTTGCTGACATGGCGTTTTACCTGGTGGCGCGTATTAAGGTTGCCTGCGCGTGTTGGGTTCACTTGCACTTGTTTCCTGTCTGCTTTGATATTATTATTCGTTAACTTACATCACACCACCTGTACACAGCAACATGTAGAGCACGAGCAGCGGACACCGGTATCACGAGATGCCTACGTGCAAAAAACAACAACGTGCAGAGCGACGACGACCACGAAACCATTTGTGCGGCGCAAAGAAGGACACGAAAAGAAAAGAAGAAAAAATTGTATGCAGTCGGCACTTTCGGTGGTTGGCGGTTATTTCGTCATTCAAATGTTACTCCTTGTCCGCCACGCGAAGCGATCGGTGCTTATTAATACAGTCCACTTTAATAAAATAAGATTTCACATTTCTGGGTTTTTTTTATTGATCGTAACATTTGGTCCTAATCGAGCCACATATTTGTGCATTGGACAGAGCGACATTTCCGTCCGAACAAAGGGCGTAATAATAAAATAAATAAATAAAAAAAAAAAAAAACATTTTATTAATTATTCAGTGCGGTGCAGTGTGTCAACACACAGACATTTCGCGGGGGAGATAGACCCTTCTGTGCAGTGCGTACAGCGATTTCTTGGAGAAACGTTTTTGTGCAGTTTTAATATAAAATACGGTTTTTGCGTGTTAATATCGAGCAGGTTATTACAAACCATTTAACCTACCAACATTGTGCAGGTGTGCGGAGCAGAAGCTGCTAGTGACATTCGTGATTGCGCATTCCATACGTTACCTGTTGTGATTTTCGAAGGGTCGACCTGAATCACTGCAAGTGCGTACGGTCTTACGGTGCAAGAGCAAGCAAAACGATGGGTGAGACATCACGGAGGGACGTTTTTCGTTCAACTTTAATGCGGATAGTGAAGTTCGTGAGTGAGCCAGAATTCAGTTCGGCCACCGAATCATTGCTAGCGACTAAATTGTCAGCGGCCGAAAATGCATACAATAAACTCGTGCAAGAACATTTAGTTATAGTGGAGAAAGCGGCAGATACAGCTGAACTTGATGTTCACGACCTCTATTTGGGCAGAGTGGAGGACGCTTTTCATACCACCGTAGCAAAAATAACGGAGCAAATAGCAGCGCTGAAGCAGGAAAGCAGTAACGGCGCAGTGCTTGATAGTGCAACAAGCCCGTCGGTAATCCAGATGCGACAGGAGCGTCCAACCAAAATTAACGCATTTGAGGGCGATGGAGGATTACAGAGGACAACTACGCTCCTGCCTGGGCAAAGTTGAACGAAGTCTACGACAACGAGCAGAACATCGTAGATGCCCATCTAAACGCGTTGCATTCCATTCCGAAATTAGATCCACGGAAACACGGAATTCGTGACATGGTGAACGAGACAAACGTTCATCTAACATCATCTAACATCACTTGGGATCCGATGATTGTGAACATGATGCGAAGCAGACTCGACCCTGACACCAATCGCGCATGGCAGATGAACAGGGAGGACGTCCGACAGGTTGCGACCCTGAAGGAGTTCTTTCTGTTTTTGGAGCGACGCGCTAGTGCAATGGATTCAGCGTTCTTCGACCAAACGTTGAAGAGCATGGAGAAGGCGCGAGATCCCAGAAGTGCAGCTGGGCCGAGTAGAGCATGGGCACCTTTTAAATGCCTATTATGCAGAGCAGGACATCCACTCTATCGTTGTACGGAGTTCCTAGCGCTTTCTGTACAAGGCAGGAACGCAGAGGTGCGAAAGCGGCAACTGTGCGCCAACTGTTTGAAACCTGGGCACGTGGCGCAGGGCTGCCCACATGGGGCATGTCGTAGGTGTAACAAGAAACACAATAGTGTTCTCTGCGCAGAGCAGTACCCGAGTGCGAGCAGTGCAGTGGCAGTAATACCACAACGGGAGCAAAATATCCCGACGGGAAAGGGCCAATCAAGCGTTTAGCAATTACAGCACAGTATTTGCGGAGCTGGAGCAGTAGACGATGTCCGCTTAACATCAACATGGGATGGCAGGAGCAACACACAACCCGATGACAGATGGGAGAGCGAAGCAGGGGCAACGAGTGAAACAAGAGCAAATGCACTACTAGCAACGGCGCGGGTCACAGTGAAAGCCGCATCAGGGCGAGCATGGCAGTTAAGAGCGTTGCTTGACAGTGGAAGTCAGGTCAACTTAATAACAGAGCAGTGCATTCAGCGAATGGGCATCGCAAAGCAAAGGAGCGAGCTGCAATTGAGCGGAATTGGAGCTGAAACAAAAGTGCGTCTCACGGGTATTGTCCAGGTCACCATATTTTCCGAAGTGGATCCAAAGTTCTCCTTGAGTTGCGAAATGTACACCATTCGGAAAAATCGCCGTGGCTTCCAATGAACAATATACCACAAGGGCATTCGGTGATTGTCGATCAGATGACGTTGGCGGATCCAATCTATAACAACCCAGCTAGGGTCGAGGCTCTACTTGGAGCGCATGTCTGGGCAGACATTATTAAGGGCAAAATCAAGCGGCACAAAACCGGATTGACGGCGCAAGATACGTATCTGGGATGGATTATTTTTTGGCGACTCACAAATCACGAAGTGCGAGCAGTGCGAAGCATGATCGCAGCAGAGCGGTCAGCGGACGGGCCATTGAACGAGCAGATCAGAAGATTCTGAAAATGTCACCGGACGATGAGTGGGTCGAGGACAATTTCCAGGCCACACACCAACGAGAAGCCTTCGGGCGTTACGAGGTAACAATTCCCATAAAGGGGGCGTTTAACCTGGGTAGCTCAAGGGCAAGAGCGATGCAGAGATTTCTCCAACTTGAGAAGAAACTGAGTAAGAGCCAGGAGCTGAAAGAGCAGTACGTCAGTTTCATGCGTGAATATCAAGCGCTAGACCACATGAGACCAGTAGAGAGAGAGCCGAATGTAGATAAACCCACCTACTACATTCCTCATCATTGTGTAACAAAGAAATTCCGCGTTGTTTTTGACGCATCATGTAAAACGGATAGCGGGGTTTCTTTGAACGACGTGCAATTGACAGGAGCAAAGCTACAGGACGACCTAGCTATACTTGTAACACGCTTTCGAGGCTTCAAAGTTGCGGTTACAGCAGACGTCCAGAAAATGTACCGACAAGTACGAATCAATCCCAGCCAATGGGATCTTCAGCGGATTTTCTGGAGAGAGCAACCAGTCATCCGAAGCATTTATTGCCGCTTTCCAGCGTTTCACTGGTCGGCGAGGTGCATGTGCGATCCTGTGGAGTAACAACGCCACAACGTTTGTCGGAGCTGACAAACAGATGAGGAGAGACGCAGAGAGCTGGAGCAAGGATCTTCCTATAGAGCAGATAAGAGCGATGGGCACTGAGTGGAAATTTATAGTGCCAGGTGCTCCTCATGCAGGTGGTATATGGGAAGCTGGTGTAAAATCCCTGAAGCACCATCTACGACGCGCAATGGGCAAGCAAATCTTCACTTTTGAGACCCTAGCGACAACACTGGTTCAAATTGAAGCTTGTCTCAATTCGAGGCCAATCAGCGCGATTTCCGACGATCCATGCGACTTGAGCGCACTCACCCCTGGACATTTTTCGATTGGTGAGCAAATTGTGCAACCTCTCACGGCTGATGTAAGTGAGACCCCCAGGAACCGACTCAGAATATGGGCCCTGATTCACCAGATCCAGCAACATTTCTGGAAGAGATGGAGTGCAGAGTATATTCACACCTTACAACAGCGCTTCAAATGGAAAACCAAGGAGAGAAACGTGGGCATTGGTGACTTAGTACTTATCAAACAGGAGAATGTGCCTCCTACAGTATGGCCACTAGGACGTGTCATCAGAGTTCATCAGGGCAAAGATGGACTGGTGCGGAAATCAGAATGGAGCATACAACCCTAGTGCGGCCAGTGCCGAAACTGTGCGTACTTCCCATGGACGATTCAACAGCTGGAATTGAAGACTAGTCCTCAATTGGGGGCGGGATGTTCGAATCATCCACGGCATCTGGCGAAACCATTAACCTAACGGGAATTCTCAAGCGTACACCACCTGTACACAGCAACATGTAGAGCACGAGCAGCGGACACCGGTATCACGAGATGCCTACGTGCAAAAAACAACAACGTGCAGAGCGACGACGACCACGAAACCATTTGTGCGGCGCAAAGAAGGACACGAAAAGAAAAGAAGAAAAAATTGTATGCAGGTGTGCCGACTTTCGGTGGTTGGCGGTTATTTCGTCATTCAAATGTTACTCCTTGTCCGCCACGCGAAGCGATCGGTGCTTATTAATACAGTCCACTTTAATAAAATAAGATTTCACATTTCTGGGTTTTTTTTATTGATCGTAACACATTCGTTTTATCCGCTGATAAAATCTTCGAACGTCGTGCCTGCAATAGCACCTCTCCAAGTTTTCAATCGCCCGCTTCTCGTGCTCTTTCTTTTTTCTCTTGAGAAGCTTATGTTCCTCCCTTCTCTTAAGCTCGTAGAGCTCCCGAGCCGCTCTTGTTTTTTTGTGTAGTGAGGCTTTGTATGCCTCCTGCTTTTCCGCATGAATCCTTCTACACTCGTCATCGAACCAGGTGTTTCGTCGTGGTGGTGCTTTAAGGCCCAGCACTTCCGTTGCTGTGCTCTTCAGGGCTTGTTTGCACAGGCTCCATTGTTGCTCTACTGACTGAGTGGAGGATTGAGGTGTATCGGAGAGCTTAAGGGAGACGCGGTTGGCAAAAGCACTGGCGATCTCCGGCGATAGTAGCTTTCCGACGTCATAGCTTGCTGTTCTAACTCTACTCCGCGGTGTTCGTGTTATGCGCTGACGTATCTTGGCTACTACAAGAAAGTGGTCTGAATCGATGTTCGCTCCTCGGAAAGTGCGAACATCAAGAATAGTGGAGGAGTGTCTGACGTCAATCGCGCTGTGGTCAATCTGGTTGGTGACTGATTGATCTGGCTACAAGAAGATTTCGCCCCGTGGCAAGGTCGATCAGCCTATGTCCGTTATCGGATGTGGTGTCATGTAGGCTGTGTTTGCCGATGACCCGCTCAAAGATGCTTTCTTTACCCAGCTTAGCGTTAAAATCCCCTAGTATGATTTTGGTATCATAGCTGGGGCATTTGGTATATGTTCGGTCTAGGAGATCAAAGAAATCATCTTTGATTGAGTCATCCTTGTCTTCCGTGGGGGCATGGACGCATATGAGGCTGATGTTACAGAAATTTGCCTTGATGCGGATCGTTATGAGGCGTTCACTCACATACTGGAAACTTAGGACTTTATGTCTTAGTCCACCTCTAACAACAAATCCGCATCCAAATAGTCTCTGTCCTCTCTCCCTATAGCAGTCACCGTAGTAAATGTTGCAGTTTTTTATCCGCTTTTTACCCGGTCCATTCCATCGCATTTCCTGGATGGCGGTTATGTCCGCTTTATGGCTGTCTAGGGCGTCCGCAAGTTGTTCGGCCGCACGTGGTCTGTTTAGGGACCTAACATTCCACGTACAGAACCGAAGGTCCTTGTTTGTTTTTCGTTTTCTTATAGGGTGGTCAGCATAGATCGCTAGACCATAGCCCAACCGACACTAATCCTGTTTGGTGGTGCAGGATACTCGCCATTCGGCCTCTTCCGTCAGTAATTTCCCTTTTAAGGAAATTCCCAAATGGCACCACGAGGAGGTGGAAGTAGGACCTGACTAGCAGAGCTGCAAGATGTTCGGCTGCAGAGGCTCTTACTCGCTTTTTGTCGGGCCAGCATCCGTCGGCAGATGCTACCCCTACGAGGCCTTTGCTAGTCCTTCACCATCCGAAAACTAAATTCTAACACAGTTTATTTTCATCCGCGATGCTTGCTGTCCAAAACCCAAGTGCAGTAGCCACCCACTCAGCAGCAGTCACGAGACGTTGGGATGGATGCTGTGGTACGATCGTTAAGCGAACTGTACCATTGAACATCCGATGTGCGCAGACGAAACTGCGTTATCAGTTTATCAATCAATGTACATGTACCACACGATCAATGACGTATTTTACTAATGGGTTGTGTGGTAGATGTACAGTGAGTGTAAACTACTTCTTAACTACTTATAAAACATACAAAATTTAATTTTTCTCAAACACACAAAAAAAAAAAAACAAATTTTTACAGAACCACTGGTGCCTGTTGGTAGACTGGATATACTACTCGTACATTTAAAGGTAGCATTTGTAGATACGAGTATCACACATTGGGAATTTTTGGAGTTCTCCAATAATGCGGTTTGACAAGAGATTAATTTTCACTTTTGATGACGATTAGCTACTTTGCCTTATCGGTCTTCATCACAGCCCGAACGTACTTGTAATTAAAAGAGAACAAATCACTTATTCTGTGATGAATTTCGTTCACAGAAGTCACTTCTGCTTGCAGCAATGGTAACATAAGCTTTTAGTACGATATTACATAGATACTTACTTACTTAGGTGGCGCTACAGTCCGTGGTGAACCTGGGCCTCAACCAACAAGCATCTCCAGCTGGCACGGTATTTGGCCAGCTGTTTCCAGCACCTCACGCCCAGTTGGTTAAGGTCCCCGTCCACCTGCGTGCGCCACCGTTGATGCGGCCGTCCTCTGCCGCGCCTTCCTTCCGGGGTGGAAGAAGAAGAAGAGTCTTATTCGGGTCGGAGCTGTATTTTCCATGCGCTCTATATGGCCTAACCACCTTAGACGCTGTATCCGTAAACGTCGTACCAGGCCGATGTCGCTGTACAAACCGTACATTTCTTCGTCATATCTTCTCCTCCATATACCGTTTGAACAAACGGGACCATAGACAGTGCGCAGAATTTTCCTCCCGAAACGATCAAGGGCGTCTTCATCCGCTTAAGTTAAGGTCCATGCCTCTGCGCCGTAAAGGAGGACTGGGATGATTAAGGTCGTATATGGTCTCACCTTGGTTTTCCGAGAGAGGGCTCTACTTCTCAATTGCCTCTTGAGCCCATAAAAACAGCGGTTGGCAAGAGTGATTCTGCGTTTTATCTCAGCGCTGCTGTTGTTCTCGCTAGTCATCAGTGAGCCAAAGTGGGCAAAGTTATATCCGTCCATGGTGACGTTCTGATCAATACGTCGGTGTTGTCCGTCTCTTTTAGATGAAAGCAGATATTTGGTTTTACCCTCATTACCCTCATTTGTATAGCTCATCTCTATACACGCTGTCATATGCAGCCTGGAAATCGATGAAGAGGTCTTCTTCAAGATCTGCCGTAGCGTAAATATTTGGTCTATTGTGGACTTACCTGGCCTGAAACCACACTGATAAGAGCCGATCAGGTTATCCACAAACGGATTCAGGCGTTCACACAATACGGCAGAGAAGATCTTATATTGTCAACCGTTGTTTCTTTGGGTTCAAAAAGCAATTGAGAAGTAAAGCCCTCTCTGGGAAAACCAAGGCGACACTATATAAGAACTTAATCCTACCAGTCCTCCTTTACGGCGCAGAGGCTTGGACCTTGGCGCAGAGGCTTGGAACTTAACAAAAGCGGATGAAGATGCCCTTGGTCGTTTCGAGAGGAAAATTCTGCGCACTATCTGCGGTCCCGTTTGTTCAAACGGTGTATGGAGGAGAAGATATAACGTACAACGCTGTACGGGTTGTACAGCGACATCGGCCTGTTACGACGTCTACGGAAAATACAGCTCCGACCCGAAGGGTCTTCGAATCCTCCCCGGAGAAGGCGCGGCAAAGGACGGTTGCATCAACAGTGGCGCACGAAGATGGAAGGGGACCTTAACCAACTGGGCGTGCGGCGCTGTAAACAGCTGGCCAAAGGCCGTGCCAGCTATAGACGCTTGTTGGTTGAGGCCCAGCTGCACCACGGTGTGTAGCGCCATCTAAGTAAGTAAGTAAGTAGATATATGCATACATATATTTTATCCGTGCTTAAAAGGGCAGTTAACACTATGTACGTATAGCTTTTGTTTTAGGGGGGTGGGAGCGACCAAACAGAGCAAAGAAGTTGATCGCGCTTAACATGACAAACGCCAACTTCGATCTCTGTCCCTGCTCAATCCAAGTTGACACACAGCCTCCGCGTGGCCCCCTCTTGATAGCTACCCTGGCACCCGCCAGGTAGTGAACCAATGTGTGCAGCGACCCAACCTCTTGTTCCTGGGGAAAGAGGAACCTGGCCCTCCAGGTTGGGGGTTGTGCTTAGGGGTAACATCCCTATCACGTAAAAACCTGCTTGTTCCGAAACGACAACAAGCCTCTGATATGGATGGATACAAAGCTGACATAACTTCCAACACATCTATGGAAAAAAGATCACCCAATCTGATGTCCATCACTCAAAATTCCATCTAACTGCACCGCATGTGCTGGCATCAAAATCTGTGCAATTTTCTAAAAGTGTTTTAAATCATGAATCGTAAAATCTTGTTCACATTTATTGCACAGCAAAAGCCAGCAATAGTGATCCTTGCAACATTTTATGCACAAAGTATGCGCTCGAGTACTGAAACCACTCGCCACGTCCCCATAAATATTCCACAAATTTACTGAAACACCACGTTATGATAGCAAATCACATTTTAATTGAAGACTTCATCTCCCATACCCCACATTACCACAACCCAATAAAATTAAATTTAGCTGGCATAGAATATATTCGCTCTATGAACGAAATAAAAAAAATTAAAACGTTCTCTTTGAAACCACATCGTACATTAGATTGTTGCCATCATAAAATTAACGCACTGTTGTGCACATCTTCATCTGTCCTGGTGGGCTTCGTCTACTTGTACATAGCATCGCATACTTGTCGTAGAACGTCAATTATAGACAATTGTGTGCAACGATCGCGATGGAATAGTGATAACAATATTGCCTCGGACGCTATCTGCCAGGGTGACGTCTACCGCTGCCCGCCCACTATAATGAACCGAAAAAAGAAAAAAAAAACACAAAATTCAGATAAGATCCTCGGCATGCCATGCTCCCTTCCGATAGCGGTGGCCGCTTAATAAAGCAATTTAGTTTACACACAACCCATGCCGAGTTTATGCAAGTTTTACGAGCGAGGGCTACTATGGAAATAAATTCTCCAAATAGTAAAGTCACTGTTACTACAACGTGTCGTGCTCGTAAATTATTCGTGGGAAGAGGCAATAACAGAAGCAGCATGCCTACCTATTAAAGAAAACTGCAGTAATGCTTCCGTCGGGACGTTTAAAGGCAACTGTCGCAATATTGATGTTCGAGCGTTTGGCTTGTATCCTTACGGATCCTTCGGGAATAAATTTCGAAAAGTGTCCCATCATGTAGAAACTCGGCTGTTTGTAGATCTCCTCACCACCTGGGAATATTCAATAAGTAAATAAATGTTTATTGCGCAGGATTATCAGATGCACGGGCAGGAACCTACTTGTGACATTAGCGATGACCGAAGCATCGACGAAATTGTCGACATAATTCGGACCACCCTGTTCATCTAAAATTATGTTCCAATCTATGTAGCCGTTATACTGATGTTGAAGATCTTGGATAAACGAATTTGCGTATTTTTCTCCGCGTTCCCAAGAGCCTAGCAGCGGACCATGATGTGTGAATGGCTTGTCACCTAAAGACGATTCAGTGTTTAGAATGATCTTATCGGGAAACATGCGGTGTGTAATATCAATCAAAATTGGGTCCACGAACTCATCCCAGTACCAATGGGCAGCAAGCCCATCGAAATAGTCTAACACTCCAGGTCGAGTGTTGTTCATCTAATAAAAACTAGAATTTATAAGAAACCGAAGACGATGTTTGCCACGATTACCTACCATTACGAACCACGTGGGAAATGTATACCTCTGATCATCGCCGCCAAATATTTTCACCTCCTTAAATCTAGAGTTCCTAATTGTTGGTCCTAAATGATCTGCCACCCAAATGGCCTAGAAAATGCAAAGAAATCGATTAGGTACCTGAAAATACATACACCCTCACCGGGGAATTAATTGACTCAGTAAACTAACTTGACTGCTTGGTGTCCAGCCGAGGCTCATAAAACGTACGAACATCCAAAAACTAAGTCCATTCAACGGCTCATTGCCAGTGGATATGGCCCAAATCGGCATATTTTTAGCATCCATTAGCTCGAGAAATCTTTGTGTGTCGTGGCAAGTTGCCGAGTTGCATATATCGCGATGGATTTCATGGAAGAGATGATTATTTATTTTAATTTATATTCAGATTCCGGCATCAGGATGTGACAGATAATTGAACATTTATAAGGTGCAGAGAATTGGGTTTTCGGTAAAGCATGAACATTGAGGGTTGCATTACTCACTTGAGATGATAGTCAGCCCAGGTCTGGTAGTATTCTTTCTTCAAACGGCTCATTCCTGTCCATTCATTATTGGTTTTCATCCATTTTGGGGAGCCCCATGCGGCTATTTTAATTTTAATTTTCTTCGTCCCGGTGACAAGCTTAAGCCGTTCGAGTTGTTCAATCTTAAAGGAGAAATGAAACGAAAGTTTAATGAAACAATTCGCAAATGAAGTTCCGATACTTACTTTTTTCTCATCACGAGGATCGAGCTTTGTAAAATTTGATAATTTTTCATCGTTTTCCGGTAGCTCGTTGTATGCCCATGGTTCAGTATCAAAATCGCATCCACCAAGTGGGATTCGCATTAAGTTGAAGGCGAGTCCTTTCGGTGAATAGAATGATCTGTATTGAATAGTTAAAGTTGAGATTAACATTTGAATTCGATATCAAGTAAAATACTTACTGATAGACGGCATCTTGAAGTTCCTGTGGAAGTTGTTTCAAATTATGTGAAACTGCTCCTGTAAAGCCACCGCCGAAACCGACAATTTTCTGAAATTCCACACTTCGATTGACAGCAATAGTAACTGTTCTCTTTGGCCATTCCGCTATAAAGTATATAATACTCATAGTTTCATGAAATTATAAAGTTACATCCACACTCTAACCCTTATGGAAAACGTCTCTGACACTTATTTCCTTCCCGGCCTGCACAACCTCCGGCATAATTTCGTTGGCATTATCCAAATCCTCTAGATCTAAGACCTCCAGATTCCCATTGGAGAACTTTCCATTGGTAGTGGCAAACCTCAAACCGCCCTTCAAACAAGAAAAAAAAAATTGTTCGCAAAATATAGACGTCCCTACGAGGTAAAAGAAATTTTGCCCAATGAACGCTACGTTATCACCGATATCAGTGGTTTACAGTCGACACGAATGCCTTGCAAAGGTGTGTCGTCACCTGCTATTACGAATTCGACTGAGTGTGAGGTTGACAATGACCAATGCGTTTCTTAAAAAAAAAAAGTCTGTAAAGTCGGTTTACGGACGATTATTTTACGTGATAAAGTCATTAGAAAACATTGATGAAAAATGAACAAAACGCGGTGTTCGCAAGCGGCCCACCATCTAAGTACTAACCGCTCCCGACGCTAGTTGATTACGGTGATAGGACGACAGCCGATACATATGTATGTATGAGATTGCTCGGACAGTGTTGTGGTTTGATAAGGAAACGCAAACACTCATGAGCTGCTCGTAAGTGTGCGCTACCCCAACGAGCAATTATTAAACGCTCGCGTTCATGAGTAATTGGCTGTGAGCATTTTTTTTCGATTTGGAAATGGGCATATACATACACATGTATGTACATATGGATGTATATATGTATATCCAACATTCAAACTCCAGACTTTTTCACACGAATTCTCCAGAATCGTATTTGCCGTGTAAAAACAGAATTAGGGTGTCTGCATGTATGTACATATGTATCACCTGGATTACTGATTACTCCTAAATGTATGCCTACGTCATCACAAAATTTTTTCTTGCCCCCAAGTATGCAAACAAAATTCTATCCCATAGGCAAAATAGATGCCTCTCTATCGCTTCTTTCGCGCTCTCGCTTGCACGCTCAGCTCAGGCGGAACGTGACAATGAGTCATACTTTTTCGTACGTGCAGCCGGTGTTCATCGATTTATAAGACGCTATCACGTCAAAAACAGGGATTTTGCATAAAATCATTAACCCAATGTATCGGCTTAATCACTGCCTAATCTCAATTTTCGTTAATAACTGCATTCATGAGATACTTCTCCATTCGCTATACACAATCCTAGAATTAAATTTATTTTATCGAAATGTTACTCACTTTGCTGGAAGATATTAATACAACATCGTCGGCACCAGAGGGATCAACCGTTTCTAAATAGTCACAATAAGTTGAATTACATACGCATACGGTTCCGTGAGCGGTGGTACGCAACGCGCATGGCGTCGTGACGCCTAATACGACTGAAATAAATTAAGTGGAATATTAAGTACGATCTAAATCAATCTAATGATAAGCGTTAGTCTGTTGTCGGGATTAAGTTTGCATTTGTTTATTGGCGGAATGTTGGCAGCAATGCCTAACAGGATTATGTAATATCCCATTAACTACTTGAGATAGACAGTATCCTGCTTTATTTCCATAAGTTGAATTTATTTGTGAATGGAAAATGAATTTCTTCAGGTCCAGCTACAAATAATTGTGACTGAGGATGCGCAGAAGAAAATTGTTGAGAATGATTGCTTTCGCTCAAGGAATGACCTGGAGCATTAGGTCCTGCTCCACCCAGATTCAATTAAGAATCTTAGCAGCTCGTTCAGCTTAATGTCTCTTACCTCCTCTAAACCCGAGAAGAAGTAGTTCCCGAGGAACGTAGGTCTTTTTCGGGCCAGTGCAGGGCATTCCCGCAGTAGGTGACGAATGGATTATATTTCTTCTTCGTCCCTACAGCTTCTGCAGAAATCGTTGTAGGGCTGGCCTAGTCTAGCTGCATGACATGATATCATGCAGTGCCCAGTCAGGGCGCCGACTACCAGCCGTATATACCCTCTACCAAGATTTAGCCGACTTTCCGTCCTTTTCTTGTTATAGACATGTTAGCCTTGCCGTAGCGCATGTGTCTAATTGACATCATCGTTGTTGGCCTTTCCTAGTAGTTCCACCCCTATTTCTCTGAATAGTGTGCTGAGTGGCGTTATAGCCTCAGTTGTGATCTGCGACGAATCTGCACCTGATCCCAGTCTGGCTAGTTCGTCCGCCTTCTCATTTCCGGAAATATTCACATGCCCTGGTACCTAGCGAATTGTTACCTCATTGATATCCGATATTTGGATCGTATCCATGTTGCTTGCAGAGCCTTAATGGCCGCCTGACTGTCAACACAGATTTTGATTCCCTTACCTGAGAAATTCACCCTAAGAATCAGATCCGCACCTTTTTTAATTGCAAAGATCTCAGCCTGGAAGACGCGACAGCCATCATCAAGTCTGTAGGAGTTCATGCTTCCTGAGGTTCGAAGTAGACTCCGGCTCCTGTACCGATATCCGTTTTGGATCCGTCGGTATAGATTGCCAGTTCCTCTTCCGTGTTTACCATACCACTGACCCATTCCTCTCTGGAAGGAATCCTAATAGAGAATCTCCTCTCACAGCGGACATCAGGGTAGCCCATCGATCCAGGATTGATGCGTGGCCACGGGGACATCTTTTCCAAAGACTGGATTCTTGCATCCTTAGCGCAGCCCTGGCTGCAATGCTTTCACAGAACATGTCTAGTGGTGGAAGATTCAGCATCGCTTCAAGGGCCGCCGTTGGTGTGGATTTCATGGATCCGGTCATCGCCAGACAGCTAGCCCTCTGAATCCTTGTAGGACTTTGAAGGTTGCATTTCTTCTCAAGTGCTTTCCACCAGACAATTGATCCATAGACTAAAATAGGTCTTACCACCGCGGTGTACAGCCAGTATACCACCTTTGGTTTAAAGCCCCATGTCTCTCCGAAAGCTACTCTGCACGAATATAGTGCCACGCAAGCTTTCTTGGTTCTTTCATTTATGTTGTCCTTCCAGCTAAGCTTGGAATTTAGGATTATGCCAAGATACCTAGCGGATTTCAGAAATCAGGTCGATACCATTTATACGTGGATATGTATACCTTGGTATTGATCTTTTTCTTGTGAAGAGGACTGTCTCAGTTTTGGTTGGATTTACCCCTAGGCCCATTCCTTGACCCAGCTATTCACCAATAGCAGCGCATAACTTAGTCTTTCACTGAGGACCTGAGGAAATTTCCCAGATACAGGATGGTAATGTCATCGGCATATGCCGTGACATTGAAACACTGTGTCTCCAGGAGCTTTAACAATTCGTCGACTACGAGGCCCCCTGTGGCGTGCCAATGTTGACTCTCACTCTTCCCTTTGCTCCTCCTATCGACGAGTTTTGTTCAACCCATCTACAGATTCCCGAGTTTATGAGGGCCATCCGTAAGCTGGACATTATTGCCTCGGTACTGACGTTATTCAAGGCACCCTCAACATCTAGAAAGGCCACCAGGGTACGTTCTTTGTCATTGAGTGCCTTTCGGTATTTACCGATCTACCCTTTATGTAAGCGTTATGTGATTGTGATAAGTAGCTATCACCAATCTCATCTCTTATGTATTTGTCGGTTAGACGTTCCAGTGTTTTCATAAGGCTGGTAGGTCTATACTCTTTTGCCATGGCATGGTTGACCTTCCCTGACTTGGATATAAACACCACCCTAATCTCATCCCATACTTGTCTGACATAACCCATCCTGAGGCACCAGCATTATATGCGTTCTAGCCAGGGGATGATAAGTTCCCCTGGCTTTTGCAGCATTTTCGGGTATATACCGTCTATTCCTGGCGCCTTGTAGGAGTCAGATGATTTTACCGCCACAGAATTTTTTCTTTGGTAACGATCTTATCGATTATTTCAGGCCCAGTCTGTTTCCTTATCAGTGTATTTGCCGTCTGGAATGCTTCCGCGCTTACACAGTTAGGGAAGTGACATTTTAGTAGGGCGTCAAGCATGCTTTCGTTTGAGTCTGTCCAGCTACCATCAGATTTCCTGATAGAAGAAAACTGCGTGGGAGCCTTGGCAAGGACCTTTCTCAGACAGGCCGCATTCATACATGATTCGATAGGCCCGCAAAAATTTCTCCACGAGTTCTTTTAAGCGAATCTAATTTCCTTTTTGAGCCGCTTAACATTATCTCTGTATGTTGACCATTCGATGGAACCTTCTTTAGCGAGGTTCCAACTATATCTGGAGGTACGTAGCCGCTCTGCTATTTTAGCGTTCCATCACGGCGGGTGGTTCTTTTTACTTGGTTTTCTAATGGGGCAAGATCTCTCGAAGGACCGGTTTAGCTAATCGGTTAGGTTCCGTATGATTTTATCGATGCCTTTTGTGGAGTTGGGATTTCGACCTAACTTAATTATAAAGTAAAAATAGCTTGTCTCATGGAAAGGTGTTTAAAATATAGAACACCTTTCCAAATTGTTAAAAGTGAAATGCAATGTGAATGTATGTGCATGTAAGTCCAACACACATAAGAAAAAGCACACAGCGTGCATGAATGAACTTTTATTTTTTTGTTACTTTGTTTAATCCTTGAAGTTCAGTTTCCTTTGTGGATCCAGAGTGAACACACGTTTTTTTCCACTGTATATCCCTAATTAATAATAAATATCTGTTCTCAAATCGGAGTGTACGGCTATTATTAAAACAGGTTATGGGCCCAGGTACGAAGGGCACAAGTGTTTAACAATGAGTTCCATATACCAGATAGATAAGCTAGACGAAGGAAACTATGACACCTGGAGCATTCAGATGCGTAGCGTGTTGGTGCACGCAGAGGTGTGGAAAGTGGTGAATGGAGTACGGCCGTTGGAGGATTCAGTTAACTGGGATGTTCTGGATGAAAAGGCATTGGCAATGATTACTTTGAGCGTGAAGCCATCGCAGTTGTGTTATGTCAAGCAAAGTAAAACTGCAGCGAATGCCTGGAAAAGTCTCAAGGATGTGCATCAACCCAGTGGTCCAGTAAGAAAAGTATCACTTTACAAAAAGTTGCTTGGTTTGCGGATGGCACATGGAGAAGTTGTGTCCAGCTACATAAATACGTTTTGCTCAACGATTGACAAGCTTGCTGAAGTGGATATTAAGATAAGCGAGGAGCTAGTCGTAATAATACTCCTATCCAGTTTGCCAAAGGAATATGAGAATTTCGTCATGGCTATGGAAACGCGCGAGTTACGTCCGTACCCTAACACCACACTCTCCCTGCAATCCTCACACAATCATTCCCGACATCAGGCAAATACCGCCGCATCTATTTCCTCAGCAGGTAGGGTTAGTTATCTCCGCAACCCAATCGACGAGAATTCACACACACACACATGCCTAAATGGATACAGGATTATCATCCCGCGGACGACCCGCAATAAAACAATAAACAAAAACATGTAAAACAGTAAATGTAATTGCATAGACGACCTAATCAGTGTCTAGATCACATCCGCTCTCTATGTCGTCTATGCAAAGAAAACCAATATAAATAGATCACAAAAAGATCTAACTATTGAATTGTAATTCTGTTTTTGGAAAAGAAAGACGTATTCATTTAAAATTTACGAGTCCTTTTTATTTTTTAAACTACCCCAACAACCTAAACATAACTGGCGCAGTCGTCGGGCGTGGTGACCAGTTTAGTTCGCAAAACAAAAAAAAAAAAAAAAAAAAAAAAAAAAAATAAAAAATAAAATCCAGATGTGTATGTGCCAGAAGTGCCGATTCATGATTATAAGTGCAAGTATAATATACTATATGCAGATATAGAATAACGAAAAAAACAAAAAAAAAAAAAAAGACAAACAAAAAAGCAGGTATTGCGCACTGAACTGTTAGGTTTCAACCTTTAATCACCACCGAACCTCAAGAAACATCTCTTCAGAACACCGGTCATCAAACTGAACTCCGGCCATGCTCGTCGTAAATATCTTTGGGTGCATGTTGTGCATGTAAGTCACTGTATATCCATATATAACAAATACAAATATATATGATAACAAATAAATAAATAAATAAAACAAATAATACATTACAATACATTGCACAAAAAAAAAAAAAAAATAAAAAATAAAAAATAAATGAAATTTCAAAACGCGAAAATAAGAACAGACAAGCGGTCTTAGGGAACCACTATGCTCAAGAGTTAGAACCATGCAACCAAATTCATAAGGAACCGCCTTTAGATATTGCATCAAGGAACAGAAGATCTCCTACGCGAGTTATTCACAAAATTTCCGAAATGTTTATATCCCTTCTCTTTGCTTTGGCTTAAAGGGTTGTTTTTTGGAAAGTTTCCTGACTGTGTGTGGGTG
This sequence comes from Eumerus sabulonum, assembly GCA_951905685.1. Taxonomy (NCBI): domain Eukaryota; kingdom Metazoa; phylum Arthropoda; class Insecta; order Diptera; family Syrphidae; genus Eumerus; species Eumerus sabulonum. The sequence goes on from OX645060.1 coordinate 182,107,807, forward strand.
CCCACTTTTTCTTCAACAAAGCTATAAAGTCGTTCGACCTCGGCTTCGTCACATAGTCTGTCAGTTTGTCTCTTTTATCTGTTGATTGACTTAATTTTGACTAAATTGCCGTGGTATTTTACTCATGGTTGTATTCTTCGCATAATCTTCTTTGGCATATAATGTGCCATAGTAAGCGGAAATATTGGTCTCTATGACTACAGATTCAATGTCTCGATTTGTGAGACTGGTAAATATGTGATCTATTAGGGTAGCAGTATACACATGTATGTAGATCGATCCGCGTACATATAATCATGATCGAAACCCCTAAAAATCAAATACATATGTACGTTTAACCGAAAAACCCTTCAAATCCTCTAGACATCATTTATATCGAGATACATATATAACCAGGCTCTTACAATCATTGATAAATCCCCCAGATTTACTAGCGGCTTCACATTTACATAGTTGTAGAAGCAACATAACCATTCTTAAAAAAAAAAAAAAAAACAAAAAAATATGTACGGCATTTCGAAAAAGATACCGTGTGACCAGTGATCTGAGTTTGTTGCGAACATATTTCAAGACTTTTGCAGACAACATGGACAAGGGACAAGCCTCCAGTAATTCCCCTGTAGTAAGCCTACACTCAACCTTAAAGAAAATACAACCGACCATGAAGATATCCTGATAGAAATATTCAAAACATATGTATAACAATGCCATACACTCTATTACAAAACACCCTTCTTACGAGTTCTTTTTCGGTAGACCGTACAGTTTTAAGAGGAGCTCTCCATTGCACTTGTAATCGTGTACAAGTGTTACACGTGTAATTGAATTGTCCATGTAGGAACACGTGTATTTAGTAAAATACGTGTAGTTCCACCGCAGCCATAAATTCAAGAAAACCTTTGCTAGGACAGAATGAAAGAGGCATTGGGTTTAACGCGATCATTTTGGCCAGTGCCTGATGGATTTCTTCAATTCTTTCAGATGTGCAACTCTTTGGTCTCATTTTAATATACTGCAGATCAGTACTGATTGACACGGTATGGCAGAAATTACTATGTCAACATCAATCCCTCAACAAGCCATGTAACTTTCATTAACACAGAAAAACAACAGTACTTTGGCTCACTTTAGACTAGCGGTAAATGCACATAAGGCAGTCAGTTGACTTATGTATTAGGAGCATACACGTGTAATTAAATACACGCTTGAAAACGAGAGCTCTGGTTTTAAGATAGTTAGCTTCTCGAATGAACATGAATACCTAAACAGATTTACGAATTTATCAACAATCTCTACCCCAAAATACAGGAAAAGATCGAAACTACATATTATGAAAAGTAGAATTAAAGAAAGATAGGCAGTAACAAAGGAGACAAAGGTTAACGAAACGGTGCTTTGAAAAGAAGCCAGACGTAACAAATGAACGCCTACAAAAAAAAAAAAAAAAAAAAAAAAAAAAAAAAAAAAAAAAAAATTGCTATAATTACACTGAAAAACAAAAACTTCATAAAGACAAAATTAGAAGGAAATACATATATATACCAAACTAACACCTTCTCGCTTATCACTCATTCGCACACACTCGCTCTATCATATTCCTATCCATTTCCTAACCTATACACTTGTGACATTGTTTCCAAAGCATTATAAACTAAAGAATGAATAGTAAATTAAAAATACACGTACATATTTTAATCATTTCTCAGAGCACGGGTACAATCAGAGCATAGCGTGATTGCAACCAATCGTTACTCAAAGAATATGCAACCAGGGAATATGGTTAGCATAATTCAAACAAAAGTGACTTTTGCATCCTGTACATCCTGTGATCCCTACTGATGGGCACTCCAGACAATATGTACATATGTATGTACATGCATATATTCTAAGAGTTTTGTATCCTGTACCTTCTGCGATCCCTACTGCTGGGCACTCCAGACAATGTGTACAATACATTTTCTATAGAATAAATGCAAATATGATAACAAAAACCCAAAATATATATACATATATGTATACATAATTATATATATGTACATATACATAAATATATAAATACGTTCACGGCATATGAGCGTAAACATGATAGCGTAATCACGGCATATGATTACTGAGGCTATCCACCCTAGTTATAAGATCAATATATAAATACATTATATGTATATGAGTACATAAATACATTCACGGCATATGAATGTAAACATGGTAGTAGAATCACTGAAGTTGATTCAGAGGCTACCCTTAAGCTATAAGCTAGTATAAGATATTTATAAGAAAACAGTAGTTGAAGACTAAACTTAGCCTAAGAATAATACTAACTAATATGATCTCATATATTTACAAAATATAATTTTGTCGATAAATGAATGTGATAAGTATAGTACACACAATCACGGCATGTGATTAGTACTATTTCTACTCACACAAAAACATTACCTGGTATAATAAATTATGAATTTTAAATTTCAAAATCACTAACACAAAAAAACAGAACACAAAAAAAAAAAATAATAATAATAATAATAAATAAATAAATAAAATGCTTTAGTGAAATAGTCACTATTCTCCCCTGAACTCCTCCTCCAGTTAAACACTTTCCTCCGCCCAAGTTATTGACATATCAAACTCACAAAACACCATGGCATACTTTTTCTTCTACTAAGGTGTTCTCGAACTATGTATATACATATACGAGTAACTATGATAACCTGATCGACATCCCCAACCTTGAAGATTATGGTGCTACCATTCAAGCAATCAGTTTCACCCTCGATCTTTTTCGAAAAGCGAATCTGTTATTCGTATCCATATAACTAGACTTACACTGAATGACGTTGAAAGGAAGTTATTTGCACTATACCCTTCTCAAAAGAGCAAACGAGGCCTTTTCAACGGCTTTGCATTAGCTATCAAGTTTATATCCGGGAACATGGACGCACAAGACGCACACGACATTAACTCCAAATTAGAACATATGCACCCTAGCTTAAACAATTACACTCAGACATTATTTACACAACACATAATCAACTATCAGGCAATTGAACGATCCAAGAAAAAAGAAAAACAAAAAAAAAAAAAATTAAAACACCTCCAACAAATTCACTTAAATTTTTCTAACCCATTATATCTCAAATATCGCAGTAAACCAAGGTAAACCAAATATACCAACATTTCTATTAAATACGGAAGAATACGAGTTTTTAGGATTACAAGAATAATACAACAACACTAATTTATATTTAATATACGCATACCCATTTTACCCCCTCAATCTTACTTCTTTTACCGTATCACTCCACTCACAATTAATAATACAAAACTTATAATAACAAATCCATATATAAGCATTTTTGAAAACGATATACAGTACTTTAACGCCTCTTGCCCAAAGATAGAAAGATCCTGCTACCATCCGAGGCCAAGTTCTCAAGAAAATATTAATTGCTCCCATTGCATCAGGCAAGCTAATGGTCGACAAGGCGGCTAATTATCCTCTCAGTGACGTGGCAAAAAAATTTATTTATAACCTCAACCTAGTTTCATTCTTTTTACTAATATGTACACCACAAGTGTACAAGTGTCTTTTTCTTCTCTACTTGTAGCACAAAAACAAAGATACAGACCAACAGACCTAATCGAAAGATTCAGGTAAATTGCTATGGACATCAAAGACAAAAAACATTGAACAACATTCTGGCGACAACAACGAGCGACAAGGGGCGCTCGGTGCGAACCAAACCTCCAACGCTTCGGGTGGACTAAATCCCACCTGTGCCGACTTCAAAAAAAAACTTGATCAAAGTTGATCAACTAAAACCAGGACCGAGATCCTCCACTACACGACGACATCATCAATAAACCAAACCAAACCATCAACGAAGCTGTCAGCCTGGAAAACTTAAGGCGTACACCTTCCAAACTAATGTTCAACTCACCAGCCTAGGCATTAGAACCGAAGTCCTGCACCACATTACGACATCAACGACCATCATCGCCGTCATCATCATCGCATTCATCATCAGACCCAACCGGGGGAAGTTCCACATCACACCAATTACAAACCCAGCTCCACAACTCTTCGCTTCAGCCCCAACGACATCATTGGTGCCTTCGCTTCATTCTAAGGGGGGAGGAGTTACGTCCGTACCCTAACACCACACTCTCCCTGCAATCCTCACACAATCATTCCCGACATCAGGCAAATACCGCCGCATCTATTTCCTCAGCAGGTAGGGTTAGTTATCTCCGCAACCCAATCGACGAGAATTCACACACACACACATGCCTAAATGGATACAGGATTATCATCCCGCGGACGACCCGCAATAAAACAATAAACAAAAACATGTAAAACAGTAAATGTAATTGCATAGACGACCTAATCAGTGTCTAGATCACATCCGCTCTCTATGTCGTCTACGCAAAGAAAACCAATATAAATAGATCACAAAAAGATCTAACTATTGAATTGTAATTCTGTTTTTGGAAAAGAAAGACGTATTCATTTAAAATTTACGAGTCCTTTTTATTTTTTAAACTACCCCAACAACCTAAACATAACTCGCGACACTCTCCCCTCTCTGGACATATTAAAGATTAAATTGCTAGAAGTGGGAGAGCGCAAAGGAAATGAAGAAAAATCGTCACATAGCAGTGAGCAGCAGGCATTTCATATGAATACAAAGACGTCATGCAAAAAGGAGAAAAAGGACATTGTATGCTTTAAATGCGGAAAGAGTGGCCACCATAAAAAACAGTGCAAACACAACAGCAAAAAGGAAACACTGAAAATTCGACAACAACGATCGTTTACTGTCCTTGCAGTGGCAGACATGCACGATCATGATAATTCAAGCTGGTGCCTGGATAGCGGGGCCACTACGCATATGTGTTGCGTACGTGACCTTTTGACGAATTTCGTTCCACAGGCAGAGGACATTGTGCTGGCAGACAATAAAATCATACGAGCAGAAGGCAGAGGGGACGTCATACTTCAAACCGATTTGGGTGAGTTAAAGTTAGAAAATGTATTGTATGTTCCTGGTATGAGAGGGAATTTTGTGTCGATCAGTCGAGCCGTCGAACGGGGTTGCACAGTGCTTTTTAATAATAAGCAAGCGGTTGTAATTCAACAAGGCACACAGATATTGAAAGCGCAGAAAAAAGATAAGCTCTTTGTGTTCGAAGGCAAACGAAATGCTTGTTATGTTGCGGCGCAGCCTAGTGCAACAGTATGGCATAACAGATATGGACATCTAAATTATGCCAGTTTGATGAATCTCGCCAGAAATAGGATGGTGCTTGGAATAGAGAATGTAGATTTCTCTGACACCTCGAAATGCAGGACATGCATGAAAACTAAAATCCACACACAACCCTTTCCTGCTGCATCAGAAAATCGGAAACAGCGTCTTTTAGAGCTTGTACATACGGATGTATGTGGACCATTCGAAAAACGATCTCTTGGGGGGTCGACGTACTTTTTAACTTTTATCGATGACATGTCTCGGTGCATCTTTACATATTTCCTCAAGTCAAAGGATGAGGTATTTGAAAAATTTGTGTTATTCAAGAACATGGCAGAACGTCAGACTGGATGCAAGATCAAGGCCATACGCAGCGACAACGGGCGTGAGTATGTTAACAAGCGTTTTGATGATTTTTTGCAGGAGCAAGGCATAGTGCGTCAACTTACGGTTCCATACAGCCCACAACAGAATGGGGTCGCAGAAAGGGCGAACCGGACCCTTGTTGAGATGGCGAGGAGTTTGCTCGTGCACTCTAATATGCCGGAGTTTTTATGGGCAGAGGCACTGCAGACGGCGTGCTACATACGCAACAGATCGCCAACTATAGCTTTGGCGGGTATGACTCCATTTGAAGCATGGAGCGGCCGGAAACCCAATGTCAAAAATATGCGCACATTTGGATCAGTAGCCGTTGGCTTAGATAAAACGCGTCGCAGCAAATTCCAAGCGAAGGGCAAAGAGTATCGCCTGGTGGGATACTCACTAGTAGCGAAAGCCTATAGACTGTACGACAAAGGAAATCATCAGATTATTGAAAAACGAGACGTGTTGTTTGATGAGCCTTGCGATGAAGTACAAGTGACCAACCACATAACATTTGACTTAACAGCAGAAAACGTATCACCTATAAAGCAACTCGTCTTGAAACCTGATAACGATGGGGAGAAAGAAGAAAGCAACATAGAAACCGCGAGCGAGGACTACGTCAGCCCAGATGAGCCGAAGGAAGAACAAGTGGGGACAACTGGCCGAGGTGGGCCGAAGCTGATTCGTACAGGCCAGCCAGGGCGTCCGAGAAAAGTGTATAATGTCCTGAACGCGATACATGCTGAAGAAATTCCATTGCCTCAAACCTTCGAGGAGGCAAATAAATGTACACATTCCTCATATTGGAAGATAGCAATGGATACAGAATATGAGGCGCTAGTAGCAAATGGCACATGGACTTTGGTAGACCTACCCAAGGGTCAAAAAGCGATTGGTTGCAAGTGGGTGTACACCATCAAGAGGGACAGCAGTGGCGGGATTGAGCGCTACAAGTCACGTTTAGTAGCGAAGGGTTGTTCGCAGAAATTCGGTGTAAACTATACTGAAACTTTTTCACCTGTGTGTCGGTATGAATCGATACGGTTAATGTTGGCTTTGTCTGTTGAGCTTAAGCTCTATTTGCACCAAATGGCTGTTTGCACGGCATATCTCAATAGCGATTTAAACAGCGTGGTCTACATGAAGCAGCCTGAGGGGTATGTAGTAAACAAGTCTGCAGAGAAGGTGTTAAAACTCAATAAGGCGATATACGGGTTGAAGCAAGCCGGAAGGGAGTGGCACTCTACTTTAAATGCGGCGCTATGCGATATTGGATTCACTTCGTGTCAAAATGAACCCTGCTTGTATAGGCAGGACATTAAAGGTAATCTCTGTCTTATCCTAATATATGTAGACGATTTACTTATAGCGTGCCAGAACAAGACAGACCTTATGCAAATCAAGTCAATGATTGCAATGAAGTTCGAATGTGTCGATAAAGGTCCACTGCAGATATTTTTGGGCATGCAGGTTGAGAGCGATGGTGAAGTAGGCGATATTTCCCTAAATCAAACGATGTATATAAAAGACATCCTAGAGCGTCATAACATGCAACAGTGCAGGACTGCAGCAACGCCATTAGATGCAGGTTACCAAGTGGCGTGTAATAAGGAGAGTTGCCGGACAGAAGAGCCAACAACATATCAATCAGTGATTGGCGAGTTGATGTGGGTAGCATTGACGTCAAGACCAGACATATACCATTCAGTTGTGAAATTGGCACAAAGAAATAACAACCCGCATAGTGAACATGTCAAGGGTGTGAGGCAAGTTATGCGTTATTTAGCAGCCACGGCAGCCATGAAGTTGCACTATCATGCAAGTGGTCAAGCTCTTGAAGGCTACGTGGACGCAGACTGGGGAAGCGATGTCAGCGATCGCAGATCATACACCGGGTACGTTTTCCTTCTAGCAGGTGGTGCCATTTCGTGGAAGTCACAGAAGCAGAATTCTGTGGCTTTGAGCAGCACAGAGGCTGAATACATGGCTTTGTCTTCAGCTATGAAGGAAGCTCTGCACCTAAGGCGTCTTATCATAGAGATTGGCTGTAGTAAACCTGGTACACCGACGGTCCTATACGGTGATAATCTTAGCGCGCAAAACTTGGCTAAGAACCCCGTCTACCATGCCAGGTCGAAACATATAGACATCAGGCATCACTTTGTTCGAGAGGTTATTCAACGTGGCGATGTAGAGCTGAGGTACACTCCAACGGACAGTATGATAGCGTATGTACTTACAAAGAATTTGTCGAAACAGAAGCATTGTCATTTTGTTAAACTAATGAATCTAAATTAAGTTACCCAATGTAAAATCAAAAAAAGTATACAGATTCACATTGAGGAAGGGTGTTAAAAGTGAAATGCAATGTGAATGTATGTGCATGTAAGTCCAACACACATAAGAAAAAGCACACAGCGTGCATGAATGAACTTTTATTTTTTTGTTACTTTGTTTAATCCTTGAAGTTCAGTTTCCTTTGTGGATCCAGAGTGAACACACGTTTTTATTCCACTGTATATTCCTAATTAATAATAAATATCTGTTCTCAAATCGGAGTGTACGGCTATTATTAAAACACAAATACACCAGAACTTACGGTGTTACTTCGACTACAATTTGGCAGGTGTTAGGTATTTAGAGCCTTAACGTTGCCAGTTTATTGGTGTAAACAGGAAAAATATCACTTGGAGACATCTTACAGCATGGTTTAGGACATCATCTTCTATTAATTTCCAAACTGATACCCGCCTTTTTAAAATGAGAACAAAGAATTATTAATTTAATAAAGCTCCTTGAGACTTTATACAGCGACTTGCACGGTCATCAAAGGCATGTGGAACGGATTTTTTTAGTTCATCTATAGATACATATATACTTGAAAGTGTCGGTTCAAGATTTTCGAATGGTCACCGCGTCAGTTTTTTCCAAATAGATAGAACTTACACGGTATTAGATCCAGCGAATACAGCGAGTAGATAATGGTGAAAATGGTCAAAAAATCTGTCACAGAATGCTCAATTTGAATGGAACAAGGGATGAATAGACTTTTCGTATGGCGATTTTTCACGTGTATTTTTGATGTCATCTTTGGTTTCCTCAAATTTCGGTTGACCAACATGCTAGTCAAGCACTCTCAAGTCCCGATGCAATCTGCAGCAGAAACCATAGACCAGCAATGGAGTCAGAACGCCATTAGAGAGGCCGCCTCAGATGTACTCGGTTTCGAGCCACCACCGTCGAGAAACCCCTGGTTTGATGATGAGCGAGCTCTATGAACAGAAAAGGAGGGAGGGACACGCGCTTCTGAGAAGGAAAAAGAGGGAGCACGAGAAGCGCGAGATCGTTCGAGATGCAGGAACGATGTTCGAAAATTTTACCAGAAAGTAAAACGAACATGCCAAGGCTATAAAGCCAGAGCAGAAGCCTGCAGGGATGAGCACGGACAACTAGTGGTGGAGTCACAGTCGATGCTGAGATTGTGGAAGGACCACTTCTGCAGACTGTATAACGGCGATGATAGTCAACTGCCAATGGACGAAGACGAAGGAGAATCCCGTCCATCCGACCTAGACGATGATAAGATAGCGATATCGAAACTTAAGTCTTATAAAGCTGCTGGAGTAGACGGACTCCCCGCGGAACTGTTTAAAGCAGCTGGCGATGAGCTGGTCAGGAACATGCACCAACTCATCTGCAAGATATGGTCGGTAGAACGCATGCCCGATAAATGGAATCTCAGTATCGTTTGCCCGGTTCATGAGAAAGGAGACGCCAATTACAGAGGAATAAGCCTCCTGAACATCGCGTACTAGATCCTCTCTGCCGTACTGTGTAAGCCACTGAAACCGTTTGTGGACAATCCGATGGGTTCCTACCAGTGTGGTTTAAGGCCAGGAAAATCCACGATAGACCAAATATTTACACTACGGCAGATCTCGACACGCACCATCTTTTTGTCAACTTTAAAGCCGCGTATGACAGTGCTTATAGAGACGAGCTATACAGAGCCATGTCATGTTTTAACATTCCTGCCAAACTCGTCAGATTGTGCAGGATGATCATGGAGAACTCTCGCTGCTCCATTAAGGTCGGAGGTGAACTAACCGACCCCTTTGATGTTAAAAAAGGTTTTAGACAGGGTAACACACTGTCATGTGATTCCTTTAACATTATTCTTGAAAAGATCGTGCGGGACTCTGCGGCCAATACAAGAGGTACGATCTACTTCAAGTCCACACAATTGCTTGCCTACGCAGATGACATTGACGTTATTGGACGAACAAAGCGAGACGTTAATGAGACGTTCGCAAGCATTGAAGCAGAAGCGGCTAAAAAGGGTCTAAGGGTAATAGGGACATTGCCAAATATATGCTGTCATCCAAGAAAGACGCGCAGCACCGACGTTTCGGTCAGAACATCAACTTCGGCAGCTATATTTTTGAAGTTGTCAAGGACTTCGTCTACCTTGGCTCGATAGTGACAAGCAGCAACGACACTAGCGCTGGGATAAAACGGAGAATAACTCTTGCCAACCACTGCCTCTTCGGGCGACACTATATAAGACCTTAATCATCCCAGTCCTCCTTTACGGCGCAGAGGCTTGGACCTTAACAAAAGCAGATGAAGATGCCCTTGGTCGTTTCGAGAGGAAAATTCTGCCCACCATCTACGGTCCCATTTGTTCAAACGGTGTATGGAAGAGAAGATATAACGAAGAACTGTACGGGTTGTACAGCGACATCGGCCTGGTACGACGTCTACGGATACAGCGTCTAAGGTGGCTAGGCCATGTAGAGCGCATGGAAGATCCAGCTCCGACCCGAAGAGTCTTCGAATCCACCCCGGAAGGAAGGCGCGGCAGAGGACGGCCGTATCAACGGTGGCGCACGCAGGTGAAAGGGGACCTTAACCAACTGGGCGTGCGGCGCTGGAAACAGCTGGCCAAAGACCGTGGCAGAGTGAGACGCTTGTTGATTGAGGCCCAGGTTCACCACGGACTGTAGCGCCACCTAAGTAAGTAAGTAAGTAGAATGTGTGTATGTTTGTAGTTGGAAATCACTTTTCCGTCGCATCAAGAAAATCGCTTATAGGAACAGCAGGTTCTTTCATCTTCTTGGTCCCTGGTTATTGGGTTTAAGAAACTGGGCACACCGTCTTCAGACAAACACACGAACACCAGATTTCGACTATTACTCTATTTAATGCATCGTTATTTGAAGACCCTAATATGTACATATGTTCAACCCAGGTAGGTAGGTAGGTAGGTAGGGTCGTAGCCTTCCCAGAGTTGAGAAGAATGCACATAGGCCAGGGAGGCCCGTTGTGCAGCTACGACGGGGTTTTACCCCCCTATTCGTGGAACCATTTTGTGCTTCTTATGACGTTAAGAATATCAAGTATCCCTGCTTTCTGAACATCTGTCAGATCGTTAAGGAAGTAAAAGCCTAGGTAACGTTTCCTGAAATTGCAGAGAGCTGGACAGGCGCAGAGAAGGTGGTGAATGGAATCAACCTCCTCCTCGTCCTGACAGCTTCTGCAGAAATCATTTGGAACTATTCCTAGTTTTTGTGCGTGACTGCCAATGAGGCAGTGTCCTGTGATGACACCGATGACTTTATAGATGTCAGTTCTTTTTAGGGAGATTATAATCCTTGTGCGTTGACTGTCCAGCCGAGGCCAGATTTGCCTGGTGATGACGCAGGTATGTCCCTGTGTCCATCTCAGGTTCGTCTCGGCCCTGGCGAGATTGGTCAGATTATGTTTAATGGTTGTAAGGGGTACTCCCTCACAAGCCACGATTGATTGTAGCGTCGTTCCTAGTTTAGCGAGTGTGTCGGCTTTTTCATTACCTGCAATGTCGCTGTATCCTGGTACCCAGATAAGCTGTATGTTGAACTGTTCTGCCATCTCGTTAAGAGATCTGCGACAGTCGAGACTAGATTTTGATGTGTACACATAGGACTCCAGCGACTTTAAGGCTGCTTGACTGTCTGTGAGAATGCGAATATCCGTGGTGGAAATTACGTTCCACTTCAGCTAAGACAAAGCCTCTTTTATTGCCAACAGTTCCGCCTGGAAAACGCTGCAGTGATCTGGTAGTTTTAGAGCTTTATGTAGCTTGAGTTGTTTGCAGAAAACTCCACTGCCCACCCGTCTTTGGGTTTAGACCCGTCAGTGTAGAAATCCACACAGTTTCTGCGCGGTTGAGTTTGGCGGGTCCAGTTCTTCCTGTCCGGATAAATCATCGTAAAGTTTTTGTCCAAGACTATTGTGGGTTCTGTGTGGTCTAGGTTTCCTGTCATAGTTATCCTGTTTTGCAGGATGGAGGAGTGGCCAGTGACATAGCTCACCCATTTCGAGTTGGCTTTTAGTCTTATGGCCGTGTGTGTGGCAATTCGCTTGCCGAAAATATCGAGTTATGTAAGGTCTAGTAACATGTTAAGCGCAGCCGTTGGTGTGGACCTGAGGGCCCCGGTAATGCACATACATGCCATCCTTTGTACCTTCTCGAGTTGTTTGTGGTATGTTGTCTTGTCTAGTGCAGTCCATTAGACTATCACTCCATACATTAGTATGGGTCTAACGACCGTGATGTAGAGCCATAGGGTAATCTTGGGGTTGAATCCCCATTTTTTTTCCTAGGGCTTTCTTACATGTGTAGAGAGCTATTGTTGCTTTTTTTGCTCTTTCAGTTGTGTTGCTCTTCCAAGTTAATTTCCTATCGAGTATAATGACAAGGAATTTGGCACTAGGGGAGTAGGCTAACCTGGTATCGCGCAGAGTGATAGGGCAGTTATCCGGGATTTTGTGCTTTTTGGTAAAACGCACGAGCTCCGTTTTCTTTGGGTTAATCCTGAGCCCGTTACTATGCGCCCATTTGCACAGAAGTGAGAATGCCGTTTGCATGCGGTCATTCAGTGTAGATAGGTATTTACCTGAGATTGGGATGGCAACGTCATCGGCGTAGGCAACAACGTCCAGGCCTTCTTTCTCCAGTTTGATTAGTAGTTCGTTTACAACTACATTCCAGAGAAGAGGTGAGAGGACCCCACCTTGCGGGGTTCCCTTGGTAACTACTCTGGTAGTTACTAGGCTTCCCCACTTAGAGTGAATCTTGCGTGTTCATGTTCAACCCATGTTTTATCAAAATCGGCCCAAGTATTCAAAATGTACACCAAAGACTTGATAAAGCTACCATTACGTAAGCATATCTTAATCTTTGTTGTTTACTGTTAAAAACGGAGGAAACTGATGGTCTACATCTAAACACAGAACCAAAACCAAAGCAAAACATCGAAGTTCGGAATTCAAATTTGATTGAAAACTAGAATCATTAAGTGGCAATTGAACTTTCATATTTGGTTATCGGTATCTATCCCTTTTCGTTTTGATTTGCAATAGAAGTATTACTGTTCCGATTAAGCAACATGAATGACAAATAACAAAGAACAATGCCGGGATACAGACATTCATGTGTTTATTTTTGTGTACAGATTGCTGTCCCAGTTTAGTTTTTAATTGATCACGAATGAAAGTAACAAACTCATGTACATATATGTACGTAGATACATACATATATCACTCCCAGTTAATATTCAGAGTAGATGATAAGCTTAATAAAGCACAAGGGTTTGATCCACACTTTTAAAACAGAATTCACTATTTACTTCACACTTTCATACTATGCACTTACAGTTCAGCGTCAAAACGACGAACAAAAGAAAGCACATTACTCCGGCTATACCGGATACCTCCATTCTCGATCGAATAAATAATAAACAAACTATGAACAACTTGCTAGCAACAGGTCTATCCACTGACTACCTACTTAACTCAACAAATCCACCGAACTCGCCTAAAGCTTATCTTCAACTAAATTTCCTCTTGATTCGATAGTTGAGTGGATCATAAATGAAATCTCCCATCGCAACAATTATCTACTCAGATACAGTTGATTATCGCGAATTTAAATTTTGCGCCTCAGCCCCCGAGGTGCTGTAGTGATAAAATGTGCACTATCACAAAAACAGCAAATTTTTACAGAGCCACTGGTGCCTGTTGGTAGACTGGATATACTACTCGTACATTTAAAAGTAGGATTTGTAGATACGAGTATCACACATTGTTATGTTTATGTGGAATAGTGTACTGGATTTTTTGGAATACCCCAATAATGCGGGGTATTCCAATCGTTTGTTGACGATTCGCTGCTTTGCCTTATCGGTCTACTAGGCTAAGTATTAGTTCATGACAGCCCAAACGTACTTGTAATTAAAAGAGAACAAATCACTTATTCTGTGACGAATTTCGTTCATAGGAAGTCACTTCTGTTTGCAGCAATGGTAACATAAGCTTTTAGTACGATATTACATAGATACTTACTTACGTAGGTGGCGTCACAGTCCGTGGCGAACCTGGGCCTCAACCAACAAGCATCTCCAGCTGGTACGGTATTTGGCCAGCTGTTTCCAGCGCCTCACGCCCAGTTGGTTAAGGTCCCCTTCCACCTGCGTGCGCCACCGTTGATGCGGCCGTCCTCTACCGCGCCTTCCTTCCGGGGTGGAAGAAGAAGAAGAGTCTTCTTCGGGTCGGAGCTGTATTTTCCATGCGGTCAATATGGCCTAACCACCTTAGACGCTGTATCGGTAAACGTCATACCAGGCCGATGTCGCTGTACAACCCGTACAGTTCTTCGTTATATCTTCTCCTCCATATACCGTTTGAACAAACGGGACCATAGACAGTGCGCAGAATTTTCCTCTCGAAACGATCAAGGGCGCCTTCATCCGCTTTTGTTAAGGTCCAAGCCTCTGCGCCGTAAAGGAGGACTGGGATGATTAAGGTCATATATGGTGTCACCTTGGTTTTCCGAGAGAGGGCTGTACTTCTCAATTGCCTCTTGAGCCCAAAGAAACAGCTGTTGGCAGGAAAGATTATGCGTTTTATCTCAGCGCTGCTGTTGTTGTCGCTAGTCATCAGTGAGCCAAAGTAGACGAATTCCTTGATCACATCAAAGTTATATCCGTCCATGGTGACGTTCTGATCAATACGTCGGTGTTGTCCGTCTCTTTTAGATGAAAGCAGATATTTGGTTTTACCCTCATTAACCCTGAGACCCATCTTAGCTGCTTCTACCTCAATGCTTACAAAGGCCTCATTGACGTCTCGCTGTGTCCGTCCAATCACGTCAATGTCGTCGGCGTACGCAAGCAATTGCGTAGACTTGAAATAAATCGTCCTCTTGTGTTGGCCAGTGACTCTTGCACGATCTTTTCAAGCACGATGTTGAAAAAGTTGCATGACAGCGCGTCACCTTGCGTAAATCCTTTTTTAACATCAAAGGTGTCGGTTTGCTCATTACCGATCTTAATGGAGCAGCGAGAATTCCCCATTGTCATCCTGCACAGTCGGATGAGTTTGGCAGGGATGTTAAAACTGGACATGGCTTTGTATAGCTCATCTCTATACACGCTGTCATATGCAGCCTTGAAATCGACGAGAGGTGGTGAGTATCGGTTTGGTGTTCCTGGGTCTTCTCCAAGATCTGCCGCAGCGTAAATATTTGGTCTATTGTGGACTTACCTGGCCTGAAACCACACTGATAAGAGCCGATCAGGTTATCCACAAACGGATTCAGGCGTTCACACAATACGGCAGAGAAGATCTTATATGCAATGTTAAGGAGACTTATTCCCCTATAGTTGGCGCAGTTATAGGGGTCTCCTTTCTTATGGACCGGGCAAACGATGCTGAGATTCAATTCGTCGAGCATGCTTTCCTCCGACCATACCTTACAAATGAGATGGTGCATGCACCTTACCAGCTAATCTTCAGCCGCCTTAAGAAGTCTCGATATCGCTATTTTGACTTCGTCTTGGTCGTGTGGACGGAATTCTCTTACATCGTCGTCCATTACGAACGGATCGTTCTGCCTGACAGCGGTATCTTGTCTGTCATCGCCGTTATACAGTCTTCAGAAGTGGTATTTTCAAATCCTCGACATCGACTGTGATTCTACTACCAGTTCTCCATTTTCATCTCTGCAGGCCGCCGCTCTGGCTTTGTAGCCATGGCATGTTCGTTTTACCTTGTTGTCAAACTTACAGGCGTCATTCCTGCGGAAGGATCTCTCCATCCCCTCGATCTCACGCTTTCCGTGCTCTCTCTTCTTTCTTCTGAAAAGCGTGTGTTCCTCTCTTCTCTTCTGCTCATAGATTTCGCGAGCAGCTCTCGTCTGTCGTTGCAGCATGCTTCTTGTTTTGCTGCATGGGCTTGTTCGCATTGTTCATCGAACCAGGGGTTTCTAGGTGGTGTCCGTTTGAAACCCAGCACCTCTGAGGCAGCGTCTCTGACGGCGCTCTGGCAATGCGCCCATTCCTGTTCTATTGTTTGTGCTGCTGTGGGCGGATTTTGAGAGAGCTTGGAGGAGACACGATCGGCAAAGATTCTGGCAGTCTCTTACGATTGTAGCTTCCCGACGTCAAACTTACGATGTCCTACTCGACTCCTAAGCATTTTTGATATCCTCATTCGTACTTTGGCTACTACAAGGTAGTGGTCCGAGTCGATGTTGGCCCTTCGGAAGATTCGTACGTCGAGAATACAGGAGGAGTGTCTGGCGTCGATCGCAATGTTATCAATCTGGTTGGTGGTCGATTGATCAAAAGACCGCCAGGTGCCCTTGTGGATTTTGAGATGGGGGAATCGCGTACTTGCTATAAGGAGGTTACGCCCCGCTAGGAAATCGATTAGCCTAAGTCCGTTGTCGGATGTGGTGTTATGGAGGCTATGCTTTCCTATGATCGACTCAAATATGTCCTCTTTGCCCAGTTTTGCATCAAAATCTCCTAGAACTATTTTGGTGTCGTAGCTGGGGCATTGGACATAGGTTCTGTCTGGAAGATCGTAGAATTCTTCTTTGAGTCGATCGTCCTTTTCTTCCGTTGGGCGTTAGCGCATATTAAGCTAATGTTTCCAAATTTAGCTTTGATGCGGAATGTTATGAGGCGTTCGCTTATATCTAGGAAGCTTAAGACTTTTTGTCGGAATCTTCCTCTAATAACGAGTCCGCACCCGAATAGGCGCTGTTTGTTCTCCTTGTAGCAGTTCCCGTAGTAGATGTCGCCGTTTTTCATCCGTTTTTTGCCTGGTCCATCCCATCGCACTTCTTGGAGTGCGGTTATATCTGCTTTATAGCAGTTGAGGGTTTGCTCCAATTGATCGCCTGCACCCGGTCTGTTAAGGGACCTCACATTCCAGGTGCAGACTCTCAAGTCCGTTAGTCGTTTGCAGCGGTCATCAGCTTTGTATCCGTCCGTATCCGAGGCTTCTTGTCGTTTCGGTACAAGAAGAGATTTACGTGATAGGGATGTTACCCCTAAGCACAACCCCCAACTTGGAGGGCCAGGTTCCTCTTTCCCCAGGAATAAGGGGTTGGGTCGTTGCACTCATTGGTTCACTATCTGTAGGGTGCCAGGGTAGCTATCCATGGGGGGCGGGCGGAGGCTGTGTGTCAACTTGGATTGAGCAGGGACAGAGATCGAAGCTGGCGTTTGCCATGTTAAACGCTCGCACCCGATATTATAAATGCAAATTGATGGGTGAGTTGCTTTTGGATACAACACGCAAACAGCCATCAGATCATTCAAAGAAGCCTTCGGACATATAGATATGTACATTTTGCCTTAATCAAAGTCCAAACAAAATACGTTCACTTTTGAAAAATCGAACCTAAAATAGAAACTAATTGCCATCCTCGGAAAAACGACAACAAATACCAGAGTCATAACAGGCCATGCCCATGTGGCAAGAACTGCCATTGGGCGACGGAACTAAATCCAACAACAACGCCGTTTGATTGATTTTTACTGAAACCTACCGACTGGAATAAAACAATTACACACAGGAGTATTCGTAGTTTAAAATGTTGCTCTCATCATCGTTTGTTTATTTTAACACCTCTCTTCCCATATACGAACGATGTCTATAAATTCACATAGTGAAACATGTCCTATAGATACTCATATGTACATGACCAGCCCGAACGCATATCAAAAGTATATATTTTGTAGAAGTGATTGTTTCTTTAGCTCCCGTATCGCTTCATACCAGTTGAGCAGTTAGATGGAGGAAAAAAGATGAAAGCACCCCTCTGAAGTTATTTTCAAATTGATTTTTTGTGCTCATAAGGGATACATCCCTGAAGCACATCACAGTTTCTTTCTATCTTTGAAAACCTGTATAACAACAAGGCAGCGAGGACAAATATACATAATGTATTGCGACAACTATCTATGTATGTACATATGTCAGTATCCATTATAAAAACTATACTCCTGTGGAGACGTTCCTTGCCCATTTTTTTGCATCGCTTCTACACATATGTCTCTTGCCAACCGCTGCTTCCTTGGGCTCAGGAGGCAACTGAGTAGTAGAGCCCTCCCTCGAAAAACTAAGGTATCCCTTAATCATCCCGGTCATCCTCTACGGCGCTGAGGCTTGGACTTTATCAAAAGCGGATGAAGAGGCTCTCGGGCGATTCGAGAGGAAAATTCTGCCGTTTGTGTAAACGAAGAGTTGAGGAGGAGATTCAACCTAGAACTGTACGGGCTATACAGCGACATCGGCCTGGTTAGACGTCTTCCGATCCAACGTCTAAGATGGCTGGGCCATGTAGTGCGAATGGACATCATCGCTCTGGCCCGAAAAGTCTTCGACACCGACCCTGAGGGACGACGCAGCACAGGACGACCGCATCTAAGGTGGCGCGCACAGGAGGAAAGGGACTGGGCGTGCGGCACTGGAATAGGCTGGCCAAAGATCGTGCCGGCTGGAGAGGCTTGTTGGTTGAGGGCCTGGTTCACCCCGAACTGTAGCGCCATCTAAGTTCTACGCATATGTACCTTTGTTTGTTTCAACAACCATTTCTCCATAATCTAAATTGAACGACATAAATTCCCAGCACATTTTGCTTTTGGAAATGTGCTTCTTTATCAACAGATTTCGCTAAACCATCCTGACATTGGTTAGCTACATACACAAAGGATACATTACCACTGAACAAGAGGCCCAATGACACCGCAAAATACTGAATAAAACCATCTCTTCCAGCTCTTATTCTTGCTCCTATTTCCGTATCCGCACTCGTACATACATACATAAGGATTATACCAGCACAAGTTCACTTTAACCCAGAAGGGTGTACTGTCGAAGCTATCAAACCCCTCCATCCTCCCACGAAATCACTGATTTGCTGTATACATATAATGCCATACCATCCATCGAGTTTTCTTCAATTGTGCTCTCCCTATCGTCGAGTCAACACCTGTTGAACGAGCGCGCGAGTCCTTAGAGTTTTTGATTACAGGATTTTCTATTTCTCTTTTTTTCACCTACAATTACCACGTTTTGCATGTGAATTTCGTGCGTGCATATGTTACGTTAATACACGGACTAGACAAGAGTGTGTAGTAATGGAAACGGAATCCGGTCTGAAGGAGCAGCCACAACTGGTGACCCAGAGTCGTACGGTAATCGCGACTATTGTGTATCTTGCCCTTCTAGTTGATAATATCTTACTAACGGTGATAGGTAAATGATTACTGTTCGCACATGGGTGAAGATAATTCCATAGTCTGATTTTAGTGCCAATTCTACCGGACTACCTGGCTACTATCGATAGCAAATCGCCAAATGCTGCCAGCCATCCGTTAATTGAGCAGAACTTTGCCTATCGCAATCTCGATTCACATCATTCTGCCAAGACAATTATGACCAAGCATCCTATTCCTGGAAAATCTTTGGTTAATTTTACCGTGATGCAGATGCCAGAGGATAAAGTAATAATAGCTCCGATATTTACCTCAGACGGAGATGATTCGACCGTAAACGGGAACTTCAACAACGACACCCTGGTGAATGAGAATGGTTCGATTGGTATCCTTCTGGCCATGAAGGCACTGGTTCAATTAATTTTCAACCCTATAGTCGGTGGGATGTCAAGCAAATTCGGTTATCGATTACCGATTGTTTTTGGAACGCTGTGCTTGTTGGTATCGGCTTTGGGTAGGAATAAAACTCGCTGTGATTGAATTTGATCAAGTGGATTAATTTGTCTCTTCTTTTCATGATTATCCTTGGAACAAAAAAAAAAAAAAAAGTATTCGCTGTTGGCGAAACATATGTTACATTATTGATTGCTCGCTGCATTCAGGGCGTTGGATCTGCTTGCATCGGAGTATGTGGAATGAGTTTGGTTGCACAAGTGAGTTAATGATTATTGTTTTCAAAACTCTGTAATAATTTTGATATTGTTTTGCCATACATAAGAAAGTGAATACCATATGTGATCGAAGTGTATCTAGTTGTACTTTTAGTATTACATAACATAACGATACAAGACTCAAATTTTACAATATAAGCAAGCCTTTGGAGCTTCATAATAATGAACATTGTAGATCTCGATGGAAGTTACCACCTCTCATACCAAGATTTAAGAATTCTTAAGACATATCTTACAAGTAAGAGCGAGGGAAAAATAATTTAAAAATGCAATTTCTTGAAAAATAGAGTCAAAAATAAGGAAAAGCAATTGTGGGTCATTCCACAAATTTTGAATTTTCAAAAAATTTCCAAAATACACCAATTCAATTTCCGAACAATCTTCTTTCCTTTGGTGGCGTTATAGCCCATGAAGGACCAGAGGCAATCTTCTCTCAATCACCTATGTTGTGCGTGATCTTTCACACAGGTGAAAGGACCTACAGTTTAATGCCGATTCCGATCGGCGTGAGTCGCGAAACTTTTTCATTGCAAGTATACTACGGCGGAGGAAGGTTATCGCGAAATAAATATTTGATGGCGTTGGTGTTATCGGGATCCGAATTCGCACATCAGAGTCCAACACCCTAACTACTGCTGAACTTGGGCTAACGAATATGTATGTAGTTCAAAGTCTGTCCATAGCCAAAACAATTCCTATACGAAAAAATTGCCTAACACAGCTGTTGTGAATGAGAGGTATTCGTTATCAAATATACTGACGTAGGCAGAACACTCGTAGTAAATGTTTACTTCAAATTCATACTCTGCGTGTGCAGTCCTAATACATATAACACCATAATGGCATAGAATATTTGCTGAGAACTACTCCTAATGCGAAAATTCAGTCGAGTTCCTCTTGAATCATATCTAGAACAACCACCCCTGGGGAGGAGTGAACGAACATCTACGATCCAAACCATTTGCTCTCCGCCCAGGTGGTGTGGCAAACATAATAAGAGTATGACACTTGAACCTGTGCGAGTTATAAAAAAAAATGGAAAAACCGACCAAGACGCGCGCACGAAGGGTTCAGTACCATCTGCATGTAAAAATATGAAAGTGATGTTGTATGTTACCTTATCAGTGATCACATTAAAACGGCTAACGCATGATGACAGATCTTGGTTGCAGGCAGGTTATAGGCATATTACTTTGATGATCAAAAATCTCCATGATGAGATAGTTGATCATCAAAGTTTCTATTGAATTCAAATCAATTATCTTACTGGACAGCAAGTAGATGAAAAAGTATGTATGTATGTATGTTGGCGTTACAGTCCATGAAGGACCTGAGCCGAGCTTCTCTCAATCACCCATGTTGTGTGTGATTTCATTTTCCCATAGGTGAAAGGGACCTACAGTTTTAATGCCGGTTCCGAACGGCGAATTTCGAGAAGCTTTTCATGACAATTTTACTACAGGGGGTTTTGTCAGAACCCCGCTGAGGAGAAACACCGCGAAAAACACGTTCGATGACATGGCTGTGTCGGGAATCGATCCCGTGTCATCGGCGTCAGAGGCCAACACACTACCCACTGCGCCACGGTGCTCTCAAGTGAAAAACTGATGAAAAAGTGAATAACAATAATTATGGGAAAAAGGTTTGCAGCTAGGATTAATATATCAAGGACACAATATCGATCAATGCTTGGAAGTGTTTTATTGGTTGTGGGATATGATCGAAAGTTAATTTCACAACAATTGAACAACAACAATTTGTTGCACTTAGCAGGGACACAATAGGGATCATCAAAGCTCAAAGGGTATTTATTATTGGTTGTTCGTAATTATAAAAAAAAGGGTTGCAGCTAGACACATCAAAGACACAAAAGGGATCTAAGCTGGGAAGTTTGCTACTGGTTGTGGGATATTGTCGACTAACCTTAAGTGAGTATGTGACGAAGGTGATTTTTTGGATGAAAATGTCTGTCAATGTCTGTTGTATGGGAGCTACCCTCAAATATTCATTTTATTCTGGTTTTCAAATTTCAACTGTCTAACCAACACGGTTCATGATTATACAGCCTGGTGACAGACGGACAGCAAAGTATTAGTAATAGGGTCCCGTTTTACCTTTGGGTACGGAACCCTAAAAATTGGTCCACGTGCGGCCCGCAACGCCCACACGATTTCATATTTTTTCATTTTTGTAAGTCTTATGCTTCATAAGCATAAGTTTTCAAATACATAATCAAGATTTTTACGCATACAGAAAGGTTTAATGAAGCTTAATCTCGAACACCAATGGCCTACATATAAACAATTGCTTCTACAATCTCAACAATATTTTCAAGTAATCAAGAAACCATACATTTGAAGATATTTCATCAATACTAATCAGCAACTAAGATTGTTGAATTAAGATTTCGGCAATTATTTGAAAAAAGGCCCTATTCACCGATTTTGATGAAATTCGGATATGTCCTGACAATTTTGATATATATATTTTAGGTCGGACTTCCCCAGCTTCCACGACATAAGCTTTTGAATTTCCCATACAAAATACGAATTTGAATTATTTTAATGCAATCATAGTTATGCCTGGAACTATGCAGTAAGTTTTAAACAATCAAATTTGTCATGGAAAGGTTTTGTAACTCCTAACAGTATGCGATTTTCAATGGTTTAGAAGATGCTTGTACATATATCTTTTTTTTGTTTAATCTTTATCACACAACCTAAACGGAATGGTTTGGGTCGTAGATGTTCGTTCACTATTCTCTAGGGGTGGTTGTCCTAGATAGGAGGAGAGAAACCGACCGTATTTTCACGTTGGTTGTAGTTCTCAGCAACTGTTCCATGCACTTATAGTTTTATATTAGATTTGCACACACATAGTATAAATTTAAAGTGACCATATACTGTGAGTGTTATGCCTTCATCAGTATTTTTGATCACTTCTCATTCACAATAGCTGTGTTGCATAATTTTTTTGGCAATTTTTTCATTATCTCATTTCTAACAAAAAACGGATGCGTCGAATGAAACCAGTCCCATGTCAATACCATCTTTGGCTCTGGAGATAATCGAGACCAACAAATTCGAACGCACATACGCACATATGTATGTATGTACACACACAAAGACTTCTGTATAAAAACCTTGGACATGGATTCTAGTGACCTTGAAACGTGGAGATATGTCAAAATTTGGAGTTCGCAAGATCGGCCCCATTACAGTAACTTCCCACTGCGAAGCTAAAAATAAAAAATTTGTATATCCTATCGAGATCTACGTGAAGGCTTCGTTTAAATGATATATTCGTACACGAAACCTTAAAAAAAAGATAAGCAAACGAATGAAGGTATTTTTGGAGAAAATGGCGGACCTGTTATCAACCGAGGCGAATCGGTCCAACAGTATGAGGATAGATGGTCCTCGTGGAGGTCTCATTTTTTACTTTACACGACGACAAAATTCGTACTTTATCTATCGACTTACTTACTTACTTACTTTTAGGTGGCGCTACAGTCCGTTGTGAATCTGGGCCTCAACCAACAAAAGTCTTACTCTTGCACGGTCCTTGGCCAGCTGTTTCCAGCGACGCACGCCCAGTTGGTTAAGGTCCCCTTCCACCTGCGTGCGCCACCGTTGATACGGCCGTCCTCTGCCGCGCCTTCTTTCCGGGGTGGATTTGAAGACTCTTCGGGTCGGAGTTATATTTTCCATGCGCTCTACATGGCCTAGCCACCTTAGACGCTGTATCCGTAGACCTCGTACCAGGCCGATGTCGCTGTACAACCCGTACAGTTCTTCGTTATATCTTCTCCTCCATACACCGTTTGAACAAATGGGACCGTAGGCATCTTGATCCGCTTTTGTCCAAGCCTCTGCGCCGTAAAGGAGGACTGTAATGATTAAGGTCTTATATAGCGTCTCCTTGGTTTTCCGAGAGAGGGCTCTACTTCTCAATTGCTTCTTGAGCACAAAGAAATAGCGGTTGGCAAGAGTGATTCTGCGTTTTATCTCAGCGCTGGTGTTGTTGTCGCTGGTCATCAGTGAGCCAAGGTAGCCGAATTCCTTGACAACTTCAAAGTTATATCCGCCCTTGGTGACGTTCTGGCCAATACGTCGGTGTTGTCCGTCTATTTTAGATGAAAGCAGACATTCGGTTTTACCATTATTAACCTTAAGACCCATCTTAGCCGCTTCTACCTCAATGCTTACAATGGCCTCATTGACGTCCCGCTGTGTGTACGTCAATGTCGTCGGCGTACGCAAGCAATTGCGTAGACTTGAAATAAATCGTCCTCTTGTGTTGACCAGTCACTCTTGCACGATCTTTTCAAGCACGGTGTTGAAAAAGTTGCATGACAGCGCGTCACCTTGCGTAAATCCTTTTTTAACATCAAAGGTCTCGGTTTGCTCATTACCGACCTTAATGGAGCAGCGAGAATTCTCCATTGCCATCCTGCACAGTCGGATGAGTTTGGCAGGGATGTTAAAACTAGACATGGCTTTGTATAGCTCATCTCTATACACGCTGTCATATGCAGCCTTAAAATCGACGAAGAGATGATGAGTGCCAGGCCGTCTGCGCCCCCGGCTTTATTAGACTTAAGTCTTGATATCGCTATTTTGACTTCGTCTAGGTCGAATGAACTGAATTCTGTTACATTGTTGTCCATTACGATTGGCTCGTTCTGCCTGACAACGGTATCTTGTCTATCATCGCCGTTATACAGTCTGCAGAAGTGGTCTTTCCAAGTCCTCAGCATCGACTGTGACTCTACTACGAGTTCTCCATTTTCATCCCTGCAGGCCGTCGCTCTGGCTTTGTAGTCATGGCATGTTCTCTCCATCTCCTCGATCTCACGCTTTCCGTGCTCTCTGTTCTTTCTTCTGAAAAGCGTGTGTTTCTCTCTTCTTTTCTGCTCATAGATTTCGCGAGCAGCTCTCGTCCGTCGTTGCAGCATGCTTCTTGTTTTGCTGCATGGGCTTGTTCGCATTGTTCATCGAACCAGGGGTTTCTAGGTGGTGGCAGTTTGAAACCCAGCACCTCTGAGGCAGCGTCTCTGACGGCGCTCTGGCAATGCGCCCATTCCAGATCTATTGTTTGTGCTACTGTGGGCGGATTTTGAGAGAGCTTGGAGGAGACACGATCGGCAAAGATTCTGGCAGTCTCTTGCGATTGTAGCTTTCCGACGTCAAACTTACGTTGTCCTACTCGACTCCTAAGCATTTTCGATATCCTCATTCGTACCTTGGCTACAACAGGGTAGTGGCCCGAGTCGATGTTGGCCCCTCGGAAGGTCGTACGTCGAGCATACAGGAGGAGTTTCTGGCGTCGATCGCAATGTGATCAATCTGGTTGGTGGTCGATCGATCAAAAGACCGCCAGGTGCCTTTGTGGATGTTGAGATGGGGGAATCACGTGCTTGCTACAAGGAGGTTACGCCCCGCTAGGAAATCGATTAGCCTAAGTCCGTTGTCGGATGTGGTGTTATGGAGGCTATGCTTTCCTATGATCGACTCAAATATGTCCTCTTTGCCCAGTTTTGCATCAAAATCTCCTAGAACTATTTTTGTGTCGTAGCTGGGACATTGGGCATATGTTCTGTCTGGAAGATCGTAGAATTCTTCTTTGAGTCGATCGTCCTTTTCTTCCGTTGGGGCGTGAGCGCATATTAAGCTAATGTTTCCAAATTTAGCTTTGATGCGGATTGTTATGAGATGTTCGCTTATATCTATGAAGCTTAAGGTTTTTTGTCGGAGTCTTCCTCGAATAACGAATCCGCACCCGAATAGGCGCTGTTTGTTCTCCTTGTAGCAGTTCCCGTAGTAGATGTCGCAGTTTATCATCTGTTTTAGGCCTGGTCCAATCCTACTTCTTGGAGTGTGGTTATACAAATATGCTTTATAGCGGTTGAGGGTTTGCTCCAATTGATCGCCTGCACCCGGTCTGTTAAGGGACCTCACATTCCAAGTGCAGACTCTCAAGTCCGTTAGTCGTTTGCAGGGGTCGTCAGCTTTGTATCCGTCCGTATCTGAGGCTTGTTGTCGTTACGGAACAAGTAGGTTTTTACGTGATAGGGATGTTACCCCTAAGCACAACCCCCGAACTGGAGGGCCAGGTTCCTCATTCCCCAGGAACAAGGAGTTGGGTCGCTGGACACATTGGTTCATTAGCTGGCGGGTGCCAGGGTAGCTATCCAGGGGGGCCACGCGGAGGCTGTGTGGCGACTTGGATTGCGCAAGTCGACTTAATGTCCCGAAATATTAAAAACGGGATGAATGCGACAGGTCTGCACACACTGTAAGCTTCTTATAAAGTATTTTTGAGATAAAGCATCTTGACCAAGGAAGGACTTACGAACGTACCTAGACACGCAGATCTATTTAAAAATAACGTTTTCTAGGTACTAAGAAATGTGAAGATACATACATATATGCATACGTTGCCTTTAACTGTCCCTCCAGCTGTATCATGTGTGGGTTTTGCAAGTATCATGTGTGAGTTTTGCAAGATTACTTGACCCTCAGTTGAAGTCCAGTTCGTTAAGGCCGAGTCATCTTAGACCTAATATTAATAAACACTTGCTGAATATTCTTAATCAGGATCCGTAATGTCCACGCTTTACTTAAGGATTGTCCAAGTGAAGTTGCAGGAAGATAAACTTTAAGGTCGTATTCGAACGCAGACCGCACTAAAGGTGTTCAATAGCACTAAATAAATTACGGAGGAGCGCCGTGGCTGTAGCGCAGTAGGTAGCGACCGATGGCACGGCTTCTCCTCAGCGGAAACAAAACCTCCTGTAGCATAATTGTCATGAAAAAGCTTCTCGAACATCTGCAATGAACTGGACGTTTCACCTATGGGAAAATAACATCACACACAACAAGGGTGATTAAGTGAAGCTAGGCTCAGGTTCGTTACATCCACATGTACATATATACAAATATGTTATGATGAAAAATTAAAGAGCCCTTTCGTGCACTTTGTGAATATTTTGATCGCCAGAACCGCCCAACGAAGACAAGCATATGCAAATCATTTGGTACCTAAATTCGAGGTTACGGGCTGACCAAATTCTTGAACCACTCGCACGCCGTATAATATCGCTGTTGTGACGCAAAGTGTGACCAGCAAGCTGATCATTTGAATTGGACACGCGCTAAAGATTTAATTAACAACACAGCCCAAGTTAGGTTAGGTTAGGTACAAGTTGTTGGCATAATCCGCACGTAGGCTGAAGTTGGCCCATTGTGATACCACATGGATCATATTACCCTTGTGGGTAATACGCTTCTGATGAAGCGATGGAGTTGAGCTATTTTTAGGTTTGCTAGCTCACTTAGATTTTCATAGAAGGGCGCGCCGGGGTAGATCCTCCTGCGGTTCGCAAAAGAGGGGCATGAGCAGAGAAGGTGATGTATTGATTCCTCTTTCTCCTCGTCAATTCAGCCGCGGCAGAAGTTATAGGAGGGCAGCTCTTGTCTGGCGGCGTGTTTTCCAGTGATGCAATGACCTGTAAAGACACCCACTAGAGTGCTTGGAGATAGGCGACAGTTCAGGGATGTATTTGATTTGTGGGTTACCGCGGCCAGGGATTTTATCGCAGATTGGCTATCCGTGCAAATGATAATATGCCTAGCGGATAATACATTGATCCTGAGCCATGCAAGGGCCTCCGTTATCGCTGTTAGTTCTACATGATACATACTGCAGTGATTTGGGAGTATGGACGATAGGTTGAGATTAAATTCCTTGGAGAAGACTCCTCTACCTACATCTGGCCCCATCTTGTAGCCATCGGTAAAGGGAAAACGAGTCCTGTGGAATAACTTTCTTTCAGCCCATTCCTCCTTGGATGGAAAGGCAACTTCGAAGATCCTAGTGAACACAATCTGCGGGATGATGTAGTCTGTGTCCATGGGTACTTTGAAGTGATTATGAATGGTAGTATGGCCTTTTTGTGACGTGGGCCATTTTCCTATGCCCCTAAACCGTAGGGGTCCAACGGTGGAAGATGTAATAGGATATTTAGGGCCTCCGTGGGGGAAGATCTGATAGCTCCGCTTATATATAAACTGGCCGATCTTTGTACTTTCCCCAGAAGGTTTCGATAGACTGCCTTGTCCAGAGAAGTCCACAAGACTACGGTGCCATACAGGGGAATCTACCTTACGACTGTTTTGATCCACAAGGGTCAAAACTTGGCCAACTATTGTTCTTTGTAGACAAATGTATGCTGAACGGTCTTAAAAAGTGTACAGCATTTGCATACGCTGACGACATGACCATAGTTGTTTATCACAAACCAGGCTTCAAGCCTATAATTGTATCAATCAAACCACTGCTGATGTCATAGAGGCAGTGGATACGCCTAAGTACCTCGGTATTACCATCGACAAACACTTTCTTTGGGAAGCCCATTACATTTCCAAAGTGGATGAATGAATTGATTTTTTAACCACCTTTTCAAGATAATTAGGATGCAGACGTTAGATATCTTTTAACAAGGATTACCTTGCGTTTAAGCTCAATTCCAAATGTATTTTCTATGTACTGTAGCTATACCCGGAGGAAGATAGACGGTCAAAGGTGATGGGTATCATCTTGGGAAGTGTCGCATTGGGTGTTCTTCTCGGCTATCCATTTGGAGGAATTGCTTACGATCTTATAGGCAAATCCGCTCCATTCATCATTCTCTCCATATTCATTTTCCTCAATCTAGGTAAGATCCCGTAGATAAACTTACAGAAAAAAATAATAATTTTAATTTGCTTGGAACTTTTTCAGGAATGCAACTGCTCACAATGGATCTCTCTGTCCAACCAGAGGTTGTTCACAAAATTTTATCTTTTAAAAATTAAATACAGGTTTTGCATCTATTCTTCAAGGTCATATTAGATGATGGGAAAACTAAATGGGATTCAATTTGCCAAAACAAAATGATTCTGGCAATTGTCATTGCGATTTTAATTTCTACCTCCGCCATGGCCATATTGGAACCGTGTCTTCCTATCTGGCTCATTGAACATCTCAAACCATACAAGTGGCAGTTGGGAACTGTTTTCATTCCAGATTCTGTTGGATATTTCATCGGAACAAATTTCTTCGGAACCGTAGCTTATAATTTCGGTCAAATACGAGTTTCCTGTTTGTCACTACTCTTAGTAGGAATAGCGTCTATCTTGGTGAGCTGTGTTGTCAACAAAAACCTCCCAATCCTACGGTGTACTAATTTCGGCATTTTCTAGATACCCAGTGCAACAACTGTCCCTCAACTTTTGTTACCACACTTTGGACTAGGTCTTGGTATCGGAATTATTGACGCTGCTTTGGTACCACTTCTAGCTACTTTCGTGGATGCCAGTTTCGGAGATGATCAATCGACCACAAGTGATTCAATGTCAAGCTATGGAACAGTATACGCCATTCAACAAACCTCTGTCAGTCTAGCATATTGCTTAGGTAAGTGCTTTTTATGGTGAATTGTGGATCAAAATCTAAGCCTGTCATTTGAAGCTCCTCTAATTGGTGGGGAATTGGCCCAGGAGTTGGGTTTTACTTGGCTGATGCGAATCGTGGGTATCTTTAACATTATTTATGGACCGATTTTAGTGTTACTGTATCAAAAGTATAACCCAAAGGTATATATGTACACTGAATCAAACATAACCGTTTTTTTCTCTGAAAACATGTGTTTTTTAATTTTAGTTTGTAGCCGAAAAGCGGAATCAAATGCTTCTCGCCGCGTCAGGCAGCGGCCCAGGTTCACATTACAAGCAGCTATACAATGCAGTCGAATAGAGAATGTAGACTATCCCTCTTGGTTTTGTTTAATTAATTTTATTGTTGTTACTTTATTTCATAACTATATCAGATCAGACTCAATAAATGGTGACCGTAAGTTGTAAGTTTGAAATATAAGTCGGCTATCACATGCAGTCTCACGACTCACGACTCATTTTCCGTCTTCTCTTTTGATTTTCTATTCTCTGAGGCGAGCGCAATCACATAGCAGCCTCAGATGAGTCATACGTCTTTTTCAATTTCCTCTTTCGACATACACTCCTGAGTCGAGCGCCTACTTTTTTTCATTTTGAAGTTGTCTCCGTGAGAGTAAAGAAAAAATTCTGATTTCCTTAAAAATGATTGCGGAAATTAATAAATTGTTGGATTGTGCATTAGTTGCAGTAGAAGAAATGGACACAGATAGTAGTGGAGACGAAGAGATTGTAATGGGGCTTTTGGATATCTGTAAAGAAGCAATTTTCGAAACAGAACACAAGAAAAAAAAAACAGTGGATCAAGCCGTGGAGTACGCGCTGGGCATTTTCATCGACATTGAGGGAGCTTTTGATAACGCAACTTTTGACAGCATGTGTAACGCTGCCAGACATCATGGCGTGGATGATGCACTGGTCCTTTGGATCAAAGCAATGCTCATGCACAGGACATTGACCGCTGATGCAGGCCTCGACCAGTGTGTCAAATCTGGCGTAAACAGGGGCTGCCCTCAAGGTGGCGTCCTGTCTCCGCTGTTATGGTGCATGGTGGTCAATTCCCTGCTTGATGCTCTCAATGCCTCTGGAATCTACGCCCAGGCCTATGCGGATGACGTCGCCATTCTTTCTGTCGGCTCATGTTTGGCGACTGTCCGTCGTAAAGCACAGGCGGCGCTAAATGTGATCGATGATTGGTGTACCAGTAATGGGCTGTCAGTCAATCCTCTTAAGACCGATGTCGTTCTCTTTACGAGAAGGAGGAAAAATACTGACATGACTCAGCTGGTACTAAAAGGCACTTCCATCCCGATATCCAAGGAGGCTAAGTATCTAGGAGTCATCTTAGATAGTAAGCTTCTCTGGTCAAAACATGTTGAGTCAAAAACCACCAAAGCGCTGTCAGCTTTCTGGCAATGCAAAGGAGCTTTTGGCAAAACATGAGGCTTATCGCCGGCAAAGGTCCTTTGGATCTACACGGCAATGATAAGACCTATAATCTCATATGCATCGGTTGTCTGGTGGAACAGACTAAAACGCAAACACGTCGTAGCCTCTTTCACCAAACTTCAAAGAACGGTTTGTCTCAGCTGCACGGGGGCTTTCCCCAGCACGCCGGGCGCTGCTCTAGATGTTATGATGAACCTTCCACCTCTTGATATATTTATCAGAGGGTGTGCTCTGAAAGCCATGTCTCGTCTGAAGAGAAATGGCTTTTGGTACAACTCGCATAGGAATAACGGTGTGCTTGCGCAAGAATTGTCCTGCGACCCCTGTCTCATGGACATGCCTTCTGACGCACTGACGCCCGTTATCCTATTGCGTCGTAATTTCACAGTCGAGTTTCCATGGCGTCAGGATTGGCTATGGCCGGATACTGAACCTGGAAAGGACAGTCTTCGCATTTTCACGGATGGCTCCAGATCTGGGCGGGGGTCCGGTGCTGGGGTCTTCTTTGAGCGCGAAAACATTCGACTGCACTTTTCCTTAGGAAAATATGCGTCTGTCTTCCAGTCAGAGATATACGCAATCCTAATGGCCATGCACTATGTTGTGAAGCACAGGTGGAAGGGGGAAAGCATATGCGTATGTAGTGACAGCCAAGCTGCACTAAAAGCTGTGTGTAACCCCTTAACTAGCTCCAAATTAGTTCTTGAACTCAAGTCCTTCTTGAACAGAGTCGGCAGACTAAATTCATTAAGGCTTGTATGGGTTCCAGGCCACTCTGGGATCCCAGGAAATGAGACCTCTGACGAACTCGCTAGAATGGGTTCAGAGGAGAGCTTCTCAGGACCTGAACCCGCTCTAGGTCTACCTACATCCACGGTAAATTCCTACATTAACGATTGTGTATTTAACACACACAACCGTAGATGGAGGGATTGTCCGGGTTGCAGGATGACTAAGCGCGTATGCCCTGATGTCTGCAAAAAATCTGCAGCATTCCTCCTGTCTTTAAGGAGAATCGACTGCAGAAGGCTTGTGGGAGTTATCACGGGCCATTACACTTTTGCCAAGCATCTCTACGTGCTCGGCATCAGTGAGACGCCTACCTGTGCTGCATGTGGCGAAGAGGAGGATGATACTGCAGAGCATTTCCTCTGTTATTGTCCCGCCTTTGCTCGCATACGGTGGCGCACCCTTGGAGCCGACGTGGTGTGTGCCGAATCCCTTAGCTCTACATCACTGAAGCTCCTTCAAATTTTTCTCCGGAAAACGGAGAAAATACAGTAATGTAAGGTGTCTGCCTGGAGTACAATGGACCAGTGATTGCGTCTGAGTGCTCCAGCGGATAGCAGAAGCCTTCAACAAACAAAAAAAAAAAAAAAAAAGCCGTGGAGGAAACATAGACAACAACGAAGTTCTTTTAGTTTTCTTACTAAGGCATCCTTTTCGAATTACTTGCGTATGGATGGAGCGACATTTAATTTGTTACTATCCATGGTTCAAAAAGATATAATCAGACAAAATACCGTGAGATACTCTATTTCACCGGCAGAAAAATTGTCAGCAACTCTAAGGTTTCTGGCTACGGGCGAATCGCAAAAGAGCACGGACTTCCAGACTAGATTGTTGCAGTCTTTTTTAAGCGGAGCTATTCCCGAAGTTTGCCGAGCCATATGGAATAATTTGAAGGACAAATATTTAAAAGGAAGTTATTTTACTTAAATATTTGTACATGCATGTTTTTAAAGGAAGTCGTCTGGGCTGAACACATCCTTCATGGACTGCTCTAGAATCTTCGACTGTGCAGACGGAGGACGTATCGTCTCCACACTGATAATTTTGACAATCTGCCGTGGTCGGGAACGTTGGATCGCGATGCTTTCTTGTGATGTAGACGGGGTGTTGCGCTGTTTTTTTCTGGCCAAGTCTTTATCATAGCTCTCGCGTAAGATGTTTTGAATTGCCAAGGATGCTTCCCTTTGAATCTGTCTGTCTTCTAATTTGTCGATCTCAAAGATAACCTGCTTCCCCAACCAAGCAAAGGGAGATTTGTTCTCGAGTTTTTGCGGAGCAGTCCATCCACCTTTTCAATTTTCTGCGAGATCAGTGCTTTGGATGTTGTTCTTCTGGCCTGAAGAAAAAAACAAAAAAATTCAAAACATTTTTTATTTCTAGTTTCCATCGACAAAATCGGCATGGGAGAGAATTGCTGACGAATTTGCAGTACGCTGGCCGTTTCCAAATTGTTTAGGTGCTTTGGATGGAAAACATATTCCCTTTCGAAGCCTTCGAAAAGACGGAGCATTCTACCACAACTATAAAGGCTCTAATAGTATTATTTTGCTTGCCCTAGCGTATGCGAACTGCAAACTAATTTACGTGAACATCGGCTGCAATGGAAGAACAAACGATGCAGGTGTACTGATCCAGAGTGACTTGAGGAAGGTCCTTGACGATGCAGCCAATAAATTCCCAAGCGACAAAGTTGTTGGCAATGAGAGGGTACTTCCTTTTGTCATTGTTGGGGACGATGCTTTTCCTCTACAGAAACACATAGTGAAGCCCTATCCGTTCGGAACAAAGTGCAAAACAAAAAAAAAAATTTAACATTCGTATCTCCAGAGAAAGACATGTTGTTGAGCATACATTTGGCTTGCTTTCAAGCAGATTTAGAATTCTGCAAACAACAATAAATCTACGGGTAGAAAAGGTTGAGCTTGTGGCAGCAGCTTGTTGTGTTTTGCATAACTTCCTATTGCAACATAATTCAAATGAATTCAATTCGGTTTCGAGTCGGACCGAAACTCGAACAAATATTACGGAAGCAGCAGAAAATCCCCGTAAGGGTTCAGCTAAGGGACTTACTTACTTATCAGGCCTGCGATCCATGGAGGATCTGAGCCTGAGCTATAGCTGCCTTCCATCCTTGACGGTCCCGGGCACGTTGCTTCCAGTTGTCAAGACCAAGATGTCTTACATCCGCGATTACTTGGTCTTTATACCAGAGGTTCGGTCTTCCTCTTCTTCTCGAACCAGAAGGCTCGGAGTCGTAGACCCTCTTAGCTGGAGCGTTGATGTCCATGCGGTCGATGTGGCCGAGCCAGCGTAGTCGACGGCTCCTTGCCTTCCGGACTACATCCACATCTTGGTACAGCTCGTAGAGTTCGCGGTTGTGTCTTCTTCTCCATTCACCATCCTCACAGACAGGACCAAATATCCGGGGCAGAATTTTTCTTTCGAAAGAACCCAAAATCAGCTCCGCTATCCTGCTTATCGTCCAGCTTTCGGCTCCGCACAGCAAGACTGGCAGAATGAGCGTTTTGTAAAGCATGACTTTGGTCTTTCGAGTGAGGAGTTTTGACCCCAGTTGTTTGGACAAGCCGAAGTAGCAGCGGTTGCCAAGGGCGATTCTACGCCGGATCTCCACTGTGGTGTCATTTGTGGAATTTGCGTTTGCCCCGAGGTAGACAAACTCCTTAACTACCTCGAAATTGTAGCTGTCAATTGTTATGTTTTGTCCCAGGTGGTGAGCGACGGATTGGTTTTTGCTTGACAGCATGTATTTCGTTTTGTCCTCATTGATCTTAAGGCCAATTCGTTTCGCCTGTTCTTCAATCGCCGTGAATGCTTCCACAATGCCACTGCGAGAACACGCGATGATGTCGATATCATCCGCGTATCCTAGCAGCTGGATGGACTTGTAAAAGATAGTGCCTTCCCTGTTGACGCCTGCCCGTCGCACTATCTGCTCCAGCACCAGGTTGAAGAAGTCACATGACAGCACATCTCCTTGCCGAAATCCGGTGCATGTTTCGAATGGTTCCGAGGTCCTAGAACCGAGTTGCACGGTGCATCGCGTGTTTTTTAGCGTGGCGCGACACAACTGGATCAGTTTTACCGGGATCCCGAATTCGGCCATCGCCCCAAACAGTGCTTCACGATGAATGCTGTCGTATGCGGCTTCGAAATCGATGAAAAGATGGTGTGTATCGATTTGAAACTCGTTGGTCTTTTCCAGGATTTGTCGAAGTGTGAAAATTTGGTCCATAGTTGATTTGCCGGGCCGGAAGCCGCACTGGTAGCTGCCGATTAGTGCGGTACAAAATGGTTTTAGACGTTCACACAATACGCTGGACAGGATCTTGTCCGCTAAGAGAATCCGCTATAATTTTGCTGATTATTTTGCTAACGAAGGACAAGTCGAATGGCAAGATGGACAGCTATAAAAAAGAAACAACATACTCTTTTCCTTGGTGTTTCCGATGTCTCTGCCAGGACATCCACAGGAGGCTTTGGTTTCGTTAACTTCATTTATCTAAAATAAAAGAAAAGAAAAATAAAATTTAAAATATATAACCTTCAAAAAAAAATTGTTTTGCCTCTTCAATACTTGAACATGAAGTTCTTGTAATGTAGCAACTTCTCAAAAACAGCAATTGATTGTAGCACCAGAGTTTCGGCTCACACAGGTCATCTGTGCCACATCCGCTTTTCCTGCTTTTTTGCCCCTCGCGAAACTCCCGGCAAAATTGGTTTCTCAACATGTGAACCTTTTTCTTTATCATCTCAAGGGTCACACGAGGAAAACTTACCTTCATCTGCTCGTAAATATTGTTCAAAGACTCGGAGCGTTTGACCCTATCTACATAGTCGGGATGAGTCGTGATATACAAATTTGGATGCATTTCACAGAAGCATATCAAATCCGACGTAAGATCACGCGTCCAAAAAAGATCCGACATTATTGCGTCCATTCCCCACGAAGTACGAAAAGAAATGAAACAGAAATGAAAAATAACGAACAAAGAGAAAAAGAAACGACAAATGTGGGTCGTGCAGAATTTCGCCCGCTACTCACCGGGAATTCAATTCTCCGTCTCATTCGCACTCATCTCCTTTCTCTTTTACTCTTATGTGGGTTGTGAGTCGTGAGACTGCATGTGATAGCCGACTAATGATTCGTATTCAACGGACAGAAAACACAAAAGAGAATAAACAAGAATTGAATCAAAGAATTGAATCGTATAATATCCGACTATATAAGATTTTTACTCTTCTTTTGTATGTGCGCTCCTACTTCTCGGACTTCCACTGAGAGAGTGACTGCTTTCTAGAAAAAGAACTCTACCAAAGCGTCGGCACAAACGGTTGCGAAACTCACCACCCCGCCAACTAACGGACCATGCAGCCAAGCGCTTTGGAGTAAACAAGCTTGTTTACAAGCCAGATTGTGGCGGACAATGCAGCTAATCGACATGAAGCAAACAAGCTTGTTTCCAAGCCAGAGCACCGTAGATCTTGCCGTTGTGGCGTTGTGGGTTTTTGTTGTTGCAATCGTACGTGCCGACGATTGTGTGTTAACTTATATGAGATGCGTATGTCAAAATTTGGAATTCGAAAAATCGGCCCCATCGCAATAACTTCCCACTGGGAAGTTAATAAAAGTGTAAAAGACGTGCTTTTTTGACTTTTGACTTCCAAACTAATAGAAATTTAATTTTACCAAACTTTTGTAAAATAAAAATAATTACACAACAATCAAAAAGACAACAATAAATCTGCCAGAACCAGGATCTCCTGTGTAATTTCAGTCTTTTTGATGCCTTTTTGATTGGCACCACTACGGTCTGGTCAGCTTTAAGGGTTGTCGCATTCCACTATGAACGGTGGGGCATAATCGGAATGCTTAGAACCAAACGAGTATATGGGCTGAGTTCTGCCTGGTCTATGGTAAGCTATGTTATAAGTACAAGGTCCGGGACTGAAGTCTTTGAAATTGTAGATATTTCTCGCTGTCATCGAATATGTGGGACATTTTTTCAGCTTGACATTGAGATCTGTTCGTCCATATGTTGCGGGGCCAGGTGATTTTACAAGAGGCTTTACATTTAAACTGATGCCCATGCTGTATATCGGTGCCTTCGTCCGGACATTATTTACGCTAACCATATATGTATTTGGAGACGGCGAAAAAACTTTGTACGGGGTAGGGTAAACCCTTGGTCTGAAGGTGTATTTTGGTGCCCAAGTTCCCTTAAAGAACGGACTTGTGTGAACGTTGTGTGCAGCTGGACCCGGACTTTTTGCCTTTTCTATAACATATTCCATTACATTTATATTCTGAAAAAGATATATTCAAAAAGTTAGTACCATTCTCATATATCTGCGGACGCATCGTAAAGCGAGGAGTTCCATCGTTACCATGACGCGTTTCTTTTCCTAACATATATGCACCAGGGCCTGGTCCGATGGCTCGATTTCTTTCATATATCTGCGTTCCGAAGGAGTATTGCGGGCGACGTTGCTTACGTACATCGTGATTGGTGAATCCAATTGTTGGGGGGAGCATGTAAACCCCCGGTCCAGGTCCTTCATATTATAATCAAAATAATAATTACAAAAAAATGCGAAATGGTAAGAAAATGTATGGATTGCCTCTAGACTTAGTGTTCATCTTGTTTTGGTAATTTTAATTGTTTTTATTTTACTTTTTTTTTTTTGATTTACGAAAAATTTTGGAAAATTTTAAATTGTAAGCCGAAACGTGCCGAGTATGAATATAAACAAAAAAAATTATTTCTTTTGTAGACATTGTTTTCATTTCGGATTTCTCTTCTAATTTTGTGATGAATAAAATGAGCTGAGTAGATACTTGTTGCATTTTAGCTTGAAAGGAGGGAGGGGTTGCCCTAGATATCACCAGTTAAAGCAAAATAGGCTGGCCCGGCAGAGGGAAGTCGATGAGAGACGCCCTCCAATTCACTGGCAAACACCAGCTGTTACACCCCAAATGACCTACGCCCAAATGGCGTCAGGTTGGGGAAAGACATCACAGCAACCAAAAACTGCTTCCAAAGCTCCAGTTGTTATCCCTAAAGCACCAGAAGCAGAGGTGGACTTGCGTTCGATATTGTCCTCTATTATGAGGCAAATCGGCCAACTTCAACAGCAGCTACAGGAACAGGCGACCGGGGTAGACCGACTCTACTCGCTTCTGCCGGGCCCAACCCATTTCCAATCGTAATGGGCACGTTAAACGAGAGACCTCTTAAGATCCTGGCAGTGAACGTCAACTCACTAATTAGGATCGAACGAAGAGCCGCGCTCTTCAACTTGATGAAGGACGAAAGCCCTGATGTGCTTCTGGCTAGCGAAACCAAGCTAAGCCAGAGGCTCAAAATTCGACACAAGTCCTACAACATAATAAGAAGAGATCGACCCAACGCCACTCAAGGTGGAGGAGTTGCGATCTTTATTAAAAAAGATATTCATCATAAGGTCATTTATAGCCGTGAAGTGCGGAGGTTTCAGGTGCTAGAGGCTTGTATTGTGTGTATTCCCTTTCGAAATGGAAAGAGGATATACATAGTATCGGCCTATGCACCTGAAACCCCTCAACCTACAATCTTTATCGCAGAGCTCGAATCGCTTTTTCGTTCTCTGCGCTTAAGCTCGGATGAGAACTTTTATCTTTTAACAGGAGATTTAAATGCCAAACACGCCGACTGGGGTAACACATCATCCTTAGCACCAATGACTTAAGAGGCAACCTCTTAAGTCATTGGTGCAACCAACACAGTATTGAGTATAAGCTCAAACTACTGGCAACAGAAAGTCCGTCATTCCCAAGGAGTGGCTCCTATCTGGATCTCATGCTGCTCGACTCACGACTGAGCCTGACAGATACAAACGAACGGTCTACTAACTGTCTACGGACCTTGGCATACGACAGTGACCATTGCGGCTTTGGAGCCGTTATCGAAATACCAGACAAATTCACGGAATTGGGGGAATATGCGAAAATAGCATCTTTACGATTATAGTAGACTGCGTTGGCCACGCATCACCAGATCCCTGACAAGCGCACTCACTTCGAGTGCCTCCCTTCCACCATCCAACAGAAACCTATCAAATCATGAAATTGATGGGTATCTTGACAATATGGACGTGACAATCAAACAAACGATGGACAGAACGATACCACGCCAACGGCATTACGATACCACGGACGTGTACCGAAACGCGACCATAGACGCACATCACAGACAGAAAAGTAGACTCCTGTCAAGACTCAAACTCTTGTACAGACGGTTTACTGATAGACATGATCCAGAGATCAGGACACTGAAATCTTTGATTAAAAACCTCCAGCAATTGATTACAGAGAATTACAGAATTTCTGTAAGTTCGTACTGGAACAACAAAATTCGGGATGTGAAGTCCAACAACCCGAATATGTTCCCGCAAATAAATCAAATTTTTCGGAGAAATAATCAAAACGACATACAAAATTTGAAGCTTCTGAGGACGCTAGACAATGAACGAATTTTACGAACCGTGAGCATAGATCCAGAAGATGCTGTTCTGGATGACGACTTCTTTGTGATCGAAGATCCACAGGAGAAAGTGGCAACAGTGGGGGCTGTCTTTCAGGAAGTGTATAAGGTGAATGAGAACATTCGCCCGAACCACGACCTGGAGAACAGGGCTCTGCTCCACCACTTCGATCTCCGAAATGACATCGAACATTGGCGAGCCGAGAACAATGGTTTCACCAGGTTCAGGGACGATTTCACGGCAAACAATGTCGTCGCCAACGATGGGCTTAACCCCCCTTTTGTATCGACGGTAGAGCTTCAAACGATGTTCGAACCTCTGAGAAAGAAGAAATCCGCAGGCATCGACGGAATCTCTAATACTGTACTTAGACACCTTCCACCGATGGCTATAGAGGCATACACTATCCTGTTTAATAACGCGCTGAATAATGCATATTATCCGGTGCGTTGGAAAACAGCGGTGGTGCAGCCCATCCCCAAGAAAGGAAAAGATTCGTCCAACCCGGCAAATCTCCAGTCGATAAGTCTCCTTCCGAGCATCAGCAAGGTATTCGAGAAGATGATTCACAGAGCCCTTTCAAAATGGGTTGAGGACAAAGACATCATTCCGGATAACCAATTCGGTTTCAGGGCGGGGCATGGTACTATTCATGCAGTGTCAGATATCCAATGGAACAGATGCAAGAACCAATGCACAGGTGCCTGCCTGGTTGACTTGGAAAAAGCCTTCGACACCGTATGGTTAGAGGGACTTTACTACAGGCTTAACCAGCTAGGCATAAGTAAACCACTGCTGTATATGATCTTTGATATGTTAATGGGAAGAAAGTTCGTTGTAAAAATTGCCAACGTGACTTCTTCTCAAACATTTGATATCAAAAATGGTCTACAACAAGGCACGGTGAACTCGCCGATCCTTTTCAACATTTACGTCAGTGGTCTGATAGCTTCGCTTCGTCACTCGATAGCATATGCAGACGACCTAGTCGCGTATAGAACAGGTCCAACGATTGACGTCATAGTTACTCTCTTGCAACGTGACTTCGAAAAAAAATCAAACGTTTTGTAATGACTGGAAACTGAAAATCAACTTCCCAAAATCGGGAACTATTTTGTTTAGAACGCCATTGTCTGGGGCCTCTAGGGATACCAGGAAAAACTGGCGAAAATTCTCCATCACTGGTCCGGATGGGCGTCCACTGGCGAACCAAAATGTAGTCAAATACCTCGGTATCTGGTTGGATCAATATCTGTATTTTAATAAACATCTAGATGTTGCTTTGGCCAGGGCTCGGGGAGCTTTCACTCTGTTAAGATGGCTGTTTCATAGCAGCCAACTTGATAAGAAAGTCAAAATAATCTGTTACATGGCTTTAATCAGGCCCATGATCGCCTATGGATGTACCGTTTGGTTCAATGTGAGTGCAAGCCTGATGGAAAGGATTCGTGTGTTTGAGAGACAATGTCTAAGGACCTGTCTCTCATTGCACAGAACACCAGAATCCGAGTACATAAAATACTATCCCAACGAGGTCCTATACAATAGAGCCAAAATTATTAGGATTGACAACTTTTTGATCAAATCGATTCGAAGTCACGTTGCAAGGGCGATGACTTCGACCAATAACTTGATATCTGGGGCTTATTACCCAAATGAGTTATATCACGAGAGAGCTCGTCTTAGCGGCTTTGTTCCCCCAGAAGCGTTCTTACATTACGACAACCGCGAACTGATACAGGACAAATCGGCAATTCCGTTAATCTTCCACGTGGCCCGTAGGTCTGTGGAAAAGAGCTTATCTTACGAACGGGATGTAGCACTCCGTGAGCCGGGGCGACTCCGTTTCAGTATGGCAATGTCAGATCGGGATCGAGCAGACGTTTCTCGACGAACGCAACGTTTCTGGTGGCTTGTACAGTCTCCGTCGCTGAATCCTTTGGGCCTAGCGTCATAAAAAAACATTATATAAAAGGCCAATTGCTGAATATAGATTAGGTAGTAGTGTAATATGTGGCACGTTGACGTGACACTGTCGTGGACACCGCACGTGGGGTGCCAATTGTAAAATGAGATCTTCTCAGAGAAGTGAGTTTCCCAGCCCTAACCCCAAAAACATCCAGCGAACACAAGTTCACGTACGCCGCTTTGCCGAACTCTCCGCCGCGTTACGTGCTGTCCGAGGACCGCAGCAAACGCTGAACAGGCAGCTAGGCAAATGTATAAAGAGAAAAAGTAAAAAGAGAAAAATAAAAAAAACGTGGTTGCCTTGTTTACTCTTTATTTTGATAAAGGTAAAAGGAAAATTAACAAGAAAAGAAAAAAAAAAATTATTAAATAAAGAAAAACAAAATGAAGGAGAATTCAAAAATATAAGAAAATAAAATGAAAAAAAAAAAATAAAATCGAAAAAAATAGAAAATTCAAAAGGAAAAAAAAAGGTGATGGCAACCCCAGAAAATATGCGCGGATTTGTAAAAGAGAATGGTAATTTTTCATGAGTGTGGATGGACGAAAGGCAGTGGACCCGACCGCCGAATAGTCTAACCAAACTCAGCTTGGTTAACACGCAAGTGTGGCACTTTTCTCACGGTGGAAATAACCCGACCGGTTTGAGTGAAGTACCAAACCTGTGTGTCTCTGCACCGATTTCGGCTCGGCTTTTATACCATTTTGTGCCATGGGTGCGGACCGTTACCCTGTAATTCGTAGGTTTAGGGTTGCCATGTAGCTTTTTACATAAATAAAGTTAAACATTTTTCGTTATAATATAAATAATAAAATATAATTTTGACATAGGATGAGACATTAATTGTTGTCGTGTTACAGTAGTTAGATACATGTTAGATACATGTCTATGCATGTACATATATACATGTGTACATATATACATACAGATAAAATAGGATAGGCTAGATTAGGATTACTATGTAGTGTAGTATTAGTTAGTTTTAATGTTATACTCACTAATAGTATGCTAAGTTTTTTTAACTAATTTTTCTTAGCCTTAATACTTATAAACTAATAAACGAATTCCACAACAAATAGAATAGACGTCGAAAGACAAAATTAAAAATACATGTACTGTATAGCTTAGAGTGCCCGTGTAGGTCCAGTATGCTACGTTAGATAGATAAGATATTTAAGATAGGTTTAAGCGTTTTACCTAGAATGAGTTGTTTGGAAAAATATTAATAAAATGCTTTTAAAATGTAAATGTAAAATGGAGGGAGGGGTCCGTAGCTTCGGGTTCCTCTAGAGATGGTTTCTCGAGAGTCATTACCTGTACTGAGCCTCCGTACCGAGCACAATGGACTCGGGCTACTTCGTAAATCAGACGGTACCTTCACTGTCAATCGCAGGAAAACCCTAGAGACCTTGCATTTCCCTGGTTCTACTCCTCAGCTTATGCCTTTTGGCGGTCAGACGAGCGTCATAAATAGCCCTATTCCTATAAGAAACAATGGAAAAACTAATAGAGCTCCGAGGTCATCGGTTGTTGTTATAAGCAGGTGTGCGAAATTGCTGCCTGTGAGCGCATGCAGCTTGCGCTTCAGCTTATTCCTGACTGGTGTGGCGGAGAGGGTTTATCGAATAACCCAAATAAGGCAATTTGAGTCCCGTTTACAGAGAGTAGAAGGTTTCAGCCCTGCTCTCTCTTTCTAAATGGTACAAACGCAGCATTTTCAGAAGAAGTTAAGTATTTAGGTATTGACCTTGATCGCATACTCAACTGGAACTCCAAAATTAAAAACAAACTTGCAAATGCGTATAAGGCATTAAGGGCCTGTGGTTAAACCT
Organism: Eumerus sabulonum; assembly: GCA_951905685.1. Taxonomy (NCBI): domain Eukaryota; kingdom Metazoa; phylum Arthropoda; class Insecta; order Diptera; family Syrphidae; genus Eumerus; species Eumerus sabulonum. Next base: position 182,150,787 of record OX645060.1, read on the forward strand.
GGGGATTGAAACCTATAATTATCGACTGGCTATATACCACGATAGTAAGTCCTATCGTCAACTATGCGTCCACGGTATGGTGGACAAAAGTTGAGCAAAAAAACGATAATCGTTAAGCTTCAACGCCTCCAGAGACTGACGCTCAAGAAGCACTGAACGGGCTTACTCCATTGCATCTTGTCATTAAACAGGTTGCATCACGTAGTGCCATCAGAATAATTCGCTTCGGAACAGACCTGCTATGTAGACCAATGGGTCATTTGTCCATCCTGCAACATCTTCCTGAGCTAGATGTGATTACCGTGGTCTCGGACGCATTACCACACACCTTCACTTTTGACAACAGATTTGAGACATTGATCCCAAACCGCACAGCTTGGCACTCCAATGATCCGTTGCTCAACGTCAAAGGCCTTAGGTGGCGCACTGAGGCTGCAAGATGGTTTCTCCGTTGGTGCCGGCTTATTTGGACCAAATCGGAATATTTTGAAGGCCCGAGGAATGGGTCCTGCTATCCTCCAAGCGGAATTATATGCCATCCTAACATGCGTCAACTTAAACTTATAGACTGGGATAAGAGGAGTAACCATCAATTTACTCTCTGATAACCAAGCATCGCTTAAAGCGCTGGTAAAGCACGAACTCAAAATCCGCTAAGGAATGTAAAATTCTGGTGGTTGCCAGGGCACAAGGGTAATATATCCAAGAAGACTAGTCAGCTTCCATACGACACACTGTGGTCTGATATATAATCTCAATAAAATTAAGCTCTCGTCTGAAAATGAGTATCGACTCGGTCTTGAGACTGTAGGTCACAAGTGTGCAGCTCCTTGCCATCTCAGGAAGCGTTTCCGGTTAGCCCAGAAGATCTTTTTTGCGGTGATAAGTCCTTCTTCTTTTGTCGCGTTACAGCTCATGAGGGGCCAGAGCCAAGCTTCTGTCAATCACCTATGTTGTGTGTGAGTTATTTTTTACACAGGTGAAAGGGACCTTCATTTTAATGCGGATTTCGAACGGCGTGATTCGAGACTCTTTTCAGGGCAAGTATACTACGGGGATGTTTGCCATTACCCCGCCGAGGAGGGACATCGCGAAATAAACATGCGGTGATGATTCCATTAATTTATTTCCGAGATTCTTCATTTATGACCCGTGTCCGGAGCGTGAAGCCACCAGGATAAGAGCAGGGTGTTTTTTAGTGTATTCAAGGTGTTAATCCTGCATATATTAGCAAGGGCACAAATACGGGCCGGAAAATAAACACACGAAGTGACGAAGTCCTCGACAGGAAGGTAAACCGTTTCGCTTTTAGACTTGTCTTAAATATTTGTAATATGACCATAACAAAAGCCCTCAGAATATTTTCCTTGACTCTTTCCTCAGCGATTCTTCAATTTCTTTGGAGTGGATGTATCACTTTGTCACAGTGCTTCTTCCTTCCATCCGGGACTCGGTCCATTATATTGCAAAGATTGCCATCAGAACTTGAAAGCAAATTGTACGGTTGGCAAGAGCAATTCTAGAATACTTTGTCTGCTGGAAGGGTCTGTGTTAGTACAGATCCACCTGTTTGAAGGTGTACTCTGGCACATGTTGTCAGAGGACCTAGATGGGGAAGGAAACACTTGTTTAAGAGATAAATCTACTCCGAATTATTTTTAAAAAAATGGGAAAATAATTAAAATATTCAATTTGCTTTCAGTCTGTTTTGGACTTTTTGGCCGACAACATCAAAATTCAAAATTGTTTCATCAAAATTTCTTTTTGGAATTTCTGTTTTCAAAATTTCTTTTAATTCGGCAAATAAAAATTGTAAATAAAACCAAGAACAATGAGTAAAAAACCATTGGGTAAGGTGAATACCTTCATTCAAATGAATTTCGACTCAAAGTTTACTTTATAGGACCCGGACCCGGAGCGTATGGCTTGCCGACAGGTGTCGGTTTCAACGGACATGATATCCGAAAGAACCGCCGACCCCAATATTCGTTCGGTATTCAAACGACCCCCATTGATAAGAGAATAGGACCTGGTCCAGGAGCATATCAAATCGAAGGTGCGACACGATATGGCACCAGCAAAGCTTATCAATATACAATGGGAGCGCGAAACGAAATAAGAGGTAAGCCATAATCAGATACATAATAAAACGAACCACATTCACTGTTGGATCTGGTGTATTTAGAAAAGAGCCGGGGTCCTGGTCCCGGTGCACATGAAGTCCACACAAAACCTTTCTTCAAAGGCACTACCGCTCCGGCATACTCGATGGGCAGTAAGAACAATTATGCATTCAAGAAAATAGGCCCTGGCCCAAATGCTTATATGTTTGGTGTGCAAGCGATTAAGCCTGGTATACCAGCCTATAGCATGTAAGTTTGAGCGTTGTTAATTTGTCAATATGTGTAAGAGACATTGCTATATTCCAGGGGAATGGTAACTGGGTTGAAACCAAAGCCCAAGTCACCTGGTCCAGCAACATACGGACGAACAAACTTGGATGTGAAACTGAAAAAGATGCCAGCTTACTCCATGACAGCCAGAAATCTCTATAACTTCAAATCATGCACACCCGGATCGAACGTTTATAATTTAACACAATACCAGCCGGGTAGAAAAGGAGCTGCATATTCATTTGGCATAAGGCACGGCGAATATGCTCCGCCGATGATTGTGGAATGCGACAACTGAAAGAATACATACTCCTCTGACCTCTTGGTAACCAACTTGTTTTATTTCTTTCTTCGACGTTCCTGTGGACAAATTGAAGTTATCTTAAGTCATAACTAACGATTTATTTTCGGTTTCTGCGGAAGCAGACGTTAAGTAGAACAATACCAAGTTGCTATGTAGGCGTTTAACCGCGCGAAGCTTGTGCTGCCTGTGTGCTAAGAGGTTGTGTCCTTCCATATAATGTAGTGGCCTTTAGGACGTTTACCTTACACAGCCATCTGAGCCTGCGGCCTTGTTATTATTCAGCTTCTGAATAGCTGTGCCGACTTCTTCGATGCTGGGTGGGAGGACTACTTCAGCGGTTGGAGTTGGGATTTCCTCGGTCCCTACCACTCTCTCTTGGTCATGCTCGTTAAGCAGCTGCTGGAAATGCTGCTTAAATACATCCACTATTCCCTGCGGGTCGGTGACAAGATTACCCTCGTAGTTTCGAACAGCCTGAGTGCCCTTTTTGAAGCCTCCTGCAAGGCCGTTGGCCTTCTTGTAAAAGGCTCATGTCTTATGCTTATCTCCAGACTCTTCGATTCTCTGAGCTGGGAGGCTGTGAAGATTCTTTTCTTTTGTCGCAGTAGTTTTTTCTCATCTCTTCTTCTGGCTCGGTACTCTTCTTGCGCGGCCCTGGTTTTCCTCTGCAGCGCCTTTTGGTACGCCTCGTCGGTTGGTGCCTTTTTCTGCTCACACTCGCCATCATACCACGGGTTTCTTGTCGGGGGTGGTAGGTACCCTAAGGTGGTTCCGGCTACTTCCTGAATGGCTGAGCGGCAATGCAGCCACATATTATTGGCATTTATACCTTTTTGCAGCGTAACAGGACATATGCCGTCGGTGCCTGGCGGTTGAAAGCCGTCAAAGGATGCCCCGGAAAATTCAATGCCTTCAGTCCTTACCATGCGCGACGCAATATACTAACTACGCCAAATTGTTTTCATCGTTTCAGTTGCAGTTTCCCTTGAAGGAGCTTGCAACGAGCCGAAGGCGATCTGATTTCCCGGGCATACCTGACATGCCTCAGTTTTTTTTTTGTAGAAAGACGGGGATTATGCTGTCAGGACGCGCTCGGCCACTTATGAGGGGAGAAACTACTTATAGCCCAGGAGACTTTATTTTTGCGCGAGATTCTTCATTTATGACCCGTGTCGGGAGCAAAGAGCCACTGGGGTAAGAGCACTGTGTGGTTTAGTGCATTCCCATTCAGGGTATAAATCGTGCATACTGATAGCCTAGTATATTAGTAAGGGCACAAATACGGGCCGGAAAGTAAACACACGAAGCGACGAAGTCTTCGACAAGAAGGCAAACCGTTTCGCTTTTAGACTGGCCTTAGATATTTGTAATATAACCACAACAAAAACCCTCAGAATATTTTTCTTGACTCTTTCCTCAGCGATTCTTCAATTTCTTTGAAGTGGATGTATCACTTTGTTCCTTCTCCTCCATCTGGGACTCGTTCTTATATCTTGCAGAGATGCAGAGATTGCCATCAGAACTTGAAAACAGATTGTACGGTTGGAAAAGCAACGCTAGAGTACCTTATTCTGCTATAAGTGTCTGTGTTAGTACAGGTCACAGATTTTTATTATTTGTTATTATTTGTTATTTATTAAACAGATGATATCCTGTATTTAATTACAACGAATGAAATAGTGTCGAATGCCAATTTACATAGAATGGAACAAATATTAAGAATTCAATAGGGGGGTGACATAATATAGGCGCTCACTTGAATATATTGCACTACTCTTAGAAATAATAGGCACGGAATAAATAATATTAATTGTAAGCAGTGACTGCCTCTTGAGCCTTATAACAAATAGTAATTAGAAGAAATCCAGTTCAAAAGAAGCGAATGGCGAGCCCCCTGCGCCAAAAAAAAAAAAAAAACAGGATTAGTTGGTTGAGCTACGGCCTAGTAAGCCGTAACCGTAAAAAAACACAAAAACCGAAACAACCACAAGCCTCGGATATAAGGGACCGGATTTATGTTGGTGACCCTTGCAAAAAACGAAAAAAGAACAATGATCTTCGGCTTTGTACGTGGAATGTTAGGTCCCTAAACAGGCCACGTGCAGCCGAACAACTTGCGGACGCCCTAGACCGCTATAAAGCGGACATCACCGCCATCCAGGAAATGCGATGGAATGGACCGGGTATAAAGCGGATGTAAAAGTGCGATATTTACTACGGCGACTGCTATAGGGAGAGAGGGCAACGATTGTTTGGATGCGGATTTGTTGTTCGAGGTGGACTAAGGCAAAAAGTCCAAACTTTCGGCATGTGAGCGAACGCCTCATAACAATCCGTATCAAGGCTACATTTTTTAACATCAGCCTGATCTGCGTCCACGCCCCCACGGAAGACAAGGATGACTCAGCCAAAGATGAGTTCTACGATCTCCTAGACAGAACGTATGCCCAATGTCCCAGCTATGACATCAAAATTGTACTAGGAGACTTCAATGCTAAGCTGGGTAAGTAAAGCATATTTGAACGAGTCATCGGCAAACACGACACCACCTCCGATAACGCACACAGGCTGATTGATGTTGCTACGGGGCGAAATCTCCTTCTAGCCAGTACACGCTTCCCGCACCTCGATATACACAAAGGCACCTGGCGGTCTATTGATTAATCGACTACCAACCAGATTGATCACATCGCGATCGACGTCAGACACTCCTCCACTATTCTTGATGTTCGAACTTTCCGAGGGGCTAACATCGACTCGGACCACTATCTTGTTGTAGCCAAGATGCGCTTACGGATATCACGAACGCAACGGAGTAGAGTAAGAATACAAAGTTATGACGTCGGAAAGCTACTATCGCCAGAAACCGCTCGTGCTTTTACCGATCGCGTCTCCCTTAAGCCCTCCAATACACCTCAATCCTCCACGCTATCAATGGAACAGCAGTGGAGCCTTTGCAAACAAGCCCTGAAAAGCTCTGCATCCGAAGTTTTGGGTTTCAAGGCTCCACCACGAAGAAACACCTGGTTCGATGACGAGTGCAGGAGGATTCATACAGCGAAGCAGGATGCATACAAGGCCTCGCTGCATAAAAGAACTAGAGCAGCTCGTGAGCTCTACGAGTTAAAAAGAACGGAGGAGCATAAGTTTCTTAGAAGAAAGAAGAAAGAGCACGAGAAGCGCGCGATTGAGGATTTGGAGTGGTGTTACTGCAGGCGTTACGTTCGAAAGTTTTACCAACAGATAAAGCGAACATGCGAACATGCCAAGCCAGAACGGAAGCCTGCAGGGATGAGAACGGGCACCTAGTAGTAGAACCGCAGTCGATGCTGAGAATATGGAAAAACCACTTCTGCAGACTGTATAACGGCGATGTTAGTCAATATATCGCTGTCAGGCAGAATGATCCATTTCTAATCGATGGAGACCGCAGAGAATTCTGTCCCCCTGACCTCGACGAAGTTAAAATTGCCATATCGAAGCTCAAGTCGAATAAAGCTGCCGGCGCAGACGGACTGTCTACTGAGCTCTTCAAGGCAGCTGGGGATGAACTGGTTGGGAGCATGCACCAGCTCATCTGTAAGATATGGTTAGAGGAAAGCATGCCCGAGGAATGGAGTCTCAGCATCGTATGCCCGATCCACAAGAAACGAGATCCCTCTGATTGCGCCAAACTATAGAGGAATAAGTCTCCTTAACATCGCCTACAAAATCTTCTCTGCCGTTTTGTGTGAACGCCTGAAGCCTTTTGTAAATAAGCTGATAGGTCCTTATCAGTGCGGATTCAGGCCAGGGAAGTCCACCATCGACCAAATCTTCACACTACGGCAGATACTGGAGAAAACCAATGAATTTCAAGTCGACACTCACCACCTATTTGTCGACTTCAAAGCCGCATACGACAGCGTAATTAGAGACGAGCTATACAACGCTATGTCTACCTTTGACATACCTGCTAAACTCGTCAGACTATGCAGGATGACTTTGGAGAATGCTCGCTGCACCATCCGAATCGGTGAACACCTTACCGATAGTTTTGATGTCAAAAAAGGATTTAGGCAGGGCGATGCGCTGTCGTGTGATTTCTTCAACATCATATTGGAAATGATTGTGCAAAAATCACTGGCCAATAGAAGAATTGGTCGGTTCGAGAGAAAGATTTTGCGCGTGATTTTTGGGCCTATAAACGCAGACGGGGGATAGAGGAGAAGATTCAACCAAGAACTTTACGGGCTGTATAGCGACATAAGCCTAGTCAGGCGTCTACGGATTCAACGCCTAAGATGGCTGGGCCATGTTGAGCGAATGGACACCACAGCTCCAGCCCGGAGAGTCTTTGAATCCAACCCCGAGGGACGAAGAAGCAGAGGACGGCCGCCCTTAAGATGGCGCACACAGGTGGAAGGGGACCTCAGCCAACTGGGTGTGCGGCAATGGAAAAGGCTAGCGAAAGATCGTGCTAGATGGAGGGGCATGTTGGTTGAGGCCCAGGTTCACCCCGAACTGTAGCGCCCTCTAAGAAGAAGAAGATGTGATTTGAAAAAGTCATTCTATTGTCGATAGTAAGCCCTAAATATATAAATTCGTCAACATTTTCAATTAAAAACAGTTATCGCTGCAGCTAATAACAGAACAGAAAGGGGGATCAGACTGAATAGGTGTACAATTACAACAAGACAGAACCAATATCTGGCATTCCGGTGCATGATAATAAACATTCGCATTGAAATTAGATGCGGATAAGCTAAAGTACATTATTTTAGTTTTTTTACCTATTACCAGGTTGTGTTCAGCGAACCAGTTTCTCAGTAAATTAAGGTCCCAATTTATGTCAGAGATCAGGTCTAATGGACTATTACAACCATAAGAAAAACCTACGTCGTCAGCAAAAGCAATTGGTTTACCTTTAAAGTCAAGTTGGAATAGGGAGTTAATATAGACTAAGAACATGATTGGTCCCAATACGGAACCCTGTGGTACACCTAGATTGTAAAACATGACTTGACTCCTAGTCTCGTCTAATTTCACTCTTTGTGAACAATTTTTAAGATAAGACTTAAACCACTCAAGCATAAAGCCACGAAAGCCTGCTTTATCTATTTTCCTTATTAAAATATCATGACTAACCGTGTCAAAAGCCTTGGTTATATCGATAAATAGCCCTGCAGTATGCTTTTTTTGATCAAGGTCTGACATTACTTGGGAGCAAAATTGTAAAAGTGCATCTTCAGTTGATTTTCCCTTTTGAAATCCGAATTGAATTGGAGAGAAGAATTTTGTCGAATTGAGAAAATGTACTATTCTATTTTTTATTAGTTTTTCAAACAGCTTACTAAGGACAGGAAGAAGTGAAATTGGCCTGTAGTTGGAGATTTCTGTAGCAGTACCTTTTTTGAGCAGCGGTATAACGTCTGCACATTTGAGACGCCTTCAAATATGCAGTTATTGAAAATAAATGCCAAAACATCTGACACAAAATATGCAATTTTCCTTAGTGTGGAACTGGTAATGCCATCCACCCCACACGAGTTAGAATTTTTTAGGGTGCCAATTGTAGTGTTCGCACGTAAAATGAAAGACGACCTTTCTTGAAGAGTTCAGTTTACTGACTTAAAAATTACTTAAACCTATGTAGTACATCTCAGATTATACACATGTGATAGAGAGGGACCGATAGACACTCCACACCTCCCCCATAAGTTATTAATGTTAGATACACGAATTCATTTTAATTTTTTTTTATAAGATAGTTAATTGTTGAGTGATAATAAGATAATGATTAGATTATTTCAAATTCATAAATATTTTAATGCTTCTGTAATAGTTATTATTTCGATGGATAAGTCAACCGATCGGGTTGTCTTCATACTCTTCCTGCTCTCGTCGTATAGTGACCTGTAGATGTAGTAGATTGACATGTTTTCGGAACTGGTGATCCAATTTGACCATGCGCGTTCGTCCCTCCCTTCGAAGATTTTGAACTTGACGCTTGTAGCTTTCCTTCAAATACTTCTTCCGGCGCATATGGTACATACTTTCTATGAGCGTTATTAAGATGGAACACATTTCTTCGGTAGATACCAGTGTTGGTCTTAACATAAAAGGAACGGGGGGTATGGATATCTCTAATCCATACAACGTCACCGATTTCAAAGTTTCTTCCGTCACTTACGCCATGGCGTCGATTGTAGTTGTTTGCTTGTAGTAGCCTTCGTCGTTCTTCAGCCCTTGTGATTTTGTCCATGTCGACGGGTTTAAGCTCAAACTGGTCACTTGTCATTGGTATAACTGATCGAATATTTCGACCCATTAAGAGTTCTGCTGGACTGTAACCGTTATTAAGTGGTGTGGCTCGATACTCCAGTAGAGCCCACTCCGGATCGTCTTTATTTTTCTTCAAAAGCGTTTTTACAATTTTGACAGTCGACTCGATGAAGCCATTGCTCTGAGGAAAACGAGGACTAGATGTTATGTGCTAGAATCCCCAGGAGTGTGCAAATTGGCGGAACTCTGATGCTTGAAAACTGGCGAACTGGGGTCCATTATCAGTTCTAACTACTTCCGGTATGCCAAATCTGGCAAAAACTGATTTTAAGTGTTTGATGACGCATCGTGCTGTCTGGGATTCCAATTGAACTATCTCCGGGAATCTGGAAAAGTAATCGCTTATTACCAGAAACGTCTTACCATGACATACGCAGAGGTCCATTGCTATTGTGTGCCAAGGGCGCTCTGGCATTGGAGAACTAATGAGCGTCTCGTGTCTTGGAACCAGGAATTGTATACAGGAAGTACACCGCCGTATAAATTCTTCCATCTGCTTCGAGGATCCGGACCACCAGACAGACTGGCGCATCCTGCTTTTGCACTTAACCATACCCAAGTGTCCAGTATGCATCGTTGCTAACATCTCTTGCCGCATAGTCGTTGGGATAACAAAGTCGATTCCCGTGCATCAACAGTTGACCATTAATCGACAGATATTGGCGATCGCTGTAGTATGACCTTGCTTCCGACGAGATTTTTGAGCGATGTGGCCATCCGTTTTGACAAAGCTCCATGACTTCTCTGATGATGGGATCATCCAGCTGGGCTTTCCGGATAGAATTCAGTTTGTCGGTCGATGCTGGTAGCTCCTCGACGATGCTGTTGATGAATGTTTCAATTTCGTCGTCATCGTCGTGGCCTGTTCCTTGAATAGGGTGGCGTGATAGTGTATCCGCTGCTACCAGATCTTTTCCAGGTGTATAGATTATGTTATAGGTGAGACCCATCATTTTCATACGAAACCTCTGGATCCTTGGGGTCAAGTCGTCGAGATTTTTCGTCGTAAAAATGGGAATCAACGGCTTGTGATCCGTTTCGATCGTGAAGTGGATGCCAATGATGTAGTCCCGGAATTTCTCGCAAGCCCATTTGATGCCTAAAGCTTCCTTTTCTATTTGTGCATACTTCTTCTCACTGTCAGACATGGTTCGAGAAGCGTATGCTACGGGCTTCCGGATGCCATCCACATCTGTTTGAAGGAGCACCGCCCCTAGTCCGAATGATGATGCGTCAGACGACACAAGAGTTTTGTGTGTCGGATCGTATGCCTTTAACACGGGGGCCGATGTTAACGCTCGCTTCAGTTTTGTGAAAGCCTCCTCTTGCATTGGTGTCCATAAAAAATCTGTTTGGGATTTCAAAAGCTCATTTAATGGATAGCTTACTGAAGAGAGGTATGGAACGAACTTACCCAGGTAATTGAATAATCCCAAGAACTGACGTAGTTCCCTTACATTTTGCGGATGGGTAAATTGATCAATCGCCTGGATTTTTGATGGACAAGGGTGTATGCCTTCTTCGTCGATTTTGTGTCCCAGAAAGGTAATCGATTTGACACCTATCTGACACTTAGATTTATTTAAAGTGACTCCGTTCTGTTCTAGCTTCTTAAGTACAGCACGCAAATTTCGGTCATGCTCCTGGATGTCCTTTCCTTTCACTAAGATGTCATCCATTTGGCAGATGACTCCGTTAAGCCCTTCGAGAATCAGCTGCATTCGTTTTTGGAACAGCTCTGGGGCAGTACAAATACCAAATGGCAGCCTTTGGAAGCAGAACCTGCCAAACGGCGTAAGAAAAGTTGCAAGAGGCTGCGATTCTGGCGACAGCTTTATCTGCCAAAATCCATACTTCGCGTCTAACTTGGTGTAGTATTTAGCTCCTTCCAATTGCGCTAGTGAATGACCAGCGACTGGCATCGGATGTATTCCCCGTTGAATTGCCAAGTTGAGTTTCGCGAGGTCAACACAAGGACGAATGTCACCATCGGGTTTGGTTACGATTACCATTGGAGCGCACCATTCTGTCGGCTCATCTACACGTCTAATCACCCCGAGCTGAAGCATTTCGTCCAGTTTTGCCTTGAGCTTTGCCTTTAATAGAATCGGGACGCGTCGTGCTGTAGCGATTGCATACGGTTTCGCGTTTGGTTGTAATTTAATTTCGTGTTCATCTTTCAGACAACCGAGTTTATTGAACAATTTCGGATATTCCATCTCTATATTTACCGATGATTTTTGATCTGTTTGGGCAACCGAATTATCAAAAGCGTTAATTCGTTGTATAATTTTCAAATTTTGGCAAGATTTTAAACTTAAAAGCGGTGATTTTTAATTGTTCACAATGAAAACTTCGGATTTACAGAAATTGTTTCCGTACTTTAACACACAATTCATTGTCCCCGTAACATCAATATGTTCGCCAGAAGGACCACACAGTTTTTTATTCGACTTATTAATTTTCGCTCGAGGGAAATTTATCTTCAACTCATTGAGTGGTAAAACGTCTACCGGAGCTCCCGTATCCAGCATAAATTTAATTTTCTTTTCATTGACTATCACTTCAGCCGTCCACCGTTCAACGTTAGAGTTATCATTTTTTACCGTACCGATGAAGAGAGGTTCGTCTTCTTCTTCTACATGAAATATTTTGTTGTTGGTCATTTTAGACTTCTTTCGGCATACCTTGCTAAAGTGGTTCCACTTTTTGCACAAACGGCATTGTTTGCCTCTTGCGGGACATTTATGTTTGTCGTGCTGCTCTAGCGCACCGCACCATGGACAATGACATTCTTTTGTCTTTGCAGCTTCTCGAGTGTTTCGGCTAAAGTTGTGTGAAGGTGATGACGTCTTCGGTTTGTAAGAGCGCACACTATTAATAGTGCTTGCACTTGCACTGGTTGTTGTTGTTGCCAGGTCTACCTGTTGTCGTCTCACGGCCTCGTGTTGCCTCACCGTTTGTATAGCCTTTTCTAACGTTAGATCGGCTTCTAACTGCAGCCTTTCCGACAATCGCCTGTCTCACACACCTACAACCAACCGATCCCGTATCATTTCGTCGCGCAAAGTTGCATATTTACAATTCTCTGAAAGCAAATATAATGACGTTATGAAATCCTCAATGCTTTCTCCATCTAATTGGCATCGAGAATTGAACTTTGCCCGCTCGTATGTCACATTATGTTTCAAAACGAAAAAATTCTCAAATTTAGTTATCACAACAGAAAATTTCTTTTGATCGAGAGGATTAAGATTAAAAGAAAGAAATATATCATCTGCTTGGTCACCCATGAGGTACACTAAAGTGTTCACCTGCTCCTCTTCATTTCTTTTATCTAGCCCGGAAGCTATTCTAAAGCGATCAAGTCGACGTTTCCATCGCGGCCAATCCGTTGGAATAAACGAAAAGTGCTCCGGTGCTTGAACCGTAAAATTGTTGCCCGATGAACCCGACGCAGGCTGTATTGGCTGAGCTTCATTTACCATTTTATTTTAATATTAAGCGAACGATCGATTCTTTTTTTTCTCAATTTTCCGCCACCGCTGCCACCATGTAGTGTTCGCACACAAGATAAAAGACGACCTTTCTTGAAGAGTTCAGTTTACTGACTAAAAAATTACTTAAACCTATGTAGTACATCTCTGATTATACACATGTATAATCAGACTATTACTTTGACGCTGATCAACAGAAATGGACTCAGACCTATATCGATCACACGTGGATAGAAACGGTGATGGAAATACGTTTTTCGCTACATTGGTGAAGTAGTAATTAAATTCATTAGCACGACAAGTTTATCGAACACTTCACACTGGTTTGTATGGATAACAGCTGGTTTTTTGGTTAAGGATGATTTACCGAGAATGTTGTTTACAATACGCCATTCATTCTTTAAATTTCCTTTAGATGTAGTAAACCGAGAACGGTAAAAGGCATCGCGGCATTTGGGATAACTTTTTATATCTTCTCTGAAGATTGCAATCATTTGGATACCGTTTAGATGTGACTCTTAACTTGTTCTTCGCTTTTAATTTGTATAATAACTGATTAGAAATCCACGGTTTTAGTCTTTTGACAACTTTTTTGGGGGACAAAGACGAAGAACAATTTAAAAGAAGATTTTTTTAGGGACTTAATGAAGATTGAGCAGGCAGTAGACGCATCTGTACATGTGTATACGTCATCCCAAAATTCATACAGTAGGATATTCCTCAGTTTTCTGTAGTTAATTTTTAAGTTCTTTACATGCAAGTCATTATTTCTGTATTTAATAGATTTTAGCGTGTTTACTACAAGTCCTACCATGGAGTGATCTGTAATAGATAGATCAAGAACGCAATTATCACAGTTATTTACAGAAATGTTTGTAAATCGGCCATAGATGTGGTTTAGACAACTACCGGAAGTCGGCCTAGTCGATTCATTAATAAAGCAAGTCAAGCCATGCGTCGCTAACAATGCCAAGTAGTTTGAAATGACTTCATTATTATCTTTAATATTTATATTAAAATCACCTGCTATGATTAAGTTTTTTGATTTTTCTTTTTGTAAGATACTAGAGAACTCATCTATAAACATTGAGACATTAAACATGTGTAACCTGTAGACGCATAAGATGACATATACTTCGTGATTTATCTCAACAGACAGTTCAATAACATCAGCACTTGAAACGTCTAAACACACAACATCTATTGTCTTATAAACATCTTTCACAAAACAACCAACACCACCTGAAGCGTCATTTTCATTTGTGTTACAAGAGAAATCAAAACCGCGAATATGATAGTCATTCTTCTCAAAGTCATATATCCATATTTCTGCAACAAAAACAATATCCGGGACGTAATCAAACGAATCAATGTGAGCGATAAGAGACGAAACGTTTTCTCTCAGGCTCCTGACATTTTGGTGTACAATAAAAAAACTAGTGTTACTATTACCTATGAGTTTAAGATCATTGGAAGTATGGCTCTGGGAGGGGGAAAAATCATCCATCAAATCATATACATCAAACATTTTTGGGATTCACCTGTTTGAAGGCGTCCTCTGGGACATGTTGTCTGGCCAGTCTCTTCATAGCTATTTTGCTTAAAGCAGTATTATTTTTATTCACAGGACCTAGAGATAAACCTCATCCAAATTATTAAAAAAAAGTGGGAAAAAAATTAAAATGCTCGATTTTCTTTCAATCTGTCAACTTTTTGACCGACAACATCAAAATTATTTATTTAAATTTTCTTTTTGAAATTCCCGCTTTCAAAATTTCTGTTCATCCGCCAAATAAAAATTGTAAATGAGTAAAAAACCATTGGGTAAGGTGAATACCTTAATTCAATAGATTTCGACTCAAAGTTTACTTTATAGGACCCGGACCCGGAGCGTATGGCTTGCCGACAGGTGTCGGTTACAACGGACATGACATCCGAAAGAACCGCCAACCCCAATATTCGTTCGGTATTCAAACGTCCCCCATTGGAAAGAAAATAGGACCTGGTCCAGGAGCATATCAAATCGAAGGTGTGACACGATATGGCAGCAGCAAAGCTCATCAATATACAATGGGAGCGCGAAACGAAATAAGAGGTAAGGCATAATCAGATAGTAAGAATTACCACATTTACTGTTGGATCTGGTGTATTTAGAAAAGAGTCGGGGTCCTGGTCCCGGTGCACATGAAGTCCACACAAAACCTTTCTTCAAAGGCATTACCGCTCCGGCATACTCGATGGGCAGTAAGAACCATTATGCATTCAAGAATATAGGCCCTGGCCCAAATGCTTATAGGTTTGGTGTGCAAGCGATTAAGCCTGGTATACCAGCCTATAGCATGTAAGTTTGAGTATTGTTAATTTGTCAGTATGTGTAAAACGCATTGCTACATTCCAGTGGAGTGGCAACTAAGTTGTTACCAAAGCCCAGGTCACCTGGTCCAGCAACATATGGACGAACAAACTTGGATGTGAAACTGCAAAAGACGCCAGCTTACTCCATGACAGCCAGAAATCACTATAACTTCAAATCATGCACACCCGGATCGAATGCTTACAATTTAGCACAATACAAGCCGGGTAAAAAAGGAGCTGCATATTCATTTGGGATAAGGCACAACGATTATGCTCCGCCGATGATTGTGGAATGCGACAACTGAAAGAATATGTGCCATCAAAAACATAACTTGCAAAAAAAACCAAGTCTCGCAAGTCAGTTCTTCTATCGTAAAAAGTTATGAGATCCATGTAATACCAAGTCGGTTAATTTAGTCAGTCCCTAACCTAACAACGTCTTTGATTGACTTGGTCATCGCATTAAAACACAATATATCTCACAAGTAATACATAATATATTAAATGAGATTGTGTAGTGCGATTTCCGAGTCAATCTATTTATTTAAAACATAAAAGATTCTTAATATTGATATAGTCACTATAAGATGTTGTTAGATTAGCTTATTACGTAAGGGACAGAAGGTCCCTTAACTAGAGACTGACTAAATTGACCGCCTTGGTATTACATGGACCTCACAACTTTTTACGGTAAAAGAACTGAGTTGCGAGACTTGGTTTTTTTTACAACTTACGTTTTTGATGGCACCTCATTTCATTTTGTAGATAGTCCTATTTTTTTTCCTATCCGGTACCTTCTACTTCTTGAATACCAACAACGGATTTTCTTAAAGCCCGCTCTCTATCTTATGGGTTTTCCTTATTTTTGAACGTGAAAGTCAATCCTTATGTAAAATTGTTATCTTTCATTCACTATAAATACTGTGAACGTACCTAATAAAAAATTGCAACACCAAGCTTAAAAGAGAATTAACTTGAACCAATGTACGGCACTCACTGCCGCACTCAGAGTTTTTTTACTTACCCTATTATACATATGTATTTGCGTAAGTGGTACTTACTTACTCACTTACGTACTGCGATATCGCAGTAAAACCCAAGGGTTGCCTGGAAGAAAGTGGCCGCCTTTCTGTGGCCGCCTTCTTGAAAAACCGGACAAGTGCGAGTCGGACTCGCGCACGAAGGGTTCCGTACCATCTGCATATATAAATATGAAAGAGACTATGTATGTTACCTCATCAAATGACAGATCTTGGTTGCAGGCAGGATTTTTTGGATGAAAATCATGTCTGTTGTATGGGAGCCCCCTTTAAATATTCATTTCGTTCTGTTTTTAGTATTTGTCGTGGTAGCGGCACTAGAGATACATCAGCTGTAAAAATTTCAAATGTCTAACTATCACGGTTTATGAGATACAGCCTGGTGACAGACGGACGGACGGACAGCGAAGTCTTAGTTTTACCTTTGGGTACGGAACCCTAAAAACTGACAGTTGGCAAGAATGCACAAGTAGCACTCAAAATTTGATATGTTGCTTTCGATTCGAAAAAATGTTCAGACTAATGAAGAGATATTGTACACGGCAAAGGAACAATATCGCCTTTATGGAATTGAAAAATATCTGTTAGAAAGATTGATTATATTTGAACAGCCATTTAAAACCGTGTAGCTACTGTCTGAGGCGGACAGAAAGCCTACAGTTCATTTAGTGCTCTTACACAAGCAAACGAAAAGCTAACATAACTATACAATGAACAAACAGGGATCGAAGTCCATGTGGTTATAAGACATTGTTTGGATAATGTTTTTGACATTCAATTTAAACCACATCGCGCTGATAAACTACATACGTAGCTGCATTCTTACGGCCCGAATATAAACAACTACACTTCTTTGACGATAGTACGCGTGACGAAATTTATTTATTTATTTATTTATTATAATCAGACACGGGAGTAATGCATTACTTTCTCAATGAAATTAGACATTTCACTAGCATTTAATAAAGTAAAGTGATGTCAGTCCATCCAGCTGCTAGAATACGCGGATGATTTCGACATCATCGCGTGTTCTCGCCGTGGCATTGTGGAAGCATTCACGGCGATTGAAGAACAGGCGAAACGAGTTTGTCTTAAGATCAATGAGGACAAAACGAAATACATGCTGTCAACCAAAAACCAATCCATCGCTCACCACCTGGGACAAAATATAACAATTGACAGCTACAATATCGAGGTAGTTAAGGAGTTTGTCTACCTCGGGGCCAACGTAAATTCCACAAATAACACCACAGAGGAGATCCGGCATAGAATCGCTCTTGGCAACCGCTACTACTTCGGCTTATCCAAACAACTGGGGTCAAAACTCCTCACTCGAAAGACCAAAGCTCAGGCTCAAATCCTCCATGGATCGCTGGCCTGATAAGTAAGTTAGCAAGTAGATGTCAGTGTGAACAGACGTGTTGTGAATCTCATCCGGCATAAAATATAATTTCTGCACTCTTAATTATGAAATACCAAGTAAAAGTAAACGCTGAAGCATAGTCGCCCTAAACAATCGTTTAGGAAAGCCAAAGACGAAACTTTTAATTAAATAATCATAAATAGCCACTCCAACGTTTGCTTAAGTTCACATTTCGACTGCTATAATGTCGCATAGACGAAATAACAACAAAGACAGAGGATGTCATGGTATGCAGACCCCGGAAGGGAAAACCACATCATCTATGAAACCAACACCAACCAAAGCAGCAGAAACAATCGCCTCGACCGAGAAATCTACCCATAGACAACTAATTTCTTGGGTACATCTGGACGAACGCATAAGCAAGCTTACTGATGAAATTGTGGATCGAATCACCTCCGAGGTAAAACTTCTAAAATGCGAAATAAGCGAAAGAATCGACACCATCGAAAGGAATCTTTCATCTCATGTGGCAACGGTAGACGCATTTTTAAACAGTGTACATTTACAACAGCAAAAAATTGAAGCGCGCTTAAATGACATTGAAAAAAACCGTCAACAATTGCAACACAAAGCAGAAGAAATGGAGAAACACTTGAATATACTGAACAATTATGGCCGAGAAGTCGATGACTTGCGCAAGAGGTGTGATGCGTTTGAAAGTCGCATCGGATGCCACCATTTTTGGTATCCCCCAACTTCCAAACAAAAATCTACAAGCAACTTTCAACCATATTATTCACTGCATCGATTGCCCACCACCCACAGTCAAAGCAATCTTTCGCTCCAGGAGCTCCATAACCAAAATCCAAATTCATCAAGAGAAACCAAAACGAGCTCTCCCATAATAGTCAAATTTGGCTCTCCCCGTGAAAGAAATACTGTTCTGCATGCGGTTTCCCAGTTTTGCAAGAACCAAAGACAACTGTGCCTCCAAGATGCTAACATTCAAACCAACAAAAACATTGTTACGAAATTTTCAATCCCACACCGATTAGGGTTCGCACTGGATTGCGATAAACTACAATTGACCTTTTTATCCGAATGAAAACACACACACTTTTATTTGCTTCACCACAGATCAATTATCTGTGCAGCTTCACCACTTTTCTTTATTATCCAATACTATCCACTTTAAACTTTATTACACAAACAAACCTTTATTGAGAGCTTTTATTTTCACACTGTTTGATCACACTGACTTGTTACACGCTATTCAATACCACAAAACTGAATGTATGTCGAGGGCGACTGTTCGCGCTTATATAGCTCTCGGTCTACCTTCCCGAATGTTCGCCGTTGCAAGTTCCCCTTCGGAAATCCATAGAATGCTCTGACAATTAGCACTACGCCGTTGGAAGTTTCGATCATTCCAATTTCCCCTTCACCAGAGCTTTCGAACTTCGACAGCGAAATTCGAACTTAACCGTCGGTTTGTATCTCCGCAACAATATTGTTACGGATTTATTCAATCCCCACACCACATAGGGTTCGCACCACTGGGTTGCGATAAACTACAAATGTCCTTTTTATTTAAATTGAAACACACACACTTTTAATTATTTCACCACAGATCAATTATCTGTGTAGCTTCACCACTTTTATTTATTATCCAATACAATCCACTTTAAACTTTATTACACAGTACAATCCACTTTAAACTTTATTACACAATACACAAACCTTTATTGAAAGCTTTTCTTTTCACCTTGGTTGATCACACCCACTTGTCACACGCTGTTTTATACCACAAACTGAATGAATGTCGAGGGCGAGTGTTCGCGCTTATATAGCTCTCGGTCCACCATCTCGAACGTTCGCCGTTGGAAGTTCCCCATAGGAAATCTCTAGAACGCTCTGACAATTCCATTGGAAGTTGACATCATTCCAATCCTCGCTTCCAGAGAGTTTTCGAACTTAACGGTCTGCTTGCATCTCCGCAACACTGCCCTCCTCCTAAACTTGTTCGTCCTCGAACAAGCGATTGGATCCTTCTCCGTAATATGGTGCTAACATCTCTACGTGGACAATTTTATACTTCGCCCGTTTGTTTCCCATCTACTGTATCCGGTATACCACGTCATTGAGTTTCTTGATGACCTCATATGGTCCGTCCCAGGCTGATTGCAATTTGGGGCACAAGCCTTTTTTCCGTTGTGGGTTGTACAGCAATACCAATTGTCCGGTCTCGAATCCAGAAGTATTCGCCCTCAAGTCGTATCGCGCCTTCATTTTATCGCTGACCAAGTTCAGTCGCTCCCGGATGAACTGATGGATAGAGTTCAGCTGTTCTTTCTTTTCGGTTACGAAGTCTTCCCTGCCGCTAGTTGTCGGTAGTACCACGCCGAACTTCAAGTCCGATGGAAGTCGGAGATCAGATCCAAAAATGGCTTCGGCGGGTGTTGTTGCCGTTGAATTGTGCTGTGCCGAACGGTATGCCAATAAGAAAAGGGGAAGATGTTCATCCCAGTCCTTCTGATCTCCGACGACGACTTTTCTCAGGTATTCCTCCATCGTCCGGTTGAACCTTTCGACCATGCCATCAGATTGTGGATGTAATGGTGTTGTCCGCGTCTTTCTGATACCTAGCATGTCACAGAGTTCTTTGAACACCGACGATTCGAAGTTTCTCCCTTGGTCTGAGTGTAGTTCCATTGGTACTCCATAACGCGAAACCCAGTTATTCACGAATGCATCCGAAATGGTTTTGGCTTCCTGGTTCGGGATGCAAAACACCTCAGGCTACTTGCTGAAGTAATCGATCACCACCAGCGCGTATTTGTTTCCAGCGTTGCTCGTTGGGAATGGGCCTGCGATGTCCATTGCGATACGTTCGAACGGTGCTCCAACATTGTACTGCTGCATATTTCCTCGAGTTTTCCTTACTGGACCCTTTGCCTTCGCACACTGCTCACACCTGCGAATGAAACGCGTAACCGACTCATGGCATCCTACCCAGTAGAAACGTCTCTTGATCTTTTCTACAGTCTTGTTAACACCAAGATGACCCCCGCTTGGTCCCTCGTGGTATTCTCGGATGACCTCGTCGAATTGCCCTTTTGGTATTACCAGCAGATCGTTTACAATGTTCCCGTCCTCACTTTCCCAACTGCGGTAGAGGCAACCGTTCTTCAGCTTCAAACTCTGCCATTGAGCCCAGTAAGCTTTCACGATTGGGCTTTCACTGGATATTTGCTGCCAAGTTGGTCGAAAACCTCTTTCTTGGTAGTCAATGATGACTGCCAGATCGGCATCCTCTCGCTGCTTTCTTCCAACCTTCTCGGCACTCCAAGCATCTTCTGGCAGCACATGGAAACGACGGATATCGGTGACCTCTTCTTTGGTTTCCGCACGTGAACAATGCTTGCATTCAACCCCGCGAGTTCGGCTCGTTAATGCATCCGCATTTCTATGGCTGCTTCCCTTCCGGTATTCGCGTGCTCTCGCTTGTTCTCCTTTTCGCGAATCAAACCTCGAACGCCTTCTTCTCAGATGACAATTTCTCGCCATGTGCCCCTGCTCGTTGCAGATGTAGCATCTGCCTGGGAACGGGCAGCTCCTACTCACCGTTGTTTCTCTGGAACTACGCCACAATTTGCTGGAAGAACGCTTTCTCCGCAGACGACAGTCTTTTGCAATGTGCCCCTGCTGGTCGCAGATATAGCAGCTACCTGGGAACGAGCGACTCCTACTCACTGTCGTCGCTCTAGAATTACGTCGCAATTTGCTGAAGGAACGCTTTCTCCGCAGACGGCAGTTCCTCGCAATGTGCCCCTGCTGGTCGCAGATGTAGCATCTACCCGGGAATGAACCACTCCTACTCGCCGTTGTTGTTCTGGAACTATCCTGGTTTTGAGATATGCGCCGTAATTTGATGGAAGGTCGGCATATCAAGAGCGATGTTTCACATGCGAGAGCGCTGGCAACTGTCTCCTTGAAAGATGTCTTCGGCAGGAGAATCAGGCTTCGTTGCGTATCGGGGTCCCTTAGCCCTTGGATGAAAGAATCCGTTTTCAGTTTTTCCACCACATCAACTGGAACGTCCGCGTAGGCAAGATGGGATAGCCTTTCGATGTCAGCAGCATACTGTTGGATGGTCTCGTTTCCACGCTGCTTGCGTCCTTTAAGTTCCAGCTTGTGCATCTCCTGCATGTGCTCACTGCCGTATCTTCGATGAAGAGCTTCCCATATGGCTGTGTAGTTCCTTCTTTGGGTCTCCGGGATGGTCTGTAGAACACCAGCTGCTTCGCCTTTAAGCGAAATTACTAGAGCGGCCACACGATCTTCTTCTCCCCATTGATTCCGTTCCGCTGTTGTCTCGAACTGGAGCTGAAAGATGTTAAATGCGCTCGTGCCGTCAAAGTTGGGAGCTGTGAATTTCGATGCTGCAGTCGGTACAACGATTCCTTGACGCTGAACGTTCTGGACGGTTTTCTCGAGTTCCAGAACCTTCTTGTCGAACCTCGATTCCATAGTCTCGATTATCTTTTCCTGGTTATTTTCGAGATCTAGAACCTTCTTGTCGAACCTCGATTCTAGTGTCTCGATTCTCTTTTCTTGATTATTCTCGAGATCTAGAACCTTCTTGTCGAACCGCGATTCTAATGTCTCGATTCTTTCTTCGACGTCCTGGAATCGATCGTTGACTGTCTGCTGGATGTTTCTTAGGCTTTCTCGATTGTTCTCTAGCATCCCTTCTAACGTCTCCAGCTTCTGGCCCAGGGAAGTGGAATTTTCTTCCAACTTTCTACTTACGGCAACGGAATTTTCCTCCAACTTTCTACTTACGGCCGCGGAATTTTCCTCCATCTTTTGACTCATAGCATTAAGAGCCGCGAGAATGTGCTGCATATCGAACACTGGCTCAGTGGATGTCGACGGCTTCTCCACCCCGAATTCATAACTCTCCCAGTCGACACCTTCTTCCTGCAACGCCGATCGCAGTCTCTCCACCAGGTTGGCTTTACTTCCCACTGTGGATAATTCCCGAGCACCCAGCTCTTTTTTCAGTTGTTCAATTGTCAACTTTTCCAATTTCACCATTTTTTCTATCTCTTAACAATTCACTTTGTGCAATTCACAATTTAAATAAACGTTCTACTCGTTTACTCGCAATCCCACTTCTGACACCAAATGTTACGAATTTATTCAATCCCCACACCAAATAGGGTTCGCACCACTGGATTGCGATAAACTACAATTTTCTTCGTTTTCCCAAATAAAAACACACACACACTTTTATTTCTTTCACCACAGATCAATTATCTGTGTAGCTTCACCACTTTTATTTATTATCCAATACAATCCACTTTAAACTTTATTACACAGTACAATCCACTTTAAACTTTATTACACAATACACAAACCTTTATTGAAAGCTTTTCTTTTCACCTTGGTTGATCACACCGACTTGTCACACGCTGTTTTATACCACAAACTGAATGAATGTCAAGGGCGAGTGTTCGCGCTTATATAGCTCTCGGTCCACCATCTCGAACGTTCTCCGTTGGAAGTTCCCCTTAGGAAATCTCTAGAACGCTCTGACAATTCCATTGGAAGTTGACATCATTCCAATCCCCACTTCCAGAGAGTTTTCGAACTTAACGGTCCGCTTGCATCTCCGCAACAATATTAACATCTAGGTAAGAAGTAGTGAGTTCGTAGCCTAAAGATCGTAATCCAGCAGTCACATCGTAACTCAGCCGTCGTGCAGCCGTTATGCAGCCGTTTTATTTTCGATTTGAGCGACTCTCTTGAAATAGCCGTCGAAGAGGAAAGTTCTCGCGCAGCAAGCAGTATTTATTCTTTATTCTTTAGTCTACTTATTAACAATAAATATATTATAACTTTAGTAAATATCGCTTATTATTCATCATTACATCTATATGTATGGAAGTTTGACACCAAAAAGTCGGTATTACTACCAACAAGCCAACCGACTCAAGCGTAACCACAAGTTGTTCGCCGTGTACTAGGAAGTTGAAGCTTCCGTCGTTATCTTTACTGCTCTCCCAACAGCTTGGGAATGGCACGAAGCCTTAGAAAAAACAATTCAGCCTCACCTCCCGATTCCACTATGCTTCGAATTTCTTGGTCAGAAATCGGGCAGTCCATCCACCTCCTTCCCTCTTCGGCGGGTGTTGGCACTCATAACGCCAACTGAGTGAGTGCTAATACCACTAACACATAGCGGGTCGTGAGTGTTGATTCTTGTTGGTGAAGCGGAACTTCCTACAGTAAGGGCGTAACACCTACGGTAGTTCGTTTTTGCATTGCCAACGTCGGATCTTTACTTCACGGCTCTGCTTAGTTGGTGTTGCGTCCGTCAATGTTTTGCGTATCGTACTGATGGGAGAATTCAGTATTCATTCCTCTAACATTCGTGGATTAAGGAAAAATTTCTTTGCCACGTATGCCCATGTCTCTCTCCTCAAACCGGCTGTTTTGGCACTTTGTGAAACACAGGTTGATGAAAAATCTGATCCTTCGGATTTTAGTCTTCCTGGATATAGCTTAGTGCCATTATTCGTTTCTCACCGCGGTCTCGCCATCTATGTTCGTAGTGATATCGCTTACCAGCTGCTTCCGCAGTATAGCCAAACATCCACCTCGGAATATCATTTCTTATGGCTAAAATTCACTCTTCGTAAGCACACAATTCACTGCTGTTTTCTTTACAGAAGCCCAAACCTGGACAGAGGTATCACGTTCGACGCGTTTGATGCACTGTCCGACTCCATCCAAAGAATTGTTTCCCGGTCTCCTCGCACTGAAATCGTTATTGCGGGCGATTTCAATGTTCACAATTCTCAGTGGCTTCGATATTCTGGGCAGAAAACACCCGAAGGAAGGTATGTCGAAATTTTCGCTGAGTTGAACCAATTAACTCAGCTTGTGAATGAGCCATCCCGTATCCCGGATATTGTCAGTCATACCGCCAATACCCTGGACTTGTTTCTTACCTCTCAACCTGATAAATACACCTTGGATGTATTATCTCCTCTAGGCTGGTCTGATCACTGCGTCATATCAGCTAAATTCCCATACTCACTCCACTCAGCTAAAGAAAAAGCTCCCAAAAGAATAATATGGGAATATAAGAAAGCTAGTTGTTGCGGCCTTAACAACTTCTTTCGGAGCTTTAACTGGTCATTGTGCTTCCTCGACAACGACGTGGACGCCGCGGCTGATATGATTACAAACATGATCAACACTGGCATAAGTTATTTAATCCCTAATAGGGTAAAAAGTCTAAAGCCGGTAGATAAAGTGTGGTTTGACTGGAGCTGCAAAGAGGTTATCAGGTTGAGAGAGATAAGTTTTCGGAATTATAAGACAAACACCACTGAGGAATACCGAAAAAGATATATACGTGCCAGAAATGACTGTAACTCCCACATTCGACGAGCCAAATTTTTACATGACCAAAAACTGAGGCGTAAAATCCTACAATGTCCCAAGGGAAGCAGAAGTTTTTGGTCTTTCGTTAAAAACATCAAAAACTCCGTATCGTCGTCTATACCTACGCTCATTCACAAAGGCATTCCAGCTGTCAAACCCTTAGACAAAGCTAATCTGCTTGCTGCCCACTTCGCAGCGAACTCGCAGCACCCCAAATCATCTTTGTCACCGCCTGTTCTGGAGTACGTAAATTCCAGCATGGGACAAATTCACTTCCGTACTCGTGCAGTTGCAAGAGTTCTTAAAGAACTTGACATACTCAAATCCGCTGGTCCAGATGGTATTTCCCCAATAATTCTGAAGAGGTGTTCTTCTACGCTGGCAAAACCACTGTAAGCTTTTTCACCTTTCCTACTCTTCTGAGCTCTACCCGAGTGGGTGGAAAACAGCATTTGTCCAGCCCATTCCCAAAAAAGGCGAATCTTCTTCTCTCTCCAATTACCGACCCATTGCACTAACGTCCCTTCGTTCCAAGGTCATGGAAACACTGATAAATCGTCAATTAATGAAATATCTCGAGTCGCAGAAACTCCTCAATGACCGGCAGTACGGTTTCCGCAGCAACAGATCCACTGGTGATTTGATGGCATATCTCACCGAGAAGTGCAATCATTCGCTCCACCAGGCGGGTGAGAGCAAAGTAGTTGCACTTGATATTTCGAAAGCATTTGACAGAGTCTGGCATGAAGCTCTTTTGTCGAAAATGCGTGCATTCGGGATCGACGACTCTCTTCTTCTATGGATTAGAAGCTACCTTTCTAATCGTTCAATTCAAGTTGTCTTGGACGGATTCAAGTCTGACACTCACTATGTAAATGCTGGTGTTCCTCAGGGCTCCGTTTTGTCTCCGACACTCTTTCTCATTTTTATAAATGATCTCTTGTCTGTTACTTCTAATCCAATTCACTCCTTCGCTGACGACAGTACCCTCAGCTTCTCATATTCGTTCACTTCTTTACGACCCTGCACTTCGGCTGTAAATAGTGAGCGGCAGCGTATATTAAGCTCATTAAATTCCGACATCGACAGCATCATCCTTCTTCTTCTTTGTGGGCGCTACAGCTCGGGGTGAACCTGGGCCTCAACCAACATGCCCCTCCATCTAGCACGATCTTTCGCTAGCCTTTTCCATTACCGCACACCCAGTTGGCTGAGGTCCCCTTCCACCTGTGTGCGCCATCTTAAGGGCGGCCGTCCTCTGCTTCTTCGTCCGTCGGGGTTGGATTCAAAGACTCTCCGGGCTGGAGCTGTGGTGTCCATTCGCTCTACATGGCCCAGCCATCTTAGGCGTTGAATCCGTAGACGCCTGACTAGGCTCATGTCGCTGTACAGCCCGTAAAGCTCGTGGTTGAATCTTCTCCTCCATCCCCCGTCTGCGTTTATAGGCCCAAAAATCACGCGCAAAATCTTTCTCTCGAACCGACCAAGGGCCTCCTCATCCGCTTTTGATAGTGTCCATGCTTCTGCGCCGTACAACAGGACCGGGATGATAAGGGTCTTATATAGAGTCAACTTTGTCGTTCGGGAGAGGGCTCCATTACTCAGTTGCCTCCTGAGCCCAAAGAGACAGCGATTGGCAAGAGTGATTCTGCGTTTGATTTCGGAACTGATGTCGTTGTTCCAGGTCACTGCGGAGCCAAGGTAGACGAAGTCCTTAACTACCTCGAACTTATATCTGCCTATAAAAACGTTCTGGCCGAGACGTCGGTGTTGAGCGTCCTTTTTTGATGACAGCATATATTTAGTTTTGCCCTCGTTTACCGCCAAACCAATTTTCGCCGCCTCCATCTCAATACTCGCAAACGCCTCATTGACATCTCGCTGTGATCTACCTATTATGTCAATATCGTCGGCGTATGCAAGGAGTTGCGAGGATTTGAAATAGATTGTGCCTCTTCTATTAGCCAGTGATTTTTGCACAATCATTTCCAATATGATGTTGAAGAAATCACACGACAGCGCATCGGCCTGCCTAAATCCTTTTTTGACATCAAAACTATCGGTAAGGTGTTCACCGATTCGGATGGAGCAGCGAGCGTTCTCCAAAGTCATCCTGCATAGTCTGACGAGTTTAGCAGGTATGTCAAAGGTAGACATAGCGTTGTATAGCTCGTCTCTAATTACGCTGTCGTATGCGGCTTTGAAGTCGACAAATAGGTGGTGAGTGTCGACTTGAAATTCATTGGTTTTCTCCAGTATCTGCCGTAGTGTGAAGATTTGGTCGATGGTGGACTTCCCTGGCCTGAATCCGCACGGATAAGGACCTATCAGTTATTTACAAAATCGGCTTATTTACAAAATACAGCATCATCCAATGGGGTAAAAACAATAGAGTGGAATTTAATGCTTCTAAAACACAATGCTGTCTTCTGTCGTTAAAGCGTAACACTGACCCAATGCCATTATCCATGAATGGCACTTGTATCTCGGAAACCGAAAAGCTTTCCATCCTGGGTATGTGCATCAGTGACAACCTTTGTTGGAATGATCACATATTCAGTGTCGCTAAGAATGCCGCGAAATGGCTAGGTTTCCTATACAGATGCAAGAATTTCTTCACACCCACCGATCTGGCTACAATTTACAAGGCGTTCATTTGTCCTAAATTGGAGTTCAAGGCTCATGTCTGGTCTGGTGCATCTAAGACCTCATTGCACCTACTAGATAGAATACAAAAACGCGCGATAAAACTGATAGATGACCCCAGCATTACCAAAACACTAGACTCGCTGCAACATCGTAGGAATGTATCCTGCCTTTCATTGTTTTATCGTTACTTTCATCATAAATGCTCCGATGAGCCAGTTGCATTCCTTCCCTTCATAACTTCTCCCGCGATACACGCCTCTCCCGGAATGCGCATGAATTCACTTTGAAGCCCGTTTTCGGTCGTACTGTCAAATATAGAAATTCTTTCCTCAACCGAACCACACGAATGTGGAACGCGCTACCTCGTTCAGTCTTCCCCCCTCAATACAATATGCAGACATTTAAGACCAATGTCAATAGGCAGCTCCTCTCCCTCTCCCTGTTACCCTCTGCTCGCACAACGTCCGTCGTTATAAGGCCTAAGCCTTGAGTGCGCGTGCGACTAAAAAAAAAAAAAAACCATTCCCTTGATTACTTCCTTAAGTTCTTCTGGAAGATATCTGGAGGCCATTGTCATATTAAACAAATGGTCAGCATCATCTTTGCAGGATGGATTATTTTTGATCTAGAACCAACTTGGCTCGGTAATTTCTCACAGGTTTCAAGTGCTTTACCTAAAGGTCCAGAATTAGGTCCCGAAGAACATCCATCTAGATGTTGAAATAAGTGTCTTAATCGTAGTTCATTCATGTGAAGCAAGCATATTATCCATTGAAGTGGTTTCTGAAGTGTTTTCTCAAGTAGTCTTATGATACCAGCTTTCTTTCCTGTATTCACATTTGTGCCGTCACAACCGATAGCCATAAAATGGTGTTGAAAAATCTCCTCAGCTGATAGAAAATTTGTTATTGTACTTTGCACTCCTTTGGCCGAAGCAGTCTTAGGAACTACATATCCCATGTATATGGATCTCGGCTCTTGCCGCAAAGAGATGTGGTCCTCAATTGTTGCTTTGTACATTTTCCCATTTTTAGGGTTCCGTACCCAAAGGCAAAACGAAACTAAGACTTGGCTGACCGTCCGTCCGTCCGTCCGTCTGTCACCAGGCTGTATCTCATGAACCGTGATAGTTAGACAGTTTCACAGATGATGTATTTCTGTTGCCGCTACCCCGACAAATACTAAAAACAGAACAAAATGAATATTTAAGTGGGGCTCCCATACAACAGACATGATTTTCATCCAAAAAATCCCCTTGGTCACATACTGAACTAAGGTTAGTCGACAATATCCCACAACCAGTAGCAAACTTCCCAGTTTTGATCTCTTTTGTGTCTTTGATGAATTAATCCTAGCTGCAAACCTTTTTCCGATATTTCCCATTATTGTTGTTCACCTTTTCACATCGTTGCTGTCAAGTAAGATAATTGATTTGAATTCAATGGTCACTTTGATGATCAACTATATCTCATCATGAAGATTTTTGATTATCAAAGTAATATGCCGATAACCTGCCTGCAACCAAGATCTGTCATCATACAAAAAGTGTGATTTAATGTTGTGACTGATGGGGTAACATAGATAGATAGATAGGGCTTAGGGGGTGGGACAGAGTCGCCTGATCACTGCGGCCACGATTAGGCCTATTACGATGTCCCCCACTTACAGTTCACTCAGAAAACCTGAGTCCGTGATAAAACTTAGTATGCTTTTGAGTGAGCTGGCAGCAATTTCTTCTGCTTCAAGATAATACTTGCCTAGGTGACGAAGACGTGTACTGACCAGGCAGTTACAGTGGCATAGTATGTGCTCTGTTGTTTCTTCGTCTTCATTACTCTTACGGCAAGTGTCATCTTGTATGATGCCCATTGTTTTGAGGTGTTTATTAACTGGGCAGTGTCCAGTAAGGAAACCTGTGATTAAACGAATTTGACTCCTCGAAAGCATGAGAAGTTGTTTCGTTCTTTTGAGGGATGTAGTTGGGAGGAACAGCTTGGCTTGTCTGCTACCTTTCGTTTGTGACCAGTAGTGATCCGTCGTGTTCCTTAACCAATTGTTTATGCAGCATTTGGTGGTGCTAGTGGCTATGCCGCAGAAAGGCCGTGGCATCATAAATGGTGACGCAGAGCCTTTCCTTGCTAGTAGGTCCGCCTTTTCGTTGCCTGTATGGCCGCTGTGTCCAGGTATCCAAATGAGATGAACTCTGTTTGTACAGGCCAGCTGGTGAAGTAGCTGTAGGCAGTCCCATACCAGCTTGGAGGTTATTTCAAAGCTCTTTAGGGCTTTAAGTGCAGCCTTGCTGTCAGAGCGAATGTAAATGTTTTTGTTAAATATATTTCTGTTTATATTTTCTCTGAGGCAGAGTTCTAAAGCAAATATCTCTGCTTGAAAAACGGAGTTATATCTGTCCATGCTGACGTAGATGCATGTGCCAGTAGTTGGTCCGTATACTCCAGCCCCAACGCCTTCGTTCGTTTTGGAGCCATCTGTGTACCACACGTAGGATCCACGATTGAAGGAGGGTCTATCCTGTTCCCAGTTTTGTCGGTTGGGGAATGTGACCTTGTAGTTTTGGCTGAAGTTGTATCTGGGGAGAAAGTGGTCTGTAAGAGATATCTTTAGGATTTCATGCCTGTTTATTTCTGTAAGGATGTCAGGGTGAAAGTGCCTACGGTTAGAGTCATCCTCCACGAGCATCCTGTGGGCGAAGACCATTGCTTCTTTCTTCAGTTGGAGATGAAGAGGTGGCAGGTCTGTGATGACTTCTAGTGCTGCTGTGGGGATTGTTCTCATGGCCCCAGTGATACAGATGCAAGCTAGTCTTTGCAATTTGTTAAGCTTGGTTTGCACTGATACTTGTTTTGTTTTGTGCCACCAGACGGGCGCAGCATATGTAAGGATTGGTCTGGTGATTGCTGTATATAGCCAGCGGGACATTTTGGGGTTTGTGCCCCAGTTTTTACCAGTGAGACTTTTGCTGGTCCATAAGGAGATCCTGGCCATCTGAATGGTCTTTGTAATGTGAGAGTTCCTAGTGAGCTTTTCGCCTAGAGTCATCCCTAGATATTTGACCTCTTTTGAGAACTCTATCGCTTCACCAAAGAGGGTAGGTTTAGTACGTTTGTGCCTGTTCTTTCTTTTGGTGAAGGCGACTATGGTGCTTTTTCTAGGATTTACATTTAGCGCAACCTTTAAGCACCATTTTGCAACAAGGTTTAGTGTTCGTTGGAGGAGTTCCGAGACTGTGTCTTCGAATTTGCCTCTGATCAGGATCACAATGTCGTCAGCGTAGCCTTGGACATAGAAGCCATTGTTGCTGAGTATGCTTATCAGTTCGTTAACCACGATGGACCACAGGAGTGGTAAGAGAACCCCGCCTTGAGGGCATCCTTTCGCGGCGTTTACCCTGATTTTGTCATTGCCTAGCGAGGTGTTTATGTTCCTGTTGCTAAGCATATATTGGATCCAATTGCATGTGGTGTTGTCCACCCCTGTGCTGAGGATGCAACGTTTTCTTCTTCTTCTTAGTGGGCGCTACAGTTCGGGGTGAACCTGGGCCTCAACCAACATGCCCCTCCATCCAGCACGATCTTTCGCTAGCCTTTTCCATTGCCGCACACCCAGTTGGCTGAGGTCTCCTTCCACCTGTGTGCGCCATCTTAAGGGCGGCCGTCCTCTGCTTCTTCGTCCCTCGGGGTTGGATTCAAAGACTCCCCGGGCTGGAGCTGTGGTGTCCATTCGCTTTACATAGCCCAGCCATCTTAGGCGTTGAATTCGTAGACGCCTGACTAGGCTCATGTCGCTGTACAGCCCGTAAAGTTCGTGGTTGAATCTTCTCCTCCATCCCCCGTCTGCGTTTATAGGCCCAAAAATCACGCGCAAAATCTTTCTCTCGAACCGACCAAGGGCCTCCTCATCCGCTTTTGATAGTGTCCATGCTTCTGCGCCGTACAACAGGACCGGGATGATAAGGGTCTTATATAGAGTCAACTTTGTCGTTCGGGAGAGGGCTCTATTACTCAGTTGCCTCCTGAGCCCAAAGAAACAGCGATTGGCAAGAGTTTTTCTGCGTTTGATTTCGGAACTGATGTCGTTGTTCCAGGTCACTGTGGAGCCAAGGAAGACGAAGTCCTTAACTACCTCGAACTTATATCTGCCTATACAAACGTTCTGGCCAAGACGTCGGTGTTGAGCGTCCTTTTTTGATGACAGCATATATTTGGTTTTGCTCTCGTTTACCGCCAAACCAATTTTCGCCGCCTCGATCTCAATACTCGCAAACGCCTCATTGACATCTCGCTGTGATCTACCTATTAAGTCAATATCGTCGTCGTATGCAAGGAGCTGCGAGGATTTGAAATAGATTGTGCCTCTTCTATTAGCCAGTGATTTTTGCACAATCATTTCCAATATGATGTTGAAGAAATCACACGACAGCGCATCGCCCTGCCTAAGTCCTTTTTTGACATCAAAACTATCGGTAAGGTGTTCACCGATTCGGATGGAGCAGCGAGCGTTCTCCAAAGTCATCCTGCATAGTCTGACGAGTTTAGCAGGTAAGTCAAAGGTAGACATAGCGTTGTATAGCTCGTCTCTAATTACGCTGCCGTATGCGGCTTTGAAGTCGACAAACAGGTGGTGAGTGTCGACTTGAAATTCATTGGTTTTCTCCAGTATCTGCCGTAGTGTGAAGATTTGGTCGATGGTGGACTTCCCTGGCCTGAATCCGCACTGATAAGGACCTATCAGCTTATTTACAAAAGGCTTCAGGCGTTCACACAAAACGGCAGAGAAGATTTTGTAGGCGATGTTAAGGAGACTTATTCCTCTATGATTGGCGCAATCAGAGGGGTCTCCTTTCTTGTGGATCGGGCATATGATGCTGAGACTCCATTCCTCGGGCATGCTTTCCTCTAACCATATCTTACGGATCAGCTGGTGCATGCTCCCAACCAGGTCATCCCCAGCTGCCTTGAAGAGCTCAGCAGACAGTCCGTCTGCCCCAGCAGCTTTATTCGACTTGAGCTTCGATATGGCAATCTTAACTTCGTCGAGGTCAGGTGGACAGAGTTCTCTGCGGTCTCCGTCGATTAGAAATGGATCATTCTGCCTGACAGCGGTATATTGACTAACATCGCCGTTATACAGTCCGCAGAAGTGGTTTTTCCATATTCTCAGCATCGACTGCGGTTTTACTACTAGGTGTCCGTTCTCATCCCTGTAGGTTTCCATTCTGGCTTTATAACCTTGGCATGTTCGCTTTATCTATTGATAAAACTTTCGAACGTCACGCCTGCAGTAACACCTCTCCAAATCCTCAAACGCGCGCTTCTCGTGCTCTTTCTTCTTTCTTCTAAGAAGCTTATGCTCCTCCCTTCTTTTTAACTCGTAGAGCTCACGAGCTGCTCTTGTTCTTTTATGCAGCGAGGCCTTATATGCATCCTGCTTCGCTGTATGTATCCTCATGCACTCGTCATCGAACCAGGTGTTTCTTCTTGGTGGAGCCTTGAAGCCCAAAACTTCGGATGCAGAGCTTTTCAGGGCTTGCTTGCAAAGGCTCCACTGCTGTTCTATTGATAGCGTGGAGGATTGAGGTGTATTTGAGAGCTTAAGGGAGACGCGATCGGTAAAAGCACGAGCGGTTTCTGGCGATAGTAGCTTTCCGACGTCGTAACTTTGTATTCTTACTCTACTCCGTTGCGTTCGTGATATCCGTAAGCGCATCTTGGCTACTACAAGATAGTGGTCCGAGTCGATGTTAGCCCCTCGGAAAGTTCGAACATCAAGAATAGTGGAGGAGTGTCTGACGTCGACCACGATGTGATCAATCTGGTTGGTAGTCGATTGATCAAAAGACCGCCAGGTGCCTTTGTGTATATCGAGGTGCGGGTAGCGCGTACTGGCTAGAAGGAGATTTCGCCCCGTAGCAAGATCAATCAGCCTGTGTCCGTTGTCGGAGGTGGTTTCGTGTAGGCTATGTTTGCCGATGACTCGTTCAAATATGCTTTCCTTACCCAGCTTAGCATTGAAGTCTCCTAGTACAATTTTGATGTCATAGCTGGGACATTGGGCATACGTTCTGTCTAGGAGATCGTTGAACTCATCTTTGGCGGAGTCATCCTTCCGTCGGGGCGTGGACGCAGATCAGTCTGATGTTAAAAAATGTAGCCTTGATACGGATTGTTATGAGGCGTTCGCTCACATGCCGAAAGCTTAGGACTTTTTGCCTTAGTCCGCCTCGAACAACAAATCCGCATCCAAACAATCGTTGCCCTCTCTCCCTATAGCAGTCGCGTTAGTAAATATCGCAGTTTTTCATCCGCTTTATGCCCGGTCCATTCCATCGCATTTCCTGGATGGCGGTGATGTCCGCTTTATAGCGGTCTAGGGCGTCCGCAAGTTGTTCGGCTGCACGTGGCCTGTTTAGGGACCTAACATTCCACGTACAAAGCCGAAGATCACTGTCCTTTTTTCGTTTTTTGCAAGGGTCGTCAACATAAATCCGTTCCGTTATATCCGAGGTCTGTGGTTGTTTCGGAGTTTGTGTTTTTTTTTACGGTTACGGCTTACTAGGCCGTAGCCCAACCGACTAATCCTGTTTTTTTTTTTTTTTTGGCGCAGGAGGCTCGCCATTCGCCCTTCCCCGTCTGCAATTTCCATAGGAAATCTCCAGATGGCACCACGAGGAGGTGGGGATAGGACTTACTAACAGTGCCGCAAGATGTTCGACTGCGTTGGCTCTTCTCGCTTTTTAGCAGGCCAGCATCCGTTTAGGGGTAGCTACGAGGCCTTTGTTAGTCATTTGCCATCCATGCAAACGTTTTGTTTCGGTGTATTCGGTGTTATCGCTCAGGGATTTGTTAATCCGGGCCGTTAGTTTCTGAAGAGCATGCGTGGTCGATTTCCTAGGCTGGTAGGCATATTGGTTTTTGTGAAGTGGTGATCTTCTCAGTGCACCGTCCCTGATATGCCTATCCAGGATTTTTTCCATTGTTTTTAGGAAGAAAGAGGTAAGGCTTATCGGTCTGTAGGACTTAGTATGAGGTAACATACAACGTCTCTTTCATATTTATATGTATATACAGATGGTACGGAACCCACTTCTATGGTTTTATCTTTTCTGCCATCAAAGTATAATGCAAATAAGTCTGACATTCATAAATTCATCGACAACCAATTCTTCACCATTCTACATTCGATACACATATCTTACAATACTATTTTAATTATAGACTAGTTGGCAAATGTCCTTTTTCCTATCAGGTATTAAGCCTGCAATTGCGACTTCCACCTTCGGTTGCCCAACGAATATCGTTCGTATATGTATGTACGTATGAAACGAAGTAATTACTATATGCAAATGCATCTAGTCCACTCAACGCATGACACACTGTCCATAATTGGCAAACACAATACATTATTTAACAACATATTGTTAACCAAAGGTACGCAAGTGGAATCCTGTTTGCAATTTTCACATCTAGTCGACTTATTACCCATTCCATTCACCTAGTAAAGGACATATCTATTAAGGATGAACTCCTATATAATTAGCCGCGCCGTCACCCATTCTCGTTTCGAATAGTTGATCGGCATAGATATCATTAACAACCGATTAAGTGGCAAGGTGGATTTCAATTTTTCACGAGGACACTCGTTCATGTCCTGAGACACTCATGTGTTTTTCTTGAACGAAAAAAGAAGCAAAAACGTCACATGCAATCACAGGCATTGGCAACAAGTTTCTATTTCTGTCTGGTGATGAATGGTAAGCGACGGTCAACGGTCTTTCATTTCTTTTATATTCATTGGAACAGTTTTTTTGTTATTTCATATCATATCAATTGCCAATGACATTTTTGACGTTTCACGGATATGTACTTTGAAGTTAGAGAGACGAGAGTTGGAGAATATTTTGATTTTTTTCTTCTATTGGCCGACTTGAAAAACAAACAATCCACGCGAGGTCCGGAAGTGAGGTGGAGTTTTGTTTCCCATTGAAAGGTGAGGAAGGAAAAGAAATGTATAGAGAAGGACACGAGCATGCAATTAATGTCATGCTTGTTTATAAAATTACTTGCAAATTGACCGTTTTTATATTGTTTGTGGACAATCGACCATCTGGGTAAAAACTGACTACGTAGGTCCGGAAAATTGGATGGGAATCGAGTTCTACGTTCACACACAACGTCTACGTTTCTATGATTGCTTTCTTTTTGAAGAATGCAGTGGATAGGAGTTGACCGTGATTCAGGAAATTTCATTTAATATTTGATTTATTCTATTTACTCGGCTAGATGCCGCTGTAGGTTGGGGTGAACATCCTTTCCTCTTGCGGGCGCCACATTGTAATTCAAAAACTCTTCGAGTCGGGTTGGTGATATTAATTCGCTTTACAAAGATCCACAACTTCTTCTTCTTAGCGGGCGCTACAGTTCGGGGTGAACCTGGGCCCCAACCAACATGCCCGTCCATCTAGCACGATCTTTTGCTAGCCTTTTCCATTGCCCCTTCCACCTGTGTGCGCCATCTTAAGTGCGGCCGTCCTCTGCTTCTTCGTCCCTCGGGGTTGGATTCAAAGACTCTCTGGGCTGGAGCTGTGGTGTCCATTCGCTCTACATGGCCCGGCCATCTTAGGCGTTGAATCCGTAGACGCCTGACTAGGCTCATGTCGCGGTGCAGCCCGTAAAGTTCGTGGTTGAATCTTTTCCTCCAGCCCCCGTCTGCGTTTATAGGCCCGAAAATCACGCGCAAAATCTTTCTCTCGAACCGACCAAGGGCCTCCTCATCCGCTTCTGATAGTGTCCATGCTTCTGCGCCGTACAACAGGACCGGGATGATAAGGGTCTTATACATATAGAGTCAACTTTGTCGTTCGGGAGAGGGCTCTATTACTCAATTACCTCCTGAGCCCAAAGAAACAGCGATTGGCAAGAGATTCTGCGTTTAATTTCGGAACTGATGTCGTTGTTCCAGGTCACTGCGGAACCAAGGTAGACGAAGTCCTTAACTATCTCGAACTTATAACTGCCAATACGAATGTTCTGGTCAAGACGTCGGTGGTGAGCGTCCTTTTTTGATGACAGCATACGTATATTTAGTTTTGCCGTCGTTTACCGCCAGACCAACTTTCGCCGCCTCGAACTTAATACTCGCAAACGCCTCATTGACATCTCGCTGTGATCTACCTATTATGTCAACATCGTCGGCGTATGCAAGGTTTTTTGACATCAAAACTATCGGTAAGGTGTTCACCGATTCGGATGGTGCAGCGAGCATTCTCCAAAGTCATCCTGCATAGTCTGATGAGTTCACTCGGTATGGCAAAGGTTGACCTAGCTTTGAAGTCGACAAATAGGTGGTGAGTGTCGACTTGAAATTCATTGGTTTTTTCCAGGATCTGCCGTAGTGTGAAGATTTGGTCGATGGTGGACTTTCCTGGCCGGAGTCCGCACTGATAAGGACCTATCAGCTTATTTACAAAAGGCTTCAGGTGTTCACACAAAACGGCAGAGAAGGTTTTGTAGGCGATGTTAAGGAGACTTATTCCTCTGTAGTTGGCGCAGTCAGAGGGGTCTCCTACGATGCTGAGACTTCATTCCTTGGGCATGCTTTCCTCTGACCATATCTTACAGATGAATCGGTACATGTTCCTAACCAGGTCATCCCCAGCTGCCTTGAAGAGCTCAGCAGACAGTCCGTCTGCGCCAGCAGCCTTATTCAACTTGAGTTTCGATATGACAATCTTAACTTCGTTGAGGTCAGGGGGACGGAGTTCTCTGCGGTCTTCATCGATTAGAAATGGATCATTCTGCCTGACATCGGTATATTGACTAACATCGCCGTTATACAATCTGCAGAAGTGGTTTTTCCATATTCTCAACATCGACTGCGATTCTGCTACTAGGTGTCCGTTCTCATCTCTGCAGGCTTCCGTTCTGGCTTTATAGTCTTGGCATGTTCGCTTTATCTGTTGATAAAACTTTCGAACGTCACGCCTGCAGTAACACCACTCCAGATCCTCAATCGCGCGCTTCTCGTGCTCTTTCTTCTTTCTCCTGAGAAGCTTATGCTCTTCTCTTCTTTTTAACTCGTAGAGCTCACGAGCTGCTCTTGTTCTTTTATGCAGCGAGGCCTTATATGCATCCTGCTTCGCTGTGTGAATCCTTCTGCACTTTTCATCGAACCAGGTGTTTCTTCGTGGTGGAGGCTTGTTTGCAAAGGCTCCACTGCTGTTCTATTGATAGCGTGGAGGATTGAGGTGTATTGGAGAGCTTAAGGGACTCGCGATCGGTAAAAACACGAGCGGTTTATAGCGATAGTAGCTTTTCGACGTCATAACTTTGTATTCTTTCTCTACTCCGCTGCGTTCGTGATATCCGTAAGCCGGTCTTGGCTACTCGAGATAGTGGTCCGAGTCGATGTTAGCCCCTCGGAAAGTTCGAATATCAAGAATAGTGGAGGAGCGTCTGACGTCGGTCGATCGCGACGTGATCAATCTGGTTAGTGGTCGATTGATCAAAAGACCGCCAGGTGCCTTTGTATATATCGAGTTGCGGGAAGTGCGTACTGGCTAAAAGTAGAATAATTAGTCTGTGTCCGTTATCGGAGGTGGTGCCGTGTAGGCTATGTTTGCCGATGACTTGTTCAAAGATGCTTTCCTTACCCAGCTTAGCATTGAATTTTTATATCATAGCTGGGACCTTGGGCATACGTTCTGTCTAGGAGATCATAGAACTCATCCTTGGCTGAGTCATCCTTGTCTTCCGTGAGGGCGTGGACGCAGATCAGGCTGATGTTAAAAAAATTTGCCTTGATACGGATTGTTATGAGGCGTTCGCTCACATGCCGAAAGCTTAGGACTTTTTGCCTTAGTCCACCTCTCTCCCTATAGCAGTCGCCGTAGTAAATATCGCAGTTTTTCATTCGCTTTATACCCGGTCCATTCCATCGCATTTCCTGGATGGCAGTTATGTCCGCTTTATAGCGGTCTAGGGCGTCCGCTAGTTGTTCGGCTGCACGTGGCCTGTTTAGGGACCTAACATTCCACGTACAAAGCCGAAGAACGTAGTCCTAGTCTGGCAGCGTGTTTCCCAATGATGCAGTGACCTGTAATGACACCCACCAGAGTACTTAAGGTTGCCCTTTTGATTGCCACTAAGTCTCTGGTTCGTCCTAGGTTTAATTTAGGCCAGAGTTGTTTGGTGATAAAGCCAATATTACTCTCATTCCATTGGAGGTTGGTCGCCTTAATGGTTTGGAACTTTATCATGTGCATTACCGTACTTATGGTGTTTCTGGGTACCCGAGGGTAGGTAGGCTGAGTGTGCTTGACCCTAACCTTGCGAGTTCGTCGGCCGCGCAGTTTCCTGGAATATCCCTATGCCCGGGAACCCACAATACTTGAATGTTGAACTGCTCAGCCATCTCATCTAGAGATAGGCGACAGTTAAGAGATGTCTTTGATTTGTGGGTAACCGCTGCCAGGGACTTTATCGCAGCTTGGCTGTCCGTGCAAATGATAATATCCTTAGCGGATATTACATTAATCCTGAGCCATGCAAGGGCCTCCGTTATCGCTGTTATTTCTGCCTGATACACACTGCAGTAACTTGGGAGTCTAAGGGATAGGCTGAGATTAAGCTCCTTGGAGAAGACTCCACTGCCTACACCCGACTCCATCTTAGAGCCATCGGTATAGAGGGAGATCGAGTTCTTTGGTATGACTTTCCCTTCAACCCATTCCTCCCTGGATGGAAAGACAACTTCGAAGTTGCTAGTGAACACGTTCTGCGGGATGATATAGTCTGTGTCCATGGGTACTTTGAAGTGTTTTATAATGGTTGTGTGGCCTTTTTGTGATGTGGGCCATTTTATTATGCTCCTCATCCTCAGGGCCACGCGGGCAGCAATTTGTTTGCTGAAAAGGTTCAATGGTGGATTGAGTAACAGAATGTTCAGGCTCTCCGTGGGGGTGGATCTGATCGCTCCGCTTATGTATAAGCTGGCCGATCTTTGTACTCTCCCCAGAAGGTTTCGATTAACTGCCTTGTCCAGAGCAGTCCACCAGACTACGACGACGCCATACAGGAGGATGGGCCATATGACCGCCGTGTAGAGCCAGTGCATAATGCTTGGTTGGAGACCCCACTTCCTGCCCACCACTTTTTTGCAGCTGTAGAGGGCAGCAGTTGCTTTCTTGACGCGGTCCAGAATGTTGCGTTTCCAATTCAGTCTCTTGTCAAGAACTAGGCCTAGATATTTGGCCTGCTCTTTGATTATTAGTTGAGTTGAGGGGAGGAATTTTACATTTGTTAGTAAACAGTACTAGGTCGGTCTTCTTAGGGTTTACCCCAAGTCCACAGTACTGCGTCCATGTTTCTACTGTATGTAATGCGCACTGTATAAGGTCGCATAGAGTGCTGGGAAATTTTCATGTGGCGGCAATAGCAATGTCATCTGCATAGGCGGTCACAGCGTACCCTTCCTGTTCAAGCAACAGCAGTAGGTGTTGACCACCACGTTCCACAGGAGAGGGTAGAGTACTCCACCCTATGGTGTACCTCTGCTAACCATTCCAGTTGAGGCGGCACCAGCGATGTTGGCTTTGACAACTCTTTGTGTTAGCAGTTGTCGTACCAGATCTATCACTGATCCCGTAACACCCAGATCAGTCAGCGCTTTGGTGACGGCCCATGGTTCAACATTGTTAAAGGCACCCTCAATGTCGAGAAAAGCGACTAGAGTATATTCATTACGTTCCAGTGACCTTTCTATTTTGCTGACCAGTGAGTTGAGTGCTGTTTCCACCGATTTACCTTTGTTGTAGGCATGTTGATTATCCGACAGCCCTCCTGAGAAGCAGCTGTAACGAATGTGTGCGTCTAGAATCTTCTCTAGAGTTTTTAATAGAAAAGAAGTAAGACAAATAGGCCTCAAGTCATTTACATACGTGTTGGAGCTTTTGCCTGCCTTGGGTATGAAATTGACTTCGGTTACCTTCCACTTGCTAGGGATGTATGATAGGGAGAGGCAACTCTTGCATATAACGACAAGCCAGGGTATGATACCATCCGGTCCTGGGGACTTGTAGGGCTCAAAGCTTTTTATGGCCCATAGGACATTGTTGTTGTTGACCAGGTTGGGAGCACGCTCAAAGGAGTATGTCGTCGGCTGGATGACCTGAGGGCGTGTCACAGCCGAATCACTACTGACCGGAAAGTGTGCGTTTAGAAGAAGTTCCACGGCTTCCGTTCTGGAGGTCGTCTAGGAACCATAATTTCGAATCAGGTGTCTTGGGTTGTACGGGGCCGAGGCCAGAATCTTCCTTATTCTTGGGGCTTCGGAGACCGTATTAATTTTGTCGCAGTAGCTCCTCCAGGATTGTCTCTTGGCCCTTATGGTCGCTGCTTTGAAAGATTTAAGTGCCTCTTTGTAGAGATCCCAATCGTCTTGCAAGCGGGTACATTTGGCTTTGTTAAAGAGCTTTCTGCTCTCTTTCCTAAGGGAGACTATCTCTTTATTCCACCAGGGGGGCTTAGGTTTGCCTCTGGGGGTGCTAACCGCACAAGATTTAGACAGTGTTCTGTTAAGGGTTTCAGTCAGCTCATTTACTAAGCTGTCTAATTCCGCAGGGTTATGCGGGTAGGTAGGGTATTTTGTCCCTAGGATCAGTGATTGGCAGTGATTGGACGTTATTGAACGTCTGATCCTGGCGCTGGTGCTGTTCCTACTTGCCACTATTGAGTAAAGGTAAGCAATATTACCATCTCTGTTAAAATATGCGTACATACGTTAAAGGCGTCTGTAAAGAAAATATTCTATGTTGGTACAACTGACTTTCGGTGCAACATTTGTTGTTAACAGACAGCGACATTG
This sequence comes from Eumerus sabulonum, assembly GCA_951905685.1. NCBI lineage: Eukaryota > Metazoa > Arthropoda > Insecta > Diptera > Syrphidae > Eumerus > Eumerus sabulonum. The sequence goes on from OX645060.1 coordinate 182,192,051, forward strand.
GTTAATCTCAACTTTGAAATGTTAAAAAAAATCGGGTTACTGACGAAGACCTTGTCATAAAGAGTACGTAAAGTTGTTTGAAACACGCCTTATATGAAACAGTCTACAACGTGACTATAGGTTGAGAGAGCTTTATATAAAAAAATATTGTCTTGTGCATGATACACGTCACAGCACAGTTTATTCCAAGTTTGCTCTCTACACAGTAGTATGTATGTTGGCGTTACAGTCCATGAAGGACTTAAGCCGAGCTTTCTCTCAATCATCCATGTTGTGTGTGATTTATTTTTCCCATAGGTGAAAGGGACCTACAGTTTTTGCCGGTTCAAACGGCGAATTTCGAGAAGCTCTTCATGACAATTTTACTACAGGGGGTTTTGTCAGAACTCCGCTGAGGAGAAACACCGTGAAAAATACGTTCGATGACAATGGCTGTGTCGGTATTCGATCCCGTGTCATCGGCGTCAGAGGCCAACACACTACCCACTGCACTACGGTGCTCTCTTACACAGTAGTGAAGTGGTTAATTTATTCCAATGGTCAACCCATCACCCATCGGTTCCTTTACAGAACCTAGTTTAACAGAGATGTCAAAAGCATGGGGAGGCTTTATCAAAGCGAACCGCTGCTTTCTTCTTCGAAACTCAAACATAGAAACAACACGTTTTGGAGACACCGAATTAATCAGAACATTAACCCAGAATCTCGACAAGCACGTGTTTAGACTCTGCGACAACTGCTCACGGCTACAACTCAGCCACCATGAAGTCATCTGCCATTACTGCACTAAAAACCCTGTCAAGTATACTGCTCGAAACAGTATGGATCCAAGAGATGTTTCAGATGTTATGAAGACATTGTCAGTCGTCGAGCAGATGTTGGTAGCACGGATTCAACCCGTTCTCAGCGTCTATCAGCTCCGCAGTCAAGGTGTCAATGGTCAATTCCGTTACAAAGGAAACGTGCCGAACGTCGAGCAAGATCTCCAATCGATTGCAAACGAGTTGCCTAGAGTTCCTAATACAGTCAACATCTTGCTGGTTAGGAAGCACGGAGCCCAAGGTAACAAAGACTTCAGGGTCAGACGACAGGTGGTACACGATGTTCTGGTGTTTCTAAAGCAACAGAATCGCTTCTATGCTGACTTGCGAATCAATATGTCCGCTTTGGCGGCACTACCAGACGACGGAAGCGTTCAAGATCAACTTAGACATGTCGACGGAAGTGTTGCCAACGACTCAATGCCCGATGTTGCTGAAGACAGTGACGATGTGGTTATTAATGCGCTTCCCGTGTCAAGTGGTATGAGACAAACCGAGATTGTTCGTGATGTAATCGATTGGATCGCAGCTTCAGAAAATCCGGTCGTCGAATTCACGACTATTGGATACATTGTCAAAGTTTTTCCTCATTTGTTCCCTTCTGGTGCTGCTGACTTCAATGATAATACACGTTCTGGAGAAAATCAACCCACATTTCAGGAATGGGTTCGGTAGTTTTTTTTTTTTTTTTAGAAACTCGCGCAGGTTCAAGAGTTTTTATTTATATACTCTTATGATGTATGGACTATGGACACACAACCTGAACGGAGTGCAGTGGCTTGGGTCGTTGATGTTCGTTAACTCTCAGGGGTGGTTGTCCTAGATAGGATGAGAGCCGACCAAATTCCGAGATGGTTATAGTCCGTATTAATTCGTTCGAGGATGAATTTCAGTTGATGAGTTACCATAACAAGAGATTTGCGCAAGACCCGAGGTTTCCATTCTTCTGCCTCAACACGATACAACGCCACTACGCAATTAGCAAAGGCTTAACCTACGCCAACTAGGGGCGCCGTGGCGCAGTGGTTAGTGTGTTGGATTCTGGCGCACGATGAGCGAGTTCGGTTCCCGGTAACACCAACGCTATCGATAGTTTATTTCGCGACGTTCCTCCTCGGCAGGGTACTGGCAAAAGCCCCCGTAATAAACTTGCCCTGAAAAAGCTTCTCGACTCACGCCGTTCGGAATCGGCATTAAACTGTAGGTCCCTTTCACCTGTGTGAAAAATAAAATCACACACAACATGGGTGATTGAGAGAAGCTTGGCTCTCTGGGCTAACTGGGTCAAGGGGAGAGGCCTGGGAGTAAATCCGGCGAAAACAGAGGTAGCACTCTTTACAAGGTAAAGATCTGTGTCAAGATACACCTACCCCCGTACGAATGGTACAGATCTAATCCCTGGAAAATCTGCGAAATATCTTGGTATAATCCTGGACTCCAAGCTTAGTTGGAGAGAAAATATTGAGGAAAGAATCAAAAAGGCCTACGTGGCACTATATTCGTTTATTGGTAAAACATGGGGCTTCCAACCGAGGTAAGTACATTGGTTGTACATTGCGGTGTTAAGATCTATTCAAGTCTATGGCTCGGTTGTCTTGTGGAAAGCGCTCGAGAAAAAATGTCATCTTCAGAGTGTGTCAAAGGTTCAAAGGGCAGGCTGTCTGGCGGGGACGGGATCTATGAAGTCCACACCAACGGCGGCCTTTTGAAGTCATGCTGAACCTCCCACCCCTGGACATATACTGCGAGAGCGTCGCATCCAGAACTACGCTAAGACTACAGGAATCCGGTCTCTGGAGAAAGAGTCCACACGGACATGCATCAGTCTTGGATCGATGGGCCGTCTCGAGATTCAGAACCGTAACGAATTATGTCACCCGACTTCCTTCCTGGAAGAGGAGATTCTCCATTAGAATTCCCTCCAGGGAGGAATGGACCGGTGATTTGGTGCGCATGGAAAGTGAACTGGCATTCTACACCGACGGATCCAAAATGGATGTTGGCACAGGTGCCAAAGTCTACTTTGAGTCTATCCGAAACAACAACAAGCCTCGGATATGGACGGATACAAAACTGACGACCCCTGCAAACCACTAACGGACTTGAGAGTCTGCACCTGGACTGTGAAGTCCCTTAACAGACCGGGTGCAGGCGATCAATTGGATCAAACTCTCAATTGCTATGAAGCAGATATAACCTCACTCCAAGAAGTGCGATGGGATGGACCAGGCAAAAGACGGATGAAAAACTGCGACATCTACTACGGGAACTGCTACAAGGAGAACAAACAGCGCCTATTCGGGTGCGGATTCGTTATTAGAGGAAGACTCCGACAAAAAGTCTTAAGCTTCCGAGATGTAAGCGAGCTCCTCATAACAATCCGCATCAAAGCTAAATTTGGAAACATTAGCTTAATATGCGCTCACGCCCCAACGGAAGAAAAGGACGATCGACTCAAAGAGGAATTCTACGATCTCCTCGACAGAACATATGCCCAATGTCCCAGCTACGACACAAAAATAGTCCTAGGAGATTTTAATGCAAAACTGGGCAAGGAGGACATATTTGAGTCGATCATAGGAAAGCATAGCCTCCATAACACCATATCCGACAACGGATTAAGGCTAAGCGATTTCCTAGCGGGGCCTAACCTCCTTGTAGCAAGCACGCGATTCCCCCATCTCAACATCCACAAGGGTACCTGGCGGTCTTGTGATCAATCGACCACCAACCAGATTGATCATATTGCGATCGACGCCAGACACTCCTCCTGTATTCTCGACGTACGAACCTTCCGAGGGGCCAACATCGACTCGGACCACTACCTTGTTGTAGCCAAGAAACGAATGAGGATATCAAGAATGCTTAGGAGTCGAGTAGGACTACGTAAGTTTGACGTTGGAAAGCTACAATCGCAAGAGACTGCCAGAATCTTTGCCGATCGTGTCTCCTCAAAGCTCTCTCAAAATCCGCCCACAGCAGCACAAACAATAGAACAGGAATGGGCGCATTGCCAGAGCGCCGTCAGAGACGCTGCCTCAGAGGTGCTGGGTTTCAAACCGGCACCACCTAGAAGCCCCTGGTTCGATGAACAATGCGAACAAGTCCATGCAGCAAAACAGGTGGCATATAAAGCCATGCTGCAACGACGGATGAGAGCTGCTCGCGAAATCTATGAGCAGAAGAGAAGAGAGGAACACACGCCTTTCAGAAGAAAGTAGAGAGAGCACGGAAGGCGTGAGATCGAAGAGGTGGAGAGATGCTTCCGCAGGAATGACGCCCGTAAGTTGTACAATAAGGTAAAACGAACATGCCATGGCTACAAAGCCAGAGCGGCGGCCTGCAGGGATGAAAATGGAGAACTGGTAGTAGAGTCGCAGTCGATGCTGAGGATTTGGAAAGACCACTTCTGCAGACTTTATAACGGCGATGATAGACAAAATACCGCTGTCAGGCAGAACGAGCCATTCGTAATGGACGACAATGAAACAGAATTCAGTCCACCCGACCTAGACGAAGTCAAAAGAGCGATATCAAGACTTAAGTCTAATAAAGCCACGGGCGCAGGCGGCCTGTCTGCTGAGCTTCTTAAGGCGGCTGGAGATGAACTGGTAAGGTGCATGCACCATCTCATTTGTAAGGTATGGTCGGAGGAATGCATGCCCGAGGAATGGAATCTCAGCATCGTTTGCCCGGACCATAAGAAAGGAGACCCCTATAACTGCGCTAACTATAGGGGAATAAGTCTCCTTAACATCGCATATAAGATCTTCTCTGTCGTATTGTTTGTGGATAACCTGATCGGCTCTTATCAGTTTGGTTTCAGGTAAGGTAAATCCACAATAGACCAAATATTTACGCTACGGCAGATCTTGGAGAAGACGCAGGAATACCAAATCAACACTCACTACCTCTTCGTCGATTTCAAGGCTGCATATGACAGCGTGTATAGAGATGAGCTATACAAAGCCATGTCCAGTTTTAACATCCCTGCCAAACTCGTCCGACTGTGCAGGATGACAATGGAGAATTCTCGCTGCTCCATTAAGGTCGGTAATGAGCAAACTAAAAAAGGATTTAGGCAAGGTGACGCAATGTCATGCAACTTTTTCAACATCGTGCTTGAAAAGATCGTGCAAGAGTCACTGGCCAACACAAGAGGTACGATTTATTTCAAGTCTGCGCAATTGCTTGCGTACGCCGACGACATTGACGTGATTGGACGGACACAGCGAGACGTCAATGAGGCCTTTGTAAGCATTGAGTTTGAAGCGGCTAAGACAGGTCTCAAGGTTAATGAGGGTAAAACCAAATATCTGCTTTCATCTAAAAGAGACGGACAACGCCGACGTATTGACCAGAACGTCACCATGGGCGGATATAACGTTGAAGTGGTCTAGGAATTCGTCTACCTTGGCTCACTGATGACCAGCGACAGTAACACCAGCGTTGAGATAAAACGCAGAATCACTCTTGCCAACCGCTGTTTCTTTGGGCTCAAGAGGCAATTGAGAAGTAGAGCCCTCTCTCATAAAACCAAGCTGACACTATATAAGACCTTAATCATCCCAGTCCTCCTTTACAGCGCAGAGGCTTGGACCTTAACAAAAGCGGATGAAGATGCCTACGGTCCCGTTTGTTCAAACGGTGTATGGGGGAGAATATATAACGAAGAACTGTACGGGTTGTACAGCGACATCGGCCTGGTACGACGTGTACGGATACAGCGTCTAAGGTGGTTAGGCCATGTAGAGCGAATGGAAAATACAGCTCCGACCCGAAGAGTCTTCGAAACCACCCCGGAAGGAAGGCGCGGCAGAGAACGGCCGCATCAACGGTGGCGCACGCAGGTATAAGGGGACCTTAACCACCTGGGCTTGCGGGGCTGGAAACAGCTGGCCAAAGACCGTGCCAGCTGGAGACGCTTGTTGGTTGAGGCCCAGGTTCACCATGGACTGTAGCGCCACCTGAGTAAGTAAGTAAGTAAGTATGTGCTTAAACTTTTTCAATGAAATACTTGTAGAAAATGATATAACTACATTACAGTGCATCCGCCAAGTAGCTGTCAATTGTTTTGCCAAACCCACGTGCGGTACTTCAACTTCTATTGCGACGAATCAAATCTAAACAAATATTTTGTTCTTCCATTTTCACATTTAATATTAATTAACAATATATTTCCTAATCAGTTTTTAGTATGTAGGTACAGGATGTCAATTAAAAATAATAAACAAACATTCAAACATTTAAACCACATGGTGCATGTCTGTGCTATTTTACTCCCACGTCAAGTAGTTTGTGCAACCTTCATAGGTTTGTGAACTCCATCGAGGTACTAGCCCAGACTGGAGCACTTGAAACTAGTGAAGGTTTTTGAATGACTGCCGGTAACGCCTCAGCGTGTTGAAGTTTCGAAGCAATCGCAGCGTTATTCAGTGCTATCCTGGGCACTGGTCTCAAGACTTGTCATTTCACGGGCATCTGAATATTTGGCGGAATCATTGGCGGTATGGGTAACCCGCAAAGGTTTTGATTCTGAACATATTGAAATGCAGATGTTCGATCCAGGTGATGAGAAAAGTAGAGGTCGCTGAGTACGTGAAACCTTCGCTGGTCGAAGTTGGTAAACAAATTCGAGAATCGCGCGGTTGGATTGACGTAGGTTTTTGGGCTTGGATGCAAAAGATCTTGTGATGATTGAAGATTATTGACTTGATGGAAAATGTAGTTGGAGGAATTATGTTGGAAGGAGCCAGTTGTTTGTTTTAACGGCTCAGAGGTTTTCAGGCCGTCGAGTATTTGATGAGAACTTAGATGTTTCTTCATATATGCTTGTCTGAAATGAGCAATATTTGCGAATAAAATGGTTGTGGTATGGTAGAATTTAACTTGCCTTCGGAAGGTTTTTCCACACTGAGGACAGTTGAAAACGCCTTCGATAGTTGGCTCTGCCCCACTCTCTGCGACCTTAACTGAGTCGCTATCGGTTGAAATGCGCTTTTTGCTTTGAATGTTACCCAAAGCTTCCGCTTTCGGTTTATGCCATCGTTTGTGAGATGCCAAATTAGCCGGACAATTGAACACCTATAAAGAATACCATATATTACACTCTCTCCAAGGCACCTACACAATTGCGTTTACCTTCTCACACTCGGAACATTTGTATTCGATGTGAACGATGCGAGGACAACGATGCTGGGCTAACTGAAACGCATCATCGTATAGCGTCCGACAAAGCTGACATAAGTACGCACCGATTTTGTTGTCAATGCTGGCCAAAATCGCCTTTGCTTCTTCAGTGATTTCGACGACATTAAATGCCGGATCTATGTCACCTTTGCGCACCACAAGTTCCTCGTCATCACGTAACTTTCGAATGATTGTACCCGACACTGGACTCGTATTGTCCTCGTCGATCGAAAGCTGCTTTCGCATTTTGAACCTTCTCTTCTCGGCTTTTGAACTTTTCGCTACGTCTGATATAGGGACATTGTTGCCGTATTCGTCATTGTTCGGCGAATCAATTTTGATGGTGGACAATCCGGATCGGAAATCCTTTAAAAAGAGCTTAGCAAACCCGTCCATTGCCTTCTGGTGAAGCTCCTGGTCTTCGTATACGAGTTTGTCACGTGTGAGTGCCTTTTGTGGATTTATTTTGTTATCACAATTGAGGTTGAAAAGTTCCCCGGGTGCGGTATCTTCATCGTCATTACCGAGAATGTCAACATATTCTTCATCGTCATTCGAGTCGGTGGCCGTGTCCTTTTCGTCCTCGGTCAGAATGATTGTTTCGTCGTCGAACATATTTATTGACTGACTGTCTGTAGGGTTGCCGATGGATTGTGATTTATTTTCGCGACACTCAGAGTTACCGATGGGTGACGAAGTAGTGGAGGACTTCGTCGAGATTAAGTTGGTGGTGATTTCATCGCGTTTGTCTAAGAAAGGCATTACATCCATGCGGTTTATGGTGTGAGGTCGCCAGATATTTGGCTCTTCGGGTAGTTTTGTACGTTTTCGTGGGGGTGAAGGTGTTGATGGCGGTGTAATTGGGATGGAGGACGACCGCAGTGATAAGTCAAGGGGTGATAACATTGACATAGGTCGATTGAATTGGGGAAATGTGTTGATTGCTGGTAGCACGTGGTACTCCATGAGGTTTTCCCTGGTCGATCAAATCTGCAATTAGATAGAAATTATTTTAAGCAAGTTAAATAATGGGTCATGATAGGGGAACTATGCGAATTACTACGTATTTCTATTCCCATTCTTTCGTAGGTTGCTGCTAACATTAAGGTATGACAGTACCAGAGTAAAGAAAGGAGACCCCTATGACTGCGCCAATTACAGAGGGATAAGCCTCCTGAACATCGCGTACAAGATCCTCTCTGCCGTACTGTGTAAGTACCTGAAATCGTTCGGTTCCTACCAGTGTGTTTTCAGGCCAGGAAAATCCACGATAGACCAAACATTTACACTACGGCAGATCTTGGAGAAGACCCATGAATTCCAGGTCGACACGCACCATCTCTTCGTCGACTTTAAAGCTGCGTATGACAGTGTTTATAGAGACGAGCTATACAAAGCCATGTCATGGTTTAACATTCCTGCCAAACTCGTCAGACTATGCAGGATGACTATGGAGAACTCTCGCTGCTCCATTAAGGTCGGAGGTGAACTAACCGACCCCTTTGATGTTGATAAAGGTTTTAGACAGGGTAACACACTGTCATGTGATTCCTTTAACATTATTCTTGAAAATATCGTGCGGGACTCTGCGGGAAATACAAGATGTACGATCTACTTCAAGTCCACACAATTGTTTGCCTACGCAGATGACATTGACGTTATTGGACGAACAAAGCGAGACGTCAATGAGGCGTTCACATGCATTGAAGCAGAAGCGGCGAAAGTGGGTCCAAGGGCAAATGGGGACAAGACCAAATATGTGCTGTCATCCAAGAAAGACGCACAACACCGACGTCTTGGTCAGAACGCCACCTTCGTCTACCTTGGCTCGATAGTGACAAGCAGCAACGACACCAGCGCTGAGATAAAACGCAGAATAACTCTTGCCAATCGCTGCTCCTTCGGGCTCAATAGGCAATTGAGTAGTAGAGCCCTCACTCGAAAAACTAAGGTTTCCCTCTACAAAACCTTAATCATCCCGGTCCTCCTCTACGGCGCTGAGGCTAGGATGTTATCAAAAGCGGATGAAGAGGCTCTTGGACGTTTCGAGAGGAAAATTCAGCGTGCAATCCTTGGTCCCGTTTGTGTTAACGGAGAATGGAGGGAGATTCAACCAAGAACTGTATGGGCTGTACAGCGACATCGGCCTGGTTAGACGTCTTCGGATTCAACGTCTAAGATGGCTAGGCCATGTAGAGCGAATGGACAATGGACATCAACGCTCCGGCCCGAAGAGTCTTCGACTCCAACCCCGAGGGACGACGCAGCAGAGGACGACCGCATTTAAGGTGGCGCGCACAGGTGGAAGGGGACCTCAACCAACTGGGCGTGCGGCACTGGAAGCGGCTGGCCGAAGATCGGGCCGGCTGGAGAGGCTTGTTGGTTTAGGCCTGGTTCACCCCGAACTGTAGCGCCATCAAAGTAAGTAAGTAAGTAGTACCAGAGTAAATATACTTTGAATCTGACATTGTCGTCGTCATTTTTGACATTTTTATTGTTTATAGTTACTTGTATCATTCATCTTGATCAAACAAAAGAATTGTTCGTTTATATCCTACGCGGAGTGGTAATTAAGTTCCGGCAATTTGTAAACAAAAGGCAAGCAAATTTAGTTTGTCTCAATATTTAACTATCGACCTTCACAATAGTCTTCCTCCAACTCTACACAGCGATTCCAACGATGCTCCCACGATTCGAAGCACCCCTGATAATCCTCTATGGTTAACTCGTTCAGAACCGTGGTTCTCTTTGACATTCCTACACCACCATTATGAATTCCTTTGAGGTATAACTTCATCTTGGGGAATGAAAAGTCCCAGGGGGCAGTATCGGGGTTGTTTTTGTGGAAGGCTTCTGCTCTCCGCTGGAGCACTCAGACGCAATCACTGGTCCATTGTACTCCAGACAGACACCTTGCATTACTGTATTTTCCCCGTTTTCCGGAGAAAAATTTGAAGGAGCTTCAGTGATGTAGAGTTAAGGGATTCGGCACACACCACGTCGGCTCCAAGGGTGCGCCACCGTGCGCGAGCAAAGGCAGGACAATCACAGAGGAAATGCTCTGCAGTGTCATCCTCCTCCTCGCCACATGCAGCACAGGTAGGCATCTCACAATGCCAAGCACGTGGAGTTGCTTGGCAGAAGTGTAATGGCCCGTGATAACTCCCACAAGTCTTCTGCAGTCGATTCTTCTTAAAGACAGGAGGAATGCTGCAGATTTTTTGCAGACATCAAGGCATACGCGCTTAGTCATCCTGCAACCTGGACAATCCCTCCATCTACGGTTGTGTGTACTAAATACATAATCGTTAATGTAGGAATTTACCGTGGACGCAGGTAGACCTAGAGCGGGTTCAAGTCCTGAGAAGCTCTCCTCTGAACCCATTCTAGCGAGTTCATCAGAGATCTCATTTCCTGGGATCCCAGAGTGGCCTGGAACCCATACAAGCCTTAATGAATTTAGTCTACCGACTCTGTTCAAGAAGGACTTGAGTTCAAGCACTAATTTGGAGCTAGTTAAGGGGTTACACACAGCTTTTAGTGCAGATTGGCTGTCACTACAGACGCATATGCTTTCCCCCTTCCACCTGTGCTTCACAATAGAGTGCCTGGCCATTAGGATTGCGTATATCTCTGATTAGAAGACAGACGCATGCTTTCCTAACGAGAAGTGAAGTCAGAGGTTTTCGCGCTCAAAGAAGACTCCAGCACCGGACCCCCGCCCAGACCTTGAGCTTTCCAGGTTCAGTATCCAGCCATAACCAATCCTGGCGCCATGAAATTACGACGCAATAGGACAACGGACGTCAGTGCGTCAGAAGGCATGTCCATGAGACAGGGGTCGCAGGACAATTCTTGCGCAAGCACACCGTTATTCATATGCGAGTTGTACCAAACGCCATTTCTCTTCAGACGAGACATGGCTTTCAGAGCACACCCTCTGATAAATATATCAAGAGGTGGAGGGTTCATCATAACATCTAGAGCAGCGCCCGGCGTGCTGGGGAAAGCCCCCGTGCAGGTGAGACAAACCGTTCTTTGGAGTTTGGTGAAAGAGGCAACGACGTGTTTGCGTTTTAGTCTGTTCCACCAGACAACCGATGCAAATGAGATTATAGGTCTTATCATTGCCGTGTAGATCCAGAGGACCTTTGCCGGCGACAAGCCCCATGTTTTGCCAAAAGCTCCTTTGCATTGCCAGAAAACTGACAGCGCTTTGGTGGTTTTTGACTCAACATGCTTTGACCAGAGAAGCTTACTATCTAAGATGATTCCTAGATACTTAGCCAGCCTTTTAGTACCAGCTGAGTCATGTCAGTATTTTTCCTCCTTCTCGTAAAGAGAACGACATCGGTCTTAAGAAGATTAACTGACAGCCCATCTCTGGTACACCAATCATCGATCACATTTAGCGCCGCCTGTGCTTTGAGACGGACAGTCGCTAAACATGAGCCGACAGAAAGAATGGCGACGTCATCCGCATAGGCCTGGGCATAGATTCCAGAGGCATTGAGGGCATCAAGCAGAGAATCGACCACCATGCACCACAACAGCGGAGACAGGACGCCACCTTGAGGGCAGCCTCTGTTACGCCAGATTTGACACACTGGTCGAGGCCTGCATCAGCGGTCAATGTCCTGTGCATAAGCATTGCTTTGATCCAAAGGACCAGTGCTTTATCTACGCCAAGGTGGCTGGCAGCGTTACACATGCTGTCAATAGTTGCGTTATCAAAAGCTCCCTCAATGTCGATGAAAATGCCCAGGGCGTACTCTTTCCTTTCAAGCGCGCATTCAATTCGCCCAACTAGGTTCTTAAGCGCAGTCTCGCAGGATTTTCCGCGCTGGTAAGCATGTTGCATCTCCGAAACATGCAACTCTACCAGTCTCTCCCCGCTTTTCAGCAGGAGGGATTATAGACTAATTGGTCTGAAGCTCTGGGCAAGTGAGTAGTCCTCTTTTCCTATTTTGGTAAAGAAGACCACTTTCACTGTGCGCCAAGGAATGGGTATGTGAGCAAGTGCTATACTAGCAGTGAAAATTATTTTCAAAGTAGGAAGCAGCTGCCTCATACCTTTTTGCAGCATAACAGGATATATGCCGTCGGTACCCGGCGGTTTGAAACATTGAAACATTGTTGATTTTAAGGTCAGACGAGAGAATGAAGTCTAAAAGATATGGTGGATATCGTGATGTTGGAACACCAACAATTCTTGCACAATCAACGAGAAATGGGCCGGCCCATTGTTATGGTGCAAGATCTAGCCTTTATTGGCGAGCTCAGGTAGCACGCGAAAAACGCGAGCCTCGTCAGGACGCCAACATGGAACTGTCCAGTCACTGTCTGGTCGGTAGGAATATATTCAGGTTAAACGATGCCGCGGTACCAGAGGTGGCGGGAGCTTCTTCACTTGGATCGTCTTCTACTGATTTATGGCATTGTTTTGGCATACACTCGTCTCCATACACCGCCTGCAATTAGTTTTCTCGATGCCCCTTCTACCTTCCCTCAGACCACTCGCCTATTATATTACCGATGAATGATACTCTTATATAAAAGACTACCCCACCCAGGCTTACTAAGAAAAGAACCAACTGGAAAGGTTTTAAGCATGAGGTTGAAGAAGGTATTCAACTGAAAGTACCATTAAGAATACCTTATGAACTAGAAGTCGAAGTCGACGGATTCATCGAGGTCATACCGCACGCAGCGTGGATTAACACTCCCTACCAAAAAAGCGTGCCGGCTAATTTCTCAGTAAATTACCCAGCTGAAACTAGAGATCTGAATAGTGCGCCACACCATAAAACTCATTTAAATCGATTATGCAATATGCTTTGGTGGCGTTACAGCACATGAAGGGCCAAAGCCAAGCTTCTCTCAATCACCCATGTTGTGTGTGATATATTTTCACTTAGGTGAAAGGGACCTACAGTTCCGAAGGGCGAGAGTTGAGAAGCTTTTTCAAGGCACTTATACTAGGCGGGGTTTTGACAGTACCCCGCCGAGGAGGGACGCCGCGTAATAAACATTCGATGGCGTTAGTGTTATCGGGATCCGAACCCGCTCATCGTACCTCAACACACTAATCACTGCACCACGGCACCCTCCAAAAAATCGATTAGGTATTTTAAAAACCAAATTCTAAATTGAAATAAGGAAAAGACGGAAGTCTTCGTTGAATATCTTGAGGACATTTTGAAGCCACACACAGATCAACCGCTTACAGAATTTGTTCATCCGACGGACGAAATCCCAGAATATACAATAAGACGAACTAAAAGCTTGTGTTGAAACTAAAAGCTAGTGTTGAAATACTTAAAACAAACCAGACTCCTATGATCTAATTACAGGAGAACTTCTCAAGGCTCTACCAAGAAAGTCTATACCAAAACTCCTGTTTCTTGTCAGTTGCGCAATTAGATTAAAATATGTGCCGAGGCGCCCCCCCGGCAGCTGACCTTCGTACGGACCAAACCTGGCTAACGAGGCGCAAGCCCCCAGGATGACGAAGAGAAGAGAAGCCTCGGAAATTGCCTACCCTGGTGTGCCAGGGCCCCATTCGGAGCCAGGCCTAAATGATGGCAGTATGCGAGCGTCTGGTGGCCGCTCTGTCCCGCTCGGCAGCCGGTCGGGCCTAGCCCGAAGAAGTCACGAGCAACCCGGGCGTGGCCTCGTGAGCCATTACGGGGTGGGGGGGTTATCACGCCATGCACTAACCAGTGCGTGCGGGGAGTAAAGGGCAACAGACAACGGCATCGACTTAGGATGGGCACGAGCTGGTTGAGGAAGCTGCCAGGTATCGGTTAGATATCGTAGGTATCTCTTCGACAAAGCAAAGAGGATATATAGAGCGTTTGCGCCAGACCAATCGGGAAAGCTTTTTTGAATCTATTCCAATTGAAGATACATAGCTTTCCACTGAAGCCTCCGGAAGAAGGCTGTATTGTTGGACCAGTAGCCTCAAATCATGGCAATGGAGACCGTGGCCTTTTTAGTGATTTAGTGATGAAGTGGATGGCTGCATATATGTATGTAGCATCTATACTAATATTATAAATGTGAAAGTGTGTGTGTCTGTTTGTCCGTCTTTCACGGCAAAACGGAGCGACGAATTGACGTGGATTTTTAGGTGGAGATAGTTAAAGGGATGGAGAGTGACGTAGGCTACTTTTTGTTTCTTTCTAGCCCCCGTTAAGTTTGTATGCAGCAAAAAAAAAAAAATCAGTAGGGGATGGAAATTTGTGTGAGACTCTCCTCAAAATTAGTATAGGTTCTATGATACAAACGAATAATAAAATAATTTAATTAAAACAACCATAAATCAATCAGCTTTTGAGAAAACAATCAACATTCGAAACATAAATAAGTGTTACTATTAAATTACGATAGATGGCGCTGATATGTTTCTGAAACGCGCTAACGTTGTGTGCTCCCTATTTGTACTTAAGTGCGGGTATCAGGCCGCGCTACTACTACTAAGCGTCCCAGTCATGCTTATACCAAATTTAGATGCCCCGGGATTATGTAATGGGACGAGACTTCGTGTCACCCAACTTGGCCGCAATATCATTAGCGCCACTATCTTAACCGGCGTAGGAAAGGGTGAACATGTAATGATCCCACGAATCCCAATAATTCCCACAGATCTCCCGTTCCAGTTTAAAAGGCTACAATTTCCTCTAAAGCTTAGCTTCGCTATGACCATTAACAAAGCGCAAGGTCAAACATTAAAGGTGGCTGGGGTGAACTTAGAAAAGCCGTGCTTTTCCCATGGAGAATTGTATGTAACATGTTCGCGTGTGTCCAATGTCCAGAATCTTTACATTCTATCCCCAAATGGAAAAACATATCGTATACAGTAGCGTTTAAAATAACATTCTGTTCTGAGTTCTCTTCTGTGTTCTAAATCAGGAAAGGGAAACCGTGTTACCGCGAATTTAACGCGAGCGATGCCGCGGGCAAAAGCTAGTCAACAATAAAAGTAGAGGAAACGGCTGGATTGTTGATTTCGCTGAAATGTAGGTGCATAACCTGCATCTGTTACCTCAGCTTCATTCATTTGCTGGATGCATTCTTCAATTATCTGTGCATTATTTTCCAAAAAAATCAGCTAAATTACCCGGCTCAATGTTGTCAATATTGTAATCTGGATCACAGCGTCGCTTTCCACTGAATCTATGAATTCAGCCAATTGATCATCAGTCGTTTCCTCCAAATAAATTTTTTTTTTTTTGGTATTCACGTTTTCGAAGATCCATCTAAGGTATTCGAGGGCGCTGTGGCGTAGTGGTTATTGTGTTGGACTCTGGCGCACGATGAGCTAGTTCGGATCCCGATAACACCAACGCCATCAATGTTTATTTCGCGACGTTCCTCCTCGGCGGGGTACTGGCAAAACCCCCCGTAGTAATCTTGGCATGAAAAGGCTTCTTGACTCACGCCGTTCGGAATCGGCATTAAACTGTAGGTCCCTTCCACCTGTGTGAAAAATAAAATCACACACAACACGGGTAATTGAGAGAAGCTTGGCTCTGGTCCTTCATGGGCTGTAACGCAAGCAAAGGAAAAAAAATCTAAGGTATTCACATTCACTTATTTGTTTAACAATTTTTTTTTTAAACACCAACAACAGAACGCAAGTAATGTTTCTTTTAAATTTAAATCAAACAACACTACTACACTTTATTTTAATACTTCGCACTTGAAAGCTCGTTCAGGAGTGAGTTAGAAAAACAAAGGATATGGGAAATATAAAAGTAAAACTCTTACTAGGGGATTTCCCATTTTATACAAATTCATTAGGACGACCGCTGTTCCAAAGTATTTGCATTTTGTGACTTATGAGTGTCATGTGGTTAGACCCAATAACAAGAACTAAACAAAAAGAGGACAAAACGAAGTACGTGCTGTCAAGCAAAAACCAATCCGTCGCTCACCACCTGGGACAAAACATAACAATTGACAGCTACAATTTCGAGGTAGTTAAGGAGTTTGTCTACCTCGGGGCAAACGTAAATTCCACAAATGACACCAGAGTGGAGATCCGGCATAGAATCGCCCTTGGCAACCGCTGCTACTTCGGTTTGTCCAAACAACTCGGGTCAAAACTCCTCACTCGAAAGACCAAAGTCATGCTTTACAAAACGCTCATACTGCCAGTCTTGCTGTATGGAGCCGAAAGCTGGAAGATAAGCAAGACGGCGTAGCTGATTTTGGGTTCTGTCGAAAGAAAAATTCTGCGCCGGATATTTGGTCCTGTCTGTGAGGAAGGTGAATGGAGAAGAAGACACAACCGCGAACTCTACGAGCTGTACAAGGATGTGGATGTAGTCCGGAAGGTAAAGATCCGTCGACTGCACTGGCTCGGCCACATCGAGCGCATGGACACCAACGCTCCAGCTAAGAGGGTCTTCGACTCCGTGCCTCCTGGTTCGAGAAGAAGAGGAAGGCCGAACCTCCGGTATGAAGACCAAGTAATCGCGGATGTGAGACATCTTGGTCTTGATAATTGGAAGCAGCGTGCCCGGGACCGTCAAGGATGAAAGGCAGCTATAGCTCAGGCTCAGATCCTCCATGGATCGCTGGCCTGATAAGTAAGTAAGTAAACCAAACGAGACATTTTTTTATCAGTAAACCGACAAGGCACATAACACTGTTTATCACTTAAATTTTATCAAAAACTTTAAATAAATTATATAATCTGTATGTATGCATGTATGTATGTTGGCGTTACAGCCCATGAAGGACCTAAGCCGAGCTTATCTTAATCACCGTGGCGTTACAGCCCATGAAGGACCTAAGCCGAGCTTCTCTCAATCATCCCATAGGTGAAAAGGACCTACAGTTTATTGCCGGTTCCGAACGGCGAATTTCGAGAAGCTTTTCCTGACAATTTTACTACAGGGGGTTTTGTCAGAGCCCCGCTGAAGAGAAACGCCGTGGAAAACACGTGTGATCGGCGTCAGAGGCCAACACACTACCCACTGCGCCACGGTGCTCTCAAATCTTATAATCTACTTACGGTAAAATCGAACACATAGATTTTTTGATTCTAAGTTACTTTTTTTAACACTTGAAAATTTACAAAATTAAAATTAGATTTTCGCCGTTAATTCGATGAGTTTTTGCATTCAATTCATAATAAAACTCAAAAGCGTGATCGGAGTGCTATGATAAAGATACCAAAATGTGCAGAATAGTACAAAAAATAAGTTTCCGTTATTTTAGGCAAAAAAAAAACGAACTATGTTTGACGCTGGAGGCAAAAAAAAACTGAAGGCAGCCGTTAGAGGGTTGAATCCAAAAGATATTGAGGTAGGGTGAGGAAGGATCTTTTGTCAGTAAAGTAATAAGTAGAATTTTATTTCTATGCTAATAACTACGTTTGCTGACCCAAAGCCAGATGGGGACTAATTGTTTAGTTGAATTAAAGCGAGGATCCTTAGCATCAGAGATTAAAAGAAAAAAACGTTAAATGATAAAATCTTTCTGTCCGCCGTCGCTTCTATACTATGTACATAATTCCCCCTAGTTAAAATGTTGAATTCTTTGTACATATGTTATTATTGAAGTACGTTTGCTTTACAAAATATCTGTTCTCCTTATTTGAATGGGACAATACGAAATTGTTTATCAGGTGTCCCACAAGGTAGTCATCTGGGTCCATTGCTATTTCTATTGTTCATTAATGATATGCCTTCTATATTTAAATTCTCTAAATGTCTACTTTATGCAGACGATCTTAAAATTTATAGGAAAATCTCATGCTCCGAAGACTGTGTACTTTTACAGCGTAATCTCACACGCCTATCCCAATGGTGCGAATTAAATTCGCTCAATCTCAACGTATCGAAATGTTACCTGATCTCTTGTCACAGATCTAAAACCTGTATTGAATTTTGCTATAAACTTGCTATAAAAGACCTTGGTGTCATCCTAGACCACAATATGAGTTTCCTTCCTCATGTTGATCTCATTACAACGAAGGCTAATCAAATGTTCAGTTTCATCAAACGGAATACCACTGAGTTCTCTAACATTTTTACGATTAGTTCGGTGCTCTTTAGACTACTGTTGCACCATCTGGAATCCTTCCTACTCTAATGCAACTGATAGGATCGAGAGAATTCAACGGAAATCTACGAGGTTCCTCTTTTTCGAACTAAATTGGAATATAGAAACACCGTCGTATAGAACTAGGTGTCTTCTTTTTAATATAATTCCTCTTCACCTTCGTCGTAGGGATTTCGCCATAATGTTTATTAGAGATATTCTTACTTATCGTGTTGACTGTTCTTTTCTTTTGCATAAGCTTAATTTGTATGTCCCTTCCACAAATCCACGCCATCGGGTTCTATTTAAAACGATCTTTCATCGTACTAACTATGGACGAAACGGGCCGTTATCACGTTGTGTCCATGAGGCCTACTTAGCTTGTAAGGATTTGTTTGACTTCTGATCTAGATATACTTTTAAAAAACACGTATTATTTTATTTCCTGAAATTTGTTTAATGAACATGAATTGATCGAAATGTATTGCTATTTTGTTATTCCTAGTCTATAAGTGAACACCACTAATTGATGTAAATAAATAAATAAACAAGGCCGCAGGCTCACAAGGCTGGCGGCGATGCTCTGGTAGGGAGCATGCACCAGATCATGCCTGACGACTGAAATACCAGCTCTATATGCCCCATCCACAAAAAAGCGATCCTACCTCTTGCAAGAACTATAGAGGTATATCCCTGCTCAATGTCGCATACAAGATCCTGTCCAGCGTATTGTGTGAACGTCTAAAACCATTTTGCACCGCACTAATCAGCAGCTACCAGTGCGGCTTCCGGCCCGGCAAATCAACTATAGACCAAATTTTCACACTTCGACAAATCCTGGAAAAGACCAACGAGTTTCGAATCGATACACACCGTCTTTTCATCGACTTTAAGGCCGCATACGACAGCGTTTATCGTGAAGAACTGTTTGGTGCGATGGCCGAATTCGGGATCCCGGGAAAACTGATCCAGTTGTGTCGCGCCACGCTAAAAAATAGGCGATGCACCGTGCAACTCGGTTCTAGGACTTTGGAACCGTTTGAAACATGCACCGGATTTCGGTAAGGAGATGCGCTGTCATGTGACTTCTTCAACCTGGAACAGATGTATGACGAGCAGGCGTCAACAGGGAAAGCACTATCTTCTACAAGTCCGTCCAGCTGCTAGAATACGCGGATGATATCGACATCATCGCGTGTTCTCGCCTTGGCATTGTGGAAGCATTCACGGCGATTGAAGAAGAGGCGAAACGAGTTGGTCTTAAGATCAATGAGGAAAAAACGAAATACATGCTGTCAAGCAAAAACCAATCCGTCGCTCACCACCTGGGACAAAACATAACAATTGACAGCTACAATTTCGAGGTAGTTAAGAAGTTTGTCTACCTCGGGGCAAACGTAAATTCCACAAATGACACCACAGTGGAGATCCGGCATAGAATCGCCCTTGGCAACCACTGCTACTTCGGTTTGTCCAAACAACTGCGGTCAAAACTCCTCACTCGAAAGACCAAAGTCATGCTTTACAAAACGCTCATACTCCCAGTCTTGCTGTACGGAGCCGAAAGCTGAACGATAAGCAGGACGGCGGAGCTGATTTTGGGTTCTTTCGAACGAACAATTCTGCGCCGGATATTTGGTCCTGTCTGTGAGGAAGGTGAATGGAGAAGAAGACATAACCGCGAACTCTACGAGCTGTACCAAGATGTGGATGTAGTCCGGAAGGTAAAGATCCATCGACTGCACTGGCTCGGCAACATCGAGCGCATGGATACCAACGCTCCAGCTAAGAGGGTCTTCGACTCCGAGCCTCCTGGTTCGAGAAGAAGAGGAAGACCGAACCTCCGGTATAAAGACCAAGTAATCGCGGATGTGAAACATCTTGGTCTTGATAACTGGAAGCAGCGTGTACGGGACCGTCAAGGAAGGAAGGCAGATCCTCCATGGATCGCTGGCCTGATAAGTAAGTAAGTAAGTAAATAAATAAAAAAAAAAAAAATGCGATCAGGATACAAAATCACAGAGGAAAAGTCGGCTAGATCTAACTTAATTCCCGGCAATGGAAATATGTAGAGCGCACAAAACATCTGAGGCAGTTCTAATTTAAGATCCGAAATTATGAATAAATAAGAAATAATATTTTCTTTTTTAAATTCCCATTCATTCTCATTTAAGATAATTTTCTGAAGTCTTAAAAAAAATTACGATATCGTATAAAAAAAATGGAAAGTAATAAAGGGTCCACCATCTAACGTTTTTTTTTTTTTTCAAGTAGTGCTTATTTCGTGAATGGTAACACTTAGCTCATGTCTGATTTGACAGATAATTAGTTTTATCCTTCTGCTGAACTAATATGGTTGTGTATACGCTTGAACAACGCTGGAAATATTGCGACGTTACTTTGAAAATCATGGTAATGTTGCAGAATGTGTGCGGAAATTGCGTACGGATTTTGGAAGAAGGGAAGCACCGTCAGCTCCGTATGTTCGTTATCTTGTGAAAAAAGTGAAAGAAACTGGCATCCTCATCGATAAGCCAAAGCGTGAAAAGCCAAAAACAGTGCGTACACCCGAGAATATTGCTGCTGCGGCAGAAAGTGTGCGTGAAGCGCCATCAACATCAATTCACCGTCGTTCTCAACAATTGAACATTTAGGAGACATCTTTGAGACGAATTTTGCATAAAGACCTTGGTATGACGCCATACAAAGTCCAATTGGTTCCGGAGTTGAAGCCAACTGACCATCCAATGCGTTTTCGCTTCGCTAAGTGGGCTTGCGATCGACTTACAGAAGATACCGATTTTGCCAAAAATATCATCTTTTAAAATGAAGCTCATTTTGATCTTGGCGGGTATGTAAACAAGCAAAATTGTCGCATTTGGGGAACAGAAAACCCGCACGCATACATTGAAAAGCCGGTGCACCCAAAACGAGCCACTGTTTGGTGCGGATTTTGGTCCAGAGGCATAATTGGGGCGAACGAATTTTTGTTCACAGAAATTGAAGAGGAGGATATTGGCAACATTTGGTTTCAACAGGACGGTGCTACGTGCCACACAGCCGAAGCTACACTCGATGTTTTGCGATCTTTGTTTTTGAAGATCGCATTATCAGCCGCAGAGCTGATGTCGTTTGGCCACCTCGGAGCTGCGATTTGACACCGTTTGACTATTATTTGTGGGGTGCCGTCAAAGATAAGTGTTACGCCGACGAGCCAGAGACAATTGACGCCTTAAAGGACAATATTTGTGAAGCCATTGGTGAAATGCAGCTGCACACAATCGATAATGTGCTTAAAAATTGGACCGATCGTGTAGGCTACTGCATGGCCAGCCGAGGCAGCCATTTGAATGAAATTATTTTCCATTATTAACCGGAAGGATTGTACTTTCAAATAAAAAATTTGAGAAAATATTCAGGAGTTTTTTTTTATAGCATTTCCAAAAAAAAAGAAAAGTTATTTGGCGGACCCTTTACAAGTACGATGCGAACTACTGATGGGAAATTTGAATACAGTTATAAAGCATTTTCCAGAGGAGAGGGAAAACCAACTTTTAATCTGATTGTTTTACGTAAAAAAAAAAAAAACAAAAAAACAAAATCTTTTAATTATTTTTCAAATTAATAACTGAGCACTTTATTTTTCAAATAAACTCACGGGGATTTGTAGAGAGAGATGCACAAGTTCTATAAATCCCTTAACTTTTGTCCAGCACCTTTTTTAACAATTGTTTTTCTATAACGCGTTTTGTTTTTTTTTTTTTTTTCTTTAAAATCAACTAACGAGAACAGTAAGGCGAGAACAACAGGCTACGAGTATTTTAATTATTCAACTTTAAAATCACTTTCCACTATCGACTATTGGTTACTTGAACACCAACTAATTCCACAACAATGTAATTCTCATTTTCCAATGTGACCAATTATTTACTGTTTACACTGTGCCCTAAAGAAAATCCCTAAGGCGAGTGCAACCGAAAGCCGTGAAGTTATTCGGTCAGCTTTTCGAACGGAACTAAACCTCCCCACAAACAGTGGTGCACCTGTAGCAAAGGCAAAAGCATATTCCCTTTGATTTCATATTATCCTTCCACAGAATTTACGTCACTAGAGGACTTATCATCCACCCGCAGCTTGTATGTATGTATATTCACCGTTGGTTCGTCGAATCTAGTTCTCTTGTTTGCACATTCACTAACCCGGCTATGAGCATGAACGTGACAACACTATTAAAATCCCTTACATGTGCATTTTTGGACGAATTGCCGCCGCGCCATATTCGGAATTTATACATAGCTTTATCCCTTACCATGGCATCTGTATCGGAGTGTTGTAAGGGTTTACTGTAGAACCATCTAACCACTATTGTGACGTACCTAGTGCGCATATTCGTCAACGCCTACAGTTATTTTGTCGAATTCCGACTGGGCTTTGGCCCTTTTGCTTCCATTCGTCTTTTTCGTCAGTTTTTTTTTTTTGTTTTTCCTTTTATTGCTCGATGACTTAAGATTGCTACAAAGCAACAAGTTTCACTGGAATGCGACGTAGGAACGCCCCCAAACGTTGTAAATTAGTTTTCGAAGTCAAACATACCGTTATTTAATGAAAGCGAACAATGCCCTGCATCTATACATACGGCTTCGGATCCTTTTGTGGCTTTTAAATTGAATTCTCGTAGGTGCGGCCTTCTATTTCAGAACTTCGATGGCGGAGTGATCGGATGTAAACGAATAAATGAAGATGTACCTACATACATATGTATATATGTATTTACGAATAGAAACATATGTCTGTACGTATTCAATTTGAAATTCCTTTGCTGAATGGACGTCTGATTGAAAAAATCGAATATGGGAGGATGATAATTCGAATATTCAAAAAAACCTAAAGACTCGTGTACATTTTTTTTTTTTTTTTTTATATGTACATTGCCCTCGCAACGTGACCTCGAATCAGTTTAATTAGGAAGTTGTCTATCCGTAAACTTCCTGCCCTATTGTACAGGACCCCGTTGGGATAGAACTTTCTGTACTCAGACTCTGGTGTTCTCTGTAATCCAAGACAAGTCCTCAGACATTGTCTCTCAAACACCCGAATTCTTTCCATTAAACTTGCGCTCACATTAAACCAGACGGGACAATCATAGGCCTGATTAAGGCCATGTAGCAGATTACCTTCACCCTAGACTCAAATTGGCTGCAATGAAACAGCCATCTTGTTAGAGCGAAAGCGCCCCGGACTCTTTCCAGAGCAATCTACACTTTTGTAAAAATATAGATGCTGATCTAGCCAGATCCCGAGGTACCTGACTACACTTTTACCTGCCAGTGGACCCCCGTGCGGTCAAATGATCGCGAACCTTCGCCTATGTTTTCTAGTGTCCCTAGTGGCCCTAGACAGACGCGTTCTGAATAAAATAGTCTCTGATTCCTGGAAGTTGATTTCCAACTTCCAGTCATCACAGAACTGTTGAATTTTATCGAAGTCACGTTGCAATAAAATAGCAGTGACGTCGATCGTTGGACCTGATCTATACCCTTGATATATTAATCTTAGCTGCAAACCTTTTCCCCATAATTATTGTTATTAATTGATTGATTTGAATTCAATGGACACTTTGATGATCAACTATCTCATCATGGAAATGTTTGATCATCAACGTAATATGCCTATAACCTGCCTGCAACCTAGATCTGTCATCATGCAAAAAATTATTTCAAACGGATTAGCCGTTTTAATGTGATCACTGATGAGGTAACATACAAGGTCTCATTCATATTTTTATATACAGGTGGTACGGAACCCTTCGTGCGCGAGTCTGACTCGCACTTGGCCGGTTTTCTGTTTATTTCATTTACAAGAAGCAAAAACAAAAATCCTTCCTCCATTTTATCTCTTATGATCGACTTGTGAGCTGCTAAATAGGACATCATAATTTTGACAGTTACTGTGATGCTCACAACTTGTGAGGTTTTGGTTAGAATACGAAAACCTTACAAGGTGTGACTCCCCACACTCCTGTGAGGTTGGTGTGACCAGTTGTGACTTATGAGGCATCACTGAGGTATGCCAGAATACGGGCGTTTACATCAATTATACGCAAGGACGGAAATACTATCAACGTCGTTTCTTATTCTTGCTGCTTGATGACCGGCTTGACAACCCGAAGGCAAAAATTGCAGTAAAATGTTCACATTTGCAGAAAATGACACCTCAGCGGTTGCCATGGCAAAAATCCACGAAATACGATCTGGGCCTAAGCGTGTTGTTTTTTTTTTTTTTTTTGTTCGGTAATCTAAAAAAATGCGCTCAGATTACAGAGATGATTGTCAAAGGAGGCTATCACCTTAGTAAACAATTATTTTTCAGAGAGGGACGCCGAGTACTATTTGGACGAATTAAGGATGGATAAGGACATGGGAGCATCGCTGAAAGAAGTGTGCAAACTTACAACAAAATAAGTTGGAATTTTAGGGAATAGAATGGTTTATTTTCAAAAAAAAAAAATGTATGCGTTCTATTGTTCGAGAGCAATGTTACAAAAACCGAATCTGAGGTGTCAACCGCCCAAGTGGCCGTCTGCTGCCTTCAAGCTGTCATCTTTTGCTCCCAAACCGTCGTCCTCCCCCTCCAAGCCAACGAAGCGGCGGCGCCGCCCTAGAAGTAAGAGAAATCAAATAAAAACGCGAAGCAACTTATCTGGGTTTTATAGCTGACATTTCAACATAGTCCATTCACCCGGTCCATTCCATCGCATTTCCTGGATGGCGGTTATGTCCGCTGTATAGAGGTCTAGGGCGTACGTAAGTTGTTATGCCGCACGTGATCTGTTTAGGGTCCTAACATACCAACTACAGAACCGAAGGTCCTTGTCAATTTTTCGTTTTATAAAAGGGTCGTCAATAAAAAGGCCCTAGCCAGCGATTTGATGAAATTCGAATATGTATGTTACCTGACCATGCAAATCATTTAAGGAAGTCAGAACCTTAAGTCCTAACATATGCAGTTTTCAAAGGCTTAGAAGATATACATATCTGTATACAAAACTGGTTTGCCTTTTTTTTAGCTATCTAATTTCTAACAAAAAAGCACTGGACCGATTTTGCTGAAAACCTAATCAGTTCTAAGTTAAGTAATTACGCGTCGAATGAAACTGGTCCCATGTCAATATCGTCTTTGGTTCTCGAGATAAATTCCGAACGCACATACGTACATACACACACACGGATACTGGTGACCTTGATACGTTGAGATATGTCAAAATTTGGAATTCACAAAATCGGCCCCAACACAATAACTTTTCACTGTGAAGTTAAAAATAAAATTCTATATAAGTACACTAAACAAAGGATTGGACTATGTAAATACAGTCGAAGTCGCAATTGATGAAGCGAAAAATTTGGAAAATTGTTTGGAAAGAAGGACTACAAATGCCCTGAGGCTTGGATAAGGCGTTTTAGGCAACGCCACAATATTGTTTTCGGAAAAGTTTCAGCTGCCAACGTCGACACAGCACTTTGTGATGATCGGATTAAAAAAGTCTGGCCTAATCTATGACAGGGTTATTCAAATGAGGACATCTTTAACGCTGATGAACCTGCACTATTTTTTTAGCTTACTCTAGATAAGTCCTTCCGGTTTAAAGGCGAACGCTGCACGGGTGGAAAATTGTCCAAAGATAGAATTACAATGGTCGCTTGTAATATGAAGGGTTCCATAAAAAGAGAATTTTTGGTTATGGGAAAACCGAAATTCCCTCGTTGTTTTAGAAATATTAAGTCTATACCAGTCTTACCAGATACGTCAGTTATCTTCGCTGATTATCTTCATAAATGGGATTAGGAGTTAAAGCGACAAAACAAAAAGGTTATTTTGACTGTAGACGTCCTTGTCATCCGGGCGTTGAAAAGTTAACCTCAATTAAACATAACATCGATTTTGCAACCCTTAGACCAAGGAATACTAAAGAATTTAAAAGTACGCTTCCGTAAATTGTTTGTTCTAAAAATGATTGAATCAGATATTTCTTTCAATCCTTCTATACTGGATGCAGTGCTCATGATATCCAAATCATGGAGCGATGTCACGCAGAAGACCATTGCGCATTGCTGGAAGCAAGCTGGTTTCCTTTCATCAGAACCTCTGTTTGCGGACTCAGAGTTTATTGATGAGGACAATATTCCTTTAGAGCGTGTTCACATTGTCGCGGGAAGGACAAGCGCAAGAAGGCAAATAGCGTTCACATTGGCGGAAGCACACTTGAATTTTCGACAAGTGGAACGCATGAATCGGGTCATTTTCATTCTAGTACCAGCGAAAGAAGTCATCTTCACAAACCGAATCAACTTTTTTATGTCCACCAGTCCCGAATAAATGAAGAAAAACTGTCAAAAATGGAATGAATTTCGAATGGAACGGTTTGCTTCACCCGAAAATCCAGTTTGAAGATGGATTTTCGGTGCAAGCAACCCTTCTCGTTTCCACTTATTAAAAATCGTTCCCTCTCTTTCAGGCAATTTGGTGCGCTTCCACCAATGTGAACACGAACTTAAGCGAACTAATAGATAGAATAGAAGGTCTATAGTTCAAATTCGCTTCATAGCCAAGAAAAAGAAATTCCTATACGGACAAAAAGTATGCAACGCAGTTGTGAATGGAGAGTGAATACACTACACCACATACCAAATCCATGACCACGATCAACCAATTGTCTACGCCCAGCATTACACTCAGTGCCCAACTACTCAGTTCGGTCTTGACCTACATATGTTACTTTCCTGATCGCGTTGCTTAGCAGTGACACCAAATCACGTGCACTTGAAGGCAAAGCAAATGCGAAAACAAAGCAAATATGAAACATAAACAAACCAAGTCGGCTGAATGGGTACAATGCTGATGATGGGCTTGTGACTCTGACCAACTGCCCGGCGTATAGTGCGCTTGTGCCAATTACACAATGCGTTGAACTAAATCGAAATACCGATGATGCGCTTATGGCTTTGACCGACTTGATCTATGGTTATGAGAATTTCACAAGGCATGTATGTGATAGAGGGGATAGATCACCCAGAACAGATGATATAAAAGGAAAGAATTGAAAGGAAGAAGCAGCAGTAATAACACACCGCCACACACACACATAACCTTTAATTTATTTTAAATAAATATATATATATTAATAAATCTACAGCGTGTGTTTTACTCTCCGCGGGATATTCTTCTCCCTGTCGTTTAGGGAAAGCACGATATCCAGCGAACAACATTTTGGTGGCAGCGGTGGGATTCACGAAAAGGATTCCGCTACCAAAATATACGAGCTTAAAACTCGATGCGTATTCTGGGGCTACACACCAGAAAGTGAAAAGTGATGCGTATTCTGGGGCTACACACCAGAAAGTGAAAAGTGATGCGTATTCTGGGGCTACACACCAGAAAGTGAAAAGTGAAAGGCGAAAAGTGAAAAGTGACCGACAGCAGCAGCAGCAGAAAGAAGAACAACCGACCACAGCAGCAGAAAGAAGAACAACCGACAGCAGCAGCAGCAGAAGGAACAATAACCAACAGCAGCAGCAGAAAGAAGAACAACCGACAGCAGCAGCAAAAATATTAACATCATTAAACGTAAATATTGTCATATGGTCCTTTAGTTTTACCTATATTTCTTGTTACTAGTTGTTAGTTTTACGTATAGTAGTTGTTACTTTTGATTCTTCACCGTCTGCGTGATCATTTTCAAACATTTTTACCCGACGCAACGCCCAAACTTTGAAGCTATTCAAAGCCCTACCCTTCTTTCTCCATAACACCGACCCCATAACACTTTCCGAAACATCCACTATGGACACGAAAATTTCTCTGAATGACATCAATAGCTTCATTCCTGCTTTTGATGGCAAGCCTGACGAACTATCCAAATTCATTGAATGTGGCAACACCCTCTTTTCTTACATAAGAGAGGAAACGCAGCACAAGTTATTCCTTAGTATTGTAAGGACTCGGCTCCAAGGCCCTGCCTTTGAGCTGATAAGACACAAAGAACTGGCGACATGGAAAGATCTGGTAATTGAGCTGGAATCCCAGTTTAAGGAACACAGATCTCGCACTTCCGCGCAGAACCAGCTTCTGGCAGCCAAGCAAAACGCCAGAGAAACGATCAAAGAGTATGGTGACAGAATCTCTTCGTTACTTCTCGCGCTTGACTCAGCCACGTACGATAGTCCCAACGAAAAAGCCGTCCAAGATTTCCTTATCAAGGAAAACCACAGACTTGCTTTGCAAACATTTGAAGATGGAATTACGAATCATAGTTTAAGATTGCTAGTCAAATCCCACAGTGCCGATCAATTGAAAGAGGCAATATCTTACGCCATCAATCAATCTCTCCGCATAAGTCACGACAACTCCTTTTCCACATTTTCGACAAGAAACAACACACCTCGACTTATCTATCAGACCTGCAATAAAACAGGCCACACTTCGGCAACCTGTTATCGGAACACTAATTTGCCAAATTTTATTCCCCGTTCCATTAAACATGAAGCACAGTGCAACCTGCAAACAATTCGGTGCGGCTATTGCAACAAACCCCATCACACGGAAAATGAGTGCCGGCTCAAGGCGTCTCACTCAAGACAGAACCAAGTCTCTCGATACTCTAATAATCATCAACCTCACTTTCAAAACCGCGGTAACCGACATCCGGATCACGTAAATCGACAGGTTAACTTTCATCATGTACAACAACGTCCCCATACACTGAACAACAATACGGGAAACGACCTCCGTCGGGAGGAGGTAAACGGCAACTCTCCCCGACTAACAATCCCGGCCGATGTACACCCCCAACCATATTCTCAATAAAAATCCCCCTCGTTCCTAATAATAATTTATTAATGATACAAGTCCCTTTCGAGGATGGAAAATACAGAGATCTAATCATAGACACTGGTGCTGAAATCAGTATCATGTGGAGCTCCACCAATTCGCCTTTACTAAATAGAGATATGATAATATCCACTATGAGCGGTGAAAAGGTGACGAGTTCCAACATGACCACTGAAACCTTGCTTTTTCAAATGGAAGAAGATTCAATTAAAATATCACACCCCTTTCACATCCTGGACCACCAAGCCCAACAAAACTTCGACGGTATAATTGGGAACGACTTTTTAATAAAATACAAATGCTACATTGACTACCGCGAACATTTCTTAATTATTAATCCCTTTGTACCAAACTCCACTGCCATTATTTCTGGGCTAGGAAAGGTATTCAATAAATATCGGCCCCCTCAGAACACCAGAAGGCAACTTATAATAACCTCTAAGGCATATAAAGAAATGAACCCTTTAGAAAAACGTCAAGAGGCCGTACCTTGCGAGGTAGTACCTACGGGTAATTCTGGAAAATATGATATTAGTGCTAAACGGTGCGACCTAAGGCGACCAAACCCTAAATCAATTATTGGCAAACTCCGGTTTGCAACCAACGGGTCTAACCCAACAGATTTTTGTTCCTCTACTATTAACGCAGTATACCATAACGACACTGGAGTAGAAACAAAACCGAAATGGGAACCGACATCTGACTCCGCAACTCAAAACGGACCAGAAATCAAACCAAAGTACCCCGAACAAACAAGGAGTAGACCAATACCCAGTAAGCTTCAAAATTTGACGGATAACCTAGACGGGATGATTCTTGTATCACCTGAGGAAACCCTATTAGAAAACCCAGCCAAGCGTAAGACTAAGTTAAACAAAAGCTTAGCGGAAAATAAGACTGAGGTTACGCAAAACCCGGCAGACAACGAGACTAAGACGAAAGAAACCTTAGCAGAGCATAAGACCGAGATCAACAATAACAAACAAGGAAAAATAAATAAATCTTTCATTTTTTTAAAACAAAGGAGCCAACAGGTAGTTGAAATTCCATTTAACCAATTAACCCCGTCTGAAATAGTAACAAAGAAACAGCAAATAATTCCAGGAGTTTACCTAGGCGAGACATTAGCCAAACCTCATAACGCAAAAATTAAGGTACTTCTAATGAACACATTGGAAACGGACCAAGAAATTAATATTCACACAATCAATTTAGAGTGGGATGATCTTAATAATTTCAGGATAATCAGAGAGGAAAAACAAAAAAACTCCGTAACAAACCGACTACGTAAACTAGAGTCACTAATTGAATTAGACCACTGCAATGCCGAAGAAAAAAGGTCGATCCTTAAAATCTGTCGTGAATATAATGACTTGTTCCATATTGAAGGGGATCACCTGTCATATACAGACTCAGTACGACACAAGATAATAACCGAAGAAGGTAAGCCGCCCTTATTCACAAGACCCTATCGGCTCCCAGAAAGCCAAAAGAAGGAAATCCATAAACAAGTTAATGAAATGGTGGAAGACGGCATAGTACAACCAAGTTATAGTCCATGGAATTCGCCCCTGCTTCTAGTCCCCAAAAAATCAGCCAAAGATGGTTCAAAACGTTGGAGGGTAGTCGTCGATTTCAGGAAACTAAACGAATTGACTCTTGGAGATGCCTATCCACTACCCAACATAACCGATATTTTAGACCAATTAGGAAATTCAAAATACTTTAGTACGCTTGACCTAGCCAAGGGGTTCCACCAAATCCTAATGGATGAAAAAGATAAGAGTAAGACGGCATTCAGTACCCCGTTTGGACATTACGAGTACAATCGTATGCCATTTGGACTTAAAAATGCCCCGGCTACATTCCAGAGGCTGATGAACAACGTATTAATGGGATTACAAGGCATTGAATGTTTTGTTTACGTAGATGACATCGTCATCTATGGATACGATCTGCACAACCACAACACACGACTCATCAAGGTTCTTAATCGCCTTCGAGAACATCGGTTGAAACTGCAACCTGAGAAGTGTCATTTCATCCGAAAGGAACTTATCTACCTGGGACATGTCATTTCCGAAGAGGGAATTAAACCAGATCCCGAGAAAATCAAGGCAGTGAAAACATTCCCGGTACCAAAGAAGCCAAAGGATATTAAATCATTCCTCGGTTTCGTGGGATACTATAGAAAATTTGTCCCTAATTTTGCAGATCTGGCCAAACCCCTAACAAAACAATTGAGAAAAAATGTTGTTTTTAAATGGGATGCTTTTTGTGATGAGTCGTTCAGGAGACTAAAAGAACAAATTATAAAACCCCCTATTCTCACTTACCCTGATTTCAGCAAAGAATTCATTATCACAACAGATGCAAGCGATATAGCATTAGGAGCAGTACTCTCCCAAGGTCCAATAGGAGAAGACAAACCAATCTCTTTCGCCAGCCGCACCTTAAACGATGCAGAAACACGGTACACGACTTCCGAAAAGGAATTACTTGCCATTACTTATGCCCTAAAACAATTCCGGCCGTACGTTTTTGGAAAAAAATTTACAATATGCACTGACCATAAGAATTTATTATGGTTAATAGGACAAAAAAACCCAACTTCAAGACTTTTACGCTGGCGTATCTTGATGGAGGAATATGAGTTTAAAATTGTGCACAAATCAGGCAAAAGTAATGCCATAGCCGACGCTCTTAGCCGCGTGAGACTGGCAGATGAAGAGGAGAGCAAGGTACTGGTAACCACTAGAAGTCAACAACAGACTCTTAACGTGGAAAGCAAGGACCCTAACGTAGCAGTAAACACGAATACTCAATTCACTGCAAGATTGAATATTATCGAAAAAACGGATCCAATATTTTCAAATAATAAGGCCCCATTCAAAATTATACTCCTTCCTCTTATAGAATGCCCTGATGAAGAACGGTTACGAAAACAATTTCGGGATTTCTTAAAACCTGAAATAGGACAAATCTTAAGCCTTTCACAAACAAATTGTCACTATAATATAGCCACTTTACCAATCCCTTTAAGAAGTGCCTCTGACCACCAAATCTTAACCAACTGCCTTCGAACATCCCTCAAAAATTGCAAAGAAAAAGGGTTAAGCTCCTTAGCAATTTCCTTGCCACCTAGCGGAAATAACCAAGACGAAATAAAAACGACAATACGCACTACCTTCAAACAAGAGCAAATGAACATATACATACACATTGATACACGAATGATACTAGACAAACCAGAAGACATAGCACGAATACTGCACGAATACCACGTGTCCGCTTTCGGCGGGCACCAAGGAATAACACGCACATTAAAACGAATAAAACAAACATACTACTGGCCAACCATCACACGTGATACGATAGAGTACATCCGAAAATGCGAATCGTGCCAGAAGAATAAGTCGTCCAGGCATACGAGAATACCTTTAAAAATGACAACTACAAGTAAGACACCTTTCGAGCGAATAGCTTTGGACATTGTGGGCCCCCTACCCGTCAGTTACGACAACAACAAGTACATACTAACTTTCCAAGACGACCTAACAAAATTTAGCGAAGCCATCGCAATACCCAATGCGGAGGCCAACACAATAGCTCGTATGCTAATAGAAAAAATAGTTTGTCGATTCGGCATTCCCGATTCAATATTAACAGATCAAGGTACGAATTTCCTCAGCAACCTCTTCAAAGAAGTGTGTAAAATATTGAAAACGAAAAAGTTGCAAACCTCCCCGTATCACCCTCAGACCAACGGCGCACTTGAACGCAGCCACAAGACATTAGCAGAATACTTAAGACACTATGTGAACCAGGACCCGCTCACTTGGGACACATGGCTCCCCTATTCCATGTTCGTTTACAATACGACCCCGCACACTAGCACGTCTTATAGCCCACACGAACTTTTGTATGGTTATCCCGCAAAAATACCCAGCTCACTCACCAGAAGCCCCCAAATTTCGTATAACTATGACAACTACGCAAGCGAACTTAAAGCTCGACTACAGCATGGCTATAAAATTGCCCGAGAACAGCTGTACGACAAAAAACAAAAGACGAAGCTACACTATGACAAAAATAGCAAAACAAAGATTTTTAACGTAGGAGACAAAGTTCTGGGAAGGACCATATGAGGTAATCAAAATTTTATCGGACGAAAACACAGTAATACAAGTCGGCAGAAAGTCCAAGCTCATACATAACAACAACTTACAACTTCTACACGAATAACACGATCCAAATCAAACCAAACAATAAATATTGTCCACTAATAGCCTGCCGCCTTTTCACACTGTACACACCAAATTTGCCACAAGATAACCACCACTATATGTAAGCACTTTTCAGATCATGTCACGTACCCTGACACTTGTCCTGCTCGTTTCAATGCTCGTCCCAGTCATCCACTGTGGTCTCAAGATCAAACCAATAGACCCCAATCCAGGTGTATACTTTGAGGAAATAGGAAGCGCAGAACTTTATTACCATGAATGGAAACTCATCGTATATTACGACCTCGAGCTATTTATAAAGTCCTTAGCTCACGCTACAGAGTATGTAGTCAAAATCAATAACTTATGCCAACAACTCAAGAACCATGAAAATTTCGGAATAATCTGTGATGGAGCAGTCACTGAAATAAACCACCTAATGATGGAAATACAAACAAAATACAAACTACTAAACCCTGGCAAAAGGAGCAAAAGAGCTCTACTCAATGTCGTAGGTACCATTAGCAAGTCTTTATTCGGGACACTAACCGAAGATGACGCAAAATTCTATGACAAACAAATCGAACTTTCCAAAAAGAACACAAAACACTTACTATCCCTCATACAGCAACAGACGATACTATTAGAAACCACTAAAAATGTGTTCAGCAAATCGGAACAAATTATAGAAAATCAAATGATAGCAATCAATTCGAAAATAGGAAAAGTAACAGATATCTTGACTAACACCACCCACGATCAAAAGCTACTTCTCGAAATAGAATCATTAACCTCAGTTGTTACACTAATTATTATACGATACCAAAACACACTCAATGACATACTGGACCTAGTAAGCGACTTCAAGCACGGTAAACTTCATCCAGCAATAATATCGCAAGACCAAATAAATTCCATCCTGACACAAATCAAACAAGAGATTCCAAACGGTATGAGACTGCCATTCGTCGGTAGTAACGACAACATCCTTCATTTATACCAAATGTGTACAACAAGCGTAGCCATTCGACCAGGAAAGATCATTTACGAACTCAAAATACCTCTCCCATTAATAGATAACTTCCGCATCTACAAGATTATACCTCTCCCAACCCGATATAATCACCAGTTCGTATTCGTACAACCTTCCATTCAATACTTGCTTATCAATTATAGACAAGACCGTTATTCAGATTTAAGTAGTGAAGAACTAGCAAACTGCAAGTCCTTAAATGGGAAATTTCTTTGTCCCCTAACACACCCCTTATTCAACACGGACACTAATAACATAAAATGTGAAACCCAATTGTTAAAAGGCAATAGCATCCTCCCAAATATCTGCGAATTAAAACAATCATCGCCGTCGACGGTATGGATCCAACTCATCCAACCAAACACATGGCTATTTTCATCCCTAAACAAATGCATTGTCAACGTAATATGTGGGGAAAACGCAACAACGTACACCTTAACGAATACTTTAAAAATCGAAATACAAGAAAACTGCTACCTAAAATCGAAAGAATTCACAATACAGGCAGTTAACGTGAACTCCTCAATTCTTACCAATTCCTATGTACCCCCTTTTAACATCTCACATATTATCTCTAATAACTTGGCCAACTATTCATCCGACATAGCAGTCATGAGATTCTCCAGCCAAAGTGATTTGAAATTAATCTCACAAGGCATAGATGTCCTAAAAAACGAGGAATCAGAACCACTACTAACATTGGACAAACATAATCTGCACCATTACTCGTTAATCTATACGATAGTAGCATTAATGCTGGTCCTACTATGCATTAAACGCTACCAAATCTACACGGTCAATAAAAACGAAACCCATGACGAAAACAAAATCAACAAAGCCACGAACAAAACTGAACAGACTTCGCGAATAGACATAAAACCTACAACTCCCGAATTTAGGTTAAGTATCTCAACAGACGGTTAAGGGTACAAAAGATACATTCGCATGTAAAGAAAAAAAATATACATATATATTTCCATATAATTTGTTTTTGCCTTACCAATTAAGAAAAATATTTTTGTGGCAATATTCTTAAAGTATACAAGATTATAAAACATGTTCTTCTTGATTAGCATACGTATATCGCCCATATAATTTAGTAATATAAAGTCCTACCAATTACAAAAAACATGTATAGTATTATAAGTCCTACCAACTATTCAAATGTTTTCTATGTAAGCGAAAAATAAATAATTACAAATGTTCACACATATGTGCATACATATATTTTTGTTAGCGTAACTTGTCTATATAATACAATACAACATAAGCCCTATCAAAAACAAAAAAACGGTTAATACATACATACGTATATTTATACATCTTTTATGTTCTCTGTTATCCTGTATGTAACCAATATGCATCTATCTATAGTCGAAATTCAACCAAAATTGTGTAAGCTTCTCCTCTCAATTCTCCCTCCTTTTGACGGAAATTCAACCTCTTCAAGGCATAATTTCCTCTCTTTAAGGAGAGCGGGATGTAGTGAATACACTACACCACATACCAAATCCATGACCACGATCAACCAATTGTCTACGCCCAGCATTACACTCAGTGCCCAACTACTCAGTTCGGTCTTGACCTACATATGTTACTTTCCTGATCGCGTTGCTTAGCAGTGACACCAAATCACGTGCACTTGAAGGCAAAGCAAATGCGAAAACAAAGCAAATATGAAACATAAACAAACCAAGTCGGCTGAATGGGTACAATGCTGATGATGGGCTTGTGACTCTGACCAACTGCCCGGCGTATAGTGCGCTTGTGCCAATTACACAATGCGTTGAACTAAATCGAAATACCGATGATGCGCTTATGGCTTTGACCGACTTGATCTATGGTTATGAGAATTTCACAAGGCATGTATGTGATAGAGGGGATAGATCACCCAGAACAGATGATATAAAAGGAAAGAATTGAAAGGAAGAAGCAGCAGTAATAACACACCGCCACACACACACATAACCTTTAATTTATTTTAAATAAATATATATATATTAATAAATCTACAGCGTGTGTTTTACTCTCCGCGGGATATTCTTCTCCCTGTCGTTTAGGGAAAGCACGATATCCAGCGAACAACAGTGACCAGACGTACTGCCTGCAGGCATAACACTCACAGTATATGGTCAACTGAAATTCATCCTCTGCGTATGCAATATTAAAGTGCTCGAACGAATTAGTACGGACTATAACCAACCCGGAATTTGGTCGGCTTTCGTCCTATCTGGGACAACCACCCCTGAGAGTAGTGAACGAACATCAACGACCCAACCACTGCACTCCGTTCAGGTGTGCAGAGTGGTAACAGCCAAAGAATGGTACCAATACGTTCAGATTGACGATAATGTATTAACATCCTCGATGGAATCTGACGATCATATTGTACAGAAAGTAAATTTTAGCAAAGAAGAAGATGAAGACAGTGAAGCAGATGACGAAGTGCTCGAAGATAACTTCACTCCTCCCACAGCCCTGGAAGCTGTGCTAAAAGCTATTCAACTGTTCCGGACTTTTGTCTGTTTTAATGAATTTAGTGAGAACACAATAAAAAGCCTTTCTATTTTAAAAGCAGATTTGAACTCTACTTATTTAAGTTGCCTCTATAAAAACCAAACAAAAATTGACGATTTTTATTCATAAACTTTAAAATAAAGTAAAATTTGAATTTAATTTAAATATAAAATGAATTCCTCTTGCCTGTAAAGGTTTTTTTTATTTCCTGAATATTTGTGGAGGGCAGTCGGATATAGCGACCGCCGGTTATAACGACATCATTTCCTCAGTCCCTTCACCGTCGCTATAAGCGACGTCGACTGTAGTTATAAATCTAAACAGTCAACACTCATCCCGGGGGATGAAAAATTATCCGTAACATATTTTTTCCGTAATCAACCGAAAACTAGTAGTACTTGTATGTATGTATGTTGGCGTTACAGTCCATGAAGGACCTGAGCCGAGCTTCTCTCAGTCACCCATGTTGTGTGCGATTTCATTTTCCCATAGGTGAAAGGGACCTACAGTTTACTGCCGGTTCCGAACGGCGAATTTCGAGAAGTTTTTCATGACAATTTTACTACAGGGGGTTTTGTCAGAACCCTGCTGAGGAGAAACACCGTGAAAAACACGTTCGATGACATGGCTGTGTCGGGATTCGATCCCGTGTCATCGGCGCCAGAGGCCAACGCACTACCCACTGCGCCACGGTGCTCAGTAGTACTTGCTTTTTAAAAATTAAACCACGAATTACACTTTATTACTAATTACACTAACCTATGGGTGAACAACATCATGTACATGAATAAATATGTGTTAGGTGCATTTAAATATTTAAATTATGTAATTTGACTATTTGGAGTATTTACATATATGTATATTTGGTGAATACTATTTCGAATCAATTTTTTTTTTCTGTTGCTAGGTTAACATATACTATACTATACATCATAGTGTCGGTTGCCTTTTCTCTTTTTTCTTGCACATAAAATATTGAAACATTCCACAACATAGCAGTTATGAAATTACAATCCCCCGAGCTAAATAGACTGATTCGTAACCATTGGATTCACCACTCCCGTTCAATGGAATCAACCGAAATCCATTATCGTATCAAATTACAGAAAAGTTAAGCTCAGTGTATTACCCACACAGTTTCTACTTACCTTGATCCAGTTAATTTTCCTAAATTTTAACCGCTAACCCTTTAATGGCTCAATTTAGCAATAGCTATTCTAATGCACATATATATATGTATGTACATATGTATGAGTATGTAGGCATTAACAGGTGCAACTATAAGTCTAGCTCCATGTCCATGTCTTTTGAAGAATTGGTTTAGCTATAAAAGTTTATAGTTATTAGATGTATGCATAGAAACCCTGGTATAATAAAAAAAACTATAGGGATCACTTTAAAACAGAAATATACTAAAGAAATTAACATTTTCTTCTTCTTATTCTTAACGGGGCCTCAACCAACATGCCTCTCCAACTAGCACGATCTTTTGCTAGAATTTTCCATTGCCGCACAACCAGTTGGCTAAGGTCCCCTTCCACCTGTGTGCGCCATCTTAAATGCGGCCGTCCTTTGCTTCATCGTCTCTCGGTGTTGGATTCAAAGACTCTCCGGGCTGGAGCTGTGGTGTCCATTCGCTCTACATGGCCCAGCCATCTTAGGCGTTGAATCCGTAGACGTCTGACTAGGCTCATGTCGCTATACAGCCCGTAAAGATCGTGGTTGATACTTCTCCTCCATCCCCCGTCAGCGTTTATAGGCCCAGAAATCACGCACAAAATCTTTCTCTCGAACCGATCAAGGGCCTCCTCATCCGCTTTGGAGACCTCTATTACTCAATTGCCTCCTGAGCCCAAAGAAACAGCGATTGGCAAGAGTGATTCTGCGTTTGATTTCGGAACTGATGTCGTTGTTCCAGGTCACTGCGGAGCCTAGGTAGACGAAGTCCTTAACTACCTCGAACTTATATCTGCCAATACAAACGTTCTGGCCAAGATGTCGGTGGCGAGCGTCCTTTTTGATGACAGCATATATTAGGTTTTGCCCTCGTTTACCGCCAAACCAATTTTTGCCGCCTCCATCTCAATACTCGCAAACGCCTCAATGACATCTCGCTGTGATCTACCTATTATGTCAATATCGTCGGCGTATGCAAGGAGTTGCGAGGATTTGAAATAGATTGTGCCTCTTGTATTGGCCAGTGATTTTTGCACAATCATTTCCAATATGATGTTGAAGAAATCACACGACAGCGCATCGCCCAGCCTTAATCCTTTTTTGACATCAAAACTATCGGTAAGGTGTTCACCAATTCGGATGGAACAGCGAGCATTCTCCAAAGTCATCCTGCATAGTCTGATGAGTTTAGCAGGTATGGCAAAGGTAGACATAGCGTTGTATAGCTCGTCTCTAATTACGCTGTCGTATGCGGCTTTGAAGTCGACAAATAGGTGGTGAGTGTCAACTTGAAATTCATTGGCTTCAGGCGTTCACACAAAACGGCAGAGAAGATTTTGTATGCGATGTAAGGAGGCTTATTCCTCTGTAGTTTGCGCAATTAGAAGGTTCTCCTTTCTTGTGGATCAGGCATACGATGCTGAGACTCCATTCCTCGGACATGTTTTCCTCTGAGCATATCTTACAGATGAGCTGGTGCATGCTCCTAACCAGGCCATCCCGAGCTGACAGTCCGCCTACGCCAGCAGCTTTATTCAACTTGAGTTTCGATATGGCAATCTTAACTTCGTTGAGGTTAGGGGGACGGAGTTCTCTGCGGTCTTCGTCGATTAGAAATGGATCATTCTGCCTGGCAGCGGTATTTAAGATGGGGGTGGCCGTGGTGCAGTGGTCAACATCATCGACCGCCGAGCGGAAGGTTTATGGTTCAAATTCGCTTCATAGCCAAGAAAAAGTAATTCCTATACGGACAAAAAGTATGCAACGCAGCTGTGAATGTAAAGTGACCAGACGTACTGCTGCAGGCAGGCACAACCGTTAAGGTTGTGTGTGTCAACACATCATAAGAGAATATGAAACTCTTGAACCTGCGCGAGTCTCTAAAAAAATATATATATATATTGACTAACATCGCCGTTTTACAATCTGCAGAAGTGGTTTTTCCATATTCCCAGCATCGTCACGCCTGCAGTAACACCTCCCCAAATCCTTAATCGCGCGCTTCTCGTGCTCTTTCTTCTTTCTTCTGAGAAGCTTATGCTCCTCCCTTATTTTAAACTCGTAGAGCTCACGAGCTACTCTTGTTCTTTTATGCAGCGAGGCCTTATATGCATCCTTCTTCGCTGTGTGTATCCTCCTGCACTCGTCATCGAACCAGGTGTTTCTTCGTGGTGGAGCCTTGAAACCCAAGACTTCGGATGCAGAGCTTTTCAGGGCTTGTTTGCAAAGGCTCCACTGCCGTTGTATTGATAGTGTGGAGGATTGAGGTGTGTAAGAGAAGCTTTCCGACGTCATAACTTTGTATTCTTACTCTACTCCGCTGCGATCGTGATATCCGTAAGCGCATCTTGGCTGCTACAAGATAGTGGTCCGAGTCGATGTTAGCCTCTCGGAAAGTTCGGACATCAAGAATAGTGGAGGAGTGTCTGACGTCGATCGCGATGTGATCAATCTGGTTGGTAGTTGATTGATCAAAAGACCGTCAGGTGCCTTTGTGTATATCGAGGTGCGGGAAGTGCGTACTGGCTAGAAGGAGATTTAGCCCCGTAGCCAGATCAATCGGCCTGTGTCCGTTATCGGATGTGGTGTCGTGTAGGCTATGTTTGCCGATGATTCGTTCAAAGATGCTTTCCTTACCCAGCTTAGAATTGAAGTCTCCTAGTACAACTTTGATGTCATAGCTGGGACATTGGGCATACGTTCTGTCTAGGAGATCGTAGAACTCATCTTTGGCAGAGTCATCCTGGTTTTCCGTGGGGGCGTGGACGCAGATTAGGCTGATGTTAAAAAATTTAGCCTTGATACGGATTGTAATGAGGCGTTCGCTCATATGCCGAAAGCTTAGGACTTTTTGCCTTAGTCCACCTCGAACAACAAATCCGCATCCGAACAATCGTTGTCCTCTCTCCCTATAGCAGTCGCTGTAGTAAATATCGCAGTTTTTCATCCGCTTTATACCCGGTCCATTCCATCGCATTTCCTGGATAGCGGTCTAGGGCATCCGCAAGTTGTTCGGCTGCACGTGGCCTGTTTAGGGTCCTAACATTCCACGTACAGAGCCGAAGATAATTGCCCTTATTTAATTTTTTGCATGGGTCGTCAACATTAATCCCGTCCGTTATATCCGAGGCTTGTGGTTGTTTCGGAGCTTGTGGCTTTTTTTACGGTTACGGCTTACTAGGCCGTAGCCCAACCGACTAATCCAGTTTTTTCGGCCCAGGAGGCTCGCCATTCGCCCTTCCCCGTCTGCAATTTCTATAGGAAATCTCTAGATGGCTCCGCGAGGAGGTGGGGATAGGACTTACTAACAGTGCCGCAAGAGGTACGGCTGCGGTGGCTCTTCTCGCTCTTTAGCAGGCCAGCATCCGTCGGATTGATGCTACCCCTACGAGGCATTTGTTAGTCCTTTACCATCCAATTAACATTTTATACACACATATACACACGAGTATAATTATTCAAAGAGTAGCTACCTACTACCTTGAACGCTTTAAGTTCGCAACAATCTGAAAACCAGCAAGTCGTTGTACTCATCATTACGGTAATTAAATCACTGCAAAGAATGTAATAAAAGTACAGTTTTTTTAATTTTTTTATTTCATCGGCTAAATTAGATTTTTAACATCATCATTTCGGTCTTCATTATCAGTGCCACTGCACTCTGATACTAAAAAGAGAACGAAAAATCGCAATTTCTTTCACAACTAAAGAATTTTCATTATCATTATAACACGCGTAACGCGGGAACACGGGAACACAAAAGTTCATCCTTCTCTCGTCGTCCTTGCGAAAGAAAAAAAGAGAGAAAAAAAAATTGAGGAAAATGTTATACCCTCGCAATATTTCACGGATAGCCCAGCGATAGAATTTCATAAGGATTCATTCTTGCTTTCGTTGTAAGAGGTTAAAAAGTGTTGCTAATTGGAGCAAGGAGCAGCCATTGAATCCTTATTGTCCGGATGATTGCAGGAGCTCAATTTTAGTTGTCGAATAGGTGTGATGGTGGTGGCGTAACGGTGGAATTACGATTATCCTGGCTGCGGTCGTGCTGATTTCTTTGCTTTATCGAATATCTTATCTTGTACGTTCGAGTAACTTGCCTGTTAAAGTGGCGGAGCGGGGTGCCTTTAATAATTAGCAGTGGTTGGTGAGAGGAACAATTATGAACATTTTTTAACATTTAATGAACTACCTGTACTTGACATTTGCTTGCTTTCAATAAAGAACAGAACAATTCTTAACTAGATGGATGGATATGTAAATCCATTTGTTTTTTTTTTTTCAGATTTAAAATGTAAAGGCCTAGAAGAGAGTTTGTAGTTTCTTTAGCCAACTTGTGGACAGTCATTATATATGTATGTATGTATATATATACATGTAGTATACAGGTGTTACAAGATTATATGTAAGGGCTTGACAAATATGGAACACAAATAGTAGGTGTACCAGTATCCGGCCACCTAGCGCATTTTCTCACTTCAGGGCCCTATAATAAATTTGTCTTATAATATAGCATTTTGGAAGTTTTTTTTTCTGATCTTTTTGAAAATCTTAATCAAATAAAAATAGTGTTAAAGCAATTAGTTGAAAGCTATTAAAACCGGAATTGATTTTGTAAAAAAAGTGCCTTTTCACCAGTACCCGGGCCATCAGGATTCAATAGGCGTCCACTTTTGATCCAGTAACCGGCCAGGTCCTATCTTTGGTAGGAAACCTTAAGATAAACTATTGAAATTAAACACTTTTATCAATAAACAGGTAGGCACGTATCTTTTTATAAATTGTTTTGCGCCATTTAATTTATGTATGTACATATGTTTAATGACATTTTTTTATCCTCGTTTTATTTTGAAAAATATATATACTTATCAGGCCAGCGATCCATGGAGGATCTGAGCCTGAGCTATAGCTGCCTTCCATCCTTGACGGTCCCGGGCACGCTGCTTCCAGTTGTCAGGACCAAGGTGTCTAACATCCGCGATTACTTGGTCTTTATACTGCAGGTTCGGTCTTCCTCTTCTTCTCGAACCAGGAGGCTCGGATTCGAAGACCCTCTTAGCTGGAGCGTTGATGTCCATGCGCTAGATGTGGCCGAGAAAGTGTAGTCGACGGATACTTGCCTTCCGGACTACATCCACATCTTGGTACAGCTCGTAGAGTTCGCGGTTGTGTCTTCTTCTCCATTCACCTTCCTCACAGACAAGACCAAATATCCGGCGCAGAATTTTTCTTTCGAAAGAACCCAAAATCAGCTCCGCTGTCCTGCTTATCGTCCAGCTTTCGGCTCCGTACAGCAAGACTGGCAAGACTGAATGTGCGTTTTGTAAAGCATGACTTTGGTCTTCCGAGTGAGGAGTTTTGACCCCAGTTGTTTGGACAAGCCGAAGTAGCAGCGGTTGCCAACGGCGATTCCATGCCGGATCTCCACTGTGGTGTCATTTGTGGAACTTACGTTTGCCCCGAGGTAGACAATCTCCATGGATAATTACTTACTTACTTACTTATCAGGCCTGCGATCCATGGAGGATCTGAGCCTGAGCTATAGCTGCCTTCCATCCTTGACGGTCCCGGGCACGCTGCTTCCAGTTGTCAAGACCAAGATGTCTTACATCCGCGATTACTTGGTCTTTATACCGGAGGTTCGGTCTTCCTCTTCTTCTCGAACCAGGAGGCTCGGAGTCGAAGACCCTCTTAGCTGGAGCGTTGATGTCCATGCGCTCGATGTGGCCGAGCCAGTGTAGTCGACGGCTCCTTGCCTTCCGGACTACATCCACATCTTGGTACAGCTCGTAGAGTTCGCGGTTGTGTCTTCTTCTCCATTCACCTTCCTCACAGACAGGACCAAATATCCGGCGCAGAATTTTTCTTTCGAAAGAACCCAAAATCAGCTCCGCTGTCCTGCTTATCGTCCAGCTTTCGGCTCCGTACAGCAAGACTGGCAGAATGAGCGTTTTGTAAAGCATGACTTTGGTCTTTCGAGTGAGGAGTTTTGACCCCAGTTGTTTGGACAAGCCGAAGTAGCAGCGGTTGCCAAGGGCGATTCTACGCCGGATCTCCACTGTGGTGTCATTCGTGGAATTTACGTTTGCCCCGAGGTAGACAAACTCCTTAACTACCTCGAAATTGTAGCTGTCAATTGTTATGTTTTGTCCCAGGTGGTGAGCGACGGATTGGTTTTTGCTTGACAGGATGTATTTCGTTTTGTCCTCATTGATCTTAAGGCCATTTCGTTCCGCCTGTTCTTCAATCGCCGTGAATGCTTCCACAATGCCACGGCGAGAACACGCGATGATGTCGATATCATCCGCGTATCCTAGCAGCTGGATGGACTTGTAAAAGATAGTGCCTTCCCTGTTGACGCCTGCCCGTCGCACTATCTGCTCCAGCACCAGGTTGAAGAAGTCACATGACAGCGCATCTCCTTGCCGAAATCCGGTGCATGTTTCGAATGGTTCCGAGGTCCTAGAACCGAGTTGCACGGTGCATCGCGTGTTTTTTAGCGTGGCGCGACACAACTGGATCAGTTTTACCGGGATCCCGAATTCGGCCATCGCCCCAAACAGTGCTTCACGATGAATGCTTTCGTATGCGGCTTTGAAATCGATGAAAAGATGGTGTGTATCGATTTGAAACTCGTTGGTCTTTTCCAGGATTTGTCGAAGTGTG
The DNA here is from genome assembly GCA_951905685.1 of Eumerus sabulonum. Lineage (NCBI taxonomy): Eukaryota > Metazoa > Arthropoda > Insecta > Diptera > Syrphidae > Eumerus > Eumerus sabulonum. Next base: position 182,236,618 of record OX645060.1, read on the forward strand.
AAAATTTGGTCTATAGTTGATTTGCCGGGCCGGAAGCCGCACTGGTAGCTGCCGATTAGTGCGGTGCAAAATGGTTTTAGACGTTCACGCAATACGCTGGACAGGATCTTGTATGCGACATTGAGCAGGGATATACCTCTATAGTTCTTACAAGAGGTAGGATCGCCTTTTTTGTGAATGGGGCATATAGAGCTGGTATTCCAGTCGTCGGGCATGCTCTCATCTTCCCAAATTCTGCAGATGATCTGGTGCATGCTCCCTACCAGAACATCGCCGCCAGCCTTGAAGAGCTCTGATGGCAAGCCATCTGAGCCTGCGGCCTTGTTGTTCTTCAGCTTCTGAATAGCTGTGCCGACTTCTTCTATGCTGGGTGGGAGGACTACTTCAGCGGCTGGAGTTGGGATTTCCTCAGTCCCTACCACTCTCTCTTGGTCATGCTCGTTAAGCAGCTGCTGGAAGTGCTGCTTAAATACATCCACTATTCCCTGCGGGTCGGTGACAAGATTACCCTCGCAGTTTCGAAGAGCCAGGGTGCCCTTTTGAAGCCTCCTGCAAGGCCTTTGGCTTTCTTGTAAAAGGCTCGTATTTTATGTCTATCCCTAGACTCCTCGATATCCTTGAGCTGGGAGGCTGCGAAGATTCTTTTCTTTAGGTAGGTATCCTAAGGTGGTTTCGGCTACTTCCTGAATGGCTGAGCGGCAATGCAGCCACATATTATTGGCATTTGTGTTCGACGTAGGCATACGGTAGAGTCTTTCACACCTCCGGTGTGCTCAGGCGCCCAATGTCGAACCTCCTCCTGATGGGCTGGTGCAGCTTTCTGACATTGGACAGTCGAGCTCTGAATCTTGCTGCTACGAGGAGGTGGTCAGAGTCGACATTTGCCCCTCTGAATGTTCGCACATCCAGGATGTTTGACGCGTGCCTTGCGTCAATGAGCACATGGTCGATTTGGTTGGCGGTTCGACCGTCCGGAGATCGCCAGGTTGCTGTGTGGATTCGCTTGCGAGGGAATCTTGTGCTACTTATCACCGCATTACGAGCTGTCGCAGCTCGTAAGCCGTTATCTGTTGTTGTATCGTGGAGGCTGTGCTTTCCGATCACTCCGCCAAGGGTGTTTTCCTTTCCGATTTTGGCGTTGAAGTCCCCGAGCACGATTTTTACATCGTACTCCGGACAAGCTCCGTAGGCGTTGTCCAGGAGGTCATAGAAGTCCTCCTTGATAGGGTCTTCAGCCTCGTCGGTAGGGGCGTGTGCACATATAAGGCTGATGTTATAAAATCTGCCTCTGATGCGGATCACAGACAGGCGATCACTTATAGGTTTAAAGTCGATGACCTTCGACCTTAACCGCTTTCCCACGACGAATCCGCATCCCAGTAAGTGCAACCTTTTGTGACAGCTGTAATAAATGTCGCAATTTTTCTTCCTAATCATACCGTTTCCTATCCAGCGTATTTCCTGGACCGCAGTAATATCCGCCTTGTACTGCGTGAGGATTCCTTCTAGTTTATGAGCAGCTCCGGGAGTGTACAGGGTTCTGACATTCCAGGAGCATACTCGCAAATCGTGTTCCTTTTTCGTGCGTCGTCGTCGTCGAGTATCCGTCCGTGTATCCGAGGCATCTTGCTCATTCATAACTTTGGGTTTTTTTACGTGGGCGGATTGTTAGCCCGCCGCACAACCGCCATTCTGGTCGGGGTTTTCTTCGCTGCATACGTTTGTTCACCTCCCAACGGTTGTTGAAGAGGCTATCCAAAGGGCGCCGCGAGGAGGCCGTATGTCAACTTGACCCGGGCATTTAAACAGGGATCGTTGCTGGCATCTCGCCAGGTTGAGAGCAATCAACAACTTTACCCTGTATGTCCGAGCCCATGCCCTCCTCCATGGATAATATTTATGTACAAATATTACATGAAATAACCATTGTCTTTACCACACAAACGAATGCATCGAGGATGAATATATGTATCTGAACCACTTTATTTATACAATCGTCGAAATCAAATTTATCAAGAAAAATATTGAATACACGTATGTATATGTACGTATGTATGCACATGACATTATTTTCAGTTCATTATCCTTTTCTCACTTGTAGATCAACAACGAAGCACACCATTACATCCTTGTATATGTCCAAAATCTTAATTTCGCATTTCAATGACACTTCCGGGTAGGTACTTTCCAAAGGAAAATCAATGTGGTATGTCACATCTTCGCCTGCATAAAGTGGACAATAAGCTCCATAAGCTAGATTTTTGCAAACATCGTTGGCTTCATTTGGTAATGGATAAGGGATATTAAGACCCAGTAGTTTTGCTCGTACTTCAGATTCCAAATAATATATATGGTCTTTGGCTTAACAATAGGTTATGTAAGCAAACGTGGACTGAATAAATAAGATTATCATACTTGCAACAAACTGTATATCCACCGCATAGACTTTACCCCGAATAAGAGGACAAGGTGAAGTCTCACAGTCCTCAATCTGAACAAAGAGCGGCAGCGGATATTTATCGGAACCTGAAATGTCATAGTTCTTAGCATATGCATAAGTTAATAAATGATTGCATTCTTATTCTAAATATAAGTTGGGACACTTACACTTTCTAAACGGCGTACCCGCCTTGAGAAATACAATATAGAGCGACAGAACCAAGGTAAATGCTAAGCTCTTCATGATTTTTAAGTTACTAGCTGTTAGGTCGAATATTGACACTGAAACGACTAAGAATGAATGAATGGGCTTTTATATCAGTTAAATCTTGAGTGGATAATCTTATCGGCGAAATGACAACGGTGATGGAGTTTATGTACAAGAGAACCCCAATAAAATAGTGCCAGATTAGTTGTAATAGACATATCTATTTCTTATATAAATAAAGAAGCACTGAGTATCAAGTACTACTTCTCGAGAGGTTTTATTTTTATTCGGGTAGTGTAACTATTCGAATTCATATGCCTAGATGGTTGTAAAAGCAAATTGAATGGCAATTGTTGACAATTTTACTATTGGACAATCCATACCTAAGCAAATTAGAGGTCAACGTCATTAGTTCACCTGTACCTTTGGATTATCTATCATATCTTTTAGGTTAGGTTAGGTATATGGGTGCCCTATTGACATAAAGTCAAGGCTCACGTAGACTACGTTGAGTTCATTGTGCCCACTTGTTTTGTTTAACCCGTTGATATCTAAACATTTTCCGTCGAGCTGAACCAGCCAGACGAAGATAAAAATCCCAGTATTCTGTTCAGCCCAATATTACCTACCTCTTCTAGTCCCGAAAGGAAGTATCTTCCAAGGAATATATTCCTTTTTTGGGCTAGCGCCGGACATTCGCACAGCAGGTGGCGAACGGACTCAATTTCCTCTTCGTCCCTGCAGCTTCTGCAGAAGTCATTGTGGAACTGGTCTAGTCGAGCTGCATGGCAGGATAGCATGCAGTGCCCGGTGAGGGCACCGACTGCCAGTCGAATGTTCCCACGATTGAACTTCAGCAGATTTTCTGTTCTTTTCTTATCATAGACGGGCCAAGTCGATCTTGCCGTTGCGCATGTATCTAAGCGACACCATCGCTTATTGGCTTTCACCAATAGCTCCGTCTGTATCTCCCTGTAGAGCGCACTGAGTGGTGCTTTGGCCTCAGCTGAGATCTGCGCAATGCTAGCACCTGATCCCACACTAGCCAGCTCGTCCGCCCTCTCGTTTCCGGAGATATTCATATGACCAGGTACCCAGCAAAGGGTCACCTCAATTACATTGGATATCTCTTCTAACTTCTCCTTGCAGAGTTTGACGAGTTTGGATCTTATCCATGCTGCCTGCAGAGCCTTAATGGCTGCCTGGCTGTTAACATAGATGCTGATCCTTTTTCCTGTGATATTCTCTTTGCTGATCAGGTCCACCGCCTGCTTGATAGCGAAGACCTCAGCTTGGAAGACACTGCATCCATCATCGAGCCTGTAGGAGCGATTCATATCCCGAGACTCAAAGTAGACTCCGGCACCTGTGTCAACATCTATTTTGGATCTGTCTGTGTAGAGTGCCAGTTCACTTTCCGTGCGTACCAAATCACCGGTCCATTCCTCCCTGGAGGGAATTCTAATAGAGAATCTCCTCTCCCAGGAAGGAAGTCGGCTGACATAGTCCGTTACGGTTCTGAATCTCGAGACGGACCATCCATCCAAAACTGATGCATGTCCCTGAGGACTCCTTTTCCAGAGACCTGATTCCTGTAATCTTAGCGCAGTTCTGGTTACGGCGCTCTCGCAGTACATGTCCAGGGGTGGGAGGTTCAGCATGACTTCAAGAGCCGCCGTTGGTGTGGACTTCATAGATCCCGTCACCGCCAGACAGCCTGCTCTTTGAACCATTGACACACTCTGAAGATGACACTTTTTCTCAAGCGCCTTCCACCAGACAACCGAGCCATAGACTAGGATAGGTCTTACCACCGCAGTGTACAACCAATGTACTAACCTCGGCTTAAGGCCCCATGTCTTTCCCAAGGCTACCTTGCCCGAATATAGTGCCACATAGGCCTTTTTGATTCTTTCATCAATATTTTCTCTCCAACTAAGTTTGGAGTCCAGGATTATGCCAAGATATTTGGCAGATTTTCCAGGGATCAGATCCATACCATTCATACGGGGGTAGATGTAGCTTGGTACAGATCTTTTCCTTGTAAAGAGTACTACCTCTGTTTTCGCCGGATTTACTCCTAGACCTCGCCCCTTGACCCAGTTATCCACTAACATCAGTGCAAAGCTTAGTCTATGACTGAGGACCTGCGGAAATTTTCCAGAGACTAAAATGGCAATGTCATCAGCGTAGGCCGTGACATTAAAACCCTCCGTCTCCACAATCTTAGCCATTCCGTCGACCACAAAGAGCCATAGGAGGGGTGAAGAGCGCCACCTTGTGGTGTACCTTTATTTACTTTCACCCCTCCGCATGCTCTCCCTATCTTCGAATTTACTATACGAGTACCCAGCATTTGCCCAATCCAACTGCATACACCCGGGTTTATTTGGGCCATATGAAGGCTGGACACTATTGCCTCGGTACTAACGTTATTAAAGGCTATCCTATCTTTTGGTTAAAAGCAAAATATCTATTGGGTTTGGAAAAAAAATGTTTTTTTTTTCGCAGGTGTTCCAGGTGATAAACAATAGTCTAATTATCGGAAACCAGCACTAAGTGCGGTGGGTAGAGACGCAACAGATTAACCTTTATAGTATGGCTTATACGCGACGTGAGTGTTGCTTTTGTTTGTTTTTTTTTTTTTTTTTTACTGTCATTTGGGGAAGCCTTACACAATTAATCAGTCAAGTGGTTCGGTTCTTAAGCACTCCCTGCCGTTAAGACTGGAAGACGAGCATGATGAATTGATGAGTGTGTTGCCAGCTTTGCTTAAAAATATATGAATAAAAGTAAGAGTAGTATTTCCGTAATAATAACCACATTCCTAAATCAATAACTTCTTTCTTTCTTGGTAGCGTTACACCAAGGACCAGAGTCAAGCTTCTCTTAATCACCCATGTTGTGTGTGATTCTATTTTTCACACAGGTGAAAGGGACCTACAGTTTAATGTCGATTCCGAGCGGCGTGAGTCGAGAAGCTTTTTCTAGGCAAGTTTACTAAGGGGGGCTTTGCCAGTACCCCGCCGAGGAGGAACGTCGCGAAATAAACATTCGATGGCGTTGATGTTATCGGGATCCAAACTCGGTCATCGTGCGCCAGAGTCCAACACACTAACCACTGCGCCACGGCGCCCTCAATAATAAATCAATAACTACCCGAACAATATTCTGTAGAACTATTAGCGACATGTTGAATATAATATAAAATACGAAGATTTGGTAAATAGCACGAGCTCCGATTTCTGGGGATTAATCCTGAGCCTGTTGCTATGCGCCCATTTGTACAGAATTGAGAATGCCGATTGCATGCGGTTGTGCGGCGGGCTAACACAAAAAATCGTGCTTGGGGACTTCAACGCCAAAATTGATAAGGAGAACACCCTTGGCGGAGGGATCGGATAGCACAGCCTCCACGATACAACAACAGATAACGGCTTCCGACTCGCTGACTTTGCGACAGCTCGCAATGCGGTGATAAGTAGCACAAGATTCCCTCGCAAGCTAATCCACACAGCAACCTGGCGATCTCCGGACGGTCGAACCGCCAACCAAATCGACGATGTGCTCATTGACGCAAGGCACTCGTCAAACATCCTGGATGTGCGAACATTCAGAGGGGCAAATGTCGACTCTGACCACTTCCTCGTAGCAGCAAGGTTCAGAGCTCGACTGTCCAATGTCAGAAAGCTGCACCAGCCCATCAGGAGGAGGTTCGACATTGGGCGCCTGAGCACACCGGAGGTTGCCAGAGTCTACAGGGAGCAGCTGGGCGAAAGACTCTACGGTATGCCTACGTCGAACACAAATGCCAATAATATGTTGCTGCATTGCCGCTCAGCCATTCAGGAAGTAGCCGAAACCACCTTAGGATACCTACGACCCCCGACAAGAAACCCGTGGTATGATGGCGAGTGTGAGCAGAAAAAGGCAGCAACCGACGAGGCGTACCAAAAGGCGCTGCAGAGGAAAAGGACACAAGAAAGGACATCGAGGAGTCTAGGGATAAACATAAAACACTAGCCTTTTACAAGAAAGCCAAAGGCTTTCGGCAAGGAGATGCGCTGTCATGTGACTTCTTCAACCCGTTGCTGGAGCAGATAGTGCGACGGGCAGGCGTCAACAGGGAAGGCACTATCTTTTACAAGTCCATCCAGCTGCTAGGATACGCGGATGATATCGGCATCATCGCGTGTTCTCGCCGTGTCATTGTGGAAGCATTCACGGCGATTGAAGAACAGGCGAAACGAGTTGGTCTTAAGATCAATGAGGACAAAACGAAATACATGCTGTCAAGCAAAAACCAATCCGTCGCTCACCACCTGGGACATCATCGCTCCAGCTAAGAGGGTCTTCGACTCCGAGCCTCCTGGTTCGAGAAGAAGAGGAAGACCGAACCTCCGGTATAAAGACCAAGTAATCGCGGATGTAAGACATCTTGGTCTTGACAACTGGAAGCAGCGTGCCCGGGACCGTCAAGGATGGAAGGCAGCTATAGCTCAGGCTCAGATCCTCCATGGATCACTGGCCTGATAAGTAAGTAAGTAATACACATTTCCTATGCTGCTTGCTCTTCAACTTCATTTTTTTAAGGATGCGTTGACTTATCCAGGGCTTCAGTTTTATTTCCGACGTCCTCCGCAGATAACGAACGGTAGATACGCTTAAGTGAGACTGCAGTATCTCTTAAAACGAATTATATGCCACAGAGGCATTATTTCCAACATAAACAGACTCCCAGTTTTCAAAACGTAATCTGAGCTAAAAAGCGAGAAGAACCACCGCAGTCGAACATCTTGCGGCACTGTTAGTAAGTCCTATCCCCACCTCCTCGTGGTGCCATCTGGCGAGCCTCTTGCACCAAAAAACAGGATTAGTCGGTTGGGCTACGGCCAACCGTAAGGCGTAACCGTAAAAAAAAAAAAACTAAGAAACAACCACAAGTTCGGATATAACGGCATTAATGTTGACGACCCTTGCAAAAAACGAAAAAAGGACAATGTTCTTCGGCTCTGTACGTGGAATGTTAGGTCCCTAAACAGACTACGTGCAGCCAATAGCTTGCGGACGCCCTAGACCGCTATAAAGCGGACATAACCGCCATCCAGGAAATGCGATGGAATGGACCGGGTATAAAGCGGACGAAAAACTGCGATATTTACTACGGCGACTGCTATAGGGAGAGAGGGCAACGATTATTTGGATGCGGATTTGTTGTTCGAGGTGGAATAAGGCAAAAAGTCCTAAGCTTTCGGCATGTGAGCGAACGCCTCATAACAATCCGTAAGGATGACATTGTCCCAGCTATGACATCAAAATTGTACTAGGAGACTTCAATGCTAAGCTGGGTAAGGAAAGCATATTTGAACGAGTCATCGGCAAACATAGCCTACACGACACCACCTCCGATATCGGACACTGATTGATTGATTGATCTTGCTACGGGGCGAAATCTCCTTCTAGCCAGTACGCACTTCCCGCGCCTCGATATACACAAAGGCACCTGGCGGTCTTTTGATCAATCGACTACCAACCAGATTGATCACATCGCGATCGACGTCAGACACTCCTCCACAATTCTTGATGTTCGAACTTTCCGAGGGGCTAACATCGACTCGGACCTCTATCTTGTAGCAGCCAAGATGCGCTTACGGATATCACGAACGCAACGGAGTAGAGTAAGAATACAAAGTTATGACGTCGGAAAGCTACTATCGCCAGAAACCGCTCGTGCTTTTACCGATCGCGTCTCCCTTAAGCTCTCCAATACACCTGAGTCCTCCACATTTCGGATATTTCTCGATTACAAGAGAACCAAAATCTGATTATCTTTTGCCTCAATTTGTTTTTTGTAATTTTCCAGTTCTTTCATCAGTGTTTGCATCAGTGTGTTTTTTTTTCCAATCTTCTTCTTCTTGGGCCTCAACCAACAAACGTCTCCAGCTGGCACGGTCTTTGGCCAGCTGTTTCCAGCGCCGCACGCCTAGTTGGTTAAGGTCCCCTTCCACCTGCGCGCGCCACCGTTGATGCGGCCGTCCTCTGCCGCGTCTTCCTTCCGGGGTGGATTCTTCGGGTCGGAGCTGTATTTTCCACGCACGTATGGCCTAGCCACCTGAGATGCTGTATCCGTTGACGTCGTACCAGGCCGATGTCGCTGTACAACCCATACAGTTCTTCGTTATATCTTCTCCTCCATACGCCATTTGAACAAACGGGACCTTAGATAGTGCGCAGAATTTTCCTCTCGAAACGACCAAGGGCATCTTCATCCGCTTATGTTAAGGTCCAAGCCTCTGTGCCGTAAAGGCGGACTGGGATGATTAAGGTCTTATATAGTGTCACCTTGGTTTTCCGAGAGAGGGTTCTACTTCTCAATTGCCTCTTAAGCCCGAAGAAAAAGCGGTTGGCAAGAGTGATTCTGCGTTTTGTCTTAGCGCTGGTGTTGTTGTCGCCGGTCATCAGTAAGCCAAGGTAGACGAATTCCTTGACCACTTCAAAGTTATATCCGCCCATGGGGACGTCCTGGCCAATACGTCGCTGTTGCCCGGCGATATCAAGACTTAAGTCTAATAAAGCCGTGTGCGCAGACGGACTGTCTGCTGAGCTTCTTAAGGCGGCTGGAGATGAGCTGCTAAGGTGCATGCGACATCTCATTTGCAAGGTATGGTCGGAGGAAAGCATGCCCGATGAATATTATCTCAGCATCGTTTGCCCGGTTCATAAGAAAGGGGACCCCTATGACTACGCCAACTATAGGGGAATAAGTCTCCTTAACATCGCATAAAAGATCTTCTCTGCCGTATTGTGTGAACGCCTGAAATCGTTTGTGGATAACCTGATCGGCTCTTATCAGTGTGGTTTCAGGCCAGATAAATCCACAATAGACCAAATTTTTACGCTACGGCAGATCTTGGAGAAGACCAGGAATACCGAATCGACACTCACCACCTCTTCGTCGATTTCGAGGCTGCATATGACAGCGTGTATAGAGATGAGCTATGCAAAGCCATGTCTAGTTTTAACATCCCTGCCAAACTCGTCCGACTGTGCAGGATGACAATGGAGAATTCTCGCTGCTCCATTATGGTCGGTAATGAGCAAACCGAGACCTTTGATGTTAAAAAAACGATTTAGACAAGGAGACGCGCCGCCATGCAACTTTTTCAACATCGTGCTTGAAAAGATCGTGCAAGAGTCACTGGCCAACACAAGAGGTATGATTTATTTCAAGTCTACGCAATTGCTTGCGTACGCCGACGACATTGACGTGATTGGACGGACACAGCGAGACGTCAATAAGGGCCTTGTAAGCATTGAGGTAGAAGCGGCTAAGATGGGTCTCAAGGTTAATGAGGGTAAAACCAAATATCTGCTTTCATCTAAAAGAGACAGGCTACACCGACGTATTGGCCACTGATGCTCATACCCAGGATAAAAAGCCTGTCAGCTTCAGAGATACAGGTGATAATGGCATTGTGTCAGAGTTTGACCCATTGCGCTGTTTTGGATTCATTAAATTCCACTCTATTGTTTTGACCCAGATTGGATGGGGATCGGAATTTAATGAGCGTAATATATGTACGCTGCCGCTCACTGTCTGCAGCCGAACTACAAGAGTCGTAACGAAGTGAATGAATATGAGAAGCTGAGGGTACAGTCATCAGCGACTGAGTGAACTGGATTAGAAGTAACAGACAATATAATTTATAAACATGAGAAAGAGTGTCGGAGACAATACGGAGCCTTGGCGAACACCAGCATTTACAAAGTGAGTATGTATGTATGTATGGTGGCGTTACAGTTCATGAAGAACCTGAGGAGAAACACCGTGATAAACACGTTCGATGACATGGCTGTGTCGGGATTCGATCCCGTGTCATCGGCGACACAAAGTGAGTATCAGACTTAAATCAGTCTAAGGCATCTTGAATTGAACGATTCGAAAGGTAGCTTCTAATCCATAGAAGAAGGGACCAAATTCTGTCAAATGCTTTCGAAAACAAGAGATTTTTTGTTTGTGTTTATTCCATAGCAAAATGGCAACCGTCCTTCAAAGATGGTCGCGGAGACGTAAATGTTGATCAATCAAAATTGTCGATGAGCAAAGGTGTTTCAAAACTCCAAATTAACAATTTATCGCATTTAGACATCTGTTCACGTTTTGTTCTAAATAAATTAATTGATGACCAGCAATTGCGCACATTTGCGATAATCTTCGCCTGCTCTAGCACCGTGCAATTTCTGTCTATTGCGACAAAAAGCATTATGCCAACGTGGAATCCATTCAAAAGGCTTACACCGATATTCTCAAGGATATTTCTACAGACGACCTAAAACAGGACACCGTGGCGCAGTGGTTAGTGTGTTAGAAATTGGCGCACGATGAGTGAGCTCGGATCCCGATAACACCAATGCCATCGAATGTTTATTTCACGGCGTCCCTCCTCGTTGGGACATACCATGACAAAACCCCCATACTATACCTTCCATGAAAAAGTTTGTCGATTCACGCCGTTCGGAATCGACACTAAATTGTAGTTCCCTTTCACCTGTGTGAAAAATAATATCATACCCAACATGGGTGATTGAGAGAAGCTTGGCTCTGGTCCTTCGTAAGTTGTAACGCCACCAAAGAAGAACACTCAGTGGTTCTTTTTGCTGTAAATCAGCCACCTTACCGGAACAAAAGCGTTGTGAACTTTAGTTAGATTAGCATACTCATAGTTCGTTCTTTGATAACGACTAATATGGTGTACAAAGTATCGCCAAGTCCATTCGATGTTCAGGTTGACAATGGTTAAGCAAATCCTTGCTTACTATCAGCTGGATCCATGCCCAATATGACCATACAATTTAGCCCAGGTGGGTAAAAGTGGGTAAACGTCAAGTACGCACCTAACTTTTATTCTTTTCTTCCAGTCAACAGCATCTCAAGCGATCTCCGTGCCCAAGTCACGGCATATGTCAATGGCGACGCTATGCCATACGATTTGGCACAGGATTACGGGGATGTTTGCAAGCATCTTTCAGGTGATGTCCAATGCTACTTACGCCTTGATGCTGCCGTTGGACACAAATCTTCCGGATATTTATGTTGTAGCAGAGCTTGCTATCATAGATAGGAATACCACTTGTATCTCGTGCTTCGTCACCGACACTTGAGTCCTGTCGCAGGCACATCACCACACACGGTCGCAATCCAAATAAAGCGTCCATTTTGCTTGTGATTTTGTGAAGCTCGTCCCATACCCAAGGTGCTGTTGCTGTTTTGTGTAATCAGATTATTTCAGAGCTCTCGACTTTTGCCTTAATAATTCAAACACGAAAACAAATAAACACCATTACGACTAATCCTGAAAACGAAATCCAGTCCTTCAAACCACCACCCATATGAAAGTCTATGTGTTCGATCAACCCTCAGTTATTCATTCATACCCCCACATATGCTACGCGAACCATTTAACCGCCTGTGCTTAATTAAATGGAGCGGAAAATTACTTCATGCATTCTCCAACGGCCTGAACTACTTCTCAGTCACCTCCAAAGCAGCTAGAACCTTGTTGCTTCGAACCGAATCCACTAGATGAGTTTACGTACAAACGTGAGCGAGAAACGGATGATTTCGTATACTCGTATGCGTGAAAGCAGTCCAACCAGAACTACTTGGAATCGGCTGATTACTCGCATTGTACGAGGACTTCATGACCGTCTACGTCTCTACGTCTGTCATCTGTTGGATTGACCCCGAAAGCGACCCGTACCGGACCGTTTCAATATGCAAATCTAGTCAACTTAATTGCTTCAATGTGTGTTAATTTGAGATTTAATAAGCGATATTGTTGCATTGTTGGCGACATTCGAATTGAGTGTGGCTGCAAGGACACCCTGTAACTGTTCTCCGACGAGCAAATGCTGGCTTGTGGGCGATGGAACGAAAGAAGTGGGCGAATTTAATTAGTGGAGTGAAAAATTAAGAAACAATGTGCATGCAATGTTGGTGCTACAAAGTGCGAAGGAGTAGAGTTCTGATTGAGTTTTAACATGGTTCTTACTATTACGCTGCTCTTACACTGGAGTGTGCTGGGAAATTCAATGCTTCGGGAAACATTGAGTGAGATGCCTTGGTTTGGTGCGAAAAGTGCCCACATTTGCTTCTTCAAATTGGTGCAGTTTAGATGAACGTGTTGTTCTAATAGTTAAGCTAATTTTATGGGCCGATGGAAAAGGATTGCGATCCTATTCAACTTAGGTTTTTAGATCTCTTAAAGGGTTAAATAATTAGATTGCCTTTATTAACCAAAGCCTCATTCATTTTTTCCATTCTTAATTGTTACCAACTATAAGTTATTTGCTTGCTGTTTCTCCGTAATTCATATCGATCTCACTTACTACTTACCAGGCCTGCGATCCAGGGAGGATCTGAGCCTGAGCTATAGCTTCCTTCCATCCTTGACGGTCCCGGGCACGCTGCTTCAAGACCAAGATGTCTTACATCCGCTATTACTTGGTCTTTATACCGCAGGTTCGGTCTTCCTCTTCTTCTCGAGCCAGGAGGCTCGGAGCCGAAGACCCTCTTAGCTGGAGCGTTGATGTCCATGCGCTCGATGTGGCCGAGCCAGTGTAGTCGACGGATCCTTGCCTTCCGGACTACATCCACATCTTGGTACAGCTCGTAGAGTTCGCGGTTGTGTCTTCTTCTCCATTCACCTTCCTCACAGACAGGACCAAATATCCGGCGCAGAATTTTTCTTTCGAAAGAACCCAAAATCAGCTCCGCTGTCCTGATTATCGCCCAGCTTTCGGTTCCGTACAGCAAGACTGGCAGAACGAGCGTTTTTAAAAAACATGACTTTGGTCTTTCGAGTGAGGAGTTTTGACCCCAGTTGTTTGGACAAGCCGAAGTAGCAGCGGTTGCCAAGGGCGATTCTATGCCGGATCTCCACTGTGGTGTCATTTGTGGAATTTACGTTTGCCCCGAGGCAGACAAACTCCTTGACTACCTCGAAATTGTAGCTGTCAATTGTTATATTTTGTCCCAGGTGGTGAGCGACGGATTGGTTTTTGCTTGACAGCATGTATTTCGTTTTGTTCTCATTGATCTTATGACCAACTCGTTTCGCCTGTTCTTCAATCGCCGTGAATGCTTCCACAATGCCACGGCGAGAACATGCGATGATGTCGATATCATCCGCGTATCCTAGCAGCTGGATGGGCTTGTAAAAGATAGTGCCTTCCCTGTTGACGCCTGCCCGTCGCACTATCTGCTCCAGCACCAGGTTGAAGAAGTCACATGACAGCGCATCTTCTTGCCGTAATCCGGTGCATGTTTCGAATGGTTCCGAGGTCCTAGAACCGAGTTGCACGGTGCATCGCGTGTTTTTTAGCGTGGCGCGACACAACTGGATCAGTCTTACCGGGATCCCGAATTCGGCCTTCGCCCCAAACAGTTCTTCGCGATAAATGCTGTCGTATGCGGCTTTGAAATCGGTGAAAAGATGGTGTGTATCGATTCGAAACTCGTTGGTCTTTTCCAGGATTTATCGAAGTGTGAAAATTTGGTCTATAGTCGATTTGCCGGGCCGGAAGCCGCACTGGTAGTTGCCGATTAGTGCGGCGCAAAATGGTTTTAGACGTTCACACAATACGCTGGACAGGATCTTCTATGCGATATTGAGCGGGGATATACCTCTCTTGGCATTTGTGTTCGCTCAGCTGCTCCCTGTAGACTCTGGCAACCTCCGGTGTGCTCAGGCGCCCAATGTCGAACCTCCTCCTGATGGGCTGGTGCAGCTTTCTGACATTGGACAGTCGAGCTCTGAATCTTGCTGCTACGAGGAAGTGGTCAGAGTCGACATTTGCCCCTCTGAATGTTCGCACATTCAGGATGTTTGACGAGTGCTTTGCGTCAATAAGCACATGGTCGATTTGTTTGGCGATTCGACCGTCCGGAGATCGCCAGGTTGCTGTGTGGATTCGCTTGCGAGGGAACCTTGTGCTACTTATCACCGCATTACGAGCTGTCGCAAAGTCAGCGAGTCGGAAGCCGTTATCTGTTGTTGTATCGTGGAGGCTATGCTTTCCGATCACTCCGCCAAGGGTGTTTACCTTACCGATTTGGGCGTTGAAGTCCCCGATCACGATTTTTAGATCGTACTCCGGACAAGCTCCGTAGGCGTTGTCCAGGAGGTCATAGAAGTCCTCCTTGATAGGGTCTTCAGCCTCGTCGGTAGGGGCGTTTGCACATATAAGGCTGATGTTATAAAATCTGCCTCTGATGCGGATCACAGCCAGGCGATCACTTATAGGCTTAAAGTCGATGACCTTTGACCTTAACCGCTTTCCCACGACAAATCCGCATCCCAGTAAGTGCAGCCTTTTGTGACAGCTCTAATATATGTCGCAATTTTTCTTCCTAATCATACCGTTTCCTAACCAGCGTATTTCCTGGACCGCAGTAATATCCGCCTTGTACTGCGTGAGGATTCTTTCTAGTTTATGAGCAGCTCCGGGAGTGAACAGGGTTCTGACATTCCAGGAGCATACTCGCAAATCGTGTTCCTTTTTCGTGCGTTGTCGTCGTCGAGTATCTGTCCGTGTAACCGAGGCATCTTGCTCATTCGTAACTTTTCTTTTTTTTTTACGTGGGCGGATTGTTAGCCCGCCGCACAACCGCCATTCTGGTCGGGGTTTTTTTCGCTGCATACGTTTGTTCACCTCCCAACAGTTGTTGAAGAGGCTATCCAGAGGGCGCTGCGAGGAGGCCGTATGTCAACTTGACCCGGGCATTTAAACAGGGATCGTTGCTGGCATCTCGCAAGGTTGAGAGCAATCAAATTTCGTTTCCTTCTAAGGCTTTGTGAAAGTGACATAAGGCCAAATTATGGAATTCGGCTTTACAGTGGTGTTCTTATAAATAGCACACCCTTATTCAAATGTGCTTGCAATACACGCTGTACTTACAAGCTGCACTGGTTTTGGTTGCGCCCAAGGATGTGGAATCTTCAATAGATACTGGTAAGCCGTGTTGTCAGGATGCACGACTCGCGGGATATTATTCTCCTTTTTTCACGCGCCTACGTACTAAACCACACCTCTGCACACTTCAACCACTCTCCCCGCGGGACTGCCGTTAGGTATTACTTCGCGGGGCTGGTTAGCGACTTACGCTGTATCTCGAGTAGAAGCCTCTTGGGTTCTTCTTTCTGCTACGGCTTGCCGCAGCTTTATTTGTACTGATGCAATGTACGAGCACGTTTGGTTCCAATTTTCCACCGAGTTCATCATATAGGGGACCAAGTTTTCAGAACTCGGTACATTTAGCCTTTGCCTGTCCTGCATAAAGCGACTACAATAGAAAACTGTGTGTTCTGCATCCTCCTCGGAATGTGGGCATTGTGAACAATAAGGCGAGCTGTCATATCCAAATCTATGCAGATACATTCGATAGCCACCATGTCCAGACAAAAACTGCGAAAGATGATAATTGCAGTCTCCTGCCTGTCTTGATGTCCATGTTTCGATGACGAGAATGAGCCTGTGCGTCCATCTTCCTTTTGTGGAAGTGTCCCATCTGACTTGCCACATTGCCATGGATTCTGCCCGTTCTTCTGCTTTTATAAGCCTGGTCTGTTGCCGGTCTGGTGTTCGCCTGCGGTATACTCTTTTGAGCTCGTCTGCCAATATATCTGTATAGTAAAAGAGATGTTCAACCGTTGCCTTCAGTGTCAAAATTAATAATGACTTTATTTTCCACCTTGCGTAGGTACAACGCATAATTATCACTCGATGAGCTACTGTGAGAACAATTGATGTTTGCGGTTCACTAGACGTAATCCGAGCATTCGTCGTTGCTTACAAAACAATTCCCACGATAAAGGGGATTCGAATAATCTCTGTCACACAGTAGCTCCCGTTACAAAGATTGAAATAAAATATGTACAATGTAAACTTAAAATTAGGAAAGTATTTACAAGTTCGTACATACACCCCTCCTTGGAGGTTCTTAACCTTCAATTCAAATATTGGCTTCAAAGCGAGGAACTGTTCTTCGTTGAGCTGGAATCGGCCTTTTCTGATGTCGGCGTCGGCAATAATATACTATTACTCCAATGGTAATCGACAGCAGCAGGTAGCTCAAACTGTAGTGATGGTAATCGTGTATGTTCAATTGCGGTTCTTCGGGTGCTCTCATGTCTTTCTTAAGGTCTTCTATTTCCTGTGTAATATTTTTAAATTGATCATGTTCAATGGTGCTTACCTTCAATGGGGGGACAAGGTCTTTTGTGAAGTTATGGTTTTCGATCCAGTTGTTGATTTTTGCACTCGGAACGAACGAGTTAGATATAACTGTTTTTAAGTTTGAGCGTCCGGTTATAATCGTGTTTCCAACTTTAAGAGTGCACATCTCTTTGAATTCTATCACTCCATTGCCTGCTAAGGCGATGCTGCTTGTAACTCCATTGCAAATGAGTAGACCTGTGGAATTAGTAATCAATGAAAATAGCCAGCTGTTAGTTTCTTTGAGTGCGATCCAACGATTTTGAGATGGTATTTCGTTTAAGATGCAATCGGCCAATGCATTATTTTCATGATTCATCAAGGCCATTTCACATACTTGCAAATTGTGTTGATGGATATTAGTTGGAACAATCTGAGTACAGAGATGGGTTCTCGCAGCTATAAGCTTGCAAGATGAGAATTCAAACTCTGTTAATCTAAAAAATTTGTCTCTTGCTAATGTAACTGCAAGGTATGGTTTAGGTATATCCACTAGGAGGCTGATGTTGTAGTGAATGATGGGTAATGGAATTAGATTGAACATCTGGAATTCTTGGTCGTCAGCTAAGGGTATGAGCATTTCAAAAACGATTGAATCATGAAGTGTCCGTCCCCTGACTGTTATTATTTTAAACATGTCCAAAACTGAAACATTAGGTAATCTCAAAGTTGATGGGAGGTTTCCTTGAATAAGCTGCAGCTGGTCATTGAGTTGCCTTGGTGTGATAAGCTGAGGGTTAATTTTTGCAAGATTCAAGTCAAGTATAACATCAAGTAGAATATCTTGAGTGCGCTGAAAGTTGGATAAAATCATAATTAAATAAGACGTAAGCGATACAAAGTGTTGGTTTGTGCCAATGTTGTCTTGCTGTTTTTCGATTACATTAAACGTCCTGGCCAAATATGTGTTCAGTGTCTGGAATTGCCTTTTGACTTCCAATGAATTTTGCCTCAAAATATTAACAGTGGAATCTGAAATGGAACTTTGTTTTTCAATGAGAGCAGCTAAGTGAGTTTCATGTTTATTCGCCAAGTTGATCTGATTTTGAATGTGTTGAGCCTCTTCTTGATCAAGGATGCCAAACAAACTATGTGCTACACTACCAACAAAATCGAATGGAGACCTGCGATGTCGAATCGCTGCCCGACTTGAAGTATTAAACCCGTGAATGAATTCGTTATTTTGATCAATGATAGCTACTCTTTGTCGAAAAATGTCAACCGTCGAATGACAGTAGTAAATCCTGTCCGTTTTATCTGTCGTGCAAGCCTTTTCCAGTTCATTTATACATATACGTTTTAGTTTCATTTAATTCTTACCAATAATTGGTAAGATTGTAAAAAACATAAAGGCTCCAAAAATTGTTGACGATCCGAAGAGTTCCAATGTCTTCAAAGTAGATTCCGACTGCATTATCGAGCTGATTTGTAAGGACGTGGTTGTCTGTGTATGTTGTGTTAACTGGTCCAACCAACATTGCAATCAAAAATGACACCAATAAAGTTCCCGTTCTAACCTTGCCGTTTCTGAGTTTCCGTGATGTTGGTTCTCGTTCATTTCTTAGATATGGCTCTTTCTCATGCTCATCTGCTGGAGACTCCGCCTCAGCTGTTTCTTCTAACGGCAGAGGACACAAGTTATGAATAGCTCGCTGGAGAACTCCTCCTTGGGTCTTAATGTTAGCAACACGAACCAATCCATCGTTTCCTTTGATAACTTCTAGTACACGTCCCAACTTCCATCTTGTTGGTGGCATATTAGATTCCTTTAATAAAACAAGAGTGTTTGGCTTCAAGTTATGGGATTCAGTTTTCCACTTAGTTCGTTGTTGTAAGTTATGTAAGTACTCACTCGACCATCTCTTCCAAAAAGACTGTTGAACATGCTGGATTTGTCGATATTTATTTAGAGAACTTACCCTTTTATCAGTGACATCGGGCTCAGCTATTGAAAGGAGTGGCGCTCCTATCAGAAAATGTCCAGGGGTAAGAGCTTCTAAATCATTTGGATCCGATGAAATTGGCGTCAAGGGTCTTGAATTGAGTATAGCTTCTATTTGAATTGTGATCGTGGTGAGCTCTTCATATGTTAACGAAGCCTCACCCAGGTGTTTAACCAACAATCCCTTAGCAGATTTTACAGCTGACTCCCAGAGTCCCCCGAAGTGCGGAGAACGGGGAGGAATAAATTGCCAATTAATTCCCGCCTGAATACATGATGATTGAATGGCTGACTCCATTCTCTTTGACTGCATAACTTCTTTAAGCTCCTTAAGTTTATTGTTTGCACCAACAAAATTAGTTGCATTATCGCAGAAGATAGTGTGGCACAATCCTCGTCTGCCTACAAACCTCTTAAGGCAGTTTATGAACGATTCAGTGGAGAGATCTCCAACAACTTCTATATGGATTGCCTTCGTTGAAAAGCACACAAAAATTGCTAAATAAGATTTTGAAGGAGTCTTACCCCTGATTTTGTAGTGTGATTTTATAGGGCCAGCAAAGTCCACTCCTGTGTAGTAAAATGGGCGAGATGGTGTTACTCTTTGCATAGGTAAATCGCCCATCAACTGTGCTATGGATGTTGGTCTTGATTTCGCACATATGATACACTTTCTGATCACTGATCTTGCTTCTCTTCCAATGCTTAGTATCCAATACCGTTGTCGTGAAATTGCTACAAGAGCCCTGTGGGATACATGTAAGTTTGTTCTATGTATGTTTTCCAAAAGCAGCCTTGTAACGATGTTGTTCTTCGGCAGTAGTATTTGGTTTTTGCATCCGGCAAAAGTGCAGAATTTGCTAATGGAGCACATGCTGAACCGTAAGTCAATGTGTTAAGCTTATATGCCTTCAGAGGTTGATTGCTGTGAAATCTCCAAAGAATTAGTTGAAAGGCTCTATCTTCTGGCCTTACCAATACCTGTCGGTACATTTTGCTTACGTCTGCTGTAAATGCATACCTTTCTAACCTGAAATTAATAATTATTGCAAACAAGTCATTCTGGACTGTTGGCCCTACGCCAAGAACATCATTGAGAGAAACTCCAGATGTCGTTTTTGCTGAACAATCAAAGGCCACACGCAATGCTGTTGAGGAGCTTTCTGGCTTCAGCACACAATGATGCGGAATGAAATAATGATTTTGAGGAATCTCATCGTTCTCGATCGGACTCATGTGGCCTAATTCCTCGTATTCTAGAAGGAACTGAGAATAAAGTTCACGCAATTCATTATCTCCTTCAAATCGGCGTTCTAATGAAAGAAATCTTTTCCGTGCCTTTTCGAGAGATGCACCTAAACAAGTCGGATTCCTTTTGAAAGGAAGACTTACCATAAATCTTCCATTTGACAAAGTTTTTGTGTTCGATTTAAAATGTTCCTCACAGTTATGTTCTTCATTACTCATACGTTTCACTTCCGTCTCATGGGTTTCGTACTCCCAGAATCTACTCACCAGTTTCTCTAATGAAGATAGAGATGGCTTCGTGGCAATGGTGCAAACAACATTTGAGTTTGTAGCCTGTATGCCACCCGCGACAATCCATCCTAGTTTTGTGTTACGGAGTTTAGGAAGCTGAGGTCCAATAGTTATTTCCCCTGGGAGAAGAAGATCGAAAAACAACTCAGCACCAATAAGCATATCTATTTTTTGATTAGACATGAATCCTGGATCAGCCAATTGAATGTGGATAGGGATATTCCAATTTCCTGATTGAACCTCACGTAGCTGGTAATCTGTAATCCTAGCCATTATGTTTGCTTCAATACTTGCCTTGAAACTTGAATTGTGTGCTTGAAAAGTGAGTCCTATTGCAAATTGTGTTTTTGTGCCATGTCCTCCTATGCCGCTTATTGAATTTTCTGATTGATACTTTGGAAGACCCAGTGCTTGTGCAAAAGCTGCAGTCACAAAATGGATTTGCGATCCTGAGTCTAACAAAGCACGACAAGTAAGCCATGTTCCGCATGCGGACTTGACATTAATTAAGGCTGTTGCTAGATAAACTTGGCGTGATTTATTTCTCGAATAGCTAGCTGCATTGGCTGCTTGAGCTTCTCTTCTTTGAACTAGCTGATGCTGCTGATTACTTATGGAATTCGTATAATGGTTGGTTGATTGACCTTCCCCCCTTTGAGCTGATTGCACCAATGGTTGAGCTAGTTGCTGCTGTTGACCACCTATGGAATGATTATGGTTATTAATTGGTTTTGTTTTCAAAGATTGCCTTGAATCTTTTTGATAGTGTAGGAGAGTATTATGTTTGCCATTACAACTTTGGCATCCTCTCGAGTGACATGTGTTGGAGGCATGTCCCGACCTAAGACAGTTTCGGCAAATTCCAAGACGTTGAACAGCTCTCTCACGATCGCCACCTGAAAGAGATAAAAATGTCTTACAGTTAAATATTTTATGGTTACCTGAGCTGCACATTAGGCAGCCATCAACTTTAGCTGCTATAACTGTTGTGGGCTTCCTTCTATCGTCTGCACTATTAATTGTTTCAAGTGTCTGAAACCGGGATTCAATGAACTTCAGCAATTCTGTTAGCGAAGGACTGCATCTCGGATCAATCAACGATTGCTCAAACAGCGTTCTGCTTTCCTTATCCAGTTTCTTCAGTATTAGATGAACTACTATGGGGTCCCAGTCATGAGCTTGATATCCCAGATTAGTAAGTGCCTGGATACCTTCCTTTGTATTGTCGTGAAGTTTCCGTAAGCTTGATGCAGTTCCTGATGCTGATGGTTGCTGTAGTAGCTTATCCAACTGTGCTGACAATAGAAGCCGCTTATTGTCGTATCTATCAATCAGAGTCTTCCAAGCTGTTTCAAAGTTGTTGTCTGTAGCCGGAAATCCTTGTATTAAGCTTAGCGCTTCTCCTGTTAGATTAGCACGGAGAAAATAAAGTTTTTGAGCAAGTGGTATAGGTTGTTCAAGGATCATTGGCTTAAACAGATCGTGAAATTGGCGCCACTTAAGGTAATTTCCGTCGAACTTGGGCAACTCAATTTTCGGTAGCTTTAACGTAGTACTTGATGGTTGATCCTGTGTAACTCTTACTAGAACCTCACTTAATCGCAACTCCAACTGCTCTTGAAGATGGAAATATGTTTCGATATCTTCTTCTTTTAATTCACCATCCATTCGCCGATACATAATTTTTAATTCTTCAAAATTCTCCTTGATATTGTTTACCTTAACGTTGAACATCTGGGGGTTGGTGTCTTTCAAATTTGGTGCACACTTATCCAATGATGTTTGGAAATGTTTTGAAAGCACCTTAAATCTTTCTCTAGTGGAAAGTGTGTTTGTCTTTGAAGATTGAATGTCCTGATGCCTTTGTTTCGCTTCAGGTGGATTCATCTTTGTTGCTGTTGATGATGGTGTGACCGATGATCCTGATGGCGGTGTTGCTGGTGACTCCTCCTGGATCTGGTCTGCGTCCCGTCCTTGCAAATTCATTAATCGAGTGATAATGTCTGACTTCATGTTTTCGTACACCTTCTGAATCTCGTCGTAGTACCCCTTAGCGAAGTATTCATGTTGTATCGAGTCCGCATACTTATCTCGAATTTCACTGTCGTTGGTGTCGAAACAGTCCCACAAGTTTTCTAATTTTTCCCTCCTTTCATGTAATTTTTTCATGGTTTTGCGGCTGTCACTATCCTTCCCATAGTTTCGAGCGAGGATGCAGATCTCCTTTCCTACTTGCTCTTGCAGGTCAGTTAATTCCTCTAGTGTTCGAACCATGATGATTGATAATTTGTATGAAGCGTCTATGTATATTAAGGTCTATTTTTGTTAGGGCTTAACACTGTGCACTAGAATTCAGTTAGTTAATGAGCACTGAAAATTGAATACACGACACAACAAATGATTTGGTATATCTTTGATTGAGAAGATAAATGTTTGTTAAAGACCAGACACTCAAGTTAATGTATGATTGATTATAATTTTAAACACACTGCTTTTCTGTTAATATTCAGGCACACTAAATTCTTTTAGTAGTGTCCTGTCACGGTCGCCAAAAAATGTATAGTAAAAGAGATGTTCAACCGTTGCCTTCAGTGTCAAAATTAATAATGACTTTATTTTCCACCTTGCGTAGGTACAACGCATAATTATCACTCGATGAGCTACTGTGAGAACAATTGATGTTTGCGGTTCACTAGACGTAATCCGAGCATTCGTCGTTGCTTACAAAACAATTCCCACGATAAAGGGGATTCGAATAATCTCTGTCACACAGTAGCTCCCGTTACAAAGATTGAAATAAAATATGTACAATGTAAACTTAAAATTAGGAAAGTATTTACAAGTTCGTACAATATCGATGGGTAGCATTCCTGCTATCACGAACGCTGCGTCATCTGATATGTTCCTGAACCCGCAGATTACTCTTATTGCGCACAGTCGATAGACTGAATCCAATTTCCGCTTTAGTCCTTTTACTTCAAAGGCTTCCGCCCAAATTGGAGCAGCGTAGAGTAGGACTGAGCTTACTACCCGTGAGAGTAGCACTCTGCGTGCATATCCGGGCCCGCCTATATTCGGAAGCATTCGCGAAAGAGCTCGTTGTGCGTGTGATGCCTTCTCGCAGTATGTGTTCCCTGAAAGAAAGCCTGTTGTCTAGGATGACTCCCAGATACTTGACTGCTTTCTTGGACCTTATCGCCCGATCTCCGACTAAGAAGCTGACATATTCTACCTTTTTACGGATGGTTATAAGCACAGCCTCCGTTTTTTAGGCTGCTAGTTCCAGACCGGCAATTGAGAGCCAATCTTTCACTTAAGCGATAGCTGCGTTCGCAATAGCCTCTACTTTTTCTATATGCTTAGCCACTGTGTACTGTACTCCTTCGGGAAGCGCTAGTCGTAGAACGCCATCGTACATGATGTTCCACAGGAATATCCCAAGGTAGTACCGTTATGAATATGAAATCATTTTTGCAATCGTTAGAGTTGGTGGTCATTGCAAATTGGGTGTTCATACATATAAATAGCACATATCATGGTGTGTCAGAAAAAAAAAAAATTTTCAGTAATTTAAGTGAGGTTCGTGTGAATCTTTTTTTAAGGATAGCTATAATTACACTCATTTCTTACACAAATAGGAGTATTTAAAATGGGCAGATGAAAGCGTAGCACGGAGGAAAGGAGGCAAATAGCCGGTACCATGATACAGGATGGAAAGACTATTTCAGAGGTGGCAAGGACATTAAGATGCTCTAGGAAGCTTGTTCAAGATGCAATGAAGGTCATACGGTGCAGCCAATCTTCCGCAAATCCCGTAAGGAAAACAAAATAAGAAGAACGTCAGAAGTGACTGACAGAATTATCCACAAAATCGGTGGCAGTGACCTTTTCATAACTTCCCGGGAGATAAAGCAACAACTACCTGACCAACACAATGTCCAAATATCAACCGTAACTGTAAGTCGCCAGTTAATTGAATTCCAGCCAGAAAAAAAACTCTTGTCTTAAAAAAAGAAAAAAAAAACCGGAAGAGAAGACGCTCAAACGCTCACAAGACAAACCCTTGTCCTTCTGGAAAAATATCTTGTGGAGCGACGAAAATAAGTTCAGGTTAAGGTTTGGATCAGATGAAAAAAAGCATGTGCGAAGGCCAATGAACCAAGAGTACCATCCCAGATTCACCATTAAGACTGTCAAGCATGGCAGTGGGAGCATTATGATGGGGCGGCGATACCATGGCATGGCGTTGGACCAATTGTGAAAATAAATGGCATTATGAATCAACATCAATACAAGCTAATCCTGGAGAACCAAATGGAGCCATATACCGACGACTCGATGCCTGTGTCATGGATTTTTATGCATGATAATTACCCAAAGCATACTTCGCGGATAGTGAAGAATTGGCTTTTGGAGCGACAGATTTTCCTTCTTGATTGGCCAGCCTTAAGTCCCGATCTAAATCCTATCGAGAATCTTTGGAATGATGTTGACTCCCTTGTTAAAGACACCAGCTCAAAAAATTTAGAGGAATTTAGTCACTTTCACAAAGCGACATAAGGCCAAATATTGAAATTTGGCCTTTTGTCACTTGGTGTTATGTCATGGCACCATTCCAATGTGATTTTTTTTATTTTCCACAATGGCTTCCATTGAGCCATTCCCGTATTCATCATTCTTCTCTCATAGTTTAAGTTTCTCGTCTCGTCGTACTTTCGTGAGAATGCATGGGTTGCTTGGTGGATGCTGCTGAGTGGATTGCTCGTCCACTTGGATGACGATCGCCACAAGAGTCAAATCAAATTGTTTAGCTGGTAGAATAGTTCAGAGTCAATCTTCTTTCTACTACTATATAAAAATCTCGTGTCACAGTTTTAGTGTTTATACTCTTCCGAAACGGCTTGACCGATTTTGATGAAATTATATATGTATATGCAGGAGGTCTGAGAATAGGTTTATAACTAATTTGTATACCCCTAAGTGTTAAGGATGGCTCACCCCAATTTTTTTTTTATCGACAAAAATTTTTTTTTTTGATTATTTTTTTTATGGTTGGCACCCTCCTACCACTAACCCCTACTTTTAATAGCATCTTGCTCACTCTTCTTCTTCTTCTTTGGTGGCGTTACAGCCCATGAAGGACCAGAGCCAAGCTTCTCTCAATCACCCATGGTGTGTGTGATTTATTTTTTACATAAGTGAAAGGGACCTACAGTTTAATGCCGATTCCGAACGGCGTGGGTCGAGAAGCTTTTTCCAGGCAAGTTATACTACGGGGGGTTTTGCCAGTAGCCCGCCGAGGAGGAACGTCGCGAAATAAACATTCGATGGCGTTGGTGTTATCGGGATCCGAACTCGCTCATCGTGCGCCAGAGTCCAACACACTAACTACTGCGCCACGCCGCCCTCTTGCTCACTCTACAAAATATAAAATAAAGAAACAAAAAAACACTGTACAAAAAAAACATAACAATTTGAGAGTATTGTTCATACGTAGCTGGCCACAGCTGGGTCTATAAGGGAGGAGTTCAGGAGTTAGAGTTCAGTCTAAACCAAGCGACCATCAGGTGTAAAGCACAAAAGGAAGGTCAAAAGCACAAAGTGATGGAAAGTTACTAAAGATGAGACTGGATGCATAAAATTACCGGACGAGTTATGCACAATCATTGATTCGCAAGATACCCTCATTAACCTAATATTTCCCGATATACACACATAATACATTCATCATGAGTGGCTGGCAGAAAGGGCGATCTTAGCAGCAAAAAATCTGTGAAGCCATTCGCAAACAAGCTGATAGGTGCTTATCAGTGTGGCTTCAGGCCAGGGAAGTCCACCATCGATCAAATCTTCACACTACGGCAGATCCTGGAGAAAACCAATGAATTTCAAGTCGACACGCACCATCTATTCGTCGACTTCAAGGCCGCATACGACAGCGTAATTAGAGACGAGCTATATAACGCCATGTTTACTTTTGACATCCCTGCTAAGCTCGTCAGACTATGCAGGATGACCCTGGAAAATGCTCGCTGCTCCATCCGAATCGATGCAGAGCTGACCGATAGCTTCGAAGTCAAGAAAGGATTAAGACAGGGCGATGCGCTGTCGTGTGATTTCTTCAACATCATATTGGAAATGATTGTGCAAAAATCACAGGCCAATACAAGAGGCACAACATGTTTCAAATCCTCGCAACTCCTTGCATACACCGACGACATTGACATAATAGGTAGATCACAGCGAGATGTCAATGAGGCGTTTGCGAGTATTGAGATGGATGCGGCAAAAATTGGTTTGGCAGTTAATGAGGGCAAGACTAAATATCTGCTGTCATCGAAAAAGGACATTTACCACCGACGTCTTGGACAGAACGTGCATATTGGCAGATATAAGTTCGAGGTAGTTAAGGACTTCATATACCTCGGCTCCGCAGTGACTTGGAACAACGACACCAGTTTCGAAATCAAGCGCAGAATCACTCTTGCCAACCGCTGCTTCTTTGGGCTCAAGAGGCAACTGAGAAGTAGAGCCCTCTCTCGTACGACCAAGTTGACCTTATAAGTTATGAGACATAATCTTATGTTCCCAGCAATCACCATCATTTTGTCAACACATCAAATTCCTCCTGTTCGGGTGTCCAGCATCACTTCTGTCCAAACGCGAAACAACTCGTCGCAGCAACACTTTTGCCAAACATCAAATTTCGCCTGTTCGTGTTTCCAGCATCTACCAACACGCTTACCGTAACACAAATCCAAGGCGATATCAAGTGGCACAGGCACAATAGATGCCTCTAGGTAATAAGAACTTAATCTTAAGTAGCAGTTCATAGTAAACTCCCGACGGAAACAGTCGTTTAACTTATATAAGACCTTAATTATCCCGGTCCTGTTATACGGTGCAGAAACATGGACTTTATCTAAAGCGGATGAGGAAATCCTTGGTCGTTTCGAGAGAAAGATTCTGCGTGCGATTTTTGGTCCCATATACACAGAGGAGGGTTGGAGGAGAAGATTCAATCACGAACTGTACGGGCTGTACAGCGACATCGGCCTGGTTAGACGTCTTCGGATCTAACGTCTAAGATGGCTACGCCATGTAGAGCGAATGGACATCAACGCTCCGGCCCGAAGAGTCTTCGACTCCAACTCCGAGGGACGACGCAGCAGAGGACGACCGCATTTAAGGTGGCGCGCACAGGTGGAAAGGGACCTCAACCAACTGGGCGTGCGGCACTGGAAGCGGCTGGCCAAAGATCGGACCGGTTGGAGAGGCTTGTTGGTTGAGGCCCTGGTTCACCCCGAACTGTAGCGCCATCAAACAAGAAGAAGAAGAATATTCTACGAAATGCCAGTAAAAGCTATCTTCACTGTCCGTTCAGAGTGGGCTTCTATGCGGTACAGAATATCCTCATTGATGCAACTAGAATGCTGTTAGGTGTACCAAAGAAAAAGTGTCAACTCTTCCTGGAAATATGTATCTCAAATTGGAAAGTTGTTTAGCATGAAAGTGGACACTGAATTTTGTGGGTCCTAAAACAGCACAGAGGACATGGGTGTATTGTTACTTTGGCGTGTGAGTGTCGGGCGAATTGTGTGTTGCGTGAATCAATCAAAACTACCACGCATTGAGTATTTTGTTTCGCTTCGTTTTTTTTTTTTTGTTTCGAAACATGCAAATGAAATTGTTTTCAATTATGTAATCTTGTAATTAACGGTACAAGCAAGTATGTGAAGGTACGTTGCTTAGTGGCGGCGACACACATGTTGCAGTGAATCTCATTTGCATTCGGTTGCATTTGCTAGCAGTCAA
Organism: Eumerus sabulonum; assembly: GCA_951905685.1. Lineage (NCBI taxonomy): Eukaryota > Metazoa > Arthropoda > Insecta > Diptera > Syrphidae > Eumerus > Eumerus sabulonum. The sequence continues at coordinate 182,264,838 of OX645060.1, forward strand.
TGGATACGTAGGTATGTACATATGGATTTCTTGCCGGTAATTATACAGAAAAGGTATAAATTAAGAAATCGATTCACCTGAATTGGTGGTGTGGCACGTTGCTTGACGGATAATATGTGCCTGATGTAATTACAACGACCTTTGCACTAGAAGAAAATTGAAACTAACTGAAAGTTAGCTTTATCCCTTTTTGTGCGGGCAATTTAAAGAGACAACCAGTACTACTGAAGACAGGAATCAAACTCCCCATCATTCACTACACTAAAAAGATTTAATTAACAGGCAACGGCTCATTAGCCCAACCCTGAACAAACGCACCCTCAGAGAGTAGCTTATAAAATCCTTAATTTTCGCTCCTTTTCACTAATTGATTATAAAATATGATGCTTCCGATATTCCGATATATGCGGTCCTCATGCTTACACAGGGGTTAAATGCTAAACAACACCAGCTACTGTTTCACATTCAGAGGGTAAGCTAACAAAAAAAAAAAAACAAAAAACAACAGAAGAGTACTCAGGGCTGGTATAACGATCAGTGTGAGCAACGAAGAGTTCTTGATGCAAAAATATGCTAACTACACTAACTACGTTTCCTATCAAGGATTCCATTAGGCTCAATTTATATTCATAGCCAATCTGTTGAAGTTTTATAGAATTTATTACGCCACTTGATTTTGAGAACGAGCAAATCGCCCATCGGATTGGAGGGGTAAACGACGACGAAATGATTTCGTAAGTGCAAAGTGATTTTCAATAACACATATTTTGACAATATCTTAAACTGTTTTATATGCAAATTAAAAAATGGCGATTGATGGGGTTGCAGGGTCTTTTAATTTGTCGTAGATCTCTGGTTATGAGGGTGGTTACAAGTGATTTGGCTCGATTTCCATATATTTTGCATATAAAGCAGTTTACAAAACACAAAAAAAGAAGATATGAGGAGTGAAACACGGCCTGTGCTGGTTTGCCTCCATCACTGGGAAGACGGTTTCTAAGCTAGGTTAGGCTTAGGTTAGGTTAATACGGTAGGTTAATGAGAGGGTATGGGCTCGGACATGCAGGGTAAAGTTGTTGATCGCTCTCAACCTGGCGAGATGCCAGCATCGATCCCTGTTTAAATGCCCGGGTCAAGTTGACATACGGCCTCCTCGCGGCGCCCTCTGGATAGCCTCTTCAACAACCGTTGGGAGGTGAATAAACGTATGCAGCGACAAAACCCCGACCAGAATGGCGGTTGTGCGGCGGGCTAACAATCCGCCCACGTAAAAAAAAAGAAAAGTTATGAATGAGCAAGATGCCTCGGATACACGGACGGATACTCGACGACGACAACGCACGAAAAAGGAACACGATTTGCGAGTATGCTCCTGGAATGTCAGAACCCTATACACTCCCGGAGCTGCTCATAAACAAGAAAGAATCCTTACGCAGTACAAGGCGGATATTACTGCGGCCAAGGAAATACGCTGGATAGGAAACGGTATGATTAGGAAGACAAATTGCGACATTTATTACAGCTGTCAAAAAAGGTTGCACTTACTGGGATGCGGATTTGTCGTGGGAAAGCGGTTAAGGTCAAAAGGTCATCGACTTTAAGCTTATAAGGGATCGCCTGGCTGTGATCCGCATCAGAGGCAGATATTATAACATCAACCTTATATGTGCTCACGCCCCTACCGACGAGGCTGAAGACCCTATCAAGGAGGACTTCTATGACCTCCTGGACAACGCCTAGGAAGCTTGTCCGGAGAACGTGCTCGGGGACTTCAACGCCAAAATCGGTAAGGAGAACACCCTTGGCGGAGTGATCGGAAAGCACAGCCTCCACGATACAACAACAGATAACGACTTCCGATTCGCTGACTTTGCGACAGCTCGTAATGCGGTGATAAGTAGCACAAGATTCCCTCGCAAGCGAATCCACACAGCACCCTGGCGATCTCCGGACGGTCGAACCGCCAACCAAATCATCCATGTGCTCATTGACGCAAGGCACTCGTCAAACATCCTGGATGTGCGAACATTCAGAGGGGCAAATGTCGACTCTGACCACTTTCTCGTAGCAGCAAGATTCAGAACTCGACTGTCCAATGTCAGACAGCTGCACCAGCCCATCAGGAGGAGGTTCGACATTGGGCGCCTGAGCACACCGGAGGTTGCCAGAGTCTACAGGGAGCAGCTGAGCGAAAGACTCTTCGGTATGCCTACGTCGAACACAAATGCCAATAATATGTGGCTGCATTGCCGCTAAGCCATTCAGGAAGTAGCCAAAACCACCTTAGGATACCTACCACCCCCGACAAGAAACCCGTGGTATGATGGCGAGTTTGAGCAGAAAAAGGCAGCAACCGACGAGGCGTACCAAATGGCACTGCAGAGGAAAACCAGGGCAGCGCAAGAAGAGTACCGAGCCAGAAGAAGGGAGGAGAAAAAACTTCTGCGACAAAAGAAAATAATCTCCGCAGCCTCCCAGCTCAAGGATATCGAGGAGTCTAGGGATAAACATAAAATACGAGCCTTTTACAAGAAAGCCAAAGGCCTTGCAGGAGGGTTCAAAAAGGGCACCCAGGCTCCGCCAAACTGCGAGTGTAATCTTGTCACCGACCCGCAGGGAATAGTGGATCGATAGCAGCTGCTTAACGAGCATGACCAAGAGAGAGTGGTAGGGACCGAGGAAATCCCAACTCCAGCCGCTGAAGTAGTCCTCCCACCCAGCATCGAAGAAGTCGGCACAGCTATTCAGAAGCTGAAGAACGGGTGGCCGTGGTGCAGTGGTTAACATCATCGACCGCCGAGCGGAAGGTCTATGGTTCAAATTCGCTTCATAGCCAAGAAAAAGTAATTCCTATACGGACAAAAAGTATGGAATGCAGTTGTGAATGGAAAGTGGCCAGACGTACTGCTGCAGGCATAACACTCACAATATATGGTCAACCGAAATTCATCCTCTGCGTATGCAATACTAAAAAAAAGTGCTTGAACGAATTACTACGGACTATTACCAACGCGGAATTCGGTCGGCTTTCGTCCTATCTAGTACAACCACCCCTGAGAGTAGTGAACGAACATCAACGATCCCAACCACTGCACTCCGTTCAGGTTGTGTGTGTCAACACATCATAAGAGAATATGAAAACTCTTGAACCTGCGCGAGTCTCTAAAAAAAAAAAAAAAAACAAGGCCGCAGGCTCAGATGGCTCTGCCATCAGAGCTCTTCAAGGCTGGCGGCGATGTTCTGGTAGGAAGCATGCACCAGGTCATCTGCAGAATTTGGGAAGATGAAAGCATGCCCGACGACTGGAATACCAGCTCTATATGCCCCATCCACAAAAAAGGCGATCCCACCTCTTGCAAGAACTGTAGAGGTACATCCCTGCTCAATGTCGCATACAAGATCCTGTCCAGCGTATTGTGTGAACGTCTAAAACCATTTTGCACCGCACTAATCGGCAGCTACCAGTGCGGCTTCCGGCCCGGCAAATCAACTATAGACCAAATTTTCACACTTCGACAAGTCCACAGGCGAAACGAGTTGGTCTTAAGGTCAACGACGACAAAACGAAGTACATGCTGTCAAGCAAAAACCAATCCGTCGCTCACCACCTGGGACAAGATATAACAATTGACAATTAACAATTTCGAGGTAGTTAAGGAGTTTGTCTACCTCGGGGCATACGTAAATTCCACAAATGACACCACAGTGGAGATCCGGCATAGAATCGCCCTTGGCAACCGCTGCTACTTCGGCTTGTCCAAACAACTGGGGTCAAAACTCCTCAATCGAAAGACCAAAGTCAGGCTTTGCAAAACGCTTATTCTGCCAGTCTTGCAGTACGGAGCCGAAAGCTGGACGATAAGCAGGACAGCGGAGCTGATTTTGGGTTCTTTCGAAAGAAAAATTCTGCGTCGGATACTTGGTCCTGTCTGTGAGGAAGGTGGATGGAGAAGAAGACACAACCGCGAACTCTACGAGCTGTACGAAGATGTGGATGTAGTCCGGAAGCCAAGGATCCGTCGATTACACTGGCTCGGCCACATCGAGCGCATGGACATCAACGCTCCAGCTAAGAGGGTCTTCGACTCCGAGCCTCCTGGTTCGAGAAGAAGAGGAAGACCGAACCTCCGGTATAAAGACCAAGTAATCGCGGATGTAAGACATCTTGGTCTTGACAACTGGAAGCAGCGTGCCCGGGACCGTCAAGGAGGAAAGGCAGCTATAGCACAGGCTCAGATCCTCCATGGATCGCTGGCCTGATAAGTAAGTAAGTAATACACATTTCCTATGCTGCTTGCTGTTCAACTTCATTTTTTTAAGGATGCGTTGACTTATCCAGGGCTTCAGTTTTATTTCCGACGTCCTCCGCAGATAACGAACGGTAGATACGCTTAAGTGAGACTGCAGTATCTCTTAAAACGAATTATATGCCACAGAGGCATTATTTCCAACATAAACAGACTCCCAGTTTTCAAAACGTAATCTGAGCTAAAAAGCGAGAAGAACCACCGCAGTCGAACATCTTGCGGCACTGTTAGTAAGTCCTATCCCCACCTCCTCGTGGTGCCATCTGGCGAGCCTCTTGCACCAAAAAACAGGATTAGTCGGTTGGGCTACGGCCAACCGTAAGGCGTAACCGTAAAAAAAAAAAAAAACTAAGAAACAACCACAAGTTCGGATATAACGGCATTAATGTTGACGACCCTTGCAAAAAACGAAAAAAGGACAATGATCTTCGGCTCTGTACGTGGAATGTTAGGTCCCTAAACAGACTACGTGCAGCCAATAGCTTGCGGACGCCCTAGGCCGCTATAAAGCGGACATAACCGCCATCCAGGAAATGCGATGGAATGGACCGGGTATAAAGCGGATGAAAAACTGCGATATTTACTACGGCGACTGCTATAGGGAGAGAGGGCAACGATTATTTGGATGCGGATTTGTTGTTCGAGGTGGAATAAGGCAAAAAGTCCTAAAATTTCGGCATGTGAGCGAACGCCTCATAACAATCCGTATGTTGTGTGTGAATTATTTTTCGCACAGGTGAAAGGGACCTACAGTTTTAAGGCCGATTCCGAACGGCGTGAGTCGAGAAGCTTTTTCATGGCAAGTTTACTACGGGAGGTTTTGCCAGTACCCCGCCGAGGAGGAACGTCGCGAAATAAACATTCGATGGCGTTGGTGTTATCGGGATCCGAACTCGCTCATCGTGCGCCAGAGTCCAACACGCCGTGGCGGTCTTTTGATCAATCGACTACCAACCAGATTGATCACATCGCGATCGACGTCAGACACCCCTCCACTATTCCAGAAGTCCGAACTTTCCCAGGGGCTAACATCGACTCCGACCACTATCTTGTAGTAGCCAAGATGCGCCTACGGATATCACGAACGCAGCGGAGTAGAGTAAGAATACAAGGTTATGACGTCGGAAAGCTACTGCCGCCAGAAACCGCTCGTGCCTTTACCGATCGCGTCTCCCTTAAGCTCTCCAATACACCTCAATCCTCCACGCTATCAGTAGAACAGCAGTGAAGCCCTTGCAAACAAGCCCTGAAAAGGTCTGCGTCCGAAGTTTTGGTCTTCAATGCCCCACCACGAAGAAACAGCTGATTCGATGACGAGTGCAGGAGAATTCACACAGCGAAGCAGGATGCATATAAGGCCTCGCTGCATAAAAGAACAAGCATAAAAAAAGAAGAGAGGAGCATAAGCTTCTCAGAAGAAAGAAGAAGGAGCACGAAAAGCGCGCGATTGATGATTTGGAGAGGGGTTACTGCAGAAGTGACGTTCGAAAGTTTTATCAACAGCTAAAGCGAACATGCCAAGGTTATAAAGCCAGAACGGAAGTCTGCAAGGATGAGAACGGACACCTAGTAGTAGAACCGCAGTCGATGCTGAGAATATGGAAAAACCTTTTCTGCAGACTGTATAACAGCGAGGTTAGTCAATATACCGCTGTCAGGCAGAATGATCCATTTCTAATCGACGAAGACCGCAGAGAATTTCGTCCCCCTGACCGCGACGAAGTTAAGATTGCCATATGGAAACTCAAGTCGAATAGAGCTGCTTGCGCAGACGGACTGTCTACTGAGCTCTTCAAGGCAGCTGGGGATGACCTGGTTAGGAGCATGTACCAGCTCATCTGTAAGATATGGTCAGGGGAAAGCATGCCCGATCCACAAGAAAGAAGACCCCTCTGATTGCGTCAACTAGAGAGGAATAAGTCTCCTTAGCATCGCCTAAAAAAATCTTCTCTGCCATTTTGTGTGAACGCCTGAAGCCTTTTGTAAAGAAGCTGATAGGTCCTTATCAGTGCGTATTCAGACCAGGGAAGTCCACCATCGACCAAATCTTCACACTACGGCAGATCCCGGAAAAACCAATGAATTTCAATTCGACACTCACCACCTATTTGTCGACTTCAAAGCCGCATACGACAGCGTAATTAGAGACGAGCTATACAACGCTATGTCTACCTTTGACATACCTGCTAAGCTCGTCAGACTATGCAGGATGACTTTGGAGAATGATCGCTGCTCCATCCGAATCGGTGAACACCTTACCGATAGTTTTGATGTCAAAAAAGGATTTAGGCAAGGGGATGCGCTGTCGTGTGATTTTTTCAACATTATATTGGAAATGATTGTGCAAAAATCACTGGCCAATACAAGAGGCACAATCTATTTCAAATCCTCGCAACTCCTTGCATACGCCGACGATATTGACATAATAGGTAGATCACAGCGAGATGTCAATGAGGCGTTTGCGAATATTGAGATGGAGGCGGCGAAAATTGGTTTGGCGGTAAACGAGAGCAAAACTAAATATATGCTGTCATCGAAAAAGGATGCTCAACACCGACGTCTCGGCCAGAACGTTTGTATAGGCAGATATAAGTTCGAGGTAGTTAAGGACTTCGTCTACCTTGGCTCCGCAGTGACCTGGAATAACGACGTCAGTTCCGAAATCAAACGCAGAATCACTCTTGCCAATCGCTGGTTCTTTGGGCTCAGGAGGCAATTGAGTAATAGAACCCTCTCCCGAACGACAAAGTTGACTCTATATAAGACCCTTATCATCCCCGTCCTGTTGTACGGTGCAGAGGCATGGACATTATCAAAAGCGAGTAAGGAGGCCCTTGGTCGAGAGAAGGATCTTGCGCGTGACTTTCGGGCCAATAAACGCAGACGGGGGTTGGAGGAAAAGATTCAACCACGAACTTTACGGGCTGTACAGCGACATGAGTCTAGTCAGGCTTCTACGGATTCATGTAGAGCGAATGGACACCACAGCTCCAGCCCGGAGAGTCTTTGAATCCAACCCCGAGGAACGAAGAAGCAGAGGACGGTCGCACTTAAGATGGCGCACACATGTGGAAGGGGCCTCAGCCAACTGGGTGTGCGGCATTGGTAAAGGCTAGCAAAAGATCGTGCTAGTTGGAGGGGCATGTTGGTTGAGGCCCAGGTTCACCCCGAACTGTAGCGCCCAATAAGAAGAAGAAGAAAGTATGTATATTTACATATTTATGTAAAATTAACAATGAAAACATTTTTAAATTCACGGTTGACTCTCTTTTCTTCTAAATGTTCTTGATTTATGTAACGAGTCGCCTGGACACACTGGTCAGTTACGTTAGAATACTGCGTAGTTAAGGGTTAACAGAGCAAGCGGGTTTATGATGACGCACGTAGGTGGAAATGGATTTAACAAAAATGGAAGTAAAACATTGGAGGAAGCTGAAAAGGACGAATTTACTGGATAGATACATATGAGTATAATGGATGAGTTCCAGGTTCAGTCTAAACTGAAGTTCCGTTTAAGGAAGGACATTTTGCAATTTTGTTCCAATGATGTTCCAACAAACTTTCGATATACAATTCACATGGACTTCACCTCTACCTTAAAGTGTAACAGTTGACACAAGTACATATGTGTGTCTTCTCCCCAATTGTTAGTTTCGGCTACTACTCCTTAAATCAGGGTTGCTGAAGTTTTTCTACACGTGTTCAGTAATTCCGTCCATTCTGTTCATTATTTTCTTCACCAGTGCTTTGGCCAAGGAAACCACATTATTAAAATAACAACACTTCACTTACTTTTATTTCAGAGTAATGTCTGTGTCCTTTGTGTTATATGTAGTTTTTTATTCTATTTTTTAGGTTATAATCATTTCTTTACACGCATTTCATTCGTCCTGATTCGGTCAAAGGAAGCGACAAAATGATAAAATTATTTTAACTACATCCCATGTGGCTGACCGATACTTTTACGTTACCCCTTTTGCTGCCTACCTATTATACTATAATAAATAACTCAGTATAAGGCAAGCATTTACTTTATATCCAGACATCTCAATCTCGACACAAAAGACCGTCGTGCTAGTGTACGTAGATACTGCACCCTTTCATTGTGCCGTTGTCGTGTCCTTTCTGGGGTAATTAACTTGTCAATGTTTTGACCATACTTGTTGACACATTTCGACTATCGTCAACAGATTCCTCCCTTTCGGGATCCATGCTATGTAGAGGGGTTGGTTTCAGTATCTGGCCGAGTGTCGTCGAGCGGTCTTTCATTCTCAAAGTAACGTAGTTACCTGTGAATCTACGTATAGGGGTGGATTCCATTCGGTGTGCACATTCCTTCATTAATTGACCTTTCGTAACGATAAAACGAATTCTTGGCTTAATTGTTAAATATTACAGCAAAGGTTATGGTTTTCACGTTCATCCGGTAGGTAGGTTTGTCACTTTGGTGTTTAATGGGAATTTGATTGTTTGCCATTCCGATAAGGAGTGGTGGGTTTCGGTACTTATTGGTTGATTTTTGTGAATGAAGGAGGACGAATGTGTTTGCGAAAAATGCTTAGTGATTCCTGTAACATCAAACGGATCCATAAAGCTTATATTTAAGTAGCACACAACCAATTCAAATGCCTGGAACGAAAGTATAGCATAATACGACTTCACATTTTGTACTGTCTGCCCATGGGACACGTTGCAGTTCTGTACATTTCATAATCCCCGAAACATTTGCATATTTAATGTCTTTTAAAAGCATTACAAAGGCATTTACGGTCGAATCCATCAGATTTTGTGGAACATTTTTTGTTCACCTCATCCACATCAGGTAGTATGTACTGGGTGGTGTACATAGTATGTATTAATATTGTCTTTCTTTTGCCATCACCAAGAGCTAAAGAGTTTATATAAGATATTTCCCTTTTACCCCGTTGAAAAATTATAGATTTGACGAAGTCGGCTGCAGCGACTGATAGAAGATAAAATACATAACATACGAATTCACGCCGAGATTATGCATAATTTGGTTAATTACTCACTTCGTTCGTGTGGAAGATGGTAAATGACAGCATTCGTATTCTATTATATTCACATCTCAATGGCACTAATGTTTGCCAATTTTCGGGTTTAGAAGTTATAGGAGTTCCGACTCACAATTTTGATTCGTGAGTAACCTCGCAGCTAAGTGTCCATTTCACTAGAGCAAAGTATATGAAGAATATTACTAACTTACTTACTTACTTATCAGGCCTGTGATCCATGGAGGATCTGAGCCTGAGCTATAGCTGCCTTCCAGCCTTGACGGTCCCGGGCACGCTGCTTCCAGTTGTCAAGACCAAGATGTCTTACATCCGCGATTACTTGGTCTTTATACCGGAGGTTTGGTCTTCCTCTTCTTCTCGAACCAGGAGGCTAGGAGTCGAAGACCCTCTTAGCTGGAGCGTTGATGTCCATGCGCTCGATGTGGCCAGTGTAGTCGACGGATCCTTGCCTTCCGGACTACATCCACATCTTGGCACAGCTCGGAGAGATCGCGGTTGTGTCTCCTTCTCCATTCACCTTCCTCACAGACAGGACCAAATATCCGGCGCAGAATTTTTCTTTCGAAAGAACCCAAAACCAGCTCCGCTGTCCTGCTTATCGTCCAGCTTTCGGCTCCGTACAGCAAGACTGGCAGAATGAACGTTTTGTAAAGCATGACTTTGGTCTTTCGAGTGAGGAGTTTTGACCCCAGTTGTTTGGACAAGCCGAAGTAGCAGCGGTTGCCAAGGGCGATTCTATGCCGGATCTCCACTGTGGTGTCATTTGTGGAATTTACGTTTGCCCCGAGGTAGACAAACTCCTTAACTACCTCGAAATTGTAGCTGCCAATTGTTATGTTTTGTCCCAGGTGGTGAGCGACGGATTGATTTTTGCTTGACAGCATGTATTTCGTTTTGTCCTCATTGATCTTAAGACCAATTCGTTTCGCCTGTTCTTCAATCGCCGTGAATGCTTCCACAATGCCACGGCGAGAACACGCGATGATGTCGATATCATCCGCGTATCCTAGCAGCTGCATGGACTTGTAAAAGATAGTGCCTTCCCTGTTGACGCCTGCCCGTCGCACTATCTGCTCCAGCACCAGGTTGAAGAAGTGACATGACAGCGCATCTCCTTGCCGAAATCCGGTGCATGTTTCGAATGGTTCCGAGGTCCTAGAACCGAGTTGCACGGTGCATCGCGTGTTTTTAAGCGTGACGCGACACAACTGGATCAGTTTTACCGGGATCCCGAATTCGGCCATCGCCCAAAACAGTGCTTCACGATGAATGCTGTCGTATGCGGCTTTGAAATCGATGAAAAGATGGTGTGTATCGATTCGAAACTCGTTGGTCTTTTCCAGGATTTGTCGAAGTGTGAAAATTTGGTCTATAGTTGATTTGCCGGGCCGGAAGCCGCACTGGTAGCTGCCGATTAGTGCGGTGCAAAATGGTTTTAGACGTTCACACAATACGCTGGACAGGATCTTGTATGCGACATTGAGCAGGGATATACCTCTATAGTTCTTGCAAGAGGTAGGATCGCCTTTTTTGTGGATGGGGCATATAGAGCTGGTATTCCAGTCGTCGGGCATGCTCTCATCTTCCCAAATTCTGCAGATGATCTGGTGCATGCTCTCTACCAGAACATCGCCGCCAGACTTGAAGAGCTCTGATGTCAAGCCATCTGAGCCTGCGGCCATGTTGTTCTTCAGCTTCTGAATAGCTGTGCCGACTTCTTCTGTGCTGGGTGGGAGGACTACTTCAGCGGCTGGAGTTGGGATTTCCTCGGTCCCAACCACTCTCTCTTGGTCATGCTCGTTAAGCAGCTGCTGGAAGTGCTGCTTAAATACATCCACTATTCCCTGCGGGTCGGTGACAAGATTACCCTCGCAGTTTCGAAGAGCCAGGGTGCCCTTTTTGAAGCCTCCTGCAAGGCCTTTGGCTTTCTTGTAAAAGGCTCGTGTTTTATTTTTATTCCTAGACTCCTCGATATCCTTGAGCTGGGAGGTTGCGAAGATTCTTTTCTTTTGTCGCAGCAGTTTTTTCTCCTCCCTTCTTCTGGCTCGGTACTCTTCTCGCGCTGCCCTGGTTTTCCTCTGCAGCGCCTTTTGGTACGCCTCGTCGGTTGCTGCCTTTTTCTGCTCACACTCGCCATCATACCACGGGTTTCTTGTCGGGGGTGGTAGGTATCCTAAGGTGGTTTCGGCTACTTCCTGAATGGCTGAGCGGCAATGCAGCCTCATATTATTGGCATTTGTGTTCGACGTAGGCATACCGTAGAGTCTTTCGCTCAGCTGCTCCCTGTAGACTCTGGCAACCTCCGGTGTGCTCAGGCGCCCAATGTCGAACCTCCTCCTGATGGGCTGGTGCAGCTTTCTGACATTGGACAGTCGAGCTCTGAATCTTGCTGCTACGAGGAGGTGGTCAGAGTCGACATATGCCCCTCTGAATGTTCGCACATCCAGGATGTTTGACGAGTGCCTTGCGTCAATGAGTTCATGGTCGATTTGGTTGGCGGTTCGACCGTTCGGAGATCGCCAGGTTGCTGTGTGGATTCGCTTGCGAGGGAATCTTGTGCTACTTATCACCGCATTACGAGCTGTCGCAAAGTCAGCGCATCGGAAGCCGTTATCTGTTGTTGTATCGTGGAGGCTGTGCTTTCCGATCATTCCGCCAAGGGTGTTCTCCTTACCGATTTTGGCGTTGAAGTCCCCGAGCACGTTCTCCGGACAAGCTTCCTAGGCGTTGTCCAGGAGGTCATAGAAGTCCTCCATGATAGGGTCTTCAGCCTCGTCGGTAGGGGCGTGAGCACATATAAGGTTGATGTTATAAAATCTGCCTCTGATGCGGATCACAGCCAGGCGATCCCTTATAGGTTTAAAGTCGATGACCTTCGACCTTAACCCCTTTCCCACGACAAATCCGCATCCCAGTAAATGCAACCTTTTGTGATAGCTGTAATGAATGTCGCAATTTTTCTTCCTAATCATACCGTTTCCTATCCAGCGTATTTCCTGGACCGCAGTAATATCCGCCTTGTACTGTGTGAGGATTCCTTCTAGTTTATGAGCAGCTCCGGGAGTGTACAGGGTTCTGACATTCCAGGAGCATACTCGCAAATCGTGTTCCTTTTTCGTGCGTTGTCGTCGTCGAGTATCCGTCCGTGTATCCGAGGCATCTTGCTCATTCATAACTTTAGGTTTTTTTTTACGTGGGCGGATTGTTAGCCCGCCGCACAACCGCCATTCTGGTTTACTGGGTTTACTAAGACTTCACTGTCCGTCCGTCCGTCTGTCACCAGGTTGTATTTCATGAACCGTGATAGTTAGACAGTTGAAATTTTCACAGATGATGTACTTCTGTTGCCGCAATAAGGACAAATACTAAAAAGACAAAGAATAAAATGAATATTTAAGGGTGCTCCCATACAACAGACATGAATTTCATCCAAGAAATCCCCTTGGTCACATACTGACCTAAGGTTAGTCGACAATATCCCACAACCAGTAGCAAACTTGCCAGCTTTGATCCCTTTTGTGTCTTTGATGTATTAATCTTAGCTGCAAACCTTTTTCCCATAATTATTGTTTTCACTTTTTCACCTACTTGCTGTCAAGTAAGGTAATTGATTTGAATTCAATGGACACTTTGATGCTCAACTATCTCATCATGGAGATTTTTGATCATCAAAGTAATATGCCTATAACCTGCCTGCAACCAAGATCTGTCATCATGCAAAGAATCATTTGAAACGGATTAGCCGTTTTAATATGAGCACTGATGAGGTAGCGTACAACGTCTCTTTCATATTTTTATATACAGATGAGTCGTGCGCGAGTCCGACTCGCACTTGGCCGGTTTTTAAAGATGATGAGTCCATACTAGTTAAAGGGCCCACAGACCTCACACCTGTGTGCACATATGTGTCGGTTTGCGAACAAGTGTGCTGTCTGTGGGCTGGTGCACACACCATTTTCGGTGTCAGACACGGAGCGAGTAAAAGTCTTTGATTTTTGGTGTCGGTGTCTCTATCGATGTGACGTGTGTGGCGGAATCACACACCGGTGTCGGTACACATTTGTGCACACAAATGTGAGGTCTGTGGGCCCTCTTAGAGTTGTCTGCTTCTTGTTCTCCTTTTTGTAGTAGATAATGGAAATCTTCATCGAATATCGCATCAAGCCACGATTCTAAGTTGAATTTTGTATTTCACGGATTCAAAAAATCGTAAAACGTCATTTAGAACTGTCCACAGATCAGTTTTATCGCAAATTAGGGGCCAAATTGATGTTGAATTAAGAGTCTCACGCGAAAGCGATAATTGCATATTATACATTAGCTGTATAAGGCATGTCGTCATTTTCTGAGTACCTTTAATAGACACGAATGGTTTCATGCCACTTATGACAAAGCTAGACATAAATAAAGCATCTACAATTCCATTGAAGAAACCCAACAAATAGGTTTTATATTAATTAGAAAAAAAGCAACGCAAAACACAGTGTTTTCTTCCTCATCACGGATAATCCACTACCCACTCGCAAGACCATTCATCATACGGCTTCCTGCGGTATCTCAAGGGATTTCCGTCCATTCTAGTCTTTTGTCCACCACGAAATTACCTTAATCACATGGGAAACTAAACAAAAAAATTACCTTTAATCGTTTTCCAATATGCGATTGGTGGTCACTTGAGCATGACACAATCGGCTTACCGTTGATCTTCCCTCGGTCTGATGTAACTACTACCATTTTCTATCAAAGTATTTGTCCCTGTGCTCATTATTGCCACATTTGTAGCCAATTCCTTGAACCCACGTGGATCAGATATAAAAGATTTTGTAGATGTACATACATAACGTACACGTATATTGAAATTCCCTTGGATGCTGTTAAAAATCAATATACCACATAAGGCGTATCAAGTGTGACCTTTTTCAAATCAAATTATTCCTATTTTTATCAGCTAAGGTTCCTAATAATATCTCATATAGCCTTATCCCATGTATGCTGCTCAAACTCGTTTCTGTGACAATTCTTTTGATATAAAAAACAAAGTACATAATGCCACTCGCATCCCATTTTCCGGGGGTGCAATGTCTTGAGATTCCAAGTTCAAATGCTCGTAACGAAAATGAAGAAAAATTGAATCAATCAAAATCTATTTCACTTTTTAACATCGGAAAATTGGATTTTCGCATAACGAAAATGGAGATGAAAAATCAGCGATGACTTCGTTTGGGAAGTGGAAAAACTTTTATGCAGATTTTCATACAGACGGGTATATGTAGAAAGGTGCGCAAATCGTCAGTGTTAGTATGCGGAAGGATAACGCAATTGTGAAGAGAAATGTACTCGGTACATGGAAACATACTATGAACTTAAATACTTATACGGAAGTGTTTATTTATTTCATTTTTTTTGTCACTGTTATCTACTAGGCGCAACCTTTAGTTAAAAATAAATGCCTGCCACACGTACTCCCGCTTTGCCACAAGACGTACAATACATTTTCTGCATCGACGTCGTTTAACGAAAATAAGTTGCAATTTGTACTTATGATGGCTATGCATTTCATTTCCTTAGAAGTCGCCTTTGAGCACAAGCTGAGTCAACAGGACAACATTACTTTGACAAGGGTAAGCCAAGAGCCTATAAAACATACACCAACTATTGACCATAGGGGGGAAGGAGCGAGCAAACAGGCAAAGTTCTTCGCGTTTAACATGGCAAACGCCAGCTTCGATCTTTGTCCCTGCTCAATCCAAGTTGACACATAGCTTTCGCGTGGCCCCCCTGGATAGCTACCCTGGCACCCGCCAGGTAGTGAACCAATGTGTTCCCCTTGTTCCAAGGGAAAGAGGAACCTGGTCCTCCAGGTTGTGGGTTGTACTTAGGGGTAACATCCCTATCACGTAAAAACTTACTTGTTCCGAAACAACAACAAGCCTCGGATACAGACGGACACATAGCTGACGACCCCTGCAAACGACTAACGGACTTGAGAGTCTGCACCTAGAATGTTAGGTCCCTTAACACACCGGCTGCAGATGATCAATTGGAGCAAACCCTTAACTGCTATAAAGCAGATAAAACCGCGCTTCAAGAAGTGCTTCGACTACGGGAACTACTACAAGGAGAACAAACAGCGCCTATTCGGGTGCGGATTCGTTATTAGAGGAAGACTCTGACAAAACGTCTTAAGCGTCTGAGATATAAGCGAACGCCTCATGACAATCCGCATCAAAGTTAAATTTGAAAACATGGGCTTAATATGCGCTCACGCCCCAACGGAAGAAAAGCACGATCGACTCAAAGTAGAATTCTAAGATCTCCTAGACAGAACATATGCGCAATGCCCCAGCTACGACACAAAAATAGTCCTGGGAGATTTTAATGCAAAACTGGGCAAAGAGGACATATTTGAGTCGATCGTAGCACAGCATAGCCTCCATAACACCACATCCGACAACGGACTTAGGCTAATCGATTTCCTAGCGGGGCGTAACCTCCTTGTAACAAGCACGCGATTCCCCTATAACTGCGCCAGCTATAGGGGAATAAGTCTCTCTAACATCGCATATAAGATCTTCTCTGCCGTATTGTGTGAAAGCCTGAAACCGTTTGTGGATAACCTGATCGGCTCTTATCAGTGTGGTTTCAGACCAGGTAAATCCACAATAGACCAAATATTTACGCAACGGCAGATCTTGGAGAAGACCCAGGATTACCAAATCGACACTCACCACCCCTTCGTCGATTTCAAGGCTGCATATGACAGCGTGTATAGAGATGAGCTATACAAACCCATGTCTAGTTTTAACATCCCTGCCAAACTCGTCCGACTGTGCAGGATGACAACGGAGAATTCTCGCTGCTCCACTAAGGTCGGTAATGAGCGAACTGAAACTTTTAATGTTAAAAAAGGATTTAGGCAAGGTGACGCGCTGTCATGCAACTTTTTCAACATCGTGCTTGAAAAGATCGTGCAAGAGTCACTGGCCAACACAAGAGGTACGATTTATTTCAAGTCTACGCAATTTCTTGCATACGGCGACGACATTGACGTGATTGGACGGACACAGCGAGACGTCAATAAGGCCTTTGTAAGCATTGAGGTAGAATCGGCTAAGATGGGTCTCAAGGTTATCGTTTGCACTAAGATAATGCATGAATTGAGTTGAGTCCTGGATTTTCCGGCAGGACTTTGCACCTGGTCACGAAGCTAAAACAATGTTCGTGGTTTCATTTCAATGCCAATTGGGGTCATTTGGAGAGGAAGGAAGGTCAACAACATAAAATACGAAATCGTTGAAACCTTAAAGCATGCAGAAGCAGTTCCGTAGAGTGTCATTCCAGATTCATACAATGCGTCTGTCGACAGATTGGATATTGTGATCCTTTTGTGATATTGTGGTCATATTGAAAACTGAGTTGAGTACACTTTGAAGGGAATTATTGTTAACATTTCTTCTTCTTCTTCTTCTTCATGGCGCTACAGACCGGTGTGGTTTCGGGCGTCAACCAACAAGCGACTCCGCCCAGCGCGACCCCTTGCCAGCCGTCTCCATGTGACCAGGCATCTGCACCATAAAGCAGGACTGGGATAATCAGGGTATTATATAAAGCCATCTTCGTTTTTTCGAGAGGTGGCTCGTTACTCAATTACCTTTTGAGCCCAAATAAACAGCGATTGGCAAGAGTACTAATGTTGTTCGTATTAGTTATTGCGGATCTAAGGTAGACGAAATCCTTGACTACGTTGAACTTATTGCTGCCCATTGTGATGCTCAGTCCGAGAGCTCGATCTAGTGCGTCCTTTCTTGATAACAGCATATACTTCGTTTTGCCGTCATTTGCCACCATAAACTATTTCAGCCGCCTCCGCTTTAAGCCCGCGAACGCCACATTGACGGCCCGCTGCGTTAGACCAATCATGTCAAGTGTAAGCTAGTAGTTGAACGGACTTTTGGAAGATCGTGCCCCTAGTGCTGATTTGTGAATTTCGCACGATCTTCTCAAGTATGATGTCACATGATAGCGTCACAAATGCCTCCTCCAGTATTCTCGATGCCCGAATCTTCCGAGGAGCCGACATCTACTCGGATCATTTCCTTGTTGTGGCCAAGGTAAGAGCATGGTTTAAAAAAAAAAAAAAGAAATGTAGACGAGAGGTTACACCAAAGTTTGTCGACATTACAGCTAAAAGCCTGTTACTTTCCTATTGAAATGCCCTGTAAGTTGTTTCTATTGACTACGCCGTAGCAGAATTTGTATTAAAGAACTTGGTGAGTAGGGTGAGGCGATTTAAACCAAAATAATATTATCTCATGTCCTTTCGCTTTATATGGCCCAGCCATCTTAGGCGTTGAATCCGTAGACGACTGACTAGACTCATGTCGCTATACAGCCCCTAAAGTTCGTGGTTGAATCTTTTCCACCATCCCCCGTCGGCGTTTATGGGCCCGAAAATCTCGCGCAAAATCTTTCTCTCGAACCGACCAAGGGCTTCCTCATCCGCTTTTGATAGTGGTCATGATTCTGCGCCGTACAACAGAACCGGGATGATAAGGGTCTTATATAGAGTCAACTTTGTCGTTCGGGAGAGGGCTCTATTACTCAATTGCCTCCTGAGCCCAAAGAAACAGCGATTGGCAAGAGTGATTCTGCGTTTGATTTCGGAACTGATGTCGTTGTCCCAGGTCACTGCGGAGCCAAGGTAGACGAAGTCCTTAACTACCCCGAACTTATATCTGCCAATACAAACGTTCTGGCCAAGATGTCGGTGGTGAGCGTCCTTTTTTGATGACAGCATATATTTAGTTTTGCCCTCACTTACCGCCAAACCAATTTTCGCCGCCTCCATCTCAATACTCGCAAACGCCTCATTGACATCTCGCTGTGATCTACCTATTATGTCAATATCGTCGGCGTATGCAGGGAGTTGCGAGGATTTGAAATAGATTGTGCCTCTTGTATTGGCCAGTGATTTTTGCACAATCATTTCCAATATGAGGTTGAAGAAATCACACGACAGCGCATCGCCCTGCCTAAATCCTTTTTTTGACATCAAAACTATAGGTGTTCACCGATTCGGATGGAGCAGCGAGAATTCTCCAAAGTCATCCTGCAAAGTCTGACGAGTTTAGCAGGTATGTCAAAGGTAGACATAGCGTTGTATAGCTCGTCTCTTATTACGCTGTCGTACGCGGCTTTGAAGTCTACAAATAGGTGGTGAGTGTCGACTTGAAATTCATTGGTTTTTTCCAGTATCTGCCGTAGTGTGAAGATTTGATCGATGGTGGACTTCCCTGGCCTGAATCCGCACTGACAAGGACCTATCAGCTTATTTACAAAAGGCTTCAGGCATTCACACAAAACGGCAGGGAAGATTTTGTAGGCGATGTTAATGAGACTTATTCCTCTGTAGTTGAGGGGTCTCCTTTCTTGTGGATCGGGCATACGATGCTGAGACTCCATTCCTCGGGCATGCTTTCCTCTGACCATATCTTACAGATGAGCTGGTGCATGCTCCTAACCAGGCCATCCCCAGCTGACAGTCCGCCTACGCCAGCAGCTTTATTCAACTTGAGTTTCGATATGGCAATCTTAACTTCGTTGAGGTCAGGGGGACGGAGTTCTCTGCGGTCTTCGTCGATTAGAAATGGATCATTCTGCCTGACAGCGGTATATTGACTAACATCGCCCTTATACAGTCTGCAGAAGTGGTTTTTCCATATTCTCAGCATCGACTGCGATTCTACTACTAGGTGTCCGTTCTCATCCCTGCAGGCTTCCGTTCTGGCTTTATTACCTTGACATGTTCGCTTTATCTGTTGATAAAATTTTCGAACGTCACGCCTGCAGTAACACCTCTCAAAATCCTCAATCGCGCGCTTCTCGTTCTCTTTCTTCTTTCTTCTGAGATGCTTATGCTCCTCCCTTCTTTTTAACTCGTAGAGCTCACGAGCTGCTCTTGTTCCTTTATGCAGCGAGGGCTTATATGCATCCTGCTTCGCTGTGTGAATCCTCCTGCACTCGTCATCGAACCAGGTATTTCCTTGTGGTGGAGTCTTGAAACCCAAAACTTCGGATGCATAGCTTTTCAAGGCTTGTTTGGAAAGGCTTCACTGCTGTTCCATTGATGGCGCGGAAGATTGAGGTGTATTGGAGAGCTTAAGGGAGATGCGATCGGTAAAAGCACGAGCGGTTGCTGGCGATAGTAGCTTTCGGACGTCATAACTTTGTATTCTTACTCTACTCCGCTGCGTTCGTGATATCTCTCACTACCCTTGTATATTTTACTCTTATGACAATAGAACCAAATATGTTTGCCAATTAGACTGCACCAGGCGTAGTATTTTTAGTGTCTTTTAGCCATATACTCCGCATCATGTTCGGAGACTTGTCAGAACTTTTGGAAATGTTCATGGTCGATAGCTGCTAAAGCATGTAGTCGTATATTACGTAGATTATGCTTTTCTGAATTCAATCAATAAAAAGAACGTAAATAATTGACTGCTCCGCAGTCTATTTATCTCATCATGTGCAACAGTTCTGCTGCACAAAACGGAAAAGAAAGGAGCCAGCCCTTCGGGATTCTCGATTTTAACCTTTGAAGGATTATCGATTTCAATGGAAATCCGATTTCGAAAGTGAACATCTCAATAATCTTTATTTATTCTTCTCACAAGGGATGTTCCTTCGACTATACTATACTGCCATAAGGCATATGTACACACATATGATACTATGTGGCGTATCCTGTTGCAAATATTTCACAACATTACTCCCTTCCATATGTTTAGATAATAGATGCCGACATACATACGACTTGTACGGAATTAGTTTGGTAATCACTCCAGCTCGGAAGGAAAGAATGAACAAACTATTTCATCAGTATTAAGTCTTGCATTTAAAGGATGCGGCCGCATATCACTAGATTTCATCACTTGCATGCTCTCCAAGGACTGTACTGAATCCATAGATGTACCGATCCGCTCACATATGAACATACGCATATAATGCGAGTATAGAAAGTCTAAATGGAATTTACCTAATCCCCATCGGTCGTTTGACGTAGCGTCAGGTGAGGAAAGAAAAGAAAAATGTGACAAATTACCCACACCGATGATTTTTTGAAGTTGATCACAAAGGACGCCACGGCAGGATTTACTTGACGGTAGACTCGATGTCTCGATGCCAGTGTATCTGGTATGTGTCTGTCGGTGCTTGTTGAGGAATCAACATGAGAAATTAGAAAAATTCTCTCAGCTTCTTTGAGGGTGATTCCATTATTGTTACTTTTTTTCCTGTTTGATTTCTTTCCTGCCACAGATATGTACACGTATGGATGGGTGGATTTATTGAGAGGATTTGCACTTAACAGGACATTGGTGGAAAATTATTTTCGCCCGCAATTTAATTTATATCTTCTTTAAGTTACGGCGTTCGATACAAGTGTCAGCGGTGCCGTTGACATGGAATTCTTTTTGTATTCGTTCATACATTGTCATTGTCGTTATAAAAATGATTTTCTTTGAAATGCGTTGCCTTACATGCGGACGAAGGTCTCTATAAAAACAGGACATGTGGAATACTGACAAAAAAAAAGTAACGCATCACAATGTAGGCAATTTGTGACGTAAAATATTTATTCAAAACCAAAGCACGGATTTAGATGTACCTACAAGGCATCTTGCTCATTCATAACTTTAAGTTTTTTTTTACGTGGGCGGATTGTTAGCCCGCCGCACAACCGCCATTCTGGTCGGGGTTTCTTTCACTGCATACGTTTGTTCACCTCCCAACGGTTGTTGAAGAGGCTATCCAGAGGGCGCCGCGAGAAGGCCGTATGTCAACTTGACCCGGGCATTTAAACAGGGATCGGCAGCTACCAGTGCGGCTTCCGGCCCGGCAAATCAACTTTAGACCAAATTTTCACACTTCGACAAATCCTGGAAAAGGCCAACGAGTTTCGAATCGATACACACCATCTTTTCATCGATTTCAAAGCCGCATACGACAGCATTCATCGTGAAGAACTGTTTGGGGCGATGGCCGGATTCGGGATCCCGGTAAAACTGATCCAGTTGTGTCGCGACACGCTAAAAAACACGCGATGCACCGTGCAACTCGGTTCTAGGACCTCGGAACCATTCGAAACATGCACCGGATTTCGGCAAGGAGATGCGCTGTCATGTGACTTCTGCAACCTGGTGCTGGAGCAGATAGTGCGACGGGCAGGCGTCAACAGGGAAGGCACTATCTTTTACAAGTCCATCCAGCTGCTAGGATACGCGGATGATATCGACATCATCGCGTGTTCTCGCCGTGGCATTGTGGAAGCATTCACGGCGATTGAAGAACAGGCGAAACGAGTTGGTCTTAAGGTCAATGACGACAAAACGAAGTACATGCTGTCAAGCAAAAACCAATCCGTCGCTCACCACCTGGGACAAAATATAACAATTGACAGCTACAGTTTCGAGGTAGTTAAGGAGTTTGTCTACCTCGGGCCAACGTAAATTCCACAAAAGACACCACAGTGGATATCCGGCATAGAATCGCCCTCGGCAACCGCTGCTACTTCGGCTTGCCCAAACAACTGGGGTCAAAACTCCCCATTCGAAAGACCTAAGTCATGCTTTACAAAAGGCTCATACTGCCAGTCTTGCTGTACGGAGCCGAAAGCTGGACGATAAGCAGGACAGCGAAGCTGATCTTGAGTTCTCTCGAAAGAAAAATTCTGCGCCGGATATTTGGTCCTGTCTGTGAGGAAGATGAATGGAGAAGAAGACACAACCGCGAACTCTACGAGCTGTACCAAGATGTGGATGTAGTCCGGAAAGCAAAGATCCGTCGGCTACACTGGCTCGGCCACATCGAGCGCATGGACATCAACGCTCCAGCTAAGAGGGTCTTCGACTCCGAGCCTCCTGGTTCGAGAAGAAGAGGAAGACCGAACCTCCGGTATAAAGACCAAGTAATCGCGGATGTAAGACATCTTGGTCTTGACAAAGCAGCGTGCCCGGGACCGTCAAGGATGGAAGGCAGCTATAGCACAGGCTCAGATCCTCCATGGATCGCTGGCCTGATAAGTAAGTAAGTAAGTACAAGCTTTTCCAAATACTGTGAACGTTTTTTTTTGAGATTCAATTTTAAAACTCACGCCAATAATTTTGTCACAAACACTTTTAAAGCACATTAGCTATTCTTTTCATTTTTAACTCATTTCATTGATCGGCATCTACATCCGTGGGCTGTAACACGTCAACTAAGCGGCGACTAGTCGGTCGTTTACGAACCTTAATATCGCAAAGGAAACATGTCATCACTTCGGAGTCTTGATCAGTGAGCGAGATTTCAATTTTTACACTAATCTCTGGATAAATATCTTCAATCGGGAACCTAAACTGATAGGTAACGTCCTCTTCGCGATAAAGTGGACAATAAGCGCCAAACATGAGATTTCTGCAGACATTGCTCACATCGTCGGGAAGGACATACGGCAGCGTAATCCCAAGAGCTGTAGCCCTAACCAACGTTTTTATCGATGTTGTATATTTCCCTATGAAAACAGTTCAGAAATTTCAACAAAACACTCCTTTGTTTTAGATACAGCTCTACTTACAGGCAACAAAGTCAATTTCAAATTCAATAATTGTGCCTTTGTACACATAGCAAGGCGGTACACTGCAATTCAGCACACGCACTTCTAGTGGAAAAGGTTTGTCGTTTTTACCTACGAGTTAGAGAACCAATTTGTTATTACTTTACTTTCCTCTGAAAATGTAATCTTACATGGCTTGACATCAGTGGCGCCGAGGGAAGACTTGACAAGAAAGGCGAAAAGCAATAGGAGACTTGTGCGTGCAATCATACTTTCGTATTTTGGTTAGACACGGTGGACTGTTAAGAAATAAATTGGTTGCGCCCCTAACGTGCTTATTTATATTGAAACTACCGGGATATCTAATCAGTTTCGGGTGCATTTAGACCAGCCATACTCAACCTGCAGCCCGCGGGCCGCATGCGGCCCGTCAATCTTTTATGTGCGGCCCGAAACACACTATTGGGGAACACAATTTTTTTAAATTATTTTGTTTATTGAAAACATACGCCAAATGAAACATTATGGTACGCACATTTTTCAGTTCTGACACCAATACTCTCACATTCATTTTTTTAACTTTATGCAAAATATTCCGCCTAAATTCTTGTTAAGGTGGAAATGTAATGCAAGACATCGCGTCGTGAATTTCGACCGATGCATTTCAATGGTGGCTGTTAAAATACGGAATAAACAATGAGATACTAATCTTTCGTACGTCTGCCGTTGATCGCCGAAGGGGTTGGTTGTTGCTTTTGTAGTATCGGTGTGTATACTATACGTGTTATTCTCCGTTTAAGAACGACGCTTTTGACTGACACAGTGATGTGTCAGATGTGTAGAGTCAAGACGTGGCTTAATGGTCGCAACAAGGCAGAATGACATAGTAAAGACACCGTCAAACCGCAACGCGTTTGTAGGTGCAAACTGTAAAAGTGCCTGTCTAAAGCCAATAGATTGGTATCTCATTCTTTATTCCTGGTTAAAATGCCAGCGGGTATGACGCGATCGCTATCAATGCGATGCCTCATGACGCGTTTACTTTCAGCATGTAACATTTGATTTCGCAAAATGACAATTAACGCGATGCCTTGTTTTTTGTGACCAACGAACGTGACGCCTAATAACGCGATGCCTTGCATTATGTGTCCAGCTTTATATGTGTCTCGCACTAGCATCGTAATGTTTTTCATTGTTTACTTACATATCAGGCCAGCGATCCATGGAGGATCTAAGCCTGAGCTATAACTGCCCTCCACTCTTGACGGTCCCGGGCACGCTGCTTCCAGTTATCAAGACAAAGATGTCTTACATCCGCGATTACTTGGTCTTTATACCGGAGGTTCGGTCTTCCTCTTCCTCTCGAACCAGGAGGCTCGGTGTCGAAGACCCTCTTAGCTGGAGCGGTGATGTCCATGCGCTCGATGTGGCCGAGCCAGTGTAGTCGACGGATCTTTGCCTTCCGGACTACATCCACATCGTTGTACAGCTCGTACAGTTCGCAGTTGTGTCTTCTTCTCCATTCACCTTCCTCACAGACAGGACCAAATATCCGGCGCAGAGCTTTTCTCTCAAAAGAACCCAAAATCAGCTCCGCTGTCCTGCTTATCGTCCAGCTTTCGGCTCCGTACAGCAAGACTGACAGTATGAGCGTTTTGTAAAGCATGACTTTCGTCTTTCGAGTGAGGAGTTTTGACCCCAGTTGATTGGACAAACCGAAGTAGCAGCGGTTGCCAAGGACGATTCTATGCCGGATCTCCACTGTGGTGTCATTTGTGGAATTAACGTTTGCCCCGAGGTAGACAAACTCCTTAACTACCTCGAAATTGTAGCTGTCAATTGTTATATTTTGTCCCAGGTGGTGAGCGACGGATTTGTTTTTGCTTGATAGCATGTACTTCGTTTTGTCGTCATTGACCTTAAGACCAACTCGTTTCGCATGTTCTTCAATCGCCGTGAATGCTTCCTAAGTGCCACGGCGAGAACACGCGATGATGTCGATATCATCCGCGTATCCCAGCAGCTGGATGGACTTGTAAAAGATAGCGCCTTCCCTGTTGATGCCTGCCCGTCGCACTATCTGCTCCAGCACCAGGTTGAAGAAGTCACATGACAGCGCATCTCCTTGCCGAAATCCGGTGCATGTTTCGAACAGTTCCGAGGTCCTAGAACCGAGTTGCACGGTGCATCGCGTGTTTTTTAGCGTGGCGCGACACAACTGGATCAGTTTTACCGGGATCCCGGGTTCGGCCATCGCACCAAACAGTCCTTCACGATGAATGCTGTCGTATGCGGCTTTGAAATCGATGAAAAGATGGTGTGTATCGATTCGAAACTTGTTGGTCTTTTCCAGGATTTATCGAAGTGTGAAAATTTGGTCTATAGCCGATTTGCCGGGCCGGAAGCCGTACTGGTAGCTGCCGATTAGTGCGGTGCAAAACGGCTTTAGACGTTCACACAATACGCTGGACAGGATCTTGTATGCGACATTGAGCAGGGGTATACCTCTATAGTTCTTGCAAGAGGTAGGATCGCCTTTTTTGTGGATGGGGCAAATAGAGCTGGTATTCCAGTCGTCGGACATGGTTTCGTCTTCCCAAATTCTGCAGGTGCATGCTTCCTAGCAGAACATCGCCGCCAGCCTTGAAGAGCTCTGATGGCAAGCCATTTAAGCCTGCGGCCTTGTTATTCTTCAGCTTCTGAATAGCTGTGCCGACTTCTTCGATGCTGGGTGGGAGGACTACTTCAGCGACTATAGCTGGAATTTCCTCGGTCCCTACCCCTCTCTCTTGTTCATGCTCGTTAATTAGCTGCTGGAAATGCTGCTTAAATACATCCACTATTCCTTGCGGGTCGATGACAAGATTACCCTCGCAGTTTCGAAGAGCCTGGGTGCCCTTTTTGAAGCCTCCTGCAAGGCCTTGGTTTTCTTGTAAAAAGCTCGTGTTTTATGCTAGGGATAAGCATAAGACTCCTCGAAAAGGTCATCATCCAAAATGTGTAACGTTGCGGCCCGCGTGAATTAGCAAACATATGAATGTGGCCCGAGGGAAAAAAAGGTTGAGTATGGCTGATTTAGACGAAATAAATTTTCTTTCACTTTCGACTTTCATCGAACTGATATTTAGATTTAGCATTACTGACTGATAAGACAAGTGATTAAAACTAAAATTAGATTCGGTGCGGTTAGTCTACCCACTCTATCGACATCAGTGACCAGAGACTGCCAATTGCATTCATAATGTGATTTTATTTTTTTTTTTAGAGTCACACGCTAAGGCCTAAGGCTAAGGCCTTATAACGTATTGAACGTTGTGCGAGCGAAGCAGTGGTGCGAGCAGTGCAGTGGTTTTTGGGTCGCAGATGTTCGTTGACTACTCTCAGGGGTGGTTTGTCCTAGATAGGACGAGAGCCGACCAAATTTCGCGTTGGTTATAATTCTCAGTAATACGATCACGTACTTTTGGTGTTATTATTGCATACGCAGAGGATGAATTTCAATTGACCACATACTGTGAATGTTATGCCTGCAGCAGTACGTTTGGTCACTTTCCATTCACAACTGTGTTGCATACTTTTTTCCGTATAGGAATTGCTTTTTTCTTGGCTATGAAACGAATTTGAACTATAGACCTTCCGCTCGACGGTCGATGATGTTAACCACTGCACCACCGCCATCCCAAATGTGATGATGTGATGATGATGCAAATAATTTCGATTGGAGGTAGTACCCCAAATCGAACAGTAAAAGAACATATTAAACTCGCTAGTCCTTTTTAACTCAGAATCTCTAACTCAGAATCTCTAACTCAGAATCTCTAACTCAGAATCTCTAACTCAGAATCTTCTGTTTTTATTCGTCATTCGAAGCGCATTCCAGATGAAAAATCAAAACCAATATCATATGGTTCGATGACAAGTGCAGGAGGATTCACATAGCGAAGCAGGATGCATATAAGGCCTCGCTGCAAAAAAGAACAAGAGCAGCTCGTGAGCTCTACGAGTTGAAAAGAAGGGAGGAGCATAAGCTTCTCAGAAGAAAGAGCGCGAGAAGCGCGCAATTGAGGATTTGGAGAGGTATTACTGCAGGCGTGACGTTCGAAAGTTTTATCAACAGATAAAGCGAACATGCCAAGATTGTAAGGCCAGAACGGAAGCCTGCAGGGATGAGAACGGATACCTAGTATTACAATCGCAGTCGGTGCTGAGAATATGGAAAAACAACTTCTGCAGACGGTATAACGGCGATGTTAGTCAATGTACCGCTGTCAGGCAGAATGATCCACTTCTAATCGACGAAGACCGCAGAGAATTCCGTCCCCCTGACCTCGACGAAGTTAAGATTGCCACATCGAAACTCAAGTCGAATAAAGCTGCTGGCGCAGACGCACTGTCTGCTGAGCTCTTCAAGGTAGCTGGGGATGACCTGGTTAGGAGCATGTACCAGCTCATCTGTAAGATATAGTCAGAGGAAGGCATGCCCGGGGAATGGAGTCTCAGCATCCTATGCCCAAACCACAAGAAAGGAGACCAATCTGATTGCGCCAACTACAGAGGAATAAGTCTCCTTAATATCGCTTACGAAATTTCCTCTGCGTTTTGTGTGAACGCCTGAAGCCTTTTGTAAATAAGCTGATAGGTCCATCAGTGCGGATTCAGGCCAGGGAAGTCCACCATCGACCAAATCTTCACACTACGGCAGATCCTGGAAAAAACCAATGAATTTCAAGTCGACACTCACCACCTATTTGTCGACTTCAAAGCCGCATGTATGTGTATGTTCCTCCCTTCTTCGGGCGCCTTGTCGTGGCGGGAGGCTTAAGAGGTCGTAGACCTCGAACTAAGACTCGAAGACCCCAAAAATGAATGGACAAACAAATGGAATTGAGTACTCCAGGTGGTACCCGCAGCAGCGAAAATCCACCCGCGATCTCCTTGATTGCGGCTTGGGGCACGGATTCTGGAGGCCCCGACATTCATTTTTAACACTACGGCAGCCCGGAACGACACCGACTCCTGCGGCTCATTAACTGACCACCTGGTCGGACTGAGCATGAGCGGTGCATCCAGCGGAGGCAACACCAACGATGGCGTGGCGAGGGAAACCGCAAAGGTGGAACGCGCCCCAGAATTGGAACGTACTGCTGAATGCACTGCTAAGTACCAAAAAAGAAAGGAAAAGAGGCATGCCCGAAAATTGCGCAAAGAAGCTCATAAAGCTGAAGGTGCAATGGTCGAGGCTGTACCTCTGGGGGAGCCAGTTAAGAGGGTTAGGTCGACGGAGGTATCTCCTACCGAAATTGATCCGATCTCTCGAAGGTGCGCAGTGCGGTAAACGTCGGCGATTGGGAAAGGCTGCTGAAGGAGGCGCAAGCATGCTCGCACTTTCGGCATGCGCCTCCAACCCCCTTCCTCTTACTGGGACGGTTCAACCACCCAGTAAGAGCGTGATCAGTTCCCGTAACGACGGGGCCGGAAGCGCTCAGGTTTCTGCCATAGCTGGCACTGCCGCCGAAAAAGGTGGCGGGGCTGACATACGGACTCTGAACGCCGAAGGCCAAGTCGCTACGGGCTCTAGAATTCCTCGAACTGGCAAGGCGGTCCAAAAGCGGTGTCCGAAGGGAGCGGGAGCCCAAACCGAAAAAGGTAAAAGCCTCCGCAAACGGAAGACGGCCGCCAAAGATAGCCTCGTTAGGGAGAGAGTTGATGATGCCTCCCTCTCCGGTGGGGCAGTGGGAAATCGGAGTCTAATAGCAGATGTGGCGACCCAGATGGATCAAAGCATTGGCCAGAAGGCGAAGATAGCCCAAAACTGCTCCTCGGAGGCGGGAACATCACTCAAAAAAAACCCCTTCCTCCGGGAAGGAGATCCAAGTGACCGTAAGGAGTCGAGAGAAGCAGCCCTCTTATAGAGAGGCGGCCATCTCCTCTGAAAAGGTCAGGATAGGGAAAGCCGGCGATGATAGTAGAATGACCAACGCAGACTGCAAGCACTGTGAGGATCGTCTACTGGAGCTTGCCTCGGCAACGGGTTTCTGTTTACAGGCAGAAAAGTCAGCTTTGATGAATGGCACATTTGTGGTGAGCTATTCATCACAGCAGACATCGGCCTGGATCAGGAACACGGTGCCGAAAATTCCCCCTCTGGGAACTGCTACTTACCAGGTAGTTAGTCTCCCGAAACTAACGCGCGCCATCTGCCGGATTCCGGGGAAACCTGGGAATAAGATGGATGTGCTGACGCGCTTACGCACACAGAATCCAGGGCTTGACACGAGAGCTTGGGTTATCTACTCCTACAGGGAGAGTAAGGGCTCTCTGAAAAAAGAGGGCTCTACTCTGGTTGTGGGGATGGATGAAGCCTCTGTCGGAACTCTGAAATCTGCGTACGATTCACGCCCCTACTTTGGCCTTGGTAGGATCTCTTTCCATTTCAATGTCAAGTAGTCGAAGGATGGGACGTGCCCTGCAGTATGAATCCATGATTTTTACTCAGATCAATCTACAGCATTGCAAGGCTGCTACCGCTCTTTTAAGTAGCAGAATTGCAAGCAGTAGTACAAACCCTCTCATCGTATCCCTTCAAGAACCATGGGTGTGGAATAAACGCCTATGTGGCCTTGGTGGTTTACGTGATGTTACGATTCTTTATGATGAGCGATCCGAAAGGCCCAGGGTCGGCCTCATCATATCGAACACACTATCGGCAACCAAACTTGGGCACTTTTGTGGACAAGATCTGGTGGCTGCTAGAGTAAGCTACAAAACGCACGGAGTTATAGAACACTTCGTCGTTGCGTCTGCCTACTTTCCCTACGACTCGATACTGCCTCCACCACCAAAGGTAGTTTCTGAACGCGTAGAGTACTGTGAAGCCAAAAAGATTGGTCTCATCTTGTGCTGCGATGCTAATGCCCAAAACACTGCTTGGGGCAGCAGCAAGTGTAATACAAGGGGGGACCGTCTTCTAGACTTCATTCTCTCGTCTGACCTTACCATCAACAATGTTGGCTCTCAACCAACTTTTGTCACGACAAGACGACAGGAGGTGATTGACCTGACCTTATCCAACAGATACTTGAAGGACATCACTAACTGGCGAGTCTTGCCTGATGCTACGCTGTCGGACCATAAATATATCGAATTCCGATTAAGTTGTGGGATCTCTTCCTTGCAGCCTAGACGGAATCCGAGAAGGACGGACTGGGTACGGTTTAGAGAGGAGCTTGAGAAATCCACTCGAGTCCTACCTAAACTCAGAACGAAACAATTGGTAGAGAACGCTGTTCAGAACCTGAATAGCGTCATCACCAGTTGTTTTGAACTCGCATGTCCTGTCAGCAAACCTCCCTGCAGGAAATTGGTCCCCTGGTGGAATGCCGAGCTCCAAAGTCTTCGCAGGGAAGCCAGAATTCTTCTGAATAGATCACTCAAATCGAATTCGGAGGATGACTGGAATAAGTATCGGTCGAAGCAGAAAGAATATAAGAAACTTATTCGTAAATCGAAGAACGATTCTTATAGGACCTTCTGCGAAGAGATCAAGTCTCTGAGTGCAACTAGCAAGTTGGTTAAAGTCCTCAAACGGGGAAAACCGACAAAGCTAGATGCACTCAGAAAATCTGATGGTACCTTTACTGAGTCTAAAGCGGAAACTCTTAGTCTACTGTTTGGGACTCATTTCCCGGGAAATCAGATCGACATCTGCTCGTTGCACACTCCTTCAAGGGAAACTGCAACTGAAACGATGAAAACAACTCGGCGTAGCTGGTATCTTGCGTCGCGCGTGGTTACGACTGAAGCCATTGAATTTGCTGTGGCATCCTTCGATGGTTTCAAATCGCCGGGTACCGACGGAATATATCCTGTTATGCTGCAAAAAGGTATAAGGCAGCTGCTTCCTACTTTGAAAAGAATATTCACTGCTAGTCTAGCACTTGCTCACATACCCATTCCTTGGCGCACAGTGAAAGTGGTCTTTATTCCCAAAATAGGAAAAGAGGACTACTCACTTGCCAAGAGCTTCAGACCAATCAGTCTAACATCCTTCCTGCTGAAAAGCATGGAGAGACTGGTAGAGTTGCACATGCGCAAGGTTGCTCTTCGAATGCACCCTCTTTCGGAGATGCAACATGCTTACCAGCGCGGAAAATCTTGCGAGACTGCGCTTCAGAACCTAGTCGGGCGAATGGAATGCGCGCTCGAAAGGAAAGAGTACGCGCTGGGCATTTTCATCGACATTGAGGGAGCTTTTGATAACGCAACTTTTGACAGCATGTGCAACGCTGCCAGACATCATGGCGTAGATGAAGCACTGGTCCTTTGGATCAAAGCTATGCTCATGCACAGGACATTGACAGCTGATGCAGGCCTCGACCAGTGTGTCAAATCCGGCGTAAACAGGGGCTGCCCTCAAGGTGGCGTCCTGTCTCCGCTGTTATGGTGCATGGTGGTCGACTCCCTGCTTGATGCCCTCAATGCCTCTGGAATCTATGCCCAGGCATATGCGGATGACGTCGCCATTCTTTCTGTCGGCTCATGTTTAGCGACTGTCCGTCTCAAAGCACAGGCGGCGCTAAGCGTGATCGATGATTGGTGTACCAGAAATGGGCTGTCAGTCAATCCTCTTAAGACCGATGTCGTTCTCTTTACGAGAAGGAGGAAAAATACTGACATGACTCAGCTGGTACTAAAAGGCACTTCCATCCCGATATCCAAGGAGGCTAAGTATCTAGGACTCATCTTAGATAGTAAGCTTCTCTGGTCAAAGCATGTTGAGTCAAAGACCACCAAAGCGCTGTCAGCTTTCTGGCAATGCAAAGGAGCTTTTGGCAAAACATGGGGTTTATCGCCGGCAAAGGTCCTCTGGATCTACACGGCAATGATAAGACCTATAATCTCATATGCATCGGTTGTCTGGTGGAACAGACTAAAACGCAAACACGTCGTAGCCTCTTTCACCAAACTCCAAAGAACGGTTTGTCTCAGCTGCACGGGGGCTTTCCCCAGCACGCCGGGCGCTGCTCTAGATGCTATGATGAACCTTCCACCTCTTGATATATTTATCAGAGGGTGTGCTCTGAAAGCCATGTCTCGTCTGAAGAGAAATGGCTTTTGGTACAACTCGCATAGGAATAGCGGTGTCCTTGCGCAAGAATTGTCCTGCGACCCCTGTCTCATGGACATGCCTTCTGACGCATTGACGCCAGTCATCCTATTGCGTCGTAATTTCACAGTCGAGTTTCCATGGCGTCAGGATTGGCTATGGCTGGATACTGAACCTGGAAAGGATAGTCTTCGCATTTTCACGGATGGCTCCAGGTCTGGGCGGGGGTCCGGTGCTGGAGTCTTCTTTGAACGCAAAAACATCCGACTGCACTTCTCGTTAGGAAAGTATGCGTCTGTCTTCCAATCAGAGATATACGCAATCCTAATGGCCATGCACTATGTTGTGAAGCACAGGTGGAAGGGGGAAAGCATATGCGTCTGTAGTGACAGCCAAGCTGCACTAAAAGCTGTGTGTGTGTAATGAGTGCTTGAACTCAAGTCCTTCTTGAACAGAGTCGGCAGACTAAATTCATTGAGGCTTGTATGGGTTCCAGGTCACTCTGGGATTCCAGGAAATGAGATCTCTGATGAACTCGCTAGAATGGGTTCAGAGGAGAGCTTCTCAGGACCTGAACCCGCTATAGGTCTACCTGCGTCCACGGTAAATTCCTACATTAACGATTGTGTATTTAATGCACACAACCGTAGATGGAGGGATTGTCCAGGTTGCAGGATGACTAAGCGCGTACGCCCTGATGTCTGCAAGAAATCTGCAGCATTCCTCCTGTCTTTAAGGAGAATCGACTGCAGAAGGCTTGTGGGAGTCATCACGGGCCATTACACTTTTGCCAAGCATCTCTACGTGCTCGGCATCAGTGAGACGCCTACCTGTGCTGCATGTGGCGAAGAGGATGATGACACTGCAGAGCATTTCCTCTGTGATTGTCCCGCCTTTGCTCGCATACGGTGGCGCACCCTTGGAGCCGACGTGGTGTGTGCCGAATCCCTTAGCTCTACATCACTGAAGCTTCTTCAAACTTTTCTCCGGAAAACGGAGAAAATACAGTAATGTAAGGTGTCTGTCTGGAGTACAATGGACCAGTGTTTGAGTCTGAGTGCTCCAGCGGATAGCAGAAGCCTTCAACAAAAAAAAAAAAGAAGGAAAATGTGTATGTTGGCGTTACAGTCCATGAAGAACCTGAGCCGAGCTTCTCTCAATCACCCATGTTGTGTGTGATTTCATTTTCCCATAGGTGAAAGGGACCTACAGTTTATTGCCGGTTCCGAACGGCGAATTTCGGGAATCTTTTCATGACAATTTTACTACAGGGGGTTTTGTCAGAACCCCGCTGAGGAGAAACACCGTGAAAACACGTTCGATGACATGGCTGTGTCGGGACTCGATCCCGTCTCATCGGCGTCAGAGGCCAACACACTACCCACTGCGCCACGGTGCTCCCTGTGTGATAATTAGTAACAGTAAATAAATAAAAAACAGCAATATGTACGTTTAATGTCTTAATCAATTTAAGTGCATTTGATCATTCTATGTGATTATACCTGAAGTACTTAGATAACATCCATTAGCTCTTAATCAAGTTAGATTTGTACCTGGCGGAGAGTGAAATTAAATCAAAACATTTGCACCTTTAAGTTTAGACCACTAGTGAGGTGTAATACCTATGATTATAGACAATTGAAGAAAAGCTCTACTGGATGGTTCGTATTGCTGGAGTATGAAATGTGTGGATACATATTTCGTTGCTGACATTTAAATGAATTACGGGTACATTATACACTTTACTTTCATAAGTAGCTCGTAGCCCATTAGTAGAATGGAACTCATAAATGAAAATACAATGTTCATAGATAAGGATAAGGCCATATAACGTCCGACGTTGTACTAGCAGAGGGCAATATGGAGAGGGAGGGGGAGGGGGAAGACCGAACGTGGTTGCGAGTTCCATATTCGTGTGATTCGGTTGAAGAAAGAATCTCTATATTTGACAGTACGACCGAAAACGGGCTTCAAAGTGAAATCGTGAGCATTCCGGGGGAAACGTGTATCGCGGGAGAAGTTTTGAGGAGGCGGAACGCATCTGGCTATTTCATCAGAGCAGTAGTGATGGAAGTAACGATATAACAATGAAAGGCAGGAGACATTCCTGCGATGATCCAGCGCGTGTAATGAATTTGTGTTGCTGAAATCTCCTATGAGTTTTATCGCGCGATATTGTATTCGGTTCAGTAAGTGCAGTGAGGTTTTAAATACGCTAGACCAGACATGAGCGTTGAACTCCAACTTAGGACGAATGAACGCTTTATAAATTCGGAATGTAGCTTCTAATGATTAGGGCCAGGTTAATCTTGTCACCGACCCGCAGGGAATAGTGGATGTATTTAAGCAGCATTTCCACCAGCTACTTAACGAGCATGAACAAGAGAGAGCGGCAGAGACCGAGGAAATCCCAGCTCCAGCCGCTGAAGTAGTCCTTCCACCCAGCATCGAAGAAGTCGGCACAGCTATTCAGAAGCTGAAGAATAACAAGGCCGCAGGCTTAAATGGCTTGCCATCAGAGCTCTTCAGGGCTGTCAGCGATGTTCTGGTAGGGAGCATGCACCAGATCATCTGCAGAATTTGGGAAGATAAAAGCATGCCCGACAACTGGAATACCAGCTCTATATGCCCCATCCACAAAAAAGGCGATCCTACCTCTTGCAAGAACTATAGGGGTATATCCCTGCTTAACGTCGCATAGAAGATCCTGTCCAGCGTATTGTGTGAACGTCTAAAACCATTTTGCATCGCACTAATCGGCAGCTACCAGTGCGGCTTCCGGCCCGGCAAATCAACTATAGACCGAATTTTCACACTTCGATAAATCCTGGAAAAGACCAACAAGTTTCGAATCGATACACAACATCTTTTCATCGATTTCAAAGCCGCATACGACAGCATTCATCGTGAAGGACTGTTTGGTGCGATGGCCGAACCCGGGATCCCGGGAAAACTGATCTAGTTGTGTCGCGCCACGCTAAAAAATACGCGATGCACCCCGCAACTCGGTTCTAGGACTTCGGAACCGTTTGGAACATTCACCGGATTTCGGCAAGGAGATGCGCTGTCATGTGACTTCTTCAACCTGGTGCTGGAGCAGATAGTGCGACGGGCAGGTGCCAACAGGGAAGACACTATCTTTTACTAGTCCATCCAGCTGCGAGGATACGCGGATGACATCGACATTATCGCGTGTTCTCGCCGTGGCATTGTGGAAGCATTCACGGCGATTGAAGAACAGGCGAAACGAGTTGGTCTTAAGGTCAATGACGACAAAACGAAGTACATGCTGTCCAGCAAAAATCAATCCGTCGATCACCACCTGGGACAAAATATAACAATTGACAGCTACAATTTCAAGGTAGTTAAGGAGTTTGTCTACCTCGGGGCAAACGTAAATTCCACAAATGACACCACAGTGGAGATCCGGCATAGAATCGCCCTTGGCAACCGCTGCTACTTCGGCTTGTCCAAGCAACTGGGGTCAAAACTCCTCACTCGAAAGACCAAAGTCATGCTTTACAAAACGCTCATTCTGCCAGTCTTGCTGTACGGAGCCGGAAGCTGGACGATAAGCAGGACAGCGGAGCTGATTTTGGGGTCTTTCGAAAGAAAAATTCTGCGCCGGATATTTGGTCCTGTCTGTGAGGAAGGAGAATGGAGAAGAAGACACAACCGCGAACTCTACGAGCTGTACCAAGATGTGGATGTAGTCCGGAAGGCACGGATCCGTCGACTACACTGGCTCGGCCACATCGAGCGCATGGACGTCAACGCTCCAGCGTTGTCTTCGGAGTCTTCGACTCCAAGCCTCCTGGTTCGAGAAGAAGAGGAAGACCGAACCTCCGGTATAAAGACCAAGTAATCGCGGATGCAAGACATCTTGGTCTTGACAACTGGAAGCAGCGTGCCCGGGACCGTCAAGGATGGAAGGCAGCTATAGCTGACGCTCAGATCCTCCATGGATCGCTGGCCTGATAAGTAAGTAAGTAAGTAAGTAAAGAGTGTTTTGTCCTCTGGCAAAGAACGTCCGGGATATGGCCGCATCTCATTTGCCCGCAATGGGAACGCACTGTCTGCCACAAAATAATGCGGGAATGCTTCCTAGGAACCCGGAAGCATAACAGTCCGGTGGAACTGGCAGTGTACCGTTTATTATTTGCCTCCCAAATATACTGCGAGCGAAAACACCACCATCGCTTTGGCTTCCAAAAGCACCCACGTCAACAAATGTGAAACAATAGTTGGCGGTGCAAGCTGCCATTAGGACTATGCTGAAACGTCTTTTGTAGTTGAAATACAAAGAGCCCGTATTCCTTGGGCACACAATGTTGACATGCTTGCCGTCAATTGCTCCTAGGCCATTGGGCATGCCTGTCTTTATAAAAAACGTTTCAGCATGTTTTTTCCAGTCGGTAAAGCTAGGAGGCGCTAAGTACACAATATGAAGCTCGCTCCATATTGCTTGACATGTACTGTATATAATTCCATATACCGTGGAAATGCCCAGTTTATGGGTCCAGGCGAGAACTTGAGCATTGCAACCTTGTGCCAAGTATCTGAAAACCTGAATACATTGTACTTCCGTAAATTATTCACAGCAAATTCGCTTACAAAAGTGTTAAGGAAAGTCTTATGTGATATCGGCGTACGATGGGAGCGTATCAACTTTTTGCGAGGAAGCTCCAACAGGCAGTAAAAATTCGCCGTGTCCATCCTTGTCGCCTTGAAAAATTGCTCCTCATCCGACAATATTAGTTGCCTGGTGCCAGTTTCGAAGAAACCAGCTTCATCTCTGGGCAGGTTGACCGGACGGACCCACCGCCTCCGTCGCAATTTTTGTTGGACAAAGAAAAAGGCACAGAATGCCCTATATACAATAATTGTATATTGAAAAATAATTTTAAACAAATCTAAAGCACTTTCACCATCCATTTTAAATTCAATTTTAAATTGACTGAAATATGACAGGTAAATTTTTGGGAACTTTTCTGCTGCTAGCCTCTGCATCCTTTGTTGTGAACAACCGCCAGAGCTTGGCAGCAGAGTTGATTTGAAGCTGCTGCCAGCCGCCTTGGTTGTGAATAAGGCATTAATGTTGAAATAGATTAAGCAATGTTCCGCATTCAAGAAAACACACTCACGGCAACTTAGTTTGCGCGATGCCAGATTTGACTCCAAACAGCCAATCTTCTTGCATGAGAGGTTTACATCAAGAAATCGTACTATTCTGCGAGAGGCAATTAAGCTTAAACGTTCGAAACGAATATTCGCCGCATTTTCATCACGAGGACTTGTTTATATCAAAACTACACTGACCTCGAATACTGTGTCCTTGACAAGAAGCTGAATTGGTAACCCAACATTCTTGACCGCGTCGAGAAAGCAACTGTTGCCCTCTACAGTTGCAAAAAAGTGGTGGGCAAGAAGTGGGGTCTCCAACCAAGCATTATGCACTGGCTCTACACGGCGGTCATATGGCCCATCCTCCTGTATGGCGTCGTAGTCTGGTGGACTACTCTGGACAAGGCAGTCAATCGAAACCCTCTGGGGAAAGTACAAAGATCGGCCAGCTTATACATAAGCGGAGCAATCAGATCAACCTCCACGGAGGCCCTAAACATTCTGCTACACCTTCCACCACTGAACCTTTTCAGCAAACTAATTGCTGCCTGCGCGGCCCTGAGGATGAGGAGCATAATAAAATGGCTCACATCACAAAAAGGACACACAACCATTCTAAAACACTTCGAGGTACCCATGGACACAGACTATACCATCCCGCAAAACGTGTTCACTAGGAACTTCGAAGTTGAATGGGCTGAAGGGAAAGTCATACCAAAGGACTCGATCTCCCTGTATACCGATGGCTCTATGATGGAGTCGGGTGTAGGCAGTGGAGTCTTCTCCAAGGAGCTTAAGCTCAGCCTATCGTTCAGACTCCCAAATTACTGCAGTGTGTATCAGGCTGAAATAACAGCAATAACAGATGCCCTTGCATGGCTCAGGATCAATGTAATATCCGCCAAGGATATTATCATTTGCGATAAGATCCCTTGCAGCGGTAACCCACAAATCAAAGACATATCTTAACTGTCGCCTATCTCTAGATGAGATGGCTGAGCAGTTCAACATTAAAGTATTGTGGGTTCCCGGGCATAGGGATATTCCAGGAAACTGCGCGGCCGACGAACTCGCAAAGTTAGGGTCTGGCACACTCCACCTACCTACCCTTGGGAACCTAGAAACACCAATAAGTACGGCAAAGCATATGATAAAACTCCAAACCACTAAGGCGACCAACCTCCAATGGAATGAGAGTAATATTCGGCTTTATCACCAAGCAACTCTGGCCTAAATGAAACCTAGGACGAACCAGGGACCTAATGGCAACCAAAAGGGCAACCTTAAGTACTCTGGTGGATGTCATTACAGGTCACTGCATCATTGGGAAACACGCCGCCAGACTGGGAATACCCTCCAACAACTTCTGTCGCGGCTGCATGGACGAGAAGGAGGAGGAATCAATACATCACCTCCTCTGCTCATGCCCCTCTTTTGCGAATCGCAGGAGGATCTACCTCGGCGCGCCCTTCTATGATAATTTAAGTGAGCTAGCAGACCATAAAATAGCTCAACTCCATCGCTTCATCAAAAGCACGGTTTGGTTCTCTGGTAGCGGATCTGGGTAACACGATCCATGTGGTATCACAATGGGCCGACTTCGGCCTATGTGTGGCTTATGCCGACCACAATAACCTTACCTAACCTAACCTACCCTAAATCTTATTTTGATCAAATCACATATTCGTTTTCTTGTAATTATATTTATATTTATGCTTATGTGCAGGTTCGTTCTGTGGTTGTCGCTCATTGATTGCAAATACTTTTCCTTTCTCTATTTAATATATGAACGGTGAACAACACGATAGTAATGGTGACACTCCAATGTCCTATAGAGGAAATAACACATTTTTTAATAAAACCCGTCTGATGCTAAATGTTTTTTGTAAAAGGTGTACAGGTCTTTCCGTATGCCATATCAATGCTCAAAGTCTGGTTAGACATTTTTATGAATTTAAAACTATTTTTCTGGGTGGAAAAATCGATGTGGTCTGTCTATCAGAGACATGGCTCTACCCGGGTATAAGCAACGAAATGATTGATATAAACGGTTGCAAAATGTATCGCGCGGATAGGGTTGAGAAAATAGGTGGTGGTGTAACCATTTTTGTCAAAACGGGCTTAAACTGCAGACCATTGTGCTCTTCCGGGGTTGGCGACTGTTTTGAAAATCTACTTATTGAACTCCAGTGCAGATCAGACAAATGCTTAATCGGCGTTGTCTACAAGCCACCTGATGTTACAGATTCCTCTATTGTTACTGACCTCCATGAAAGGACCTCCTCACGGTATAATTACATAGCACTGTATGGGGATCTCAATATAAACTTATTGAATACGAGGAATCCTAGAGTGCATCGATTTGTATCCGATCTGAACAGTCTCCACTTGTTCCCGGTTAATAACACCTCACCGACCCACTTCAGCAACACCAACTCTACACTGCTGGACATATTTATTGTCAATAAAACAGACTTTACTAATTTTTATGGTCAACTTGATGTTCCTGGTTTCTCCAGGCATGATCTGATAATTCTCTTCTTCGACCTACACTTTAGTAGGTCTAATGAACCAAAAACCATTACGTACAGAAACTTCAAGTTAATCGACCACGGATTGCTGATAAGGGACTCCTTAGCCACAGGCTGGCAAAGTATTTATTACATGCCTTCTGTTGATCAACAGGTAGAATCTTTTACCGCAAAAATGAATAACATTTTCAATAACCATGTCCCCATCTCAAGTCGTATGCTTAATAACAGAAGTTGCGAATGGTTCACTCACAAGATCGAATCGCTCATCGTAGATAAGGATAGTATAGAGTATAGACTTATCAGAAACAACGTCAACAGAGAAATGAGAATGGCCAAAAGGATTTTTTACGAGTCCAAGCTTAAACCTGGGTTAAATAGCGCGATTCTGTGGAAGAACATAAGGGAATTAGGTATCGGGAAGCAAAAACCCACTGTCCCTATGGAGATTGACCCTAATGACTTAAATGTCAAATTTGCAGCTGCTTCGATTGACTCTGACACGTTGTGCAATAGAGTTGGCGAAAGGCGCTTATATGAGGAGACAGATTATGCAACCGCACCTGTCCTACCACAAAGGTTCTGCTTCCAAAGGATATCTGAACTTGAAGTTCTCAAAGCTTTCCGTTCCATAAAATCGAATGCAATTGGCTTATATGGTATACACCTGAGGTTTCTAAAACTGATTATTCCTGTGATACTGCCAGTAATAACATATATCTTTAACCATATCCTAACCTACTCTATCTATCCGGATGCATGGAAACAATCCAAAATCATTCCAATATTGAAAAGCGCAACCGGTAGAAATAAAGAGTACCGGCCGATCTCTATACTCTCGTTCATATCAAAAGCTTTTGAAAAACTCATGAGCCAACAAATCCATCATTTTCTGAAGGAATTTGGCCTATTATCCCCACATCAGTCTGGCTTTAGACCACAACATAGCTGTACCACGGCGTTATTAAACCTAGTCGACGACTTTCGATGCGAAATAGATAAGGGCCACGTAACATCTCTAGTATTGCTTGACTTCTCGAAAGCGTTTGATACTGTGCCACACCAAATATTGCTAGCCAAACTCCAAAATAATTTTAACTTTGACTTCACAGCGCTAAAACTACTTAGGAGTTACCTAAGTGGTCGTTCTCAAGCAGTTTATGTTAATAACACACTTTCTAATTTCATAGAAACCAATGCCGGCGTTCCACAAGGATCCATAATGGGGCCGCTACTGTTCACGCTATTTAACAACGACCTACCTGCAGTGCTAAGTCACTGTAAAATACAAATGTACGCAGACGATGTACAACTGCATCTGAGCTATCCATTGGAACTGGTAAATAATGCAACTGAACGTTTCAACGCGGATCTGGTTTCCATTGCAGAATGGTCGAAAAATAACAAGCTCACTTTAAATGCTACAAAAAGCCAGGCTATTGTTATTAGTCGATATATGCTAGATACTGCACGCCTACCCCGGCTCTTTGTAGACAGTTCAGCCTTAGCCTACGTTCCTACGGTTAAAAACCTTGGAGTTATCTTTAATCAAAGGCTAACTTGGGAAGACCACGTGACCATCACAGTTTCTTAAGTCTACGGGACGCTGCGAGCATTAAACCAAGCAGGAAACTGTCTTACTTTCAAGACCAAAGCAACGCTAATAAAGACCCTGCTGTTGCCAATTTTTTTGTATGCTCACCCAGTTTTTTGTGTTCTTGACAGCTCCAATAAGCGAATATTCAAAGTAGCTGTCAACAGCGCTGTGTTAACAACCTACGCAGAAGAACACATATATCAGCTTATGTCCATGACTTCCTTGGAATGTACTGACTTTTCTATTCAAGAAAAATAAAAAACCCGATTTCCTTTTCCAAAGACTGCACCTTGCTTCCTCTATCAGAAGCGCAAGTTTTGTCAGTCCAACATTTAGCTTCACTTCAACTAAAAATCAATTTTTCGTTTATGCTATGGGACTATCGAATTCACTTCCAATTCACATTAGGAGAATTGCAGACATGAGCGACTTCCACAAACAACTCAAACAACATCAAGGCACATAATTTGTAATTTAGGGTTATTAGGGTTCTATATACTTCTTTTCTCCTCTTCTTTTCTTCTCTTTTCTCACTTTATTTTTATTTTTTATTTATTTATTTTTAATTTATGTTTTTTGTTAAATTTTATATTTTAATGCTGTAACTTTCCACTTGAGAGCACCGTGGCGCAGTGGGTAGTGTGTTGGCCTCTGACGCCGATGACTCGGGATCGAATCCCGACACAGCCATGTCATCGAACGGATTTTTCACGGTGTTTCTCCTCAGCGGGGTTCTGACAAAACCCCCTGTAGTAAAATTGTCATGAAAAGCTTCTCGAAATTCGCCGTTCGGAACCGGCAATAAAACTGTAGGTCCCTTTCACCTATGTGAAAATGAAATCACACACAACATGGGTGATTGAGAGAAGCTCGGCTCAGGTTCTTCATGGACTGTAACGCCAACATACATACATATATACAACTTTCCACAATGTAATTTAAATAAAATTAAGTATTGACCTATTTGTATGTAACACATCGAAGATAATAGTATCTAAGTGTTCAACATCTATACTAATATTACAAAAAAAAAAAAAATACAACTACGACTGTACTGAGTAAGATTTTTGTTTATTAACTTCCCAATGGATGTTATTGTAATGGGGCCGATTTTGTGAATTCCAAATTTTGGCATATCTCCACGTTTCAATGTCAATAGAATGCAAATCCAAGGATTTTGTAGAGATGTATGTGTGTGTGTATGTACCTATGTGCGCATGTGCGTTTCGGAATTTCCCGCTCGATTCTCTCGAGAACCAAAAATGGGATTGACGTAAGATTTGGTTAACTCCACGCGTAATTACGCAACTTAGTACTGAATAAGTTTTCAGCAAAAACGGTGCAACTGTTTATTGTTAGAAATTAAATAACTAAAAAATAGGCAAAACAAATGAACAACACGCGGTGTTCCCAAGCGGTCCTCCATCTAAATACTGACCGCACCCGAAGCTGGTTGATTGCGGTGATCGGACGACAACCGATACATTTTTTTTTTTTTTGCATTTTAAATTCATTTTATTCAGAAAAATCTTATAACTATCTTACATGCTAGACAAAATGAGTAAAACTAGCTTATAACATAACTAGTGTCAAAGTGTCAAAATGCTTCTGACGAAAAGCGGCCAAGTGGAAAGAAAAAAATCTAAAAAGTCGAAAGGAGATATCAATCGCAAGTTTGAATCAATATTTTCGTCCGAAAGCCGCAAGCAACATCATCAGACTTGGACTGGAAAATGTTCTAGAATTTTCCCCTTGTTCGAAGCATTGCAACATAACGAACACACCGAATCGAAATTATTGAAAAATGAACGCATTTTTGACTGATTTTTCTCCATTGGGAGAACGAAAACTGGCTGCGTGTGCGATACTTCTACTTTTTGAATTATTTATAAATGGTGCCAAGGCGGCAAAGAGTAATGATATTGAGAACCACCTGGAATTGGGAAGAGAATTCCTGGCCAGAGGACAGTTGGCAGATGCTTTGACGCACTATCATGCGGCCGTTGAGGGAGATCCAAGAAACTACTTAACCTTGTTCAAGAGAGGCACAGTGTACCTGGCACTGGGAAAAACCCGTTTCGCTATACAGGACTTTACCAGGGTCCTACGGCAGCACGGCTGCAACGAGGCACGGTATACATGAAATCGGGCGAGTATGACCTGGCAGCTGATAATTTCGAACAAGTGCTAAACGAAGAGCCGTACAATGATGTGGCACACGCTAGCTACGTGCGCATCGAAACAGCCGAAGAGCAATGGCTCATGGTAGAGGATCTACTAGATCGTGGCGATTATAGTTCGTCCATTACACTTCTCACACAACTAATCGAGATCTCTCCGTGGTCCACAAAGTTCCGACAGGCACGAGCCGATGCATACATTGCCCAGAATGACTACCTGGCTGCCATCTCGGATCTCAAATCTGTAAATAAACTCACACAAGACAGTACTGTAGGTTATTTCCACCTGGCCGAGCTGTTATACCGCATCGGGCACGCCACAAGTTCACTGAAAGAGATCCGAGAATGTCTCAAACTCGATCCCGAGCACAAAGACTGTTCTCCCTTCTATAAGAAACTGCGACGTGTCGAAAAGGCCCTTAGCAATGCCGAAGCATCACGCGAATCAAAATCTTATGACGAATGCGTCATTGATTGAGCGTTCTCAATCTCAAGAAACAAGAAGAAATGATAATTTTCGAAGCGAATAAACTGCTCTGCAACTGTCTGAAAAACGACGATTAACACGCCAAAGCGATACAACGCTGCAAGGAGGCCTTAAGCATCATGCAAGATGCACACATCCTCTGTGATCGAGCCGACGCATACGTCGGTGCCGAAATGTACGATGACGCTATAAGTGACATCAATGCCGCCCTCCGAATCGATGAACACCTACAACGTGCCAAGGAGGGCGTCGAAAAGGCTAAACGCATGCTGTTAAACATCGCATTGTTTTTTTTTGAATTGTATAATTGAAGCGTGTTAAACCATTGTTTTATTGAATTTAATTTAATTGTATAATTTAAGCGTGTTAAAGCATTGTAATATTGAATTAATTGAAGTAACGTAAATTTGCACATGTACCCTATGGGATTTGCTGAATTTCTTGTACGCTCTCGCACATTAACATTTCAAATAATCTTCTCTTCAAATATTTTTTCTCCTTACATAGTACACACGTACCGCCGCTGCTGCTTGACCAAGTCGGATATTATACGATTCAATTCTCTCTCTTCGAACACGAACATGAAGGTGAGAGAAGTGAGAAGCGTCCGGGTGTTCGTGCAGTGTCTCTCAGCATAACGTAAAATCCACACACACAAAGACAAAATGCGGGCTAATTTTCAGTTTGTGGAGAGCTCTCTATTGAATCGTATAATATCCGACCAAGGAAAGCAAAGGAAGACAGGTGCAACGGGTCAAGTGGAGAGCGAAGCGGTGCATGTAGAGTAATAATCTTCGTGGCAGAAAAACTTTTTTGTTCTTCCTCTTTCACCCAGCAACCACCATCGGGTACGCATCGTTTGTCTTGATTAAACACTGTAATAAAATATAAATTCGTTTTATTCTATATCAAAGT
The DNA here is from genome assembly GCA_951905685.1 of Eumerus sabulonum. NCBI lineage: Eukaryota > Metazoa > Arthropoda > Insecta > Diptera > Syrphidae > Eumerus > Eumerus sabulonum. The sequence goes on from OX645060.1 coordinate 182,309,715, forward strand.
TGGTCCTTTCGAGCCGGATTTCCGGAAAAGGAAAAAGGCTTAATTTGGTACATCGTATCGGTTTTCGTGGCATAATTTTCGTTTTGTGAAATTTAATTAATTCGGTGGTTGCTGGTTTCTCTGCGGCAAGCTGTAACAGGTGGAAAAATTGGTATATATTTAAAATATATTTGCTGTGGTCTGCTGCTGTCTGCTGTTGATGCTGTCGATTTGTTGCTGAGGATTTCATTCAAGGTGGTATTTTAGACTTGCTTAAAGTTTTATTTTTTGTTCGGGACACGTGGTAACTAGCTATTTTGAATCAATGGATGTGCTCAAACAGTCGCGGGGCCATTTAAAGGGTGCTATCACACGTGCACATAATTTTATCGCGGATATCACGAATGATACTGATCTCGAACTGTTGGAAGCGCGTTTAGAGCGATTGGAAGAAATTTGGAAGGCGTTTTGTCATAATCAAAATGAACTTTTTAATTTTCATGAAGCCGAAGGTTACGGCGATCCTGAGGTGGACTTTGAAAGCACCGAAACCAAGTATATACTCACAAAATGTGCATTAAAAAAAGCAATTCGTAAGCAATTTCCTTCGCGGTCGCGTAATTCAGAAAGTTCCTTTGCAGAAGGTGCAAATCAAAAGGACCCGTTACTCGAATCCCACCCCAATAAATCAGTGCCTTTTCAGTTATCTCCAAAGAGTGCATCTGAAATCGAATTACCTCCTTTTAAAATCACACCTTTTGCTGGGGATTATCGCGAGTGGCCCGGGTTTCGTGATATGTTTCTTGGAAGCATCGACTGCAAAAGCAATCTGCCGGGCGCGCAAAAATTGCGGTACTTAAAATCTTTTTTGCGGGATGATGCCGCCAAACTCTTAAATCATATTGAAATCGCTGATATCAATTATGAGCTAGCGTGGGAAAAGCTTGAGAATCGATATAATAAACCGATTTACATTATTAATGCATATATCGAACGGTTTCTTAAGTTGCAAATGGTAACGAGCGCGGACAGTGCACGCTTACGGTACTTGACGGACAATGTCGATGAAGTAGTTCGCGGATTAAAAGCTCTTAAAGCGGAAAGTAGGGATCCCTGGTTAATCTATTTATTGCTTAGTAAAACAGACGTAGAAACGCGTAAGGCCTGGGCCCTAGAAAAGAAACATTCGGAAGACTCTACGATACAAGAGTTGGTCGATTTTTTAGAAGATAGATGTTCCGCTTTAGAAGCAAGTGAACCAAAGACTCGCTCGAACAAAATATCGTCGCGTTGTAGTGCCTCGCGTAATGTTAACAGTTTAGCTATTTCGAACTCGTCGTGCCCAAAGTGTAAAGGGAGTCATTTTCTTCCCCAATGCCCACAATTTCTCTCGATGTCGATCCCATCTCGCCGTACATTTGTTAGAGACCAAAGGATATGCTACAATTGCTTGGGCACAAGCCACTCGTCGGCGAAATGCCGAGTACGAACTCGTTGTTCTTATTGCCAAACTCGACATCACACGTTAGTCCATCTTGACCAATCCAATTTAGTATCTAGAGCAGAAACTGTTGAGCCTATAAACAGTGGAAATTGTCCCCCTTCGGATCCACTATCGGTAGTAAGTCATCACATTACAAATGATATTTCGTCGGGTATCCTACCAACGGTTTTGGTAAAAATAACTGATGTTGCAGGAAGGCCTCAGATCTGTCGCGTGCTGCTAGATACCGGTTCTCAAGTTAGTCTTATAACTGAAAGGCTAGTGCAACGGCTAGGTCTTCGTAGAAAACATGCTCGTGTCTCCCTAAACGGAGTTTCGTCCCAGTCTGCAGGTGTTACCAATGGCGCAGTAACACTTAATCTACTTTCTCGTTTTGATTCGTATCGATTAGAAGTGGATGCTTACATTCTGAACCAGATTACGTCAGCCACGCCACACCTTTCTTTCGAATTTAAAAATCGTTCGTTGTTGGAAAATCTTGAAATAGCTGACCCAGGATTTAATAAATCAGGTCCTATCGATGTTTTAATAGGAGCAGAAAAAGCTTGGGGTATTTTGCGTGATGGTCGCCGCACCGATTGTGATGGGAAAGTAGTTGCGCAAAATACTGCCTTTGGTTGGGTTGTTAGTGGAAGCATGACAGATAACAAACTGATTTCGTTATTTGTTGGCGTGAATGAAGATCTCGACAAGCTATTGAGATCCTTTTGGGAAATCGAAGAAGTTCATCCAAATCATTCTCTGCCGTACCAGGAAGACTGTGCTGAAAAGCACTTCTCTGAGACCTTTTCCAGAGCCCCTGATAACAAATATATCGTCAAATTGCCATTCAGACAGCGTGACATCAAATTCAGTAATACCCTCTCGGGCGCGTTAGGTCGGTTAGCAGCAATGGAACGTCGTTTCACTCGCAACAAAGGACTTCGTGAAGAATATGTCCAGTTTATGAAAACTTACGAGGAATTGGGACATATGGAACGAATTCCGGAGAGTCACATTGAACCTACTAGTGGTAGAGTATTTTACCTGCCACATCATGCAGTAGTTACCAATAAAATTCGGGTCGTTTTTGATGGGTCATACAAAGATTCGAATGGCGTCAGTCTAAATGAGATGCTCCATATCGGGCCTCCTCTTCAGCGCAATCTTATCAATGTCTGTATTCGATTCCGTATGCACAAATATGTGTTTTGTGCAGACATAGTGAAGATGTTTCGCCAAATCTGGGTCGATGTTAGCCATCGTGACTTTCAACGGATTGTTTGGCGAGAAAGTTCAGACTCAACAATACAACATTATCGGTTAAATACAGTAACGTACGGTACCTCGCCCGCTCCGTTCCTAGCTATGAAAGTTCTTAGACAACTTGCTATTGATTATCGAACTCAATTTCCACTGGCTTCACACTCAGTTCTTCATGACTTCTACGTTGATGATATCTTGACGGGCGCGGATTCAATATCGGAAATTGTGAATCTAAAGGAGGAGCTAGTTAATTTGTTATCTTGTGGAGGTTTGCAGTTAAGCAAGTGGAGCTCAAATTGTTGGTCGGTGCTCAAGGGTATTCAAAGCAATGACATTGTTTCACTCGATTTAGACGACCAGAGTAATTATACTAAAGTTCTTGGACTAACTTGGAATCCATACCGCGACATCTTTACCTTTAAAATATCATTGGAGGAAAAACTGCAGTCGTTTACCAAAAGAAAATTGTTATCAGAAGTTGCCAAGATTTTTGATCCCTTGGGTTTTTTATCTCCTTCCACTATCCTATTAAAAATTTTATTCCAGGAGCTATGGCTACACAAATGTAAAATTGGTTGGGATGATCCATTGCCTAAAGAGGTGGCTGAGCAATGGACTTGTTACAGGAAGGATTTATATAGCTTCGAAGAGGTTGAGATTCCGAGGAGGTGCACATTAGCTACCAATTGCTGGGATCTTGTAGGATTCTCCGATGCTTCGGAAAAGGCATATTCGGCGGTCGTTTATGCACGTAGCACTACTGATGACAACCGCACAGAAGTACATCTTATCGCTGCCAAAACTCGGGTGGCACCTGTCAAGCAGCTATCTATTCCAAGGCTTGAATTGTGTGGCTCTACTCTTGTCTCGTCTGATTCAACTAGTCCGTTCATCGTTGGACGTAAAGCCCCGTAACACCATGGTATTTTCTGACTCTCAAATCGTTTTAGCATGGCTGGCGTCCCCCCCTCGAAGATGGAATACCTTTGTAGCCAACCGTACTTCAGAAATTCTCGATAATCTTCCCCGTTCTTCTTGGAATTTTGTTCGCTCCGAAGAGAACCCGGCGGATTGTGCATCTAGAGGACTCAGCCCCCGTGAATTGCTGAAATGCAGAATATGGTGGAAAGGTCCCGTTTGGATCTCAGAGCACCATACTCACTGGCCCAATTTCATCGCTTCTGATCTAAATGACATACCTGATGAAAGGAAAAGCTATACAGCTTTCAATATTTCGGTCCAAGCAGAACACTTCCTTGATGTGTTAAGCAACAAGATTTCTTCATGGACAAAACTAATTCGAATAGTTGCGTACATACTCCGTTTCATAGAGAACTGCAAACTTCCTTCGGTAGATCGCCGGAAAATCTTTTTATCTTCCTCCGAACTGATGTTTTCCAAGAAAATCTGTCTTCAATATATTCAGAGGGCTTTTCAAAAAGATATTGTCGATGTGAATTCTAATGGGTGTGTTTCAAACAGTTCAAAATTGTCGTCCTTATCACCATTTATCGATGAAGCAGGATTGTTGCGTGTAGGAGGAAGGATTTCTAATGCAGTTGGTGTTACTTATAATATAAAGCACCCAATTATATTGCCGAAGGAGCATACATTGACTCGGTTGATTCTTCGAACTGCGCATCTTAAATTCTTGCATGCTGGAGTAACTCAATTATTCACCTTGGTACGTCAAGAATTCTGGATACTTGGTAGCAGGAACTTAATCCGGAAAATTGTTTTCGAATGTATGGAATGTTTTCGCTTGCGTAAGGGTACGTCCGAACAACTTATGGGGAATTTACCAACTTCGAGACTCAATACATCGTTTGCTTTTGAGAATACCGGTTGTGACTATGCTGGTCCCATCACACTTCGCTCATCCAAAGGAAGAAAACCCAAGCTGGAAAAGGGATACATAGCTCTCTTCGTTTGCATGGCTACAAAGGCAATTCACATAGAGTTGGTAAGTGACCTCTCGACGGACGCTTTCTTAGCCGCCTTAAGGAGATTCATCGCCAGAAGAGGCAAATGTCGCGTTCTTCATTCGGACAATGGCTCGAATTTCCAAGGAGCTTCGCGGGTTCTCTCTGAATGGTTTCAGTTGGCGCGGTCGAAGGAGCACAACGAAAGAGTATCCAATATGTTAGCTGAGGACAACATTAGGTGGGAATTCATTCCACCGTATAGCCCACATTTCGGGGGTCTTTGGGAGGCCGGAATCAAATGTGTCAAGCAACATCTCCGTCGCGTCATTGGGAGTAGTTTATTAACCTTTGAGGAAATGTCGACGTTGCTCTCACAAATCGAAGCTTTACTAAACTCTAGGCCCCTGTGTTCTATATCGGATACAGATTTAAATCCTTTAACACCCTCTCATTTCCTTATAGGTCGCCCTTATACAGCAATTCCGGAACCTTGTAACATGGAAGTTCCATTGAGCAGACTTGGGAGATGGGAGCTGGTGCAGAATATGACTCGAGGATTTTGGCGACGGTGGCAGACGGACTATATAACTTCGCTACAACAACGTCCCAAATGGAAACAAAAAGGTCGGGACTTGAAAGTTGGTGACATTGTCATGATAAAGGAACCTAATTTGCCGCCGGCCAAGTGGTCGCTT